>CM038673.1:500026811-502753013 GCA_021605145.1 Aegilops bicornis
TCTATATGGCTTTGTTATTGTTGATGATTACTCTCGTTACACATGGGTACACATTGTTACTTACAAAAATCAAGTGCGTGAAGTCTTCAAACGATTTTCCTCGAGGGCTTCAACTAACTTTGGTGTGAAGATCAAACACATCGGGAGTGACAATGGAACTGAGTTCAAGAATTCGGTCTTGATGCCTATCTTGATGAACTTGGTATTACTCATGAGTTATCTGCTCCTTATACTCCTCAAAGAAATGGCGTCGTGGAGCGCAAGAATGTAACTCTTGTTGAGATGGCTCGCACTATGCTTGATGAATACAAAACGCCTAGTCGCTTTTGGATTGATGCAATTGATCTGCGTGCCACATCATCAACAGAGTATATCTTCACAAATTCTTCAAGAAGACTGCCTATGAACTCCTCAACGACAAGAAACCCAATGTAAGTTATTTCAAAGTCTTGGTGCTAAATGCTGGATTAGAGATCCTCATCACAATTCTAAATTTGCACCGAAAGCACATGAAGGTTTTATGCTTGGTTATGGAAAGGACGCAGACACCTCTGAGTCTTCAACATCGCTCTTCACAAGATTGTTGACACTTGTAGATGTGCGGTTCGATGAAACTAATGGCTCGCAAAGAGAGCACCTACCTTCGTGTTAGATGAACCAGCACCGAGGAATCTATCAAGTTCAAGGCAACCGAGGATGTCATTCCCATCTTGAAGAATCTGCCGAAGAATTCATTCACAGACGTGAAGAACGCCGAGTGATGCACTCAAGATAATGTCAAGACAATGGTGCCGAGGAAAATGATCAAATTCCTCGACGACAACCAGCTCATCCTCGCGTTGCAAAAAGAAGTGCAAGTGGAGAGGATCATCGATGACATTGAAGCGCCAGGTCCTCTCACACGCTCAAAAGCTTCACATTTATCTAACTTTTGTGGGCACTATGCTTTTGTCTCTATCACAGAGCCCACTAAGGTAGATAAAGCATTTTTGGAGCCGGAGTGGATTCAGGCTATGCAAGAAGAATTACATCAGTTCGAGCTCAACAATGTCTGGGAACTGGTCAAACGTCCAGATCCTCGCAAGCATAATATCATTGGCACAAAGTGGATCTACCGCAACAAGCAAGATGAAAATGGTCTTGTGGTAAGGAATAAAACACGTCTGGTAGCTCAAGGCTACACAAAGTTGAAGGAATTGATTTCGATGAAACTTTTGCACCTGTTGCTAGACTTGAGGCTATTCGCATATTACTTGCTTATGCTAATCATCATGATATTATCTTATATCAAATGGATGTGAAAAGTGCATTCCTCAATGGTAAGCTTGAGGAAGAAGTATATGTTGCTCAACCCCGGGTTTTGAAGATCCAAAGAATCTCGACAAAGTCTTCGAGACTTAATAAGGCCCTCTATGGTCTCAAACAAGCCCCTACAGGCGTGGTATGATACATTGAAGGAATTCTTCGTGAAGAATGGCTTCACACCAGTTCACTCGACCCTACTCTCTTTACTAAATCTTATGATGGTGAACTGTTTGTGTGCCAAATATATGTTGATGGTATTATCTTTGGCTGCATCGACCAACGTTATAGTGATGAATTTGCCTATATGATGAGTGAAGAATATCAAATGTCTATGATGGGAGAGTTGAAATTCTTATTAGGTCTTCAAATTCATCAACAACACAATGGCATATTCACATCTCAGGAGAAATACCTCAAAGATGTCCTGAAGAAATTCGGCATGCAAGATTGCAAAGGCGTCAAAATTCCTATGACCACAAATGGCCATCTATGCAATCGATGAAAATGGTATTGACTTTGATCACAAGGTATACCGCTCCATGATTGGTTCTTTATTGTACTTATGTGCATCTAGGCCAGATATAATGCTTAGTGTTTGCATGTGTGCCCGATTTCAAGCTACAATCAAGGAATCACACCATAAGGTTGTGAAGCATATTCTTCGATATCTAGCTCACACACCAACACTAGGATTATGGTACCCCAAGGGCTCTACTTTTGATCTCATTGGATATTCTCGACGACTATGCTTGGTGATCGTGTGGACCGCAAGTCAACTTCGGCACTTGTCATTTCCTCGACGATCTTTGGTCCGTTGGTCCTCGAAGAAATGTAATCTGCGTATCACCGCTTCATCATGCGGAAGCTGAATACATTGCTTTGGCTCGTGTTGTGCTCAATTGTCGTGGATGAAGCAAACTCTCAAGGACTACGGCATCAACGTGAAGAATGTGCCTCTCTCTTTGTGACAATGAGAGTGCCATCAAGATTGCTCACAACCCAGCTCAGCACTCGAAGACAAAGCACATTCAAATTCGTCATCATTTTCTTTGTGATCATGTGTTGAAGGGCGACATCTCCATCGAGCACGTGAAGACTAAAGAACAGCTAGCTGATATCTTCACTAAGCCCTTGGATGAGAAGAGATTTAGCAAGTTGCGGTGTGAGCTAAATATCTTAGAATCTTGAATGTTCTTTGAAAAGACACACATCCTAACACTTATGCAAAATTGATGACTTAGATGTGCAACACATGAAGAAACGCTTTTCTTCAATCAATGAAGAATAACACTCTAAGTGTGAAGAAATTAATGAAGAATTTGATTCTCGTAACCCTACGACAATTGTACGCGGTGTCTGAAATCATCATTCTTATACGGTGGGTCACGCCACCACCAAAGTTGAAAATCTTCAATTTGAATTTTTCCTCAGTTTTGAAATTCTTCAGTTTTTCAAATTCTTCAACTTTGCAAAATATTCACTGTTTCCGTCGTCTTTCTTCATTGGCTATATATATATATGTGTGTGTTTATGTCCTCTACATCATTCACTTATGGCTATTTCTTCAAGTCGCTTTTTCTGCTAAGTGAATGTGATCGAACCCTTCCCCCTCTATGCTATACTCAACCCAATCTATTCAAAAATTCTTCATGTGCGTTCTATTTGGAACTCGTTCAAAATCTTCACTGAGTCCTTGTCAGCTGAAGAAATTGCAAACGAAACTTTAAAACTGATCTTATCCAAACTTTCGGTTTTGTCATTAAAACGTTCCGCATCCCACGATGCATTATTTTACTCACCCACGATCAGACACGATCTCCACTACACAGTACGTGGGTGACACATGTCGTGAGAAGGAGAATGGTCAGGGGCACGTTCGTCCTAAATCTTTGGGCGAACAGTTTTTCATCGCCTCTATAAATACCCCTCTCTCCATCCTCACTTCTTTTACTCCGCTCGACCTCTCTTTCCCGCTCGAGCTCCTCAAACCCTAGCGCCGCCGCTACTCCATCGTCGCCGGTGAGTAAGAGCTTCACTGCCTCGACCTCGTCGCCGACGTACTCACGCCGACTGCGGAAATCCTCACTCCGCCGCCAGAAGTTGTCTTCCTCCGCCAAGTTAGGGCGTGGAAGATCCGAATGCACGAAGCTTCACATCTACAACATCCAATTCGTCGTGTTCTTCATTTAGGGTAATTAAAAGTTACTTTTATTGCCCTCGTTGATCCGAATTTTACACTACAAAATCTTCAAAGGTGTTTTGTTCTTCAAATCCTCACACACAAACACCTCACAAGTTATATGCTCTTGATTTGTTTTTCTAAGCAATCATTTTCTTCAAGATTCCTCAATTGTGTGGATCCCCGATCTGTACAACTCTGGAACCTAAGACAAAGAACGCTTAGTGAAATTTTTCAAGGCTCATCTGGTCAAAATCCTCAAAACTTGTTCTTTTTGAAAAACCTTCTGAGAACGCATACGACCTCTCCAAATTCCTCGCAACTATACTCGCTCACGGTACTCATGTCTCGCTGCTGAATCACTAGGTACTCATCCACTTAAATCATTTGCAGCATTCCTCGAAGAAAAGTTGCATACATCTTCAGAGAACTCAATTGTTCAAATTCCTCAACTGAAGAATATGGCAGACGGTAAGAAGCCACAGAAAGGAGGAAAGAAACCTGAGGTTATGACTGCGTTTGAGATCCCTGAAGAAATTTATGCTGACTATTGCACACCTGATGAAGCAAAATTTGGCAAACAAAGCAAAAATCAGCGTAAGGTACGCATTCAGAAGATGGAACGGAGATGGGCAAGGGAATGGAGGGAATACAAATATGTGACTCCAAAGTACATGAAGAAATTCGCTCTCAATCCTCCATGCCCAAGAGCTCCATTGGCACCTGGCCAAGTATCTGATCCCACAAGCATCAAACGTGGTGAGGACTTTCTCAAGAATGGGCTAAGCGCCAAGCTAAATTGGCAAGACAAGCCAAGGAGGCGGTGAAGAAATTCAATGAGGATTACGCCATCGCTATCGCATCGAGGCCTCGGTCAAACCAAGGAAATCCATGCCAAAGAAGCCTGCTCATAAGCCAAGTGCTTCACCATCAGCGCCCTCACGGCCAAGTTCCTCAGCAGCGCCCTCAAGGTAAATTCCTCACACTGCTACAGCTCCACCAAAGTCCTCAACAGCTCCTTCAAAGTCCTCACCTCCTGTGCGTCTGGCTACATGTCAAAGGACTGCTGGTTTCTCGATAGCCTCTGGTGTTTCAGCAAGTTCCTCAGCAGCACCAATTTCATCATCTGGCCCAACTCTGCTGATGACCAAAGCAACAGCTGGACGAGGTCCTCGGCCAAGTCCAAAGAAGAAACAGGTTGCATTCCATGTGCCTTCGATGATGAAGCTTCGATGATGAACTTGCGGAAATCATCGAGATCGCCAAGAAAGGGCCGCTAGAGCCAAAGGCACATTTGTGCCATCGCTGTTGGATCCGAGGAAAATCCTCGATTATATTGATCTCGGCACAAGGATCCAAATACCCCTATGCCCGACTTTCATCGACCCTGGACAAAGTCATATGTTGACCCATTTCATCGCCAAGAGAAATGGAAGTTTGAAAAGGCAAGAGAGATCAAGAAGGCTCAATACGTAAAGGAGAAGTTCACGAAGAAAACGTTGTCAAAATGACACCTGAGGAACTTCTCAAGGTCCAGACTGAAATTCAAGACCTCAGCAAAAACTTTGATTTTTATTATGCTGATTGGCAAGGAGCCAAGGTCAGATTCCTCAACCTGACGAAGAAGTTCACAAATGTTGCTGCCCCAAGGCAACATGAAATTCCTCAGGCTGAAGCCTCTGCTCAGCCGACTGAAGAACATGCCAGCACCGCTGATGAAGTTCAGGCTGCTGATGAAAATGCTAGTTCCAGGGCTGATGATCCCATTCCAGCCGCTGAAGAAATTGCCAGGGCATCCACTAGTGGTGCGCCTGAAGAAACTGAACAAGACAGGGCAACTGCATCGGCCATACCGAGGAAATTCAACCAGATTCCTCGGCTCCTCATGCGCCAACACCAACTCCAATTCTTCCATCCGCCCGATGTGAAGAAGACCAAGGCTGCAGAGCGAGCTGCAGTGAAGAAAAGGAAGGCATCAGCTGTGTCAAATTCTTCGGCTGCGAAGAAAATGAAGCCAATGACCAGCTCATTTGAAAATCCAATTGATGCTGTTCCGATTTCCTCCATGCCATCAAAGGACCTTGTTCCTTTTGGAGAAGACTATGAGATCCCAATCGGATCTGCTGAAGAACATCATTCTGCTGCTTCATCAGAGCAGATTGATGAAGAAATTGAAGTGGACGCAATCTCTTCAACCCCAGTCATTTCCTCACCTATGCCTCAGTTCACAGCTGAAGAGGCTGGTGTTGAGGAAATTGAAGATGAAGATGTGGATATAGGGTGCGCCACACCAGTGATGAATGATGACTTTTGGGAAAGTCTGCATCCCAATACTCCTCTCTTCACCCCGCTCCAACAGATTCCTCAGTCCCCTGCACAAACAGTTCAAATGGACTCTGAAGAAACTCAACCCACTTGCTCTGTGCATGAAGAAATTCCTGCCACTAGTGCTGATGAACCTGCTGCTGCTGATCCTCAGACTACACCTGTTGAGGAACAAGAAATCCCTCAACCTGAAGAACCTGAGCTCGCGATTCCTGAGGTGGTGATGCAACTTACCGACACCCCTCTGCCCAAGCAAAAGAATCTGTTCTCAAGCAAACAAAAGTTCAAGGCTGAAGATTTCTTTGCCGAGCACCTATTCTTCACTAACTATAATCCATATGATTCTGCTCGCATAAGGAAGAGGCGTTTCTGGACTGCCAGCCAAGCCAACTTCTATTCCTCAAGGTGCTCTTCAACAAAGACAAAGTCTTCGATCATGCTCATATTCCTCATGTGGACATGGAGTCTACTGCCAGTGCTTTGAGCCGGTCCTCGGTGTTCTTCACGACGCAGGACTTGACTTTCTGACCGATATTTATGATCGGAATGAAGAACTCATTCTTCAATTCTATGCAACGCTGCACATCACCGGAGACGTCAAGACGTGAACTCATGGGTATTAGACTGGATGTCCGAAAATACTCACTACAAGGCACCAAAGAATCAATTGCTTCGTGCTCTACCACTCGATCCTCCACTTGATGGTGCACGTTGTATCTACAACGAACCAGAACTTTCAAATCACTATATGCAAGTGCTGATGAAGCCTTTGAAGCCAAGGCAGGCCCCAAGAACCAAATTCCTCGTCAAGGAATTATTATATGTGCCTCGGACTGTCTATCGGATTCTGACGAAGACAATGAGTCCTATCAAAGGCCACGACTCAAATGATGAAGAAGTCATTGGCATCATGAAGAATATGCTTTTCAACATCATCCATGGCGTTCCCATCAACTTCCATGATTTCTTCATGAGGACTCTGGCAAACATTGCTATGTCACCATTTGAGCTGAAGCCTTATGCGCCTTGGATAATGAGATTCATCAGGACAAGGTCTTCACTCAACTACAAGGCTGATACTCTGAATCACTGCAGCTACTTGCCCCCGATTGAAGTCCTCAAACGGACATTTACCTCAGCTGATGACAAGGGCAAGGCTACTGCTGTGATCGATGAAGGCATTCGTCCATTGGATGGACAGTTTAGCAAAGCAGCATCCTACTCCACCAATGATGACTCTGCCACACATGACTCGCCAAGAAATACCTCGGTCCAAGCAAAGTCATCAAGCTATCGCACCTGTGGTGATGACTGATCGTGAGTTACTCCTCGCCTTCATCGGAAGGTTGATCGCAATCATAAATGGGTCAAGCGTCGCTTTGGTTCAATTCTTCACAACATGACCTCAACACACAATGCAGTGAAGAAAAACCACTACTACCTCCATGAAACCTTCAAACGAACCTGGGCTGTTCTTTCACATGTCTACAGTGCGGAAGAATTGACGACAATGGGACTCAAGGAAGAATTTGACTGGTCTGCACCTCCTCCGAAGAAATACAAGAAGGTCAAAGTTCCTTCCTTGGTGGCCAGCTCCTATTCTTCATCGCTACGACATCGATGAAAATGACGACTTGGACGACACCGCGGCAGGTCCTACTACAACAACCGACCCCAACACCGCGGGCGCTCCTTCTTCAACTTGAAATTCGTCAGGAGCGTTAGTCCTCAGTTCCAATCCTTTTGGTCATTCGATGACAAAAGGGAGAAATTTGAGTTAGTCTTCAAGCGGGTCTATTTTATTGCCCATATACAACAATTTATTTTTGTTAAGTTACAACTCTCGTTCTTGAAACTTTTATTGGATCGAGTTGTAATCTTAAACCCGATGGTGCTTTGATACTTTTGATGCACTATGCTCGATTCTCTTGAGCTTCTTGAGCTCGATACTCTTGATGCGTTATTTTGCATGCTTGTTCCTCATTAATGTTATCGCATTACATGCTGAATTACATCAAGCACCATATTTCATCATGCATTTCAAATTCTTCATATTATATGTCAAATGCATGTATGAATTACAAGATATAGGGGGAGATCTCCATGATTCAACTCTTCAAAATGTGCATTGCCTCAAAAGCAAATTCCTCACTATGCACATCTTCAGGGGGAGTTCTTCTATATCTTGCAATCAAATTCCTCATTATCAGTATTTACAGTTCATATGTTTATCCCCGTTGAAAACTTAACCTATATTGTCATCAATCACCAAAAAGGGGGAGATTGTAAGTGAATCTAGTGCCCCTTAGTGATTTTGGTGTATTGTAGACTTATAGGTTAAGAAACTAATGCGTTTGTGAGTGTACACAGGTCTATAAGTCTATGAGGAGTTTGATATTTACAGAAAAAGTCGACCCCTAAAAATGTAGTTCTTCGACTGAAGACTTTGATATTCTGAAGACTTTCTGAAGACTTTGAAAGTGAAGAATTTGGTGTGACCTTAAAGACTTGGTATTCATTTGAAGAACATGAAGCGTGTAGACTTTTGTTTTCGTAGTTTCATTTTCTCTTTCTTGAGTCATAAGAAACACCGTACTGTTAAAGGGGGTCGAGGAAATACTAAGGAAAACTTTCCATGTGATGCTCAACTCAAAATCCTACACCTACGAATCCCTTCGAGTGAAGCCTTTGGAAATCTCATACAGTTCAGTCAATTTCTTCAAAGGATGTAGACGAAGTTCTTACAGTTCTTGAGGAATTTGTTCTAACCGAGGAGTTAGGAATTCGCCAGTCTGGATTGCCTACACAATGAGGAACATGATAGCCCCGAGGAATTTGAGATTCAAATTTCCGACCGTTCGGTCTTCTTGGCCACTGTCCCAAAATATCTTATCCACCTAACGGTCATATCATTGAAGGGCATTTATGTCTTATCATGTCGGGCTGCTCCCTAGGCTATAAATAGCCGCCCCTACAACCACTAGCTGGTTGGCTGCTCCGAGAGAACTTGACACTTGTCATTTGAGAGCAACCCATCCTCCGAGGACTTTGAGCGAAAATCATGAAGTGAGGAAAACCCAAAACCAAACCCCTATAAACCCAAAGTGATTGAGCATCATCAGAGAGAGATTGATCTGCGTGGATCCGACGCTTGTTACCTTTGAAGGCTGTGCTTCTTCCAGACGGTTAGGCGTCATGGTCTAGAGCATCCAAGAGGAATTGTGGATCGCCGAGTGACCAAGTCTGTGAAGGTTTGGAAGTCGCTCAAGACTTACCACGAGTGATTGGACGAGGTCTGTGTGACCTTAGTTCAAGGAGAATACGGTGAGGACTTGGTGTCTGAGCTACGTGCTCGGGCCGATCGGGTGTCCGGATTGTGTGTCCTCGAGTTTAAATACTCAGCCGCTCCAACCAGACGTACAACTGAGACAGCAGTTGGAACTGGTCTACCAAATCATTGTCTTCACCAACCTAACTGGTTCTATTTCCTCAACCCTTCCATTTCCTCATTACTGTGTTGAGTGTTTGTTCATATCTGTGTTTGAAGACTTAGACTGAAGACTTTCTCAATTTCCTCAGTTCAATTTCTTGATCTGCTTTGTCTTCATCTTGTGTTATCCTGTGATTACGCTACGTACTCTGTGCTAATCTTCATTTCATCATGATGACCATGCGTGTATTCTGTTATGCTTACTTCTGAGTACTTATTCCGCTGCAAGTAGTTCTTCGCTAAGAATTTCCTCACCGGCAAATTCCTCAGTGAAGAATTCATAAAAATCGCCTATTCACCCCCCCTCTAGTCGACATAACGCACTTTCAACAGTGCGCACCGCACTGTTGTGTTGACCGGACCATGCCCGTGCTCGCTGCGGCGAGCTCCGGCGTCGGCGAGCGCCAGGGAGGAGTTACTGGCATTGAGACGAGGATGGTGGCGAAGTTTGGCATGCTCGGGCAGACGGGGGAAGCGAGCATCGCAGCGAATGAGCAGCGCCTCGGCACCGTGAGCGTTGACACGCAGGCATGGCATGGTAGACACGCATGGTCACCGCGCGAACTCTTCCCTCTGGCCAGCCTACGTCCAAAAAATCATGTCTGGCTTGTTGTTCGTGGTGGTTTTGAAGTTTACCACGCTTTGGTTTGGATTCAGGTGCAGTAGAGGAGTTTTTACAAGCCAAGTAAGTTTCTGATCAGTAACTTTGAGAGGTTACTGAGGTCAAATGGCTGGGAGTCGGGGGCTGTGCTTTGGAGGTTAGCCATGATATACTAAGGTGAAGACGCACAAGAAAATCCAGGCACAATGGAGCAAGTAAAATTGTAGTTGTTGTAGAAACCACCATTTCTGTCCAGAACAGAAAATATTTTCTGTAGAAAAAATATTCCAAAAAGTGATGAAATATTTTTGGTCAGGAAGGTGTCCAAGGGTTCAAAGAATATTTGTGAATTATCTCAGATTTTTCTGGGCCATAAAAATGGGGTTGCTTTGGAGCATATTGAACTAGCTAGGGCTTTTGAGAGGAAAATGAATATTTTTCATTTAAGAAAATATTCCAAAAATTATTTTGGGGTGGACCAGAATGGAAATGATGATTAGGGAGGGAAATGAAGCACTTGGGTGAAAGCCAAGGATACCCAAGTGTTTAAGTCCATATGAAAAGATTCAAAAATTTCCAAATTTCAGAATAACTCCAAATGAAAATCAGGCAAATAAGAGGGGGCAAAAACCAGGCTTTCACATAATATTTTTGGGTTTTGTAGTGATAGTAACAATAGCAACGGAAAAGTAAATAAGCAAAGAACAATATAGGAAAAGCTCGTAGGCATTGGATCGGTGATGGAGAATTATGCCGGATGCGGTTCATCATGGAACAATCATAACATAGGGTGACACAGAACTAGCTCCAATTCATCAATGTAATGTAGGCATGTATTCCGAATATAGTCATACGTGCTTATGGAAAAGAACTTGCATGACATCTTTTGTCCTACCCTCTCGTGGCAGCGAGGTCCTATCGGAAACTAAGGGATATTAAGGCCTCCTTTTAATCGAGTACCGGACCAAAGCATTAACACATAGTGAATTCATGAACTCCTCAAACTATGGTCATCACCGGGAGTGGTCCCGATTATTGTCACTTCGGGGTTGCCGAATCATAACACATAGTAGGTGACTATAGACTTGCAAGATAGGATCAATAACTCACATATATTCATGAAAACGTAATAGGTTCAGATCTGAAATCATGGCACTCGGGCCCTAGTGACAAGCATTAAGCATAGCAAAGTCATAGCAACATCAATCTCAAAACATAGTGGATACTAGAGATCAAACCCTAACAAAACTAACTCTCTTACATAATAAATCTCATCCAACCCATCACCGTCCAACAAGCCTACAATGGAATTACTCACGCACGGCAGTGAGCATCATGAAATTGGTGATGGAGGATGGTTGATGATGATGACGACAGATTCCCCTCTCTGGAGCCCCGAACGGACTCCAGATCAGCCCTCCCGAGAGAGTTTAGGGCTTGGCGGTGGCTCCGTATCGTAAAACACGATGAATCTTTCTCTCTGATTTTTTCTCCCCGAACACGAATATATGGAGTTGGAGTTGAGGTCGGTGGAGCTCTCGGGGGTCCACGAGGCAGGGGCGCGCCCTGGGGGGGGTAGGCGTGCCTCCCGCCCTCGTGGACAGGGTGTGGGCCCCCTGGCCTTGATTCTTTCGCCAGTATTTTTAATTATTTCCAAAAATAATCTCTATGAAGTTTCAGGTCATTCCGAGAACTTTTGTTTCTGCACAAAGATAACACCATGGCAATTCTGCTGAAAACAACGTCAGTCCGGGTTAGTTCCATTCAAATCATGCAAGTTAGAGTCCAAAACAAGGGCATAAGTGTTTGTAAAAGTAGATAGGACGGAGATGTATCAGGCACAACCACGTTTTCAAGCTGAAATGATAGACTTAAGTTAGCGTTCACCTGATCATGTATTTGCATTGCGCGACTTCTTGTGATTGGACCGTTGATGGTTTGTGGTGTGGTGCCCATGGTTGGGATGTCCTCATCATCCTTCCCCTCTTGGGAAGGAGTTGTCCTCGACTCTAAAGGCCCAAAGTATGGGGAAAGATCAGAGACATTGAAGGTTGGGCTAAAACCATATTCTTCTGGAAGATCGATCTGGTAAGCATTGGCATTGATTCGCTCGAGCACCGCAAATGGTCCATCACCGTGTGGCTGCAACTTGCACTTGCGTTGCTCAGGAAAACGGTCCTTCCGAAGGTGTACCCATACCAAATCGCCTTGCTCGAACACCAGCTTCTTCCTGGTCTTGTTTACCCGCTTCGCATAGTGTTCAGTCATTTTCTTAATGTTCTCCTTTGCCTGGGCATGAAGTTTCTTGACGAAATCAGCACGCTTACTGGCATCAAGGCTAGTTCGTTCCTGCAGTGGCAAAGGCAAAATATTGATGGGAGCAAAGGTTTGAAGCCATAAACAAGTTCAAATGGGCAAAAATTAGTGGTCGAATGTACTGCCTTGTTATACGCGAACTCCACATGAGGTAGGCAATCTTCCCACAGCTTCAAATTCTTCTTCAGGACTGCTCGCAGCATCATGGACAATGTCTGGTTGACAACTTCAGTCTGTCCATCAGTTTGTGGGTGGCATGTCGTGGAAAATAGGAGCTTGGTGCCGAGTTTTCCCCACAAGGTCTTCCAAAAGTGTCACGGTCTGACACAATCGTGCGTGGTACTCCATGTAGCCGCACAACTTCCCTGAAAAACAGATCAGCAATGTGTGAAGCATCATCACTCTTATGACATGGGATAAAATGTGCCATTTTGCTAAATCGATCAACTACCACAAACACCGAGTCACTCCCCCTCTTAGTCCGTGGTAAATTAAGAACAAAATCCATAGAAATATCTTCCCACGGATTATTCGGGATAGATAGAGGAGTATGTAAACCATGAGGATTCAAGCGGGACTTAGCTTTGTGACAAATCTCGCATCTCATCACGTAGCGTTCCACGTCATGTCTCATGCAAGGCCAAAAGAGTGATCGACGAGCACACTTTCAGTTTTCTTGGATCCAAAATGTCCAATGAGACCACCAGCGTGAGCCTCCTGCAAGAGCAACAAACGAACAGAACAATCTGGGATGCACAATTTGTTAGCTCGAAATAGAAATCCATCATGCAAGTGAAACTTCTCCCATCCTTTTCCCTTGTTACACTTTGAAAATGGTTCAACAAAGTATGAGTTGTTAGCATACAATTCTTTGATGCTTTCCAAACCAAGGATTTTAACATCAAGTTGGGAAAGTAAAATGTGATGCCTAGACAATGCAACAGCAACAACGTTATGCTTCCCTTTCTTGTACTTGACAATATAAGGAAAAGACTCTATGAACTCACTCCATTTTGCATGTCTATGGTTCAGTTTTAGTTGGCCCATTAGATGTTTTCAAGATTCATGGTCAGAATGTATTACAAACTCTTTTGGCCACAAGTAATGCTGCCATGTTTCCAAAGATCGAACAAGTGCATACAATTCTTTATCATCGACAGAATAATTAAGAGTTGGACCATTAAGCTTCTCACTAAAATAGGCGATGGGTTTACCTTCTTGCATTAGTACTCCACCAATGCCAACACCACTTGCATCACATTCAATCTCAAATGCCTTACCAAAATCAGGAAGTGAAAGCAATGGGGCCGATGTCAATGTCACCTTCAATTCTTGGAAGGACTTGTCCTGGGCATCACCCCATTGGAATGGAGTGTCTTTCTTCGTTAACTCATTCATTGGTGCAGCAATGGTGCTGAAATCCTTCACGAACCGGCAGTAGAAACCTACAAGTCCGAGGAAGCTACGTACTTGGCTCACATTTTGTGGAGGCATCCACTCACGAATACCCTTGATCTTCTCTTCATCGACCTCCACAACTTTTGCTGAAACAACAAAGCCAAGAAACACAACCTTGTTTGTGCAAAATGTGCACTTTTCCACTTTAGCATACAACTTGTCCTCCCGTAGGACAGCAAGCACACATTTTATATGTACAACATGATCCTCCAAAGTTTTGCTATAAATCAATATGTCATCAAAGTAAACCACTACAAACTTGCCAATGAAGGATCTAAGCACATGATTCATCAATCTCATGAAAGTACTAGGTGCATTTGTTAATCCAAAAGGCATAACCAACCACTCATACAAGCCAAATTTTGTCTTAAATGCAGTTTTCCATTCGTCACCCTCTTTCATTCTTATTTGGTGGTAACCACTTCGCAAATCAATTTTGGAAAATATGGTGGAGCCACAAAATTCATCAAGCATGTCATCGAGCCTAGGAATAGGGTGCCGATATCTCATAGTTATGTTGTTAACGGATCTACAATCAGTGCACATGCGCATGGTACCATCTTTCTTTGGAACTAAAAGTATGGGAACAACACAAGGAGAAAGACTTTCTCCTTACATACCCTCTGTTGCTGCTGCATGTAGAACTCTTTTCTAGAGGTGGAGCAGAGGATACTCCTGCTGTAGCTGAGGACCTCTTATCTTGATTGCGAATAGTGGGTGAGGAAGGCGTCGAGGCATGTGGATGTCTAGGTGGTGCACCCTCAAATGGAGAACCATATGGATGTTGTGCTCGCTGCCATGAGCGTGTGGTGGCGCGGCCTTGGAAAGCATGAGTATGACCATTACACATATTCTTCTTCTCAACTCTTCTAGCTTGATGTACCACATCTTGTAATGTATCATAAGGAAACATCTCCACAAAATCTGATATTTCATCATTCAGCCCATGTAAAAATCTCGCCATCTTTGCTTCATCACTTTCACGGGTTCTTGTCCGAATTAACAGCACCTCCATCTCTTTATAGTACTCCTCAACAGTGCGGGAACCTTGAGTGAGCCCCTGCAACCGCTTGTACAATTGCCTCTCATAGTATGATGGAACAAAATGGCGCCTCATGACTTCCTTCATCAAAGTCCAGTTGCGGATATGATTATTGCCTGACATCAACCGATTGTTTTGCAGCTGATTCTACCATGTAAGAGCATAACCAGAGAACTCCATAATAGCAAGATCAACTCTCTTGGCTTCAGAAAAACCGTGGATGCAAAAGATTTGATCACACTTCTCTTCCCACTCAATATATGCATCCGGATCCTCTTTTGCCGCGAATGATGGCACATGTAGCTTCACTCTAGCTTGGTTGTCACGATCATCCTGATCACGACGGTCGTAATGATGACCATTGCGACCAAAAACAACACCACAGCGAGGCGGGGAGTACGGTTCATAGTCCCCCATGCCTTCATCTTCGTTACCATGCTCGGAGAGATCTTCAAGGACGATGGCATCACCATCATGTGCTGCTCGTGCTGGTGATCAGCAGCAAACCCATGGGGGTCATGGCCTCGTCCGCGAGCTTCACCTCCATGCAGCCCACCCTCACGGGGGGTAGCAAAGTTGCCACGCCTCCGTTCAGCACCAACAGCAGGGGCGCCGTGGGCAGCAGCTCCTGTCTCTCTTCCACGACCAACATGGCGATCGTTGTTTCCTTACGTTGCCGGTCGTCAGCAACCAGCGAGGCAGCGGGCTTGTGTTGATGTTGATCCCCATTACCCGCGATAGGAAGACGAGCACCGAACTATTGGGGAACGCAGTAATTTCAAAAAATTCCTACGCACACGCAAGATCATGGTGATGCATAGCAACGAGAGGGGAGAGTGTCGTCCACATACCCTTGTAGATCGTTAAGCGAAAGCGTTATGACAACGCGGTTCATGTAGTCGTACGTCTTCAAGATCGACCGATCCTTAGTACCGAACGTACAACACCTTCGTGTTTAGCACACGTTCAACTCAGTGACGTCCCATGAACTCACGATCCAGTAGAGCTCGAGGGAGAGTTTCGTCAGCACGACGCCGCGACGACGATGTTGATGAAGTTACCGACGCAGGGCTTCGCCTAAGCACCACTACGATATGACTGAGGTGGATTATGGTGGAGGGGGGCACCGCACGCGGATAAGAGATCAATGATCAATTGTTGTGTCTCCAAGGGGTGCCCCCCTCCCCGTATATAAAGGATCTAGGGGGAGGAGGCGACCGGCCAGGAGGAGGGCGCGCCAAGGGGAGTCCTACTCCCACCGGGAGTAGGATTTCCCCTTTTCCAAGTTGGAGTAGGAGAGGTGGGAAAGAGGAGGGAGAGAAGAAGGAAAGGGGGGCCGACCCCCTCACGCAATTCGGATTGGACTTGGGGGGGGGTGCCCCCTCCTATGCTTCCTCCTCCTCTATTCCACTAAGGCCCAATAAGGCCCATACACTTACTGGGGGGTTCAGGTAACCTCCCGGTACTCCGGTAAATTCCCGAATTCACCCGGAACCATTCCGATGTCCAAATATAGTCATCCAATATATCGATCTTTATGTATCGACCATTTCGAGACTCCTCACCATGTCCGAGATCACATCCGGGACTCCGAACTACCTTTGGTATGTCAAAACATATAAACCCATAATACCGATCGTCATGGAACTTTAAGCGTGCGGACCCTACGGGTTCGAGAACTATGTAGACATGACCGAGACACGTTTCTGGTCAATAACCAATAGCGGAACCTGGATGGTCATATTGGCTCCCACATATTCTATGAAGATCTTTATTGGTTAAACCGCATAAAAAACTTTGTTCCCTTTGTCATCGGTATGTTACTTTCCCGAGATTCGATCGCCAGTATCTCAATACCTAGTTCAATCTCATTACCGACAAGTCTCTTTACTCATTCCGTAATGCATCATCCCGCAACTAACTCATTAGTCACATTGCTTGCAAGGCTTATAGTGATGTGCATTACCGAGAGGGCCTAGAGATACCTCTCCGACAATTGAAGTGACAAATCCTAATCTTGATCTATGCCAACTCAACAAGTACCATAGGAGACACCTGTAGAGCACCTTTATAATCACCCAGTTATGTTGTGATGTTTGGTAGAACACAAAGTGTTCCTCCGGTATTCGGGAGTTGCATACTCTCATAGTCATAGGAACATGTATAAGTCATGAAGAAAGCAATAGTAATATACTAAACGATCAAATGCTAAGCTAATGAAATGGGTCAAATTAATCACATCATTCTCTAATGATGTGATCCCGTTAATCAAATGACAACTCATGTCTATGGTTAGGAAACTTAACCATGTTTGATTCAACGAGCTAGTCAAGTAGAGGCATACTAGTGACACTTTGTTTGTCTATGTATTTACTCATGTACTAAATTTCCGGTTAATACAATTCTAGCATGAATAATAAACATTTATCATGATATAAGGAAATATAAATAACAACTTTATTATTGCCTCTAGGGCATATTTCCTTCAGTCTCCCACTTGCACTAGAGTCAATAATATAGTTCACATCGCCATGTGATTTAACACCAATAGTTCATATCATGATGTGATTAATATCGATAGTTCACATCGCCATGTGGCCAATAATCAAAGGGTCTACTAGAGTCAGTAATCTAGTTCACATCGCCATGTGATTAACACCCAAAGAGTACTACAGTGTGATCATGTTTTGCTTGTGAGAGAAGCTTAGTCAACGGGTCTGCCATATTTAGATCCGTTTGTATTTTGCAAATTTCTATGTCAACAATGCTCTGCACGGAGCTACTCTAGCTAATTGCTCCTACTTTCAATATGTATCCAGATTGAGACCTAGAGTCATCTGGATCAGTGTCAAAACTTGCATCGACGTAACCCTTTACAACAAACCTTTTGTCACCTCCATAATCGAGAAACATGTCCTTAGTCCTTTTCAGGTATTTCAGGATGTTCTTGACCGCTGTCCAGTGATCCACTCCTGGATTACTTTGGTACCTCCCTGCTAAGCTAATAGCAAGGCACGCATCAGGTCTGGTACACAACATTGCATACATGATAGAGCCTATGGCTAAAGCATAGGGAACACTTTTCATTTTCTCTCTATCTTCTGTAGTGGTCGGACATTGAGTCTGACTCAACTTCACACCTTGTAACACAGGCAAGAACCCTTTCTTTGCTTGATCCATTTAGAACTTTTTCAAAAACTTTGTCAAGGTATGTGCTTTGTGAAAGTCCAATTAAGCGTCTTGATCTATCTCTATAGATCTTGATGCCCAATATGTAAGCAGCTTTACCGAGGTCTTTCACTGAAAACTCTTATTCAAGTATCCTTTTATGCTATCCAGAAATTCTATATCATTTCCAATCAACAATATGTCATCCACATATAATATTAGAAACGCTACAGAGCTCCCACTCACTTTCTAGTAAATACAGGCTTCTCCAAAAGTCTGTATAAAACCATATGCTTTGATCACACTATTAAAACGTTTATTCCAACTCCGTGAGGCTTGCACGAGTCCATAAATGGATTGCTGGAGCTTGACACTTTGTTAGCACCCTTTGGATCAACAAAACCTTCTGGCTGCATCATATACAACTCTTCTTGCAGAAATCCATTCAGGAATGCAGTTTTGACATCCATTTTCCAAATTTCATAATCATAAAATGCGGCAATTGCTAACATGATTCAGACAGACTTAAGCATCGCTACGGGTGAGGAAGTCTCATCATAGTCAACGCCTTGAACTTGTCAAAAACCTTTCGCAACAAGTCGATCTTTGTAAACAGTAACATTACCGTTAGCGTTAGTCTTCTTCTTGAAGATCCATTTATTCTCTATGGCTTGCCAATCATCGGGCAAGTCAACCAAAATCCACACTTTGTTCACATACATGGATCCCATCTCAGATTTCATGGCCTCAAGCCATTTTTCGGAATTTGGGCTCACCATCGCTTCTTCATAGTTCGTAGGTTCGCCATGGTCAAGTAACATGACTTCCAGAACAGTATTACCGTACCACTGTGGTGCGGATCTTACTCTGGTTGACCTACGAGGTTCAGTAGTAACTTGATCTGAAGTTTCATGATCAACATCATTAGCTTCCTCACTTATTGGTGTAGGTGTCACAGGAACCGGTTTCTGTGATGAACTACTTTCCAATAAGGGAGCAGGTCTGATTACCTCATCAAGTTCTACTTTCCTCCCACTCACTTGTTTCGAGAGAAACTTCTTCTCTAGAAAGGATCCATTCTTAGCAACGAATGTCTTGACTTTGGATCTGCGATAGAAGGTGTACCCAACTATCTCCTTTGGGTATCCTATGAAGACATATTTCTCCGATTTGGGTTTGAGCTTATTAGGATGAAACTTTTTCACATAAGCATCGCAACCCCAAACTTTAAGAAAGGACAACTTTGGTTTCTTGCCAAACCACAGTTTATATGGTGTCGTCTCAACGGATTTAGATGGTGCCCTATTTAATGTGAATGCAGCTGTCTCTAATGCATAACCCCAAAACAATAGTGGTAAATCGGTAAGAGACATCATATATTGCACCATATCTTATAAAGTATGGTTACGATGTTCGGACACACCATTACGCTGTGGTGTTCCAGGTGGCGTGAGTTGCGAAACTATTCCGCATTGTTTCAAATGAAGACCAAACTCGTAACTCAAATATTCTCCTCCATGATCAGATTGTAGAAACTTTATATTTCTTGTTATGATGATTTTCCACTTCACTCTAAAATTATATGAACTTTTCAAATGTTTCAGACTTATGTTTCATCAAGTAGATATACCCATATCTGATCAAATCATCTGTGAAGGTCAAAAAATAAGGATACCCGCCGCGAGCCTCAACACTCACCGGATCACATACATCAGTATGTATTATGTCCGATAAGTCAGTTGCTCGCTCCATTGTTCCGGAGAACGGAGTCTTTAGTGATCTTGCCCATAAGGCATGGTTCGCAAGCATCAAGTGATTCATAATCCAAAATCCCATCAGCATGGAGTTTCTTCATGCGCTTTACACCAATATGACCTAAACGGCAGTGCCACAAATAAGTTACACTATCATTATTAACTTTGCATCTTTTGGCTTCAATATTATGAATATGTGTATCACTACGATCGAGATCCAACAAACCATTTTCATTGGGTGTATGACCATAGAAGTTTTTATTCACGTAAAATGTAACAACAATTATTCTCTAACTTAAATGAATAACCGTATTGCAATAAACATGATCAAATCATATTCATGCTCAACGCAAAACACCAAATAACACTTATTTAGGTTCAACACTAATCCCGAAAGTATAGGGAGTGTGCGATGATGATCATATCAATCTTGGAACTACTTCCAACACACATCGTCACCTCGCCCTTAACTAGTTTCTGTTTATTCTGCAACTCCATTTTCATGTTACTAATCTTAGCAACTGAACTAGTATCAAATACCGAGGAGTTGCTATAAACACTAGTAAACTACACATGAATAACATGTATATCCAATATACCTTTGTTCACTTTGCCATCCTTCTTATCCGCCAAGTATCTAGGGCAGTTCCACTTCCAATGACCAGTCCCTTTGAAGTAGAAGCACTTAGTCTCAGGCTTAGGTCCAGACTTGGATTTGTTCACTTGTGCAGCAACTTGCTTGTCGTTTTTCTTGAAGTTCCCCTTCTTCCCTTTGCCCTTTTCTTGAAACTAGTGGTCTTGTCAACCATCAAAACTTGATGCTTTTCTTGATTTCTACCTTCATCGATTTTAGCATCACGAAGAGCTTGGGAATTGTTTCCGTTATCCCTTGCATATTATAGTTCATCACGATGTTCTAGTAACTTGGTGATAGTGACTAGAGAACTCTGTCAATCACTATCTTATCTGGAAGATTAACTCCCACTTGATTCAAGTGATTGTAGTACTCAGACATTATGAGCACATGCTCACTAGCTAAGCTATTCTCCTCCATCATGTAGGCAAAGTGCTTGTCAAAGGTCTCATACCTTTCGATATGGGCATGAGTCTGAAATACTAATTTCAACTCTTGGAACATCTCATATGCTCCGTGGCGTTCAAAACGTCTTTGAAGCCCCGATTCTAAGCCGTAAAGCATGGTGCACAAAAACTATCAAGTAGTCATCATATCAAGCTTGCCAAACGTTCATAACGTGCATACGCATCGCAATCGGTCTGTCACCTAGCGGTGCATCAAGGACATAATTCTTCTGTGCAGCAATGAGGATAATCCTCAGATCACGGATCCAATCCGCATCATTGCTACTAACATATTTCAACTTAGTTTACACTAGGAACATATCAAAAATAAAACAGGGGAGCTAAACGCGAGGTATTGATCTACAACATAGATATGCTAATACTACCAGGACTAAGTTCAAGATAAATTAAAGTTCAATTAATCATATTACTTAAGAACTCCCACTTAGATAGACATCCCTCGAATCATCTAAGTGATCACATGATCCATCTCAACTAAACCATGTCCAATCATCACGTGAGATGGAGTAGTTTTCAATGGTGAACATCACTATGTTGATCATATCTACTATATGATTCATGCTCGACCTTTCAGTCTCAGTGTTCCTAGGACATATCTGCATATGCTAGGCTCGTCAAGTTTAACCCGAGTATTCTGCGTGTGCAAAAACTGGCTTACACCCGTTGTATTTGAACGTAGAGCTTATCACACCCGATCATCATGTGGTGTCTCGGCACGACGAACTTTCGCAACAGTGCATACTCAGGGAGAACACTTATACCTTGAAATTTAGTGAGAGATCATTGAGGGAGTCCCGGACTAGGGGGTGTCCGGATAGCCGGACTATCGTCACGGCCGGACTCCAAGACTATGAAGATACAAGATTGAACACTTCGCCCCGTGTCCGGATGGGACTTTCCTTGGCGTGGAAGGCAAGCTTGGCGATACGGATATGTAGATCTCCTACCATTGTAACCGACTCTGTAACCCTAACCTATCGGTGTCTATATAAACCGGAGGGTTTTAGTCCGTAGGATCTAACGACAATCATACCATAGGCTAGCTTCTAGGGTTTAGCCTCCTTGATCTCGTGGTAGATATACTCTTGTACTACCCATATCATCAATATTAATCAAGCAGAGTAGGGTATTACCTCCATCGAGAGGGACTTAACCTGGGTAAAAACATCGTGTCCCTTGTCTCCTGTTACCATCCGCCTAGACGCACAGTTCGGGACCCCATACCCGAGATCCGCCGGTTTTGACACCGACATTGGTGCTTTCATTGAGAGTTCCTCTGTGTCGTCACCGATAGGCCCGATGGCCCTTCGATCATCAACAACGACGCGGTCCAGGGTGAGACTTTTCTCCCCGGACAGATCTTCGTATTCGGCGGCTTTGCACCGCGGGCCAATTCGCTTGGCCATCTAGAGCAGGTCGAAAGCTACGCCCCTGGCCATCAGGTCAGATTTGGAAGTTTGAACTATACGGCCGATATCCGCGGAGACTCGATCTTCGACGGATTCGAGCCACAGCCAATGTTGGAAATATGCCCTAGAGGCAATAATAAAAGGATTATTATTATATTTCCTTGTTCATGATAATTGTCTTTTATTCATGCTATAATTGTATTATCCGGAAATCGTAATACACGTGTGAATACATAGACCACAATATGTCCCTAGTGAGCCTCTAGTTGACTAGCTCGTTGATCAATAGATAGTCATGGTTTCGACTATGGACATTGGATGTCGTTGATAACGGGATCACATCATTAGGAGAATGATGTGATGGACAAGACCCAATCCTAAGCATAGCACAAGATCGTGTAGTTCGTTTTGCTAGAGCTTTTCCAATGTCAAGTATCTCTTCCTTAGACCATGAGATCGTGTAACTCCGGATACCGTAGGAGTGCTTTGGGTGTACCAAACGTCACAACGTAAATGGGTGACTATAAAGGTACACTACAGGTATCTCGAAAGTGTGCATTGGGTTGACACGGATCGAGACTGGGATTTGTCACTCCGTATAACGGAGAGGTATCACTGGGCCCACTCGGTAGTGCATCATCATAATGAGCTCAAAGTGACCAAGTGTCTGGTCACGGGATAATGCATAACGGTACAAGTAAAGTGACTTGCCGGTAACGAGATTGAACGAGGTATTGGGATACCGACGATCGAATCTCGGGCAAGTAACATACCGATTGACAAAGGGAATGTTATACGGGGTTGATTGAATCCTTGACATCGTGGTTCATCCGATGAGATCATCGAGGAGTATGTGGGAGCCAACATGGGTATCCAGATCCCGCTGTTGGTTATTGACCGGAGAGCCGTCTCGGTCATGTCTACATGTCTCCCGAACCCGTAGGGTCTACACACTTAAGGTTTGGTGACGCTAGGGTTATTAGGAAGACTTGTATGTGATTACCGAATGTTGTTCGGAGTCCCGGATGAGATCCCGGACGTCACGAGGAGTTCAGGAATAGTCCGGAGGTAAAGATTTATATATGGGAAGTCATCATACGGTCAACGGAAAGGTTCGGGGGCATATCGGTATTGTACCGGGGCCACCGGAGAGGTTCCGGGGGTCCACCGGGAGGGGCCACCTCTCCCGGAGGGCATTATGGGCTGTATGAGGGAGGTATCCAGCCCAAAGTGGGCTGGGGCGCCACTCCCCCCTATGGCCCATGCGCCTAGGGTTGGGGGAAACCCTAAGGGGGGTCGCCCCCTTGCTTGGGGGGCAAGCCCCCTCCCCTTGGCCGCCGCCGCCCCCCTCTAGATCCCATCTAGAGGCCGCCTTCTCCCTTACCCTATAAATAGAGGGCGAGGGGAGGGCTGCAACACACTTCAAGGCGCAGCCCCTCCCCTCCCCAACACCTCTCCTCCTCCGTTGAGTGCTTGGCGAAGCCACTGCTTGAGATCGCCTCTCCACCATCATCACGCCCGTCAGGCTGCCATCGAGCCATCTTCCTCAACCTCTCCTTCCCCTTGCTGGATCAAGAAGGAGGAGACGTCATCCGCTCCGCACGTGTGTTGAACGCGGAGGTGCCGTCTGCTCGCACTAGGATCTCCGGTGATAGGATCACGAGAACGACTACTTCAACCCCGTTCTTTTGAACGCTTCCGCTCGCGATCTACAAAGTGGTATGTAGATGCAATCTATCTCCCATGACTCGTTGCTTAGATGAACTCATAGATGGATCTTGGTGAAACCATAGGAAAATTTTTAATTTTCTGCAACGTTCCCCAACAGTGGCATCATGAGCTAGGTCTATGCATAGTTCTCTATTGCACGAGTAGAACACAATTTTGTTGTGGGCGTAAATCTTGTCAACTTGCTTGCCGCTACTAGTCTTATCTTGCTTCAGCGGTATTGTGGGATGAAGCGGCCCGGACCAACCTTACACGTACGCTTACGTGAGACCGGTTCCACCGATCGACATGCACTAGTTGCATAAGGTGGTCAAGGGTGTCTGTCTCTCCCACTTTAGTTGGAGCGGATTCGATGAAAAGGGTCCTTATGAAGGGTAAATAGAAGTTGACAAAAATCGCGCTGTGGTTATTCGTAGGTAAGAAAATGTTCTTGCTAGAACCCAATTGCAGCCACGTAAAAGATGCAACAACAATTAGAGGACGTCTAACTTGTTTTTGCAGCAATTGTCATGTGATATGATATGGTGAAGTTGTGATGAATGATGAATGATATATTGTGATGTATGAGATCATGTTCTTGTAATAGGAATCACGACTTGCATGTCGATGAGTATGACAACCGGCAGGAGCCATAGGAGTTGTCTTTATTTTGTATGACCTGCGTGTCATTGAAGCACACCATGTAAAATTACTTTACTTTATTGCTAAACGCGTTAGCCATAGAAGTAGAAGTAGTCGTTGGCGTGACAACTTCATGAAGACACGATGATGGAGATCATGATGATGGATGTCACAGCCCTAGAGCTTGCTTGTAACTAGTGGCATTGCATCCATGCATCATGTTTAATTCTCATGAAATTTGAAATGGGGATGACCAAGCCCTAGCACCAAAGGAATTCAAATAGGCTCAACCAAAAATATTTTTCAGTGAACCCAAATGGCCTTCAAAAATGTTCACCATTTTTTGGAAAAATCTTTGAAACAAGAACAGAGATGTTGCACATTTTCCATGACATTTGGATCTTTGAATTAAATCATAAGTATTTGAATTTGGACATTTAAATTCTATAAAATATTTTAAATGTCTAAATACTCCTAAACTGAAATGTTCCATGTTAGATATATTCTATACATTGGGAATGCACAGTTTGGTGATTTCTGAAAGTGCCTGGATATTTTTAATAAAGCCGCAGAGTTTTCAGAATAATAGAAATCAGGATTAAATAAAGAGAGAGAGAGAGAGAGAGAGAGAGAGAGAGAGAGAGAGAGAGAAGGACTACCTGGCGCTCACCTCTCAGCCCACCTGGCCCAACTCCAGCGGCCCAACCCACCGAACCGCCACCGTCTCCCACCTCGCGCCAGAAGGACGCGAGGCGTGGCCACTGACGCCAAGACGCGCCGAGCCACCTCTTGCTTGCCGCTCTCCTCCCCGGCGCTTTCTGGGCGCCTCCCGAGCGCCACGCACTTCGACCTCTCTCTCCCTCACCGTGGCCTCTCCCTCCTCTGCTCTCTCTCACTGACGCACCCGAGCGGCCCCGTCGCCACCGTCGCCGTTCGCCGCGGCCACCGCCTTCCCCTTGCCTCCCCGACCAGCTCAAGAGCTCCGCCGTGCCGCCCTTGCCCTCCCCGCTGTCACACGCGACCGGAGAAGCCCCGAAGTGCCGCCCCGACGTTTTTTCCCTCCGCGGACCCGCCGGTCGCTGTCGCCCGATTCGTCGGCTCCGGACCGTCCCCGACATCGCCGACGACGCCATCGGACGCGCTGTGAGCTACTGCGTCGATCCCCTCTCTTCCCCGCGTCATTCTCGCCTCGTAGCCACCGCCGCCATTGAAGCCGAAGGTCACCTCCGCCGCGCTCGTCGCCGGCGCTGCTCCATTGACCATTTGGTCCCGGGCTAGCGCCCATCGCACTCACTGCATCACGTAGGCCACCACTAGCGCCTCAGCCCGCTTGCCTAGGTCGTCGCCGGCGCCGATTCCGACCGCCCCGAGCTCAACCGACTCCACCAAGAGCTTCGGCTCGTCCCCAGCTCCTCCTAGATGCCCTCCGCGGCCCATTTGGTCGCCGGAGTTGCCAAAACCACTTCCGCTGGCAGCTGGCTCGCCAGGCTAAACGCCGACAGCCGACTTTGACTTTGACCACGGGTGGGCCCTGGTTGACCCTGTTGAGCCTATGACAGGTGGGGCCCAGCCCTGTTAACTATTTAGGATTAGTTTTAATTAATTTTAGTTAAACTAATTACTCTGACACGCGGGACCCACTGTCAGGTTTGACCCGGACCATGTCCCGTTGACCATTGACGTCACACTGACGCCAGTTGACGCAAAGAATTGATTTTCTGGATTTATTATAATTCAGGAAATTTCAAAAAATACCCCAAACTTCTAAAATTCATAGAAATTCAACCGTAGCTCGAGAATGAAATAATTTATATATGAAAATGATCAGAAAAATATGAAGAATATGTTTATGCCATGATCATGCATGTTTGAACAAGTTAACCTCACTGAATAGGATGAACCATGATTAGGGTAAATTATGAACTAGCATTTGGAGTTGGAGTTTAACCTTGTTTGAATTCCACTTCAATTAACTTGGCTAGATTTTGCATTAGGTGAATTCAGTACCTTAACATGACATGTCATTCATGTGAATGTGCATTGCATTGATTGTGTTCTCTCTTGTTTGCGGTAATTGTCCCCTCTCAAGAGACGACGCACCGGCGATGAATCGATGACACCGATGAAGAACTATATTATCTTGGAAGTGCTGTGCAAGCAAAACCCCTTGTTCATTCCGATATAATCCCACCCTCTCGCTCCTTCTCTATTTTACTGCATTAGGACAACAACGACTCATGTGTTACTTGCTGCGGTAGCTGAACCCCTTTATCCTCTGCATGACTGTCATTCCACAAGAATAGATGAAACCCACTAGCATGAGTAGGAGTTGTTTGAGCCATGTTGT
The DNA here is from genome assembly GCA_021605145.1 of Aegilops bicornis. NCBI lineage: Eukaryota > Viridiplantae > Streptophyta > Magnoliopsida > Poales > Poaceae > Aegilops > Aegilops bicornis. The sequence continues at coordinate 500,053,656 of CM038673.1, forward strand.
GCCTACTCATTCATGCTTGTTGTCATGCCTGCCACTGCTTAGAGTTGAGTCAGGTGCGATTCATCGGGGATGAATCGGAGGTGTGTGAACATGTCCTACTGCGTGTGTGAGCTAAGTGTGTGAACACGATTTGGTAAAGGTAGCGGTGAGAGGCCATGTAGGAGTACATGGTGGGTTGTCTCATTGCAGCCGTCCTTAGGAACTGAGTTCTATGTTTGTGATCCATGAAACAGTTACTACCACACATTGGGATCCTTAATTGACTCTCTCGGCTTCTTAACCACCCTTGTCCTCAGTCCGGGAGTTGCAAGTAGTTTCTGGTGTTTGTAGCATCTTTGGGGCACGCAACGGCCGACCATAGGGGTGGGTTGTGTTGCGGTAGGCACCGTGGTCTGGTGTACCGATTCGCCTGCTTGGTGTCTCGGGAACCCTGCACACATCGTTCGGGCTGTATGGGAAACCTCGGCGGACTCCCTGCGGATGGAACCCGAATAGGCGATAAACTGGACTAGGGACTTGAGTGTTTAGGTAGGCTGTGGCCGACACCCACGTTGGGCTTCCGCTTGAAGGTTGCCGAGTACATGTCATGTAAACGGCGGTAATTGGTGAGATCGTCTTAGAAGAAGTACACCCAAGCAGGGTTAATATGATCTATTCGAATAGCCGTGTCCATGGAAAAGGACTTCGGGTTGCCTATATCAGTTCATAGACAAGTGAAAGTGGATACTCTAAAATGCGCCAAGATAAGCGTGAGTGCTATGGATGGCGTTCTCATAGGGAGACGGAGGCGGGTCCATAGTGGTGTATTGATATGGTGAATATGTGGACTCGTGTGCGCCACCTCAAAAGAGTTACTTGCAATCGTAGTTTAGGATAGCCACCGAGTCAAAGCTGGCTTGCTGCAGTCAAACTCCACCACCCCCTTTTGATAATGATGCATATGTAGTTAGTTCTGATGTAAGTCTTGCTGAGTTCGTTTGTACTCACGTTTGATTATTTTATGTTTTGCAGAGAGACGTCAGTCTCGCTAGTAGTTCCGCTGGGACTTCGACGTTTAGCTTGTTACCTCAGCTACGATCTTGTGCCCTCGGCAGGATCTGGTAGATAGTCAGGCTTCTCAGCCTTTTTCATTTATAGTTGTCTGTACTCAGACATGTTTAGCTTCCACTTGTGCTTTGACTTGTATGCTCTGAGTGTTGGGTCATGAGACCCATGTTTGTAATATCTCGCTCCTCGGAGCCTAATGAATAAATATTTGAGTCGTAGAGTTATGTTGTGATGCCATGTTGTATCTACACATATTGAGCATATTGTGTGTATGTTTGAAATGTTTGGTATGTGTGGGATCCGACAAACTAGTTGTTTATCCTTGGCAGCCTCTCATATGGGGAAATGTAGTCTCGTGCTTACGGCGATAGTAGTCCGCTACAGCCCGGTTCACCGGAGTCCTGCTAGCCTAGCACTACTACTTGGACACTTGACTGGCCGACATGTGTTTCACTTCGTTCCTATGTCTGTCCCTTCGGGGAAATGTCACGCGGTGTTATTCGAGTCCTCGCTTAGCCTGCCATGTACCGGATACCGGAGTCCTGTTAGCCAGTGCTACAGCAATTTATACGTTGATGACCGACATGCTCGATGTGATTCATGTATGCCTGTCCCCATAGGTTAGCGCCGCTTTGGGTTCACGACTAGCCATGTCGGCCCGGGTTTTCTGTCATATGGATGCTAGCGACACTATCATATACGTGAGCCAAAAGACGCAAACGGTCCCGGGCCATGGTAAGGCGACACCCGTGGGAATACCGTGCGTGAGGCCGCAAAGTGATATGAGGTGTTACCGGCTAGATTGATGTGACTTGGAATCGGGGTCCTGACAATGGAGATCATGGTGTCATGCCGGTGACGAAGATGATCATGGAGCCCCGAAGATGGAGATCGAAGGAGCTATATGATATTGGCCATATCATGTCACTACTATATATAATTGCATGTGATGTTTATTATGTTTATGCATCTTGTTTACTTAGAACGACGGTAGTAAATAAGATGATCCCTTATAATAATTTCAAGAAAGTGTTCCGCCTAATCGTGCACCGTTGCTAAAGTTAAATGCTTCAAGCACCACGTGATGATCGGGTGTGATAGATCCTTACGTTCACATACAACGGGTGTAAGACAGATTTACACATGCATAACACTTAGGGTTAACTTGACGAGCCTAGCATGTACAGACATGGCCTCGGAACACAAGAGACCGAAAGGTCGAACACGAGTTGTATGGAAGATACGATCAACATGGAGATGTTCACCGACGATGACTAGTCCGTCTCACGTGATGATCGGACATGGCCTAGTCGACTCGGATCGTGTAACACTTAGATGACTAGAGGGATGTCAGATCTGAGTGGGAGTTCATTAAATAATTTGATTAGATGACCTTAATTATCATGAACTTAGTCTAAAACTTTTGCAAAATATGTCTTGTAGATCAAATGGCCAACGCTCATGTCAACATGAACTTCAACGCTGCTCCTAGAGAAAACCAAGCTGAAAGATGATGGCAGCAACTATTCGGACTAGGTCCTAACACGAGGATCATCCTCATAGCAGCCAAGAAACAATATGTCCTAGAAGCACCGCTAGGTGATGCACTGTCTCGAGAACCAAGACATTATGAATGCTTGGCAGTCTCGTGCTGATGATTACTCCCTCGTTCAGTGCGGCATGCTTTACAGCTTAGAACCGGGGCTCCAAAAGCGTTTTGAGCAACACGGAGCATATGCAATGTTTGAGGAGCTGAAAATGGTTTTCCAAGCTCATGCCCGGGTCGAGAGATATGAAGTCTCCGACAAGTTCTATAGTTGTAAGATGGATGAAAACTGTTCTGTCAGTGAGCACATACTCAAAATGTCTGGGTTGCACAACCGCTTTGTCGACTGGACATAAACCTCCCGGACGAGGCGGTCATTGACAAAATCCTCCAGTCGCTCCCACCAAGCTACAAGAGCTTTGTGATGAACTACAATATGCAGGGGATGGTGAAGACCATTCCGGAAGTATTCTCAATGCTGAAGTCAGCAGAGGTTGAAATCAAGAAAGAACATCAAGTGTTGATGGTCAATAACCACTAAGTTCAAAAGGGGCAAGGGTAAGAGGAACTTCAAGAAGGACGGCAAAGATGTTGCCGCGCCCGGTAAGCAAGTTGCCGGGAAGAAGTCAAAGAATGGACCCAAGCCTAAGACAGAGTGCTTTTATTGCAAAGGGAAGGGCCACTGGAAGCGGAACTGCCCCAAATACTTAGCGGACAAGAAGGACGGCTACACTAAAGGTATATTTGATATACATGTAATTGATGTGTACGTTACCAGTACTCGTAGTAACTCCTGGGTATTTGATACCGGTGTCGTTGCTCATATTTGTAACTCACAGCAGGAGCTGCGGAATAAACGGAGACTGGCGAAGGACGAGGTGATGATGCACGTCGGGAATGGTTCCATGGTCGATGTGATCACCGTCGGCACGCTACCTCTACATTTACCTACGGGATTAGTTTTAAACCTCAATAATTGTTATTTAGTGCCAAGTTTGAGCATGAACATTGTATCAGGATCTCGTTTTATGCGAGATGGCTACTCATTTAAATCCGAGAATAATGGTTGTTCTATTTATATGAGAGATATGTTTTATGGTCATGCTCCGATGGTCAATGGTTTATTCTTAATGAATCTCGAACGTAATATTACACATGTTCATAGTGTGAATACCAAAAGATGTAAAGTTGATAACATAGTCCCACATACTTGTGGTAATCGCCGCCTTTGGTCACATTGGTGTCAAGCGCATGAAGAAGCTCCATTACGATGGACTTTTATAGTCTCTCGATTATGAATCATTTGACACATGCGAACCATGCCTTATGGGCAAAATGACCAAGACTCCGTTCTCGGAACAATGGAGCGAGCAACCAAATTATTGGAAATCATACATACCGATGTGTGCGGTCCAATGAGCGTTGAGGCTCATGGAGGATATCGTTATGTTCTCACTCTCACAGACGACTTAAGTAGATATGGGTATGTCTACTTGATGAAACACAAGTCTGAGACCTTTGAAAAGTTCAAGGAATTTCAGAATGAGGTAGAGAATCAACGTGACCGAAAAATAAAGTTCTTACGATCAGATCGTGGAGGAGAATATTTAAGTCATGAATTTGGTACACACTTAAGGAAATGTGGAATCGTTTCACAACTCACGCCGCTGGAACACCTCAACAGAACGGTGTGTCCGAACGTCAGAATCGCACTCTATTGGATATGGTGCGATCTATGATGTCTCTTACCGATTTACCGCTATCATTTTGGGGATACGCACTAGAGACAGCTACATTCATTTTAAATAGGGCACCGTCTAAGTCCGTTGAGACGACACCGTATGAATTATGGTTTGGAAAGAAACCTAAGCTGTTGTTTCTAAAAGTTTGGGGATGCGGTGCTTATGTCAAGAAACTTCAACCTGAAAAGCTCGAACCCAAGTCGGAAAAATGCGTCTTCATAGGATACCCTCAGGAAACCATTGGGTATACCTTCTACCTTAGATCCGAAGGCAAGATCTTTCTTGCCAAGAACGGATCCTTTCCGGAAAAGAGTTTCTCTCGAAAGGAGTAAGTGGGAGGAAAGTAGAACTTCGATGAAGTACTACCTCTTGAACCGGAAAGTAGTGCAGCTCAGGAAAATGTTCTGTGGTGCCTACACCTACCGGAGTGGAAATTAATGATGATGATCAAGGTACTTGGATCAAGTTGCTACTTAACTTCAGGGTCCACAAGGACACGTTCCACACCAGAGTGGTATGGCAAACCTGTCACGGAAATCATGTTGTTAGACAACGGTGAACCTTCGAACTATGAAGAAGCGATGGCGGGGCCGGATTCCAACAAATGGCTTGAAGCCATGCAATCCGAGATAGGATCCATGTATGAAAACAAAGTATGGACTTTGACAAACTTGCCCGATGATCGGCGAGCGATAGAAAACAAATGGATCTTTAAGAAGAAGACGGACGCGGATGGTAATGTCACCATCTATAAAGCTCGACTTGTCGCTAAGGGTTATCGGCAAGTTCAAGGGATTGACTATGATGAGACTTTCTCTCCCTAGCGAAGCTTAAGTCCGTCCGAATCATGTTAGCAATTGCCGCATACTATGATTATGAGATATGGCAGATGGACGTCAAAACAGCGTTCCTTAACGGTTATCTTAAGGAAGAGCTGTATATGATGCAGCCAGAAGGTTTTGTCGACCCTAAGAATGCTAACAAGGTATGCAAGCTCCAGCGATCCATTTATGGGCTGGTGCAAGCATCTCGGAGTTGGAACATTCGCTTTGATGAGATGATCAAAGCGTTTGGGTTTATCTTGAGACTTATGGAGAAGCCTGCGTTTACAAGAAAGTGAGTGGGAGCTCTGTAGCATTTCTCATATTATATGTAGATGACATACTTTTGATGGGAAATGATATAGAACTCTTGGACAGCATTAAGGCCTACTTGAATAAAAGTTTTTCAATGAAGGACCTTGGAGAAGCTGCTTACATATTAGGCATCAAGATCTATAGGGATAGATCGAGACGCCTCATAGGTCTTTCACAAAGCACATACCTTGATAAGATTTTGAAGAAGTTCAAAATGGATCAGTCCAAGAAAGGGTTCTTGCTGCATCGCAAGGTGTGAGATTGAGCTCGGCTCAATGTCCGACCACGGCAAAAGATAAAGAAGAAATGAGCGTCATCCCCTATGCCTCGGCCATAGGATCTATTATGTATGCCATGCTGTGTACCAGACCTGATGTAAACCTTGCCGTAAGTTTGGTAGGAAGGTACCAAAGTAATCCCGCAAGGAACACCGGACAGCGGTCAAGAATATCCCGAAGTACACGAAAAGGACAAAGGACATGTTTCTCGTTTATGGAGGTGACGAAGAGCTCGTCGTAAAGGGTTACATCGACGCTAGCTTCGACACAGATCTGGATGACTCTAAGTCACAAACCGGATACGTGTACATGTTGAATGGTGGAGCAGTAAGCTGGTGCAATGCAAGCAGAGCGTCATGGCGGGATCTACATGTGAAGCGGAGTACATGGCAGCCTCGGAGGCAGCACATGAAGCAATATGGGTGAAGGAGTTCATCACCGACCTAGGAGTCATACCCAATGCGTCGGGGCCGATCAAACTCTTCTGTGACAACACTAGAGCTATTGCACTTGCCAAGGAGCCCAGGTTTCACAAGAAGACCAGGCACATCAAGAGTCGCTTCAACTCCATCCGTGAAAATGTTCAAGATGGAGACATAGAAATTTGCAAAGTGCATACGGATCTTAATGTCGCAGATCCGTTGACTAAACCTCTTCCACGAGCAAAACATGATCAACACCAGAACTCTATGGGTGTTAGGTTCATCACAATGTAACTAGATTATTGACTCTAGTGCAAGTGGGAGACTGTTAGAAATATGCCCTAGAGGCAATAATAAAAGGATTATTATTATATTTCCTTGTTCATGATAATTGTCTTTTATTCATGCTATAATTGTATTATCCGGAAATCGTAATACACGTGTGAATACATAGATCACAATATGTCCCTAGTGAGCCTCTAGTTGACTAGCTCGTTGATCAATAGATAGTCATGGTTTCACGACTATGGACATTGGATGTCGATTGATAACGGGATCACATCATTAGGAGAATGATGTGATGGACAAGAACCAATCCTAAGCATAGCACAAGTTCGTGTAGTTCGTTTTGCTAGAGCTTTTCCAATGTCAAGTATCTCTTCCTTAGACCATGAGATCGTGTAACTCCCGGATACCGTAGGAGTGCTTTGGGTGTACCAAACGTCACAACGTAATCGGGTGACCGTAAAGGTACACTACAGGTATCTCCGAAAGTGTCTGTTGGGTTGACACGGATCGAGACTGGGATTTGTCACTCCTATAATGGAGAGGTATCACTGGGCCCACTCGGTAGTGCATCATCATAATGAGCTCAAAGTGATCTAGTGTCTGGTTACGGGATCATGCATTACAGTACGAGTAAAGTGACTTGCCGGTAACGAGATTGAACGAGGTATTGGGATACCGACGATCGAATCTCAGGCAAGTAACATACCGATTGACAAAGGGAATGTTATACGGGGTTGCTTGAATCCTTGACATCGTGGTTCATCTGATGAGATCATCGAGGAGTATGTGGGAGCCAACATGGGTATCCAGATCCCGCTGTTGGTTATTGACCGGGGAGCCGTCTCGGTCATGTCTACATGTCTCCCGAACCCGTAGGGTCTACACTAAGGTTGGTGACACTAGGGTTATTAGGAAGACTTGTATGTGATTACCGAATGTTGTTGAGTCCGGATGAGATCCCGGACGTCATGAGGAGTTCGGAATAGTCCGGAGGTAAAGATTTATATATGGGAAGTCATCATACGGTCACCGGAAAGGTTCGGGGGCATATCGGTATTATCTTTGGGGCCACCGGAGGTTCCGGGGTCCACCGAGGGGCCACCTCTCCCGGAGGGCCTTATGGGCTGTATAAGGAGGATCCAGCCCAAAGTGGGCTGGGGCGCCACTCCCCTATGGCCCATGCGCCTAGGGTTGGGGAAACCCCGAGGGGCGCCTTGCTTGGGGGTCAAGCCCTCCCTTGGCCGCCCCCTCTAGATCCCATCTAGAGGGGTCGCCTCTTCTCCCTTCCCCTATAAATAGAGGCGAGGGAGGCTGCAACACACTTCAAGGCGCAGCCCCTCCCTCCCAACACCTCTCCTCCTCCGTTGAGTGCTTGGCGAAGCCACAGCCGAGTATCGCCTCTCCCACCATCATCACGCCGTCGTGCTGCTGCTGGAGCCATCTTCCTCAACCTCTCCTTCCCCCTTGCTGGATCAAGAAGGAGGAGACATCATCCGCTCCATACATGTGTTGAACGCGGAGGTGCCGTCCGTTCGGCACTAGGATCTCCGGTGATAGGATCACGACGAGAACGACTACTTCAACCCCGTTCTTTTGAACGCTTCCGCTCGCGATCTACAAAGTGGTATGTAGATGCAATCTCTCTCCCATGACTCGTTGCTTAGATGAAATCATAGATGGATCTTGGTGAAACCGTAGGAAAATTTTTAATTTTCTGCAACGTTCCCCAACAGCCAAGCGCGCCGCACTGTCTCAATGGGCATGACCTAGCTCTGCAGCCGAACAGTGCCCTGGAAGCCGCACCAGCATCCGCTCCGACCCTTAATCCTGAGCCGGATTCCCCGATCGAGGATGAGTGGTTGGACACCGCCTCGGGGGCTACAATCTCTACGGCGATTGAGCCGAACTCCATCCTGTCGCTGCGAAGACCTCGACTCCAGGGTGCCGGATTCCTCTCCAGACTCGAACCTCCGCTCCCCGCCAATCGAATCCGATTGGGCGCCCGATCACGGAGTTCATCATGGACATCTTTCAGCACTCGCCCTTTGGCGACATCCTGAATTCACTAAAGTCTCTCTCTTTATCCGGAGAGCCCTGGCCGTACTACGGACAGGAAGGTTGGGATGCGGACGACGAAGAAATTCAACGCCCACCCACCACCCACTTTGTAGCCACTGTCGATGATTTAATCGACATGCTAGACTTCGACTCCGAACACATCGACGGTATGGACGGTACAGGGCACTGGAAGGCCACCTCGTCATATGACATATAAATGGTGGACATCCCAAAAGATGGGAACGGCGATGGAACAACGGAGGATGACCCCTCCAAGAAATAGCCGAAGCGCCAACGTCAGCGGTGCCGCTCTAAATCCCGCCACAATAAAATGGTGATTCCGCACGGAGATAATAACACCGGACAAAGGTTGAAGAGAACCCCTCCAGCAGGACTCGGCGTAGGAGGAGGGAGAAGCAAATCCGCCGCACGGTCACAGCAGAAAAAGAGTGGTCGAGGGCGATAATTCTGGCGCCTCCCTCCGAAGATGAGGCAAGCCTCGATGAAGACGAATTTGTCGTGCACGAGGATCCCGCGAACAGTGAGCGTTTCAAACACGGGCTTATAGCCACGACAAGCAGCCTCAAGAAAAGCAGCAACAACTTAGAGCTGATCAAGACCTGCTAGCTGACAGATGGACTGAAGTCCTTGCAGCCGAAGAGTATGAACTCGAACGCCCCTCCAAAAGCTTCCCCAAACGCAGGCCGTTGCCTCGACTCGAGGAGGAAGCATCCAAGTCACCAGCGCACGACATGGCAGACCGGCCACCCCGTGGCTGCGATAGAGAAGCCTCTCGGCCCTCCGCTCAAGCCACACCCCGACGCCGCTCAAAAAGTACCAAGGCACGGGAAAACGCGTCGGACTTGCGAGATATATTGGAGGATAAGGCAAAACATACAAGATAGATCTACGGATCGCGTGGGCGTAACGACGCGGGATGATTACCGTCGCGCACGGATCTGACAAACCCGGCTGGGCGAAGACGATGAAAAAGCTCATATGAGCTACGTCATGATATAGCCCAATACAGGCGCCAAGACACCCACTATGCTTCACAGATGAAGTAATGGATCATCAAATCCCCGAGGGCTTCAAGCCTGTAAACATCGAATCATACGATGGTACCACAGATCCTACGGTCTGGATCGAGGATTATCTCCTCCATATCCACATGGCCAGCGGTGATGATCTACATGCCATCAAATACCTCCCACTCAAGCTTAAAGGACCAGCTCGGCATTGGCTCAACAGCTTGCCACCAGAATCAATTGGTTGTTGGGAGGACCTCGAAGCCGCATTCCTTGATAACTTCCAGGGCACATATGTGCGACCACCAGATGCCGATGACCTTAGCCACATAATCCAAGAGCTGTAAGAATCGGCCGGACAATTCTGGACACGGTTCCTAACAAAGAAAAATCAAATCGTTGACTGTCCGGATGCAGAGGCCCTTGCAGCCTTCAAACATAACATCCGCGATGTGTGGCTTGCCTGGCACCTAGGACAGGAAAAGCCAAAATCCATGGCATCCCTCACAACACTCAAGACCCGCTTTTGTGCGGGAGAGGACAGCTGGCTAGCTCGAAGCAACAACTTGGCCAAACATCCTGATAGTTCGGATACCAAGGAAAGCAATGGCAGGTCGCGTCGCAACAAGAACAAGCGCCGCATTAACAGCGATAACACTAAAGATACGGCCATCAATGCTGGATTCAGAGGCTCCAAACCCGGTCAGCGGAAGAAGCCATTCAAAAGAAATACCTAGGGCCCGTCCAACTTGGACCGAATACTCGATCGCTTGTGCCAGATACATGGCACCCCCGAAAAACCAGCCAATCACACCAACATGGACTGTTGGGTGTTCAAGCAAGCAGGCAAGTTAAGTGCGAACTCCATGACAAGGGGCTGCATAAGCGATGACAAGGAAGAGCCCGGCCGCGAACAATAGAGGATGAAGGGTTTTCCCACGCAAGTGCGGACGGTGAAGATGATATATGCAACCCATATACCCAAAAGGGAGCGGAAGCGTGCACTAAGGGACGTATATGCGATGGAGCCAGCCGCCTCAAGTTCAACCCATGGTCTTCCTGCCCGATCACCTTCGATCGAAGGGACCACCCTACTAGCATCCGTCACGGCGGTTTCGCCGCATTGGTTCTTGACCCAATTATCGACGGATTTCACCTAACCGGAGTCCTAATGGACGGCGGCAGCAGCCTGAACCTGCTTTATCAGGATACAGTGCGCAAAATGGGCATAGACCCCTCAAGGATTAAACCTACAAAGACGACCTCTAAAGGCGTCATACCGGGTGTAGAGGCTAGTTGTACGGGCTCAATTACACTCGAAGTGGTCTTCGGATCCCCGGATAACTTCCGAAGCGAAGAGTTAATCTTCGACATCGTCCCATTCTGCAGCGGCTATCATGCACTGCTCGGACGAACCGCATTTGGAAAGTTCAATGCGGTGCCGCACTACGCATACCTCAAGCTCAAGATGCCAGGCCCTCGAGGAGTAATCACGGTCAATGGAAACACCGAACTCTCTCTCCGAACGGAGGAGCACACGGCGACCCTCGCGGCGGAGGTACAAAGCAACCTCTCACAGCAACTCTCGAGTCCGGCCATTAAGCGTCCGGACACGGTCAAGCGCGCTCGGATAACCTACAACAAGACCGCCTGGCATGATTCAAGCACGCGTAGCAACCCGGCCCCAACCCCCGCCCTCGCAAAATTGCGAAGCTAGTATTATGCGTACATAATTACACTCTGGAGATACCATGGGCATATGGGGAGGGGCAAGACCACGGCAAGCCAAGAATGCGGCTCGACCGCACCAGGGGCTCCCGATTGTGTCACTCTTTTTCTTTTTTTTTCTTCTTTTTTTCCTTTTTCTTCCTTTTTCTTACTTTCAGGACTCCGTCTTTCAGAAGTCCTGTCCGGCACTAGAATCGCCGAACTCACGATGCAACGGCCAGGGAAGCAGAAAGCCACGTCAAGTGTTCAGGTGGTCTCTATTACGAGCATTATACCTGTTTTACATACCATCCCGCAGCTTACCCCTGGAGGGGGACATGTTAGATAGTCCCATCCCTTGCTTATCGCACTATTTGTCTCGTTCTGCTTCCATTGCAGTACCTTTTTGAATAAACAATACATAGCCCTTGCTTATTATTGCTATACTTCCTTCATATATACATATGTTCATTTCATGACATGTTGCAACCGTACACTTTGGTACGGCCAATACACCGGGGGCTTAAGTATCCCAAAATTATGGTGTGATAAGTCCGAACACTTTCACAAGTGCGGCATCGAACTTATAGCATTATATGAATTGGCTCTGAATCATGTCTTGGGTCAATAGTTGGTTTGCCCGGCTCCGTGTTTTGGTACCTTACGTTCCGCTATATCGGCTAAGGTAGCACCGGGAGAACCACTACGATTGTGCCCCAGTTGAGCTGGGTCGAGCACCTCAGTGGAGAAAGCTAAAACTGATCGTCATGATAGGGCGAGAGCCGGTCGCTGTTCGAGAGGTTTTTTCGGGTCCCTAAAGACTTATGCCGCTTAGAGCGAGGAACCGGAATTGTCCGGCCAAGGCGTGGATAGCGCCCCGAACTCGGTCTTCGAATACTAGGGGCTTCACCGAAATTTAAAATTATAGAATTCTATGGCTAAGTGAGAGTGTTCAAGCATTATAAGTCCGGTTGCCTTGTTCGTTGTGTTGAGCACCTCCTAGATGGACCCAAGAATGGGAACAAGAGTGCTCAAGTTTATCCCGAACACCCCAAAGCACTTTCGTGGCATGGGGGCTGAAGCCAACGACTTGCCATCTCTCAAATTTGATAAACGGCCGCATGAAGGCAATATTTTAAATTAATAAGCGTTGCTTAGCGCATATGAACAAGTTTTCAGCGTACAGGATAACAAATGCAAGTTTATTCAAAAATTACATCTTTGGAGCACTCATCCGCTATTCGGCGGGCACCCTTGAGGAGGCCCTCATAGTACATTTCGGGCGTGCGATGCTCATGGCCCTTGGTGGCCCGTCTGTCACAAGCCTCTCCGCATCCAGCTTGCCCGTGCACTTTAGCATGTGCAAGGGCCCGACGGACACCTTCAATGCAGACGGAGCGTTGATGACTTCAAGCCGCGGACAAGCATCCACCAGCCGCACCAAGTCAAGTAGCTCCGGGCATGGCCTCCAATGGCCACAGCACGCTTATAAGGCCCTTCATGGCCTGTTCGGCGACCTTGTGGAGCTCGACCAGCTGCTTCAGCTGGTCGCTCAGGGGCACCGAATGTTCGGCCTCAGCATACTGAGACCAGAACACCTTTTCCGTTGAGCTCCCCTCCTTGGCGCGGTAGAATGCGGCAGCATCAGACACACTACGGGGCAAATCTGCGAATGCTCCTGGAGAGCTCCGAATCCGGGTAAGTAATAGGTAATTCACTTTCACATGCTTTCTTTGCATAAAGAATGCCTTACCCGCTGCTATCTTCTTTAAAGACTCAATTTCTTGGAGGGCTTTTAGGGCCTCGGCCTTAGCAGCTTTGGCACTCTCAAGAGCCGAGGCGAGCTCGGACTCTCGAGTCTTCGAGTCACGCTCCAAACTCTCGTGTTTTTCCACGAGAGTTTGGAGCTCTTGCTGCACCTTGGCCAGCTGCGCCTCCCCTTCTCTCGCTTCGGTGCGTTCCATAACCGCTTTGTTTTAGCCACGGACCTTTGCTTCCTTCGTGGTCGCCACCTCGTTCTGGCCCTGCAGCACCCAAGTTATTCCTGTTATTTTTGCAACCAAAACCTTTTCTATAAGGTATTTCTTTAATAAGGTATTACTTACCTTCCTTGTCCTCGAGCTGCTTCTTGGCTTGTCCGAGCTCGTTCTCGGACCGCTCGAGGTTCTGCTTCAATGCATTGACCTCGGCGATCGGTGCGGCAGGTCGGCCAGACACTGCATTCCCATATTGACATACTTATGTTAGACTCCTGCGTATATCTTTTTAGATCCTTAGTCCGGCTTTTCTTTCCGAACACCGAACTAAGCATCAGGGGCTACTGTCTATGTGGTAACATTTTTATATATTCTAAACTTACCTCAAAGCCTGTTAGAAGGCTGGTACAGGCTCGGTCAGTCCGCTCTTGGCGGACTGAACTGTCCGGATCACTGCACTCATAACAGTGCGGTGCTCCTCCTTGATGGAAGCGCTGTTAAGCGCCTCCTGTAAGCTATCCGGTGCCTCCGGTTGGATGGAGGAAACCAGTGTCTTACCCTTCTCGCGAAGGATCAGCTGGCCGGACTTCGGAATCGCTGATTGTTCCGGCATGGAGTCCGGACGAGGGTCGAGCTTAGAGCCCCTAGGGGTCTTGCCCCCCGCGCGCCTGGAGTCTGGGAGGTTGCCTTGTGGCACCTCCTGCGCTACCTCCTCTTGACCAAGCCCCCCTTGGGGCCCCACCGCGACGTCGTCCGCAGTGTGAGGCGAGGACGCGGTCGGAAGCGAAGTACTCTCCATTTCCGACGAGCCCAGGGACCCGCTCGATGAATCGGCAAACTCGCCCTTGGGCGGGTTGCACGGTTGTTCGACATTAGAGAACACTCTGCAATAATAAAAAGCCATGGGTATCCGGACACTTATGATCGCGCCAGGGGCTTGGCCCTTGTAGGCCAATCCTCCTCGTCGTCGTCGACTTTGGTGGAGAAGTCCGGAGGAAGGGTTCTTCCCTTCTTGGACCCTCCAGCCTCCCCAGTGGGGGCGGCCTTCCTTTTCTTCTCCTCCCCCGCTGGGGGAGGAGCTTCTTCTTCTTCTTCCTCCTCGTCCTCAGGAGAAGATTCTGCATCAGAATCTGACAGCACCTGGCGCCGGGAGCTCCTCCGAGTTCTCGTGGCCTCCTTCTTGGCCTTCTTCTCCGGCACCACATGAGGCGCCGGAGCCAGCAGCCCTGGCTAACCCAGGCGTCCTCCGGGTCTTCCGGCAAAGGAGCCGGACAGTTAATCTGTCCGGACGTCTTCAGCCAGTCCTGTCAAAGATTAGGGAGTTTTAGATCCCACATAGAGTCGATCTGAAAAAAGACTCCCATAAAGGGTAAAATAACTTACCTCGTCGGCTGGACGCCGCGAGCTGTATCCGCGATCCTTGTTAGCGGATGTTGGGGCTTCAGCGCCCTTGAACAGCACCTTCCGAGCATCTTAAATGCGTTGTGTCGAAGAGCGGCTCAAGGTTCGGTCTTGTGCGAATCGAACTCCCACAAGTTAAAGGCCCGTTGTTGGCATGGGAGAATCCGGCGGATGAGCATCACCTGGATTACGTCGACAAGCCTGAGATTCTTGTCCACCAGGTTTCAGACGCATGTTTGGAGTCCAGATAGCTCTTCCAAATTCCCCCACATCAGGCCCGTCTCCTTCCATGACGAGAGCCGTGTGGGGAAGCCAGATCTGAATTCGGGGGCCGCCACCCATTCGGGGTCGCGTGGCTCGGTGATGTAGAACCACCCCGATTGCCACCCCTTTATGGTCTCCACAAAGGCGCCCTCGAGCCATAGGACCTTGGCCATCTTGCCAACCATGGCGCCTTAGCACTCCGCTTGACGGTCGGCCACTACCTTCGGCCGGACGTTGAAGATCTTCAGCCATAAGCCGAAGTGGGGCTGGATGCAGAGGAAAGCCTCGCACACGACGATAAACGCCGAGATGTTGAGGATGAAATTCGGGGCCAGGTCGTGGAAATCCAGGACGTAGTAGAACATGAGCCCCCAGAAAAATGGGTGAAGTGGAAAACCTATTCCGCGGAGGAAGTGGGGGAGAAACACCACCCTCTCATGGGGCCTGGGGGTTGGAATGAGCTGCCCCGCATCGGGCAGCCTGTGCGCGATGTCGCCGAACAAGTATCCGGCCTCCCGCAGTCTTGTGATGTGCCCCTCCGTGACGGAGGAGGCCATCCACCTGCCTCCCGCTCCTGACATGGTTGGAGAAGGTTGAGGTGGGATGTACGGACTTGGGCGCTGGAGCTCGAGTGCGCGGAAATGGATAAGCAAAGGAGGAAGAAGGCGTAGGTGAAAAGGTGGATCCTTATCCCTTATATGGACGGACGGCTATCGTCCCCACGAGCCTGGTAAAACTCGCATATTTCCCAAGCGCCGTAATCAATGGCGCGGATGGGTTACCCACGTCCGTATTGATGAGAATACCAGAATAAGGGGGCACGATCTATGCTTTGATAAGACGTGCCAAGGAAACCGCCTCGCTAAACGCGCTGAGGTGGAACAGTAAAAAACGATTCATATGAAGGCCTGGCCGTGGTGTGATGTCACGCCGCGGAATACGTCAGCAGATCTGTGCAAAAGTTATTCTCTCTACGGTGGAATGTGGAACTTGTTTTGCAGAGCCGGACACTATCCTGGTGTTCAAAACCTTCTATGAAGTATTCAGAGGAGGAACCCGCCTTGCAATGCCGAAGACAATATGCGCGCCAGACTCATCGTCATTGAAGCCTGGTTCGAGGCTACCGAGGAGTCCCGGACTAGGGGTGTCCGGATAGCCGGACTATCGTCCACGGCCGGACACCAAGACTATGAAGATACAAGATTGAAGACTTCGTCCGTGTCCGGATGGGACTTTCCTTGGCGTGGAAGGCAAGCTTGGCGTCTGGATATGTAGATCTCCTACCATTGTAACCGACTCTGGTAACCCTAACCTATCCGGTGTCTATATAAACCGGAGGGTTTTAGTCCGTGGGACGAACGACAATCATACCATAGGCTAGCTTCTAGGGTTTAGCCTCCTTGATCTCGTGGTAGATCTACTCTTGTACTACCCATATCATCAATATTAATCAATCAGAGTAGGGTATTACCTCCATCGAGAGGGCCCGAACCTGGGTAAAAACATCATGTCCCTTGTCTCCTGTTACCATCCGCCTAGACGCACAGTTCGGGACCCCCTACCCGAGATCCGCCGGTTTTGACACCGACAATCATCTTATAATGTTACCGTCAATCAAAGCAAAATAAGATGCATAAAGGATAAACATCACATGCAATCAATATAAGTGATATGATATGGCCATAATCATCTTGTGCCTTTGATCTCCATCTCCAAAGAACCATCATGATCACCATTGTCACCGGCGCGACACCTTGATCTCCCTCGTAGCATCGTTGTCGTCTCGCCAAATATTGCTTCTACGACTATCGCTACCGCTAGCAATTACAGGGCGATTGCATTGCATACAATAAAGCGACAACCATATGGCTCCTGCCAGTTGCTGATAACTCCGTTACGAAACATGATCATCTCATACAAAAAAATATAGCATCATGCCTTGACCATATCACATCACAATATGCACTGCAAAAACAAGTTAGACGTCCTCTACTTTGTTGTTGCAAGTTTTACGTGGCTGCTACGGGCTGAGCAAGAACTGTTCTTACCTACGCATCAAAACCACAACGATATTTTGTCAACTTAGTGTTGTTTTAACCTTCTCAAGGACTGGGCGTAGTCACACTCAGTTCAACTAAAGTTGGAGAAATTGACACCCGCCAGCCACCTGTGCGCAAAGCACGTCGGTAGAACCAGTCTCGCGTAAGCGTACGCGTAATGTCGGTCCGGGTCGCTTCATCCAACAATACCGCCGAACCAAAGTGTGACATGCTGGTAAGCAGTATGACTTGTATCGCCCACAACTCACTTGTGTTCTACTTGTGCATATAACATCTACGCATAAACCGAGCTCAGATGCCACTGTTGAGGAACGCAGCAATTTCAAACCTTTTCCTACGCACACGCAAGATCATGGTTGTCGGGGATATACCCCGCGGCGTAAACCGGCCGGAAGTATAACCTGCCCGGACTTGGCGGTTTATTTGAGACCCCGTTGAAACTTGGCGATTCAATGGCGACCCGCCCTGACCTGGCGGTTTACAAGCAACCCGCCTAGTCATTATGACTCACTGGTGACCCGGCGGGCGGGTTAGACGGATGACAAGGCCCAAGGCCCAAAAGGCCGGTTCATGTTAATGGTGGGCCGGTTTATGAGGAAAGCACAAGGAATATTCTCCTACAAAGGAATCAAGACTAGGACTCCACTTGTAATAGAGTAATCCTAATCCAACTAGGACTAGTCATGTAAACCGCCCCTTCAACTTATATAAGGAGGGGCAGGGCTCCCCAAAGAGGGACAGACCGAAGCAAGAAGAAACAATCTCTAGGGCTAGACACAAAGAGCCGGTTTACCGGCGACTCTCTCATGATGATAATGAGACCTAGCCACAAACAACATGTAGGGTTGTTACCGGATGATGTTTCCTGGGGCCCGAAGCTGTCTAAACCCTTGTCTTGTGTTGCGTCTCTCGATTCCAATCAACCCCACTCAAGCTACCACATAGATGCATTGGCCTCACGACTAAGTCATCACACTAGGACATCTGACGTGACAATTCCACGACAGTTTGTGCCCACCGTGGGGCGATCGCACGGTGGTGTTGAGTTCTTGGAGGGATCTTTCCCAGGGATCGAGGAGTTTGTGATTTTCCGGATGAAGAAGGGCCTGTTTGGAATAATCTGCATCAACTTCAAGTTTATCGGTTCAGATTTATAATCTGTCAGATTTGAGTTTAAGAAAAGTTAGGTTTGAGTCTATGCGTCCCCGCATGCGAGCTGACGTTCCGTCAGTCCGGAGCCAAATCAATTTTGAGAGTACCGCTGCAAGAAGCCAAAGTGCAAAAAGGAATTCCATCCGTACGGATGAAAAATCATTAAGTTGTGTTTGTTTTTTGTTCTGATTCGCCAGGTTGTCACCGCCGCGTACATGATTCGCCGAGACGGTCAAATTGTTTCCATCACATCAAGCATCACAGCCTAATGGTTTCAAAGTCTGGTGTACTTCTCGACTAGTATATCACCTGAAGCCAAATTAGTTTTCTATTGGTCAACTATGATTACTACAAGGAATCTACCAGGAGGATTAGAGAAGAAAAATAGCATGATTTGCCTTATAGGATTCCAACACCGGGGCGGATTGACAAGTCAAACACCAAGTTTGGACGAGGCCACGGGCTGAAGCTCGGTTTCCGTTTTTATCTCTAAACCACCATCGCCGGGCGCGTCTCTGACTGCCGCATGTCCGCGAGGCCCTACTGGACCGACACCTCTCCAACTCGCTGACGTCTCAGGTGCGCTTCTCCTCTACTCTGCACGCAGCCGCCCAGGCTCGCGCCTCAGATCTACTCCGTGTGCTACATCCATTTCAAAACCGCCATCCATGCAGCGGCCCTCCAGCTCCGTCAGCTGCACCGACCTCTACTGTAGGCCGCATCTACATCCCTGAGTCTCCCAGCGGCAACACCTTTGCCTCTGAAGCTGCGCCGAGCCGCCGCACCTCTGAATCAACGGAGGACTACCTCAACACGCCCGCGAGCCGCTCTCGGACACCGAGCTGCTATAGCCCTCGTTGCTAAGCCGCCATGTTGTCTTGTGCTCGAGCTGCTGCAGTCACGCCTCCTCCATCGCTTCACGCCATCTTTGAGTCGCTGCGCCCACGGGTTGTTTCTGCCTTGCTGCCTGGCCCGTCGCTCCTCCGTGCACTGCCTGGTCTTCGCTTCCAGCAGCGGTGTGAACCGCCTGATGCGCTAAACCGCCGGCTCTCCGCGCCTGAGCCACCCGGCCTCGTACCACCGCGCTCGCCTCAACCCGTCGCTCTACGCCACCGCATGCTAAAACCGCCGCGCTGCCACGGTTTTTTAAGCCAGCCCGGGTCAACCCACTTCCTCCTTGAACCGCCGTCGCCCCTCTCTAAACCGCCACCACGAGCCGCTGTTAGGACTCGCCTCTGCCGCAAGCCACCGCTCGGGCCAGGGCCTACTGCTTTGATGATCCGCCACCTCCGCCGAGGATCGCCGTGAATTGGGCCGTCTCCGTTTTCTTCAATCTGCCGACAAATCATTGTTGCCCGCTAAATCGCCCGAGTTCACCGCCTGGTCAATGGCCGCGCATCAAGTCATCGGATCTTCATGAGCTCTACCCTTGTTCTCAAAGTTGTCTCCGGTGCCGGGTCAGGCCAACCCAATAACGCCGCCGTCAAATCGCCTATTCAAATCACCATGGGCCGCCCTTGCGACCTCAAGCCCGTGCGGGCCACCGCAACCAAACCGGCCTGCATCGGCCGTGTTTCCGTTGCCCAGTACCATCACGCCGTTTCTTCCATCGCCCTTGATCCACGCTGCCAAGTCGCCGCTGTCGCCATGATACGCTCCACCTCCGCATCATCGCTCCATATTGAAACCACCTTGCATGCATGCATGGTTATTATGAGTCGAGGATTGACTAAAGTGATGGCCATTCAGTTATCAAGAAAGATGCAGACAATCCAAGGACGGTATATACAGATCATTATTTATCCGAATATGTCAGGTGATGTCTCTCTAAACTTATTTTATTAGCATATATTGTTTCTATCAAAGAACAAATTACTTTGATTTGTATATTCTTATATACAGGATCATTATTCATTACAAATGTGGTTTATACCACGGGTATGGAGCACGGGTTGATAATATTCCGCCTGGCGACAGTCCGAGACATATTACATGATGAATGGACGCACACAAGTCGCCGCCCTTGCGGCCCGGTCTACATCGACTTGCCGGGATCGCGTTTGATCGTTGTTCAATGGACGTGCACAAATCCGTCGCCTCTGCGGACCCGGTCTACATTAACTCGCCCGTCCATGCCGGTTTACAACACCGGTGCCGATTTTCCCCGTCCGCACCGGCTTGCAATGCCGTGACATGCGGCCGACTTATCTGTCCGAGTTGCCTCTGATGCTGTGGTCATCTTTGCTGTCCGTCTTTCGCGACTGGGTCTACGTCAACATACCGGGCCGCACCTGTCTGCATGAGCTGTTTATTGAGTATGAGCAAGTCACAGCTTGGGTAGCCCGGTTTTGTTTCAAACAAAATGGAGGCAAATTATCATATACTATCAACCGCCGTCTGCACTAGGTGGCCCAATGGTAGGCGCACAAGTCGCCGCCACTACAGTTTGGTTAACTTCAAATAGCCAGTTGGAAGAAACCATTGGCCGAGTTGCTGACACGGATCATACGGGATCATTTATAACCCGCCGCAGTCACCTCAACCTTCTATGGATTCACATCGTGCTATCAACACCAATGATATACAACTTATGCCGGTTTATATCATGGTCAAATATGGAGAATCTCAAGCCAACTCCTCGAGTCACCTTGAGACTTGGGGGCTAAAATGATATGACTCAACAAGTGTTGCCGGTTTTCAGTGAAGTCAAGAACCCCAGGACGTTGGAGGGAAAGATAACCCGGTCCCGGAGGCTACTACCATATGGATGAAAATTTAAAGGCCGTCAGAAAATTTCCTGTTCAAAATGAAGAATGCCGGTTTAAAATCCGGTTCAAGGGAAATCCGTTCTCCCATAAAGCTCTTAAGCTCTCATATCCGGTTTAAGAAATTTCGGTTCAAAAAAGAATTAACTTCTCACAAGTTCAAGTTTAAAGGTTGTTAGAAAACTTCCGGCTCAAAATGGAGATTCCGGTTTAAAATCCGGCTCAAGAGACATCTCTCTCCGATAAAGGTTTGAAGCTCTCAATATCCGGTTTAACATCTGGTTCAAAAAGAATTCATCTCTCGCAAGTTCAATTTAAGGTTGCCAAAGAGAACTTGCTGCCATGATGTGCGGTTCAAACATGGGTATCCTGCCTTATAGGCTCAACTTATTATGGTTACTTGGGGGCTTCCTGTTCAAACATAGGTGTATTCACCAAAGAGAACATAGCGTTACTACCCTTTTGACAGGGTTATCTTGTTCAAACATAGGTGTATTCACCAAAGAGGACATAACCCTTCCGGGTCATCCTGCCTGTATGCTAGCTGCTTCTTCATCAGGTAATCCTGATTGGCCAAGCGAACTCTTAACAGTCAATCTTTAAAACAAGACCCTGAACTTGTTAAGGTTAAAACGCTGGTTTGTCATGTGATGGCACGACTTACAGATCGCGAGGATGAACCCAGGATACTGTCGGCATTCCGGGAACGGGGGTCCCCAGACTTGCCTGCCTGCGGCCCACGACGTGGCTAAGCCAGCAGGCCGTACGGCCCATCTTCATCGACAAGGTATCCAAGACCCTCACGAGGGGCCAAGCCTCGCGAGGCGGATGGCACACGACCTCCTCAGGAGTGGCCTAGCTAGGCAGGCTCACGAGGAGCAGAGATATCAAGGCGGGCAAACCTCACGAGGCTCTCGTGATGTGAGCCATGACGATCGGCACCAGGCGGGCGCCAGCGAGCGCAGCGTCCTTGTTTCCTTTTTGGTGCTAAGGAGGCCAGCCCAGGCGAAGAGTACCGAGGCATCAGGCAAAGGTTGCTATATCGGTGCAACGAGACCAAGACCAGTAGGACGACAAGATGGAGGTCATCGTGGAGCCCAAGACGGCGTCACCACCAGAGTTTTTCGTAGGCGAAGACCGCTTTTGTTAGGATAGCTTGTACTAGCTGCCCCCCTTCAAATTTGCCTGCCGTTGTTGGCTCCCTTCCCGCTCAATATTTGGGGAGAAGACCAGGGCCTATATAAGTAGGGCTAGCCACCACAGTAGAGGGGATCGAGCAGTTCACCCAGCTCTCACCCGCCAAGTTACCAAGCACAAGAGCACCTCAACCTCAGGAGGCTATTCTTCCCTCTGTACTGTTTATCATCAGCCCAAGAGGCAATCAACCACCACCACACTGGAGTAGGGTATTACACCACAACGGTGGCCTGAACCAGTATAAATCTCGTGTCTCTCTGTGATTGCGAGTTCGCCGAGTTCGTCCGCAAGATCTTAGCGAGCTAGGGCGTAGATCGGTAGGAGGGAAAGACTTCGCGTGCACCCTAGTGTTCGAACCTTAAGGGTTTGCCGGAACCCCACATCCGACATTTGGCGCTCTAGGTAGGGGTGCGCCGGAGCTTCTTCCTCAACAATCGACTCGCCAACGCTCCATCGTCAAGATGTCCGGCGACCCAAGAGCTGACTCCGATCATTGGGCAGCCTGGCCGGCCCGGGCGGCGGCGCCAGCTCATGAAGACCTCGACCCCGCGCTCCAGGTGGCACGGGCGCCCTCCAATGCTGCGGGGCGTCGGCGGCGCGGCCAGGCGTCGTCCGCCCTCACTCCACGACAAGTATGAGCCGCTGCGAGGGCAGCAAGCCACGCTGCGGCAACGGCGCCGCACTCAAGGCGGGAACAGGCAAACATGCGGGCGGCACTCACCGTGGCAAGGGAGCTGCTACGGTGCCGGCTGATAGAGAGCGGCCGGGACGCGCTGCTGGAACACGTTGCTGAGCTGCAGGACGCGGCTGCATCGGGAGCGCCGCCTATCTGCTATCGACTCCCTTCTCAGGCCGTTACGGGGTCTCCTGGCGAGCCTCGCCGCAGCCACGCGCCGTCGGGCGCGCATGGGGGCTTTGTCAACGATAGCGCGGCAGGCGGCGCCGGGGGCTCTGCCACCCCCATACCGCCCACAGCAAGCACGGGCACGAGCGTCGCCCCCCATGGTCCCGGCGAGATGCCGTGCTACTACCCTCAGCACGCCGCGCTGGGCCGGGCAACGTGGAGTGTGGGGCACTTCAGCGAGGTGTTCGGGGTAACAGCACCGGAAGCCTACGTGCCCCGCATGACGAACCAGGAGTACACTTCGGAGGACGACCCCGGCTTGTTTGTTGGAGAAGATTGGGAAGAAGGGGCGCTAGGAGTCGAAGCCTTCCAGGAGCCGCCGGGGAACCACCACGATCGCGTGCGCGGCGAACACTACAGGGTACCCCTAATCCCTTAGGATAAAGCTTACGCTAACCATGAGTCGCAGGAGGAACATATCATCACTACGGCCGGCGGCCCAAGCTCGGCGGCCTCCCTGCCGCCAGGGGGATCGCGTTGGTGGCTGCAGGAGAGGGATTGGGAGCCAGGCCCCTCCCCACGACACGCGAAGCCACGGGACACTCGGAGGTAGGCCCTCTGCCGGGGAGGCTTCGACAACCCTTCCCCCGGTAGAGGACCTGTGGTCGCCGAGGGCACCGCTGGCGTCCTCTTTCCCTCTTTTGTGCCGTCCTGGCGACTGGTAGGCTCAAAGGAGGTCAAGGGTGGCGCAAGGCGGGGCCCTCATCTGGCGATATGAAGCAAGGCCGGTACCTGTGAAGAAGGCCCGTGCCTGTGAAGATCGCCGCCCGTGACACTCTCACGTAATAATGAGTTGGGGCTGTACACGCCCCGGAGTCTCAGGAGCGCCGACCTCAGGCCCTGGGGCTCCCTCCCACGCCTAGTGGCAACACTTAGCTCCGCGCTGGTGAGAAGACTTGAAGACCGGAAGACTAGACTAGGTGCCGGACGCGGCCTTTCGCTTTGGATCTCTCTTTCTGTAGCTTTGCTTTCTGGATCTGGATTTAAGTTGAAGCCGAATTTTTGTCGATGCGCGCGGGGGTGGCTTTTCTTGTTCGAGCAATTTCTTGCTTTCTGGATCTTGTTTTGTCTGGGACTCACGTCCATCGCCTTTCCCTCACGAGCTCCTTGCGATCTGGACCGCATGAAGCGCACGCTCGTCAAGCGCGCGCCAGCGCTGTGGCTGGTGCTCACCCCTTGTGGGGCCCCCTCAGACGGGGCGATAAGCTCCACAGGATTCTCAGAGACTCGTCGCTTCACGACCCAGCTCGAAGCTAGCGCTGGCTAAGGTAAACCAGGACGGAAAACTCGCCCCCGGATTCGCAGGTTCACGAGGACACACCTCCCGTAAACAGGTATCCGTCTCGGAGAGCTCGGGAATCCGGACATAGTTTGTCCTCAAGATAGAGGAAGAATTGTTGCATTGTTCCTCCACCACCGCTATCTGATGGGTGACCGGCGGAGAGTTAATCTCCCTTTGGTCGGGTTTAAGACCAATCCGATCATAGTCCATAGCGACTGCCAAGGCCGTGATGCGATCCAAGAGCACGTTTAGGGAAGAGAGCTCCATTGGATCCATCTGCTCGGCAAGTTCCAAGCCGACGTGGAGGCTATTTTTGATGACCCGAGAAGTCATCGTCGGCGCAGCAGCCGAACGGGCGGTCATGACGAAACCTCCTAGCCGTAGGGTTTGGCCGACAGCCAGGGCTCCCCCAGAGGTAACGTTGTCCTTGACAACGAGACGAGGCATCCTTCCTTGCGGTGACGGCACAGTGGAACTCTCAATGAAAGCACCAATGTCGGTGTCAAAACCGGCGGATCTCGGGTAGGGGGTCCCGAACTGTGCGTCTAAGGCGGATGGTAACAGGAGACAGGGGACACGAAGTTTACCCAGGTTTGGGCCCTCTCGATGGAGGTAATACCCTACTTCCTGCTTGATTGATCTTTATGATATGAGTAGTACAAGAGTTGATCTACCACGAGATCGTGGAGGCTAAACCCTAGAAGCTAGCCTATGGTCTGATTGTTGTCCGTCCTACGGACTAAACCCTTCGGTTCATATAGACATCGGAGGGGGCTAGGGTTACACAGAGTCGGTTACAATGGGAGGAGATCTACATATCCGTATTGCCAAGCTTGCCTTCCACGCCAAGGAGAGTCCCATCCGGACACGGGACGAAGTCTTCAATCTTGTATCTTCATAGTCCAATAGTCCGGCCAAAGGATATAGTCCGGCTGTCCGGATACCCCCTAATCCAGGACTCCCTCAGCTGACCGACCACAACGCGGCAGGGATAAAGCGACAACTCAAGCCGAATAGCAGCCCGCCTCACTCCAACGAAAAAACAGAGATAAAACAGCTCGGGGTCATACATACGACTCTCGGCAGGACCTGGACAGTAGAGCAGGACACACCAGATCGGTCTACGGATCGCGAGGACGTGCCTCAACACGTAACGTCGGCTACCTATTAGGACGTGACAAGTCTAGTCACGCCCGGGCCGAAGACCGCAGACGGACTCCATCTGAGCTACGTCGCGACGTGGCCCAATATAGAGGCGCCGCACACCCATTGTTCTTCACCAATGAAGTAATGGAGCATGAATTCCCGGAAGGGTTTAAACCCGTGAATATTGAATCATACGATGGAACAACTGATCCCACGGTGTGGATCGAGGATTTTCTTCTCCATATCCATATGGCCCGCAAAGATGACCTCTACGCCATTAAATACCTCCCGTTAAAACTCAAAGGACCAGCTCGGCACTGGTTAAACAATCTGCCGGAAAACTCTATTGGCAGCTGGGAGGACTTGGAAGACGCCTTCCGCGACAACTTCCAAGGTACATATGTCCGGCCACCAGATGCTAATGACTTAAGTCACATAGTCCAGCAGCCCGGAGAGTCAGCCAGGAAGCTCTGGACTAGGTTCTTAGTTAAAAAGAACCAAGTCGTCGACTGTCCGGATGCAGAAGCCCTAGCGGCCTTCAGACACAGTGTCCGGGACGAGTGGCTCACCCGCCACCTCGGTCAGGAATAACCAAAATCCATGCCAGCGCTTACTGCTCTGATGACCCGCTTTTGCGCGGGAGAAGACAGCTGGTTCGCTCGTAGAAGCAACAGCGCCAGCGACCCAGGCACTTCCGAAGTTCGAGACGGCAATGGAAAACCACGACGCAATAAACACGAACGTGGTAATACTAATGAGGGAACGCACGACACAACGGTCAATGCCGGATGCAGCGGACCCAAACGGGTCAACGGAAAAAGCCATTTACGGCAAATAGAGACGGACCATCCAAATTAGACAAGATATTGGATAGGCCATGCCAGATTCACAGCCACCCCAATAAACCAGCTAATCACACCAACATAAGCTGTTGGGTCTTCAGACAGGCCGGCAAGTTAAATGCCGAAGACAAGGGGAAGAGGCCGCCCGGCGACAACGATGACAAAGAGACTCGCCAACCAAACACTGGGGGTCAGAAGCAATTTCCCCCCGAAGTAAAAACAGTGAACATGGTATACGTGACACACAACTCTAAAGGAGGGCAGGAGAAGCACTCCCTCCAGACTGAGGATCATACTACGGCAACCTCAGCCGAAGTACAAAGCAGTCTTATTAAACCGCATACCTTGTCGGCCATTAAGCCACCGGTCTCCATTCAACAGGATCAACCAATTTTGGAGCTGGACTAGCAGTTCGGCTTCCACCGTCCTCATATATCTGCGAAATCGGTACCACGCATACATAACTATGCACTTAAGATACCCTGGGCATCAGTGGAAGCAATATACGGATGAGCCTGCAAGTACTCCCATAAACCTATTTTTTCTTTTCTAACTACTCTTTTCTTTTCATTATCCTTTATCACAGGTGGCTCAAAGGTGGGTCGTCCCACGGACTCTATTGAAGTTCGGGTTCATATACGGAAGTTCGGGTTCCACGGCATCAGTGGAAGCAATATACGGACTCACCCAAAGGTTATTCCCATCAAGGAACGCCTTTACCGACGACAGGCGGTGCAGACGTGCAAGAGGAAGTCCAAAATAATTTTTTGTAGACCGCACTCTCTATCTTGAGCCTGTAAGGTGCCTTTTTCCTCAGCCTTCGACCCCCGGCATGTCAAATAGTCGGGGTTGCGGCTTTGTCATCTATAAAATAACAATTGGCATATCAGTCAGGTCCCAGTGAACATAAACCGTATTCGGTATTCATTTTTTCTGAAGAACCGAATTTTGCTCCTTTGATTGTTTCGTACACACCTCGGCATAACCTGCCAGGTGCTCGGTATGGGAACAAATGAGTTGCAGACAAGTCCGAACAGTTTTATAGCATACTTTGGCGTCGCGAGTTTGGCCTTATATGCATCAACTCCAAATCATGTCTTGGGTCAATAGTTGGGTTGCCCGGCTCCTGTGCTTGCTACCTTACGTTCCGCTCTATCGGCTAAGGTAGTAAAGGGAGAACTACTGCGATTGTGCTTCCGGTTCATCTAGTCAAGCACCTCAGTAGAGAAAGCCGAAAACTGACTGTCATGATGCGGTGAGAGTTGGTCAACCACTCGACGACTTATTGGAATCTTTCACGATACCCTTCGTATTATACGAAGGAACTTTTTCTTCAGGTCATATATGTAATGCACCGTATTGGAATAAGCCGTGTACATACCAGGGGTTATATCGTAGTCCCCCCATAAAACTCATATGGCTGAGTGAAAGTGTTAACGCCCTATAGTCTGATTGCCTAGTTCGCCGCATTGACACCTCCTTCATGGACCAAGTGATGAGGACATCCCAACCATCGGCATAGCTTCGGCTGGCCATAGCCGGATCATCAAATCCTTCATGGCTAGTTCGGCCACCCTATGCAGCTCCACCAGCTGTTTCAGCTGATCGGTGAAGGACACGGGAGGCTCTGGCGCTACATATTGCGACCAGAATAGCTTCTCCATAGAACCCCCTCCTCCGGCTCGGTAGAACTCCACGGCGTCCGCTACACTGCATGGTAAATCCGCAAAAGCCCCTGGGGAACTCCGAACCCGGGTTAGTAAAAGGTATTGCTTCTCCGCATACTTGCTTTGCGTCTTATGCCTTACCCGCCGTAATCTTCTTGGCCTCCTAGATCTCCTGGAGGGCGGCCTGGGCCTCATTCCGTGCGATCTCCATGCTTTGACGAGCCTTGGAAAGTTCGATCCCTTGGACTGACGCATTATGCTCCAAGGTCTCGCATTTCTTAACCGCATCCTGGAGCTCCTGCTGAACTTCTTTGACCCGGGCCTTAAGCTTCTTACGGGCGGCTTGCTGCCTGATAGCCTTCTCCTCGGCCTCGCCCAGGGCCTTCCTCAGGGCCTCGACCCCAGTCACGGCTCCTGCACATATTACGACACTGCGGTCAATATACAATGCTTATTCTTTCCGAACACATAGCAAGTCGTTACTGACCTTGCTTCTCCTGAAGCCGAATTTTAACCTCGCTGAGCTCGTTCTCGGTCCGCTCCAGCCTCTGCTTCAGTTTAGAGACTTCGGCAGCATGCGAGGTTGCGGCCAACAGTGACGCCTGCTCATTGATACATATTAAGTTAGTCTCCTATAACAAAGGATTGATCCTCTGTCTGGTTCTTCTCACCGAACACCAGACAGTGTCTCAGGGGCTACTGTCTACACGGGGGTTTTCTCTTTCTTACTTCGAAACCTGTCAACAGGTTGCTGCAGGCTTCATCCAGTCCACTCTTGACGGACTGAACCTTCTCGATCACCGCACCCATAAGGACACGGTGCTCGTCCACGACGGAGGCGCCTCTTAGCGCCTCCATCAAGTAACCCGACGCCCCTGGATGGACAGGGGCCACCGGTGGAAGCGGCGCACCCCCTCCTTCAAAGGGGGCTACTCGCCCGACTCCGGAGCCATATGAGTCTCCAGAATCGTATTCGGCTAAGGGCCGAACTAGATGCGGCCCTCTTCGCCAGTCTCCATGGGGATCGGCTCCCCCATGTGTCCAGCAGTGGAGGTCTCGCCTTGTGGCGCCTCCCGGACAACGTCCTGGGCTCCTCCCCAGTTTAGAGCGGTCCTTCGGGACAACACTTCGATGTCATCCCTGGCCCCAGGGGAATAAGCAGGCGGCGGTGACATGCTCGCCATCTCTGACGGAGCCAACGAATCTCCAGATGAGGATCGCTGGATGAGGTCGCGGGCCGGACTGCAATAGTACAATTAACTATGTCAAGATAATGAAGAGAAAGGGCCAGATGTGTGCATGAGCGAGCCATGTCACTTACGATGCGGCCTGGGGCTTAGTGCGGGTGCGTCATTCCGGACTGCTGTCAACGTCCCATGCGGTGTTGGCCGCTGGGACGCCCTTCCCCTTCTTGGGCGTTTCCGCCCTAGATGCGAGGAAGCCGCCCTCTTCTTCTTTCTCTCCTTAGGGGGGGGGGTTGTTCTCCTCCTCCTCCTCCCTTCCTCTTCATTGTCCTCGGGGACAGAGGAATGGGCCTCGTCGTCTTCAGACGTCATGTCCGAAGTGCCCTTGCGACGGGGGCCACTTTTGGCCCCCTTGGCCTTCTTCTTGGCCTTCTTCTCCGGCGACTTATATGGCGCTGGCACCAGCATCTTCGCTACACACAGGATGACTGGTTCTTCAGGAAGCGGAGTCGGACACTGGATCCGCTTCACCCTCTCCATCTAGTCCTGAAAAAGCAATAATAAAAGCTCAGACATCATCCTCGAAACAATTGAGTTAGGGATATATCAAAAATGGCATACCTCGCTGGCGGGGTGTTTACAATCGTGACCACGGTCTGAATCCGTGGCCGGCGGTTTCTCATTGCCCTTAAAGAGCAACTTCCAGGCATCTTCGTGGGTGGTCTCGAAGAGCCTCACCAGGGTTTGATGCTTCTTCGGATTAAAATCCCACAGAGGGCGGCTTCTGCGCTGCCATGGGAGAATCCGGCAAACTAGCATCACCTAGATTATATCGACAAGCTTGACGTCCTTGGCTATCATGCTCTGGACGCGTGTCTGCAAGGCTATCAGCTCATCGGGCGAACACCAGTCCGGACTCTTCTCGACCCAGGAGGTGAGTCGCATGGGAGCACCGGAGCGGAATTCGGCAGCCGCGGCCCAGGTAGTGCCGCGGGGTTCTGTGATGTAGAACCATTGTCTCTGCCACTCCTTTACTGTCTCCACGAAAGTACCTTTCGGCCAGGAGACGTTGGGTAGCTTGCTCACCATGGCTCCTCCGCACTCTGCGTGCTGGCCATCCACCACCTTCGGCTTCACGTTGAAGACTTTGAGCCACAGCCCGAAATGGGGTTGGATGCGGAGGAAGGCCTCACAATGACAATAAACTCCGAGATGTTGAGGAAGGAATTCGGGGACAGATCATGGAAATCTATCCCGTAATGATACATCAGCCCGTGGACGAAGGGGTGGAGTGGAAACCCTAGCCCGCGGAAGAAATGGGGGATGAACACTACCCTCTCGGTGGGCTTCGGCGTGGGGACGACCTGTCCCTCGGCCGGCAGACGGTGGGTGATCTCCTTCGCCAAATATCTGGCCGCCCGAATCTCAGTAATGTCCTCCTCCTTGACGGAGGAGACCATCCACTTGCCCTGGCCTCTGGATCCGGACATGGTTGCTTGAGTGGAAAGGAGATAAGAACTTGGGCGCTGGAGCTCGAGATTGGGAAGGCGGAGACAGAGAGAGGGCGTGAGAGAGGAAGACGGAATCCTTATCCCCTTATAGAGGCAGTGAATATTAAACGCTTCCTCACTCGCCTTAAGATTCGCCTATTCCCAAGGGTTGTATAAACGGCACTGGTTGGGTTACCCATGCCCGCATTGATGAGAATCCCGCAATAAGGGGACTCGATCTCTGCTTTGACAAGACGTGCCAATGGCAACCGCGTCTTGGGACGTGGGGCGTCGAACACAAAACCGGTTTGGAATTATGACCGGTCGAACGTACTGTCGTGCTACGAAAAGTTGTCAGCAAATGGAACTCGTGTAAAAATATATTCTCTCTGCGGTCAGCAAATGGAACGTACTATCATCGCATCCGAAGACTATCTTGGAGTTCGGAAAAAAGGGAACCTGCCTTGCAATGCTGAAGACAATCTGCATGCCGGACTCCTCGTCATTGAAGCCAGGTTCAGGGGCTACTGAGGGAGTCCTGGACTAAGGGGTCCTCGGGCATCCGGCCTGTTATCCATGGGCCGGACTGATAGGCTGTGAAGACATGAAGGCCGAGGACTGTACCCGTGTCCGGATTGGACTCTACTTGGCGTGAAGGCAAGCTTGGCGACCGATTATGAAGATTCCTTCTTATGTAACCGACTCTATGTAAACCCTAGATTCCCCCGGTGTCTATATAAACCGGAGGGGTTAGTCCGGAAAGGAGACATTCATTACCATAGTCATACAGGCTATACTTCTAGGGTTTAGCTATTACAATCTCGTGGTACATCAACTCTTGTAATACTCATATTCATGAAGATCAATCAAGCAGGAAGTAGGGTATTACCTCCATAGAGAGGGCCCGAACCTGGGTAAACATCGTGTCCCCCGTCTCAAGTTACCATCGATCCTAGACGCACAGTTCGGGACCCCCTACCCGTGATCCGCCGGTTTTGACACCGACACACATACCCTTGTAGACCGTAAGCGGAAGCGTTATGACAACACGGTTGATGTGGCGTACGTCTTCATGATCCGACCGATCCTAGTACCGAAAGTACGACACCTCCGCGATCTGCACACGTTCGGCTCGGTGACGTCCCACGAACTCTCTATCCAGCTGAGTGTCGAGGGAGAGCTTCGTCAGCACGATGGCGTGATGACGGTGATGATGAAGCTACCGGCGCAGGGCTTCACCTAAGCACTGCAACGATATGACCGAGGTGGATTATGGTGGAGGGGGGCACCGCACACAGCTAAGAGATAAATGATCAACTTGTGTGTTCTAGGGTGCCCCCTGCCCCCGTATATAAAGGAGCAAGTGGGAGGCCTGCCGGCCCTAGGGCGCGCCAAGGAGGGGAGTAGTCCTCCTCCTAGTAGGAGTAGGACTCCCCCTTTCCTAGTCCAACTAGGAGGGGGAAGGGGGAAGGAAGGAGAGGGAGAGAGGGAGGGAAAGAGGGGGCGCCGCCACCACTCCTTGTCCAATTCAGACTCCTCAAGGGTGGGGGGCGTGTGGCCAGCCCTAAGGCCGCCTCCTCTCTCTCACAAGGCCCATGTTGTCCCATTAGTTCTCACGAGGGTTCCGATAACCCCCCGGCACTCCGATAATTATCCGGTGACCCCCGGAACTCATCCGGTGTCCGAATATAGTCATCCAATATATCAATCTTTATGTCTTGACCATTTCGAGACTCCATGTCATGTTCGTGATCACATCCGGGACTCCGAACTATCTTCAGTACATCAAAACACATAAACTCATAATACGGACCGTCAACGAACGTTAAGCGTGTGGACCCTACGGGTTCTAGAACTATGTAGACATGACTGAGACTCATCTCCGGTCAATAACCAATAGCGGAACATGGATGTTCATATTGGCTCCCACATATTCTACGAAGATCTTTATCGGTCAAACCACATAACAACATACGTTGTTCCCTTTGTCATCGGTATGTTACTTGCCCGAGATTTGATTGTCGGTATCTCAATACCTAGTTCAATCTCGTTACCGGCAAGTCTATTTACTTGTTCCGTAATGCATCATCCCGCAACTAACTCATTAGTCACATTGCTTGCAAGGCTTATAGTGATGTGTATTACCGAGAGGGCCCATAGATACCTCTCCGACAATCGGAGTGACAAATCCTAATCTCGATCTATGCCAACTCAACAAACACCTTCGGAGACACCTGTAGAGCATCTTTATAATCACCTAGTTACGTTGTGACGTTTGATAGCACACAAGGTGTTCCTCCGGTATTTGGGAGTTGCATAATCTCATAGTTTGAGGAACATGTATAAGTCATGAAGAAAGCAGTAGCAATGAAACTGAAACGATCATAATGCTAAGCTGCCGAATGGGTCTTGTCCATCACATCATTCTCTAATGATTTGATCCTGTTCATCAAATGAGAACACATGTCTATGGCTAGGAAACTTAACCATCTTTGATTAACGAGCTAGTTAAGTAGAGGCATACTAGGGACACTCTGTTTGTCTATGTATTCACACATGTACCAAGTTTCCGGTTAATACAATTCTAGCATGTATAATAAACATTTATCATGAAATAAGGAAATAAATAATAACTTTATTATTTCCTCTAGGGCATATTTCCTTCAGTTCTTTCTCGATGACAAATCGCAGGTCCAAAAGATCTTCAAGAACTTCACCAAGAAGGCCCAAAACCAATTTGAAGTGAAGATCAAGAAGGTTCGAAGTGACAATGGAACGGGGTTCAAGAACGCCAATGTGGATACCTTTCTTGACGAAGAGGGGATTTCACATGAGTTCTCGGCTACGTACATGCCTCAACAAAATGGAGTTGTTGAGAGGAAGAACCAGCCACTTATCAAGATGGCAAGAATGATGCTTGATGAATACATGACGCCAAGACATTTTTGGCGGAAGCGGTTGAGACAAATTGTCATGCTACAAATCGACTATATCTTCACAAGCTTCTCGGCAAAACGGCATACAAGCAACTCACCGGTAACAAACCCCAAGTTGGATACTTTCGAGTATTTGGCTCAAAATTCTACATTCTTGATAAGCAATGTCGTTCCAAATTTGCTCCTAAATATCATGAAGGTTTCCTACTTGGTTACGGTTCAAACTCTCACACTTACCGTTTTCACCCAAAAGGTTGAAGAGGCGGTAGATGTGAAGTTTTATGAATCTAATGGCTCACAAGTAGAGCAATTGCCAATTGATGTAGGAGACAAAGATCCACCAGAAGCAATCCAAGATTTGTCCATTGACAGGATTCGCCCAACGGAGGTGAAGGAGAGTACTTCGTCCATTCAAGTGGAAGCCTCAACTTCACATCAAGGTGAACTAGAAGTTGACTTGGAGGCATCCACAAGTGGAACACGTCAAGACAGAGGAAATGAGGAAGTACAACAAGATGAACCACCTTGACCTCCTTCTCCACCTCCACAAGAGAACGACAACGCCACCAACAATGAAGAAGAAGATGAGGATGTTCCACCCCAACCCAAGCAAAAGCTCCCACGAGTTCGAGCAAGAGTCTAAAACTCATTTGGCTAACTTTTGTGAACACTATCATTCATCTCTACTGTTGAACCTATGAAGGTAGAAGAAGCTCTTGAGGATCCGGATTGGATAAATGCTATGCATGAAGAGCTACACAACTTCGAGAGGAATCAAGTGTGGACATTGGTTGAAAAGCCCAACGACGATCATAATGTAATTGCAACCAATTGGGTGTTTCAGAATAAGCAAGATGAAGATGGACAAGTTGTACACGACAAGGCCCATCTCGTCGCTCAAGGCTACTGTCAAGTCGAATGTATGGAATATGGTGAGACATATGCCCCCGTTGCTAGACTCGAGTCCATTCGCATCTTACTTGCTTATGTCAATCACCATGATATCACTTTATATCAAATGGACATTAAAAGTGCTTTTCTAGATGGAGAAATTGAGGAGGAAGTTTATGTTAAACAACCTCCCGGCTTTGTTAATCACAAGAAACCTAATCTTGTCTACAAACTTCATAAAGCTCTTTATGGTCTTAAATAAGCCCCTAGAGCTTGGTATAAATTCTTAACAAAGTTTCTTATTGAAAAAGGCTTTGAAATTGGAAAAAATGATTCTAATTTTTTTTACTAAAAGGGTTGATGGTGAATTATTTGTGTGCCATATTTATGTGGATGATAGCATATTTGGTTCTACTAACCCCCATATTAGTGAAAATTTTGGAAGGCTAATGTCGGAGAAGTTTGAGATGTCTATGATGAGTGAACTCAAAATTTTCCTTGGGTTGCAAATTAAGCAAACTAAGGAAGGTACCTTTGTATCACAAACAAAGTATACCAATGATCTTTTCATGAACTTCAACATGCAAGAAAGCAAAGGTATGAAAACACCCATGCCTACTAGTGGACATCTTGACTTGACTAAGGATGGCAATCCAGTTGACCAAAAGGTTTACGGTTCTGTGATTGGTTCATTGTTATACCTATGTGCCTCTCGTCCCAACATTATGCTAAGTGTGTGTGCATGTGTGCATGATATCAAGCGGCCCCTAAAAAATGTCATCTTAAGGCCGTGAAAAGGATAGTGAGATACCTAATTCATACACCAAACTTTGGCATTTGGTATCCTAAGAGGTCATCTTTTGATCTTGTTGGCTATTCCGATTCGAACTATGCCGGTGACAAGGTTGATAGGAAGTCCACTTCAGGTACTTGTCAATTTCTTGGTAGATCCCTTGTGTCTTCGTCCTCCATGAAACAAAACTCAGTATCCTTATCCACCGCCGAAGTAGCATACATTGCCACCGGATCATGTTATGCTCAATTACTTTGGATGACCCGAACTCTTATAGATTATGGGATACATGTGAAACATGTTCCATTGCTTTGCGACAATGAAAGTGCTATTAAGATTGCTCACAATCCCGTGCAACATTCTCGAACTAAACATATTGAAGTTCGTCGTCATTTCATTCAAGATCATGTTGCTAAAGAAGACATCAATCTTAAACATGTTCGTACCGATAAGCAATTAGTGGATATATTCACCAATCTGCTTGATGAAAAGATATTTTGCCATTTGAGAGGTGAATTTAATATCATTGATGCCTCAAACTTGGAATATTCCATCTAGATACATGCAAGGCATGAGCCTCTTTATGACTAATCCTTGATATTTCTCTTATGATGATGATTAATTATCTTGGATGTATTTCTTGCACCCTTGCATGCTATCTAACCAATGTAGGTACTTGGACGAACCTCAATCTAGGAAATATCATGTCACTCACATCCCAAGCAATTTCTACATCACCAAGTCCCTATAGTTTGGTTGTTGATCTCAGCATGAACTCATTCAACATATCCTTTGACTATTTCAATGTGTCAAATTTCATGATTGTGAATTTGGATACACAAGTGCTCTTCCTTGCAAAACTAATCCATGTAGGAAGATGAGCTTCAACTCCTAGTGGTGCTCCCAACTCTTGATGGATATCATCAACCTTGAGCATCCAACATAAGTTCAACTACATGATCAAGATCAACATCACAACCCAAGGTATGTCATTCCATCTTAGAGAAGCTTTACTCCAAATCATGAGTTAAAGCAACTCAACAAGATGTGAATACATCAAAATACTTAAACGAAAAATGGCAACCCCATTTTGAGCTTAAACGATGAGTATGACCTACGATCAAGTGATTTCACTTGATTCCTCAGTCAATATACTCTAACATATGCGACATTGTCGCCGACCATTTCTAGATGAAGTTCTCTAGTATTCTTTTTGCATAGTTGATTTTCCATTTGCATATTTTTCTTGCCATTGTGTCTCTTTTAAAAAACAACTAGATCTCTTTTAAATTTCAGTTATTCATATGTGTTTCTATAGTAAATTCATAGCAAATCTTTATGACAATTCTTTGCAAATCCTTGTGAGATTTCATTTGCCAAGGAGCTGAGTTGACAAACATTTTCCTCTATGTTGAACTCGGTATCACCAATCCAAGCCCATCGGCTAGACCAAAATGCAAGGTTCCCTTGTACATAGTTCATTAGTTCAACAAACAAGGGCTAGCTCGGTCTCACTGATGAGCACCTTCTGTGGCTCTGCAGTCTCGGAGTCACTGATGGAAACAGATCGGCGTCACTGATTTCAACACTGAGAAATTTTTTTGTCATTTGATATTGCCTATTTTCTTCAGCTCCACTCAATGATTCTTTTCCTCTATCAGCATTCTAAGCTACCTGCTGCTTTGTAGTGACTCTCAAGGACCACACCTACTTGGCTCATGATTCCAGAAGTACCCTTCTTGGAAGTTGATGCCAAAGGGGCAGAGAGAGTACATCAAAGCATATCAAATGAGTACATCTAAGCTCTTATACAGATGCTTGTTAACAAAGAGGTGAGAAGTCACATGTCTTTAAGAGGGGAAGACATGTTAGTTTGATTGATTCTAGTTTTGCTCTATCTTAATTAACCTATATTTGCTCTATTTGTCTTTGCTCTGATTTTAACTCACCCTACCTTCTTCCATTACCCAAATTAAGATTTAGGGGGAGAAAGAGTCTATGCCTAAGGGGAGAAAAAACTTTGTAACTTATTGCACATCTTTAAATATTAGGGGACATGTCTATATCTAAATGAAGTACTCACTTTGTAGTACTCACCCGTTACATGTCATCCGGTTTGGTATTCTTGTGGTTCTTTGAAACTGCTTTATTTGGAGTGTTCTCGTGTTATCTAACCCTGTTTTCTCAAGTCTACTCCCTCAAAAGTGAACTCAAGACCAAAAGGTAAGTATATGCATCACACTCATGTGCATGATGATCTCTTGTTGTTGCACATATTGTTTGCAAGATGGAATCATAAACGTGAAGGTACATTCCTCAACCACATTGTTTTCTCTGATGCATATAGCCAAGATACATGTAACTCTCTCCTTACTCTGTCATGTTATGCATTCAGATGTTCTTACATTCTATCTTCACATGTTTGCATACATGTAGGGGGAGCTTGTGCATGTTACATGTTCCTCCAAAGCTTTACTTACTACTCTTCATATCATTTACTTAAAGCTATGATGTATGTTGTCATCAATTACCAAAAAAGGGGAGATTGAAAGCACAAGTGCTCCCTGGATAATTTGGTAATTAATGTCAACATATCTCTTGTTGGACTAATAGTTTTATCTAGTGTATTTCAGACAAGTTCAACAATGGCGTGCAAAGGACAAGAGTGGAACCCTTTCAACATGCTAAGCACAAAGATTGGCAAAAGCTCAAGACTCTTCATCTTTATTTTAGTGATCCAAGATCACATTGAGTCCATAGGAAAGCCAATACTATTAAAAGGGGATGAGGTGTTGCTTAATGGATTGCTTGCTCAAATGCTTAGTGATATTGCTCCAAAACCCACAGCCACTTTCTCCATCCAAATATGTAAAAATCCTAAACTCCAACTCGGCCTCACCGACTCTTTCTATCTGGCGCCACCGAGTTCATATGACATAGCTACTGCCAGAAACCCTAATAGTTCGGTCTCACCGAGATGGCCTTGCCAACGCTCTGTGACTTGTTACATTTATTTCGGTCTCACCGAGTTGGCTTGACAGATTCTCTCTTGCCTTATTGCTTCAGGTCTCACCGAGTTGATGCAACCGGTGCCACAGAGATGATGTTTGCCCTAAGCCCTAGCACATCGGTCCCACCAAGTTGTTCCAGCCAGTCCCACCAAGATTCCTAACGTTCACATTTTTGAACATATCGGTCTTACCGAGTTTAAATATTCGGTCGAACCGAGATGAGTCAAATGTGTGTAATGGTTGGATTTTGCGTGGAGGCCATATATAGCCCTCCACCCCTTCTCAATTTGTGAGAGAGCCATCAGAATGTGCCTACACTTCCACCATACATTTTCTGAGAGAGAACCACCTACTCATGTGTTGAGATCAAGATATTCCAGTCCTACCACAAGAATCTTG
The DNA here is from genome assembly GCA_021605145.1 of Aegilops bicornis. Lineage (NCBI taxonomy): Eukaryota > Viridiplantae > Streptophyta > Magnoliopsida > Poales > Poaceae > Aegilops > Aegilops bicornis. The sequence continues at coordinate 500,092,268 of CM038673.1, forward strand.
ATTTCTAGCCTACCCCAAGTTGCTTCCCGATCAAATCATCTTTCCACCATAGCCAAATCTCAGAGAGAGAGAGAGAGTTGAGTGTTGGGGAGACTATCAGTTGAAGCCCAAGAGCAAGGAGTTCATCATCAACACACCATCTATTACCTTTTGGAGAGTGGTGTCTCCTAGATTGGTTAGGTGTCGCTTGGGAGCCTCTGTCAAGATGTGGAGTTGAACCAAGAAGTTTGTAAGGGCAAGGAGATCGGCTACTTTGTGAAGATCTACCCAAGTGAGGCAAGTCCTTCGTGAGCGATGGCCATGGTGGGATGGATAAGGTTGCTTCTCCGTGGACCCTTCATGGGTGGAGCCTTCCATGGACTCGCGCAGCAGTTACCCTTCGTAGGTTGAAGTCTCTATCAACATGGACGTACGATAGCACCACCTATCGGAACCACGCCAAAATCTCTGTATCTCCATCACATTTGCAAACTCCAATCCCATCCCTTTACTTTCTTGCAACTTGCATGCTTTACTCTTTCCGCTGCATATACTCTTGGCATGCTGACTTGAAATGTATCGTGAATGCTTTAACTTGTGATAAAACTCAACCTTAAGTTGAAGAATTTAAAAACTACTATCTTTGCTTGTTAAGGGTCTAATTACCCCCCTTTAGAGCCCTCTTCTCGATCCTCTCAATATGTTTCTCAACCACCAGGTTTTGAGGATCCAAATCATCCGAACAAAGTCTTCACTGAACAAGGCTCTCCATGGCCTCAAGAAAGCCCCACGGGCTTTGTATGATACACTGAAGGAATTCCTGAAGAAAAAGGGTTTCAAACCCGGTTCACTTGACCCTACTCTTTTCACTAAATCTTATGATGGTGAACTGTTCATATGCCAAATATATGTTGATGATATTATCTTTGGTTGCACTAACAAGCGTTTCAGTGACGAATTTGCATACATGATGTGTGAAGAATATCAAATGTCTATGATGGGATAATTAAAATTCTTCATTGGTCTTCAAATTTGTCAACAACCCAATGGCATCTTCATTTCTCAATTGAAATACCTCAAAGATTTCCTGAAGAAATTCAGCATGCAAGACTGCAAAGGCCTCAAAATTCCAATGCCTACTAAAGGTCAACTCAGCACTGACGAAAATGGTAAAGATTTTGATCAGAAGTTATATCGCTCCATCATTGGTTCGCTTCTTTATCTATGTGCATCTAGGCCAAATATTATGCTTAGCATTTGCATGTGTGCCCGATTTCAAGCGACACCAAAGGAATCACACCACCAGGCTGTGAAACGAATTCTTCGATATTCAGCTCACACACCAACGCTTGGATTATGGTATCCCAAAGGCTCATCTTTTAATCTAGCTGGATTTTCTGATTCTGATTATGCCGGAGATCATGTGGATCGCAAGTCTACATCAGGCACATGCCATTTCCTCGAACGATCTCTTGTTTGTTGGTCCTCAAAGAAGTAGAACTTCATTACACTTTCCACAATTGAGGCTGAATACATTGCCACTGGTGCCTGCTGTTGACAGTTATTATGGTGAAGCAAACACTCAAGGACTATGGCATCAACGTGAAGAAAGTCCCTCCCTTCTGTGACAATGAGAGTTCTATCAAGATCGCCCACAACGAGTGCAACATTGCAAGATGAAGCATATTCAGATTCGTCACCATTTTCTTCGTGATCATGTGCTGAAGGGAGACATCGTCATCGACCATGTGAAGATCGAAGACCAGCTTGCCAATATCTTCACTAAGCCCTTGGATGAAAATAGGTTCTGCAAGTTGCGGTGTGAGCTAAACATCCTAGAATCTTAGAATGTCCTCTGAAGTGGACGCACATCCTAACGCTTATGCATCTTTGATGACCTTGATGCACAATACACGAAGTAACATTTTTCTTCAATCAATGAACACTAACCCTCCAAGTGTGAAGAAATTAATGAAGAACTTGACTCTCAAAACCCTACGACAATTGTACGTGGTGTTTGAAGTCATCAAAGTTCTTATACGGTGGGTAACGCCACCACCTATTCATGACATTTTCAAATTTGAGTTTTTTGTCATTTGCAATTTCGTCAAATTTTTCAAATTTTTCATATGAGGATATTCTTCACTGATATATATATATATATATATATGTGTGTGTGTGTGTGTGTGTGTGTGTGTGTGTGTGTGTGTGTGTGTGTGTTTATTCGAGCTTTTCATGTCCTCAACAACATCCACATATTTCTAATTCTTCAATTTGATTTCTTCGTCTATGTGGATGTGATCGGACCCGCTCCCCTCTATGCTAAGGTCAACCCACTCTGTTCACAAATTCTTCATATGTGTTCTACTTGACACTGTTTAAAGTCTTCATTGTGTCCTCGACAACTGAACAACTTGCGAACACACTTAAAAAATATTCTCAATTTTGTTTGCGGTTACCATAATAACTCATCCCACGCTTCACACGCAAGGATAAGTGTGAAAATGCATGTGTTACATGTGTCACTGAGATGCGAATGGTCAGGGGCTTATCCGTCCAAAAAATTTGGACCCCACAGTTTTCACTGCGGCTATAAATAGCCTTGACCCTGTCAATGTTGGTTCACCGTCCCGTCGCTCCCTTCGCTCTTAGTCCTCAAACACTAGCGCCGCAGCTAGATCTCATCGCCGCCGGAGAAGAAGAGCTTCACTGCCTTGACTTGTTCGTCGACGTACTCACGCTGGACATGGATTTCTTCACCTCTGCCGCCGCCGTAGACGTCTTTCATCGCCAAGTTAGGGCACAGAAGATCTGAGCTGATGATTTCCTTTGCCTCATCATCCAGTTCATCGAGTTCATCGTTGTGGTAATTAAACGCTTATTTACCGCCCCTCTTTGATCTTCACTCTACTCAAAATTCTTCAAGTGTTGTTTTTACCACTCCTCCAATTCTTCAGCACTTCAATCTGGCCAGTCTTGTGTATTTCATCATTGATATGCTTAACAAGTAGATTCTTCAGTTGTGCTAATTGCTCAAATCTGTATAATTCTGGAACCTAAGTCAAGAACAATTGATCAAATTCTTCAAGATGACAAGGGTCAATTTCCTCCACTGGTTTATTTTGAAAATCTCTGAGAACGCATGTGGCTCTTCCCTATTTCCTCGCAACTATACTCTATTCACAAGTAAAAGGTCTGCAGATGAATCTCTAGGTTCTCATCAACTTAATTCATTTGCAGCATAGCTTGAGGAAAAACTTCAAACTTCTTCAGAGTCCTTACAGGTTCAATATCCTCAGTTGAAGAAAATGGCTGATGGAAAGAAACCATAGAAAGGTGGCAAGAGGAAGGAAGAATAGATAGCTTTTGAAATACCCAGTGATCTTTATGTTGGGTCTTGCATGCCTAATGAAAATATTCGTGGCAAAGAAACTGATAAGCAGCGCAAGACTCGCATGCAAAGGATCAAAGGATACTAGTCATATGAATGGAGGGCTTACAAATACATCACTCCCAAGTATATGAAGGATTTCGTAGCTAAGCCTCCATGCAAAAGGCCTCGGCTTGCTGAAGGTGAACATGTTGATCCCTCTAGTATCAGAACAAGTTAGGATTTCCCTAGAGAATGGGCTAAACGCCAGGCTAAGCTGGCCAAACAAGCAAAGAAGGCCGTTGATGAATTCAACCGTGGGTTAAAGGCATTAGCTGAAGCCAGTGCAAGTGGTAGTGCCAGTTGATGACCCACAAGTATAGGGGATCTATCATACTCCTTTCGGTAAGTAAGAGTGTCGAACCCAACGAGGAGTAGAAGGAAATGACAAGCGGTTTTCAGCAAGGTATTCTCTGCAAGCACTGAAATTATCGATGACAGATAGTTGTATGATGAGATAATTCGTAACGGGTAACAAGTAACAAAAGTAAAAAAAGGTGCAGCAAGGTGGCCCAATCCTTTTTGTAGCAAAGGAAAAGTCTGGACAAACTCCTATATAAAGCAAAGCACTCCCGAGTACACATGGGAATTGTTGCCAAGTTAGTTTTCATCATGCTCATATGATTCACGTTCGTTACTTTGATAATTTAAAATGTGGGTGGACCGGTGCTTGCGTGCTACCCTTCCTTGGACAAGCCACCCAATTATGATTAACCCCTCTCGCAAGCATCCACAACTATGAAAGAAGAATTAAGATAAATCTAACCATAGCATGAAACATATGGATCCAAATCAGACCCTTACGAAGCAATGCATAAACTAGGGTTTAAGCTTCTGTCACTCTAGCAACACACCATCTACTTATTACTTCCCAATGCCTTCCCCTAGGCCCAAGCAATGGAGAAGTGTCATGTAGTCAACGTTCAATTAAAACCACTAGAGGAAAGACAACATACATCTCATCAAAATATCGAACGAATACCAAATTCACATGATTACTTATAACAAGACTTCTCCCATGTCCTCAGGAACAAACGTAACTACTCACAAAGCATATTCATGTTCAAAATCAGAGGAGTATTAATTATCATTAAGGATCTAAACATATGATCTTCCACCGAATAAACCAACTAGCATCAACTACCAAGGAGTACTCAACACTACTAGTAACCCACAGGTACCAATCTGAGGTTTGGAGACAAAGATCGGATACAAGAGATGAACTAGGGTTTGAGAGGAGATGGTGCTGGTGAATATGTTGATGGAGATTGACCCCCTCTCGACGAGAGGATCGTTGGTGATGACGATGGCGATGATTTCCCCCTCCCGGAGCGAAGTTCCCTCGGTACAACAGCTCCGCCGGAACCCTAGATTGCTTCTGCCCAAGTTCCGCCTCAATACGGCGGTGCCTCGTCCCAAAAGCCTCCTTATTTTTTTCCCGATCAAAAACACACCATATAGTAGAAGACGGGCGTCGGGGGCCTACCAGGTGGCCCACAAGACTAGGGGCACACCTAGGGGGTAGGGCGCGCCCTCCACCCTTGTGGATAGCAGGTGCCCCTTCTCTGGTCCCTTCTTCGCCCAATATTTTTTATATTCCAAAAATATTCTCAGTGAAGTTTCAGGACTTTTGGAGTTGTGCAGAATAGGTCTCAAATATTTGCTCCTTTTGCAGCCTAGAATTATAATCCAGCTGCCGGCATTCTCCCTCTTCATGTAAACCTTATAAAATAAGAGAGAAAAGGCATAAGTATTGTGATATAATGTGCAATAACAACCCATAATGCAATAAATATCAATATAAAAGCATGATGCTAAATGGACGTATCAACTCCCCCAAGCTTAGACCTTGCTTGTCCTCAAGCTAAAGCTGAAATTAAAAAATATGTCCACATGTTTAGAGATAGAGGCGTCGATAAAATAAAATACGGACATGAGGGCATCATGATCATCTTCGGAACAACAACATATATTGTCATATAATTTCTTATGCAAAAGTAACAATTCGTTCACAAGGTAAAGTATGAATCAGAAACTTCATTGAAAACTAACAAACTATGATCTTAGTCATTGAAGCAATTGCAATTTATCATAACATTGGATAGAGTCAATTCAAGAGCTTTTCAGCAAGTCCACATACTCAGCTATCATTTATTCTTTCACAATTTCTAGCACTCACGCGATACTTATGGGTTCAAAGTTTCAATCAGACATAGAGAAAGATAGGGGCTTATAGTTTTGCCTCCCAACCTTTTACCTCAAGGGTAATGCAACAATAATGCTTTATTAAAAACCTACATCCTAGTGGATATATATATATATATATCCGGATCTCTCCAACACATAGTGCTTGCCAAAGGAAAAAGTGTAAAAAGGAAAGGTGAAGATCACCATGACTCTTGTATATGGGTAGAAGATAAAATTAAAAGATAGGCCCTTTGCAGAGGGTAGCAGAGGTTGTCATGCAATTTTATGGTTGGATGCACAAAATCATAATGCAAAAGAATGTTACTTTATATTGCCGCTTGTGATAAAGAACTTTATTATGCAGTCCGTCGCTTTTATTTCTTCCATATCACAAGTTCGTATAAAGCTTATTTCTCCACACTAATAGATCATACAAAATTAGGGAGAAATTTTTATTGCTTGCATCGATGACAACTTACTTGAAAGATCTTACTCAATCCATAGGTAGGTATGGTGGACTCTCATGGCAAAACTGGTTTAAGGGATGTCTGGAAGCACAGGTAGCATATCTACTTGGTGCAAAGAATTTGCTAGCATGAGAGGGAAAGGCAAGCTCAACATGTTGGATGATCCATGACAATATAACTTCTATTCGGATATAAGAAAGCATAAACCATTATGTTGTCTTCCTTGTCCAACATTGACACATCTCTGTCGTATCTATAATTTTTTATTGTTTCATGCCAATATTATACAACTTTCACATATTTTTGGCAACTTTTTATATGATTTATTGGACTAACCTATTGACCCAGTGCCCAGTGTCAGTTCCTGTTTTCTGCATGTTTTTTGTATCGCAGAAAATCCATATCAAACAAAGTCCAAATGCGATAAAAATTTACGGAGAATTATTTTGGAATATATGTGATTTTTGGGAGTTGGAATCATCGCAAACGGAGGCCCACAAAGCCCACAAGACACCATTGTGCGACCCCGAGCTAGGCGCGTGGTGGTGGGTTGTGCCCACCTTGTACGTCGGTTGGAGCTCTACTTCGGGCAGAAGGAAGCTTATATCCGGAAAAAAAATCGTGTTAAAATCTCAGCGCAATCAGAGTTACGGATCTCCCAGGATATAAGAAACGGTTTTCGGCCAGATCTGGGAACGCGAAATAGAAGAGAACAAAGAGGGAGATCCAATCTCGGAGGGGATCCCGCCCCTCTGCCGCCATGGAGGCCATGGACAAGAGGGGTAACTCTCCTCCCATCTAGGGGGGAGGCCAAGGAAGAAGAAGAAGGAGGGGGGCTCTCTCCCGCTCTCTCCCGGTGGCACCGGAACACTGTCGGGGCTTGGATCGTGACGGCGATCTACATCAACAATCTTGCTACCGTCAACACCAACTTTCTCCCCCTCTATGCAGCGGTGTAACACCTCTTTCCCCCATTGTAATCTCTACTTAAACATGGTGCTCAACTCCATATATTATTTCCCAATGATCTATGGTTATCCTACGATGTTTGACTAGATCTGTTTTGTCGTATGGGTTAATCATGATCTTGGTTGGTATGATTGTATATTTTATTTATGGTGCTGTCCAACAGTTCCCTCCGTCTCGCGCAAACGTGGGGGCCCCCGCTGTAGGGTGTTGCAATACACTCATAATTCGCTTATTGTGGGTTGCGAGAGTGACAGAAGCTCAAACCTGAGTAGGTGGTTGCGTATGGGAGTAAAGAGGACTTGATACTTAATGCTATGGTTGGGTTTCACGACCTTAATGATCTTTAGTAGTTGCGGATGCTTGCTAGTGTCCAATCATAAGTGCATATGATCCAAGTAGATAATGTATGTTAGCTCATGCCTCTCCCTCATATAAAATTACAAGAATGATTACCGATACTTGTTATCGATTGCCTAGGGAAAAATGACTTTCTTATTGACAAAAGCTATCCACTTTTATTACCTTGAAATTTATTCATAGTTTTATTCCCGCAAAGTACTCGTCGTTTTATTCTTCAAAAATAGTTTCATACTTGTTTCCTGTAAAGCAAACGTCAAGTGTGCGTAGAGTTGTATCGGTGGTCGATAGAACTTGAGGGAATATTTGTTCTGCCTTTAGCTCCTTGTCGGTGTCGAAACCGGCGGATCCCGGGTAGGGGGTCCCGAACTGTGCGTCTAGGCGGATGGTAACAGGAGACAAGGGACACGATGTTTTTACCCTGGATCGGGCCCTCTCGATGGAGGTAAAACCCTACTCCTGCTTGATTACTATTGATGATATGGGTAGTACAAGAGTAGATCTACCACGAGATCAGAGAGGCTAAACCCTAGAAGCTAGCCTATGGTATGATTGTTGTTCGTCCTACGGACTAAAACCCTCAGGTTTATATAGACATCAGAGAGGGCTAGGGTTACACAGAGTCGGTTATAATGGGAATAGATCTACATATCCGTATCGCCAAGCTTGCCTTCCACGCCAAGGAAAGTCCCATCCGGACACGGGGCGAAGTCTTCAATCTTGTATCTTCATAGTCTAGGAGTCCGGCCAAAGGTTATAGTTTGGCTATCCGGACACCCCCTAATCCAGGACTCCCTCAGTAGCCCTGAACCAGGGCTTCAATGACGATGAGTCCGGCCTTGATTGTCTTTGGCATTACAAGGCGTGTTCTTCTCCAAATTACGTGTTCTGTTGAATAGTGTTCGGCTTCTCGTGAATATTACGCTTCTTGGCTTCCACGCCCAATAATGGCCGTCTTCCACGTGTCAAGCGAATGCGAAAAGCCAGGGTGTTTTACATTTACCCCCTAGCTGCGCAAATGAACTGCCTATAAAAGAGACGAGGATTCAGATCCGAATCACACCATCTTCCCTTCATGGCGTTCATCGGAGCGCATCCGTGATAATCCATTCCATCATGGCGGTCGGCGCAGCTCCTCCTCTCGCCTTCCCAGCCCTCAGCTTGGAGATTGGGAGAGATGTTCCGTCCCTGACAATGAGCTAGTGACGCCCAAACCAAGGGATTTCTTCCCCCAGCCTTCATGGTCCCGGTTCGAGCCGGACTCGCCACCTATAATGGCGGAAAGCAGGCGGAGAGCGTCCCCAATCCCTCCAAAGGAGAGCGGGTATGCCTTGTCCCTTATTTGATAAGAGGGCTCGGATTTCCAATTCATCCATTTCTCCGGGGCCTCCTGGAGTTCTACGGCCTGCAGCTGCAAAACCTTACGCCTGCCTCCATATTGCATATTGCGGGCTTCGTAGCCCTTTGCGAGCTGTTCTTGGGCGTCGAGGCTCATTGTATTTGTGGAAGAAGTTGTTCTGCCTTGTGCCCCGTTCTCAGGAGGGGTCGATATATCAAGTGGGCGGAGCCGAACTATGGTGCATCGCCTGGACCGGATATCTATCCGGGACCCCAAGGAAGGCGTCCGAAGACTGGCCTTCAGAATGGTTTTATATAGAAGATGCCCCCCTGCTAGACCCTGTTCAGATCAGCCTCCCCGAGTTCAATAATGCTCCCTTGAAGAAGCGCCTAAGCTGGCGTCCACGGAGCCCTCAGAGGGAAAACGACAAGGACGTCCTTTACCTGATGAGCCGGATAAGGTTGTTAGCTCATTCCGGACTGACCATGATCGGGGTCATAGCCACATGCATTATGCGGGGGGTGCAGCCGCTTCAGTATAGAGGCCACCCCATGTGGGATTTCAACGGGGAGGATGATGCCACCCGCTGCGGCCGTAAAGGGCCGGGATCGGTTGCTGCTCTAACGAAGGCCTTGTCCGTATTTTACAAGGGAGAAGAGGAGGAGTTCCTCGCGTCAATCCACGGAGACGGATGTTCTATGTACAATCGTCCAAGCTGGGTAAGCGGACACTTCTTTTTGCCCATCCGTTCCATATTCCCATAGTTAAGTACCTTATCTTGTGATTTTGACGCAGGAATTGCACCGGGCCGTAAAGGATATAAACATCCCTCCTCCACAACCCGAGGATCCGGAACGGTCCCTCGATCCGGCCTCCCAAGAGGATCCGGACATATCCGTGGAGCTGATCGATGGGGTATTTTACCAACTGAGCATCGACAATGCCTTGGTCACCATTACGGCCGTTTACCCCGGAATATTTCCAGCCTCACAGGTAACTGAGACCGAAGTCCCAATACTTTGAAAATGATCCATCCGTGCTTATTTTTGATCACCGTATATCAATGGTGTTTTGCAGGGGGAGCCCTTGAGGCGGAAGGCCGAACTGCGGTGGCTAGCCAACAAGGGGTAGCAAGGCCCAATGATTTGAAAAGAAGTGCGGTCCGGATTGAGACGCCGGCGCAACGGTATGGCATGCCATCTTATTCCCAGGTTTTATTCTCGGAAGGTATACTAACGCTCGTGCTCTCTTCAAGAAAAAGAGCGCTTGCCGGACTATATCCGGAGAGGTTGCCAATCGAGCCTCCACCAGCCAGGCTCCAAAGCCAGGTCCAGAAGCGGAGGCAAACACGAGGCGTGCGTCGGACACTCCTCCGGCAGAAGATGCCGACAGACTATCTGCCACCAATTCCAAGGTGGAGAGTGCCATGAATCACAGGCGTCGTCGGACAGTTCTTCATGACGCATGTTTCTCCCAAGAGGCATTGGATGCCTTCAATTCAGGAGATGCGCACCTCCGTGCCGCTCAAAATGGTCTAGCCAGAGCCACGGAGCAGTATGTGAAAGACATACGGGTGAGAAAATTTGATGGTTATATATACCAGTAGCCCCCGAGACTTGAAATAGTTAGAATAACTAATTTAAGGATCATTTGTTATGCTGGATCTTACAAAAAAGAATACCCAACTGTCCCAGGAGCTGGAAGAGTGCAAAGCCCAACTTGAGGCCGCACTAGCCGTGGCAGGGGAGGCCAAGGAGACCCCCTCTGGTAATATACGCTTCGAAAGATAAGTTTGTTGTGAAGTGCGGCGTGTGTGTAAATCTGACAATATCATTGCAGATAACGCCGGAGTAGATCCGGACAAGCAACAACTCTTGCGCCGGTTAAAGGCTGGGGAGAGCGTGCTTACGAGGGTGAGGCAGGAGAAGAATAATCTCCAGGATGCCAACACCCAGCTGGGCGAGGAACTAAAGTATGTTCGTGCCCAGTTGTCGGACTCCGTGAAGGAGAATCAACGGTTTCGACGCGGCATTTTTAGTAAGTGCTTGAACGAACTTTGAAAAAGAGTTCGGCGAGGAAGTCGAGTAACAGAGTTAAGTGTGTAGGTATGCTCACCGGTCGTCCTACAGAGGAAATGCCCGGTTCTACGGGTGGCCTTCTTCCCGAGCTCTTACAACTGCACGAACGAGTTTGCAGAGAGGCTTAAGGGAGTGCGGCGGCGCTTCCGATTATGTAAGATATCGGCCTGCCGTCAAGGCGCCAGGGAGGCCTGGGCCATGGTGAAGACGCGGTACACGAAGGCTGACCCAAACCACATGGCTGAGGTCGGACCTATGGGGCCCGATGGGAAGGAGATCCCTGTGAGCTTAGTGTACGGCCAAGTAGAATTGGCTGCAAAGTATTCCCAACAGGACTGTAAACTAGACAGCCTATTAGATGGTATTGAGGAGGAATACACCCAGTCAAATTGACTATGTAATTTAAGATGACATGTAAAAATGCCTTCTAGCCGGATTGTAGATCGTTTGTCATGGCGGACCTTTCGCTTCAACCTCGGGACCCTATAGTCCGGAGTGTGTCCGAATACCCTCGCGGTTATGTAAGAACCGGGGAATGCGTGGAGACCAAAGCGTAGGGGTCATTAGTGCTTGAAATGCACAAGTGCCCAACTAGTTATGTTATATTACATGGTTAGTAAGAAACATCTTCCGGAGAATAGTTCCGTTAGGGGTTCCTTTCCCTTGGAGGCATGCCTTAAAGTGCATGTTCGGACTTGAAAAAGCGAGAAAAGCATCCGGGGCAGATAAATAAATAAGTGAGAAATCATCTTTAGTTCACCGACCGAATATTCCCTTAAGAACGCTAGCTTTCGGCTTCACCCAGTCTGAGGTACACATCAGGCTTACCCGGCAGTAACAATCACAGAGGTGCTCCCTTTACCACCTAGCTGAACAATCGGGAACGTAGGGGTAAGCATAGGGGCCAGGCAACCCAGCTTGGCCAAAACTTAAGTCATATCAATGCATATAATGGTGAATAAAAGGTACACGCGGAAGCGTGACACATGTGTTAGGCATGAAGCCCGTACAAATAAGCTTCTGTTAAAGAATCCCCCAGGTATAATGAGCGCGGATCGCGCGTCAAGTGTGTGCGAACAATGCGGGAACGAGCCTTTAAAGGCCGTAAGAGAAAAAGAGGGAGAAGGAGAGAAATATAAGACAATTAATGTGTAAAAAATAGACAGACGAAGGAGACGAACTCAGAATCCGGTGCTAGGCGTAGAATCTTCGGAGACGGGCTGCGTTCCATGGGTTCGGCTCGAGTCGGTTATCCGATGCATCTCGCAAATGGTACGCTCCACCGGTCAGGACTTGGTCGATAATAAAGGGACCTTCCCATTTGGGCTTGAGTTTGTCCTTTTTCTTGTCCGGCAGGCGTAGAACTAACTTGCCAACATTGTAAGTTTTGGCCCGCACTTCTCTGCTTTGATATCTTCGAGCCTGCTGTTGATAGAATGCGGAACGGGCTTTTGCCACGTCACGCTCCTCCTCCAAGGCGTCCAAACTGTCCTGCCGATCGAGCTCGGCTTCTCTTTCTTCATACATGCGCACGCGAGGTGAGTCATGAATTATGTCGCAGGGCAGAACTGCCTCTGCGCCGTATACCATAAAGAATGGTGTGAATCCGGTGGTGCGATTCGGCGTGGTCCGCAGCCCCCAGAGTACGGAGTCGAGCTCCTCTACCCAGTGCGTGTTAGATTCCTTGAGGGACCGTACTAATCTGGGTTTGATGCCGCTCATGATTAGACAATTTGCTCGTTCGACCTGACCGTTAGTTTGAGGGTGATAGACTGAAGCATAGTCGAGCTTGATGCCCATGTTTTTGCACCAGAGTTTGACCTCGTCGGCCGTGAAGTTCGTGCCGTTATCGGTGATGATGCTGTGGGGGACGCCGTAAAGGTGTACGACCCCTGATATGAAGTCTATCACCAGTCCGGATTCGGCCGTCTTAACAGGCTCTGCCTCTATCAATTTGGTGAATTTATCCACCATGACCAGTAGGTATTTTTGCTTGTGGGTTCCTCCTTTAAGGGGTCCAACCATGTCAAGCCCCCAGACTGCGAAGGGCCAGGTGATGGTATAGTTTGGAGGGCGGTGGGTGGCATGTGGCTTTGATTAGCAAAGAGCTGGCAACCAACGCATCGTTGGACTAAGTCCTGAGCATCTGCCCGGGCCGTCGGCCAATAAAATCATGTACGAAAGGCCTTGCTTACAAGGGCCCGGGCTGCGGCGTGGTGCCTGCCGAGTCCGGCATGAATTTCAGCCAGAAGATTCCGCCCTTCCTCTTCGGAGATACACCTTTGAAGGACTCCGGTGGTGCTTTTCTTATAAAGCTCTCCCTCATGGACTTTATAGGCTTTAGATCACCGCACTATGCAGCGTGCTTTGGTCCTCGAGAAGTTCCTTCCTGGTTAGGTAGGCTAGGAATGGTTCCGTCCACGGGGCAATGACTGCCATTATTACGTGGGCTGAAGATGTTACGCCGTTGGCGAGCCTCGGTTGTGTCGAGAATGTTTGGTGTTGGGCTGTCTTTGTTGGGTCCAGCTGTTATTTCCGGACTCCCCTTCCCATACTACGGATGGCTTGAACAGCCTCTCTAAGAAGATATTGGGGGGGACGGCATCGCGCTTTGCGCCAATGCGTGCCAAGACGTCTGCTGCCTGATTATTTTCCCGAGCTACATGGTGAAATTCGAGCCCTTCGAACTAAGCTGACATTTTTAGGATGGCGTTGCGATAAGCTGCCATTTTTGGATCCTTGGCATCAAAGTCCCCATTTATTTGAGATATCGCGAGGTTCGAATCCCCGCGCACCTCTAGGCGTTGAATGCCCATGGATACTGCCATCCGGAGACCATGTAGAAGGGCCTCGTATTCGGCTGCGTTGTTGGAGTCCGTATACATTATCTCGAGTACGTATTGAATCAGTATCTCTGTTGGGGACGTCGAACGGCCTTGACCCCAGACCGCCAACATTTTGGAGCCGTCGAAGTGCATGACCCAGTTGGAATATGTGCCGTACTCTTTAGGGAGTTCGGCCAGTCCATTCGGCGACGAAGTCGGCCAAAACTGCGACTTAATAGCTCGCCGTGGCTTATAGGTTATGTCGAGCGGAGGAGCTCAATGGCCCATTTGGCAATCCGCCCATCGCGTCGCGGTTGTTTATAATGTCGTTAAGAGGTACTTCGAGGCTACTGTTATCGAACACTCTTGAAAGTAGTGTCGCAGCTTCCGGATGCCATGAACACCGTGGTACGCTATCTTTTGATAATGCGGATACCGTGACTTGCATGGAGTGAGGACAGTGGACACGTAGTAAACTGGTTTTTGAAGGGGGAACTTGTGTCCGTCCGTTTCTCGTTCGACAACGAGCACCGCGCTTACAACTTGATGAGTTGCCGCGATGTATAATAGCATTGGTTTGCCCATGTTGGGCGCGGCTAGGACCGGGTTTGTTGCCAATATGGCTTTTATTTCTTCGAGTCCGGCCGTGGCGGCATCCGTCCACTCGAAGTGTTCGGTCTTGTTGGAGGAGGCGATAAAGGGTAATGCCTTTTCTCCCAAACGGGAGATAAAGCGGCTTAAACCGCCACGCATCGATCAATTTTTTTATTTGTTTGAGGTCCTTTGGGATATCCAATTGTCACAGAGCTCGGATCTTGGCTGGGTTTGCTTCAATTCCTCTACCAGATACAATGAAGCCCAAGAGCTTTCCGGCTGGTACGCCGAAAACGCATTTTTCCGGGTTAAGCTTGATGTCATATGTTCGGAGATTATCGAATGTGAGCCTCAAGTCGTCTACTAGAGTTTCTACATGCTTGGTTTTGACGACCACATCATCTACGTATGCCTCCACTGTTTTGCCATCTGGTTGGCCAGACATGTCTGAATCATGCGTTGTATGTTGCGCCGACGTTTTTTAGCCCGAAGGGCATTGTGTTGAAGCAGAATGGGTCGTATGGGGTGATAAATGCTGTTGCGGCTTGGTCAGGCTCTGCCATCTTAATTTGATGGTAGGCGGAGTATGCGTCGAGGAAACACAATGAACCGTGTCCTACGGTAGCGTCGATAACTTGATCGATGCGGGGGAGGGGGAAGGGATCCTTTGGGCAAGCCTTGTTGAGGTCCTTGAAATCGACGCATAGGCACCAGGATTTGTCCTTCTTTGGTACCATCACCAGGTTTGCTAGCCAGTCCGGATGTTTTATATCTCTGATGAATCCGGCCTCCAATAGTTTGGCTAGCTCCTCTCCCATGGCTTGTCTCTTAGGTTCAGAGAAACACCGAAGAGCCTGTTTGACTGGCTTGAATCCTTTTAGGATGTTTAGGCTGTGCTCGGCCAGCCGGCATGGGATTCCTGGCATGTCTGAAGGGTGCCATGCAAAAATGTCCCAATTTTCGCGTAAGAATTCTCGTAGTGCGGCGTCTACATCAGGGTTTAATTATGCCCCGATGGAGGCCCCTTTTGTAGGGTCCGTTGGATGGACTTTGAATTTGACTATTTCGTCCGCTGGTTTAAAGGAGGTGGACTTGGATCTTTTATCAAGTATCACATCGTCCCTGTTCACCGTGGAGCGCAGCGTAGTCAATTCCTCGGCCGCTAGGGCTTCCGATAGTGCCTCAAGGGCCAGTGCGGCTGTCTTATTTTCGGCGCGGAGTGCTATGTCCGGGTCACTAGCAAGAGTGCTGATTCTGTTGGGCCCGGGCATTTTGAGCTTCATGTAACCGTAATGGGGTATAGCTTGAAAAATTGTGAATGCCTCTCGCCCTAATAGAGCGTGGTATCCGCTGCTGAACGGGGCCACTTAGAACGTGACCTCCTCGGACCTATAATTATCCGCGTGCCGAACACCACATCCAGTGTGATTTTTCCTGCATGCAAAGACGCTTCCCGACCGGGTATTATTCCTCTAAAGGTTGTGCTGCTTCGCTCAATGCGGCTCCAGTCTATTTCCATTTTTCAAGGGTTTCCTCATAAATGAGGTTCAATCCATGACCACCGTCCATGAGTACCTTGGTAAGGCGAAAGCCGTCCACTATTGGACCGAGGACCAATCTTTGCCGGTGCTCGGGCTGTTGAATTTAGGTTCATCAACGGCATTAAAGGTAATAGCCGTGTCCTCCATGGGTTTATTGTTGCTACTTGGTAGACTTCGGCAAGGATGCGGAGTGTTTGTTTTCACATATTATTTGATGCGAAAGTCTCGAAGTCTGTTAATACCGTACTGGTATCCCTGGGCTGGTGCTCTGTGGATGCTGGGGTTAGAAGCTCTTCGCCACTTTTGGTCACCTGCCGGAGTATCCAACATGCTCTAAGGCTATGAGTTGGTGTGGCGCCCTCTGTACTATGAATTTTATAGGGTCCATTGAGCCATCCCTCCAGTACGGTTCCATACCCCGTATGGGGTTTTTGTTTTTTGGTGTTTAACCCGGGTGATTGGCGATAATGCACCCTTTTATTTCGGACAGGGTTTGTATTCAGGGCCGGATTGTCCCAAAATCTTACTTCGGTTTTCCAGGCGCTTTCCATCGCACAAGATTTTCGTACTATGGACGCCAAGTCAGCAAAGCGTGTGATTTCACGGCGACCTATGGCGTTGAGGATTCCCTTGTCCATGCAATTATTGTAGAAGAATGAAATTGCGTCTTCCTCGCGGCAGTCCTTTATCCTGTTCAAAACCAGGAGGAATCTGGCCCGATAATGATGTCTTTGTTTCCTCGGGCTCTTGCCTAATTTTAGATAGATCGCCTATGTTCGGGTGGGTGGGTGGAATTAAATCCGAAACCTCACCCAATCTGAGACTCAAAGGCCAAGGAGTTTCGGAACTCGGAAGCTTGGATTCTTGGATGTTGTTCAATGAATCTAGCATATTGCATGATTCTAAGTTCAGGTCTTGAGTGATGTCCTCCCCTCCGCGGGTATCCGGCTTGGAGGGATCGGGAATTCGGACATAGCTAGTCCTTAAGATAGATTAAGGTTTCCCACATTGTTCCTCCACCACTGCAACGTGATGGGTGACCTGGGGAGAGTTAATCTCCCTCGGATCGGGTTTAGGCCCAATCTGATCGTAGTATGTAGCGACTCCCAGGGCGGCGATGCGATCCAAGAGCTCGTTTAAAGAAGAGAGCTCCATCGGATCTAACTATTCGGCGAGTTCTGCGTTGACGTGAAGATTGCTTTCAATGACCCGAGAAGTCATCATCGGCGCGGCGGCCGAACAGGCGGTCATAAGAAAACCGCCTAGCCGGAGAGTTTGGCCGATAGCCAAAGCTCCTTTAGCAACAGTGCCGTCTTTAAAGACGGGATGAGGCATCCTTCCTGATGGCGACGGCACATAGGAACTCTCAATGAAAGCACCAATGTCGGTGTCAAAACCGGCGGATCTCGGGTAGGGGGTCTCGAACTGTGCATCTAGGCGGATGGTAACAGGAGACAAGGGACACGATGTTTTTACCTAGTTCGGGCCCTCTCGATGGAGGTAAAACCCTACTCCTGCTTGATTAATATTGATGATATGGGTAGTACAAGAGTAGATCTACCACGAGATCAGAGGCTAAACCCTAGAAGCTAGCCTATGGTATGATTGTTGTTCGTCCCACGGACTAAAACCCTCCGGTTTATATAGACACCGGAGAGGGCTAGGGTTACACAGAGTCGGTTACAATGGGAGGAGATCTACATATCCGTATCGCCAAGCTTGCCTTCCACGCCAAGGAAAGTATGATCCGGACACGGGGCGAAGTCTTCAATCTTGTATCTTCATAGTCTAGGAGGTCGGCCAAAGGTTATAGTTCGGCTATCGGGACACCCCTAATCCAGGACTCCCTCACTCCTCATTGGTTTCGACACTCTTATTTATCAAAGAAGGCTACAAACGATCCCCTATACTTGTGGGTTATCAAGATCTTTTTAGGCGCTGTTCTTGGGGAGCAATAGCGTGGGGTGAATATTCTCGTGTGTGCTTGTTTGCTTTATCTCTAAGTAATTTTTATTTCCTGTTCTAAGTTGTTCTCTATCTTTAGTTATGGATTGGAACACGAAACACCAAAAAAATTACTTGTACTTGCTACTCATGGAGATGGGAAACCTCCTAAAACTCTCGATGCTCGTTATATAAAAGATATTATGCACTACTTTGATAATCCTGAGAAAACCCCATTCAACTACATAATGGGAGTAACGTTGGATCAACGTGAATACTTTAGGGATTATCGCTTGACTCATAAAGGGAAATTGTTACGGGATCAAATTCATATGTTGCATTGGTATGCTCGAGAGCTATGCTTGAGATATGATTATACTTGTTGCTCTAGGATGAAGGCTGTCGGTGTCAAAACTGACCGATCTCGGGTAGGGGGTCCCGAACTGTGCGTCTGAGGATCAAAGGTAACATGAGACAAAGGGGACACGATGTTTACCCAAGTTCGAGCCCTCTTAATGGAGGTAATACCCTACTTCCTTCTTGATTGACTTTGATGAGTATAGGGGTAACAAGAGTTGATCTACCTTGAGATCGTAATGGCTAAACCCTAGATGTCTAGCCTATATGAATTCTGATAGCCTCTACGGACTAAACCCTCCGGTTTATATAGAGACTGGAGGGGCCTAGGGTTGTACAGAGTCGGTTTACAAAAGAAGGAAACTACACATTCGGGCGCCAATCTTGCCATCCATGCAAAGGAGAGTCTCATCCGGACACGGGGAAAGGTCTTCTACCTTCACTACAAAAAAATACACTTCCGTGATGATACATGTTTGTCACAGTAGGTCACGTTTTCTGTCATGCATGTACATCCATGACAATTTTATGACAGAATCAAGATAGTCATACCTGCACTGTCGTAGAAGTGTTCCATGACATTACCAAAAATATCTTCACGGAAGGGTGACCGACACGTGGCATCCACCGTAATGGCTCGCCGTTACGCTATCGGGTCCGGTTTTGGATCCGATAACCCGTTAACAGCCCCGACCAATGGGAATTCTCCACGTGTAAAATCAAAATTTGTTGGAGGAAACACGTGTCGGCTCACCGTTGGGACAGATGTCATCCACTCATTGGACCTAAGGCGCCTATGATACATCGACACGTGGCACGACCCAACAAAGGCCCATTCCTGTGAAAAGGTCGGCCCATTTGACTTGGTCAAAAGGTGGCGGGCCGGCCCACAGAAAGCCTGTTAACGGCATGTTCGCATATAGCCCATTTACAGCCCGCTAACCCAGGGCCCATTACGACCTATCCGAATTAAGCCCAGTAGCATTATCTGGGCCATCCAATATGATTCCAACCTGTTTTAACTTCCGGCCCTTGTATAGCCCATGAAGTCTTTCGGCCCATATGAGGCACTTCGTAACTCTTGGCCCATTAACGGCCCGCGGTGAAACTGGCCCGTAATGAACAGTGTATCACTTTATACCCATTAACGGCCCATTATACCGTTGGGCTGTTTCCAGCCCATGTTATCTTTCGGCTTTCTAAGGGCCCATTTATTCTTGGGCTCATTTCCAGCATTCGATTACTTACGGCCCGTTACTGTCATTTTCTGCTTTTGGGCCAAATTCAGACCGTGGTTACAGTCGGCCCGTTTGTGGCCCATTAATACGTTGGGCCATTTTCATAGTGTCATCAAATATGGCCGATTAACGACGACCCATTATGGTCGGACCATGAACGGACGATTCCAACTCTAGCCCGTTTACGGCCATAATGTGGTATGTTATTGGCCCATGTTTGGGCAATCGATGATACGGCCCGTAGAAGGCCCATTGATGATACGGCCCGTAGAAGGCCCATTAATGATACGGCCCGTAGAAGGCCCGTTGATGATATGACCCGTAGAAGGCCCATTGTTTCTACGCCCCGTAGAAGGCCCATTGTTTCTACGGCCCGTAGAAGGCCCACTGTAACTACAGTAAATATGTAGCCCATGGTTATTGTGGCCAACTTTTAAAAAATAGGTTATTAAGGCCACTAGCAAACCGCGGAAAAAGAACAACATTGACTACAGGCAAACAAATAAACAAGACAACAAGGAAATAAATAAGCAAGCAACTTAGGCTAGGCTATCACGGCTATTACACATATTACATCCACTGGGCATCAAAGTTCGCCACCAGTGCAAATGTAGGGAACAAAGCAGCATATCATATACACTGGTTGTCAAAGTTGGCGACCAGTGCAAATAGACGCCGCACCAAAACAAGTCCAGAACTAAAACCACTTCAGAAGATCTCAAGAAACAATATCCCGGGTACCCATAATGCTGGCAAGTTGCTTAGCAAGCTTATTAACTTTCTCTTGTTTGGCATTTAAATCCTCCAGCGCTTGTTGTTGCACCAGAAAGTATGCATCTGAATTCTGCAGGGACTTCCTCAGTCCTTCAGCTTCCTGTCGCAGCACATCTGATCGATGTCTTTCAACTTGAAGGTGAGATTCAAGAAGATGAACTGATTCAAGCAGCGAGTTCAAAGAGCTTGTGCCAGTAGTAGTGGCCAGTAACTCGAACACTACATCAAGACAGGACTTTTTGGTTCTCCCACTACCGTCAAGGTAGTTTTTATCAGCTTTCTTGGAGACCAATAGGGATGTCTCACTATCTTGAACCTTATCTGCATTACTTCCTTTACCATTGCATAACGGGGTACTGTTCTCCAATATTTTGTCCGCATTCTAAAAGAGAAACAAGCAGACACATCACAGGTTTACCATGTTGTATATGAAACTCATTTTGGTAAATCAGTTCAGTAGTAAAGTGCACAGGATAACAGCATGAAACAAACATATATCTATGTACCATGGTCACTTTATGGTCTATATCATTCTAGTTTTTGTTGCCAAATCAAGATAGAGACACAGTTCAAATAATATTTGTTCAAGACAAAGCAGAATAGACAGAATATAAGTGTGGGAAACTATAGAGCAATAACAACACTTGTAATGTGCATGACATGAGAACATTACTGTTTATTCAATTGAAACTGAAATCAACATAGAGCAAGTTACAACAGCAAACCAGTTAAAGAAACAAGTTTAAAACATACCTGTTGCGCCATTGGAGTTTCAATTCCATCCTTCAAATTTGAAAATAGTTGGTCTGAGTAAATACAATGATGCAAGAGCAAAGGAGTATGAACGAGCTCTGAGAACTGACACGAGGACAATTCTTATTCTCCTTTAAGCGTTGAGTTGGGATTCAGAGTGGTGGTCCTCGTGCTTTGGGCACTGCAGTTCCCTTACTAACTGCTCGTGTTTGGGTGCTCTGTGGTGGAGACAATGCTGTGTCAACTGGAACTGGGTTACTATCTGCTGGGGTTGGGGTTAGAAGGGGTGTAGATGGTTCTCTGTCCAACTGGGTAGGGGTACAATCTGCAAGAGCCTGGGTTATGTGTGGTGGGGCTGGTTCTTGGGCAAGTACAACCGTGGTTCTATCTGCATCAACTGGTAGCACTATCTTTTCTGAAGACCGTGTTGTTACTCCCTTAGATACTGCCATCACCCTCTCCAATTCAAATGGCTGATAAACAAGAAAAGTAATTGAATGTACAGACATTGTATGATAGACAAGTGCAATGGATAGTGGGGAATAAAAGAGGGCATGAAATAATTCACATTTATGTTGTCTAACCAAACAGGATAGCATGACATAATTTCACATATATGATGGCTAACTAAACAGGATAGCATGACACAATTTCACATTATGATGGCTAACTAAAAAAGATGGAAAGACATAGTTCAAAATATGATGACTATGTAAATAGGATGACATGATATAACTATATAATGTGTTTATTAAATAGGTTGGCATGCCATAATTCACATACATGCCACCTATGGAAACATGATAGCATGATATAATTCCCGGATAGAATGACATAATTCAAAATATGATGACTGTAAACACTAAACATGATGAGATGATATAACTATATCATGTCTTTATTAAATGGGTTTCCATGCCATAATTCAGATAGATGTTGTGTATGTAAACATGATGGCATGATATAATTCAAATATATGATTTATATAGTAAGCAAGTAAGCAGATGGTAATCCATATATGATGTAAAAACTAAGCAATGCAAGACAACATGCATGACATGGGTAATATAACCCTGCCAAGTTTGAGCATAGACCTCAGGGGGGAAATAGGACTGGTCATCCGTCTCTAAATCCTCCTATGAGGAGCTCTCTGTATCCAGCAAGATGTCTGCTTCAGCAGGTAGCATTGTCTGCTCTGAATACCTTGTTTTCACTCCATATACTTCCATCACCACTTCAAATGGCTGATGCATAGGAAGAGTAGTTTAATATAAAAATGTTGTCGACAAATGGAACACGTAATACAAAAAAATGATAGCATGATATAATTCACATACATGATGATTGGCTGAACAACATGGCATTGCATAATTCAAATATAATGCCTCTGCAAGAAGATAGCATTGCATAATTCACATATATAATGTCTTGCAACAAGATGGCAATGCATAATTCACATATATGGTAATTAGACACTAAACAGGTGGCATTCACACAAAGCATGTCTAAACTAATCAAATGACATAGCAATGCAAGACACCATATGCACGATATGAGCAACATAACCCTGCCAAGTTAGAGCATACACCTCGGGAGGGAAATAGGACTGGTCATCTATCTCTGAATCCTCCTCTGAGGAGCTATCCGTAACCAGCGAGATATGCGCTTCGTCAGATGGCATAGTCTACTCTGAAGACCTTGTTTTCACTCTAGAATTTTCCATCACCATGTCAAAATGGCTGATGCACACGAAGAGTAGTTGAATGTACTAACATTGTTGACAAATGTAATACGTAACGGAAAAAAGGATGGCCTGATATAATTCACATATAAGATGACTGGCTAAGCAGGATGACATTGCAAAATTCACATATATGATGCCTGGCTAAACAAGATGGTGTTGCATAATTCACATAAACGATGAATAAACTAAACAGATGTCATTCACCCAAAGCATGTCTAAACTAAGAAGTTGACATATTTGATGTATAGAGTAAGCAATGCAAGGCACCATATGCATGATATAACCAACATCAGCATGCGAAGTTAGAGCAAAGACCTTAGGGGGTAAATAGGAGTGGTCTTCTCATACGAATCCCCTCGAGCAGATATCTTCCTCTCAAATACAATCCGAAATGGATGGAGGGGGGCTGCCTTTGCGCCTACCATGGAGCGATGTCTGCATGAAATTTTATTGCCACGCAATGCTCGTCTCTTTTTCTGTACATGTTTAGTTCCATTGTGTACAGTAACTGACATGCATAGGAATAAAACATAGTGAGATTATATAAGGAGTGCATGCAGAAATCCAGAGTGATGGTAGCAACCTGTGGATAGACCCAAAACCAATGATAGCGAGCGGATAATGGCTTCGGTTAAAAAATACAGACAATGGCTTCTTTCTTTGTTTGTTTCCAACCCAACATGAAACTCATAGTAGACACCGGAGATTAACCAGACAGTAGATAGATACTATTGATTGCAGCCTCGATATGTACCCCACAACCATTTAAATACTCAAGTTTGACCATTAGTTTGGAGCTGACTCAGAGTCTAATCGGTGAACAGGACTAGAAAGTAGCATGTAATATTAAGCGATGCATAACGTGGCGGAACCACGAAAGAGTGCGACCTCTCTTGCGGACCCGTGTGAGCGTCGAGGTCATCTGCTTTCGGTTGATGATGGTAATATCTGATTGTCATGGCTGCCCGGTGAGGAAGAAGATCCGAGGTGGCGAAAGAGCGATCTGGAGGCCGGATCCTGTCTTTGGACCCTTCTGTCGTTGGAGCAGCTGAGCTTGGGTGGACGACAGCGCAGCAGGAGCGGGACAAACCACACAAGGTTTTCTTTGACAACTATCTGTAAGAGAAGTAATTCTGTAAGGGCTCGTTTGAATTGGAGGATTCTAACAACGCAGGGATAGGAAATACACGATGTCTGATAGGAATGCACGTGCAAAACAAAGAATTTAAAACACAGGATTTACGCTTGTCTGGGTGTTTGGTTCACAAGAATTGGAAGATCACAGGATGCAAAGAAGCATGGTGAGATTAAGTCAAACCACAAGAAAATGTACGGTTATAATGCTATTATGCTACTATCTCTTAGTCTTGTGCTTCATGAACAGGATTTTGAAAAGGAGGACAAGTGGAAATTAAAATTCATACGGTTTTTCTTTCAAGGAGACACTAAAGGAACAAATCCTACAGTTTTCCTTTGCTTCATTCCTTTGAACCAAATTAATGAATAGTAGTACCATAGGAAACTTTCCAATTCCTATGTTTTTCCTTCACTTTTCCTTTCAAGCACTGGCGATTCTAGTAGGTAGGCTTGAGCAAGGAAAAGCCTACACTCAAAAAATGTTTTTGTGCTACTTCTATTACTTTGGACCCAAGCCACTTCCCTACTAGATCAACTCCCAGGCCCATCTACAAATGCACAGATCAAACGCGCAGAGATTAATAATGATGGCGTTCAAGAGAGTCCATCACGGATAGCTAAGTTTCCTGGTACCTCACTACTTGTCATATAGTAGGAGAAACTAATCGTATTTCACGTTACTGCGTGTGCTCAGTGGACAATATATATAACATGTAGAGTGAAAAAGAGATGCAACAAGTGTACAACCTCTTTGGCGAAGCCATGTCGATCTCAATGTGATTAGGTTGGTCGGTGAGGATGATCCGGCTGACTTGGCTGTCAGAGGAGGGGATTATCTTAGGCATCTGGAGATGGAGCCCGGGGTACTGCTCCACTATGATGGAGGGTTTCGTCGTTGGAGCAGCTCCGGTGAGTTGTACGACGCCGAGGATGAAGCAGGACAAGAGAGACAATGTTAACCTGAGTGGAATTCTAATAGCATCTCCAATAGATGACGTAAAATGCATAACCACAAAGTGCTAGATGTAAAATACATCAGCCGCTCATCTCTGAACTTAACTGTCGAAACTGAATTTAACTGTCGAAACTAAACTTAAGCGTCGAAACTGAATTTTCTGTCGAAACTGAATTTCTTGTCAAACCGAACGCACTAGCTAGTAGCGTAAAAGCGATGGCAAGAAGAAGGCGTAGAGCTGGTCGACTGAATTTTTCATCTCTGGTCAGTTGATTTTCCAGCCATTGGATACGAAATCAAGGGCCGGTAGTTCAATTTCAACCTCCACCCCCTGAGCCGCCAGCCACCACCGACCAAACCGCCGCCCTGCACCGCCCGCGGCCGGCGGTGCGCCACCCCGCCCGCCCCGAAACTACTCCCCACCGTCGGTCCGCCGCCGCCCCGGCCATCCCTCTAGGCCCCCCTATAGCGACCCGACCTCAGATGGTCAAGTCTTTGTGTTTCAGTGTCATCCCTGGATCAGTAATGCTGACACACACAGTACTCGAAGGATTTATAACAGAGTAGCAATCACACACTTATTACATCGAATGTCTCAAAAGAGAACTTATTACAATAATATGGCTTAAGGCCATCTAATGCGATAACAGCGGAAGGCTTGGAAGATAAAGTGAGTCCATCAAATCCAACGGCATAGCTGAGCTGTATGGCAACAACCTATCGAACCTTACTCCTTGTCTGAAAAGTCTGCAACATAATATGTTGCAGCCCGAGAACGGGCCAGCACATGGAATATGCTGGCAATATAACACAGCAGAGCAGGAATAGAATAATGCTATCACTACATGCAATATTTGGCTGGTGGAAATCTCTATGGTTATAGTTTTTGCGAAAAAGCTAATTTTTCCCTACAACAAAGGGATAGATTTTAATTTAACTATCATGGTGGTTGAAACATCATTGAGAAGGTATTACCCCAACTCAATCCCAATTAAAGTAGTTAACAACCCAACAATATTAATTAAAAGTGATGAGATACATGTGAATACTCAAGTACTAGATACTCAGAATTGTCCATAACCGGGGACACGGCTAACCATGATTAGATTGTACACTCTCTGAGAGGTTTAGCACTTTTCCCCACAAGACTCGATCGCCTCGTTGATTTCTCGCACTACATGGTGTTTGAGAAGCAGATGACCGAGACATAGTCTTTCGAAACATTAACTCTCTACTCCGGGTAGACCATACCAAACCTACAAAACCCACTACCTGCTGATCTACCTCTTCAAGAGCTTCACTAACTTACTCAACTATGCTAGAGCCCGTAATAGCTTGTGGCTGCACACGGAAGTTTCTAGCATGAATAATCTCAGTTCCCTTTAACCTGGTGGCGGTCCATAGGAAGATCACACGGGTACGGGATTTCCAAAAATAAAACAGACAACACTGGGTTCCCCAGGTGCCTCAATCCACCCAGATGTGTATTAAAGTTGCCACCTTAAGTTGAACCATTAATTAACAATCTCACATCTGTCATGGATTCGCTCAAACCCAAACCACGACTACGAGCATAGCATAACAACACGTGAAGTAACTCCCAAGGGTTTGATAATAATAGGGCAATAGGTTCTACCTCAACTACTACTTCCCAATCCACAAGTTAATGACATCCTAATCATGCAATGTTTGAGGATTGAGCTAATGCATAAAAACTGGGTATGAAAAGAGTATGATCAAAGTGTTACCTGCCTTGCTGACGATCCGCGAATCCTAGAGACTCGTAGTAACACGCTTCGCACTCCGGGAATTCTATCGCAAGAAAACAATAACATCCATAAGCAACAAGCAAAGATGCACAGGTAAAACTTCAACTAAAATAGGCGACCAGAAAGTTCAACTTAAGAACTCCGGTTTGCAAAAAGAATCAAACCAAACGAAGCAACGGAACTCAAACGGCGAAAGAAATAAGATCCGTTTACTAATCTGAACTAGGGACAAACTTTACAGAGGCAAAAACTTGTTTGGGTTGGTTATTGGGAAAGAGGGTTTCGAGACGAAACTCTAGGCGCTTGAATCGCCTGATTCCGATAAACGAGCGAAAAGTTATACTAGATCGAACATCGGGTCAGAAATCGCGATCAGAAAAATCGCGGAATATATCCGATAAAAGGAAAAACGAAGAACGCGTAGAACGTGTTCGTTAAAACGAACGAATGAGCGAATGCTCGCTAAATAAATAAACCGGAGAAAAACCGATCTATTTAAAAAATGAGAACTAGGGTTTCGGAAGAAAAAAAATAAACCGAACGGTTTTAAAAAAAAAACTGGCGGTCTTGGATCCGGCGGATACCTCCGGCGAGAGGTCCGGCGAGGCGGGGCTCCGGTGGGCGTGGGATGGCGCGGGGTGACGGGCTCGGCGGAGGAGGGCGGCAGCGACTCCCGGGCCAAGCAGCGGGCTCGGGTTCGGGCTCGGCTTGGCTCGGGCTCCGGCAGCGGCGGTGGTGGTGGTGGTGGGTGGTGGTGGCGGCAGGGGGGGTATTTAAGAGGGGGGCCTCGTCTTGGAGGAGGGAGCAAGGCGGCGGCGGATGCGGAGTCCAATTCGGACTCCGGTCCGAGTGGCGACGTGGCGGCACACACACAGGAGCACAAGGCCAGCTGGCTGGGCCCTAGGCTCGGTCGAGCGCGAGGAATTTTTTTAAAGGTTCCACCGACAGAAAAACTCCTATAAAATAAAATAAAAATCTAAAAATGCCAAAACAAATTTTTACCGTCTAAATGAAATATTTAGAACAAGATGAACATTTTCTTGGCCCTAAAAATGCAATTTTAAACACGTGCAATTTTTCTAATGCAAATAAAATCCAAATAAACTCAAATAAAATCCAACAAATGATTTTAACATTTTTCCTCCAATATTTCAATTATTTTGGAGAAGTCATATTATCTCCTCTCATTTATTTTATTATGAAATATTTTTCGGAGAGAAAAATAATTAAAATCAAAGATCCTCGTTTTCACTATTTGATAAAAATCAAATATGAAAACCGGAAAATCCCCAACTCTCTCCGAGGGTCCTTGAGTTGCTTAGGATTTCGAGGATTGCGGAACAAAGATGCAATAAAATATGATATGCATGGATGACCTATGTATAACATTCCAAATTGAAAATTTCGGATGTTACAAACCTACCCCCCTTAAGATGAATCTCGTCCTCGAGATTCGGGTTGGCTAGAAAATAGGTGCGGGTGGTCCTTGCGGATATCATCTTCTCGTTCCTAGGTGGCTTCCTCCTCGGTATGGTGGCTCCACTGAACTTTGCAAAACTTGATAACCTTGCTGCGAGTGACTCGGCTGTCAAAGTCAAGAATCTTCACTGGCTTCTCTTCATAGGTCAAATTACTATCCAACTGAATCGCCTCCAGGGGCACTGTATCTCTTAACGGTATATCGGCCATCTCAGCATGACACTTCTTCAACTGTGATACGTGGAACACATCGTGAACTCCTGACAATCCTTCAGGTAACTCCAGCTTGTAGGCAACTTGTCCCATCCGTTCCAAAACACGACACGGTCCTACAAATCTTGGAGCTAACTTTCCCTTAACTCCAAAAGCGTTTCACTCCTCGCAGGGTGATACCTTGAGATAGGCTCGGTCTCCAATTTGAGAGGTTACCTCCTTGCGTTTTGAGTGCGCATAACTTTTACACTGGGTGAGCAATCTTCATTACATCACGGATCAGTTTAACCTTCTCCTCCGACTCCTTGATCAAATCTGGTCCAAACAAGCAGCGGTCTCCTACCTCATCCCACATCGTGGGTGTTCTACATATGCGTCCATCTGAGCTTTGAGCGGTGACATCTTCAAACTGGCTCGGTAGCTATTGTTGTATGAGAACTTCTGCGTAAGGCAAATTGTCATCCCAACTAGATCCATAATCTAAGCATCGGGCTCTCAACATGTCCTCCAGAATTTGGTTGACTCTCTTGGTCTGTCCATCTGTCTGCGGGTGAAATGCTGTACTGAACTCCAATCTTGTTCCCAAAGTCTGGTGTAACTGATGCCAAAACTTTGAAGTGAACTGTGTTCCTCTATACGTCACGATGGTCCTCGGAACTCCGTGCAAACATACGATCCTGGACATATATATCTTGGCCAACTTTGCACTTGTATAAGTTGTTTTCACTGGGATGAAGTGAGCTACTTTGGTCAAGCAATCCACTACTACCCATATTGAGTCATATCCTACTTTGGTTCTGGGCAATTCGGTGATAAAGTCCATGCCAAGCTTATCCCACTTCCATTCGGGTATCGGCATAGGTCATAACAATCCTGGCACCACGATGCTCGCCTTCACTCCACGACATACATCACATACAACTACATACTCGGCAATATCCTTCTTCATACCGATCCACCAAAACGTTCTTTCAAATCCAAATACATCTTGGTGTTTCCGGGGTGTATCGAGTATGGTGAGTCATGAGCCTCTGAAGTATTAACTTCACGATCTATGGGTTATTAGGCACATAAACTCGGTCCTCAAACCATAAGGTATCGTGCTCATCCTCGCGAAAACCTTTGGCCTTTCCTTTGCTCATCTTCTCCTTTATCTCAGCAATCTCTTTGTCTTCCTTCTGAGCTTCTCGAATCTTGTCCAACAAGGTCGACTAAACCTCCATTGTTGCAACGAAACCTCTTGGAACAATCTCCAACCGAAGTTCCATGATATCCTCAGCTAACTCCTTCGGTAATCCCTTACTCTCAAGGATATTAGTGTAACTCTTCCGACTCAAAGCGTCGGCTACGACATTGGCCTTTCCTGGATGGTAGTATAGCTTCATGTCGTAATCCTTTATAATTTCCAACCATCTCCTCTGTCTAAGGTTCAACTCCTTCTGTGTGAAAATGTACTTCAAACTCTTATGATCCGTGTACACATCACAACGGTTTCCAATAAGATAATGTCTCCAAGTCTTCAATGCATGAACTACGGCTGCTAGCTCCAAATCATGCGTGGCGTAGTTCAACTCATGAGGCTTCAGTTGTTGTAAGGCATATGAAACAACCTTTCCGTCCTGCATAAGCACACATCCAAGTCCCAAGCGAGAGGCGTCACAATACACTTGAAACTCCTTATGTATATCTGTCAATGTTAGCACTGGGGCTGTGGTCAAACGTTTCTTCAACTCCTGAAAACTTGCCTCGCAATCCTCCGTCCATTTAAACTTAGTATCCTTCTTCAGCAATTCAGTCATTGGCTTAGCTATCTTGGAAAAATTCTCAATGAATCTCCGATAATATTCAGCGAGTCCAAGGAAACTGCGGATCTCACCAACTGAAGTGGGTGTCAACCATTCAGTGACTGATTGTACCTTGCCGGGGTCCACTGCTATACCCTCTCCTGATATAACATGCCCAAGAAATCCGACTTCCTTCAACCAGAACTCGCACTTGCTGAATTTGGCGTATAACTGGTGTTCCCTGAGTTTCTCGAGAACCAAACGCAAGTGCTCCTTATACTCCTCTTCGTTCTTCGAGTACACCATAATATCATCAATGAACACCACAACAAACTTGTCCAAATACTCCATGAACACCTTGTTCATCATACTCATGAAATAGGCAGGGGCGTTAGTCAGTCCAAACAACATGACCGTATACTCATATAATCCATACCGCGTGGTAAATGCTGTCTTTGGTATATCCTTCTCTCGGATCTTCAACTGGTGGTATCCTGATCGTAGATCGATCTTTGAAAATACCTTAGCTCCTTGCAACTGATCAAACGGGTCATTGATCATCGGTAGTGGATACTTGTTCTTAATCGTTACTTCATTCAAGGCTCGGTAATCAACAACCATCCTCAGGGATTTATCCTTCTTCTCCACCAAAAGCACTGGAGCTCCCCAAGGTGATGAACTCCTTCGAATGTATCCTTTCTCCAATAACTCCTTGATCTGTTTCTTAATTTCCTCCAGATCATTCGCGGGCATCCGATAAGGTCTCTTGGATATTGGCCCTGTACCTGGCAATAGTTCTATCAGGAACTCAATGTCTTGATCCGGTGGCATGCCTGGTAACTCCTCTGGGAAAACATCCGGAAAATCTTGTACTACAGGCACTTCCTCCTGTACAACTCCCGTGAGGGCATTCACTTGGCTCCTCCTAGGCACATGCCTAGATACATACTTAATCCTTTTTCCCTCCGGGGTGGTGAGATAAATTGACTTACTCTCACAGTCAATACTTCCTCCATACTTTGACATCCAGTCCATACCTAATATCACATCCAATCCTTGCGACTCCAAGATAATTAGGTCAGACGGAAAAACATGCGTGCCAATGGTTAGTGGTATCTGGTTGCACCATCGGCTAGCCATGTACTACTGCCCAAAGTAGCTTACTAAAAGAGGGGTCCTAAGGGTTTGGGTTGGTAGCTTAAATTTATCCACAAATCCCCTTGATATGTATGAATGCGATGCACCCGTATCGAAAAGAACAAGAGCGGTAAACGATTTAACCAAAAACTTACCTATTACCGCATCCGGCTGCTCTTCAACTTCCTCCACGTTAACGTGGTTCACTTGTCCTTTGTTGAATGGATTGGGCTTCTTCCCAGCGCTCGCATTTCCGTTTCCATTCCTTCCTTCAGGGCAATCATTGGCATAGTGCCCTGTCTTCCCGCACTTAAAGCAAGTAACTTGACTTAGGTCCCTTTTGGCGGGTGTAGAGGGGTTGAAGCGGCTCTGATTGTTATTAACTCCGTTCCCATTCCCATTCTTTGCACCATTGTGGTTATGCGATCCTCCTCCAGAGTGGTTGTGACCTCCATGGTTATGAACAAGTCCTCCCGGGTTCGGGGTTAAACGGGGCTTCTGGTGAGCTCCTGAATTATACTTCCCCTGTCCATACGTCCTCTTACGGCTCTCAATCTGCTGCTGCTTTGCTTCAATCATAAGGGCCTTGTCTACCAACTCCTGGTAGTTGTTGAAAGTTGCCACCGTCAACTGCAAGCTCATCTCATCGTTCAGCCCTCCCATAAACTTCTCCTGCTTCGCGGCATCTGTGACCACATCATCAGGGGAATAGCGTGATAACTTGCTAAAATCATCCACGTACTGAGCTACAGTACGGTTCCCCTGGCGTAAGTTGCAAAACTCACGCTTCTTCATCTGCATGGCTCCAGTTGAGACATGGGCTATGCGAAAAGCTTGCTGAAACTGGTCCCAAGTGACATTGGCTATAGGAAAAGTAGCCGTGTAATTCTCCCACCATGCGGCTGCTGGTCCATCCAATTGATGTGCGGCAAAGCGCACCTTCTCAGCATATGTGCATCATGTGGTGGTTAACTCCCTTCCAATACGGCGTAACCAATCATCAGCAACTATTGGCTCGGTGCTACTGGAAAACACCGGCGGTTGTAACCTCAGAAAACGGGCTAAATTGTCCACTGGTGGCGGGTTGTTGTTGTTGTTGTTGCTCTGGTTCTGAACTAGCAATTGCATCAAGGCATTTTGCTGTTGAGTCAACTGGGTGAGCTCCGATGGGAAAGCAAAACCGGTGTCACATCTTGGAGGCATCTGAGGGTTTAGATGGAAGAGATTAGAATAGAAGGAGGTCTAATGAGAAAACACTACCCATATGCATATGAGGCAAACACAATCATTTCACTCAATCAATCAAGCAAGGGCATACAAACGATCTAGGACTATCGCAAAAGTGCTCAACTACTATTGGATACATGGGGAAATACTACTAATATATGGTGGTCATCTAGAAATTTTGATCGGTGGAAGACTCCATGATGTCTGCTCCAGCATCGTCTTCGTAGTCATTATCACTTGGATCGGAATCGGTGTCGTCGATGATGATGTAGTTGTCCGGGCAAGTGGGATCTTCCTCCTCTTCTTCCGGTGCTGGTCCTCCCATGAATACTCCGATCTTCTTAACTAGGTCGTCGTTCTTCTCTAGTAGTGTCTTGATTTCCTCCTCATATCCATCGCATGTAAACTTGAGTTCTTCCTCCAGCTCTATGATCCTAGTCTTCGCCTTCTTCAACTCCATCATGTCTGCGCACATCTAGTTCTCCTGATATCGAATGTGCTGGTTTAGCTCCTGGGTAAAAGCTGCAATGGATCTATCCTTCTTGGTGCTGATTACTTCCCATTGCTCATCTCGGCGCCAACATATTTGATAGACGGTGTCCTTAAGCTCCCTGTTGTAGACTTCTCCAATGCGTCCCGTGGTAATGTGAGCTGCCATACTCTTGCCTAGGCTCTAGGTGGGTGCTTCGAAAGAAAACTCTATGGCTTAGAAGTTGGCGTGAACGTCCTTCCTGGAACTTGTACTTGAATCATCCAGCATTCCTCTTCTGGTAAGGTGGCGTTGTACGTCCCGGTGAAGCTTGGTATTCCAATGTTCAAGTACCTAGTGACTTCCTTCAAGTGGCGTCCAAAAGGTGTGTCTTCATCCGGTTGTGCAAACTTGTTCTTCATCTCCGTCATCCTAAAGAGTGGAAAAATGGAGAGGAGTCGAAATGAGTAGAGAAGAGTGACCTATGGTTTATCTTAATGGTCGTGTCCTACACTCGGCGTGTGCTCGATACCATCTTGTAGCGACCCGACCTCGAGATGGTCAAGTCTACGTGTTTGAGTGTCATCCTGGATCGATAATGCTCACACACACGGTACTCGAAGGATTTATAACAGTAGCAATCACACACTTATTACATCGAATGTCTCAAAAGAAAACTTATTACAATAATATGGCTTAAGGCCATCTAATGCGATAACAGCGGAAGGCTTGGAAGATAAAGTGAGTCCATCAACTCCAACGGCATAGCTGAAATTTGCACGGCAACGACCTATCGAACCTTACTCCTCGTTCGAAAAGTCCGCAACATAATACGTTGCAGCTCGAGAACGGGTCAGCACATGGAATATGCTGGCAATATAACACAGTAGAGCAGGAATAGAATAATGCTATCACTACATGCAATATTTGGCTGGTGGAAAGCTCTATGGTTATAGTTTTTGCGAAAAAGCTAACTTTTTCCTACAACAAAGGAATAGATTTTAATTTAATTATCATGGTGGTCGAAACATCATTGAGAATGTTGACCCCAACTCAATCCCAATTAAAGTAGTTAAAAACCCAACAATATTAATTAAAAGTGATGAGATACATGTGAATACTCAAGTACTAGATACTCAGAATTGTCCATAACCGGGGACACGGCTAACCATGATTAGATTGTACACTCTGCAGAGGTTTGCGCACTTTTCCCCACAAGACTCGATCGCCTCCATTGATTTCTCGCACTACATGGTGTTTGAGAAACGGATGACCGAGACATAGTCTTTCAGAAACATTAACTCTCTACTCCGAGAAGACCATACCAAACCTACAAAACCCACTACCTGCTGATCTACCTCTTCAAGAGCTTCACGTAACTTACTCAACTATGCTAGAGCACATAATAGCTTGTGGCTGCACACGGAAGTTTCTAGCATGAATAATCTCAGTTCCCTTTTAACCTGGGTGGCGGTCCATAGGAAGATCACACGGGTACCCCGGGATTTCCAAAAAATAAAACAGACAACACTGGGTTCCCCAGGTGCCTCAATCCACCCAGATGTGTATTAAAGTTGCCACCTTAAGTTGAACCATTATTTTATTATGAAATATTTTTCGGAGAGAAAAATAATTAAAATCAAATATCCTCGTTTTCACTATTTGATAAAAATCAAATATGAAAACCGGAAAATGCCCAACTCTCTCCGAGGGTCCTTGAGTTGCTTAGCATTTCTAGGATTGCGGAACGAAGATGCAATAAAATATGATATGCATGGATGACCTATGTATAACATTCCAAATTGAAAATTTGGGATGTTACACCCCCGTGCCGAGCTTTTTCTCCGCGATCCCCACGCCACCGCCGGCGACCACCGCCCCACCCTGAACCCTAAGATAGATAGTGGGGTACCTCTCTGGCGAGCCCCCCTCCCCGCTGCGGCTGGTTCTTCCTTAACTCTGGCGAGCCCCCCCCCCCCACCCCCTGAAAAGCGACTGACCCAAAAGTCGATTCAGTCGACTGAGGTGTAGCTAAATCAGAGCAGCATTGCAAGCAAGAGCAAGAGCACGAGCAAGATAAAGAGCAATAGCAAGAGCAGACCAAGCAGGGGACCGAGAGCAAGAGCAGAGCAGTAGCGCGAGCGAGAGCTAAAGTAGCAGCCCCTACTAATGTGGACATCGCCGCCGAGGGAGCGCCGCCGTGGAGGAAGTGGCCGGCGATGCCGCCGTGGATGGAGCCGCGCCGTGTCGACTCGGGACCGAGCGCCGGCAGCACCGTGAGATCGAATCAAGAAGAAAATGTGGTGATTAGTGTACAACCTCTTTGGTGGCGCTGATTAGGCCTCAGCTTCATACAAGGAAACAGTGCTGATGATGCTCTTCCGGTGGTGCAGGTGAAGACGGCGGTGTGGGAATGGAGGTGGCGCAAAAGACGAGAGGAACGTTAGGGCAGCTCCTTGGAGGTGGAGGACGGGGTGGTTGAACCGGCGGGATGACGAGATCAACGACGGATCCTCATCCAGTACGGTGGATGAGGGACGTCGAGGTGTTGCTGTGGATGACGTCGTCGGGGAAGAAGCTCCAGCTGGATGGCGGACGGAGGAGGGTGTGGGGCTTCGCGGGTTTTCGCGGCTTCCATGTACGAATGGGTGGGCGGATGGGATGGGAGTGGGGAACCATGGCTTAGGGACACGCTTGTCCGAAATGTGGGATAAGTTACGAAATTACCCCCACCGATTTGAGCTAGGCGGTTCTTTCGGTTCAGGGGTATCACGGGCATTTCACATGTCGGGATTTCACAGGAGGTGGGAGTTTTCGCGTGCGTTGTAATTTTGGAATAGCAAGGCGCAGCTTGCGATGGAGGGAGTTGTCGGAGCACAACGAGACAAAGATATATCTTAAATATTCCGTGGTAACAAGGCGCGGGTTGAAATTTCCGGACAAGCCCAACGTGTACTGTACCAAATCAATTCGGACTTCCGTCGATGAAAAAACAAAAAGAAATCAATTCGCAGCACACAAGAGAGTCTAGTCTCGTGTACTGTACCAAATCAATTCGCACTACAAATGTCATTCAAAACTTTGAATTCATGTTATGTGCAATTAAAATATTTCGCTACGTGTATAATGCATGCAACCTGCTACTCAAATGAACATTTTAGTGCATTCCAAACTTATATACTACCACTTCAATATGAACTAAATTTGAATTTGTTTCTCTAGTTGAATAAGATCTACAATAATGATTGTTGTGAAGTCAAACATTT
Source organism: Aegilops bicornis (assembly GCA_021605145.1). NCBI lineage: Eukaryota > Viridiplantae > Streptophyta > Magnoliopsida > Poales > Poaceae > Aegilops > Aegilops bicornis. The sequence continues at coordinate 500,128,280 of CM038673.1, forward strand.
GAATTTGTTTCTCTATTTTAATAAGATCTACAATCATCATTATTGTCAAGTTAAACCATCGTTTGTGTATTATCTTCACAGCACACCACATGATTACTCTCGAGTTAGATATGAACTATGTGTACTATATGAACTCGAACTCGATTTTTTTAATACACTTTATGTTGATTTCAAATCACAGTACATTTCAAGCTCTAGCTAGATCTTCATAATCTAAACCATGTCTCATATGTATAATGTGTTTATCACATAATGTATGGTGCCCCGCCCCCTACGCCTACAAGTATCTAGATGTGAGTTGCAAACACCACACATTACCACAAATTCAAATAAAATGTGAGATTGTTCGATATATAGTATTGTTTAGATTGATCAATATTTAGTTGTAAGCTGCAAATGCCACACATTATCACAAATTCAAATAAAATGTGAGATTGTTCGATATATAGTATGGTTTAGATTGTTCGACATTTAGCTGTGAATTGCAAACGCCATGCATTATCACATTATGGTATAACATGTGCAAAACCACAGAACGCATATCACCGCTATATTCATGCATGCATATGTTTATAACACTATGATCTCCTATTCAAATATATGAATCCACTTTCATATCAAAATATGATCTTTGTTAGTCTCTTACACCCACACAATCCTCTAACCTTTGTAGCTAGCACTAACTTTCACTCCTGCATGCACACACCCTCCTTGCCCTCCCCCTCCCTCAGCATTCTATCCATCGCGCACATTCAGTTTTTTCTTTAGGTCGTTCTCCCACAGTCTCCACAACTCCTTTCCGACACACACCGGTTGATAAACCTCTCCAGCGTCTGCCTACAACATACGTACACACGCACCTTCCATCTCCTCATTTCTGTGTCCATGCCTCGTGTCTCTCATACAGTCTCACACACGTGTAAACTCTTGCCCCTCTTTTCATCGATCTCACAACTGCACACTCCTCCCCCTATCTAGCTAGTAGCTCAGCCTCTCGCACCACCTCCTAGATCCATTCTCTCTGTCTATCCGTCTCGCTGGGCCTTATTTGCCTCTAACAAATGGATGTACACCGACCGATCTCCCGCTATACATATAGCTAGCTAGGTCCTTATAACTCGCTTTTCCCGACGCGTCGATCGATCTACCTCATTAATTATGTCTCTCCCTTCCTCCGACAAACAACAATTGATCTACCAATCTAGTTAGGTTTGCTTAGCAAACACATGGTTCCCCTTCATCATCCATGCACGCGTCCCGACAGATCTATCACGCACAGGCACACACAGAGACACATCATATCCCCACTATTATTGATAATATTGCAGTTCTACCCTCAGTTTGTTTAGTAGGCCTCTCCCACCATCTTCGAGAAGCAACTCCATCACCCATCCAACACTCTACCGCTCTCCCTCCCTCCCTCTCCTCTCTCTCTCTCTCTCTGTCCCAACCTATTTCCCGTCCTTCAGTTATGTATGGATGTCGACCCATCTCCCTCAAGACATAGTTGGGTCTCTCCTTCTCAACACATATACGAGTCGTTCTACCTCTCTAGTTAGGCATCTGCCTCCCCCCTCCCCCCCCCACACACACACACACCGATACATCGAGCGCTCTAGTCATGTCTCCCTACCACACAAAAACTTGCCCCGTGCCCTCTGGCGTTCTAGTAGGTCAGTCGCCCTATATTTTTGACTTGCACACACACAATTTTGATGGCTCTCTTCATCCATCTCGCACCCACCCACTTGATCCTCTCTTCGACTCTATCGATATCTATGACCCCTCCCTCTCTTCTCGTGGATCGCCCCCTCTAGCCCTCTCTATATGATATGGATATGCCTCTATTTCACACACATTGCATACAATTTTTTTTGAGATGTCATCAACACATATTCCCACAAATACATTCATGAAATCACCACCCCCCCCAAAACAAAAAAACACTCACGAACGCACACGCCATCTGTCTAGGTTTGTATCTCTCTCTCACACACCCACGTAGATGGGGGACGTGCACGAAGAGAAGAGGTGCACCCACGGTGCACGTACTCCCGTCTCTTTCCCAACCACACCCACGCGGGTACACGGTGGACCTCATTTCTGTATGAAAAGGCAGCCCACGTGGTAATTTGACATGTGTACTAGTTGTCCACTTGATGGAGGATCGTCTACCATGGGTGAACAAACAAATTGTGACTTGACGCGTTATGTTAAAAAAGAGGCAAACCATGTGGGGCCTACCTTAGAGGCAAGACTCTATACACTGGAGTACCTTTGATGTGTCCCGTCAATTCATAGACCAGGGAGAAGCTTGCTTAGTATGCCGTGTCCCCCGCCCATGGGCGCGGTGGCTCCCAGGATGAGGTGAAGCTTGCTTACTAATGCATACTTTCGCTCGCCGCATGCCTTGCGGTGGCTCGCAAGACGAGGAGAAAATTTTACTACTATCTCCGTTTAGTCCTCGTCCCTAGCTACCTTGATAGAGATTATCATATGTCCTTTAGTACATACTCCAAACACTGATGTATATAGACGTATTTTAGAGTGTAGATTCACTCATTTTGCTCCGTATGTAGTCCATATTGAAACGGACATAATAGTACGCACTCTCCCTCGCCCCTCGACCCTCGCCCACGTGGTGGACGTGCAGCAATTCATTCAGTCTCATATAGCCAGAACGATACATACTGCAGTACCATTATTGCTCGACTTTCCAAAGAGGCGAAGAGCCAATCGCAAGGTTAATATTTTGGAGATGCCAAGCGCAAAGTTTATAGGAGAATGAGTAGTAGATGCCGCGTCATTTATCAAAAAAGTTTTTTCTTCAGTGGCACAAATATAAATAGATTCATATGGAGAGAAAAGGAAACCGCTCCACTATATACCTAGGCAGGAGGAGCCTACACATTTGCTTGCTGGGGTTGCTCTCTTCAGTCTTCAGACTCTCTCGCACAAAAAGACTGTGACCACATCTCTAACATCCAGGTGGATCACGTCCGCTGGGGGAAGGGTGGATGCTTTTAGTGTAGATGCGGTCGCCGTCACCGACGGTGCAAACACACTGTCGGCACGTCCCGGTTAGGGGTCCCCGCCGTTCTCTCTCACAAAGCCGGTGAGGTTGCCTTTGTCCATTGCTCACTGCCGCGACGTGGGCAGTTGCCTCCTCCCGCCGCCTCCTCTAGGTTGAGCTACGTCCCGATATCCCTCAGGTACAACTCCCTTTACAGCCGACTTGCACCACTGCTCCAGCTGCCCACATCACTCCATGTGAATATTTCTCTACTTATTTGCCCCACACATACCTCTATTGGCTTCTACGTACTATATTTGTGATGAGTTTATGTCTCATCAACTAGTCCCGGTAATCTTATTCTAATCACGCTTCTTCAATTTCTTTGCCACAGGGATGCTCATCTCGATTTTGGTGAAACTGCACAAAATGATCCGATGGTCAAAGGGTTGCAAACTTCATTTCTTCAGAAGCTCCAACGTTGCCAGCAAATTAAAGCCTGGTTAGGGTTTACAGTTCAAGGTCTAGGGACTGCATAGATCGTTTTTTCTTTAGTTGTCTCTGTTCCAAAATAAGTGTCAACTTTAGTAGTAGTACAACTTTGTACTGAAGTTTGCATAAAGTTGAGACACTTATTTTGGAATGGAGGGAGTACATATTGGCTATGATCATCAATCATTGAGATGCAATAGCATGCTTGTTAGTCTCCTTTGTATTTGATGAAATGTTGCAACGAGCAACCTTGGACACAAGATACATGAAGCAATTTGGAAGCTTCATAGCATTGTACAAATTTATCTCGCTCATAAATTACTGATGCATTACTATACTAGTACTATGTAAAGAGTTAGGTGTCGCACGGTGTCCAAAAAATATGGTGATAGTGTGAGGTGGGCCATGTAATCACTGATCCTGCGTGTTTTCACTGCTCTCGCACTCCTTCGCTGAGAATGGAGAAAATTGTAATCTAGTAGTACCTCCTTTCGCCGAAAGCGTGGGACATCCAGCAGTCCTACCACCTCAGTAATAATGACCAATGAGCCATCAAATCACATAGACCGAGCAGTAAGTTGGATGGACGAAGCAACCATCACTCTTGAATCCGCTTCTCCCTTCAACGCAGGCGCCAGTGAGAGGTCGCGTCCGCTCTGCCCGAGCATGAATGCGGCACCGATTCTTTGGAGCGGCGCTGACCGTTTCGGGCAGGAAGCGCGCGCGGGCGATGGAGGGGCTTTGGGTGGGGCAGGCTGGTCGAGGCGGCGTGGCAGCTGTCCCTTTGTCCCGACTGACGCCTTGGGAAGCGAGAGGATGCACCTACTATCGCGGCTAAATCGTACACTACACACCATCTCTCTGTAGGAGTAGGTCGATGTGTCGCTCTCTCTAACACACACATGCTGTTAAACACACACACACACACACACACCGAGGTAAAATGAGTCTATATCTCAATTAATGAAGACTAGCATGTTACCATCCATATGTTACTACCTACTATGAAAGTAGTAACATAGACTAGTAACATATGCATGTTACTGGTCCAAGTTACTCACCACTATGACCAGCCTAGGAGTGTAACCAAATGCTCCTTACTCTGCCTTTTTATCTCCCCCGGGAACCCAATGCATGGAGCGCAACTACGCGTTGATGCATGCGAGTTAATATGTGGCCCTGCATGGTAGCTAAAACGGCATCTCTTAGTTGTTGTGATTAATTGTTGCGTTTAGAGACAGAAATCAGGGCTTTAATTGGTGGAAGGAACGGTCAAGTTTCTCCTTCTCCTCCAATCTGCTTGCACCTCGTTTTGAAAAAAAAATCTGCTTGCACCTTTGTCCCGCTGCACCTTCTAACGTAACTTACTACACCTAGACGGAGGGAGTAGTACGAGATACGGTGGCACACTGACTTAGGTAGAATACAAGTGCCCAAAATTGTGTGCATGTTTTTTTTACTATACAAAGTAGGGCAAAACCCCACTGCAATTTTTATATTATAACAGTAAAAATAAAACAGAACAAAGGTCCAGCATTATAATAAGGATTCACTTAAAATAGTATGTGAGCGAACAGAGGGGTCAATTGGACTTTGTTCACGAGTAGTAGCGACATGTGTGAGGTAAGATACACCGCTGGCGCTTTTAATTTTTCTTATTAATTCATTTTTTTCAAGCTCTGATTGGTGGGACCCAACGTACTACATGGAGAAAAGTAAGGTGACTAAGGCTGAATTATTTCTGTACTACCAACACTGCTTTAAATCCCAAAAGACCTTACCACCAAAGCCACATGGCACTATTATAATTTAAATCCCAATGACTCCCACGCAAAAAAACACGGCATGCTTGTCACACGAATGCGGGAATGTATTAAAGGTTATTTTCCTCTCGTTAAACATAACGTGGGGGTGGTGTAGCTGGTTAGCCTATTCGCTTATCAAACTTGAGGTCTCAGTTTCGATAACTACACTTGAGCATAATTTTGTTTTTGTTCGACTTCTTTCTTCCACCCAATGACAGGTAGGCCCCGCATGACAGGAAGAGAAAGTGATCTGGGGCGGTGCCAGGAGGATTCTTTGAGTGGTCAAAATGGATGGATACGGAGCTATACGATCTCGTAGTGACCGAATAATCACCTCATCACTTATACGTTGCAGCCTCGGCGCTTGTTTTCTAGGGTTTGCACTCTTCACACTCTCTCTCCAGTATATATATATATATATATATATATATATATATATATATATATATATATATATATACACGCTGGAGCCTCAGCGCTTGTAGTTGCTCTCTTCACGCTCTCTCACCCTCTCTAGATCTAAACAAGACTTCGTTGGCCTCTCTCTCTCCCCTGATTGCTGGTCAAAGAGCCGGGGATCAGATCCGCCGGGAAGGGAAGGAGGCTTAACGCTGTCGCCGTCGGCGAGGGAGGGAATCCACTACCGGCGCAGCTCTTCCCTTTCACCCAGCGGCGGCGCGGGAGGGTCTCCGACCCCTTCTTCCTCGCCGCGGTACATAGTGTGGGCTGAACGGCCTCCGGTCGCCCACCAAACCACACCCCAAGCACCTTAAGGTATAATTTACTTATTCCACATGCATTGCTCTAGCTGCATGTGGGCTTTTTCCGTTTCTGCACTCGAATCTAGGTGTTGGTTCAAATACGAAAGTAGTGGGGAAAGTTCTATAGCATGAATCTAGGACGTGGTTCAAAGAGGAAAGGAAGGGGGAAAGTACTAGTACAGATTGGCTATCCGGCACCTACGTTGTTCGAAAAGGGGAAACAATGACAAACGCAGTACGCACATCTGTAATGAACCAATCTTTTGTTTTGGGGGACAAGGCTGTAGAGTTTGAGCGGGACTAGATTGTTGGGCAACGTAGTAATTTCAAAAAATATCCTACGCACACGCAAGATCATGGTGATGCTTAGCAACGAGAGGGGAGAGTGTTGTCCATGTACCCTCGTAGACCGAAAGCGGAAGCGTTATGACAACGCGGTTGATGTAGTCGTACGTCTTCACGATCCGACCGATCCAAGTACCGAACGCACGACACCTCCGAGTTCAGCACACGTTCAGCTCAATGACGTCCCACGAACTCCGATCCAGCAGAGCTTCGAGGGAGAGTTCCGTCAGCACGATGGCGTGATGATGGTGATGATGATGTTACCGACGCAAGGCTTCGCCTAAGCACCGCTACGATATGATCGAGGTGGATTATGGTGGAGGGGGGCACCGCACACGGCTAAGAGATCAATGATCAATTGTTGTGTCTCCAAGGGGTGCCCCCCTCCCCGTATATAAAGGAGTGGAGGAGGGAGGGTCGGCCCTCTCTATGGCGCGCCTATGGGAGTCCTACTCCCACCGGGAGTAGGATTCCCCTTTTCCTAGTAGAACTAGGAGCCCTTCCAAGTAGTTGGAGTAGGAGAGAAGGAAAGGGAAAAGAGAAGAGAAGGAAGGAGGGGGCGCCACCCCTCCCCCTAGTCCAATTCAGACTAAGCATTGGGGGGCGCGCAGCCTCCCCTCTATCTTTCCCCTAAAGCCCAATAAGGCCCATATACTCCCCGGCGAATTCCCGTAACTCTCCGGTACTCCCAAAAATACCCGAATCACGTGGAACCTTTCCGATGTCCGAATATAGTCGTCCAATATATCGATCTTTATGTCTCAGCCATTTCGAGACTCCTCGTCATGTCCCCGATCTCATCCGGGACTCCGAACCACCTTCGGTACATCAAAACACATAAACTCATAATACGAATCATCATCGATCGTTAAGCGTGCGGACCCTACGGGTTCGAGAACTATGTAGACATGACCGAGACACGTCTCTGGTCAATAACCAATATCAGAACCTGGATGCTCATATTGGTTCCTACATATTCTACGAAGATCTTTATCAGTCAAACCGCATAACAACATACGTTGTTCCCTTTGTCATTGGTATCTTACTTGCCCGAGATTCGATTGTCGGTATCTCAATACCTATTTCAATCTCGTTACCGGCAAGTCTATTTACTCGTTCTGTAATACATCATCCCGCAACTTACTCATTAGTTACAATGCTTGCAAGGCTTATAGTGATGTGTATTACCGAGTAGGCCCAGAGATACCTCTCTGTTGATCGGAGTGACAAATCCTAATATTGAAATACGCCAACTCAACAAGTACCTTCGGAGACACATGTAGAGCACCTTTATAATCACCGAGTTACGTTGTGACATTTGGTAGCACACAAAGTGTTCCTCCGGTAAACGGGAGTTGCATAATCTCATAGTCATAGGAACATGTATAAGTCATGAAGAAAGCAATAGCAATATACTAAACGATCAAATGCTAAGCTAACGGAATGGGTCAAGTCAATCACATCATTCTATAATGATGTGATCCCATTAATCAAATGACAACTCATGTCTATGGCTAGGAAACTTAACCATCTTTGATTCAACGAGCTAGTCAAGTAGAGGTACACTAGTGACACTCTGTTTGTCTATGTATTCACACATGTACTAAGTTTTCGGTTAATACAATTCTAGCATGAATAATAAACATTTATCATGAAATAAGGAAATAAATAATAACTTTATCATTGCCTCTAGGGCATATTTCCTTCAGTCTCCCACTTGCACTAGAGTCAATAATCTAGTCACATTGCCATGTGATTTAACACTAATAGTTCACATCACCATGTGATTAACACCCATAGTTCACATCGTCATGTGACCAACACCCAAAGGGTTTACTAGAGTCAATAATCTAGTTCACATCGCTATGTGATTTAACACCCAAAGAGTACTAAGGTGTGATCATGTTTTGCTTGTGAGAGAAGTTTAGTCAACGGGTCTGCCACATTCAGATACGTATGTCAACAATGCTCTGCACGGAGCTACTCCAGCTAATTGCTCCCACTTTCAATATGTGTTCAGATTGAGACTTAGAGTCATATGGATCAGTGTCAAAACTTGCATCGACGTAACCCTTTACGACGAACCTTTTGTCACCTCCATAATCGAGAAACATATCCTTATTCCACTAAGGATAATTTTGACATTGTCGATGATCTACTCCTAGATCACTATTGTACTCCCTTGCTAAACTCATTGTAGGGTATACAATAGTTCTGGTACACAGCATGGTATACTTTATAGAACCTATGACTGAGGCATAGGGAATGACTTTCATTCTCTTTCTATCTTCTGACGTGGTCGGGCTTTGAGTCTTACTCAATTTCACACCTTGTAACACATGCAAGAAACTCTTTCTTTGACTGTTCCATTTGGAACTACTTCAAAATCTTGTCAAGGTATGTACTCATTGAAAAAACTTATCAAGCGTCTTGATCTATCTCTATAGATCTTGATGCTCAATATGTAAGCAGCTTCACCGAGGTCTTTATTTGAAAAACTGCTTTAAAATACTCCTTTATGCTTTCCAGAAAATTCAACATTATTTCTGATCAACAATATGTCATTCACATATATTTATCAGAAATGTTGTAGTGCTCCCACTCACTTTCTTGTAAATACAGGCTTCACCGCAAGTCTGTATAAAACTATACGCTTTGATCAACTCATCAAAGCGTATATTCCAGCTCCGAGATGCTTGCACCAGTCCATAGATGGATCACTGGAACTTGCACACTATGTTAGCATCCTTTGGATCGATAAAACCTTCAGGTTGCATCATATACAACTCTTCTTCCAGAAATCCATTCAGGAATGCAGTCTTTACATCCATTTTCCAGATTTCATAAAATGTGGCAATTTGCTAACATGATTCGGACAGACTTAAGCATCGCTATGAGTGAGAAGGTCTCATCGTAGTCAACTCCTTGAACTTTCTCAAAACCTTTTTCGATAAGTCTAGCTGTCAGGACCCCAATTCCAAGTCACATCGATCTAGCCGGTAACACCTCATATCACTTTGCGGCCTCACGCACGGTTTTCCCACGGGTGTCGCCTTACCATGGCCCGGGACCGTTTGCGCCTTTTGGCTCACGTATATGATAGTGTCGCTAGCATCCATATGACAGAGAACCCGGGCCGACATGGCTAGTTGTGAACCCAAAGCGGCACTAACCCATGGGGACAGGCATACATGAATCACATCGAGCATGTCGGTCATCAACGTATGAATCCGGGCTGTAGCACTGGGCTAACAGGACTCCGGTCACCCGGGCTGTAGCAAGCTAGGCAGGACTCGGATGTCACCGCGTGACATTTCCCGAAGGACAGAACATAGGAAGTGAAACACATGCCGGCCAGTCAAGTGTCCAGAAGCAGCGATCTTTGGGCTAGCAGGACTCCGGTGAACCGGCATGGCGGACTACTATCGCTCAGAAGCACGAGACTACATTTCCCCATATGAGAGGCTGCCAAGGATAAACAACTAGATTGTCGGATCCCACACATACCAAGCATTTCAAACATACACACAATATGTTCGATATGTGTAAATACAACATGGCATCACAACATAACTCTACAACTCAAGTATTTATTCATTAAGCTCAGAGGAGCGAGATATTACAAACATGGGTCTCATGACCCAAAACTCAGAGCATACAAGTCAAAGCACAAGCGGAAGCTTAACATGTCTGAGTACAGACATCTACAGATGAAAAAGGCTGAGAAGCCTGACTATCTACCACATCCTGCCGAGGGCACAAGATCGTAGCTGAGGTAACAAGCTAAACGTCGAAGTCCAAGCGGAACTACTAGCGAGACTGACGTCTCTCTGCAAAACATAAAATAAGCAAACGTGAGTACAAACGTACTCAGCAAGACTTACATCAGAACTATCTACGTATGCATCATTATCAACAAAGGGGGTGGTGGAGTTTGATTCACAAGCCAGCTTTGACTCGGTGGCTAACCTGAACTACATCGCAAATAACTCTTTTGAGGTGGCGCTGCACGAGCCCACATATTCTCCATATCAATACACCACTATGGATCCGCTCCCGTCTCCCTACGAGAATGCCATCCATAGCACTCACGCTTATCTTGCGCATTTTAGAGTATCCACTTTCACTTGTCTATGAACTGATATAGGCAACCCAGAAGTCCTTTTCCGCGGACACGGCTATTCGAATAGATCATATTAACCCTGCAGGGGTGTACTTCTTCACACGCGCTCACCACTTATCGCCGTTTACACGACATGTACTTGGCAACCTTCAAGCGGAAGCCCAATGAGGGTGTCGGCCACGGCCTACCTAAACACTCAAGTCCCTAGTCGGGCTTATCGCCTATTCGGGTTCCATCCACAGGGAGTCCGCCGAGGTTTCCACTAACGGCCCCGAACGATGTGTGCAGGGTTCCCGAGATACCAAACGGGCATTCGGTACACCGGCCACGGTGTATCTACCGCATCATAGCCCACCCCTAGGGTCGGCGCTTCATACGGCCTCCAACACATATCCTACAAACACCGTAAACTAGTTGCAACTCCCGGACAGAGAACAAGGGTGGTTAAGAAGCCGAGAGGGTCCATTGGTTTCGGGCCCAATGCGTGGTAATGCTGTTTCATGGATCAAAAACACAGAACTCAGTTCCTAAGGACGGCTGCAATGAGACAACCCACCATGTACTCCTACATGGCCTCTCACCGCTACCTTTACCAAATCGTGTTCACACACTTAGCTCACACACAGTTGTTGTCCTAATGCAGTAAAAGAGAGCAGGAGCGAGAGAGTGGGATTATATCGGAATGAACAAGGGGGTTTTGCTTGCCTGGCACTTCTGAAGATAATATAGTTCTTCATCGGTGTCATCGAACTCAGCGTCGGTACGTCGTCAACACAGAGGGGACAAATACCGGCAAACAAGGAAGAACACAATCAATGCAGTGCAACAATTATGATGCATGATAATGTCATGGCAATATGCTGTTGATTTGAGCTAATGCAGCTAGCAATGATTTAAATGGAGTTGGTTTGAACGCAAGATTCAAATTCAAACTCCATATGTGATGGTTTAAATGCCCTTTATATGATTTGTTCTAAACAGCAGCTATAAGTTGTTCTAACATGCATGAAAATGGTACAGATGGATAGATTGGATTTTTCTGATCATTTTTCATATATAATTTATTTAATTTGGAGTTACGGTTGATTTTATATGATTTTTAGAAGTTTTGGGCATTTTCTGAAAATAATAAATCATTTCTGATCTATTAAAATCCGAAACAAATCTGCGTCGACATGACGTATTAGTGACGTCAGCAGGTCAGCAGGCGGCCCAGGTTAAACTGATCGGTGGGTCCCGAGTGTCGGTGTCTAACTAAACTAACCTAGCTTAGTTAATACTAACCTAACTTAATTAATGGGCCGGAGCCCGCATGTCAGTGGCCCTAGGGGGAGTCAAACTAGGGTCAAACCCGGGTCAACTCGCCGGAGTTGACCCGCGGCTCGTCGCCGGCGGAGCCAGAGACGGCGGAGGGCGCCGGGTTTCGCCCTCCGACGGCCAAAAGAGCGGCGGAGGGGCTCTACGTGGTGCTGGGACTCGCGCGCATCCAACAGGACTAGCGGCAGCAGCCGGGGTGGACCGAGCTCACGGAACGAAGGCTCGCAGCAGCGCTGAGTTCGGGGAGGGAGAAGGACCTATGGTGTCTGGCAGGGGCGGTGTTGGTCGTGTTCGGCTCACAGGATCTCGGTGAGCATGGAGGCATGCTCAAAAAGCAGGCGAGGCGACTCTAGCCACGATAACGACATGGCACGCAGCGGCAAGCTCGGCCGTGGTCGGAGGACTGGGCTAGGGGCGGTAGCGGAGGCGAGCAAGGGATAAGCAGCAGGAGCTCACGGTCACGAAGATCAGCATGGGAGGCTCGGGGACAGCCTGGCTGCAGTGAACCGACGACGGGGATCGCCGGCACCAAGGTTGAAGAAGACATCCAGGACGGCGACGCGGTGCTTCCCCGGTTTCTTGGCTCGGCATGGACGAAAAGGGCAATCTGCGCGGATCTCGGGGACGCCGAGAGGGGCGAGGGAGTGGTTGTGGCAGCGGTGGTGCTCATCGGCGGCGGCGTGGTTCGGTGAGGTGGGGAAAAAGCGAGGGAGGAAGAACCAGAGGAGGAGAGCTCAGGAGAGAGGGAGAAGTGCAGGGTCGGGCGGCGCCGAGGAGAAGGCCCCAGGCCGTGGTGGCCTCGGTGACGCAGCGAGCAGGGGAGGTGCGTGGCGCCATGGCCACAGGCGATGTCTCCTCCTCCGCCATCTTGGCAGAGGTAGGTGATGACTGGCACGACCAGGTGGGCCGGCCCAGCCAGGGGTTTGGCCAGGTAAGTGGGCCGCCAGGTAAACACCCTCTGTTTTATTTATTGTTTCTGTTTTCTATTATTCTATAAATTTAGGGCTTTATTAAAATACTTAGACACTTTCGAAAATCATGAAACTAATCATGGCTACTGTTTAGAATATATCCAACAGTAAACATTTTAGTTTATGATTATTTGAGCATTTCAAATATTTTATAGTATTTAAATGCCCAAATGAAAATACCATATGATTTAATTCAGAGCCCAAATATGTCATGGAAAAATGTGCATCACCTCTGGCTACTGTTTATAGTGTTTTCCATAATGATGAACATTTTTAAAAGCCATTTGGATTTACTGGAAATATTTTAGGTGAACCTAGTGAATTCCTTTAATGCTAGGGTTTAGGCAATCCCCATTTCAACTTTAAAAGAATTTAGACATGATGCGATACATGGCTAGCTAGCTCAGAGCAAACCAGAAGCTAGGGATGTGACAACTCACCCCCACTAAACGAGAATCTCGTCTCGAGATTCAAGCGTAGGGTAAGATGACGGGGGGACGCAAACTAACACAATCTTCACAATCCAAGGTGCACTTCATGAGAACGTTGATTCGATCACCATCTTTGTTTCGACGTCTTGCTCTGAGATCTCCATCTAACATGACAACGAGAGGAAAAGGAAAACTCCAGAAGAATCTTAGGATCAACTCACAAAGTTTGTCATAGCAACATCTCTTGAGCTGAGACACGAAGCATACATATAGAGGCATGGAGTGGAACGGATGACGAAGGTTCACTAGGTAGACAACAATTCCACACTTAAGAGGGTGGTGAATGGTTGTCAACGTAGCGAGGAGTTGAATAGCCATGATACCATAACAAGACATTTTAGAGGAGGTGACTCGTGGAATCATCCCTTAAGTGGCAAAAAGAATTACCTTTGATTCAAAGATCATTGAAACTCTTTATACCGACTTAAGGCAAATCCCAAATGATCATTTGGAAGAGTTCGAAAGAGTGGCATACTCAGTTTGGAAAGGAAACTAGAGTTATAAGACAACTCGGCAAATGGAAGGCACAATCCAATGGATACCCGGACTAGGATGGATGATGTGGATTACCTTGTTGAAGACAATGCAATGGATGACTTTTGCTTATCATCGGAGGTGGAGGGGACCCATGGTAGGACCACTTTTGAGGATGATCCTAGACATCAATTACTGAGAGGGGCAGCCCATTGAAATTGGCACAATGGGGTGCAAGCTGGGAACAAAATGCAACTGTTGGGAATGTTCCAACCATCATATCTGCCTGAGATTCAGATCCGATTGGTAATAGGATACTCCAGACTCAGCATGTCACGAAAGGGAAGGTGCAACACAAATCGACGAGATGATGTTGCGAGATTCTCGGGAGATGGACTATGGTAGTGAGCTCCAAAACATGAGCGGGTTCTGCTACAAACATGTGAACACGCTGTCCCAGACAAGCATGGCCACGTAGTAGTCTTATATTAAACACTACCAAGTTCAGGTGGGGGAACCATCACCGAGGATATTGAAATCTCTTCATAAGTCCGGATTAGCTCTTATGAAGGAACTCCTTCTCCTTGAACAAATCAGTCAGTGGCTTGGTGTGCCAGGGTATTCATATGGAATGAAGATGATCAGTCTATCAGACCATAGAATACTTCGCACATGCATGACTGACTTGGGATGATTCCAGAGGAAGCAAAAACAAACTTTCTCGGATCCACGGCGACAACTTACATCAAGTGCACGTGAATTAGAGAAAGTCACTTATTTCGTCCAAACGTAACCCTCATGAGCGGATCATGAAGGCAGTGCTTACAAAGTTTCCAACACTAGGTTGATGCTCAACATGAATCATGGGGGAGACAAAATGCTGCGGATGGGCTCAACAACAACTCATCGGAATTTCCATATCACTGGACTTCCACCATCATGTGAACACGGTGATAGCATTGGTCAGACCAAAAGATGTAGTGGTATATGCTCGAGGGATCAACTACGAGTAAGACAACATTACGAGCATCGTTTGTACTGATTTGATTTGACGATAGCCCATACTCAAATCAAAGGATTGATAAGACAATAGGTCCAGCAACTGATCATAGGGACCAATCGATGAAGATATCATCTTTCTTAAACACACACTACACAAGAATATCCCTTTGGAACTAACTAAGTTAGGCAAGCTTTTTATCTTCCAACTCTCCAAGTTGTTGTTTAGCTTAACCAACGAGCTCAAGGGTATCCAACACAGATTCTTGGAGAATGGCTGGTTTAGAGGAAAACCAACTTGATCATGAGCTCAACATAACGGTCAGGGGGCAACCTGGTAATACTTCCGAGAAGATATTTCCGAATTCACGAACCACCGATATGTTACTAAGCTTGAGAACAATCTTGCTTTTCAGGGCAAGACGATATGAACAATAAGCAAGGTATTGAATAATCCTAACTCATTGATCGAAGAGTGTACCAGAAATAAGGACTAGGTAGCACAGTCAGTCTTAGAATGATGATTCAATAACCAACACGCTAAGAATGAGAATATTGTCCATTAACTACCAAGCAACGGAGTTGCTAGGAGTATTGATTCCACACATCATGACTCACTTGCCGACATTCGGTTATGACAACGGGAACCGGGGAATGAGCAATGATGGCGAGAGGTATCATCGCAACAAGAATTCATAAGAGTTGGTGCAATTCTCATGACATTCTTGACATAAGACGGTAATACTTGAGGTAGAACAAAATCAAAAGCTGGATTGGCATTTGATCTGCGGAATACAACTGCTTTGACCCAATCCTAGATATGGATGAGGTACTGGAATTTGTTTCTCCTAGTCATTCCGGAATAGAATGGCTTGACGGACCACATGAGTAATAGGCATCGATGAACACGAATGCACAATTACTCCTGGCTATCAATTGATAGACAAAGGTCGGAATATAATGAAGAGGGACAACTCAAAGGAACATATAACTTTTCGAGTTGTGGAGGCATGGATTAGCATGTCGAGCAAAGTTCAACATTTCTTCCGAATAGCCCATGCAGAAAGGGTAGAACTGGCAAATTCACAATTATATATGGAGAACTCCTCAAGAGTACTCTGATTGTGATCCTTCGGTTCAACGAGGAACTTCTGCCATAACTAGTTCATGGTATTTGGAAGAAGGAAATACCACGGACCTCGAGGACTATTGCAAGGTTACTAATAACCTAAGGGAGCTAGCAATTACTATCAACATGAAGTAAGTAGGGTGAATCTCGGGTTCAAGAACCCAGGAATAGAATGCCTACTAACTAATAACATCACGGGATGCTTTCAAGAATAATGGCCAGAATCATCACACTGGGGACACAAAGCATGGCTGGATTACTAAGTGATACTCTAGACACCTAGGGTCATAATAATAACTCCAACATATATGTCGAGGCAATAGGGTACCTCAACTCACCAATTAGTGTGCTTAATCTGGCCCAAAAGGACATCAGGAACGGGAGGAAGGGATTTGCAAATGCATCAGATAGTTTAGAAACCTGGGATGACTCGGACAGCATAACGATCGTAAATGCTCAAAAGGTTTGGGACATCATGCAAAATGGTGGCATAACCACTCAATAATATCATATCAAGGTTAGAGATCAACAGTTAACATACGTAAATAGTAGAAAGCTGGCGGGCTTAAAACCAACAATCCTAAAGGTCTAAGGATTAGTAACACGTCATCCTGATAGATAGATGAGAAGCCTAGTTCTTAAACACCGTAGAAGAGAAGAGGATGACTCAGATCAGAAGGCCATGAGATATAAGGAGTTAAAAGAGCCTTACGTTCCCTCCCACAATCAATTCCCTTATATAACTAAAGCATTTCTAGACACAACTTCGACCGGTTTGGCTTGGTAATCCTGCAGGCAGTCAGGCTCTGATACCAACGCTGTCAGGACCCCGATTCCAAGTCACATCAATCTAGCCGGTAACACCTCATATCACTTTGCGGCCTCACGCACGGTATTCCCACGGGTGTCGTCTTACCATGGCCCGGGACCGTTTGCGCCTTTTGGCTCACGTATATGATAGTGTCGCTAGCATCCATATGACAGAGAACCCGGGCCGACATGGCTAGTCGTGAACCCAAAGCGGCACTAACCCATGGGGACATGCTTACATGAATCACATCGAGCATGTCGGTCATCAACGTATGAATCCGAGCTGTAGCACTGGGCTAACAGGACTCCGGTAACCCGTCTTTGTAGCAGGCTAGGCGAGGACTCCGGATGTCACCGCGTGACATTTCCCGAAGGACGGACATAGGAACGAAGTGAAACACATGTCGGCCCGGTCAAGTGTCCAGAGCGGTAGTCTTTGGGCTAGCAGGACTCCGGTGAACTGGGCAGCGGACTACTATCGCTCGGAAGCACGAGACTACATTTCCCCATATGAGAGGCTGCCAAGGATAAACAACTAGATTGTCGGATCCCACACATACCAAGCATTTCAAACATACACACAATATGCTCGATATGTGTAAATACAACATGGCATCACAACATAACTCTACGACTCAAGTATTTATTCATTAAGCTCCGAGGAGCGAGATATTACAAACATGGGTCTCATGACCCAACACTCAGAGCATACAAGTTAAAGCACAAGCGGAAGCTTAACATGTCTGAGTACAGACATCTACAGATGAAAAAGGCTGAGAAGTCTGACTATCTACCACATCCTGCCGAGGGCACAAGATCGTAGCTGAGGTAACAAGCTAAACGTTGAAGTCCAAGCGGAACTACTAGCAAGACTGACGTCTCTCTGCAAAACATAAAATAAGCAAACGTGAGTACAAACATACTCAGCAAGACTTACATCGTAACTATCTACGTATGCATCATTATCAACAAAGGGGTGGTGGAGTTTGACCGCAGCAAGCCAGCTTTGACTTCGGTGGCTAACCTGAACTACGATTGCAAGTAACTCTTTTGAGGTGGCGCTACGAGTCCACATATTCACCATATCAATACACCACTATGGATCCGCTCCCGTCTCCCTACGAGAACGCCATCCATAGCACTCACGCTTATCTTGCGCATTTTAGAGTATCCACTTTCACTTGTCTATGAATTGATATAGGCAACCCAGAAGTCCTTTTCCGCGGACACGGCTATTCGAATAGATCATATTAACCCTGCAGGGGTGTACTTCTTCACACACGCTCTCACCACTTATCGCCGTTTACACGACATGTACTCGGCAACCTTCAAGCGGAAGCCCAGCGAGGGTGTCGGCCACGGCCTACCTAAACACTCAAGTCCCTAGTCCAGGTTTATCGCCTATTCGGGTTCCATCCGCAGGGAGTCCGGCCGAGGTTTCCACTAACGGCCCCGAAAGATGTGTGCAGGGTTCCCGAGATACCAAACGGGCATTCGGTACACGGGGCCACGGTGTATCTACCACATCATAGCCCACCCCTAGGGTCAGCGCTACGCACGGCCTCCAACACATATCCTACAAACACAGAAACTAGTTGCAACTCCCGGACAGAGAACAAGGGTGGTTAAGAAGCCGAGAGGGTCCATTGCTTTCGGGCCCAATGCGTGGTAGTAACTGTTTCATGGATCACAAACACGAACTCAGTTCCCGAGGACGGCTGCAATGAGACAACCCAACATGTACTCCTACATGGCCTCTCACCGCTACCTTTAACATCTAGTGTTCACACACTTATCTCACACAAGGTAGGTCATTTTCACTCAACTACGATTCATTCCCGATGAATCAGACCTGACTCAAATCTAAGCGAGCAGGAATGACAAACAAGCATGAATGAGTAGGCTGTGAGGCTCAAACAACTCCTACTCATGCTTGTGGGTTTCATCTATTTACTATGGAATGACAGTTCATGCAGAGGATAAAGGGGTTCAGCTACCGCAGCAAGTAACAGATGAATCGTTGTTGTCCTAATGTAGTAAAAGAGAGCAGGAGCGAGAGAGTGGGATTATATCAGAATGAACAAGGGGGTTTTGCTTGCCTGGCACTTCTGAAGATAATATAGTTCTTCATCGGTGCCATCGAACTCATCGTCGGTACGTCGTCTACTGAGAGGGGACAAATACCGGCAAACAAGGAAGAACACAATCAATGCAATGCAACAATTATGATGCATGATAATGTCATGGCAATATGCTGTTGATTTGAGCTAATGCAGCTAGCAATGATTTAAATGGAGTTGGTTTGAACGCAAGATTCAAATTCAAACTCCATATGTGATGGTTTAAATGCCCTTTATATGATTTGTTCTAAACAGCAGCTATAAGTTGTTCTAACATGCATGAAAATGGTACAAATGGATAGATTGGATTTTTTCTGATCATTTTTCATATACAATTTATTTAATTTGGAGTTACGGTTGATTTTATATGGGTTTTAGAAGTTTTGGGCATTTTCTAAAAATAATAAATCATTTCTGATTTATTAAAATCCCAGAAACAAATACTGCGTCAGCATGACATATTAGTGACGTCAGCAGGTCAACGGGCGGCCCATGTCAAACTGACCGGTGGGTCCCGAGTGTCAGTGTCTAACTAAACTAACCTAGCTTAGTTAATACTAACCTAACTTAATTAGTCGGGCGGGGCCCGCATGTCAGTGGCTCTGGGGAGTCCAACTGGGGTCAAACCCGGGTCAACTTGCCGGAGTTGACCCGCGGCTCGTCGCCGGGCGGAGCAGACGGCGGAGGGCGCGGGTTTCCCTCCGACGGCCAAAAGAGCGGAGGGGCTCTACGTGGTGCTGGGACTCGCGCGCATCCAACAGGACTAGCGGCAGCAGCCGGGGTGGACCGAGCTCGCCGGAAACGAGCTCGCAGCGGCGGCCTGAGTTCGGCGGGGAGGGGAGAAGGACCTATGGTGCACGGGAGGGGCCGGTTTTGGTCGTGTTCAGCTCCTGGGATCTCGGTGAGCACGGAGGCATGCTCAAAAACGGGCGAGGGCGACTGTGGCCACGGCAACGACATGGCACGGCGGCGGCAAGCTCGGCCGTGGTCGGAGGACGGGGCTAGGGGACGGGAACGGAGGGGGAGACCAAGGGATAAGCAGCAGGAGCTCACAACGGTCCTGAAGATCAGCACGGGAGGCTCGGGGATGGCCTGGCTGCAGCGAACCGACGATGGGGATCGCCGGCACCGAGGTTGAAGAAGACATCCAGGACGGCGACGCGGTGCTTCCCTGGTTTCTTGGCTCGGTGTGGACGAAAAGGGCGACGATGCAGATCTCGGGGACGCGGAGAGGGGGCGAGGGAGTGGTTGTGGCCGCGGTGGTGCTCATCGGCGGCGGCGGCGTGGTTCGGTGAGGTGGGGGAAAAACGAGGGAGGAAGAACCAGAGGAGGGGGAGAGCTCCAGGGAGAGAGGGGAGAAGTGCAGGGTCGGGCGCCGAGGAGAAGGCCCGAGGCGTCGTGGTGGCCTCGGTGGCGCAGCAGCAGGGAGGTGCGTGGCGCCACGGCGCGCGTGCGCTGTCTCCCTCCTCTGCCTACTGGCAGAGGTAGGTGATGACTGGCATGGCCAGGTGGGCCGGCCCAGCCAGGGGTTTGGCCAGGTAAGTGGGCCGCCAGGTAAACACCCTCTGTTTTATTTATTGTTTCTATTTTCTATTATTCTGTAAATTTAGGGCTTTATTAAAAATACTTAGACACTTTCAAAAATCATGAAACTAATCATGGCTACTGTTTAGAATATATCCAACAGTAAACATTTTAGTTTATGATTATTTGAGCATTTCAAATATTTTATAGTATTTAAATGCCCAAATGAAAATACCATATGATTTAATTCAGAGCCCAAATATGTCATGGAAAAATGTGCATCACCTCACAGCTCTTGTTTATAGTGTTTTCCATAATGATGAACATTTTAAAAGCCATTTAGTTCTTGGAAATATTTTAGGTGAACCTAGTGAATTCCTTTAATGCTAGGGTTTAGGCAATCCCCATTTCAACTTTAAAAGAATTTAGACATGATGCGACACATGGCTAGCTAGCTCAGAGCAAACCAGAAGCTAGGGATGTGACACTAGCTTGGTAGATAGTAACACTACTATCTGCGTCCGTCTTCCTCTTGAAGATCCATTTATTTTCTATGGCTTGCCGATCATCGGGCAAGTCAACCAAAGTCCACACTTTGTTCTCATACATGGATCCCATCTCAGATTTCATGGCCTCAAGCCATTTTGCGGAATCTGGGCTCATCATCGCTTCCTCATAGTTCGTAGGTTCGTCATGGTCAAGTAACATGAACTCCAGAACAGGATTACCGTACCACTCTGGTGCGGATCTCACTCTGGTTGACCTACGAGGTTTGGTAGTAACTTGATCTGAAGTTACATGATCATCATCATTAGCTTCCTCACTAATTGGTATAGGAGTCACAGGAACAGATTTCTGTGATGAACTACTTTGCAATAAGGGAGCAGCGCAGTTACCTCATCAAGTTCTACTTTCCTCCCACTCACTTCTTTCGAGAGAAACTCCTTCTCTAGAAAGGATCCATTCTTAACAACGAATGTCTTGCCTTCGGATCTGTGATAGAAGGTGTACCCAACTGTCTCCTTTGGGTATCCTATGAAGACACATTTCTCCGATTTGGGTTTGAGCTTATCAGGATGAAACTTTTTCACATAAGCATCGCAGCCCCAAACTTTAAGAAACGACAACTTTGGTTTCTTGCCAAACCATAGTTCATATGGTGTCGTCTCAAAGGATTTAGATGGTGCCCTATTTAATGTGAATGCAGCTGTCTCTAATGCATAACCCAAAATGATAGTGGTAAATCGGTAAGAGACATCATAGATTGCACCATATCTAATAAAGTACGGTTACGATGTTCGGACACACCATTACGCTGCGGTGTTCCAGGTGGCGTGAGTTGCGAAACTATTCCACATTGTTTCAAATGAAGACCAAACTCGTAAATCAAACATTCTCCTCCTAGATTAGATCGTAGAAACTTTATTTTCTTGTTACGATGATTTTCCACTTCACTCCGAAATTATATGAACTTTTCAAAATGTTTCAGACTTATGTTTTATCAAGTAGATATACCCATATCTACTCAAATCATCTGTGAAGGTCAGAAAATAATAATACCCGTTGTGATTCTCAACACTCATCGGATCGCATACATCAGTATGTATTATTTCCAATAAGTCAGTTGCTCGCTCCATTGTTCCGGAGAACGGATTTTTAGTCATCTTGCCCATAAGGCATGTGTCGAGACCCTGATCCTAAGTCACACCGATCTAGCATGTAACACATCATATCACTTTGCAGCCTCACGCACGATATTCCCACGGGTGTCGCCTTACCATGGCCCGGGACCGTTTGCGCCTTTTGTCTCACGTATATGATAGTGTCGCTAGCATCCATATGACAGAGAACCCGGGCCGACATGACTAGTCGTGAACCCAAAGTGGCAATAACTTACGGGGACAGGCATACATGAATCAACATCGAGCATGTCGGTTAGCAGCGTGTGAATCCGGGCTGTAGCACTGGGCTAACAGGACCCCGGGAACCCGGGCTGTAGCAGGCTAGGCAGGACTCCGGATGTCACCGCGTGACATTTCCCCGAAGGGACAGACACAGGAACGAAGTGAATCACATGCCGGCCAGTCTAAGTGTTCCGGAGCAGTAGTGCTGGGCTAGCAGGACTCCGGTAAACCGGGCTGTAGCGGACTACCATGGCTCGGTGGAAGCACTAGACTACATTTCCCCATAAGATAAGGCTACCAAGGATAGACAACTAGGTTGTCGGATCCCACACATAGCAATACACGTTACACGTACGCATAACATGCAAGTATGTGTTGTACAACATGGCATCACAACATAACGCAAATTCATATAGATAAAGGCCCAGAAGAGCCACATAGCATTAATACAAATAGGGGTCACATGACCCATCATTGAAACATACAAGCAACAAGCGGAAGCATTACATGTCCGAGTGGAGACAACTACAAAAGAAAAAAGGCTGAGAAGCTCGACTATCTACAAGACCCTCCCAAGGGTACAAGATCCTAGCTGAGGTAACAAGCTACTCGTCGAAGTCCAAGCGGAACTACTAGTAAGACCGAAATCTCCGCTGCAAAAACATAAATAAAGCAACATGAGTACAAAGGTACTCAGCAAGACTTACATCAGTTCCTATTATACATGCATTTGTATCAAGAGGGTAATGTGGGGTGTAATTGCAGCAAGCCAGCTTTGACTCTGTGGCTATCCTGTTCTACGACTACCAGAACTTCTTCAAGGTGATATGGCGCACACGAGTCCACTAGTCACCACACAATACACTACTATGGATTCATCCCCGTCTCCATACGACAAGGCCATCCATAGTACTCACACTTGTCTTGAGCATTTTAGAGTATCCACTTCAAGTTGTCTATGTACCACGTAAGCATCCAAGAAGTCCATAACCGAGGACACGGCTATTCGAATAGATCATGATAACCCTGCAGGGGTGTACTTCTTCTCACACGCTCTCGCCACTTACCACCATGTACACGTCGTATATCTCGGCAACCTTCAAGCTGAAGCCTGGCGAGGGAGTCGGCCACGACACGACAAACCACACAAGACTCTAGCCTGTGTTTATCGCCTATTCGGGTTCCATCCGCAAAGCGATCCGCCGGGTGTCGCCACGACCCCAAATGATGTGTGCGGGGTTCCGAGCCCACCATCCGGGTGCCACTCGGTACACCAGGCCACGTGTGCCTAGTGCATCCCAAGCCCACTCGCCGGGTGCCACTTGGTAGAAAAATAGCACTACCTACAAACACGAGAAACTAGTTGCGACTCTGGGCGAGAGATCAAGTTGGTTAATAAGTCGAGAGGGGCACTTAAGCATTTCAATGTGTGGTAGTAGTTAGTCATTGGACAACATACACAGAACTCAGTGCTTAAGGACGGTTCCAGTGAGACAACCCACCATTTACTCCTACATGGCCTCTCACCGCTACCTTTACCAAATCGTGTTCACACACTTCACTCTCAGCATCAGAACATAGAACTGCACTCCAATTCATTCCCAATGAATCAGACCAGACACAACTCTAAGCAATAGCAGGCATAGCATGGTAGGAACACAACATGGCTCAATCAACTCCTACACATGCTAGTGGGTTTCAACTATTCTTCGTGGCAATGACAGGTCATGCAGAGGAATGGGTTCAACTACCGCAGCACAAAGTAGCAGATGAATCATTGTTGTCCTAATGCAATAACTGAGAGCAGGAGCGAGAGAGTAGGATTATACCGGAATGAACAAGGGGGTTTGCTTGCCTGGTAAATCAACAAGGGAGGCACTGCTTCACAGACAAGTACTCTCGAGCACTCTCCGGAGCTGGACCTATCGAGAAGGAACGGTGCCAACAATCAATACACAAGCATATGCAACAATATGATGCATGAACATGGCATGTAGATGTGATGCTGTTTGGGCTAATGCAACTAGCATTCAGTTTGGAAGAGGTCCATTTGAACCAATAATTCAAATGCAACTCCAAATTAAGCTCTTATATATGCCATTATAGTGTTTCACTTATACAGCAGGTATAAGTTGTTTTGTCATGCATGAAACTGGTACAGATGGATATATTGAATTTTTCTGATAATTTTTCATATATAAATTATTTCAATCTGAGCTACAGTTGAATTTATATGAATTTTTGAAGTTTTGAACATTTTCTGGAATTTCCTGTTTAGAAATAATTCCAGAAAATGAATAGCTGCGTCAGCATTGCGTCAGCAAGTCAACGGCGCTGACCAAGTCAAATCTGACGTGTGGGGGCCACACGTCAGTGTCTCAGTTAGTTAACAGGGGGGTTTATTTGGTGTAATTAGGATTAGAGGGCGCCGGGCCCACTGTCAGTGTCAGGGGTGGTTAGCAAAATGGTGATTAGCATTAGCCTTAAGCTAATCACCTAGCTGGTCGGGCCCGCATGTCAGGCCGGCTAGGGTCGTCGGCGGCGACCTCTGGACGTGGCGGCGTCCGTGATTCAGGCCACGGGGGCGGCGGCTGGGAGCACCAGGGCGTAGCCCGTGCTCTCCCGCATCTAGTGGGGTAGGTGGGAGGAGCTGGGGAGGACGTAGCTCGCCGGGCCAAGCTTCATGGCGGCCGGAGTTCGGCTTGAGCGGGTCTTGGCAGCTACGGCGCACGGGAGACAGGAGAGAAGGGAACCGGCAGGGGCTCACAGCGGACCGGAAGAGCAGCTCAGCGGGCTCGGGCTGGCCGGCGGCAGCGGCAGCGGAGATCCACGGCGGCGGAGGTGAAGAAGGCGACGGCAGCTCCACGGGCGTCCGGCGAGGCACGCTTAGCGGAGAGGACGAGCAAGGTGGCACGGAGCTCGTGGGCACGTCGGAGGGGCGAGGGGACGGCGGGGAGCGCGTCGGCGGTGAGCTGCGGCGGCGGCAGCGCTTCAGGCGCGGGGAGAGGGAGAGGTCTAGGGGAGGAGGGAGAGCAAGAGAGAGTGAGAGAGGTCCGGGGCTGCGCGTGGCGACGTTCGGGATGGCCAGGCGTCGAGGGAGAGGCCAGGCAGGCAGGTGGCGTGGCCGGACGCGTGGCACAAGACGCCGGGCGCTGCGTGCCCCTGTCCCTCTGGGCGCGAGGAAGGGACGGCACTGCCAATGGTGGGCCGACCTGTTGGCCACTGGGCCAGGCCAGGCTGCACAGGGAGGTAAGTGCAGGTGGGTTTCTTCCCTTTTGCTTCTATTTTGTTTTTGTTTTCTATTTTCTGACATTTGTTTTGATTTAATTAAAATACTAAATCATTTTATTTTCTTATGCCAATTTTTATAGGAGCTAGTTATATTATTCCAGAGCTCCTTAATAAATGGCATAATTTTTGGACATATAATATATGTATAACATTTATATATCCAATGCAAATAATTATGCATTAATTCCAAATGCCCAAAATAATTACTTATGGACTCCTAAAATTATTGGTTTGATTTTTATCTCTGTCCAATATTTTCAGAGAGCAACATGAGCATTTTCTTGGACCTTTTTGGAGCAATTTTTATTTGATCAATTTCCAAAAAGATTCTGAGGTTTCACAGATCCTCATTTCAATTTAAATGGAATTTAAACATGATGCACAAATGACTAGCTAGTCTAGGTCATACCAGAACTAGGGATGTGACAACTCACCCCCACTTGAAAGAATCTCGTCCCGAGATTCGGGGTCGACGGAAAGAAAGCGGGGTACTCCAGTCAAAGACGATCTTCTCGCTCCCAAGTAGCTTCTCTCTCGGAATGATTTGACCATTGAACCTTGAGAAACTTGATGTTCTGACGTCGGGTAACACGCTTTGCTTGATCAAGAATGCGAACCGGGTACTCTCGGTATGTGAGGTTATCTTGGAGATCAAGCGTTTCGTGGTCCACTTCACGGATGGGATCCGAGAAGCAACGCCTGAGTTGAGAGACGTGGAAGACATCATGAACTCGAGAAAGATGTGGGGGTAGTTCCAATTGGTAGGCAACCTCTCCTCGTTTAGCGAGAATGCGAAAGGGACCAATGTAACGAGGAGCCAACTTGCCCTTGATACCTAAACGATGGGTACCCTTTAGAGGGGTAACCCGAAGGTAAGCCTTGTCGCCAACTTCATAAGCCACTTCCTTATGACGACGGTCATCTTGGCTCTTTGACGAGATTGGGCTGTTTTCAAATTCTCACGAATGATGCGAACTTGCTCTTCCGCCTCTGGATCATGTCGGTCCAAAGAATTGTCTTTCACGGTTTCGACCAGTTCAAAGGTGTTCGACATCTTCGTCCATAGAGAATCTCAAAAGGAGCTTTCTTGAGACTGGATTGATAGCTATTGTTATAAGCAAACTCGGCGAAAGGAAGACATTTCTCCCAATCCATACCGAATGAGATAACGCAAGCTCTAAGTATGTCTTCGAGAATTTGGTTGACCCTTTCCACGACCACTTGGTGAGGGTGGAAAGCGATGCTGAAGGAAAGATGGGTGCCCATGGCAGTTTGGAAACTCTCCCGAAATGAGAAGTGAAAAGGCGTCCACGGTCTGAATTGATCTCTAGTGGAACACCATGGAGTGACACTATTAGAGAATGTATAAGTCAGCAAGCTGACTAGCAGTGATACTCTCTCGAACAGGAAGGAAGTGAGCCACTTTGGAAAGACGATCAACGACTATGAAGATAGCATTATTCCCTTTCTTGGTCCTGGGAAAGCCGGTGATGAAGTCCATACCAACTTTATCCCATTTCCATTCAGGAATAGCTAAAGGCTGAAGGGTGCCGGCAGGCCTTTGAGGCCCTGCCTTAACACGACGACAAAACGTCACAATTAGCAACGAAGTCGGTGATTTCTCTCTTCATCCTAGTCCACCAGAACCTCTGGCGTAGGTCCTGATACATCTTAGTACTACCGGGATGAATCGTGAGAGGAGATTCATGCGCCTCCTTAAGGATCAATTGTCGAAGATGTTGACTCTTGGGAACCACCAAGCGATTCTCAAAGAAGACAACACCTCGATCATCCATAGAGAAACATCCACCAACTCCCTTCTTAATGTTTCTCTTAATGCGGATAACACCCTATCAAACTTACGGTCGATATGATCTGATCCTCAAGGGTAGGTTTCGCCACCAAGGTAGAAAGGAATCCGTGAGGAGCAATGTGAAGGTTAAGCTTACAGAATTCCTCATGGAGAAGTGGTTGACCCTACTGCAACATGAGATTGTTGCAATAGGATTCTGACTTAGCGCATCAGCCATGACATTAGCTTTGCACAGGGGTGTAGGTAATCCCTAGATCATAATCTGAGATCAACTCCAACCAACGTCTTTGCCTAAGCTTCAAATCTGGTTGGGTGAAGATATACTTGAGACTACGGTGATCGGTGTAGATCTCATAGCGTTTACCAAGAAGGTAGTGTCGCCAGGTCTTGAGTGCATAGACTACTGCAAGCTCTAGATCATGTGTAGGATAATTCTCCTCATGTGGATGCAACTGACGAGATGCATAGGCAATCACATGACAATCTTGCATAAGAATGCAACCTAGTCCTGTCGTGAGGCGTCGCGATGAGATAACAAAGTCCTTCGTGAAATCCGGTGGCACAAGTATGGGAGCAGAAGTCAGGCGTCTTTTAGGTTCACGAAAACTATACTCACACTGTGGGGACCACTCAAACTTTTTATCTTTCTTGAGAAGTTCCGTGAGGGGTTTGGCTACTTTGGAGAAGTTTTCAACAAAGCGGCGACAATAGCTGGCTAGACCAAGGAAACTCCTAACTTGTTTAACGGTTTCAGGTGGAGTCCAATCGAGAACGGCCTGAACTCTCTCGGGATTGACAGCAATGCCCTTACCAGAGATTACGTGGCCTAGGTAGGTCACTTCTGGCAACCAAAATTCACACTTGGAGAACTTGGCATAAAGGCGGTGCTCTCTAAGTTTCTCTAACACAAGTCTAAGATGTTCGGCATGCTCTTCCTTGTTCTTCGAGTAAATAAGAATATCATCGAGGTAAACCACGATGAACTTGTCTAAGTACTCCATGAAGATTGATTTCATCAAGCGGGAGAATGTAGCTGGAGCATTGGTTAGACCAAAGGACATGACGGTGTACTCGTACTGGCCATAGCGAGTGACAAAGGCTATCTTGGGGATGTCCCCATTTCTGATCTTGATTTGGTGGTAGCCTAACCTCAAATCCATCTTGGAGAAGACTGAGGATCCAGCGAGCTGATCATACAGGTCGTTGATCCTGGGAAGCGGATATTTGTTCTTTATCATGACCAAATTAACGGGACGATAATCTACAACCATCCGGTCCGTACCATCCTTCTTCTTGACGAAGAGGACGGGGCAAGCCCAAGGAGAAGAACTAGGACGGATGAAACCCTTTTGCAAGGACTCATCAAGTTGTTTCTTAAGCTCGGCTAGTTCTAAGGGTGCCATCTTGTAAGGTCTCCTAGAGATTGGAGCGGTTCCTGGGATAAGATCTATGACGAACTCTACATCTCTGTTAGGTGGAACACCTGGCAGTTCCTCTGGAAAGACATCCGGAAAGTCACGGACTATCGGGATATCTTCAAGGTCTGGAAGAGGGCTGGCATTAAGAGAATAGAGTTGACGCTTTGCAACTCTAGTGGAGACAGTGACTATCTTGCCAGATGGGTGTGTAAGCTGAACGGACCTGGTATAACAATCAATCTTGGCATGATGAGCTGTCATCCAGTCCATATCCAAGATGATGTTAATATCTGAGGACTTGAGGGCTACAAGTGATGCAAGGAATACAAGTCTGTCAACAAGGATTTCATTACCATGGCTAATTCTGGTAGTTTGCCATCTAGACCCTGGGGTTTGGATTTCAAGCGGAGTTGGCATATCACAAAATAACATGTCGTGCAAACGAGCATAGCCTTCAGAGATGAAGGAGTGAGATGCTCCGGTACCGAATAGAACCGAGGCGGGATGGCAATTGACAAGGAGTGTACCAAGAACGACATCCGGATCATCATGAGCGTCTTTAGCTGAGACGTGATGCACACGTCCATGCTCAGTGGGAGCTGACTTGACACTGATCGTCTTGCTTGATGGCTTAACACGATAGCAGTCTTCTCGGTGGGGTGGAGCATAAGCTGATGCGAGAGCGATCCGTGCATAGTGTCCTGGATCTCCGCATGTGAAGCAAGTCCCTGAAGTAGGACGTGGACCCGCACTGACAAGCGGTCTACCAGTAGGCCTGGGTGGATCATACGACTGAGCTGGGGATGGCCTCGGTGGATATCCGGGTGGAAGAGCAGAGTTCGGAATCCAAATCCGGCGCTTCTGCGAACTAGAACCGAAGGAAGAAATCAAATCACGGTTGTGCTTACGAGACTCCTCGTAAGTGAGCTGAGCTGTCTCCGCATTAATGGCCTTGTTCACAAGAGCCTGGAATGTATTGCAATGGTGCAAGTGGAGATCACGGCGCAACTTGGGGTTGAGACCCTTCCGGAACCTAGCCTGCTTCTTGGCGTCCGTGGACACCTCTTCTGTAGCATAGCGGGCGAGGTTCTCAAACTCTCTACTGTAAGCATCAACAGCCATCTTACCCTGGGTGAAGCTACAGAACTCTTCTCTCTTGCGGTCAATGAGAGCCAGAGGAATGTGATGCTCGCGAAAAGCCTCAGTGAAATCTCTCCAGGTAGGAATCTGACCAGCTGGAAGCATAGCCTCATAGTTCTGCCACCAAAGACCAGCAGGACCTTCCAGATGATATGCGGCATAGGTGACCTTGTCACTTTCAGCTACGTTCACAGAACGGAGCTTGCGTGTGATACTACGGAGCCAGTCATCTGCATCAAGTGGCTCGATGGAATGATGAAAGGTAGGTGGGTGCAAGCGAATGAAGTCATGAATGGTTGCAGACCCTTTGAACTGTTGTGCGGTGTTCTCCTCGATACGTGCCAACAAGCGGTTAGAATCACGCTTGTTCCTCTCCAACTCTAACATAAACTCTGCCAATGAAGGTTGGTCAGGAGGATCCTCATCCCTACCATCTCCGTGGTTCTGGCTACGAGCAACAGAACTTCGCTTAACTGATGACATCACGAGAAAGCGAAACCAAGGACGGAATCAACATCAACTACAGACTGTAAAATGTAGGACAAAGAAATTAGTAACTCTTGAACTCCTGGGGCAATTCTGGCAGCATAACGGCAGTAAAATGCTCAGAATGAGACATCCTGCCAAAATGGGGTAGTACAACAACTCAACATCACCACTCCAAAGTTCTGGGATAATACTGAACAGACTACACCGGAAGTACTCGAAAACTGGGGTATGACTCTGATCATCCAATCCTATGGGACTATGGAGTAGTAACACGTGACCCTGATAGACAGAAAAGAAAGCCTAGTTCCTTAACCCCGTAGGAAAGGTAAGATGACTTAGATCAGAAGGCCATGAGGTAAAGGAGTAAAAAGTGTTGGGGAACGTTGTAGAAAATTAAAATTTTTCCTATGGTTTCACCAAGATCCATCTATGAGTTCATCTAGCAACGAGTCATGGAAGAGTGATTGCATCTACATACCACTTGTAGATCGCGTGCGGAAGCGTTCAATGGAGCAGGGGATGATGGAGTCGTACTCGCCGTGATTCAGATCACCGATGACCTAGTGCCGAGCGGACAGCACCTCCGCGTTCAACACACGTGCAGGCGGATGGCGTCTCCTCCTTCTTGATCCAGCAAGGGGAAGGAGAGGTTGATGAAGATCTAGCAGCACGACAGGCGTGGTGGTGGATCTTGAGAACTCGGCGGGGCTTGGCTAAGCAACTACGGGAGGAGGAGGAGGTGTAGCGGAGAGGGAGGTGCCAAGGGCTTCAGTGCGGCCACCTCCCTCCCTCCCTTTATATAGGTGCAAAGAGGGGGAGGCGCAGCCTTGCCCTTCCTCCAAGGAAGGAGTGCGGCCAAGAGGGAGGAGTCCATCCTCACCAAGGCACCTCGGAGGTGCCTTCCCCTTTAGGACTCTTCCTCCCAAGTCTCCTTGGTGCATGGGCCCTTTGGGGCTGGTGCCCTTGGCCCATATAGGCCAAGGCGCACCCCTACAGCCCATGTGGCCCCCAGGGCAGGTGGACCCCGGTGGACCCCGGACCCCTTCGGCACTCCGGTACAACACCGATAATGCCCAAACTTTTCCTACGACCAAAATAAGACTTCATATATATAAATCTTTACCTCCGGACCATTCCGGAACTCCTCGTGACGTCCGGGATCTCATCCGGGACTCCGAACAACATTCGGTTTGCTGCATACACATATTCATACAACCCTAGCGTCACCGAACCTTAAGTGTGTAGACCCTACGGGTTCGGGAGACATCTGAACATGACCGAGGCGGCTCTCGGGCAATAACCAACAGCGGGATCTGGATACCCATGTTGGCTCCCACATGCTCCTCGATGATATCATCGTATGAACCACGATGTCGAGGATTCAATCAACCCGTATACAATTCCCTTTGCCAATCGGTATTTTACTTGCAGAGATTCGATCGTCGGTATCCCAATACCTCGTTCAATCTCGTTGCCGCAAAATCACTTTACTCATCTTAGTAATGCATGATCCCGTGACCAAACACTTGGTCACTTTGAGCTCATTATGATGATTCACTACCGAGTGGGCCTAGTGATACCTCTCCGTCATATGGAGTGACAAATCCCAGTCTCGATCTGTGTCAACCCAAGAGACACTTTCGGAGATACCTGTGATGCACCTTTATAGTGACCCAGTTACGTTGTGACGTTTGGTACACCCAAAGCACTCCTACGGTATCCGGGAGTTACACGATCCCATGGTCTAAGGAAGAGATACTTGACATTGGAAAAGCTCTAGCAAAACGAACTACACGATCTTTTGCTATGCTTAGGATTGGGTCTTGTCCATCACATCATTCTCCTAATGATGTGATCACGTTATCAACGACATCCAAAGTCCATAGTCAGGAAACCATGACTATATGTTGATCAATGAGCTAGTCAACTAGAGGCTCACTAGGGACATATTGTGGTCTATGTATTCACACGTGTATTACGATTTCCGGATAATACAATTATAGCATGAATAAAAGACAATTATCATGAACAAGGAAATATAATAATACTTTTATTATTGCCACTAGGGCATATTTCCAACAGTCTCCGACTTGCACTAGAGTCAATAATCTAGTTACATTGTGATGAATCGAACACCCATAGAGTTCTGGTGTTGATCATGTTTTGCTCATGGAAGAGGTTTAGTCAACGGATCTGCGACATTCAGATTCGTATGCACTTTGCAAATTTCTATGTCTCCATCTTGAACATTTTCACGAATGGAGTTGAAGCGACGCTTGATGTGCCTGGTCTTCTTGTGAAAGCTGGGCTCCTTGGCAAGTGCAATAGCTCCAGTGTTGTCGCTGAAGAGTTTGATCGGCTCCGACGCATTGGGTATGACTCCTAGGTCGGTGATGAACTCCTTCACCCAAATTTCTTCATGTGCTGCCTCCGAGGCTGCCATGTACTCCGCTTCACATGTAGATCCCGCCACGACGCTCTGCTTGCAGCTGCACCAGCTTATTGCTCCACCATTCAACATATACACGTATCCGGTTTGTGACTTTGAGTCATCCAGATCTGTGTCGAAGCTAGCATCGACGTAACCCTTTACGACGAGCTCTTCGTCACCTCCATAAACGAGAAACATGTCCTTTGTCCTTTTCAGGTACTTCAGGATATTCTTGACCGCTATCCAGTGTTCCTTGCCGGGATTACTTTGGTGTCTTCCTACCAAACTCACGGCAAGGTTTACATCAGGTCTGGTACACAGCATGGAATACATAATAGATCCTATGGCTGAGGCATAGGGGATGACACTCATCTCTTCTTTATCTTTTGTCGTGGTCGGGCATTGAGCCGAGCTCAATTTCACACCTTGCAAAACAGGCAAGAACCCTTTCTTGGACTGATCCATTTTGAACTTCTTCAAAATTTTATCAAGGTATGTGCTTTGTGAAAGACCTATGAGGCGTCTCGATCTATCCCTATAGATTTTGATGCCTAATATGTAAGCAGCTTCTCCAAGGTACTTCATTGAAAAACTCTTATTCAAGTAGGCCTTAATGCTGTCCAAGAGTTCTATATCATTTCCCATCAGAAGTATGTCATCTACATATAATATGAGAAATGCTACAGAGCTCCCACTCACTTTTTGTAAACGCAGACTTCTCCATAAGTCTGCATAAACCCAAACGCTTTGATCATCTCATCAAAGCGAATGTTCCAACTCCGAGATGCTTGCACCAGCCCATAAATGGATCGCTGGAGCTTGCATACCTTGTTAGCATTCTTAGGGTCGACAAAACCTTTCGGCTGCATCATATACAGTTCTTCCTTAAGATAACCGTTAAGGAACGCTATTTTGACGTCCATCTGCCATATCTCATAATCATAGTATGCGGCAATTGCTAACATGATTCGGACGGACTTAAGCTTCGCTACGGGAGAGAAAGTCTCATCGTAGTCAATCCCTTGAACTTGCCGATAACCCTTAGCGACAAGTCGAGCTTTATAGATGATGACATTACCATCCGCGTCCGTCTTCTTCTTAAAGATCCATTTATTTTCTATCGCTCGCCGATCATCGGGCAAGTCTGTCAAAGTCCATACTTTGTTTTCATACATGGATCCTATCTCGGATTGCATGGCTTCAAGCCATTTGTTGGAATCCGGGCCCGCCATCGCTTCTTCATAGTTCGAAGGTTCACCGTTGTCTAACAACATGATTTCCGAGGACAGGGTTGCCGTACCACTGCAGTGCGGAGCGTGTCCTAGTGGACCTCTGAAGTTCAAGAGCAACTTGATCCGAAGTACCTTGATCATCATCATTAATTTCCTCTCCAGTCGGTGTAGGCACCACAGGAACATTTCCTGAGCTGCACTACTTTCCGGTTCAAGAGGTAGTACTTCATCGAGTTCTACTTTCCTCCCACTTACTCCTTTCGAGAGAAACTCTTTTTCCAAAAAGGATCCGTTCTTGGCAACAAAGATCTTGCCTTCGGATCTAAGGTAGAAGGTATACCCAATGGTTTCCTTAGGGTATCCTATGAAGACGCATTTTTCCGATTTGGGTTCGAGCTTTTCAGGTTGAAGTTTCTTGACATAAGCATCGCATCCCCAAACTTTTAGAAACGACAGCTTAGGTTTCTTCCCAAACCATAATTCATACGGTGTCGTCTCAACGGATTTAGACGGTGCCCTATTTAAAGTGAATGTAGCTATCTCTAGAGCATATCCCCAAAATGATAGCGGTAAATCTATAATAGACATCATAGATCGCACCATATCCAATAGAGTGCTATTAAGACGTTCGGACACACCGTTACGCTGAGGTGTTCCAGGCGGCGTGAGTTGTGAAATGATTCCACATTTCCTTAAGTGTGTACCAAATTCGTGACTTAAATATTCTCCTCCACGATCTGATCGTAAGAACTTTATTTTTCGGTCACGTTGATTCTCTACCTCATTCTGAAATTCCTTGAACTTTTCAAAGGTCTCAGACTTGTGTTTCATCAAGTAGACACACCCATATCTACTCAAGTCATCAGTGAGAGTGAGAACATAACGATATCCTCCGCGAGCCTCAACGCTCATTTGACCGCACACATCGATATGTATGATTTCCAATAAGTTGGTTGCTCGCTCCATTGTCCCGGGGAACGGAGTCTTGGTCATCTTGCCCATGAGGCATGGTTCGCATGTGTCAAATGATTCATAATCGAGAGACTCCAAAAGTCCATCAGCATGGAGCTTCTTCATGCGCTTGACACCAATGTGACCAAGGCGGCGATTACCACAAGTATGTGGGACTATCGTTATCAACTTTACATCTTTTGGTATTCACACTATGAATATGTGTAATATTACGTTCGAGATTCATTAAGAATAAACCATCGACCATCGGAGCATGACCATAAATCATATCTCTCATATAAATAGAACAACCATTATTCTCGGATTTAAATGAGTAGCCATCTCGCATTAAACGAATCCAGATACAATGTTCATGCTCAAACTTGGCACTAAATAATTATTGAGGTTCATAACTAATCCCGTGGGTAAATGTAGAGGTAGCGTGCCGACGGCGATCACATCGACCTTGGAACCATTCCCGACGCGCATCGTCACCTCATCCTTTGCCAGTCTCCGCTTATTCCGCGGCTCCTGCTGTGAGTTACAAATATGAGCAACGGCACCGGTATCAAATACCTAGGAGTTACTACGAGTACTCGTAAGGTACACATCAATTACATGTATATCAAATATACCTTTAGTGTTGCCGGCCTTCTTATCCGCTAAGTATTTGGGGCAGTTACGCTTCGATGACCCTTCCCTTGCAATAAAGCACTTTCGGTCTCAGGCTTGGGTCCATTCCTTGACTTCTTCCGGCAACTTGCTTGCGGCGCGGCAATATCCTTGCCGTCCTTCTTGAAGTTCTTCTTACCCTTGCCCTTTTTGAACTTAGTGGTTTTATTGATCATCAACACTTGATGTTCTTTCTTGATTTCAACCTCTGCTGATTTCAGCATTGAAAATACTTCGGGAATGGTCTTCACCATCCCCGTGCATATTGTAGTTCATCACAAAGCTCTTGTAGCTTGGTGGGAGCGACGAAGGATTCTGTCAATGACCGCCTCGTCCAGGAGGTTAATGTCCAGTGGGACGGCGGTTGTGCAACCCAGACATTTTGAGTATGTGCTCCTTGTGAACTGGTTTCGTCCATCTTACAACTATAGAACTTGTCGGAGACTTCATATCTCTCGACCGGGCATGAGCTTGGAAAACCATTTTCAGCTCCTCGAACATCTCATATGCTCCGTGTTGCTCAAAACGCTTTTGGAGCCCGGTTCTAAGCTGTAAAGCATGCCGACCTTGAGCGAGGGAGTAATCATCAACATGAGACTGCCAAGCATTCATAATGTCTTGGTTCCTCGCAGGATGGGTGCTTCACCTAGCGGTGCTTCTAGGACATATTGTTTCTTGGCTGCTATGAGGATGATCCTCGGGTTAGGACCCGATCCGAATAGTTCTTGCCATCATCTTTCGACTTGGTTTTCTCTAGGAACGCGTTGAAGTTCATGGTGACATTAGCGTTGGCCATTTGATCTACAAGACATTTTGCAAAGATTTTAGACTATTGTTCATGATAATAAAGTTCATCTAATCAAATTATTTAATGAACTCCCACTCAGATTAGACATCCCTCTAGTCATCTAAGTGTTACACGATCCGAGTCGACTAGGCCGTGTCCGATCATCACGTGAGACGGACTAGTCATCGTCGGTGAACATTCTCATGTTGATCGTATCTTCCATACGACTCGTGTTCGACCTTTCGGTCTCCGTGTTCGAGGCCATGTCTGCATACATGCTAGGCTCGTCAAGTTAACCCTAAGTGTTTTGCATGTGTAAAACTGTCTTACACCCGTTGTATGTGAACGTAAGGATCTATCACACCCGATCATCACGTGGTGCTTGAAGCATTTAACTTTAGCAACGGTGCACGCTTAGGGGAGAACACTTCTTGAAATTGTTGTAAGGATCATCTTATTTACTACCGTCGTTCTAAGTAAACAAGATGCATAAACATAATAAACATCACATGCAATTATATAGTAGTGACATGATATGGCCAATATCATATAGCTCCATTGATCTCCATCTTCAGGGCTCCATGATCATCTTGTCACCGGCATGACACCATGATCTCCATCATCATGATCTCCATCATCGTGTCTTCATGAAGTTGTCACGCCAACGACTACTTCTACTTCTATGGCTAACACGTTTAGCAATAAAGTAAAGTAATTTACATGGCGTTCTTCAATGACACGCAGGTCATACAAAAAATAAAGACAACTCCTATGGCTCCTGCAGGTTGTCATACTCATCGACATGCAAGTCGTGATTCCTATTACAAGAACATGATCTCATACATCACAATATATCATTCATCATTCATCACAACTTGGCCATATCACATCACATGACAATTGCTGCAAAAACAAGTTAGACGTCCTCTAATTGTTGTTGCATCTTTTACATGGCTGCAATTGGGTTCTAGCAAGAACGTTTTCTTACCTACGAATAACCACAATGTGATTTTGTCAACTTCTATTTACCCTTCATAAGGATCCTTTTCATCGAATCCGCTCCAACTAAAGTGGGAGAGACAGACACCCGCCAGCCACCTTATGCAACTAGTGCATGTCCGATTCGGTGGAACCGGTCTCACGTAAGCGTCACGTGTAAGGTTGGTCCGGCCGCTTCATCCCACAATACCGCTGAAGCAAGATAAGACTAGTAGCGGCAAGCAAGTTGACAAGATCTCGCCCACAACAAAATTGTGTTCTACTCGTGCAATAGAGAACTACGCATAGACCTAGCTCATGATGCCACTTTGTTGGGGAACGTTGCGAAAATTAAAAATTTTCCTACGGTTTCACCAAGATCCATCTATGAGTTCATCTAGCAACGAGTCATGGAAGAGTGATTGCATCTACATACCACTTGTAGATCGCGTGCGGAAGCGTTCAATGGAGCAGGGATGATGGAGTCGTACTACGCCGTGATTCAGATCACCGATGACCTAGTGCGAAGGGACAGCACCTCCGCGTTCAACACACGTGCGGAGTGGATGGCGTCTCCTCCTTCTTGATCCAGCAAGGGGAAGGAGAGGTTGATGAAGATCCAGCGGCTGACGGTGTGGTGGTGGATGCAGCAGAACTCCGGCAGGCTTCGCTAAGCAACTACGGGAGGAGGAGGAGGTGTAGCGGAGAGGGAGGTGCCAAGGGCTTCAGGTGCGGCCACCCTCCCTCCCTCCCTTTATATAGGTGCAAAAGAGGGGGGCGCAGCCTTGTCCCTTCCTCCAAGGAAGGGGTGCGGCCAAGAGGGGGGAGGAGTCCATCCTCCCCAAGGCACCTCGGAGGTGCCTTCCCCTTTAGGACTCTTCCCTCCCAAGTCTCCTTGGCGCATGGGCCCTTTTGGGGCTGGTGCCCTTGGCCTATATAGGCCAAGGCGCACCCCCTACAGCCCATGTGGCCCCCCGGGGCAGGTGGACCCCCGGACCCCTTTCGGCACTCCCGATACAATACCGATAATGCCCGAAACTTTTCCGGCGACCAAAATAAGACTTCCTATATATAAATATTTACCTCCGGACCATTCCGGAACTCCTCGTGACGTCCGGGATCTCATCGGGGACTCTGAACAACATTCGGTTTGCTGCATACTCATGTTCATACAACCCTAGCGTCACCGAACCTTAAGTGTGTAGACCCTACGGGTTCGGGAGACATGCAGACATGACCGAGACGGCTCTCGCTCAATAACCAATAGCGGGATCTTGATACCCATGTTGGCTCCCACATGCTCCTCGATGATATCATCGGATGAACCACGATGTCGAGGATTCAATCAACCCCGTATACAATTCCCTTTGCCAATCGGTATTTTACTTGCCCGAGATTCGATCATCGGTATCCCAATACCTCGTTCAATCTCGTTGCCGGCAAGTCACTTTACTCGTACCGTAATGCATGATCCCGTGACCAAACACTTGGTCACTTTGAGCTCATTATGATGATGCACTACCGAGTGGGCCCGGTGATACCTCTCCGTCATACGGAGTGACAAATCCCAGTCTCGATCTGTGTCAACCCAGCAGACACTTTCGGAGATACCTGTAATGCACCTTTATAGTCACCCAGTTACGTTGTGACGTTTGGTACACCCAAAGCACTCCTACGGTATCCGGGAGTTACACGATCTCATGGTCTAAGGAAGAGATACTTGACATTGGAAAAGCTCTAGCAAAACAAACTACACGATCTTGTGCTATGCTTAGGATTGGGTCTTGTCCATCACATCATTCTCCTAATGATGTGATCACGTTATCAACGACATCCAAAGTCCATAGTCAGGAAACCATGACTATCTGTTGATGAACGAGCTAGTCAACTAGAGGCTCACTAGGGACATATTGTGGTCTATGTATTCACACGTGTATTACAATTTCCGGATAATACAATTATAGCATGAATAAAAGACAATTATCATGAACAAGGAAATATAATAATACTTTTATTATTGCCTCTAGGGCATATTTCCAACAAAAAGAGCCTTACTTTCCTTCCCACAATCAATTCCCTTACATAACTAAAGAATTTCTAGACTCAACTTCGACCAGGCTGGCTTAGAAATCCTACAGGCAGTCAGGCTCTGATACCAAAGCTGTCGGGACCCCGATCCTGAGTCACACCGATCTAGCATGTAACACATCATATCACTTTGCGGCCTCACGCACGGTATTCCCACGAATTGTCGCATTACCATGGCCCGGGACCGTTTTTGCCTTTTGGCTCACGTATATGATAGTGTCGCTAGCATCCATATGACAGAGAACCCGGGCCGACATGACTAGTCGTGAACCCAAAGTGGCACTAACTTACGGGGACATGCATACATGAATCAACATCGAGCATGTCGGTCAGCAGCGTGTGAATCCGAGCTGTAGCACTAGGCTAACAGGACTCCGGTAACCCGGGCTGTAGCAGGCTAGGCAGGACTCTGGATGTCACCGCGTGACATTTCCCCGAAGGGACAGACACAGGAACGAAGTGAATCACATGCCGACCAGTCTAAGTGTTCCGGAGCAGTAGTGCTGGGCTAGCAGGACTCCGGTAAACCGGGCTGTAGCGGACTACCATGGCTCGGTGGAAGCACTAGACTACATTTCCCCATAAGATAAGGCTACCAAGGATAGACAACTAGGTTGTCGGATCCCACACATAGCAATACACGTTACACGTACGCATAACATGCAAGTATGTGTTGTACAACATGGCATCACAACATAACGCAAACTCATATTGATAAAGGCCCATAAGAGCCACATAGCATTAATACAAACAGGGGTCACATGACCCATCATTCAGAGCATACAAGCAACAAGCGGAAGCATTACATGTCTGAGTACAGACAACTACAAAAGAAAAAGGCTGAGAAGCATGACTATCTACAAGACCCTCCCAAGGGTACAAGATCGTAGCTGAGGTAACAAGCTACTCGTCGAAGTCCAAGCGGAACTACTAGTAAGACCGAAATCTCCGCTGCAAAAACATAAATAAAGCAACGTGAGTACAAAGGTACTCTGCAAGACTTACATCAGTTCCTATTATACATGCATTTGTATCAAGAGGGTAATGTGGGGTGTAGTTGCAGCAAGCCAGCTTTGACTCTGTGGCTATCCTGTTCTACGACTACCAGAACTTCTTCGAGGTGATATGGCGCACACGAGTCCACTAGTCACCACACAATACACTACTATGGATTCATCCCCGTCTCCATACGACAAGGACATCCATAGCACTCACACTTGTCTTGAGCATTTTAGAGTATCCACTTCAAGTTGTCTATGTACCACGTAAGCATCCAAGAAGTCCATAACCGAGGACACGGCTATTCGAATAGATCATGATAACCCTGCAGGGGTGTACTTCTTCACACACGCTCTCTCCACTTACCACCATGTACACGTCGTGTATCTCGGTAACCTTCAAGCGGAAGCCTGGCGAGGGAGTCGGCCACGACCTGACTAACCACACAAGACTCTAGCCCAGGTTTATCGCCTATTCGGGTTCCATCCGCAAGGAGATCCGGCCGGGGTGTCGCTCACGGCCCCTAATGATGTGTGCAGGGTTCTCTAGCCCACCATCCGGGTGCCACTCGGTACACCAGGCCACGTGTGCCTAGTCTGTCCCAAGCCCACCCTGCCGGGTGCCACTTGGTAGAAAAATAGCACTACCTACAAACACCAGAAACTAGTTGCGACTCACGGGCGGAGATCAAGTTGGTTAATAAGTCGAGAGGGCACTTAAGCATTCCAATGTGTGGTAGTAGCGAGTCATTGGACAACATACACGTAACTTCGATTAGCTTAGGGCGGTTCCGGTGAGACAACCCACCTTGTACTCCTACATGGCCTCTCACCGCTACCTTTACCAAATCGTGTTCACACACTTCACTCTCGACATCGTAACATAGAACTGCACTCCAATTCATTCCCAATGAATCGGACACGACACAACTCTAAGCAATAGCAGGCATAGCATGGTAGGAACACAACATGGCTCAATCAACTCCTACACATGCTAGTGGGTTTCAACTATTCTTTGTGGCAATGACAGGTCATGCAGAGGAATGGGTTCAACTACCGCAGCACAAAGTAGCAGATGAATCGTTGTTGTCCTAATGCAATAACTGAGAGCAGGAGCGAGAGAGTATGATTATATCGGAATGAACAAGGGGGTTTGCTTGCCTGGTAAGTCAACAAGGGAGGCACTGCTTCACAGACAAGTACTCTCGAGCACTCTCCGGAGCTGGACCTATCGAGAAGGAACGGTGCCAACAATCAATACACAAGCATATGCAACAATATGATGCATGAACATGGCATGTAGATGTGATGCTGTTTGGGCTAATGCAACTAGCATTCAGTTTGGAAGAGGTCCATTTGAAGTAAGAATTCAAATGCAACTCCAAGTTAAGCTCTTATATATGCCATTATAGTGTTTCACTTATACAGCAGGTATAAGTTGGTTTGTCATGCATGAAACTGGTACAGATGGATAGATTGAATTTTTCTGATAATTTTTCATATATAAATTATTTCAATCTGAGCTACGGTTGAATTTATATGAATTTTTGAAGTTTTGAACATTTTCTGGAATTTCCTGTTTAGAAGTAATTCCAGAAAATGAATAGCTGCGTCAGCATTGCGTCAGCAAGTCAACGGCGCTGACCAGGTCAAATTTGATGTGTGGGGGCCACACGTCAGTGTCTCAGTTAGTTAACAGGGGGGTTTATTTGGTCTAATTAGGATTAGAGGGCGTCGGGCCCACTATCAGTGTCAGGGGTGGTTAGCAAAATGGTGATTAGCCTTAAGCTAATCACCTGGCTGGTCGGGCCCGCATGTCAGGCCGGCTAGGGTCGTCGGCGGCGACCTCTAGACGCGGCGGCGTCCGCGATTCAGGCCACGGGGGTGGCGGCTGGGACACCGGGGCGTAGCCCGTGCTCTCCCGCATCTAGTGGGGTAGGTGGGAGGAGCTGGGGAGGCAGGCTCGCGGAGCGGCGGGCGGCGGCCGGAGTTCGGCTTGAGCGGGTGCGCTGCCACGACGCACGGGGAGACAGGGAGAAGGGGAACCGACACGGGGGCTCACAGAGGACGGAAGAGCAGCTCAGGGCTCGGGGGCGCTGACGGGCGGCAGCGGGCGACGGAGATCCACGGCGGCCAGAGGTGAAGAAGGCGACGGCGACGGCTCCACGGGGCGTCCGGCGAGGCACGGCTTGGCGGAGAGGACGAGGAAGGTGGCGCGGAGCTCGTGGGCACGTTGGAGGGGCGAGGATGGCGGGAGCGCTGGCCGTGAGCTCTGGCGGCTGGCTTTGGGCTGGGAGAGGGAGAGGTCTAGGGAGGAGGGAGAGCGGGAGAGAGTGAGAGAGGTCCGGGGCTGCAGCGTGGCGGCGTTCGGGATGGCCAGCGTCGAGGAGAGGCCAGGCGGGCAGGTGGCGTGGCGGACGCGTGGCCGGCTGCGTGCCCCTGTCCTCTGGCGCGAGGAAGGGACGGCCAGCACTGCCCGGTCAATTTGGGCCATTTGGCCTTGGGCGAGCCAGCTGCCTTTGGGAGGTAAGTGCAGGTGGGTTTCTTCCTTTTGCTTCTATTTTGTTTTTGTTTTCTATTTTCTGACATTTGTTTTGATTTAATTAAAGTACTAAATCATTTTATTTTCTTATGCCAATTTTTATAGGAGCTAGTTATATTATTCCAGAGCTCCTTAATAAATGGCATAATTTTTGGACATATAATATATGTATAACATTTATATATCCAATGCAAATAATTATGCATTAATTCCAAATGCCCAAAATAATTACTATGGACTCCTAAAAATATTTGTTTGATTTTTATCTCTGTCCAATATTTTCAGAGAGCAACATGAGCATTTTCTTGGACCTTTTTGGAGCAATTTTTATTTGATCAATTTCCAAAAAGATTCTGAGGGTTTCACAGATCCTCATTTCAATTTAAATGGAATTTAAACATGATGCACAAATGACTAGCTAGTCTAGGTCATACCGGAACTAGGGATGTGACAGCATGGTTCGCAAGCATCAAGTGATTCCTAATCAAGTGATTCCAAAATCCCATCAGCATGAAGTTTATTCATGCGCTTTACACCAATATGACCTAAATGGCAGTGCCACAAATAAGTTGCACTATCATTATTAACTTTGCATCTTTTGGCTTCAATTTTATGAATATGTGTATCACTATGATCGAGACCCAACAAACCATTTTCATTGGGTGTATGACCATAGAAGGTTTTATTCATGTAAACAGAACAACAATTATTCTCTAACTTAAATGAATAACCGTATTGCAATAAACTTAATCAAATCATATTCATGCTCAACGCAAACACCAAATAACAATTATTTAGGTTCAAGACTAATCAGTATAGGGAGTGTGTGGTGATGATCACATCAATCTTGGAACTACTTCCAACACACATCGTCCCCTCGCCCTTAACTAGCTTATGTTCATTCTGCAACTCCAGTTTCGAGTTACTACTCTTAGCAACTGAACCAGTATCAAATGCTGAGGGGTTGCTATAAACACTAGTAAAGTACACATCAATAACATGTATATCCAATATACCTTTGTTCACTTTGCCATCCTTCTTGTCCGTCAAGTATCTAGGGCAGTTCCACTTCCAGTGACCATTTCCTTTTGCAGTAGAAGCACTCAGTTTCAGGCTTGGGTCCAGCTTTGGGCTTCTTCACTGGAGCAGCAACTTGCTTGCCGTTCTTTTTGAAGTTCCCTTTCTTTCCCTTTGCCCTTTTCTTGAAACTAGTGGTCTTGTTAATCATCAACACTTGATGCTCTTTCTTGATTTCTTCCTTCATCGATTTCATCATCATGAAAAGCTCGGGAATCGTTTTCGTCATCCCTTGCATACTATAGTTCATCACGAAGTTCTACTAACTTGGTGATGGTGACTAGAGAATTCTATCAATCACTATTTTATCTGGAAGATTAACTCCCACTTGATTCAAGCGATTGTAGTGCCCAGACAATCTGAGCACATGCTCACTACTTGAGCTATTCTCCTCCATCTTTTAGCTATAGAACTTGTTGGAGACTTCATATCTCTCAACTCGGGTATTTGCTTGAAATATTAACTTCAACTCCTGGAACATCTCAAATGGTC
Source organism: Aegilops bicornis (assembly GCA_021605145.1). Classification (NCBI taxonomy): domain Eukaryota; kingdom Viridiplantae; phylum Streptophyta; class Magnoliopsida; order Poales; family Poaceae; genus Aegilops; species Aegilops bicornis. The sequence continues at coordinate 500,172,957 of CM038673.1, forward strand.
CATGACGTTCAAAACGTCTTTGAAGTCCCGATTCTAAGCCGTTAAGCATGGTGCACTAAACTATCAAGTAGTCATCATATTGAGCTAGCCAAACGTTCATAACGTCTGCATCTGCTCCTGCAATAGGTCTGTCACCTAGCGGTGCATCAAGGACATAATTCTTCTGTGCAGCAATGAGGATAAATCTCAGATCATAGAACCAGTCCGCCTCATTGCTACTATCATCTTTCAACTTAGTTTTCTCTAGGAATATATATAAAACATAGGGAAGCAACAACGCGAGCTATTGATCTACAACATTATTTGCAAAATACTATCAGGACTAAGTTCATGATAAATTAAAGTTCAATTAATCATATTACTTAAGAACTCCCACTTAGATAGACATCCTCTAATCATCTAAGTGATCACGTGATCCAAATCAACTAAACCATGTCCGATCATCACGTGAGATGGAGTAGTTTTCAATGGTGAACATCACTATGTTGATCATATATTCTATATGATTCACGCTCGACCTTTCGGTCTCCAGTGTTCTGAGGCCATATCTGCATATGCTAGGCTCGTCAAGTTTAACCTGAGTATTTCTGCGTGTGCAAAACCGGCTTGCACCCGTTGTAGGTGAACGTTGAGCTTATCACACCCGATCATCACGTGGTGTCTCGGCACGACGAACTTTGGCAGATGCATACTCAGGGAGAACACTTTTACCTTGAAATTTAGTGAGAGATCATCTTATAATGCTACCGTCAATTAGAGCAAGATAAGATGCATAAAGGATAAACATCACATGCAATCAATATAAGTGATATGATATGGCCATCATCATCTTGTGCCTTTGATCTCCAACTCCAAAGCATCGTCATGATCTCCATCGTCACCGGCATGACACCATGATCTCCATCATCTTGATCTATATCAATGTGTCGTTACATGGTCGTCTAGCCAACTATTGCTCTTGCAACTATTGCTATCGTATAGCGATAAAGTAAAGCAATTATTTGGCTCTTGCATTTTATGCAATAAAGAGACAACCATAAGGCTTCTGCCAGTTGCCGATAACTTCAACAAAACAGGATAATCTCATACAACAACTTATATTTCATCACGTCTTGACCATATCACATCACAACATTCCCTGCAAAAACAAGTTAGACGTCCTCTACTTTGTTGTTGCAAGTTTTACGTGGCTGCTACGGGCTTAGCAAGAACCGTTCTTACCTACGCATCAAAACCACAACGATAGTTCGTCAAGTTAGTGTTGTTTTAACCTTCTCAAGGACCGGGGGTAGCCACACTCGGTTCAACTAAAGTTGGAGAAACTGACACCCGCCAGCCACCTATGTGCAAAGCATGTCGATAGAACCAGTCTCGTGTAACCGTACGCGTAATGTCGGTCCGGGCCGCTTCATCCAACAATATCGCCGAACCAAAGTATGACATGCTGGTAAGCAGTATGACATGTATCGCCCACAAATCACTTGTGTTCTACTCGTGCCTATAACATCTACGCATAAACCTGGCTCAGATGCCACTGTTGGGGAACGTAGTAATTTCAAAAAAATTCCTACGCACACGCAAGATCATAGTGATGCATAGCAAAGAGAGGGGAGAGTGTTGTCCATGTATCCTCGTAGACCGAAAGCGGATGCGTCATGAAAACGCGGTTGATGTAGTCGTACATCTTCACGATCCGACCGATCTAAGTACCGAACGCACGGCACCTCGAGTTCAGCACACGTTCAACTCGATGACGTCCCACGAACTCCGATCCAGCAGAGCTTCGAGGGAGAGTTCTGTCAGCACTGCGGCCTGATGGCGGTGATGATGATGTTATCAATGCAGGGCTTCATCTAAGCACCGCTACGATATGATCGAGGTGGATTATGGTGGAGGGGGGCACCACACACGGCTAAGAGATCAATGATCAATTGTTGTGTCTCCAAGGGGTGCGCCCCACCCTGTATATAAAGGAGTGGAGGAGGGGGAGGGCCGGCCCTCTCTATGGCGCGCCCAAGGGGAGTCCTACTCCCACCGGGAGTAGGATTCCCTTTTTCCTAGTAGAACTAGGAACCCTTCCAAGTAGTAGGAGTAGGAGAAAAGGAAAGGGAAAAGAGAAGAGAAGGAAGGAAGGGGTGCCGCCCCTCCCCCTAGTCCAATTCGGACTAAGCATTGGGGGGCGGGGGGCGCAGCCTCCCCTCTCTCTTTCCCCTAAAGCCCAATAAGGCCCATATACTCCCCGGCGAATTCCCGTAACTGTTTGATACTCCGAAAAATACCCGAATCATTCAGAACCTTTCCGATGTCCGAATATAGTCGTCCAATATATCGATCTTTATGTCTCGACCATTTCGAGACTCCTCGTCATGTCCCCGATCTCATCCGGGACTCCGAACTACCTTCGGTAAATCAAAACACATAAACTCATAATACAAATCGTCACCGAATGTTAAGCGTGCGGACCCTACGGGTTTGAGAACTATGTAGACATGACCGAGACACGTCTCCGGTCAATAACCAATAGTGGAACATGGATGCTCATATTGGTTCCTACATATTCTACGAAGATCTTTATCGGTCAAACCGCATAACAACATACGTTGTTCTCTCCGTCATCGGTATGTTACTTGCCCGAGATTCGATCGTCGGTATCTCAATACCTAGTTCAATCTCGTTACCGGCAAGTCTCTTTACTCGTTCCGTAATACATCATCCCACAACTAACTCATTAGTTACAATGCTTGCAAGGCTTATAGTGATGTGTATTACCGAGTGGGCCCAGAGATACCTCTCCGACGATCGGAGTGACAAATCCTAATCTCGAAATAAGCCAACTCAACAAGTACCTTCGGAGACACCTGTAGAGCACCTTTATAATCACCCAGTTACGTTGTGACGTTTGGTAGAACACAAAGTGTTCCTCCGGTAAACGGGAGTTGCATAATCTCATAGTCATAGGAACATGTATATGTCATGAAGAAAGCCATAGCAATATACTAAACTATCAAATGCTAAGCTAACGGAATGGGTCAAGTCAATCACATCATTCTCTAATGATGTGATCCCATTAATCAAATGACAATCATGTATATGGCTAGGAAACTTAACCATCTTTGATTCAACGAGCTAGTCAAGTAGAGGCATACTAGTGACACTCTGTTTGTCTATGTATTCACACATGTACTAAGTTTCCGGTTAATACAATTCTAGCATGAATAATAAACATTTATCATGAAATAAGGAAATAAATAATAACTTTATTATTGCCTCTAGGGCATATTTGCTTCATAGATTTGTTGCGCTCACATAGGGAAAGGTATCTATAGATAACAAAACTGGGACCAACACAAATATGCTCGTTGGTTGTTTTTGTTCTTTGTTGCAACAGATTGTGCATCACCCCTTCATACATTGGTAGATGCACATGGTGCTGGTGCGTCCACTGTCCCGTGCAACTCATTAGCTGTTGTTAATCTAAGGCCCTGTTTGGTTAAAACTCCCTAGTCCCTACCTGCTTGGTTCCAGGGACTAAACATGGACTAGAGGTTATTAAATGACATGCTAAAAGACCATGTTACCCCTAGTAATGAACTAATAGAGACAAGTTGCGATGCGGGGAAGGGGCAACTGTTGGAAAAAGTCCCAAAAAGACTCCCTCGGTGTCTTCTTTCTTTAGTCCCTAAAAGTCCCTCATGCTTGGTTTAGATGGGACTGACACGGACTTTTTTTAGTCCCTACACCAAAATGTCCCTGTAAACAAACACCCTCTAATAATGCTGCTGGAAAATTGATGCAATGCCATAGTTAAAAGCAAATTACATGTTTAACGAATTTTATTGTTAATATAATCTCTCTCTTAATATTAATCAATTCCACCGTTTGAGAAATGCTACTGTCTTGGTTTCTTTCCCATTTAGATAAGTTTGATGCTTCTTTTTGTTGGCTTCTGTGTCATCCACCGTTATTGACCACTAGCTGTTTCCTTTGCACCTCTGTATAAACAGGGTTATCTACTTCACCTTGTTGCTATTGTGACGTTTTGTTGCACTGCACAAAACACTTTTGTTTTAAGAGTGTTTTGTGCATTTCAACCAAAATGTCACACCGACAACGTTGCTTGATTGTTTGATCTTAGTGGAATTACACAAGAGGAGATCATACTGTTGACACCTGATTTTCGCAAGATACAGAGTGAAAGGGTTTTCAGCATGAGAAAGTTTCATGTCGCCGAGTGGAACAACTTTGATGTTTAGGCTATCGCCATTCGACCTCATCTCAATGGCCGAAACAGTATTCCGAGTGACAAAATTTAGTGTTCTGAGTGCTTTTAGGCCTATTAAGCCCTAAATATGACCTCATATGAAGGAGCACTATAAAGGAATTGTCTTCATCTCGTCGATACAATCGATGTTCATATATAAATCATCTCAATCCGAGTTCATATGCAAAAGTTACAGTCAATATAGTGCGGACCAACTAGGAATCAAAATATTACGCTGCACATCAGACACATGTTGATGGGTGTCTTGTACAGTGCGTGAGCAATTAGCCATTGAAGCTGACCTCAAATCTAAAAGTATTTAACATGAATTTTTTTTGTCACGTCAAGCCGATCGATTTTCATATATAAATTGTCTCGATCCGAGTTAGTATGCGACCTGGGGAAGCAAGACAAGATCTGGCTGTGTTTTCAGTCGGAAATCCGAGTGGAAAAACATACATCCGAGTGAAAATTTACCGGTCGAGTGAAAATTTGCTGATCGGATGAACTTATTATTATCCGAATAAAAATATAGTCATCCGAGTGAAATTGTCCTCCATATGAAAATATTCCGAGTGAAAAGATAACCATCGGAACGAAAACTTGCCAATCGAGTAAGATATTGCTTTCTGAGTGGAAATATAGTCATCCGAGTGGAAATATAGTCACCCGAGTGAAAGATTTTCTTCCGAGTGAAAAAGTCCAGTCAGATGGTCTGAGTGAAAATCTCTAATTATCCGAGTGGATGAGCTCGAATCCGAGTGAAACTAAACATGTGCCCGAAAGTTTATCAAGATGACCTCGGATGAAGAAGTGTTCAATACAGAAGTTATGTGTATCATCAAGACGGTAAACTTTGGTTTTGGAGTCATCATCATCAGAGATAGTATATGGCCTACAAATTCACTACGAGACTCGGATAATCCAGTCTACTGCAAGACAGAGTCTGACTGGAAGGTAAAGATGACCTCGAGAAGTATTCAAGATTGCCTTATTTGAAAAAGTAATCAAAATGAGAGTTGTTCTCATCATCGAGGCGCACAAGTTTGATATTTGGTCCGTCTTGATCGGAGATCATATGCAAGCTCGGCGGCCCGTGCAAGGAGGAAGACAGAAGTTGGGCCAGATTCAGACTGTATCCGAGTAGGAATAGAACTAGGACTGTAGGACGTGAATTGATGTAATTTCTTGTAAGGAAAGCCTAGATGAATCCTTTACTTGTACGGGAAGTCCAGCCGCCTCTTATATATATTGGGGGTGATGGCCGATTGAACAACACACAATCGAACAAATCAATATACTACTTTTTCATCTATGTTTTATTTCTCCATCGTTTTCCTCTCTCGTTCTTCGTTGTTCCTCGAATTTGAGAGCTGCGAATCCTGAGGCTCTAGGGGCGAGCGAATCGACATAGGGCAGCCCATAGCCATCGCACTCCCTGACGGGGTCCCTCCCGGGGGTGCGGGGTTTCGGGTCTGCGAAAGCGCCCGTCGGCTGTCTTGCGTATCGCGCTGTCGGTCGGGTCTCCTTCGACGTGAGCTGCGGTGCATCACCCCTGGCATCGAGGGTACACGTGACGTGTTCATGTGTCAACACACTTTTTGGCGACTCCACTGGGGATCGAAGATCAATCATCATCATCCACCATGTCCGATCTTCCCAAGCCATCTGAGGTAGATGCCGATAACATCATTAAGCCCAGTCATGATGAGATATCGGTCGATCATCGCCAAGTCTATGAGGAGTACAAGAAGGCGCGCGAGGAGAAGGACTTGCAGGAGTTCCTTGCAAAGTTCAAGAAGGATCGCCAAGGCAACATCACTCCGATTGAAGAAATCAAGTTCCCTCCTCTTCAAGTCGAGCAGGTTAAACCCTCTGTAAGTACTGCCTTTTCTCCTGAGCAATGGGTTGAGATTGAAAGTCGTATTGCTAATGGTAACAATCTAGTCTATCAAACTTTCATAGAAAATACTAATGCTCAGAAGAATACATCTCAATCGTCTAGTGGTAATGATGGTGTAGCTGCTAGTGTGCAAAACCCTAATCTGGCTTTACCTATTGCATCGGCGCCTCCCGCGTCGATGGCTTATTATCTTACCCAAACAAATCATATTGTGACTGCACCCATCAACCCTATAATGAGCATGCCAGGTTCGGTGGCAACACCGAACCAAACCCTACCTACAGCTACAACCACTCGACCACTACCAAATTATGGGTCGACATACATGCCACAATTCCTACCTACAACTAGTAACCCTACTCCTCCTATGCCACTGCCACAAGCTTCATCGTCCACTATGGATGATGGTCTAGCTAATCTTAGAGAGGAGATGGTTAAGATGCTTCGAGAGAATTTTGGAGTTGAGTTACCTAGGAATCGGATTTACCAAAACCATACCCCGAGTACTTTGATGCCATCCAGTGCCCTCCATGATATAAAATTCCAGATTTTTTTAAGTTTAATGGAGAAGGCACAAAAACCACATGGGAGCATGTTAGTCAATATTTAGCACAATTGGGTGAGGCAGGCTCATTGAATGAATTGAAAGTGCATTTATTTCCTTTATCATTAATTGGTACCGCATTTTCATGGTTTGCTTCTTTACCACATGGTTCCATTCGGGTTTGGTCGCAGCTAGAGCAGAAATTTCATGATCACTTTTATAGCGGCGACAATGAACTCAAGTTGTCACATCTAAAATCGGTTAAACAAAAGCATGATGAATCGGTTTCGATTACGTCAAGAGATTTAGAGAAACAAAAAATCGGTGTTTTAGTTTGGTGATAACCGAGAGGGACTTGGCGGACCTAGTGCTGAGTGGTTTGAGAACTCCCATTAGAGAAAAGCTAGAAGGCTATGAGTTCTTAAATACCAACCAAGTCTTATAAAGGGCTTTGGCTCAGGAAAGCCGAAGCAAAGATCTCAAAGAAGTGCATAGATACAAAGCCAATCGTCCAAAGATGAATATGGTGGAATATGATAGTGATCACTCGGACGATGAGGGTGATGTTTTTGCTACTGAATTTGTTTGGCCATCTAAGGCCAAACCCTTTACTTGCAATGATCTGAAACCGATTCATAAGAATCGTGATGAAGAGATGAAATTTACTTTTAACATTGCTAAGTGTGATATAATATTTGATGCTTTGCTGCAGGCTAAGATTATTAGAATATCTCATACTTTACCGCCGTTTGAAGAGCTAAAACGGCGTGCTTATTGCATGTATCATAATTCTTTTTCTCATGCTACTAACGATTGCAATGTTTTTCGATGACAGATACAATCGGCCATTAATGACGGACGATTGAACTTTTCTGAGATGCAAGTTGATAAACAACCTTTTCCAATGAATACCATGGATTTGGAGGGGAAGAAGCTACTCATTTGGCCGGAGGTAGCCGAATCTGCTAATAAAGCTAATATCGTTGTTGGTGAGCCAAGGAAAGACATGGAAGGCAACACGGTCGTGGGGAGACATGTTGTGCTTGATAAGCAACCTGATGGCAAGCAAGTGATCACAATCACCATCAAGAATCCTACACTCAGGGGGCAACCGCAAGTGCAAGAAAATACTCGTGTTAAATTTGTCAAGCCTAAGAATCCAGAAGTTGGCAAGTGGAAGAAGAATGAAGCTAAAGTGCAGCACAAGCGAATCAAGCCAACTTTTGATATGCTGTCCAAGTATGCTAACCAGTCGGCCGGTTCTAGTTTTAATCGAACGACTCATCTGAAACGACCAAGGTCACCATCAGCTGATATGTTCAGACGGTATACAAAACCGAGTGGACCAAGGGCACAGTTTTCAGCAGAGCGGAGGCAATCTGTGTGGGATCGACTTGATTACTCATATAATGGCCGACTGAACATCGGTGACTATCAGTCGGCTGGTCAAAATATGCGACCGAGTGGAAAATATCCTAGTGTAAGAATGCACCCAGGTGGAAGCTATCCAAGTGAAAAAATGTGGCCAAGTGGATTCCATCCAAGTGAATTCCATCCGAGTGGATTCTATCCGAGTGACATCCATCCGAGTGGATTCCATCAGAGTAAAAAGGTGCGCTCGAGTGGAAATTTTATGCATCTGGAAAGTCGAAAAGAATGGCGTGTTAAATCACCAAGTGTTGCAGCAGTTGAGTCGGGAAACGGCAAGGAGAAAATGGATGCCGACTCACTTATCTTGGGCACTGAAACATTCGCCATACAGCAGCCAATTGTGCCTAGCAATCCGACTGAGCCGGTACTTATCGCGCCAAAGCACTCGGCTAATGACCATGAAGCAAGCACCAGCCAAGTAAAAACAAGAGATCCTAAATACACTCAACCAAAGTGGTGTCCTCCAGGGCTAACAAAGACACAAAAGAGGAAACTACAGAGGTTAAGGAGTCAAGAGATGGCAGAACAAGAGGCCGAGAAGCAAAGGGATAAGTTGTTCAATGACACTCGGCATATGATACCTACAAAACAAGTGTGGAGGCCCAAACAAATACAAGATGCAGTGGCTTCTACACCTATCATAGCGGCACCTGCACTACCAAAAGAGGATGACACAATCATTGCATCGTCTATGTTACCTATTGCTTCCTCTTCACTCGGACAAATTTCAGAATCGGTGGATGCACTCGAGGAGGAGGCTGATATATTGGACTATGAGTCTACGCCGGTTCATAAAGGTATGGATATCAATATGGTGTATTACTTACCTACTGAGTTTCGTGCTGTAGATGAGGAAGGGGAGGTGGCTCAGCTGGATTTTGGCCCTAAAACGCAATATTCGAGAAGCCAAAAGAACCAGTAACGCATTTGAAACCATTATATCTCAGAGGTCATATCAATGGGTCACCGCTCACTCGGATGCTTGTTGATGGTGGTGATGTGGTAAATCTTATGCCCTATTCGGTCTTCAAGAAATTGGGTTTGCCTGATGAAGAATTGATCAAGACCAATATGGTGCTCAACGTATTTGAAGGCAAAGAGAAAACTAAAGCCAAAGGTGTAATGTATGTGGAGCTTACAGTCAGAAGCAAAACTTTGGCTACTGCATTCTTTGTCGCTGAGGTGCAAGGTAACTACAACGTCATACTAGGACGTGATTGGGTTCATGCAAACCAGTGCATGCCATCCACTATGCACCAGTTTTTGATTCAGTGGGTTGATGATGAAGTGGAAGTCATTCATGCAGATAACTCAGCCTGTGTTGCTTTGGCCGATGCATCGGTGGATTGGCAACATCCCAATGCTACTTGCTTGACGGGACGTGACTTATCAGAGTTTGATTTTCTCAGCGCGACCAAGAATGGTTTTGTGCCCGTCTCTTTAAAGCCGACTGAATGCAATCGGCTCCAAGGTATGATATGTTTAAATGGATTCTAGCTCCGAGTGGTTACAAAAACGTCTTGTGAGATATTGGTCCAGCGAGAACGATATGTATGAGTCTATAGAGGAGTTGGATGACATGGATAAACTTGGACAAGGTTTTACATCGGCCGATCCATTAGAAGAGGTAGATATTGGAGATGGTTCAGTTACTCGACCGACGTTTGTAAACAAAAAATTGAAAGCCGATTGTAAAGCTAAGTTAATCGAGCTATTGAAAGAATATGTTTGTTGCTTTGCATGGGAATATCATGAGATGCCAGGTTTAAGCCGAGAGCTAGTGGAGCATCGGTTACCTATAAAGGCCGGTTTTAGACCATATAAACATTCGGCCAGAAAGTTTAATCCGAAAATATATGACCGGATCAAGGAAGAGATCGGTCGACTGCTTGAAGCTAATTTCATTCGACCTTGCAGGTATGCCGAGTGGATTTCTAACATTGTCCCAGTGGAGAAGAAGGGATCCGGCAAGTTGAGGGTGTGCATTGAGTTCAGAGATTTGAATAGGGCTACACCCAAAGATGAGTATCCCATGCCAATAGCCGATATGCTTATTAATGATGCTTCTAGACATAAGGTTATTAGCTTTCTAGATGGTAATGCCAGATACAATCAAATTTTTATGGTTGAAGAGGACATGTACAAAACGGCTTTCCGGTGTCCTGGTTTCCTTGGTTTATTTGAGTGGACAGTGATGACATTCAGATTAAAAAATGCTGGAGCCACATATCAAAGGGCTATTAATTTGATTTTTCATGATTTACTCGGTATCATACTTGAAGTTTATATTGATGATATTGTTGTCAAATCGGATGCTTTTGAATCTCACTTGGCCGATTTGCGTTTAGCTTTTGAAAGAATGAAAAAGTATGGACTGAAGATGAATCCTTTGAAGTGTGCTTTCAGCGTGTCAGCTGGCAAGTTTTTGGGTTTCATTATTCATGAAGAGGGCATAGAGATTGATCCCAAAAAGATAGAGGCCATACAGAAAGTGGAGGCTCCAACATGCAAGAGAGATATGCAAAAGTTCCTTGGCAAGGTCAATTATTTGAGAAGGTTCATAGCTAATCTATCAGGAAAAGTTGATGCATTTACTCCTATCCTTCGGTTGAAGAATGATGCTGATTTCACTTGGGGCAAAACAACAAGAAGCATTTGATATGATCAAGAATTATTTGTGCACTCCTCCGGTGATGAAAGCACCCAAGCATAGGGAACCCTTCAGGCTTTACATTGCAGCGGAGGAAGGAGTTATTGGTGCTGTTTTGGCTCAAGAGACCGAGGGAAAAGAGCATGCTATTACATATTTGAGCAGACGCTTATTGGACGCCGAGACAAGGTATACATTTATTGAGAAACTATGTCTATGCTTATATTATGATTGCGCAAAATTGAGACACTTTTTAGTGCCGAGTGCTTGTATAGTAGCTTGTCAAACCGATGTCATTAGATACATGCTGCATAGGCCAATTCTTAGTGGTAGAATTGGCAAGTGGGCTTATGCTTTGATTGAATATGATTTGGCTTATGAATCTCTAAAATCCATGAAAGGCCAAATTGTTGCTAATTTCATTGTTGAACATCGGATTAATGACAAGCATGATGTTGATATGAACCTTGTTTCATTAGTACCATGGAGATTATACTTTGATGGTTCAGTTTGTGGCAATGGCCAAGGTGTTGGTATTGTTTTTATATCTCCCCATGGTGCTATTTTTGAAGCCTCATGCCGCTTAGAATATTTTTGCACAAACAATCAAGCCGAATATGAAGCATTGTTATTCGGCCTAGAGATGTTACATGCTATAGGTGTTACACATATTGAGGCTTACGGTGATTCATTACTAGTGGTGCAGCAAATATCAAGAGTCTTTCAGTGTTTGGACGAATCACTTAATGTTTATCTTGATAAATGTCTAGATATAATTTCTACTTTGGATTGTTTTAGCATTGCACATATATCTAGACATGACAATTGGAAAGCAAATGAGTTGGCACAGCAAGCATCCGGATATCATGCTGATCACGGCATGTTTCATATCTCTCAAAGACCGATGTCTTGTCTTGCCAATATGGGAGAGGCCGAACCTGAACCCACTGATTCGGCCATTAACACAAAGTTTAGTGCAGGTGACAATCCCGACTGGAGGAAGCCCATTGTTGATTACTTGTGCAATCCGAGTGAAAGGGTGGACATGGCTGTTCGTCGTATGGCTTTGAAGTATACAATGAGAGATGATGGTCTTTATCGCCGAACAGTCGATGATGTTCTTCTAAAGTGTTTGGACGAGGACCAGGCAAGAGTTGCTATGGGAGAAGTACATGAAGGTATTTGTGGCACTCACCAGTCGGCTCCCAAGATGAAATGGTTATCGCGACGTGCTGGGTTTTATTGGCCGACTATGATTAATGATTGCTTAAGATATTATAAAGGGTGTGACGCTTGTCAAAAGTTTGGTGATATTCAATTGGCTCCTCGTGCTATGTTACATCCTATTATCAAACTGTGGCCTTTCAGAGGTTGGGGTTTAGACTTCATTGGACAAATCCATCTGTCTTCCTCAAAAGGTCATCGGTTCGTATTAGTGGCAATTGATTATTTCACTAAATGGTCTGAAGCAGTACCTCTCAAGAACATGACGCATACGGAGGTAATTCAATTCATAACCGAGCACATTATTCATAGGTTCGGTATTCCTCAAACGTTAACTACAGATCAAGGTTCATCTTCTATGTCACACCAAGTCACAGAGTTTGCCGAATCTTATAATATAAAGTTGCTCAATTCCTCTCCGTATTATGCCCAAGCTAATGGACAAGCCGAGTCTAGCAATAAATTTTAATCAAGCTCATCAAGAAGAAGATTGAGGATAATCCGTGGAGATGGCATGAGTTGTTGTCTGAAGCTTTATGGGCACATAGAATTTCAAGGCTTGGTGCTACGAAGGTGACCCCATATGAGCTAGTATATGGTCAAGAGGTTGTTTTACCAGTGGAGGTAAATTTGAATGCTTTGAGAATAGCCAAACAAAATAATTTATTGGTAGTAGACTTTTATAACTTAATGATGGACAATATTGATGAGGTTGCCGATAAACGTTTGGCTGCTTTAAAGGCCATCGAGAGAGACACATTGAGGGTGGCAAGAACTTACAATAAGAAAGTCAAGTTGGTGATCTCGTCTGGAAAGTGATTCTACCGATTGGTTCAAGGGATAGGAAATTTGGGAAGTGGTCTCCGAGTTGGGAAGGTCCTTTTAGGATTACAAGAATAGTTCCCGGAAACTCATATTTGGTGGAATCCATACAAGGGACGGTGTTACCTAGAGCTCTCAATGGCAAATACTTGAAGAAATACCACCGAGTGTGTGGCAAGAAGCCTAAGTAGGCAATGGCCTATATACAATTATCGCCCTTAGCACAAACATGGCCGATACATAATTATCGTCCTGAGAAAAATAAATGGCCGATGGAGTGTTGACATCGTCCTTAGAACGAACAACATGCATATTATTTTTCGGCGTGCAAGCTTTGCCGAAAAACAGGGGGGCATGTGTTGACACCTGATTTTGGCAAGATACAGGGTGAAAGGGTTTTCAGCATGAGAAAGTTTCACGTCGCCGAGTGGAACAACTTTGATATTTAGGCTATCGCCATTCGACCTCATCTCAGTGGCCGAAACTGTACTCCGAGTGACAAAATTTAGTATTCTGAGTGCCTTTCGGCCTATTACGCCCTCAATATTATCTCAGATGAAGGAGCAGTCTAAAGAAATTGTCTTCGTCTCATCGACACGATCGATATTCATATATAAATCATCTCAATCCGTGTTCATATGCAAAAGTTACAGTCAATATAGTGCGGACCAGCTAGGAATCAAAATATTACGCTGCACATCAGACACATGTTGATGGGTGTCTGGTACAATGCGTGAGCAATTAGCCACTGAAGCTGACCTCATATCTAAAAGTGTTCAACATGAAAGTTTTCCGTCTCGTCAAGCCGATCGATTTTCATATATAAATTGTCTCGATCCGAGTTAGTATGCGACCTGGGGAGGCAAGACAAGATCAGGCTGTGTTTTCAGTCGAAAATCCGAGTGAAAAAACTTATCATCCGAGTGAAAATTTACCGGTCGAGTGAAAATTACTGGTCGAGTGAAAGTTTGCTGACCGGATGAACTTATTATTATCCGAATAAAAATATAGTCATCCGAGTGAAATTGTCCTCCATATGAAAATATTCCGAGTGAAAAGATTACCATCGGAACGAAAACTTGCCGATCGAGTAAGATATTGCTTTCCGAGTGGAAATATAGTCATCCGAGTGGAAATATAGTCACCCGAGTGAAAGATTTTCTTCCGAGTGAAAAAGTCCAGTCAGATGGTCCGAGTGAAAATCTCTAATTATCCGAGTGGATGAGCTCGAATCCGAGTGAAACTAAACATGTGCCCGAAAGTTTATCAAGATGACCTCGGATGAAGAAGTGTTCAATACAGAAGTTATGTGTAACATCAAGACGGTAAACTTTGGTTTTGGAGTCATCATCATTAGAGATAGTATATGGCCTACAAATTCACTATGAGACTCGGATAATCCAGTCTACTGCAAGACCGAGTCCGACTGGAAGGTAAAAATGACCTCGAGAAGTATTCAAGATGGCCTTATTTGAAAAAGTAATCAACATGAGAGTGTTCGTATCATCGAGGCGCACAAGTTTGATATTTGGGCCATTTTGATCGGAGATCATATGCAAGCTCGGCGGCCCACGCAAGAAGGAAGACAGAAGTTGGGCCAGATTCAGACTGAATCCGAGTAGGAATAGAACTAGGACTCTAGGACGTGAATTGATGTAATTTCTTGTAAGGAAAATCTAGATGAATCCTTTACTTGTACGGGAAGTCCAGCCGCCTCTTATATATTGGGGGTGATGGCCGATTGAACAACACACAATCGAACAAATCAATATACTACTTTTTCATCTACGTTTTATTTCTCCATCGTTTTTCTCTCTTGTTCTTCGCTGTTCCTCGAATTTGAGAGCTGCGAATCCCGAGGCTCTAGGGGCAAGCGAGTCGACCTAGGGCAGCCCATAGCCGCCGCACTCCCTGAAGGGGTCCCTCCTGGGGGTGTGGGGTTTCGGATCTGCAAAAGCGCCCGTCGAGTGTCTTGCGTATCACGCTGTCGGTTGGGTCTCCTTCGACGTGAGCTGCGGTGCATCACCCCCGGCGTCAACACATACTTCCTATCCGTGTTGTTAAATTTGGTTCAGATCTTCTTCTTGTGAGTTGTTTGAATTTCGCGTCATGAGAGGTCAGTACTAGCCTTCTTTCACATGATTGTGCAGTGTGCTTTCATATGTTGTGCTACTTGTACGCTAATGTTGCTTGATTTTAGGGAACTGCACAAATGGAGATAAGACTTCCAATATGTATGTGCACCGTAATATCCCATTGAGGTAAGATAAGGATATTTCATAACTGTTGGTCTGTATTTTGTCACTTTCATCTAAAAATTAGCGTCGTTGTTTAGTGCTATACTTGTGCTCCCTAATGGACATGCCAAATCTTACATTGAAGGCGAAGCTTGTCTGTTATTGAACCAAGTGATGAAGGGGAAGAACAAGCGGAATAAAAACAAAAATCAACTCCCGGTGCTGTAATGAAGCACTGGAACTATGATGACACAAGTAATGATATAGTTTTGCATCTTAATTTATTGCTATGGCTGGAAGAGCAATTGTTTTGCCACTGATTTAATGCCACTCTTAATGTAGTATGTAATTATCTCTACTAGTGCAAACAGGGATCTTCTTTGAAGATACCATATATTTTAGTGGAACTGCACAAGAATATGTTGGAAACATTAAACTAATCGAGGAGTATATAGTAAGCATGGCAACCACAGTAGATAACAACAGATGGTTTCGGAGAAGTGCTTGATCTGTATGCTCTACACAATAAGCCCGCCTGAAAAAGGTTGCTACTCGCCCACGGATTTCATCCATATGATTGAGCTTTGTCATCTCTATTGGTGTTATGCTACTATTTAGATACTGTCATGAGAAAGTGGTATTGTCCTTGAGAAGTGCTTCATCTGTGTTGTTTTAAATATTTCATTTCCTTTTTTTCAAGCAAACAGGGATGCTAGCATTTAGTTGTTCTCTTGTCTTTTCACAATAGGAGCATCCTCCTCTGAAGAAGAATATGGAGTACGTCAGGATAAAGAAGCCAAGCCTCTCTTCTTAAGAAGGGAGCAGTTGAAGGATGGTTACATTATTGCACACAAGAATAAACTAACTTAAGCTCAGAAGGACTCACGGATCTCCATCTTTGTTGCTGTGATGGCCAGTACAATGTTGTTTTACAATTCCTTCCGGTGAGTTCCACTTTTCTAAATGTGTGCTCTGCATGGATCATGTAGGTTGACTGTTGCTACGTCTTGAGCTTGCGTTGGTTTCCCCCGAAGAGGAGAGGATGATGCAGCACAGTAGCATAAGTATTTCCCTCGGTTTTTGAGAACCAAGGTATCAATCCAGTAGGAGGCCACGCACAAGTCCCTCGTACTGCACAAAAACGATAGCTACTCGCAACCAACGTGATTAGGGGTTGTCAATCCCTTCACGGTCACTTACGAGAGTGAGATCTGATAGAGATAATATTTTTGGTATTTTTGATATAAAGATGCAAAGTGAAAAGTAAAGGCAAAGTAAAAACAAAGCAAGTATAAAAGTGATAGAGACTGATATGATGAGAATAGACCCGGGGGCCATAGGTTTCACTAGTGGCTTCACTCAAGAGCATAATTATTCTATGGTGGGTGAACAAATTACTATTGAGCAATTGACAGAATTGAGCATAGTTATGAGTATATCTAGGTATGATCATGTATATAGGCATCACGTCCAAGACAAGTAGATCGAAACGATTCTGCATCTACTACTATTACTCCACTCATCGACCGCTATCCAGCATGCATCTAGAGTATTAAGTAAAAAACAGAGTAACGCCTTAAGCAAGATGACATGATGTAGAGGAATAAATTCATGCAATATGATAAAAACCCCACCTTGTTATCCTCGATGGCAACAATACAATACGTGCCTTGCAACCCTTTTTGTCACTGGGTAAGGACACCGCAAGATTGAAACCAAAGCCATGCACTTCTCCCATTGCAAGAACTACCAATCTAGTTGGCCAAACCAAACGGATAATTCGAAGAGACTTGCAAAGATAACTCAATCATACATAAAATAATTCAGAGAAGATTCAAATATTATTCATAGATAAGCTGGATCATAAACCCACAATTCATCGGTCTCTACAAACACACCGCAAAAACAAGATTACATCGAATAGATCTCCACGAGAGAGGGGAGAACATTGTATTGAGATCCAAAAGAGAGAAGAAGCCATCTAGCTACTAGCTATGGACCCGAAGGTCAAGTAAACTACTCACACTTCATCGGAGAGGCTATGGTGTTGATGTAGAAGCCCTCCATGGTGGATGCCCCTCGTGAGCTCGAACAGGCCCCAAGATGGGATCTCGTGGATACAGGAAGTTGCGGCGGTGGAATTAGGTTTTTGGCTCCGTGTCGATCGTTTGGGGTGCGTAGGTATATATAGGAGGAAGGAGTACGTCGGTGGAGCATCGGGGGCCCACGAGGCGGGCGCGACCTAGGGGGCGCCCCACCCTCGTGACCGCCTCCGATGTTCCTTGGCATAGGGTCCAAGTCTCTGGATCACGTTCGGTGATAAAATCACGCTTCGAAGGTTTCATTCCGTTTGGACTCCGTTTGATATTCCGCTTTCTTGAAACACCGAAAAAGGCAAAAAAGCACAATTACAGGCTGGGCCTCCGGTTAATAGGTTAGTCCCAAAAATAATATAAAAGTGGAAAATAAAGCCCATTATAGTCCAAAACAGTAGATAAAGTAGCATGGAGCAATACAAAATTATAGATACGTTGGAGACGTATCAGGCATCCCCAAGCTTAATTCCTCCTCGTCCTCGAGTAGGTAAATGATAAAAAGAGAATTTTTGATGCGGAGTGATACTTTGGCATAATTTCAATGTAAATCTTCTTAATTGTGGTATGAATATTCAGATCCGAAAGACTCAAGACAAAAGTTCATATTGACATAAAAAATAATAATACTTCAAGCATACTAACTAAGAACTTATGTCTTCTCAAAATAACATGGCCAAAGAAAGTTCATCCTTACAAAATCATATAGTTAGGCTATGTTCCATTTTCATCACACAAAGATGTTCCCAACTTCTATACCCCCGATGACAAGCCAAGCAATTGTTTCATACTTAAATAATCTCAATCTTTTTCAACCTTCACGCAATACATGAGCGTGAGCCATGGATATAGCACTATGGGTGGAATAGAATATGATGATGGGGATTGTGTGGAGAAGACAAAAAAGGAGAAAGTCTCACATTGACGAGGATAATCAACGGGCTATGGAGATGCCCATCAAATGATGTCAATATGAGGAGTAGGGATTTCCATGCAACGGATGCACTAGAGCTATGAATGCTCAACAAAATAAAACTAGTGGGTGTGCATCCAACTTGCTTGCTCATGAAGACCTAGGGAATTTTGAGGAAGCCCATCGTAGGAATATACAAGCCAAGTTCTAAAGTGAAAAATTTCCACAAGTATAAAAAGACAACTTATGAGACTCACTATATGAAAAACATGGTGCTACTTTGAAGCACAATATATGAGACTCACTACATGAAGAAAAAGGTGCTACTTTGAAGCACAATATATGAGACTCACTACATGAAGAACAAGGTGCTACTTTGAAGCACAAGTGTGGAAAAAGAGATAGTAGCATTGCCCTTTTTATTTATTTTCTTTTTTTGGGACTTTCTTTTTTTCTTTTTGGCCTTTCTATTTTTTTGGGCAATGCTCTAATAATGATGATCATCACACTTCTATTGATTACAACATAAGGATTACAACTCGAAACTAGAACAAGGTATGACTCTATATGAATGCCTCCGTGATGTGTTAGGGATGGTGCAATGAATCAAGAGTGACATGTATGAAAAATAATGCATGGTGGATTTGCCACAAATACGATGTCAAATACATGATCATGCAATGGCAATATGACAAAAGTAAAGTATGTCATGATGATAATGAACGGAACGGTGGAAAGTTGCATGGCAATATATCTTGGAATGGCTATGGAAATGCCATAATAGGTAGGTATGGTGGCTGTTTTGAGGAAGATATAAGGAGGTTTATGTGCGATAGAGCGTATCATATCACAGGGTTTGGATGCACCGACTAAGTTTGCACCAACTCTCAAGGTGAGAAAGGGCAATGCACGGTACTGAAGAGGCTAGCAAAGGCGGAAAGGTAAAAGTGCGTATAATCCATGGACTCAACATTAGTCAAAAGAACTCATATACTTATTGCAAAAATTTAGAAGTCATCAAAAATCAAGTACTACACGCATGCTCCTAGGGGGATAGATTGGTAGGAAAAGACCATCGCCGTCCCCCGACCGCCACTCATAAGGATGCACAAGCCGTGTACACTTCATGTTTCAAATTTGTTACACAACTTTAACCATACGTGCATGCTATGGGATTTGCAAACTTCAACACAAGCATTTCTCAAATTCACAACTACTCAACTAGCACGACTTTGATATTATCACCTCCATATCTCAAAACAATTATCAAGCATCAAACTTATCTTAGTATTCAACGCACTCAAAAGAAAGTTTCACATATCTTGAATACCAAGTATATTAATATTAAGCAAATTACCATGCCATTAACGACTCTCAAAATAATCTAAGTGAAGCATGAGAGATCAATAGTTTCTTTAAAACAAATCCACCACCGTGCTCTAAAAGATCTAAGTGAAGTACTAGAGCAAAAATTATCACGCTCAAAAGATATAAGTGAAGCACTATGAGCAAAACTATCAAGCTCAAAAGATATAAGTGAATCACATAGAGTATTCTATCAAATTTCAATTCATGTATGGCTCTCTCAAAAGGTGTGTACAGAAATGATGATTGTGGTAAACTAACAAGAAAAGACACAAATAATACAAGACGCTCCAAGCAAAACACTTATCATGTGGTGAATAAAAATATAGCTCCAAGTAAATTACCGATGGAAGTGGACGAAAGAGGGGATGCCTTCCGGGGCATCCCCAAGCTTTGAATTTTTTGTGTACTTGGATTATCTTGGGGGTGCCATGGGCATCCCCAAGCTTAGGCTCTTTCCACTCCTTGTTTCATAATCCGTCAAAAGAATTCACCCCAAACTTGAAAACTTCACAACACAAAACTCCATAGAAATCTCGTGAGCTCCGTTAGAGAAAGAAAACAAAGACTACTTTAAGGTACTGTAATGAACTCATTATTTATTTATATTGGTGTTAAACCTACTGTATTCCAACTTCCCTATGGATCATAAACTATTTTACTAGCCATAGATTCATCAAAATAAGCAAACAACACGCGCAAAACAGAATCTGTCAAAAACAGAACAGTCTGTAGTAATCTGTAACTAACGCAAACTTATGGAACTCAAAAATTCTACCAAAATTATAAGACCTAGAAAAAATTTTTATTGATCAGAAGCAATTGGAATCAGTATTTTATCACATTCTGGTGATTTTTAAAAATTCGGGCACTGAGCGCAAAGTTTCTGGAAACTACAGCAAGATCAAATAACTATCATCCAAGAAGATGCAATAGGTTTAACTTGGCACAAACACTAATTAAAAGATAAAACCACATCTAAACAGAGGCTATATGGATTATTTATTCCTAAACAGAAGAAAAAATAAAAAAATAAAAATAAAATTGGGTTGCCTCCCAACAAGCGCTATCGTTTAACGCCCCTAGCTAGGCATAAAAGCAAGGATAGATCTAGGTAGTGCCGTCTTTGGTAGGCAATCCATAAGTGGCTTTCATAATAGATTCATATGGTAATTTTATTTTCTTTCTAGGAAAGTGTTCCATGCCTTTCTTTAATGAAAATTGGAATCTAATATTTCCTTTTCCTTCATATCAATAATTGCACCAATCGTTCTAAGGAAAGGTCTACCAAGAATAATAGGACATGAAGGATTGCAATCTATATCAAGAACGATAAATCTACGGGCACATAATTCCTATTTGCAACAATAAGAACATCATTAATTCTTCCCATAGGCTTTTTAATAGTGGAATCCGCAAGATGCAAGTTTAGTGAGCAATCATCAAAGTCATGAAAATTAGCAAATCACACAAGGTTTTGGGAATAGTGGAGACACTAGCACCCAAATCACACAAAGCATGAAACTCATAATCTTTAATTTTAATTTTAATAGTAGGTTCCCACTCATCATAGAGCTTCCTAGGGATAGAAACTTTCAACTCAAGTTTTTCTTCATAAGATTGCATCAAGGCATCAACAATATGTTCGGTAAAGGGCTTATTTTGACTATAAGAATGAGGAGAATTTAGCACGGATTGCAACAAGGAAATACAATCAATTAAAGAGAAATTTTCATAATTAAATTCCTTGAGATCCAAAATAGTGGGTTTAGCAACATCTAGGTTTTTATTTCCTTCAACCCCACTTTTATCAATTTCATCATCAAGATCTAAAAACTCCGAATTCTTAGAACGCCTTCTAGGTAAAGGAAGAACATATTCAGTTTCATCAAGATTCATATTGCAAAACAAAGATTTAATAGGGGACACATCAATAACTTTTAGATCTTCATCTTGATTATCATAGGAGTTATAAGAACATGCTTTAATTAAGGCATCTTTGGAAGCACGCATCCTAGCGGTTCTTTCTTTGTACTCATCAATAGAAATTCTCATAGCTTTGAGAGACTCATTGTTATCATGCTTAGGAGGTATAGATCTAAGCTTTAAAGAATCAACCTCAAGAGAAATTCTATCAACGTTCCTAGTCAAATCATCAACTTTAAGCAATTTCTCTTCAAGCAAAGCATTAAAATTCTTTTGTGAATTCATAAACTCTTTAACACTACTTTCAAATTCAGAGGGAATCTTATTAAAATTTCCATAAGAGTTGTTGTAGGAATTTCCATAATTATTAGAAGGATTACTAGGATAAGGCCTAGGATTAAAATTCCCTCTATAATGCGTTGATACCAAAATTATTCCTACCAACAAAATTCACATCCATAGATTCATTATTATTCTCAATCAAGGTAGACAAAGGCATATCATTAGGATCAGAAGAAACACTCTTAGTAGCAAATAATTTCATAAGTTCATCCATCTTTCCACTCAAAATATTGATTTCTTCTATCGCATGCACTTTTTTATTAGTAGATCTTTCAGTATGCTATTGAGAATAATTAACCATAATATTATCTAGGAGTTTAGTAGCATCTCCTAGAGTGATTTCCATAAAAGTGCCTCCCGCGGCCGAATCTAAAAGATTTCTAGAAGCAAAATTCAATCCGGCATAAAATTTTTGTATAATCATCCACAAGTTCACTCCATGAGTAGGACAATTATGTATCATTAATTTCATTCTCTCCCAAGCTTGTGCAACATGTTCATGATCAAGTTGCTTAAAATTCATAATATCGTTCCTAAGAGAGATAATCTAAGCGGGAGGAAAATACTTAGAGATAAAAGCATCTTTGCACTTGTTCCAAGAATCAATACTATTTTTAGGCAAAGATGAAAACCACGCTTTAGCACGATCTCTAAGCAAAAAAGGAAATAGCTTCAATTTAACGACATCATTATCGACATCTTTTTTCTTTTTCATATCACATAAATGAACGAAGCTATTCAGATGAGTAGTGGCATCTTCACTAGGAAGGCCGGCGAATTGATCTTTCATAACAAGATTCAACAAAGCAGTATTGATTTCACAAGTTTCAGTATTGGAAAGAGGAGCAATCGGAGTGCTAAGTAAATCATTATTATTGGTATTGGTGAAGTCACACAATTTGGTAGCATCTTGAGCCATTGCGACAAACAAGCAATCCAACACACGGGCAAACAAGCGGACGAGAAAAAGGCAAAGGGAAAAAGAGGAGGAGATGGGAAAGAGAGGGCGAATAAAACGGCAAGGGTGAAGTGGGGGAGAGGAAAATGAGAGGTAAATGGAAAATAATGTAATGCAAGAGATAGGGATTGTGATGGGTACTTGGTATGTTGACTTTACGTAGACTCCCAAGAACGGCGCCGTAAATCCTTCTTGCTACGCCTTGAGCTTGCGTTGGTTTTCCCGAAGAGGATAGGATGATGCAGCACAGTAGCATAAGTATTTCCCTCAGTTTTGAGAACTAAGGTATCAATCCAAGAGGAGGCCACGCACAAGTCCCTCGTACCTGCACAAAACGATAGCTACTCACAACCAACGCGATTAGGGGTTGTCAATCCCTTCACGGTCACTTACGAGAGTGAGATCTAATAGAGATAATATTTTTGGTATTTTTGATATAAAGATGCAAAGTGAAAAGTAAAGGCAAAGTAAAAACAAAGTAAGTATAAAAGTGATAGAGATTGGTATGATGAGAATAGACCCGGGGGCCATAGGTTTCAATAGTGGCTTCTCTCAAGAGCATAATTATTCTACGGTGGGTGAACAAATTACTATTGAGCAATTGCCAGAATTGAGCATAGTTATGAGTATATCTAGGTATGATCATGTATATAGGCATCACATCCAAGACAAGTAGATCGAAACGATTCTGCATCTACTACTATTACTCCACTCATCGACCGCTATCCAGCATGCATCTAGAGTATTAAGTTAAAACAGAGTAACGCCTGTAAGCAAGATGACATGATGTAGAGGAATAAATTCATGCAATATGATAAATACCCCATCTTGTTATCCTCGATGGCAACAATACAATATGTGCCTTGCAACCCTTTACATCCCGGGTAAGGACACCGCAAGATTGAACCCAAAGCCATGCACTTATCCCATTGCAAGAACTACCAATCTAGTTGGCCAAACCAAACGGATAATTCAAAGAGACTTGCAAAGATAACTCAATCATACATAAAAGAATTCAGAGAAGATTCAAATATTATTCATAGATAAGCTGGATCATAAACCCACAATTCATCGGTCTCAACAAACACACCGCAAAAAAGAAGATTACGTGAATAGATCTCCACGAGAGAGGGGGAGAACATTGTATTGAGATCCAAAAGAGAGAAGAAGCCATCTAGCTACTAGATATGGACCCGAAGGTGCAAGTAAACTACTCACACTTCATCGAGAGGCTATGGTGTTGATGTAGAAGCCCTCCATGGTGGATGCCCCCTCGGCGGAGCTCCTAAACAGGCCCCAAGATGGGATCTCGTGGATACAGGAAGTTGCGGCGGTGGAATTAGGTTTTGGCTCTGTGTCGATCGCTTTGGGGTGCGTAATGAGGTATATATAGCAGGAAGGAGTACGTCGGTGGAGCATCAGGGGGCCCACGAGGCAGGGGGGCGCGCCCTGGGGGGGCGTGCCCCCCACCCTCGTGACCGCCTCCGATGTTCCTTGACGTAGGGTCCATGTCTCCTGGATCATGTTCGGTGAGAAAATCACGTTTCCGAAGGTTTCATTCCGTTTGGACTCCGTTTGATATTCCGTTTCTTCGAAACACTGAAAACGGCAAAAACAGCAAGAATTTCGGGCCTCCGGTTAATAGGTTAGCCCCAAAAATAATATAAAAGTGGAAAATAAAGCCCATTATAATCCAAAACAGTAGATAAAGTAGCATGGAGCAATAAAAAATTATAGATACGTTGGAGACGTCTCAACTATTTAAACTGTCAATTCGTAGTATAGTTTGCTTTATACTAATCACTTTTTCTGTATTTATGGAAACAGGGGTGCTCAGCTTGATTTCAATGGGAATTGCACAAAATGTTGACGAATACATCGAATATTCTCGAATCATTCATTTCCACCACAAGAAAGGAGGTGCCGATATGTTCAAGGCGTTGGAACATATAAAGGCAAAATCATACAAGCTACGCAAGAATTTGGTTGATTTTGGTGGAACTGCACAAAAAGAATAGCCGGTTTATTTAGCAGAGGTGCCATGTCAATGTCCGAACTGGTGCCAAACCCTGGTCATTCCACAATCGTAGGCATTCGATATTTTGGAATGGGAAAACCTTGTCAAAGTTAGCTCATTGATGTAAGCAAAACAACACGCATTTGACATTTTGGAATGGGACAACCTTGTCAAATTTTGCTCATTGATGTTAGCAAGAAGACATGCGTTTGATATTTTCGAATGGGACGCCCTTTGCTGTTAGCAGCATCGATCGATTTTTATTTACTCTTTAGTTGTGAAGTAAATATTGGCTCTGACATGTGAATCGCTGAGATGCATAATCATCGATTGTTTTGAATGTTCTCTATGAATTGCCAGGCCTGTGTGTTGATTGCAATGTACAGGAACGCTAAATTTTGTACTCCCTCTATTCCTTTTTACTTCGCATATTAGATTTCTTTCAAGTCAGTTGATTTTACATTGTGAATGTTGATACTTTTTTCTATAAGATTGGTCAAAGTAGAGATACTTTGACTTCAGACAAAACTCATATGTAGACTAAAAAGGACCGGAGGGAGTACATGTGAAACTGCTGTAAACGAGGTGATCACCCTGGGAATAATGCTAGTACGTATTGTTTTGCATGTTCATCCAATGCCAGTGAAACAAGAATTCAAACAATCGAACTAAATTCGTTCATACACTATCGGATTTCATATAAACATGTCGGATTTCATTACATTTCATACATTTTTCAACTAAAAAGGGGTGCGCCGGAGGTATAATTAATTAATCATAGCACCCGTGTCCGGCTAAGCTGAACAGGAGCTTCTTCTCCAGCGGACTAAGCTTCAGTGACATAATAGCAGGTGCAGTTGCATCACTTACATGTGGGTCAGATGCCTCTTGGGCCCACATGCCAGTGACCCAACTAGACCTGCAGTTAAGTAACTAAAGCAGCGTCCGTCTCCAACATAGCTCTCCGACTCCATGTCGCCACCAAGAAGCTAATCGGCTATCAATGGTCAACCTGCCTAGCTTGGCTTCAACCGGAGGGTAGCAGCGGTGGCCTTGCTTGGACCTGAGTGGCGGCGACCTACCATGTTCTACTCTTCCTCATTTTCTGTATGGTGCGGCCTCGTTGGCAGCAGGGCGGGGCCTCGACGGAGCCGGCGATGTCATATGTCTCGTTGCCGGCGGGGCGGTGCCTCGGCAGAGCGAGGGAAATCCTCCCCCTCGTTTCCGTCAAGGTGGGGCCTCGGCTGAGCCGGCGATGTCCTCTGCCTCATTGGTGGCGGGGCGGGGCCTCAGTGGAGTAGGGCCTCCGCCTCGGTGCCGGCAGGGCGGGGCCTCGGCGGAGCCGGCGGTGTCCTCCGCCTCGTTGTTGGTGCCGCGGGGCCTCGGTGGAGTAGGGCCTCCACCTCGGTGCCGGAGGGGCGGGGCCTCGGCGGAGCCGGTGATGTCCTCTGCCTAGTAGTTGGCGCCGCGGGGCCTCGTCGACAGTAGCGGAGCGGGGACTCGTCGGAGCCGGCATTGTCCTCTGCCTCGTCCTCGGTCTCGCCAAACAGCGCCTCGCCCGCTTCATCGCCCTCTTTGCAGGCGGCCGCAGCCTCCGCCACCCGCATGCGGTACCGCCAGTACTCGAGGCGGCCCTCACGGGCGGAGCGGTACGAGTCGAGCATGCCTCCTGCTCCACCCGCTCCGTGGTGATCTGCTCCTCCGCCTGCAGGTGCTCCTGGAGGAGATGGTGGTTGTAGGCGGCGTCGGCCTGCGCCTCCTAGAACTGCTCCTCACGCTTCTGCCTCACCGTGTCCATGTATTGGGCACGGGCCTCGCCGATGGTCATGGTGCAATGCACCGGCGAGGATGGCGCGTAGGAGGGGGTTGTTGTCGGATCATCGACTACCATGTTCTCCATTGGGACATCGTCGTCCTCCGGCTATCTGTCGGCCAGGCAGTCGGCAGCAATGGCTGCCATCTCCTTGTGGTCCATCGTCCGCCCGTCCCGAAGAGCGCTGGAGCGCGAGGAAGCCATGGTGGGCAGTAGTGATGTGGGCAGGAGAAAGGGAACGGAGGCGGATGACTGTGGCTATGGCCAGCGCAACAGTTTATATAGCAATGGTGGGCGGCGGACGGACAGACGTGTGGTGCCGGTGTAGCCGCCTCGGCAACCACGTATCATTAATGTGGGCGGCAGATAGACGGAAGGACGGCACTTGTATCATTTGAAGGCGGAGCAATCGCCTGCACTGGGAAGCAGGGCGGGCGGCGCTGACCGTTTCGGGCGGAAAACATGCGTGGGCGAGGGAGGCAGACTGGGTGGGCCAGGGCAGTCAGACTCATGCTTGGCAGCGAGTCAGTCCAGCAGCCGGACATGCTGGCTCGCCAGCAAGCTCGCCGAGCCGAGCGACGACAATCAGACGATGGACGTAGCTTCCGACCAGGAGCCGGCGCCACTGTCCAAGCCAGTTCATGCCGTGTTCACCATAGAGTAGGTGCGGCCCACTTCGACGCCCTAATGGCGGAAGAGCTACCAGCGCAGGAGGACCTGCTGCAACCTCCGTCTCCTCAACGAGCACCGGTGAACAAGCGAACGACAATGCCGTCGCGGACATGTGGCCCTATGATCCTGGCTTCCTGAATGAGCAGTGGGCGTTGTATCAGACCATCTGTAGGGCCCGCGAGGCCCTCTCTGTCGTCCTTCGAGTTGTTGCTCTCGCCATGGCGCCACCATCTCGCGTTGTCAACATGGTCAACGGCATGAGGAATGAGGAGATGACTTTACTTGGAGAGGATGACAGTGGGGACCCACCAGGGCCGCCGCACGTACGCAAGTGCCTCCTTATTATATACAACTGTAATATTTTTGCTTCGTCCTGGTTTCCTGACATCACGGTTCCACACCATTGTCAACCTATGTAGTCAATAAACAAGAGAATTGCACAAGGAGCAGCCGACAACTGGGACCAAGCAGCTCAAGCAGTATTTGTCTTTTCGAGGTGTGAGCACTTCAAAGTTTTTCTTGAGCGATGTTTCCGTTGTTGTTCAGAAAAGAGCAGGGTATTAACTTGGCGGGTTGTGGCCCGTCTTGCCCAGGCCAGATATCCAGCCCAGATATTAATTTTTTTCAAGCTGAAAATGGCTAGCCCAGCTATACTTTTTTTTGAGGAATACCCATGCAAGGTCAACTTGTTATTCTCCGCCCCGCTGGGCTGCAAATCTTTCCTAGGAGGGATGCATTAGGCTTAACAAGAAAATGGGCTTTAAGAAATAATAAATGGGATGTAATTATAAAAACTGGGTTGTAACTATAAAAAAATGCACCAAGCACGTAATTACTTTATAAAATATTATTTCTGGATTTTGAAAATTTTAATTTCATTAATTATTGCACGCGCAATGTTTCATTGAATTTTTACGTAATACAAATTTAGATTGAAATTGTATTTAACGTGACTAGAAATTTCGGGATAAAAATATTTCGGATCCGATCAAAATGTGGGAAATTTTATTGAATTCTGTTTTGAACGGTTGGTTGGAATTATTAATCGTTGTCCTAGCTAGAAAATGGGTTGTACTTTTATCAAACTGTAAATGGGCTATAGTAAATTTCATTAGAATTCAAAAATGGGTTGTACATTCTTACAAATCTCAAATGGGCTATAAGTTCTCTGCCACACACTTGTGGGCCTACTAAGTTGACGCGTCCCCTAAAAAAATAATTGACGCGTATGCAAGGCTTTGTCAACTTATAGTCAACACACGGTTCTAGCAGAAGTGGCCGTTGGATGTCCATCCAACGGATGTCGTGCTTCTTCTTCAATATCAGATATTATAGCTTCACCCACCCAAAAAATGATTCCTCCCCCTGACATCTGGGGCGCACCATTTCAGAAGCAGACCTATGGGCCTACTAAGTTGACGCGTACCAAGGGCTTTGTCAACTTAATCAATATAAACGATTCTAGCTGCAGTTACCATACAATGTCCATCCAACGGCCATCATGCTTCTTCGACCTCTGGTCTTCTTGCTCCAGCCGCCCAAAGCAGCGCTAGTCATGCTGCCTGCTCCTGCCTCGCGTGGCCGGCTGTGCTGCCATGGAGGCCTCACCGCCCCCTAGTACTCCCACCGCTGGCCAAGCCATCCCTCCACTCACCCACACCCCCTGTTATTATGCGGCGACGGCAGCCACACACCGCAGCAGAACCAGTGAACCCTCGTACTCCTCTCCGCGTGGGCATCCACTGCCGCGTCTTCCCCGGCTCCGTGTCGTCCCCTTCCTAGGCCTCGTCGACGTCCATCGACTTGGTGCTCTCGGTGCGGCGTGGTCAATGTGGTCAACGACCGACTTCCATCAGAAGAGTACTGTACGTGGAGAGGCTGACAGCTTCGTCCACAGCCGCAGCAAGGAAGTGCCTCCTTATTACACAGAAAATAATGCTTCCTCCACCTGACAGCGGGGACCCACCGGACGGGCCACCGTATTTCACGAAAAAACGTTTCCCCGTGACTGCTAGGACCCACCAGCTACATCTTCGCACACAAGGAAGTGCGTCCATATTACGGGAAAAAAATGATTCGCCCCCTGACTGCTGGGACCCACCAGCTACATCTTTGCACGCAAGGAAGTGCCTAACAGTCGAGACCGACCTGGTCGAAGCGTACGTAGCGTTGTCATTCTGGTCGCGAACGTGTACGTACATACTGGTTGATGTAGAGGCGCGCACGTGTCGTAGTAGAGGCGTGCACGTGTGGTAGTAGAGGCACGCACGTAGCATGTACACGTACGTACAACGGCCAGGGTGCAAGAAAGTAAATACGGCCACGTACGTACATACGGGTGGGGTCTCGAATGCCTACTCGCGCATATGTACGGCCAGGGCTCGTGTACATGGTTGTGGCTGGGTCGGAACGGAGAAACTGCGTCGTTGTCGTGTTCATGGGGAGGCAACGGAATGCGTCGTGTTCATCGGGAGGCAACGGAACGCGTGCTGTTCATCGGGAGCCAACCAACTTGGACGGAATAGGCGATGGAAACGAGGCATGGCGTACTGCAGAACGGAGGAAACAGCCTTGTGTTCGACCGACCACGGTGGAAACGGTATCCTGTTCTTCGGGAGGGGTCTGGCGTACCGCAAAATGGAGGAAACGGACCTCCTATGGTCGAAACGGGGTCCTATTGATCGGGAGGGGTGTGGCATACTGCAAAACGGAGGAAACAGACTTGTGTTGGAGTGCTACAGTCGAAACGGGGGTCCTGTTCATCGGGAGGGGTGTGGCATACCGCAAAACGGGACTCCACGGGATACTGTTCATCTCCACCGTCGACCTCCTCCAGCCTCCACGGGCTCCTGTTCATCCACCATCGACCTCCTCCAGCCTCCACCTGCTCCTGTTCATCCACGGGCTCCTGTTCATCCAGCCTCCGCGCGCTCCTCCACCAGCTACTATTCAACCAGCCCTCTCCACGGGGTCCTGTTCAACCACCCCTCCACGAGCTACTGTTCATCCAGCCCTCCACCATCTACTGTTCAACCAGCCCTGCACGGGGTCGTCCTGTTCATCCAGCCCTCCACGGGGGTCCTGTTCATCCACCCCTCCACCGGCTTGATCGGTCGGGGTACTGTTCACCTAGCGGCAACGGCCTCTACTACCACGGGGTCCTGTTCATCCAACCCCCCACCGGGAACTGTTCATCCAAACCCCCCAACAACGCTCATTGTTCATCCAGAGGCAGCATCGATCGGCTTCAGTTAGCAGTAGTAGCGGCGAATCACTCGGGTTCGATTAACGACAAGGATCGATCAATCGCTCGGGTTCGATGAACGCGTAACTGCGGTGCAATCGCTCGGGTTCAGTTAGGTCCCAAAGCCTCGCTCGGGTTCAGTTAGAGCCCAACGCCTCGCACACACGCGCGTACGTATGAGAGAAACGCGCATCGCTCGTCCCCCAACTAGCCACCGTAACCGGGAACTCCCCAATATTTTCCTCGCCCTCGCTTCTACCACGGTCTTTTCCGTCATGGATGGCCCAAAGAATGTCATGCGGCTGCGTCTCCGTCCTGCCCAGGACGAAAAGCCCATTTTCTGTCATGATTTTTTGTCATAGAAGTAGGACCCCACCAAATCTATGATGATACCGGGTTTTGTCACAATTATCGTCATAGAAGTGTCATAAGTATGACAGAAAAAATTCGTTCGGCCCAAAATGTCACGGATGTGTCTTTTTTTTGTAGTGCTTGTATCTTCATGGCCCATTAGTCCGGCCCATGTCACATAGCCCGGACACCCGAGGACTGAGGGAGTCCCGGACTAGGGGGTGTCCGGATAGCCGGACTATCATCACGACTGGACTCCTGGACTATGAAGATACAAGATTGAAGACTTCGTCCTGTGTCCGGATGGGACTTTCCTTGGCGTGGAAGGCAAGATTGGCGATACGGATATGTAGATCTCCTACCATTGTAACCGACTCTGTGTAACCCTAACCTTTCCGGTGTCTATATAAACCGGAGGGTTTTAGTCCGTGGGGACGAACAACAATCATACCATAGGCTAGCTTCTAGGGTTTAGCCTCCTTGATCTCGTGGTAGATCTACTCTTGTACTACCCATATCATCAATATTAATCAAGCGGGAGTAGGGTATTACCTCCATCGAGAGGGCCGAACCTGGGTAAAAACATCGTGTCCCTTGTCTCCTGTTACCCTCCACCTAGACGCACGATTCGGGACCCCCTACCGAGATCCGCCGGTTTTGACACCGACATTGGTGCTTTCATTGAGAGTTCCTGCGTATGCCGTCACCAACAGGCCCGATGGCTCCTTCGATCATCAACAATGACGCGGTCCGGGTGAGACTTTTCTCCCGAACAGATCTTTGTATTCGGCGGCTTTGCCTTGCTGGGCCAATTCGCTGGCCATCTAGAGCAGATCGAAAAGCTACGCCCAGCCATCAGGTCAGATTTGGAAGTTTGAACTGCAGACGGCCGATATCCGCGGAGACTTGATCTTCGACGGATTCGAGCCACGCCAAGCGTGCCGCCTTGTCTCATTGGGCATGATCTAGCTCTGCAATTAACAAAGTGCCTTGAGGCCGCACCAAAGATCCGCTCCGACCCTTAATCCGGAGCCGGATTCCCCGATCAAGGACGAGTGGTTGGACACCGCCTCGGGGGCTACGATCCCTACGGCGATTGAGCCGAACTCCGTCCCTGTCCTTTGCAAAGACCTTGACGCCAGGGTGTCTGTCGGTGTTCTGGGAACGGGGGTCCCCATACTTGCCTGCCTGCGGCCTGCGGCGTGGCTCAAAGGAGGCCCAGGACGGCCCATCCTCATCAACGCAAGCTCAAGACCCTCGCGAGGGGCCAAGCCTGGCGGGGCGGACGACCAGGAGCTTCCTCAGGCACGGCCTCGTCGGTGGCTCATGAGGAGGCAGAGAGTTCAAGGCAGGGTACCTCGCGAGGTGCCCATGACGTAAGCCATGGCGACCAAGGGCGCCCGATCGAGGCGCCAGCCGCCTGGCGTCCTCCTTTCCTCTTTGGTGCAAAGGGAGCAAGCGCAGGCGAGAGCATCAAGCAAAGGCATCCGTTTCAGTGCAACAAGACCAAGACCAGCCGCAACGGCTGGGAGGGAGTCATCGTGGAGCCCAAGCAAGCATCACCACCAGAGCCTTTGGCAGGCGAGGACCAACTTTAGTCAGGATAAGTGTACCCATTGTTCCCCTTCAAAATGGCCAATTGTTGGCGCCCTTCCCGCTCAATATTTGGGAAGAGGCCCAGGGCCTTCGTCTATAAGTAGAGCTAGCCACCATAGTAGGACGAGAGGAAGACGATCGGAGGGAGAGCATCCAGAGAGAGAGATAGAGACCCAATCCTCAAGCTAGAGCGACGGGACACCACCTAGCAGTTCATCACACCCACCAAGAATGCAGAGACCCTCGAGGCTGTTCTTCCCTCAGACTGTTCTTCATCAGCCCAAGAGGCAATCCACCACACCACAAACTAGAGTAGGGTATTACACCACAGCGGTGGCCCGAACTAGTATAAATCTCGTGTCTCTTGTGCTGTTCTTTCTAGTAGTTTAGGTCCTTGCGATTCGGGCGAGGTACGAGGCGGTGGAGGGTTGGATCTCCGCGCACCCCAGAGTTCGAACCTTAAGGGTGCCGGAACCCGAAATCCGACATTTGGCGCGCCGGGTAGGTGCGCGGAATCCGCTTCTGCCGCCGTGTCCCGTCGCATCGTCATCACCATGTCCGGCGACCAAGCTGGCAACCAGATCCTTGGGCGGCGTGGCCCGCCCACGCAGAGCCGCTTCGCCTCGGGCGACCCGTGCCCAGGCAGCTCGCTTGATCAGGGCGCTGCGGGCCGGGTGATGCGGACGAGCTTCGACGGCTCTCACGCGCGACAGTGTGATCGGCAAAGAAGAGCCTCCAATCACGCCGCGACCACATCACCGTACACCCGCCGGGAGCAAAGGCGAACTTCGAGGCCGCGCTCACGATGGCACGAGCTGCTGCAGCGAGGCTCTTTGGAGAGCGGCGACGTCTTCTTGGAGCGAGTGGCGGAGCTCCTGGCTTCGCCTCGGGGCTCACCCCTTCGCACCCAACTTCCATCTCGGGCCCAGGGCGGCTGCCGCAGGGGGGCTCAGCGTGCCAGCGGGCTCCAAAGCTACTGCAACACCGGGCCTGTCGGCACGGCCGGGCGGCGGGTTGCCCCGCCCGGCCATGGAGAAGAAGGACTCGACGCAACTCACGGCCTGGTGGATCGTGGCGCCACCACCCTGGCGGGCGCATCAAGCAGAAAGCAGCATGGCACGCCAAAGACTACGGGCGTGGCCGTAGGGGATGATGGCGCCGAAGAATACGTGCCCCACATGATGGACCAAGGGCACCCGCATGAGGGAGAACAAGGCTCGCTCCTCAGCCCGAAATGGGGATGAGGCGCCAGAAGCCGAGCTCTTTCAGGAGCCTCGAGACGGTCCCACTGGTCACGCCGGGGGCGACGATTATCGGGTACCGCTACTTCCTCAAGAGCAAACATACGCTAACCATAGGTCGCAGGAGATACAGGTCGCCACGACGAGCGGCTGCCCCGCTCATGATCTCCTACCCCTTGGGAGGGGGGCGCAGGGGCTGCCGGAGAGGGGCAGAGACCACATCACCACCGCGGCGTTGAGCAAGGCGTTCAGGAGGTAGGCCCTCTGCTGGGAGGTGCCTCGGGGCCTGCCTGGCGGAGGACCCGTGGTCGTCGGGGGAACCGCTGGCGACCGCTCTACCCCATCGGCGGCGTCCTGGTTTCCGGTCGTCGTTGATGGCACTAGAGTGTGGCGCAAGGCGGGGCCCTCGTCTGGCAATATGAAGCAAGGCCGGTACATGTACAGAAGGCCCAGTGCCTGTGAAGCTCGCCGCCCCGTGACACTCTCACGTAATAATGAGTGGGGCTGTACACGCCCCGGAGTCTCAGGGGTGCCGGCCTCAGCCTGGGCTCCCTCCCACGCCGATGGTAGCACTTAGCTCAGCTATTTGGTGAGAAGACGTCCAAGACTAGACTAGGTGCCGGACGCGGCTTTTCTTCTGCTTTCTTTGCCTCCCATTTGGTTGTCGCTTTCCCTCGCTGGATTTACATTGGATTCGAATTTGAGATTTGCATGTGTTCGGGGAAGGGGTGCTTAGTCTCGTTCGAGCAAATCTCCCGCGTTTCGGTTACAACTCCGCCTCAGCTGCCTCCCCTCGCGAGCCCCTCGCGAGCCGGGCCAGGCCTAGCTTGCGCGCAGCCTAGCCTATCGCTGCCGCGTCCTCTCCGGAGGGTTTTTACTGCAGGTCCTACGGATTCGATCAGGAGACGCTCAGATCGCCTCAGCGTCCCACAGGCTATCTCGGGGCTCGTACGAAACAAAGGTAAACCAGCCAACCAGCACGTCGCTTAGCCAACCACTTGGCGCGGGCGTATGGGCGATGTAACACCTGCTAATACGATGCACACAAGTTTTACATGAGGGGATCCCCCTCCCAAAATGCTCTCACAGCCATCAGGCCAAAACCTGAGTTCTATTCATGCAGGGTAATGGAACAAGGACAATACACAATCAGTCGGATAAATCCCCCAATGCATCCTCAGGAGCACCTCCCGAGCCGTTGCTGGCGTCGCTGGCCTCGCCGTCACTGTCTGCGGGGTCATCGGCGGCGTCAGGGCCGTTCACCACGCCGCCCTCATCGGCGGCCACGATCACGCCGTCGTTGTTCGAAGCGAAGGCCCGGACGAGGGCATCCACGTTGTCTTCCACCGGTGCGCCAGTCGCCCGGACGGCACAGGGGAAGCTGGGGCGATGGCTGCGTCAAAATCGAAGTGGGGGTCCATGTCCGGAGATGGTGAAGACACGAGAGAAGGCGCGCCCGAGCAGCGCGGCTCCTCTCCTCCACCAACCCGTTGGCCTCGACCGATCAAGGCCTCCGGCCGCCGCCACCACGTCGGTGAAGAAGCGAAGGTTGCGGCGTAGTTAATCAGCGTCGGCTCGCCTACTGCCGCCTCGCAGATATTATCCAAGGCTGCATTAGCTCTTTCCCGGAGCGTGGCGAGCATGGGACCGTGCTCATGCTCCAGAATTCGCCGCTGACGCATCTCGTCCGCATTCTAGCGCGTGACGGCCTCGGCCTCCTCCACCCGTTGGCGAAAAAGGAGCGCCTCGGCCTGAGAGGTGGTGGACTCCCTCTGCGCCACCTCGAGGGCGGCCCGAAGAGCATCGGCCCGCCGCGTCGCCTCCTCCAGCTTGGCCCTCAAGGCGGCAGTCCTGCCCTCAGCCTCGGCCTTGATCAACCCAAGCCGCTCCTCAAACTCGCGCTCGAGGTTCGAGCGCGCCACCGCCACTCGATGTCCGACCTCCTCCAGGACGCGGGCTTCCCGCGCCGCGACCTCATCCTCTGCCCGCGTCGCCAAGCGCTCCCTCGTCTCCAAGCGCTCGTACTCGCGCGCATCTGGCGGCTTCAGCGTCGGCGCCTCCTCGTGCCACGGAGCTCGCCGGGTGCCAGAGGCCACCTTCATCGACGCGAGGGCTGCCTCGCAGCTCCACTTGCTCCTCCAGTGAGTGGCACCGGGCCAGGAGTTCCGTGCCCGCTCCTCCGCCGCCTCTCGCCGCTTTGTTAGCTGCCCGGGCCTCCTCGACGGCCCGAGAACAGGCCTCCCGAGAGGCTGCCAGCGACTTCTTGGCCTCTTCATCAACAAGATCGCGCTGGTGGCGCGCAAGGGCGGCAGCGCCCTCCAGCTCACTCCTCTTTGCGGCCAGGCACAGGCCCTCGGCCTCAAGGCGCGCGTCTTCGTCAGCAAGCTCTTCACCAAGAAGGCTCACCGCATCCACCGCCCTTCGAAGAAATCCTTGGCGAAGGGCGCGGCGCTCCCGGGCGCGCTCGAGGACGTCCTCCACACCACCAACCGCCCCAGACAGGCGCCTGGAGCCACGAATCAGCACTCCCCCTCCGGGCAGGGGGCTGGGGGCTGGCACCCTCGCGACGGCAGACACGCCGCCGAAGCCCGGCACAGAGCCAGCCCATCCCGGACGAGGCGC
Organism: Aegilops bicornis; assembly: GCA_021605145.1. Lineage (NCBI taxonomy): Eukaryota > Viridiplantae > Streptophyta > Magnoliopsida > Poales > Poaceae > Aegilops > Aegilops bicornis. The sequence goes on from CM038673.1 coordinate 500,209,182, forward strand.
AGGAAGCGCCTCAGCCAATCGCCATCCACGACCAGGCGAGAAGCCCACGGCAGGCTAGCTATGCCACGGGAAGGCTCGCGAGGAAGGATCACGAGGCGCGTAGGGCCACGACGCGCCTCGGGACGGTTCACCTCCCCGGTCGCCCTCACCACAAGGGCTCCACTGCTTGGAGCACTCAAGGGCGGGGAAGGGGGCGAAGCCGGGGGGACGACTCCTCACCCGTCTCCGTGAGCTCGGCAGGAAGGGGCCTGCAGGGCAAGGATCAGTACAAGCAGCAGAAGACTCGGGAGCAGGATAAGGAGAAGGCTTACTCATCAGTGGCGAAGTACTTCCTGCGCTTCAGCAAGCGACAAGGGTAATCATCGCCCAGGTCCTCCCTTCTCTTCCGGAGGGCCTCAAAGTTCACGCGGAAGCGACCCAAGATTTGAGCACAGGGGTCAGCCTGCGGTGAGGGAGGAGCATCAAGGCGACCCGCGTCAGGGGCATCCGCCTGACGCGCGCTGCTGACCGCCTCACCAAGAGAAGCAACAGGGGCCTCGGGGGCTCCATCCGCAAGCGCTGCGGGCGGCTGCCTGCCGCCCTCAGTCGCGGCGACATGATCCTCAGGAGCTGCCCCCTCATGAGCATCGCCCGGCACTGTCACCCCGGCGGGGGTCCCTTCGGCCTCTGGCGGCTCGTGCCTCCCTGCTCCGCCACTCGAGGAGGAGCCGCCTTGGCCAACTAAAAGGGCTGTCACCATCACTGGATTCTTGCGAGGCCCACGGAGACCAATGGTAGCGGCCCCATTCGTCGAAGATAGGCATTTGGTTCACCAAATCACCCCTGATACAGCAGAGGTACAGCAAGGCCCCTTCATGCCGGATGCCACCGGGTTAGGGTCATGATCGGGACCAAGAGCACATTCCTTAGCGCTTCTGGCGTCAGGTATTCTTCCTGGAGCCTCATACGATCAACAGGCCCGCCGAAGGCCCACATCCGGTGGGAATGGCGTTGAAGAGGAGCAATGCGGCGCATCAGGAACTCCTTCACCACCTTGGGCGCCATCACGAAGCGACCTCGTGAACGCCGGCGGCACCAGACAAAGATGAGCCGAGGGCTTGAGAGCGTCTCCTGGCCCCATCCTGAATTGGGGACAACAGCAGGTTGGCTCCGATGGCGGGGGCTGGGCACCCCCACATCCACGTACAACCACCTCTCGCGGAACTCAGCCGCGGGCGGAGGCAGGCTGAAGTCAATCCCTAAGGCCGCTGTCTCGGGCGCGGCGACGAAGCTCACGCATGCCGAGCATTGAGTGGGATCGATAAAGCGCAGAGAGAAGAAGTGGCGCAGCAAGGCAACCGAGGGAAGGATGCCCACCATTGCCTCACAAATGAAGGCGAAGACTGAGAGGAGAGTAATGGACTCAGGGCCCAGATGCATCATGTGGATCTGATAGTGGGAAAGCACGGCGTTGAAGAAATCAGAGAAGGGGGGAACCAGCCCCGCCCACAGGGCATCAACGAAATACCGGACCTCGGTGACTGTCCTGTCGATGGAGAAGTGGGACGCGGGGCAAGCCGTCGTCCTCCCGCATTCGTTGAAGGAGGTGGCCAGAGCCGAATTAACCTTGCCCAAGCCCTCTAGATTGAGTATGATCGACGGGTCGACAATGAGTCTGCCGTGGCGGCGAGGCGGAGGCACAGGTTTCTTGCCTTTCCCTTCTTCGTCGGAGCCATGGCGATTGAAAGGGGGAGGGGGAGATTCGAGATTGGATTGGAAATGGAAGCTGGAGTTTGAGAGGGGGAATTTGGAGCGCATAAGCGGCAGAGAGGGGAAGCGGATGTGTGCAGCAGCGTGTCCGCCTAGCAAGGCACGAAATAAGGAGGCGTGGGGAACAGTGCCGCCCACGTCCAATCAACCGCCATCGTCGCCCAAGGCCGCATGAGCTGTTAGAGACCCATGACAACCGCACTTGCCCTTCGCCTCTCTGCCCGGCCAAGTTGAGGCGCGCCATGGACCCCGGGGCTACTGTCGGCGTTGGGAACGGGCAGGGGTCCCCATACTTGCCTGCGGCTGCGGCTGGGCGTGGCTCAAAGGAGGCCCAGGACGGCCCATCCTCATCAACGCAAGCTCAAGACCCTCGCGAGGGGCCAAGCCTCGCAGGGCGGACGACCAGGAGCTTCCTCAGGCACAGCCTCGTCGGGCTGGCTCATGAGGAGGCGGAGAGTACAAGGCAGGGTACCTCGCGAGGTGCCCATGACGCAAGCCATGACGACCAAGGGCGCCCGATCGAGGCGCCCGGCCAGCAGCGTCCTCCTTTCCTCTTTGGTGCAAAGGGAGCAAGCGCGGCGAGAGCATCAAGCAAAGGCATCCGTTTGATTGCAACAAGACCAAGACCAGCCGCAACGGCTGGAAGGGAATCATCGTGGAGCCCAAGCAAAGGCGTCACCACTAGAGCCTTTGGCGGCGAGGACCAACTTTAGTCGAGGATAAGTGTACCATGTTCCCCTTCAAAATGGCCAATTGTTGGCGCCCTTCCCGCTCAATATTTGGGAAGAGGCCCAGGGCCTTCGTCTATAAGTAGAGCTAGCCACCATAGTAGGACGAGAGGAAGACGATCGGAGGGAGAGCATCCAGAGAGAGATAGAGACCCGATCCTCAAGCTAGAGTGACGGGACACCACCTAGCAGTTCATCACACACATCAAGAACAGACCCTCGCGAGGCTGTTCTTCCCTGTACTGTTCTTCATCAGCCCAAGAGGCAATCCACCACACCACAAACTAGAGTAGGGTATTACACCACAACGGTGGCCCGAACTAGTATAAATCTCGTGTCTCTTGTGTTGTTCTTTCTAGTAGTTTAGGTCCCTGCGATCCGGCGAGGGACGAGATGGTGGAGGGTTGGATCTCCGCGCGCACCCCATAGTTCGAACCTTAAGGGTCTGTCGGAACCCGAAATCCGACAGTGTCGGACTCCTCTCCGGACTCCGAACCCTCCGCGCCCCTGCCAATCGAATCCGATTGGGCACCGGTTATGGAGTTCACGACTGCGGACATCTTTCAGCACTCGCCCTTTGGCGACATCCTGAATTCACTAAAGTCTCTCTCTTTATCCGGAGAGCCATGGCCGGACTACGGTCAGGAAGGTTGGGATGCGGACAACGAAGAAATTCAACGCCCACCCACGACTCCACTTCAGAGCCATCGCCGAAAAGCTTACACGGCGTGCTTGATTTCGACTACGAAGACATCGACGGTATGGGCGGCGATGTAGGAGACAACCATGAACCAGCACCTATAGGGTGCCGGACAACCACCTCATCCCATGATCTATACATGGTGGATACACCTAAAGGAAATGAAAGGCGAGGAACAGGGGACGCTACAAAGGATAAATCCCTCGAAAAGCAGTCAAAAGCGGCAGCGTAAGCGCTGAACAAAGTCCCGCCTCAACAGAGAACCAGCCATACTGGCGGGGCGAACTGGTGGACGGCGAACACGCTATCGAGCAATCGTGCGAACAAGACAACTTGGATAAACAACCCGTCCCAAGCGAAGACAACAGTCACGGACGATCTCACGCCGGACAAATTGTTGGAGCAAAATAACCTCGAGAGAAGGCTCGTCGCCATTGCGCGTAGCCTGAAAAGCAAGCGGAAGCTCAAAACAGCGGAAGATGCACTCAGGATCGAGATGGAGCAAAGTATTCAACACCCATGAACAAATCTGGCTGACGATCGCCAAACAAAGAGCTACCCAAAAAGAAAGCTACTGCCGAATTTGACGAGGAGGCCTTAGAGCCACCACAATCAAAAAGTAAGAAGGCCACCCGGTCGGATGGGCGACCCCACGGCAAAAGGAGAGCGGCAAATGGCGCCAAGACACAAGCCGATATGCGATCCGCATAAGGACTCACATCAAAAGGATGGCCCAGTTAGGTCCATCTATGGGCCAAGAAAGCAAGCCCTTCAAAGCAATGCAACACGCCAAACATCCGAACATCACGGCACACCCAAATACAGGGCGCCACACATCCCCTATGTTTCACCGATGAGGTCTTTGGATCATGAATTCAGGGATTCAAACCCGTAAACATAGAGGCATCTGACGGAACAACAGGACCACAGTGCGGATTGAGGATTACATCCTCCACATACACATGGCTAGAGGAGATGATCTCCATGCCATAAAATACTTACCCTCAAACTCAAAGGGCCAGCTCGGCATTGGCTTAAAAGCCTCCTGAAAATGCCATTGGAAGCTGGGAGAGCTCGAGGATGCGTTTGGGCAAATTTTCAGGGGACCTATGTCCGCCCTCCGGATCTGAGACGATCTAAGTCACATAACTCAACAGCCCGGAGAGTCAGCCGGAAATTCGAACAGGTTCCTTACTAAAAAGAACCAAATAGTCATTGTCCAGAGACCTTGAAAGCCTTAGCAGCTTTCAAACACAACGTCCGAGACGAATGGTTCGCCAGACACCTTGGCCAAGAGAAGCCAAGAACAATGGCCGCATTAACAAGCCTCATGACCCGCTTTTGCGCGGGAGAGGATAGCTGGCTAGTAAGATGCAGCACCAGCGACCCAAGTACATCCGAAGTCAGAGATGGAAACGGGAAACCACGACGCAATAAGGACCAGCGCCGGATTAAAAGGAATGGTCCAAAGAGCGCGGCAGTCAACGCCGGATTCAAAAGCTCACGGCAGAACAATAAAAAACTGCCCCTTAAGGACAATAGTGATGAGCTATCCAACTTAAACAAAATTTTGGACAAGATATGTCAAATCCACAGTACTCCCGGGAGGCCTGCAAACCATACCCACGTAAATTGTTGGGTCTTCAAACAGTCCGGCCGACTCAACGCCGAACACAAGGGGCTCGACACACCAAGTGAAGATGATGACGAGCACCACAAGCAGAGCCCCGGAAAACAAAAGAATTTCCCCATAAGAGGTTAAAACAGTAAACTCACTTCACGTGATCAAAGGGAGAAACAGAGTGGCGCCCACTATAATGCGCGCCGCACATTGGTTGTCAAAACCAATCACCTTCGACCATCAGGACTATTCCAAAAGTATCCGGAACGCAGGATGGACTGCCTTGATATTGGATCCCATAATTGACGGATTCCAATTTACACAAGTCCTCATAGATGGTGGCAGTGATATAAACCTGATATATCAGGACACAATCCATGAGGATGGGGATAGACCCAACCAAAATTCGCCATAGCAACACCTCCTTTAAAGGGGTAATGCTAGGCCCATATGCCCATTATGCGGGCTCCCTCTTTGCTAGAAGTTGTGTTCGGTTCATCCGATAACTTCCATCGCGAAAAGTTAATCTTCCATGTCGCCCCATTTAAAAGTAGCCATCAAGCACTATTGGGATGCGAAGCTTTCGCCCGCTTTAACGCAATACCGCATTATGCATCTCTTACACTTAAAATGCCCATTCCACGCGGCATCATCTCATTAAAAGGGAGTATTAAGTGTTATTCGAGCCCGGAGGAACGTGAGACTGCCTTGACAGCCCCACACCTATCCGGCTCCGCTAGTCAAAAAACCTGAATTGGTCATTCAAACCCCGGACACGGCTAGACGAGTCCGGCGCTTAATAGCGGCATTACCCCATACAAGGGGTTGCATGCATGTATCACAAGAGACAATAAAGCTCAATTTTATTCACTTCTTAGAATCGTACTCTGTTGATTTAATATAAAGTACATCTTTCGCACGATCCTTTCTTTTTAAACTAAGTTCCTCTCTTTTACAAATGAACAATGTGCTACACCCGTCCAGGATACGGCACAATGGAGACACAGGCGCAGACGTGTAGTAGGGACCCGTTGCAAGGATTCTTTTCAGATTAAGACCCTGCGTAAACCTTTTTTACTGTCTCTTGTTGATAAACATCCCCCGGTTTCTTACTATAACCGAGGAGGAGGCTGGCGTTTTGGCATTGGCCGCACCAGAATTTTTGCGCGTACCTGGACACCAGGGGCTTAGGGCATTATTTTGCCCGTTTTTATAAAGACCGAATACCTTAGGGAGTATTCGGCGTCTCGAGTTAGGCCTTATATGCATCAGCTCTGAATCATGTCTTTGGTCAAATGTTGGGTTTGCCCGGCTCCTGTGTTTTGCTACCTTACGTTCCGTTTTATCGGCTAATGCGGCACCAAGAGAACTACTGCGATTGTGCCCCTGTTCGGCCGGGCGAGCACCTCAGTAGAGAAAGCCGAAAACTGACTGTCATGATATAGCGAGAGACTGGCCAACCACTCGATGACTCATCGGAATGTTTTAGAGTCCCTCCGCATTAACGAAGGACCGGTTTTCGGTCAGGCACACACGCACCCCGAATTCGAGAGAGTGTGGTGCCCCCAGGGGCTATATAGTAGCCCTACCCTCGAACTCCTATGGCTAAGTGAAAGTGATAAAGCATTATAGTCTGGTTGCCTAGTTTGCTACGCTACCCCCCTCCTTAACAGGACCAAGACGTTGGATTAAGTGTGAAAAAGCACCTTCTTTGCAAACACCCCCGCACTATGTGCGTGGGGGCTGAAGCCAAGGACTGCCATCTTTCAGGTTATATATACATATACATAAACGGCCATACGGGGAGTAGTTTACTACTTGAACGCACAAGTATAAAAAGCTCTTATATTATATCGAAACATTGTTTTCACAAATCATACATGTCATTTAAACATAATATCCTTGAGCCTTGCGTCTCTATTAAACGCAAGCGCCTGCAGACTTCCTCGAAGTAGTGCTCTACCGGTACTCGGCTTTTGTCCGAATTTTGGGATGCAACGTCAGTGGCCTTCATATCTGCCCAGTATGTCTTGACACGGGCCAGAGCCATCCGCGCTCCCTCAATACACGCCGACCGCCTCATTGTGTCGATACGCGGTACCGCACCAAGGAACTGCTGCACTAAACCAAAATAACTCTTTGGCTGGGGTCCGCCCGGCCACAAATGAGTCATGACATGCTCCATGGCAAGTCCGGATAGTCGATTCAGCTCGGCCCATTCGCCAACCGATCGGTCAGCGGAAGAAGACGCTCCGGACTATGGAATTGCGACCAATATAGCTCTTCCCTTCGTGCCCCTTACGGCCTCGAAAGTGCTCAATCGCGTCCCGCAAAGACTTCATTGCTAAATCCAGATAAGCATCCTCGAACTCCACAACTTGTCCAATTGAGCATACTTTGGATCCGTATATTTCCTCCACAGTGAAGCGGTTTTCGGCCGTAATTTCCCGGCTGACTCAGCTCCTCCTTGGCAGCTCTCAAAGCCGAATGGGCATTCTTGGATTCGGGCGGCCTTTTCAGCCCTCTTGCTCCGCTTGACGTTCTTTTCAAGAACCTCGCAGCGATCGGCAGCATTCTTCAACTTGCTGGCCATATCGGCCATTTCCTCTCTGCTTGGCGATGAGCAGCCCGTTCGGCTTCTAGCTCTTGACGCCTTTAAAGCGGCCGCATTACTATTTCTGGCTTGCTCTTTCGCTGGCGAAGTTCCGCCCATGATTCTTCGACAAAGCGGCACCATCTGCATTAAGCATACAAATAGTAAGACATGGGCGTCAAGCTCCCTTACTAGGTGTCCGCATAGAAGTCGCATACCTTGTGACTCGTCAAACCGTTTATTGACCAAATAGCGATATACGCATCCGCCTCGTCGAGTTGCCGCTTTAGTTCGGCATATTCATCGATCCGGCTGGCCACCGGACGCCCGCCACCTATTTAGGAGCGGCGAAATGTTATAATCGAGATTTTGATCCTCGACGCGCTGTCAATTTTGACAACATACCGAGTCTCGATGGCTACTATCTACTCTGAGCGCATTCTATATGCATAAGCTGTCAAGAGGTACATCATTTTGCGTACCTCGAACCCCGTCGAAGCTTCGACGGCTTCATGCAATCCACTCTCCGCGGATGCAATTCTTTCAATCACCGTACCCATTAGAGCATGGTGATCTTCTGAGATAGCCGCTCGCCCGAGCAGATCCTTCAGCTCCTCCGACCGCACACCACTTGGCGCCGGACCTTCCGGCCCCGCCGGACTTGGGGGAACCCTCCGCGACGACACCTCCGGGTCGTCTGCTTCACATGAGGGTGCGACAGGTGGAGGCATTTCGCTCTCCATCATCTCCGGAAGAAGATCCCCCGAGGACGAGCTCTGCTGAGAAGGGCTGAGGTACGAACTACAAGGTACAATTTCGGTTATCCTCATAAATAAATGCAGGGATGTTCCTTATTTATTAGACTCCTTCTTTTTACTTACGGCTTGCTGGAGGGCTGATCCCCTTGGGGGAATAGTGCAGCTGGGTTACTTCCCAACGCCGGACTCTTTGATGAAGATTCCTTTCCCCTCTTTGAGGCCTTGACCTCCGGATCTTCTGAAGCGGTCCTCTTCTCTCCTTGAAGGATGGGACTTTTAATCCCTCCTTCCTTGATAGCCTCCTTCGTAGAGGCAGTTGCTTCCCCGCTCCCCCCTTCGCCTTCTTAAAAAGGCGCGACCTTCAACATCTTGGCCAACATGGGATCCGCGCGTGGTCTCTGGGAGGGGAGCCGGACACCTTATTAACTTTGCCTTGGCTATCCACTCATGTTCAAGAAACGGCTCCTTTAAAGGGCATGTATATATGATAAATGAATGAACAATTTGTCCGATTCTGAGGACTACTTACTTGAGTATCTGGCGATTGCAGCTTAGTCCTGCGTCCTCGGTGAAGGTCCGGACACTTTTCTTGTGATCGAAGAACAATTTATACATCTCCACGGGCGTCGTGCCCATAAAATTTTGGAGAGCTCGTGGTCCCTCAGTTGAATTCCACACAGTGAGGGGGCGGCGTTGCCAGGGCTGAAGGCACCGGATCAACATAACCTGCGCCACCGCAGCAGATTGATCTCCCTCTCGTGGAGGTCTCGAATCACGGCCCTGCAGCGAGGAACGTCCTTGGGCGGCCCCAGTCGAGCCCCTTGTTGACCCATGACGCCAGCCGCTGTGGTGGACCTGAGCGGAAGGCGGGGAGCGCCGCCCATTTGGTGCCCCGGGGAGCGGTGATATAAAACCACTCCCGTTGGCGCAAACCAAGCTCCTCTTGAAAAGAGCCCTCGGGCCATGGAGCGTCAGCACATTTTCTTATGACCGCCCCTCCGCACTCTGCTTGTTGCCCCCCGATCATCCTTGGCTCCACCTTGAAGGTCTTGAGCCACAATCCAAAGTGGGGGGTAATATGGAGGAAGGCCTCACACACGACAATGGAAGACGAGATATGGAGGATGGACTCCGGATTCAAGTCGTGGAAATCCAGCCCATAATAAAACATGAGCCCCCGCACAAAGGGATCCGTCGGGAAGCCTAAACCCCGAAGGAAGTGAGACACGAACACCACGTTCTCGCCGGGCTCGGGAGTGGGAATGACCTGCCCTGGAGCAGGTAGCCTATGCGAGATCTCGCCGGTTAGATACCTGTCGTCTCGCAGCTTTATCACATCTTATTCTGTGACGGAGGAACACATCCATCGGCCGTGCTGGTCGGAGCCAGACATCATCGAAGGTCCGAAGCGCCTAAATCTGAAGCTTTGGGTGTTGGAACTCGTAGCGCGAGGCGAAGTCGATGGAGGGTGTAAAAAGAAGAGGGCATTGGTCTCATTATAAAGAGGTTGAATACCAAGAGCCCACCCCGTGGTCGATTAGGACTCGCCTTTGATAGAGGAGGCGTGCCAACAGCACGCAGTTGGGTTACTACGTCCGTATTGATGAGAATCCCGGAATAAGGGGCATGATCTATGCTTTGATAAGGCGTGCCAAGGAAACCGCCTCGCTGAGCAGCGCTAAGGTGGAGCGGTAAAAGCGATTCATATAAAGGCACGGCCGTGGTGTGATGTCACGCAGCGGCGGAATATGTCAGCAGATACGTGCAAAAGTTATTCTCTCTACGATGGTATGTGGAACTTGTTTTGCGAGCGAACACTATCCTTGTGTTCAAAACCTTCTATGAAGTATTCGGAGGAGGAACCCGCCTCGCAATGCCGAAGACAATCAACGGCCGGACTCATCGTCATTGAAGCCTGGCTCAGGGGCTACTGAGGGAGTCCCGGACTAGGGGGTGTCCGGATAGCCGGACTATCATCACGGCGGACTCTGGACTATGAAGATACAAGATTGAAGACTTCTTCCGGTGTCCGGATGGGACTTTACTTGGCGTGGAAGGCAAGCTTGGCGTCTGGATATGTAGATCTCCTACCATTGTAACCGACTCTGTAACCCTAACCTATCCGGTGTCTATATAAACCGGAGGGTTTTAGTCCGTGGGGACGAACAACAATCATACCATAGGCTAGCTTCCAGGTTTAGCCTCCTTGATCTCGTGGTAGATCTACTCTTGTACTACCCATATCATCAATATTAATCAAGCAGGAGTAGGGTATTACCTCCATCGAGAGGGCCCGAACCTGGGTAAAAACATCGTGTCCCTTGTCTCCTGTTACCATCCGCCTAGACGCACAGTTCGGGACCCCCTACCCGAGATCCGCCGGTTTTGACACCGACACCCGAGGACCCTTAATCCAAGACTCCCTCAGTAGCCCCTAAACCAGTCTTCAATGACGATGTGTTCAGCGTGCAGATTGTCTTCGACATTGCAAGGCGGGTTCCTCCTACAAATACTTCAAAGCAATCTTCTGAATAAAAGAGCTGTATCCGGCTCTGTATACCAGCCATAACCCTCAACCATGAAGGCAAAAATATTTAATCAAAATAAGGTCTGTCAACTGACAACCATTTCGGCGAAACGTCATGTCTGACCTCGTTATCATTTCAAACCATTTTTTGGACTCCCGCTTCGTGTTTCGAGGCACGACCTCCACTGACACGTCTTGTCAAAACAGATATCGTGTCCGCTTATTGCAAGATCCTCATCAATACGGGTTTGGTTAATCCAACCGGGCCATTCGCACGACCCCTTGGGAACAGGCGAGTTTCAAGGCTTGAGGGGGCGCTTGATATTCACTGTCTATATAAGTGGATAAAGATCCATATTTTTACCCCACGCCTTCTTCCTTCCTCTGCTTTCCCATCCTCGAGCTCCAACACCCAAGCTTCAATCCTTCCCACCGCCACCAACCTCTCCAGGCATGTCCGGATCCGGCTCACAGGGCAAGTGGGTGGCTTCCTCCGTCACGGAGAAGGACGTCAAGGAGCTCCGGGAGGCGGGGTACCTGACTGCGGACGTCGCGCACAGGCTCCCTGCCAAGAAGCAAGTCATCCCCACTCCGGAGCCCGATGAAAGGGCTGTGTTCATCCCCCACTTCCTCCACGGGCTAGGGTTTCCCCTCCACCCCTTTGTCCATGGTCTCATGTTCTACTACGGGCTAAATTTCCACGATCTAGCCCCGAATTCCTTCCTCCACATCTCGGCGTTTATCGTCGTGTGTGAGGCGCTGCTCCGCATCCCCCCACACTTCGGCCTCTGGCTAAACGTCTTCAATGTGAATCTGAAGGTGGTCGACGGGCAGCATGCGGACTGCGGCAACGCCATGGTGAGCAAGCTCCCCAACACCATTTGGCCTAAAGGGGCCTTCGTGGAGACCGTAAAGGTATGGCAACAGGAGTGGTTCTACATCACCGAATCTCGCGGTGCCAGATGGGCGGCCACTCCTGAGTTCAGATCCGGGCCCCCTATGCGGCTCGCGTCATGGACCAACAAGGGTCTGGACTGGGGGTCGGCCGATGAAGTGATGATGCTACAAAAGCGCATCAAGAATATGATAAACAAGAACACCAGTCTCACTGACGTGATTCATGTGATGCTCTTCCACCGGATCCTCCCCTGCCACCATCGGCCTCTTCACATGTGGGAGTTCAATCCGGAAGGTCCCCGGACCCTGCAGCGCTTCTTCGACACAACGCACGAAGAGATCCGGAAGCTGCTCTTCAAGGCCCAGAAAAGGTGGCCAAAGAAGACCGAAGACATCGGCCTCGACAGTGCAAATCTGGCCACTCCGGTAAGTATTTTGTTTCCGAACATAATTTCGGTTATAAATCAAAGGGTATACTGAGTTTTCTATTCCTCATTCAGGGTCGGACAACGAAGGCGGAGCGGATCAAGTGTCCGGCTCCGCTACCTGAAGACCCAACCACTCCTCTGCTAACGAGGATGCTGGTTCCGGCGCCGTATCAGGCGCCAGAGAAGAAGGCCAAGAAAAAGAGCAAGGAGGCCAAGGGTGGCCTCCGCCGTAAAGGTACTTCGGACACAGTGTCTGGAGAGACCGAAGATCTCTCCTCCCACAAGGGAGATGAAGACAAAGAAGAGGAGGAGGCAGAAAGTGGATCTCCCCTCAGGGGGAGAAAAAGAAAAGGGCAGCCTCCGCAGACCTGAAGGAGGGGGCGTCCATGAGGGAGAAGATAACCCTCTCGGATGGTTCGGATACGAATGCCGAACACACCCCCAAGAGGCACCTCAGGGAAAAGCCCCTGGCCACATCGTAAGTGTCGAAAAGGATACTTTGCAGCTATACGGTCTGTTATGATTGTAATATAACGTATCATGTTGTGTGTTTTAGTCTGGCCCACGACCCCCCCCCCCCCCAACCATCGCTATCTGAGGGGAACTCTCTGGCACTAGGTATGGTGGAGAGCGAGACACCACCGCAAGCCTCTCCACCAACCAACACGAATGACACCGAGGTGTTGCCCCGAAGGGCCTCTCTGGGCTACGGAGAGGTGAGGGAGGCTGCGAACACGACGCCTGAGGGTGAGGCCTTGGCTACCAAGAACATGGGGGGCACAAACCACATGGAGACTGAGGACGGGGGCTTTGACCAGTCCGGCCCCTAGCCGAACACTATTCCAGAGACCCATACGGCTCCTGAATCAAGCGAGCAACCCCCTTCGAAGGAGGGGGAGCGCCAACTCCGGCGGCGACCTCCACTAATCCGGAGGCGCCGAACACTCTTGTGGAGGCACTGCAACGTGCTTCCATAGTGGAGGAGCACCGCGCCCTGATAGGTGCGGTGGTTGAGAAGGTTCAGTCCGCCAAGAGCGGGCTGAACGAAGCCTTCACCAGCCTGCTAACAGGCTTCGAGGTATGCGATGTAATATTCTTAGCCGCTTTTCATATGAAAAAATAAGCCTGTATATAGATAGTAGCCCCTACGACTCTGTTTGGTTTTGAAAAAGGCCGAACAGAGGATCAAGTAATGGTCACAAGAGGTAACGTACTTGTCTATTGTATAGCAGGCTTCTCTGTTGGCGGCGACCGCCCAGGCCGCTGAAGTTTCCGAACTCGAGCGGAAGCTGCAGCTGGCTGATGATGATATTGACCGCATGAACAAGTGGTTCGATGAAGCACAAGGTATATTTAAAAGACCTCTTACATGCTCGAATTGAAATGCAAATTTAGAGTTTATGCTCATTCACTGTTATGTTTATGATTGCAGGCAGCCCGGCTGAGGTCGAGACCCTCAAGAGTGCCCTTGCTGAAGCCAAGGAGCAGGCGAAGGCAAGCAAAGCGGTCGCGGACAAAGCGGCTGCGAATTTAAAGGCCGAACAGGTCACCCGCCGCCAGTACGAGGAGAGGGTAACTGAGGTGGAACAAGAGCTCAAGGACGCCGCCGGCAAGTGTGAGGCCTTGGAAGAGAAAAGTACGTCCCAGGCGGCTGAACTCACCGAGGCCCTCCAAGAAGCCAAGGAGGCGCGGACCAAGTCCCGGGCAGCTCATGAAGAGATCTGGCAGGCCGAACAGATAGCGGCTTGTAATCCCTTTCTTTTGCAGAGTAAATTTGGCGGTCAAAGATATGCCTTGCTCACTTGCCTATGGAGTTTTCCAGACGCCTTTGCGGATCTTCCGAAGTGTAACGCCGACGCCACGTAGTTCTTCTGGGCCCAGGAGGGGCACACAACAGAGAAGCTCTTCTGGTCATAGTTCCTGGCGCCGGAGCGTCCGACGCTATTGAACAACAAGATGATGCAACTGGCGGAGCTGCATTGGATGTCCGGATTATCCATGAAGGACGTCATAGTCCGGTTGTGGCCAAACGAACCCATTCCTAGCAGCTACTTCGTCCTGGTGAAGCGACTCGCCAATGCACTTCCCCGAATTGAAGGTGTCAAGCGCTCTGCATGCATAGAAATTGCGCAGATGTCCTTTGCCCGTGTCAAGATGCACTGGGCGAAGATGAAGGCCGTCGTCGTGGCAACCGAGGGCCCACCCAAAGGCAAGGACCAACGCAAGCCGGAGCGGTATTATGAGGACGTCCTGGAGGATGCCCGATTAATAGAGGGTCAATGCTCAAAGGATATCATGTTTGAGTGAATGTATCGGAGCTGCCCAGACGTTGTTTTATGAACCAAGGCTTTGTAATATATTTATTGCCTTTATCTAAAATTACTTGCCTCCTGTGCGGCCATTTTATTAATCTTGAGAGTTTGCCAGTCATCGGCTTCAGCCCCCACTTAGATGCTACGGGGGTGTTCGGAGTGATGGAGATATGCCCTAGAGGCAATCATGTATGATGATATTTCCTATGTGTTTATGAATAAAGATAGTCCTTGGACATTATCAATGATGTGTATAAGCAAGTATGTGACTTGTTTGTGGGACTATGCATTGTATGATGACTGTCCTAAAAGGTCCCAAGAAGAAAGGGCTGTGTGGGCCTTGTGACCGACTAGACTGGCATATGACACGGTCGATGGCTTGGTCTCACTAGCCATGGAGCATTGGATGCTAACTGGATAATATGGACTTGGAAAGGTCTAGTCGGATTCGACGTAGTCAGATTCGACGTAGTCGGATTCGACGTAGTCGGATCCGATTCGAGATAAGGTCCGAGTCGGACAGACCCAACTATGAGACGCAGTGATATGTCATCTGTGAGTCTCTAGTACAACATATGTTCTATGTCCTAAGACCTGAGCTGACGCATGTACTCGGGATGGTGACAGACTTGCTTTGGGCCGACCAAACGCTACTCCGTGACTGGGTAGTTACAAAGGTAGGTTTCGGGTTTGTCTAGTCCCATGCTGCGAGACATGGTCGAGCAAGATGGGATTTGCCCCTTCGATCGGAGAGAGATATACTGGGCCCCTCGTGTGATCCGACCGGGATAAGCATGGCCATGCGACAAGGATTATGAGATAATCCGGTTTGTGGTCGGCATCCTTTGGAACGAGAAAGAGGTCGGGCTAGCACAAGGATGACAGTCTCTCCTTGAGCCCGACAACATATATCGTGTGGCAAAGGGAACAGAAGTGTGACACGTTGTACAGGTTCGCCTAACTAGCTTCATAGTCTGCTTGGTGGTCGGCATGCCTTGCTAGAGGCCGCTACCAATCGTGCAGGTTGGAGGTGATCCGAACTGTGACCAAGCTGACTTGAACCTAAGGGGTCGCGCGCTGAAAGGAAGGAACCTACGAGGTCGGTTCATAGGACACTGGTCAGATGTGATCCGAACTGGACTAGGAACGTGACCGAGTAGACTTTGGGCTTTATGGTCCGTGCGAGGCCCAAGTGTTGAGCCTGCGACGGACGCCTATATAAAGTGGAGGTGCGGCACACTCATGGAGTTCATTGCTTCAGCGCTGCGACTAGGGTTTGCATGTGTTGCGAATAGCCACCTCCACTCGCCGCCGACTGTGTGATCGGACCTAGCAGTCCGCCGCACGGTGTTCGTCCTGCACGCGCGGATACCGTTAGAGGCAGTGCACTTGCGCCGCTCCGGCAAACTCATACGTGGGATCGGAGCACCGGTTGTTCGAGGGAGATCACACGAGGAGGAGACGATCCACGCGGACGCGCTGCCACAACTTTTCTTCCGCTGCACGGCACTGCGCGTCTAGTGGTAACGAACTGTGATCCATCTCCCGTAGCATGTTCCTGGATGTTCTGCGCGTAGGAAAATTTTAATTTGCAGTCGACGCACCCTACCGTAGAACCCAACAGTGGTATCAGAGCCTCTGCTATAGGATTTGGATTCAGATCGTATGCATATTAGATATGTGGAGGCGGCAGATGAGATCTGCTGTTGTTTATCAGATCGGCTATGTGCATGGTTGATGAGATCAATTGCACATGGGGATCGTTGAGGCTATGTTTTCTGTAAATCGGGATCGATGAGGTCGTGACACGATCTACCCCTACCGGTCGGTTATCCTCCATCAGGGACCGCCGTGTGCGTTGCGCCGTGTATTTCATACCCGACACACAAACCGGTAGAATTTGATTCTATGCATAACTTTGTTTTGCAGGTTTGATGTGAATAGTATGGCTCATGTGTATGTGATGCATGTGTGTAATTTATACATGGCCTGCGTGTCATGTTTGTCAGCCGGCAGGAGCCAAAGTGTTGTCATTATATTGTATAACGACTTGTGTGTCGACTTGTGACTCTATGTAAATTCATTACTAGTTGTAGTAGTTGGGTAATAGAGATCAGGTTGGCGGCTTGGCGGCCCGGCGTGACAAATAAGATGGAGTTCGTAGATGGTCATTGGAGTCAGAGCCGACCTGGAAGAACGTCGATGAACTAGCCATACTATTTCACAATATGTGTTATATTTGTGATTGTTATGCTTCTTGTTTTCTATGCATGTTAGAATGATAGAATGATCCCTCATGAATATCAAGCGAATTGCCATCCCCGATGTTGCACCTTCGCACGTCAAAATGCGTCTAGTAGTGGGCTCATAAAATTGGGGTCTTGTTGGGTGTCCTTGAATCGAAGGGTTCGTGCCGGACACGGACATGCACCGCATCAAGTTAACTTGACAAGTCTATCAAATCGGTTTTGGGCCTTGTGGCAAAGAAGGTTGGGAGCAGCGGTATGAGATACCTTCCCGACCGGCGAAGTCGATAGAGATACGATTAGCAAGGAGTTGCTTACGGATAGGTATGTTGGCTAGCGATGATGCTAAAGCTCACTAGTCGCATGCGCTTAGTCGGATCCTGAATCACCGAGAGTTTGCGAAGGGATGCCAACTTCAGTGGGAGTATTTCTGTTTAGGCTAGAATTACTCTACATAAACACATTGCTTAGTGATTGCATATTTTACATTTGTAGATCAATGGCACCACCTGCTCAACCCAACTTTGCATTGAAATCAATTCTGGAAAAGGATAAACTGAATGGAACAAACTTTATCACCTGGTATAGAAATTTGAGAATTGTTCTCGAGCATGATAAAAAGGAACATGTTCTAGAGGATCCACTTCCAGAGGAACCTGCTGATAATGCTAGTGCCACAGCTAAAAATGCCTACGAAACTTCGTTGATGAATCAGCGGAGATCGGCTGTCACGATCTTTGGCTTGTATGGAGCCCGATTTGCAACAACATTTGAAAATGTTGAGGCTTACGATATGATCGAGAGTCTCAAGAGCATGTTTTAGACACAGGCTAGGACCGAAAGGTTCAACGTCTGGCGATCCTTGATGGATTGCAAGCTGAAGGAAGGTGATCCACTAAGCCCACATGTGATCAAGATGATGGGATATGTGCAAGCTTTGGATCGTTTGGGCTTCCCGCTCTTGGATGAGCTGACTCTTGATGCTGTTACAGGGTTCTCTTCCGCCCAGCTATGGGACGTTCATCTCGAACTATCATATGCATGGCATGGATAAGAAGCTCACTGAATTGCATGGGATGCTCAAAGTGGCAGAGCAGGACATTAAGAAAGGCACGCATCAAGTGTTGATGGTGCAAAAATCGGCTAAGTTCAAGAAGAGTTGGTCCAAGAAAAAGGCTAAGGCAAAGGGCATAGAGACGGTAACCTCCGCCGTTGCACCAAAGTCTGGACCGGACGCAAAGACCGTTTGCTATCACTGCAAGGAGACCGGTCACTGGAAGAGGAACTGTAGCAAGTGGCTTGCAAAGCATGGCAAGAAGGCCGGGAATGCTGCTCCAGGCAAAGGTACACTTGTTCCATATGTTATAGACATTTACCTTGTAGCTCTTGGGTATTTGATACCGGATCGGTTGTTCATATTTGCAACTCGATGCAGGGGCTGGTAAGAACTAGGCGTGTGGCACAAGGGGAGATTGACATCAGGGTCGGCAACTAAGCTAGAGTTGCTGCGTTGGAGGTCGACATGATGCAGCTCGACTTCTGACGGATTCATAATGGAATTGAATAATTGTTATTACATTCCTGCACTTAGTCGGAACATTATTTCTGCCTCATGTTTGATGAGTCAAGGTTATGAATTCAATTTAAAGGACAATGGTTGTTCAATATTTTTGAATGGTATGTTCCACGGCTATGCACCCATTGTTGATGGGCTATTTATATTGAATCTAGAACAGGAACGGTCTATAACATGAATGTCAAGAGGCATAAGCCTAATGAGATAAATCCGACATACTTACGGCATTGCCGGCTTGGACACATTAGTCTGAAGCATGAAGAAGCTCCATGATGATGGGCTCCTAACCCGTCCGACTTTGGGTCGTTCGAGACATGTGAATCATGCTTGCTCGGCAAGATGACTAAGTCTCCTTCACAAAGAGTTGCGAGAGGGCGTCCGAGCTGTTGGAGCTTATACATAGTGATGTGTGTGGTCCAATGAGCACAACTGCCAGAGGTGGCTATCAGTACTTCGTGACTTTCACCGATGACTTGAGTAGATATGGATATATCTATTTGATGAGGCACAAGTCGAGACTTTTGAAAAGTTCAAAGAGTTTGAGCGAGGTTGAGAATCAGCTCGGCAAGACTATAAAGCTTGCGATCCGATCGTGGAGGTGAGTACATGAGCCGGAGTTTGATGATCATCACGAAAAGGCGAGGTATAGTACCTCGGCTCACACCTCCTGCACGCATACACAAAGAAACGGCGTGTCGGAACAGAGGAATAGGACCTTGTTGGACATGGTCTGGTCTATGATGAGCAAATCGGATTTACCCTTGTCATTTTGGGGATACGCTCTAGAAATTGCAGCTTTCACACTTAATAGGGTACCATCAAAATCCGTAGACAAGACACCACATGAGATTTGGACGGGAGGAGTCAGTTTGTCTTTTCTAAAGATTTGGGGTTGTGAAGCATTTGTCAAGAGACTTATGTCAGACAAGCTTACACCCAAGTCGGATAAATGCATATTCGTGGGATATCCGAGGGAAACCTTGGGATATAGCTTCTAGAACCGGGAAGAGAACAAAGTGTTTGTTTCTCGGAACGGGGTTTTCCTTGAGAAAGAGTTTATCAGTCGGGAGGCCAGTAGGAGGACGGTTCGACTCGAAGAAATTCGAGGACCACTCGGGGACGGCTCGGCTGGTGATGAGATTGTACCAGAGTCAGTCAGGGAACCTGTAGTGAAAGCGGCACCGGAACCACGGAGGTCAGAAAGATTGCGCAGAGTGCATGATGTATTGTTGCTAGAAAGCGACGAGCCGGCCACATATGGAGAAGCGATGGTGAGTCCAGATTCCGAGGCATGGCTGGAGGCCATGAGATCCGAGTTAAAGTCCATGGATGAGAATCAAGTCTGGGACTTGGTTGATCCGCCACCTGGCGTAATTGCCATTGGTTGCAAATGGGTCTTTAAGAAGAAAACCAATGTGGATGGAAATGTTCAGATCCACAAAGCTCGGCTTGTCGCTAAAGGTTATGGACAAGTTCAAGGAATTGACTACAACGAGACTTACTCGCTGGTAGCGACGCTGAAATCGGTGAGGATCATACTATCTATAGCTGCATATTTCGATTATGAGATATGGCAGATGGATGTCAAAACGGCTTTCCTTCATGGAAATTTAACCGAGGACGTGTATATGATACAGCCCAAGGGTTTTGTCGATCCGACTAGCACTAGTAAGGTATGCACGCTCAAGAGATCCATTTATGGGTTGAAGCAAGCATCTCGGAGTTGGAACATTAGTTTTGATTAGGTTAAATCGGGTCTCGGTTTCATCAAAAGCGAAGAGGACTCTTGTTTATACAAGAAGTTAGGTGGGAGCTCTATAGTGTTTTTGATCTTGTATGTGGACGGCATACTACTGATCGGAAATGATGTTTCGATGCTAAACTTGGTCAAGGAGTCATTGAATGGCAAGTTTTCGATGAAAGACCTTGGTGAGGCAGTATATATTTTAGGCATTAAGTTCTATAGAGATAGATCGAGGAGGCTGCTCGGCTTAAGCGAGCACGTACATAGATAAAGTGTTGAAGCGGTTCAACATGAGTGAGGCGAAGAAAGGGTTCTTGCCGCTCTCACATGGTATAAGACTAAGCGAGACTCAGAGTCCTTCGACATCTGATGAGCGAAGCAGAATGAGTAGGATTTTGTATGCCTCGGCAATCGGATCCATCATGTATGCCATGATATGTACAAGGCCTGATGTTGCTTTTGCAATAAGCCTAACAAGTAGCTACCAGGCCAACCCAGGTGAGAGTCACTGGGCAGCGGTAAAGACTATTTTGAAGTACCTGAAAATGACTAAAGAGATGTTCCTAGTTTATGGAGGTGAGGAAGAGCTCATCATAAGGGGTTACGTCGATGCTAGTTTCCAAACCGGCGAGATGATTGTCGATTCTGATCCGGATTCGGTATGCGTCCTGAATGGAGGAGCGATTACCTTTGGATGAGTTCCAAGCAGGATACGGTGGCCGATTCTACCACAGAAGCCGAATACATTGCGGCTTGTGAAGCTACAAATGAATGTGTTTGGATCCGGCTTTTTCTGGATGATCTTGGTATTTTCCCAGCCTCGATGAAACCGTTGGACCTTTATTGTGATAATTCTGGTGCCATCGCACAAGCCAAGGAGCTGAGGAATCACCACAAGGTCAGACACATAGATCGGAAATATCACCTGATACGAAAGATTGTAAAGAATGGTGATGTAGAGTTATGCAACATTCACACGGATGCAAATGTTGTAGATCCGTTGACTAAGCCACTTCCACAACCCAAGCATGAGGGGCACGTTAGAGCTATGGGCATTCGATGTCTATTTGATTGACTCTAGTGCAAGTGGGAGACTGTTGGAGATATGCCCTAGAGGCAATCATGTATGATGATATTTCCTATGTGTTTATGAATAAAGATAGTCCTTGGACATTATCAATGATGTGTATCAGCAAGTATGTGACTTGTTTGTGGGACTATGCATTGTATGATGACTGTCCTAAAAGGTCCCTAGTCGAAAGGGCTGTGTGGACGCGCAGCCGACTAGACTGGCATATGACACGGTCGATGGCTTGGTCTCACTAGCCATGCAGCATTGGATGCTAACTGGATAATATGGACTTGGAAAGGTCTAGTCGGATTCGACGTAGTCAGATCCAATTCGAGATAAGGTCCGAGTCGGACAGACCCAACTATGAGACGCAGCGATATGTCATCTTTGAGTCTCTAGTACAACATATGTTCTATGTCCTAAGACCTGAGCTGACGCATGTACTCGGGATGGTGATAGACTTGCTTTGGGCCGACCAAACGCTACTCCGGACTGGATAGTTATAAGGTAGGTTTCGGGTTTGTCTAGTCCCATGCTGCGAGACATGGTCTAGCAAGATGGGATTTGCCCCTCCGATCAGGAGAGATATACTCTGGGCCCCTCGTGTGATCCGACCAGGATAAGCATGGCCATGCGACAAGGATTATGAGATAATCCGGTTTGTGGTCAGATATCCTTTGGAACGAGAAAGAGGTCGGGCTAGCACAAGGATGATAGTCTCGCCTTGAGCCCGACAACATATATCGTGTGGCAAAGGGAACAGAAGTGTGACATGTTGTACAGGTTCGCCTAACCAGCTTCATAGTCTGCTTGGTGGTCGGCACGCCTTGCTAGAGGCCGCTACCAACCGTGCAGGTCGGAGGTGATCTGAACTGTGACCAAGCTGACTTGAACCTAAGGGGTCGCGCGCTTAAGGGAAGGAACCTACAAGGTCGGTTCGTAGGACACTGGTCGGATGTGATCCGAACTGGACTAGGAACCTGACCGAGTAGACTTTGGGCTTTAGGGTCCGTGCGAGGCCCAAGTGTTGAGCCTGCGACGGACGCCTATATAAAGTGGAGGTGCAGCACACTCATGGAGTTCATCACTTTGGCGCTGCGACTAGGGTTTGCATGTGTTGCGAATAGCCACCTCCACTCGCCGCCGACTGTGTGATCGGACCTAGCAGTCCGCCGCACGGTGTTCCTCCTACACGCGGGGATACCGTTAGAGGCGGTGCACTTGTGCCGATCCGGCGAACTCGTATGTGGGATCGGAGGACCGGTTGTTCGAGGGAGATCGCATGAGGAGGAGACGATCCACGCGGACGCGCTGCCCCAAGTCTTCTTCCGCTGCACGGCACTGCGCTTCTAGTGGTAACAAACTGTGATCCATCTCCTGTAGCATGTTCCTGGATGTTCTGTGCGTAGGAAAATTTTAATTTGCAGTCGACGCACCCTACCGTAGAACCCAACACGGAGTAGCGCACAATCACACTTGACCCAACGTCTTGGTCCGTGAAGGAGGTGTCTGCGCAGCGAACCAGGCAATCGGACTATGCGGCTTTATTACTTTCACTTAGCCATATGAGTTTAACGGTGGGGCTAAGTACTAGCCCCTGGTGCGTATGTGGCTACCCGAACTAGGATGTCGTAGGCACATGACTGGACGGAGGCCGGTCCTTTGTATAATATAGAAGAAATCGCAAATGATCTATAGCGAGTCGTTGAATCGCCGACCAGCTCTCGCCATATCATGACAGTCAGTTTTCAGCTTTCTCTACTGAGGTGTTTGACCGGACGAACCAGAAACACAATCGCAGTAGTTCTCCTTTACTACCTTAGCCGAACGAGCGGAACGTAAGGTGGTAATCACAGGAGCCGGGCAACCCAACTATTGACCAAAGACATGATTCGGAGCTGATGCATATAATGCAATATTCGGGACGCCAAAGTACACCCTAGAAGTGTTCGGACTTTTTTTTGAGAATATTTGTGGCCGAATAGAGCCCCTGGTATTGTAAGCCATACCGAAGTGTGTATCTCAATCTGACTTGAAGAGGGAATACAGGTTATGAAATAAACCAATACTAAATAGGGGTTGGTAAAGAACTGTTTCCATTATAGTCTGATTGATACGTCAAAACATGCTCTTACATATAATGCCATAAGCATCAAGGCTATTTTACATGCCGCGAATTTGTAAACAAGGGAAATCTATATACAGGTCCTAAAAAGAAAAGGTAG
The DNA here is from genome assembly GCA_021605145.1 of Aegilops bicornis. Taxonomy (NCBI): domain Eukaryota; kingdom Viridiplantae; phylum Streptophyta; class Magnoliopsida; order Poales; family Poaceae; genus Aegilops; species Aegilops bicornis. The sequence continues at coordinate 500,232,358 of CM038673.1, forward strand.
TCTTGAAGATCCTTTGGAAACCATGCCGAACGTCTGCGCCACTCTTCGCCTTGGTGGAGGATCGTTTGAGAGGATCAATCGACGATCGTGTATATAAAAGGGGCTGGGAAAGCGCCCTTGTACAACCGTAAAGTGATTTAGGTTTTAAAGAACCTGTAATATGAGAGAAAAAAGAAGAGGGGGGAAGGGTTAAGGTCCGAATGGGGTCGAGCCGCATTATGGACCTCGTCCGCAGTGTGCCTCCGTTGGCGCCCAAGGTATTTTGAGTGCGTAGTTATGCACATGCGATACATATGCCGCGATTAGATGGGGCGATTGACGAAGGGGGAACTGCTAATCGAGCTCTGGATTGACCGAGATGTCTTTCCGCAGGGTACGCCGGACTCATTTGACAGTGTCCGGAGGCTTGATGGCGGATGAAGTGTTCGGCTTGATAGGCCGCTCTGTACCTCGGCTGCAAGGGCCACGGTGTGGTCCTCAGTACGGAGGGAGTGCTCCATGTTTCCATTAACTGTGATAACGCCACGCGGCCCAGGCATTTTGAGCTTTAAGTAAGCATAATGCGGGACTGCATTGAAGCGGGCAAAGGCGGTACATCCGAGCAGTGCATGATAACCACTGCGGAAGGGGACAATGTCGAAGATTAAGTCTTTGCTTCGGAAGTTGTCCGGTGAACCGAAGACTACTTATAGTGTTAACGAGCCCGTGCAGCGGGCCTCAACGCCGGGTATCACGCCTTTAAAGGTGGTGTTACTAGGCTTGATTCTTGATGGATCAATACCCCTTTTACGGACAGTGTCTTGATAGATCAAGTTAAGGCTGCTGCCGCCATCCATAAGGACTCGAGTGAGATGGTATCCGTCAATAATTGGATCGAGGACCAGGGCTGCCGAACCTCCATGACAGATACTGGTGGGGTGGTCCCTACGATCGAAGGTGATTGGACAAGCCGACCACGGGTTGAATTTAGGGGCGACGGGCTCTACGGCGTAGACGCCCCTTTGTGCACGCTTGCGCTCCCTTTTGGGGATATGCGTGACATATATCATGTTCACTGTTTTCACCTTAGGGGGAAATTTCTTTTGTCCCCCTGCGTTCGGTGGGCGGGGCTCATCATCGTCCTCGCTTGGCGGCCCTTTCCCCTTATGTTCGGTATTTAACTTACCGGCCTGTTTGAAAACCCAATAGTTTCTGTTGGAGTAGTTGGCAGGCTTGTCGGGGGTGCCATGAATCTAGCAAGGCCGATCGAGTATTTTGTCCAAATTAGATGGACCATGAGGGAGTCCTGGATTAGGGGGTCTCCGGACAGCCGGACTATATCCTTTGGCCGGACTGTTGGACTATGAAGATACAAGATTGAAGACATCGTCCCGTGTCCGGATGGGACTCTCCTTGGCGTGGAAGGCAAGCTTGGCAATACGGATATGTAGATCTCCTCCCTTGTAACCGACTCTATGTAACCCTAACCCCCTCCGGTGTCTATATAAACCGGAGGGTTTAGTCCGTAGGACAACAACAATCATACCATAGGCTAGCTTCTAGGGTTACCCTATACGATCTCGTGGTAGATCAACTCTTGTAATACTCATATCATCAAGATCAATCAAGCAGGAAGTAGGATATTACCTCTATCGAGAGGGCCCGAACCTGGGTAAACATCATGTCCCCCACCTCCTGTTACCATCCGCCTAAGACGCACAGTTCGGGACCCCCTACCCGAGATCCGCCGGTTTTGACACCGACATTGGTGCTTTCATTGAGAGTTCCACTATGACGTCACCGTAAGGCTTGATGGCTCCTTCGATCATCGACAACGATGTGATCCAGGGTGAGGTTTTTCTCCCCGGACGGATCTTCGTATTCGGCGGCTTCATACCGCGGGCCAATTCGCTTGGCCATCTGGAGCAGATCAAAAGCTACACCCCTGGCTGTCAGGTCAGGTTTGGAAGTTTGAACTATGCTGCCGACGTCCGCGGAGACTCGATCTTCGATGGATTCGAGCCCATGTCAGGTGCACGCACAGTCACAACAGACATGACTCAACTCTGCCGACGGACAGTGTTCGGGAGATCACACCTGCAACTACTCCGGCCCTCAATCCGGAGCAAATTGCGCCATCCGAGGACGGGTGGGTAGACCCCTCCATGGAGGCCACACTCTCAGTGGCGATAGAGCCAGATACTGACTTCACCCCTTACGAGAGCTGTGTTGCCGAACCATTGGATTCGTCCCCGGCCACAGGCTCCGAGCCGCCTGCGTCCGTACCTATCGAACCCGATTGGGCACCGACCATGGAGTTTACCTCCGCGGATATCTTTCAGCACTCGCCTTTCGAGGATGTGCTAAATTCATTAAGGTCCCTCTCTTTGTCAGGAGAACCTTGGCCGAACTATGTCCGGCTCGAATGGGATGCGGACGACAAAGAAATTCGCTGCCCACCCACCACCCACTTAGTAGCCACTGTCGACGATTTAACCGACATGCTCGATTTCGACTCCGAAGACATCAACAACATAGACGACGATGCAGGAGAAGAACAGGAACCATCACAACAGGGCGCTGGACAGCCACTTCATCACATGACATATACATGGTGGATACACCCAAAGAAAACAATGATGAGGAAAGGAAGGAAGCAACGAATAACAGCTCCATCGAGAAGCAAACAAAGCATCGGTGTAGGTGCCGCTCCAAATCCCGCCTCGGCAAAAACAGCGATAACAGCGAAAGAGAAAATAACACCCCGGTCGACTCCAGAGGAAACAACGACCACATTGACCCAGCGGCAGAGCAGGATGAACCAGCAAATGACGAACATAGTACGGATCCGCTGTCCGAACACGGCGACGCCGAGGATAAAGCTCATCAACCTCCCTCCGGAGAGGAAAATAGTCCGGACGAAGATGCACACATCATCCGGGGTGTGGCACTTGGAACAAGAGAACCTCCGCAGATGGCTTATTGCCACCGCGAGGAGTCTGAAGAAGCAGAAGCAAAGGCTTAAGGCCGCGCAGAATACGCTCAACAATAGATGGAACAAAGTGCTCGACAATGAAGAAAAGTATGGTGGAAGTTACCACACAAAGAGTTATCCAAAACGCAAGCTATTGCCTGAATTCGACGATGAGGCCTTAGAGCTCACACAGCCGAAAAATAAAACGCCAACCGGTCGGATCAACCACCTGGTGGCCGCAATAGAGCGGCTAACAAGGCCGCACATAAGTCAACACACGATCTATGTGAGGACTTGCGCCAAAAATCCAGTATGACCAGATCCATCTATGGATCTAGGAAGCGCACTACGGCACAAAATCAAAACCAAATAGTACAACCATTTGAAAGCCATGATACATCTAAATACAGGGGTGCCACACACCCCCTATGTTTCACCGATGAGGTGCTGGACCACGAATTTCCAGAAGGATTCAAACCAGTGAACATAGAGGCGTACGACGGGACCATAGACCCTGGGGTCCGGATTGAGGACTTTATCCTCCACATCCATATGGCTCGCGGAGACGATCTCCGCGCCATCAAATTCTTACCCACAACCTTAAAGGACCAGCTCGGCACTGGCTGAAAAGCCTCCCCGAAAACTCAATTGGAAGTTGGGAGGAGCTCGAGGATGCTTTTCGGGCTAATTTTCAAGGGACCTATGTCCGACCTCCGGATCTGCACGATTTAAGTCATATAATTCAACAGCCGGAGAGTCGGACCAAAGCTTTGGAACAGGTTTCTCACTAAGAAGAACCAAATCGTTGACTGCACGGGCGTCGAAGCCTTAGCAGCTTTCAAGCACAGCGTCCAGGGCGTTATTTCGCCGGACACCTCGGCCAAGAAAACCGAGAACAATGGCAATACGACAAGCCTCATGACCCGCTTTTGCGCGGGCGAAGATAGCTGGTTAGCCCGCAGTAGCACCAGCGACCCAAGCACATCCGAAGTCAGGGATGGCAATGGAAAACCACGACGCAGTAAAAGCAAGCATCAAAATACAGAAGACAGCCCAGACAATACGGCGGTAAACGCCGGATTCAGGGGATCTCGACTAGGTCAGCCGAAAAAGCCTTTCAAAGGCAGTAGAGATGGACCGTCCGGCCTAAACAAGATTCTAGACAAGCTATGTCAGATTCATGGCACCCCCGATAAACCTGCAAATTACACCCACAGAGAATGCTGGGTCTTCAAGCAGGCCGGTAAGCTAAACGACGAACACAAGGGGAGGGAGACACCAAGTTAAGACGAGGACGAGCCTCGCCAGCAAAGCACCGGGGGACAGAAAAAATTCCCACCAGAGATTAAAACAGTAAACAAGATGCACGTGACGAAGAGGAGAAGCAAACATGCCCTCTGAGACACACGCGCCGTAAAGCCCGTCACCCCTAAGTTCCACCCCTGGTTTGCCTGCCCGATCACTTTTGATCGCAGGGATCACCCGACAAGCATCCGGCACGAAGGATTGGCTGCCTTGGTGTTAGACCCAATAATAAATGGATACCATCTCACACGAGTCCTTATGGACGGCGGCAGTAGTCTTAATCTGATATATCAGGACACAGTCCGCGAAATGGGGATAGACCCGACAAAAATCAGCCACAGTAATACTACCTTCAAGGGAGTAATACCAGGCCCAGAGGCCCGCTGCACGGGCTCTCTATTACTAGAGGTTGTATTCGGTTCTCCCGACAACTTCCAAAGCGAAAAGTTAACCTTCGACATCGCTCCATTCCGAAGTGGCTATCAAGCACTACTCGGAAGAGCGGCTTTCGCTCGTTTCAATGCAGTACCGCATTACGCTTCTCTCAAGCTTAAAATGCCAGGTCCATGTGGCATCATCACCATTAGCGGAAACGTTGAACGTTCCTTACAAGCGGAAGAATGTGCGATGGCTTTAATAGCCTAACACTAAATGGTCCCTCCAACCAGAATAAAGGATCGGTCATCAAGACCGCGGACATGGCTAGACGAGTCTGGCGCATTACTAGCTATAACAGCTTAGATAAAACCCGAGAATGGTTTGATGGTTATACCCCCATAGACGGCACCAGGGGCTTCCCGCGTGTAATCAGGGCTAGTTCGGCTCAACTTGACTTATCTTGAATTTTAATGGTTTATTGAGAATAACCAATTTTTTGGCACGACAACTTTCACCTAAGTTCTTCTCTTTTACAGATGACAATTGCGCCATACCCGTCCGTGATCACGGCTGCATGAGACACGGTAGCGAGGCGTGCGGCAGGGGACCCACTCAAAGGTTTCTTTTTAGATTAAGACCCTGCGTAAACCTTTTTTACTGTCTCGTGTTGATCACCTCCTCCGGATACTTAGTATAACCGAGAAGGATGCTGACGTTATTGGCATTTCGCCACGTCAGAGCATTGCACGTACTTGGACACTCGGGGTTCATTATCAAGGGCATTGTTCAGCCCGGCGTATGTCATAAAGACCGAATACTTTCGGAGTGTTCGGCGTCGCGAGTTTGGCCTTATGTGCATCAGCTCCGAATCATGTCTTTGGTCAAATGTTGGGTTTGCCTGGCTCCCGTGTTTTGCTACCTTACGTTCCACTCTATCTGCTAAGGTGGCACCGGGAGAACTACTGCGATTGTGCCCTGGTTCATCCGGATGAGCACCTCAGTAGAGAAAGCCGAAAACTGACTGTCATGATAAAGCGCGAGACTGGTCAACCACTCAATGACTTAGCGGAATCTTCGGGATTCCTCCGCATTAACGAAGGGCCGGTTTTCCCGGTCATGTACGTACGCCCGTATTCGGACGGTAGCGGAGGTACTAAGGGCTATATAGTAGTCCCACCGTCAAACTCCTATGGCTAAGTGAAAGTGTTAAAGCAATATAGTCCGATCGCCTTGTTCGCTGCGCTACCACCTCCTAAATGGACCAAGACGTTGGATCAAGTGTGAATACCGTTTTTGTGAACACCCGCATTATATGCGTGGGGGCTGAAACCGACGACATTTGCAAACTTTCAGGTTATATACATATATACATAAGCGGCCGCCTGGGAGGCATCATAATACTTTCGGGCAAAAGTATAAACACAGCCATTATAATTCAATAAAACATTGTTTTTACAATGGGAATACATGTCACTAGAACATAATATTCTTGAGCACTTGAGCCTCTATTGAGCAGCGCCTTCAAGGACTTCCTCAAAGTAGTGCTCGGCAGATACTCGGCCCGCGGCCGGACTCTGGGTTGCAATAGTGGTGGCCTCCATCTCCGCCCAGTATGTCTTGACACGGGCAAGTGCCATCCGCGCACCCTATATGCACGCCGACCTCTTCATAGCGCCGATGTGCGGCACAACACCAAGGAACTGTTGCACTAAACTAAAATACCTATTCGGCCTTGGCCCTTCCGGCCACAGATGATCCACAACATACCTCATGGCAAGCCCGGACAACCTATGGAGCTTGGCCCACTCAGCCATTCGCTCATTCAACAGCAGCGGACGCAGTGGACCATCGAACTGTGACCAGAACAACTTTTCCACTTCACGAACTTTTTGATCCTTGAAGTACTCGGCCGCATCAGCAGCACTGGCTACCAAATCCGCTTATGCGTCTGCAGAACTCCATAGTTGATCAAGAGGGCATGCCGGATCTCCGAACCGTCGCATAACAAAAAGGGCTTCCGGCCGCGATATCTCGACAGCGCAGCTCCTCCTTCGCTGCTCTAATTTTAGAGCGGGCTTCCTTGGCTGCTACCATGGCCTTCTCCAGGTCCGTCGCCTTCGCTTGGCTTTATTTTTCAAGAAGCTGGTAACGGTCGGCAGCATCTTTCAACTCAATGGCCATCTTGGCTATTTTTTCCTTGCTTTGGCAATGCGCAGCCTGTTCGTCTCTCAGCTCTGCGACCGCCTTTAGAGCGGCCGCATCACTACTCCTAGCTTGTTCCTTGGCTCGGGCAAGTTCTGCCCGAAGGGTCTCCACGGCGGCAGCTCCATCTGTAGTCACAAACATATTAAAGATACTAGCATCATGCTCCTCTTACTATGTGTTGATCACTGGAGAAATCACATACCATGTGCCTTGTCGAGCCGCTTGTTGACAAGCACGATGTCGGCATCTACCGCATCAAGTTGCCGCTTCAGCTCGGCAAACTCACCAGTCCGGCTAGCCACCGGACCTTCAGCCACCTGCACATAAAGGCAGACTGATTATTACGTGGGACTATGATCCTCTGTTTGCCGCCGTTCTCGACGACAACCAGAGTCTCAGGGGCTACTATCTGCATAGGGCACACCTAACGTGTGTGGTACCGTCAAAAACATACACTATTTCACGTACCTCAAAGCCTTTCAGCAGACTCATAAAAGCTTCATGCAACCCGCTTTCGGCGGATGAAATCCTCTGAATCAGCATACCCATTAGCGTACGATGCGCTTCTGAGATAGCCACTTGCTCATGAAGATCCTTCAGTGCATCCGATCTCACACCGGACGGTTCCGGACTCTTTCTGTTACTCTCCTCAGGAGCTGTCAGGACCAGATTTTTGGGATATTAATTTCCAGAAAATAGCCCTTGTGCTCACCAGCCCCAGGATTACTGTTAGCTGATGACGCACCAACTTGATACAGAAATTCCAAGTAAAATACATAATATGTAGTACAAGACCATTCTGGCCTATGAGTGCAACAAATGGTTTCTAGTGGTTGTCACATCCCTAGTTCTGGTATGCTCTAGGCTAGCCCTTCATGTGTGCATCATGTTTAAATTTCTCAGAAACTCGAAATGGGGATTGACTCAAACCCTAGCACCTAAGAGGAATTCAATAGGTTCAACTAAATATTTTTAGTGAACCCAAAATGGCTTTAAAAAATGTACGTCATTTTTGGAAAATGTTGTAAACAGTAACCAGAGATGATGCACATTTTTCCCATGACATTTTGGATTTCTGAAATAACACATATTGTATTTGAGTTGGAGCAAACATATGTTATATATATATATATATATATATATATATATATTAATGCTTAAACAATTCTGATATTTTGTGAGGGGCTCTGGAATATTCCTTTCAGTCCCTGCAAAAATTATTGGAAGAAACAAAATTGGTTTAGTGGTTGAACTAAATCAAAACAGATTGAAATAAATAGAAAACTGTAACAGAATTAGAAAGAGACAGAAAAGACTCACCTGGGCCACTTACCTGTAGCTTACCTGGCCGCCCAATTACCTCGGCCCAGTTCCTGTGCAGCCCATCCACCTCCCCTGCCAGTTGTCTTCCTCCTCTCGCCCGGAAAGGCGGAGAGGGAAGCGATGCACCAGCGCTCACGCAGCGTGCGGGCACGCTTGCACTTGGCCCAGCCCCTGCCTAGCTTGACGACGACCGGGATCGTCTCCCCGTGGCCTCTGGAACCCACCGACCCCTCGCTCACTGAGGGAGTCTCGGACTAGGGAGTGTCCGAATAGCCGGACTATCGTCACGGCCGGACTCCAAGACTATGAAGATACAAGATTGAAGACTTCGTCCCGTGTCCGGATGGGACTTTCCTTGTCGTGGAAGGCAAGCTTGGCGATACGGATATGTAGATCTCCTACCATTGTACCCGACTCGGTGTAACCCTAACCTATCCGGTGTCTATATAAACCGGAGGGTTTTAGTCCGTAGGACGAACAACAATCGTACCATAGGCTAGCTTCTAGGGTTTAGCCTCCTTGATCTCGTGGTAGATCTACTCTTGTACTACCCATATCATCAATATTAATCAAGCAGGAGTAGGATATTACCTCCATCGAGAGGGCCCGAACCTGGGTAAAAACATCGTATCCCTTGTCTCCTGTTACCATCCGTCTAGACGCACGATTCGGGACCCCCTACCGAGATCCGCCGGTTTTGACACCGACATTGGTGCTTTCATTGAGAGTTCCTACGTGTCGTCACCGATAGGCCCGATGGCTCTTCGATCATCAACAACGACGCGGACCAGGGTGAGACTTTTCTCCCGGACAGATCTTCGTGTTCGTGACTTTACCTTTGAGGGCCAATTAAGCAGCCATCCGGAGCGGATCGAAAGCTACGCCCGGCCATCAGGTCAGATTTGGAAGTTTGAACTATCGGCCGATATCCACGGAGACTTGATCTTGACGGATTCGAGCCGCAGCCAAAATGTGCCGCCTTGTCTCGATGGGCATGATCTAGCTCTGCGGCCGAATAGTGCCACGAGGCCGCACTGACATCCGCCCGACCCTTAACCCGGGCCGGATTCCCGATCGAGGGCGAGTAGTTGGACACCGCCTCGGGGGCTACTACAATCTCTCGGCAATTGAGCGAACTCCATCCCTGTCCTTTCCGAAGACCTCGACTCTAGGGTGCGGACTCCTCTCCGGACTCGAACCCTCCGCGCCCTTGCCAATCGAATCCGATGGGGCGCCCGTTATGGAGTTCACGGCCGCGGACATCTTTCGGCACTTTTCGCCCTTTGGCGACATTCTGAATTCGCTAAAGTCTCTCTCTTTATCCGGAGAGCCCTGGCGGACTGCGGGCGGGAAGGTTGGGACTCTGGACGGCGAAATTCAACGCCCACCCACCACCCACTTTGTAGCCACTGCCGATGATTTAACCGACATGCTCGACTTCGACTCAAGACGTCGGCGGCATGGACGGCGGCCGCGGAGGCGACCAAGACCAGCGCCCTACGAGGGCCTGGAAGGCCACCTCGTCATATGACATATACATGGTGGACATCCCAAAAGATGGGAACGGCGATGGAACAACGGAGGATGACCCCTCAAGAAAGCGGCCGAAGCGCCCGACGTCGTGGCGCCGCTCTAAATCCCGCCACAATAAAAGCGATGATTCCGGCACGGGAGATAATAACACCGGACGGCCGAAGAGAACCCCTCCAGCAGGACTCGGCGCATGAGGAGGAGAAGCAAGTCCGCCTGACGGTCTGTGAAAAAGAGGTCGAGGGCGATAATTATCGCCTCCCTCCGCAGATGAGGCAAGCCTCGGCGACAGCAATTTGTCGTGCACGAGGATCCCGCAACAGAGCGTTTCAAGCGCAGGCTTATAGCCACGACAAACAGCCTCAAGAAAAAGCGAACAGCTTAGAGCTGACCAGGATCTCCTAGCTGACAGATGGACCGAAGTCCTTGCAGCCGAAGAGTATGAACTCGAACGCCCCTCCAAAAGCTACCCCAAACGCAGGTCGATGCCTCGATCAGAGGAGGAAGCACCCAAGCCACCAGCGCACGACATGGCGTAGCAGCGACCCGTGGCGCGACGGAGAAGCCTCTTGGCCCTCCGCTCAAGCCACACCCGGCGCGCTCAAAAAGTACCATGGAACGGGAAAACGCGCCGGACTTGCGAGATATATTGGAGGATAAGGCAAAACATACAAGATCGATCTACGGATCGCGTGGGCACCCAACGACACGGGATGATTACCGTCGCGCGGATCTGACCAAATCAGGTCGGGCGAACCACGATGAGACAAAGCTCATATGAGCTACATCGTGATATATAGCCCAATACAGGGCGCCAAGACACCCACTATGCTTCACGGATGAAGTAATGGAGCATCAAATCCCTAAGGGCTTCAAACCCGTAAACATCGAATCATACGATGGCACCACAGATCCTGCGGTGCGGATCGAGGACTATCTCCTCCATATCCACATGGCCCGGTGATGATCTACATGCCATCAAATACCTCCCACTCAAGCTTAAAGGACCAGCTCGGCATTGGCTCAACAGCTTGCCAAAGAATCAATTGGTTGTTGGGAGGACACGGAAGCCGCATTCCTTGATAACTTCCGGGGCACATATGTGTGACCACCAGACGCCGATGACCTTAGCCACATAATCCGGCTGACCCGGAAGAAAGCGGCGGACAATTCTGGACACGGTTCCTAACAAAGAAAAATCAAATCGTTGATTGTCCGGATGCAGAGGCCCTTGCAGCCTTCAAACATAACATCTGTGACGAGTGGCTTTCCCGGCACCTTGGACAGGAAAAGCCAAAATCCATGGCAGCCCTCACAACACTCATGACCCGCTTTTGTGCGGGAGAGGACAGCTGGCTAGCTCGAAGCAACAACTTGGCCAAACATCACGATAGTTCGGATACCAAGGACAGCAATGGCAGGTCGGCGTCGCATAGCAAGAACAAAGCGCCGCATTAACGGCGATAACACTGAAGATACGGCCGTCAATGCGGATTGAGCTCTAAACCGGTCGTGGAAGAAGCCATTCAAAAGAAATACCGGGGCCCGTCCAACTTGGACCGAATACTCGATCGCTTGTGCGGATACATGGCACCCAAAAAACCAGCCAATCACACCAACAGGGACTGTTGGGTGTTCAACAAGCAGGCAAGTTAAGTGCTGAACTCAATGACAAGGGGCTGCATAGCGATGGCGAGGAAGAGCCCGGCCGCCCGAACAATAGAGGACGGAAGGGTTTTCCCACGCAAGTGCGGACGGTGAACATGATATACGCAACCCACATACCCAAAAGGGGCGGAAGCGTGCACTAAAGGGATGTATATGCGATGGAGCCAGTCCCCAGTTCAACCCATGGTCTTCTGCCCGATCACCTTCGATCGAAGGACCACCCACTAGCATCCGTCACGGCGGTTTCGCCGCATTGGTTCTTGACCCAATTATCAACGGATTTCACCTAACCGAGTCACGATGAATGGCGGCGGCAACTGAACCTGCTTTATCGGGGATAAGGTCGCAAAATGGGCATAGACCCTCAAGGATTAAACCTACAAAGACAACCTTTAAAGGCGTCATACCGGGTGTAGAGGCGGTTATGCGGGCTCGGTTACACTCGAAGTGGTCTTCGGATCCCGGATAACTTCCGGCGAAGAGTTAATCTTCGACATCGCCCCCATTCATGGCGGCTATCATGCCTTTGCTCGGACGAACCGCATTTGCAAAGTTCAATGCGGTGCCGCCTCACGCATACCTCAAGCTCAAGATGCGGGCCCTCGAGGAGTAATCACGGTCAATGGAAACACGAGCGCTCTCTCCGAGCGGAGGAGCACACGGCGGCCCTCATGGCGGAGTTACAAAGCAGCCTCTCACAGCAACTCTCGAGTCCGGCCATTAAGCGTCCGGACACTGTCAAGCGCGCCCGGAGTAACCTACAACAAGACCGCCTGGCACGATTCAAGCACGCGTAGCAATCCGGCCCCAACCCCAGCCCTCGCGAAATTGCGAAGCTAGTGTTACGCGTACATAATTACGCTCTGGAGATACCATGGGCATATGGGGAGGGGCAAGACCACGGCACGCCAAGAATGCGGCTCGACCGCACCGAGGATCCGATTGTGTCATTCTTTTCCTTTTTTCCTTTTTCTTCCTTTTCTTACTTTCAGGACTCCGTCTTCCGGAAGTCCTGTCCGGCACTAGAATCGCCCGAACTCACGATGCAACAGCGGAAAACAGTAAGCCACGTCAAAGTGTTCAGGCGGTCTCTATTACGAGCATTATACCTGTTTTACATACCATCCCGCAGCTTACCCCTGGAGGGGGACATGTTAGATAGTCCCATCCCTTGCTTACTGCACTATTTGTATCGTTCTACTTTCATTGCAGTACCCTTTTGAATAAACAATACATAGCTTTTGCTTATTATTGCTCTTCTTCCTTTATCTATACATATGTTCATTTCACGACATGTTGCAACCGTACACTTTGGTACGGCCAATACACCAGGGCTTAAGTATCCCAAAATTATGGTGTGATAAGTCCGAACACTTTCACAAGTGCGGCACCCGAACTTATAGCATTATATGAATCGGCTCGAATCATGTCTTGGGTCAATAGTTGGGTTTGCCCGGCTCTCGTGTTTTGGTACCTTACGTTCCGTTATATCGGCTAAGGTAGCACCGGAGAACCATGCGATTGTGCCCCAGCTTGAGCTGGGTCGAGCACCTCGATGGAGAAAGCTAAAACTGACCGTCATGATAGGGCGAGCGATGCGCTGTTCGAGAGGTTTTTGGTCCCTAAAGACTTATGCCGCTTAGAGCAAGGAACCGGAATTGTCCGGCCAAAGGCGTGGATAGCGCCCGAACTTCGGTCTTCGAATACTAGGGGCTTCGCCAAAATTTAAAATTATAGAATTCTATGGCTAAGTGAGAGTGTTCAAGCATTATAAGTCCGGTTGCCTTGTTCGTTGTGTTGGCGCCTCCTAGATGGACCCAAGAATGGGAACAAGAGTGCTCAAGTTTATCCCGAACACCCGGCACTTTCGTGGCATGGAAATTTGAAGCCAACGACTTGCCATCTCTCAAATTTGATAAACGGCAGCACAGAAGGTAAAATTTTAAATTAATAAGCGTTGCTTAGCGCATATGAACAAGTTTTCAGCGTACAGGATAACAAATGCGAGTTTATTCAAAAATTACATCTTTGGAGCACTCATCCGCTATTTGGCGGGCAACCTTCAGGAGGCCCTCATAGTACATTTCGGGCGTGCGATGCTCATGGCCCTTCGGTGGCCCGTCCGTCACAAGCCTCTCCGCATCCAGCTTGCCCCAGTGCACTTTAGCACGGGCAAGGGCCCGACGGACACCTTCAATGCAGACGGAGCGCTTGATGACTTCAAGCCGCGGACAGGCATCCACCAACCGCTGCATCAAGCCGAAGTAGCTCCCGGGCATGGCCTCCAATGGCCACAACCGCGCTATAAGGCCCTTCATGGCCTGTTCAGCGACCTTGTGGAGCTCGACCAGCTACTTCAGCTGGTCGCTCAGGGGCACCGAATGTTCGGCCTCGACATCTTGAGACCAGAACACCTTTTCCATCGAGCTCCCCTCCTTGGCGGCGTTAAAAGCGGCGACATCGGACACACCACGGGCAAATCTGCGAATGATCCTGGAGAGCTCCGAATCCGGGTAAGTAATAGGTAATTCACTTTCACATGCTTGCTTTGCATAAAGAATGCCTTCCCCGCCGCTATCTTCTTTAAAGACTTAATTTCTTGGAGGGCTTTTTGGGCCTCGGCCTTAGCAGCTTTGGCACTCTCAAGAGCCGAGGCGAGCTCCCACTCTCGAGTCTTCGAGTCACGCTCCAAACTCTTGTGTTTTTTCACGAGAGCTTGGAGCTCTTGCCATACCTTGGCCAGCTGCGCCTCCCCCTTCTCTCGCTCGGTGCGTTCTGTAGCCGCTTTGTTTTCGGCCACGGACACCGCTTCCTTCAGGGTCGCCACCTCGTTAAGTGGCCCTGCAGTACCCAAGTTATTCCTGTTATTTTAGCAACCAAAACCTTTTATATAAGGTATTTCTTTAATAAGTTATTACTTACCTTCCTTGTCCTCGAGCTGCTTCTTGTCTTGTCCGAGCTCGTTCTCTGACCGCTCGAGGTTATGCTTCAATGCATTGACCTCCGGTCCCGGTCTTGGCAGGAGGTCAGGCGTAGCCTGCATTCCCATATTGACATACTTATGTTAGACTCCTGTGTATATCTTTTTAGATCCTTAGTCCGGCTTTTCTTTTCGAACACCGAGCTAAGCATCGAGAACTACAGTCTATGTGGTAATATTTTTACATATTCTAAACTTACCTCAAAGCTTGTTAGAAGGCTGATGCAGACTTCAGTCGATCCGCTCTTGGCGGACTGAACTGTTCGGATCACCGCACTCATCACGATGCGGTGCTCCTCCTCGATGGAAGCAACATTAAGCGCCTCCGATAAGCTATCCGGTGCCTCCGGTTGGACGGAGGACACGGTGTCTTACCTTCTTGCGAAGGATCCGCTAGCCGGACTTGAACCGCTGATGGTTCGGCATGGAGTCGGGACGAGGTCGGGCCTAGAGCCCTGAGGGTCTTGCCCCCCACGCGCCTGGAGTCTGGGAGGTTGCCTTGTGGCTCCTCTTGCGCCACCTCCTCTTGACCAAGCCCCCCTTGGGGCACCACCTCGGTGTCGTCCACTGCGTGGGGCGAGGAGGCGGTCGGAAGCGAAGTACTCTCCATTTCCGACGAGCCCAGGGACACGCTCGATGAATCGGCAAACTCGCCCTTGGGCGGGCTGCACAATTGTTCGACATTAGAGAACGCTCTGCAATAATAAAAAGCCATGGGTATCCGGACACTTACGATCTCACGAGGCTTGGCTCGTGGGCCAATCCTCCTCGTCGTCGTCGGCGTTGGTGGAGAAGTCCGGAGGAAGGGTTCTTCCCTTCTTGGACCCTCCGGCCTCCCGGTTGGGCGGCCTTCCTTTCTTCTCCTCCCCGGCCGGAGGAGGAGCTTCTTCTTCTTCCTCCTCGTCCTCGGGAGAAGATTACGCTTCAGAATCTGGCGGCACTGGCGTCGGGAGCTCCTTCGAGTTCCGTGGCCTCCTTCTTAGCCTTCTTCTCCGGCACCAGATGCGGTGCCGGAGCCAGCCTCCCGTCAATCAGGCGTCCGCTGGGTTTTACGGCAAAGGAGCTGGGCAGTTAATCTGTCCGGGCGTCTTCACCGATCTGTCAAAGAATAGGGAGTTTTTAGATCCCACATAGAGTCAATCTATGAAAAAAGAGTCCCATAAAGGGTAAAATAACTTACCTCGCCGGCTGGACGCCGCGAGCTGTATCCGTGATCTTTGTTAGCGGATGCTGGGGCTTAAGCGCCCTTGAAAAGCACCTTCCAGGCATCTTCGTACGTAGTGTCGAAGAGCCGGCTCAAGGTTCGGTGCTGTGCCGGATCAAACTCCCACAAGTTAAATGCCCGTTGTTGGCATGGGAGAATCCGGCGGATGAGCATCACCTGGATTACGTCGACAAGCCTGAGATTCTTGTCCACCAGGTTTCGGACGCATTACTGGAGTCCAGATAGCTCTTCCAAATTCCCCCACGTCAGGCCCGTCTCTTTCCATGACGAGAGTCGTGTGGGGAAGCCAGATTTGAATTCGGAGGCCGCCACCCATTCGGGGTCGCGTGGCTCGGTGATGTAAAACCACCCCGATTGCCACCCCTTTATTGTCTCCACAAAGGCGCCCTTGAGCCATAGGACCTTGGCCATCTTGCCGACCATGGCGCCTCCGCACTCCGCAGCGGCCGCCCACAACCTTGACTGATGTTAAAGGTCTTGACCATAGGCTGAAGTGGGGCTGAATGCATAGGAAGGCCTCGCACCTGACGATAGACGCCCGAGATGTTGAGGACGAAATTGGGGCAGGTCGTGGAAGTCCGAGCCGTAGTAGAACATGAGCCCCGGACAAATGGGTGAAGTGGAAAACCTAGTCCAGCGGAGGAAGTGGGGAGAAATACCACCCTCTCATGGGGCACAGGGGTTGGAATGAGCTGCCCGCATCGGGCAGCACTTTGTCTTGGCGATGTCGCGGACAAGTATCTGGCCTCCCAGTCTTGTGATGTGCCCTCCGTGACGGAGGAGGCCATCCACCTGCCTCCCGCCTCGACATGGTTGGAGAAGGTTCAGGTGGGATGTGCGGACTTGGGCGCTGGAGCTTCAGTCTTGTGAAATGGAGAAGCAAAGGAGGAAGAAGGCGTGGGTGAAAAGGTGGATCCTTATCCCTTATATGGACGGACGGAGCTATCGTCCCCGCCACCTGGTAAAACTCGCTTATCTCCCAAGCGTCGTAATCAATGGCACGGATGGGTTACCGCGTCCGTATTGATGAGAATCCCGGAATAAGGGTGCACGATCTATGCTTTGATAAGGCGTGCCAAGAAACCGCCTCGCTAAGCGCTAAGGTGGAGCGGTAAAAACTATTCATATAAAGGCCTGGCCGTGGTGTGATGTCACGCTTGGAATACATCAGCAGATCTGTGCAAAAATTATTCTCTCTACGATGTTATGTGGAACTTGTTTTGCAGAGCCGGACACTATCCTTGTGTTCATAACCTTCTATGAAGTATTCGGAGGAGGAACCCGACTCGCAATGCCGAAGACAATCAACACGCCGGACTCATCGTCATTGTAGCCTGGTTCAGGGGCTACTGAGGGAGTCCCGGACTAGGGGGTGTCCGGATAGCCAGACTATCGTCACAGCCGGACTCCAAGACTATGAAGATACAAGATTGAAGACTTCGTCCCATGTCCGGATGGGACTTTCCCTGGCGTGGAAGGCAAGCTTGGAGATACGAATATGTAGATCTCCTACCATTGTAACCGACTCGGTGTAACCCTAACCTATCCGGTGTCTATATAAACCGGAGGGTTTTAGCCGTGGGAATGAACAACAATCATACCATAGGCTAGCTTCTAGGGTTTAGCCTCCTTGATCTCGTGGTAGATCTACTCTTGTACTACCCATATCATCAATATTAATCAAGCGGGAGTAAATTATTACTTCCATCGAGAGGGCCCGAACCTGGGTCAAAACATCGTGTCCCTTGTCTCCTGTTACCATCCGCCTAGACGCACAGTTCGGGACCCCCTACCCGAGATCCGCCGGTTTTGACACCGACACTCACTCTTCCCCCTCGCACCCTCGCCCCCTTCACGCCATGGCGGCCTTGCAAGCTAAATCGCCGCCCGTAATCGTGCCCACAGCCTCCCGTGCCTCTCTGGCGTGACCTAGAGCTCCGCCGTCAACCTATACGTCGTCTCCGCCAAGCCTTGGCCAGCACGCCCTGAGAATCGTCCCGACTCCTTCTTCCTCCTTCAGCCGCCGAGATCGCCGGTGACCGCACCTCGTCTCCAGGCTGTCCCCGAGGCCGCTGAGCTTCTCCCCCGACCCCTTGTGAGCTCCTTCACCTTCCCCTATGCTCGCCCCCCCTCCGTTTCTCTCCGCTAGCTCGATTCCGCCGGAGCTGAGAGCTCATCGCCGCCGGCCATGATGTCACCATCGTTTTAGCCACCACAGCTCGCGCCTGAGCGCGTCAACGCGTTTAGTGCCTTCCCAGGAGCACGCAGCTCCCACCAGCTCCTCCTCCCGAGCATCCCAACGCCGAGGCCAAACTAACCCAAACTCCCGCCGCCGCCTCGCTCGCCACCGCCGACGCCACAGCTCACCCCAGCTCCTCTCGCTTGCTCCATCAGATGCGTGCAAACCACAGCAACCCGTAGCCGCAAACCACGCATGAAATGGTGCCCTGTAGCGGGAGCACGGTGAACCTCCGCCGTCGGGCTGGTCGTCGCCGGCCAAAGTCCGATGATGATGACGTGGCCCGTCATTAGCACTAACCACCGCCAGCTAGATCACCCACAGACGCTGACAGATGGGCCCCAGCGCCCACTAATTTTGTAATTAGACTAATCCACTGGGCCCACACGTCAGGTTGACTTTGCTGACGTGGTCATTGACCGGACCCACCTGTCATTGACCCTGGGCAGCACTGTGTCACTGACCAGTGGTCCCCACTGGTCAGGTTTGATCTGACGGCGCTGTTGACTTCTTGAGGTCAGCATGATGCAATCTTGACGCGATAATAGGTTTTCTGGATTTATTCTTACACGGGAAATTCCAAAAAATAGTATAAACTTCTAAAAATCATAGAAATTCAACCGTAACTCCAAATGAAATAAATTATATATGAAAAATGATCAGAAAAATCCAATCTATCCATCTGTACTGGTTTCATGCATGTTATAACACTTTAACCTTGCTGTTTAGGTGAAACAAGTTAATGCACTAATATGACCTCTTAAAATGGGTTTGCATTTGAATCTTTGGTTCGAATGGACTCATGTCTTTCTGTTCTAGCTTGCATTAGCCCAAAACCCATTCATATTGTCATGTCATAATCACGCATCATAATTGTTGCATTGCATTGATTGTGTTCTTTCTTGTTTGCCGGTGTTATCCCCTCCCGGTAGACAATGTTCCGACGACATGTTCGATGACACCGATGAAGAACTATATTTATCTTCAGAAGTGCCAGGCAAGCAAAACCCACTTGTTCATTCCGATACAATCCCACTCTCTCGCTCGTGCTCTCTTTTACTGCATTAGGACAACAATGTTTCAACTGTTACATGCTGCGGTAGCTGAACCCCTTTCCTCTGCATGACCTGTCATTGCCACAGTAAATAGATGAAACCCACTAGCATGAGTAGGAGTTGTTTGAGCCCTGATGTGCCTACTCATTCATACTTGTTTGTCATGCCTGCTATTGCTTAGAGTTGAGTCAGGTCTGATTCATCGGGGATGAATTAGAATGTGGTGAACATGTCCTACTGTTGAGAGCTAAGTGTGTGAACACGATTTGGTAAAGGTAGCTGTGAGAGGCCATGTAGGAGTACATGGTGGGTTGTCTCATTGCAGCCGTCCTCAGGAACTAAGTTCTGTGTTTGTGATCCATGAACAGTTACTACCACACATTGGGCTCCGGGCGCTCCAAGCTCTCTCGACTTATTAATCAACCTGATCTCTGTCCAGGAGTTGCAACTAGTTTCTAGTGTTTGTAGGTAGTGTTAGTAGTCTACCAAGTGGCACCCGGTACAGGTGGGCTCGGGACAAACTAGGCACCATGGCCGGGTATGCCAAGCGTCTCCCGTTTGGTGGGCTTGGAACCCTGTACACATCGTTTGGGGCCGTGAGCAACACCCCAGCCAGATCTCCTTGCGGATGGAACCCGCATAGGCGATAAACCTGGACTAGAGACTTGTGTGGTTAGTCAGGTTGTGGCCGACTCCTTCGCCAGGCTTCCGCTTGAAGGTTGCCAAGATACACAACGTGTACATGGTGGTAAGTGGCGAGAGCGTGTGTGAAGAAGTACACCCCTGCAGGGTTATAAATGATCTATTTGAATAGCCATGTCCGCGGAAAAGGACTTCTGGGTTGCTTGTACATTTCATAGACAAGTGAAAGTGGATACTCTAAAATGCGCAAGATAAGTGTGAGTGCTATGGATGGCGTTCTCGTAGGGAGACGGGAGCGGATCCATAGTGGTGTATTGATATGGTGAGTATGTGGACTCGTGTGCGCCACCTCAAAAGAGTTACTTGCAGTCGTAGTGTAGGATAGCCACCGAGTCAAAGCTGGCTTGCTGCGGTCATACTCCACCACCCCTTTGTTGATATCTTGATGCATAGGTAGATAGTTACGATGTAAGTCTTGCTTTGGGTACATTTGTACTCACGTTTTCTTAATTTATGTTTTTGCGGAGAGACTTCCGTCTCGCTAGTAGTTCAGCGTGGACTTGACGTTTAGCTTGTTACCTCAGCTACGATCTTGTGCCCTCGGCGAGATCTCGGTAGATAGTCGGGCTTCTCGGCCTTTTTTATTTGTAGATGTACGTACTTTCGGACATGTTAAGCTTCGCTTGTGCTTGTTGCTTGTATGCTCTGTATGTTGGGTCATGAGACCCATGTTTGTAATATCTCGCTCATGAGCCTAATGAATAAATACTTGAGTCGTAGGGTTATGTTGTGATGCCATGTTGTATTTACACATATCGAGCATATTGTGTGTATGATTGAAATGCTTGCTATGTGTGGGATCCGACAATCTAGTTGTTTATCCTTGGCAGCCTCTCTTATGGGAAAATGTAGTCTTGTGCTTCCATGAGCCATAGTAGTCCGCTACAGCCTGGTTCACCGGAGTCCTGCTAGCCCAGCACTACTGCTCCAGAACACTTGACTGGCCGGCATGTGTTTCACGCCGTTCACAATATACATCCCTTCGGGAAATGTCACGCGGTGACATCCAGGAGTCCTGCCTAGCCTGCTACAGCCGGGTTCTGAGTCTGTTAGCCCAGTGCTACAGCCCGGATTCACACGCTGCTGACCGACATGCTCGAAGTTGATTCATGTATGCATGTCCCCATGGGTTAGTGCCGCTTTGGGTTCACGACTAGACATGTCGGCCCGAGTTTTCTGTCATATGGATGCTAGCGACACTATCATATACGTGAGCCAAAAGGCAAAAGCGGTCTGGGCCATGGTAAGGCGACACCGTGGGAATACCGTGCGTGAGGCCGCAAAGTGATATGAGGTGTTACCCGGCTAGATCGATGTGACTTGGAATTGGGGTCTGACAGCTTTGGTATCGAGCCTCACTTTGCTGTAGGATTACCAAGCCAAACTGGTCGAAGTTGTGTCTAGAAATGCTTTAGTTATGTAAGGGAATTGATTGTGGAAGGGAACATAAGGCTCTTTTTACTCCTTTGCCTTATGCCCTTCTGATCTGAGTCATCCTCTTCCTTTTCTACGGGGATTAAGAACTAGGTATTCTCATCTATCTATCCGGATGACGAGTTACTATGATAGAGACTTATAGGATTGATGGATTTAAGCCCCAGTTCAGTTTCTACTACTTATGTGTGTTGTCAATTGAACCAGAACCTTGTTATGATGTTGTTGAGTGGTTATGCCACCATTTTGCATGATGTCTCAAATCTTTTTGAGCATTTACAACCGTTATGCTATCCGAGTCATCCCAGGTCTCTAAATAGTCTGATGCATTTGCAAATCCTTTCTTTCCATTCCCGATGTCCTTTATGGTCAGAATAAGCACACTAACCGGTGCGTTGAGGTAATTTATTGCCTTGACATTTATGTTGGAGCTATTATTATGACCCTAGGTGTCTAGAGTATCACCAAGTAATCCAGCCATGCTTTGTGTTCCCAGTGTGATGATTCTGGCCATCATTCTCGAAAGCATCCCGTGATGCCACTTAGTAGTAGGTATTCTACTCCTGGGTTTCTGAACCCGAGATTCGCCCTACTTACCTCATGTTGATAGTGTTTGCTAGTTCCTTTAGGATATTAGTAACCTTTGCGATAGTCCTCGAGGTCTGTGGTATTTCCTTCTTCCAAATACCATGAACCATTAAGGCAGAAGTTCTTTGAACCAAAATACCACAATCAGAGTACTCTTGAGTAGTTCTCCATTCATAATTGTGATTACGCGGTTCTACCTTTACGCATGGGTTATCCGGAAGAAATGGTGAGCTTAAGCTCGCCATACTAATCTATGCATCCACAACTCGAGAAAATTGTGTGTTCCTTGAGTTGTTCCCATTGTAGTTGTATTCCGATCCCGTCTATCGGTTGATAGTCGAGGAGTAGTCGTGCACTCGTGCTCGCCGATGCCCATTATTCTTGTGGTCCGTCAAGCCATTCTGTTCTGGAATGACTAGGAGAAACAAACTCCAGCACCTCCTCCATTTCCTGGAGTGGTCAAAGTAGTTGTATTCCGCAGATCAAAATGCCAATCCAGCTTTTGTTATGTTCTACCCTGAAGTATTACCCACTTTATGTCAGGAACGTCATGAGAATTGCACCTTCCCTTATGAATTCTTGACATAGTGATACTTCTCGCCATCATCATTCGCTCATCGGTTCCGTGTTGTTGCAACCGGAATGCCGACAAGTGTACTGTGATGTGCGAAAATCAATACTCCTAGCAACTCTGTTGCTTGGTAGTTAATGGCCAATACTCTCATCTTAGCGTGCTGGATATTGAACCATCATCCTAATATTGATCGTGCTACCTAGTCCATATTTCCAGGAGCACTCATCGACCAAGGAGTTAGGATTGTGACAATCCCTCGCTCCTTGATCATATTCTCTTGCCCTAAAAAGCAAGATTGTTCTCGAGCTTAATAACATATCGATGGTTCGTGATTTTCCGAATATCTTCTCAGAAGTATTACCGGGTTGTTTCCTGACTATTATGTTGAGCTCATGATCATGTTTCTTTTCTTCTAAACCACCCATTCTCCAAGAATCTGTGTTGAATACCCTGAGCTAGTTGGTTAAGCTGAACAACAACTTGGAGAGTTGGAAGATAAAAGCTTGCCTAACTTAGTTCCTTCCAAAGGGATATTCTTGTGTAGTGTGTGTTGAAGAAAGATGATATCTTCATCGATTGGTCCCTGTGATCAGTTGTTGGACCTATTGTCTTATCAATCCTTTGATTTGAGTGTGGGCTATCATCAAATCAAATTAGTACCAACGATGTTCATAATGTTGTCTTACTCGTGGTTGATCCCTCGAGCATACACCAGTACATCTTTTGGTCTGACCAATACTAACACATTGTTCACATAATGGTGGGAGTCCAGTGATATGGAAATTCCAATGAGTTGTTGTTGAGGCCAACAGCAGCATCTTGTCTCCTCCATGATTCATATTTAAAATTGAGATAGTTTTGGTTACTTGTGTAAGAATTTTCTTCATGCCCCGTTCATGAAGTATATGTTTGGTGAAAGAAGTGACTTTCTCCAAGTTCACGTGCATTAGGTGTAAGTTGTCGCCATGAATTTGAGAAATATTTGTTTTGTTTCCTCTGGAATCATCCCAAATCAGTCATGCATACGTGCGAAGTATTCTATGGTTTGGTAGATTAATTACCTCCACTCCATACATATTCCCTAGCACACCAAGCCACTGATTGATTTGTTCAAGGAGAAGAAGTTCCTTCTTAAGAGCTAATCATGACTTATGCAAGGACTTTGTTATCCACAATGATGGTTCCTCACATGAACTTTGGTAGTGTTTTATTGTAAGACTACTCTGTGGTCCTGCTTGTCTTGGACAACATGTTCACATGTGTGTGTGAGAACCAGCTCATGTTTTGGAGCTTGCTATCATAGTTCATCTCCGAGATTCTCATAGCGTTATCTAAATCGACTTGTGTTGCAACCTTTTCTTTTACGGACATGTTGTGCGAAAATCCTGTTACCAGCCGGATCTGAATCTCGGTAGATATGATGGCTGGAACATTTCCAAGATCTATGATGTAGGTCCCGGCGAGGTTGATGTTACGGCCGACACACCTGGCGGAAGATCTATTATTGTAGTATCTTGAACAAGCAATTCAACCCTTCTCCATGAGGATTTGGTATGACTTATTCCACAAGTTGTTCCTTATGGATTTTTGTGCTCCTGAAGTCCGACCTTTGCTTGATGGCCCTGTCGATGCTTTTAAGCATGATCGTGGTAGCTAGAACATCAGGGAGAACATCAGAAGCGGAGTGTTAAATGTCTCTCGGTCGATCATCCAGATTTTCTTCTCTTGGCCTCGCTAAGGGGAAGTCTGAGGAGGTGTTATCTTGCTTTGTATCCGCATCATCCATCACTATTCATCATGGTAGTAAGATGTGTTGCCAGGATCCTCGGCACAGATGTTGGTAAAACCTTGATGACTATGGAAATGCTCAAGTTCTTGAGAGCACACTCAGTCACTAGGTTATATCCTCGGTATCAATTGGAATGTGCCTCCCGTTTGCCGAGTTGTTCTATAACCATAGTTTCCTTTCCGAACTGAGTATGCCATTTCCCCGAACCCCTTTCAAATGATCATGTGAATTGCCTTAGCATGGTATGGAGAGTTTCAATGATCCTTCCTGATAGAGTTTCTTTCTAACGTTATCGAGTTGGATGAAGATCTAGAAAGCAAAGACGTCAAGATCAATATGAAGCAATGAATCAACATCTTGAGAAGGATAGTTGGATCGTGAAGATAGTGTTAGCTTGTGACCCCTCTGACTTCTTACCTCACGACTTGAATCTCGGGACGAGATTCTTGTTTAGTAGGGGTGAGCTGTCACATCCCTAGTTCTCGTATGCTCTAGGCTAGCCCTTCATGTGTGCATCATGTTTAAATTTCTCAGAAACTCGAAATGGGGATTGACTCAAACCCTAGCACCTAAGAGGAATTAAATATGTTCAACTAAAATATTTTTAGTGAACCCAAAATGGCTTTCAAAAATGTTCGTCATTTTTGGAAAATGCTGTAAACAGTAACCAGAGATGATGCACATTTTTCCCATGACATTTTGGATTTCTGAAATAACACATATTGTATTTGAGTTGGAGAAAACATATGTTATATATATATTTTAATGCTTCAACAATTCTGATATTTTGTGAGGGGCTCTGGAATATTCCTTTCAGTCCCTGCAAAAATTATTGGAAGAAACAAAATTGGTTTAGTGGTTGAACTAAATCAAAACAGATTGAAATAAATAGAAAACTGTAACAGAATTAGAAAGAGAGAGAAAGGACTCACCTGGGCCACTTACCTGTAGCTTACCTGGCAGCCCACTTACCTCGGCCCAATTCCTGTGCAGCCCATCCACCTCCCCTGCCAGTTGTCTTCCTCCTCTCGCCAGAAGGCAGAGGGGAAGCAGTCTGGCCTTCAAGGCGTCTTGAACGCAGCTGCCTGCTTGGCCCCTGCCTAGCCAGCACGACACTGGGATCGTCTCCCCATGGCCTCTGGAACCCACCGACCCCTCGCTCACTCTTCCCCCTCGCCCCCTCGCCCCCTTCACGGCATGGCCGACGCACGCCCAAGCTCGTCGCCTCCATAGTTGTGCCCACAGCCTCCCCCGTGCCTCTCCGACGTGACCTAGAGCTCCATGATCGACCTATCGTCGTCTCCGCCAAGCAGCGTGAGCGCGCCCTCGAAGCGTCCCGACACCTTCTTCCTCCTTCAGCCGCCGAGATCGCCGGTGACCGCACCTCGTCTCCAGGCCATCCCCGAGGCCGCTGAGCTTCTCCCCCGACCCCTTGTGAGCTCCTTCACCTTCCCATATGCTCGCCCCCTCCGTTTCTCTCCGCTAGCTCGATTCAGCCGGAGCCGAGAGCTCATCGCCACCGGCCATGATGCCGCCGTCGTTTTAGCCACCACAGCTCGCGCCTGAGCGCGTCAACGCGTTTAGTGCCTTCCCAGGAGCATGCAACACCTACCAGCTCCTCCTCCCGAGCATCCCAACGCCGAGGCCAAACTAACCCGAACTCCGGCCACCGCCTCGCTCGCCATCGCCGACGACACAGCTCAACCCAGCTCCTCTCGCTTGCTCCATCAGATGCACGCAAACCACAGCAACCCGTAGCCGCAAACCACGCGTGAAATGGTGCCCTGTAGCGGGAGCACGGTGAACCTCCGCCGTCGGGCTGGTCGTCGCCGGCCAAAGTTCGGCAATGATGACGTGGCCCGTCATTAGCACTAACCACCGCCAGCTAGATCACCCACAGACGCTGACGGATGAGCCCCAGCGCCCACTAATTTTGTAATTAGACTAATCCACTGGGCCCACACGTCAGGTTGACTTTGCTGACGTGGTCATTGACCACACCCACCTGTCATTGACCTGGGCGACCTTTGTGTCACTGACGATGGTCCCCACCGTCGAGGTTTGACCTGACGGCGCTTTGTTGACCTCTTGAGGTCAGCATGATGCAATCTTGGCGTAGTAATAGGTTTTTTCTGGATTTATTCTTACTCAGAAAATTCCAAAAAATATTATAAACTTCTAAAAAATCATAGAAATTCAACCGTAACTCCAAATGAAATAAATTATATATGAAAAATGATCAGAAAAATCCAATCTATCCATGTGTACTGGTTTCATGCATGTTATAACACTTTAACCTTGCTGTTTAGGTGAAACAAGTTAATGCACTAATATGACCTCTTAAAATGGGTTTGCATTTGAATCTTTGGTTCAAATGGACTCATGTCTTTCTGTTCTAGCTTGCATTAGCCCAAAACCCATTCATATTGCCATGTCATAATCATGCATCATAATTGTCGCATTGCATTGATTGTATTCTTTCTTGTTTGCCGGTGTTATCCCCTCCCGGTAGACGATGTTCCGACGACGTGTTCGATGACACCGATGAAGAAATATATTTATCTTCAGAAGTGCCAGGCAAGCAAAACCCCCTTGTTCATTCCGATACGATCCCACTCTCTCGCTCCTGCTCTCTTTTACTGCATTAGGAAAACAACGTTTCAACTGTTACATGCTGTGGTAGCTGAACCCCTTTCCTCTGCATGACCTGTCATTGCCACAGTAAATTGATGAAACCCACTAGCATGAGTAGGAGTTGTTTGAGCCCTGATGTGCCTACTCATTCATACTTGTTTGTCATGCCTGCTATTGCTTAGAATTGAGTCAGGTCTGATTCATCGGGGATGAATTAGAATGTGGTGAACATGTCCTACTGTTGAGAGCTAAGTGTGTGAACATGATTTGGTAAAGGTAGCGGTGAGAGGCCATGTAGGAGTACATGGTGGGTTGTCTCATTGCAGCCGTCCTCAGGAACTGAATTCTGTGTTTGTGATCCATGAACAGTTACTACCACACATTGGGCTTCGGCGCTCCAAGCTCTCTCGACTTATTAATCAACCTTGATCTCTGTCCGGGGAGTTGCAACTAGTTTACGGTGTTTGTAGGTAGTGTTAGTAGTCTACCAAGTGGCACCCGGTACAAGTGGGCTTGGGACAGACTAGGCACCGTGGCCGGGTATACCAAGCGTCGCCCGTTTGGTGGGCTTGGAACCCTGTACACATCGTTTGGGGCCGTGAGCGACACCCTGGCCGGATCTCCTTGCGGATGGAACCCGAATAGGCGATAAACCTGGACTAGAGACTTGTGTGGTTAGTCAGGTCGTGGCCGACTCCCTCGCCAGGCTTCCGCTTGAAGGTTGCCGAGATACACGGCGTGTACATGGTGGTAAGTGGCGAGGCGTGTGTGAAGAAGTACACCCTGCAGGGTTATAAATGATCTATTCGAATAGCCGTGTCCGCGGAAAAGGACTTACGGGTTGCTGTGCAGTTCATAGACAAGTGAAAGTGGATACTCTAAAATGCGCAAGATAAGCGTGAGTGCTATGGATGGCGTTCTCGTAGGGAGGCGGGAGCGGATCCATAGTGGTGTATTGATATGGTGAATATGTGGACTCGTGTGCGCCACCTCAAAAGAGTTACTTGCGATCGTAGTGTAGGATAGCCACCGAGTCAAAGCTGGCTTCTGCTGCGGTCATACTCCACCACCCCTTTGTTGATCTTGATGCATATGTAGATAGTTACGATGTAAGTCTTGCTGGGTACATTTGTACTCACGTTTGCTTAATTTATGTTTTTTGAGAGAGACTTCCGTCTTCGCTAGTAGTTCAGCGTGGACTTGACGTTTAGCTTGTTACCTTAGCTACGATCTTGTGCCCTCGGCAGATCTGGTAGATAGTCAGGCTTCTCAGCCTTTTTCATTTGTAGATGTCTATACTCAGACATGTTAAGCTTCCGCTTGTGCTTGTTGCTTGTATGCTCTGCATGTTGGGTCATGAGACCCATGTTTGTAATATCTCGCTCCTCGGAGCGTAACGAATAAATACTTGAGTCGTAGAGTTATGTTGTGATGCCATGTTGTATTTACACATATCGAGCATATTGTGTGTATGATTGAAATGCTTGCTATGTGTGGGATCCGACAATCTAGTTGTTTATCCTTGGCAGCCTCTCTTATGGGGAAATGTAGTCTTGTGCTTCCATGAGCCATAGTATTCTGCTACAACCCGGTTCACCGGAGTCCTTCTAGCCCAGCACTACTGCTCCGGAACACTTGACTGGCCGGCATGTGTTTCACTTTGTTCCTGTGTCTGTCCCTTCGGGGAAATGTCATGTGGTGACATCCGGAGTCCTGCCTAGCCTGCTACAGCCCGGGTTCCCGGAGTCCTGTTAGCCTAGTGCTACAGCCCGGATTCACACGTTGCTGACTGACATGCTTGAAGTTGATTCATGTATGCCTGTCCCCATGGGTTAGTGCCGCTTTGGGTTCACGACTAGCCATGTCGGCCCGGGTTCTCTGTCATATGGATGCTAGCGACACTATCATATACGTGAGCCAAAAGGCGCAAACGATCCCGGGCCATGGTAAGGCGACACCCGTGGGAATACCGTGTGTGAGGACGCAAAGTGATATGAGGTGTTACCGGCTAGATCGATGTGACTTGGAATCGGGGTCCTGACAGTGGTTGACGGCGGAAGCGGTTGCGGGTCATCAATGTCTATGGGACTCCATTTCCCACAGGAACAGCTGACCAGGTTAACTCCTATCTTCGCGAGGCTTCTATCACCATTGCTTAGGTTCCGGGGCCGTCATCGCAACACTCCTCTCCAAGCAAGAAATCTGGCCAAGACAATAGCCAGGGACAAGCCAGTGAGTACTTTGAATGTACTCGCAAACATTATGAACACGGGTATAATATAACAACCGATAATCATGCTCTAAAATATTTTATGCTCACAACGTCAGTCATAAAAACAATATCCCTGATGCATGCAAGCAGGTTATTTATATACAACATGAATATGAAATAACAGGGTAGTAATAAAATGCACCGATCGGGTGTCTGAAGCGACGCCTCGAAAGGATAGTAAATAATGAGCATGCCTCAGTCGGGCGTCTGAGTGACACCACATAAAGGGCTTATAAAGTAAACGACAAGAATACCACAGTCGGGCGTCTGAGCGACACCACATAAAGGGCTTATAAAGTAAATAAATAACAAGCATGCCACAGTCGGGCGTCTCAACGACACCACATAAAGGGCTTATAAATAATCACAGTGAATATCCCGGAGGTAGAACCATCCCAGGGATACTCGATAATCCAAATAATATAACGGGTTAGTCCATAACAAATAATAATCATGGTCATCCCAAGTCACAAGTCATGATCCAAGTTCTGCTTTAACAATTTCTCCTCCGAAGACCGACACTAAGACCGACACTTGACCCATCCTAGACTGTAGTCCTTAACCATGGACATGGCTATTCGAATAGATTTAACCTCTGCAGAGGGTGTACTCTTTACCCACGAGTAACGGATTCCTTTAGTCCATCGGGACTAATTCCATCTACGGTCTTTTAATTGAAAACACACTTGACTTGCACACACACCAGCTTAACTTACGGTGCAGAATCACCCACAACACCTGTCAAGCAAAACACTAAGTGGGAGGCTACAACCTCGCGTAGCATGGGATCAAATTTATATCGCAAGGCGCTCTAAGGGTGCCCCTCTCGGCCCCAACCGGAAACACCCATGCCCCCAGACCAGGTGGCATGCCTACAAGCTGCAGTCGGTATCTTCCACCATGGCCTCTCTGTACGGTGTGTGCTAGAAAGGGGTTGACAACTTACTGAACCGTACCCTACCTGCTGCAGGGACAAGTGGCAGTACGAAACAAGTATGGGGGTTACTGGAACAAGACTCGATTTGTGGTCGACTCAGGAGGTTTAAAAATTTCCTGCATGATTAGCATGACGAATATATTTTAACCAACAGAATCACCACTCATTATACCTTACTATGCCATACCGGACATAACCGTCCCGACGAAGACCGGAGACAAGCTCATGCCTACCCAAGGCAGAGGCTTTCCCGGATTTCTTTCCGGCATGCATGCAAGGCATACGAGGACGATTACCGTCACAAGTATATCCACTTCCAACAGCAAGGGAGTTTCCAATATACACCACATAAAATAACGAGTTCTCCGTATTAAGGTGGTGTTATAATCGTATTAATCCAACACACAAAAATATCATGCCAGGGTTCAGAATGCTTGCCTTCAAGTTGTGGAGGGGCAGGGTGCATCCTAAAACTATTGAAAGTTTTCTTCTCCTCCAAAAATCCTATTTTTGAAATTATTCAAATTAACACATAGCTATAAAACAGTACAAAAAAAGTTGTCTGAAATTTTTTCAAATCTGAAAATAAACTAGACAATATTTGAGAGAGGTAGGAAAAAGAATCAACTCATTTGGAGTTATATTTAAAAAGTTAGAGCTAGTCAAAGTTTTGGTCAAATATGTTTTTAAAATAAAACTGAAAAAAGAAAAACGCTTTGAAAAGGGTACACGTCGAAGACGTACTTTGCTTTTACGTCTCCACTTACGCCTGCGTGGACAGGACCTGGGTCACTTACAGTGGGTCCAGGGGGCCCACTGGTCAGGTTTGACCAGTCGCCTCTCCCTCCCTTCGCCTCTGCCCGAGCGATGGCGGGACTCCGGCAATGCTCGCAGGCGAATGGCGGCACCGTTCGAGAAACCGAGGCCATCCGCGGGCTCAGGGGGTCGAGGCGGTCCCTTCGGTGGTCGCTATGGTCCACAGGGTGGGCCAGTCGCCCGGCGAGCTCCACAGCGGACGGTGGCCGTCGGGCAGGGTGGGGCTCTTGCCTCTGGCGGCTCCTGATCAAAATCGAGCAGGGGGATGGATTCACGAGATGAAGAGGGTCTACTGGTGAAGAGAGTGGAGAGGGGGAGGCCCTGGTGGCGCCGGAATGATCGAGACAGTTGCGGCAGCTGTGGTTGCCGGAGAAGAAGAAGACGACCATCTATCAGAGAGGGAGTGAGGGAGGTGGTATGAGTTTGCTTGAGGGCCTGGACGAGCTCGGGGGTCCGTAAATAGGCGATCAGGGTCGGTTCCGACGGTGGCCACGGATAAGATCACCGGCGACCGCCATTCTGTAGCTAGGGCGACGTGGCGGGGACGTGTGCTAGAGGACGAGGTTGCGGATGAGCTTGAGCTGCTCCAGGAGGCAGCTGGTGAGCGCTAGTGGCTCGGGCGACGCCGTCCGTGGCAGAGGCGGCTGTGGCCGGCCACTAGCCGCCACGGCCGACCTGACGGCAGCGCTGTAGGGCTCTAGTGACTGTCTTGGAGGGCTCCGGTGTGTGGATGAGGGCGGGCGTGGCTCTGCGGGCGAGCAAGGGCCAGGGGCACGACGCGGCGGCTCGCGCGCACGCACATGCAAAACGCACGCTCTGGACGCGCCCAGCGCACGCACGCCAGGTGCTTGATGCAATGGCAGGGCGTGCTAGAGGTCTTGGGTGCGGCTGGGGTTCAACAGTGCAGGTTAGGGTCACCTAGGGGCTTAGTGGACATGCTAGTCTGTCCAGAGATGCAAGGTCACAGTGCAAAGACAAACTAATGTCAAAACTATCCATGCACTCAAGGTGTTTGACAAAATGCCAATGGCATCTAGGCAACTCTTGGGGTGGCCAAAGTCGCCAGATCATAGTCTCTTTGGATGAATAAGAGGGTGGTAAAGTTAGTTTGTTAAAAACAGAAACTTGTTAGTGCAAGTTTTGCAAATCTTCTGTTCTGGACAGAAGGTAAATGGCATCATTGCTTGCACTAAAAATCCTCCAATGGGTCCACTCCCCTGGACTTAAGGGTTTGGTAGGGTGGTCTACAATCAGGAGAAAGAATCAAGGGAGAAAGAGCAAGCAAAAATATGGTTGCAGTACAAATCACCAAGTTGAACCAGAATGCAAATGAGGATGATTCACTCAAACTCAAACCTGGTTTTTTGCATAAAGTTGAATAATATACTCCTATTAACATCCCATAATTTTGGTGGAAGTTTTAAAGAAATATTTAATTAGGTTGTAGTGCAATATTGCCCACTGGACCAGATTTGAAAACTTGGTGTAGAACTCAAAGTATCCAATGAATGAAATATATTTTTTGCATAAAAGTGATTTAAAAACATCACATGACATCCCCAAATTTTGGTGAGATTTTTAGATGAATTTATAAAAGGGTTGCAGTGCAAATGGGACCCTAAACTTATGAAAACCATTTTAGAGAGATAAAGCTCAGGGATAGATAATTATATAAAAAAACCATTGATAAAAAAATTGGTCTATTTGAGAGGGTAAATAAGTCCAATAATGATTGAAAAGTTTTCACTTGGGGTAAAAACTCCATAATAATAGAGAAAAGAATGGTTCTGAAATCAAAAGGGAATCCAGAAAATAAAATTTTAAGTTTCCTGGCAAAATTTTAATAAACAAAACATGGTCAAATTTTTGGGGTGTCACAGGAGCCGAATACTGAGGACTTCGGGTGGCCGAAGGATTACCCTCTAGCCTTGGCGGATCAGGAGAAATCCTCCGTGACGACACCTCGGGGTCACCCGCCTCATGGGGAGGTGTTTCGCTCTCCATCATCTTTGGAAGAAGATCCCCCGATGACGAACTCTGTCGAGAAGGGCTACGATCCGAACTACAAGATATATACTTCGGTAATTGTCCTCAGAGGAAAAGCAGGATATTTCTACTAGTAAGTACTTTTTGTTTACTTACAGCTCGGTGGAGGGCTGATCCCCTCGCGGACACTGTGCGGCAATGGTACCCTCCGGGGAAGGACCCTCTGGCGAAGATTTCTTCCCTCGTTTGGAAACCATTGTTTCCAAGTCTTTAGAGGTGGTCCTCTTCCTTCCTTGGGGAGAGGGAATTTTGGATTCTTCTCCTGGGTTATCCTCCTTCGTGGAGGCACTAATTCCCCCGGTTTGGATGAATAATGAGTGAGGCCCGCTTTCAGCCTCTTTATTCCCCCCTTTATCTTCCCCTGAGGGCGCCTGATAAGGTGCCGGCTCAAGCATTCTGGCTAGTACTGGATCTGCTGAGCCTTCGGGAAGGGGGGCCGAACACCTGATCATCTTCGCCTTTGTTACCCAGTCCTGGTCAAAGAGCGGCTTTTCAGAATGATGTTGTGATAAATTGATAACCCACAAGTATAGGGGATCGCAACAGTTTTCGATAAGTAAGAGTGTCGAACCCAACGAGGAGCTAAAGGTAGAACAAATATTCCCTCAAGTTCTATCGACCACCGATACAACTCTATGCACGCTTGACGTTCGCTTTACCTAGAACAAGTATGAAACTAGAAATACTTTGTAGGTGTAAAAGGATAGGTTTGCAAGAAAATAAAGAACACGTAAATATAAACTAGGGGCTGTTTAGATAAAGAAACAATAAAGTAAATATAGAGAGTGTGGAAAAGTGGTGGTAGGAGTTGTGGAATTGCCCCTAAGCAATTGACTATGTTACTAGACCGGTAATCACTATTGCAATTCTATTTGAGGGAGAGGCATAAGCTA
The DNA here is from genome assembly GCA_021605145.1 of Aegilops bicornis. Classification (NCBI taxonomy): domain Eukaryota; kingdom Viridiplantae; phylum Streptophyta; class Magnoliopsida; order Poales; family Poaceae; genus Aegilops; species Aegilops bicornis. Next base: position 500,265,904 of record CM038673.1, read on the forward strand.
ACATATCATCCCTTACTTGGAATTCTATGCACTTATGATTGGAACTCTAGCAAGCATCCGCAATTATTAAAGATTCATTAAGGTAAAACCCAACCATAGCATTAAAGCATCAAGTCCCCTTTTATCCCATACGCAAACAACCTACTTACTCGGGTTTGTGTTTCAGTCACTCACGCAACCCACCATAAGCAAATCATAAACATATTGCAAACCCTACAGCGGGAATCCCTCACGCTTGCGCGACACGGAGGGCACAATAGGACAGCACCAATAATAAAACATGCAACTCAAACCAATCATAGCAATTCATCAATCACCGATAGGACAACGAAAATCTACTCAGACATCATAGGATGGCAACACATCATTGGATAATAATATGAAGCATAAAGCCCCATGTTCAAGTAGAGGCTACTGCGGGTTGCGGGAGAGTGGACCGCTGAATATAGAAGGGGGAAGGTGATGGAGATGTTGGTGAAGATGACGGCGGTGTTGGTGAAGATCGCGGTGATGATGATGGCACCCGGCAGCGTTCCGGCGCCACCGGAAGCAAGGGGGGGAGAGGCCCCCTTCTTCTTATTCTTCCTTGACCTCCTCCCTAGATGGGAGAAGTGTTTCCCCTATGGTCCTTGGCTCCCATGGCTTGGGAGGGGTGAGAGCCCCTCCGAGATTGGATCTATCTCTCTGTTTTTGCGTTCTGTCCTGGCTCGGTTTCACCGTTTCGTGAATATATGGAGATTCGTAACTCCGATTGGCCTGAAACCTTCGCCCAGATCGTTTTCCAAAAATTAGCTTTCTTGCGGCAAAAGAAGAGCATCAACCGCCTTACGGGTGGCCCACGAAATAGGGGGGCGCACCCCCCTGGAGGGGTGGCGTGGGCCTATCTCGTGGCCACCTCGGGCATCGTCTCGCGTTGATTCTTCCTCCCAAAAATCACAAATATTCCAAAATAATTCTCCATCCGTTTTTATCCCGTTTGGATTCCGTTTGATATTGGGTTTCTGCGAAACATAAAACATGCAACAAACAGGAACTAGCCTTTGAGCCTTTGGATCAATATGTTAGTCCCAAAAATAGTATAAAAAGTTGCCAAAAGTATATAAAAGTTGAATAATATTGGCATGGAACAATCAAAAATTATAGATACGACGGAAACATATCATAAATAAAAAGACAGCATGTTCGGCCACGTGATTACCTACTTGGGTATCTGGGCGATTCCAGCTCAGACCCGCATCCTCAGTGATGTCCAGACACCTTATTTGTGGTCCGAAGAACAATTTGTACATCTCTTCAAGCGTTATGCCGAGGAAGTGATGAACAGCTCGCGGTCCTTCCGGGTTGAACTCCCACATACGGAGGGGTCGATGTTTGCAAGGCGGGTGAGGGAGTCCTGGATTAGGGGGTATCCGGACAGCCGGACTACATACATCGTCCGGACTATTGAAGCGTGAAGATACAAGGCTCAAGACTTCGACCCGTGTCCGGATGGGACTTTCCTTGGCGTGGAAGGCAAGCTTGGCGATCCGGATATTATATTTCCTTCCTTGTAACCGACTCCATGTAAACCCTAGCCCTCTCTAGTGTCTATATAAACCGGAGAGGTTGGTCCTTAGAAGGCCGATCACAATTACAATCATACCATCATAGGCTAGCTTCTAGGGTTTAGCCTCTATGATCTCGTGGTAGATCTACTCTTGTACTACCCATATCTTGAATATTAATCAAGCAGGAAGTAGGGTTTTACCTCCATCTAGAGGGCCCGAACCTGGGTAAACATTGTGTCCCTTGCTTCCTATTACCATCAGCCTAGACGCACAGATCGGGACCCCCTACCCGAGATCCGCCGGTTTTGACACCGACATTGGTGCTTTCATTGAGAGTTTCTCTGTGTCGTCGCTGCAAGGCTCGATGGCTCGTCTCGTTTTCAGGGACAACATTACCGCAGGGGGAGCCCTGGCTGTAGGCCAAACTCTCCGACTAGGCGGCTTCGTCATGGCCGCCCCATCGGCTGTCGCGCCGACGATGGCCTCTCGAGTCATCACGCATAAACTTCGCATCAATTCGGAACTCGCCGAACAGATGGATCCGGTAGAGCTCTGTTCTCTTAATCAGCTCTTGGATTGCATCGCCGCTTTGGGAGTCACAACGGACTCTGACCGGATCGGGCTTAAACCCGACCAAAGGGACATTAAATCCCCGCCGGCCACCCGTGAGATAGCGGTAGCAGAGGAACCACACAGGGAGTATCCCTCTATTTTGAGGACGAATTATGTCCGGATCGCCGAGCTCCCGGAGCCGGACACCCGCCCAGGGGAGGATATGACCCGGGTCCCGGACTTAGAACCGGGCACGGGGCCGGAAAAATTGGGCAGTCCCGGATCCCGAGCTGTTGGACTCGGAAGCTTCCATGCCCCGGGGTGCTAGATCGGATCAGAATCCGGATTCAGCTATAACCACCCACGCGGACTTAAATCGTCTCTCCCATATCAGGCAAGAGCCCCAGGAGACAGTGCATCATTACTGGGCCAGATTCCTCCTTGCGCTAAACAAGGTCGAGGACTGCCACGAGGAGGACGTAGTCTCGCTCTTCTGCAAAAACTGCACGGACAAAGGAATCCTTAATGCTATAAGTCGCCGTGACATAGTACGCTTTGCAGACTTAGCAATCATAGTACAAAAGTACTGTGTGATGGAAAGCGTCTGGAAAACCCAAGCTGAATTTTGGGACAGTTCGGCTTTCACCAAAACCTTTGTCCGAACTAAACGGGCGAACTCTCGTAAGTCGGCTGATCCAATCCCCAAGAAACCAAAGCCCACCCTAGGGCGGGGAACCGTATCGGAAAAATGGATCAATGGGCCATGTAAAATCCACAGCACTCCGGACACGGCACCAACTCATAGCCTTAGGGCATGTTGGATACTCCGGCTTGCAAAAGGTGGCGAGGATCTTCTTACAGAACAACATCCCGCCAACGAGCACAATACGGTACTAACAGTCTTTGAGACTTTTGCCTCAAATAGCAGGCACAAGCAAGCTCATCGAAGCTCATGGAAATTTTCCATATGGCCAAAATAAACCCACAGAGCGACAACATTATAACTTTCAATGCGGTGGCGAACCTAGATTCCAGATTGTAGGGCACCGGCTGCTCTGGTTCTTAGCCCAATCGTGGGCGGCTTTCGGCTCACTAAAGTGCTCATGGATGGCGAGCGGATTAAACTTGATCTATGAAGAGACACTCAGCAAGATGGAAATTGACAAAGGCCGCATTGAACAAAGCGGCACAACCTTCAGGGGAATTATCCCTAGTCGGGAAGCGCGGTGTGCAGGAAAAATCACACTCGACGTGGTATTCGGCACCCCGGAGAATTATAGGTCCGAAGAAATCATATTCCAAGTAGCCCCTTTCAGAAGCGCATACCACGCCCTTCTAGGGCGAGACACATTTACAAGCTTTCAAGCTATACCCCATTACGGGTACATGAAGCTTAAAATGCCCGGGCCCAATGGAATCATCACTCTAGCCAGTGATCCGGACGTCGCACTTCACGCCGAAAACAAAACCGCAGCACTAGCCCTGGAGGCATTATCCAAGGCCCTAGCAGCCGAAGAATTAACAACACTGTGGGCCACCATGGATAGGGACGACGTGATACTCAACAAGCGACCCAAGTCCACCTCATTTAAACCCGCAGACGAGATAGTCAAATTCCAAGTCCATCCAACGGACCCCACGAAGACAGCTTCCGTCGGGACACAGCTGAGCCCAGCGATGGATGCCGCACTGTGAGACTTCTTACACGAGAACTGGGGTATCTTCGCCTGGCACCCATCAGACATGCCAGGCATCCCATGCAGATTGGCCAAACACAGCCTCAATATACTAAAAGGATACAAACCAGTCAAGTAGACTCTAAGACGATTTTCAGAGCCCAGACGGCAGGCCATGGGGGAAGAGCTAGCCAAACTACTCGAGGCCGGATTCATCAGAGATATCAAGCATCCGGATTGGCTGGCAAACCTGGTAAATGGTACCAAAGAAGGATAAATCCTGGCGCCTATGTGTTGACTTTAAAGACCTCAACAAGGCTTGCCCCAAGGATCCCTTTCCCCTCCCTCGCATCGATCAAATCATCGATGCCACACCAGGACACGACTCGTTGTGTTTCCTCGACGCATACTCTGGATACCATCAAATAAAGATGGCAGAGTCCGACCAAGCTGCAACAGCATTCATGACGCCATATGGCCCTTTCTGCTTCAATACTATGCCTTTCGGGCTTAAGAACGTCGGCGCAACCTACCAACGCATGATTCAAACATGCCTGGAAAAGCAAATCGGCAAAACAATGGAGGCATACGTGGATGACGTGGTCATAAAAACAAGACACGTCGAAACCCTAATAGATGACTTGAGGCTTACATTCGACAATCTCCGGAGATACGACATCAAGCTGAACCCGGAAAAATGCGTTTTTGGCGTCCCCTCGGGGAAACTACTCGGCTTCATCGTTTCCAATAGAGGAATTGAAGAGAATCCGGAAAAAATCCGAGCTCTGTCACTGTTGGCTATACCAACAGACCTCAAGCACATCTAGAAACTAGCCGGATGCGTGGCTGCTCTAAGACGCTTTATCTCCAGGTTAGGAGAAAAGGCATTACCTCTTTACCGCCTTCTTGATTGCACGAACACTTCGTGTAATGACGGATGCAGCGCGACGGACTGGATGAAATAAAGACCTTATTGGCCAGTAATCCCGGTACTAACAACGCCAAATATTGACAAACCTATCTTTGTTGTACATAGCTGCAACGCATCAAGTTGTAGCCTTGATGCTCGTCGTTGAGCGAGAGGCAGCGGATACAAATTCCCGCTCGAAGCGGTTTACTACGTATCCACGGTCCTAACCCCATGCAAATCCCGATACCCACACTATCAAAAAATAGCATACGCGGTGTTTATGGCATCCCGGAAGCTACAACACTACTTTCAAGAGTGTTCGATTACGGTGGCCTCTGAAGTACCACTCAATGACATAATAAATAACCGCGATGCTACGGGCCGGATTGCCAAATGGGCAATTGAGCTCCTTCCGTTCGACATAACATACAAACCACGGCGGGCCATCAAGTATAAGTATTGGTTGACTTAAATGGCCCGAATGGACAAAAGCCGAACTCCCTAAAGAGTACGGCGCATACTCAAACTGGATCATGCACTTCGACGGCTCTAAAATGCTGGACGGATTGGGAGCAGGTGTAGTCCTGACGTCTCCCACCGGAGACACGGTCCAGTACACTCTCCAAATATTATACACAGACTCCAACAATGCAGCCGAATATGAGGCTCTGTTGCACGGTCTTCGGATGGCAGTCTCCATGGGCATTCAACGCCTGGAAGTGCGCGGGGACTCAAACCTCGCAATATCACAAATAAATGGAGGTTTTGATGCCAAGGACCCGAAAATGGTGGCCTACCGTAATGTCGTCCTCAAGATGTCAGCTCGGTTCGAGGGGCTCGAATTCCACCATGTGGCTCGAGAAAACAATCAAGCGGCGGACGTCCTTGCTCGCATCGGTGCAAAACGCGACCCTGTCCCACCTAACATATTCTTGGAACGGTTGTTCAAGCCATCCGTAGTATGGGAAGGGGAGTCCGGTAATACTAGCACGGATCCAAATACACCCCCAGATTCCGAACTATCAGACATAGTCGGAGGTTCTACCACCGAAATAACATCCTCGGCCCACGAAATCATGGCTGTAATCGCCACATGGACTAAGCCTTTCTTGGCCTACCTAAATAGGAAGGAGCTCCCCGAAGACCAAAATGAAGCACGCTGCATCGTCTTGCGCTCTAAAGCTTACAAAGTCTACGAAGGGGAACTCTACAAGAAAAGCGCTACCGGAGTGCTCCAAAGATGCATCTCCGAAGAGGAAGGGCGGCAGCTCTTGGCTGAAATCCATGCCGGACTGGGCGGGCACCATGCCGCGGCTCGAGAATTAGTCAGCAAGGCCTTCCGTACAGGTTACTACTGGCCGACGGCTCGAGTAGACGCACAGGACCTTGTCCAACATTGCGTTGGTTGCCAGCTCTTTGCCAATCAGAGTCATATGCCCCCTACCGCTCTCCAAACGATCCCCGTAACTTGGCCCTTTGCGGTCTGGGGGCTGGATATTGTCGGACCTCTTAAAGGGGGAAGCCATACGAAAAAATACTTATTGGTCATGGTGGACAAATTCACCAAATGGATAAAAGCCAAACCAGTCAAAACGGCCGAATCCGGACCAGTAATAGACTTCATATCCGGGTCGCATTACACGATACGGTGTCCCCACATCATCATCGCGATAATGGCTCAAATTTCACAGCCGACAAAGTGAAAACTTGGTGCGCAAAAATGGGCATTAAGCTTGATTACGCTTCCGTCTACCATCCCCAAACAAGCGGCCGGGTAGAGCGGGCAAATGGTCTCATCATGGCGGCATCAAACCCATACTAGTGCGATCCCCGACAGAGTCGGATACGCCTGGGTCGAGGAGCTTCGACTCCGTACTCACGGGGGCTGCAGACCACGCGAATCGCACCACCGGATATACACCATTTTTATGGTGTATGCGAAGCGAAGCGATATTACCCTGCGACATAATACATGATTCGCCAGCGTACGCATGTCTGAAGAAGGAAGCCGAGTTAGATCGGCAGGACAACTTGACGCCACGGAGGGGGCGCGACGTCGCAAAAGCCCGCTCCGCATTCTATCAATGACGAGCTCGGCGATATCAAAGCGAGAAGTGCGGGCCAAAACTTACAATATTGGCGAGCTCGTTCTCGCCCTCTTGGAGAAGAAGAAGGACAAGCTCAAACCCAAGTGGGAGGGTCGCCGTCATTGACAAAGTTCTCACCAGAGGAGCATACCGCTTATGTAATGCATCCGATAATGAGACTCGAGCCAAACCCATGGAGCAGCGGCGGACTACGGAGATTCTACGCGTAATGTCGAACTCAATGTTCGTCTCCTAACCCCTCCTTTTTAATTATGCTCCATCCCTTTTTCCTTTCTCGACCTTTTTCCTCTTCACACAAAGTATTCAATACAGTGCGGACTCCCGGATCACTCCGGACATACTGGGTTATCCTTCCCTCCATCGTCCTGGGGTTCTTAAATTTGCTAAAACTGGTAAGATTTGCTGAGTCATGTCATCGTAGCCCCCGAGTCTCAAAGGTGACTCGAGGAGTTGGCTTGAAACTCTCATATTTAACTGTGATATAAACCGGCATAACTTGTATGTCATTGGTGTTGATAGCACGATGTGAATCCACAGAAGGTTGAGGCGACTGCATCGGGTTATAAATGAACCCGTATGAGCCGTGTCAGCAACTCGGCCAATGGTTCCTTCCAACCGGCTAATTGAAGTTAACCAAACTGTAGTGGCGGTGACTTGTCATAGTCACGGATCTATAATGGCGGCACGAGTTATACATCCATGACATAGTCATAGCTTTTGTAGTGAACAATTGTCCTGCATAAACAATACTGCAGACCAAGGCAAAGGTAAACTTGTTCTTTGAAAAAAATAATATGTGCTAAAAATATATTTTAGATGGATATCATCTGATGTGTTCAGGCCGAAAATAATCCGCCATGAAGTTGATGATCACTAAGTGAAACTGAATCCCTCACGGGTGAATCGACCGCGGGAGCAAACAGATAAACCGGCCACGGCGTTTGTAAGCAGGTGCGAACGAGCAAGTTGTCCTCCATGTTGTAAGCCGGTGAGGACGCATGAACCGGCCGCGAGGGCGGACGGGCGAGTCGTCTGTGGCGTTGTAAGGTGGTGCTGACGGGCGAGCCGGTCGGTGCGTTGATGTAAACCGGACCGCAGGGGCGACGGCTGTATATAACAACACTATAGGGCAGAGTGGTTGTTTTCGAAAAATTAATAAATATTGATAAAAGTAAACTGGATGGATATCACCTGATATGTTAAACCGGAATTTATTCACCGCGGTGTTGATGACCACCATGGGCGAGTTGGCCGCGGGAGCAAACGAATGAACCGGCCGCGACGTTATAAGCCAGTGCAGACGGGAGAGTTGGCAGCAACGTTGTACTCCGGTGCAGACGAGCAAGTTGCCCTCTGTGTTGTAAGCCGGTGTGGACGCGCGAGTAAATCACAGGCGCAGTCCCGGCTAGTGGATGTAGACCGGGGCGGTGACTTGCTCACGTATCCGTCTAGAAGCACGGCACGGGCAAGCGCTAATGCAAAAATAATATTGGCGCACCCCCTTGCGACACCCTTTTTAACAAATAATGGTCCTGCGAAAAAATACCACAGACCAGAGTAATTGTTCTCAAACAATTTAATATGTCTTGATAAAATACGAAGAAAGGATAGCTTTTGGTATTTTTTGCGGATCTTTGGTATTTGGATAATGCATAGTGCTGCTTTTGTTTTTGACAAGAGAGTTGGTTGGTTCTATGTCTTCTAGTGCCTGAGCTCTCCACATAACCCGGCCGGTACTTTTTGAGCCAGAATTTCTGGAACCAGAACTTCTTGATAATCCGGCCGGAACTTTTGATAATCCGGAACTTTTGAACCAGAACCTCTTGATAATCCGGCCGGAACTTTTGATAATCCGGAACTTTTGAACCGGAACCTCTTGATAATCCGGCCGAAACTTTTGATAATCCGGAACTTTTGAACCGGAACTTCTTGATAATCCGGTCGGAATCCTTTTTGATAATCCGGAACTTTTTTATCGGGACCTCTTGATAATCCGGCCAGAACTTTTGATAATCCGGAACTTCTGAACCGGAACCTCTTGATAATCCGGCCGGAACTTTTCTGTAGCCTAAGTCGGAACTCTTTGACGACTCGGACGGAACCGTTCGGCGATTCGGCTAGAACCCTTCGGCGATTCGGACCGAACTTTTCGTCGAGGTAGTCGGAACTCTTTTGGTGATTCAGACAGAACCTTTCATCGAGACGGTCGGAACTTTTCAATGATCCGGCCCGAACTTTCCAACGAGCTGGCGGAACCTTTTGATGAGCCTGATAGAACTTTTCGGTGAGCCAGCAGGAACTCTCTGACGAGCCAGTCGGAACTTTCCAATCAGCTGGGCGAAACTTTTTAATCTCTGGAATAGCGGCCTCCAAGAACTCATCACCACCGTGCGCAGGCCCCATGGTGGGCGCCAACTATCGTGGAATTGTCACGGCAGATGTCCTAATGTAAGGACTTAGTCGCGAGGCCAACGCATCTATGTGGTAGCTTGAAGGGGTTGAGCGGAATCAAGAAATGCAACACACAAGACGAGGATTTAGACAGCTTCGAGCCCCGGGAAACATCATCCGGTAATAACCCTACATGCTGTTTGTGGTTAGGTCTCACTATGATCATGAGGGAGTCGCCATAAACCGGCTCTCCTCTAGTTGTGTCTAGCCCTAGAGATTGTTGTTTGCCTCCTTGTCCCTCTTTGGGGAGCCCTGCCCCTCCTTATATATGTTGAAGGGGCGGGTTACATGTGGAGTCCTATTAGGATTAGGACTAGTCTATCTCTAATACAAATCGGATACAAGTCAAGGTCTTAACTCCTTGTAAGGTAAATATTCGTCATGCCTTTCCTCTTAAACCGGCCCACCATAGTATGAACCGGCCTTCATGAACGCCCGTTGGGCCACACTGGTCTGGTCGCTCCTTACGAACTGCTGCGGATTAACAATGAATCGTAAACCGCCAGGTCCAAACGGGTCGCCAGTGAACCGCCAAGTCCGGCCGGGTTATACTTCCGGCCGGTTTACGCCGCGGGGTATATCCCCGACACTATGTGTGTAAGTAATACCTGGGGGCTTCCTATACGGAAGCTAAAAATAATTACTCTAATGGCTTTTTGCCCATCACATATGCGTTTCTTTTTCCATATGTGCCTTTTGTTCACCATTATATGCACCGATATGACTTAAGATGTGGCCAAGCTAGGTTGCTTGGATCTTGTGTTTATGCCCTATGTTCCCGTTAATTCGGCTAGGGCATAAGGGGAGCACCTCTGCGATTGTTACTGCCGGTTCAGCCGGATGTGTACCTCAGACTGGGTGAAGCCGAAAGCTAGCTTCCTTAAGAGAATATTCGGTCGGTGAACAAAAGATGTATTCATTTATTATAACACAAATCCCCAGAAGTTTTGTATCCTGCACAATTGTTCGCAGTCCAGACATGTGCATTGTCGCATGCTTACCCAGGGAAAGGAACCCCTAACGGAACTATTCTCCCTGGAAGATGTTTCTTACTATCCATGTAATATAACATAACTAGTTGGGTACTTATCTGTTCAAGCACCTATGACCCCTATGCCTGTGTCCACGCATACCCCGGTTCTGTATAACTGAGTGGGTATTCAGACACACCCGGACTATAGGATCCGGGGGCTGAAGCGAAAGGGTCCGCCATAACAAATGATCTTAATCCGGCTAGGGACCACTTATGTCCATTGAATTACAAAGTCACTTGGGCTGACTATATTCCTCCTCTATACCATCCAATAGGCTATCTAGCTTACAATCCTGTTGAGAATACTTTGCGGCTAACGCTACCTGGTCATATACCAGACTCTCGGGAATTTCTTGCCCATCTGGCCCAGCCGGTCCGACTTCGGCCATATGGTTCGGGTCCAGCTTGGTGTAGCGCATCTTCACCATAGCCCAGGCTTCTTTTGCACCTTGCCGGTAGGCTGACATCTTCCACAATCGGAAGCGCCGCCGTGCTCCTTGAAGCATATCCACAAGCTCCCCCATGCCATTCGGCAGGAGGCTTGATGGCCACCAGGCCTTAGCAACACCCTGCATCACATGCCGAGCTCGCTCGTGTAGTTCTGAGAGGTCTTGTAGTAAATCGCCTGCAGATGAGGGCATCTCCTCCTCGGGGCGACCCATTAGCATTCCTACAAGCACAATCCTTTCAACATACTTCCGCGCCGCACTATACTACAGTTCGTCTAGGCACTTATCATAAATGTCGCGACGAAGCCTTTTATTCTCCTTCACGGAGTCCGCCAGCTGAGCACGGAGATCTTTTAACTCCCCGTCCAGCTGGACTTTGGCATCTTGAAGATTGTTCTTCTCCTGCCTAACTTTCGCGTAAGAATGCGCCGCCAGACCTCAGCTGCCTTTTGAGATGCGATGCATCCTCTCTTACGCCCTCCGGATTCACCCCGGGATTGTCTGCAGAGTTTTCTGTTAAACTTGTCATATCAGCCATTTACTAACTGGTGCATCTTCGTACAATTGTGACAACTGTTACCAGATGAGGGCTTTTGGGATTCCTCTAACTTGGCAACTGTGGCCCTCAGTTCGGCCTTGCATTCCTCCAGCTCCCAAGACAATTGCTCATTCTTATCTACAAGGACCTGTGCATAAATTGATCCTTAAAACAGTTGTTCCAACCGTTTCAAGTCTCAGGGGTTACTGCTACACATGCTTATCAAATTTTCTTACCCGTATATCTTTGGTATACTGGTCCGTCGCTCGGGCAAGCCCGCCTTGAGCAGCTTCGGATGTATCGCCTCCCGAATTGAAGGCGTTAAATGCCTCTTCGGAAAAGATGTTGTTCGAAATGCGGCCCGTCGGCGCCGGTGATTCATGGCGCTCTCTACTTAGGAATTCGTGGCCGAGAGCATATTCACATTCTCTGTTGGAGAACTATGCGGCATCGGCCCCGCTCCCGCCTCCGCTCTCGAAGCCGGTTTTGGAATCCAGCTGGTGGAGGCGTGGTTGGCAGGATCCCCGGATATAGTCCGGCTGCTCCTCTTCCTGCCAAGACACAAAGGGTGTTGTCATACTTCAAGAATACCATAATCACAGCACAAGTTTTTGCCTTACCTCTGTAGCGGCGAGTCGACCCTTACCGCCTTCCTCTTGAGCCTGCCCGATCCGGACGCCCTTGGCCGACGAGTCCCTAGGGGCTCGGCCCCACGCTCCGACCGTCTTCTCTGCAAAAACACGACACTTCAAGGGTAAGGCATGACATCTGAAGGGAGTCCTCTTCGAAGGATAGGGTTTTTCGACTTGGCTTACGCGCGACGTAGGAAGCGGTCCGGGATAGTCGGCAGTAATGGCCACTGAGGCGCCATCGCAGCTCGCTTGATAAAATATCCCGTTGACAAGCTCCACGGTAATATCCGGATCTTCTTCGAGACCTAGATCTAGGGCCCTTCCGGGGTCCTCACGGCTGAGGAGGGGCTGGAGATTCCTTCTACGGCCCTCCTCAGTTCCTGCTCGGGAATATCGAGGCAGATGATCTTAGCGAAGAACGCCACAATAAGTGACGTAGGGAAAGGAATGACGACTTACCCAGTTTGGGTGGTTGTACATGGAGAATCCATCTCGCGGTTTGATGTGAAGGAATTCCTCCTCTTCCCCTTTGTATAAATTGGACAATATCCTTGCCAGAGCAGTGGCGGAGTCCGGACCCTTACGGCCATAGCGGGTGGCATCATCTTCCCCGTTGAAGTGCCACATGGGCTTCCCCCAATATTGAAGCGAGTTGCACTCCCTGTATTATGCATATTGCCATAACCTCGACTATCGTCAGTCCGGATTTGGCCAGTAACTTTATCCTGCTCATCAGCTAATATATTTCCCTGGTAACCTCCTCTTGGGGGCCTCGGGGGCGCCAGCTTAGACGTGCCCTCGGCGGGGCGTTACTGAACTGGGGGAGACCTGTCCGGACTGGATCCGGAAGGGGAACATCGTCAATGTAGAACCACTCTGAAGGCCAGTTCTCTGGTGCCTTCTTGGGAGTGCCGGATAGGTATCCGGTCTCGGCAATGCGCCATACTTCGCCCCCCCCCCCCCACCTGACATAGGGATTCTCCCTGGTTGCGGGGGACAAGGCAGAACAGGTTCTTCCATAACCCAAAGTGAGGCTCGCAGCCTAAAAATAGCTCGCAAAGGGCAACGTACCCTGCTATATGAAGTATAGAGGCAGGGGTAAGATTGTGTAACTGGAGGCCGTAGAACTCCAGGAGCCCGCGAAGGAACGGGTGGATAGGAAACCCAACGCCCCTTAGCAGATGCGGGATGAGGCATATTCGCTCCTCTGGAGATGGATTGGGAGATCTCTCCGCTTGCTCCCCGCCGTTATGGGTGGCTGTTCCGGCTCGGACAAGGACCATGAATGCTGGTGGAAGAAACCCTTGGGTTTGTAACTCAATCAAACGGCTATGAGGAAGTTAACACTCTTCCCAGTCCCCCGGCTTGGGGCGAGGAGAGCGAGTAGAGGAGCTGTGACGATCGGCCATGTTGGAATGGTTTTTCCGGAGCGCTCTGTTGGATGCTTGCTCGAGGGGGAAGAGTGAGGTTTGGATCTGAGAATCCCCGTCTCTTCAAATAGGCGATCAGCCCAAAAGATTGAGGGTGGCAAATGCGAAAAATACCTCGGCTCCTTGCATTCGCTCGACACGTGGAGATGGTCATTAAGGGAGTTCCGGACTAGGGGGTGTCCGGATAGCCGAACTATCATCATCGGCCGGACTCCAAGACTATGAAGATACAAGATTGAAGACTCCGTCCCGTGTCCGGATGGGACTTTCCTTGGCGTGGAAGGCAAGCTTGGCGATACGGATATGTAGATCTCCTACCTATCAAAAACACTAAAAAAAACAATATCCATCTCCGGTGTCTATATAAACCGGACGGCTGTAGTCCATAGGACGAACAACAATCAGACAAAAGGCTAGCTTCTAGGGTTTAGCCTCTTTGATCTCGTGGTAGATCCACTCTTGTAACACACATCATCAATATCAATCAAGCGGGGCGTAGGGTTTTACCTCCATCAAGAGGGCCCGAACACAGGTAAAACATCGTGTCCCTTGTCTCCTGTTACCATACGCCTAGGCGCTTACGATTCGGGACCCCCTACCGAGATCCGCGGTTTTGACACGATATTGGTGCTTTCATTGAGAGTTCCTACGTACCGTCACCATCGGGAAGGATGCCTTTTCCCGTCTTTAAAGACGGCGCCGTCGTCAAGGGAGCTTTGGCCGCCGCCGAACTATCCGCTAGGCGGTTTTCTCATGACCGCTTGTTCGGCCACCGCCCCGACAATGACCTCTCAAGTCATTAAAAGCGATCTTCACGTCAGCTCGGAATTCGCCGAGCAGCTAGATCCAATTGAGCTCTCCTCCGTAAACGAGCTCTTGGATCGCATCGCTGCCCTGGGAGTCGCTACCGACTATTATCAGATTGGGCTTAAAACCGATCTGAGAGAAATTAACTCTCCCCAGGTTACCCACCACGTTGTCGTGGTAGAGGAACAATGCGGCGACTCTTCTTCTATGTTAAAATCCAACTATGTCCGGATTCGGATCCCTCCATGCCGGATTCCCGGCGGAGGGCGACGCTAATCAAATATTGAACCTAAAGTCAGGCATCGGACCAGATTTGTTGGAAAGCGCTCAGCAAACCAAGCTTCCGAATCCGGAAGCTTCTTGGCCTTTGAGCCTCAGACCGGGCGGGGTTCCGAACTTAATTCCACCCGCCCACCCAAACATAAGCGATCTATCTCAAATACGGCAAGAGCCCGTTGTAAGTGTACATCATTACTGGGGCAGATTCCTCCACAGTTATGAACAAGATAAAGGACTGCCGTGAAGAAAGCGCGATTTCAATCTTCGCAACAATTGCACGGACAAGGGAATCATAAACGCCATCGGTCTTGTGAAGTTTCACACCTCGCCGACCTAGCGACCATCATACAAAAATCTTGCGCGATGGAGAGTGCGGAAAACCGAAACTAGGTTTTGGGACAATCCGCCACGAATACAAACCAGTCCGAAATAAAAGGGTGCTTCATACTCAAGCACCGGGTTAAAAACCAAAGCAAAAACCCCTAAAGTGCGGAACACGTCTTTGGAGGGATGGCTCAACGGACCTGCAAAATCCATGACGGAGGGCGCCACTCCGACACACAGCCTTCGGCGTGTTGGATACTACGGCGGTGGCCAAAAGTGGCGTAGGCTTTTTAGCCCCGGGCAACCAACCCAAAGATACCGATCACGGTATTAACAGTCTTCGATACTTTCACATAAAATAACATGCGGAAACGAACAATCCGCAGCCTCGCCGAAGTCTACCAAGTAGCAACAACAAATCCATGGAGCGACACAGCTATCACCTTCAACGCCAGCGACGAACCTAAATTCCGAACAGCTAGAGCACCAGCCGCATTGGTCCTCAGTCCGATAGTGGACGGTTTTCATCTTACTAAGGTACTCATGGATGGCGGCAATGATTAAACCTCATCTATGAGGAAACCCTTCAAAAATGGAAATTGGCTGGAGCCGCATTGAGCTAAGCGGCACAACCTTGGAGAGGATAATCCCTAGTCGAGAAGTACGCTGCACAGGAAAAATCACACTAGATGTAGTGTTCGGCTCACCGGACAATTACAGGTCCGAGGAGGTCACGTTCCAAGTGGCCCCATTCGGCAGCGGATATCACGCTTTGTTAGGGCGAGAGGCATTCACAATCTTCCAAGCTATACCCCACTACGGGTACATGAAGCTCAAAATGCCCGGACCCAATGGGATAATCACTCTCACCAGTGATCCAGATACAACACTCCGCGCTGAAAATAAGACAGCCGCACTGGCCCTAGAGGCATTGTCCGAAGCCCTAGCGGCAGAGGAACTAACTACGCTGCGCTCCACGGTGGATAGGGACGATGTGATACTCGATAAGAGGTCCAAGTCCACCTCTTTTAAACCAGCAGACGAAATAGTCAAAATTCAGGTCCATCCAACAGACCCCACAAAGACGGCCTCCATTGGGGCACAATTAAGTCCTGATGTCGAAGCCGCACTACGAGAATTCCTTCGGGAAAATTGGGACATTTTTGCCTGGCACCCTTCAGACATGCCAGAAATCCCACGCAGTGGCAGAGCACAGCCTAAATATCCTAAAAGGATTCAAGCCCGGTCAAACAAGCTCTTCGGCGATTTTCCGAACCCAAAAGACAGGCAATGGGAGAGGAGCTAGCCAAACTCTTAGAAGCCGGATTCATCAGAGATATAAAACATCCGGACTGGCTAGCCAATCTAGTAATGGTACCAAAAAAGGACAAATCCTGGCGCCTCCGCGTCGATTTTAAAGACCTTAACAAGGCCTGTCCAAAGGACCCTTTCCCCCTCCCTCGCATCGACCAAATCATCAATGCTACCGCAGGGCACGATTCATTGTGCTTCCTCGACGCATACTCCGGATACCATCAAATCAAGATGGTGGAGAAAGATCAGGCCGCAACGGCATTCATTACTCCATATGGGCCATTCTACTTCAACACAATGCCCTTCGGACTCAAAAACGCCGGCGCAACATATCAGCGCATGATTCAAACATGTCTGGCTATCCAGATAGGCAAAATAGTAGAGGCATAGGTAGACAATGTGGTCGTCAAGACCAAACACGTCGGAGCTCTAGTAGAAGACTTGACGGTGACATTCGACAACCTCCGAGCATATGACATTAAGCTCAATCCGGAAAAATGCGTCTTCGGCGTACACCGGAAAGCTCTTGGGCTTCATCGTATCCGGTAGAGGAATTGAAGCAAACCCGGCCAAAATCCGAGCTCTGTCACAATTGGATTTTCCAAAAGACCTCAAGCAGATACAAAAACTAACTGGATGCGTAGCGGCCTTAAGTCGCTTCATCTCCCGTTTGGGAGAAAAGGCTCTGCCCCTCTATCGCCTCCTCCGGCGCACCGAACATTTCGAATGGACGGATGCTACCACAGCCGGACACGAAGAAATAAAGGCCATACTGGCAACAAATCCGGTTCTAGCCGCGCCCAACCTGGGCGAACCTATGTTATTATATATCGCAGCAACACATCAAGTTGTCCGCGCGGTACTCGTCGTTGAACGAGAAGCGAAGAACACTGATTCCCTCTTCAAAAACCAGTGTACTACGTATCCACTGTTCTAACTCCATGCAAATCCCGGTACCCACATTATCAAAAGATAGTGTATGCGGTGTTCATGGCATCCCGGAAGCTGCGACACTACTTTCAAGAGTGTTCAATAACGGTGGCCTCTGAAGTACCTCTCAACGGTATTATAAACAATCGCGACGCAACGGGCAGGATTGCAAAATGGGCTATCGAGCTCTTACCATTTGACATAACCTACAAACCACGGCGAGCTATAAAGTCGCAGGTTCTGGCTGAGTTCGTTGCCGAATGGATCGGCCGAACTCCCTAAAGAATACGGCGTACTCTAACTGGATCATGCATTTCGACGGATCCAAAATGTTGGCTGGCTTGGGGAAATTTGGCGTCGTCTGACGTCCCCAACTGGAGACACAATCCAATACGTACTTCAAATAATGTACATGGACTCCAACAACGCCGCCGAGTATGAGGCCCTTCTACATGGCCTCCGGATGGCAATCTCCATGGGCATTCAACGCCTAGAGGTGCGCGGGGATTCAAACCTCGCAATATCCCAAGTAAATGGAGACTTTGATGCCAAAGATCCAAAAATAGCAGCTTACCGCAACGCCGTCCTAAAAATGTCATTTCGGTTGAAGGACTCGAATTCCACCATGTAGCAGGGATAATAACCAGGCAGCGGGCGTGTTAGCACGCATCATTGTGAAACAAGACGCCGTCCTCCAAACATCTTCTGGAGCGGCTCTTTAAGCCATCCGTATTATGGGAAGAGGAGTCCGAAATAACAATCCGAAGCCGGCTGCATCACCTAACTCGAGACCATTACGACACAATCGGCAGCTCACCAATGAAATAACACCTTGACTCACGAAATAATGGCAGTAATTGCCCGTGGACAGAACCATTCCTAGCCTACTTAATGCGGCAAGAACTTCCGAAGACCAAAATGAGGCCCGCTGCATAGTTCGGCGATCTAAAGCCTACAAGGTCCATGAGGAGAACTTTATAAGAAAAGCACAACCGAGTCCTTCAAAGGTGTATCTCCGAATAGGAAGGGTGAAATCTCCTGCACTGAAATTCACGCTTTGGACTCGGCGGGCACCACGCTGCAGCCCGGTCCCTTGTAGGCAAGGCCTTCCGACAGGATTTTATTGGCCGACAGCCGAGGCAGATGCTCGGGACTTAGTCCAACGATGCGTCGGTTGCCACTCTTTGCTAATAAGAGCCACATGCCACCCACCGCCCTCAAAACTATACCCATTACACGGCCGTTCGCGGTGCAGGGGCTTGACATGGTTGGACCCCTTAAAGGGGGAACCCACAAGCACAAATACTTATTGGTCAAGGTGGACAAATTCACCAAATGGATTGAGGCCAAGCCGGTTAAAACGGCAGAATCCGGACCGGTGATAGACTTCATATCCGGAGTAGTACACCGGTTTGGCGTCCCCAAAGCATCATCGCGATAACGGAGCGAACTTCACGGCCGACGAGGTTAAACTACGGTGCAAAAACATGGGCATCAAGCTCGATTACGCTTCAGTCTATCACCCCCAAACTAACGGTCAAGTCGAGCGAGCAAATGGTCTAATCATGAGCGGCATCAAACCTGCACTAGTGCGGTCCTCAAGGAATCTAACACGCCTTTGGGTAGAGTAGCTTCGACTCCGTTACTGGGGCTGCGGACCATGCCAAACCGAACTACTGGATTCACACCATTTTTCATGGTATACGGCGCAGAGGCAGGTGCGCCTGCGATATAATTCATGACTCACCTCGTAGCGCATGTACGAAGAAAGAGAAGCCGAGTTGGATCGGCAGGACAGTTTGGATGCCTTAGAAGAGGAGCGGACGTGGCAAAGGCTCGTTCCGCATTTTATCGACAACAGGCTCGAAGATATCAAAGCAGAGAAATGCGGGCCAAAACTTACAATGTTGGCGAACTTGTTCTACGCTGCGGACAAGAAAAAGGACAAACTTAAGCCCAAGTGGGAAGGTCCCTTCATCATCGACCAAGTCGACCGGGCGGAGCATACCGCCTACGTAACGCATCGACAACCGACTCGAGCCGAACCCATGGAACGCATCCCGTCTCCGAAGATTCTACGCTTAACGCCGGACTCGAGTTCGTCTCACTCCCCCGTCCACCTTTTTATATTTTTACTGTCTCTTGTCCCCTCCTTCTTCCCACTTTTTTCAATACCTTTTATAGGCTGATTTGCGCTTTGTTCGCACACACTTGATGTGCTCCTGACACTCATTATACCTGGGGCTTCTTCAATGAAGCTTATTCATACGGGCTTCATGCCCAATACATGTGTCATACTTCCGCATGTACCTTTTATTCACCATTGTATGCATCGATATGACTTAAGTTTTGGCCAAGCTGGGTTGCCTGGCTCCTGTGCTTACCCCTACGTTCCCGATTGTTCGGCTAGGAGGTAAAGGGAGAACCTCTGCGATTGCTGCCGGGTCAGCGGATGTGTACCTCAGACCGGTGAAGCCGAAAGCTAGTGTTCTTAAGAGAATATTCGATCGGTGACTTGAAAGATGATTTATTACTTACTTATTTATCTGCCCCGGATGCTTTTTCTGCTATTTTCGCAGTCCGGCATTGCACTTTAGGGCATGCCTCGAGAAAGGAACCCTTAACGGAACTATTCTCCACGGAAGATGTTTCTTACTAACCATGTAATATAACATAACTAGTTGGGCACTTATGCGATAAAGCAATTATGACCCCGACGCCTTGTCTCCATGCATGCCCGGTTCTTTTATAACCGTAAGGGTATTCGGACACACTCCGGACTGTTGGGTCCCGAGGTTGAAGCGAAATGGTCCGCAAAGACAAACGATCTACAATCCGGCTAGAAGGCATTTTATATGTCATTTCAAATTACATCGTCAAACCGACTGATTGTACTCCTCCTCAATCCCATCTAACAGGCTATCTAATTTACAGTCCCGTTGGGAATATTTTGCGGCCAGTTCTACTTGGCCGTACATCAAGCTCACAGGGATCTCCTTCCCATCAGGCCCCGCAGGTCCGACCTCGGCCATGTGGTTTGAGTCAGCCTTCGGGTAACGTGTCTTCACCATGGCCCAGGCCTCCTGGCGCTCGACGGCAGGCCGATATCTTCCACAAGCGGAGGCGTCGCCGTGCTCTAAGCTTCTCGGCAAGCTCACCAAGGCCCTCGGGTAGGGAGGCGGATGGCCATAAAGCATGAGCAGCGCCACTCATCGCTTTGCCAAACACGTTCGAGCAATTGCACCAGCTCGGGAAGTTGGTCACCCGTTGACTCAGGCATTTCCTCCAGCGAGGCGACCTATGAGCACACCTAAAGACATATTTCTGTCAATCGACTTCTTCGCGAATTCTTCTTTTCAAAGGAATTTGTTCAAGCACTTACTGTAAATGCCGCGTCGAAGCCGCTGATTCTCCTTCACGGAGCCAGACAGCTGGGCCCGAACACCTTTCAGCTCTTCTCCTCGCTGGGTGTGGGCATCTTGGAGCTTGTTTCTCTCCTGCTGCACCTACATAAGCACCCTCTCGCCGACCTTTAGCTGACGCAGTAGCTGTTGCTTGTCTAGATCTAGTCCGGCGCCCTCTGCAATATTATTGTCAGATTCACGCCGCACTTTGTTAAATAATTATCTTTTCAAAGTACGTCTTACCAGTGGGGGTATCTGTGGCCCCCCCTGTGGTGGCGATCTTGACCTCAAGTTGGGCCTTGCACTCTTGGAGCTCCTGGGATAGCTGGGTATTCTTCTCCGTAAGATCCTGCATAATAATTGATCCTTAAATCAGTTATTTCAACTATTTTAAGTCTCGGGGGCTACTGGCATATATAACTATTAAAATTACTTACCTGTATGTCTTTCACATACTGCTCCGTGGCTCTGGTTAACCCATCTTGAGCGGCATGGAGGTGCGCGTTCCTGCATCAAAGGCATTTAACGCCTCCGGGGAGAAACACGCGTCACGAAGAACTGTCTGGCGACGCCTGTGATTCATGGCGCTCTCCACCTCAGACCGGGTGGCGGACAGCCTGTCGGCATCCTTCGTCGGAGGAGCGTCCGGCTCATGCCTTGCATTCGCCTCCCCTCCCGGACCATGTGTTGGAGCATGGCTGGCGGAGGCTTGATTGGCAACCTCTCCGGACACTGTCCAGCGAGCGCTCTTTCTGGAAAAGTTATGAGCATTAATATACCTCTGGGATCCTTCCCTTAAAAATAGCGGTGCTCGCATTACCGTTGTGGTGACGTTCGGTTCGCGTCGCACTCCTCTTCCGCTTTCTTTGGGCGGACTGACCCTTGTTGGTCGGCCGCTGGTTCGACTTCCCGCCTTAAAGGCACCTCTGCGATGCACCATCGGTATGGGATGGTCGAATTGAGCTTGGATCAAATGATGGTGTCAAGACCTCGGTCGTAGTCACACAGGAGGCTGAAACAAACCCGGAGTAGTCGGTACCGTAATGGCGACTAGGGCATTGTCTATGCTACGTTGGTGGAACACCCGTCAATCAGCTCCACCTTTATGTCCGAATCCTCTTCGGAGGTCGGATCAAGGGATCGTTCGGATCCTCGGGCTGTGGAGTCGAGCTTCGTATGCCCTCCACGTCCCGGCGCAGCTCCTGCGTCGAAATCACAGAGTAAGATACTTGACTTTAAAAGTATGGATCGGGTAGATGAACATCCGCTTACCCAGCTCCGAGGGTTATTCATAGAAAATACATTCAACGGACTTGCGGATGGAGGATGGTGTGAGCTGGATCTAGATCCTTGCCTCTCTTATAGGCGGCTCGTTCGCACGGCTAGGGGGTAAAATGTAAAAATACTCCAGCCTTTCGCATTCGTACGACACGTGGGAGAAGGCCATTATTGGGCGTAGAAGCCAAGGAGCACAACATTTATAAGGAAGCCGGACACTATTCGACGGGAACATGAAGTTTGAAGGAGAACCCGCCTTGCAACGCCGAAGACAATATACGCACCGGACTTGTCGTCGCTGAAGCCCGGTTTGGGGGCTGCTGAGGGAGTTCCGTACTAGGGGGTGTCCAGATAGCCGAACTATCATCATCGGCCGGACTCCAAGACTATGAAGATACAAGATTGAAGACTTCGTCCCGTGTCCGGATGGGACTTTCCTTGGTGTGGAAGGCAAGCTTGGCGATATGGATATGTAGATCTCCGACCTTTGTAACCGACTTTGTGTAACCCTAGCCCTCTCCGGTGCCTATATAAACCGGACGGCTGTAGTCCATAGGATGAACAACAATCATACCATAGGCTAGCTTCTAGGGTTTAGCCTCTTTGATCTCGTGGTAGATCCACTCTTGTAACACACATCATCAATATTAATCAAGCGGGACGTGGGTTTTACCTCCATCAAGAGGGCCCGAACCTGGGTAAAACATCGTGCCCCTTGTCTCATGTTACCATCCGCCTAGACGCACAGTTCGGGACCCCCTACCCGAGATCCGCCGGTTTTGACACCGACAGTCATTATTGAGGCACTGAAGCCAAGGAATACAACATTGATGGAGTTCCGCACACTATTTGTCGTAACAGATACTTTGGAGTACTCGGAGATGGAACCCGCTGTCACAGCCCCAGATCAGCCCTTGTTTGACTTTGCTTGCATCATGTCTAATTTATTTGAAAGTTGAAATGGGGATTGCTCAAACCCTAGCACCAGATCAAATCAACTAGGTTCAAATAAAAATATTCTCAATAAACCCAAAATGCCTTCAGAAAAGTTCATCATTCTTGGATTGGTCTAGAACCTCACCCTAAAATGGTGCACATTTTTCTAGGCCATTCGGATTTTGAATTAAATCATATGGTATTTGCATTTGGGCATTTAATTGCTAAATAATATTTTAAGTGCTCAAATAATCACAAACTGAAATGTTTGTTGTTGGAAATATTCCAAACAGTGACATTGACCAGTTTCATGATTTTTGGAAATGCCCTGACATTTTTATTAAAGCCGAAAATGGAAATAAAAGGAGAGGGAGTTTTACCTGGCAGCCCACTTACCTGGCCAAACCCCTGGCTGGGCCGGCCCACCTGGCTGTGCCAGTCATCGCCTACCTCTGCCAGTAGGCAGAGGAGGGAGACAGAGCAGCAGGCGCCACGCCTCCTCCCTGCTTGCCTGCCTCACCAAGGCGCCTCGAAGCCCCTTCTCGGCGCCACTCTGGACCCCCCTGGACCCCTCTGCTTCTCCCTCGCTCTCTGGATTTCTCTTCCCCTCGCTCCTCTGATTTCTTCCCCAAGCGGAGCTCGCCGTCGCTGCGTCACCACCGCGGCCACCGAGCCCCCCTTGCCTATCCAGCCTGTCGTCGAGGTCCGCCATGCCCCTAAGCCCCTCTACGACGAAGATGAAGACCCTGGTAGCCCCGCAGTGTCGCCACCATCACCATCTCCATCCTCTGCCTTGGCGGCCGCCGTCGCACGATTCGCCGCTTTCCGGTCGTCCCCGAGCCCGCTGAAACCACCGCCGGCCCCGCTGTGAGCTCCTGATTCTTTCCACCATGCTCACCCCTCCATTCCCGTCCCCTAGCTCTATTTCCATCGCGGCAGAAAGCTTCTCGCCGCCGGCCATGGCGTAGCTGTGGCCATAGCCGCGCACGCTCACAACGGAGCGCCTCACCGTGCTCAGAAAGCCCCCAAGAGCCCAACACACACACCGGCTCCCCCTCCCACGCACCACAACACCAAACCCGCAGGTGCCCGAGCTCCGGCCGCGGAAATGCTCGCCGCCGTCAACTCCGGCCATCCCATTCTTTGCCGCCATCACCACTAGATCTTGTGAGTCTTCCATTTCATTGTAGCCGCATAAACCACGAGCAAAGCGGTGCCTGTGGCGCGAACCCGAGCCCCTCCGCCGCACCTATCGTCGCCAAGTCGAGCCGCGGCGACTTAGCCTCGATTGACCGGGGGTTGACCTCCCACAGGTCCATGACATGCGGGCCTTGCGTCTAACTAATCTAGTTTAGGTTTAAACTAAATTAGCTTAACCTAGGTTAGTGCTAATTAAACTAGGTTAGTTTAGTTAGTCAGCGACATGCAGGACCCACGTCGAGTTTGACCTGGATCGGGTCTGTTGACCTCTTGAGGTCAGCATGAAGCAATCTTGTGTGATAATAGGTTTTTCTGGATTTAATTTTATTCAGGAAATTTCAGAGAATACTCTAAACTTCTAAAATTCATAGAAATTCAACCGTAACTCCAAATGAAATAATTTATATATGAAAAATGATCAGAAAAATCCAATCTATCCATCTGTACCACTTTCATGCATGTTAGATCAACTTATATCTGCTGATCAGGTCAAATCAATTAAATGACATTTGAATTTCACATATGGAGTTTGAATTTGAACCCTTGGTTCAAACCAACTTCATTTAATATGGTTGCTAGTTGCATTAGCTCAAATCACAGCATTCTGACATGTCATGATCATGCATCATATTGTGCACTGCATTGATTGTGTTCTTCCTTGTCTGCTGGTATTTGTCCCCTCTCAGTAGACGTACCTACCGACGATGAGTTCGATGACACCGATGAAGAACTATATTATCTTCAGAAGTGCCAGGCAAGCAAAATCCCCTTGTTCATTTCGATACAATCCCACTCTCTCGCTCCTGCTCTCTTTTTATCGCATTAGGACACAACGATTCATCTGTACTTGCTGCGGTAGCTGAACCCCTTTATCCTCTGCATGACCTGTCATTCCACAGTAATTAGATGAAACCCACTAGCATGAGTAGGAGTTGTTTGAGCCCTGTTGTGCCTACTCATTCATGCTTGTTTGTCATGCCTGCTACTGCTTAGAGTTGAGTCAGGTCTGATTCATCAGGGAATGAATCGGAGGTGTGTGAACATGTCCTACCGTGTGTGAGCTAAGTGTGTGAACACGATTTGGTAAAGGTAGCGGTGAGAGGCCATGTAGGAGTACATGGTGGGTTGTCTCATTGCAGCCGTCCTCAGGAACTGAGTTACGTGTTTGTGATCCATGAACAGTTACTACCACACATTGGGTTCCGGTAACTCGGCCCTCTCGGCTTATATTAATCAACTCGATCTCTGTCCGGAGTTGCAACTAGTTTCGGTGTTTGTAGGTAGTGTTAGTAGTCTACCAAGTGGCACCCGATGCAGGTGGGCTTGGGGCAGACTAGGCACCGTGGCCGGGTATGCCAAGCGCCGCCCGTTTGGTGGGCTTGGAACCACTGTACACATCGTTTGGGGCCGTGGCGACACCTGGCCGGATCTCCTTGCGGATGGAACCCGAATAGGCGATAAACACGGGCCGAGAGACTTGTGTGGTTAGTCAGGTCGTGGTCGACTCCCTCGCCCGCTAAAGCTTGAAGGTTGCCGAGGTACATAGCGATGTCTGAGGCGATAAGTGGCGAGAGCGTGTGTGAAGAAGTACACCCTGCAGGGTTATCATTATCTATTGAATAGCCGGATTCCTCGGATATGGAAACTTGGACCCTTGCATAGTTCATAGACAAGTGAAAGTGGATACTCTAAAATGCGCAAGATAAGTGTGAGTGCTATGGATGGCGTTCTCGTAGGGAGTCAGGAGCGGATCCATAGTGATGTATTGATATGGTGAATATGTGGACTCGTGTGCGCCACCTCAAAAGAGTTACTTGCGTTAAGTAGTTCATGATAGCCACCGAGTTAAAGCTGGCTTCTGCGGTTAAACTCCACCACCCCTTTGTTGATCTTGTTGCATATGTAGTTAGTTACGATGTAAGTCTTCTTTGAGTACATTTGTACTCACGTTTGCTTATTTTATGTTTTGTAGAGAGACGTCGGTCCTCGCTAGTAGTTCCGTGTGGACTTGACGTTTAGCTTGTTACCTCAGCTACGATCTTGTGCCCTCGGCGAGATCTCGGTAGATAGTCGGGCTTCTCGGCCTTTTCCATTTGTAGATGTCTATACTCAGACATGTTAAGCTTCCGCTTGTGCTTTGACTTGTATGCTCTGAGTGTTGGGTCATGAGACCCATGTTTGTAATATCTCGCTCCTCGGAGCCTAATGAATAGATACTTGAGTCGTAGAGTTATGTTGTGATGCCATGTTGTATCATTCCTTGGCAGCCTCTCATATGGGGAAATGTAGTCTAGTGCTTCCTGAGCGATAGTAGTCCGCTACAGCCCGGTTCACCGGAGTCCTGCAAGCCCAGCACTACTGCTTTGGACGCTTGACTGGCCGGCATGTGTTTCACTTCGTTCCTATGTCTGTCCATTCGGGGAAATGTCACGCGGTGATATTCGGAGTCTTGCCTAGCCTGCTACAGCCCGGGATACCGGAGTCCTGTTAGCCTAGTGCTAGAGCCCGGATTCATACGTTGATGACCGACATGCTCGAGGTGATTCATGTATGCCTGTCCCCATGGGTTAGTGCCGCTTTGGGTACACGACTAGCCATGTCGGCCCGGGTTCTCTGTCATATGGATGCTAGCGACACTATCATATCGTGAGCCAAAAGGCAAAGCGGTCCCGGGCCATGGTAAGGCGACACCCGTGGGAATACCGTGCGTGAGGCCGCATAGTGATATGAGGTGTTACCGGCTAGATCGATGTGACTTGGGATCGGGGTCTGACGGCGTTAGTATCGAGCACATGCGCTGTAGGATTACCAAGCCAAACCGGTGAAGTTGAGTCTAGAAATGCTTTAGTTATATAAGGGAATTGATTGTGGAAGGGAACGTAAGGCTCTTTTTACTCCTTTACCTTATGCCCTTCTGATCTCAGTCAACCTCTTCTTTTCTACGGGGATTAAGAACTAGGCTTCTCATCTATCTATCAGGATGATGTGTTACTAATCCATAGACTTATAGAATTGTTAGTTTCAAATCTCAGTTCAGTTTCTAATACTTCTTTATGTTCATAGCTGGCCTCGGAACCTTGATATGATGTTGTTGAGTGGTTATGCCACCATTTTGCATGATGTCTCAAATCTTTTTGATCATTTACAGCCGTTTATGCTGTTTGAGTCATCCCAGGTCTCTAAATAGTCGGATGCATTTGCAAATCCTTTCTTTCCATTCCTAATGTCCTTTATGGTCAGAATAAGCACACTAATCGGTAAGTTGAGGTACTTTGTTGACTCGGCGTAGATGTTGGAGCTATTATTATGACCCTAGGTGTTTAGGAAGTCACCTAGTAATTTAGCAATGCTTTTGTATCCCCAGTGTGATGATTACGCCATTATTCTTGAAAGCATACCGTGATAAAGTTATTAGTTAGTAGGCATTCTATCCTCGGGTTCTTGAACCCGAAATTCACCCTACTCACCTCATGTTGGTAGTGTTGCTAGCTCCTTTAGGATATTAGTAACTTTGCGATAGTCCTCGAGGTCCGTGGTATCTCATTCTTCCACATACCATGAACTAGTTATGGCAGAAGTTCCTCTTTGAGCCTAAAGTTCGAATCAGAGTCCTCTTGAAGAGTTTGCCATTCATAATTGTGACTCTGCCAGTCCTACCTATCTGCATGGGTTATCCGAAAGAAATGTTGAGCTTTGTTCGAAATACTAACCTATGCATCCACAACTCGAAAAGTTATATGTTCCTCGAGTTGTTCCTCCTTAGTTGTATTCCAATCCCCGTCTATCAGTTGATAGTCAGGAGTAGTCGTGCTCTCGTCCTCATCGATGCCATTTTTTCTTGTGGTCTGTCAAGCCATTACGCTCGGAATGACTAGGAGAAACAAACTCGATTACCTCATCCATATCCGAGGATTGGGTCAAAGCGATCGTAATCCGCAGATCAAATGCAATCAAGCTTTTGATTCTGTTCTATCCTGAAGTATTACCCACTTTATGTCAGGAACGTCATGAGAATTGCACCTTCTCTTATGAATTCTTGACGCAGTGATACTTCTCGCCATCATTATTCATTCCTCGGTCCCGAGTTGTTGTAACCGGAATGCCGACAAGTGTACTGTGATGTGTGAAATCAATACTCGTAGCAACGAGTTGCTTGGTAGTTAAAGGATAATAATTTCATTCTTAGCGTGTTGGTTCTTGAATCATCATTCTAAGATAGATTGTGCTACCTAGTCCTTATTTCTGGTGCACTCTTCGATCAATGAGTTAGGATTGTGTCAATCCCTCACTATTTTGATCATATCATCTTGCCCTGTAAAACAAGATTGTTCTCGAGCTTAGTAACATATCGGTGGTTCGTGATTTTACGAATATCTTCTCGGAAGTATTACCAGTTGACCGATCGCTATGTTGAGCTCGTGAACAAGTTGGTTTCTTGTGAACCACCCTTTCTCCAGGAATCTGTGTTGGATACCCTGAGCTAGTTAGTTGAGCTAAACAACAACTTGGAGAGTTGGAAGATAAAAGCTTAATCCACTTAGTTCATCACTATGGGATATCCTTGTGTGTGTGTGTGTGTGTTGAAGAAAGATGATATCTTCATCGATTGGTCCTCTGATCAGTTGTTGGATCTATTGCCTTGTCAAAACCTTGACTTGAGTATGGGCCATCGTCAAGTCAAATCAGAACCAACGATATTCGTAATGTTGTCTTACTCGTGGTTGACCCCTCGAGTATATACCATTATATCTTTTGGTCTGACCAATGCTATCGCCGTGTTCACATAATGGTGGAAGTCCAGTGATATGGAATTCCGATGAGTTGTTGTTGAGCCCATCAGCAACATTTTGTCTCCCCCATGATTCATGTTGAACATCAACCTAGTGTTGAAACTTTGTAAGCAATGCCTTCGTGATCCGTTCATGAAGCCTATGCTTGGATGGAAGAAGTGACTTCCTCGAATTCATGTGCTTTAGGTGTAAGTTGCCGCCATGAATTTGAGAAAGGTTTGTTTTGTTTCCTCTGGAATCATCCCAAGTTAGTCATACATGTGCAAAGTATTCTATGGTCTGATAGACTGATCATCTTCATTCCATATGCAATTCCTAGCACCCCAAGCCACTGATTGATTTGTTCAAGGAGAAGGAGTTCCTTCATAAGAGCTAATCATGACTTATGTTAAGACTTCGATATCCTCGATGATGGTTCCCCCACCTGAACTTGGTAGTGTTTAATATAAGACTACTACGTGGCCATGCTTTTCTGGGACAACGTGTTCACCTGTTTGTAGCAGAACCTGCTCATGTTTTGGAGCTTACTACCATAGTCCATCTCCCGAGAATCTTGCAACATTATCTCGTCGATTTGTGTTGCAACCTTTCCTTTCCAGACATGCTGAGTCTGAAGTATCCTATCACCAATCGGATCTGAATCTCAGGCAGATATGATGGTTGGAACATTCCAACAGTTGCATTTCGTTCCCCAAATTTTGCACCGTCCTTGTGCCATTTCACTATGGGCTGCCTTCTTAGTAATTCTTGTTCAGGATCATCCTCAAATGTGGTCCTACCATGGGTCCCCTCCACCTCCGATGATAAGAAAAAATCATCCATTGCGTTGTCTTCAACAAGGTAGTCCACATCATCCATTCTAGTCCGGGTGTACCATTCCTTTGCACTCCGCCAAACGATCGTTGTGAATTGCCTTAGGCTGGTATGAAGAGTTTCAATGATCTTTGAATCAAAAGTAATTATTTTTGCCACTTAAGGGAATAGTTCCTCGCATCACCTCCCCTGAGGTGCCCCGTTATTGAATCATGGCAATTATTTCCTCGCCACCTTGACACCATCCACCATCTCTCTAAGCGTGGAATTGTTGCCCACTAATCAAACCTCGTTGTTTGTTCTTCCATCCCTCTCGATGTGTTTTGTGCCTCTACTCGAGATGTTTCAACATCTCATTCCACGAGTTGATCTTGAGTGCTCGATCTTCGAGGAGATCGTCTCCTATAGAGTCTCTTTACTGTCGCCATCGTGTTGGATGAAGATCCCAAAGCAAGGACTTCAAGATCAATTGGAACATTGAACCAACATCTTGGAAGAGAAATTGGATCGACAAGATCGTGTTAGCTAGTGTCCCCTACGCCTTCTTACCTCACGCCTTGAATCTCGGACGAGATTCTTGTTTAGTGGGGTGAGTATCCTGACCCAGATCAGCCCATGTTTGACTTTGCTTGCATCATGTCTAATTTATTTGAAAGTTGAAATGGGGATTGCTCAAACCCTAGCACCGAGATCAAATCAACTAGGTTCAAATAAAATATTCTCAATAAACCCAAAATGCCTTGAGAAAAGTTCATCATTCTTGGATTGGTCTAGAACCTCACCCTAAAATGGTGCACATTTTTCTAGGCCATTCTGGAATTTTGAATTAAATCATATGGTATTTGCATTTGGGCATTTAATTGCTAAATAATATTTTAAGTGCTCAAATAATCACAAACTGAAATGTTTGTTGTTGGAAATATTCCAAACAGTGACATTGACCAGTTTCATGATTTTTGGAAATGCCCTGACATTTTATTAAAGCCAAACACAATTACGTAAAATAGAAAATGGAAATAAAAGGAGAGGGAGTTTTACCCGGCAGCCCACTTACTCCGGCCAAACCGGCTGGGCCGGCCCACTGGCTGTGCCGATCATCACCTACCTCTGCCAAGATGGCGAGGAGGAGACAGAGCCTTGTGGCAGGCGCCACGCCTCCTCCGTGCTCGCCTGCCTCACCAAGGGGCCTCGAAGCCCCTCCTCGGCGCCACTCTGGACCCCCCCTGGACCCCTCTGCTTCTCCCTCGCTCTCTGGATTTCTCTTCCCCTCGCTCCTCTGCTTTCTTCCCCGAGGCGGAGCTCGCCGTCGCTGCGTCACCACCGCGGCCATCGAGCCCCCCCTTGCCTATCCAGCCTGTCGCCGAGGTCCGCCATGCCCCTAAGCCCCTCTACGACGAAGATGAAGACCCCGGGAGCCCCGCAGCGTCGCCACCATCACCATCTCCATCCTCTGCCTTGGCGGCCGCCGTCGCACGATTCGCCGCTTGCCGGTCGTCCCCGAGCCCGCTGAAACCACCGTCGGCCCCGCTGTGAGCTCCTGATTCTTTCCCCCATGCTCACCCCTCCATTCCCGTCCCCTAGCTCTATTTCCATCGTGGCCGAAAGCTTCTACTTGCCCGGCCATGGCGTAGCCGTGGCCATAGTCACAAGACGCCACAACGGGCGCCTCACCGTGCTCGAAAGCCCCAAGAGCCCAACACACACACGGCTCCCCTCCCACGCACCACAACGCCAAACCCGCAGTGCACGAGCTCCGCCGCCGTGTGGAAATGCTCACCGCCCGTCAACTCCGGCCATCCCAGCTGCCGCCACCACCACTAGATGCGCGAGTCTTCCATTTCACCAGCATAAACCACGAGCAAAACGGTGCCCTGTAGCACGAACTCGAGCCTCTCCGCCGCACCTATCGTCGCTGGTGTCGAGCCGCCGGCGAGTTAGCCTCAGTTGACCAGGGGGGTTGACGTCCCCTGGGTCCATGACATGCGGGCCCCGCCCGGCTAACTAATCTAGTTTAGGTTTAAACTAAATTAGCTTAACCTAGGTTAGTGCTAATTAAACTAGGTTAGTTTAGTTAGTCACTGACATGCAGGACCCACGCGTTAGGTTTGACCTGGATCGGGTCTGTTGACCTGCTGAGGTCAGCATGAAGCAATGCTGACGCAGTAATAGGTTTTTCTGGATTTAATTTAATTCAGGAAATTTCAGAGAATACTCTAAACTTCTAAAATTCATAGAAATTCAACCGTAACTCCAAATGAAATAATTTATATATGAAAAATGATCAGAAAAATCCAATCTATCCATCTGTACCACTTTCATGCATGTTAGATCAACTTATATCTGCTGATCAGGTCAAATCAATTAAATGACATTTGAATTTCACATATGGAGTTTGAATTTGAACCCTTGGTTCAAACCAACTTCATTTAATATGGTTGCTAGTTGCATTAGCTCAAATCACAGCATTACGACATGTCATGATCATGCATCATATTGTGCACTTTGCATTGATTGTGTTCTTCCTTGTTTGCCGGTATTTGTCCCTCTCGGTAGAGCTGACGCATCCAAGCGATGAGTTCGATGACACCGATGAAGAACTATATTATCTTCGAAGTGCCGTGCAAGCAAAATCCCTTGTTCATTTCGATACAATCCCACTCTCTCGCTCCTACTCTCTTTTTTTGCATCAGGACACAACGATTCATACATTACTTGCTGCGGTAGCTGAACCCCTTTATCCTCTTGCATGACTGTCATTCCACAGTAATTAGATGAAACCCACTAGCATGAGTAGGATTTGTTTGAGCCCTGTTGTGCCTACTCATTCATGCTTGTTTGTCATGCCTTCTACTGCTTAGAGTTGAGTCAGGTCTGATTCATCAGGGAATGAATCGGAGGTGTGTGAACATGTCCTACCGTGTGTGAGCTAAGTGTGTGAACACGATTTGGTAAAGGTAGCGGTGAGAGGCCATGTAGGAGTACATGGTGGATTGTCTCATTGCAGCCGTCCTCAGGAACTGAGTTCTGTGTTTGTGATCCATGAACAGTTACTACCACACATTGGGTTCCGGTAACTCGGCCCCTCTCGGCTTATTAATCAACTCAATCTCTGTCCAGGAGTTGCAACTAGTTTCCGGTGTTTGTAGGTAGTGTTAGTAGTCTACCAAGTGGCACCCGATGCATGTGGGCTTGGGACAGACTAGGCACCGTGGCGGGTATGCCAAGCGCCGCCCGTTTGGTGGGCTTGGAACCTTGTACACATCGTTTGGGGCCGTGGCGACACCCTGGCGGATCTCCTTGCGGATGGAACCCGAATAGGCGATAAACACGGACGAGAGACTTGTGTGGTTAGTCGGTCGTGGTCGACTCCTCGCCCGGCTTCCGCTTGAAGGTTGCCGAGGTACATGACGATGTATAGAGGCGATAAGTGGCGAGAGCGTGTGAAGAAGTACACCCTGCAGGTTATCATTATCTATTGAATAGCCGGATTCCTCGGATATGGAAACTTGGACCCCTTGCATAGTTCATAGACAAGTGAAAGTGGATACTCTAAAATCGCCAAGATAAGCGTGAGTGCTATGCATGGCGTTCTCGTAGGGAGACGGGAGCGGATCCATAGTGGTGTATTGATATGGTGAATATGTGGACTCGTGTGCGCCACCTCAAAAGAGTTACTTGCAGTCGTAGTTCAGGATAGCCACCGAGTCAAAGCTGGCTTGCTGCAGTTAAACTCGACCACCCCCTTTGTTGATACTATTGCATATGTAGTTAGTTCTGATGTAAGTCTTGCTGAGTACATTTGTACTCACGTTTGCTTATTTTATGTTTTGTAGAGAGACGTCAGTCTCGCTAGTAGTTCCGTGTGGACTTCGACGTTTAGCTTGTTACCTCAGCTACGATCTTGTGCCCTCGGCAGGATCTGGTAGATAGTCAGGCTTCTTAGCCTTTTCCATTTGTAGATGTCTATACTCAGACATGTTAAGCTTCCGCTTGTGCTTTGACTTGTATGCTCTGAGTGTTGGGTCATGAGACCCATGCTTGTAATATCTCGCTCCTCGGAGCCTAATGAATAAATACTTGAGTCGTAGAGTTATGTTGTGATGCCATGTTGTATTTACACATATTGAGCATATTGTGTGTATGTTTGAAATGCTTGGTATGAGTGGGATCCGACAATCTAGTTGTTTATCCTTGGCAGCCTCTCATATGGGGAAATGTAGTCTCGTGCTTCCTGAGCGATAGTAGTCCGCTACAGCCCGGTTCACCGGAGTCCTGCTAGCCTAGCACTACTGCTTTGGACACTTGACTGGCCGGCATGTGTTTCACTTCGTTCCTATGTCTGTCCCTTCGGGGAAATGTCACGCGGTGATATTCGGAGTCCTGCCTAGCCTACTACAGCCCGGGATATCGGAGTCCTGTTAGCCCAGTGCTACAGCCCGGATTCATACGTTGATGACCGACATGCTCGAGGTGATTCATGTATGCCTGTCCCCATGGGTTAGTGCCGCTTTGGGTTCACGACTAGCCATGTCGGCCCGGGTTCTCTGTCATATGGATGCTAGCGACACTATCATATCGTGAGCCAAAAGGCATAAACGGTCCCGGGCCATGGTAAGGCGACACCCGTGGGAATACCGTGCGTGAGGCCGCAAAGTGATATGAGGTGTTACCGGCTAGATTGATGTGACTTGGGATCGGGGTCCTGACACCCGCCCTGCAATGCCGAAGACAAGACTACGCGCCGGACTCATCATCATTGAAGCCTGGTTCAGGAGACTCTTTGAGGAGTCTGGATTAGGGGGTATCTGGACAGCCGGACTATATACATCGTCCGGACTATTGAAGCGTGAAGATACAAGGCTCAAGACTTCGACCCGTGTCCGGATGGGACTTTCCTTGGCGTGGAAGGCAAGCTTGGCGATCCGGATATTATATTTCCTTCCTTGTAACCGACTCCATGTAAACCCTAGCCCTCTTTGGTGTCTATATAAACCGGAGAGGTTGGTCCTTAGAAGGCCGATCACAATTACAATCATACCATCATAGGCTAGCTTCTAGGGTTTAGCTCTACGATCTCGTGGTAGATCTACCCTTGTACTACCCATATCTTCAATATTAATCAAGCAGGAAGTAGGGTTTTACCTCCATCGAGAGGGCCCGAACCTGAGTAAACATTGTGTCCCTTGCTTCTTGTTACCATCAACCTAGATGCATAGATCGGGACCCCCTACCCAAGATCCGCCGGTTTTGACACCGACAGCGGGACTCGACGAACTAGCATGACTTGCATTACCGTGACCAGGCCGACATCTCTCTCGAGGAGATCTTGGATGCGACTCTGCAACATCGGCACATCATTTGCTGGCCCCCAGTCCGGCCCCTTCTTGATCCATGATGTCAGTTGTGGTGGGGGCCCGAGCGAAAGGCAGGGCGGCCACCCACTTGGTACCCCGGGGAGCTATGATATAAAACCACTCCCGTTGCCATAAATTGGACACCTCCGGGAAGGAACCTTTTGGCCATGGAACATCGGCGCCTTTGCTTATTACGACACCTCCGCCCTCTGCGTGTCGCCCCTCACATCTTCGGCTTCACATTGAAAGTTTTGAGCCACAGGCCGAAGTGTGGGGTAATGCGGAGGAAGGCCTCAAACACGACGATGAACGATGAGATGTGAAGGATGGAATCCGGGGCCAAGTCATGGAAATCCAGCCCATAATAGAACATGAGCCCTCTAACAAAGGGATCCAGAGCAAGGCCTAGCCCTCAGAGGAAGTGAGAGATGAATATAACGCTCTCGCCGGGTTCGGGAGTGGGAATGACCTGCCCTTGAGCAGGCAGCCTGTGCGAGATTTCTCCGGTCAAATACCTAGCATCTCTTAGCTTCTTGATGGCTTCCTCTGTGACAGAGGAGGGCATCCATCGACCTTGAAGGTTGGATCCGGACATGGTTGAAGGTCTGAGGCGCCTAATCTGAGCCTTGGGTGTTGGAACTCAAGGTGGGGAAAGGATTTGATTGAGTGCGAGAAGAAAAAGGACAGGCCTTGGCCTCTTTATAAAGAAGGTGAATATCAAGCGTCCTCCTCGTGGCCATTTTGGACTTGCCTAAAATTGAGGAGTCATACCAATGGGCACGATTAGGTTACCCACGTCTGTATTGATGAGAATCCCGTAATAAGGGGGACACGATCTCTGCTTCGACAAGACGTGCCAATAAAATCGCCTTGCAAAACGTGCAGTGGCAGGCTGATTGAGAAAGACGGTCCATCATGGCCAGACCACGGCAATACGTCACCTTATGAAAAACGGTCGGCAGATTGGATTTGTGGAAATATTATTCTCTCTACGATGGTATGTGGAATTTTTTTTGCAGAGCCGGACACTATCCTTGTGTTCAAAATCTTCTATGGAGTATTCAGAGGAGGAACCCGCCTTGCAATGCCGAAGATAATCTGCGCACCGGACTCATCGTCATTGAAGCCTGGTTCAGGGGCTACTGAGGGAGTCTTGGATTAGGGAGTCTCTGGACAACCGGACTATATCCTTTGGCCGGACTATTGGACTATGAAGATACAAGATTGAAGACTTCGTCCCGTGTCCGGATGGGACTCTCCTTGGCGTGGAAGGCAAGTTTGGCAATACGGATATGTAGATCTCCTCCCTTGTAACTGACTCTGTGTAACCCTAACCCCCGCCGGTGTCTATATAAACCGGAGGGTTTAGTCCGTAGGACAACAACAATCATACCATAGGCTAGCTTCTAGGGTTTAGCCTCTACGATCTCGTGGTAGATCAACTCTTGTAATACTCATATCATCAAGATCAATCAAGCAGGAAGTAGGGTATTACCTCCATCGAGAGGGCCCGAACCTGGGTAAACATCGTGTCCCCCGCCTCCTGTTACCATCCGCCTTATACGCACAGTTCGGGACCCCCTACCCGGGATCCGCCGGCTTTGACACCGACAGACCATCTTTATTTCCTTTGAGTGGCTTCTTCTGCTGACTGGATTTAGAGCCACTGAATCCAGCGTTAACCGTTGTGTCTTCAGTTTCTTCATTGTTTCGACGCTTATGTTTGTTGCATCGTGGCCTGCCATTGCCGTCCCTGACTTCGGAGGTGCCAGGGTCGCTGGTACTATTGCTTCTACGAGCTAACCAGCTGTCCTCTCCCACGCAGAAGCGGGTCATGAGTGCGGTAAAGGCTTCCATAGACTTCGGCTTTTCCTGACCGAGATGGCAGGCGAGCCATTCGTCACGGATGCTATGTTTAAAGGCCGCGAGGGCTTCGGCGTCCGGACAGTCGACGATTTGGTTCTTTTTAATTAAGAACCTAGTCCAGAGTTTGCGGTTGACTCTCCGGGTTGCTGGACTATATGGCTAAGGTCATCGGCGTCCGAGGGCTGGACATAGGTACCTTGGAAGTTGTCTCAAAAGACATCCTCCAAGTCATCCCAGCTACCAATAGAGTTCTCTTGTAGGTTGTTCAACCAGTGGCATGCTGGTCCTTTCAGCTTTAGGAGGAGGTACTTAATGGCATGGAGATCGTCGCCGCGAGCCATGTGAATATGGAGAAGAAAATCGGCAATCCATACCGCGGGATCTGTCGCTCCATCGTATGATTCGATGTTTACGGCTTTAAACCCTTCTAGAAATTGATGATGCATTACCTCATCGGTAAAGCACAAGGGGTGTGCGGCGCCTCTATATCAGGCAACGTCAGGATGGAGTTCGGATGACATCCGTGTTAGGTTTTCGGCCCGAGTTTGGTTATGCCTATCGCGCCAAGCTTGAAGGCCGTCGTCTCTCGTTGGAGCGTGTCCCCTTGATCCGTAGATTGATCTGGTCTAGCCGGCTCTATTGTCGAGGTACTAACATAAGTCGTAGGTGTAGCCCGGAGCCGCTACCTCTTTGCCTCGATAGCGAGGTGGCGCGGGCTGATGTTCGGCGTAAGCAGCCGATTTGTCTCGCCCACGTGGTGGCCGGTTTGGTTCATAAGCATGATTATATCTTGACGGTATTGGCTCAAGGGCCTCGTCGTCGAATTGTGGCAGTAGCCGACGCTTCGGATAACTCTTTGTTGGGCGCTCGAGGCCGTATTCCTCAGCTGCAAGGACCTGGGTCCATCTATCGTTGAGCGTATCCTGTTCGGCTTGAAGCTGTTGCTGTTTCTTTTTCAGGCTCCTCGTAGTTGCGATGAGCTGTTGTTTAAAGCGTTCTTGCTCGAGGAGTTCCTCTGGCATGATGAAATCTTCATTGCCGAGGCTGACTTCCTCCTCGAAGGGCGGTAAATAGTTACTGTCCTCCTAATTCTCATTCTCGGCCAGCTCGTCTGGGTTGACTTGTCTGTCTTCCCAATCATCCTGCTCTATGGCAGGCTCGATGGGGTGGTCAGAGTCTTTGGCATTCTCCAGAATGTCATTGTCTCCGGTGCCGGTATTGCTTTCTTTCTCCCTCTGCGATCGTGAGTGGCGCTGCTGACATCGACGCTTTGGTGGTGCCTCGATGGGCTTGTCCTCGATCGGATCCTGATTGTCATCATCGTCCTCTAGGGTGTATCCACCATGTACACGTCGTATGTAGAAGTGGTGGTCCATCGTCCGGTGATAGGCGGGTTTTGGCCTGGTTCGGCTTGTGCATCATCGTCCATACCGTCGATGTCTTCAGAGGTGTAGTCGAGCATGTCGGTTAAGTCTTCGACAGTGGCTACCAAGTGGGTGGTGGTGGGACGTAAAATTCCCCGCACTCAGCCCCTGGTTCGGGCTGGGCGTAATTCAGAGGTGATACCTCTGTGATGGTGAGAGACTGCATTAAGTCCAAAGCCTCGCTTAGGAGTGAAGGCCGGATGGGGAACTGAGGACCTGCGGGGCTGGGCATGGCATATTCTACCAGGCTGTGCTCACCAAACATAGACCTCAAGAGTTCGGAGTTGGCATCCAGAGGCGAGTTCGGCTCTCCGATGACAAGGAGAGTCCTGTTTGATTCCAGGCTCGTCGAATACATAGTTGCCTCTGGGTCTTCGGCAAAGAGTTCTGAGGGAGTCCCGGATTAGGGGGTGTCCGGATAGCCGAACTCTCACCGTTGGCCGGACTCCTGGACTATGAAGATACAAGATTGAAGACTCCGTCCCGTGTCCGGATGGGACTTTCCTTGGCGTGGAAGGCAAGATTGGCGATACGGATATGTAGATCTCCTACCATTGTAACCGACTCTGTGTAACCCTAACCTATCCGGTGTCTATATAAACCGGAGGGTTTTAGTCCGTAGGACGAACAACAATCATACCATAGGCTAGCTTCTAGGGTTTAGCCTCCTAGATCTCGTGGTAGATCTACTCTTGTACTACCCATACCATCAATATTAATCAAGCAGGAGTAGGGTATTACCTCCATCGAGAGGGCCCGAACCTGGGTAAAAACATCATGTCCCTTGTCTCCTGTTACCATCCGCCTAGACGCACAGTTCGGGACCCCCTACCCGAGATCCGCCGGTTTTGACACCGACATTGGTGCTTTCATTGAGAGTTCCTCTGTGTCGTCGCCATCAGGTAGGATGCCTCATCCCGTCTTTAAAGATGATACTATCGCCAAAGGAGCCTTGGCAGCTGGCCAGACTCTTCGGCTAGGTGGTTTTCTTATGACCGCCAGTCCGGCCACCGCACCGACGATGACCTCTCGAGTCATCGAAACCAATCTCCATGTCAATTCGGAACTTGCCGAACAATTAGATCCGATTGAGCTCTCCTCCGTACACGAGCTCTTGGATCGAATTCCCGCCCTGGGAGTCGCCACAGACTACGACCGGATCGGGCCTAAAACCGATCTGAGAGAGATCAACTCTCCCCAGCCTACCCATCATGTTGCTGTGATAGAGGAGCAATGCGGCGATTCTTCTTCTATATTAAGGACTAGCTACGTCCGGATTCCCGATCCCTCCATGCCGGATTCCTGCGGAGGGACGGATGTCGATCAAGCCGTGAACTTAGAGTCAGGCGGCGGGTCGGACTCATTGGATAACACTAAAAAATCCAAACTTCCGAGTTCGGAAACTTCTCGGCCCCCTAGTCCTAAATTGGACGGGGTTCCGGATCTAGTTCCACCCGCCCACCCAAACATTAGCGATCTCTCTCGAATTCGGCAAGAGCCCGCTGAAACAGTACATCATTACTGGGCGATTCCTCCACAGTTATAAATAGGATAAAGGATCGCCGAGAGGAGGACGCAATCCCAATTTTCTGCAATAATTGCACGGACAAGGGAATCCTAAACGCCATAAGTCATCATGAAATTACACGCTTTACTGACTTGGTGACCATAGTACAAAAGTACTGTGCGATGGAAAGCGCCTGGAAAACCGAAAGTATATTTTGGGATAATCCGGCCCTGAATACATCCCTAGTCCGAAACAAAAGGGTGCATCATTATCAAGCACCTGGGTCAAATACCAAAAAACCAAAACCCCCTAAAGGGTACGGAACCGTACTGGAGGGTTGGCTAAACGGACCCTGCAAAATTCATAGCACAGAGGGCGCCACTCCAACTCATAGCCTTCGAGCATGTTGGATACTACGGCAGGTGGCCAAAAGTGGCGAGGAGCTTCTAGCTTCAGAATCCCAGCCCAAAGCAACACCAAGACGGTGTTAATAGTCTTGAGACTTCCGCATCAAATACCATGCGAAAACAAACACTCCATAACCTTGCGAAGTCTACCAAGTAGCAACAATAAATCCATGGGTGACACGGCTATTACCTTTAATGCCAAGCGATTTAACCTAAATTCGAACTGCCGGGCACCACCGCATTGGTCCTCAGCCCGATAGTAGACGGCTTTCGCCTTACTAAGGTACTCATGGATGGCGGCAGCGTACTAAACCTCATCTATGAGGAAACCCTCCGAAAAATGGAAATAGACTGGAACCGCATTGAGCGAAGCAGCACAACCTTTAGAGGAATAATCCCCAGCCGGGAAGCATGCTGCACAGGAAAAATCACGCTAGACGTAGTGTTCGGCTCGCCGGACAATTACAGGTCCGAGGAGGTTACATTTCAAGTGGCCCCTTTCAACAGCGGATATCACGCTTTATTAGGACGAGAGGCATTCACAATTTTTCAAGCTATACCCCATTATGGGTACATGAAGCTTAAAATGCCCGGTCCTAACGGAATCATCACTCTCGCTAGTGATCCGAACATAGCTCTCCGCTCCGAAAACAAGTCAGCCGCACTAGCCCTCGAGGCACTATCCAAGCCCTAGCGGCCAAGGAACTCACCGCGATGCGCTCCACGGTGAACGAGGACGATGTGATACTTGATAAAAGATCCAAGTCCACTTCTTTTAAACCAGCGGATGAAATAGTCAAATTCCAAGTCCACCCAACGGACTCGCAAAGACGGCCTCCATTGGGGCACACAATTAAACCACGATGTAGACGCGCACTATGAGAATTTCTACAAGAAAATCGGGACATCTTTGCTCGGCACCCTTGAGATATGCCAGGAATCCCACGTCACCGGCCGAGCACGGCCTAAATATCCTAAAAGGATTCAAGCCACCAAACAGGCTCTTGGCGCTTTTCGAATCCAAGAGGCGAGCCATGGGAGAGGAGCTAGCCAAACTTTTGGAAGCCGGATTCATCAGAGATATTAAACATCCGGACTGGCTAGCAAACCTGGTGATGGTACCAAAGAAGGATAAATCCTGGCGCCTATGTG
Source organism: Aegilops bicornis (assembly GCA_021605145.1). Classification (NCBI taxonomy): domain Eukaryota; kingdom Viridiplantae; phylum Streptophyta; class Magnoliopsida; order Poales; family Poaceae; genus Aegilops; species Aegilops bicornis. Next base: position 500,307,015 of record CM038673.1, read on the forward strand.
TTGATTTCAAAGACCTTAATAAGGCTTGCCTAAAGGATCCCTTCCCCCTCCCTCAAATTGATCAAATCATTGACGCTTCTGACGAGGACCACGACTCATTGTGCTTCCTCGACGCGTGCTCGGCTACCACCAAATCAAGATGGCGGAGCTGCACCAAGCTGCAACAGCATTCATCACTCCATACGGCCCGTTTTGCTTCAATACAATGCCCTTGGGCTCAAAACGCCGGCGCAACATATCGGCGCAAGATGATTCGGACATGTCCGGCAAACCAGATCGGCAAAGCGGTGGAAGCATACGTAGATGACGTGGTCGTCAAAACCAAGCACGTCGAAACTCTAGTAGACGACTTGAGGCTCACATTCGACAATCTTCGAAAATATGACATCAAGCTCAATCCGGAAAAATGCGTCTTCGGCGTTCCAGCCGGAAAGCTCCTAGGCTTCATTATGTCCGGTAGAGGAATTGAAGCAAACCCAGCCAAAATCCGAGCTCTATCACAATTGGATATTCCAAAAGACCTCAAACAAATACAAAAATTGACGGGATGCGTAGCGGCTCAAAGCCGCTTTATCTCCCGCTTGGGAGAAAAGGCATTACCCCTTTACCGCCTCCTCCGCTGCACCGAAGACTTCGAGTGGACGGATGCCACCACGGCCGGACTTGAAGAAATAAAGGTCATTTTGGCAACAAATCCGGTCCTGGCCACGCCCAATGTGGGCGAACCAATGCTATTATATATCGCCGCAACACATCAAGTGGTCAGCACGGCGCTCGTTGTCGAACGAGAAACGGACGGACATCGGTTCCCTATTCAAAAACCGGTTTATTATGTGTCCACTGTCCTAACTCCATGCAAGTCCCGGTACCCACACTATCAAAAGATAGCATATGCGGTGTTTATGGCATCCCGGAAGCTGCAACACTACTTTCAAGAGTGTTTGATAACGGTAGCCTCCGAAGTACCTCTTAACGACATTATAAACAACCGCGATGCGATGGGCCGGATTGCTAAATGGGCCATAGAGCTCCTTCCATTCGACATAACTTATAAGCCACGACGAGCTATTAAGTCGCAGGTTTTGGCCGACTTTGTGGCCGAATGGACTGAAGCCGAACTCCCTAAAGAATACGGCGCATACTCCAATTGGATCATGCACTTTGACGGCTCCAAAATGTTGGCCGGCTTGGGGGCTGGCGTCGTCCTGACGTCCCCAACCGGGACACGATCCAATCGTCCCTTGAGATAATGTATACGGACTCCAACAACGCGGCGAATACGAGGCCCTTCTGCACGGCCTCCGGATGGCAGTCTCCATGGGCATTCAACGCCTAGAGGTGCGCAGGGATTCGAACCTCGCAATATCTCAAATAAACGGGGACTTTGATGCCAAAGATCCAAAAATGGCAGCATACCGCAACGCGGTCCTAAAAATGTCAGCACGGTTCGAAGGGCTCGAATTTCATCATATAGCCCGGGATAACAACCAGGCGGCGGATATATTGGCACACATCAGTGCAAAAGCGATGCCGACCCACCCAATATCTTTCTGGAACGGCTGTTCAAGCCATCCGTACTATGGGAAGGGGAGTCCGGCAACATCAATCCGGACCCAACAGCACTGCCTAACGCCGAACGCTCTGACACAACCGGAGGCTCTGCCCCCGAGATAACACCCTCTGCTCACGAAATAATGGCGGTTATCGTCCCGTGGGCGGAACCATTCCTAGCCTACCTAACTAGGCAGGAACTCCCTGAAGACCAAAACGAGGCTCGCTGCATAGTACGGCGCTCTAAAGCCTATAAAGTCCATGAGGGAGAGCTTTATAAGAAAAGCACCACCGGAGTCCTTCAAAGGTGTATCTCCGAAGAGGAAGGGCAAAACCTCTGGCTGAAATTCATGCCGGACTGGGTGGGCACCACGCCGCAGCCCGGCCCTTGTAGGCAAGGCCTTCCAGACAGGATTTTATTGGCCGACGGCCCGGCAAATGCGCAGGACTTAGTCCAACGATGCGTCGGTTGCCAGCTTTTGCTAACCAAAGCCACATGCCACCCACCGCCTTAAAACTATACCCATCACCTGGCTGTTCGCGATGCAGGGGCTTGACATGGTTGGACCCCTCAAGGGAGGAACCCACAAGCAAAAATACCTATTGGTCATGGTGGATAAATTCACCAAATGGATAGAGGCCAAGCCAGTTAAAGCGGCGAATCCGGACCAGTGATAGACTTCATATCGGGGTAGTTCACCGTTACGTTGTCCCCCACGGTATCATCGCGATAATGGCACCAATTTCACGGCCGATGAGGTCAAATCATGGTGCAAAAACATGGGCATCAAGCTCGATTACGCCTCGATCTATCACCCTCAAACCAACAGCCAAGTCGAAGGGCAAATGGTCTAATCATGAGCGGCATTAAACCCGCAGGGTGCGGTCCCTCAAGGAATCTAACACGCCGGGCTGAGGAGCTCGACTCCATACTGGGGGCTGCGTACCACGCCGAATCGTACTACCGGATTCACACCATTCTTCATGGTATGCGGCCTTGAGGCAGTCTTGCCTGCGACATAATACATGACTCACCTCGGTAGCGCGCATGTATGAAGAAAGAGAGGCCGAGCTTGATCGGCGGACAGTTTGGACGCATTAGAGGAGGAGCGCTGACGTGGCAAAAGCTCGTTCCGCATTCTATCAACAACAGGCTCAAAGATATCAAAGCAGGGAAATGCACGGGCCAAAGCTTATAACGTTGGCGAACTAGTTCTACGCCTCACGGACAAGAAAAAGGACAAACTCAAGCCCAAATGGGAAGGTCCCTTCATCATCGACCAGGTCACGACCGGGCGGAGCATACCGTCTGCGAAACGCATCGGATAACCGACTCGAGCCGATCCCATGGAACGCAGCCCGTCTACGAAGATTCTACGCCTAAGTGCCGGACTCCAAGTTCGTCTCCTTCCTCCGTCCACATTTTCTATTTTTTGCTGTCTTTTATTTCTCTCCTTCCTCCTTCTTCTTCTTGAAGCCTCTAGAGGCTCGTTTGCGCTTTTTTCGCACACACTTGACGCGCTGTCCACGCTCATTATACCTGGGGGCTTCTTTAACAGAAGCTTATTTATACGGGCTTCATGCCCAACACATGCGTTAAACTTCCGCATGTACCTTTTATTCACCATTATATGCATCGATATGACTTAAGTTTTGGCCAAGCTGGGTTGCTGGCTCCTGCTTACCCCTACGTTCCCGATTGTTCGGCTAGGTGGTAAAGGGAGCACCTCTGCGATTGTTACTGCCGGGTCACCGGATGTGTACCTTAGATCGGGTGAAGCGAAGGCTAGCGTTCTTAAGGGAATATTCGGTCGGTGAACTGAAAGATGATTTTAACTATTTACCCATCTGCCCCAGATGATTTTCTGCTTTCATAGCAGCTTTGACATGCACTTTAGGGCATGCATCCCATGAAAGGAACCCTTAACGGAACTATTCTCCCTGGAAGATGTTTCTTACTACCCATGTAATATAACATAACTAGTTGGGCACTTGTCTGATACAGCAACAATGACCCCTACGCCTTGTCTCCATGCATACCCCTGGTTCTTATATAACCACGAAGGTATTCGGACACACTCCGGACTATTGGGTCCTGAGGTTGAAGCGAAAAGGTCCGCTACGACAAACGATCTACAATCCGCCGTAAGACATTTTTTCATGTCATATTTTTACATAGTCAACTCGACTCATTGTATTCCTCCTCAATGCCATCTAATAGGCTATCTAATTTACAATCTTGTTGGGAATACTTGGCGGCCAATTCTACTTGGGCGTGCTGGGATCTCCATCCCATCGGGCCCCACAGGTCCGACCTCGGCCATGTGGTTTGGGTCAACAACCGTGTACCGCGTCTTTACCATGGTCCAGGCCTCCCTGGCGCCTTGACGGCAGGCCGATATCTTCCATAGACGGAAGCGCCGCCGTGCTCCTTGAAGCCGCTCTGCCAGCTCCCCAATGCCTTCGGGCAGGGAGATAGATGGCCACAAGGCCTGGCCGATGCCTTTCATCACCTGCCGGACTCGTTCGTGCAGCTGACGCAATTCGAGAAGAAGATCACCCAAAGAACTGAGCATCTCCTCCTCAGGACGACCTGTGAGCAAACCTACATACATGTTTATGTTAGTCGCCTTCCTCGCCGAACTCTTTCAAAGTTCGCTCAAGCACTTACTGAAAATGTCGCGACGAAGCCGCCGATTCTCCTTTACGGAGTCAGACAACTGGGCACGAACATATTTTAGTTCCTCACCTAGCTTGGTGCTGGCATCCTGGAGGTTATTTTTCTCCTGCCGCACCCTCGTAAGCACGCTCTCGCCGGCCTTTAGCTGGCGCAAGAGCTGTTGCTTGTCCGGATCCAGTCCGGCGCCATCTGCAATGTTTTTATCAGATTTATACACCCGCCGCACTCCATAAACTATTTATCTTTTAAAGGGTATATTACCAGTGGGGGTCTCTGCAGCTCCCCCTGTAGCGGCTACTGTGGCCTCAAGTTGGGCCTTGCACTCTTCGAGCTCCTGGGACAATTGGGTATTCTTTTCTATAAGATCCTGCATAACAAATGATCCTTAAATCAGTTATTCTAACTATTTTAAGTCTCGGGGGCTACTGGCATATATAACTGTCAAATTTCCTTACCCGTATGTCCTTTACATACTACTCCGTTGCTCTGGCTAGACCATCTTGAGCGGCACGGAGGTGCGCATCTCCGAATCGAAGGCATTCAAGGCCTCTGGGAGAAACATGCGCCACGAAGAACTGTCCGGCGGCACTGTGATTCAAGGCGCTCTCCACCTCGGAGTTGGTGGCGGACAACCTGTCGGCATCCTCTCGCCGAGGAGCATCCGACGACGCCTCGTGCTCGCCTCAGCCTCCGGACCACGCTTTGAAGCCTGGCCGGTGAAGGTTCGATTGGCAACCTCTCCGGACTTAGTCCGGCGAGCGCTCTTTTTCCTGAAAAGAGCACCAGCGTCAGTACGCCTTCCAGGAATCAATCCTGGGAGTATGGTGACACGCCATACCGTTGCGGCGGAGTTTCGATCCGGACCGCACTTCTTTTTAGCCTGCGGGGCCGCACTGCCCTTTGTTGGCCAGCCGCCGCGGGCTCGGCTTCCTGCCTCGAAGGTACCCCCTGCGAAGCACCATTGGTATACGGTGATCAAAAATAAGCATGGATGGGTCATTATCAGGGTTTTGGGATCTCGGTCTCAGTTACTGTCAGCCGGAAGTATTCCGGGGTAATTAGCCGTAATGGCAACCAAAGCATTGTCGATGCTAAGTTGGTGGAATACCCCGTCGATCAACTCCACCTTTATATACGGATCCTCTTCGGAGGTCGGATCGAGGGACCATTCGAATCCTCGGGTTGTGGGGGCGGGCTGTGTATCTTCTCCACAGTCCGGTGCAGTTCCTGCGCAGAAACCACGAAATAAGATATTTAACCATGGGAACATGGATCGGACAGGTCACAAAGATGTTTGTGTTGATGGTGTAATTTGGCTGGAGAATATGATCTGCCAAATTATATAGGTTATTGATCAAGTTAATCAGCTAATATATTTCAAGTGTTGTAACAGGTGTTTTACATGGCGCAAGTCCTGCCCAGATTCTGGTTTACGTCGAGCTAGTAACCTACTACTTCCAAGGACAAGTTCTAACCGGTCTCAGATGCCAAGCTGAAGTTTCAGGTTTGTAAAGGCTATCATGCAAGGATACAGCAAAAAGTAAAATTATATCTGCACGGTGATGCATCAGGCGTATGAGATCTCCATTAGCTGATATAATTACATTGTGGCCAGATATTTTATTCCTTTCCTTGTGGGCCAAGAGGGATTTGTACGTGGCCTTGTTTGGATTTGTTAAGTACCGGCCAGCAAATAGATTAGGTAGGCATCGACTCATACATAGTAAACATGGTAACCGAATTAGGAAGGGCAAGTCAGGTTTGGTTTAGCTTTAAAGTTTTATTCTTGTATGCCAAGTCTGCCATATACGCCAAGTCCTGCGTGCCTTTAAATAGGCCACGGCCGATTGAGAAAAAAGGAACCAATCGATCTATCAATACAAACATTACTTTTTCCACATACATCTTTTTATCTATCGTTTTTCTCCGCCAAGCCCTAGCAACTCTAGGGTTTGGTAATCTTTGCCGTTTTGCGCTGAAAAGTGGCCGGTTCTCCTCCACAAAAGCGAGGGATCTTTGTTGCTTTGCTCGGAAAGCAATCGTTCGTCGTCGCGAAAGTACGACAATTATCTTGGTGTTGCACGGCAATTTCGCGTGCCAACACAATTGGCGACTCCGCTGGGGAAGAAAATCTTTATCAAGAAGAAACACAAGGCCGATACTATCGTTGATTCATTCGGCCATCTATCGAGACGCTACCAGCAATTTCGTCGAAGGCCGACATCCAAGTTTGGTTCAGCTAATATTCAACACATTAATTTTCAAGCTAGCCAAAGCGACAGAGAGAAACAAGCAGAACGTTCTTCCATAACAGCAAACTGCAGGCGCTGGTTCCATCTGAGAACGGTATCATCATCAATTTCGTTTGTCTGCGTCGGCGTAATCTGTAAGTAAGATATTTATCTTATTGCAACTACAATGGATTCATATAGTCATGTTGCTAGTCAATTAGATGGATGTTTTGTACACCCGAATTACCAATCTCATAATTGTATAGAGCCTATGCAGAGTACGAGTTTTAGTCATGCTAGCAATATGCAACAAGAATTTCTCGACTCTAGTACATCGGCAATGTTTATGACACCTATATCATCACAAATGCACATGTCGTTGTATAATCATGATGGTCAATATAATAATGTTTATTCGGCCAGTTGGTTTGTACCTAACACTAGTAATCCTACTGTCTCAACTTCGGTTTCACAAAATCTTGGCATATATAACCGAAGTGTTGGCTTTAGTTCTAATATGCAACAACCATTTTATCAAAAAGTAGCTTGTAGCACACCACCTTCGCCAACTATAGGTACCGGTGTTCCGTGTGAGCCGGTTCCGAATTTGTATTCTAATGTATCTCTGCAGCATACGTCGCATGCTAAACCCTCTTTGCCAGAGTTACAATCACATACCTATGTTGCATCTGTGCCACAACCTAATTCTTTAGAGCCATCTCCATATTTTAAGGACCTACTTGACAATATTCTTATAGAATGTGGTTTCAAACCTCCTGCAAGTTTAAAAGAAAATAAAATCAATTTAGATATGAATGATAATTCGGTTATTGAAAGAGCCGAAGAAAACAATACTTGTTCCGGTTCAATTATATTAGAAGACATACATCTGGCCATGCAAGAACATGAAGAAGAGAGCAAGGTGGCTGCAATCGACCCTGACAATGTCTTCGTCGTTACGCTCGACGATCTATCTGAGGATGGACGGCGAGAAATTGAACGGGAGCTCGAGGAAGAAAGGCGGGAGAGTCTACAGAGAAAATTGGTACGCCTTCAAAATACGAGGAACATCGTCGTCACAAAGGTAGCGACATCAGACCACTCTGCTTCACCTAGCACCGAGGTAAGTAAATCACTTTCCTCCAACGAATTGAAAGAGGTACAGATCACAAATACATTGCCTATATCTCAATTTAATCAAGTCTTTATATTAGATAAATCCGGAGATTATCCTAGGAGTTCTCAGTTATATGTGCTAGGCAATAACATTTTTGTGAACTCCACCTTATGTGTTCCAAAGTCAATAAATGCTTTCTCACAACTAAGCGACATGTTTTATGATAATTTTGCTACTAGGGATATGAAATTGATAACTGGTAAAATAAAAGAGTCTTATTTTGATAGGATCGAATACGCTCGAGTTATCAAACAATGCAAGTTCAAGCAAGGTTCAGATAGCCGAATTAGGGAATAATTCGGGTGGTGTTAAAAGTAGTGATAAAAATATGAAAATTAGTAAAGATAAAAAGGCCAATGTTAGCAATGTGAAAGAATGTAATTCTGGAGCGTCGGACGATGTTCAATCAGCTATTGTCAAAGGTCGGTTCGATTCCATAGAACCTCAAGGGATTGGGGGGCACATATCAATTGGAAAACCTAACCCCAAACATGTAATTAATTTTTAGGATAAAATGGTGTTGATTCGTCCAAAACGGGCGGTTTCAACAAAAGGCAAGAAAGTAGTGTTGTTTAGTGAAATAAACAGTGACCTTTTTCATGACAAGATTCAATAGCCTAGCAAAGTTGTGAGCCAAAAGGAGAAAATGGTTTGGGTCCCTAAAATTAGCAAAGATATTAAGTGTGTGTCCCAAACATCTGCCCCTAGCACTACGAAGTCAAGAAAGCCGAAGGTGACGTTCCAACAGCTTCTGGCTAAATATGAAAAAGAAAAGGCCGACAAAGGTTCTCATCGGCCTAATTATTTCAGGCATACTAAATATTTTTCTAGGCATCATTTTGATGATTACAAGCATTGGAAAGAAAACGAGTACATGAAAATGCCATATTTCCCACTGGAGCATACGTACTGGGAATGTCCACCTAATATGCCAATGTCATATCCATCACGTGGATTTAACTGCCAGAATTCGGACTTTACAGAAAATGCACATCTCCGCCATCATGGTTGGCAACCTGCAGGGCAGCTGTTTGGGTACAAGGTGCATAACGAAAGGAGACGGATGCAACAGCAGAGCACTGGAATGTTTCCGTATCAAGATTACAGGCCAAGATATACTATATTTGTTCATGGTGGGGAAGAGATTCCAGTTAGTGAAGCTTTTAATTCAGAAAGATATAGTGTGGCTAGAAGTACAAAATCGAGAAGTCATGCTTTGGGTGCCAGGAGGGTGCCGTCCAGGTATGATGCTGGTCGTGGAGCATATGGAGTTGTTGGACTACCCAGGCACAATGTTGATGGGCTGATCCAAATTGGTGGACAACAGTTTAAGTGGGTGCCGATCAAGTCCAGAGATTGTGATCAACCTGTGAAAGGTTCAGATGCGCTAGGTGTTGTTCATGGTTCAGGGGATTCTTGGAATAATGCAAGGAAGGAGCAGCGAAGCTTTGATGTGTTTCGGAAAAAACATATTGTAGTAGAAAACGATGGCTTTCTTGCTGATTCTGAATGTGATTCACAGAACAATTCAGAGAAGCCAGTTGTTATTACTAGTACTAGTCAGGAGCCTGAATCGTCAAGTGTTCCTACCAGTTCAGTCATGAGAAGTAGTAGCACAGGGAACCCCAAGGACATGTTTTCTACATGATTTAAATTGAACACCGGCACGCTTATGCAGCATAAGAATTTAGAAAGCAGCATCAAGGAGGTTGTGCCTGGTGGGATGTCTTACCAATGGAGAAAGTTTTCGGCCAACTACAATCTGTTTAGGCCAAAAATAACAGCACTTATCTTCCGACCAAGGTTCTTGGGGGGCAGCAGAATTAGGTTGGTTGCACCAGGAACAAAACCGAAACTACAGTGGTGCCCAGCGGGCCTCACGCATACACAAAAGCGACGGGTACAACGACTTCGAGCAACAGAAATTATGGAAGAGAAAAAATTGGTGATTTGGGATTTGACAAAAAGAAAACTATGATGTCCATTAAGAAGGTGTGGAGGCCAAAAGAAGTGAAGATGTTGGCTAGCGATGATGAAAATAGAAGCTTGGTAAGTTGAGGTTCATTGTCGAACTAGCATGGTACTCCACATCACAAAGGTACGGACATGTTTTGTTGTGAGCGAAACTATATGAACACCTAAATTGAGGCCGATGCTTTATTTATCATAGTCCTGAGGAAGCTAAATATTATATTGCTCGTAGTTATATTAATTTGTATTGATAAAAATGACATATAGTTTAGGCTGAATTACACTGAAAAGTTGATGATTAATCGGTCCATTAGTTAATGCAGCTATTAAATATTATTTTGACCGGATTAGTTCATTAGTTGCTAATTAATTGGCCTTTTATATGATTTAGTAATGATTCGATATATGTTGCAGCGACTGATTCTTAGTGGTAGAATAGGGAAGTGGGTTTATGCATTCGTAGAATATGATTTAACACACGAATCGTTGCTTGCTATGAGAGGTCATAGAATAAAAGATGAAGGGGATATTTGCCTTGTTAGTGTATGCCCATCGAAACTTTATTTTGATGAGTCGGTTTGTGGAGATGGACAAGGCGTCGATAATATTTTGATTTCTCCAAAGAATGTAGCTTATGAAACATCGATTCACTTAGAATGTCCTTGCACTGATAATTAAATTGGGTATGAGGCATTGTTGTTTGGCTTGCAAAGTTTAGTTGATATATGGGTGTGAGGATGCTTTTGGAGATTCTCCTTTAATCGTTCAGCTGAATTTTAATGTTTCGATGATGTATTGCTGAATAGTTACTTGGACCGATGTTTAGATATGATTAAGTATCTGGACACTTTTACTATCAGCCATATATCTAGAGAAGTTATAGAGCTAATCATTTCTCCAAACAAGCATCTGGTTTCCAGGTTACTAGTGGAAATTTTTTAATAATAGAAAGCCGATGCTAGCTGTTGTCGAAAGGGAGACCGATCTGCAAGTTGCTAGTTCGGTTCTAGGTCAATTTGGGAGTTCTGTAGCTGAACAGATTAGTAGTTTTAGTGTACAGGGTGCATCAGGTGCTAGTTTAGTCCAGTAGCAACCAGTACAGGAAAGAAGATTCGGTACAAGGTTCACAAATAACCGAATTTGTTAGTGAGTTAGAGTCTGATGATTGGAGAAGCCCTATAGTTAATTATTTAAAGAATTCAAGTCAAACAAGAGATAGAAAAATTCGACGACAAGCTTTAGAATATACTTTGTTAAATAATGAATTATACCGCCGAACCATAGATGGATTACTCTTGAAGTGCTTGGGTTCTGATCAGTCTAGAATATCTATGGGTGTAGCACATGAAGTCTTTTGAGGCATTGACGGAACTCTCAGGTAATGGCTTACATATATATGGCCGATGATAGTTCATCGTTGCCTCTAGAAAATATGGGGATCGTTGTGTTGGCACACGAAATCGCCGCGCAACACCAAGATATTTGTCGTGCTTTCGTGACGACGAACGATTGCTTTACGAGCAAAGCAACAAAGATTTCCTCGCTTTCGTGGAGGAGAACCAGCCGCTTTCCAGCGCAAAACGGCAAAGATCGCCAAACCCTAGGGCTGCTAGGGCTCGGCAGGAAGTAGCGACAGAAAATAGACGTACGTGAAAAAGTAGTTTTGTATTGATAGATCGATTGCTTGGGGCTGTTTCCAATCAGCCATGGCCTTATATATAAGGCACGCTAGACTTTGACGTATACAAGGCAGGACTTGGCGTACACGAGTTGCATTCCAAAATCAAACCGATTAGAATCTAATCAGGTCATCCTAATTGGGCTACCATGTATAGTACTTGACGTTTTACATTAAGCTAACCTGCATGGCGATCCCTTCTGACCGTATACACACCTTGCCTTATCAATTAAATATTCCGGCCACGTCGCTATCACCAAATAATATAGTAGCCCAAGTTCTAAGCATACACGTACAAATACCTTGAGCCTTCAAAGAAAATAATAAAATACTCCGGCAACGTCGCAAATCAACCTGGATAATAGCCATTAGTACTAAGCATACTTCTCCGCGCACGTAGATATATATAGACCATGCACTCCATGCCCATAGTTTAGCTTAGCATCCGATCCTTCTTAGAACTTGCATCTTTGTTGTCCATGAAACTTCCTGTTACAATACTTGAAAATGTATCAACCGATCAGCTTGATAAATCATTGAATCAATTTGGCTCATCATATATTAACTAGCCAAATTATACCATCAACACATGCCCCCTGTTTTTGGTACAATTGGATTGACCAAAAATACTATAGCAGTTACCGTAAGATGAAGTCTATCACGATCATATCATTACTCAGGGCGATGTCCAAAGATACATCGGCCAAATTTTCTTAGGGCGATACCTCAAATAATATATCGGCCAAATTTGCTCAGGGCGATACTTGAAATAACATATCGGCCACAACATGTTCAGGCCTCCTGCCACATGCTAGGATAGTACTTCTTCAAATATTTTCCATTGAGAGCTTTGGACAACTTTTCTCCCTGCAAAGATTGTACAAAATATGAATTTCCGGGAACAATCTCTATAATTTTATACGGGCCTTCCCAACTCGGCGACCATTTGCCGAATTTTCTATCTTTAGTTCCAATAGGTAAAATCATTTTCCACACTAAATCCCCTATTTGAAACGATCTCTCTCTCACCTTTTTATTATAAGCCTTGGCTACTCTTAATTTCTCCTTCTCAATTTCTCGCCAAGCTCTTAATCTCTCTTCTGAAATGTCATCTATCTTATCCATCATCAAATCATTATAATCTACAGCCGACAAGTCATTTTGTCTGGCCACTCTAAGAGCTTGTAAATTAACCTCTACAGGTAACACCGCCTCCTGACCATATACTAGATCATACGGTGCTACTTGAGACGCTCCGTGTTTAGATATCCGATGAGCCCATAAAGCTTCCGATAGTACCTCATGCCATCTTTTCGGATGCTCCTTAATTTTCTTCTTTATAAGCTTAATTAAAGTTTTATTGCTAGATTCGGCCTGTCCGTTAGCTTGAGCATAATAAGGCGACGAATTTAACAATTTAATTCCTAAAGATTCGGCAAATTCACGAAATTGATGAGACATAAAAGAAGCACCTTGATCAGTAGTTAAAGTTTGAGGAATACCGAATCTATGAATAATATGCTCTAAAACAAAACTGATAACCTCTTTGTGAGTCATATTTTTCAAAGGAACTGCTTCAGTCCATTTAGTAAAATAATCTGTAGCAACTAGGACGAAGCGATGTCTTTTAGAAGACGAAGGATGTATCTCACCAATAAAATCTAAACCCCATCCCTAAATGGCCATGGCCTAATTATGGGATTTAACATAGATGCGGCGCTTAACTGTACATTACCAAATTTTTGACATGCCTCAAAACCTTTATAATACCGAAAACAATCCTCTAGCAAAGTCGGCCAATAAAACCCGCTTCGTTTTAATAACCATCGCATTTTGTGAGCCGACTGATGTGTTCCACATATTCCTTCGTGCACTTCACCCATAGCTATTCTAGATTGATCGAATACAAGCATTTTAAAAATAACCCATCTATCGTTCGGCGATACAACTAAATCGTTAAACAAAGTATATTTTAAAGCTTGTGGCGAATTTTTCTATCTCTCGTTTGACTTGGATCTTTTAAATGATCAACTAGTGGAACTCTCCAATCACTTAGTTCTAAATTATTTGCTGATTCGGTCGTTTGTGACCCATCCACCGAGTCTGCACTACATTGTACAGTTAGTTGTTCAACTGTGCTAGGCCCAAGTGTACCCTGTGGCAAAGTATCCATCATTATAGACGTAGCATGCATCGGCTTGTCTAATATAAAAAACACTCCTTTACTAATATGATAACCGGATGCCTGCTGTGCTAAACAATTAGCTCTAGAATTCTCTTCTCTAGGTATATGATGGATGGTGAACGTATCTAGAGACCTAATTATGTCTAAACATTGGTCCAAATAACTATTTAATAACCCATCAAAACATTGAAATTCGCCTTTAATTTGTTGTACTACCAGAAGCGAATCCCCAAAAGCATCTACATCCTTTACACCCATATCAACTAAAGTTTGTAAACCAAACAGTAAAGCTTCATACTCAGCTTGGTTATTAGTGCAAGGATATTCCAAACAGACCGATGTATCATAAACAACATTATTAGGTGAAACTAAAACATTACCGACGCCTTGCCCGTCCCTACAAACCGATCCATCAAAATAAAGCTTCCATGGACACACACCAACATAATTAATATTTTCATCATCTTTAATCCTATGATCAACAATGAAATCGGCGATAACTTGACCCTTCATAGAACGCAACGATTCATATGTTAAATCATATTCTATTAGTGCGTAAGCCCACTTTCCAATCCTACCACTAAGAATCGGTTGTTGCAACATATACTTAATGACGTCGGCCTGGCAAGCCACTACACACGTGCTAGAAAGAAGATAAGGCCGAAACTTGGTACATGCATAGTATAAAGATAAGCATAACTTTTCAATAAACACGTACCGACTTTCGGCGTCGAGCAAACGACGGCTTAAGAATGCAATGATGTATTCTTTTCCGTTGACCTCTTGCGCCAACACCGCACCGATCACCCTATCTTCTGCAGCAATGTACAGCCTGAACGGCGAACCGGACATGGGCGCCCGCAATATTGGAGGATTTGACAAGCATTGCTTTATATTATTAAAAGCATATCGTTGCTATACCCCCCAAGTAAATTCGGCTTCATTCTTCAGCCGAAGTAGAGGAACAAACGATTCAATTTTCCCTGCAAGGTTAGATATGAATCGTCTCAAGTGATTAATTTTTCCTAACAACTTTTGCACATCCCTTTTACACGTGGGTTCCTCCAAATTTCGAATTGCCTCCACTTTCTTGGGGTCAATCTCTATGCCATTTTCATGAATTATGAAGCCTAAAAACTTACCAGCCGATACGCCAAAAGCACATTTGAGTGGGTTCATTTTTAATCCATACCGGCGCATCCTTTCAAAAGCTAATCTTAAATCGGCTAAATGATGATCAAACCCATCCGATTTAACAACTATGTCATCAATATATATTTCTAATACAATGCCTAGAAGATCATGAAAAATTAAATTCATAGCGCGTTGATATGTAGCACCGCCATTTTTTAACCCAAATGTCATAACGACCCACTCAAATAAACCAACAAAACCTGGGCAACGAAAAGCAGTCTTAGACATATCTTGTTCGGCCGTAAATATTTGATTGTAACCTGCATTACCATCTAAAAAGCTAATTACTTTATGTCCCGATGCATCATTAATAAGCATGTCGGCTATAGGCATAGGACATTCATCTTTCGGAGTAGCCTTATTCAAATCTCTAAAGTCAACACATATTCTAATACTACGAGTATTTTTCTTTTCCACGGGCACAATATTAGAAACCCAATCTGCATATCTACACGGCCGAATAAACTTAGCTTTTAACAATCGATCAACCTCTTCTTTGATGCGGTCATACAAATTAGGATTGAAACTTCTACGAGGTTGTTTATGCGGCCTAAAACCGGATTTAATAGGTAATCTATGTTCTACTAAATCTCTACTCAAACCGGGCATCTCAGTATAATTCCAAGCAAAGCAATCAACGAAGTCTTTAAGTAATAAACATACCTTACTTTTCTGATCGGATTTCAAGCTAGCTTTGATAAATGTAGGCCTCGGGATACTTCCATCACCAATATCAATTTCTTCAAGTGGATCAGCCGATGAGAATCCTTGTCCAAGCTTTTCCATGTCATCAAAATCTTCAATTGTTTCATGCATATCGCTCTTTCCCGAATGATACTCCTCCGTGCGTCTTTGTAGCCACTCAATACTATCGTCTTTATTCATCATTTATATAGATAAATCATTAAGCCGAGCTATGTTAGCCGTCTGTGCATTTATAGGTACAAAACCATCTCTATCGATACTGATATAATCATAATCCGATAAGTCCCTACCGGTCAAACATCGCATGTCACCGTGTTGCCAATCAACCGGCGCCCCCATCAAAGCAATGCAAGAAGAATTGTCCGCCTCAATCACCTCGACATCATCATTAACCCACTGAATTAAGCATTGATGAAGAGTAGAAGGGATGCAACAATTTGCATGAATCGATCGCGTCCCAAAATAATATTATACCGCCTTTGACATCAACAACAAAAAATGCAGTCGGCAATGTTTTGCTTCCATTGTGAGCTCCATAGAAATAACACCCTTAGCCTCGGACAATTCTCACGAGAACCCACTAAGTCCCATGTTGGTCTTCATTAACTCGCTCTCTTTTCGGTTCAGTTTAGAAAATACCGAAAAGGGCATAATATTAACACCTGCACCACCATCAACGAGCATGCGACCAATAGGCTTACCATCAATGTGACCTCTGATAAATAATGGCTTTAGAAGCTGCCCATGCTTCTCTGGTTTCTCAAATCTAGCATTCTTTGGACCAAGAGCAAGTTCAGCAATTTCTGCCTCGGGCGCGCGAAACTCAGCAGGCAATGTGAACACCATATTAACATCCATATCAGTTGGTGCATCTTTATTATTCTCTGAATTTTCTGCAATAATGATGCCATCCGTATTTTTATTTTCCTCTGTTGCGATGCGTTTCTCCTTCCAAGTCTTTGTAGACATCATTGGTTTATCCTGATTGAACCATCTATCGCGCTTCTTCTAGCTATCTTTTCCTTTATTTCCAATGTCCGCAGTCGCTGTACACGTCGTTTCTGAGTGTGGGTAAGTCCATTCGGGCACCACTGCGGTGCTGGTTTAGTCCCTGGCACGACAGACTTAATTTGGCTGCTCCCCGGGTCCTTCGGGCGATATCTTGGCGTACTTATGTTCTTCTGGCGAATATTTCATCTCTGTTCAAAAAGCTTCTCTGCTGATCATATACGGTACTGGAATTAAATCCCTGGCCGCGTACATTGCCTGAGTCCCAACGTGTAGATGTACTAGTATTAGACTTGAAACTCCTCGGAGGCAAACTCTTGGACGTTCCTGTGCAATAATTCTTTATGATCAAACCAGCTTGTGTACTAGCCGATTTAGGCTCCTGAATAGTACGTGAGGATATAGCATCTTGCCGTGCATGCGGGTTATGCCCAGAATTAGTTGGCTTTTCAAATTGATTAAACTGGCCAGCTTGCCGCAACTTTACGCCATTACTTTTCTCCTCTGCATCGAGAGCTTCTTTTGAGACACTGCTTGTTTACGTACAATTGACAACACCTTCATCTCGACTGGTGTTCCGCTATTTTCAGACCATGATCAACATCCAAATCATCTGAATTTTTTGCTGCTTTAGTTTCAGCACGCTTCACCGGCATCCATACTGGCGCTTGTAGTTGCCCTTATAGTTGTTGCGCTCACTTGCTGCGTACCGGTGATCGACCTCCTCGAATCTCGATGGCGTTATGTGATCTAGCTTCCTCATTGAAACGAGCCCTTTTCTCATGTACGTTTGGTCTGAACATAGGCCTCGGCGGGATCCATCCCGGCTGAAAATAACCTGCTGGCCCTGTAGGATATGGCGCCCAAGGATTAAACCCCCATGGAGGAAATTGCGGATACATAGGAGGTGCACAACCCCAAAATGTCGGCTCCATTGCAAAATACGGCTGTTGGTCATATGCACTTCCTTGCCATTGCTCATGACTGTGAGGTCCAGAAGGAGATCTAGGACGCTTATTACCTCCGAGCCGATTAAACACATTGTTGGTCTTGCATGAGGTATATTTTTCCAACAACATGCTAACTGTCGGCTTTGGCCTTGGAGCTTGTCTCCTTCCTCTGTTGACTTTCCACACTCCTATTTCTGGATTCTTTGGTTTGATCATCCTTGGAGGAGCACTGTTATCAACAATATTTTTCTCTCTTGCGGATTCGGTCTGATCCGACCGAATAAGCATTTTTTTACTCTCAAGCTCGACCATATTGATAGGAAAAGGGTCCGTCGAGCTTCATCTTAGGACCTTACGTAGCGTCAATCGTCCTTCATTGATGGCCGATTGCACTGTCGACGAAACACGTTACAATCATTAGTAGCATGAGAAAAAGAATTGTGCCACTTAAAATAAGCTCTTCTACCCAATTCTTACGGAGGTGGAATTACATGACCCTCTCGTACTCTAATTAATTTATTCTGCAATAACATATCAAAATTCTATCACACTTGCTAACATCAAAAGTGTATTTAATTTCATCTCTTCTAGCAGGTGTAGGTTTCAAAGCAGAACATGCAAAAGGTTTTGACTTTGGCGCTTGAACCTATTCGGCTACACATATATTAACATCATCCTCACTAGCCGAATCACTATCATAATCTAAGGCATTAACCACATGATTATCTTTCTTTTTATTTCTGTTATCTTTAATTCGACTATATTGTTTAATTTCCTTAGCCCGGTTTTCTTGCGCCAAAGCCTTCTGCAAAACTTGGTTAACATCTAAAAATTCTTGCCCTTCTAGTTTATCCTTAATATGAGCGAGTAAACCCGAAAAGGCAAGATCGGCTAAGTCCTTTTCGCTATGGTCAAGCTGAAACATCGGTTTTGACATCCCTAAACCTCCTAATATAATCATGAACATGCTCATTATATTTCTGCCTTACCATAGTTAAATCTGAAAGTCAAGTTCTGTTTCACCGCTATAAAAATACTCATGAAATTTTTGCTCCAATTGTGCCCATGTTGAAATAGAATTAGGAGCAAGCGATGTAAACCAAGTAAATGCAGTACCGGATAGAGATAAAGGAAATAATTTTAATCTAAAAACATCCGATGTGCCGACCTCGCTGCATTGTGCTAAAAATTGTCCCACATGCTCAAAACTAGATCTACCATCTTCCCCCGTAAATTTAACAAAATCTGGAATTCGAAAACCACGAGGATATGGTGTCGAGTCAAAGTAATCAAGATATGGTTTTTGATATGCACGTGCTCTACCCTTAGGTTCTAAACCAAATTCTCTAAGTATACTAGCAAGCTGATCCTTAAAATTATTATTGGGCTGTATAGAACTGGCTTGCGGAGCAGATGAAACACAAGCACGCGGCGGAAACTCCGGCAACGAAATTTGAGCATGTGAAGTTTGCAACGGAGACCCACTAAAATATGAATCGGGTACCGGCCCGTACGGAACCCCGGTACCAACAAAGCGGCAGTGGTGGTGTACTATATGCTCTTGTTTGATAACTAGGCTGCTGCAAATTAGAATTAAAACCAAAACTTCGGTTATTGTTATTGTGATTTTGTGGAACCGAAGTCAAAACAATAGGAGCAGTAGTACTAGGAACTAAATTATTAGCCGAACTACCAACATATTTCCGGCCATCCAGATTATTGTTTAAAGGAACATGAGGCTGCATAGCATTAGCCGATGCACTAGGCGTATGTATATTACTTGGAAAATTGTTAAATCTATTATTGTCTGGTGGCATCGGTCTTTTTCTAGAATAATCATCATTGACTTGCAGCACTAATGAGCGTACATGACCAGGTAGACATTTTTCAAGATCTTTATTAAACTGCTCCTTAAACTCTTCAAGTCTATTAGCTACTGCTTGAGTAATTGTACGTGTCGTATTTTCCATATCAGAACCATATTTACTAGCTACGGACACATCAATTAGATGAGCAATTTCTTCGGTTGAGTTTTTTACCTGAGCATCGGAAGGGCTCGGAACTACCTTTTTGATGATGCCATTCCTCGTCTTCGCATACCCAGCCAACTTGAGCTTCAACCTCTCAACCTTTTCTTTCTCAAGATCCTCTCCAAGCTCGTGCCAAACATCTTCCGACAGATCGTCGAGTGTGACGGCGATGACGTTCTCCGGGTCGATGTCGCTTCCGTTCTTGGACTCGGTACTCATCGTGTAGCTCTTCTTCTTCTCGTCCCCGGTGAGTCGCCAATTGTGTTGGCACGCGAAATTGCCGCGCAACACCAAGATATTTGTCGTGCTTTCGTGACGACGAACGATTGCTTTACGAGCAAAGCAACAAAGATTTCCTCACTTTCGTGGAGGAGAACCGGCCTCTTTCCAGCGCAAAACGGCAAAGATCGCCAAACCCTAGGGCTGCTAGGGCTCGGCAGGAAGTAGCGACAGAAAATAGACGTACGTGAAAAAGTAGTTTTTGTATTGATAGATCGATTGCTTGGGGCTGTTTCCAATCGGCCATGGCCTTATATATAAGGCACGCTGGACTTTGACGTATACAAGGCAGGACTTGGCGTACACGAGTTGCATTCCAAAATCAAACCGATTAGAATCTAATCAGGTCATCCTAATTGGACTACCATGTATAGTACTTGACGTTTTACATTAAGCTAACCTGCATGGCGATCCCTTCTGACCGTATACACGCCTTGCCTTATCAATTAAATATTCCAGCCACGTCGCTATCACCAAATAATATAGTAGCCCAAGTTCTAAGCATACACGTACAAATACCTTGAGCCTTCAAAGAAAATAATAAAATACTCCGGGAACGTCGCAAATCAACCTGGATAATAGCCATCAGCACTAAGCATACTTCTCCGCTTTACGTAGATATATATAGACCATGCACTCCATGCCCATAGTTTAGCTTAGCATCCGATCCTTCTTAGAACTTGCATCTTTGTTGTCCATGAAACTTCCTGTTACAATACTTAAAAATGTATCAACCGATCAGCTTGATAAATCATTGAATCAATTTGGCTCATCATATATTAACTAGCCAAATTATACCATCAACAGTTTGCTTACCCAGCTTCAAGGATTATTCGAAGAAAACTCCTTCAGTGGATTGACACGGAGGAAATCCTCCTCCTCCCCTTTATACATGGCAGACAAGATCTTCACCAGCTCGGTGACCGATCCACGCCCTTTGCGACCATGGCGGGTGGCATCGTCCTCCCGTTGAAGTCCCACATGGGGTGGCCTTGTATTGGGCGGCTGCACTCCCCTCATAATGCAGATTGCCATGACTCCTATCATGGTCAATCCGGCATGAGCCAGTAACCTTATTCGGCTCATCAAATAAAGGACATCCTGGTCATCTTCTCTCCGGGGGCTCCAAGGGCGCCAGCTTAGGCGCTTCTTCAGAGGAGCATTGCTGAACTCCGGAAGGCCGATCCGAACAGGATCCGGCAGCGGGACGTCCTCCATGTAAAACCATTCCGAAGGCCAGTCTTCGGACGCCTTCTTTGGGGTTCCGGATACGTATCCGGTCCCGGCGATGCGCCATAGCTCGGCTCCGCCCACTTGATATATTGACCCCTCATGAGAATGGGGTACTAGGCAGAATATTCTCTTCCACTGCCCGAAATGAGCCTCGGCGCCCAAGAACAGTTCGCAAAGGGCCACGAAGCCCGCGATGTGCAAGATGGAGGCAGGAGTAAGATGGTGCAACTGGAGGCCGTAGAACTCCAGGAGCCCCCGGAGAAACGGATGGATTGGAAATCCGAGTCCTCTTACTAGATAAGAGATGAAGCATACCCGCTCTCCTTTAGAGGGATCGGGGCGCTCTTCGCTTGCTTCCCGCCCTTGTAGGTGGCAAGTCCGGCTCGAACCGGGACCATGAAGGTCGGGGAGAAATCCCTTGGCTTGGAGTATAACTAGCTCGCTATGCAGGGTGAGCATCTCTCCCAATTTCCTGGTGAAATTTGGGGCCTTGAGAGGAGGAGCCGCGACGATCGGCCCATGATGGAATGGGCGTTGGTCGAAGGTGCTCGATGAAAGCTTCGCAAAGGAGGGATGGTGTGACTCAGATCTAGATCCTTGCCCCTTTTATAGGCGGCTCATTTGCGACTAGGGGGTAGTTGTAAAAATACCACGGCTTTTCGCATTCATTCAAACACGTGGAAGATGGCCATTATTGGGTGTAGAAGCCAAGGAGCGCAGCATTTATCAGAAGACGGACACTATTCGACAAGTATATGGAATTTGGAGAAGAACCCGCCTCGCAATGCCGAAGACAATCAACAGCGTCGGACTCATCGTCATTGAAGCCTGGTTCGGGAGACTCTTGAGGAGTCCCGGATTAGGGGGTGTCCGGATAGCGAACTCTCACCGTTGGCGGACTCTGGACTATGAAGATACAAGATTGAAGACTTCGTCCCGTGTCCGGATGGGACTTTCCTTGGCGTGGAAGGCAAGCTTGGCGTCTGGATATGTAGATCTCCTACCATTGTAACCGACTCTGTGTAACCCTAACCTATCCGGTGTCTATATAAACCGGAGGGTTTTAGTCCGTGGGGCGAACAACAATCATACCATAGGCTAGCTTCTAGGGTTTAGCCTCCTTGATCTCGTGGTAGATCTACTCTTGTACTACCCATACCATCAATATTAATCAAGCAGGAGTAGGGTATTACCTCCATCGAGAGGGCCCGAACCTGGGTAAAAACATCGTCCCTTGTCTCCTCTTACCATCCGCTTGGACGCAAAGTTCGGGACCCCCTACCCGAGATCCGCCGGTTTTGACACCGACAAGCTCCATGGTAGGAGAGGGCCCGGTTGGTTTCAGACTCCCATCTTCGGATGAGGTGGCCTGCTCTGGATCTATGGCCAGGGCAGGGATGATAGTTGGTCTTTGAGCGGTGCCTGATGATGGATCCGACGGGTTTCCTTCTTGGAGATGAGGAATAGTTGTCGACGCCATGAACTCTTCAAAGATCAAGTCTCCTCGGATATCGGCGATGTAATTCAGGCTCTCGAATATGATCTGATGACCAGGGGTGTAGCTGTCGATCTGTTCAAGGCGACCAATTGAATTGGCACGCAGAGCGAAGCCGCCGAATACGAAAAGTTGACCAGGGAGGAAGGTCTCCCTGGAAACAGCATTGTTGTTGATGATCAAACGAGCCATCGAACCTTCTTCGGACGACATAGTGGAACTCTCAATGAAAGCACCAATGTCGGTGTCAAAACCGGCAGATCTCGGGTAGGGGGTCCCGAACTGTGCGTCTGAGGATGGAATGTAATAGGAGACAAAGGGGACACGATGTTTACCCAGGTTTGGGTCCTCTTAATCGAGGTAATACCCTACTTCCTGCTTGATTGACTTTGATGAGTATAGGGGTTACAAGAGTTGAACTACCTCGAGATCGTAATGGCTAAACCCTAGATGTCTAGCCTATATGAATTCTGATAGCCTCTACGGACTAAACCCTCCAGTTTATATAGACACTGGAGGGGCCTAGGGTTGTACAGAGTTGGTTTACAAAAGAAGGAAACTACACATCCAGACGCCAATCTTGCCATCCACGCAAAGGAGAGTCCCATCCGGACACGGGGAAAGGTCTTCTACCTTGTATCTTCACGGCCCATCAGTCCGTCCCGTGTCACATAGCCCGGACACCCGAGGACCCCTTAATCCAGGACTCCCTCAAAGGCTCCACACCTTCCCTTTTCATGTGAATTTAATGATAATGGAACCTTAGCTTCTTATGCTAATGGTATATATGATTACTATGATGTGGAACGAATAGAAGAATTTGTTGCTTTTAAGGGTGCATATGAAACTGAATCTTTGTTTGAAAATTTTGAAGATTTTGATGATTCAGTTTATAGACCTGAAAATTTTGCTATCCTTAAATATTGCTATGATAATTATAAATACAATTACAATATTGATGCATTTATTGATAGAGTCTCCGCTGTCCAAGAAGAGACTAATATTTTGCAGGAGTCTTTGGAAGAAGAAATTGATGAAACTATGAGCTCAATGGATGAAGAACATGATGAGGAGAGCAAAGAACAAAAGGAGGAAGAGCGGATTGATTTCCCGTGCTCACCTTCTAATGAGAGTAACTGTCGGTGTCAAAACCGGTGGATCTCGGGTAGGGGGTCTCGAACTGTGCTTCTAAGGCGGATGGTAACAGGAGGCAGGGGACACGATGTTTACCCAGGTTCGGGCCCTCTCGATGGAGGTAATACCCTACTTCCTGCTTGATTGATCTTGATGATATGAGTATTACAAGAGTTGATCTACCACGAGATCGTAGAGGCTAAACCCTAGAAGCTAGCCTATAGTATGATTGTTGTTGTCCTACGAACTAAACCCTCCGGTTTATATAGACATCGGAGGGGGCTAGGGTTACACAGAGTCGGTTACAAGGAAGGAGATCTTCATATCCGCATTGCCAAGATTGCCTTCCACGCCAAGGAGAGTCCCATCCGGACACGGGATGAAGTCTTCAATCTTGTATCTTCATAGTCCAATAGTCCGGCCAAAGGATAAAGTTCGGCTGTCCGGATACCCCCTAATCCAGGACTCCCTTAGTAGTCCCTGAACCAGGCTTCAATGACGATGAGTCCGGCGCGTAGTTTGTCTTCGGCATTGCAAGGCGGGTTCCTCCTCTGAATACTCCATAGAAGATTTTGAACACAAGGATAGTGTCCGGGACTGCAAAACAAGTTCCACATACCACCGCGGAGAGAATAATATTTCCACAAATCTAATCTGCTGACGACCCTTCATAACGTGACATCACGCCATGGCCTGTTCTTTACATGAACCGTTTTTCCCAATCAGCCTGCCACCGCACGCTTCGCGAGGCGATTTTATTGGCACGTCTTGTCGGAGCAGAGATCGTGTCCCCTTACTATGGGATTCTCATCAACACGGACGCGGGTAACCCAATCATGCTCGTTGGTATGACTCCTTGATTGTAGGCAAGTCCCAAACGGTCGCGAGGAGGACGCTTGGTATTCACCCTCTTTATAAAGAGACCAAGGCCTATCCTTTTTTCTTCTCGAACTCAATCGAATCTCCCCCCCCCCCCCGGCCTCGAGTTTCAACACCCGAGGTTTAGGTCAGGCGCTTCGGACCTTCAACCATGTCCGGATCCAACCTTCAAGGTTGGTGGATGCCTTCCTCTGTCACAGAGGAAAACGTCAAGAAGCTACGAGAGGCCAGGTTTCTGACCGGCGAGATCCCGCACAGGCTAACTGCTCAAGGGCAGGTCATTCCCACTCCCGAACCCGGCGAGAGCGTTGTATTCATCTCTCACTTCCTCCGAGGGCTAGGCCTTGCTTTAGATCCTTTTGTCAGGGGGCTCATGTACTATTACGGGCTGGATTTCCATGACCTGGTCCTGGATTCAGTTCTTCACATCTCATCGTTCATCGTCGTATGTGAGGCCTTCCTCCGCATTACCCCTCACTTCAGCCTGTGGCTCAAGACTTTCAATGTGAAGCCGAAGATGATCGAGGGGCGACACGCAGAGTGCGGAGGTGCCGTAATAAGCAAAAGTTCCAATGCCCCATGGCCAAAGGGTTCCTTCCAAGAGGTGCCCAGCTTATGGCAACGGGAGTGGTTCTATGTCACAGCTCCCCGGGGCACCAAGTGGGTGGCCGCCCCTGCCTTTCGCTCGGGCCCCTCGCCACAACTGGCGTCATGGATAAACAAGGGACTGGACTGGGGGCCAGTAAAGGATGTGCCGGTATTACAGAGCCGCATCCGAGATCTCCTCGAGAGAGATGTCAGTCTGGCCATGGTAATGCAAGTCATTTAGTTCGTCGAGTCCTGCCCTGCAAACGTCGACCTCTCCGCATTTGGGAGTTCAACCCAGAAGGACTGCGGGCTATTCAGCACTTCCTCGGCATGACGCTCGAAGAGATGTACAAATTGTTCTTCGGACCACAAGTAATGTGTCCGAACACCACCGAGGATGCGGGTCTGAGCTACAATCGTCCAGATACCCAAGTAAGCAGTCCCGTAGCCGAACACGTTGTCTTTTTATTTACCACAACATCATTCTGAAAAGTCGCTCTTTGACCATGACTGGGTAACAAAGGCGAAGATGATCAGGTGTCTGTCCCCCCTTCGTGAGGTCTCACCGAATCCTGTACTAGCCAGGATGCTGGAGCTTGCGGCTTATCAAGCGCTCTCAGGGGAAGATAAAGGGGGGAATAAAGAGGCTGAAAGTGGATCTCACTCACTGTTCATCCAAACCGGGGGAGTTAGCGCCTCCGCGAAGGAGGGTAACCGGGGAGAAGAATCTGAAATTCCCTCTCCCCAAGGAAGGAAGAGGACCACCTCTAAAGACCCGGAAACAACGATTTCCAAATGGGGGAAGAAATCTTTGCCAGAGGGTCCTGCCACGGGGGGTGCCCTTGCCGCACAATGCTCGCAATGGGATCAGCCCTCCACCGAGTTGTAAGTAAAAAGGTACTTAATAGTAAAAATATCATGCGTTACTTCTGAGGACAATAACCGAAGCATTTATCTTGTAGGTCGGATCGTAGCCCTTCTCGACAGAGTTCATCTTCAGGGGATCTTCTTCCGGAGATGATGGAGAGCGAAACACCTCCCATGCCACCCCGCCTCATGAGGCGGGCGACCCTGAAGTGTCGTCGCGAAGGGTTTCTCCTGATCCGGCAAGGACAGACGGTAATCCTTCGGCCACCCGAAGTCCTCAGTATTCGGCTCCTAAAGAGAGCAGCCGAAAGAGTCTGGCTCCGTCCAGTGTGCAATCAGACGCACTGAAGGATCTGCTAGAGCAAGCGGCTATCTCAGAAGCGCATCGTACGCTAATGGGTACGGTGATTGAGAAGATTTCATCCGCCGAAAGTGGGTTGCATGAAGCTTTCATGAGTCTGCTGAAAGGCTTTGAGGTACGTGAAATAGTGTATGTTTTTTACAGTACCGCACACATTAGGTGTGCCGTGTGCAGATGGTAGCCCCCGAGACTCTGGTTGCCGTCGAGAACGGCGGCAAACAGAGGATCATAGTCCCAGGTAATAATCAGGCCGCCTTCATGTGCAGGTGGCGGAAGGTCCGGTGGCTAGCCGGACTGATGAATTTGCCGAGCTAAAGCGGCAACTTGATGCGGCGGATGTCGACATCATGCTTGTGAACGAACGGCTCGACGAGGCGCAGGGTATGTGATGTCTCCTGTGATCAACACATAGTAAGAGGAGCATGATGCTAGTATCTTTAATATGTTGTGACTGCAGATGGGGCTGACGTCGTGGAGACCCTACAGGCGGAACTTGCCCGAGCCAAGGAACAAGCCAGGAAAAGTGATGCGGCCGCTCTAAAGGCAGTCGAAGAGCTGAGAGCCGACCAGGCTGCGCATTGCCGAAGCAAGGATGAAATAGCCAAGATGGCTGAGGAATTGAAGGATGTCGCCGGCCGTTACGAGATTCTCAAAAATAAAAATCGAGCAAAGATGACAGACCTGGAGAAGGCCACGGTGGCGGCCCAGGACACCCGCTCTACAATTAGAGCGATGAAGGAGGAGCTGCGTCAAGCCGGGGATATCGCGGCTGGGAAGCCCTTTATGCTGCGGATGAAGTACGGAGATCCTAAGTATGCTCCTCTTGATCGGCTGTGGAGTTCTGCAGACGCATATCTGGATTTATAGCAAGGGCACCGATGCGGCCGAATACTTCATAGATCAAAAAGATCGTGAAGTGGAAAAGTTGTTCTGGTCACAATTTAACGTTCCAGCGCGTCCGCTTCCGTTGAATGAGCGGATGGCCAAATGGGCCGAGCTCCATAGGTTGTCTGGGCTTGCCATGAGGTCTGTTGTAGATCATCTATGGCCGGAAGGGCCAAGGCCGAACAGTTATTTTAATTTGGTGCAACAGTTCCTTGGTGTTGTGCCGCGCATCGACGCTATGAAGAGGTCGGCGTGCATAGAGGGTGCGCGGATGGTGCTTGCCCGTGTCAAGACGCACTGGGCAGAGATGGAGGCCACCGCAATTGCAACCCAGAGTTCGGCCGGGGGCCGAGTATCTGCCGAGCACTACTTTGAAGAAGTCCTTGAAGGTGCTCGTTCAATAGAGTCTCAGTGCTCGAAGAATATTATGTTCTAATGACATGTATTCCCATTGTAAAAACAATGTTTATTAAATTATAAAGGCTGCATTTATACTTTTTGCCTGAAAGTAATATGATGCCTCCTGTGCGGCCGTTTGTGTATATATGTATATAACTTGAAAGTTTGCGGTCGGCTTCAAATTTCACGCATATAATGCGGGGTGTTCGCATGGCGCGTGTTCACACTATGATCCAACGTCTTGGTCCATTAAGGAGGTGATAGCGCAGCTTAACTAGGCAATCGAGACTATATTGCTTTAACACTTTCACTTAGCCATAGGAGTTTGACGGTGGGGCTACTATATAGCCCCTGGTGGCTCCGCGCTCGTCCGAATACGGGGCGCGTACATGCCTGGTCGGGAAACGGCCCTTCGTTAATGCGGAGGAATCCTGAAGATTCCACTAAGTCATCGAGTGGTTGACCAGTCTTGCGCTTTATCATGACAGTCAGTTTTCAGCTTTCTCTACTGAGGTGCTCGTCCGGATGAACCAGGGCACAATCGCAGTAGTTCTCCCGGTGCCGCCTTAGCCGATAGAGCGGAACGTAAGGTAGCAAAACATGTGAGCCGGGCAAACCCAACATTTGACCAAAGACATGATTCGGAGCTGATGCATATAAGGCCAAACTCGTGACGCCGAACACTCCCTAAGGTATTCGGTCTTTATAACATATGTCGGGCTGAACAATGCCCTTGATAATGGACCCCGAGTGTCCAGGTACATGCAATATTCTGACATGGCCAAAAGCCAATAACGTCAGCATCCTTCTCGGTTGTACTGAGAATCCGTAGGATGTGAACAACAAGAGACAGTAAAAAAGGTTTATGCAGGGGCTTAATCTAAAAAGAAACCTTTGAGCGGGTCCTCGCCGCACGTCTGCCGTGTGTCTCCGCAGCCGTATCCTGGACGGGTGTAGCACAATTGTCATCTGTAAAAGAGAGGAACTAAGTTGAAAGTTGTCGTGCAAAAATTGGTTGTTCTAAATAAATCATTTAAAATTCAAGATAAGTAAAGTTGAGCCGAACTAGCCCTGTTTACACGCGGGAAGCCCCTGGTACCGTCTATAAGGGTATAACCATCAAAACAATCTCAAGTATATCTAATGGTGCGTCGGACTCGTCTAACTGTGTCTGTGGTCTTAACGACTGGTCATTCGTTCTAGTTGGTGAGGCCATCTAGTGTTCGGCTATTAAAGCAGCCGCATGTTCTTCCGAGCGTAAGGAACGCTCAATATTTCCATTAACTGTGATTGTGCCTCGCGGACCAGGCATCTTAAGCTTAAGAGAAGCGTAATGCGGTATAGCGTTGAAACGAGCGAAAGCTGTTCGTCCGAGTTGTGCTTGATAGCCACTTCGGAATGGAGCGATGTCGAAGTTTAACTTTTCACTTCGGTAGTTGTCGGGTGAACCGAATACGGCCTCTAGTATTAGAGAGCCTGTGGAGCGGGCCTCTGTGCCTGGTATTACTACCTTGAAGGTAGTATTACTGTGGCTGGTCTTTATCGTGTCTATCCCCATTTTGCAGACTGTGTCCTGATATATCAGATTTAGACTATTGCCGCCGTCCATAAGGACTCGTGTGAGATGGTATCGTTTATTATTGGGTCTAACATCAAGGCAGCCAATCGTTCGTGCCGGATGTTTATCAGGTGATCCCTGCGATCAAAAGTGATCGGATGGGCCAACCAGGGGTTGGGCTTACGGGTGACGGCCACTACGGCTCGTGTGTTTCGGAGTGCATGTTTGCTTCTCCTCTTCGTCACATGGATCATGTTCACTGTTTTGACCTCTGGTGGGAATTTTTTCTGTCCCCCGGAGCTTTGCTGGCGAGGCTCATCCTCATATGCACTTGGCGTATCCCTCCCCTTGTGTTCGGCGTTTAGCTTACTGACCTGCTTGAAGACCCAGCATTCTATGTGGGTGTGATTTGCAGGTTTATCGGGGGTGCCGTGAATCTGACATAGTTTGTCTAGAATCTTGTTTAGGCCGGACAGTCCATCTCTGCTGCCTTTAGAAGGCTTCTTCCGTTGACCTGGTCGAGAGCCCCTGAATCCGGCGTTTACCGCCATATTGTCTGGGTTTTCTTCTATATTTCGACGCTTGGTTTTACTGCGTCGTGGTTTTCCATTGCCATCCCTGACTTCGGATGTGATTGGGTCGCTGGTGTTACTGCGGGCTAACCAGCTATCCTCGCCCGCGCAAAAGCGGGTCATGAGGCTTGTTAGGGCTACCATTGTTCTTGGTTTTTCTTGGCCAAGGTGTCTGGCGAGCCATTCGTCTCGGACGTCGTGCTTGAAAGCTGCTAAGGCTTCGGCGTCCGGGCAGTCGACGATTTGGTTCTTCTTAGTGAGAAACCTGTTCCAAAATTTTCGGGCTGATTCTCCAGGCTGTTGAATTATATGACTCAAATCGTCTGCATCCGGAGGTCGGACATAGGTCCCTTGAAAATTAGCCCGAAAAGCATCCTCGAGCTCCTCCCAACTTCCAATGGAGTTTTCGGGGAGGCTTTTTAGCCAGTGCCGAGCTGGTCCATGGCGTTCAGACAGTTTTGGTATTTAGATGTACCATGGCGTTCAGACAGTTGTAGTATTCGGTTTTGATTTTGTGCCGTAGCGCGCTTCCTAGATCCATAGATGGATCTCGTCATACTGGATTTTTGGCGCAAGTCCTCAGGTAGATCATGTGTTGACTTATGTGCGGCCTTGTTAGCCGCTCTATCTCGGCCACGAGGTGGTTGATCCGACCGGTTGGCCATCGGCTGTGTGGGCTCTGAGGCCCCGTCGTCGAATTCGGGCAATAGCTTGCGCTTTGGATAGCTCTTTGTGTGGTAACTTCCACCATACTTTTCTTTGTTGTCGAGCACTTTGTTCCATCTGCTGTTAAGCGTATTTTGTGCGGCCTTGAGCCTTTGCTTCTGCTTCTTTAGACTCCTCGTTGTGGCAATAAGCCTTCTGCGGAGGTTCTCTTGTTCCAAGTGCCTTTCCGGGATGATGTGTACATCTTCGTCCGGACTGTTTTCCTCCTCGGAGGGAGGTTGGTGGGTTTTATCCTTGGCGTCGCCGTGTTCGGACATCCGCTCCGTACTATGTTTGCCGTTTGCGCCTTCATCGCGCTCTGCCACTGGGTCAGTGTGGTCGTCGTTTCCTCTGGAGTCGACCGAGGTGTTGTTTTCTTTCCCTATTTCATCTCGTAAAGTTCCGCGCTCGCAGTTTGGTCAAGAAAGTTAGACCTAATCCAACAAACAATACAAGGATGAATTACGAATTATGAAAGGATAGATTTCACATATACTTGTCCTTGTATTGTGTCAGTATGAGAACATCCTTCCTAAATTTTTTATCCAAACCTATTGATCATTAACTTAGATTTTCCCAAGATTTTGGCTGCTATTCCGAATTACTCTATTATTCCGAAGCCAATGAAAAGATTCGCTGTTATCACTGTTTTTGCCAAGGCGGGGTTTAGCACGGCGCATACGTCGACTCTTTGTTTGCTTCTCGATGGAGCTATTCTCGTTGCTTCTTTCCTTTCCTAGTCATTGTTTTCTTTGGGTGTATCCACCATGTAAATGTCATGTGATG
This sequence comes from Aegilops bicornis, assembly GCA_021605145.1. Classification (NCBI taxonomy): domain Eukaryota; kingdom Viridiplantae; phylum Streptophyta; class Magnoliopsida; order Poales; family Poaceae; genus Aegilops; species Aegilops bicornis. The sequence continues at coordinate 500,338,116 of CM038673.1, forward strand.
AAATGGAGGTCCAGCGCCCTGTGGGCGGTGGTTCCAATTCGTCTCCTGCATCATCGTCCATGTCGTCGATGTCTTCGGAGTCGAAGTCGAGCATGTCGATTAAATCGTCGACAGTGGCTACTAAGTGGGTGGTGGGTGGGGAACGAATTTCTTTGTTGTCCGCATCCCATCCTAGCCGGACATAGTTCGGCCAAGGTTCTTCTGCCAAGGAGAGGGACCTTAACGAATTTAGCACATCGCCGAAGGGTGAGTGCTGAAAGATATCTGCGGAGGTAAACTCCATGATAGGTGCCCAATCGGATTTGATAGGCACGGAAATAGGTAGTTCGGAGCCCCTGGCCGGGAATGAATCCAATGGTTCGGCAGCACGGCTCTCGTGAGGGGTAAAGTCAGTATTCGGCTCTATCGCCACTGAGAGTGCGGCCTCCAAGGCAGGGTCTATCCACCCATCCTCGGAAGGCGCAATTTGCTCCGGATCAAAGGCCGGAGTAGTTGCAAGTGTGATCTCCCGAACACTGTCCGACGGCAGAGCTAAATCGTGCTCGTCGTGATTGTGCGGCGCACCTGACATGGGTTCGAATCCGTCGAAGATCAAGTCTCCACGGATGTCGGCGGTGTAGTTCAAGTTTCCGAACCTGACCTGGTGGCCAGGGGCGTAGCTCTTGATCTGCTCCAGATGGCCAAGCGAGTTGGCCCGCAGTGCGAAGCCGCCGAATACAAAGATATGTCCGGGAAGGAAGACCTCACCCTGGACCGCATCGTTACCGATGATCGAAGGAGCCATCAAGCCTTACGGTGACGGCACAGTAGAACTCTCATGAAAGCACCAATGTCGGTGTCGAAACCGGAGGTTCTCGGGTAGGGGGTCCCGAACTGTGCGTCTAAGGCAGATGGTAACCGGAGGCAGGGGACACGATGTTTACCCAGGTTCGGGCCCTCTCGATGGAGGTAATACCCTACTTCCTGCTTGATTGATCTTGATGATATGAGTATTACAAGAGTTGATCTACCACGAGATCGTAGAGGCTAAACCCTAGAAGCTAGCCAATAGTATGATTGTTGTTGTCCTACGGACTAAACCCTCCGGTTTATATAGACACCAGAGGGGGCTAGGGTTACACAGAGTCGGTTACAAGGAAGGAGATCTTCATATACGTATTGCCAAGCTTGCCTTCCACGCCAAGGAGAGTCACATCCAGACACGGGACGAAGTCTTCAATCTTGTATCTTCATAGTCCAACAGTCCGGCCAAAGGATATAGTCCGACTGTCCGGATACCCCCTAATCCAGGACTCCCTCAGTAACTCTTCAACTCATACATTGTTTAATTTCCCTTCATGCTTACCGAAGGATGAATGCTATGATAACGTTGTTTCTTTTGAAATATCCCTTCTTGATGAACTTGATGCTTGTGGCCATGGTGCCAATATGAATTATGCTTATGGAGATGAACTTTCTATGGTTCCTTATATTAAGAATGAAATTGTTGCTATTTCACCCAAGCATGATAGTCCTATTATCTTTTTGAATTCTCCAAACTACACTAGATCGGAGAAGTTTGCTCTTATTAAGGATTGTATTGATGGGTTGCCTTTTACCACTACAAATGATAATTTTGATGAGTATAATATGCATGGGCTTGCTGCTCCTACTTGCAATTATTATGAGAGAGGAACTACATCTCCGCATCTCTATGTTTCCAACATGATAAAATTGCAAGAAACTGCTTATGCTATGTATTGGCCTTTACTTGATGTTCATGAATTGTTCTTGTATGACATGCCGATGCATAGGAAGAGAGTTAGACTTCGTCATTGCTTGATATATGTTGCTTTGTTCTCACCACTAAATGCCAAATCATTGTTAATTAAAATTGGCTTTGATATACCTTGGGATCCGGGTGGATCCATTACTTGAGCACTTTATGCCTAGCTTAATGGCTTTAAAGAAAGCGCTGCCAGGGAGACAACCCGGAAGTTTTAGAGAGTCATTTATTTCTATTGAGTGTTTTTATAAAGTTTAAAAACAAAAAATATAGAAGGGGAAATTAAAACTTCACAAAAAGAAAAGTGAAAGTGAGAAGGACGAGCACCGTGGAAGCGGGAGCATGCCTTGAACTTTGTTCATGCCCATGGAAACTTTGTGAATCTTGAATTGCAGAAACTTTTCAACAAAAATAATTCTCCCCTTGTACAATTCCATTGTATTATAAAAATATTGTGCCAAGATTTGCCTTTAGGATGATTAGATTGTTTGTTGGTATGTGCGGTGCAAAAACAGAAATTTTGGCTGTAGCGCGCGATTTTACATTTTTACTGGAATGTCGAAAGCTTCTGAAACCTTTTGCACAGTCTTGCTATACAAGTTTTTTATTTTTTTCATATTTTTTCAGAATTTTTGGAGTACCAGAAGTATGGTGAATGTTCAGATTACTACAGACTGTCCTGTTTAAGACAGATTCTGTTTTTGATGCATTGTTTTGCTTGTTTTGATGAAACTATCGATTCTATCGGTGGTATAAGCCATGAAAAAGTTATATTACAATAGCTACAATGCAAAAATAAAATATGAATTGGTTTGAAACATTACTTAGAGTAGTGATTTGCTTTAATATACTAATGGATCTTACCGAGCTTTCTGTTGAGTTTTGTGTGGATGAAGTGATCAAAGATCGAGGAGGTCTCAGTATGAGGAGAAGGAGGAGAGGTAAGAGCTCAATCTTGGGGATGCCCAAGGCACCCCAAGTAAATATTCAAGGAGACTCAAGCGTCTAAGCTTGGGGATGCCCTTGAAGGCATCCCATCTTTCTTCAACAAGTATCGGTATGTTTTCGTCTTCATTTCATTCATGTGATATGTGCAAATCTTGGAGCGTCTTTTGTGTTTACTTTTCATTTTTATTTTATGCACCATGCTGGTATGAGATAGTCCATGGTTGATTTATAGAATGCTCATTGCACTTAACTTATATCTTTTGAGTGTGGCCTTATAGAATGCTTCATGTGCTTCACTTATATCATTTGAAGTTTGGATTGCATGTTTCTCTTCACACAGAAAACCGTTATTTGTAGAAAGAATTAAAATCGCATGCTTCACTTAGATCTATATAGAGAGTCGATAGGAATTGGTCAATTGCATGGTTAGTCATAAAACCCTACATAAAACTTATGGATCACTGAATATGATATGTTTGATTCCTTGCAATAGTTTTGCGATATAGAGATGGAATATGTGGGAGGTACTAGTAAATTATTGTGGTTAGTAAGAATATTGGTATTAAGGTTTGTGATTCCCAAAGCATGCACGTATAGTCTCTCGTTATGCTATGAAGTTGGAGCATGATTTATTATTGATTGGCTTCCTTATGAGTGGTGGTCGGGGACGAGCGATGGTCTTTTCCTACCAATCTATCCCCCTAGGGGCATGTGTAGTAGTACTTTTCTTCGAGGGCTAATAAACTTTTGCAATAAGTATATGAGTTCTTTATGACTAATGTGAGTCCATGGATTATACGCACTCTTACTTTTTTGCAATTTGCTAGCCTCTACGGTACTGTGCATTGCCCTTTCTCACCCCGAGAGTCGGTGCAAACTTCGCCGGTGCATCCGAACCCTGTGATATGATACGCTCTATCACACATAGGCCTTATTATATCTTCCTCAAAACAGCCACCATACCTACCTATTATGGCTTTTCCATGGCCATTCCGAGATATATAGCCATGCAACTTCCACCGCTTCCGTTTGATGACTTGAGCATTCATTGTCATATTGCTTTGCATGATCATATAGCTGACATAGTAGTTGTGGCTCATCCACCATTCATCATTTTTCATACATGTTACGCTAGATCATTGCACATCCTAGTACACTGCCAGAGGCATTCATATAGAGTCATACTTTGTCATAGGTATCGAGTTGTAATTTTTATTTCTTTTGAGTTATAAGTAAGGAAAATAGAAGTATGATGATCATCAATTTTCATTTTCAGAGCAGTGTCCCAGTGAAGAAAGGATGATGGAGAGTATGATTCCCCCACAAGTCAGGATGAGACTCCGGACAATGAAAGAAAAAAATAAAAAGAAAAAAAGAAAAAAAGGAAATGAAAAAAAGGAAAATAAAAAAAATTAAAATAAACAAAGAGAGAAGGGGCATTGTTAGTATCCTTTACCACACTTGTGTTTCAAAGTAGCACCATGTTTTTCATATAGAGAGTCTCCTATTTAGTCACTTTCATATACTAGTGGGAATTTTTCATTATAGGATTAGATGCCCACCCACTTAGTTTTCATATTGAGCTTTCATACACTTATAGCTCTTAGTGCATCCGTGTAACATCCCAAAATTCTAAATTTTGGAATGTTATATTAAATAAATAGTTTTGATTGTTTCTTTGATTGTGGTGTGGTTGCTTGTGTGAAATTGAGTGAAATTTGAAACTTTTTGAAAGTTGAACGAGAGGGAATAAAATGACTTTCCCAAACTTTCACCTTACATTTATGATCTTCATGAATTCAAATTCATTTCAGCACAAAACCCTAGAGTGAAGATGATATGACTTCTTCCATTTAAATAAATGAAAAGGGTTTCAAAAAGGTTTGAATTCAATTTGGAAATATTTCAAATTCAGAAACTTTATGCAACTCAATGATTTTCATGAGAGAGGATAAGATGACTTCTTCAAAATATATGAAATAGAGTTTGAAGTGATTTGAACTTCAAATTCAAAACCATTTAGGAGTTATTTGGTTTTTATTCAAATTATTTTTCTCCAAAAATAAAATATATGGAAAATAGGGTAAAATGATTCCCTACATTAGAAAAGTGGAGAAAAATTAGTTTGAAATCATTTTGGTATTTTAAAATATTTTTATTTGAATTGCTTGCTTTATTCCCTACATTGCTTGCTTTATTTAAATTTTTGCAGAAATTTATTTGCCACTGAAAATATGTTCATGTTTTATAAAATATTTTTCTAAAAATATTGATATATAATATGCCTATATAAAGTGTTTTTTTTTTCTGTTTATTTGTTTTCCTTACTCTTTAAGAAAAGATAATTTTTTTTAAATCCGCCCGGCCAGGACAGCGAGGCCTAGCCCAGCGCTAGCGCTAGGGCTAGCGCACGCGCGCACGTACGCTCGGGAGGAACTCCCAGAAGCACCGCCGCCACCTCTCTCTCACGTGCGCCCCTCTCTCCCTCCCCCCACGGTCGCTGCAAGGCAGGACCCACCTTTCTTTCTTCTTCTCCACGTACGCGTACTTGGATCGCTCCCGACGCCGACGCCATCGCCGCCCCCGATCTTCATGGGAACCCTACCCTGAGTCCACCCCTTCCCCAAGCCTCATGTCCTATAAATACCCGAGGACGTCCTCTCCCGTTTCCCTTTGAAAACCCACGCCCAACACCACCTCTAGACGACACTCTCGTTGTTCCAATCTAGGCCGGCCAAGCAGAGTTCATCGCTCGACTCCGACCGCCGGTGAGCTTTCCGGTACCCCTCCTTCCATACTATACTTCCCCTCGGGATTGTGCATCTATTTGACATAACCACGCCGCCCAGGGAACACTGGAACCTCGTCCTCAACGTCGTCCGCCGTCACCGGAGCTCCCGGTTCACAGGAGCTTCTCGAGTCGCCCCGCTCGCCTCAACATCTCCAACCTCCACCTACAACACAAAATCGGACCCTCTCAGAGTTCTCCATTCACTGGACATTGCCGTCTCCGCCGCCGGTCACCGGAGCCACCACCCTGTCGGCGCCCTGCTTCTGTGCCACCGCTGTTTCTTCTTTGTAAGCGAGCGCTCCTCCTCTTTGTTTTTTTCTTTCTTTAGATCGAATCGTTGTGTTAGATTAGATCGGTTTAGTAAGTCGTTTTTTTTCATCGCACATTTTCTGCTAGTCTTCGGCCTAGCGTAGTATAACTACTGATCGCCCATCGCTTAGCCCAGTAGCAATAGGCCACGTTGTTTGTTTTTCTTATTTTTGTTTCTTTTTTTTAAAACAGAAAAGTTTCAATCTTAGATATTCTATATCTTTTAGGGTTTTAATCCAAATCGAGTGATTATTTTTGCATTAGTTTTATAATTTCTTGACGTTTCTGTTTGTGTAATTGGATTTCAAATTTTAGTAGCTTAAATTTGAATTTGATGTAATAGTTCAAATTAGTATTTTTGCCATAACTTGAGTTTAAAAATAGGTTTTTAACTAATTCTTTTTGCTCTAGTCTGCAAATTTCTTAATGTATAAAATAATTTCGGCCATGTTTTTAGTTTTAAAAATTGTTATATATGAGTTTTAGTCAGATTAGTATTTCTGCTATAAAATGAGCTAGAATTAATATTTTTAGGCGATTCTTTTTGCTACTGTTTTGATTTGACATTGCCTATCAGCAGGATTAGTTTGGGTAATTTTTTAAAATTAATTAAAATTAGTATACCTCGAAAACAGTGTTGTTTTGCTTTTAGTACTTTGTTGTTATTTTCTTTTATTTTTAAATTGTTTTAGAATTATTTCTTTTGCTGTTTTTGTTTTGTTCAGATTAGTTTCTGTAGAGCTAGAAGATGAACTTTTATTTACAAAAAAAATTATTTTATTTTCTTACTAGTTTTGTTCTAGGCATAAATAGAGTTTTAAAATAACTTTTATGTGTCTCTTTTTGCACAAAAATTTTGTGTTGTTTTTTCTTTTCTGTTAGTTAATATCAAAATCTTGTTTTGATTCTGTTAAATAGAGTTTTAGTAGGATAAAACTATTTTCTAGTTGTTTGCTTGAAGTAATGAAAGCCTTGTATTGAGTTCATCGATTTTCTTTGATTTTATTATGAGTGATAGAATTGCTTGCTAGTATGTCTGCTTATATGAATGCTATGTCTGTTTAATATAGATTTTCAACGGAGTGACGAATAGTTCTACCAAGTTTTAAGCCTGAGAGCGCTGTTATCTTCATCAAGTAATACCAGGCAAGTTCACTTTGACCATGCTTTCATACCTATGTTTTTATCGCATTTAGTGGCATCTTTGCAACAATCCCTCCAGTAGTGATATTGATTTCTTGTAGTTGAGTAGCATGCATGAAGTAGGAACCCATCTCCCTGTTACCAAGTCCGGGACGTAATTTAGTTTAATGATACGCTATAGTAGACGGGGTTTGGTATGAGTGCTCGGGAGTGGTGTGAGAATGAAGGACTCTGCGTCAATGACGACAACTTCATGATGGCATCTGCCAGGACTGCATCTTCAAGGCCTCAAGACTTCAAGACTCGAGACAAGAATTCAATACACACTACTTGGTGAAGGACGGTTGACAGGCAGCCTGGAGAAACCAGTGGATGGCCGGGATGCATGGAGAAGCACCATGACATCTTGCGGAAAGCTTCACCCAGACTCAAAGAGACGGAAGAATACTTCATGCCCGGAAGCTTACCTGTGCAACCGCAAGTCACTATGGCTCTGGCTTGGTTGACCTTAGGTGTGACTCTGGCTGGGACGGTGCTAGCAGATGTAGAACTACGGTAGGATTGGATGAGCACCGGACAGTGGTCAGGGGAACTCTTCGGAAGACCATGTTTTGGTCGTCTTGTTCTCAAACACCCTGAAGTGCGAGAACGTAAAGAGAGGGATCGAATCTTGCGTGTAAAGTGTACAAACCTCTGCAGGACAAGGTATCGGACAACTGATGACCTCTTTAGAATAAAGAGGATTTCACCATGCATTAGAAGAATTGAAGCTACAACAGTTGAAGACTCTAAAGAATTTGAAGAATCTGAAGAATTATTGACCTTTAGAAGACCAAACCCTGTTATATACTTACGTTAGATGCGACGATTTGTGAGCTGTCATTTGTTTGATGTTTTTTTTACAGCCACAAAATAAACTCATTTCTTCAAAACTATTATTTGTATTGTGTGTATATCCCTCCATCCTTCTCCCTATCTCTCGTATCTCATCCCAAAACCCTTGGACCCAATAGATGATGAATGAAGATGGACGCTGATGACACAGCCGGAGGTAGCACAATGGATACGGAACATGGAAGATCGCATGAAGGAGCACCGTATTGAAGGAGAGTATATGGTCCATACACCCTACGACGGATCACACAAGGTGATGTAAAATGGCGAGAGATACATCAAGCTATACAAGGATGTAATGGAGCAAATGCTTGGGAAGAATTCAAGACAATTCTACTGAGGTCTCGTTTTATCCAGAAGCCCGGTGATAGTAAAATGAAGCAAACTTGTGCATGTAAGATATGTGGAGAAATAGGACACACCCAGGAGGAACACAAGGATGGATGCCCATATTGTGAGGAGAATCACCCAGTCAAGAATGCCCGATGGGCAAGTTACTTGTTTCTTGTGTGAAGGAACCACCCACTACTCAAATATAGTGTCACATTTACCCCACGGTTCAACATACTATTCAGAAGCAGGAAGAAGGAATGAAAGAATCCCTCAAGGAAGGTCTAGAAGAACCTGTGATGAAGGAAGATGTTGAAGACCCCGATGGTGAAGGCCTAAACAGATTTTTCGCCCAAGCCTGTTATTCATGCGGAGAAGAAGGACATTTTTCAGAGTATTGCACGAAGGAAAGCCAAGAGTATCCCGGAGACTTCCCGACAGCAGAGGTGAATTTTGACCCCCAGGAAATAGAAGCTCTAATCATTACGAAGGAATCCAGGAAGAGAAAACCAAGGCATCCCCAGAACAACCCAGTTTCTGCAGAGAAGAACCTGAGTAATATCACTTGTTACAAGTGCAAGGATTTAGGTCATTACGCTAGTAAATGTCCGTAAAAGAAGCCTAGAGCCTAAGGAGCATATACAATCCTCAAGAAGCCTCAAGGCTTGTCGGAAGTCATATGTTTTTAAATGCAGAACGAAGCAGGACATTATGCTACTAAATGCCCAACAAGATGAAAACTGGAGCTGAGTAGTTGGGATCTGGTAATAAGTGTAGTACGAAGCAATCTTATTTTCATAAGTTCGGTGAGTTGAGTTATGTAATGGGTGCTCAGAGATTGTAATGAATTCATGAAATCAATAAAGTTAATGTACATGTTTTCATATGTTGAATTGTATGAGTTGTTACTCTATGAATGCAGATTTGGACCATTTTCGAGGATATGAGAAATATGGTCTATGGAAGAATTTGTGCATTTCAAGAGTGGAGTTTGGAAAAAATGAGTTGGAGTTTTATTGGTATGACGGATATGAAGGAAGGAAGTACCGATGGAATTATAGGAGGTATAATGTTGGAATATGGAACAATATAACTCAAAAGGATGAGTTAAAGTTGTGCAAGTGTTGAATTGGGCCCACAACCCACAGGCCCATGAATTTATAAGGAATCAAGGACTCCCTGGAAGAATAAATTCCATCAGCAGACGTTTCATAGGAGGTTACGCAAAAACCCGAGAGTGGTGAAAAAACGATAGATGTCTTGCTCAGCTCGCAGAACCAATGGATTTACCCGAACCCTGTTCGAGGACAAAATAAATTCTGCAATGCTTGTGAGGATGCCCAAGTGATAGAATACATGATTCAACATCAGTGTATGAAGTAATGGTTCAAGTACGGGATGGATTGGCCCCCATACCGGAGACTTCTATCATGAACTATCATATGTTGATAGAAAATCAGAGAGGCTTGAAAACCTTAGATGAGTGTCGATACGACAAGCAAAAACCTTAGAATGGTAGGACGATGGAACCCTGTGCAGGCAACTGTTGCCAAACATAGGATACAGAGAGATTTAACCCAGACCCGTTTCCTGCAGAAACCTGTAATGGTTGACCATCATGAGATTTCGATAGTTGTTTAGTATTGGCGACAGACCCGACAGATAAGAAGACCCAAGATCGGAAGACCTTACCATGAAGAAGGGATAAAAGATTTTGAATAAAAAGTTGTGCCCTTATTGGGAGAGCACCAGTGAAAGAATTATCCCGGAGAATGTGAGAAAACTGACATTGACGACCCAAAGGGATGGAGTACATGAGTTCTGTGGGAACCATAACCCTGCTTTTAAGTGTGGTAGCACACTAGACCATTCCGGTCAATGGATTGTTGGAAGACCCCAAACCCTAACCTTTTCTTGCTAGCCTCTTTGAATCTCGAGGACGACATTCATTTTAAGTGTGGTAGGTTTGTAACATCCCAAAATTCTAAATTTTGGAATGTTATATTAAATAAATAGTTTTGATTGTTTCTTTGATTGTGGTGTGGTTGCTTGTGTGAAATTGAGTGAAATTTGAAACTTTTTGAAAGTTGAACGAGAGGGAATGAAATGACTTTCCCAAACTTTCACCTTACATTTATGATCTTCATGAATTCAAATTCATTTCAGCACAAAACCCTAGAGTGAAGATGATATGACTTCTTCCATTTAAATAAATGAAAAGGGTTTCGAAAAGGTTTGAATTCAATTCGGAAATATTTTAAATTCAAAAACTTTATGCAATTCAATGATTTTCATGAGAGAGGATAAGATGACTTCTTCAAAATATATGAAATAGAGTTTGAAGTGATTTGAACTTCAAATTCAAAACCATTTAGGAGTTATTTGGTTTTTATTCAAATTATTTTTCTCCAAAAATAAAATATATGGAAAATAGGGTAAAATGATTCCCTACATTAGAAAAGTGGAGAAAAATTAGTTTGAAATCATTTTGGTATTTTAAAATATTTTTATTTCAATTTCTTGCTTTATTCCCTACATTGCTTGCTTTATTTAATTTTTTGCAGAAATTTATTTGCCGCTCAAAATATGTTCATGTTTTATAAAATATTTTTCTGAAAATATTGATATATAATATGCCTATATAAAGTGTTTTTTTCTGTTTATTTGTTTTCCTTACTGTTTAAGAAAAGATAAAAAAAATTAAATCCGCCCGGCCAGGACAGCGAGGCCCAGCCCAGCGCTAGCGCTAGGCGTACGCTCGGGAGGAACTCCCAGAAGCGTCGTCGCCACCTCTCTCTCACGTGCGTCCCTCTCTCCCTCCCCCCACGGTCGCTCCCAGGCAGGCCCCACCTTTCTTTCTTCTTCTCCACGTACGCGTACTTGGATCGCTCCCGACGCCGACGCTATCGCCGCTCCCGATCTTCATGGGAACCCTACCACGAGTCCACCCCTTCCCCAAGCCTCATGTCCTATAAATACCCGAGGACGTCCTCTCCCGTTTCCCTTTGAAAACCCACGCCCAACACCACCTCTAGACGACACTCTCGTTGTTCCAATCTAGGCCGCCAAGCAGAGTTCATCGCTCGACTCCGACCGCCGGTGTGCTTTCCGGTACCCCTCCTTCCATACTATACTTCCCCTCGGGATTGTGCATCTATTTGACATAACCACGCCGCCCAGGGAACACTGGAACCTCGTCCTCAACGTCGTCCGCCGTCACCGGAGCTCCCGGTTCACACGAGCTTCTCGAGTCGCCCCGCTCGCCTCGACATCTCCGACCTCCACCTACAACACAAAATCGGACCCTCTCAGAGTTCTCCATTCACTGGACATAGCTGTCTCCGCCGCCGGTCACTGGAGCCACCACCCCGTCGGCGCCCTGCTTTTGTGCCACCCCGTTTCTTCTCTGTAAGCGAGCGCTCCTCCTCTTTGTTTTTTTCTTTCTTTAGATCGAATCGTTGTGTTAGATTAGATCGGTTTAGTAAGTCGTTTTTTTCATTAGATCAGTTTTTAGTTTATGGTTTTGTTTCGGTTTAGAGTTAAATCGGTTCATCGGTCTTCTGCTAAAAACGTGCATGCACATTTTCTGCTAGTCTTCGGCCTAGCATAGTATAACTACTGATCGCCCATCGCTTAGCCCAGTAGCAATAGGCCACGTTGTTTGTTTTTCTTATTTCGTTTCTTTTTTTTAAACAGAAAAGTTTCAATCTAGATATTCTATATCTTTTAGGGTTTTAATCCAAATCGAGTGATTCTTTTTGCATTAGTTTTATAATTTCTTGACGTTTCTGTTTGTGCAATTGGATTTCAAGTTTGAGTAGCTTAAATTTGAATTTGATGGAATATGTTCAAATTAGTATTTTTGCCATAACTTGAGTTTTAAAATAGGTTTTTAATTAATTCTTTTTGCTCTAGTCTGCAAATTTCTCAATGTTTCTGTATAAAATAATTTCGGCCATGTTTTTAGTTTTAAAAATTGTTTTATATGAGTTTTAATCAGATTAGTATTCTGCTATAAAATGAGCTAGAATTAATATTTTTAGGCGATTCTTTTTGCTACTGTTTTGTTTTGACATTGTCTATCAGCGGGATTAGTTTGGGTAATTTTTTAAAATTAATTAAAATTAGTATACCTCGAAAACGGTGTTGTTTTGCTTTTAGTACTTTGTTGTTGTTTTCTTTTAATTTTAAGTCGTTTTAAAATTATTTCTTTTGCTGTTTTTGTTTTGTTCAAATTAGTTTCTGTAGAGCTAGAAGATGAACTTTTATTTACAAAAAAATTATTTTATTTTCTTACTAGTTTTGTTCTAGGCATAAATAGAGTTTTAAAATAACTTTTATGTGTCTCTTTTTGCACAAAAATTGTGTGTTGTTTTTTCTTTTCTGTTAGTTAATATCAAAATCTTGTTTTGATTTTGTTAAATAGAGTTTTAGTAGGATAAAACTATTTTCTAGTTGTTTGCTTGAAGTAATGAAAGCCTTGTATTGAGTTCATCGATTTTCTTTGATTTTATTATGAGTGATAGAATTGCTTGCTAGTATGTCTGCTTATATGAATGCTATGTCTGTTTAATATAGATTTTCAACGGAGTGACGAATAGTTCTACCAAGTTTTAAGTCTGAGAGCGCTGTTATCTTCATCAAGTAATACCAGGCAAGTTCACTTTGACCATGCTTTCATACCTATGTTTTATTGCATTTAGTGGCATCTTTGCAACAATCCCTCCAAAGAGTGATATTGATTTCTTGTAGTTGAGTAGCATGCATGAAGTAGGAACCCATCTCCCTGTTACCAAGTCCGGGACGTAATTTAGTTTAATGATACGCTATAGTAGACGGGGTTTGGTATGAGTGCTCGGGAGTGGTGTGAGAATGAAGGACTCTGCGTCAATGACGACAACTTCATGATGGCATCTGCCAGGACTGCATCTTCAAGGCCTCAAGACTTCAAGACTCGAGACAAGAATTCAATACACACTACTTGGTGAAGGACGGTTGACATGCAGCCTGGAGAAACCAGTGGATGGCCGGGATGCATGGAGAAGCACCATGACATCTTTGGAAAGCTTCACCCAGACTCAAAGAGACGGAAGAATACTTCATGCCCGGAAGCTTACGTGCAACCGCAAGTCACTATGGCTCGCTTGGTTGACCTTAGGTGTGACTCTGGCTGGGACGGTGCTAGCAGATGTAGAACTACGGTAGGATTGGATGAGCACCGGACGGTGGTCAGGGAACTCTTGAAGACCATGTTTTGGTCGTCTTGTTCTCAAACACCACGAAGTGCGAACGTAAAGAGAGGGATCGAATCTTGCGTGTAAAGTGTACAAACCTCTGCAGGACAAGGTATCGGACAACTGATGACCTCTTTAGAATAAAGAGGATTTCACCATGCATTAGAAGAATTGAAGCTACAACAGTTGAAGACTCTGAAGAATTTGAAGAATCTGAAGAATTGTTGACCTTTAGAAGACCAAACCCCTGTTATATACTTACGTTAGATGCGACGATTTGTGAGCTGTCATTTGTTTGATGTTTTTTTTACAGCCACAAAATAAACTCATTTCTTCAAAACTATTATTTGTATTGTGTGTATATCCCTCCATCCTTCTCCCTATCTCTCGTATCTCATCCAAAAACCCTTGGACCCAATAGATGATGAATGAAGATGGACGCTGATGACACAGCCGGAGGTAGCACAATGGATACGGAACATGGAAGATCGCATGAAGGAGCACTGTATTGAAGGAGAGTATATGGTCCATACACCCTACGACGGATCACACAAGGTGATGTAAAATGGCGAGAGATACATCAAGTTATATAAGGATGTAATGGAGCAAATGCTTGGGAAGAATTCAAGACGATTCTATTGAGGTCTCGTTTTATCCAGAAGCCCGGTGATAGTAAAATGAAGCAAACTTGTGCATGTAAGATATGTGGAGAAATAGGACACACCCAGGAGGAACACAAGGATGGATGCCCATATTGTGAGGAGAATCACCCAGCCGAAGAATGCCCGACTGGGCAAGTTACTTGTTTCTTGTGTGAAGGAACCACCCACTACTCAGCGCAGTGTCACATTTACCCCACGGTTCAACATACTATTCAGAAGCAGGAAGAAGGAATGAAAGAAGCCCTCAAGGAAGGTCTAGAAGAACCTGTGATGAAGGAAGATGTTGAAGACCCCGATGGTGAAGGCCTAAACAGATTTTTCGCCCAAGCCTGTTATTCATGCGGAGAAGAAGGACATTTTTCAGAGTATTGCACGAAGGAAAGCCAAGAGTATCCCAGAGACTTCCCGACAGCAGAGGTGAATTTTGACCCCCAGGAAATAGAAGCTCTAATCATTACGAAGGAATCCAGGAAGAGAAAACCAAGGCATCCCCAGAACAACCCAGTTTCTGCAGAGAAGAACCTGAGTAATATCACTTGTTACAAGTGCAAGGATTTAGGTCATTACGCTAGTAAATGTCCAGAAAAGAAGCCTAGAGCCTAAGGAGCATATACAATCCTCAAGAAGCCTCAAGGCTTGTCGGAAGTCATATGTTTTCGTCGCAACGAAGCAGGACATTATGCTACTAAATGCCCAACAAGATGAAAACTGGAGCTGAGTAGTTGGGATCTGGTAATAAGTGTAGTACGAAGCAATCTTATTTTCATAAGTTCGGTGAGTTGAGTTATGTAATGGGTGCTCAGAGATTGTAATGAATTCATGAAATCAATAAAGTCAATGTACATGTTTTCATATGTTGAATTGTATGAGTTTTTACTCTATGAATGCAGATTTGGACCATTTTCGAGGATATGAGAAATATGGTCTATGGAAGAATTTGTGCATTTCAAGAGTGGAGTTTGGAAAAAATGAGTTGGAGTTTTATTGGTATGACGGATATGAAGGAAGGAAGTACCGATGGAATTATAGGAGGCATAATGTTGGAATATGGAACAATATAACTCAAAAGGATGAGTTAAAGTTGTGCAAGTGTTGAATTGGGCCCACAACCCACAGGCCCATGAATTTATAAGGAATCAAGGACTCCCTGGAAGAATAAATTCCATCAGCAGACGTTTCATAGGAGGTTACGCAAAAACCCGAGAGTGGTGAAAAAACGATAGATGTCTTGCTCAGCTCGCATAACCAATGGATTTAGCCGAACCCTGTTCGAGGACAAAATAAATTCTGCAATGCTTGTGAGGATGCCCAAGTGATAGAATACGTGATTCAACATCAGTGTATGAAGTAATGGTTCAAGTACGGGATGGATTGGCCCCCATACCGGAGACTTCTATCATGAACTATCATATGTTGATAGAAAATCGTAGAGGCTTGAAAACCTTAGATGAGTGTCGATCGACAAGCAAAAACCTTAGAATGGTAGGACGATGGAACCTGCGGTGCAACTGTTGCCAAACATAGGATACAGAGAGATTTAACCCAGACCCGTTTCCTGCAGAAACCTGTAATGGTTGACCATCATGAGATTTCGATAGTTGTTTAGTATTGGCGACAGACCCGACAGATAAGAAGACCCAGTATCGGAAGACCTTACCATGAAGAAGGGATAAAAGATTTTGAATAAAAAGTTGTGCCCTTATTGGGAGAGCACCAGTGAAAGAATTATCCCGGAGAATGTGAGAAAACTGACATTGACGACCCAAAGGGATGGAGTGAAGGAAATATGCCCTAGAGGCAATAATAAAGTTATTATTTATTTCCTTATATCGTGATAAATGTTTATTATTCATGCTAGAATTGTATTAACCGGAAACATAATACATGTGTGAATACATAGACAAGCAGATAGTCACTAGTAAGCCTCTACTAGACTAGCTCATTAATCAAAGATGGTTATGTTTCCTAACCATAGACATGTGTTGTCATTTGATTAATGGGATCACCTCATTAGAAGAATGATGTGATTGACATGACCCATTCCGTTAGCTTAGCACTTGATCGTTTAGTATATTGCTATTGCTTTCTTCATGACTTATACATGTTCCTATAACTATGAGATTATGCAACTCCGTTTACGGAGGAACACTTTGGGTACTACCAAACGTCACAACGTAATCGGGTGATTATAAAGGAGTACTACAGGTGTCTCCAAAGGTACTTGTTGGGTTGGCGTATTTGAGATTAGGTTTTGTCACTCCGATTGTCGGAGAGGTATCTCTGGGCCTTCTCGGTAATACACATCACATAAGCCTTGCAAGCATTACAACTAATGAGTTAGTTGTGAGATGATGTATTACGGAACGAGTAAAGAGACTTACCAAGAATGAGATTGAACTAGGTATTGGATACCGACGATCGAATCTCGGGTAAATGCTATACCGATGACAAAGGGAACAACGTATGTTGTTATGCGGTCCGACCGATAAAGATCTTCAGAAAATGTAGGAACCAATATGGGCATCCAGGTCCCGCTTATTGGTTATTGACCGGAGACATGTCTCGGTCATGTCTACATTATTCTCGAACCGTAGGGTCCGCACGCTTAAGGTTTCGATGGCAGTTATATTATGAGTTTATGTATTTTGATGTACGAAGGTTGTTCGAGTCCGGATATGATCACGGACATGACGAGGAGTCTCGAAATGGTCGAGACATAAAGATTAATATATTGGACGGATATATTTGGACACCGGAAAGGTTAGGAGAAGTTTGGAGCTCGGGAGGTTACCGGAACCCCGGGAGGTATATGGGCCTTATTGGGCCCATGTAGGAGGAAGGGAGAAGGAACAAGGGAGGCGCGCCCCAAGCCCAATCCGGTGGGGAGGGGGGCCCCCTTTCCTTTCTCCTTCCCCCTCTACCTATTACTACTACAAGTACAACTTCCTAATACTAGTACTCCTTCCTTCCCCCTCCAAATAAGATAAGGAAAAGAGAGGGAAACCTACTTGGAGTAGGTTTCCCCCCTCCTATGGTGCGCCCCCCCGTGTGGCCGGCCACCTCCTCCCTCCCGCCGTTATATACGGGGGAGGGGGGCCCCCTAGAACACACCAGTTGATCCATGGGATCGTGACTTAGCCGGGTGCGGTGCCCCCTCCACTATATTCCACCTCGGTCATATCGTGGCGGTGCTTAGGCGAAGCCTGCGTGGTAGAACATCAAGATCGTCACCACGTTGTCGTGCTGACGGAACTCCCTCTCCCCGGAGCTTTGCTGGATCGGAGCCCGAGGAGCGTCATCGAGCTGAACGTGTGCCAAGAACTCGGAGGCGCCGGAGTAACGGTGCTGTGATTGGCTGGATCGCGAGGAGAACGTACGACTACTTCCTCTACGTTGTGATCGACTCGGAGGCGCCGGAGTAACGGTGTTGGGATCGGCTGGATCGCGAGGAGAACGTACGACTACTTCCTCTACGTTGTGATCGCTTCCGCTTTGGTCTACGAGGGTACGTAGACAATACTCTCCCCTCTCGTTGCTATGCCATCACCATGGTCCTGTGTGTGCGTAGGAAAATTTTTGGAATTACTGTGTTCCCCAACAGTGGTATCAGAGCCAGGTTTTATGCGTTGATGTCATATGCACGAGTAGAACACAAGTGAGTTGTGGGCGATACAAGTCATCACGCCTACCAAAGCATGTCATACTTTGGTTCAGCGGTATTGTGAGATGAAGCGGCCCGGACCGACATTACGTGTACGCTTCTGAGACTGGTTTCACCGCTACGAGCACTCGTGCTTAAAGGTGGCTGGCGGCTGTCTCTCTCTCACTTTAGTTGAACCGAGTGTGGCTACGCCCGGTCCTTGAGAAGGTTAAACGGAGTCTATTTGTGAAAGTATCGTTGTGGTTTTGATGCGTAGGTAAGAACGGTTCTTGCTCAGCCCGTAGCAGCCACGTAAAACTTGCAACAACAAAGTAGAAGACGTCTAACTTGTTTTTGCAGGGCATGTTGTGATGTGATATGGTCAAGACGTGATGCTATATTTTATTGTATGAGATGATCATGTTTTGTAACCGAGTTATCGGCAATGGCAGGAGCCATATGGTTGTCGCTTTATTGTATGAAATGCAAACGCATACATAATTGCTTTACTTTATCACTAAGCGGTAGCGATAGTCGAGAAGCAACAGATGGCGTGGCGACAACGATGCTACGATGGAGATCAAGGTGTCGCGCCCGGTGACGATGTTGATCACTACGGTGCTTAGGAGATGGAGATCACAAGCTCAAGATGATGATGGCCATATCATATCACTTATATTGATTTCATTTGATGTTTATCCTTTATGCATCTTATCTTGCTTTGATTGACGGTAGCATTATAAGATGATCTCTCACTAAAATTTTCAAGTAGTGTTCTCCTGAGTATGCACCGTTGCCAAAGTTCGTAGTACCCGGACACCACGTGATGATCGGGTGTGATAAGTTCTACGTCCATCTACAACGGGTGCAAAACAGTTGCACACGCAGAATACTCAGGTTAAACTTGACGAGCCTAGCATATAACAGATATGGCCTCGGAACACGGAGACCGAAGGTCGGCGTGAATCATATAGTAGATATGATCAACATAGTGATGTTCACCATTGAAACTACTCCATCTCACGTGATGATCGGACATGGTTTAGTTGATTTGGATCACGTAATCACTTGGATAACTAGAGAGATGTCTGTCTAAGTGGGAGTTTTTAATATGATTAATTGAACTTAAATTTATCATGAACTTAGTACTGATAGTATTTTTGCTTGTCTATGTTTACTGTAGATAGATGGCTCGTCTTTGTTGTTCCATTGAATTTTAATGCGTTCCTTGAGAAAGCAAAGTTGAAAGATGATGGTAGCAATTACACGGACTGGGTCCGTAATTTGAGGATTATCCTCATTGCTGCACGGAAGAATTACGTCCTGGAAGCACCGCTGGGTGCCAGCCTGCAGAGCTGCGCGAGAAGTTGTGAACGTCTGGCAAAGCAAAGCTGATGACTACTCGATAGTTCAGCGTGCCATGCTTTCTGACTTAGAACCGGGTCTTCAACGACGTTTTGAACGTCATGGAGCATATGAGATGTTCCAGAGTTGAAGTTAATATTTCAAGCAAATGCCCGGATTGAGAGATATGAAGTCTCCAATAAGTTCTATAGCTGCAAGATGGAGGAGAATAGTTACGTCGGTGAACATATACTCAAAATGTCCAGGTATAATAATCACTTGATTCAACCGGGAGTTACTCTTCCGGATGATAGTGTCATTGATGTAATCCTCCAATCATCGCCACCAAGCTACAAGAGCTTCGTGATGAACTATAATATGCAAGGGATGACCAAAACAATTCCCGAGCTCTTCGCAATCTTTGAAAGTCATGGAGGTAGAAATCAAGAAAGAGCATCAAGTGTTGATGGTCAACAAGACCACTAGTTTCAAGAAAAGGGCAAAGGAAAGAAGAAGGAAACTTCAAAAAGAACAGCAAGAAAGTTGCTGCTCAAGAGAAGAAACCCAAGTCTGGACCTAAGCCTGAAATCGAGTGTTTTACCGCAAGTGGACACCGGAAGCGGAACTGCCCCAAGTATTTGGCGGATAAGAAGGATGGCAAGGTGAACAAAGGTATATGTGATATACATGTTATTGATGTGTACCTTACTAGAGCTCGTAGTAGCACCGGGTATTTGATAATCGGTTACATTGCTAACATTTGCAACTCAAAGCAGGGGACTACTGAGAATAAACAAGCACTGGCAAAGGACGAGGTGACGATGCGCGTGGGAAACGGTTCCAAGGTCAATGTGATCGCGGTCGGCACGCTACCTCTACATCTACCTTCGGGATTAGTTTTAGACCTAAATAATTGTTATTTGGTGCCGCGTTGAGCATGAACATTATATCCGGATCTTGTTTGATGCGAGACGGTTATTCATTTAAATCAGAGAATAATGGTTGTTCTATTTATATGAGTAATATCTTTTATGGTCACGCACCCTTGAAGAATGGTCTATTTTTATTGAATCTCGATAGTAGTAATACACATATTCATAATGTTGAAACCAAAAGATGCAGAGTTGATAATGATAATGCAACTTATTTGTGGCCTTGCCGTTTAGGTCATATCGATTGTAAAACGCATGAAGAAACTCCATCTTGATGGGCTTCGGAATCACTTGATTATGAATCACTTGGTACTTGCGAACCATGCCTCATGGGCAAGATGACAAAACGCCGTTCTCCGGAACTATGGAGCGAGCAACTGATTTGTTGGAAATCATACATACCGATGTTTGTGGTCCAATGAATATTGAGGCCTTGGCGGGTATCGTTATTTTCTCACCTTCACAGATGATTTGAGCAGATATGGGTATATCTACTTAATGAAACACAAATCTGAAACATTTGAAAAGTTCAAAGAATTTCAGAGTGAAGTGGAAAATCATCGTAACAAGAAAATAAAGTTTCTACGATCTGATCGTGGAGGAGAATATTTGAGTTTCTGAGTTTGGTTTACATTTAAAACAATGTGGAATAGTTTCGCAACTCACGCCACCCGAACACCACAGAGAAATGGTGTGTCCGAACGTCGTGTCGTACTTTACTTGATATGGTGCGATCTATGATGTCTCTTACTGATTTACCGCTATCGTTTTGGGGATATGCTTTAGAGACGGCCGCATTCACGTTAAATAGGGCACCATCTAAATCCGTTGAGATGACACCGTATGAACTATGGTTTGGCAAGAAACCAAAGTTGTCGTTTCTTAAAATTTGGGGCTGCGATGCTTATGTGAAGAAACTTCAACCAGATAAGCTCGAACCCAAATCGGAAAAATGTGTCTTCATAGGATACCCAAAGGAGATCATGGGTACACCTTCTATCACAGATCTGAAGGCAAGATTTTCGTTGCTAAGTTCGGATCCTTTCTAGAGAAGGAGTTTCTCTCGAAAGAAGTGAGTGGGAGGAAAGTAGAACTTGATGAGATAACTGTATCTGCTCCCTTATTGGAAGGTAATTCATCACAAGAAATGGTTCCTGTGACAACTACACCAATTAGTGAGGAAACTAATGATATTGATCATGAAACTTCAGATCAAGTTGCTACTGAACTTCATAGGTCAACCAGAGTAAGATACGCACCAGAGTGGTACGGTAATCCTATTCTGGAAGTCATGTTATTTGACCATAGCGAACCTACAAACTATGAAGAAGCGATGGTGAGCCCAGATTCCGCGAAATGGCTGGAAGCCATGAAATCTGAGATGGGATCCATGTATGAAAACAAAGTATGGACTTTGGTTGACTTGCCCGATGATCGGCAAGCCGTTGAAAATAAATGGATCTTTAAGAAGAAGACTGACGCTGATGGTAATATAACTATCTACAAAGCTCGACTTGTTGCAAAAGGTTTTCGACAAGTTCAAGGGGTTGACTACGATGAGACTTTCTCACCCGTAGCGATGCTTAAGTCTGTCTGAATCATGTTAGCAATTGCCGCATTTTATGATTATGAAATTTGGCAAATGGATGTAAAAACTGCATTCTTGAATGGATTTCTAGAAGAAGAGTTGTATATGATGTAACCAGAAGGTTTTGTTGATCCAAAGGGCGCTATCAAAGTGTGCAAGCTCCAGCGATCAATTTATGGTGCAGTGCAAGCCTCTCGGAGTTGGAATAAACGCTTTGATAGTGTGATCAAAGCATATGGTTTTATCTGAGACTTATGGAGAAGCTTTGTATTTACAAGAAAGTGAGTGGGAGCTCTGTAGCATTTACGATATTATATGTGGACGACATATTATTGATTGGAAATGATATAGAATTTCTGGATAGCATAAAAGGATACTTGAATAAAAGTTTTTCAATGAAAGACCTCGGTGAAGCTGCTTACATATTGGGCATCAAGATCTATAGAGATAGATCAAGACGCTTAATTGGACTTTCACAAAGCACATACCTTGATAAAGTTTTGAAGAAGTTCAAAATGGATCAGGCAAAGAAAGGTTTTTACCTGTATTACAAGGTGTAAGATTGACTCGGACTCAATGCCCGACCACAGCAGAAGATAGAGAGAAAATGAAAGATGTTCCCTATGCTTCAGCCATAGGCTCTATCATGTATGCAATGCTGTGTACCGGACCGACGTATGCTTAGCTGTAAGCTTGGCAGGAAGGTACCAAAGTAATCCAGAGTGGATCATCGGACAGCGGTCAAGAACATCCTGAAATACCCGAAAAGGACTAAGGATATGTTTCTCGTATATGGAGGTGACAAAGAGCTAGTCATAAATGGTTACGTCGATGTAAGCTTTGACACCGATCAGACGATTCTAAATCGCAAACCGGATACGTGTTTTTGTTAAACGGTGGAGCTGTCGGTTGGTGCAGTTCTAAACAAAGCGTCGTGGCGGGATCTACATGTGAAGCGGAGTACATAGCTGCTTGAAGCAGCAAATGAAGGAGTCTGGATGAAAGAGTTCATTTCGATCTAGGTGTCATACCTAGTGCATCGGGACCAATGAAGATCTTACGTGACAATACTTGGTGCAATTGCCTTGGCAAAGGAATCCAGATTTCACAAGAGGACCAAGCATATCAAGAGACGCTTCAATTCCATTCGGGACCAAGTCCAAGTGGGAGACATAGAGATTTGCAAAATACATACGGATCTGAATATTGCAGACCCGTTGACTAAGCCTCTTCCACGAGCAAAACATGATCAACACCAAGACTCCATGGGTGTTAGAATCATTCTTGTGTGATCTAGATTATTGACTCTAGTGCAAGTGGGAGATCAAGGAAATATGCCCTAGAGGCAATAATAAAGTTATTATTTATTTCCTTATATCATGATAAATGTTTATTATTCATGCTAGAATTGTATTAACCGGAAACATAATACATGTGTGAATACATAGACAAACAGATAGTCACTAGTAAGCCTCTACTAGACTAGCTCATTAATCAAAGATGGTTATGTTTCCTAACCATAGACATGTGTTGTCATTTGATTAATGGGATCACCTCATTAGAAGAATGATGTGATTGACATGACCCATTCCGTTAGCTTAGCACTTGATCGCTTAGTATATTGCTATTGCTTTCTTCATGACTTATACATGTTCCTATAACTATGAGATTATGCAACTCCCGTTTACGGAGGAACACTTTGGTACTACCAAACGTCACAACGTGAATCGGGTGATTATAAAGGAGTACTACAGGTGTCTCCAAAGGTACTTGTTGGGTTGGCGTATTTCGAGATTAGGTTTTGTCACTCCGATTGTCGGAGAGGTATCTCTGGGCCTTCTCGGTAATACACATCACATAAGCCTTGCAAGCATTACAACTAATGAGTTAGTTGTGAGATGATGTATTACGGAACGAGTAAAGAGACTTACCAAGAATTGAGATTGAACTAGGTATTGGATACCGACGATCGAATCTCGGGTAAGTAACATACCGATGACAAAGGGAACAACGTATGTTGTTATGCGGTCGACCGATAAAGATCTTCGTAGAAAATGTAGGAACCAATATGGGCATCCAGGTCCCGCTATTGGTTATCGATCGAGACATGTCTCGGTCATGTCTACATTATTCTCGAACCGTAGGGTCCGCACGCAAGGTTTCGGCGATGCTTATATTATGAGTTTATGTATTTTGATGTACCGAAGGTTGTTCGAGTCCCGGATATGATCACGGACATGACGAGGAGTCTCGAAATGGTCGAGACATAAAGATTAATATATTGGACGGATATATTTGGACACCGGAAAGGTTCCGGAGAAGTTTGGAGCTCCGGAGGTTATCGGAACCCCGGGAGGTATATGGGCCTTATTGGGCCCATGTAGGAGGAAGGAGAAGGAACAAGGGAGGCGCGCCAAGCCCAATCCGACTGGGGAGGGGGCCCCCCTTTCCTTTCTCCTTCCCCTCTTCCTATTCCTACTACTAGTACTACTTCCTAATACTAGTACTCCTTCCTTCCCTCCAAATAAGATAAGGAAAGAGAGGGAAACCTACTTGGAGTAGGTTTCCCTCCCTATGGTGCGCCCCTTGAGGCCGGCCACCTCCTCCCTCCCTCCTTTATATACGGGGTAGGGGGCACCCTAGAACACACAAGTTGATCCTTGAGATCGTTCCTTAGCCGTGTGCGGTGCCCCCTCCACCATATTCCACCTCGGTCATATCATAGCAGTGCTTAGGCGAAGCCTGCGTGGTAGAACATCAAGATTGTCACCACGCCGTCAGGCCGACGGAACTCCCTCTCCCGGAGCTTTGGCCGGATCGGAGCCCGAGGAGCGTCATCGAGCTGAACGTGTGCCAAGAACTGAGGCGCCGAGTAACGGCGCTGGGATCGGCTGGATCGCGAGGAGAACGTCGACTACTTCCTCTACGTTGTGATCGACTCGGAGGCGCCGGAGTAACGGCGTTGGGATCGGCTGGATCGCGAGGAGAACGTACGACTACTTCCTCTACGTTGTGATCGCTTCCGCTTTGGTCTACGAGGGTACGCAGACAATACTCTCCCCTCTCGTTGCTATGCCATCACCATGGTCATGTGTGTGCGTAGGAAATTTTTTGAAATTACTGCGTTCCCCAACATGGAGTACATGAGTTCTGTGGGAACCATAACCCTGCTTTTAAGTGTGGTAGCACACTAGACCATTCCGGTCAATGGATTGTTGGAAGACCCCAAACCCTAACCTTTTCTTGCTAGCCTCTTTGAATCTCGAGGATGACATTCATTTTAAGTGTGGTAGGTTTGTAACATCCCAAAATTCTAAATTTTGGAATGTTATATTAAATAAATAGTTTTGATTGTTTCTTTGATTATGGTGTGGTTGCTTGTGTGAAATTGAGTGAAATTTGAAACTTTTTGAAAGTTGAACGAGAGGGAATGAAATGACTTTCCCAAACTTTCACCTTACATTTATGATCTTCATGAATTCAAATTCATTTCAGCACAAAAACCTAGAGTGAAGATGATATGACTTCTTCCATTTAAATAAATGAAAAGGGTTTCGAAAAGGTTTGAATTCAATTCAGAAATATTTTAAATTCAAAAACTTTATGCAATTCAATGATTTTCATGAGAGAGGATAAGATGACTTCTTCAAAATATATGAAATAGAGTTTGAAGTGATTTGAACTTCAAATTCAAAACCATTTAGGAGTTATTTGGTTTTTATTCAAATTATTTTTCTCCAAAAATAAAATATATGGAAAATAGGGTAAAATGATTCCCTACATTAGAAAAGTGGAGAAAAATTAGTTTGAAATCATTTTGGTATTTTAAAATATTTATATTTCAATTTCTTGCTTTATTCCCTACATTGCTTGCTTTATTTAATTTTTGCAGAAATTTATTTGCCGCTCAAAATATGTTCATGTTTTATAAAATATTTTTCTGAAAATATTGATATATAATATGCCTATATAAAGTGTTTTTTCTGTTTATTTGTTTTCCTTACTGTTTAAGAAAAGATAAAAAAATTAAATCCGCCCGGCCAGACAAATGAGGTTCAATTTCCAGTAGCTAAGCGCTTAGGGCGACGCCGGGAGGAACTCCCAGGCTGCCGCCACCTCTCTCTCTCACGTCGTCCTCTCTCCCTCCCCCCACGGTCGCTCCCAGGCAGGCCCCACCTTTCTTTCTTCTTCTCCACGTACGCGTACTTGGATCGCTCCCGACGCCGACGCCATCGCCGCTCCCGATCTTCATGGGAACCCTACCACGAGTCCACCCCTTCCCCAAGCCTCATGTCCTATAAATACCCGAGGACGTCCTCTCCCGTTTCCCTTTGAAAACCCACGCCCAACACCACCTCTAGACGACACTCTCGTTGTTCCAATCTAGGCCGGCCAAGCAGAGTTCATCGCTCGTCTCCGATCGCCGGTGTGCTTTCCGGTACCCCTCCTTCCATACTATACTTCCCCTCGGGATTGTGCATCTATTTGACATAACCACGCCGCCCAGGGAACACTGGAACCTCGTCCTCAACGTCGTCCGCCGTCACCGGAGCTCCCGGTTCACAGGAGCTTCTCGAGTCGCCCCGCTCGCCTCGACATCTCCGACCTCCACCTACAACACAAAATCGGACCCTCTCACAGTTCTCCATTCACTGGACATAGCCGTCTCCGCCGCCGGTCACCGGAGCCACCACCCCGTCGGCGCCCCGCTTCTGTGCCACCCCGTTTCTTCTCTGTAAGCGAGCGCTCCTCCTCTTTGTTTTTTTTTCTTTCTTTAGATCGAATCGTTGTGTTAGATTAGATCGGTTTAGTAAGTCGTTTTTTTCATTAGATCAGTTTTTAGTTTATGGTTTTGTTTCGGTTTAGAGTTAAATCGGTTCGTCGGTCTTCTGCTAAAAACGTACGTGCACATTTTCTGCTAGTCTTCGGCCTAGCATAGTATAACTACTGATCGCCCATCGCTTAGCCCAGTAGCAATAGGCCACGTTGTTTGTTTTTCTTATTTTCGTTTCTTTTTTTTAAACAGAAAAGTTTCAATCTAGATATTCTATATCTTTTAGGGTTTTAATCCAAATCGAGTGATTCTTTTTGCATTAGTTTTATAATTTCTTGACGTTTCTGTTTGTGCAATTGGATTTCAAGTTTGAGTAGCTTAAATTTGAATTTGATGGAATAGTTCAAATTAGTATTTTTGCCATAACTTGAGTTTAAAAATAGGTTTTTATTTAATTATTTTTGCTCTAGTCTGCAAATTCCTTAATGTTTCTATATAAAATAATTTCGGCCATGTTTGTAGTTTTAAAAATTGTTTTATATGAGTTTTAATCAGATTAGTATTCTGCTATAAAATGAGCTAGAATTAATATTTTTAGGCGTTCTTTTTGCTACTGTTTTGTTTTGACATTGTCTATCAGCAGGATTAGTTTGGGTAATTTTTTAAAATTAATTAAAATTAGTATACCTCGAAAACAGTGTTGTTTTGCTTTTAGTACTTTGTTGTTGTTTTCTTTTAATTTTAAGTCGTTTTAAAATTATTTCTTTTGCTGTTTTTGTTTTGTTCAAATTACTTTTTGTAGAGCTAGAAGATGAACTTTTATTTACAAAAAAAATTATTTTATTTTCTTACTAGTTTTGTTCTAGGCATAAATAGAGTTTTAAAATAACTTTTATGTGTCTCTTTTTGCACAAATATTGTGTGTTGTTTTTTCTTTTCTGTTAGTTAATATCAAAATCTTGTTTTGATTCTGTTAAATAGAGTTTTAGTAGGATAAAACTATTTTCTAGTTGTTTGCTTGAAGTAATGAAAGCCTTGTATTGAGTTCATTGATTTTCTTTGATTTTATTATGAGTGATAGAATTTATTGCTAGTATGTCCGCTTATATGAATGCTATGTCTGTTTAATATAGATTTTCAATGGAGTGACGAATAGTTCTACCAAGTTTTAAGTCTGAGAGCGTTGTTATCTTCATCAAGTAATACCAGGCAAGTTCACTTTGACCATGCTTTCATACCTATGTTTTTATCGCATTTAGTGGCATCTTTGCAACAATCCCTCCAGTAGTGATATTGATTTCTTGTAGTTGAGTAGCATGCCTGAGGTAGGAACCCATCTCCCTGTTACCAAGCCCGAGACGTAATTTAGTTTATTGCTACGCTATAGTAGACGGGGTTTGATATGAGTGCTCGGGAGTGGTGTGAGAATGAAGGACTCTACGTCAATGACGACAACTTCATGATGGCATCTGCCAGGACTGCATCTTCAAGGCCTCAAGACTTCAAGACTCGAGACAAGAATTCAATACACACTACTGGGTGAAGGACGGTTTACGGGCACCCTGGAGAAACCAGTGGATGGCCGGGATGCATGGAGAAGCGCCATGACATCTTGCGGAAAGCTTCACCCAGACTCAAAGAGACAGAAGAATACTTCATGCCCGGAAGCTTACATGCAACCGCAAGTCACTAAGGGCTCTGGCTTGGTTGACCTTAGGTGTGACTCGGTTGGGGCGGTGCTAGCAGATGTAGAACTACGGTAGGATTGGATGAGCACCGGACGGTGGTCGAGAACTCTTGGAAGACCATGTTTGATCGTCTTGTTCTCAAACACCCTGAAGTGCGAGAACGTAAAGAGAGGGATCGAATCTTGCGGGTAAAGTGTACAAACCTCTGCAGAGGGTTAAAACCTAATTGATTAGCCGTGTCCCCGGTTACGGACAATTTGAGCATCTGGATTTGGATCTATCTCTGAACTCTCAACACCGGATTGATAACTTAATTATGGGCAACTTATGATGATTTTGGGCTATGAGACATCGGTTGGCGGAACCATGTCATGATAGAAAACTCATAGTACAGACTTCATTTATTCCTTTGATGTAGGGAAAATAAATCAACTTTTACGCAAACAAAACTCAGATACAGAGCCACATAGCCATACTGCATATAGTATAGTTTATCATCTGTTTTTCTATTATTGTGATCTTGCGGTACATTCAATGTCTTGACCTATCTCTGACTGCAACGTATCATGTTGCGTATACTTTCTTCCTACGAGTAAATGCAGTGCGGGGTTATGGTCTACACTCAACCTGCCGATGGCGTTGATGGGACTCCACACCTGATTGATTGTTTTCGCTGTGACTTATGAGGTATATATCAATTTTACGTTATTTATACATGTGATTGCACTTTTATATATACATTGATGTACTGTGTGTGCCAGCATACTGATCCAGGGATGGCATAGAAACACAGAGGCTTGACCATCTGAGGTCGGGTCGCTACAATCCGTTGCATGGAAATCCCTACTCCTCACGTTGATATCGATTGATGGGCATCTCCATAGCCCGTTGGTTAGCCGCATCAATGTGAGACTTTCTACTTTTTTGTCTTCTATATATTTACCTCTATCATCATACTCTATTCCACCCGTAGTGCTATATCCATGGATTGCGCTCATGTATTGCGTAAGGGTTGAAAAATCGGAAGCGCATTAAAAAGTATGAACCAATTGCTCGGCTTGTCATCGGGGTTGTGCATGATAAATACTTTGTGTTAAGAAGATAGAGCATGACAAGACTATATGATTTTGTAGGGATAGCTTTCTTTAGCGTTGATATTTTGAAACACATGTTTGTTTGTTGGGATGCCTGAGTATTGATGTCTTTATGTCAAATTATAGACTATTGCTTTGAATCACTTATGTCTGAATATTCATGACTTGATTAGATATATGATCAAGTTTATGCTAGGTAGCATTCCACATCAAAAATTATCTTTTTTATCATTTAACTGCTCGAGGACGAGCAGGAATTAAGCTTGGAGATGTTGATACGTCTCCGTCGTATTTATAATTTTTGATTGTTTCATGCCAATATTATACAACTCTCACATATTTTTGGCAACTTTTTATATGGTTTATTGGACTAACCTATTGATCCAGTGCCCAGTGCGAGTTCCTGTTTTTTGCATGTTTTTGTATCACAGAAAATCCATATCAAACAAAGTCCAAACGCTATAAATTTTACGGAGAATTATTTTGGAATATATGTGATTTTTGGGAGTTGGAATCATCACAAACGGAGGCCCACACAGCCAACAAGACACCAGGGCGCAACCCCGGAGCCAGGCGCGTGGTGGTGGGTTGTTCTCACCTCGTACGTCGGTTGGAGCTCTACTTCGGAGCAAGGAAACTTATATCCGGAAAAAAATCATGTTAAAATCTCAGCGCAATCAGAGTTACGGATCTCCCGGAATATAAGAAACGGTTTTCGGCCAGATCTAGGAACGCGAAACAGAAGAGAACAGCGAGGGAGGCCATGGACCAGAGGGGGAACTCTCCTCCCATCTAGGGGGGAGGCCAAGGAATAATAAGAAGGAGGGGGGGCTCTCTCCCGGTGGCGCCGGAACACTGTCGGGGCTAGGATCGTGATGGCGATCTACATCAACAATCTTGCTACCGTCAACACCAACTTTCTCCCCCTCTATGCAGCGGTGTGTAACACCTCTTTCCCCCGCTGTAATCTCTACTTAAACATGGTGCTCAACTCCATATATTATTTCCCAATGATCTATGGTTATCCTATGATGTTTGAGTAGATCTGTTTTGTCCTATGGGTTAATTGTGATCTTGGTTGGTATGATTATATATTTTATTTATGGTGCTGTCCTACGGTGCCTCCGTCTCGCACAAACGTGAGGGGCACCCGCTGTAGGGTGTTGCAATATGTTCATAATTCGCTTATGGTGGGTTGCGAGAGTGACAGAAGCTTAAAGCCGAGTAGGTGGGGTGTTGCGTATGGGAGTAAAGAGGACCTGATACTTAATGCTATGGTTGGGTACCACGACCTTAATGATCTTTAGTAGTTGCGGATGATTTCTAGGGGTCCAATCATAAGTGCATATGATCCAAGTAGAGAAAGTACGTTAGCTCATGCCTCTCCCTCATATAAAATTACAATAATGATTACCGGTACTTGTTATCGATTGCCTAGGGACAAATTACTTTCTTATTGACAAAAGCTATCCACTTTTATTACCTTGCAATTTATTCATAGTTTTATTCCCACAAAGTACTCGTGGTTTTATTCTTGCAAAATAGTTGCATACTTGTTTCCAGTAAAGCAAACGTCAAGTGTGCATAGAGTTATATAGGTGGTCAATAGAACTTGAGGGAATATTTGTTCTGCCTTTAGCTCCTCGTTGGGTTCGACACTCTTATTTATCGAAGAAGGATACAAACGATCCTCAATACTTGTGGGTTATCAAACATCACCTTTTTGGCATGTCATATTTTAATGAGTGCTCACAATTACAAAAGATATCCAAGATAGTATATTTATATGTGAAGCATCTCTTTCTTTATTACTACCTATTAATTGCAACAATAACCAAAACTATATTTGTCGACTCTCAACAACGTTTGTTCATCAAACTCTTTATATGTGAAGTCATTACTTTCCATAAGATCAATATATGGTCTTTTTATTTATTTCTATTCTTTCTTTTATTTAATTCCCACAAGATCATAGCAAGAAATCAAAGCCCTCAACTCAAAACTACTCTTTATTATATATAACCCAGACTCGATTACATAGATAGAGATCGAAACAAAACTCAAAGCTAGATCATACTAAAACTCTATTCTAGTAGATCAAGATATAACCAAAAGGATCCAACTAAGAAAAATGATAAAGGTAAAGATGTGATGGTGATACGATACCGGGGCACCTCCCCCAAGCTTGGCAGTTGCCAAGGGGAGAGCCCATACCCATGTATTTATGTCTGTTTCTTCGGAGGTGGTGATGGCGGAGTTGTTGATGATGTATGCTTGTCGTCCATCTTCCAGGGCATAGGCTCACCATCATAGAAGGATGAACGAGTCTCCGGGATCCCAAATCTGCAGCCAAACTCATCCTCTTGAATCTATATTCATACTCACAGTTTTGGTTTTGCATGTCATAGATCTGGGCCTGGAGGTGCTCGATTTTCTCGTGAAGCTTGAAGATGGCCTCACCGATGTTTTTGGCTTCAAGCTTGTGATTATTGGTGAACTCCGCGATCATCATGTGATTGGCGTTGAGTCCAAGTTCCACCATCCCTTGGCACTTGAAAACTTATTGCTCCATTGCTTCGAGTCTTGTCTCCACGCTTCCGGTCTTGTTCGGTCCCTCAACGTTGCGGATGTGCAGCACCCCCTCACACATCTCAATGGTTTGAGGGTGTTGTGGCACCTCCGCAAGGTAGGGGTTGATGACCTTCTCAAAAAACTTGTCCTTAGGGACGCTTGGAGACGTCACGGTGATCTAAATCTGTCAAAAACACAGATCGAAACAAGAACATAAGATATTGTCGTGGTACGGTGGTCAAAACTTTTAGGAGATTATATAATGAAGTTTTACCGACCAAAAGAAGTATCATGCAAGAAAACAGAGTCCCGAGGGCACATGAGGTGCCTACAAGGCAGGGGCGCGCCCTCCACCCTTATGGTCTCCTCGTGTCTCTTTCGGACTACTTTTAATTTTCCTAATTTTTAAATTCCAAAACAGAGAAAAATTATCATTGGAAATGATTTGGAGTCGGTTTACTTACTTTACCACATACCTATTCCTTTTCAGAGTCTGAAACATTCTGGAAAGTGTCCCTTATGTACTCCTCCAGTGTTACGCTGTCAATTATATTGGTCTCAACATTTATGGGATTACGTGAGATATAGTGTTTGATTCTTTGACCGTTTACCACCTTCGGATTTGTGCCTTCGGTGTTGTTGATTTTTATGGCACCGGAATGATAGACCTCCTCGATAATGTAAGGGCCTTCCCATTTAGAGAGAAGTTTTCCTGCAAAAAAATCTTAAACGAGAGTTGTATAGCAAAACATGATCACCTACATTAAACTCATGCTTTTGTATCCTCTTGTCATGCCATCTTTTAACTTTTTCTTTAAACAACTTGGCATTCTCATAGGCTTGAGTTGTCCATTCATCAAGTGAGCTACTGTCAAATAACCTCTTCTCACCGGCAAGTTTGAAATCATAATTGAGCTCTTTAATAGCCCGATATGCCTTGTGTTCTAGTTCAAGAGGTAAGTGACAAGCCTTTCCATAAACCATTTTATACGGAGACATACCCATAGGATTCTTATAAGCAGTTCTATAAGCCCATAACGCATCATCAAGTTTCTTAGACCAATTCTTTCTAGATCTATTAATAGTCTTTTGCAAAATCAATTTAATCTCTCTATTGCTCAATTCTACTTGACCACTAGACTGAGGATGATATGGAGATGCAATTCTATGGTTGACATCATATTTAGCAAGCATTTTACGGAAAGCACCATTAATAAAATGTGAACCACCATCAATCATTAAATATCTAGGGACTCCAAACCTCGGAAAAAATAACTTATTTAACCATCTCAATAGAAGTGTTATGATCAGCACTACTAGTTGGAATAGCTTCTACCCACTTAGTGACGTAATCAACAACAACTAAAATATGTGTATACCCATTAGACGAAGGAAAAGGTCCCATATAATCAAAGCCCTAAACATCAAATGGTTCAATAACAAGTGAATAATTCATAGGCATTTCCTGACGTCTACTAATATTACCAATTCTTTGGCATTCATCACAAGACAAGACAAACATACGAGCATCCTTGAAGAGAGTAGGCCAATAAAAATCGGATTGCAATACCTTATGTGCAGTTCTATCTCCAGCGTGGTGTCCTCGTAAGACTCGGAGTGGCACTTGTGTAACATCTGTTCATGTTCATGCTCAGGTACACAACGTCTAATAACACCATCTACTCCTTCTTTATAAAGGTGTGGGTCATCCCAAAAGTAATGTCTTAAAGCATAGAAAAACTTTTTCTTTTGCTGGTATGTGAAAGTAGGTGGTATAAATTTAGAAACAATGTAATTAGCATAATCAACATACCATGGAGTATTATGAGAAGCATTTATGACAGCTAATTGCTCATCAGGAAAGCTATCATCAATAGGCAGTGGGTCATCAAGAACATGCTCTAACCTAGACAAGTTATGCAGAACGGGTTCTCAGCTCCCTTTCTATCAATAATATGCAAATCAAATTCTTGTAACAAGAGAACCCATCTAATAAGTCTAGGTTTAGCATCTTTCTTTTCCATAAGATATTTAATAGAAGCATGATCAGTGCGAACAGATACTTTGGAATCAACAATATAAGATCTAAACTTATCACATGCAAAAAAAATGCTAAAAATTATTTTTCAGTAGTAGCATAATTTCTTTGGGCACTGCCTAGAGTCTTACTAGCATATTGAATAACATTCAATTTCTTATCAACTCTTTGCCCTAGAACAGCACCAACAACATAATCACTAGCATCACACATAATTTCAAAGGGTAAATTCCAATCAGGTGGTTGAACAATAGGTGCAAAAATCAAGGCTTTCTTAAGTATTTCAAATGCTTCTACGCAATCATCATCAAAAACAAAAGGAACATCTTTTTGCAAGAGATTAGTGAGAGGCCTAGAAATTTTAGAGAAGTCTTTCATAAACCTCCTATAGAAACCAGCATGACCAAGGAAACTTCTTATACCTTTGACATCTTTAGGACATGACATCTTTTCAATAGCATCTACTTTAGCTTTATCAACTTCAATACCTCTTTCAAAAATTTTATGCCCCAAGACAATACCTTCATTAACCATAAAGTGGCACTTCTCCCAATTCAAGACAAGATTAGTTTCTTCACATCTCTGCAAAACTCGATCAAGGTTTCTTAAGCAATCATCAAAGGAAGTTTCATAAATGGAGAAATCATCCATGAAAACCTCAACAATCTTTTCTCAAAAGTCAGAGAATATAGCAGTCATACATCTTTGAAAGGTAGCAGGTGCATTGCATAAACCAAAAGGCATATGTATATAAGCAAAAGTACCGAAAGGGCAAGTAAAAGTGGTCTTTTCTTGGTCCTCTTTTGACACAGGTTTTTGAGAGAAACCAGAATAACCATCTAGAAAGCAAAAATGTGTATATTTGGATAGTCTTTCTAGCATTTGATCAATAAAAGGTAGAGGGTAATGATCTTTTCTAGTAGCTTTGTTCATTTGCGAAAATCAATTACCATTCTATAACCTGTAACAATTCTTTGTGGAATCAATTCACTCTTATCATTAGGAACAATAGTAATACCTCCCTTCTTAGGGACACAATGAACAGGACTTACCCATCTACTATCAGCAATGGGATAAATTATACCTGCCTCCAGAAGCTTTAGTATTTCATTTCTTACCACTTCTTTCATCTTAGGATTTAACCGTCGTTGGTGATCAACAACTGGCTTAGCATCATGCTCCAAATTAATTTTGTGCTGACATAGAGTGGGACTAATGCCCTTAAGATCATTAAGAGTATATCCAATAGCAGCACGGTGCTTCTTCAGAGTTTTCAATAATTTATTTTCTTCATGCTCTAAAAGGTTAGCACTAATAATAACAGGATATATCTTCTTTTCATCAAGATAAGCATATTTCAGGTATCAGGTAATTGTTTAAGCTCAAACACGGGATCACCCTTGGGTGGAGGAGGATCCCCAAGGACTTCAGCAGGCAAATTGTGTTTCAAAACAGTCCCTTGATTAAAGAATATTTCATTTATTTCCTTTCTTTCATTCATAAACATATCATTTTCACTGTCTAGCAAATATTGTTCTAAAGGATTAGTAGGAGGCTGTAGGATCGAAACTATGTCTAGAGGGGGGGTGATTAGACTACTTGACCAAATAAAAATCTAGCCTTTTCCCAATTTTAATTCTTGGCAGATTTTAGAAACTTAGCACAAGTCAAGCAACCAACCTACACATGCAATTCTAAGAGTATAGCAGCGGAATGTAAAACAATTGCATATGAAGGTAAGGGAGGAGTTTGGAGGGAGAAAACGCAATGTAGACACAGAGATTTTTTATCCGTGGTTCCGATAGGTGGTGCTATCGTACATCCACGTTGATGGATACTTCAACCCAAGAAGGGTAACGGTTGCGCGAGTCCACGGAGGGCTCCACCCACGAAGGTTCCACGAAGAAGCAACCTTGTCTATCCCACCATGGCCATCGCCCACGAAGGACTTGCCTCGCTAGGGTAGATCTTCACGAAGTAGGCGATCTCCTTGCCTGTACAAACTCCTTGGTTCAACTCCACAATCTTGACGGAGGCTCCCAAGTGACACCTAACCAATCTAGGAGACACCACTCTCCAAGAGGTAATAGATGGTGTGTTGATGATGAACTCCTTGCTCTTGTGCATCAAATGATAGTCTCCCGAACACTCAACTCTCTCTCATAGGATTGGTTTTGGTGGAAAGATGATTTGAGTGGAAAGCAACTTGGGGAAGGCTAGAGATCAAGATTTATGTGGTTGGAATGGAATATCTTGACCTCAACACAAGTGTAGGTGGTTCTCTCTTAGAAAATGTATGTTGGAAGTTTAGGCATGTTCTGATGCCTCACTCCATGAATGAAGAGTGGGTGGAGGGGTATATATAGCCTCCACTCAAAATCTAACTGTTACACACAAATCACCAAACTTGGTGGGACCGAAATATAAAACTAGGTCGGACCGATTTGGTTCATAATGTGACCATTAGGACTTTCGGTGGGACTGATGTCGTTAGGGTTAGGGCATAACGTAATCTCGGTGAGACCGATTACACAAACTCGGTTGGACCAATTTTGGTAATAAGCTAACTGAGGTTCTCTTCTTCCTTGTTCTAGTAGCTGCCTTGGGCAAGTTACTAGGTGTGCTCCTGCTGCCCTCATCATAGCTTCTGGAGGGACTAGTGCCCTCACTCATTTGAACATGCTCTTCAGACTTGTTCTGGCTGTCACTTTGATCAGACATCTTGCAGGCAAACTGTCAGCAGACCTTGTGAATAGGTTGTAGATGAGGTAGAGTAGATGAGCATCACAAAGTACAGATGTTTTGCAAAACAATTGAGTCAAAAAGCTTAGTTTTAGTTCTCTACATAAGTGATCTTCGAGCTACCGAATTGACAAACTCGGTGATACCGAAGCAACACTTGGAACCTAAACTAGTGAACTCGGTTGGGCCGAGTCACAGTTTTGTGGCACCGAGATTGCTAGGGTTTCATAGAATCTTGAACTCGGTCACACCGATTTGCACGTTTTGGTCAGACCGAAAAGCGCATGTGCAATGGCCTAAGCCGAATCGGTGAGACCGATTTCTACATTTCGGTCGGTCCGAGATGAGTTCTGCGGAGAGCTAACCCTAAAATTTTCAAATCAATCTAGACCTAAGAAAGTTTTAGCTGGACAGGATGATTTCATACGTGGCAAGAATCATGGCAAAGCAATGTGCTACGTATCAGAGTTAAGGAATAGCACAAAGGATCAAGTTCATACCCTAATTCAGCGGTGAACTTGCTACGGCGGCAACGGCGGGGCAGATTGCCGTTGACGGCGGCGGAAACCAGCGGCGCGAGGTCACTGGCGGCGAGAAGACGATCCGGAGACCCGAGGCGGTAGAGCAGGATACGCACAGGCTGAGAGGTTTCGAAGGAATTTCCAAAATCTCACTCGTGAGTATTTATATCCCGACCCTGTCGGTGTGACCGAGTGGAACAACTCGGTGGCACCGAGATGCAAACTATGACGATTCCATCGCAACTTCGGTGTGACCAAAAAGTTCTAATCGGTTGCACTGAGATTGAAAACCTAGATCAACTTAGTGATCTCAGTGTGACCGAAGTGGATGACTCGGTCATACCAAAATGCACAAAGATGTTTTGGAAGTTTAAGTCTATGACGAATCGGGGACTCCGAGTGCTCCTCACACAGAGTGGTTCGAATCTAACTTGATCAAACTTTGTGATGTAGCATGAATGGAGTTTGAGACGAGGAAATCATAGATAGCTAGAGGGAGTTCTTAGGCATTCTTGTCCATCCATTTGGTAAAAGAAAAAAAACCAAACAATCAAAGCTACAAATGGATGTCCTCGAATGAGTAAAATATGCATCCAACATGCTCACACAATCAAAAGACAAATGAAATATGTGACAAAGCATGCACAAACACTCTAGCATCTATCAAGCAATTTGGTGATGACTATGTCATCTATATATGAGTATATTGACTTAGGAGTCAAATGAGAACATTTGATCATAGGTCATACTCATCATTTAAGCACAAGTGGGGTTACCACTTTTACATAAAGCATTGTTGTGCTCACACCATTGGAGTTGCTTTATCTCAATTGATTAGAGTAAAGCTCCCCCTAGATGTGATATCCCCCCTAAGAGGGATGAACTAACCTTGGGTTTTGTCGCTGATGACTTCATGTAGGTGTTGAAGATGTGGGTGCTCAATGTTGATGTAAATCATTCGGAGCAATCCTTTGGAGTGAGTTGCACTTTCAATACCTATACGGGTTAGTCCCACAAGGTACAAGCAAGGATATCCATAGACATAGAGTGATGTTCACACAAGATGATGTCCATGAAAGCATTAGGTTACCTTGTCCCTTGTCTTACCAACAATAGGGTTTGTGACTCTTTGAACTAGTGCAAGATACGGAAGTTGTTTGCACTTGTCATTGCCAAAATGATAAGAGTGAAATATGTTGGCGGAGTCACCCTCAAGAATTCTCTAGTTCTTCTTCTTCGGGATCCACACCATCTTGATGGGAATCCTTGGAGTTGTAGTCGTACTTGATGAATTATAACTTGATGTAGTCTTGGGAACCCACTTGACCAAGGCCTTAGGAGCTTCTTCAAATGCATCAATCTCCTCTTGAAGCTTGTCCTTGCCTTTTTGCTTGTGGTCTTGTGGTGGAAGATCATCTTGATCTTGTGTTCCTTGGAAGGAAGTAGGATCATACTTCTCTTGTTGAGGAACAAACTTTGTCTTGGGGAATTGATCTTCTCCCCACTCAACTCCATTGGCATTGAACTTTCGTTCAAAACCAACACATTGATTCTTCCGGTGTCTTCCTTGCTTGCGTACAATTTCCTCAAATTGCTTACTTCCGGCAAGACTCTTGTAAACACCTTTCTCTATAATTCCCTTCAATAAGCTATTTTCTTGCTCAAGAGTAACTTGGCTAAGAGAATCATTAGTGGAATCAAGAGAACTACTAGAATCAACAATATTGGATTTTGCATGATTGTTGTTACTACTAGAGGAAGAATCTTTCTTGTTCTTGTTGCTATATTTAACTTGTGGCACGTAAGTAGACAAGAGTAAACTCTTGGCAATGTAATAAGAACTTTTCTTGCGAATATCATCATTGATTGCTTTTAAGAACTCATGCTCTTGCTCAAGGTTGAGCTTTTCAAAGTGTAGCTTCTCATGAGTCTTTAAAAGTTCTCGATGATCTTCCAAGGTAGTTTCATGAGGTAACTTAAGAGTGTTTAGTTCTTTAGTTAGACGGTCAATCTCCTTCCTATCATCGTCATTCGTTTTATCTTGATTATCATGATTAATAGAAAGTTCATCATAGTTTTCATAACTAGAGTTGTCAACAAGTAAATCATCAGATCCTAGCAATTCATCTTCATCACTATTGAAATCAAGATACTCGGGGTGTGTTACCTTTGGACCTTTAGCCATAAAGCATCTCCCAATTCCTTCATTTGGTGAGTCAAATATGTCGTAGGAGTTGGTTGTCACAAGTGCTAGTCCGGCAACACCTTCATCTTGAGTATATTCGGAGTCGGAGTGATAACTTCTTTCGGAGTGATGGTCGGAGTCGGAACCGGATACCCATTCACCAACATGAGCTTGGTGTCTTATTTTTGTGTAGCTCCTAGATGACTTGTCCTTCCTCTCCGAATCCTTGCTTCTCCGAGAGGGTCTTCATTCATAATGATCATCTCTACTCCTTTCTCTTGGTGGTGATTCTTCTCTCCTACTCCTTCTTTTGGGAGAATCTTCTCTTCTTTTGTAGGGAGCCGTACAGTCATTGGAATAGTGTCCGGGTCTTCCACAATTGTAGCAATTACGCTCACGACTAGAAGATCTTTTGTCATTGTAGGACCTTGACTTGGAGCTTCTTTCCTTGCTTCTACTCTTGTAGAATTTGTTGAAGTTCTTCACCATTAGACTCAACTCTTCATTGAAGGTTTGCTTCTCACTTGATGATGTAGGGGCTTCACATGAGGCTTTGTAAGCACCACTTGACTTGTTGTGGAGCTCTTCCTTATCCTTGAGTGACATCTCATGAGCAATTCTTCCAATGACTTCCGTTGGCTTGAGATCTTTGTAGTTGGGCATCATTTGGATCAATGTGCACACGGTATAATATTTTCCATCCAAGGATCTTCTTGATGATGAATATATCGGTCATCTCTTCACTACCTAAGCCGACAATCTCATTTGTGATGAGAGCAAGCCTAGAGTACATTTCAGCAACACCTTCACCATCCTTAATTTTGAAATTTTCTAGTTGACTTTGAAGCATATCCAGTTTGGATTCCTTGACGGAGTCGGTACCTTCGTGCATATCAATCAAAGTATCCCAAATTTCCTTTGCATTCTCAAGACGACTGATTTTGTTGAATTCTTCGGGGCACAATCCGTTGAAGAGAATATCACAAGCTTGAGCATTGTGTTGCAGCATCTTCAACTCTTCCGCGGTAACTTCACGGTTCGGTTTTCTCCCATCAAAGAATTCACCTTGCAAGCCAATACACACAATAGCCCAAACGGCGGGGTTATGTCCAAGAATATGCATTTTCATCTTATGCTTCCAACTAGCAAAATTAGTACCATCAAAGTAAGGACCTCTACGGTGGTAATTTCCTCGCTAGACGCCATACTCTCCTAGGTTGTGAAACCAAGGCTATGACCACCAAAAGCTATGGAAATCAAAGCAAATGGAGACCAAAGCTCTGATACCACTTGTAGGATCGAAAGTATGTCTAGAGGGGGGTGATTAGACTACTTGACCAAATAAAAATCTAGCCTTTTCCCAATTTTAATTCTTGGTAGATTTTAGCAACTTAGCACAAGTCAAGCAACCAACCTACACATGCAATTCTAAGAGTATAGCAGCGGAATGTAAAACAATTGCATATGAAGGTAAAGGGAGGAGTTTGGAGGGAGAAAACGCAATGTAGACACGGAGATTTTTTATTTGTGGTTCCGATGGGTGGTGCTATCATACATCCACGTTGATGGAGACTTCAACCCACGAAGGGTAACGGTTGCGCGAGCCCACGGAGGGCTCTACCATGAAGGGTCCACGAAGAAGCAACCTTGTCTATCCCACCATGGCCATCGCCCACGAAGGACTTGCTTCACTAGGGTAGATCTTCACGAAGTAGGCGATCTCCTTGCCCGTACAAACTCCTTGGTTCAACTCCACAATCTTGATGGAGGCTCCCAAGTGACACCTAACCAATCTAGGAGACACCACTCTCCAAGAGGTAATAGATGGTGTGTTGATGATGAACTCCTTGCTCTTGTGCTTCAAATGATAGTCTCCCCAACACTCAACTCTCTCTCATAGGATTGGATTTGGTGTAAAGATGATTTGAGTGGAAAGCAACTTGGGGAAGGCTAGAGATCAAGATTTATGTGGTTGGAATGGAATATCTTGACCTAAACACAAGTGTAGGTGGTTCTCTCTCAGAAAATGTATGTTGGAAGTGTAGGCATGTTCTTATGGCTCTCTCCACGAATGAAGAGTGGGTGGAGGGGTATATATAGCCTCCACACAAAATCTAACTATTACACACAAATCACCAAACTCAGTGGGACCGAATTATAAAACTCGGTTGGACCGATTTGGTTCATAATGTGACCGTTAGGATTTTCGGTGGGACCGACACGTCAACTCGGTGGGACTGATGTCGTTAGGGTTAGGGCGGCATAACGTAATCTCGGTGAGACCGATTACACAAACTCGGTTGGACCGATTTTGGTAATAAGCTAACCAGAGAGTTGCTCAGGCAAACTCGGTGGGACCGATTCGCTCATCTCGGTTGGACCAAATGTTACGAAGGGGAAATAGAGAGTTTGCATTGCAATCTTGGTGGGACCGATCGCTCATCTCGGTTGGACCGAAACTTTACGAAGGGAAACAGAGAGATTACAATCCCATCTCGGTGAGACCGAGATCCCTATTGGTGAGACCGAAAAGACTAGGGTTTGTGGCAGTGGCTATGTCAAGTGAACTCGGTGGCGCCGGATTGATCAAATCGGTGGGGCCGAGTTTGACTTTTGGTTTGGGACATAAGTGGATATGAGAAAGTAGTTGAGGGTTTTTGGAGCATATCACTAAGCATTTTGAGCAAGAAACTCATTAAGCAACACCTCACCCCCTCTTAATAGTATTGGCTTTTCCTATGGACTCAATGTGATCTTGGATCACTAGAAATAAAATGTAGAGTC
The DNA here is from genome assembly GCA_021605145.1 of Aegilops bicornis. Taxonomy (NCBI): domain Eukaryota; kingdom Viridiplantae; phylum Streptophyta; class Magnoliopsida; order Poales; family Poaceae; genus Aegilops; species Aegilops bicornis. The sequence goes on from CM038673.1 coordinate 500,380,093, forward strand.
TTGTGCTTTGAGCTTGAGCCAATCCTTTTGTCCTTAGCATTTTGAGGGGTCCACTTTCTTAATCCATGCCATGCCAATCATTGAGCTTTCCTGGAATATTTATCTTGAAATAGCATTAGCTCAATGAGCTATATGTTGTTAGGAATTACCAAAACCACCCAGGGATAGTTACACTTTCAGAGGCACGGCAATAGAAGCAAGACCAATAATTTCATCCTTACTAGGCAATTCTTCGTCATGGGGTTATCTACAAAAATTAGAGAAATTAATATCATGAGACATATCCCCTAAACCAACAGTAACAATATCTTTCTCACACTCTATCTTAGCATTAACAATATTCAAGAAAGGTCTACCAAATATAATGGGACAAAAATCATCTTGTGGGGAAGCAAGAACAAGAAAATCAGTAGGGTATTTTATTTTCCCACACAAGACCTCAACATCTCTAACAATCCCAATTGGTGATATAGTATCTCTATTGGCAAGCTTAATAGTAACATCAATATCTTCTATCTCAAAGAAAAGTGCAATATCATTCATAATTTCTTTATATAAAGTAAAAGGAATTACACTCACACTAGCACCCACATCACATAATCCATGATAACAATGATCTCCTATTTTAACTGAAACAACGGGCATGCCAACAACGGGACTATTTTTATCTTTAATATCGGGTTTACCAATTCTAGTAGCTTCATCACAAAAATAAATAACATGCCCATCAATATTATCGACCAAGACATCTTTAACCATAGAAATACTAGGTTCAACTTTAATTTGCTCAGGGGGTGTAGGTGTTCTAGTATAACTCATACGAACCATAGTTGAAGCTTTAACATGATCCTTTATTCTAACAGGAAAGGTGGTTTCTCAATATAAGCAGTAGGAACAATAGGATCAACATTATAAGTAATAGTTTCTTCTTCAACTTTAATAGGTTCTACTACTTTAACTTCAATGGGAGGATGATATTTAAACCACTTATCCTTTGGGAGATCAACATGAGTAGCAAATGATTCACAGAAAGAAGCTACTATCTCAGAGTCAAGTCCATATTTAGTGCCAAAGTCATAAAAAGCATCGGTATCCATAAAAGATTTAACACAATCAAACTTAAGGTTTATACCTGGCTCCTTACCTTCGTCGAGTTCCCAATCTTCAGAGTTGTGTTTAATTCTTTCCAATAAATCCCATTTGAATTCAATATCCTTCTTCATAAAAGAACCAGTACAAGAAGTATCGAGCATGGATCGATCATTATGAGAAAGCCGAGCATAAATTTTTTGAATAATAATTTCTCTTGAGAGCTCATGATTGGGGCATGAATATAACATTGACTTAAGCCTCACCCAAGCTTGAGCGATACTTTCTCCTTCACGAGGCCAAAAATTATATATATATATATATATATATATATAATTACGATCACAATGAACCAGATGCATAGGATAAAACTTCTGATGAAATTCCAATTTCAATCGGTTGTAGTTCCATGATCCAATATCATCACATAGCCTATACCATGTCAATGCCTTTCCCTTCAAAGGTAAAGGGAAGAACTTATTCTTGACAACATCCTCGGGCATACCTGCAAGCTTAAATAATCCACAAACTTCATCCACATAGATTAGGTGCATATCAGGATGTAATGTTCCATCTCCTGCATAAGGATTAGCTAGCAGTTTCTTTACCATACCCGAAGGAATTTCATAATAAATATTTTCAGTAGGTGCAGTAGGTTGAGGAGCAACTCTTTACTCTTTCGGTCGGGGTGAAGATACCCCGAACAAGCCCCCCAAAGTATTATTTTCCATAATAACAAATGACAGTAAATTTCAGCACACTATATAAATGTTTCCTTACCAAAGGCGCTTCACTCCCCGGCAATGGCGCCAGAAAAGAGTCTTGATGACCCATGAGTATAAGAGATCTATCATAGTCCTTTCAATAAGTAAGGGTGTCAAACCCAGCGAGGAGCAGAAGGAAATGACAAGCGGTTTTCAGCAAGGTATTCTCTGCAAGCACTGAAATTATCGGTGACAGATAGTTGTATGATGAGATAATTTGTAATGGGTAACAAGTAACAAAAGTAAATAAGGTGCAGCAAGGTGTCCCAATCCTTTTTGTAGCAAAGGACAAGCCTGGACAAACTCTTATATAAAGCAAAGCGCTCCCGAGGACACATGGGAGTTGTTGTCAAGTTAGTTTTCATCATGCTCATATGATTCGCATTCGTTACTTTGATAATTTGATATGTGGGTGGACCGGTGCTTGGGTGCTGCCCTTCCTTGGACAAGCCTCCCACTTATGATTAACCACTCTCGCAAGCATCCACAACTACGAAAGAAGAATTAAGATAAATCTAACCATAGCATGAAACATATGGATCCAAATCAGCCCCTTACGAAGCAACGCATAAACTAGGGTTTAAGCTACATCACTCTAGAAACCCATCATCTGCTTATTACTTCCCAATGCCTTCCCCTAGGCCCAAACAATGGTGAAGTGTCATGTAGTCGACGTTCACATAACACCACTAGAGGAAAGACAACATAGATCTCATCAAAATATCGAACGAATACCAAATTCACATGATTACTTATAACAAGACTTCTTCCATGTCCTCGGGAACAAACGTAACTACTCACAAAGAATATTCATGTTCAAAATTAGAGGAGTATTAATTATCATTAAGGATATGAACATATGATCTTCCACCGAATAAACCAACTAGCATCAATTACAAGGAGTACTCAACACTACTAGCAACCCACAGGTACCAATATGAGGTTTTGAGAGAAAGATCAGATACAAGAGATGAACTAGGGTTTGAGAGGAGATGGTTCTGGTGAATATGTTGATGGAGATTGACCCCCTCTCAATGAGAGGATCATTGGTGATGACGATGGCGATGATTTCCCCCTCCCGAAGGGAAGTTTCCCCGGTAGAACAGTTCCGCCGGAGCCCTAGATTGGTTCTGCCCAAGTTCCGCCTCGAGACGGCGGCACTTCTTCCCGAAAGCTTCCTTCTTATTTGTTCCCAGTTCAAAACACACCATATAGTAGAAGATGGGCGTCGGGGGCCTGCCAGGTGGCCCACAAGACCAGGGGGCACGCCTAGGGGGTAGGGCGCGCCCTCCACCCTTGTGCATGGCAGGTGGCCCCCCTCTGGTGCTTTGTTTGCCCAATATTTTTCATATATTCCAAAATTATTCTCCGTGAAGTTTCAGGACTTTTGGAGTTGTGTAGAATATGTCTCTAATATTTGCTCCTTTTCTAGCCCAGAATTCCAGTTGCCGGCATTCTCCCTCTTCATGTAAACCTTATAAAATAAGAGAGAGAAGTCATAAGTATTGTGATATAATGTGTAATAACAGCCCATAATGCAACAAATATCAATATAAAAGCATGATGCAAAATGGATGTATCACTAGTGCCCCAAATAAATCGATGCAAAAGAAGCCTGCACATAAGCCAAGACCGACTATGCCAATGTCCTCAGAGACTCAGCCTAAATCGTCAAAGGCTTCAGCTCCAAAGGTTTCTGCACCGAAAGTTACAAAAGCTTCAGTGCCTCCTCCTTCATCAAGTTCCTCAATGGCAGCAGTCAGAGATTCAACACCGGTCCCGCTCGCGTCTTGCCAGCGCATCGAGGGCTTTCATACATCCACCATCTCTGCATCAAGTGCCTCGGCTTCCGGACCAGCAACTTCTTCAACACCCAAGCTGAAGCGAAAGGCAACTGATGGCCATGGTTCTAGGACAAGTCCCAAGAGAAAGGCTGTTGTGCCTCAAGTTGATGAACACGGGCTCGCTGACGAAGATGAGCTCGCGGAGTTCCTCAGAAGAAAACACAAGCAGGCTGCTATTGTCAAGAGTTCTTCTGTTCCTATGCTGCTGGACCCGAAGAAACTGCTAGATTTCATTGACATTTGGTGCACCAATCCAGAGACTCCTCTTGATGACCTCAGCCTCCCTCCTGGTCCAGGCCATATGATTTCTTCATTCATATTGAATGACAAATACAAGATTGCAGAAGCTAAACTAGTGCACAAGCAGAAAGTGCAAAAGGAGAAGGAGGTGAGCAAGAACATGCTTTCAATATCTCCTCAACAGCTCGTGACACTTCAGTCTGAAATTCTTCAGTTGTCCGAGGAATATTAAAGGCAAGCCAATGATTTGTTGTGGCCTCAAAGAATGATTCATCACTGCCTCAACTAAGGTAGTTGAAGACCACAACAAGAGAGAAGCCACCAAGTTTGGCTCTGCTCCACCATCAAGTTCATCAGCTCCACCACCAACCACACAGTCCAGTGAGACTGTGCCTTTATCTACTGAAGCTAATGTCAGGGCAATTGAAGAAGTTGTGCCTGAAGAAACTAAAAGGGCAACGGATAATGTTGCTTCTGAAGAAACTCCCAGGGAAACTGAAGAAGATGTGCTTGAAGAAACTGAAAGGGCAACGAATAATGTTGCTTCTGAAGAAACTCCTAGGGCAACTGAAAGTGTTGCGCCTGAAGAAATTGCCAGGGTGACTGCATTAGTCACGCCTGATGAAACTGCTCCAACCAGTTCCTCGGCAGCAGCTCAACCAACGGCTTCATCATTGAAGCTTATCACTCTTCCTTCTGCAACAGAAGCGAAGAAGACGAAAGCTGCTGAGCGAGAAGCTAAGAAGAGAAAGGAATCAGCTCCACCGATGCCTGAATCACTGAAGAAATTTAAGACGACAACATTGTCTTCAATTTTCATTCCCATTGATGCAATTCTAATCTCATCAGCACCCGTACTCGTAACCCTGAGAATCTTCAAATGGTTCCATATGGGGTGGAATGTGAAATCCCTCAGGCTGATGAAGATGAACAAGATACCCATTCTGCTGCTACCACGGAGCAAATGGATGAGGAAAATGAGGCTGGCACTGATGTATTTGCCCCTTAAGAAACTATTCAAACCCCTCAACATACTCCGCTGATTGAAGAAAATGAGGAGGAAATGGATATCGATGGTGAAACAACTCCTCCACTCCATGACAATATTGGGAAGCAGCTCACCCAAATTCGCCCCTCACCACTCCCCTCACGACAGAGCCTCAGTTGCCACAACGCATGGAAGAAATTCCAACTGGCTCTAAAGAACAACGACCCTTGCTCCAAAGCATCCCTGAAGAATTTCCAGCTACAGCAGCTGATGAAATTGCTCATGATGACCCTGATGTCGATTCATCAATGCATCTCCTCCCCGTGTAGACTGAATCCCCTTAGCCGACACTGACACAGCACCAACTGCTACTGCTGAGGAAGTTGCTCGTGCTATGGCCATCACTGATCCAAATGACTCAACTGGGCCTCCACGGCCAGTTCTTGATGTCATAAAGAAAAGGCACAATCTTCAACTTGTCCCAGTTATGCCCTCAATTGACAAAAGCCTCAAGCGGCCAAAATTTGAAAGCGCCAAGTTCTTCTATGAAAAGAATTTCTTCATTGGCGAGTCACCCTATGACTCGGCCAAGCTAAGGCATTTGAGATTCTGGACAAGGACGCAGATGAACTTCTATGCCTCACTGTTGTTTGATAAGAAGAAAGTGTTCCCGCATCGTCATATTCCTCATGTGGATATGGAATCAATTCCTTGCTTCCGACCTGTTTTGGCCATGATACATGATGCTGGACTACTAAACTTCTGCATAGATGTATGCGACTGGAATGAAGAACTTATTCTTCAGTTTTATGCTATTGTGCACTTCTCGGGCAATGCTGAAGATACTGCTACATGGGCTCTGGACTAGATGAGTGAAGACACTCACTATAAAGCACCTATTTGAATTACTTCGTGCTCTTCCAATGGATCCACCCCAAGAAGGAGCAAGAAGAATATATGAAGAAACTGAGCTGCCAAACCATTTGATACAAGTATTCATGAAGCCTATGGCTGATGTCAATGCACCAAGGACAACCTTCCTAGTGAAGGATTTGCTATATGTCACGAAGACTATGTATCGTATTCTGGCAAAAACCCTTAGTCCAATCAAAGGCCACAATTCCAACACTGAAGGAGTTGTGGGAGTCATGAAGAACTTGTTGTTCCACATCATACATGGCACTCCCATCAACATTCATGATTTCTTTATGAGGACTTTGGTCACTGTTGCTCAATCTCCGTTTTATTTGAAGCGCTGTGCACCATGGATTATGATATTCATCAGATCCCGGTCTTCAACCAACTACAAGGCTGATCGTCAGAATCACTTGAGTTATTTGCCAGATGTCAAAATTCTTCAAAGCACATTGTCCTCTGTTCCTGGCAAAGGCAAAGCAGTTATCGATGAAGGAATTCGTCCGCTTGATGTACAATTTCATCAACCTAGCTCCAGCTCCATAGCTGATGAATCTGCCAGCCAAGACACTGCAGCAAAAGCTTCAAGACCATCTTCTTCACCAGAAACGCGACGTGTAATGACTGGCTGTGAGCTGCTCATTAGTCTTCATCAGAAGCTTGACAAGCATCATCGATGGGTTAAGTGTCAATTTGCAGCTGTGCAAGCAAATATGATAGTGACGCATAACGTCGTCCACAAGAACAGATATTATCTCCATGAGATATTTGATAGCAGTTGGGCCACTCTTTCACATCTTGAAACAGAGGAAGAATTTGTTGCTGATGACTTTCAGATGAATTTCGTCTGGGCTGAACCGCCAAGGAAGAAATTCAAGAACACTAAAGTTCCTCCACTGATGCCAAGCTCTGAGTCTTCATCGCGCTCAACTGATGAAAATGAAGCCGTCGAAGACACTGTTGTTGGCCCCTCTGCACCGCGCAACCCCAACAATGCTGGTGCTCCTTCGTCCTCTCCTTGATGATTTTCTTCATGAGCGCCAGTTCTCAAATTCCTCATCTTTTGGTAATTTGATGACAAAGGGGGAGAAGTTTGAGTTAGTCTTCAAGTAGACATTATATGGGTTGTTTTTTGCTTAAGTTGCATCTCTTGAACTTTTCTGATTGTGCTCTTGATGAGTTGTAACTTAATAACTGTTGGTTGTCTGACTCTTATGCTTCATTTGACATGCATGCTTTATTCTTCAATATATATCTGCTCATGCATGCACAATTTCATCAGACACCAATTTTCATCATGCATTCATATTCTTCAGATATCTTATGATCATGCATGCATGATTGGTTTCCCAGATAAAGGGGGAGATCTCCACAAATTCAACCTGACATGTGCATTTGCAATCCAAAGCAAATTCCTCATATGCACATCTTCAGGGGGAGTTCCTCAATATCTTGTAACCAATTTCTTCAAACTTTGTACTTAAACTTCAATTATTTATACTCCCGCTGAAACCTAACCAATTTTTCATCAATCACCAAAGGGGGGAGATTGTAAGTGCATCAAGTGCCCCCTTAGTGGTTTTGGAGTATCGACGACAAATAGGTTGAGAAACTAATGAGTTTGTGAGTATACACAGGTGACAGAGTCACAGAATATTTGGTTCAACACATGGAAGATGACCCCTAAAAGTATATTTCTTCAAGTGAAGAAATTGGTGATGAAATTGGTACGGCCTTTGAAGAAATTGATGTGAAGACTTTGAAGCTTGAAGACTTTTGTTTTCATAGTTTCTTTTCTTCTTCTTTGAGTCATAGGAAAAACCATACTATTAAAGGGGGTCTAAGTGAATCATATTTCACATTTTCAAAGTGATGCTCAAACCTACTCAAACCTATACACAAAAGCCGCTTCGAGTGAAGCCTTTGGAAATCTCTAGTACAGATGACGCAATTGCTAGCGACAGTGACGAGGTTCATCTGGTCGCTGAAAAATTTGGTCACGCTAAGGAGTTAGGAGTTTGCCAGTACATTCTTCCTAAAAGTGAGGAAATTGAGTGCCCCAACGAATTTGAGAGTTCAAATTCTGAGCATTGCTGCGCTGCGTGCCAGCTGTTGAGTGGATCCTTATACTAACAATAGTCAAATCAAAGAAGGGCATTTATGACATTTTATGTCTGGTTGCCCCCTGGCTATAAATAGCCGCCCCCCCACAACCACTTGTTGGTTGGCTGCTCCTAGAGAACCTGACACTTGTCATAAGAGAGCAACCCATCCTCTGGCGACTTTGAGAGAATCCTAAGTGAGGAAAAACCCAGAGCCATAGTGATTGAGCATCACTGAAGAGATTGATCTGTGTGATCCGACGCCTACTACCTTTGAAGATTGTCATTCTTCCAAACGTTTAGACGTCAAGTTATGAGTGCACCAAAAGTCATTGTGGTGTGCCGGTGAACAAGTTTGTAAAGGTTTTGGAAGTCTACCTTGAAGACTTACCACGAGTGATTGGGCGAGGACTAAGTGACTTTAGATCAAGAGGAATATGGTGAGGACTGTGTGTCCTCTGAGTTGCGACTCAGCCGCCTCAACCAGACGTATAGTTGATGCAGCAACTGGAACTGGTCTACCAAATTCCATTGTCTTCACCGAGCCAACCTACTTTCAAATTCCTCAAGCCTCTCTTACGTTATTCCGCTGCTGATGAATTTGTGATCTGTGCTCTAACGAATTTGAACTGAAGAATTTCATCATGCTATCTTTATTTCCTCAGTTCATTTTCTTCATGCGTGTATGAATGTATGATTGCATGTTCTTCACCCTTACGTATCCTAATTGCATGTACTCTTATTCTGTGATGACTTAGTTTCCCTTGTGTGTCTATTTCTTCACTCTGATCTTTGTCAAATTCATCAGAGTTTGATGAATTTCTAAAAATCTCCCATTCACCCCCCCCCCCCCTCTGGGAGTAAACCTGCGCTTCCAAGGGTGCGGTCGCGAGTGCCTTGGATGTTGGCGATGAATTGCCTGCGAAGCTCATCCCATGAAGAGATTGACTCCTCGGGCAGGTTCATGAGCCAGGAACGCGTGCCATCCTTGAGAGCGATGCGAAACCAGTTCACCATAACTTTTTCGTCGCCGTTCACTGCCTTGATGCTCAGTACGTAGAGCTGGAGAAACTCCGTAGGGTTGGGGATGTCGTCGTATAGCGGGGGCTGCTCCGCTTGAACTTCACCGGCCAAACCACCTGGAGCAGCTCGCGAGTGAAAGCCCGGCAGCCGGCGATGCTTGTGGGCGCACCCCTCGCATGGGCGGCCTGGTCTTGGTGCCCTACCACCGTGACCTCTTGGGCGACCCAGTCCAGGCGCTAGCGTTGCCGCTCGAGGGACGCATGCGCATCAAGTGGCGCACGGTGCATGATCTGACAGCTGGTCTCATCTCGGGCCAGCGCATGCGCTCCGTGCAGCGGGTCGCGCGACTGCGCGTCATGCCGGAGCTCAGCGTCATCACCGCGCAAGGGAGGAGGCAGAGGTGCCCCGTGTGCCACGTCACCAGCACGAGATGGCGGAGGACGAAGCGAGTGGGGAGGCACCGGGGCCTCGCCCGCGGTGTTGACGAGCTCGGTGATGCGGCCAAGCCAGGCGTCATAGCCTTTGTTGGCCGGGTGGTAGCGCAGCATCTCGCACGCCCTGAGTAGCGCAACCTGCGCATTCGCCGGGCCACGACGGGCATGGGAGGACGAAGTTGTAGCTGGGGTGAGGGAAGGTGTGGCGGTATGGCCGTCGGGTTAAACAGAAGGGTGCATGGAGGGATCCTGCTGCTCATGAGCAGCGGAGTCGGTGGCAACGTTGGCCGAGGCAGAGCGGCGGCAGTCTCCACGGCCTGCATGCTCCGTCTGGGCGACGCGAGTTGCTCGGTGCTCAGCATGCACACGGCGAGCATCGGCCATGGGGACAGTGGAGCAGGAACTAGAGTGAAACAGAAGACTTCGGCACACCCCTACCTGGCGCGCCAAATTTCAGAATCGGGGCTTCGGGGACCCCAAGGAAGGTTCGAACTCTGGGGTGTGCTCACGGAACTTCACTAAGCTCCAGCTCGCTGCCCACTACCTCACGGCGATGCTCCGGCGTGCTCGAGCCAAATGAAAGAAGAACGCATACACGACAATTTACCCAGGTTTGGGCCACCTTGCGGTGTAAAACCCTGCTCCTACTTTGTGGTTTGATTGCCTCGCAAAGGAGGCTAGGTGTGAGTGTACAAGGAGGACGAAATGCCTCGGGAGGCTCGGATGGCTCGAGGGATCCCGGGACTCCATCCCTCTCTCTTTTTCTCCCTCCTCCTCCTCCCCTTTCTCTCCCTTTCTCTCCCTTTCTCTCCCTTTCTCTGGTGGAATCGAGTCTATACTTATATTGGCCCTGGTCCTCTTCCCCTGAAAACTCTAGGCGGGAAGGGTTGCCATAACGACCAATTTCGAAGGGGAACAAGAGCACAACTTATACCGACTAAAGGTGGTCTTTGCCTGCCAAAGCTCCCTGCCATGACGCACTGGTGGGCTCAGTGATGACCTCCATCCTGGCGAGCCCACTGTCCTGGTCTTCTTGCACCAAAGCGGCAACCTTTGGGGATTGCTTCGGGAACCGACGCGCCGTCCGTGCTCCCTTAGCATGAAAGTGGAAAGCCTCCATATCCGTGCCTGCTGACGCCTCTCTGGATCCGCTCGTCGCCACGCGCGTCACCCACATGAGGACGCGTGGCCGCATGACTCCTCCATCCGACCCTTGACCTGCACGCCTCCACGAGGGGCCTCGGGAGGCAGTCTCGGGAAGCCGTCCCATGAGAGAGCCTCGCGAGGCCGCCGATGAAGCTTGACGGTGCACGCCTCGCGAGGAGGGGGTCCTCGCGAGAGCCTTGCTCATGAAGCCTTGACATTGGGCTAGCTTGGGCCCTCTGCTGGTGCTACGCACTGGGCCGCACGCAGACGGGCCTAGGTACCCTAGTCCCACGGGCCCTACACTGGCAGATGTCGTGGTTGAATGGACGGATGCCGAACTCCCTAGAGAGTACAATACATATTCACATTGGACAATGTACTTTGACGGCTCCAAGATGCTGGTCAGGCTAGGGGAAGCGGTAGTTCTCACCTCACCCACTGGTGACAATACACGATATGTATTGCAAATCATGTTTACTGACTCAAATAATGTAGCCGACTACGAGGCTCTGCTACACGGACTACGGATAGTCGTGCCTATGGGAGTCTAGCATCTGGAGGTCCGAGGTGACTCCAACCTCGCGATATCACAGGTGAATGGAGAATTTGACACCAAGGACTCGAAGATGACAGCATAATGGAATGCCATCCTGGCTATTTCAGCCCGCTTCGAAGGTCTGGAATTCCAACATATCCCACGAGATAGCAATCAGGCTGCCGATGTTCTCGCTAGGATGGGCGCTAAACGTGATCGAGTTATGGAAAACACGTTTTTAGAACGGCTCTTCAAGCCTTCCATGGTCTGGCAAGATGAGAACATCGTACTGGCACCCCCAAACTCCGGAAAGGTCAGCTCTTCGGTAGCCGATGAAGACGAGGGAATAATTGGAGGCTCAGTTGTTGAAAAATCATCCTCGGCTCATGAGGTCATGGTAGTTATCGCACCATGGACCGAGCCCATCCTCGCATACTTGCTCCGCAAGGAGCTACCCGATGACCAAACTGAAGCACGAAGAATAATTCGCCAATCAAACACCTGTTAGGTCTACAAGGGTGACTATATAAAAGAAGCGTCACAGGTGTCCTCCAGCGGTGTATAGCCGAAGAGGAAGGATGAGAACTCCTTGCGAACATCCACTCTTGCATGAGCATCCATCATGCTGCAGCTCAAGCCTTGGTTAGTAAAGCCTTCCGAGTTGGATTTTATTGGCCTACAACCAAGGAAGACGTGAAAACCTTGGTTCAATGCCCCCAACAGGTTTTCGCCAACCAAAGTCACATGCCCCCAACAGCTCTTCGGACTATCCCGATCACTTGGCCTTTTGCGGTATGGGGGTTGGACATGGTGGGCCCTCTAAAAGGGGGCTCGCACAAAAATAAATATTTACTCATCATGGTAGATAAATTCACGAAATGGATCGAAGCAAAGCCGGTCACAACAGCCGAGGCAACGTAGGTACTAGAATTTATCTCTGGCGTAGTTTACCATTATGGTGTCCATCATAGAATAATTACAGACAATGGCACTAATTTCACCGCCAAATTGGTCAAGGTGTGGTGCACAAAAATGGGCATTCAACTCGACTATGCTTCCGTTTATCATCCCCAGACCAATGGACAGGTCGAACGCGCCAATGGACTCGTGTTAAGTGGTATCAAGCCATGATTAGTCTGCTCCTTAAAGGAGGCCGACTGTCATTGGGTAGAGGAGCTCGACTCCATATTATGGGGCTTACGCAATACACCCAACTGGTCCACAGGTTACACACCTTTCTTCATGGTTTATGCAGCTGAGGCCATCTTACGATGTGACCTCATTCACGATGCACCTTGAGTGCGCATGTATGAAGAGAGAGAGGCCAAGTTGGATTGGCAGGACGACCTTGGCGCCCTTGAAGAAGAATGGGGTGTGGCTCGGGCACGTTCCACCTTTTACCAACAATAGGTGTGGCACTACCAGAGCAGGGAAGTTCGGACGAAAGCTTTCAACCTGGTCATGAGATTCCATCCGGAAAAACAGAAGCATAAACTCTCCCCAAAATGGGACAGACCATTTATAATTAACCAAGTGCTCACTGGCGGTGCATGTCGTATCTGAGATCCCGAAGATAACTGGCTGGAGCCGAACCCATGGAATGCTGCCCTGCTTCAACGCTTTTACGGTTAATCACAGCCAACTCTACTCTACCTTCTCAGTTATTTTTCCCATTAGCATCTAGTAGCTATGAATTTTTGTTTCTCCTTTTAAGTTGTCAAAACTTCTGCTACTTATGATCAGAAAAGCCGAAGTGATATGATTCCTTCGGACGCATATTATATGTACAACATACACTACTCCGGAGGCTTTTGTTTAATCAAAGCCGAATATATCTAGGTGCCTCCTTCCAATTTAATCATTTCATGCCATAATATGCATCGACTTGACTTAAGTTTTGGTCAAGTTGGGGTTGCCTGGCTTGTGTGCTTACCCCCTACGTTCTCGATAGTTCGGCTAGGGGGTAAAGGGAGCACCTATACGATTGTTAGTACTGAGTCAATCAGATCAGTATCTCAGACTGGTGAAGCCAAAAGCTAGCGTTCTTAAGAATACAGTTGGTCGGCTTTGATGGAAATGAAAAATACTATATTAGAAAAACAAAAAGAAAAAACCATAATTGGGGGCTTCATGCTCACCTTGGATATATATATATATATATATATATATATATATATATATACATATATATATATATATATTTCGACGTGTTTATACAGGCATGCATGGTTAAACATGATGACCTGAGAAAAGGAACCGATAGAGGAACTATTTTTCTCGAAAAATGTTTCTTACGCCTAAACGTAATATAACATAAGCTCCGGTTCACTTTGTTCTTCGAGCCCTATAGCTGGATTGCCTTGTTGTCCGAAGTATCTGGTCCAGTTCGTTGGATCGGCGGTAGGAAACACTCCTCCGCCAATGGTCAAGGAGGGAGAAGCCTAAGGTTGGCTAACAATGTTCGTATAACAGATGTGATTGTAATGACGTAAAGTACATGGATACCTCAAGTCATTACACATATGTTTATTACACTTCATCAAGCCTGTCTATCAAAGAATCACATATATTTGTACATGGTACAGTCCTGCCGAGAAAGATGTGCGGCAGGCATCACATTGTCATACTCCAGGAAGGTCGGCACCTCCTTCCTGTCAGCCCCCAAAGGGCCTACCTTGGCAAGATGTTCCGTATCTACGCCAGTGTAGCAGGTCTTGACCATCGCCCATGCCTCCCTTGCTCCCTCCCAACAGGTTGATACTTCCCAGGCTTGTATTCGGCACTGAGCCCCGTTGAGACACTCGGCGAGCTTGGGCATACCCTCGGGCACATTCTCTTCCTCGGGCAATAGATCTTTAAAAATAACTTTCATATCCTTCCAAGCTTTCTCATGCACCTTGGTCAGCTGGATCAGGACGTCCTCAGATGAAGGGCTTCAGGCCTCTCTAGGCCGACCTGTCAGCAAAACTGTATGAAGCACAAATTAGTCTACAATAGTCAAGCTTTCGTGTGAAAAGCTATTTTTTGAAAGGCTAGGAACACTCACTGGACATAGCGCCACTCATTTTCTGGTTCATTGCCTCGGCAGCAGCCAGTTGAGCCTTCGATCGGTCAATCTCTTTGGCCTGCTGGTCATTTTTTGCCTTCATGGCATTCATGTCTTCCTTGCTTCGGGTTAAAACATTGTGCTCGGCTTGTTGTGATTCGACATACAGCAGGTCATCATGGGCCTGCTTCAGGTCCTTTTCCAGTTGACCAATGGCTTCCGGTGCTTTGGAAATATACAACATAAACATGGGCCTAGAGTCCTCTACAACAAAACATCATAGACCAGATGCACTTACCGTGCACTTCTCTGTTAAGCGTTTTGATGTGCTGATACGTCTCCAACGTATCTATAATTTTTTATTGTTCCATGCTATTATAGTATCAATCTTGGATGTTTTATATGCAATTATATGTCATTTTTGCGACTAACCTATTAACCTAGTGCCCAGTACCAGCTGTTGTTATTTGCTTGTTTTTGGCTTTTCAGAAAATCAGTACCAAACGGAGTCCAAATGCTACAAAACTTTTTGACAATTTTTTTGGACCAAGAGAGACCCTGGAAGGTTTGGGAGAAGACCAGACAAGCCACAAGGGAGCGACAATCTCACTAGGCGCACCCTAGGGGGTGCGCCCTCTGAGCTTGTGGGCTCCTTGTGGCACATCTTGACCTAATTCCACCTCTATAAATTCTCAAATATTCCCAATATACCAGAGAGCCACCCAAAACAATTTTTCCACCGCCGCAAGGTTATGTTCTTCCGTGATCCCATCTTGAGTCCTTTTCTGGTACTCTACCAGAGGGGGAATCGATCATGGAGGGCTTCACATCATCCTTGCCGTCCTACCGATGATGCGTGAGTAGTTCACCACAGACTTACAGGTCCATAGCTAGTAGCTAGATGGCTTCTTCTCTCCCTCCGTCCTTCAATACCATGTTCTCCTCGATGTTCTTGGAGTTCTATTTGATGTAATCTTCTTTTGCAGTGTGTTTATTGGGATCCGATGAATTGTGAGTTTATGATCTGAATATTTATGAATATTAATTGAGTCTTCTCCTAACTCTTTGATGCATGATTGTTATAGCTTTATATTTCTCTCTGATCTATCTGTTTGGTGTGGACAACTAGATTGATTTATCTTGCAATGGAACAGGTGCTTTGTGATGGGTTGAATGTTGCGGTGCTCCATCCAAGTGACTGAAAGGGAAAGGACATGTATTGGTATTGTTGCCATTGAGGATAAAAAGATGGGGTTTATTCATATTGCTTGGATTTACTTTGTCTACATCATGTTATCTTGCTTAAGGCATTACTATGTTTTTATAGCTTATTAATACACTAGATGCATGTTGGATAGCGGTTGATGGGTGGAGTAATAGTAGTAGATGTAGGCAGGAGTCGGTCTACTTGTCTCAGA
The DNA here is from genome assembly GCA_021605145.1 of Aegilops bicornis. Classification (NCBI taxonomy): domain Eukaryota; kingdom Viridiplantae; phylum Streptophyta; class Magnoliopsida; order Poales; family Poaceae; genus Aegilops; species Aegilops bicornis. The sequence continues at coordinate 500,395,637 of CM038673.1, forward strand.
CGTGATGCCTATATACATGATCATTGCCTTGAATATCGTCATAACTATGCGCTTTTCTGTCAACTGCCCAACAGTAATTTGTTTACCCACCGTATGCTATGTGTTCGAGGGAGAAGCCTCTAGTGAAAACTATGGCCCCCGGGTCTACTTTTATCATATATAAAATCCAAAAATACCTTGCTGCACTTTTTCTAATTTATTTTATTTTGCAATTTACTTTATCTATCCACCACTACGAGATTTGATCCTTGCGAATAACCGCCAAGAGGATTAGCAACCCTCTTGTTTGCGTTGGGTGCAAGTATTTGCTTTTGTGTGTGCAGGTGTTGCTAATGAGGTTATGTGTGGTTCTCCTACTGGATTGATAACCTTGGTTCTTAACTGAGGGAAATACTTAACTCTGTTGTACTGCTTCATCCTCTCCTCTTCGAGGAAACCCCAACGCAGCTCCCAAGTAGCAGGAAGAATTTCTGGTGCCGTTTCCGGGGAGACATCACCAAAACCTATCAAGTACCTTCACACAAACTATCGTCTACTTGCTCTTATTTTTATTTGGCTTTTTATTTGCATTTGCCTCTCGTTTTCATCTCCTCTGCTTCTAAAACAATTTTACAAACATAAAAATATTTTTGTTTGCTTGCTTGCATGTTTTTGCATTCATGTGAACACTCAAAAAACAGAAAATGAAAGCAAAAAAATTTAAGATGACTATGGATCCACTTAAAGTTTTCTACTTGGATCATCTTTGATTCATTTGTGCTCGTGCTGAAACCCCAACTAGTTTAGTTGAGGGAAAATCATTAGATGAGCATGCTCATTTTGTGCGTTACCGTTTGTCTCAAAAAGGGAGATTCTTATGGAATCAAATAAATTGTTTGCTATGCTATGCTATGCTTGGAATCTATGTGAAATTCATGATTTTACTTGTTGCTTTGAGGACCCTAAAAAACACCTTCCCTACCTATGTGAGTTTAACGATGATGAAATCTTACCTTCTTATGTCAAGGGTGTTTATAGTTACTATGATATCGAACAAATTGAAGAATTTGCTGCTTTTAAGGGTACCTATGAAGTTGCTTCTTTGATTGAAAAGTATGACACTACTCTCTACAAATCTGAAAATTTTGCCATACTAAAATATTGCTATGAAAACTATGCTTCTAATGCCTATGTTAGTGAATTCATTTGGAGAATGTCTGCTGCTTTGGAAGAGAATAATGATATGCAGGAATCTATAGATAATTATGATCCCGTTGATTCGCTTGAAATATCCCTTTTTGATGAATTTGATACTTGCGATGCTTGTGGCCATGATGCCAATAATGCTTATGGAGATGAACTGGTTGTAGTTCCTTATACTAAAAATGAAATTGTTGTTGATGCACCTGCACTTGATGGCTCCTTGAATGAAAAGCATGATTGCAATGATGTTATTATAAACTCTATTAATGTCAACTGTGTTAATGATATAAAAAACTACAAGCTTGGGGATGACGATTTTGTGATTTCTGTTACTCATTGTAATGATCATGATTGGGGTGATGCTTCTTATGATCTTGAAAAATTATTTAAGCCTCATGATGAATATGTTATAGCCAATAATGTTTGCAATAATATTGAAAGTGGGTTTGGAAGAGTGTCAACTTTAGGTAAAAATGATCCCACATATTCAAAGATATTCAATCTTATGAATTTTTTGATAATAGTGGGTTTGGAGAGGTCATGACTTTCAGTGATGTTAACCCCACTACCTTGGAAGATTATAAGACCTTTATGCATGTGGCTCATGAAGAGAATATTTTAAATGATAGCTATATTATTGACTTTGAATATGATCCTACATGTAATTATTATCACGGAGGCAAATATGGTTTTAGAGATCTTCATGTTACTAAATTACCTCTCGTATGTTGAGATTGTTAATGTTTTATTCTTCCCCCCTTGCATATGCTAGATATTTCTTGTCTTGATAATTTGTTTGCTAATAAAATGCCTATGCATAGGAAGTATGTTAGACTTAAATGTGTTTTTCACATGTATTGTGATGCTCCTTTTGTGCTTCAATTCTTGTCTTTCATGTGAGCATCACTGAAATCTCAAAGCCTATCTTAATGCCTATAAAGGAAGAGCTTGCTGGGAGACAACACAACAGTTATCATTTATATTTTTTTTTGAGTATGCACACAATTATGATAATATTATAATTGTATTTTTGTGTTTTAGTTAGTGTTTGTGCCAAGTAAAGCCTTTGGGCTGATTTGGCTGATAGTTGACTTGATTCTGTGAAAAAAAACAGAAACTTTTGTGTCCAGTACCTGAATTACTATGGCTTACTAGAACGTGATAAAATTCTAATATTTTTTACACATTATTGATATAGAAATTTCCCACGTTTTCCTAATTTTTTAGAATTTGTGGAGTTACAGAAGTATAGTCATTGTTCAGATCTTTACAGACTGTTCTGTTCTAGACAGATTCTATTTTCCTTGCATAGTTTGCTTGTTTTAACGAATCTATGGATTATATAGGGGGGTCTAAGTCATAGAGAAGTTGGAATATAGTAGGTATTATGCAATAATAAAATATTAATGGGTTCATAACAGTACCTAAAGTTTATGATTTGCTTGTTATACTAATGGATCTCACGAGGTTTCTGTTGAGTTTTGTGTGCTGAAGTTTTCAAGTTTTGAGTGAGACCGCGATGGATGAAGGAATAAACAGCGGCAAGACCCTAAGATTGGGGATTACCAAGGCACCCCAAGGTAATATTCAAGGAATACCCAAGCGTCTAAGCTTGGGGATGCCCGGAAGGCATCCCCTCTTTCCTCTACAATCCATTAGTAAATTACTTGGAGCTATATTTTTATTCATCACATGATATTAGTTTTGCTTGGAGCGTCATGTATTATAGTAGTATTTGCTTTGTTTGCTTTTTAGTTTGCCACAATCATCTTTGTTGGACACACCTTTTGATAGGGACACACATTTATTCGTGATTTGTTAGAATACTCTATGTGCTTAACTTATATCTTTTGAGCTAGATAGTTGCTCTAGTCTTCACTTATACCTTTTAGAGCACGGTGGTGGTTATATTTTAAAGAAATAGTTGTACTCTCATACTTCATTTATATCATTTTGAGAGTCTAATAAATACTGCTGGCAATATGCATGAGTTATGAAATTGGTCCTAATATCATAGGTATTCAAGAGGGATATAATAAAAACTTTCATGTAGATCACTGAATATGATAAGTTTGATTCCTTGCAATAGTTTTGCGATATTAAGATGGTAATATGTGGGAGGTACTAATGAATAATTGTGGTTTAGTAAGAATATTTGTGTTAAGGTTTGTGATTCCCAAAGCATGCACGTATAGTCTCCCATTATGCTAAGAAGTTGGAGCATGATTTATTATTGATCGTCTTCCTTATGAGTGGCGGTCAGGGACGAGCGATGGTCTTTTCCTGCCAATCTATCCCCCTAGGGGCATGCATAGTAGTACTTTGCTTCGAGGGCTAATAAGTGTATGTGTTCTTTATGACTAATGTGAGTCCATGGATTATACGCACTCTCACCTTTTCGCAATTTGCTAGCCTCTTCGGTACCGTGCATTGCCTTTTCTCACCTCGAGAGTTGGTGCGAACTTCGCCGGTGCATCCAAACCCCATGATATGATACTCTCTATCACACATAATCCTCCTTATATCTTCCTCAAAATAGCCACCATACCTACCTATTATGGAATTTCCATAGCCATTCCGAGATATATTGCCATGCAACTTCCACCGTCCCGTTTATATGACACACATCATCATTGTCATATTGCTTTGCATGATCATATAGTTGACATAGTATTTGATCCTCAGCCACCGTTCATCATTTTTTATACATGTTACGCTAGATCATTGCGCATCCTGGTACACTACCAGAGGCATTCATATAGAGTCATATTTGTTCTAGTATCGAGTTGTAATTTTGAGTTGTAAGTAAATAGAAGTGTGGTGATCATCATTATTAGATCATTATCCCAGTGAGGTAATAAATAAAAAAGAGAGAGAAAAAGAGCCCACAAAAAATGAGAGAAAAAGAGAGAAGGGGCAATGTTACTATCCTTTTCCACACTTGTGCTTCAAAGTAGCACCATGTTTTCCGTATAGAGAGTCTCCTATGTTATCATTTTCATATAGTCGTGGGAATTTTTCATTATAGAACTTGGCTTGTATATTCCGATGATGGGCTTCCTCAAATGCCTGAGGTTTTCATGAGCAAGCAAGTTGGATGCATGCCCACTTAGTTTTCAGTTTGAGCTTTCATACACTTATAGCTCTTAGTGCATCCGTTCCATGGCAATCCCTACTCCTTGCATTGACACCAATTGATGGGCATCTCCATAGCCCATTGATTAGCCGCGTTGATGTGAAACTTTCTTACTTTTTGCCTTCTCCTTATTAATCTCTATCACCGCATTCTATTCCACCCATAGTGCTATATCCATGGCTTATGCTCATGTATGCGTGGGGGTTGAAAAAGCTAAAGCGCGTTAAAAAATATGAACCAATTGCTCGACTTGTCATCGGGGTTATGCATGATAAATACTTTGTGTTAAGAAAATGGAGCATGACAAGACTATATGATTTTGTAGGGATAAAATTCTTTAGCATTTTTATTTTGAAAGACATGATTGTTTGTTAGTATGCCTGAGTATTGATGTCTTTATATCAAATTATAGACTATTGCAATGAATCATTCGGATCTTAATATTCATACCATAAAAGAAAGATTACATGATGAACATGTTAGGTAGCATTCCACATCAAAAATTCTGTTTTTATCATTTACCTACTTGAGGACGAGCAGGAATTAAGCTTGGGGATGCTTGATACGTCTCCAACGTATCTATAATTTTTTATTGTTTCATGCTATTATAATATCAATCTTGGATGTTTTATATGCAATTATATATCATTTTTTGGGACTAACCTATTAACCTAGTGCCCAGTGCTAGTTGTTGTTTTTGCTTGTTTTTGGCTTTTCAGAAAATCAGTACCAAACGGAGTCCAAACACTATGAAACTTTTTGATGATTTTTTCTGGACCAAGAGAGACCGTAGAAGGTTCGGGAGAAGACCAGATGAACCACGAGGGAGCGACAAGCTCACCACACGTGCCCTAGGGGAGGGCACGCCCCTGAGCTTGTGGGCCCTTGTGGCACATCTTGACCTAATTCCACCTCTATAAATTCTCCAATATTCCTAATATACCAGAAAGCCACCCAAAACACTTTCTCCGTCGCCAAAAGCTTCTGTTCTTCCGTGATCCCATCAGGAGGCCTTTTTTGATACTCTGCCGGAGGGGAAACGATCACGGAGGGCTTCTACATCATCCATGTTCCCCTACCGATGATGCATGAGTAGTTCACCATAGACCTATGGGTCCATAGCTAGTAGCTAGATGGCTTCTTCTCCCTCTTTGATCTTCAATACCATGTTCTCCTCGATCTTCTTGGAGTTCTATCCAATGTGATCTTGTTTTGCGGTGTGTTTGTTGGGATCCGATGAATTGCGGGTTTATGATCTGAATATTTATGAATGTTAACTGAGTCTTCTCTGAACTCTTTTATGCATGATTGTTATAGCTTTGTATTTCTCTCCGATCTATCTGTTTGGTTTGGCCAACTAGATTGATTCATCTTGCAATGGGAGAGGTGCTTTGTGATGGGTTTAATCTTGCGGTGCTCCATCCTAGTGACAGAAAGGGAAAGGACACGTATTTGTATTGTTGCCATTAAGGATAAAAATATGGGGTTTATTCATATTGCTTGGATTTAGTTTGTCTACATCATGTCATCTTGCTTAAGACATTACTCTGTTTTTATAGCTTGATGCCCTAGATGCATGCTGGATAGCGGTTGATGGGTGGAGTAATAGTAGTAGATCCAGGCAAGAGTCGATCTACTTGTCTCAGACGTGATGCTTATATACATGATCATTGCCTTGAATATCATCATAACTATGCGCTTTTATGTCAATTGCCCAACAGTAATTTGTTTACCCACCATATGCTATGTGTTTGAGAGAGAAGCCTCTAGTGAAAACTATTGCTCCTAGGTCTACTTTTATCATATATAAATTCCAAAAATACCTTGATGCACTTTTTCTATTTTATTTTATTTTGCAAATTACTTTATCTATCTACCACTACGAGATTTGATCCTTGCAAATAGCCGCCAAGAGGAATGACAATCCTCTTGTTTTCGTTGGGTGCAAGTATTTATTTTTGTGTGTGTGCAGGTGCTGCTAACGAGGTTTTGTGTGGTTCTCCTACTAGATTTATAACCTTGGTTCTTAACTGAGGGAAATATTTATCTCTACTGTATTGCTTCATCCTCCCCTCTTCGAGGAAATCTCAACGCAGCTCACAAGTAGCATGTGCTACACCTCAGCCTGCGCGGCGTTCAACTTCGTCCTGGTCTGTGTCAGCACCTCAGACAGATTCTTGTTTTTCTCCTGAGATGACTGCAAAATTGAAAACATGTTCTTATCAAGCCTTTATATGGCCACCCGTGCCCACATCAAGGCTTGGGGGCTAATGGCTTTCGCGCTCATGCCAACACCCTCTCTTGACACATGGAATCCACCCGTTAGATGTACCATCCGACAAGTTTCTTAGGGGCTACTGCCTGTTAGGCAGTTTGGTCTATCCTCCAAAAAAGTCATCGGCGTACGGATAGCTAAGGTTGAATGTAATTCGCTCCCAAGGAAAGTGAATTCAGAAACAACTTACCTGCAAACCTTTCCACAAGATATCTACCACCTTTTCAAAGACGGAGCGGGTTGCGCCGAGGTAGGCATCCACCAAACTGAGGGCATTGAACTCTTGGTTGGAAAAGGCGGGATTCCTTACATAAGCACTCCTCCGTCGGTGGTTCATCACGCTTTTCGACCTCGGAGGTGGTAGCCGAGTAGGTCCCCGAAGTTACCGATTGAGGTACTTCGGGAACATCCCCTGAGGCAGTGATCGGCTCTCCGTCGGTCCTTGGGGCTAAGGTGTTCGCCTCCTCGGCTAATGTCACTTGGGCGGATCGCCTGTACGGGAGACCAGATAATTAGGCACACAATGAATAACTTTTGAAGCACATAATGCTGATGGAACTACCTGCTCGGGGGAGGGGCATCAGGCTCTGCCTCCATGGTCGTTGTCTGTAGAGGGGCATCCTACGCGGCTATCGAAGGGCCCCCTTGAGGGGTCGTACCACCGCACGAACGCTTCAAGCGTCGACCCTTAGGAAGAGGAGTCAGGGTGCTCGGGGCTTCACGAGTTGAGGTTCTCTTTCGAGAAGAGGCAGGAAGAGGTTTTACTGATGAGGATGGTTGCGTCCCCGTAGATCGGGAGTGATAGCCACTTTCGAGCCATCAAGGCTCTCTTGGTAAAATGTCCCTTCCTCGTATACACTGGATATTTCCTCATCTTCACGAAATACAGGATCGTTGTCCCGACAATACGTCCCCGGCTCGGGCGCGGGGCAGCTCAATGTCTCGACCCAGCACCTCCACCTTCGTTCAGATACATCGAACAACCATTTAGAAAGAATAAAAGGAACTGCTCAGATGGACGAGGAAGTCCGAGGAGACTTACTATTTCGGCAGGATTGTAGTAAGACAAACCGTGTATGAACTTTTGCTTTGCGAAATTCGCTGCTTCTCCCTTGTATATGCCAGCTAGGGCTGCGCCGAAGGCCGCGTTGTCCTTGAATCCCTTCTGAATTGATCGGGTTGCGTCGTCGGTTCCATTATACATACATATCACATGTTGGCGCTGACGAAGAGGCTGGACTTTTCGGTCGATGGTCATCGCTATCACCTCTATGATAGTGAGACCAGTGTTTGTCAAACATCTCACCTGAGCTGCAAGGCGAGCCACATCGGTATCGTCCTTTTGATGATCCAAGGAGAAAGACGGGAGCCCGGGCCGAACTGGGTCATGCAGTGGGACATCGGCCATATAAAACCACTCGGACGCCCATGTATCGGCATCCTCTCGAGGGGTGCCTATGGGGTAGCCAGTCCCGGCTATTCGGCAAACCTCGGCTGCTTCCACTTTGTGTAGTTTCCCGTCTTGTGAGCAGGGCATCACGCAAAAGTACTTCCTCCATAGCCCAAAATGTGCCACGCATCCGAGGTACATTTCGCAAAGGACGACAAACCCCGCGATGTGTAAGATCGAATTGGGGGTCATGTGGTGGTGTTGGATCCCATAAAATTCAAGCAAGCCCCGGAGGAAGGGATGGATAGGAAATCCCAGGCCACGGAGGATAAAAGAAACAAAGCATACCCCTCATCCACGTGAGGGATGGGATGGTTGTCGGCATGCGTCTAACCCCCGTATATTAAGCCTGGACGGGTGGGGGCTAAATCCGGATAAGGCAGATAGCCTTGGGTGGCGAACCGATCCAGCTGAAGATGCGTGACGGAGCAACTTCCCTAGTCACCCTTGAGGGGACCATGGGGTTTCTTAGAAGAACCCACGTTGTTCACCATTGTTGGACCTCTCGAAGCTAGACTTTGGGAGAAGAAATCTGTGTTGAGCTGTGGAAGGGGAAGGTTAAGATGCTCTTTGCCGTAAGTTTGGACTAGGTACCCATCAAATAAAGCGAAAAAGGGTGACGCTTTGACGTCTGGCCGTAAAGCGGCCCGCTTCCCCGAATAGAGCGACAATCGAGGTAAACGAGTGAAGACATCGCACAGTGGGACCAGAGCCAGAGGAGAACTCGCCTGTCAAGCTGAAGACTTCAAAGCCGAACTCAAATTATGAATAGGAACTCGCCTGTCAAGCCGAAGACTCCAAAGCCGAAGTCGTACATCCGAAGAAGATCGCCGTCCTCGGCATCGAAGACCAGTTCAGGGGCTACTGACGGTGTCCTGGACTAGGAGGTACAAACCTAGTTGACCCGCAGTCCATGGACCGGGCTTATGACCCACCGTTCTCATAAAGGAAGGATTCTAGAAGCTTTGCACTTTGGCGTAATCAAGGGGGACTCTGCCGAAGACTTGACGTGTACTCCAAGCATCACTTCGGCCACCGCCATGTACCCTTAGATGGCAACCGACAATGTGTAATCCTAGATACCCTCGGTTCCTATTTAAACCGGAGGGTTTAGCCCGTAGAGGGAGATCGATTATCATCATTAGCCTTAGGGTTTGGGCCATGACTTACGATCTCGAGATAGATCAACTCTGTACTTTGATATACCCACAATATAAGCAAGAGCAGGACTTAGGGTTTTACCTCTCCAAGAGGACCCGAACCTGGGTAAAACATTGTGTCCCTTGTCCCTTGTTACCCATCGATCCGATCTCACAGCTCGGGCCCTCCTACCCGAGGTCTGCCGGTTTTGACATCAACACATATTTTCCTTTCTCTCTTCATTTGTAATCCCTTTTTTCCTTTTATCTTTTCATAATGTATTAAATTTTATTTTCAAAACGTATGTTACAACTGTGTTAATTTAATACAAATACATTTCCCATTTTTCATTATCTTTTTTCTTTTTTATTTAATTTACATGTTCATCAGTTTTTAAATATATTTCATTTTTATTTTCTTGTTTTGTTTTCATTCCTTTATTTCAAATATACAATTCTTATGTCTATCAAGTTTTAAAATACATTCTTCGTGCTTGAAAATTTGTTCATCGCATATTGCAAAATGTTTTAAGGCTGCATTGACAACTTTCCATCGTACATTTAAAAAATGTACATCATGTACTTAAAAATGTTCATCATGTTTAAAGTATATTCATCTTGTATTCTAAAAAATGTTCATCAACGATTTCTAAAAAAGGCACAACATTAAGAAAATCATCATGTATTTAGAAATGGTTAATTGTGCCAAAATATGTTCACCAAATGTTTATTGTGTACTTTCGAAATTTCATCGTGTGTTGAAAATATATGTGGACACTTCGTAAAATTACATGAAAAATTCCTAAACTTCTTAAAATTTACATGACATATTATGTGTGTGTTCTGGTCCTTCATATTTCCATGAATGTTTTCTAAAATACATAAAACTTTTCTGAAAGTATATAAACATTTATATTAGAAGAGTGAAAAAAATTAAGTTATATGAACTTTTCAGATACAAGATGATCTCTTTAAATACAAGATTAATATTTTAATATGCACGATGAAAACTTTTTAAAAATGTGGTAAATAGTTTTTAATCCACGATGAACAATTTTATGTACACGGTAAATATTGTTTCAATACATGATGGGTAGTTTTATACTAGGTTCTGAACATTTTTTTAATACATGATGAACATTTTTTGAAATATATAATTCCTATATTCTAATATAAGATGGACATTTTTACAATACATGATGCACTATTTTCTAGACACATGATGAGCTTGCTTCAATACATGTTGACCATTTCTAATACATGATGGACTTATTTTGTATACACGGTGAATTGTTTTTAATAGAACATGAATATTCTTAAAATACACGACAAGTTTTTAATACATGTTGACTTACTAAAAATATGTGGTAAACCTTCTTTAATATACAACATGTATAATATTAAAATACACAAGGAACATTTTTAATACATAATGATCTATTTAATAGATGACCAAAGAACTTGTTTTGAAACACGCAGAACATTTTTCAAATATAGGCTTAAGATTTTTAATGCAGGATGATTTTTAAAAGTCACAGCGAATAATGTTTTATTTAATTATAAATATTGAAAAAATGTAGGCTGAACACACTTTAATTACACGTTGAACACTTAAAAAAAAACATTTCTTTCGCAAAACATTTTTAAAATACATGGAGAATATTTTTAAATTACTAGTTGAATGCCTTTTGCTCCTATTTTCATTCCCTATCCTTTTTCTTTTTTAAAATACATCAACCTTTTTCAAAATGCTTGAGCACTTTTTGAATACACAAAAATGTTTAATAAAATATCATGATGAATTTTTCAGTACGTGTTAAACCTTTTTTAAATCACTCTGAACATTCCCTAATGGCGAATACATGAAGAATATTGTCTCAAAACACGATTAGCTTTCTTAAAATATATTAGGAATTTTCTAAAGGAAAATTGAATATTTTTTAAATGGCTGACAAACAAAAATATTTGAACCAGAAGAAAGAAAAGAGAAAAGGAGCAAAAATGGAAAATGAAATAAGAATAAGATAAGAAAACTAATAAACATCAACTTAGAAAGGAAACAAAATTTAAAAACTAAAATATGTTAATAATTAAAGAAACAAAAGAACTACCATAGGATACCACCCCCACGTTGCAGAACACAGAAAAAATCGGATAAAAGCATGCATGTTGTGAATAGGAAATAAAATCAGCGAACGCTTGCAGTATTAGGCCTGACCAATGTGGCGTGTGATGCAGGCAAGACCCATGTCGGTCTTGCTACGAGCGAGACATAGGTGATCCTGCACAAAGGCTATCTCTTGCTTATAGCGAGGCGAGTGTGATGCTTCCTTTGAGAAAAAAAGGGGTCACGCCGGAGTCGAACCCGGGATCTCCCGGTTGCAGCGTAGGGCCGCTAGCGACAAAGGCCGCCATCAATTCCGTGTTAGATTAATTGGTCGCGACATTGTTAAAGAAAAAGAGCCGGTTCCCATTGTTATTTTTCTGGCCTTTTAATTTTTTCATCTAATTTTCTTCGTTTCTTTCTCCTTATTATTGGTTTTTCTTTTTCATTTTTCACTAGCGTTTTTCTTTTCTTTCTTTTTTCTTTTGTTTTTGTGTTTTTTCTCAGGTTTTCATTTTCTTATACACATTTTTGATACATATCTAATACATTTTTCCCATACAAGTTTCACATATATTGAATACAGAGTCAACACTTTTTTCTACATACATTTAACATTTTTCAAATACTGGATTAACATTTTTCAATATATGGTCAATATTTCTTCTATACACATTTTACATTTTTTCTAAAAAAACTTTGATTAACATTTTTAATACTAGTTTAATTTTTATACACATTTAATTTTTTGAAATGATTGATTTACATTTTCCTAGTACAAGTTTAACATTATTTCAATACATGGTCAACTTTTTTATATATATATTAAAGATTTTTCAAATGCTTGATTACCATTTTTCAAATACAAGTTTAACATTTTTTGAATACATGGTCAACATTTTTTTATACAGATTCAGCATTTTTTAAAGGCTTGATTAACATTTTCAAATACCAGTTCGACATTTTTTAAAATGGTTGGATTAACAGTTTTGAATAACAGGCCCCTTTTACCTATCTACCATATATTTTTTGTATACATTTTCCATATAAATGAGAAACATTCAAAAATGTCAAAGAAACAGACAAAAACGAGGCAGTGGCCTCCCTGCGTACTAGGCCAGCCCATATGCTCGTGCGACAGCGACACGCTTCAACGAGTCGGAAGGCTGCCCCAGTATAAGCGACGACGTCTATAGCTTGCATTAAGCGAGTTGGAGGGATCTCTCACTGAAGGACTTCTGTGTGTCGCGTAGTAACTGGGCCGACCCATTGTCACATACTCCCTCTGTCCGAGAATACTTGTCATCAAAATGGATAAAAAGAAATATATCTAGAACTAAAATGTGTCTAGATACATCCCCTTTTATCCATTTTGATGACAAGTATTTTCGGATGGAGGGAGTACTTAATAAGAGAAGTAGTGGAGAAAAGGGGAGCAACAGTGGGAATGGAACCCAGCCTCTGTGTCGAGTTCGTGGTCAAGCTGTAGGGCGAGACATACTTGAGGAAAAATAGTCGTTTTCCTCCACCGATTTTCCTTTCTTCTTCTTTTTCACCGGTTTTCTTTGTTTTCATTTGTATTCTCTTTCCTCTACCCTTTTCTCTTTTTTCTTTGGTTTTCTTTGTTTCTTTTTCGGTTTTCGTTGGCTTTTGTTCTTTTCTTTATTTTTTTCTTAAGATTTTTTGTTTCTTTCTCGTTTTTCATCTGGTTTTTTCTCAATTGGTTTTTTCACTGTTTTTCTATACAGATTTTTGGTATAAATTTAATACGGTTTTCCAATACGCTTCTAATAATTTTAAATATAATATTAACATTTTTTGAATATTTTGTTTGGTTAAAAAAATTCAAATACAAGATCAAAATTTTCTAAATACACGTTCCACATTTTTCTATACACCTTTAAATTTTTCAAAATGATTGATTAACATGTTTCAAACACTTGTTCAACATTTTTTCAAATGCTAGATTAATATTTTCATATACATGATCAAAATTTATCGTCATTTTTAAATACATGGTCACCATTTTCTCTATACACATTTAGCATTTTCCAAATGCTTGATTAATTTTTTTGAAAAACTTGTTCAATAGTTTTTCAAGTGCTTGATTCTCATTTTTATATACATAATCATTTGTTTTTCATAATTTTTTACTACTTTGTCAACAATTTTCAATACAAATTTAACATTTTTCAAATAGTCGATTAAAGTTTATCCAATACTTGTTCAAAATTTTTAGAAACGCTTGGTTAACGTTTCTTTAAATACATGGAGAACATTTTTAAATTACGCGTTGAATTTCTTTTGCTCCTTTTTTTCATTTCCTATCCTTTTTATGTATTCAAAATACATCAACTTTTTTCAAAATGCTCGAGCACTTTTTTGAATATACAAAAATGTTTAATAAAAAATCATGATGAATTTCTTCAGTACATGTTAAACCTTTTTTTTTTTGCGTTCCAATCAGAGAGCTTTATTCAACAAAAGAACTCCTGGTCTCATCGGCTAACAAGCTGGTGAGCAGGAAAGAAGGTCTCGAGCCAGTCCAACTTTCGGTAACCGTCAGAGTGCATGCATGTTTTGCACAAAGATGGCCGGAACATTGGCTGCTCTGGATACGTGTTGAATATCAAAAGTTGAAAAAGAGGAAGCTAGCTCTCTAATTTCTACTAATACTGGTGCCACCACAGAGAAACTATAGTGGCGAGTTCTCCAAAGATTAACGATCTCCAGGCAATCAGTCTCCATTATCACATGTGAGAAGCCGCCTAGAGTTGCAAAGATAACGCCATCTCTCAGCGCCAAAGTCTCACCAATGAACGGATCGGAGATGCCGAAATGAGGTTTGCTCCATGCACCAAGTAAGCCACTACTGGAGCGCGCAACCCCACCCGCACCAACCTTGTCGGAGTCCATTCCCAAAGCTGCATCCGTGCTGATCTTAACAACACCTTCATCAGGTGGTACCCAACCATATCCAGGCAAAATGGAGGCATGAGACTCGGGGATGTCGAGCAAGGCCAAATCCTCCCTGATGCGCTTTGACAGAAGTGAATCGATCGAGCTTTTCATCATCATGAGTAACCCTGTTTCTTGAGTGCCAGGTAGACCACATAACCGAGATCATCACAGCCCTCTCGTCAGAAAATTGCCCATCACATAGAATATCCCGTGACCATGTATTTGGGTGCAAGCGAGGTCTTAGGATGCCAAAAAGCGCATGCGCTTGTTCCCAAAACAACTTGGCATGAGAGCAATGCACTAGGGCGTGCATCAAATCCTCATCCATCGCAAGACATACATTGCATCTACTGATGACTTTGATATGACGACGCCGGAGGGTGCACTCATCTGGTAAAATACTACGGATAACCGGCCACCAGAATACTCGCACCTTCGGCAAAACCTTGAGCTTCCAAAGTAGTTTCCACATCTGTTCTTCGGTCTGTGAGGTATTGGTCACCGTCCCTTCCTCTAGAGCAGTACGCTCTTTCCGAGTCACGAGAGCACGGTACGCGGATTTAACAGAATAGACACCACTTCTTTCATGAGCCCATGCTTGAAAATCATCACCCCCACCATGGCGCAAAGGAATATTCAGGATAGCTTCGGCCTCCGGTAGGATAAAAAACTGCCTGACCAACTTTTGCCGTCATGTCCATTTTTCAGCATCAATAAGTTGATCAACAGTAGCTAGTGTTGTACCCCCAGGTATAACCGAAGGGGACAAAGTGGGCAGACCCGGGATCCATCGATCCTCCCAAACGGAGATGGTAGTTCCATCGCCAACACTTTTGATTAAACCTGTTGTGAGCGCTGCCTTATCTGCCACCATGGCTCTCCAAATCATTGAAGATGAATGTGTAACAGAAGCATCCATAAACTCACAATCAGGGAAGTAGCGCCCCTTCATGACCCGTGCACAAAGC
Source organism: Aegilops bicornis (assembly GCA_021605145.1). Taxonomy (NCBI): domain Eukaryota; kingdom Viridiplantae; phylum Streptophyta; class Magnoliopsida; order Poales; family Poaceae; genus Aegilops; species Aegilops bicornis. The sequence goes on from CM038673.1 coordinate 500,410,852, forward strand.
GAATTGGGCTTTGTAATAAATCTCCAGCCATGTTTACCCAATAGCGCCAAGTGAACAACTCGAGATCACGAAAACCCATGCCACCTCGGGCTTTTGGAGATGCAAGTTTGTCCCATGCCACCCAATGCAACGAGCTGCGATCAAGGGAACCACTCCACCAAAACTTTGCCATAGAGGAAGTAAGACTCTTACAAACAGTATGATCGGCCCCTTCGCGCATAGTTATAAGAAACAAACTAGAGAAAAAAAGGGGTCGTGCGGGAGTCGAACCCGGGATCTCCCGTTTGCAGCGTAGGGTATTGCTGGCCAAATGGGTCGGGTTTTTCGGGCCGACCCGTGAGCACGCCGGCACGGCCCGCCTTGGGCCAGGCATGGCACGGGCTAAACGGGCCGGGCAAGACGCGGCACGCCCAGGCCGTGCACGGCCTCGGAGGTCGGACACGCGGCACGGCACGGGCCGATTAAGTTTTTTTCTAATTTTTTATACATCTATATATGGCCCAACATGTAAAAATAGGCTAAAAAGCTTAGTGCGTCAGATAATAGGCTAAAAATATGCGGCCCACCGTGCTAAACGGGCCAACGTGCCGGCCCAGTTACTAATTGGGCAGTGCCTGGGCCTAGAGGCGCAGCATGCGGGCCGGCGCGGCACGGCCCGTATAGTAATCGTGCCCTGATGGGCCGTGCCGGGCCAGGCACGATTACGATGGGCCGGGCCGTGCCGTGGCGGGCCGGCCCGTTTGGCCAGGTATAGCGTAGGGCAGCTAGTTTAACATTTTTTTAATACATGGTCAACATTTTATATGCACATTACTTTTTTAAAATACTTGATAAACATTTTCCTAGTACAAGTTTAACAGTATTTCAATACACGGTCAACTTTTTTTTCTATACATATTAAAGATATTTCAATTGCTTGATTACCATTTTTCAAATACAAGTTTAACTTTTTTTTAATACATGGTCAACATTTTTTTATGGACATTCAACATTTTTGAAAGGCTTGATTAACATTTTCAAATACCTATTCAACAATTTTTTAAATGGTTGGATTAACAGTTTTGAATAAAAGGCCCCTTTTCCCTACTCATTATACATTTTTTGTACACATTTTCCATATACATGAGAAACATTTTAACTATGTACATTTAACATTTTTAAATGCTTGGTTAACATTTTTTGAAATCTTTTATGTAAAGTGCTTAATATATTTGGAAGTATAAACGAAAGAAGAAAAAAACGTGAAAGAAACAGACAAAAACGAGGCAGTGGCCTCCCTGCGCACTAGGCTCGTGCGGCAGCGAAGGCTCCCTCATTATAAGCCGGAATTTCCTAACGGACACACTTTGCGTCAAGTTGTCCCTGTTTCGCACAGACCCGAGATGGGCCGGCCAATTAAGAAACCACATATCCGCTACAGTGTCCGGTTTTGGGAATCTAGGAGGTTCTTGAGCGGTTTTGGGGACTCTAGAAGGTTCCTGAACCGGTTTTCACTGACTTTTTGTTTTCATTTTATTTTTATTTCAATCTCGTTTTTTCTGCTTCATGCTTTATATTTATTTTTTATTTTTCCTTATTTCATTTTCTTTTTCTTTTTCCTTCTCTTTCTTGTTTTTAGAATTTAAAAAAATAATTTTTCAAAAAAATGTTTAGAATTTAAGAAAATGTTCTTCTTTATAATTTTTGTTCACAAATTAAAAGGTTCTTCATTTTTCACAAATCTTCGCATATTCGAAAAAATATTCGGCACTTCAAAAATGTTAATAAGTTCAATAAATGTTCCTGTTTCAAAATATTGTTCACAATTACAAGTAATGTTCACTTTTTCCAAATTTCGTTAAGAGTTTCCAAATTTGTTCGCATATGCAAAAATGTCCACTTTTTCCCAAAATGTTCATATTAAAAAAATTATTATTTTTCAAAATTTGTTCACAAATTCAAAAAATTCCATTTTTCCAAATTTGTTCGCGCATTCAAAACTTGTTCACATCTTTAAAACAATCTCAAAATTTGTTCACAAATACAAAAAATTTCCATTTTTATATTGCTCGCAGATTCAAAAATTGTTCACATCTCTAAAACTTGTTCGTGATTCTCAAAAAATGTACCCTTTTTTTAAAGAAAAACTCACAAATTCAAACAAGTTCCCGTTCTCAAAATTTGTTCACAAACTAAAAAATGTTCCTTTTTTACAAAAGTATTCAAAAATTCAAAAACTGTTTGCGTTTTGTCAAAACTTGTTCATGATTGTCAAAATTGTTCAGAATTTGCAAAAAATGTTCCTGTTTTTAAAGATTTGTTTAAAATTTTGAGAATTATTTCTGTTTTAAATTTGGTTCACATTTTTAAAACTTCAAAAAATTGTAGTGTTTATAAAACTTGGTCGGAATTTTAGAAAATATTCCCTTTTTTTATTTTGTTGCGGATATAATATCCCCCTTTTCAAAATTGTCCACAACTTCAAAATTGTTACTGTTTCCAAAATTTTCTTACAAATTCGAATAATTTCTAACATTTTTTTTAAAACTCATATGTATTTTTACCAAAAATGTTTGGGCTTTAAAAAATATATTCAGAATTTACAAGAAAAGATTCAAAAACGAAAAATAATGCGAATCTGCCGATGTGACTAGAGCTAAAGTATTCGCATTCCCATTTCACCCCAAACATGAATAAGTCAGAGTGGCTAGGTAAGTTTGTATAGAAGAGCACGGTGGTGATGACGAATCCCAGTTGTCGCCCTGAGTTATATGTTGCTTTTATTACACCGTTCGCTGCCTACATGGGCCGGCCCAGTCGGGGGAGTAACCTGTGCGAACCGTCGATATTCTGCCGCAGAATGCAACAGATAGGAAGTCCCGTATAAGCCATGGCGTCTATAGCTCGCATTAAGCGAGTTGGAGGGATCTCTCACTAATGGACTTCTGTGTGTCGCGTAGTAACTGGGCCAGCCCATTATCACATAATTAAAAAGAGAAACAGTGGAGAAAAATGGAGCAAAAGCGGGAATGAAACCCAGGATCTGCGTCGAGTTCGTGATCAAACTGTAGGGCAAGACATACTTGAGGAAAAATAGTTGTTTTTCTCCACCAATTTTCCTTTTTTTGTTTTTGTTTTTTCACCAGTTTGGTTTGTTTTTATTTGTTTTTTCTTTCCTCTACCTTTTTCTTTGGTTTTCTTTGTTTCTTTTTTCAGGTTTCCTTGACTTTTTTTCTTTAAATTTTCTTCACATTTTTTTGTTTCTTTCTCGTTTTTCATAGGGTTTTCTCTCTCTCATGTTTTCACTATTTTTCTATACACATTTTGGGTATAAATTTAATACATTTTTCCAATACATGTTTAATATTTTTAATATATAAGATGAACATTTTTTGAATACCTTGTCGACATTTTCTGTATACGCATTCAACCTTTTTCACATGCTTGGTTAAAAAAATTTAAATACAAGATCAAAATTTTCTGAATACATGGTCAACATTTTTTTATACACATTTAAAATTTGCTAAATGATTGATTAACATGTTTCAAACACTTTTGCAACATTTTCTCAAATGCTTTATTAACATTTTTATATACATGAGCAAAATTTATTATCATTTTTAAATACATGGTCACAATTTTCTCTATACACACCTAACATTTTCCAAATGCTTGATTAATATTTTTGAATTAGTTTATCAATATTTTTTCAAGTGCTTGATTAGCATTTTAATATACATGATCAAGTTTTTTCATAATTTTTTTACTACATGGTAAACATTTTTCTATACAAATTGAAGGTTTTTCAAATGCTTGATTAAAATTTATCCAATACTTGTTCAATTTTTTTAGAAATGCTTGGTTAACATTTGTTTTAAATACATGATCACATTTTCCTATACAACCACACACTGTTGTGATCAAATGTTTGAAAAATCTTTTGTGGTCGTCTTTTTTCAAAAACATGGTCAAATGCGTGGTCAACATTTTTCAAATGTTTTCTGTTGGGTGTTTTTTGTAATATAGAATATCTGGAAATACAGATAAATTAAAATAAAAAACTAAAACTAAAATCGTAAAAAGAATGAAAAAAAGAGAATATGGCCTTTGACCTATTGTCAGCGACATGATGGCTGGCCCAATATGGACCTCGTCTTCGCCCTTCAGCGAGACTTCCTCTAGTCATATCAGCGCCCCGAGATCCTGTCCGGAGCGGCACTTTCTGCGGAACAGGAGCACGGGACGAAGCTGTCGGCCTAGTTCGCAGTCTGCTTACTTTTGTTTTTGTTTTACCCTATTTCGTTTCTTATTTGTTTAAAAAAACAGTTGTTGTATTTGTAGATCTTTCAATAAAAATGTTAAGAGTGTATTTTAAAAAGTGTATTGTATTAAACATCTTCACTATTTATAGAAAAATAAATCACTTTACATTAAAAATAATAAACAATATGTATTTTGAAAAATTTCACCATATATAAAAATATATTGAGAGTATATAGAAATATGGACGGGAAAAACTAGAAGAAAAACCAAATCAAAAATAAAATAAAAAAGTAAAAATGAACCAAAATAGAAAACCCCCAAAAGAGCAAAACAAAGAAAAAAAGAAAAAAAAACTTATACAGTGTCAAACGAAATAGTAGCCTGCAACCCCCCCAGTCGGCTCCTACTGGGCCGGCCCAACTCGGCTCACCCGCCGGCACCGCCTCGCCTATTTGAAACATCGTCCCGCATGAGACCTCCTATTCGTAAATTTGTAAAAAAAACATTGTGAATTTGAAAAAAATCATGATTTCAAAAATGTTCACGATGTAAAAGAAAATTCACGAATTTGATAGGTGTTCGAAAATAAAAAATATAAAATAAATAGGAAAATAAAATAAAAAAAGAAAAAGAAAAGAAATAAAGAATAAAAAATAAAAATAAAGGCAACCATAAGAAAAATCACAGGAAAAATAAAAAAAAGGTTCCAGGAAGGTTCTAGAGAAGAAACCTGGAATTGGCCTGGCCCAAACAGAGGACCCGACGCGTGAGGGGGTACCTGTGCGCCAAATAGGACTGGTCCCTGAGGTCACCATGGCCACCATGGCAACTTCTTTCGTCTTATTGGCTTTGAATCAGTCTCTTCGCAGGTCCACGATGAACCGGGTTGTTATCTAATATATCCAACTTATCGTTCCTCTAAAAAGAACTCAATAAAAATGAACGGCTTTAATGCTTTTTTGCAAATCTGAATGGGTTCAATCCTTTCAAATAAATAAAAAGTGAACGGCTTCAAATGATGAACCGGTAAATCGAAAAAGACCAAAATGCTGAACTGGCCAGATAAAGGTCGCTGCTTCACAAGAAACACCGAGTTCATTCATCACTCAATAAAAGGAAGCAACTAAACAAGAAGCACGAATCCGGAACTGTTTACTTTCCCGTCAAAAGGCATCCCTCAAAAACAAGAGAAAAAGAAAGCTAGGAGTAGATGATTTTGCACTTCACTTGGAGCGTGCAATTGATTGGCAGGATGGTAGTACGAAGGATCACATCAGAGCCGCTGGATTTCCAGCTAATTAAGGTTTGCACCTATTGATGAGTTAAGTAGCCAACAAGTAACGACTGTAACTAAACTGGCGAGTGACCACCAGAGGATGGGGCTCCTTTTTATCTCGCTAGGTGGCCAAACAAACCTATCTACAGATTCCATATCGTTTGACATTACGATGAGGCGCTCACATGGCCTGTTTGTGTGTTTGGGGCCACCTAGTGGTCTCGTGAGAAGGCCTTTCAGGAAAAGGCCTTTGCTGCACACTGTAGCTACCCTACTCTTGGGTGAGTAGCTAGCCAACCCAGTCGGAAGGATCCAACTAACCTCCTGAATGATCATGTATGGCCTATATATCTTTCATGCGAAGAAACATGCATTAGCCCACCATCACAAAAGCTAACTGAACTGCTGTGGAGTATTGTGCATGTACATGTGCATGCATGTATACTTTTAGATGCTTGAAATCCTTCTCTTCTTCTTTTTTCGGTCTAATGCTAAAATTACCATACGATATAAATAGTACGATGTGTCGTAAAAAATCTCTAGAAATAAAGACATCACTAGAAATTCCGACACAACAGTAAAACATCCGGCTATTGTCTTAGTGGGCCATTTTATATCTCATGTACTCCCTCAATCCAAAAAAGTGTCACAACTTTGAACTAAGATTAGTTCAACTTTAGTTCAAAGTTGAGTTACTTATTTTGGATCGGAGGGAGTATCACATTTGTTAGATCCTTATAAAAAACAAATTACGACCATGAATCACAACTCTTAGATTTTATAACTGTATCTAAACATATCGTTTCTTTTTTGTGAGAACGGCATCTAAACATATCGTTTCTTTTTTGTGAGAACGGCATCTAAACATATCGTGGCCCTTGAATTTTCATAATTGTACCTAAACGATTATGAACCTTAGTTCATCTTCGTATCGGCACCTAGACGAATCACGACCCTTCCATCTTTATATTTGTACTTAAATATATCACAATCTTTGTATTCACATACATCAACGCATCATAATCTCTAGATTGTTATAATTATGTATAAACAAAACACATGTGTTGGATATTTAGATAGGTGTTCTTAAGGGCACACGATCTTCTAGCCTAGAAAACATGTGTACCATGCCAAAAAAATATAGAAGAAACACAAATGCTTAGAAAACCACAGACATATTTACCCAAGTAGGGCAAACATGTAAAAAGTTAAAGCAACGTGCATACATATGCTAACCTATGAAGGTTATTTCACGAATTTGCTTCTGTGTTGACATTTGAAACCACAAGCAACTCGTGATTACCTTACCATGTGGATCCAATTGTGGGTAAGAGAAAAGATATCTATATCTATACCTACTATTAAAGGAAGGTGATATTCTTAGTTTCGTCCCGCTTCGTTTGGTCCCGCTTCAATTAATTTCATGTACGCTATTTGGTTTCGTTACTTGTCACCTATTTTGGCCCAACGGAAGAAACCCTTCTTGCGGCGCACTGTGGCCCAGGTCCGGAGAGCTAGCAAAAAATAAAATTGCTGATGGGAGGGTTCGATCTCATGACCTGTCAACCGGCCACACATAGTTTGTCCAACTGACCCAGATAGAGATATGAGAGAATTTTTTTCTCCCGTTGCAACGCACGGGCCTTTTTGCTAGTGGTAAACAATGTGTGATTGTTAATAATAATCCAACAAATGGTTCTTCAAAATTGAAATTTTTAGATAATCACATATACATGAGTTCTTTTTTATATGCTTCCTGGTACATCATCAGTAATTCCATGTAATGCACACAAGGATATAGTGAGTGAATTGGCAATATGATAAAAACTATGCATTGAATAATTGTTCTTTACCATGGCAAATTGCTTATTAAAAAAATAGAATACATACATTAGTCTCAAAAAATAATTTTGACATGACTTATTTGGTATGATCATGGCAGATCTACACACTTGTTTTGTGCAAGTGCATTATACAAGAATAAGAAAGTTGCCAAATAAAAATTATGTGTACTATTCTAATTTTACATACAACCAAATGGTCATTGAATGCTATAATACCAGATCTCTATGTCATATCTCATATAAATCCCGGTTTTGATAAATGGCACCAATCTATATATTGTGGTGAAAAATGACCAATCGGCTTTGTACTTATGTTTCTCTAAACGTAGTGTGCTCGATTAGATGTAATAAAGCTAGGGTATCTGGCTAGAAATGAGAAAATATGCTACACATTCCGTATTTACCATCTGATGATAAATATAGGTTAGTGCTATTGAATTTATTTCAAGATGGTTGTACATGTGCATCCCCTCATTAAATTAGTCGTCACCATTTAACAATTGGTGGAAGCTTATAATATTGCATTACAAATGATCGATTGTCCTGTGTTTTGAACTTCAGTTATGTGCACTGATATGGTTTATCTTGCACAACCACCAGGTCGGCTACAGATTATCAAATGTCTAGCTCTCACCATTTGAACTTTTATGTCATAAACCAATCTGATATCATGAACTAACGCCCCACCAAAACTCAGGATGCAATTTTTGATTATATTACATATAGGATAAAGTACAAATAACACAATCGTTCATGAATCTGCCGTTTTTTGTAATATAAAGCACCGACCATGGTCGCAGTAAAGGAGAAGTCCTTATCATTCTTTCATGAGTTTATTATTTGTCCCCGGATGAAATAATGGAGTGAATCACACTGTTGTTCATGCACACAAATGCCAAAATATATGTAGCACTCACGTGGTAGCTAGTTTGAAACTTGAAGTTAGCAGTTCAGCCATATATAGCCCATAATTAGTCCGAACCGAAAATTTCCTGTTTTGAAGAAAAGATGGCAAGAAACAAGTGACTTATCATTGAAGCAAACAAAAGGATAAAAAAGTTGGCTCGCTTTATCTCTGTGCCAGTAGACGAGCACCATTTGTCCTGCGTCCCTAGTGAGACAACCCAGCTAGCCTTTCTTTTCGCACTTTCTGTTTTTTTTTTTTTTGCGTTGCAAGGACCTTGGTAGGGCAGTTTTAGCCCTGAGATTGAGATGCCACTTCTCTTTCCTGTCCTCGCCCCATCTCCATCTTTTTCCTGCGCGCTCTCTTTTTGTTTCATTAATCTGTCGATCTCTGACATGTTGAGGTGATCCACCACTACGGTGTGAGGGCGATGGGGGCACATGGTGTGGTGGCTCGGCTAAAAAGGGACTCAACAACCGAAAGGATGGGGCAAGTAGCAACTGATGGGTGATAGCAAGGGGAAATGAGACCTAGCCCAGGGCATCTATGGTCTTCGGTGGAGGTGGAAGTAAGAGCACGTAGTAATTCAAGCTTACTCTAGTTACCAGGGGCCAACCGGTCAAGGGACATTGTTTGGGGAGAACTCAGAGCAACTTCAATGAGCCGATCCAAATGGACGCGTAATTTATTCGTTTTTTATCCGTTTGGGTCGGCCGAGTGGACGTCTATGTTCGGTTTTTTATTTCAGTTGGCGCATGCATCCAATGCAGGCCTGAAGCATTTTTTTTGCGTGTGCACAGAAAAAATAACTCAGCATTTAGAAGTCCAAACAACCATAATTAAACATTAAAATTCTGGTCAAACGCCGGCCAAAATACACTTAAACTTAATTGAACATAAAAACGCCGCCTCCCCGCGCGCTGTCCTTCCCCGGGCCGATGAGGTCGATGAGCTCCGGCGCTGGGCCAGCCCAGGGGAATGTCACATCGCCTTGCTGCACCACCGGCTGGGCTGCTGCGCCGTGGGCACGACGCTGCTCCTCCTCCTCCTCGCACTCCATCCGCATGAGCTGCTCGCCATCGGCGCGCTGCCTCCACTGCTTGAGCTAAGCGGCCTCCTGCATAGGCGTCGTGCCGAGCCAGACGCCGGGGGGAGGGAGGGGGGCACGGACCTACTCGCGTACCTTCCCGGTCCAGACATAGCACTCGGTCGGCTCTGGCGGTGGCGGCTCGGCCTTGGGCATCGGGGGAGTGAGCCTTGGCGGCGACGACGGCACCATGCAGTCGCCTGCCGTAGAGAGGGCGAGGGCCTTCGCCAGCCGCGCCTGGTAGTTCGCCTTCTCCGCCTCCTCCTTGCGTCGCTCCTTCTCGATGGAGGTATGCATGGCAGCCGCCAGCGACGCCTCGTAGGCAACCTTCTCCTCCTCCTCTGGCTTGACGATTGGGGGCGGCGGGGGGTTGGTGTGGTGGTGCTGCATGCCGCGGCGCCGTTGCTCCTCGTGCTCGATGGAAAACTAGAGCATGATTGGTTTGATGCCAAAAGTTGGCATGCCAATATTTGGAAAATGCCAAATGTTGGCTAGTGATTGGTTGGCTACCAACTTTTCTTCTCAACCTCACAAAAAGTTGCCAACATTTGGCAAATTTTGATTTTGTCAAATTTTGGCTTGCCAAATATTGGCCATGCCAATTGTTGGCATCAAACCAATTATGACCTCACAATCGGGAGAGTCTGACGCGTACTCTGGCATCCAACGCTGCTCCGGCGTGAGCAGCTCTCGCCGCTGTGCACCTCCTCCGCGCCGGCTGGGACCGCGACACCGCTGGCACCGGGATCCACTGCAGATCTAGATGCCAGTTGTGAGGCAGGTTCACGTCCGGGCACGGCAACATCTGCCTGTATTGCCAGTGCCACCGCACTTGGTGCACCGGAATGTGCAGATGCTGCCTGGCAAGGCGGACAGGCGTCGGCGCCGGCGGAGGAGGAAGCGCTGGGGGTGAGCTTCCCCTTGTTCTTGCCGGTGCCGCCGAAGAAGCCCATGGCTAGGGTTTGTTGTGTCGCTGGCGAGGGAGCACGCGGCTAGATGTTGACGGGTAGCCGAAGCGGAAGTGGAGCCCCCCTAGCTTCCTTTCACTGATGCATGGGCCCCCGGTAGGTGGCCGCGTTAAATACGACCACTTGCGGTTGTTGGCCGACCGAGATGTGGTGCTGCGGTGGACATCGAATGGACGCACGACGCATCCGCTTCGTGTCTGTGCGGACGCGGCACGGACATAATTGGGCTTGAAATGTGTCGGCGCAGACACGAAGCAGACGTATTTTGAGTTTGGATCGGTGCATTGGGCCGACATTTTTGTCCAGCAAACCAAACGGACATGAACAGACGAAATGGGTCGCCCTCTTGAAGTTGCTCTGACTGTCCATTAGATGAAAACATCAAAAACACCATGAAGGCCATAAGATGATAAACTACACGCGTGGCAGTCATTTCCTTCAGGCTGCGCGAGTGTGCCTGTGCCATTCTTCACCCGGTCCTATCAGAGAGAGGCTCTCGAGTCTGGACGAGAAGTTCGGCGATCGAGTACAGTGCGCAGCAGACTAGCGGTATGAAACAGTAGAGAACGTCGTACCTCTCTCGAGGCGACGGTTTCGTGTTAATATAGGCAGGGGCATATCCCTAATAAGCATACAAGGTTGTTGAGATTACATCTTGAGGTACAAGGAAAATAGAGATAAGATATACATGATAAGATTACAACCATATACTCTAACCAACCTAGACCGAAACATATGTCAACTAAACCGGTGCGTGGTGCGCCCCTTGGACCTGAACATTGCATGGTTTAACACCCTCCCATAATCACAACTTGGACAAGTTGAGATTACGCTTAAATTCTTCAAAACCTCTGGTAGGCAAAGCTTTAGTAAAGCCATCTGCAACTTGGTCTTGAGACCGAATGAACCGAATATCCAGCTTTTTTTCTGTAACTCTTTCTCTGACAAAGTGAAAATCTATTTCGATATGTTTTGTTCTTGTATGAAATATTTGGTTAGCAGAAAGATAGGTGGCACCCAAATTGTCACACCATAAGCATGGAGCCTTTTTAGTATGTATCCCAAGCTCTTTCAGTAATGACTGAACCCAAATAATTTCTGCAGTAGCATTTGCTAGTGCTTTGTATTCTGCTTCTGTGCTGGATCTAGACACAGTAGCTTGTTTCTTAGCACACCATGAGATTAAATTTGGACCAAAGAACACTGCAAAACCACCTGTTGAGCGTCTGTCATCAAGGCAACCTGCCCAATCAGAGTCAGAAAAGGCACTTACAAGTGTTGATGGTGACTTGGTGAAGGTGAGTCCAACACTGAAAGTGTTCTTGACATATCTAAGTATGCGTTTTGCAGCTGTCAAATGTACTGTAGTGGGTGCATGAAGGAACTGACATACTTTGTTCACAGCAAAAGAAATATCAGGCCTAGTCAGAGTTAAATATTGCAGTGCACCAACCATACTTCTGTACCTGGTGTTGTCCTCTTGATTCAAGAGTTTCCCTTCTGTTAAGGATAGTTTCTCAGAGCTGGATAGAGGTGTTGGAGCTGCCTTGCAACCTTGCAACCCTGCTCTTGCTACAAGATCAGTGGCATACTTCTCTTGGGACAAGTGAAGCTCGTCTCCATTTCTTTTTACTTCAATGCCAAGGAAGTAGTGCAAGTCTCGTAGATCCTTAAGAGCAAACTCAGAGTTCAAATCCTTGAGTAGTGCTGAAATAGCTTCATCAGATGAGCTTGTGACAATAATATCATCAACATATATGAGTACAAATATAGATGTATTTGACTTGTTGCAAATAAACAGTGAGGTGTCAGACTTGGACGGAGCAAACCCAAGTCCTTGAAGCTTTGAACTCAACCGAGAATACCATGCTCTAGGAGCTTGTTTTAATCCATATAGAGCCTTGTCAAGCTTGCATATGTGGAGGGTTTTTTGTCCATTTTCAAACCCAGGAGGTTGTTTCATGAACACTTCCTCTTCCAGAACACCATGAAGAAACGCGTTCTGCACATCTAGCTGGCGTAGACTCCATCCTCTGGATACGGCAATAGACAAAACGAGACGAATAGTAGCAGCCTTTACTACAGGACTAAAAGTATCCTCATAGTCTAGACCGTATCTTTGTTTAAAACCTTTTGCAACGAGTCTAGCCTTATAACGATCTATGGTGCCATCAGATTTCTTTTTAGTTCTGAAGACCCATTTACAATCTATAACATTTTTACCTTTGCCTTGACGTGCTGGAACTAAGTGCCAAGTTTTATTTTTGTGGAGCGCCATGTATTCATCTTCCATAGCCTTCTGCCACTTTGGATCGCCTAGAGCTTCTGCAACAGAGTGTGGGATATCTGGTTCATGTGAAACACAAGCAAATCCAAACTTTGCTAAAGATTTGTAATTTTTGGGTTGAGTTACTCCCCTCTGAAGCCTAGTGCGAGGTGGTGAAGAAGGATCCGCAGAAGATCCAGCGCCAGGAACAGCTGCAGGCTCGCTGGGCGAGGACATGCAGACCGGATCTTCTGTGGCCGGCGCACGTGGAGTTGAGGAAGAAGTCGCCGCAGAGGATCCCGATCCAGCAGGGGGCGCATGATTTTGCAATGATGGCGCCGGTGGGCGGGGACTGCAGCGGGATCCACACCGGAGTTAGCGCCCGTATCCAGCCGTGGGGCGGGCGCGTAGCAACAGCGTGTCGAAACCAAACCGACGGTCTTGAGGGCCGACGCGGGCGGGCCTTGAGGACCAGGCGCGGGCGGCTGGAGTTGGCGCCGCGTGGCGCTGGTGGGTTGGCACGGAGAGGCCACCTGGCGGTCCACCGAGCCGCTGGTGGCGTGTGGCGACACGGGGCTCGAGGCGGATCGGCCTGGCACGGAGGGCGCAGATCCCGCGGGGGCAGACTGGCGCAGAAGCGATCCCGAGGGGGATGCGCCTGGATCCCGAGGCAGATCCGCTTCGGTGCTGCTGCTGTTTTGTCCAGGAAGCATAAAATGATGATTTGGACTGATTTCTTCACCATTTTCTGCACAATTTTTTTCTGTTGCATCACAAGACTCAAGACCATCATTAGTAAGAGGATTAGTCAACAATTGATCATCAGTGTCTAAAACATCCCCATTTTCACGACCGGTGAGATGTGAAGGTAGGAGAAGAATCTCCTTTTGAAGAAGGGCTCTGGCGTTTGGATGAAGTTGTGCAAAAGGGAAAACAGTTTCATCGAACATAACATCACGGGAAATATAGACGCGTCCAGTGGATACATCAAGACACTTTACACCCTTATGTTGTGGACTATAGCCCAAGAAAACACACTGTTTTGATCGGAACATGAGTTTGCGATTGTTGTATGGCCGAAGATTCGGCCAACACGCACACCCAAACACTCGTAGAGATGTGTAATCTGGTTTTGTATGAAGGAGACGTTCTACTGGAGATTCATTGTTGATGACTCTACTTGGCAACATGTTTATGAGGTGGACTGCGGTGAGAAAAGCCTCATCCCAGAATTTCAAAGGCATAGAGGCAGCAGCAAGTAAGGCCAGGCCGACTTCAACTATATGCCTGTGCTTGCGCTCGGCTGATCCGTTTTGCTGGTGAGCATGAGGGCATGACACGTGGTGTGATATGCCAATTTGCTGAAAAAAGGAGTTGAGGTTGCGGTATTCCCCTCCCCAATCGGATTGGAGAGCTAGGATTTTGCAATCAAACTCTCTTTCTACTAGTGCTTGAAAGTTGTGAAAAACTTGAAAAACATAAGATTTCTTTTTGATGAGATAGATCCACGTGTACTTGCTATAGTCATCAAGAAAACTTACGTAATAAGTGTGTCTACCAACTGATTTAGGGGTAGGACCCCAAACATCGGAAAAAATGAGCTCAAGAGGTTTGGTGGAAATGCTTGTAGACACAGGATAAGGAAGTTGATGACTTTTAGCACACTGACATGAATCACAAATTGTTTCACGATCTCGCTCACAACAAACAGGAGCTTATTCTTTTTAAGCAAATGTTCAACTAAAGAAAAAGATGCATGCCCTAATCTATCATGCCACCGTGTTGAAGAGACTTTGGTGACACCATAGGCTTGTTTATTCAATCTCCTAAGCTCCGGAATCAACGGGTACAGCCCTCGAACGCATCTACCTCGATACAGAATTTTCTTCGTGACCTGATCCCTGATCAAAAAGAAAAACGGATGAAACTCAAGGAATACATGGTTGTCAATGGCAATGCGATGAACTGAAAGGAGCTTTTTCGAAGCACTAGGGACATGCAAATTTTTTCTTAGACGAATATTTCTATGGGGGGTTTTAAGCACTGCATGACCAACGTGGCTAATGCTCATACCTTCTCCGTTGGCAGTGTGAACTTGGTCTTGCCCACGGTACTTCTCACGAACTGTCACCTTTTCCAGCTCGCTTGTGATGTGGTCAGTTGCGCCACTGTCCACATACCAGTTCGTGTCGATGCCGTGAAGAGCCATCAGCACCTGCAACCTTCTCATCTTGTGAGGACTCGCCATCATCTTCATAGCGATACTAGCAGTCGCGGGCAGTGTGGCCTAGCTTGCCGCAGATTTGGCATCGCGGCGCATCAGGGTTGGCGCGAGGCCTGCCACCACGGCGGCCCCTATTGTTGTTGTTGGAGGGCCGCCCGCCACCGCCGCCGCCACCGCGAGAGGAGTTGCCGCCGCTGCTGTTTCCGCCAGACGACGGCTTGCCCTTGCCGCGCGGAGGTCCACGGTAGCGTGAGCCGCCACCGCCGCGACCGCCGCCGCGAGAGACCACGTTAGTAGACGACTTGAAGCCCCCGCCCGAGTTATTGTTGTAGAGGGCGAGGCGCTGATCAAAGTTGCTCATCTGAGCGTAGAGATCGTCGATGCTGATGGTGTCGGTGCGCGCGTCGTTGGCGGAGACGAGGGGTTGGTACTCCATGTCGAGGCCGGCGGTGATGTAGGAGACAAGCTCATCGTCATCGATGGGCTTTCCGGCAGCTGCAAGCTCATCGGCAAGTGCTCTCATCTGGGCGAAGTAGGCAGCAACAGATTGCGTCCCCTTCTGCGCCGTGGAGAGAGCAACCCGGATGTTTTTGACGCGGGTTCGAGACTGCGATGAGAACATGTGGGTGAGGGCCGCCCAGAGCTCGTGCGGCGTGGCGATGGAGGTAACCTGCACGATGACCTCTTTGGTGAGAGTATTGAGCAAGTATCCAAGTACCTGCTGCCCTTCTCTGAACCAGATCGGATGGAGAGGGTTCGGTGTCCGTTCTTCTTTCCCGTCTTTGTCCTTCGTGACGAGGATCTTGACAGGTTCAGGCATAGAGCCGTCGGCGTAGCCGAAGAGGCCAGCCCCTCTCAGCTGCGGTGTCACCTGCGCACGCCACAGGACGTAGTTGGTGCGGGTGAGCTTTTCTGCAACCTGCCCAAGGGAAGCCTGGACGGTGCTGGAGGAGGACGACATGGCTGGCGGTGGATGGGTTTTGCTAGATGCGATGGATAGAGGTGGCTCTGTATACCATATGAAACAGTGGAGAACGTCGTACCTCTCTCGAGGCGACGGTTTCGTGTTAATATAGGCAGGGGCATATCCCTGATAAGCATACAAGGTTGTTGAGATTACATCTTGAGGTACAAGAAAAGTAGAGATAAGATATACATGAGGAGATTACAACCATATACTCTAACCAACCTAGACCGAAACATATCTCAACTAAACCGGTGCGTGGTGCGCCCCTTGGACCTGAACATTGCATGGTTTAACAAGCGGCTAGCAGCACAGTGAGGCACCAGCAAATGTCCCGCGCTAACCTACTTGGTCTCCTCGTCGTGTTATGCCCAAGAAGAATATCACCCGAGCTGGCAAGCCGATGGCGGGGTATCGCCCTGGGTGGACAGTGGGCGAGGTAGAGCCATCGCGGGGCACGTCCACTATCTATCCACCACCACTAGCTAGCTAGCCCGGTCCATGCAGCATGCATACCCGCATCGATGCATGCATTGCATGCATGGGAAGGTATCTACTCTAGAAGTAAACGCTCGCTCCTCGGAGATGACAGGCGGGGCCCCGAGGATAGGAGGGCCCGTAGGTGGTACGCACGCCACGTGTACCCCATATCGTTTTGTCCCGTTGTAGCCCAGACGGGACAAACCCGGTCCAAGCTAGGCTGCATGCAAAGCGCAAACGCAATGAGGTAATGCACGAACGATCATTGCAGGATATATGGCAGCAGTGGGGGTACGGCGTACCGTCTTGTTGCCGTTGGCGGCTCTTGGCTTTGCGATATACGACGTGTACCACATGTGTCTTTTGAGTCAAGGGCCAAATCATTGTATCGGCGCGCACTATGCCTTGCTAGTATTTGGAGGCTCGAATCACAGAGGCAACTAACTAACTGGATTATGATCGGCAATAATACAAGCGTTCATCATACCTTCCCATGGACCATGTGTTGTCTTTCTGCCCATTCCCGATCGATCCGTTTCCTACGACGCGCATAGCAGTAGCAGGCCGCGGCCGGCCCGGCCACCGGTGTGTCCGGTGGTGGGCGCAACGCGAAGAGCAGCATTGCTCATTCCTCAATTAATTATCGACCGCTTATTACTGTCAGGCTGTGCTGTGCGGACCAGCCGTTTGTTGATCACTGTGGTACTGTACGTCTGTGTTGGCATCGTGGCATCGTGGCACCGGCAGCACGGCGGCTCCCCTCCCCATCGCCGAGTGATCCCTGTCGACCACGACCGCCGTTCATGCTGGAAACCAAACTAACAAATGCAGTTTTCTCAAGCTTGACCCGCTGGAACGAGCGGTGTAATTTGTCGGCGAATCAAATCTCGCGAGCGCATCATGCAAACGGCCGGGAATCGGAGCTATCCACACGCAAGATGCATGTACTGGCCATCTAGTCATCTCACCGGCTGGCCGGGAATCTCTAAGCAGTAGCCGCATAGCTAGCTCGCCTTTCCTTTTGTGTTTATCACCATCGAACAGAGAAATTCTGGGCTGAGCAGCTAACCCACGCGACAACCGGCCGGTCGCATCAATCTGCAGTCTGAGTAGCAGCGGCTAGACATGGTCGAGCACGTTTGGCGCTTGCTTCCCCTGCCTGCCTGCCTGCCTGAATCCCACGGCTCGATCGATCGCTTTGCCTGCCGGAATCCAATCCCACGGTGACCCGCACATGCGGACGACAGAGGGCACGAAGCGGGGAGTGCATGCAATTACAATGCATCAAAGCCCTGCCCCTCCCCGCACTCTCTACCGCCAGTGCGGCACGTGCGTACGTAGCTGCCACGCCGTCACGCGATCGAGTACGTACGTACAAGCGCGCCGGGGGTGGTGAATGATCCGTGGAGAGGGACGACGATCAGAGCCTGAGCCTCCGTTTTTTTTCACCACATGACATATGGGGTAGTACTGTAGTACATTTTCAGAGGGGTGGATGGGTGGGGAGGAGGAGGGAGGAAAAGTTAAAGCGAACAAAAAGACGATACGCTTTACACGGCTGCCTGTCTCTTTCTTTCTCTGAGGACGAGTGAGGACAAATGGGTGAGCAGGGCGGGGCAGTCAAGAGCTAGTCCTACTGCTAGCTTAGCTCAGGGTGAAAGCACTCCGGCCAGTCACCTACCATGCTGCCAAAGCTTCACCAATGGGCAATGCCATTAATGCATGCCCGAGACCGTGAAAGATGCTTTACTTACTTTAGCCCTACATACACACGGTCAAACGGAGCTACGTTGTAGTCGAAGAGCGTCTCCGCATTGGAGATGAACACGCTGTTCAAATAACAATCCACTTCAAGAAAAGAAAATCAATTACTCACACTGTAGTACTTGCGTTTGATCGACTACAACAGTCTCCTGTAGTACTAGCCCCGGACGACAGTTTGCCACGGCGCGGTACAGTGCCTGCAGCGTCCCTGCGGGCGATCGAGGACAGAAAACGGGGTTAAAGCCGCACTAAACCAAGCTACAGCGAAGCCAGGCGGCGCAGCGCGCAGCCGGCGGCCCACGCGGCGGAGCAGCAGCCGGCAGGGTCGGCGTGGTGCGTGTCAGCGCGCGGCACCGATGGATCGGCCCCCGCCTGTGTCGCCGTACGTGCGTGCATCTCGATCGATTCGCGCGCGGCAGCGAGGGGGGCAGCGGTACGTCCGCCGGGGCGTCCCGTGCGGTGCGTGCCTAGGGGGTGGCAAGAAGCGCGTTGGGAATTGGAGCGGCCAGCGTGCCGGCCGTCGCTAGCCCTGCCCGAATGTCTCGCTGCGCCGATCATCCCATGTTGGTTCGCGCTCGCTGCGACTGCCAGGTCGCGCCCGGGGGCTGCTCCCGTACAGGCTCTGCCTCGGCCCTCGGGACTGTGCGGCACACTATGTACGGCCAACATGCGGCACAGAAACGAGACTAGTAGAGTCGCAGATAAGCCGTGCTAATTTAAGCGGGAAAGATAAGCAGAGCCAATGGGTACACGTGCTTATACCGTTCTTCTTGCAGGATGACCCTACCATCGTCACACAGTTTTTTTTCTTGAAAAAACGACTAGCCTTTTTTTGCGAATATCAAATACTAGCTCATGGAGGTATATTTTTGCAGAAGAAAATCTCTAAGCACCACCGCCACTCAGGGCTCGAACGCTGGTGGCCTAGAGTGCTCCTTGCATGCCTAGCCAACATGGTGACACCGGACACCCTGTTCTCTGTCACACAATTTTCATGTTCAAGCAGTGCAATCGTGACTAACAGTCAATGGATAGGTTTTTAGGCACTCTCAGTGTTACACCATGGCGCCGTCTCATAGCTTGTTGCGTCAGATTTTTGCCTATGTAATGTGGAATTAACAATGGGACAGGATGAAACTCTCTCAACATGCAACAGGATGCATCAATAATTAGATCTTGTGTTATCATCATATACTCAAACAATCCATTACAAGTGGGATCTGCAATTCCAATATCAACCCTATCGAAGATACAATACATCGTGATATAGGTGTGCCTAAACATTTAACAATCAGAGTGTCCTTATATGACTACGCGCAATGGAGAAACACACCCAAACATGCATGCAGTGTTGAAGAGATATCCTATTTCCTATTTCTTGGTCACCTAAAATTTTGGTGGCAGAAAACACCAGCTATTTTTTGAAGAGAAAGAAGCAAGCCCAAATTACGATATAACTATCCGTCTGATACATAAAGTCACTCAATTCTTCTACAGCTTCCAACCATGTCCATCGTGATAAGCTTCACACACACAACCATTCATAGTAGCCTTGCTCCCATGTGCATTTGTTTTGCAACTCTCTCTTCGGCTTTCCCTCCAATATTCCAGCCTGCAACATATAAAAGTAAATCAAGTCAATAGGCTCGTTAGGATGAACGACCTTGAAAATAAGATATGATATACTCCTTGTTTCTCATATAGAATGAAACATAGCACCCACTCCTACATGAATCACACCCGTTCTCTAAAAGGGGATTAATACACCCAAACATTTGAGGTGACGCATAGACTGTGGTACCGACACATTATTCAACGCTACATAAACTACACTCCACACATATTTAGCAAAAAACATTTAAAATATTGTTGTAATGAGCAACACCATGAAGCGGGGGTATGCAACATTGTTGATTAACTATATGGTTACACTTAATAATTTGGTCCAGTCAAGGCTCATTAGTGAGAGAGCGTAGTCTCGGTATGGCAGGGGCGTGGCCTTGGGTATGACATGTTAATCCAAAGACATGTCGGTGGTGAATCCATCGGCACAAAGCGATTTTCTTAGCTATTATTTTTTTCTCACCTCAACGTGCGGGAGAAATTTCCCTCAAACCCGATTGTATGTATGGATCACCTCAAAGAAGCTTTAACCACACCATAAGTGAGAAAACTTGATTCATATGAAAGATGAGCTACAAATGACCCATGGGGTGCCTCATATAAGCCTTTGGACTTGTACAATGATCACTAATACCCTTGGTAGGGAGTTCAAAGTAAGGGCCTCTTGGTCTACCTACAAAAGACCCAAAATATCCTCAAGGAAAGGATAAAAGCAAGGGTATCTGGTCTAAGCTCTTCGAGTAAATAGCATAAAACTACTACTTTACAGGCTAGGGTTCCAAAAAACTACCAGTTTTTATTTTTTCTCAGATAACTACCAAATGGATGGTCGGCTGTTTCAAAAAACCCCAAATGCATGCTGTTTAAACATTAAACCTATTTATGACAGATCGGGTCCACCCCTAAATGAACCGTTTGTTTGACCGTTAACTGACATCTAGGTCCCACATGTCAGCCATGGAGCAAATAATCACAGAGATTTGCTAAAAAAAGCCCCACCCAGGTGAGGTGAAGGACGAGGACCAGATCGAGGGGAAGAAGAACTGCTCCCTCCGCCGCCCGCCCGCCTGCCGCCGGCGATCACCGGGGCTCAACCCCGGCCATTCCTCCGACCCACCTCCTTCTCACCGAGCTCTCCGCACCCAGCGTCGGGCCAGAGACCGCCTCGTGCTGCGCTCGGCCGCGCATGGACCTCGTCCCCACAAAGCGACTCAAGATGCGACGGAGGGAAGAAGTCTGCCGGAGATGGCGGCCGCCCAGGCGGCAATGACGACTCGGCGTCGCCCCATGGTGGCGCGCGGCAATGATCAGAGGCGACCGCCACGGCAGAAGGCGGCGACCGCAGCGGAGCGCCATGGCTACTGTGGCGGAGACCCCATGCCACGCCACGGCGGTGCGCCGGCGACCCCAGGCGGCGCGGCGAAGACCCCAGGCAGAGCGCCGTGGCAGCGCGACGACATCAACTCCATGGCCAGGACATGCCGGCCGGATTGCTCTGCCAGGGGTCCAAGGACCCGATTGCTTTTTAGAAAAAATTATAGGGACCTGATTGCATTTTCAAAATATTTGGAGGGGTTATTCTGTAAAAAAATCTATGAAAGAGACACTGACATGCGGGCCCCACATGTCAGTTAATGGTCAAACACACAGTCAAAGAGACGGACCGTTTAGGTGCGGGCTTGACCTGTCATAAACAGGTTTAATTTTTAAACAACATGCATTTTGGGTTTTTTAAAACAGCCGACCACCCGTTTGGTAGTTATCTGAGAAAAATTAAAAATCGGTAGTTTTTTGAACCCTAGCCTGTAAAGTAGTAGTTTTATGCTATTTACTCAAGCTCTTCATCCATAAGATGGAGGGGTCTTGGTCCATGGGCATAGTGAGCCACGGGATTGATGTGCTCCCTTCTTCCATATGGGCTTTGATTTATTTTTTCAACTTTCTCTTTTATGCTCATATTATCTTTGGCTTTTGGTGTTTTGCTCGCGCCCTATGCGGGATCGTGAGCCCCCTAACCGAGAGACATTTTCTCCCCCCTAAAACATGAGCAGTCAATACAATCGTCCATGTTAGAATAGAAAACAATTCTTAGTAGGTGTACTATTTTCAGGAAATTGTCCTTAGTGAGCATACTATTTTTTTCCCACTACTAGCCACATGAAATCTGGCTTTAGTTTTCAAGGATATTTGTGTTTTTAAATATTCTTAAAAGGTGAATGAACTTGATGAGTTGTAATATATATGAGAGCTACATAGAAAGAATCAAAATAACCACTTTCTCTAACAACCAAACACATTTTTGTTCATCTTTTGTAAGTGCGAGGCTTTAGGTTCTCCCACAGAACCATAGTGAAAATGATGACCAGTTAGGCACTCGGTGAACTGAAGTGTAGATTAGATTGTATGGCGAAGGCAAGTGGCGGGGGTGCCATCTTTCCATATTTTGGTGACCTTCTAATCACTTCCATGCATGTCTGAACCTGAACAAATTCGGCGGCCCCGGTTGGTCTAACACTTCCATTAAACCACCCGTTCCTTCAAATATTGTTTATACAGTTTTGCTAGAACTCATCTAGATGAGATATAATTTGGTCTTATTCATCTTTTATAGCCATTGGAAATGATGCTATAAGATGCGTGTATGCTGACGTGGATTGTATGTGTTCTTGTTTTCAAAGTGAATGAGACCAAATAATATCTCATCTAGATGAGTTCTAGGTACTCCCTTGTTTATATTTCCCCCCGCAAAAAAAAAATGTTTATATTTTAGGGAATATCCTTCTTAAGTAAGTATGGTTTTAGGTTTTCTAGCAATCTAAGAAGATTTACATCTCGAATGATCATGCATAGATTATGTGGAAGTCTTCATATTAATTAGAGAGAGAGAGAGAGAGAGAGAGAGAGAGAGAGCATTAAGAGCATCTTCAGCCGCGCCCCCAACACGCCCTTCCCAGGCGATTTTTTTCACGCCGGCGCACAAAAATCGGCCTAGCCGTGAGAAGCCCAATTTTCGCCGGCTCGGGCCGAATTTGGCGCCGGCAGACCCAAGCCGAACCCGGCGTGCTGGGGGGCGCTCGGGGGCGCCGGGCGAAACGGTTTTGGCGCGAAAGAGCCGCGGGCCCGCCGAGTCAGCGACACTCGCCTCGCCGTTCTCAGAACGCCTCGGTTTCCCACGGGGAATCAATGCCAAGGCTGCCGCCGGCCAGCCTTCCATTGATTCCTCACCACGGGGCGGCTCTTCATGGCGGCGCGGCGACGCCTCACTCCCCGCCACACGTACACACGTCTCCCCGGCGGCTATAAAGAGCCCCCCCCCCCCCCCCGCCGCTGGCCACAGACGCCATGCTCTCTGCCTCTCTCTCCGCCGCCGGCGAACCTCTCCTCTGTCGCGACAATGTGCGAGCGGTTCCCCGGGGACGGAGCGACGACCAACGGCTTCGGCCGCCGCTCGCTGCACGCGTGGGAGGCGCACTTGCTTTTCGAGGCCAACATCTCGGCGCCTCCAGACATGCACGCTGGGCCGACAGGATGGAGGCCCTGCGCCGGAGGCGTCCCCATTCCCCCACTGCCGGACGTCCACGCGCGCCCCGACTACTTCACCGGCAAGGTCGACCGCGTTCGGTCGTCGCTGACCGAGGAGCAGCGCGCCTCCCCGCAGTACGTCGCCGATAACCACGGGGCGTGGGCGGCGTACTTCCAGCGTCATCAGGAGCAGCGCCTCGCCTCCACCAACGGGGCGCCGGTGAAACAGCGAGGGGCGACGCCTGTGGTGGGCCGCCCCCGGCTGGACGCTCCACGAGGTTCTCGCGTACCTCGAGGGCGGCAACAACCCGCCGCTCACATACCTGGCCGCCGCCCTGGTCCCCAGTCACGGCGCTGGGCAATGGATGCCCAGGAGGTTTGTCTCCGACTCGTCGTCCTCGTCCCGCTCCTCCTCCCACTCCTTCGGCTCTCCGGCAGTGTTCGGCGTCAAGGCCGAGCCCGCAGCGGAGACCCCGGTCGGCCGACGCACCCGCTCGGCCGACATCGTCATCAACGAAGGCGGCGGGCGCGCCTCATCCTCGACTCCTCCCCGACTCGTCAAGCCGAAGACGGAGCTGGGTCTCACCGCCGTGAAGAAGGAGCCTGGGCTCGCTCCTGTGAGGACGGAGCCAGGGACCGCTGGCGGCGAGAAGGAGGCGCTCGACGACGCGGCGGTCTTGAAGTGGGCGCGTGACGACTGGGCACGGACGGAGATGGAGCGCGCCTATGAAGAGCTCGTCGCACGGCATCAGCGAGGCCGCGACGAGGGAGGCGTCATCGTCCTCGACGACGACAGCGACGACGGCGCACCACCGGCACCGGTCCGCCAGGGTGACACCGGCCAGGGGTCCAGCAGGGGCGGCGTCCGCGTCAAGGAGGAGAAGGCCGGCGACGACGACGACGACTTCGCCGCGCTCACTGCGTTCTTCGCGCCCTAGAATGACATTAAATTTATGTAACAAAAACTATGCTATAAAATGTCATTTTCGCCGAACTTTTGCTAAATTCCTATTTTTTTTATAAAAAAATGTAACCTTTTGGGGGCGACCCAGGGGCCGGCGGCTGGGGACCCGAAAGCCTGGGGGCCGATTTTAGTGCTGATACGCTCTTAGGCGGCGATTTTAAGCGCATTCTGGAAGGCCAACGGCTGGAGATGTTCTAAATCTATATACTATTCTGGGTATGTGTAGCTCTGATGTACTACCTCCGTCCTATATATAAGACTTTTTTGCAGTTTATTTGAGAAGAACTATGCCTCATCTAGATGACACTAGCAGGAAAAAAAAGAGAAAAATCAGCATGAATCTTCGTGCAAAATCAATTGACACAAGGATTAGATGAGACTTTGTTAATTCTCTTCCAGATGAGGAGTAGCAAATCCGAATATTTTCAATCTTGCTATACTCGCTACGCCTAGTAAGCGGGACATCTTAGAAATTATCGCAAGTAAAAAGGTTGTCAAATGCTCGGTAGTGCTGCATTTCAGACTTACCCGTGGGTGACATAACACAAATTTCTGGGAGTGGCAAAACCGCAATAATGGTCCTATTGGGAGGGTAATTGTGACACTATTCACCATTTCTTTCCGTGCCCTGACAATTCAACTTTGTACAACTGCCCCACAACTTTGTGGTCCTCCGTGTAGGACTAGCATAAAAAAGAGGCCATAGGGGCTGGATCATTCTTGTCTGTCTCCGTTTGCATTAAGTTGGCTCCCCCCTCCTACGGTTTGTAGGCCCATCCCATCCTTGCTACACAAAAGCCAGAGTGTGCTACCACCGACCTAGCCAAAAGCAAACCCAGCCCAACGTGCAGCCGCTACAAGAGCAAGATCATCATTGCACGGGATATCCTGATGGACGATGCATAACAATCAACATATATGTCCATGTTCTCCATGGAAGCGTTGACACTTCTCTAAAAATAGGAATGGCGAGGACGAGATAACGCATCATTTCTCTCACTCTTTTGGAGCCGAAGTGTTCAAACTCATGCGTAAATAACAGCCGGAAAAAGGCAGGGGAAGACAGGGACAGAAATGTACGAGCCCGTGTGGATTCTAGTCAGATTCTAGAGCAATAAGTTTGTTTGCAACATACATATCCAAGGGAAATGTGTCCATGAGGCAATGATGCCATGCCATGTATATGGGACAATTTCTTCCCGTTGTTTTTTAGCTAGCTTGCACTAGAGAACACCCTAAGCTAAGTGCCGCACATGTATGTGCGTGAGTGTGTGTTGTAACAGTGAACCAGAACCAGCTAGCACAAAGGCAACTAGAGATGATGGGCTCGCTAAACTGGGCAGGACCACAGGCTTACATGTGCCAAAGCAAGCAGCATGCATGGCACTTTGTTGCTTCAATACCACACTAGGTAGCTAGCTAGCAGGCACTTGCCTCTCTGCATGGTTGTCAAGCATATTGCTATCATCATCCTTGACACGTCCATATATCCATTGTTAAGACTAAGAGGGTAATGAGTAGTTGAGTACGTACTACCAGCTAGTGTACTGGTAAAGCTCAAGGCCTCAATCTTTATGGGGAATATGGAACGAAATCTCCTAGGCCTAAGACAGGATCTCTCGGGAATAAAGGGATTTGGTTCGCGTGTGTGAGCCTCTACGCGCGCCTTCGATCGATCGGCTCGAATAATGATTAGGGTTCTTGTGCGGGCGCATGAAGGAATCATGGCCGCCGTGATCGCCAAAATCATGGTCGCTAGCTGAGGCTCGCATGTGTGTACGTGATCTCGACCGATGCCTCGATCGCTCTCTATCTCTCTCCCCCCATCACCGCCCCATTCCGTGGCCATTCTAATAAACAAAGCCGGCGGGCGCGCGTACGGACGCTCGCGCTGGCCGTGGCCGCCATGAGCCGTGCACATGCCGCGGCCAAAGCTTCTCGCTGAATCTAAACGCTTTCGGAGGGCGAGCAGAAGATTGGCGCCTGCTTTTTGTGTGTATATATTCTTTGCCGATCCACTTGATGGCCTTTTGTGATCAAAAGGCCAACGGCGACATGGGCACCAGGTACCTTCTCCTGAGCTACAGATCGAGACGATGTAAGGTAGAGGTTGGTAGGCTTGAATTATGTGGCGCTGCGCTAAAGATATGCATGCATCGCGTGCAAAAACAAATCAGGGACTTATATACTTGCATGCATGCATGTGAGTGTGGCCCACAAAGATTAGCCGTTCGGTCTTTACTACTCAGTACCAAGTACCAGGCTCGACAACGGCAAGGACTGTTCCATACGTTTTGCTCCCTGTCCGTATGCATATGGTATACACGATCCTCCACGTACGTACATGTGGATAACTGACACCGTTGTATGTACATTACATACCGATCTTGCTTGCTAGTATACTACGTATATGCTCCCATTCGGCGATAGATCCTGTACATTCTGTTCAGAGTGTACGCGGTTCGTCGGGGGTTTGGCACGATCGAAACGTTCCGATCGCCAGAGCAGTGTGATGCGCGGCTGCCCATCACGCGTTTGCACGATCGATCCACTGATGGAGAAGAGGTCAGGCAGGTCAGGACATGGCATTTTAAATCGATCCAGACCGCAGTGCACGACCCGCATACGCAGCAGTTCAGTTTTAGAGGGCGCAAATAGTGTAAGTTGGATTGTCCGTGTCACGCCCGAGACGACGAGGGGGACAGAGCCGGGAATCTTACGTGATGTTCTCTAGCGACGCCCTAGCTAGCTGTGCAGATGCAGCCCCTGCATTCCTGGTGTTTCTCACCGAGGTTGGTTGCATCAGCTACAGCTAGCTGGTCTCGTCCTAGGGCTCATGCCAGGGCCATCTTAATTATGACCCGCTGAGCGATCAATCTACGCATTTAGAGTACCTCTGAGGAGGGATGACGATTAATACAGTGGAAGCTGCGTGTGCATGTCCGAGCCACAGCTTTGGGACAGTTCATCGTCGACTCGGTCGATATCGCCGTCGCTGTTGATCGTGTAGTCACACTTTCGTTGTCTCCATGTGTCCCTTGGGTCTCCTGGCCAGCTTGATGAGGTGATGCATGTTCAGTCGTTTGGTTCTCCCTTTTGGCATGATCGATTATCCGCTTACCTTTCTGTTTTTACACAAAAGTTATAACTTATACTTCATCTGATCCAAACTAATAGATACAACTTTAATAGTACAAAGTTATACTAAAACTGCATCGATTAATTTGGACAGAAGGGAGTACTGTTTTTTTAGCGAACAGTACATGCACTGTTCATGTTTTTGAAATCTTAAAGTTGTATTTTTTTTGTAGCTCGCATGTCAATATATTTTCTCCTGAAAATCTGCACACATGTGTATACATCCATATATCCATGCAAATAAAAGTTCTGATTTTTTTGAAACTTAAAATGCAATTCTTAATTTTTTTTCTTCAAAAAACCAGGCTTCATGGAGCTCGATCACCAAAAGGTTGCACACCGGAATGGGTGCTACTACGATGTAGGAAAGTGGATGTTTAGGGGGTTACTAGATGATAGCACAGTCAGAACATAGACGCGGTCCCATTTTAGCCCCTTTTAGCGCCATTTTAGCATTTTCCCTTTGGATTGAAGTTTCTATCAGGGGAGACTAGTATAGTACTCCTATCTCACTTTAGGTGAGATTAACGAGATCATGTTTTTAAAATATGAAATATGTTCAAAATAAATCCTCAAAACAGTTATAATACATATCAATGCACCACAAAAAAAGACACATCCGTGACATTTTGGGCCGAACGAATTTTTTTCTGTCATGCTTATGACACTTCTATGATGATAATTGTGACAAAACCGTGGTAGAAGCGAGGGCGAGGAAAATATCGGGGAGTTCGATTCACGGTGGGTGGTCGAGAGACGAATGACGCGTTCTCTCGTCGTCTGTGGCGATGTGTCTGGCGTCTGTTGGGGAACGTAGTAATTTCAAAAATTTCTACGCGACGCAAGATCATGGTGATGCATAGCAACGAGAGGGGAGAGTGTGTCCACGTACCCTCGTAGACCGAAAGCGGAAGCGTTAGAACAACGCGGTTGATGTAGTCGTACGTCTTGACGGCCCGACCGATCAAGCACCGAAACTACGGCACCTCCGAGTTCTAGTACACGTTCAGCTCGATGACGTCCCTCGTACTCCGATCCAGCCGAGTATCGAGGGAGAGTTCCGTCAGCATGACAGCGTGGTGACGATCTTGATGTTCTACCGTCGCAGGGCTTCGCCTAAGCACTGCTACAATATTGTCAAGGAGGACTATGGTGGAGGGGGGCACCACACACGGCTAAGAGATCAAGAGATCAATTGTTGTGTCTATGGGGTGCCCCCTGCCCCCGTATATAAAGGAGCAAGGGGGGAGGCGGCCGGCCAAGGAGGAAGGCGCGCCAAGGGGGGAGTCTTACTCCCACCGGGAGTAGGACTCCTCCTTTCCTTGTTGGAGTAGGAGAGAAGGAAAGAGGAGGAGAGGGAGAAGGAAAAGGGGCTGCACCCCTTGTCCAATTCAGACCAGAGGGGGGGGGGGGGGCGCAGGCCTCCTTCCTCTTGGCCTCTCTCCTCTATTCCCGTATGGTCCAATAAGACCCATATACTCCCCGGCGAATTCCCGTAACTCTCCGGTACTCCGAAAAATACCCGAATCACTCGGAACCTTTCCGAAGTCCGAATATAGTCGTCCAATATATCGATCTTTACGTCTCGAGCATTTCGAGACTCCTCGTGATGTCCCCGATCTCATCCGAGACTCCGAACTCCTTCGGTACATCAAAACTCATAAACTCATAATATAAGCATCATCGAAACCTTAAGCGTGCGGACCCTACGGGTTCGAGAACTATGTAGACATGACCGAGACACGTTTCCGGTCAATAACCAATAGCGGAACCTGGATGCTCATATTGGCTCCTACATATTCTACGAAGATCTTTATCGGTCAAACCGCATAACAACATACGTTGTTCCCTTTTGTCATCAGTATGTTACTTGCCCGAGATTCGATCGTCGGTATCTTAATACCTAGTTCAATCTCGTTACCGGTAAGTCTCTTTACTCGTTATGTAATGCATCATCCCGCAACTAAATCATTAGCTACATTGCTTGCAAGGCTTATAGTGATGTGCATTACCGAGAGGGCCCAGAGATACCTCTCCGACAATCGGAGTGACAAAACCTAATCTCGAAATCGCCAACTCAACATGTACCTTTGGAGACACCTGTAGAGCTCCTTTATAATCACCCGATTCACGTTGTGACGTTTGGTAGCACACAAAGTGTTCCTCCGGTAAATGGGAGTTGCATAATCTCATAGTTGTAGGAACATGTATAAGTCATGAAGAAAGCAATAGCAACATACTAAGCGATCAAGTGCTAAGCTAACGAGAATGGGTCATGTCAATCACATCATTCTCCTAATGATGTGATCCCGTTAATCAAATGACAACTCATGTCTATGGTTAGGAAACATAACCATCTTTGATTAATGAGCTAGTCAAGTAGAGGCATACTAGTGACACTATGTTTGTCTATGTATTCACACATGTATTATGTTTCAGTTAATACAATTCTAGCATGAATAATAAACATTTATCATGAAATAAGGAAATAAATAATAACTTTATTGTTGCCTCTAGGGCATATTTCCTTCAGTATCCCACTTGCACTAGAGTCAATAATCTAGTTCACATCGCCATGTGATTTAACACCAATGTTCATATCTGTATATGATTAACACCCATAGTTCACATCGTCATGTGACCAACACCCAAAGGGTTTACTAGAGTCAATAATCTAGTTCACATCGCTATGTGATTAACACCCAAAGAGTACTAAGGTGTGATCACATTTTGCTCGTGAGAGAAGCTTAGTCAACGGGTCTGTCACATTCAGAGCCGTATTTATTTTGCAAATATTCTATGTCTACAATGCTCTGCACGGAGCTACTCTAGCTAATTGCTCCCACTTTCAATATGTATCCAGATTGAGACTTAGAGTCATCTGGATTGGTGAAAAAGCTTGCACCGATGTAACTCTTCTGACGGGCTCTTTTATCACCTCCATAATCGAGAAATATTTCCTTAGTCCTCATTAAGGATATTTTGACCAATGTCCGATGATCTACTCCTAGATCACTATTGTACTCCTTGCCAAATTCAGAGCAAGGTATACAATAGGTCCGGTACATAGCATAGCATACTTTATAGAACCTATGGTGAGGCATAGGGAATGACTTTCATTCTCTTTTCTATTTTACTGCCGTGGTCGGGATTTGAGTCTTACTCAATTTCACACCTTTGCAACACAGACAAGAACTCTTTCTTTGTTGTTCCATTTTGAACTACTTCAAAATCTTGACAAGGTATGTACTTATTGAAAAAACTTATCAAGCGTCTTGATCTATCTCAATAGATCTTGATGCTCAATATGTAAGTAGCTTCTTGAGGTCTTTCTTTTAAAGAACTCCTTTCAAATACTTCTTTATGCTTTCGGAAAAATTCTACATCATTTACGATCAACAATATGTTACTCACATATATTTATCGGAAAAGCGGTAGTCTTCGCACTCACTTTATTGTAGATCTGAGGCTTCACCGCAAGTCTATATAAAACTATATGCTTTGATCAACTTATCAAAGCGTATATTCCAACTCTGAGATGCTTGCACCAGTCCATAGATGGATCGCCGGAGCTTGCACATTTTGTTAGCACCTTTAGGATTGACAAAACCTTCTGGTTGCATCATATACAACTTTGTTTAAGAAAACCATTACGGAATGCAGTTTTGACATCCATTTGCCAGATTTCATAAAATGTGGCAATTGCTAGCATGATTCGGACAGACTTAAGCATAGATACGAGTGAGAAACTCTCATCGTAGTCAACAACTTGAACTTGTCGAAAACCTTTTGCGACAATTCTAGCTTTGTAGATAGTAACACTAGTATCAGCGTCCATCTTCCTCTTGAAGATCCATTTAATCTCAATGGCTCGCCAATCATTGGGAAAGTCAATCAAAGTCCACACTTTGTTCTCATACATGGATCCCATCTAAAATTTCATGGCCTTAAGCCATTTCGTGGAATCTGGGCCCATCATCACTTCCTCATAGTTCGTATGTTCGTCATGGTCAAGTAACATGACCTCCAGAACAGGATTACCGTACCACTGCAGTGCGGATCTCACTCTGGTTTACCTACGAGGTTCGGTAGTAACTTGATGCGAAGTTACATGATCATCATCATTAGCTTCCTCACTAATTGGTGTAGTAGTCACGAGGAACAGATTTACGTGATGAACTACTTTCCAATAAGGGAGAAGGTACGATTACCTCATCAAGTTCTACTTTCCTCCCACTCACTTCTTTCGAGAGAAACTCCTTCTCTAGAAAGGATCCATTCTCGACAACAAATATCTTGCCTTCGGATCTGTGATAGAAGGTGTACCCAACATTTTCTTTTGGGTATCGATGAAGACACACTTCTACGATTTGGGTTTGAGCTTATCAGGTTGAAACTTTTCACATAAGCATTGCAACCTCAAACTTTAAGAAGCAATGACTTAGGTTTCTTGCCAAACCATAGTTCATACGGTGTCATCTCAACGGATTTAGATGGTGCCCTATTTAACGTGAATGTAGCTGTCTCTGATGCATAACCCCAAAACGATAGTGGTAGATCGGTAAGAGACATCATAGATCGCACCATATCTAATAAAGTACGGTTATGACGTTCGGACACACCATTACACTGTGGTGTTCTAGGTGGCGTGAGTAGTGAAACTATTTCATATTGTTTTAACTGAAGGCCAAACTCGTATCTCAAATATTTTACCTCTGCGATCATATCGTAGAAACTTTTATTTTCTTGTTATGATGATTCTCCACTTCACTCTGAAATTCTTTGAACCTTTCAAATGTTTCAGACTTGTGTTTCATCAAGTAGATATACCCATATCTGCTCAAATCATTTGTGAAGGTCAGAAAATAATGATAATTGCCGTGAGCCTTAACACTCATCGGACCGCATACATCAGTATGTATTATTTCCAATAAGTTAGTTGCTCGCTCCATTGTTCCGGAGAACGGAGTCTTAGTCATCTTGCCCATGAGGCATGGTTACGCAAGCATCAAGTGATTCATAATCAAGTGATTCCAAAAGTCCATCGGCATGGAGTTTCTTCATGCGCTCTACACCAATATGACCTAAGCAGCGATTGCCACAAATAAGTTGCACTATCGTTATTAACTTTGCATCTTTTCGCTTCAATATTATGAATATGTGTATCACTACGATCGAGATCCAACAAACCATTTTCATTGGGTGTATGACCATAGAAGGTTTTATTCATGTAAACAAAATAACAATTATTCTCTAACTTAAATGAATAACCGTTTTGCAATAAACATGATTGTCGTGGATTTGTCAAGGCAGATGTCCTAATGTAAGGACTTAGTCGCGAGGCCAACGCATCTATGTGGTATCTTGAAGGGGTTGAGCGGAATCAAGAGACGCAACACGCAAGACGAGGATTTAGACAGCTTCGGGCCCCGGGAAACATCATCCGGTAATAACCCTACATGCTGTTTGTGGCTAGGTCTCATTATGATCATGAGGGAGTCGCCGTAAGCCGGCTCTCCTCTTTGTGTCTAGCCCTAGATATTGTTTCTTGTTGCCTTGCCCCTCTTTGGGGAGCCCTGCCCCTCTTTATATAAGTTAGAGGGGCGGATTACATGTGGAGTCCTAGTAGGACTAGGACTAGCCTATCTTCTACTACAAGCCGGATACAAGTCCGGGTCTTGATTCCTTGTAAGGGAAATATTCCTCACACCTTTCTTCTTAAGTCGGCCCACCATCACATGAACCGGCCTACTGGGCCTTGGGCCTTGTCGTCCGTTTGACCCGCCCGCCGGGTCTCCAGTGAGTCACAATGTCCAGGCGGGTTATATGTAAACCGCCATGTCCAGGCAGATCGCCAGTGAGTCGCCTAGCTCCAGCCGGGTCTTCTGGTGAATCGCCAAGTCCGGCCGGGTCATAACTCCGTTCGGGTCATACCGCGGGGTATATCCCCGACATTAGCCCCCAGTTTAATTTGGATTTATCCATGTTAAACTGATCCTGCAAAATAAACACCAAAACAACTTTGACAGGTTGTGCTGCGGGTTAAAAATTCTTGTAAGCGGCTTTTGATCATCCTTAATTCCTTGCGCTCGGGTTAAATATTCTCTGAGCGGGACCTGATTATCCTTAAGTCCAATTGTCATTTCCTTCATCTAGAAAATCCGGGTCAAATAAGCTAGCTTCATACTCAATTTCTTTGATGTTGGTTTCTCCCGAAAAATATTGTGAAGAATAATCCACTTGAGTCGGCTTCTAAGGCGCGGGTTAAATAATTTTGGTCTTCAAATACTCATCGATATTCAGCGACTTGAAGATGTAAAACTTGCGGTTTATCATTACCAAAAACTGCGTGATTATAAAACAGACGATGCCGGGTCATAATTGTTGTTGGCACCGGTTTATGTAATTGATCCTCCTGATTTGCTCAAAACTGATAATTTGAAGATTTTTCTCCCTTATATCCATATTACCTGTAGCCCCCAAGTATTGAGCAGAACAAAGTGATGGTTTAAGACTTGCTCCAATAAATGTTGCAACCTTGAAGAAATCCGGTTTATTCATCTCAATCATATAAACTGAATATTCCACACATGTAGCCCCCAAGTCTTTGGGTTGTTATGCTTGCGACAACACAGGACTTATAATTGCTATGCTCATGAAAACTTCAACCAGTGTAGGCGGGTCATTATGCAAATAATGAGCGGGGACTTTGTAGATATAACCATGTAAATTTGAACAGCAATGTGTAGCCCCCAAGGGTAGGCTTAGTAAGATAATCTTGAGTGGGACTTTGTATATAATTGATAATAACATCATATAATATAGTCTCCACCATGGGGCTTGAACCCACGTCCACAAGGTTAAGAGCTTTGTACTCCACCAACTAAATAGTGGACCGTTCAATATAATGGATTAATGCCTGTGTACCTTGAATTTTTACAGAGCAATTGGTAGCCCCAAGGGCCAACTCATTTAAAATGTGATGAGTCGGGTCTTCAATAAGTTGAGCAAAAATGACTTTGCATTAGCCCCCAAGTGCCATGGTGCATCTTTGGCAGTGACATGGGACTTGCATATTTGATATAATCCCAATCTGAATAATATAGCCCCCAAGTGCCGGGTCGTAAGCCTGCAGTGACTCGGGACTATTCCTTCCATTGTAGAACAAATCATATCCATTCATAAAAAAATAGCCGTTGCTCTAAAGCGACTTTGAAAACCTCAATCATAACACTGGTTATTGATAATCACAATAGAAATTCAGCCATGTTAGCTATTCGAGATTTGAATAATATAATCCGGTATGAAAACCTCAATCATTCAATATCATCATGAAAATCCAGCCAGTTTTGGCTATTAAAGATTTAAATACCTCATCGGTTGACAAGTAAATCCGGAGTTTAAATACTCGGCGGCTCTTGGCCGATGGCGATTTAATACGCCTCCATTATGGCGGAATTTTTATAACCCGGACTTATAGCCTTTGAGAAAAATCCAGAACAGATCATCATTTTGAAGCA
Organism: Aegilops bicornis; assembly: GCA_021605145.1. Lineage (NCBI taxonomy): Eukaryota > Viridiplantae > Streptophyta > Magnoliopsida > Poales > Poaceae > Aegilops > Aegilops bicornis. The sequence continues at coordinate 500,445,638 of CM038673.1, forward strand.
TCAACTTTGGTAATGAGCTTGAACTTAATCATTTATATGTCATATTTCTGCAAATCCTGCAAAGAATTTAAACAACATATGCCCTGGCGACTTAACGTCAAAAGCCAGGGCGGGTAACCATCCAAATATAGTCTTATCCTGCACACAAGTAGATCACAAGATCCTTATGATCCTTTGAATGATACCGCCGGCTTATGTGACCCGGACAGTGAAGTTGATAACTCAACTCTATAAGAGCCGGCACATATGATATTTGTGACAACCAAAATACTTGCAATTGTATAAAAATAGATAAAAATTTTGAGGCTTCTGATTCGAATACAATCAGTAAACCGTTCCAAAGGGGTTAAGCTAAGATTCGAATACGATCATATAGCCCCCAGTGGCGTTGGCGTTGCCGATCAAAGTGGGTATCGACAGCTATGTTCTCTTTGGTTAGAATACGACCTATGTTTGAACAGAAGCCCCAAATGACCTTAAAAGTTGTTTAACGACGCTGATTCAAATACGATCCACGTCGATTCCCAAAGAGGTTGAGCTATGATTCGGATACGATCAAGAAGCCCCCAAGTAGGTTCAGCCGTTTGCAAATCAAAAGGGTATCGACAGCTATGTTCTCTTTGGTTCGAATATGACCTATGTTTGAACAGGAAGCCCCCAAGTGACCATATAAGTTTTGGCATTGTGCCAATCAAGAGGGTACTGATAGCTATGCCCGATGAGCAGGAAGCCCCCAAGTGACCATAATAAAATAAGCCGTAAGGCAGGATACCCATGTTTTGAACCGTGCATCATGGCAGCAAGTTCCCTTTGGTAACCATTAATTTGTTCGAGATCTCAAACTTGCGAGAGATTAATTCTTTTGAACCGGAAATTCTTAAACCGGATATTGAGATCCTCAAAGCTTTGTAAGGGACAAATTTACCTTGATCCGGATGTTGAACCGGTTTTGAGAGCTTCAAAGCTTTGTGGGAGAAAGATGTCTCTTGAGCTGTATTTTAAACCGGAATCTTCATTTTGAACCGGAAAATTTTCCGACGGCCTTTAAATATTTGCCAATAAAGCAGTAGCCTCCAGGGCCAGGTTATCTTCCCTTCAATGACCCGGAGTTCTTGAACTCATTGAACCCGGCTAATTTTGCCGAGCCATACCATTGTAGCCCCCGAGTCTCAAGATGACTCGAAGTGTTGGCTTGAGATTCTCCATATTTGACTATAGCAGAAGGTGTATATCATTGGCGTTGATAGCGCGATGTGAATCCATAGAAGGTTGAGGTGACTGCGGCGGGTTATAAATGATCCCGTATGAACCGTGTCAGCAACTCGGCCAATGGCTCCTTCCAACTGGTTGTTTGAAGTTAACCAAACCGTAGTGTGGCGACTTGTGCGCCTGCCCATTGAGCCATCCAGTGCAGACGAAGGCTAATAATACATGATAATTTGCCTCCAATTTGTTGGAAGAAAACCGGGCTTCCCAAGTAGTGACTTGCTCATACTCAATAAACAACTCATGCGAGCGAGTGCGGCCCGATGTGTTGATGTAGACCGAGCCACGAGAGGCGGATGGTAAAGACGATTGCAACATCCGGTAACGCAGACAGATAAACCGGCCGTGGCGTTGTAAGCCGGTGCGGACGGGCAAGTCGTCCTCCTTGTTGTAAGCCGGCGTGGTCGCGGGAGACGGCCACGGCGTTGTGAGCCGGTGCGGGAGTCCATTGAGTAACGACGACCACCTGTGCCAAAATATGTTGGCGTGCCTCCATCTCCGCGGTATAATATCACTTTTTGTCATAAATAATTGCCCTGCATAAACAATATTGCAGACCAAGGCAAAGATAAACTTGTTCTTTAACAAAAACAATATGTGGTAATAAAACAAACTTGGATGGATATCACCTGATTTGTTTGGACGACGGATGATCCGTTTATCGTAACAGAGATGGCTCAAGCAGACCAGCGACTCAATATGGCCCGGGCGACTTAACATGGCAGAGGCGGCTCAATGCGGCCCCGGCGTCTCAACACCGCAGCGAAACGGAGGCATCATCATACCAGCAGCTCAAATCATATGCCCGACAATGATCAAATCATATTCATGCTCAATGCAAATACCAAATAATATTTATTTAGGTTCAACACTAATCCCGAAAGTATAGGGAGTGTGCGATGATGATCATATCAATCTTGGAACCACTTCCAACATACATTGTCACTACACCCTTAACTAGTCTCTGTTTATTCTGCAACTCCTGTTTCGAGTTATTACTCTTAATGGCGAACCCGATTATCAAATACCGAGGGGTTGCTATAAACACTAGTAAATTATACATCAATAACATGTATATCCAATATACCTTTGTTCACTTTGCCATCCTTCTTATCCGCCAAATACTTGGGGTAGTTCTGCTTCCAGTGACCAGTCCCTTTGCAGTATAAGCACTTAGTCTCAGGCTTAGGTCCAGACTTGGGCTTCTTCACTTGAGCAACAACTTGCTTGTCGTTCTTCTTGAAGTTCCCCATCTTCCCTTTGCCCTTTTTCTTGAAACTAGTGGTCTTGTCAACCATCAACACTTGATGTTTTTCTTGATTTCTACCTTCGTCGATTTCAGCATCACGAAGAGCTTGGGAATCGTTTCCGTTATCCCTTGCATATTATAGTTCATCACGAAGTTCTAGTAACTTGGTGATAGTGACTAGAGAACTCTGTCAATCACTATCTTATCTGGAAGATTAACTCCCACTTGATTCAAGTGATTGTAGTACCCTGACAATCTGAGCACATGCTCCTTGTTTGAGCTATTCTCCTCCATCTTTTAGCTATAGAACTTGTTGGAGACTTCATATCTCTCAACTCGGGTATTTGCTTGAAATATTAACTTCAACTCCTGGAACATCTCATATGGTCCATGACATTCAAAACGTCTTTGAAGTCCCGATTCTAAGCCGTTAAGCATGGCGCACTAAACTATCAAGTAGTCATCATATTGAGCTAGCCAAACGCTCATAACATACGCATCTGCTCCAGCAATAGGTCTGTCACCTAGCGGTGCATCAAGGACATAATTCTTCTATGCAGCAATGAGGATAAACCTCAGATCACGGATCCAATCCGCATCATTGCTACTAACATCTTTCAACACAATTTTCTCTAGGAACATATCAAAATAAACATATGAAAGCAACAACGCGAGTTATTGATCTACAACATAATTTGCAAAATACTACCATGACTAAGTTCATGACAAATTTAAGTTCAATTAATCATATTACTTAAGAACTCCCACTTAGACAGACATCTCTCTAGTCATCTAAGTGATCACGTGATCCAAATCAACTAAACCATGTCCGAACATCACGTGAGATGGAGTAGTTTTCAATGGTGAACATCACTATGTTGATCATATCTACTATATGATTCGCGCTCGACCTTTCGGTCTCACGTGTTCGAGGCCATATCTGTATATGCTAGGCTCGTCAAGTTTAACCTGAGTATTCAGCGTGTGCAACTGTTTTGCACCCGTTGTATTTGAACGTAGAGTCTATCACACCCGATCATCACTTGGTGTCTCAAAGACGAAGAACTTTCATAGCGGTGCATACTCGGGAGAACACTTCTTGATAATTAGTGAGAGATCATCTTAAAATGCTACCATCAATCAAAGCAAGATAAGATGCATAAAGGATAAACATCACATGCAATCAATATAAGTGATATGATATGGCCATCATCATCTTGTGCTTGTGATCTCCATCTCAAAGCACCGTCATGATCACCATCGTCACCGGCGTGACACCTTGATCTCCATCGTAGCATCATTGTCGTTTCGCCATCTATTGCTTCTACGACTATCGCTACCGCTTAGTGATAAAGTAAAGCAATTACATGGCGCTTGCATTTCATACAATAAAGCTACAACCATATGGCTCACGCCAGATTGCGATAACTTCGGTTACAAAACATGATCATCTCATACAATAAAATATAACATCACGTCTTGACCATATCACATCACAACATGCCCTGCAAAAACAAGTTAGACGTCCTCTACTTTGTTGTTGCAAGTTTTACGTGGCTGCTACGGGCTTATAAAGAACCGTTCTTACCTACGCATCAAAACCACAACGATAGTTTGTCAAGTTGGTGCTGTTTTAACCTTCGCAAGGACCGGGCGTATACACTCAGTTCAACTAAAGTGGAGAAACCGACACCCGCCGACCACACAATGTGGAAAGCACGTCGGTAGAACCAGTCTCGGCGTAAGCGTCTGGCGTAATGTCGGTCCGGGCCGCTTTATCCAACAATACCGCCCGAACCAAAGTATGACATCTTTGGTAAGCAGTATGACTTATATCGCCCACAACTCACTTGTGTTCTACTCGTGCATATGACTTCTACGCATAAAACCAGGCTCGGATGCCACTGTTGGGGAACGTAGTAATTTCAAAAATTTCCTACGCACAAGCAAGATCATGGTGATGCATAGCAACGAGAGGGGAGAGTGTGTCCATGTACCCTCGTAGACCGAAAGCGGAAGCGTTAGAACAACGTGGTTGATGTAGTCGTACGTCTTCACGGCCCGACCGATCAAGCACCGAAACTACGACACCTCCGAGTTCTAGCACACGTTCAGCTCGATGACGTCCCTCGTACTCCGATCCAGCCGAGTGTCGAGGGAGAATTCCGTCAGCATGACAGCGTGGTGACGATCCTGATGTTCTACCGTCGCAGGGCTTCGCCTAAGTACTGCTACAATATTATCGAGGAGGACTATGGTGGAGGGGGGCACCGCACACGGCTAAGAGATCAAGAGATCAATTGTTGTGTCTATGGGGTGCCCCCTGCCCCCGTATATAAAGGAGCAAGGGGGGAGGCGGCCGGCCAAGGAGGAGGGCGCCAAGGGGAAGTCTTACTCCCACGGGAGTAGGACTCCTCCTTTCCTTGTTAGAGTAGGAGAGAAGGAAAGAGGAGGAGAGGGAGAAGGAAAAGGGCTGCACCTTGTCCAATTCAGACCGGAGGGGGCGCAGGCCTCCTTCCTTTGGCCTCTCTCCTCTATTCCCGTATGGTCCAATAAGGCCCATATACTCCCCGAATTCCGTAACTCTCCGGTACTCCGAAAAATACCCGAATCACTCGGAACCTTTCCGAAGTCCGAATATAGTCGTCCAATATATCGATCTTTACGTCTCAAGCATTTAGAGACTCCTCGTCATATCCCCGATCTCATCCGAAACTCCAACTCCTTCGGTACATCAAAACTCATAAACTCATAATATAACTGTCATCGAAACCTTAAGCGTGCGGACCCTACGGGTTCGAGAACTATGTAGACATGACCGAGACACGTTTCCGGTCAATAACCAATAGCGAAACCTGGATGCTCATATTGGCTCCTACATATTCTACGAAGATCTTTATCGGTCAAACCGCATAACAACATACATTGTTCCCTTTGTCATCGGTATGTTACTTGCCGAGATTCGATCGTCGGTATCTTAATACCTAGTTCAATCTACGTTACGGTAATTCTCTTCACTTTCGTTATGTAATGCATCGTCCATAACTAACTCATTAGCTACATTGCTTGCAAGGCTTATAGTGATGTGCATTACCGAGAGGGCTCAGAGATACCTCTCCGACAATCGGAGTGACAAAACCTAATCTCGAAATACGCCAACTCAACATGTACCTTTGGAGACAAGCTGTAGAGCTCCTTTATAATCACCCGATTCGTTGTGATGTTTGGTAGAACACAAAGTGTTCCTCCGGTAAGCAGGAGTTGCATAATCTCATAGTTGTAGGAACATGTGTAAGTCATGAAGAAAGCAATAGCAACATACTAAGCGATCAAGTGCTAAGCTAACGGAATGGGTCATGTCAATCACATCATTCTCCTAATGATGTGATCACATTAATCAAATGACAACTCATGTCTATGGTTAGGAAACATAACCATCTTTGATTAATGAGCTAGTCAAGTAGAGGCATACTAGTGACACTATGTTTGTCTATTTATTCACACGTGTATTATGTTTCCGGTTAATACAATTCTAGCATGAATAATAAACATTTATCATGAAATAAGGAAATAAATAATAACTTTATTATTGCCTCTAGGGCATATTTCCTTCAGCGTTGGGCTCTAACTGAACCCGAGCGAGGCGTTGGGCTCTAACTGAACCCGAGCGATTGCACAACAAAGTTACGTTATCGAACCCGAGCGATCGATCGATCCCTTGCTGTTAACTGAACCCGAGTGATTCCTTCGCTACTGCTGCTAATTGAAGCCGATCAATGCTGCCTCTGGATGAACAGTGAGCGTTGTTGGGGGGTTTGGATGAACAGTTCCCGGTGGGGGTTGGATGAACAGTACCCCGATCGATCGAGCTGGTGGATGAACAGGACCCCGTGGAGGGCTGGATGAACAGGACCCCGTGGAGGGCTGGTTGAGCGATGGCGGTGGAGGGCTAGTTGAGCGATGGCGGTGAAGGGCTGGATGAGCGATGGCTCGTGGAGGGGTGGTTGAATAGGACCCCGTGGAGAGGGCTGGTTGAACAGTAGTCGGTCGAGGAGCACGCGGTGGAGGCTGGATGAACAGGAGCCCGTGGATGAACAGTCGTAGGTGGAGGATGGAGGAGGTCGACGGTGGATGAACAAGAGCCCGTGGAGGCAGTCGACAGTGGACGAACAGTAGCCCGTGGAGGCAGTCGATGGTGGAGATGAACAGTATCCCGTGGAATCCCATTTTGCGGTACGCCACACCCCTCCCGAGGAACAGGACCTCGTTTCGACCGTAGCGCTCCAACACAAGTACGTTTCCTCCGTTTTGCTGTACGCCACACCCCTCCCGATCAACAGGACCCCGTTTCGACCGTAGGAGGTCCGTTTCCTCCATTTTGCGGTATGCCAGACCCCTCCTGATGAACAGGATCCCGTTTGGACCGTAGCCGGTCAAACACAAGGCCGTTTCCTCTGTTCTGCAGTACGCCAGACCTCGTTTCCATCGCCTATTCTGTCCAAGCCGGTTGGCTCCCGATGAACACGACGTATTCCGACCCAGTCGGTTGCCTCCCGATGAACAGGACGCTGTTTCTCCGTTCCGACCCAGCCGGTTCGCTGCCCGATGAACAGGACGCTGTTGCTACCCTCCGTTGCCTCTCCATGTACAGAAGCCCAGGCCGTCCGTATATATATGCGCTAGTAGGCGTTCGAGACCCCGCCCATATATACGTACGTGGCCGTATTTACTTTCTTGCGACCTGGCTGCTGTACGTACGTGTACATGCTACGCGCGCCTCTACTACGACACGTGCGCGCCTCTACTACGGCACGTGCCCTTCCTTACACGGCCATGGTTCATCGCTGCAGTCTGCAGACAGACCGATCATATGTACGTACATGTTCGCGACCGGAATGACAACGCTACGTACGCTTCGACCAGATGGGTCCCAACTGTCAGGGACTTCCTTGCGTGCGAAGATGTAGCTGGTGGGTCCCAGCAGTCAGGGGGCGAATCATTTGTTTTGCCCGTAATATGGACTCACTTCCTTGCGTGCAAAGATGTAGCTGGTGGGTCCCAACAGTCAGGGGGAGAAAACATTATTTTTTAGGGTAAAAAGGATGCAGTTGCATGCATGCGTCCATGGACGTGGTGCATCCCCACTGTCAGCCTCTCACGTACAATCATCTTCCGATGACTCTCGGTTGTTGACCACGTTTACCACACCGTGCCGAGCACACCAAGGCCGGTGGACGACGGCGAGGCCCCAGACTGGAATGACCCGGAGATGGGGAAGACGCGACAATGGAGTCGCAGATGGAGAGGAGTGGGAAACTTGACTGGTTGGTTGGTCTTGTGACGACCTTGCCGCCTGAGAGGCTGGAGCAAGAACAGAGGTTGAAGAAGGAGCATGGCTATTGGATTAACATCCAATGGTCCAGCTGCTAGAATCATTTATTGATTAAGTTGACAAAGCCCTGCGTACACGTCTACTTAGTAGGGCCACAAGTCAGCCACCAAATCTGCAGGGTCCCAGTTGTCATCGGGAGGAATGGTTTTTTTCGCATAACAAGGAGGCACTTCCTTCCGTGCAAAGATACAACCGATGGTTCCCAGCCGTCAGGGGAGGAAACAACTTAATAAGGAGGAACTTTCCTTGCGTGCGACCATGGACCTCGTGGGTCCCAGCCGTCAGGCTCTCCAAGTACAGTCCTCTTCCGATGACTCGTTTGTTGACCACGTCGCGCCGAGCGCAGCGAGGCGGTGGACAACGGCGAGGCCTCAGACTGGAAGGACCCGGAGATGGGGAAGACGCGGCAGTGGAGTCGCAGACGGAGAGGAGTGGGAAACTTGACTCGTTCGGGTGCGGGGTGGGCCTACAATTGGTAGAGAATAACAGGAGGTGCGGAGTGGAGGGATGGCCTGGCCGTCGGCGGGGTAGCGTTTGTTGGTAAGAAACAACGCCATTGACGCCGGAGGCTGTCGGGCGGTCCCGGCAGCTTGGGGAAGAAGGCGAGAGATTGAAGAAGAATGCGGCCGTTGGATGTAAATCTAACGCCTTGTCATGCCGACCTCTCGCCCACATGTCGGCCCGATCCATTTGTTTTTTAGTCCATTTGGTGGGCTGGGTGAAATAATGATGTAGCATCTATGCAGCCCCTTTATATATATGGTAGAATTTAAAGCCCATTTACATTTTTGTCGAAATCCGCGGACTTGCTGGGCTGGGTGAAAATATCATGTTGAGTTGGACGAAGAAATGTTATAAAAACATAAACACATGGTTGCACGTCCGTTACTGAATTGGTCAGTAAAATCTTTGCAAGCTTATGTACGCAATCACTAGGAGTTAACTTGCCAAGTTATATATAGATAATAATAATAATTATTTTGTAAGAACTTTCAACTTACGAAATAAAATATCATTTTAATTTAATGAGTTAATAGGACGTGGGTATTATTAATTTTTAGGCTAGACGTGGGACAGTTGAGTTGGTTCTAGGGAAAAGTACTGGGAGAAAACTAAGTTTACATCGAAAAAGAAAGTGGGAGAAAATTCAGATATAGGATTAATGAAAACGAAAAATAAAGGAAGTGGGAAGGTCTATAATATGGTTGGACGAATGACAGGTTTAACGGAACCTTATGTTGTTTCTATTATATATATATATATGTAATAAAATAAGATATAAATATAGGTTCAGTTTTGCATTCTTATAGAAAACATAGGTTCAGTTTTGCATTCTTATAGAAAAATAGAACTGAGTTGTGCGTCGTCTTGAAAAAACAAACATAACTTGGGCTGCTGATGTTATAGACAAGCTAGGTTGGGAGGCCCAGAGGCCGCTTGATACCTGCTGGATCCAAAAAATGTTGAAACATGTCGTGGGCTGCCCATGTTAAACAGCAAAATCTAGGCCATGGACCTGGTGGGCCCGGGGCTGTCAGCCTCTCGACGAACAGCTGTCTCCCGATTCATCTTGTTTTGCTAACCATGTTGGGAACGAAAGACGGCGTCGCTGCAGCGAGAGCACCAAGGCGGAGGATGACATCGAGACCTCGGACCAAACGAACCGGAGCGGGGGAAGACGCAGGCGGAGGGGAGTACAAGGGTTGACTTGTTCGGGTGCAGGGTGGGCCGGTGGAGCTGCCGCTGCCGGACAATGTGTGGGAGTAGAGGGATGGCCTGGCCAACGCCATAGGCTATGATGACCAGCCGCTGTATAGGAAGAGGACGAAATATTGAACAAAATAAAGAAATAAAAATGGATAGGTGGTTGGTCCCACATGTCTGTGTACAAGACCTGCTAAGTCCACCTGAGAAGGGGAATATGTTGGAAGGAAGGAGATTCAAAGCACGGCAGCTGAGTGAACTAGTTTTTTTTAAATGGACAAGTGAACTAGTTACATACATAAGCAAATAACCACTAAAAACAAAATAGGTTAATGCATTCTTAAAAGAAACATTTTCGGACAAAACAGATAATTACGACACATAGGCTAATGCATGAAACACTCAGATGATAAAGGTGCTTATAAACAGATAAAGTACAACATCTAGACCTTCCTTGCACGCTTGATCATGACGCTGCGGCTGTCCGTGTACTCGTTGGTTACGGGAAGCAGACACGCCCTCATGTCCAAGATCCGCCTGTACATGTCGTAGCATGCGTATGCGTCCTTGGCCGCATAGGTTATGTAGGCTAGATTCAGAGGTACCTCCCATGTGTTTAGGTCCTTGGTATCGCTGTCTTCTTTCATGTTGGCGTATCAGGGGTCGATGATGGTCTCGGCGAGGTCAACCACAGAGTCCTTCTCCTGCCCGTTGCCTATGATCTTGTATTGCTTCTGGATGTCGACAAGCATGTTGCACCAGATGGCCAAATCGTCGCGTTCTTCCTTCTCTCCGCCGTAGCGAAGGTGCAGTCGGTGCTGCCGATGAAACGGGCGAATGCTCCAGAACCTCTGATGGCCCTACAGCAGTGGAAGATGAGAACCTCATCCCGCACACATACCTGGGCGACGATGATCCGCTAGTCCCTGTCAGGAGATGAATGGATGGTCACAAGGTCTAGTCCTGCAACCTTGTGCTTTCTCGTCCTGTAGGTACTGCTTGAACTCGGCGAGGCAGAGCTTCACCGAGTTCGGATCGTTGGTGTACATCACATTCAACTTGGTGCAGCCATATTACTGAACGGCGAACTCAAAGGGGAACTCCTTGCTGAAGTCCATATCCAGCAGGCTCACCCCTCGGATCGCCATTGGAGTCTCTTCAAGTGAACGAGTGGGTAGGCGACGACATCAGTTCGTTTTTCAGCTCTTGGGGAACTGGATTCAACAGTAAACTGAGTGTGTACAGGTGACAACAGTTACTACCCATCCCTCACCCGCTGCACGCCCGACAGAAGATGCACCCTCAGCGCATTCAAACGCCTCCATTAAGAAACCTACTCAGGCCACACATCGGTTCACGAGCGGGTCTGTACTGGTACTGTAATAACAAGACTTATTAGTGGTCACTTTACTTAAATTTAATTAGCTTTAATAGAAATTTATACTTAAAACAAGCAATGCATTGGCTCGTTCTATTAGATCCACATGACCAACATGCACAATAATTAGAATTATTATTCTCAGGGCGCACAAGATCAACACATTTGTCGCAATTTCACAGAGGTAATACTACCAAGTTTGAATTGTTTGTTATGGTTGTTGTCCTCTGCATCATCATGCCGTGTTTCCCAGCTTACAAGATTCAGAACCAACAAATATGATTCAAATAATAAGTAAAACAAAGATGCCTACACATCTCATTGATTCCCAGCTTGCAAGATTCATAACCAACAAATAAGATTCAAATAATAAGTACAAGAAATATGCCTACACATCTCATTGATTCCCAGCTTGCAAGATTCGGAACCAACCCATTAGAGCCTTTTGATAAAGTGAATATCAGAATTAAATCCATCTTGGCTAGCCGTGTCATACAACCGAAGAACTTAGCAAATGCTCTTGACCGTCACAACATCTGTAGTTGAGTATTACTCACTACTGCAGGATGCTACTAACGCGACACTACGACTAGAGACCCTTTCACGAAACTGTGTGCGATGCATTAATCACAAACGGGGATGTAAAAAAACCGTCAAAAAAGGTGCAAAACATTTGCGATGGAGGACGCATCAAACACGGTTCAGATTTTAGTTGCGTGTGCGATGTAGGGCACACGGTTAACCCGTTCGAACTGTTTGCGATGAGGCAGAACAACAGAAATGGGCAGCCATATCAATATGTGCACGATATGCGACATACAGTTCACTCCGATGAACCGTTTGCTATTTAGGGAGTGCAACATAAACGATTAGCCAGATCAAGGTGTGTGTGATATAGGGCATACGCTTGAACGAACTATTTTTGATTAGCGAACGCAACAGAAACGGTTCAACTTAACAAGATGCGTGTGATACGTGGCAAACAGCCGACTCGGATGAACTATTTGCGATGAGAATTCACAACACAGACAATTAATACAGTTAGTTTGTGTGCGATTCTGTGTCTACAAAAAACTTTTAAAAATGCAAACTAGTTGCTTGTGGTTGGTAGGAGTATCGCACACGATGCGTCTGCGAGTACTCGTGTGCGATGATTAGTAAGTTACACATGCATTTCCTTATGTTAACACTTGTGTGATAAATAACACGTGGCACCGGATACAGTATTCATGTTGTGTGTGTGCTCCACTTAGTCTTCCCGCGCTCGAGCGAATGCTTCCCTCGCTCCACATGGGTAAATTGTAAAATCCATGCCTATTCCCTCACCGGTTTCCCGCCACCAGGTAAAGGCTTGCTGCATATAACCCATGCAACAACGCACTGCCGCGACACTCTGCGGAGATCTAGTCCTCACCCAAATACCATTAGTTATTCCAAGCATGCCAGGCAACGACCAAAGCTTCAACATTGACGCCTACCTACGTTACATCTTCGGCGCGGATAACGAGCCAGGGTAGGTCGGGGAGGAAGAGCTTCATCGGCCGGTGCATGCACCATGGCCCATCGGCAGCGATATCCGCGTCACAGTCTTTGGGAGCACAATCGACATATTGCAGAGGAGGTGTGATGAGCATTTTGCCATCCACCATGCAAAAGATCCAGAGCTGCTCGGCGGCATGATCGACGACCCACCCGAAGAACCGCCTTCACCAGTGCTCATTGAGAGCCTGATGCCCCGCAAGGAATGGGCAGAGGACCTATGCGATTTAGTCAAGACAAAGGCAGCCTGCAGCTTCATCATTGCCCGCGGCAGCCGTGTCAACCTTGATCCGGATGATGTGGTGGCCAGGCTCGAGCGCATCCTTGGCGGAGTTGACGTCCCCGATGAAGTAGAACATCGCCAACGTGATATCTTGAGGATGCAGGCGATCGACGGAATTTGCTACCAGGCCAGAGACATGGAAATGGAGCGGTTCCGTAGAGTTGTCATGCGCGCGATTGCACGCTGTCAAGCTCTTCTGGAAGAGGCCCAGCAGCCCCAAGAGCCTCCCAGCGCATGCAGCTCCGTAGGCGGAGGCGGGTCGGGACACTTGGAGTGAACGGCCACAAGGGTGCTATGTTGATCATGGAGTCCGAGAAGACCATCGTTGGAATGCCGCCAGCTCAGCCTTTTAGCTTATATTTTATTATAATTGTGTGCATATGTAGGTCGTGAGTGTTCTGGGCCTTGCCGCATTTGGAATTTTAAATTATCCAGAATATGTAAGACAATTATTAAGAATTATTAATCATTGCCATTGTAACTTTGCCTCAACGGCGAGCAGAGCGCATGCAGGGACGCTAGAGCGGAGCGCGCCGCAGCCGCCTCAACGGCGAGCAACCACGTGGTCAACCTTCTGCCATCAATAAATTTTGACCTTGTTTCTCGTCACATTACTGATTATAACGCAATATGTAATTGCAAATCTGTTCACACCTATCAAACTAATATGTGTTCACACTTAGCATCAGGCTATAAAAAATACCCACTCGAAAACTACTTCACAGTTCCTCTCCCCATCACCCACAAAACTGGTTTTTTCTATCAAGTCGTTCTACCATGACCGGTAGGAGGAGTTTAGGGTGGACATATAAGCAGGCAGCAAACACCAAGGCTGCGGAAGCACTAGAGAGGTCCCGCCGCGAACCCACAGCCACAACAGAGATGTCTCGGCGCGCCGCGGAGCCCTCGAACAAGCTCTCACGGGCATGCGAGGGCTCTCACAAGCGCATTCGCGGTGTCGGCCATCGCGACGAGCCGGCGTTCCTGAAGTCCTTCGCCGGTGTCGACAATATTCTCGTTGGCGTCACTACGCAGCAGGAGCTGGTCGACGGCTTGATGAAGCTGCTCAAGATCAGCGATGCCTCGGTTGACAAGGCAACCGGCCTTGTCGAGGAACTCATGGATGACAATGCGAAGCTCCTCAAGTTGGTCGCCGAGAAGGAGGAGGAGGCCACCGGCTGGAAGATGTTGCATGAGCAGAGCAGTGCCTCGGAGATAACGCTGAAAGCGGTCGTCGAGGTACTGATGGGTGGCTTGAGGAAGCTCCGGATCGGGCGCGAGGAGGAGGTGGAGGAATCTGTGGCTGCTTTCAAGCAAAGTCGTGAGGAATTGAAGGAGCTGGAGGATTTTGCCGCCCAACGATCCATCGACGAGTAGAGACAGTAGCGACCCAGATCGTTGTCTACAATTTCCTTCTTCTCTTGCCCCAGTGTCTTCCGGGCTTTGCCGCATGTGGCATTTTAAATTATCCGGAATATGTAAGACAATTATTATCTGCGCCATTGTAAATTTGTAGTCGTATTATCCGTTGCCATTTTATTTGTGGTCGTATTATCCATTGCCCTATGTGGCGATTTAAGTTAGGGCGGAATACGAGTTGAAAACATGAACAAAGCAAATGCTGCCATGGGATCACAAGCAAACACCCTCCGTCTAGATGCTTTAATTAACCCATTAATGGAGAAGTTGTGAGCGAGGCGGGCGGCGGCTGGTGCATGGAGGTCAAAGAGCTCGCTTCCCGGTGAGCATGGGCGGCCTTGCTGCTCGCACGTGTCCCGTTGAGCCTGCGAGGTGGACAGGATGCACGCGTCCCGTCGAGCCTGCGCGGTGAACTGCTCGCACACGTCCCGTCGAACCTGCACGGCGGACTTCTCGCGTTCGTCCCGTCTAATCAAACAGCTGCACACACGCCACCGAGTATGGTTAAATTTCGACACGGTAAATATAATGCAAACGTTTGCGATATTAACGTTTCGGCTTTTTGTTTCAAAAAGGACTTCGTTGGCTACCAATGTGTGCGCCTCTTCTCAAACTGGACGATTTTTTTACCACGTCATATATGTGATTGCCATGTCATGAAACCATGCCAAGTTTCATGTTTTTTGGGTCACTTTTTATTCTTTGGGATTTAAAACCGAGATTCTCATTGTTTCAGGACGACGACAAGTTTGTAATTCATTCTCATTCCTTAAACGGGACCTAAACACGCACCCAATGACACATGTATGATTTCCCACCCATTTTGCTTCACTAGAGCATGTGGTTGTAGTTCAAATGTGAATGATGGACTACATTAAATGCATAGAAAACTTAGTAATTAGTAATATATATACAATGGCCAAATGAACCCTAAACTGTTTCAAATTTCAGCCCGACACTCCTGTTATTCTATGTTGCCTGTAGAAATCAAAGTTCAAGGCGAGAAGAGGCATCGATTATCGTTTTGCCCACAAGAGGGGCATGTTTCCCTACCAGAACCACAAGGGTTGCGACAGGCTCCGGTTTGTAAAAGGCTTGTAATATAGCTTTGCCCAAATTGGACAATTATATATACCATGTAGTGACACCATGCCAAGTTTCATGATTTCCTGGTGAGTTTTGGATTTACAGACATTCAAAAACCGAGATTTGCAATGTTTGTGGCCAGGCCAGGACGACGAGACAGTTCAATTCATTCCCATTCATTCCATGGGACCTAAACATGCACCCCAAGGAAACCTGTACGTTTTTTCTAGCCATTTTGGTGCAATGGAGCATGTATTTGTAGTTCGGGTTTGAATGATGGACATTAAATGCCTAGAAAACTCAATTAATGAATAAAAAAGGTCAAATGAACCCTGAATAATTTCAAAGTTCAGCGCAAATCTCCAGTTGTTCCGTGTCGCGTGTAGAAGAAAATACGAGGCTAGAAGAGGGAGTGATTATCGTTTGGCCCACAAGGGGACACGTTTCCCTATCGAAACCACGACGGTTCTTGCGACAGGCTTCGATTTGTAAGAGGTTTGTAATAAAGCTTGCCCCAAATTGGCAATGTTTTTATCACGGCATATATGTGCCATGACGTGACACCATGCCACCTTTGATGACTTTCTGGTGAGTTTAGGATATATGGGGACTTAAAAACCGAGATTCAAAATGTTTGAGGACGAGCAAGGACATCGGTACGGTTGTAATTCGTTCCCATTCCTGGCATGAGACCTAAACATGCACCCAAGTACACATGTATAATTTTTCTAGCCATTTTGGTGAACTGGAGCATGTATTTGTAGTTCAGATTTGAATTATGGACATTAAATGCCTAGGAAACTCAATTAGGGTATAAAAAGGCCAAATGAACCCTGAATAAGTTTAAATTTCAGCAAGGATATCCTATCGTTCCATGTTGCCCGTGGAAGAAAATACAAGGCAAAAAGAGGCAGTGATTACGTTTCGCCCACAAGGGGAACACATTTCCCTATGAGAACCACGAGGCTTCTTTGAGAGAAGCTCCAGTTTTTGTAAGAGGTTTGTAATAAAGCTTGGCCCAAATTGGACAATGTTTTTACCATGACATATATGTGCCATGACGCGACACCATGCCACCTTTGATGACTTTCTGGTGAGCTTAGGATTTATGGGGACTTCAAAACCGAGATTCGAGATGTTTGAGTACAAGCCATGACACCAGTACAGTTGTAATTCGTTCCCATTCCTGGCATGGGACCTAAACATGCACCCAAGGACACATGTATAATTTTTCTAGCCATTTTGGTGAACTGGAGCATGTATTTGTAGTTCAGATTTGAATTATGGACATTAAATGCCTAGGAAACTCAATTAGTGTATAAAAAGGCCAAATGAACCCTGAATATGTTTAAATTTCAACACGGATATCATGTCGTTACATGTTGCCCGTAGAAGAAAATACAAGGTGAAAAGAGGCAGTGATTATGTTTCGCCCACAAGGGGGACACGTTTCCCTATCGGAACCGTGAGGCTTCTTTGAGAGAAGTTCCGGTTTGTAAGAGGCTTGTAATAAAACTTGCGCCACAATGGACGAAAAAAATTCCTCGACATATAAGTGCGATGTCATGACACCATGGCAGGTTTCACGATTTTCAGCTTAGTTTTGGATTTATGGGGATTTAAAAACCGAGATTCTTCTCATGAAATGTTTTCAAATAGCACACGGTTCACTCACGAAAGCCGATATTCAATGAAAACTTCGTGGAAACCATATTTTAAAGTTTCATAAAAATCTGAAAAAAAAATTAGGATGTTAAGAAGGTGATTTTTTATTGCGACACAAAATTTCAAGTTGAAAAATATTACGCGATGTGAGCTATGAAAAAGACAAATTCCTCCCTGAATAGTGACATTACTATTCGACACTATTCAACACTGATGTTGTCTTTTTCATAGCTCACATCTCTTAATGTGTTTCAACTTGAAATTTTGTGTGCCAATAAAACATCATCCTCTTAACATCCCGCATTTTTTTGAAACTTCAAAACATCTTTTTCTCGTGGTTTTCACCGGTTTCCACCGAATGTTGGTTTCCGTATGATATCCCCCTCCCTCACGCTGCGCGCACGATTTGAGTCCTGCGTTCTGACTGGACAGAACCCAAACCCCATGGATCGTACGTGTGCACTGTTGGATGCTCCCAGATCGAACGGCAACCCTGAGCCCTTTCGATAGCACATGCAGTACATGGGTAAGCACTATCCGCATGCATCGTGTAGCTCATGCTTCCTTCTCTACTAGGTTTTCATTCAAAACAGGCTACCGTTTCTCGCCACTCCTCTCATCGATTTCCCGCTTCTTCTCCCAGATATGCGTGATGTAGATGTTCGTTTAATAGTTCACCTCATCCAAAATCAATTAGTTTTATAAAAAAACTATTTTAAGATTCATGGAATTGTGCATTGTAAAGGTAAAAACAAAAAGTGACAATTCACTTAGAAAAAAAAGGTTTGGGCAATTAAGATATGGAAGATTCTAGAGAACAAAGGAGAAGTGCTTGTGTTTTGAGGTTTGTGCATTATGCTTAAGTTCAACCATGGAGTCTTCTAGATTGTACATGTGGCAGAATCTGGTGGAATGTAGATGATATCCAACGGCCAGTAGTGCTCGGATTTGCCATCTCTGCATTGTTGGATTGGCTTCATCCAACGAGCAACTTTCATAGTTATTCGCACACTATATAGGTGTATAGATGTATAGATGTATAGATATATATATATATATAGATGTGTCCCATGCTAGACAAAATAAAGTTTGAGCGCATGTGTGGGACGACCACCCCCCCCCCCCGCGCTGCCGCCTCGAAGTTGGGAAACTGACATCATAGGTATTGAACCAGGTTTGGAGTCGGGTACGGTGTTCGGTTTGTAATGTACTTGACGTGGACCATCGAAGTTGTGCATTTGGGATTTAAACACATCATACACCATTGTACCCATACATATTTTCGGGCCGCATGCAGTGTATACGGGGTCTTCTGATCGACCACGTCTCCTTGTGCAGTTTTTTGTGACGACACGGATATCTGTGGGCTCCCCGAGTGTATATATATCATCTATTTGACCGATAATGAGGGGTATGTGTTGGCCATGAATGGATTCCTCCTAGTTCATGTTAGGGCCGGTCACCGTCAAATGTCCGTCAACCAAAGCTCGAGTTCATGCGTTGTCAGGATTCCCTCCCAGATGCTCGGATTGCTGGGTTCGACCTACATCAAACCCTGCGTACGTATCTCGTCCTTAACTACCTTGCCTTCATGGTTGTTGCATGTATCGAGAGGTAGGCACCACATCTAAATTGTACATTATTCTATATTGAAAACACACATCACCCCTTCCCAACCTACATCATTTTTGGCCGCATGCAAGAGGTGTTGGTTTTGTGGTCCCTCTCGTGCGATGTTTATGATGGTTCAATCTATTGGCCCAAGCGGTTTATCGACAACAACAACTGTCATTTGACCAAACAAAAGATTCATTGGTCTGCCTTATGGTAGGTCACGGCGACATGCATGTATGACCAAAGTATCGATCATTACGTGCATCCGCCCCGCTGACACGAAGTGGGAGGTGGTGGGCCAAGCATCCTAACTAGGTACAACATTATGCCATTATATATATCCTAGCTAGGTGGTTGTTAGGGTGCTTTCGGGTTTGCGAGGCAGGTGCCACCAAAGTTATGCATTGTGTATTTAAAGTTTTAAATATCCCCAATATTCGTACATATATTTGGCCACTTCCAGGTGGTTCTTGACTTCTCGCCCCTCTCATCGATCTTTGATGACGCGTACCAACCGTGGGGCCTGAGGTCAAAGTTGTGCATTGGAATTTTGAACATCACATACCACCCTTTTCACTCATATATATTTGGGCCACATGCTGGTGTGGCTGTCTTTTGACCCTCCCCAACGTTATTTTTTGCTGCAAAGACTCTGATGACCCTCAACGGACACGGGGTATAATATCTTAACCGTGTGTGATACAAGTGCGATGTGAATCACCATGACCGCGCAAGCGCGAGAAAATTAAGGTGGAGGTACTAGCTCAACCGTGTGCGATGCAAGTGCGCTGAAATCACCACAGCCGTGCAAGCGCCAACAAAGGGTGGAGGTACTGGCTCAACCGTGTGCGATGCAAGTGCGCTGAAATCACCACGACCGTGCAAGTGCGAGCAAAGGGTGGAGGTACTGGTGAGGGAGTCCTGGACTAGGGGGTGTCCGGATAGCCGAACTATCATCTTTGGCCGGACTCCTAGACTATGAAGATACAAGATTGAAGACTTCGTCCCGTGTCCGGATGGGACTTTCCTTGGCGTGGAAGACAAGATTGGCGACACAGATATGTAGATCTCCTACCATTGTAACCGACTCTGTGTAACCCTAACCCTATCCGGTGTCTATATAAACCGGAGGGTTTTAGTCAGTAGGACGAAGAACAATCATACCATAGGCTAGCTTCTAGGGTTTAGCCTCTTTGATCTCGTGGTAGATCTACTCTTGTACTACCCATATCATCAATATTAATCAAGCAGAGTAGGGTATTACCTCCATCGAGAGGGCCCGAACCTGGGTAAAAACATCGTGTCCCTTGTCTCCTGTTACCATCCGCCTAGACGCACGATTCGGGACCCCCTACCGAGATCCGCCGGTTTTGACACCGACGTTGGTGCTTTCATTGAGAGTCCCTCTGTGTCGTCACCTATAGGCCCGATGGCTCCTTCGATCATCAACAACGACACGGTCCAGGGTGAGACGTTTCTCCCCGGACAGATCTTCGTATTCGGCAGCTTTGCACTGCGGGCCAATTCACTTGGCCATCTGGAGCAGATCAAAAGCTACGCCCCTGGCCATCATGTCAGATTTGGAAGTTTGAACTATACGGCCGATGTCCGTGGAGACTTGATCTTCGACGGATTCGAGCCACAGCCGAGCGCGCCGCACTGTCTCGGTGGGTATGATCTAGCTCTGCCGCGAGCGATTGCCTCGAGGCCGCACAAAGATCCGCCTCGACCCTTAATCCGGAGCCGGATTCCCGGTCGAGGACGAGTGGTTGGACACCGCCTCGGGGCCACGATCTCAACAGCGATTGAGCGAACTCCATCCTGTCGCTGCGAAGCCGTGACTCCAAGGTGCCGGACTCCTCTCCGGACTCGAACCCTCCGCCCTGCCAATCGAATCCGATTGGGCGCCCGGTCATGGAGTTCACCGCGGACATCTTTCAGCACTCGCCTTTGGCGACATCCTAAATTCACTACAGTATCTCTCTTTATCCGGAGACCACTGGCAGGACTACAGTCAGGAAGGTTGGGATGCGGACAATGAAGAAATTCAACGCCCACCCACCACCCACTTTGTAGCCACTGTCGATGATTTAACCGACATGCTCGACTTCGACTCCGAAGACATCGACGGTATGGACGACGATGCTGGAGACGACCAAGAACCAGCGCCTATAGGGCACTGGAAGGCCACCTCGTCATACGACATATACATGGTGGACATCCCAAAAGATGGGAATGGCGATGGAACGGCGGAGGATGACCCCTCCAAGAAACAACCCAAACGCCGACGTCAGCGGCGCCGTTCTAAATCCCGCCACAAGAAAAATGGTGATTCCGCACGGGAGACAATAACACCGGACGGTGCGAAGGCGACCCCCTCCGCAGGACTCGGCGCGGGAGGAGGGAGAAGCAAGACCGCACGACGGCGGCAGAAAAGAGAGGTAGAGGGCGATAATTATGCGCCTCCCTCGAAGATGAGGCAAGCCTCGATGACGATTTAATTTGTCGTGCACGAGGATCCCGCCGAACAGGAGCGTTTCAAACGCAGGCTTATGGCCACGGCAAGCAGCCTCAAGAAAAGTAGCAACAGCTTAGAGCTGACCAAGACACGCTAGGCGGCGGATGGACTGAAGTCCTTGCAGCCGAAGAATATGAACTCGAACGCCCCTCCAAAAGCTACCCCAAACGCAGGCCGTTGCCTCGATCGAGGAGGAAGCACCCAAGTCACCAAGACGACATGGCAGACCGGCCACCCCGTGGCCGCGACAGAGAAGCCTCTCGGCCCTCCGCTCAAGCCACACACCGACGCCGCTTAAAAAGTACCAAGGCACGGGAAAACACGCCGGACTTGTGAGATATATTGGAGGATAAGGCAAAACATACAAGATCGATCTATGGATCGCGTGGGCGCCCCACGACACGTGATGATAACCGGCCACGGATACAAAGAAACCCGGCCGGGCCGAACACGATGAACAAAGCTTATATGAGCTACGCCGTGATATAGCCCAATCTGAGGCGCCAAGACACCCACTATGCTTCACAGATGAAGTAATGGATCATCAAATCTCGAGGGTTTCAAACCCGTAAACATCGAATCATACGATGGCACAACAGATCCTGCGGTTTGGATCGAGGACTACCTCCTCCATATCCACTTGGCCCGCGGTGATGATCTACGCGCCATCAAATACATCCCCCTCAAGCTTAAAGGACCAGCTCGGCATTGGCTTAACAGCTTGCCAGCATAATCAATTGGTTGTTGGGAGGACCTGGAAGCCGCATTCCTTGATAACTTCCAGGGCACATATGTGCGACCACCAGACGCCGATGACCTTAGCCATATAATCAGCAGCCAGAAGAATCGGCCAGACAATTCTGGACACGGTTCCTAACCAAGAAAAATCAAATCGTTGACTGTCCGGATGCAGAGGCCCTTGCAGCCTTCAAACATAACATCCGCGACGAGATGGCTAGCCCGGCACCTAGGACAGGAAAAGCGGAAATCCATGGCAGCCCTCACCACACTCATGACCCGCTTTTGCGCGGGAGAGGACAGCTGGCTAGCTCGTAGTAACAACTTGACCAAAAACCCTGGTAGTTCGGATACCAAGGACAGCAATGGCAGGTCGGCGTCGCAGCAAGAACAAGCGCCGCATTAACAGCGACAATGATGAAGATACGGCAGTCAATGCCGGATTGAGGCTCTAAACCGGTCAGCGGAAGAAGCCATTCAAAAGAAATACCAGGTCTGGCCCAACTTGGACCGAATACTCGATCGCTGTGCGGATATACATGGCACCCGAAAAGCCAGCCAACCACACCAACAGGGATTGTTGGGTGTTCAAGCAAGCATGCAAGTTAAGTGCGAACTCAATGACAAGGGGCTGCATAGCGATGGCGAGGAAGAGCCCGGCCACGAACAATAGAGGATAGAAGGGCTTTCCCACATAAGTGCGGACGGTGAATATGATATACGCAACCCACATACCCAAAAGGGAGCGGAAGCGTGCACTAAGGGACGTATATGCGATGGAGCCAGTCGCCCCAAAGTTCGACCCATGGTCTTCCTGCCCGATCACCTTCGATCGAAGGGACCACCCCACTAGCATTCGTCATGGCGGTTTCGTCGCATTGGTTCTTGACCCAATTATTGACGGATTTCACCTCACCAGAGTCCTGATGGACGGCGGTAGCAGCCTGAACCTGCTTTATCAGGATACAGTGCGCAAAATGGGCATAGACCCCTCAAGGATTAAACCCACAAAGACGACCTTTAAAGGCATCATACCAGGTGTAGAGGCCAATTGTACAGGCTCAGTTACACTCGAAGTGGTCTTCGGATCCCCGGTAACTTCTGAAGCGAAGAGTTAATCTTCGACATAGTCCCGTTCCGCAGCGGCTATCACGCCTTTGCCCGGACGAACCGCATTTGCAAAGTTCAATGCGAGTGCCGCTTTCACGCATACCTCAAGCTCAAGATGCCAGGCCCTCGAGGAGTAATCACGGTCAATGGAAACACCGAACGCTCTCTCCAAACGGAGGAGCACACGGCGGCCCTCGCGGCGGAGGTGGAAAGCAGCCTCCCACAGCAATTCTCGAGTCCGGCCACTAAACGTCCGGACACTGTCAAGCGCGCCCGGAGTAACCTACAACAAGACCGCCTGGCATGATCCAAGCACGCGTAGCAATCCAGCCCCAACCCCAGCCCTCGCGAAATTGCGAAGCCAGTACTACGCGTGCATAACTACGCTCTGGAGATACCATGGGCAGAAGGGGAGGGCACGACCACGGCACGCCTGCAATGCGGCTCAACCGCACGGGGCTCCCGATTGTGTCATTCTTTTCTTTTTCTTTTTTTTCTCTTACTTTCGGGACTCCTTTTTCCGGAAGTCACTGTCCAAAGCACTAGAATTGCCGAACTCACGATGCAACAGCCAGGAAGCGTAAAGCTACGCCGAGTGTTGGTGGTCTCTACTCTGAGCATTATACCTGCTTTTACATACCATCCTGCAGCTTACCCACGGAGGGGGACATGTCAAATAATCCCATCCCTTGCTTATCGCACAATTTGTATCGCTCGCTTTTATTTGCGCTTTCTTTTTAATAACCAATACATAGCTTTTGCCTATTATTGCACTCCTTTCTATATCTATATATATGTTCATTTCATGACATGTTGCACCCGTACACTTTGGTACGGCCAATACACCAGGGGGCTTAAGTACCCCAAAATTATGGTGTGATAAGTCCGAACACTTTCACAAGTGCGACACCCCAAACTTATAGCATTATATGCATCGGCTCCGAATCATGTCTTGGGTCAATAGTTGGGTTTGCCCGGCTCCTATGTTTTGGTACCTTACGTTCCGTTATATCGGCTAAGGTAGCACTAGGAGAACCACTGCGATTGTGCCCGGTTGAGCTGGTTTGAGCACCTCAGTGGAGAAAGCTAAAACTGACCATCATGATAGGGCGAGAGCCGATCGCTGTTCGAGAGGTTTTTCGGGTCCCTAAAGACTTATGCCGCTTAGAGCGAGGAACCGGAATTGTCCGGTCAAGGCGTGGATAGCGCCCGAACTTCGGTCTTCGAATACTAGGGGCTTCACCGAAATTTAAAATTATAGAATTCTATGGCTAAGTGAGAGTGTTCAAGCATTATAAGTCCGGTTGCCTTGTTCGTTCGTTGGCGCCTCCCTCGATGGACCCAAGAATGGGAACAAGAGCGCTCAAGTTTATCCGAACACCCCAAAGCACTGTGGCATGGGGGCTGAAGCCAACGACTTGCCATCTCTCAAATTTGATAAACGGCCGCCTGAGAAGGTAATATTTTAAATTAACAAGCGTTGCTTTAGCGCATATGAACAAGTTTTGATTAATACGGGATAACAAATGAGAGTCTATTCAAAAATTACATCTTTGGATCACTCATCCCCTATACGGCGGGCACCCTTCAGGACGCCCTCATAGTACATTTCGGGCGTACGATGCTCCTTGCCCTTCGGTGGCCCGTCCGTCACAAGCTTCTCCGCATTCAGCTTGCCCCAGTGCACCTTAGCACGGGCAAGGGCCCGACGGGCACCTTCAATGCAGACGGAGCGCTTGATGACTTCAATCCATGGACAGGCGTCCACCACCGCTGCACTAACTCAAGTAG
Organism: Aegilops bicornis; assembly: GCA_021605145.1. Taxonomy (NCBI): domain Eukaryota; kingdom Viridiplantae; phylum Streptophyta; class Magnoliopsida; order Poales; family Poaceae; genus Aegilops; species Aegilops bicornis. The sequence goes on from CM038673.1 coordinate 500,470,390, forward strand.
CTCCTGTGCATGGCTTGAATGGCCACATCCAAACTATGAGGCCCTTCATGGCCTGTTCGGCGACCTTGTGGAGCTCGACCAGCCGGTCACCGGCCGCTTAGGGGACGGACGGTCGGCCTCAGATATCGAGACCAGAACACCTTCTCCGTCGAGCTCCCCACCTTGGCGCGGTAGAACACGACAGCATCAGACACACTACGGGGCAGATCTGCGAACGCTCCTGGAGAGCTCCGGATTCGGGTAAGTACTAGATAATTGACTTTTACATTCTTGCTCTGCATAAAGAATGCCTTACTCGCTGCGATCTTCTTTATTGCCTCAATCTCCTGGAGGGCTTTTTGGGCCTCTGCCTTAGTAGATTTGGCACTCTCAAGAGCCGAGGCAAGCTCGGACTCTCGGGTCTTCGAGTCACGCTCCAAACCCTCGTGTTTTTCCACAAGAGCCTGGAGCTCTTGCCGCATTCTCCGCCACCGCGCCTCCCCCTTCTCTCGCTCGGTGCGCTCTGCAGCCGCCTTGTTTTCGGCCGCGGACACCGCCTCCTTCAGGGTCGCCACCTCGCTCGTGGCCCCTACAGTACCCATGTTACTCCGGTTATTTTTTGCAACTGAAACCTTTCTATAAGGTATTTCTTTAATAAGGTATTACTTACCTTCCTTGTCCTCGAGCTGCATCTTGGCAAGGCCGAGCTCGTTCTCGGACCGCTCGAGGCTCTGCTTCAATGCATTGACCTCCTTGATCGGTGCGGTAGAGGTCAGCGGCAGCCTGCATTCCCATATTGACATACTTATGTTAGACTCCTGCGTATATCTTTTAGATCTTTAGTCCCGCTTTTCTTTCCGAACACCGAACTAAGCATCGGGGCTCTTGTCTATGCGGTAATATTTTTACATATTCTAAACTTACCTCAAAGCCTGTTAGAAGGCTGGTACAAGCTTCAGTCAGCCCGCTCTTGGCGGACTGAACTTTCTGGATCACCGCACTCATGATAGTGCGGTGCTCCTTGTCGATGGAGGCGCCGTTAAGCGCCTCCAACAAGTTATCCGGTGCCTCCGGTTGGACGGAGGTCACCGGTGTTGCAGTGTTGCCCTTCTTACGAAGGGCCGCTGCCGGTCTTGGAACCACTGTTGGTTCAGACGGAGTCCGGCACAGTGCCGGACTTAGAGCCCTCTGGGGTTTTGCCCCCTTTGCGCCCAGCGTCCGGGAGGTCACCTTGCGGCGCCTCCAGGACCACCTCCTCCTGGTTGGGCCCCTTTTGGGACACCACCGCGGTGTCATATGCATCACAAGGAGAGGAGGCGGCCGGAAGTGAAGTGCTATTCACATCCGACGTATCCAGGGAGCCGCTCGACAAAGCGGCAAGATCGTCCTTGGGCGGGCTACATGGTTATATTCGGCGTTAGAAGACACTATGCGACAAATGAAAATCCATGAGTTATTCTGGAATCCGGACACTTACGATCTCGCCAGGGGCTTGGCCCTTGTTGGCCACTCCTCCTCATCGTTGTCGGCGTTGGTGGAGAAGTCCGGAGGAAGGGTCCTTCCTTCTTGGACCCTCCGGCCTCCCTAGTTGGGGCGGCCTGCCTTTTCTTCTCTCCTTCACCGGGAGAGAGGCTGCTTCCTCCTCCTCTTCCTCGAGGAGGATTCCGTCTCGAGTTGTCGGGCGGTGAGTCCGACAAGACACTGGCGCCGGAGCTCTTTCGAGTTCCCGTGGCCTCCTTCTTGGCCTTCTTCTCGGCACCACATGAGGTACCGGAGCCAGCATCCGTCAATCGGCGGCTGGGTCTTACGGCAAAGGAGCGGACAGTTAACCTGTCCGGACGTCTTCAACCCGATCTGTCACAAAGGTTAGGGAGTTTTAGATCCCACATAGAGTCAATCTATAAAAAGCAAGAGTCCCATAAAGGGTAAAATAACTTACCTCGCTGGCACGGCTGCGAGCTGAATCCATGATCTTGGTAGCAGATGTGGGAGCCTCGGCGCCCTTGAACAGCACCTTCCGGGCATCTTCAGACGTAGTGTCGAAGAGCCTCTTGAGTTGGGTCTTGTGCGGATCGAACTCCCACAATTTGAAGGCTCGTTGTTGGCATGGGAGAATCTGGCGGATGAGCATCACCTGGATAACATTGACAAGCCTGAGATTCTTGTCCACCAGGTTTCGGACGCAGGTTTTGAGTCCGGACAGCTCATCCGAATTCCCCCACGTCGGGCCCGTCTCTTTCCATGATGAGAGCCGTGTGGGGAAGCTAGATTTGAATTCGGGGGTCGCCACCCATTTGGAGTCGCGCGGCTCGGTGATGTAGAACCACCCCGATTGCCACCCCTTTATGGTCTCCACAAAGGAGCCCTCGAGCCATAGGACTTTGGCCATCTTGCCAACCATGGCGCCTCAAGCACTCCGCTTGGCGGCCGCCCACTACCTTCGCTTGACATCAAGATCTTAAGCCATAAGTCAAGTGTGGCTGGATGCAGAGGAAGGCCTCGCACCTGACGATAAACGCCGAGATGTTGAGGATGAAGTTCGGGGCCAGATCGTGGAAATCCAGGCCGTAGTAGAACATGAGCCCCGAACAAATGGGTGAAGTGGAAAACCTAGTCCATGGAGGAAGTGGGAAACACCACCCTCTCATGGGGCACAGGGGTTGGAATGAGCTGCCCCTCGTCGGGTAGCCGGTGCGCGATGTTGCTGGACAAGTATCCGGCCTCCCGCAGCTTTTCGATGTGCCCCTCCGTGACGGAGGAGGCCATCCACCTGCCTCCCGCTCTGGACATAGTTGGAGAAGGTTGAGGTGGGGTGTGCGGACTTAGGTCTTTGGAGCTCGAGTGCGGAAATGGATGAGCAAAGGAGGAAGAAGGCGTGGGTGAAAAGGTGGATCCTTATCCCTTATATGGACGGACGAAGCTATCGTCCCCCACCAACACAGTAAAACTCGCTTATCTCCCAAGCGCCGTAATCAATGGCGCGGATGGGTTACCCACGTCTGTATTGATGGCAATCCCGGGATAAGGGGGCACGATCTCCGCTTTGATAAGACGTGCCAAGGAAAACCGCCTCGCTAAACAAGCTAAGGTGGAACAGTAAAAAACGATTCGTATAAAGGCCTGGCCGTGATGTGATGTCACGCCGCGGAATACGTCAGCAGATCTGTGCAAAAGTTATTCTCTCTACGGTAGTATGTGGAACTTGTTTTGCAGAGCCGGACACTATTCTTGTGTTCAAAACCTTATATGAAGTATTCAGAGGAGGAACCTGCCTTGCAATGCCGAAGACAATATGCGCGCCGGACTCGTCATCATTGAAGCACTTTGGTTCGGGAGCTCTTGAGGAGTCTGGACTAGGGGGTGTCCGGATAGCGAACTATCATCTTTGGCGGACTCCTAGACTATGAAGATACAAGATTGAAGACTTCGTCCCGTGTGGGATGGGACTTTCCTTGGCGTGGAAGGCAAGCTTGGCGATATGGATATGTAGATCTCCTACCATTGTAACCGACTGTGTAACCCTAACCCTATCCGGTGTCTATATAAACCGGAGGGTTTTAGTCCGTGGGGCGAAGAACAATCATACCATAGGCTAGCTTCTAGGGTTTAGCCTCTACGATCTCGTGGTAGATCTACTCTTGTACTACCCATATCATCAATATTAATCAAGCAGGAGTAGGGTATTACCTCCATTGAGAGGGCCCGAACCTGGGTAAAAACATCGTGTCCCTTGTCTCCTGTTACCATCCACCTAGACGCACAGTTCGGGACCCCCTACCCGAGATCCGCCGGTTTTGACACCGACAACTGGCTTAACCTTGTGCGATGCAAGTGCGCTGTAAAACCACCACCTGTGGAAGCTTAAGGTGGGTAAGTTTATTTGGAAATTAGGACAAACCGTGTGCGATAGACCAGCTAGCTAGAAATAAAAAACAAACTACCCGCCTTGAGCGTTGCAAAAATCGGCGGATCCGCGCCACTTTTCCTTATTATCATACACATATATTGTTATTGGACCGTGCGTGATCTTGGGCACTCCCGCCCCGCATCAATTCCTTTACCCAAATTTTAGCAGCCGCCGTACTTCAACTGTCGCCCACACTCCTCCAGCATGGACCCTATAGTAAAATTGCAGTAGCCGAGGCATTTGAACCGTGGCCCTCTCTCATCCACCACCATCTCCACCCACCATTACTAAAATTTTCAAGAGTCACATGGCGATCCTCAAACACCACCCACCCTCCACAGTCCCCCACCCGCCTCCCCCTTGAACCCTAGCTCATGGCCTCCGCCGCCGCCGCCAACCCTGCTGGTCTGCCCGTTCCTCCTAGCTTAGATAATAAAGTTCAGGTTATCCACCGATTCCCATACCGTCACCCCACTCCCCTGAGTTTTTAGATGAGGCCTGCAGTGTCCCTCTTGCTCTAGAATGTCGCAGTCTAAGCTTGAACACGTATCTGGGGAGCCCGAGCGTTCGACCAAGAAGAGGTTTATCATGGCCTCTCTGGCGGACGTCGGCGAGGTGGCCGTCGTTCGCCCTGACCTGTCGATCTCGGAGCAACACGTCACCGCGGAAGCCGGCAAAGACATTGACTATGTTGCCATGCCGAAGGCTTCATGTTAGCGGGCTAGCGTATTACTGTATCTCGGCAAAGCTAGCTACGACATCAAGCTCATCCACACCGACGGCTTCACGCGGGCCATGTCACAGGTTATGTGGTCCATCCCCAACCCCTATGGTTCAACCGCCGTCGATCTCTTCGACGGCCCTGCCGCTGATCTCCTCCGCCAAGCGGTCAAGGATTTGCGAGCTTTATACGCCATCGAGCCCATTTTGTCACTTCTGAAGGACACGTTCTACGGCGGCAGCTTGGGATCCTCAATTGCCAAGTCAGATCTCATCGACCACGACCATGACCACGAGGAGGGCACCCACGAAGGTTCTTCCAAGGTGAAACAACCCATTTGTGACATCAGAGAGCGCACCATGGGTCTGTGCTCTTCCAACTAGAAGCATCCCGTCCATGAAATGTGAGGCAACATTCTATTAGCAAATCTTACCTTTTCTATCTTGCCAGCCCGTACCCTTTGTTGTAGTAGCATTTTTCGTGCGGTGCTTTAACTGTGCTGTGTTTAATTATTTCAGTTATGCAAAAATGTATTGTTCAATAGGTCTATTTGATGTTTAAGTATGAGTTGTGCACTTTAGTTTCACGAATGGCTATATTTGGTTGTTTATAGTGAGTAGATGCCTTGTTCATCTGTATTTGGTTGTTAGGTTGGTTGGAGTGAGCATTTTTTCAGTAATCGAGCAGATGCCTTGTTTATCTGTATTTGGTTCTTAATTTGGTTGCAGTGAGTACATGTCCAGTTATCAAGTAGATGCCTTGTTTATCTGTATTTGGTTGTTAGGTTGCTTTTTTAGCATTTGTCCAGTTATCAAGCAGATGCCTTGTTTATCTGTATTTGGTTGTTAGGTTTCTCTTTCTAGCATTTCTCCAGTTATCAAGCAGATGCCTTGTTTATCTTTATCTGCTTGTTAGGTTGGTTGCAGTGAGCATTTGTCCAGTTTTCAAGCATATGCCCTTTTTATTTGTATTTGCTTGTTAGGTTGGTTGAAGTGAGACTACATCCAGTTTTCAATGGCTATATTTGGTTGTTATACTGGTCATTTATGCCTTGTTTATTTCAGTCATTCACAATGTGTGGTTCATTATGTGCAAGTCCGAACTGTGCCGCTCGACTACATCAATGCCAGTTTGAACGCCTATATTTGGTTCCAGTTATTCCTGGTGTAGTTAACACATGCGCTTTATTTCAGTTTTACACATTTATCTAGTGTGATGTTTAAGCATTACCTACATTCTATTCATTTTCAACAATACCAGTTTGAATTGCAATATTTGATGGCTGTTGACCTCATCGATAACATTGCCTTCCATTTTATATCTGCTTTAACAGCATGCTGAAACCAACACATTCAAGCTATCATTTGGAGATGATGTTGTTTACCTTTGCTATATTTGTTTGATGTTAAGATTGATGTACTTATCATGCCTTTCCACTACTTATGCAGGACAAAAATGGGAGTGGCCACCATTTTCCGCCGAGGTTAGCTTCATCCCTCGCCTTGTACTCCCCCCGTCGTTCCATAATGTAGTGCATATAGATCCAGGCCTGGACACTAGTTAGCTTCTAATATTGACTTGTTGCTTGTAGGTACATATGCCCTTGGCAAGGATCCACGCATCGACCCTTTTTGCGTATGGAGCAATGAGATATTGATGAACAAGCATCAAGTGAGGAAACTGATAATGATTATTATCAAAAAGATACGAATGGTGGCAAGCAAATTATTTGTTTATTCTCTATCCAACACAAGAATGAGCTGTAGGATGGTAACTACAAACTCCGCAACCTTCTCTTTTTACTGCCCATAATGAGTTGTTAGACAACAATGTCTGAATCTTTTTCATTCCCAGTGGTTCCCGAAGAAATTCACTCAAGATTATCTCGCAAAGTACATGATTGGTGGACACGCAATGAAGGTTAAAGTATTTCATCGAGACTACAATGAGCATCGAGAAGTCCTAATGAAGACAGTGAAGGATGGACGGGCAGCCATCACAACGGGTTGGCCTAGAGTCGTGCGCTCCTTACGCATGGAGGAGGGCACAATATGGGCATTCCGCTTCACCTTCTCCAGCAACCAGAATGTCTTTCGCCTCTCTCTTTACAGTCTTTAGTACAACTATGGTTCATCATTGTTTACTTGGTGCTTCTGTAGTTCTTCAGTATATGTACCTGTGCATTGAATTATGGATTCATGATTGAACCTATATTTGTAATAAACATGGTTGGATATGAAATAAGTGATTGCCTACTTTCAAATTCAAAACATGTGACTTTTACATTAGGGATTAATTGGATTAATTATGGATTAATTAGGGATTACATTGCACATGGTTTGCGAAAGCGAAACGTCTGCGATATACGTGGAGATCCGAAACGTTTCTAGGATCCACTACGTGTGTGATCAATCTCCACTGCACACACGACTTTCTCTTGAAAACTGTTTGCATTAGGCCACCTTGCGCAAACGTTTATCACATAAAAAGTGTGTGTGATGGACAGCCTTTGCCACACAGTTTTTTCTAGGCACCATGTGTGATGCATACAATAACGCAAACGATAACATTATTAATATCGTGTGCAATGGCAACGATATCACAAACAATTTAACGGGAAAAAATGCGTGTGATGTACCTGTGAACGAAAACGTTTTCCTTGGAGCGACTGTGTGGGATGTACATACGAATGGAAACGTTTAGCGAGGATTGGCTGTGTGGGATGTACTTGCGACCGGAAACAATTTCGCCATATAATTGTATTTTTTAGCTCTATTGTACGTATTTCCGTATTTGAGCGCTCGCCGGTTGCACACGACCTCATTTGGCCGAACGTGTGTGCCAGGAGGGCATATCCCCGACGGTTTCTGGGTCGTGTGGGAAGGACCCCCCTATCACCCACACTCACTTGGCGACAGTTCCAAATGCCGTCGCGGAAAGGGGTTAAAAACCATTTGTTTAGGACCGACGCGCACTAGTGACTGTTTGCACATCACAAATAAGAAGAGCCTGATAACTATAATTGTGGCACTCCTTGAACTCAACCTGTAGCTCCACTCGGATGAGGCCTGCCTGGACTTCCATGATTCAATTCATGCGCCTTTTTCTGCAGTTCACCTGAAATGAAGCAAAGATTGCATCATTCAGCTAGCAAGAAGTACTTGCTCACGTGAGCTAGCAGGTTCTTTAGTAGTTGCACTAAAATTGAGGAACATTAAGGTTGGTTGTCCTGCTCATGTAAGGTGCAACTATAATTTGCTTATCCTTTTGTGCAGTTCCCCTAAAATAAAGTGTCATTGTGGTGACAGTGACGGCTCATCTTGCAAAGGCTAATAAAATGTTGCACGAGATTACCAGTAGAATTTGACGGAGATATTGGAAACTCCAATCACCATTTGGTGCAGTTCCACCAAAATTGAGAGATGTTGCCCACGTGACATTTTAGTTGAACTGCACAAGACACTCATTCCAAAAAAAGAGTGTTTTGTGCGGTTAACCAAAAGGTCACAATAGCAACAAGGTGAAATGGATATCCCTATCTGCACAAAAAGATAGAAAGTAAGCGATTCTTTGGTCAATAAGAATATACTGAAACATACACGAAATGAAAAGAAGCATCTTAATTGTGTTCATGGCAATCACGCAAGGACAAGAGAAATTTTAAAGCGTCAAGAATGCTTCATGTTACCGGAAGCATTACGATCAACAATGACATTCGTCAAATATGGGATTACTTTAATGGTGGCATTGCTTGTTTACCAGATACAGAAATCAACACCAGCTAAAGAGATGGTTTAAGGGCATGGAACCGTGGGGACACCAGGTCACTCAACAAACAGAAAGGAGCAACTTACTTATCATCTTCGGGGAAAACAAAGAAGTACCATTTGTAACACAGTTAATTGCATCATATCACTGGAGGCATTAGATTAACAATAACACTGGTTAGACATGTCCCTAAGGTAACAGTGTGATCGCTTCATTTTACATGCGCCCTTACATTAACAACAACAAAAGGTTGGTATAAGGACATGCGACAGTGGATGCATCAGACAATTTACCTACAAGGAGGCATAAAGTGGTGATGCCGAGTTTGTTCATGCTCTGTGAGGGCAGCAAATCTAATCCTGGGGACCTTTTACTAAGTGAGGGCATCAAATCTAATCCTGGAGACCTTTTACTATGTGAGGGCAGCAAATCTAATCCTGGAGACCTTTTACTATGTGAGGGCAGCAAATCTAATCCTGGAGACCTTTTACTATGTGAGGGCAGCAAATCTAATCCTGGAGACCTTTTACTATGTGAGGGCAGCAATTCTAATCCTGGAGACCTTTTACAACAAATCTAATCCTGGACATACTCTGTTGACTTGTCCACCAGCCGCCACTTTCTATCCTTTTTTCAACCAATAATAGATCTATTCCTTATCCAGTTTGTACTACGTTTTCCCATTATTTGCCTTTTCAACCAAGAGACCGGTTGGGTATACAGTCTCTACTACTTTCACCATATTATTTCCTCTTTGAATCAAGTCCTAGATTCCTGCTACAACTTTCCCCTCTTTCTTTGTTGTTTGAACCAAGTCCTAGATTCGAATGCATGAAGTAGCTTTACCTCTAATAATACTAAAAATTTAGGAGGCTTTGTAAGAGCTGATGGGAGTAGAAAAAGATGCACATGCAGACACGTGGGGAGCTGAGCCAGTAGAGCAAGGCCGCTTTCGAAGAACTTACCTGAGGGTCGTCGGGATGTCGACGGCGGCAGGTCAGATCTGTGCACAATACGGCACGGAGGAAGAAGGGTCGGAGGACCTCCCGAGCCGTCGTTGTGTCGGAGAGAACGGCACGGGTAGAGGATCGGGCCCCTCAGGCAGCTGTGGGTTTCCTCCCTCGCCGATGATGACTGTGTGAACGATGCACCTAGTCCTCTACACACACCAGCCGAAGGGATCCGGCCGGATTTTTGACCAAGGGTGAGCAGAGAGTAAATGTCACTACTGCTGTCTTGTTTAGATCTGGAGAGGATGAGAGAATGAAGAGAGCAACCCTAGTAAAGCAAGTGCTCAGGCCCCGGCATACATATATAGTGGAGTGATTATCTTTTTCTCTCCACAACAAGCGTTTGAATTTGTGTACTTGGCATTAAAGAAAATAAACTCTCTATTTAAGGCGAGTAACTGTACGACTCCTACTTACTAGTAGTAGTAGTAGTAGTAGTAGTAGTAGTAGTAGTAGTAGTAGTAGTAGTAGTAGTAGTAGTATCGTTCACTTGTGCTCCCCGGCCCTCCATTCATTGAACAACCCCACGGGTGAATAAACATACAGTACTAGTATTTATATAGAACGAACAAGCTCGGACTATTTTCGCGTAGTTAAAAGTTGAGGGCGGGGCTTTTTCCGGGCAGTACACATGGCAGTTTTCGCGTAGGCGGTTTGACAGAGAGGCGAGGAGGGTGAGGGAGTAGCGGATTCAACTTACTTACTGCTGGAAAGGTCGGGCTGTGTGATTTGACGACGCGTTACTGCTGGAAAGACTTGTGATATGACTACTCACTATAGTCATGAATTACTAGCGGTACGACCGGGGTGATGCCCCCCTTCCGTTCCGCACTCTAATCTGGTGCATGACACGTCGACCCGGATGTTGGATCTCCCACATGTCGGCGAAGTACGTAGGAGGAGTGCGAACCACGACAGCCCAGTGAATCAGCAGTAGAAAACAATGTGTTGATATGGCCATAAAAACAATGTGCTATGGTCCAAACTGTAGCATGTACAGTACTACTCCTCTTGTTTGGATCCCTGAGTTAGAGCTAGTTTGTGTTAAATAGCCTCAAATTATCCAAACATGAGGGGTTAGTTTGAGCTAGTTTGCTCTAACCCAGCTAAAAAAACTAGCCCGGTGGAGAGGTTCTAATTGGGTTAGTTCTTCTCGGGCCCACTAAAAGAGAACTAAAAAAATCTCCCATGCCCGCACCAGATCGCTTCCTCCGCGCCCTCGCACGACTCCTCTCTGTTCCCCAACGGGCCACCCACCCAAGCGCCGCTCCGCCGCTCGCCCTCTCTCTCCTCAGGCTGCCCTCTCCCTCCGGCCTCCGCCACCCTCCTCCGGCCGCCCTCTCCCTCCGGCCTTTGAAGCTCGCCCTGCTCCCCCTTCACCGGTCGTTTTTCTCCATCCGTCGTGCGCGGCGGTGGCACATCTACTAGGGAAGTCACGAGAGGGGTGAGTTTGTTCGTTCCTTCTCTGTCTCACATCCATATCATTGATCTTGCTCGCTCTAGCGCTAATTCTGATTTGGAAAAGTAGATCCTGATTAAACTTGGTATAGATTTGTGGTGCACGCATGGAATTGTTTGATGCTGCTTGAGGAGGTAATAAATCTTTGATTTAGTTCACCTTGCTAGGTATTTCAGTTTCAGGCTTGCATTATTTCTAGAGGCCCAAAGAATCAATTCACCTTTCTAGGTATTTCAGTTCCAGGCTTGCATATATACCCAACTTCCAAAACATAACCTAGATCGGGAGTTCCCGCCGCCGCAAGCCTCTGTAGCCACCAAAAACCAACCAGGACCCTGTTCCGGCACCCTGCCGAAGGGGGGGGGGTCCCTCACCGGTGGCCATCTTCATCATCCCGGCGCTCTCCATGACGAGGAGGGAGTAGTTCACCCTCGGGGCTGAGGGTATGTACCCGATAGCTATGTGTTTGATCTCTCTCTCTCTCTCTCTCTCTCTCTCTCTCTCTCGTGTTCTTGAGTCAGCACGATCTTGATGTATCGCGTGCTTTGCTATTATAGTTGGATCTTATGATGTTTCTCCCCCTCTACTCTCTTGTAATGGATTGAGTTTTCCCTTTGAAGTTATCTTATCGGATTGAGTCTTTAAGGATTTGAGAACACTTGATGTATGTCTTGCATGTGCTTATCTGTGGTGACAATGGGATATTCACGTGATCTACTTGATGTATGTTTTGGTGATCAACTTGCGGGTTCAGTGACCTTGTGAACTTATGCATAGGGGTTGGCACACGTTTTCATCTTGACTCTCCGGTAGAAACTTTGGGGCACTCTTTGAAGTTCTTTGTGTTGGTTGAATAGATGAATCTGAGATTGTATGATGCATATCGTATAATCATACCCGCGGATACTTGAGGTGACATTGGAGTATCTAGGTGACATTAGGGTTTTGGTTGATTTGCGTCTTAAGGTGTTATTCTAGTACGAACTCTAGGATAGATCGAACGGAAAGAATAGCTTCGTGTTATTTTTCTACGGACTCTTGAATAGATCGATCAGAAAGGATAACTTTGAGGTGGTTTCATACCATGCAATAATCTCTAAGTTTGTTCTCCGCTATTAGTGACTTTGGAGTGACTCTTTGTTGCATGTTGAGAGATAGTTATATGATCCAATTATGTTATTATTGTTGAGAGAACTTGCACTAGTGAAAGTATGAACCCTTGGCCTTGTTTCCTAGCATTGCAATACCATTTACGCTCGCTTTTATCACTTGCTACCTTGCTGTTTTTATATTTTCAGATTAGAAAAACCTATACCTACCATCCATATTGCACTTGTATCACCATATCTTCACCGAACTAGTGCACCTATACAATTTACCATTGTATTGGCTGTGTTGGGGACACAAGAGACTCTTTGTTATTTGGTTGCAGGGTTGCTTGAGAGAGACCATCTTCATCCTACGCCTCCCACGGATTGATAAACCTTAGGTCATCCACTTGTGGTAAATTTGCTATTGTCCTACAAACCTCTGCACTTGGAGGCCAACAAGGTCTACAAGAAGAAGGTTGCGTAGTAGACATCACCTGGCTATATGTGTGCTCCAAGGTTCACAGCTGCCACGCTCGGGTTGCGCTTGGCTCTTCGCCTCTTCGAGAAGACGAACAATGATGTTACTACTACTGCTTCTACAAAGATCGAATCCACTCATCGCATGTCCGTCCCACCGCGAAAGGTGAGGGTTAGCTTGTTGTAGTACTACTATAATCAAAAGCCTGTCCTCGTCTGTGAGCCACCGCGCACATGGGCGAGGAGAAGGCGTGTAGTAGTAAAATCAAGTTTCTCCTCGTTGTACGAGTTGACGCGATACATCATAGCACTGGCCCCACATGGTTGCCTCTAAACTTGGTTGAAAGACCCACAGTGTACAATACTCCATTTGCTGCAACGTCTAACATTTACCCACCACAAATTAAAATATATATTCCTGTCTTGACCAGATGAGCGTGCAAACTACAATCACTAGGATGACAGGTATGGCCTTTTAAAAAGCATGGAGTCGACCCCAACAATTTTAAGCTTATAGACACGGTACACGCTATCCTAGACTACTCTACACATGAAACTGCCACACGAGCGTCCGGGCTGCGCTTGGCTCTTCGCCTCTTCGGGAAGTCGAACAATGATGTAGTACTACTACAGTGGAGGAGTACTATAGTATGCTTCTGGCCATCTGACACTGATTGAACTGCTACATGTCCACCGCATGCGGGAGGGAGAGCGTGTAGTGAACGAAAGCTTCTCCTAGTCCTGCCAGCCACCACACTCATGGGCGAGGGAGGGACGCAATTTCATTGACTTACTACTCCTGCCTTTGTGTGTATGACAGGTGGGCCCAACAGGTGGGTGGCCCAGCTGTCATGCAGCCAAAGGCAGGTGCGGTTAAGGCGAGAGGGCGTTGTAGTAATCAAACTTCTCGGTCTTGTATGAGTTGATGCGACACATCAAAGCACTGCACTCGATATATCTCAATTATTTGCATTTACCGATGCATTAATTACAATGCATGCATGTCGTGGCTCTCCTTTTGATACTTGCATGTGTTGATTTAACGCACCTTGAAGTAGTATGAATATGTGACGGTAAAGCTTTGTAATGCCCCGACCCTAATAAAGCGAGAGATGGTTGTGCACGAGGAGGGCGAGATCATGCAGACGGAACAGGACCCGACGATGGAGCTCTCTATGGTCTCGATGGACCTCACCTTGCTCCACTACCGCTTGTGCCTCCGCCCCTTGAAGCCTCCAGTGTATGAGGTTCAAATACACCTCGTCCGTTCGGCTGATCGAGCAAGGTGCATGTTTCTTGATTGATGTGCTGTTCGATTGATTTGTGTAGTGCATGGGAGGGCACCTGGCCTGCGCGTACTGCCGCGTCGAGCGCCCCGGGAACCAGCGGCAGTGCTAGAAGTGCGAGCGCGGTGGTGGCTTCGACGTGCGGAACACAGCGGTGGACGTCGTCCTCTCCTCGGTGAGGGTGGAGTGCCCGCATGAAGGTTGTGGGCTCTACGTCACTTCCCACAAGGTCGCCGATAACCGTGAGCGTGTCCGCCGTCATACCGCAAATGCCCCATGCCCGTCTGCGGCTACGAAGGCCCGCCACCGGCGCTCTCCCACCACATCAACACCGTGCATCCAATGCCCGTGCATAGGATCAAGTACGACAAGGTGCTCCAGCCGCAAGTGCCACTGTCGGATCCACGACTCTTGCTGTTCACGGAGGAGGACGACCGCGCGTTTTTCTTTGTCGGCGGCGTGCTCGACATCGACGCGCCTATCACCATGTAGGTCGTCTGTGTTAGAGCGGGGTCGTCCCCACTGCTGCACTACGTGGCCAAGCTGTGGGCGAACGGCCCGCTGGGGGAGCCCAAAGGCAGGACCGACGTCGTCAAGGTGGAAATGGAGGTGACAAGCAGCAAGGATCCCGGTGACGTCGCCGTGCACGAGCTGACCTTCTTCACAGTTCCTCCCAAGCTGCTGGGCGGGGCTAAGCTAGTGTCCCTCCACATTCAGATTGACAAGCTCACGTCCTAAATGATTCTACAGCGCCTTCTGTTTATCTTAGTAATATGCTAATATAGGGGTTAGCTTGGTCTACTTTAGCTTAAGAGATGGTGGGCTTTGGTGGCGATGCAGCAATTACTTCGACATCAGATCAGCAGTTAAAGTACTTTCCAATAGTTGAACAGATATTTTGTGTCTGTTGGATATAAAGATCCTTTGGGAAAGAAGTATAAATGCTTATAAGAAGTAAGTATAACAACTTATATGCTTGTTTGTTCAGGAAGTGTTGCATACTTGTGCGAGTTGACGCGACACATCAAAGTAGTACTACTAGTAGTACTCCCTCCAATCCTAATTTCTCTGCGCATGAGGTTGGTCATAGTGGGAGTAACATAGGTAGTAACATAGATGCCACATAAGCAAAAATGATGTGGTGGCGAGTAAAATGAGGAGAGAGGCAAATAGAGTAACATAAGGCTGGTCATAGTGGGGAGTAACTTAGACTAGTGTTATGCATATGGCACTAGTCTAAGTTATTACCTTCATAACGCAAAGTAACATAATAGTAGTATCATAGATGGCTTCATTTATTAGCTCATAGACTCATCTTGTCTTGGAAAGCGCTATTTACAGTAACATATTATGTTACCACCTCTTATTAATTACTTGCCACATAAGCAGAATTTTCTTGAAGTGCGCTATG
This sequence comes from Aegilops bicornis, assembly GCA_021605145.1. Lineage (NCBI taxonomy): Eukaryota > Viridiplantae > Streptophyta > Magnoliopsida > Poales > Poaceae > Aegilops > Aegilops bicornis. The sequence continues at coordinate 500,485,499 of CM038673.1, forward strand.
TTACTAGTTAAGTTACTCCCACTATGACTAGCCTAATATGTTACCATCACATAGCGCTTTCCAATGCAAAATGATTCTACAAAGTAATAAATGAAGACATGTAGTACTATGTTATCACATATATGACACTACCCACTATGAAGGTACTAGTAACATAGACTAGTAGCTACTCCCTCCTTCCATCTATATATGGCCTAATGCATTTTTTAAGACCGCCTTTGACTATTGACAAGATTAATAGTACATGACATGCACAATGTGAAAATTACATCATTGAAAGCTCCTTTCACACACGAATTTAACAGTGTGCTTTGTGTAAGTTGCATGTCATATATTATTGCTCTAATGTTTGGTCAAAGTTAGCCTCGAAAAATGCATTAGGCCCTATATAGATGGAAGGAGGGAGTAGTTTATGTTACTCTCCACCATGACCAGCCTAAGTCGAGGCGCGGATACCAATGAGGGCCTGGTTGTGTCTATACTTGGACAACTCACCTGACTGCATGCGCTCCAGGCAGACGAAGCTCATGTCGTGTTGGTGCCATGTGCGGCCCGCACATTAAGCAAAACCTTGTGCCTCCATCTTAGCCTCTGCGTTTTAAACTTCTCAATGTCAAGGCCAAGGAGCAACGTGAAACTATGATAGAGCCAATCGGATGGTTGAGAACACTACAATTCGTAGCTACAGATGCGTGTGTGAGAGAGGACGAATGCGTGCGTGCACCTCTTCTCTTCCTGTATCAAATACTAAACTCAGAGTACAAGTGTATGTGGGTGGCATCGACCTAGGGAGCAGTGATGGTGCGTGTGAGAAGTCCCGAGAGATAGGTGTAATGCGTCTGAAAAAAAGACTAGTCTATAGCTCGCCACGAGGCTATTCCTATCGAACGCCCAAATAAGCGTAAGATATGTATCCGACGGTGCCAGTTTTTGCACGTACACAACAGTAGAAAAAGAACTAGTACCATGGCATATTCTACACCACAGTCGAGAACACATGCCCATGTTACGCCATCCGGGAATAGTGCCGCACTTCGAAACTAGAACCGCTAATAAATTTTGAGCGTCCTCGTCACATTCCAAATTACTACTACTACCATGCTATATTTAATTGCAAACCTGTTCACACTGATCACAACCTAAACGGTTTCCCACTTAGGGAGCGTATTAGTAGTACTCGGTTATAAATACTACTATGCCAAGATGATCGCACATTCCTCCTCAACTCCTCATCCACAAAAACAATCAAGTCAATCAAGCCATGGCGGTGTGAGTTATGGGTCGAGAGATTTCCACCAGGAGAGGCAAGCATGGAAGAGGAAGCACGAGAGATGTACCGCCTCGCCGCGAAAGCAACTGACATGTCCAGCCGCGCAGTAGTAGCAGCATAGAGGTCCCGCCACATCGCTGAAGCAACATGGAGGTCCCGCCACGCCGTCGATGTAGCAGACTGGTCCGACCACACTGCGGAAGCAGCAGAGATGTCTCGCCACGCCGCGAAGACGGAGGTCCTACCACACCATGGTGGCACAGGAAAATTTCTCATGATGACGAGGACTCTTACAGGAGGATGCATGCGATGGTCCATAGCCAGATGGATCAGATCTCCGGCTGGGTGAGGTTGCAGGACGAGGCTACCGGCGTCATCCGACAACTAGGGGAGGGCAATGCGAAGCTCCGGGCTGAGCGCGGCCTGCTGAGGGCGAAGATCGCCGGAAGGTCGAAGCAGGCGGAGGAGACCGCTACCTTGTTGCAGAGGACGGGCGTCAGCGTCATGAAACTTATGGACGAGAATGCCATGCTCCGCATCGAGCGCAACATGCTGGTGGAGGAATCCGTGGATGCTGCGAAGCAGCGTATTAAGGACAAGGAACTGATGAAAGAGAATATCGCCGCTCGCTGCGAGAACTAGTCTCCGCGACCTGCAGCGCATAAAGAAAGTAGAGATCAGCGAGCCAGATCGTAGTATGCGTCTTCCTTCTTCTTTTCCCCTTGTGTATTTCGGGCATAGCCGCATGTGGCTTTTTTAAATTTATCTTCCTAATTATGTAAGACAAATATTATGCACTCTCGTCGTCCTTATATATATATATTCATCAATCTTGCTATAAGTGGCAGTAGATGCTATATAGGTCCGTCGGATCTTAAGATCGGTGCAAAATTTTCTTTTCAGATTTTCTTTTTTCTCTCTTAAATCTCAGTCGAGTGAGATATTGCCATGCCATTAAACAGAGGCTCGGGCGCCATTAATGGAGAACTTGGGAGAGAGGTGGACGGCAGATGGAGGTTAAAGGGCTCTCCTCCTGATAAGCACGCGCAGGGGTCTGATCGGATGCCTCCCGTAATCAAATAGGTACCCTGCACGGCGCCTCCCAGCTAATAAAAAAAGGGGACGCATGGCGGCATGTAGATGGTAAATAGAACGCCCACGGTTTCAATAATACTTGTGTTTCCGATTGTAACGTGACAACACTTGTTCCAAAATGACTTTGTTGATTATTAATGTGTGCGCCTTCGCAAATCGGACAGCAAAATTACCACAACATGTTGGTGCCTTGACATGAAACCAAGCCAAGTTTCATGATTTTCACGCGTGTTTCGGATCTACAGGAATTAAAAAACCAAGTTTCTCAATGTTTCCAGCCGATCCACGACGCCCAGATGTTTGAATTTCATTCCCATTTCTTGCACGGGACCTAGAAATTTACCCGAGGACAAACATGTGATTTTTCAACCAGCTTTGGCACACTGGAGCATGTGCTTCTATTTCAAATTTGAATTATGCACACAAAGGTGACACGTTCCCTCTCAGAACCACGAGCCTTCTTGAGAGAAGCTCTGGTTTGCAAGAAACTTCTACCAAAACTTGTTCCTATTCTGCCATTTTTTTAACACAGCATGGTAGTACCATGACATGACACCATGCCAATTTTCATGATTTTCAGGCGTGTTTTGGATTTACAAGAATTTTAAAACCAAGCTTCTCAATGTTCTCGGCCGAGCCACGATGCCCAGATGTTTGAATTTCATTACCATTTCTTGCATGGGACCTAGAAATTCACCCGAGGACACACATGCGATTTTTCAACCAACTTTGGTGCATGGGAGCATGTGCTTGTAGTTCAAATTTGAATTATGCACATTAAATGACCAGAAACTCAATTAATGTATAAAAAGGCCAAACAAACCCAGAATAATTCCAAAATTTAACAGGGCACTCATGTAGTTCTTTGTTGCCTCTTGATACGTCTCCAACGTACATATAATTTTTGATTGTTCCATGCTATTATATATTCTGTATTGGATGTTTATGGGCTTTATTATACACTTTTATATTATTTTTGGGACTAACCTATTAACCTGAGCCCAGTGCGGTTTACATTTTTTCCTTGTTTCAGTGTTTCGCAGAAAAGGAATATCAAACGGAGTCCAAACGGAATGAAACCTTCGGGAGAGTTATTTTTGGAATGGAAGCAATCCAGAAGACTTGGGGTGTACGAAAGGGAAGCAACAACGAAGGCACGAGGCAGGGGGCGCGCCCACCCCCTGGGCGCGCCTTCCACCCTCATGGGCCCCTCGTGGCTCCCCTGACCGGCTTCTTTCGCCTATATATGTCCACATACCCTAAAAACATCGAGGAGCAGAATAGATCGGGAGTTCCGCCGCTGCAAGCCTCTCTAGCCACCAAAAACCAATCGGGACCCTGTTCCGGCACCCTGCCGGACGGGGGATCCCTCACCGGTGGCCATCTTCATCATCCCGGCGCTCTCCATGACGAGGAGGGAGTAGTTCACCCTCAGGACTGAGGGTATGTACCAGTTGCTATGTGTTTGATCTCTCTCTTGCGTGTTCTTGAGGTGATACGATCTTGATGTATCGCGAGCTTTGCTATTATAGTTGGATATTATGATGTTTCTCCCCCTCTACTCTATTGTAATGGATTGAGTTTTCCCTTCGAAGTTATCTTATCGGATTGAGTCTTTAAGGATTTGAGAACACTTGATGTATGTCTTGCCGTGCTTATCAGTCGTGACAATGGGATATCACATGATCCACTTGATGTATGTTTTGGTGATCAACTTGCGGGTTCCACCCATGAACCTATGCATAGGGGTTGGAACATGTTTTCGTCTTGACTCTCTGGTAGAAACTTTGGGACACTCTTTGAAGTACTTTGTGTTGGTTTGAATAGATGAATCTGAGATTGTGTGATGCATATCGTACAATCATACCCACGGATACTTGAGGTGACATTGGAGTATCTAGGTGACATTAGGGTTTTGGTTGATTTGTGTCTTAAGGTGTTATTCTAGTACGAACTCTATGATAGATCGAACGGAAAGAATAGCTTCATGTTATTTTACTACGGACTCTTGAATAGATCGATCAGAAAGGATAACTTTCAGGTGGTTTCGTACCCTACGATAATCTCTTCGTTTGTTCTCCGCTATTAGTGACTTTGGAGTGATCTTTGTTGCATGTTGAGGGATAGTTATATGATCCAGTTATGTTATTATTGTTGAGAGAACTTGCACTAGTGAAAGTATGAACCCTAGGCCTTGTTTCGTAGCATTGCAATACCGTTTACGCTCACTTTTATCATTAGTTACCTTGCTGTTTTTATATTTTCAGATTACAAAAACCTATATCTATCATCCATATTGCATTTGTATCACCATCTCTTCGCCGAACTAGTGCTCCTATACAATTTACCATTGTATTGGGTGTGTTGGGGACACAAGAGACTCTTTGTTATTTGGTTGCAGGGTTGCTTGAGAGAGACCATCTTCATCCTACGCCTCCCACGGATTGATAAACCTTAGGTCATCCATCTGAGGGAAATTTGCTACTATCCTACAAACATCTGCACTTGGAGGCCCAAGAACGTCTACAAGGAGAAGGTTGCATAGTAGACATCACCTCTATAAAGAAACTCACAGGGGGCAACGTATATTGTTTCGCACTCAAACGTGACATGTTCCCTCTCAGAACCACGAGCCTTCTTGAGAGAAGCTCCGGTTTGCAATAAGCTTATACCGAAACTAATTCCTATTCGGCCATTTTTTTTACCACAACATGGTAGTACCATGATATGACACTATGCCAAGTTTCATGATTTTCAGGCGTATTTTCGATTTACAAGAAATTGAAATCCAAGTTTCTCAATGTTCTCGGTCGAGCCACGATGCCCAGATGTTTTAATTTCATTCCCATTTCTTGTATGGGACCTAGAAATTCACCCGAGGACACACATGTGATTTTTCAACCAACTTTGTTGCATAGGAGCATGTGCTTGTAGTTCAAATTTGAATTATGCACAGTAAATGACCAGAAAATCAATTAATGTATAAAAAAGGCCAAACGAACCCAGAATAGTTCCAAAATTTAACAGGGCACTCATGTAGTTCTATGTTGCCTCTGTAAAGAAACTCAAGGGGGGCAGCGTATATTGTCTCGCACTCAAAGGTGAAACGTTCCCTCTCAGAACCACGAGCCTTCTTGAGAGAAGCTCCGGTTTGCAACAAGCTTATACCAAAATTTGTTCCTATTCGGCCATTTTTTTACCACGGCATGATAGTACCATGACATGAGACCATGCCAAGTTCCATGATTTTTAGGCGTGTTTTGGATTTACAAGAATTATAAAACCAAGTTTCTCAATGTTCTCGGCCGAGCCACGTTGCCCAGATGTTTGAATTTCATTCCCATGTCTTGCATGGGACCTAGAAATTCACCCGAGGACACACATGTGATTTTTCAACCAACTTTGATGCACAGGAGGATGTGCTTGTAGTTCAAATTTGAATTATGCACATTAAATGACCAGAAACTCAATTAATGTATAAAAAAGGCCAAACAACCCCGGAATAATTCCAAAATTTAATAGGGCACTCATGTAGTTCTATGTTGCCTCTGTAAAGAAACTCAAGGGGGGGGGGGGGCAGTGTATATCGTTTCACACTCAAAGGTGAAACGTTCCCTCTCAGAACCACGAGCCTTCCTGAGAGAAGCTCCGGTTTGCTAGAAGCTTATATCAAATCTTGTTCCAAATCGGCCCAATTTTTTATCACAACATATTAGTGCCATGACATGACACCATGCCAAGTTTCATGATTTCCAGGCGAGTTTTAGATTTACATGAATTTAAAAACCAAGTTTCTCGATGTTCTCGGCCGAGTCATGACGCCCAGATGTTTGAATTTCATTTCCATTTCTTGCATGGGACCTAGAAATTCACCCAAGGACACACATGTGATTTTTCAACCAACTTTGTGCACCGGAACATGTGCTTGCAGTTCAAATTTGGATTATGCATATTAAATGTCCAGAAACTCAATTAATGTATAAAAAGGCCAAACGAACCCGGAATAATTCCAAAATTTAACAGGGCACTCATATAGTTCTATGTTGCCTCTGTAAATAAAATTTGGGGGAGGCAGCGTATATTGTTTCGCACAAAAAGGTGACACGTTCCCTCTCGGAACCACGAGGCTTGTTGAGAGAATCTCCGGTTTTGCAAGAAGCTTATACCAAAACTTGTCCCAATTCATCCAAGAATTATATACATATGAAAACAGGGTTTAGATTATCCCGAACATCTCGCCACCTAGACCAATGTACTCTGATTTAAATTCAACATAAAATGGATACAAATATTTGAATTGGAGATCGTATGTTACATGTAGTTTATAGTGTAGTATGATTACTGCTATATGCATGTTTTTTGTTATCAAGATAATATTTAAATGATTGTATAACTTCAAAACAATCGTATTCAAATAAGGAAAATTGATTCAAATTTAGTCCATATGGTAGACGACAATATATACGTTCATAGGGTGGAGTAAAATATTCATATATGATGGAAGATCAAAATGTAGGACTACATCCATTATAAACCGCAAGGTCACCTAATGATATATTCAAATTCAACATAACGTGGATTCAAAAATTGAAATTCGAGATCCTGGCATTTGTAATCATATAAAAAGGGACATGACTCTTTCTTTTGGTGGGAATTGATTTGTTTTTTCTTGTTGTTGAGGGAAGTGCGAATCGATTTGGTACTGTACATGGTAATCTTGTTCTCCCAATTTTTTTTACATTTTTCTTGTTGTTTTTCAGTGACATTTATAGCAATATAGTAAAGGGGACATGACTCTCTTCTGTCTTGTATGAATTGCTTTTTTGTACACGTTAAGTTTGTTGTGCCGAACAAGGAATCTGATCCTTGTTATCCCGAAATTTTAAGCTCGAGTATCTTTTGTCTCATCTGCTTTGAAACTCCCGCCTCTTCAACCCACGCGCTCCTTGTTATCCCAAAATTTTGACACGCGCGAAAATTCCCTCCTCATACGAAATCGGCCCCTCAGCCCAGACACGTGAAATCCCCCTTCTACCCCTCAGCCGGAAATGCCGGCTTGATGTCGCGGTGTCAAAACCGGTGGGGGTACGCTGGTAACTTACCCTACATTTCAGACAAGCGCGTCCTTAAGACATGGCTCCCCCTACCTTCCCCTTCGCCCCAAATTCGTATACCGAGGCCGCCAAAACCCATGAAACCCCACGCTCCTCGGTCGGCCTCCCGACCGCCGCCCAGCCAGAGATTCTTCCCCGACGATGTCGTCCACCGCAACAGCTCGCCGTCCCTCATCCACCACACCAGATGAGGATCCGTCGTCCAGCCGGATCAGCCGCCCCGTCCTCCACCTCCAAGGAGCTGCCCCGACATTCGCCTCATCTATCGGCCACCTCCATCCCCACAACGTCGTCTGGACCTGCCCCACCGGAACCAAAGCACCCTCACCAATTCATCCGATGAAGCCAAGGCCAACTCGGCGCCACCAAGGAGGTTCTGTACTCACCGCTGCATTTTATTTTTTATTCGATCTCACGGGGCTGCCGGTTCTCGATACGGAGCAGCCATGGCGGGTCTCCATCGACGGCGCCGTCGCCGGCCACTTCATCCACGGCGTCTCTCCCCCATGTCATTGCTTCCTCGGCGGCCACTTCGTGCTGCTACTCTGCTCTGCTATTGCTGTCGGTCGCGCTGCTGCTCCGGTCTTGCTCTCGTTCGTGTTGTTGCTCTCCTCTTGCTCTTGCTCACGCTACTGCTGCTGCTGCACGACCTATAACATCCCAAATTTTCAATTTGGAATGTTATACATAGATCATTCATGCATATCATATTTTATTGCATTTTGATTCGCGATCCTCGAAATCCTAAGCAACTCAAGGACCTTCGAAGAGAGTTGGGGATTTCCCGGGTTTCATATTTGATTTTGATCAAATATTGAAACGAGGATTTTGATTTTAATTATTTTTCTCTCTGAAAATATTTCCTATCAAAATATATGAGAGGAGATAATATGACTTCTCCAAAATAATTTAAATATTGGAGGGAAAATATTAAAATCAGTTAATTGATTTTATTCGGATTTTATTGCTATTTTATTTGCATTAAAAAATTGCACATTTTTCAAAATTGCATTTTAGGGCCAAGAAAATGTTCACCTCATTCTAAATATTTTATTTAGACGGTGAAAATTTGTTTTGGTATTTTTAGATTTTTTATTTTATTTTCTGGGATTTTTTTTGGTTCGGTGGAATTATTTTTTTTAAAAAAAGTTCATTGCAGGCTGAAGCCAGTAGGCGACCAGCCGCCCGCCGCCGCCTCCATCCGAGTCCGGCCAGACTCCGCCTCCCGCCGCCTCCTCCAAGCCACCCTCCTTAAATACACCCCAAACCCCTTGCGGCCTTCTAACAGCCTTGGCCACGCTTGTCGCCTCGCCACTGCCATTGCTGCCAGCATCCCGCCTCCCCGCTGCCACAGCCCGCCTCGCCGGAGGTAACACTGCCGTTGCCGCCTCCGGTTTTTTTTCTAAAACCGATCTGGTTTTTTTAGAAGCCCTAGTTCGTTTTTTTAGATCGGTTCGCTGGATTTTCTCGATTTAGTTACTTAGCGGACGTTCGTCCGTACGTTCTTTTTAACGGACGGTTTTCGCTCGATAGTTACACACAACGAACGTTCGTTCCTTAGCCTGTTCGTCAGTTTTTTCTTTTTCTCGGATTTTTCCGCGATTATTTTCGATCGCGATTTCTGATCCGATTTTCGTTTCAGTTTATCTTTTCGCCCGTTTATCGGAATCAGGCAATTCAAGCGCCCAGATCTTCGTATCGAGACCCTCTTTCTGTTTAATCAACTTGAACAAGATTTTGGTACTGTAAAATTTGACTTTAGTCCAGATTAGTAAACAGACCTTGTTTCTTTCGCAGTCTGAGTTTCGTTGCTCCGTTTGATTGGATTGTTTTCGCAAACCGGAGTTCTTAAGTTGAACTTTCTGGTCAATTCCTCTTATTTGAGTTTTGCCCGTGCATCTTTGCTTGATTGATTATGTATGCTATTGTTTGTTCGCGATAGAATTCCCGGAGTGCGAAGCGTGCTACTACGAGTCCCTAGGTTTTGCGGATCGTCAGCAAGGCAAGTAACACATTGATCATATTCTTTCCATACCCAATTTTTTTATGCATTAGTTTTAATCCTCAAACATTGCATGATTAGGATGTCATTAACATGTGGGTTGGGAAGTAGTTGATGAGGTAGAACCTATTGCCCTGTTATATTCAAACCCTTGGGAGTTACTTTCTACGTATTGCTTATATTGCTATGCTATGCTCATAGACGTGGTATGGGTGAGTGAAATCCATGATAAATGTGAGATTGTAAATTAATGGTTCAACTTAAGGTGGCAACTTAAATACACATCTGGGTAGATTGAGGCACCTGGAGAATCCAGTGTTGCCTGTATTTTTGGAAATCCCGGGGTTCCGTGTGATTTTCCTATGGACCGCCACCCAGGCTCAAAGGGAACTGAGATATTTTCATGCTAGAAACTTCCGTGTGCAGCCACAAGCTATTATGGGCTCTATCATAGTTGAGTAGGTTACATGAAGCTCTTGAAGAGGTGGATCAGCAGGTAGAAGGTTGTAGGTTTGGTATGGTCTGCCCGGAGTAGAGAGTTAATGCTTCTGAAAGACTGTGTCTCGGTCACCCGTTTCTCAAACACCATGTAGTGCGAGAAGTCCAACGGAGGCGATTTAGTCTTGTGGGGAAAAGTGCACAAACCTCTGCACTGTGTACAATCTAATCATGGTTAGCCGTGTCCCCGGTTACGGACAATCTTGAGTATCTAGTACTTGGAGTATCCTAAGTATCTCATCACTCTAAATTAATATTGTTGGGCTGATAACTACTTTAATTGGGATTGAGTTGGATGAACCTTATCAATAATGTTTCAACTACCATGATAGTTAAAATAAAATCTATTCCTTTGTTGTAGGGAAAAATTGGCTTTTCGCAAAAACTATATCCATAGAGCTTTCCACCAGCCAAATATGCATGTAGTGATAGCATGATTCTGTTTTTGCCCTACTGTGTTACATTGCCAGCATATTCCATGTGCCGACCCATTTTCGGGCTGCAACGTAATATGTTGCAGACTGTTCAGACGAGGAGTAAGGTTCGTTAGGTCGTTGCCATGCAACTCAGCTATGCCGTTGGAGTTGATGGACTCACTTTATCTTCCAAGCCTTCCGCTGTTATCGTATTAGATGGCCTTAAGCCATATTTATTGTAATAAGTTCTCTTTTGAGACATACGATGTAATAAGTGTGTGATTGCTACTCTGTTATAAATCCTTCGATCAGGTGTGTCAAGCATTACCGATCCAGGAATGACACTGAAGCACAGAGACTTGACCGTTTGAGGTCGGGTCGTTACAAGATGGTATCAGAGCAGTGTAGGACACGACCACTAATATAAACCATAGGTCACTCTTCTCTGCTCGTTTCTGACTTCTCTCCATTTTCTACTCTTTAGGATGGAGGAGTTGAAGAACAAGTTTGCACAGCCGGATGAAGACACACACTTTGGACACCACTTGAAAGAAGTCACTAGGTACTTGAACATTGGAATACCAAGCTTCACCGGACGCATAACGCCACCTTACCAGAAGAGGAGCGCTGGATGATTCAAGTACAAGTTCCAGGAAGGACGTTCTTGCCAACCACTAAACCCATAGAATTTTCTTTTGAAGCACCCACCTGGAGTCTAGGCAAAAGCATGGCAGCCCACATTACCATGGGACGCATTGGATAAGTATACAACAAGGATCTTAAGGACTGAGGGAGTCCTGGATTAGGGGGTGTCCGGATAGCCGGACTATAGCCTTTGGCCGGACTCCTTGACTATGAAGATACAAGATTGAAGACTTCGTCCCGTGTCCGGATGGGACTTTCCTTGGCGTGGAAGGCAAGCTTGGCGATACAGATATGTAGATCTCCTACCATTGTAACCGACTCTGTGTAACCCTAACCCTCTTCGGTGCCTATATAAACCGGAGGGTTTTAGTCCGTAGGACGAACAACAACCATACCATAGGCTAGCTTCTAGGGTTTAGCCTCTCTGATCTCGTGGTAGATCTACTCTTGTACTACCCATATCATCAATATCAATCAAGCAGGAGTAGGGTTTACCTCCATCGAGATGGCCCGAACCTGGGTAAAAACATCGTGTCCCTTGTCTCCTGTTACCATCCGCCTAGACGCACAGTTCGGGACCCCCTACCCGAGATCCGCCGGTTTTGACACCGACATTGGTGCTTTCATTGAGAGTTCCTGCGTGTCGCTGCCGTCGTGAAGGATGCCTCATCCTGTCTTTAAAGAAGACACTTGTTGCTAAAGAAGCTTTGGCTGTCGGCCAAACTCTCCGGCTAGGCAGTTTTCTTATGACCGCTTTGCTCGGCCGCTACCGACGATGACTTCTCGGTCATCGAAAGAAATCTTCACGTTGACTCGGAGCTCGCCGGCGGTTAGATCCGATGGAGCTCTCTTCCTTAAACTAGCTCTTGGATAGCATCGCGCATACGGGAGTCGCTATAGACTATGATCAGATTGGGCCTAAACCCGATCTGAGAGAGATTAACTCTCCCCAGGTTACCCACCACGTTGCTGTGGTAGAGGAACACTACGGCGACCCTTCTTCTATCTTAAGGACTAGCTACGTCCAGATTCCTGATCCCTCCATGCCGGATTCCCGCGGAGGAGAGGATGTCACGCAAGCCCTGAACCTAAAGTCAGGCAGCGGGCTAGATTCATTGGACAACATCCAAGAATCCAAGCTCCCAAGTTCGGAAGCTCCTTGGCCCTTAAGTCTCAGATTGGGCGCGGTTCCAGATTTAATTCCACCCGCCCACCCAAACATAAGCGACCTATCTCAAATTCGGCAAGAGCCTGCAGAACAAAGACACCATCATCGGGCGATTCCTCCCGGTTATGGCGGGATAAAGGACTGCCGCGAGGAGGACGTAATCTCATTATTCTGCAATAATTGCATGCATAACAGGATCCTCAACACTATAAGTCGCCGTGACATTACACGCTTTGCCGACTTGGCGTCCATAGTACGAAAGTACTGCGCGATGGAAAGCGCCTGGAAAACCGAAGCAAGATTTTGGGACAATCCGACCTTGAATACAACCTCAAATCGAAATAAAAGGGTGCATCATCGCCAGCACACAGGGTTTAATACCAAAAGCAAAAACCCTCTATAGGGCATGGAACCGTCTTTGGAGGGATGGCTCAATGGCCCTGTAAAATTCATAGTACAGAGGGCACCACCGCAACTCATAGCCTTAGAGCATGTTGGATACTACGGCGGTGGCCAAAAGTGGCGAAGAGCTTCTAGCTCTAGAGCACCAGCCGAGGATACCAGTACGGTATTAACAGTCTTCGAGACTTTCGCATCAAATTATATGCAGAAACGAACACTCCGTAGCCTTGCCGAAGTCTACCAAGTAGCAACAATAAACCCATGGAGTGACACGGCTATTACCTTTAATGCCAGTGACAAACCTAAATTCCGAACAGCCCGAGCACCAGCGGCATTGGTCCTCAGTCCGATAGTGGATGGCTTTCTCCTTACCAAGGTACTCGTGGACGGTGGCAGCGGATTAAACCTCATTTGCGAGGAAACCCTCCGAAAAATGGAAATAGACTGGAGCCGCATTGAGCGAAGCAGCACAACCTTTAGAGGAATAATCCCCAGTCGGGAAGCATGCTGTACTGGTCCGAGGAGGTCACATTCCAAGTGGCCCCGTTCAGCAGCAGATACCACGCTCTATTAGGGCGAGAGGCATTCACAATTTTTCAAGCTATACCCCATTATGGGTACATGAAGCTCAAAATGTCCGGGCCCAACGGAATCATCACTCTTGCTAGTGACCCGGACATAGCACTCCACGCCGAAAATAAGATAGCCGACCGGCCCTTGAGGCACTATTCAAGCCCTAGCGGCAGAGGAACTCATCATAACAAGCGCTCCATGGTGAATAGGGACGATGTGATACTCGATAAGAGATCCAAGTCCACCTCCTTCAAACCAGTGGACGAAATAGTCAAATTCCAAGTCCATCCAATGGACCCTACAAAACGGCCTCCATCGGGCACAATTAAATCTGATGTAGACGCGCACTAAGAGAATTCCTACGCGAAAATTGGGACATTTTGCTCGCACCCTTCAGACATGCCAGAATCCCATCGCTGGCCGAGCACGGCCTAAACATCCTAAAAGGGTTCAAGCCAGTCAAACAGGCTCTTCGGCGTTTCTCCGAACCCAAGAGACAGGCCATGGGAGAGGAGGTAGCCAAACTATTGGAGGCCGGATTCACCAGAGATATAAAACATCTGGACTGGCTAGCAAACCTGGTGATGGTACCAAAGAAGGACAAATCCTGGCGCCTATGCGTCGATTTCGAGGACCTCAACAAGGCTTGCCCAAAGGATCCCTTCCCCTCCCCCGCATCGATCAAATCATCGACGATACCGCAGGACATGATTCATTGTGTTTCCTCGACGCATACTCCGGCTACCACCAAATTAAGATGGCAGAGCCTGACCAAGCCGCAACGACATTCATCACTCCATACGGCCCATTCTGCTTCAACACAATGCCCTTCGGGCTCAAAAATGCCGGCACAACATATCAGCGCATGATTCAGACATGTCTGGCAAACCAGATCGGCAAAACAGTGGAGGCATACGTAGACGATGTGGTCATCAAAAGCAAGCATGTCGAAACTCTAGTAGACGACTTGAGGCTCACATTCGATAATCTCCGAACATATGACATCAAGCTCAACCCGGGAAAATGCATTTTCGGCGTACCAGCCGGAAAGCTCTTGGGCTTCATTGTATCCGGTAGAGGAATTGAAGAAAACCCAGCCAAGATCCGAGCTCTTTCACAATTGGATATCGCAAAAGACCTCAAACAAATACAAAAATTGACTGGATGCGTGGCAGCTCTAAGCCGCTTTATCTCCCGTTTGGGAGAAAAGGCATTACCCCTTTATCGCCTCCTCCGACGCACCGAACACTTCGAGTGGACGGATGCCGCCATGGCTGGACTCGAAGAAATAAAAGCCATATTGGCAACAAACCCTGTCCTGGCCGCGCCCAACATGGGCGAACCAATGCTATTATACATCACGACAACTCATCAAGGTGTAAGCGCGGTGCTCGTTGTCGAACGAGAAACGGATGGACACAAGTTCCCCCTTCAAAAACCAGTTTACTACGTGTCCACTGTCCTAACTCCATGCAAGTCACGGTAGCCGCATTATCAAAAGATAGCGTACGCGGTGTTTATGGCATCCCGGAAGCTGCGACGCTACTTTCAAGAGTGTTCGATAACAGTAGCCTCCGAAGTACCTCTTAACGACATCATAAACAATCGCGACGCGACGGGCCGGATTGCCAAATGGGCCATTGAGCTCCTCCCGTTCGACATAACCTATAAGCCACGGCGAGCTATTAATTTGCAAGTTTTGGCCGACTTCGTCGCCGAATGGACCGAAGCCGAACTCCCTAAAGAGTACGGCGCATACTCCAATTGGATAATGCACTTCGACGGATCCAAAATGTTGGCTGGCCTGGGAGCTGGCATCGTTCTGACGTCCCCAACCGGAGATCTGATTCATACGTACTCCAAATAATGTATACGGACTCCAACAACACACGAATCTGAGGCCCTTCTACATGGTCTCCAGATGGCAGTCTCCATGGGCATTCAACGCCTAGAGGTGCGCGGGGATTCGAACCTCGCGATATCCCAAATAAATGGAGACTTTGATGCCAAGGATCAAAAAATGGCAGCTTATCGCAATGCCGTCCTAAAAATGTCAGCTCAGTTTGAGGGGCTCGAATTTCACCACATAGCCCGGGATAACAACTAGGCAGCAGACGTGTTGGCACGCATCGGCGCAAAGCGTGATGTCGTCCCCCCCAACATCTTCCTAGAGTTGTTGTTGAAGCCATCCGTATTATGGGAGGGAGAGTCCGGAAATAACAACCCGGACCCAACCGCACTGCCCCACACCGAACATTCTGACACAATTGGTGGTTCCGCCAATGAAATAACACCCTCATTACGTAATAATGGCAGTCATTGCCCCGTGGACCGAACCATTCCTAGCCTACCTAACTAGGCAGGAACTTCCCGAGGACCAAAACGAGGCCTGCTGCATAGTGCGGCGATCTAAAGCCTATAAGGTCCATGAGGGAGAGCTTTATAAGAAAAGCACAACCGGAGTCCTTCAAAGGTGTATCTCCGAAGAGGAAGGGCAGAATCTTCTGGCTGAAATTCATGCCGGACTCGGCGGGCACCACGCCGAAGCCCGAGCCCTTGTAGGCAAGGCCTTCCATACAGGATTTTATTGGCCAACGGCCCGGGCAGATGCTCAGGACTTAGTCCAACGATGCGTCGGATGCCAGCTCTTTGCTAATCAAAGCCACATGCCACCCACCGCCCTCAAAACTATACCCATCACCGCCCTTTGCGGTGCAGGGGCTTGACATGGTCAGGACCCTTAAAGGGGGAACCCACAAGCAAAAATACCAACCGGTCATGGTGGATAAATTCACCAAATGGATAGAGGCCAAGCTTTGTCAAGACGGCGAATCCGGACCGATGATAGACTTCATATCGTGGGTCGTACACCATTACGGTGTCCCCACAAAGCATCATCACCGATAACGACCACGAACTTTACTACCGACGAGGTCAAACTACGTGCAAAAACATGGGCATTAAGCTTGACTACGCTCAGCCTATCACCCTCAAACTAACGGTCAAGTTGAGCGAGCAAATGGTCTAATTATGAGCGGCATCAAACCCAGATTAGTGCGGTCCCTCAAGGAATCTAACATGCACTGGGTAGAGGAGCTCGACTCCGTACTCTAGGGGCTGCGGACCACTCCGAATCGCATGACCGGATTCACACCATTCTTTATGGTATACGGCGCAGAGGCAGTTCTGCCGTACGGCATAATTCATGACTCACATCGCGTGCGCATGTACGAAGAAAGAGAAGCCGAGCTCGATCGGCAGGACAGTTTGGACGCCTTGGAGGAGGAGCGTGACGTAGCAAAAGCCCATTCCGCATTCTATCAACAGCAGGCTCGAAGATATCAAAGCAGAGAAGTACGGGCCAAAACTTACAATGTTGGCGAGCTAGTTCTACGCCTGCCGGACAAGAAAAAGGACAAACTAAAGCCCAAATGGGAAGGTCCCTTTATCATCGACCAAGTCCTAACCGGTGGAGCGTACCGTATGCGAGATGCATCGGATAACCGACTCGAGCCGAACCCATGGAACGCAGCCCGTCTCCGAAGATTCTACGCCTAGCGCCGGATTCTGAGTTCGTCTCCTTCTTCTGTCCATATTTTACATTTTAGTTGTCTTCTATTTTTCTCCTTCTCCCTCCTTTTTCTTTCCAGCCTTTGAAGGCTCGTTAGCGCATTGTTCGCACACACTCGACCCGCTATCCGCGCTCATTGTACCTGGGGGCTTCTTTCACAGAAGCTTAATTATAAGGGCTTCATGCCCAATACATGTGTCACACTTCCTTATGTACCTTTTATTCACCATTATATGCATCGATATGACTTAAGTTTTGGCCAAGCTGGGTTGTTCGGCTCTGTGCTTACCCCTACGTTCCCGATTGTTCGGCTAGGTGGTAAAGGGAGCACCTTTGCGATTGTTACCGCTGGTCACCGGATGTGTCGCTCAGACTGGGTGAAGCCAAAGCTAGCATTCTTAAGAGAATATTGATCGGTGAACTAAAAGAAGATTTTTACCTATTTATTTATCTGCCCCAGATGTTTTTCTCGCTTTTTTCGCAGTCCGGACATGCACTTTAGGGCATGCCTCCTGTGGAAAGGAACCCCTAACGGAACTATTCTCCCCGGAAGATGTTTCTTACTAACCATGTAATATAACATAACTAGTTGGGCACTTGTCCGATAAAGCACTAATGACCCCTACGCTTTGGTCTCCACGCACGCCCGGTTTTTATATAACCGCGAGGGTATTCGGACATACTCCGGACTCATCGGGTCCCGAGGTTGAAGCGAAAAGGTCCGCTATGACAAACGATCTACAATCCGCCGAAGGCATTTTACATGTCACCTTAAATTACATAGTCAATTTGACTGATTGTATTCCTCTTGATTGCCATCTAATAGGCTGTCTAGTTTACTGATCCTGCTGGGAATACTTTATGGCCAATTCTACACGGCCGTACACTAAGCTCACAGGATCTCCTTCCCATCAGCCCCAAAGGTCCGACCTCGGCCATGTGGTTTGGGTCAGCCTTCGTGGTACCGCGTCTTCACCATGGCCTGTGCCTCCTCGGCACCTTGACGGCAGGCCGATATCTTCCATAATCGGAAGCGCCGCCGCGCTCCCTGGAGCCTCTCTACAAGCTCCCCAAGGCCTTCGGGCAGGGAGACCGATGGCCACAAGGCCTGGGCGACGCCTTTCATCACCTGCCGAACTCGTTCATGCAGTTTAAGAGCTCGGGAAGAAGGTCACCCGTAGAACCGAGCATTTCCTCTGTAGGACGGCCTGTGAGCACACCTACAGACATAACTCTGTTAGTCGACTTCCTCGCCGAACTCTTTTTTCAAAGTTCGTTTAAGCACTTACTAAAAATGTCGCGTCGAAGCCGCCGATTCTCTTTAACAGAGTCAGACAGCTGGGCACGAACATCTTTTAGTTCCTCACCCAGCTGGGTGTTGGCATCCCGGAGATTATTTTCTCCGCCTCACCCTCGTAAGCACGCTTCGCCGGCCTTTAACCGCACAAGAGCTGTTGCTTGTCCGGATCTACCGGCGCCATCTGCAATGTTATTGTCGATCTATACACACGCCGCACTTCACAACATACTTATCTTTTAAAAGCGTATATTACGGAGGGGTCTTTGGCTTCCTCGTCATGCTTGTGCAGCCTCAAGTTGGGCTTTGCACTCTTCAAGCTCCCCGGGACAGTTGGGTATTCTTTTCTGTAAGATCCTGCACAATAAATGATCCTTAAATCCGTTATTCTAACTATTTCAAGTCTCGGGGGCTACTGGCATATATAACTGTTAAATTTCCTCCCTCGTATGTCTTTTACATACCGCTCCATGGCTCTGGCTAGACCATCTTGAGCGGCACGGAGGTGCACATCTCCCGAATTGAAGGCGTTCAACGCCTCTTGGGAGAAACATGTGTCACAAAGAATTGTCTGGCGGCGCCTGTGATTCATGGCACTCTCCACCTAGGAGTTGGTGGCGGACAATCTGTCGGCATCCTCTGTCGGAGGAGCATCTGACGCATGCCTCGTGTTCGCCTCCGCTTCTGGGCCTGGCTTTGAAGCCTGGGCTGGAGGCTTCGATTGGCAACCTCTCCGGATATAGTCCGGCGAGCGCTCTTTTTCCTGAAGAGAGCGCGAGCGTTAGTATGCCTTCCGGAATAAAACCTGGGAATAAGGTGACACGCCATAGCGTTGTGCCGGCGCTTCAATCCGGACCACACTTCTTTTTAGCCTGCTGGGCCATGCTGCCCCTTGTTGGCTAGCCGCCGCAGGGTCGGCCTTCCGCCTCAAGGGCTCCCCCTGCAAAACACCGTTGGTGTACGGTGATAAAAAATAAGCAAGGATGAATCATTCTCAACGTATTGGGGCTTCGGTCTCCGTTACCTGCGAGGCTGGAAGTATTCTGGGTAATCGGCCCTAATGGCAACCAGGGCATTATCAATGCTCAGCTGGTGAAATACCCCGTCGATCAACTCCACCGATATGTCCGGATCCTCTTGGGAGGCCGGATCGAGGAACCGTTCCGGATCTTCGGGTTGTGGAGGCAGGCTGTTTATATCCTTTATGGTCTGGCGCAGTTCCTGCATAGAAATCACAAAATGAGATACTTGACTATGGGAATATGGATCGGATGGGCAAAAAGGAATGTCCGCTTACCAAGCTTGGAGGATTGTTCATAGAAAACCCGTCCTGTGGGTTGACGCGAAGAAATTCCTCCTCTTCTCCCTTGTACAATGCGGACAAGATATTCATTAGATCGGCGACCGATCCCGGTCCCTTACGGCCATGGCGGGTGGCATCATCCTCCCTGTTGAAATCCCACATGGGGTGGCCCCTATACTGGAGCGGCTGCACCCCCCGCATAATGCATGTGGCCATGACCCCGATCATGGTCAGTCCGGAATGAGCCAACAACCTTATTCGCTCATCAGTAAAGGACGCCCTGTCATTTTCCTCTCGAGGGCTCCGTGGACGCCTTGACTTAGGCGTTTCTTCAAAGGAGCATTACAGAACTCCGGAGGCCGATCTGAACAGGCCCGCAGGGGACATCTTCTATATAAAACCATTCAAGGCCAGTCTTGGACGCCTTCTTCGGGGTTCCGGATAGATATCCGGTCCTGGCGACGCGCCATAGTTCGGCTCCGCCCACTTGATATATCGACCCCTCCTGAGAACGGGGTACGAGGCAGAACAACCTCTTCCATAGTGCGAAATGAGCCTCGATGCCCAAAAACAGCTCGCAAAGGGCCACGAAGCCCGCAATATGCAGAATGGAAGCAGGCGTAAGGTTGTGCAACTGGAGGCCATAGATCTCCAGGAGCCCCCGAAAAAACAGATGAATTGGAAATCCGAGCCCTCTTATCAAATAAGGGACAAGGCATACCCGCTGTCCTTGGGAAGGATTGGGGACGCTCTCCGCTTGTTTTCCGCCCTTATAGGTGGCGAGTCTGGCTCGAACCGGAACCATGAAGGCTGGAGGAAGAAATCCCTTGGTTTGGAGCGTCACTAGCTCATTGTCAGGGACGGAGCATCTCTCCCAATCCCTGTGCCGAGGACTGGAGGGCGAGAGGAGGAGCCGCGTCGGTATCCATGATGGAATGGGTTTCTTTCAAAAGCGCTCCGATGAAAGCTTCGCGAAGGGAAGATGGTGTGATTCGGATCTAGATCCTCGTCTCTTATATAGGCAGCTCATTTGCGCAGCTAGGGGGGTAAATGTAAAAATACCCTGGCTTTTCGCATTCGTTCAACACGTGGAAGATGGCCATTATTGGGCGTGGAAGCCAAGGAGCGCGATATTTACAAGAATCCGGACACTATTCAATAAGTACACAGGATTTGAAGAAGAACCCGCCTTGCAATACCAAAGACAATCTACGCGCCGGACTCGTTGTCATTGAAGCCTGGTTCGGGGGCTACTGAGGGAGTCCTGGATTAGGGGGTGTCCGGATAGCCGGACTATAGCCTTTGGCCGGACTCCTGGACTATGAAGATACAAGATTGAAGACTTCGTCCCATGTCCGGATGGGACTTTCCTTGGCATGGAAGGCAAGCTTGGCGATACGGATATGCAGATCTCCTACCATTGTAACCGACTCTGTGTAACCCTAACCCTCTTCGGTGCCTATATAAACCAGAGGATTTTAGTCCGTAGGATGAACAACAATCATACCATAGGCTAGCTTCTAGGGTTTAGCCTCTCTGATCTCGTGGTAGATCTACTCTTGTACTACCCATATCATCAATATTAATCAAGGTGAGTAGGATTTTACCTCCATCGAGAGGGCCCGACCCTGGGTAAAAACATCGTGTCCCTTGTCTCCTGTTACCATCCGCCTAGACGCATAGTTCGGGAACCCCTACCCGAGATCCGCCGGTTTTGACACCGACATACACTATCTATCAGATATGTGGGCGCCGAGACGAGCAATGGGAGATGATCAGCACCAAGAAGGACAAATCCATTGCAGCTTTCATCCAGGAGTTAAAACCAGCACATTCGACGCCAGGAGAATCAAATGTGCGCAGATATGACAGATTTGAAGAAGACGAAGACTAGGATCATCGAGCTGGAGGAAGAACTCAAGTTTACACGCGATGGATACGAGGAGGAAATTGCGACACTATTGGAGAAGAATGACGACCTGATAAAAAAGATCGGAGTATTCATGGGAGACCCAGTACGGGAGGAGAGGATGGCGATTCCACTTGCCCGAGAACTACATCATCCTCATTTACACCGACTCCGACCCTAGTGATGATGACTTTGAAGACGGTCTGGAGCAGACATCACGGAGTCTTCCATCGATCAAAATTTCTAGGTGACCACCAAATAACAGTAGTATTCCCCCATGTATATAGTAGTAGTTGAGCACCTTTACGATAGTTCTAGACCGCTTGTATGCCCTTGCTTGATTGGTTGAGTGAAATGTTTGTGTTTGTCTCATGTGCATATGGGTAGTGCTTTCTCACTAGACCCCTTTTCTATTCTAATCTATCCCCTCTAAAAGCCGTCAGATGCCTCCGAGACGTAACATCGGATTTGGCTTCCCGCCAGAGCTCACTCAGTTGATCCAGCAGATGAATGCCTTGATGCAATTGTTAGTCCAGAGCCAAGGAAACAACAACAACAACAATAACAACAACCCGCCTCTAGTTGACAACTTAGCTCGCTACGAGGTTCTGACCGCGGTGTTTTCCAGTAGCACCGAGCCTATAGTTGCTGATGATTGTCTATGCCGTATTGGAAGGGAGCTGACCACCGCAGGTTGCACAGATGTTGAGAAGGTACGCTTTGCCGCATATAAATTGGATGGACTAGCAGCCTCATGGTCGGAGAATTATACGGCCACTTTCCCCATAGCCAACGTCACTTGGGATCGGGCCAAGAAGCTTTCCACACAGCCCATGTCTCAAGCTGGAGCTATGAATATGAAGAAGCGGAGTTTCGCAACTTACTCTGTGGGAACCGCATCGTGGCTCAATACGTGGATGAGTTTAGCAAGTTATCTCGCTATGCCCCGATGATGTGCCACGATGCACAAGGTGAGAAGTTTATGGAAGGGCTGAATGATGAGATGAGCATGCAGTTGATGGTGGCAACATTCAACAACTACCAGGAGTTTGTAGATAAGGATCTTATGATTGAAGGGAAGCAGCAGCAGATTGAGAGTCGTAAGAGGAAGTATGGACAAGGGAGGTATAACTCAGGAGCTTAGCAGAAGCTTCGCCTAACCCCGAACTCGGGAGGACTTGTTCATAACCATGGAGGTCATAACCACAAGGGAGGAAGTTCGCATAACCACAATGGTTCTAAGAATGGAAATGGGAACGGAACAAACAACAATCGGAACTGCCCAAATCCAGCCACACCCGCCAAAAGGGATCTAAGTCACATTACTTGCTATAAGTGCGGGAAGACTGGACACTATGCCACGAAGTGCCCTGAAGGGAAGAATGGAAACGGAAATGGGAGCGCTGGGAAGAAGCCCAATCCCTTCAACAAAGGACAAGTGAACCACGTCAACATGGAGGAGGTTGAAGAGCAGCCAGACGCGGTTATAGGTAAGTTTTTGGTTAAGTCTTTTACCGCCCCTGTTCTTTTTGATACTGGTGCATTGCATTCATACATATCAAGGGGGTTCGTGGATAAGTTTAAACTACCAACTCAAACCCTTAGGACCCCTCTATTAGTGAGTTCACCTAGAGTAGAGTATATGGCTAGTCGATGGTGCGACCAGCTACCCTTAACCATTGGTAGCCATGTTTTTCCGTCCGACCTAATAATCTTGGAGTCACAAGGATTGGATGTGATATTAGGCATGGACTGGGTGTCAAAGTATGGAGGAAGCATTGACTGTGCTAGTAAGTCGATTTATCTCACCACCCCGGAGGGAAAGATTAAGTATGTATCTAGGCATGTTCCTAGGAGGAGCCAAGTGAATACCCTCACGGGAGTTGTTCAGGAGGAAGTGCCTATAGTGAAGGATTACCCGGATATCTTTCTAGAGGAGTTACCAGGCATGCCACCGGATCGATACATTGAGTTCTTTATAGAGCTATTGCCAGGTACAGGGCTAATATCAAAGAGACCATACCGGATGCCCGCAAATTATCTGGAGGAGATTAAGAAGCAGATCAAGGAGTTATTGGAAAAAGGATACATTCGACGGAGTTTGTCACCATGGGGAGCCCCAATGCTTTTGGTTGAGAAGAAGGATAAATCACTAAGAATGGTTGTTGATTATCGGGCCTTGAATGAGGTGACGATCAAGAACAAGTATCCACTGCCGATGATCAATGATTTGTTTGACCACCTGCAAGGAGCTAAGGTGTTTTCGAAGATCGATCTGCGATCAGGATACCACCAGTTGAAGATTCGAGAGAAGGATATACCAAAGACAACATTCACCATGCGGTATGGGTTGTATGAATATACGGTCATGTCATTTGGACTGACTAACGCCCCTGCCTACTTCATGAGCATGATGAACAAGGTGTTCATGGAATATTTAGACAAGTTTGTTGTGGTGTTCATTGATGATATAATGGTATACTCGAAGAATGAAGAGGATCACAAGGAGCATTTGCGTTTAGTTCTCGAGAAACTCAGGGCACACCAGTTGTATACCAAGTTCAGCAAATGCGAGTTTTGGTTGAAGGAAGTCGGATTCCTTGGACATGTTATATCAGGAGAAGGTATAGCAGTAGATCCCACCAAGGTTCAATCGGTCACTGAATGGTTGGACCCACTTCAGTTAGCGAGATCCGCAGTTTTCTTGGACTCGCGGGATACTATCGGAGATTCATTGAGAATTTTTCCAAGATTGCGAAGCCAATGACTGAGTTATTAAAGAAGGATACCAAGTTTAAATGGACGGAAGAATGTGAGGCAAGCTTTCAGGAGTTAAAGAAATGTTTGACTATAGCCCTAGTGTTGATTCTGCCGGATATACGCAAGGATTTCCAAGTGTATTGCGACACCTCTCGCCTAGGACCTGGAAGTGTGCTCATGCAGGACGGAAGAGTTGTTTCGTATGCCTCACGACAACTAAAACCGCATTTAATTGAATTATGCCACGCATGATTTGGAGTTAGCAACGATGAGTGCATGCGCTCAAGACTTGGAGACATTACCTTATTGGAAACCGTTGTGATGTGTACATGGATCATAAGAGTTTGAAGTACATCTTCACACAGAAGGAGCTGAACCTTAGGCAGAGGAGATGGTTGGAGCTTATAAAGGATTATGACATGAAGCTTCACTATCATCTAGGCAAGGCCAATGTCGTAGCAGACGCTTTGAGTCGGAAGAGTTATGCTAATACCCTAGTGGGTACAGGATTTCCAAAGGAGTTAGCAGAGGATCTCAGGGAACTTCGATTGGAGATTGTTCCTAGAGGTTTTGTTGCAACAATGGAGGTTCAGTCTACATTGTTGGGAAAGATTCGAGAAGCTCAGAAGGATGACAAAGAGATTGCCGAGATAAAAGAGAGAATGAGCAAAGGAAAGGCCAAAGGTTTTCGTGGGGATGAGCACGACACCTTAGGGTTTGAGGACCGTGTTTATGTGCCCAATAACACAGAGATCAGGAAGTTAATACTTCAGGAGGCTCATGACTCACCATACTCGATACATCCTGGAAACACCAAGATGTATTTGGATTTGAAGGAACGTTTCTGGTGGACGGGTATGAAGACGGATATTGCCGAGTATGTAGCCATCTGTGATATATGTCAGAGAGTGAAGGCAGAGCATCAAAAGCCAGCAGGATTGCTACAGCCTATGCTGATACCCGAATGGAAGTGGGATAAACTTTGCATGGATTTTATCACCGAATTGCCCAGGACCAAAACAGGATATGATTCTATGTGGGTAGTAGTTGATCGCTTGACCAAAGTGGCTCACTTTATCCCAGTGAAAACAACTTATACAAGTGCGAAGTTGGCCAATATATATATGACCAGGATCGTATGTCTGCATGGAGTTCCGAGGACCATCGTATCAGATATAGGACAACAGTTTACCTCAAAGTTTTGGCATCAGCTGCACCAGACTTTGGGAACGAGATTGGAGTTCAGTACATCATTTCACCCGCAGACGGATGGGCAGACCGAGAGAGTCAGCCAGATTCTGGAGGACATGTTGAGGGCGGATACGTCTCCGTCATATCTACTTTTCCAAACACTTTTACCCTTGTTTTGGACTCTAACTTGCATGATTTGAATGGAACTAACCCGGACTGATGCTATTTTCAGCAGAATTGCCATGATGTTATTTATGTGCAGAAACAAAAGTTCTCGGAATGACCTGAAACTTCATGGAACAACTTCTCAGAAATAATAAAAAGTCCTTGCAAAAGATGAAGGCCAGGGGGCCCACCACCTGCCCATGAGGGTGGGGGGCGCGCCCCCTACCTTGTGCCCCCCCTGGAGCTCTTCCGACGCCAACTCCAACTCTATATATTTGCTTTCGGGGAGAAAAAAATCAAGGAGAAGAAATCATCGCGTTTTACGATACGGAGCCGCCACCAAGCCCTAAAACCTCTCGGGAGGGCTGATCTCGAGTCCGCTCGGGCTCCGGAGAGGGGATTCGTCATTGCCGTCATCATCAACCATCCTCCATCAGCAATTTCATGATGCTCACCGCCGTGTGTGAGTAATTCCATCGTGAGGCTTGCTGGACGGTGATGGGTTGGATGAGATCTATCATGTAATCGAGTTAGTTTTGTTAGGGTTTGATCCCTAGTATCCACTTTGTGTTACGAGATTGATGTTGCTATGACTTTGCTATGCTTAATGCTTGTCACTAGGGCCCGAGTGCCATGATTTCAGATCTGAACCTATTATGTTTTCATGAATATATGTGTGTTCTTGATCCTCTCTTGCATTCTATAGTCACCTACTATGTGTTATGATTCGGCAACCCCGAAGTGACAATAATCGGGACCACTCCCGGTGATGACCATAGTTTGAGGAGTTCATGTATTCACTAAGTGCTAATGCTTTGTTCCGGTTCTCTATTAAAGGATGCCTTAATATCCCTTAGTTTCCGTTAGGACCCACCGCCACGGGAGGGTAGGACAAAAGATGTGATGCAAGTTCTTTTCCATAAGCACGTATGACTATATTCAGAATACATGCCTACATTACATTGATGAAATGGAGCTAGTTCTGTGTCACCCTATGTTATGATTGTTACATGATGAACCGCATCCGGCATAATTATCCATCACCGATCCAATGCCTACGAGATTTCAATATACTGGTCTTCGCTTATTTACTTTTCCGTTGCTACTGTTACAATCACTACAAAACACCAAAAATATTACTTATGTTACCGTTACCACTATCATATTACTATGCTACTAAATACTTTGCTGCAGATATTAAGTTATCCAGGTGTTGTTGAATTGACAACTCAACTGCTAATACTTGAGAATATTCTTTGGCTCCCCTTGTGTCGAATCAATAAATTTTGGTTGAATACTCTACCCTCGAAAGCTGTTGCGATCCCCTACACTTGTGGGTTATCAAGACTAATTTCTGGCGCCGCTGTCGGGACCATAGCTCTATTCTTTGAGTCACTTGGGATTTATATCTGCTGGTCACTATGAAGAACTTGAAAGACGCTAACACAACAATTTATCCCTCATCTACGAGGGGAGGTAAGGAACCGCCATCTAGCTCGCACTTGATTCACCTTCTGCTTTGAGTAAGCTTGCGACACCTAAACCTGCTTCTGCTATTCGTTCCGATATGTCGCATATTATTGATGATGCCACTTCTGCTATGCATGATACTTATGATGAAACTACTTCTATGCTTGATACTACTGTGCCCCTTAGTGAATTTATTGAAACTGATTATATTGATGAAAGTGATGATGAAGATATGCCTGTTATTCCTGAGGGTTATGTTTTTGATATGGAAGCTTCTGCATCTATTTTAGCTTGCAAAGATATATATGAGCTCAAGAGGTTATTAGTTGAATGGAATAAGCAATCTCTTAAAGACAGAATGAAACCTGACCCTGCTTTTGCTACTTCACCTATTTGTGTTGCCGATAAGGATTATGAATTCTCTGTTGATCCTGATATAATTACTTTGGTCGAATATGATCCTTTTCATGGCTATGAATCAAAACTGTTGTGGCACATCTTACTAAATTAAATGATATAGCCACCCTGTTCACTAATGATGAGAGATCTCGCTACTTTTATATCCTTAAAATATTTCCGTTCTCATTAAAGGGTGATGCTAAGATATGGTTTAATTCTCTTGATCCTGGTTGTGTCGTAGCCCCGTGGATATGATTTATTACTTCTCGCTAAATATTTCCCTGCTCATAAGAAACAAGCTGCTTTGAGGGAAATATACAACTTTGTGCAAATTGAAGAAGAGAGTCTCCCACAAGCTTGGGGAGGCTTCTCAAGTTACTTAATGCTTTGCCCGATCATCCTCTTAAGAAAAATGAAATACTTGATATCTTTTATCTTTGGACTAACCGATGCTTCCAGAGATTACGGATAGTTGTCTTTGGTTCTGCTTTCGTGGAAAGAACACCGGATGAAGCTAAAATTTTATTGAATAATATGTTGGCAAATGAAAATAATTGGACACTTCCTGAGCCAGCTCCTGAGCCAATTCCAGAGCCTATTCCTAAACCAACTCCGAGGAAGAGAGGTGTTCTATTTCTCAGTCCTGAAGATATGCAAGAGGCAAAGAAATCTATGAAATAAAAAGGTATTAAAGCTGAAGATGTTAAGAATTTACCTCCTATTGAAGAAATACATGGTCTTAGTTTACCACCTGTTGAAGAAACTTATGATCTTAATCCATTACCTATTGAAGAAACTCATGGTCTTGATAACCCGATACAGGTAGTAAAGGTAAAATCTCTCTATAGATATGATAAAGCTGAAGTCCCTCCTACTAAAATTGCTAGTCAGTGCTTGGATGAGTTTGATAACTTTATGTTTAAGCAAGAAGACTTCAATGCTTATTTTGGTAGACAATTAAAACAAAATGCTTATATGATTAAACACTTGGGTGATTATATGGCTGATGTCAGATGTGAACTTAAACTCATTACTAAACATGCCTCTATGGTTACCACTCAAGTAGAACAAGTACTTAAGGCTCAAAATGATGTGCTCAATGAAATGAATAGTAAGAAAAGTGATTATGCTGTTAGAGTGGCTACTAGAACTGGTAGAATGACTCAGGATCCTTTGTATCCTGAAGGCCACCCTAAGAGAATTGAGAAAGATTCTCAGAGAAATAATATTGATGCACCTAGTTCTTCTAGAAGGAAGAAGAAGAAAATTGATAGGACTTTGCAAACTTCTAGTGAACCTATTGTTGAACCACCTGAGAATCCAAATGATATCTCTATTTCTGATGCTGAAACACAATCTGGTAATGAACATGAACCTAGTGAAAATGTTAATGATGATGTTCATGATGATGCTCAACCTAGTAATGATAATGATGTAGAAATTGAACCTGTTGTTGATCTTGATAACCCACAATCAAAGAATCAACATTATGATCAGAGAGACTTTGTTGCTAGGAAACATGGTAAAGAAAGAGAACCATGGGTTCAAAAACCCATGCCTTTTCCTCCCAAACCATCCAAGAAAAAGGATGATGAGGATTTTGAGCGCTTTGCTGAAATGATTAGACCTATCTTTTTGCGGATGCGATTAACTGATATGCTAAAAATGAATCCTTATGCTAAGTATATGAAAGATATTGTTACTAATAAGAGAAAGATACCGGAAGCTGAAATTTCCACCATGCTTGCTAATTATACTTTTAAAGGTGGAATACCAAAGAAACTTGGAGATCCAGGAGTACCTACTATACCATGCTCCATTAAAAGAAACTATGTTAAAACTGCTTTATGTGATCTTGGAGCGGTGTTAGTGTTATGCCTCTTTCTTTATATCGTAGACTTGACTTGAATAAGTTGACACCTACTGAAATATCTTTGCAAATGGCTGATAAATCAACTGCTATACCTGTCGGTATTTGTGAGGATGTGCCTGTTGTGGTTGCAAACATTACTATTTTAACGGACTTTGTTATTCTTGATATTCCTGAGGACGATAGTATGTCTATTATTCTTGGAAGAACTTTTTTGAATACTTCAGGGGCTGTTACTGACTGCAACAAGGGCAATGTCACTTTTCATGTTAATGGTAATGAGCATATGGTACACTTTCCGTGGAAACAACCTCAAGTTCATAGTATCAACTCTATTCGAAAAATTCCATCTATTATATTTGGAGGTTTTGAATTCCCTCTTCATACTGTCAAGAAGAAATATGATATTCTTATTATTGGGGATGTGCATATCCCCGTTGAGGTAACATAGTGTTATTCGAAATTTCTCCGGTTCCATGTCATTCGGAATGAGTTTGTTAACAAGACTTGATCAACCTTGTTAGTGGATTCTTTTCTATGAGCATGAGACGGATGAAACTAGAAGGCACAACCTTCTGTACCCTCTTTCTACTTTCTGTTATTTAGTTAAAATAAAGTAAAAATAGTATTTTTCTGTCTGTTTTCTGATTTATCCGTGCAATATAAAAAAAACCCGAAAATAAAAGTCCCCCAAATGCCATGCCAATTTAATATGATTTTTTTCTAGAATATTTGAGGATTTTTGGAATTGAGAACACAGCAGGGGGGTCAACCACCTGGGCACGAGGATGGAGGGCGCGCCCTACCCCCAGGGCGCGCCCCCTGCCTCGTGGGCCCAGGTGGCCCTCCTCACTTATTCCTGCACTCATACAGTTCTTCTTCCTCCCACAAACACCAATATCTAGCTCAAGCACGAGTTCTAGCTCATTTTGCTGCGATTTTCGATCTCCTTGCTCAAAGCACCCTTCACAAAACTGCTTGGGGAGATTGTTCCTTGGTATGTGACTCCTCCATTGGTCCAATTAGTTTTTGTTCTAGTGCTTTATTCATTGCAAATTTGTGCTGCCTAGGTGACCATGTTCTTGAGCTTGCATGTCAAATTTATATGGTTCCAAGTAGTTCTAATGCTTGATATAGTCTCTAGGCACTTGTAGGAGAAGTTGCTATCAATTTTATTGAAGTTGGTTCACTTTTGTTTGAAGTTACTAAAAATTTCAGAAAGTTTTCAGAGGAAGAAATATGCTTAGGAAAATGTTCCAAGGTGGTTCTTCAAGGAAGCAAGGACCCAAGCTTGCCATACGTGATGCGGATGAGGAGCCACCAAGGGACGATCCAGTGCGGCCTTGTGAATGGCCTTCAGAAAATTTTATGGGTCGAGCAGGAATCAAAGAAGAATTTAACGCATATTTGCGTAACGCTGATCTTGTGAGCTTTGAGGCAGACAAATGCCCCCAGTTCCATCAACTCACTAGCTCATTTGTGAGGAGGTTAGAATTTTCATCTTTACGTAATTCTCCAACGGTCATGTTTGATTTTTATGAAAAATCTTATACCATGGACTTAGAGGATTTTACTTCTGCTTGCAAACTTCCACAATGGGGTAGTGTTAGTGATCCCCGTAAATATGAATTTAGAAACTTTCTTGCTGGTATAACCGTGGGGGAATCTAGAGATATAACACAAGCTACCATAGGGAGCATTCACTTTCCTGCTATACATTATTTTGCTCTCTTCATAGGTAGATGCATAAATGGTAAAGATGAAGCATGTCACATGTGTGTCCCCGATCTCGGTATTCTTAGGAGGCCGTGTTAGGATACCAATCTTATAATATGGGAGCCATTGTTGCACGTAGGTTGCATCATAATAGATTTAATGGAGATTTCTTTGGAGGAATTTATGCAACCCGCTTAGCTGATTTTCTTGATGTGGACATTCGTGAGGATGATATGGAGTTGCCTCCTATTCATTTAGACTTTAATTCTATGGTCCACCACCAGTTTGTCGAGAGGAATGAATCACCTCTCTAGTATCGACTAATCTTTGATAAACGGCGTGTTGTCCATATTACTCTCCCTGCTCTTGCCTTCTCTGATTATCAGACAAAACGAAGATATGTTATCACCAGAGAGGAGGCAGATGAGTATGAGAGGAGGGCGGAGGCCGCTCGCCGCCACGCTGCAGCTCAGGAGGCGATAAACGTTGCATCACAGTACGACCCCAGCTACACCTACGGATATCCGCCAGGCCATCCTTGGCAATGAACCAACTTAGGCCAAAAGCCTAAGCTTGGGGGAGTACGTATTTCCCACCGATATTACATTTATGTTTACACACACTCATTGCTAGATGTCGGTGCTCATACTCTTTCACTGTAATATCCATGCTAGTTTATTTTCTTTTTCCTGCTTTCTTCGTGTGTGTTTAATAAACCTTAAGAAAAAACAAAAAAAAAATAGTAATAGCTTCTAGTTAGTTTACTTTTCTTGCTTTAGTAGTAATAATTGAAAAGAAAACCCAAAAATATTTCCCGTTCTTGTTTTGCTTGTTGGGAGCTTTCCTGTGTAAATAGTTTTATTTCTTTTTTTTTCTTTGGGGGTCGATAGGAAAGACCATGATTAAATTGTTGAAGTGGCTCTTATTTGCATTATTGTTGATTTAACCAAGAGCCCATATTGCCTTGTCTTCTCCTGTTTATTGAATGCTCGCAGATCCCAGCTTAGTCCAATGCACGTGCACTCTTATTATTATTCACTTTGTTCGGTCGTGCAAGTGAATGGCAATTATGATGATATATGATGGGTGATCGAGATGAGAAAAGCTGGTATGAACTCGACCTCTCTTGTTTTTGTAAATATGATGAGTTCATCATTCTGATTCAACTTATTATGGATAAACATGTTTGCAATGACAATTAGAGATCATAGTTGCTTGTGGCATGCTTAATTAGCTATGAGTTATAATGGTTTACCTTGCGTGCCAACATGCTATTAAAATGGTTGTGATGTGGTATGATGAGGTGGTATCCTCCTTTGAATGATTTAAGTGACTTGACTTGGCACATGTTCACGCATGTAGTTGAAACAAACCAACATAGCCTTCCACGATATTTATGTTCATGGTGGATTATATCCTACTCATGCTTGCATCCAATTTTATTAATTTTAATGCATGTTCATGACTGTTGTCGCTCTCTCTCTAGTTGGTCGCTTCCCGGTCTTTTGCTAGCCTTCACTTGTACTAAGAGGAATATTGCTTGTGCATCCAATCCCTTAAACCCCAAAGTTATTCCATATGAGTCCACTATACCTTCCTATATGCGGTATCTACCGCCGTTCCAAGTAAATTTGTATGTGCGGACTCTAAACCTTCAAATAAACATTCTGTTTTGTATGCTCGAATAGCTCATGTATCAACTAGGGCTGCCCTTATCTTCCATGTTAGGCGGGTTATTCTCAAGAGGAGTGGACTCTGCTCCTCATTCACGGGAAAATGACTGGTCACCGGGATGCCCAGTCCCATGCTTTATGCAAACTAAATCAAAATAATTGCAAACAAAACTCCCCACAGACTGTTGCTAGTTGGAGACACTCGTTGTTTCGAGCAAGTCATGGATTGATGCTTGTTGGTGGAGGGGGAGTATAAACTTTAGCATTCTGTTTTGGAACCGCCTATAATGTGTGTAGCATGGAAGATATCGCCATCTCTTAGTTGTTATGTTGACAATGAAAGTATGCCACTCAAAATATTATTTATCTCTATTTCAAAACCGAGCTCTGGCACCTCTACAAATCCCTGCTTCCCTCTGCGAAGGCCCTATCTATTTACTTTTATGTTGAGTCATCACCCTCTTATTAAAAGCACTAGCTGGAGTGCACATCTGTCATTTGCATTCATTACTATTAATTTATATTCGGTATGACTATGATTGGATCTCTTTTACCATGAATTACAATGTCTAGTCAGTTCCCTATCTTTAAAGGTGCTCTGCATTTATGTTTTGCGGTCTCAGAAAGGGCTAGCGAGATACCATCTTGTTATATTATATCATGATTGTTTTGAGAAAGTGTTGTCATCCGAGATTTATTATTATGACTCTCTAGTTGATTATGCTATTGATATGAGTAAGCATGAGACCTAAGAGTTATTGCAAGTGTGGTCAGTCATAATCTTTGCTGAAAACTTGAATGCTGGCTTTACATATTTACAACAACAAGAGCAAACAGAGTTTGTAAATTTTTTTCTTTATCACTTTCAGTTTATCAGTTGAATTACTTGAGGACAAGCAAAGGTTCAAGCTTGAGGGAGTTGATACGTCTCCGTCGTATCTACTTTTCCAAACACTTTTGCCCTTGTTTTGGACTCTAACTTGCAT
Organism: Aegilops bicornis; assembly: GCA_021605145.1. Lineage (NCBI taxonomy): Eukaryota > Viridiplantae > Streptophyta > Magnoliopsida > Poales > Poaceae > Aegilops > Aegilops bicornis. The sequence goes on from CM038673.1 coordinate 500,518,992, forward strand.
GATTTGAATGCAACTAACCCGGATCGACGCTGTTTTCAAAGAGAATTGCCATGATGTTATTTATGTGCAGAAACAAAAGTTCTCGGAATGACGTGAAACTTCACGGAACAACTTTTCAGAAATAATAAAAAATCCTTGCAAAAGATGAAGGCCAGGGGGCCCACCACCTGTCCACGAGGGTGGGGGTGATGTGTACCGAACCTCGATGGCGAGATCCGATCTATTGTTGCGGTCCGTTCTTTCACGACACTCCACCACCAATAGCAGCAACCTCTCGCCCGTGCATGCGATGAACACAAAATAGAGGGTTTGAACCTTGCGGCTCTGCACGACAAAACCAATCTCGACGATGGTACTCACGCGCAAAACAATTTCCTCGCAGAAATCGCAACACAGAGGTTTTCTAAAGCTTCCTCCAAAACTTAGGGATTTTTAGACAGCTTCCCCCAAAACTCGATACGGGTATTTACCCTAAAACCACATTGTGTTTATTCATAAAATATAACCTGACCTTTTACAAAGAACTAGATTGGCTTTATATAATAGCCGCACACCTAACTATCTTTGGAAGCAAGGCTGTCAAGGAAACAGCGTAAGCATATGATAACCGACTTGTAATCTATTTAACTAGACAAAAATTACTAGATTTGTTACATGGCCGTCTTTATTCTTCTGTTGGTGGACCCCATCCGATTTCTTTTAAGCATAGGAGACTCCACATGCAGAGCGTCCTTCTACTTGCCTGGTATTCCTTGCGTGGAAGGAATAAAAACAAGAGGGCAAAGCTTAATCCTGGACCTGTACATTTTAAATGGATCTGATCTCTTCCTATAGTTTGAATCACCAATATTCTTCACCTGCGCATTTGTACCAAGGCAGCCAAAATCAATGTACATGCTCACGCTCATTGCGTTCTTAGGTACAACAAATAGCACTTCCTATTTTGGACGAACAACAACAATCTTTCTTGGCAGATCCGCATGGATACATGTAACGATAACTAGTTCATCGCCAAAGCTCGATTCTAAATATTACGGTACAACGACATCTCCAACAGTGACTAATGGAGCTGCAAAAACATGATTCTGGTTGGCAGCTTGTACGTAGTCGTTGTCGTTGGTCCGATTGTAGTTGAAACTGGTCGTATCAGGGGGCGCGCTCCCCTACCTTGTGGGTCCCCTAGAGCTCTTCCGACGCCAACTCCAACTCTATATATTTGCTTTTGGGGAGAAAAAAATCAAGGAGAAGAAATCATCGTGTTTTACGATACAGAGCCGCCGCCAAGCCCTAAAACCTCTCGGGAGGGCTGATCTGGAGTCCGTTCGGGGCTCCGGAGAGGGGGATTCGTCGCCGTAGTCATCATCAAGCATCCTCCATCACCAATTTCATGATGCTCACCGCCGTGCATGAGTAATTCCATCGTAGGCTTGCTGGACGGTGATGGGTTGGATGAGATCTATCATGTAACCGAGTTAGTTTTGTTAGGGTTTGATCCCTAGTATCCACTATGTTACGAGATTGATGTTGCTATGACTTTGCTATGCTTAATGCTTTTCACTAGGGCCCGAAAGTGCCATGATTTCAGATCTGAACCTATTATGTTTTCATGAATATATGTGTGTTCTTGATCCTATCTTGCAAGTCTATAGTCACCTACTATGCGTTATGATCCGCAACCCAAGTGACAATAATCGGGACCACTCCGGTGATGACCATAGTTTGAGGAGTTCATGTATTCACTAAGTGCTAATGCTTTGTTCCGGTTCTCTATTAAAAGGATGCCTTAATATCCCTTAGTTTCCGTTAGGACCCCGCTGCCACGGGAGGGTAGGACAAAAGATGTGATGCAAGTTCTTTTCCATAAGCACGTATGACTATATTCGGAATACATGCCTACATTACATTGATGAATTGGAGCTAGTTCTGTGTCAACCTATGTTATGATTGTTACATGATGAACCGCATCCGGCATAATTATCCATCACCGATCCAATTCTTACGAGCTTTCCATGTACTGGTCTTCGCTTATTTACTTTTCCGTTGCTACTGTTACAATCACTACAAAACACCAAAAATATTACTTTTGCTTTCGTTACTTTTGTTACCGTTACCACTCCTATCATATTACTCTGCTACTAAATACTTTGTTGCAGATATTAAGTTATCCAGGTGTGGTTGAATTGACAACTCAACTGCTAATACTTGAGAATATTCTTTGGCTCCCCTTGTGTCGAATCAATAAATTTGGGTTGAATTCTCTACCCTCGAAAGCTGTTGCGATCCCCTACACTTGTGGATTATCAAGGGCCTGTGCGCTAGATTATGGATCTAGTTGGGATGACAATTTGCCTTACGCAGAGTTCTCATACAACAATAGCTACCAAGCCAGTTTGAAGATGGCACCGTTCGAAGCCCTGTATGGATGAAGGTGCAGAACACCGTTGATGTGGGATGAAGTTGGAGACCGACAGTTGTTTGGACCAGACTTGATCTAGGAGTCTGAAGAGAAAGTTAAGTTAATCCGAGATAGACTGAAGGTAGCTCAGTCTAGGCAGAAGAGTTATGCGGATTCGAAACGCAAGGAGGTAACCTATGAAATTGGAGACAGAGTGTATCTGCGAGTATCACTCTTGCGAGGAGTGAAACGTTTTGGAGTTAAGGGAAAGTTAGCCTCGAGATTTGTAGGACCGTATCGTGTTTTGGAACGAATTGGAGAAGTTGCCTACAAGTTGGAGTTACCTGAAGGACTGTCAGGAGTTCATGATGTGTTTCACGTTTCACAGTTGAAGAAGTGCCATGCTGAGATGGCCGATATACCGTTAAGAGATACAGTACCCTTGGAGGCGATTCAGTTGGACAGTGATCTGACCTATGAGGAGAAGCCAGTCAGGATTCTTGAATTTGCCAGCCGAGTCACCCGCAGCAAGGTTATCAAGTTTTGCAAAGTTCAGTGGAGTCACCATACCGAGGATGAAGCCACCTGGGAACGAGAGGATGATCTCCGCAAAGACCACCCACACCTATTTTCTAGCCAACCCGAATCTCGAGGGCGAGATTCATCTTAAGGGGGGTAGGTTTGTAACATCCCAAATTTTCAATTTGGAATGTTATACATAGATCATTCATGCATATCATATTTTATTGCATTTTGATTCGCGATCCTCGAAATCCTAACCAACTCAAGGACCTTCGGAGAGAGTTGGGGATTTCCCGGGTTTCATATTTGATTTTTATCAAATATTGAAACGAGGATTTTGATTTTAATTATTTTTCTTTCCGAAAATATTTCCTTTTAAAATATTTGAGAGGAGATAATATGACTTCTCCAAAACAATTGAAATATTGGAGGGAAAATATTAAAATACTTAATAGATTTTATTCAGATTTTATTGCTATTTTATTTGCATTAGAAAAATTGAAAATGTTCATCTCATTCTAAATATTTTATTTAGATGGTGAAAATTTGTTTTGGCATTTTTAGTTTTTTATTTTATTTTCTAGGATTTATTTCTGGTTCGGCGGAATTATTTAAAAAAAAGTTCAGCTCCTGACTGGGCCGAATCCCAGCCGAGCCGGCCCGCCCGACGCCGCCGCCGCCTCGACCCAGAGTCCGGCCGGGACTCCACCTCCCCGCCGCCTTGACCCCTCCTCCAAGCCACCCCCTCCTTAAATATCCCCCAACACCGCCGCCACCACCACCCAACCCCGCCGCAGCCGCCTAACCATAGGCCACGCCCGCCGCCGCCTCACGCCGCGCAGCCCCGCCTCGCCGGAGGTAACGCCGCCATTGCCGCCGTCGGTTTTTTTCTAAAACCGATCCGGTTTTTTTAGAAACCCTAGTTCGTTTTTTAGATCGGTTCACCGGTTTTTCTCGGTTTAGTTACTTAGAGGACGTTCGTAAAATACGTTCATTTTAGCAGACGGTTTTCCTCGATAATTCTGCATAACGAACGTTAGATTCGTTAGCTTGTTTCTTCGCTTTTCTTATTCTCGGATTTTTCCGCAATTATTTTCGATCGCGATTTCTGATCCGATTTTCGTTTCAGTTTATCTATTTGCTTGTTTATCGGAATCAGGCGATTAAAGCGCTCAGATCTTCGTCTCGAGACCCTCTTTCTGTTTAATCAACTTGAACAAGATTTTGGTACTGTAAAATTTGACTTTAGTCCATATTAGTAAACATACCTTGTTTCTTTTGCAGTTTGAGTTTCGTTGCTCCGTTTGATTGTATTCTTTTTGCAAACCGGAGTTCTTAAGTTGAACTTTCTGGTCAATTCCTCTTATTTGAGTTTTGCTCGTGCATCTTTGCTTGATTGCTTATGTATGCTATTGTTTGTTTACGATAGAATTCTCGGAGCGCGAAGCGTGCTACTACGAGTCCCTAGGTTTTGCGGATCGTCAGCAAGGCAAGTAACACACTGATCATACTCTTTCCATACCCAGTTATTTTATGCATTAGTTTTAATCCTCAAACATTGCATGATTAGGATGTCATTAACATGTGGGTTGGGAAGTGGTTGATGAGGTAGAACCTATTGCCCTGTTATATTCAAACCCTTGGGAGTTACTTTCTATGTATTGCTTATACTGCTATGCTATGCTCGTAGATGTGGTATGGGTGAATGAAATCCATGACAGATGTGAGATTGTTAATTAATGGTTCAACTTAAGGTGGCAACTTAAATACACATCTGGGTGGATTGAGGCACCTTGAGGATCCAGTGTTGCCTGTATTTTTGGAAATCCCGGGGTTCCGTGTGATTTTCCGATGGACCGCCACCCAGGCTCAAAGGGAACTGAGATATTTTCATGCTAGAAACTTCCGTGTGCAGTCACAAGCTATTATGGGCTCTAGCATAGTTGAGTAGGTTACATGAAGCTCTTGAAGAGGTGGATCAGCAGGTAGAGGGTTGTAGGTTTGGTATGGTCTGCCCGGAGTAGAAAGTTAATATTTCTGAAAGACTGTGTCTCGGTCATCCGTTTCTCAAACACCATGTAGTGCGAGAACTCCAACGGAGGCGATCGAGTCTTGTGGGTAAATGTGAGCAAACCTCTGCAGAGTGTACAATCTAATCATGGTTAGCCGTGTCCCCGGTTACGGACAATCTTGAGTATCTAGTACTTGGAGTATCCTAAGTATCTCATCACTCTAAATTAATATTGTTGGGCTGATAACTACTTTAATTGGGATTGAGTTGGAGGAACCTTCTCAATGATGTTTCAACTACCATGATAGTTAAAATAAAATCTATTCCTTTGTTGTAGGGAAAATTGGCTTTTCGCAAAAAAACTATAACCATAGAGCTTTCCACTAGCCAAATATGCATGTAGTGATAGCATTATTCTGCTTTTTGCTCTCTTTGTGTTACATTGCCAGCATATTCCATGTGCTGACCCGTTTTCGGGCTGCAACGTATTATGTTGCAGACTTTTCAGACGAGGAGTAAGGTTCGTTGGGTCGTTGTCATGCAGCTCAGCTATGCCGTTGGAGTTGATGGACTCACTTTATCTTCCAAGCCTTCCGCTGTTATCGTATTAGATGGCCTTAAGCCATATTTATTATAATAAGTTCTCTTTTGAGACATTCGATGTAACAAGTGTGTGATTGCTACTCTGTTATAAATCCTTCGAGTACTGTGTGTGTCAGCATTACCGATCCAGGGATGACAGTGAAGCACAGAGACTTGACCGTTTGAGGTCGTGTCGCTACACGACCTCCGACAGCTACAGGAGTTTCCGCTTTAGCACTCGCTCGCGGTTCTGCTGCACGACTTGCTCTCTACTAATGTGTTCCCTACTCGAGCATCTGCTGATTTAGATCACTGCTTCTCTCCTACTAGAGCTCGAACGCCCTAAACATCTATTGCAATGCTCTTCTACTAGTTCAATCGGCCGACGGTAAAAAATTCAGTTTATTTGTAAAGTTCAGTTTCTTCAGTTAAGTTCAGAGTAAACAGTATTTACAGCATCTATCGGAGCGGTCGTGGCGCGGCTGATGCGTTTTACATCTAGCACTTTTTCGTGATGTATTTTACGTCATCTATTGCAGATGATATTAGAGTACCACTACAGATTAACATTTTCTGTCTTGTCCTGCTTCAGCCTCGCTACAGTACACCTCATCGGAGCTGCTCCAATGACGGAACCGTCCATCACAGTGGAGCAGTACCCTTGGCGCCGTTTGCAGAGGCCTCAGATCTTCTTCCCTGCCTCCAACAGTCACACCGGCATCACCACCCTCCACGTCCAACCCAATGATGCTGAGGTCAACAAGGCTATGCCAAAGAGGTTGTACACTCGTTGCATCACTTTGTTACTTTGCATTCATGTCGATCCCTTAGGGATCCTTTGCTATGGAACTACTATGGTATTACTATTCGTGCATTTGGTTAGGAGTGGAGCAAAGAAAAACTGGAGGATTTTCTTCCTTTGGTGTCTCTTTCAAAGAAAAATGGTAGGAGTTTTAATATCCAGTTGGAAGTCCTTTTCAAATTAATATACATGAAGAATAGGACTAATTGCATTACTGGCATAATAAGATTCTTATTTTTTCATTTTCACGTGGTTTGACTTTAATTTGACCATGTTTCTCCATTCCTGTGTTCTTCCAATTCATGTGAACCAAACACCGAGGTTCACAGAAATCCTATGTTTCCAAATGCTATGTTTTGCACGTGCATTCCTATCCTATTCCTGTGTTTTTCCTGTCCCTGCGTTTATAGAATCCTCCAATTCTAAGGAGCCCTTACAGATTTACTTCATCTTCAGATAGGCGTCAAAGAAAACTCTGTGTGTTATGTCCTGCTCCGCTGCCGTGTCATCCACCCACCGAGGTGCACCATCGACGAGCGTTCATCGCAGCAGATATTCCCACCGCAAACTTTATTTCGCCGCCTCAGATCATCTTCCCCCTGTCGGAGCCGTGCCAACTGCATTACCATCATATCTTGGCAGATGAACACGAGGACTACATGGTTCCGTAAGAGAGGTCATGATCTTTCGTGTTTGCTTACGTTATACATCGGTTATTATTACTCGCTACTTTATCATTCAAACTTGAGTTTTAAAATGCCCCACAGGTCTCATATCGAGGTAGCAACAAATAGTATCTCATCTACTATCTGGTTCATCTGGGGTCTTCTATGTGGTTCATGTTGGGTGGGCAACAAATAGTAGATGATCCATTGTCTATCTTTTTAAACTGAAGCTATAATCTACCTACTATCATTAGTTTTGGATCTATTCACTCGTTTGCTACCATCAGTCTTGATTTCTGCATGCACCCCTCAGGCCTTACAAAATCTAAATAATTTATTATTATGCATGTCAGTTATTATACACAATCGTACTGAACATGTAGAGAAAAATAGAAGACCTTTGCATGGGTGTCGGATCTTGGGTTCTGGCAAAACCCTGGGGTGCGCGCGAAGTTCTTTCCCTCCTACCGATCCACGCCCTAACTTGCTAAGATCTCGCGGACGAACTCAACGAACTCGCAACACAGAGAAACACGATATTTATACTGGTTTGGGCCACCGTTGTGGTGTAATACCCTACTCCAGTGTGTGGTCGTGGATTGCCTCTTGGGCTGATGAAGAACAATACAAGGGGAAGAACAGCCTCCTGAGGTTGAGGTGTTCTGGTGCTTGTCTAAATTGTGGGGGTGAGGACTCGATGCCCTCTACTGTGGTGGCTAGTTCTACTTATATAGGCCCTAGTCCTCTCCCCAAATATTGAGCGGGAAGGGAGCCAACAACGGTGGCCAATTTGAAAGGGGACAACTAGTACAAGCTATCCTGACAAAAGTGGTCTTCGCGTGCGAAAGGCTCTGGTGGTGATGCCATCTTGTGCTCCATGGTGACCTCAGTCCTGCTGGCCAACTAGTCTTGGTCTCGTTGCACCGATAAGGAAACCTTTGCTTGATGCCTCGGTACTCCGTGCCTGCGCCTGCTCCCTTGGCACCAAAGAGGAAACAAGGACGCTGCACGCTCTGGCGCCCGTCTGATCCAGGTCGTCATGGCTCACGTCACGAGTACCTCGTGAGGTTTGCCCCGCCTTGATATCGCCGCAGCTCGCGAGGCAGCCTGGTGAGGCCGGTCATGAGGAGGTCTTACGTCGTCCGCCTCGCGAGGCTTGGCCCCTCACGAGGGTCTTGTATGCCTTGTCAATGAAGATGGGCCGTACAGGCCCGCTAGCAAAGCCATGTCGTGGCCGCAGGCAGGCAAGTCTGGGGACCCCGTTCCAGAACACGGTGTAGCCCCGGGCCCAAAGGCGCTGCTGGGCTTGGCCGGGGCGGCCAAAGGTCAAATGCACGAGCCGTGGGCCCCAAAAGCCTGCGGCCTTGGTCGACACGTGGCGGTTGATTGGACGTAGGCGTCTCCGCTTCCCCATGCTGCCTCGGCAACTGCTCGACTTGACAAGTCCCTGCGATATGCAAGGAAAACCATCATTACCTGTGATCGTGGGAGGCGCCGGTTGGCCTTCTTTCGCTATAAATGTGGAGGGGGCCGGAGCCCCCATCGCCCATCTCTTCCTTGCTCGCTTGCTTCTTCCTCCTTGCTCCACTGCTAGCAGTAATGGCGCCGCCGAAGAGGTTCTCCACGACGGAGAAGGGCAAAGCCCCTCGGGAGGGGCCCGACTCCCCGGCGCCGAAGCGAGGACGTGGCCGTCCTCACAAGCATGCCGTGACCCCCGGCTCCCGGGGTGGCGCCGCAGTGCGCGGCAGGAGTCCCTCTAGTCACGGCAGTCCTGTCGACGAGAGGAGACGTGCTGTGGTTACACGACCTCCCCGACCGCGGTTCCATGGTCAGAGGTGCTGCCGGAGTTCGTTGTCTGGTCTGAGGATCCGGCAGGCACTAGCTCCAGCTTCCCCGCTTCTTTGCCGACGAGCTGCCGGCCTCCGGTCCAGGCGGGCTCTGGCTGCCCAGCAGTTCTGGCCGGGCTTCTTGGAGTCATGATCGAGGTCTCTGTCGCGGGCAACGTAGCTCTGGCCCGCGGTTGGCAGACATTCGCCCGCACGCGCGGCCTTGGCAGGCGGTGCACCCTCCACTTCAAGTTCGACGGCGACGCGACCCTCTTCATGAGGGCGTTTGGGTAAGATGGTCGCCGCGCCGGCTCTTTCCCCGAGGTGAACGACGGCGAGGAGGTGCTCGGCCTTGGCGATGGTCGGGACGAGGAGGAGGACGAACCCGCCGGCCGCGCCTCGTCTGGCTATGGTGGCTCTTGCCTTGGCGACAGTTCCAGCAGCGGCGGCCTTGATCAGCCACCGCGCCGCCGCGCCCGCTTCGAAGGTGGTAGTGGGTCGTATCGTCGCCGCGCATCGGTGAAGTGCGAAGAGGGGTCCGACTAGACCCGGGACATCGCCAAGGCCCTGCCCCTGTCGGCTGCTGCAGGGGCGATCGCCGCTTTTGTTATGTTCCCCTTTTCCTTCCTGCATCGAAATGAACCCAGCATGGGCCCGGAGGGGCGTGTATCGAACCATAACTTATTAACCATTATGCTATGCTTGTTGTTTCAGTGCTGTGTGGCTATTTTGCGCAAAGATAACTTAGCATGGTGCATTCAGGGCGCCCTCCTCCTCACGAGGCGTTTATTTCCTCGTGTCCATCTTGGCCTTGTGGTCTGCGATTGCTCCGGAGCTGCAAAAAATTCGTTAGGGAGTTTGCCAGGAGATTTGTCGTTCACCCAAGCCTTGACCCGACGCTTTGTACCACGGTACCCGAGGGGCACGGATTAGGAGAGCTGCGCCATCTTTCAGGCTCGAATGAGGTTGTCTCGCGAGAACGAGAAGGCAGAGAGAAGGAAACGCTCACGAGGGTGACTGCCTAGCTCCCCTCGCGAGGTATGCAAGAGAGAAAACACGAGCGAACCAGAACCGGGAAATGCGGTAAGAGGCGAGGGAATCGAATCAGCAAGGAACACCAAAGGCAAACTTCGATTAAGGGAAAATGAGCCAACTACATAAAGCAAATGAAAAGCCGTGTCACGCACCTAATCTAGTCTTCAAGTCTTGTCACCAGCGTGCAACTAAGTGCTGCCACTAGGCGTGGGAGGGAGCCCCAGGGCCTGAGGCTAGTGCTCCTGAGACTCCGGGGCGTGTACAACCCCACTCATTATTACGTGAGAGTGTCACGGGCGGCGATTCTTCACAGGCACCGGGCCTTCTTCACAGGCTCTGGGCCTTTCTTCATAGGCTCTGGGCCTTGCTCACAGGCTCTGGGCCTTTCTTCATAGGCTCTGGGCCTTGCTTCATGGGTAGAACTTCCGGAGGTGCTGGATGTTCCAGGCGCTCTGGATAGGTATCCCGTCCTGCGTCTCCAGGCACGCGGCGCCAGGCCTGGAGACATGGACGACCCTGCACGGGCCCTCCCACATGGGTGAAAGCTTGTGCAGCCCTTCCCTGGAGAGGACCCACCTTAGGACAAGGTCACCCACCTTGAGCGCCCCGAGCAGATGTCATGGCGATGTGGTATCGCCACAGCCTTTCTGGTACCTTGCCTGCAGCCATGATGACGCCTCCTCCCCAAAGACGAGGTCCATCCCCCGCATGGCATCCTGCTGCGTTTCATCGAATGCCAGGACCCGTGCGGAGCGATGCTTAACCTCATGAGGAAGGACCGCTTCAGCTCCATACACGAGGAAGAATTGGGTCTCGCCCGTTGGTTTGGTGGCGGTGGTGTGGATAGACCACAACACGGACTGGAGCTCGACGTGCCAGCCCCTGCCACATGCCTCGAGCTTCTTCTTGAAGGTCCTGGTCTTGAGGCCCCTCAGGACCTCCGCGTTGGCGCGTTCGGCCTGGCCATTGCTCCTGGGGTGCTCCACTGAAGCGTAGCAGATGTGCGTTCCAAGGTTAGCACAATAGGTTTTGAAGAGGTTACTAGTGAACTGCGAGACGTTATCTATGATGATGCGGTTGGGGACCTCGAAGCGGCTCACGAGGCCCTTGATGAACTTGACAGCACAAGCAGCTGGGATGGTATAGACGGCTTCCACTTCCGCCCACTTCGTGAACTTGTCAGTGGCGACGTAGAGGTAGCGGTAGCCCCCAGGCGCTCGAGGGAATGGGCCCAGGATGTCCAGCCCCCAAACCGCGAACGGCCATGTGAGTGGAATGGTTTGGAGGCCCTGAGCCGGCTGATGAATCTGCTTGACGTGGAACTGGCAGGCTTCACAGGACCTCACCAGCTCAGCTGCATCGTTGAGCGCGGTGGGCCAGTAGAACCAACTACGGAATACTTTGCCGATGAGGGTCCATGATGACGAGTGGTTCCCGCAGTCCCCACCGTGTATGTCAGTTAGCAGCTCCTTCCCCTGGTCCCTTGAAATGCAGCTCAGGGAGACGTCGTTTGGCTGCTTCCTGTACAACTCACCATCCTGGATGCAGTACGCTGTGGCTTGCCGTACCACACGCTCTGCATCCTTTTCTTTGTCCGGTAGCGCCCCTTGCATCAGATATTCTTTGAATTCCTTGGTCCAGCATCCCTCCTAAGGTTCGAGCGCCAAGTGCAAGCGAGCTCCTGAGGTCGGGCCACAGGCCGGGGCTCCAGAGGCAGGAGGTTGTGGGAGTTCCTCCCAAGGCTGAGCTGTGCTTGAAAGTGGTGGCGTCGCCGATGGCTTGAAGAGACGTTCCTCAAAGACACCGGGCTCTTGTGGCTGCCGCTTGGATGATCACCTGGCGATGTCGTCGGCTTCCTTGTTGGTGCCCCGGGGCACGTGCTGCAACTCCAGGCCCAAGAACTGCTTCTCCATCTTGCGCACCTCCGCGAGGTATGCCTCCATATGCTTGTCCTTCGGCTCGTATACTTTGTTGAAGAAATTGACAAGGAGCTGCGAGTCGCCTCTAACGGTAAGGCGCTTCACCCCCAGAGCTACCGCGGCCTTCAGGCCAGCTATGAGGCCTTCGTATTCTGTGATGTTGTTGGAGACCTTCTCACCATGCTGAAAGCAGAGTTGCACGGTGTAGTAGAGCTTATCCTGAGTGGGCGAGATGAGTACTGCTCCAGCCCCTGCGCATTGGTGCACGAAGGCGCCATCGAAGTACATGACCCAACCATCTGGTGATTCACTTCCTGGCGAGGTGGACCGGTATTCGCCTACTTCAAACGCCGGGACGTCCGTCCATTCCGCCACAAAATCAGCGAGCGCGGCTCCCTTGATGACACTGGTAGTGCTGAACTCTAACTGGAATGCTTGCAACTCGATGTTCCACTCGGCGACCCTTACAGTGGAATTGGGGCTCCTGAGCATCCTCTCCAACGGGTAGGCTGAGACGACCTTGATGGGGTGGCCCTGGAAGTAATGCCGCAACTTGCGAGAGGCCATGAAGAGTGCGACCATGAGCTTCTAAGGCATGGGATATCGTGCCCTTGCGTCCCGCAACACCGTGCTCAAAAAATACATCGGGTGCTCAACAAGGGCTGGCGCGTTGGTGAGGTTCGCGTCTTGCGGGGGCCCGGACATCTCCTGAGGTGGTGGAACTCCTGGTGACTGGTCGCTTGCGGGGGTCTCTATGACGTCGTCCTGCCGAGCTTGGTCTTCCGTTGACGCAGCTGCAGCTCCCGTGGCGCCTTCATGATCTTGTGTCACTTCAGCTGTAGCTCGGCGCAGCGCGCCCTTGGCTCGGTGCTCCTCCCTAACCGCCACCAATGTCGCGCTGGTTGAGTATGGGGTAGCGGCGAAGTAGAGCACTAGGGGTTCGAGAGGTCGTGGTGCCACCATCACCGGAGGGCTGGTCAGGTAACTCTTGAGGTCTTGAAAAGCTCGATCGGCCTCCTGGGTCCACTCGAATGGGCCCTTCTTCGTCATCAGCTTGAAGAAGGGTAGGGCGCGTTCCCCTAGCTTGGAGATGAAGCGTCCCAACGCAGTTACCCGACCAGCCAACTTCTGCATCTCCTTCAGGGTATGCGGCGGGCTCATGTCCTCGATGGCCTTGATCTTCTCTAGATTCGCCTCGATCCCTCTGTGGGACATGAGAAAGCCCAGTAGCTTGCCGGAAGGGACGCCAAATACGCACTTCTCAGGGTTGATCCGCAAGTTCACCTGGCGCAGGCTCTCGAAGGTTTCTTCCAGGTCTTGGATCAGGGTCCTCGCCTCCCGAGATTTCACCACGATGTCGTTGATGTAGGCCTCTGTGTTTCTTCCAAGCTGTCGCCCTAAGGCGATGTGCATCAGTCACTGGAAGGTTGGGCCCGCATTGCGCAATCCAAAGGGCATGCAGGTGTAGCAATACACCCCACACGGGGTCAGGAAGGCTATCTTCTCCACATCTTCTACCGCCATCTTGATCTGGTGATATCCTAAGAATGCGTCCAGGAAGCACAGTAGGTCGCACTCGGCAGTGGAGTCGACGATCTGATCGATGCGTGGGAGCGGAACGCATCCTGGGGGCAGGCCTTGTTAAGGTTTGTGAAGTCGACGCACATCCGTTCCTTCCCGCCTTTCTTCGGCACTACGACGGGGTTCGCCAGCCACTCGGGATACCGAATCTCGCGAATGGCACCCGCCGCTTCTAGCTTGCGGGTCTCTTGGACGATGAAGGCCTGCTTCTCAGTGGACTTCCATCTCGCCCGCTGCTTCATGGGGCGCACATTGGGGCATACCCTTAAATGATGCTGAATCACCTCTCTTGGGTCTCCTACCAGCTGATTGGGTTCCCACGCGAATATATCCTTGTTTGCGCGCAAGAACTTCACCAATGCTTCCTCTTGCCCTTGGTAGAGGCCGGCACCTATGGTAAAGGTGGCTCCTGAGGGCCTGTCCTCGCTGACCGGCACCTGCTTGGTTTCCGCCTTGTCTTGTGTGAACAACTGCTTCTTCTTAGTCGGCAAGGCTCCCTTGGGCTCGGAGGCGCCCGCATCGGCAGGCCGCGCCGTCGCGGCGGTTTTGAGGGCGAGCTTGAGTGCCGTCACGGCCTCCTTGGTGTCCCCCTTGATGGTGAGGACGCCTTTGCTCCCAGGCATCTTCATGAGGTTGTAGGCCGGATGAGTCGCCGCCATGAACTGGGCGAGAGCTGGGTACCCGAGGATGGTGTTGTACGGGAGGCCGATGCGGGCGATGTCGAAGTCGACTAGCTCGGTGCGGTAGTTGTCGCATGTGTCGAAGGTGACGGGGAGGCAGATCTGTCCCAGAGAGCGGGCAGTACCGCCACCGACTCCTGAGAAAGGCTTGCTGAGACTGAGTCGTTCGAGTGGCACGTGAAGAAGGTTGAAGGCCTCTACGGAGAGCAAGTTGAGGCCCACTCCGCCGTCGATGAGGGTCTTGGTAATAGCCACATTGTAGATGGTGGGCGTGCAGAGCATTGGGAGCTTGCCCGAGCCGGCGGTAGAGTCAGGGTGGTCTTCTGAGCCGAAGGTGAGGTCGGCCTCTGGTGCATCCCAACCCGGCGGAGCCCCCGGGCACTTGGAAGCGGCACCAATCTGACGGAGGAACGACTTGACGTGGCGATCTGAAGGCGGTGCTTGAGAGCCACCCAGCAGGGCCGCGACTGCATGGTGCGCCGGCACCGCGTAGCGAGAAGTGAAGAGGTCGCGTAGTTCCCCCCAGGACGCCACCGTGGATCCAGGGAGGTTGAGCAGCCAGGCGCATGGCTCGCCGGCGAGGGCCATGGGGAGCCAGTTGGCCATGACCTTGTCGTCGCCCCCGGCCTCAAGGACGGCCTCCTTGTATACCAGCAGGAACGGCGACGGGTCTGCCGCACCGTCGTAGCGTGGCGGCATCTCCGGCCTGAACTTGGGTGGCCATCGCACCTGCCGCAGGGCGGGGGCCAGGGCTCGGAGCCCCCGGGCCCCGTCGTCCAAACCGTCGCAGGAGCGGGAGGCGGGGCACCTGCCATGGGGGCAAAGTGCAGTGGCGCGGAGCGTAGGCTGGTGGAGATGAGCTACGGCGCATTGTCGGTGTCAAAACCGGCGGATCTCGGGTAGGGGGTCCCGATCTGTGCTTCTTAGGCTGATGGTAACAGGAAGGAAGGGACATAATGTTTACCCAGGTTCGGGCCCTCTCGATGGAGGTAAAACCCTACTTCCTGCTTGATTAATATTGAAGATATGGGTAGTACAAGAGTAGATCTACCACGAGATCGTAGAGGCTAAACCCTAGAAGCTAGCCTACGATGGTATGATTGTAATTGTGATCGGCCTTCTAAGGACCAACCTCTCCGGTTTATATAGACACCGGAGAGGGCTAGGGTTTACACGGAGTCTGTTACAAGGAAGGAAATATAATATCCGGATCGCCAAGCTTGCCTTCCACACCAAGGAGAATTCCATCCGGACACGGGATGAAGTCTTGAGTCATATTCACGCTTCAATAGTCCGGACGATGTATATAGTCCGGCTGTCCAGATACCCCTAATCCAGGACTCCCTCAGTAGCCCCTGAACTAGGCTTCAATGACGATGAGTCCGGCGCGCAGTCTTGTCTTTGGCATTGCAGGGCGGGTTCCTTCTCCGAGTACTCCAAAGTAATTATCGAACACTTGAACCTTGTCCGGATCCACAAAATGATCTTCACATGCCACCGTAGAGAGAATGGTATTTCACAAATGCAATCTGCTGACAACTTTATAGGCAACGCGACGTGTCATTACGGTCGGGTCATTATTCGAACAGTTTTCCCACAACCGGCCACAGCGCATATTGCGAGGCGGTTTCCTTGACACATCTTGTCAAAGCAGGGATCGTGTCCCCTTATCACGGGATTCTCATCAATACGAGTGTGGGAAATCCCACCACGCCATCAATCGTGGCGCTTGGGAAGCAAGCGATTCCCAACGAGCAAGTGGGGAGGCACACCGCTTTTGTCGCCTCTATAAAGGGATAAGGGTTCCCCATTTTTACCCACGCCTTCTTACTCCTTTGCCCACTCTTGCCCCCTCGAGCTCCAGCGCCCAAGCCCAAGTCTTCTCCGCACAGCTAAACATGTCCGGAGCAGGAGGCAAGTGGGTGGCTTCCACCGTGAGGGAGAAGCACATCGCAAATCTTCGGGCGGCCGGATACTTGGCCACAGACATTGCGCACCGGCTACCGGACGCTGGGCAGGTCATTCCGACCCCAGGACCCCACGAGAGGGTCGTGTTCGCCGCCAACTTCGTCCGTGGACTGGGTTTTCCACTTCATCCCTTCGTCCGTGGGCTCATGTTCTACTACGGGCTAGATTTCCATGATCTAGCCCCGAATTTCGTCCTCAACATCTCGGCGTTCAACGTTGTATGTGAGGCCTTCCTCCTTGATCGAGCCTCACTTCGGCCTGTGGCTGCAAATCTTCTACGTGAAGACGAAGATCGTGAGCGGCCAGCAAGCGGAGTGCGGAGGGGCCATGGTGGGCAGGATGCCTAATGTCACATGGCTTGACGGCTCCTTTGCGGAGACCGTGAAAGGGTGGCAATCGGGGTGGTTCTACATCACCGAGCCGCGCGGCGCCAACTGGGCAGCGGCCCCCGAGTTCCGATCCGGAACCCCCATGCGGCTCACCTCCTGGGAAAAGAAGGGCCTGGCCTGGGGTGAACCTACAGAGCTGACTGGACTCCAAAACTACATCAAGAGCATGAAGGACAAGAACATCAAGCTTGTCAACGTGATCCAGGTCATGCTCGTTCACCGGATCCTGCCGTGCCAAAGGCGGGCATTCAATCTGTGGGAGTTCGTTCCGGCCGAACACCAGACGCTTCGGGCTTTATGACATGACGCATAAAGGCGCATGGAAGGTGTTGTTCAAGGCCTCCTAAGTACCTCCTCCCACATCCGAGGACCGCGGACTTCATGCAGCCTTGACCCTCAGCCCCGGTGAGTTTTGGGACTACCACCGGATTCGGTTTTTCCCAATACATTCATGGGGGAGCCTTAAGTATTTGTGTATATTTGGTCAAGACTATGTGGAGACAGCGGAGCAGATTGACTGTCCGGCTCCACTGCGAGAAGATCCAGCTGACGCTCTCCTGACGGAGATGCTGATCCCGGCGCCCTAGAAGGCACCGAAGAGGAAGGCCGAAAAGAAGGCCCCGCTGACCAGGAAGGGTCTCCGGCGTTAGGTTGTGCCGGAAGCCACGTCCGAAGACGACGAGGTACACTCCTCCCCCGAAGAGGAGGAAGAGGAAGAAGAAGAAGAAGTCGCCCCATCCGGAAAGGATGAGGGGCCTAAGGAGACAGACCATGGGGCCAGGAGAGGCCCGCGACGCAAGGCCGTCATACCCACGTTGTCCGATGATGACGAAACAGATTCCTCCCGCGGAGGCGGGGGGAAGCAAGAAAAACTCTACCTCCCCGCGCTGGGGAGGAGAAAAAGAGGAAAGCCGCCCCGGAGGGGGAGGCTGGGACGCCCAAGAAGGGAAAGACGTCCCTTCCGGACTACTCCACCACGGCCGCTCATAGCGAGGAAGAGTGGCTGCCCAGGGGGAAGCCCCTAGCGTGATCGTAAGTGTCCGCATTCTATCGTGATTTTACTTCATATTTGTTTAATGATGCCAAACATATATGCAGTCTGGCCAGGGCTCATCCAGAGGTATCGTCTTCGGATGGGTCTCTGAGGGCTTCAGAGATGAACTCGCTCCCGACGGCCACCACTCCTCAGCCTGCGGATGACATGGAGGTGTTGTCCCAAAGGTTCCCCGAGCGGGGGGAGGTGACCCTAGAGACGCCCCAAGGCGGAGTTCCATATGTCGGACACACGGGGTTCAAGATGCCCGCGGATCGCATCGATGAGAGCCGCAGCAAGGCGGACTCTCGACCGAACAATGTTCCGGAACCCTTGACGGTTCCGGATTTAGGCGGGCAACCCCTCGTTAGGGAGGGCGAGCCGTCCGTGCCGAGGATTTCCGTCGCGCCAGCAGCGCCGGATAGTCTGGTGGAAGCGCTTCGAGGCGCTTCCATGGATGACGAGCATAGTACTCTTATGAGTGCGTTGATTCAAAAGGTTCTGTCCGCCAAAAGCGGACTAACCGAAGCCTGCACAAGCCTCCTGACAGGCTTCGAGGTAAGTAATAAAAATGTGTGAAATTACCACCCGATAGGTAGTAGCCCGTGATACTCTGTTTGGTGTTCGGAAACAAAAGCCAAATGGAGGGTCAAGTATAATCCGCAGGAGTCTAATAAGCGTTTATGTGAATAAGAAGGCCGTGCTGCTTGCCACTGCTCCCCACACAGCCGAGGTTGCCGAACTAAAGCGGGACCTGGAGCAGGCGAAGGGAGAGCTCGACCTCACGAAGAGGCAGATCGAAGAGAGCAACGGTGAGTGATTCTCCGCTCTTATGTATGTAAAGATAGATGAAATTGTTTAGTCTGATGACGAAGCGTCGTGACTGTGTGACAGGGTCCACCGCCGAAGTGGTGTCCCTGAAGAAAGCGCTATCCGAGGCCGAAGACAAGGCGGCCTTGGAATGCAAGAGCGCGAGAAGCAATGTGCTAGATTGGGCGAGGTACAACAAGAGCTCCAAGACCTCGGCAAGAAGTTTGAGTTTGCGGAGCATGATTTGATGATGAAAGAAGCGAGCTTGCGAAGGCCCTTGTGTGTATGAGAGACGCCAAGGCTGAAGCCGAGAAGGCACAACAGGAAATCCAGGAGGCCAAAAAGATAACGGCGGGTAAGAAATTCTTTATGCAAAGCAAACATGTGGAGGAGGCGCTTTTTACTTACCCGAATTCGAGCTCTCCAGGGCATTCGCAGATCTGCCACGCAGCGTCTCGTGACGCCATGAATTCTACCATGCCGAGGAGGGAGCTCAACGGAGAAGTTGTTACGGTCCCAAGATGTCTGGGCCGAACATCCGATGCCTCCAGTGACCGATCAAGCGGTTGGTCGATCTCCACAGGGCGGCCGAAGTGGCTATGAAAGATTTCATAGTCTGGATGTGGCCTGGTGAGCCCCTGCCCACTAGCTACTTCGGCATGATCAAGCGGATGGTGAATGCCTGTCCGCGGCTTGAAATAATCAAGCGATCCGTTTGCATTGAGGGTGCCCGCCGGGCCTTTGCCCGTGCGAAGGTTCATTGGGGCAAGCTGGATGCGGAGAAGCTGGTGAAGGACGGGCCGCCGGAGGGCAAGGAGCATAGCCATCCAGAGAAGTAATATGATGGCATTATGAAGTGCGCTCGTCTAGTGGCAGACGAATGTACTAAAGACAAGATCTTTGACTAAATGTACCTCTGCCGCTGTTGTAATTTAAGGACGGAGTTGCCTGTGTTATGTAGCATTGTTTTGGTTTAAAATATTACCATCTGTGCGGCTGTTTATGAAATTTTGAAAGTAGGAAAGTCGTCGGCTTCCACCCCCACGTACCTAGTCCCGGGGTGTTCCTGGAAAAACCCGGATACTCTTTATCCAAATGTTTGGTTCATTAAGGAGGTATCCGGCGTAGTGAACAAGGCAATCAGACTATGTGGCTTTATAACTTTCACTTAGCCATAGAAGTCTATAATTTTAAATTTCAGCGAAGCCCCTAGAATTCGGAGGGCCGAATTGGGGCGCTATATACGCCTAAATCGGACAAGGCCGATTCATCGCCTAACGCGGAAAAAATCTTTAAGGATTTTAAGACCTCTCGAACAGCGACCAGCTCTCGCCTCATCATGGGGTCAGTTTTCGGCTTTCTCTCTTGAGGTGCTTGTCCGGAAGAACCGGGACACAATGTGATAGTTCTCCTGTGCTACCTTAGCCGATATAACGGAACATAAGGTACCAAAACAGGGGAGCCGGGCTAACCCAATTGTAGACCCAAGACATGATTCGGAGCTGATGCATATAGTGCTATAAGTTCGGGGTGCCGCACTGTTTAAAGTGTTCGGACTTTATTTGCCGTAGAACAAGGCACCATAGGATGCCCCTGGCAAATGGACCGTACCAAAGTGTACAGATGCAATATCAAAGAGACATTTGTAAGAAAAAAATTCAAATAAGAATAATGAGCT
Organism: Aegilops bicornis; assembly: GCA_021605145.1. NCBI lineage: Eukaryota > Viridiplantae > Streptophyta > Magnoliopsida > Poales > Poaceae > Aegilops > Aegilops bicornis. Next base: position 500,538,888 of record CM038673.1, read on the forward strand.
GATGCTATATATAATCTCCCATTGATGAAAATACGTTTAAGCGTATGTTTACAATAAATGCATTAAGCGGAGATAAATAGTGTCGGCGTTCTGGGAACGGGGGTCCCCAGACTTGCCTGCCTGCGGCCTGCGGCGTGGCTCAAAGGAGGCCCAGGACAGCCCATCTTCATCAACGCAAGCTCAAGACCCTCGCGAGGGGCCAAGCCTCGCGGGGCGGACGACGAGGAGCTTCCTCAGGCACGGCCTCGTCAGGGTGGTTCATGAGGAGGCGGAGAGTTCAAGGCAGGGTACCTCGCGAGGTGCCCATGACGCAAGCCATGACGACCAAGGGCGCCAGCCCGCGCAGTGTCCTCCTTTCCTCTTTGGTGTAAAGGGAGCAAGCGCAGGCGAGAGCATCAAGCAAAGGCATCTGTTTCGGTGCAACAAGACCAAGATCAGCCCAACGGCTGGAAGGGAGTCATCGTGGAGCCCAAGCGGGCGTCGAGCCTTTGGCGGCGAGGACCAACTTTAGTCAGGATAAGTGTACCCGTTGTTCCCCTTCAAAATGGCCAATTGTTGGCGCCCTTCCCGCTCAATATTTGGGAAGAGGCCCAGGGCCTTCGCCTATAAATAGGAGTAGCCACCCACAGGGTAGAGGGATCCGCCCCCGGGATGAGACCGGAATCCTCATCAAGAAACCAGTAGCTAGAACAACTGAACGCCACCTAGCAGTTCATCACACCCGCCAGGAATAGACCCTCGCGAGGCTGTTCTTCCTTGTACTGTTCTTCATCAGCCCAAGAGGCTATCCACCACACCACACACTAGAGTAGGGTATTACACCACAACGGTGGCCCGAACTAGTATAAATCTTCTGTCTCTTGTGCTGTCCCGTTAGTAGTTTAGGTCCCTGCGATTCGGCGAGGTGCGATGGTGGAAGGTTGTATCTCCGCGCGCACCCCAGTGTTCGAACCTCAAGGGTCTGCCGGAACCCGAAAACTGACATTTGGCGCGCCAGGTAGGGGTGCGCCGGAATCTGCCTTTCGTCGCCTCGTTCTTCCCCGACCACCGCAACCATGTTCCGACGCTGCCGAGCCCGCTGAAGCGCCGAGCCACCCTCGCCTCCCATGTCGCCCAGACAGCTCCGCCGGCGTGGCGCCCTCGTTGTTCCCGTCACTCGCCGTCAACGCCGCCACTGCCCGGGCGGGGAACGAGCAACAAGCATCGCCCCAAAGACTGGCCCATGAGGCGGGACAGACGCACCGCCACGCCTTCGCTCACCCCTGCTGGTTCTTCATCACGCGCGCCCCGCGCTTCCATGGAGGCCCGAGCTGCACTCATCGCGGCAAACGAGCTCCTGCGCTACCGCCCCATCGACGACGTCTACGAAGAATGGCTCGACCGAGTCGTCGAGCTCGTCCGCGCTGCAGGAGGCGCCCCCGCACCGTCCGTCTCGTTGCACCGCACCCCGCCCCGCGCGGGCGATGAAGCTCCCGGGGCGCCTCAGCCGCCTCCTCCTCAAGAAGGTGCCCTGGCCCCAAGGCGCGCGGTCCTTGGGAGGATCCCGTTCCGCCAGGCGCCGGCGCGGCAGGAGCATTGCCGTTAAGAAGTTCCTCGCCCACAAGAAGCTGCCCGAGCGCTCCCCGCTCCTGCACGTCAAGACCTGCGCCCCCGGCCATGGCGCAGGAGGCCCTAAGACCAAGCTCTCTGCCGTCCGAGGCCCCTCATGCCACGGGCGGGCTGCCGCGCCTTCACCTCCGAAAGGCAAGGCCGCGTAGCCCGCCAAGTTCAAGCGGACCTGCCTCCTCGCGACGGCACAGCTGACCCTTACGGAGTTCCTCCACTCTGAGCTGGGCATCGAGGCTGCCAACGGGATGAAAAGGTCATGGCGAACTGGTTTCCCATGGCGCTCAAGGACGGAGCCCGCACTGCTCCCGAATGCTGGCCCAGGCATGATCTCTTCTGGGCCGAGATGCGCACCCGCTTCATCGACAACTTCCAGGGTACTCGCGACCGGCCACCGCCAGAAGCGCCATGCGCGCCGAATCAAGCGGCAGCCGTGGGAAACCCCGCAGTACATCCAGCCGCTTCAACAACGCTACGCCTTCAAGATCCCAGGTGGTAACGGAGGAGGCCATCATCTACGCCTTCTCCGACAGCGTATCTTGACACCAAGATGAAGGAGGAGCCGGCGATGCATGAAGATCTGTGCACCTCCTTGGAGCTGTTCAACTTGGCGACCAAGTGCGCCAGGGATGAGGAGGGCGCCTCTCCTCCTCGAGCTGCCCGCCGCGGATCCCAAGAAAAAGAAGTCCAAGGCGAAGGGCGTGAAGCGCAGGGGCTGCCGTACTCATGAACCAGGACACCAAGCGAGGCGAGATCAGCCCGAGTCCTCCAAGGAAGCGATGCTGCGTGTACCACGACCTCCACACCCACAACACCAATGAATGCCAAGAGCTCCGGCCAGACGTCTGTGAAGGAAGGGTCGGTAGGCGCCCCGGCGCAGCGACGGGGCTACGGCCGAGGAGGAGGAAGGAATGCAGACTATTTGGGAAGACTGCGGCCCGCGCCAAGGGTGGCGCGACCAACCTCGCGAGGACCGCTGGCAAGACCCGCCTCGCGAGGGAGGCTGGAGGGATCAGCCTCGCGAGGATCGCCCGCAGGGGAACGCAGGCCTCCCTCCGCTGCCGCCACCGCCAAGGAGAATTGAAGACCGTCATCAGGACGAGGGGGCTGGGGGCTTCCAGGAAGCGCGTGCGATCGCCTGCATCCTGGGCGGAGCTCAAGCCCCAGCCTCTCAGCGCATCTTCAAGCAGTTCGCCCGCGAAGTGAATGTAGTCCTCCCAAGCTTCGAGGCCACGCGCCCTCTCGGTGGTCGGCGTGCGCCATCACGTTCAGCTTCAATGGATCAGCTCAAGTGCGCAGCCAGATGGAGTTCTCCCGATGCTTTGTTCCCCAATCATCAAGAACGTGCTGGTCACCAAGACCCTCATCGACGGCGGAGCAGGGCTCAACGTCCCCGTCCGTGGAGACATTCAACAATCTTCAAGTGCCTTACGGTCGGCTTCACCAACCAAGCCTTTCTCCGAAGTCACCGACGGCTCCACGGTCCCGATCGGGCAGGTCCGCCTTCTGTCACCTTCGGGCTGGCGACAACTTCTACACCGAGCTCATCGGCGTCGCCCACATTCGCCTTTGCCATAACGCGCCATCCTCGGGTACCCAGCGTTGGCCAAATTCATGGTCGTAACCCACCACGGCTACAACGTCCTCAAGATGCCAGGAAGCGGCGGGGTCATCACGGTGCCCTCTGAAGAGAGAGACGCAGTGTGCTCCCTGGAGTGAGCCTTTCAGGCCGCATCGATAGAAGACCCAGACCACAGCAGCAGGAGGCCTCCCGAGGCCGCACCCAAGAAGAAGACATCGACCGGCCCGGCTCCTCAAGAGACAGGCCCCTCAGGGCCCGCACCGGGCCAGGGGGAGCCTCCTTCCATCGCATAGGGAAGCGCGCCCGGCGCCCTCCTCAGGCAGGGCTCGGGGGCTCTCCCCTGGAGGGCCGCCGACCTCGCCAGGGTCACGAGGGAGGTGTTTGGGCACCACGTGGAGGCGTGTTTCGAAGCACGCTTCCATAGCGGGAGCAAGGCAAGGAGGGCCGAGCCCTCAGGAGTTCGTCAGCAAGGCCATTCAGGAGCTACAGGAGTCAAGGGTCATGATGGGCAGCCGCCGCCTACCCGCTGTGGCCCCCCATCCAGGCAAGGATGGTGGGCTGCGCGTCTGCATCGACATACCAGGGCTCAACCGAGCCGCGTCTCAAGAGCACCTCTAGCCCTCGCGAGTGGGACGTTGCGAGGGTCCGCTCCACAGCTACGTGCGCATGCCTTATGGCCTGCCAAACGCGGCAGCTGCGCACCAGCGTCTCATGAGGGACATCCTGGAGGCTCAAGAGGCCAGGCGTTCCGCAGCCCTGGCGGAGATGGATATGGTCTTTGAGGAGCCACCAGCGCCTCCGGAGCCTCCCGAGGCCCCTGGGTCTGGGGGCTCGTGAGGATCGGCTCCCGCAGCCCACCGAGTCTTCTACACCAACACCCCCTCGTCCCCAACATCACCAGGTGAAATCTTTAAGTTTCGTTTAAAGTGGGGGCGCCTTGAGGGCCGCATTATTCCCGGGCAGCGTGGGTCCGTCCCTGCGGCGTGTATCCCTTTGTCTTTCATGTCATGAGCTTATCCTGTTGGGGGCGCCCCGCGGGCTGCATCATCCCGAAGCCGCTCGGGCCAGTCCCAGCGGCATGTATCCTTCCTATTTTTCCTTAGGATTATGCTCTCGCTCCACCATACTTGTTATTTGGTGCCTTTTCACAGGTGGCGGAATCTTGCACGTTAAAGGGGTGCACGAGCATCGCGACTCTGGGCTCCTACCGGCTCTCGGCCCTCACCCTCTGGTCTGTCCATGGCATCGCGACTGGCTTGCAATGACGGTGAGACCAGCCCGAGAGCCGGGACCCGAGGACGTAGAGTTTTCGTCATTTGACCCAGCTTGCACGTTAAACGGGGGGGGGGGGGGGTGAGCATCGCGACTCTGGGCTCCTACCGTCTCTCCGGTCCTCACCCTCTGGTCTTGTCCATGGCATCGCGACCTAGCTTGCCAGCGACGGCTGAGACCAGCCCGATAGCCGGGACCCGAGGACGTAGAGTTGCTGCATCTGACCTAGCTTGCGCGTTAAAGGGGGGTGCCTGAGCATCGCGACTCAGGGCTCCTACCGGCTCTCCGGCCCTCACCCTCTGGTCTTGTCCATGGCATCACGACCTGGCTTGCTAGCGACGGCTGAGACCAGCCCGAGAGCCGGGACCCGAGAACGTAGAGTTTCTTCATCTAACCCAGCTTGCGCGTTAAAGTGGGGGTGCCTGAGCATCACGACTCAGGGCTCCTACCGGCTCTCCGGCCCTCACCCTCTGGTCTTGTCCATGGCATCGCGACCTAGCTTGCCAGCAACGGCTGAGACCAGCCCGAGAGCCGGGACCCGAAGACGCAGAGCACCGGCATCTGGCCAAATTTGCAGGAACACACTCGAAGATAAGGCCTAGAGCCAGGCGCAACCCGCCTTGAGGTAGGGCCCCGTGAGTCCCGCGCTCGCTCACGGGTGCCCAGATACACCTCGTCCAGCCCTACCGTGCCAGCCACGTGTCAGGGTGGGGCTGTATACGCCCCGAGGGCTCCTCCCGAAGGGGAGCCCCCTCCACGTTCGATGGAAGCACCATGCTCTGCTGGCCGACGACAATGCCGAGGAGCGGCTATGCCCGTCACGCATGTGGAAGCGCTATGCTTCGCTGGTGATAAACAACCGAGGGTGGCCTCCGGGTCGCATCAACCTCGAGGCCCAGAGCTCGGTGTGCGGCCTCGTTAACGCCTCCCTCGGGAGCGCCACGCGAGGCACAGGCACGAGGGCTGCGCTGGAGTCACGCCCACGCGACGCCACCACCCGAGCCCCTCGGGCCTGGTTCGTCAGACGCCACTCCCGAGCGGAGCCAAGGTGCGAATGTTGTTTGAGCGTCAAGGGGACTCCACGAGCATCGCGACTCAGAGCCTAACTGGTCACGTAGCCCCTCACCCCTTAGTTCCGAAAGGCTAACGGCGGTTGAGGTATGCGCGGGCCGGGCTCACAGACGAGAACGGTAGATCCGCCTGCGTCTCACCTCCCTACTTGCTGTTCAGGCGCCAAGGGGGACTCTGAGCATCGCGACTCGGGATCCTAACTTGTCGCGTAGCCCCTCACTCCTTGGTCCCGTCCTGGTTTCCGGTCGGGGCTAACGGCGAGGTATCTTGTGAGGCCGGGCTCTGCCGGTGTAGAACATAAGCAAGTAGGAAGCACAAATTTCAAGGAATTCAAAAGCAAATATTACAGTCCACACTGTTATCGCAATACCAAACGCAAGTTTAAACGCCTCCCCTAGGCATGATACATGTGCGGGAATTAAAAGTAGGACAGGAGCCACAACGGAGTCACTTGTCGGCGGTGGAGCAGCACGGAGTGGGCTCGCCTCGTGGAGCAGCAGGGCCGGCAGCGCCACACTTCAGCTTGGTGCTGAAGGCCCGGAACTTCCCCAACAGATCCTCCGCGCGACCCTTCACAGCCTCGGCAGTGGCAGCTGCATGTTCGCCGCTTGGTGGCTCCAGCAGGCCGTCCAGGTCGACGCTGGGATCGCGAAGGTAGACGTGCGTGAGGACCCGCGTCAGTGCCGCAGAAGACAAGACGCGCGCGTCGGCCTCAGCCGTGGGGCCAAGACCATGGGAGACATCTTCAAGAGCGCGAACCAGGAAGGGAAGCAGCTTGGCGGGGCCGTCCTCTGCGCCGGCCAGTGGGCTCTCCAGGCCGCTACCATAAAGCTCCCTTAGCAAGGTGCGAGCCTTCACCTCCATATCCATGAAGGCCACGCGATCTTCGGCAAGAACCCGCGCCTTGTCGTCCAGCTCGACTTTCCTCGCCTCCAGTTCCTGCTCCAGCGCGCCTAGGCGGTCACGGCGCTTCTTCAGCTTGGCCTCCCAGTCCTTGACGGCCGCCTCGCGAGCCTTCATGCTTTCCTCCTGCTCCTGGCGGAGGCGGGCCTCCTCGGCAAGCTGGTTTTGCAGGCCCTTCAGCTCGCCCTCCAGCGTCTCACAGCGACCTTGGATGCTGGCTGCCTCCCCCAGGGCAACATCGCGGGCAATCTTCGCCTCACGAACAGCTTGCTTCTCCTCATCGCAAGCCGTCGAGGCCTGGACCAGCGCCGCCCAAATCGAAGCATCGGAGCGAATCCAGCCAGAAGCCAGCTCCAAACGCCCAGCCATCAGACGGGAGTCGGTGCCCAGAAGATCCTGCAGCAGGCGGTCCAGTCCGGCAACAGCGCGATCCAGAACAACATTCGGAGGAGCAGCGGTCGGTGGAGTAGGAGGAGAAGACGGCTGTGTGACCACTGCGCACTGAGGCGGAACCAGCGGCGCCACGACAACAGTGGAGGCAGCGCCAAGCAAGGGCACCTTGGGAGTCGCCTGGGTCAAGGGGCTGAGCTCGCCCCAGCGGGCTCAGCCAGGCCTCGTGAGGACACTCGGGCAGGAGAGGCATGGGCATCAGGATCACCTTCTTTTTCATGGCAGAGGCACCGCCACGGATGGGGCCTCAGGGGCCCCCTTCAGCTTCTTCGCCGCGGGCGCCGGCCTGGCCGAAGGACATGGACATCAGATCTCGTCGACGGAGCAATAATCAAGACGGGAAGCAGGCACTTACAGGTCGTCGCCGGTGGACTCGAGCAGCCTCCGGCCATACTTGAAGCCCGAGAGCCGGCTACAAGGATCAACTTCAAGGGGACCGGGAGCAGGAGGCGCGTCTGCAGATCGCCCCGGGGCCGGGGCGGACCCGTGGGGGACCAGCCCAGTCCGGTCCTTCTTCGGGATCGGGGCAGGCTTACGCCTCCCGCTCATCCTCATCCTCGTCGTCGTCACTCTCGGGGAGGCGGAGAATGCGGGACCTGCACCGCAGGGGGGAGCCCTTGACTCCGCCCCCGAATCAACCCCCTCTCCCGGCTCTCTTTCCTCCACCTCTTCGCTGGAGTCGGAAGAGGACACGTCCACTGTGTCCTCCGGAGCCTCCACGGGCACGGGCTCGCCCCATTGAAGACGGGCATGGGCCCCACTACCTGCTCCCAATCCTCACGAAGGAACAAGGCGGCAGGGCGCCCTCGATCTCGCCACATCGCCCCCAACCAAGGACTGGAGGACCGTCGCCCGAGTCCTCGGCCGCCAGAGCCACGGGCTCGAGCGAGGCCTCCACATCGGAAGCAATCGACGGCGGAGCCAGTTGGTGCTCCAGGGAACTCCCTCGGCCAGCGGCCCGGTCAGCCGCCCGCCCGTGTTGGCCGGCTTCAGATCTGCATCCATCTTCTCGGCCAGGCTTCAGCTGAGATCCCAAGCTCCACTCGGGACCAGTCGTCAAGCTCTCGGGGCACTCCGTGGGCAGGATCAGCCGAGGTGGATGCGCCAAGCATCCACCAAGACCCACTTGCTCTGAAGCCCTCAATCCGCTTCACGGGGTTTGAAATGGCGATGGCTCCGCCAGAGGCGACGAAGCTCACAGACGCCTGAGGCGGAACCACGGAGGTTCAGAGAAAAAAGTAGTGGCGCAGCAAGGCCACCGAGGGCCTCACCCCAACATGGGCCTCACAATAGTAGGCGAAGATTGCCAGAAGAAGGACGGAGTTGGGATGGAGGTGCAGAGCTTGAATGTTGTAATGGCGGAGGACGGAGAAGAAGAACTCAGAAAAGGGAGGCACCAGACCAGCAATGATGGCGCTCACGAAGAATGGGTAGAAGGTACTCCCCCGACCCTCAGGGGCGGCGGAGCCAGCCTTGAACGCTTCCGCTCCATTGACGCCTGCGCCTCCGCCATCCGGCGCACCAGGGCGAGGCTCACCCCAGACACATTTGGCGGGTCCAAGGCAGGAGAGTACCAGGCTCCGGCCGGGGTTTGGCGAGGAGCCATGACTGGCTAGGGCATGCAGGTGGAGTGGATCTGAAGGTCTTGGAAGAAGAGAAGAGAGGCGCAAGAAAGGGGATCTGAGCAGCAACTGGAGAAAGTAAAGGAGGCAAGGAAGATGCCGCTCTATTATCAACCCACGCTGGTTGCGGTCATGGCGTCAATCAACCGCCATAGCGGTGCCCAAGGTCATGAGCTGTTAAGACCTGACGCCGCACTTGCCCTTCGCCTCTGCTCGGCCAAGTTCGGGCGCGCCATGGGCCAGGGCTCTTGTCGGCGATGCAGGAGCAGGGGTCCCAGACTTGCACACTGCGGCTGCGGCGTGGCTCAAAGGAGGCCCAGGACAGCCCATCTTCATCAATGCAAGCTCAAGACCCTCGGGAGGCCAAGCCTCATGAGGCGGGACGACGAGGAGCTTCCTCGAGCACGGCCTCATCGGGCTGGCTCATGAGGAGGCGGAGAGTTCAAGGCAGGGTACACTGGCAAGGTGCCCATGACGCAAGCCATGACGACCAAGGCGCCCGGCCAGCGCCCGGCCGTCTGATGTCCTCCTTTCCTCTTTGGTGCAAAGGGAGCAAGCATAGCGAGAGCATCAAGCAAAGGCATCCGTTTTGGTGCAACAAGACCAAGACCAGCCCAACGGCAGGAAGGAGTCATCGTGGAGCCCAAGCGGGCGTCATCACGAGCCTTTGGCGGCGAGGTCCAACTTTAGTCAGGATAAGTGTACCCGCTGTTCCCCTTCAAAATGGCCAATTGTTGGCGCCCTTCCCGCTCAATATTTGGGAAGAGGCCCATGGCCTTCGCTAATAAATAGGAGTAGCCACCCACATGGTAGAGGGATCCGCCCCCGGGATGAGACCGGAATCCTCATCAAGAAACCAGTAGCTAGAACAACTGAACGCCACCTAGCAGTTCATCACACCGCCAGGAACAGACCCTCGCGAGGCTGTTCTTCCTTGTACTGTTCTTCATCAGCCCAAGAGGCAATCCACCACACCACACACTAGAGTAGGGTATTACACCACAACGGTGGCCCGAACTAGTATAAATCTTCTGTCTCTTGTGTTGTCCCATTAGTAGTTTAGGTCCCTGCGATTCGGCGAGGTGCGAGACGGTGGAAGGTTGTATCTCCGCGCGCACCCCAGTGTTTGAACCTCAAGGTTCTGCCGGAACCTGAAATCCGACAAATAGGACTATTTAACATGTCCTATCCAAGGGCAGGCCGCGTATGGATATATAAAACAGGTATAACGATCTTAATTAGATTCCACAGGTGTTTCATACATCTTGTGAAGCCTGTAGCCTCCTTGGTTTTCTCTCCTGAGAGAGTCCGGCAATCCGGCTCATCTGAAGAGGCTGCTCAAAAGCTAAGTCCTGAAAAAGAGAAGGGCGGGTTATGAAGGTATGTGGCGGTTATCCAAAGGCCTGCTGATCGAGTCGTTGTTGAGCCTCCGCCACGCCCATGGTATCTTGAGTGCGTAATTGTGTATGCAGCGTGTACGAATGCTGCTTTGATGGGGCTTAAGCGGAGGCCGGACTGCTAGTCGCGCTCTTGGCGTGCCTGATGATCCTGTTGTGGGGTGCTCCAGACTCTCTTGGCAGTGCTTAAAGTTGTTGTCGCCGGATTGGTTTGTCGAAGGAGGCCGCATTGTACTTCCGCCACGAGGGCTGCAGTATGCTCTTCTGTTTGGAGAGAGCGGTCCATATTTCCGTTCACTATTATGACCCCGCGTGGTCCTGGCATCTTGAGCTTGAGGTATGCGTAGTGTGGTACCACATTGAATCTAGCGAATGCGATTCGTCCGAGCAGTGCGTGGTAACCACTGCGGAGAGGGACGATATCGAAGATTAACTCTTCGCTTCGGAAGTTATCCGGAGATCCGAAGACCACTTCCAATGTTATAGAGCCCGTGCAACGGGCCTCTACTCCAGGAATCACACCTTTAAAGGTGGTTTTGGTGGCCTTGATCCTTGAAGGGTCAATGCCCATTTTGGCGACCTTGTGTCACGATAAAACAGGTTCAGGCTGCGCCATCCCCATAAGGACTCGCGTGAGGTGGAATCCATCGATGATTGGGTCTAGGACCAATGCGGCTGAGCCGCCGTGACGGATGCTAGTAGGGTGATCCCTACGGTCAAAGGTGATCGGGCAAGCTGACCATGAGTTAAATTTGGGGGTGACTTGCTCCATCGCATAGACGTCCCGTAGTGCTCGCTTCCATTCCCGCTTGGGATTGTGCGTGGCGTAAAACATGTTGACCGTTTTCACCTGGGGGGGGGGGGATTTCTTCTGTCCCCCCGTGTTTGGACGCCGGGGCTCTGCGTCATCGTAGCTGTGTAGCCCCTTGTCCTTGTTTTCAGCGTTTATTTTGCCGGCCTATTTGAACACCCAACAGTCTCTATTGGTGTGGTTGGCTGGCTTGTCCGGGGTGCCATGAATTTGGCATGAGCGCTCGATATCTGGTCTAGGCCGGGCGGTCCCTGATTATTTCTTTTGAACGGCTTCTTCCGCTGACCGGACTTGGATCCTCTGAATCCGGTGTTGACTGCCGTGTCTTCAGTGATGTCGCCGTTGTTCCGTCGCTTATGTCTATTACGCCTTGGCTTGTCGTTATTGCCGCGGCCGTCCGGAGTGCCAGAATGTGGCATAGTGCTGCTACGAGCCAACCAGCTGTCCTCGCCCGCGCAAAAGCGGGTCATTAGCGTTGTGAGAGCTGCCATTGACTTGGGTTTTTCCAGGCCAAGGTGTCGGGTGAGCCACTCGTCACGGATATTGTGCTTAAAAGCCGCCAGGGCTTCGGCGTCCGGACAGTCGACTATTTCGTTCTTTTTAGTTAGGAACCGAGTCCAGAATTTCCTGGCTGACTCTCCGGGTTGTTGAGTAATGTGGCTCAGGTCATCGACGTCACGGTGGTCGCACATATGTGCCTGAAGTTGTCGAGAATCGCCTTCGAGTTTTCCAGTTGCCAATGGAATTTCTTTGGCGGTATTTTAGCGATGTCGGGCTGGTCCTTTGAGCTTAAGGGGGAGATACTTGATGGCGTGTAGATCGTCTCCATGGGCCATGTGAATGTGGAGAAGGAAATCTTCGATCCATACCGCGGGGTCTGTTGTGCCATCGTATGATTCAATGTTTACGGGTTTGAACCCTTCTGGGAATTCATGATCCATCACTTCGTCGGTGAAGTAGAGGGGGTGCGCGGCGCCTCTGTGCCTACGCAGTTCGAATTGCTCTGGGTGGCTATGTTCGGCCCGGCAGGACTTGTTGAAGGTGTATCGGCGTGACGGTCATTGTCCCGTGCTGAGGCACGCCCCCGCGATCCGTAGATCGATCTTGGCTGTCCTGCTCTGTTTTCCAGTATATCTTGCAGGTCCTGCCTATTGCCCCGAGCCGTAGTATGTTGGCGTGGGGGTGCTGGCTGGTATGCGAGCTGATATGCCATTTTATCCTGGCCACGAGGTGGCCGGTCAGCCGTATGGCGGTCGAGTCCATATTCTTCAGCTGCTAGGACTTCAGTCCATCTGTCTGTGAGCAGGTCTTGATCAGCTTGGAGTTGATGTTGCTTCTTTTTCAGGCTCCTCGCAGTGGCTATAAGCCGACGCATGAAGCGCTCCTGCTCTACGGGATCCTCAGGCACGCTGAACTCGTCGTCACCGAGGCTAATCTCGTCTTCGGAGGGGGGCATGTAGTTGTCCTCCTCCGGGTATTCATCCGTCGCCTGTTCTTCTGGGCTGACCTGCTCATCCTCCTGTTCGGCCTGCTCGAAGGCGGGCTGATCAGGGTTGTATTCTTCTTCGGCACCATTCGGATTGTTTTCGTCTCCTGTGCCGGTATTGCTGTGGCGGGGCTTGGAGTGGCGCCGACGACGCCCATTCTTTGCTTTTTTCCCTGAGGTTTTATCCTCCATTGCCTCATTGCCATTTGTTTCCTTCGGAGTGTCCACCATATATATATATCAAAGGAAGAGGTGGCTGTCCACCGCCCAGTGAGCGGTGGTTCATGTTCTTCTCCTGCATCGTTGTCCATATCGTCGATGTCTTCGGAGTCGAAGTCCAGTACCTCGGTTAAATCATCGACCGTGGCAATGAAGTGGGTGGTGGGTGGGCAACGAATTCCTTCATCGCATCCCTCCCACTCGCGCCGGACATAGTTCGGCCAAGAGCCTCCTGACAAAGAGAGAGACTTTAATGAGTCCAGCATGTCACCAAAGGGCGAGTGAGGGAGTCCCGGACTAGGGGGTGTCCGGATAGCCGGACTATTGTCACGGCCGGACTCCAAGACTATGAAGATAGAAGATTGAAGACTTCGTCCCGTGTCCGGATGGGAGTTTCCTTGGCGTGGAAGGCAAGCTTGGTGATACGGATATGTAGATATCCTACCATTGTAACCGACTCTGTGTAACCCCTAACCTATCCGGTGTCTATATAAACCGGAGGGTTTTAGTCCGTAGGACGAACAACAATCATACCATAGGCTAGGTTCTAGGGTTTAGCCTCCTTTGTTCTCATGGTAGATCTACTCTTGTACTACCCATATCATCAATATTAATCAAGCAGGAGTAGGGTATTACCTCCATCGAGAGGGCCCGAACCTAGGTAAAAACATCGTGTCCCTAGTCTCCTGTTACCATCCGCCTAGGCCTTGATTCGGGACCCCCTACCCAAGATCCGCCGGTTTGACACCGACATTGGTGCTTTCATTGAGAGTTCCTGCAATGTCGTCACCGATAGGCCCGATGGCTCCTTCGATCATCAACAACGACGCGGTCCGGGTGAGACTTTTCTCCCGGACAGATCTTCAGATTCGGCGGCTTTGCTGCGGGCAATTAAGCAGCCATCGGAGCAGATCGAAAGCTTCGCCCCTGGCCATCAGGTCAGATTTGGAAGTTTGAACTATACGGCCGATATCCGCGGAGACTTGATCTTCGACGGATTCGAGCCGCAGCCAAGCGCGCCCGCCTTTGTCTCGATGGGCATGACCTAGCTCTGCAGCGAGCGGTGCCCTGGAGGCCGCACCAGCATCTGCTCCGACCCTTAATCCGGAGCCGGATTCCCCAATCGAGGACGAGTGGTTGGACACCGCCTTGGGGGCTACAATCTCTACGGCGATTGAGCCGAACTCCATCCCTGTCCTTTGTGAAGACCTCGACTCCAGGGTGCCAGACTCCTCCCCGGACTCTGAATCCTCCGCGCCCCTGCCAATCGAATCCGATTGGGCGCCGTCATGGAGTTCACTGCCGCGGACATCTTCCAGCACTCGCCCTTTGACGACATCCTAAATTCACTAAAGTCTCTCTCTTTATCCGGAGAGCCCTGGCCGGACTACGGACATGAAAGTTGGGATGCGGACGACGAAGAAATTCAACACCCACCCACCACCCACTTTGTAGCCACTGTCGATGATTTAACCGACATGCTAGACTTCGACTCCAAAGACATCGACGGTATGGATGGCGATGTCGGAGACGACCAAGACCCAGCGCCTACAGGGCACTGGAAGGCCACCTCGTCATATGACATATATATGGTGGGCATCCCAAAAGATGGGAACGGCGATGGAACAACGGAGGATGACCCCTCCAAGAAATAGCCGAAGCGCCGACGTCCGCGGCGCCGCTCTAAATCCCGCCACAATAAAAATGGTGATTCCGGCACGTGAGATAATAACACCGGACAGTGCGAAGAGAACCCCTCCAGAGGACTTCAGCAGGAGGAGGGAGAAGCAAGTCCGCATACGGCGGTCTGCAGAAAGAGAGGTTGAGGGCGATAATTCTGCGCCTCCCTCCGGAGATGAGGCAAGCCTCGGCGACGACAAATTTGTCGTGCACGAGGATCCCGCCGAACAGGAGGCGTTTCAAGCGCGGGCTTATAGCCACGGCAAGCAGCCTCAAGAAAAAGCAGCAACAGCTTAGAGCTGATCAAGACACGCTAGGCGACGGATGGACTAAAGTCCTTGCAGCGAAGAGTATGAACTCGAACGCCCCTCCAAAAGCTACCCCAAGCGTAGGCCGTTGCTTGGCTAGAGGAGGAAGCACCCAAGTCACCAGCGCCGCGACATGGCAGACCCGGCCACCTCGTGGCCGTGACAGAGAAGCCTCTCGGCCCTCCGCTCAAGCCACACCCCGACGCCGCTCAAAAAGTACCAAGGCACGGGAAAACGCGCCGGACTTGCGAGATATATTGGAGGATAAGGCAAAACACACAAGATCGATCTACGGATCGCGTGGGCGCCCAACGACGCGGGATGATTACCGCGCCGGATACAGCAAACCCGGCCGGGCGAACCACGATGAGACAAAGCTCATATGAGCTACGTCGTGATATAGGCCAATACAGAGGCGCCGCACACCCACTATGCTTCACAGATGAAGTAATGGATCATCAAATCCCCGAGGGCTTCAAGCCCGTAAACATCAAATCATACGATGGTACCACAGATCCTCCGGTCCGTATCGAGGATTATGTCCTCCATATCCACATGGCCCGCGGTGATGATCTACATGCCATCAAATACCTCCCACTCAAGCTTAAAGGACCAGCTCGGCATTGGCTCAACAGCTTGCCAGCAGAATCAATTGGTTGTTGGGAGGAACTGGAAGCCGCATTCCTTGATAACTTCCAGGGCACATATGTGCAACCACCAGACGCCGATGACCTTATCCACATAATCAAGCAGCCAGAAGAATCGGCCAGACAATTCTGGACACGGTTCCTAACAAAGAAAAATCAAATCGTTGACTGTCCGGATGCAGAGGCCCTTGCAGCCTTCAAACATAACATCCGCGACGAGTGTCTTGCCCGGCACCTAGGACAGGAAAAGCCAAAATCCATGGCAGCCCTCACAACACTCATGACCCGCTTTTGTGCGGGAGAGGACAGCTGGCTAGCTCGAAGCAACAACTTGGCCAAACATCCTGATAGTTCGGATACCAAGGTCAGCAATGGCAGGTCGCGTCGCAACAAGAACAAGCGCCGCATTAATGGCGATAACACTGAAGATACGGCCGTCAATGCCGGATTCAGAGGCTCCAAACGCGGTCAACGGAAGAAGCCATTCAAAAGAAATACCTAGGGCCTGTCCAACTTGGACCGAATATTCGATCGCTTGTGCCAGATACATGGCACCCCCGAAAAACTAGCCAATCACACCAACAGGGATGTTGGGTGTTCAAGCAAGCAGGCAAGTTAAGTGCCGAACTCCATGACAAGGGGCTGCATAGCGATGACGAGGAAGAGCCCCGGCCGCCGAACAATTAAGGACAGAAGGGTTTTCCCACGCAAGTGCGGATGGTGAACATGATATACGCAACCCATATACCCAAAAGGGAGCGGAAGCGTGCACTAAGGGACGTATATGCGATGGAGCGATCGCCCGAAGTTCAACCCATGGTCTTCCTGCCCGATCACCTTCGATCGAAGGACCACCCACTAGCATCCGTCCGCGGCGGTTTCGCGCATTGGTTCTTGACCCAATTATCGGCAGATTTCACCTAACGAGTCACGATGGGCGGCGGCAGCCTAAACCTGGTTTATCGGGATACGGTCGCATAAAATGGGCATATACCCCTCAAGGATTAAACCTACAAAGGCGACCTTTAAAAGGCGTCATACGAGGCGTAGAGGCGAGTTATGCGGGCTCGATTACACTCGAAGTGGTCTTGGATCCCGGATAACTTTCAGGCGAAGAGTTAGTCTTCGACATCGTCCCATTCATAGCGGCTATCATGCCTTTGCTCGGACGAACCGCATTGCAAAGTTCAATGCGGTGCCGCACTACGCATACCTCAAGCTCAAGATGCCAGGCCCTCGAGGAGTAATCACGGTCAATGGAAACACCGAACGCTCTCTCCGAACGGAGGAGCACACGGCGGCCCTCGTGGCGGAGGTACAAAGCAGCCTCTCACAGCAACTCTCGAGTCCGGCCATTAAGCGTCCGGACACGGTCAAGCGCGCCCGGAGTAACCTACAACAAGACCGCCTGGCACGATTCAAGCACGCGTAGCAACCCGGCCCCAACCCCCGCCCTCGCGAAATTGCGAAGCTAGTATTACGCGTACATAATTACGCTCTGGAGATACCATGGGCATATGGGGAGGGGCAAGACCACGACAAGCCAAGAATGCGGCTCGACCGCACCAGGCGCTCCTGATTGTGTCACTCTTTTTATTTTTTTCCTTTTTCTTCCTTTTTCTTACTTTCAGGACTCCGTCTTTCAGAAGTCCTGTCCGGCACTAGAATTGCCGAACTGACGATGCAACAGCCAGGGAAGCAGAAAGCCACATCAAGTGTTCAGGTGGTCTCTATTACGAGCATTATACCTGTTTTACATACCATCCATGACTTACCCACGGAGGGACATGTTAGATAGTCCCATCCCTTGCTTATCGCACTATTTGTATCGTTCTGCTTCCATTGTAGTACCTTTTTGAATAAACAATACATAGCTCTTGCTTATTATTATACTTCCTTCATATATACATATGTTCATTTCACGACATGGTGCAACCGTACACTTTGGTACGGCCAATACACCAGGGGCTTAAGTATCCCAAAATTATGGTGTGATAAGTCCGAACACTTTCACAAGTGCGGCACCGAACTTATAGCATTATATGAATCGGCTCCGAATCATGTCTTGGGTCAATAGTTGGGTTTTCCCGGCTCCCGTGTTTTGGTACCTTACGTTCCGGTATATCGGCTAAGGTAGCACCGGGAGAACCACTACGATTGTGCCCAGTTGAGCTGGGTCGAGCACCTCAGTGGAGAAAGCTAAAACTGACCGTCATGATAGAGGCGAGAGCTGGTCGCTGTTCGAGAGGTTTTTCGGGTCCCTATAGACTTATGCAGCTTAGGCGAGGAACCGAATTGTCCGGCCAAAGGCGTGGATAGCGCCCGAACTCGGTCTTCGAATACTAGGGGCTTCGCGAAATTTAAAATTATAGAATTCTATGGCTAAGTGAGAGTGTTCAAGCATTATAAGTCCGGTTGCCTTGTTACGTTGTGTTGGCGCCTCCTAGATGGACCCAAGAATGGGAACAAGAGTGCTCAAGTTTATCCCGAACACCCGGCACTCATGGCATGGGGGCTGAAGCCAACGACTTGCCATCTCTCAAATTTGATAAGCGGCTGCACGAGAAGGTAATATTTTAAATTAATAAGCGTTGCTTATCGCATATGAACAAGTTTTCAGCGTATAGGATAACAAATGCAAGTTTATTCAAAAATTACATATTTGGAGCACTCATCCGCTATTCGGCGGGCACCCTTCAGGAGGCCCTCATAGTACATTTCGGGCGTGCGATGCTCATGGCCCTTCGATGGCCCGTCCGTCACAAGCCTCTCCGCATCCAGCTTGCCCCAGTGCACTTTAGCACGAGCAAGGGCCCGGCGGACACCTTCAATGCAGACAGAGCGCTTGATGACTTCAAGCCGCGGACAGGCATCAACCAGCCGCTGCACCAAGCCGAAGTAGCTCCCGGGCATGGCCTCCAATGGCCACAGCCGCGCTATAAGGCCCTTCATGGCCTGTTCGGCGACCTTGTGGAGCTGGACCAGCTGCTTCAATTTGGTCGCTCGAGAGCACCGAATGTTCGGGCTCGACATCTTTGAGACCGGAACACCTTCCGTTGAGCTCCCCTCCTTGGCGGCGGTAGAATGCGGCTGACATCGGACACACTACGGGGCAAATCTGCGAATGCTCCTGGAGAGCTCCGAATCCGGGTAAGTAATAGGTAATTCACTTTCACATGCTTACTTTGCATAAAGGATGCCTTACCCGCCACTATCTTCTTTAAAGACTCAATTTCTTGGAGGGCTTTTAGGGCCTCGGCCTTAGCAGCTTTGGCACTCTCAAGAGCCGAGGCGAGCTCAGACTCTCGAGTCTTCAAGTCACGCTCCAAACTCTCGTGTTTTTCCACGAGAGCTTGGAGCTCTTACCCTTCTGTAGCCAGCTGCGCCTCCCCCTTCTCTCGCTCGCTCGGTGCGTTCCGCAGCCGCTTGTTTTCGACCACGTACACGCATCCTTCGTGGTCGCCACCTCGTTAAGTGGCCCTGCGGTACTCCAAGTTATACATGTTATTTTTTGCAACCAAAACCTTTTCTATAAGGTATTTCTTTAATAAGGTATTACTTACCTTCCTTGTCCTCGAGCTGCTTCTTGGCTTGTCCGAGCTCGTTCTCGGACCGCTCGAGGTTCTGCTTCAATGCATTGACCTCTGCAGTCAGTGCGACAGAGGTCAGCAGCGCAACCTGCATTCCCATATTGACATACTTATGTTAGACTCCTGCGTATATCTTTTTAGATCCTTAGTCCGGCTTTTGTTTCCGAACACCGAACTAAGCATCAGGGGCTACTGTCTATGTGGTACCATTTTTATATATTCTAAACTTACCTCAAAGCTTTGTTAAAGGTTGGTACAGGCTTGGTCGATCCGCTCTTGGCGGACTGAACTGTCGGATCACCGCACTCATATGATGCGGTGCTCCTCCTGATGGAAGCGTTAAGCGCCTCCTGTAAGCTATCCGGTGCCTCGGTTGGGCCGAAGGACACCGGCGTCTTACCCTTCTTGCGAAGGATCCACTTGGCCGGACTTGAACGGCCGATGGTTCCGGCATGGAGTCCTGAGACGAGGGTCGGGCTTAGAGCCACAGGGTCTTGCCCCCAGCGCTGAGTCCGGGAGGTTGCCTTGTGGCACCTCTGCGCTACCTCCTCTTGACCAAGCCCCCTTGGGGCCCCACCATGGCGTCGTCCGCGGTGTGAGGCGAGGCGGTCGGAGGCGAAAGTACTCTCCATTTTCGGCAGGCCGAGGACCCGCTCGATGAATCGGTGAACTTCGCCCTTGGGCGGGCTGCCTGATTGTTCGACATTAGAGAACACTCTGCAATAATAAAAATCCATGGGTATCCGGACACTTACGATCTCGCCGGGGGCTTGGCCCTTGTAGGCCAATCCTCCTCGTCGTCATCGACGTTGGTGGAGAAGTCCGGAGGAAGGGTTCTTCCCTTCTTGGACCCTCCGGCCTCCCGGTTAGGCGGCCTTCCTTTTCTTCTCCTCCCATTTGGGGAAGGAGCTTCTTCTTCTTCCTCCTCGTCCTCGGGAGAAGATTACGTATGTCGAAATCTGATAGCACCTAGCGTCGGGAGCTCCTCCGAGTTCCCGTGGCCTCCTTCTTAGCCTTCTTCTCCGGCACCACATGGCGCCCGGGCAGCCTTCCGTCAATCAGGCGTCCTCCGGGTCTTCCGGCAAAGGAGCAGACAGTTAATCTGTCCAGACGTCTTGAACGATCTGTCAAAGATTAGGGAGTTTTAGATCCCACATAGAGTCGATCTATGAAAAAAGAGTCCCGTAAAGTTAAAATAACTTACCTCGCCGGCTGGACGCAGCGAGCTGGATCCGCGATCCTTGTTAGCGGATGTTGGGGCTTCAGCGCCCTTGAACAGCACCTTCCAGGCATCTTCGTACGTAGTGTTGAAGAGCCGGCTCTAGGTTCGGTGCTGTGTCGGATTGATCTCCCACAAGTTAAAGGCCCGCTGTTGGCATGGGAGAATCCGGCGGATGAGCATCACCTGGATTATGTCGACAAGCCTGAGATTCTTGTCCACCAGGTTTCGTACGCATGTTTGGAGTCCGTATAGCTCTTCCGAATTCCCCCACGTCAGGCCTGTCTCCTTCCATGACGAGAGCCGTGTGGGGAAGCCAGATCTGAATTCGGGGGCCGCCACCCATTCGGGGTCGCGTGGCTCGGTGATATAGAACCACCCCGATTGCCACCCCTTTATGGTCTCCACAAAGGCTCCCTCGAGCCATAGGACCTTGGCCATCTTGCCAACCATGGCGCCTCCGCACTTTTCTGCAGCGGCCGCCCACTACCTTCGGCCGGACGTTGAAGATCTTCAGCCATAAGCCGAAGTGGGGCTGGATGCAGAAGAAAGCCTCGCACACGACGATAAACGCCGAGATGTTGAGGATGAAATTCGGGGCCTGGTCGTGGAAGTCCAGGCCGTAGTAGAACATGAGCCCCCGAACAAATGGTTGAAGTGGAAAACCTAGTCTGCGGAGGAAGTGGGGGAGAAACACCACCCTCTCATGGGGCCTGGGGGTTGGAATGAGCTGCCCCGCATCGGGCAGCTTTGTCTTGTGATGTCGCCGGACAAGTATCCGGCCTCCAGCATCTTGTGATGTGCCTCTCCGTGACGGAGGAGGCCATCCACCTGCCTCCGCTCGACATGGTTGGAGAAGGTTGAGGTGGGATGTGCGGACTTGGGTGCTGGAGCTCGAGTGCGCGGAAATGGATAAGCAAAGGAGGAAGAAGGCGTAGGTGAAAAGGTGGATCCTTATCCCCTTATATGGACGGACGAAGCTACCTTCGGCCGGAGCTCGAGTGCTGGGGCTGGATGCAGAAGAAAGCCTCGCACACGACGATAAACGCCGAGATGTTGAGGATGAAATTCGGGGCCTGGTCGTGGAAGTCCAGGCCGTAGTAGAACATGAGCCCCCGGACAAATGGTTGAAGTGGAAAACCTAGTCTGCGGAGGAAGTGGGGGAGAAACTCGCTTTTTTCCCAAGCGCCGTAATCAATGGCATTGATGGGTTACCCACGTCCGTATTGATGAGAATCCTGGAATAAGGGGGCACGATCTATGCTTTGATAAGACGTGCCAAGGAAACCGCCTCGCTAAACGCGCTGAGGTGGAACAGTAAAAAATGATTCATATGAAGGCCTGGCCGTGGTGTGACACACCGCGGAATACGTCGGCAGATCTGTGCAAAAGTTATTCTCTCTACGGTGGAATGTGGAACTTGTTTTGTAGAGCCGGGCACTATCCTGGTGTTCAAAACCTTCTATGAAGTATTCAGAGGAGGAACCCGCCTTGCAATGCCGAAGAAAATATGCGCGCCGGACTCGTCGTCATTGAAGCCTGGTTCAGGGGCTACTAAGGGAGTCCCAGACTAGGGGGTGTCCGGATAGCCGGACTATCGTCACCGCCGGACTCCAAGACTATGAAGATACAAGATTGAAGACTTCGTCCCATGTCCGATGGGAATTTCCTTGGCGTGGAAGGCAAGCTTGGAGATACGGATATGTAGATCTCCTACCATTGTAACCGACTCTGTGTAACCCTAACATACCCGGTGTCTATATAAACCGGAGGGTTTTAGTCCGTAGGACGAACAACAATCATACCATAGTCTAGCTTCTAGGGTTTAGCCTCCTTGATCTCGTGGTAGATCTACTCTTGTACTACCCATATCATCAATATTAATCAAGCGGGGAGTAGGGTATTACCTCCATCGAGAGGGCCCGAACACAGGTAAAAACATCGTGTCCCTTGTCTCCTGTTACCATCCGCCTAGATGCACAGTTCGGGACCCCCTACCCGAGATCCGCCGGTTTTGACACCGGCAATGAGTCTTTGGAAGATATCCGCAGCGGTGAACTCCATTACGGAGCCCAACCTGGCTCGTGGCTCGGGAGAGCGGATTTGGAACCAACGTCCGGATACGAATCCGGGGGTCCAGAGTCACAGGCCACCACAGAGGTAAGATCCGTGTTCGGCTCCACCGCTGATGAGTGTGCGACCTGCGGGGCAGGGTCCATCCCTCCGTCCTTAAGCAGCGCAGCCTGCTCCGGATTTAGGTCCGGAGACTCTTGAGGTGATACCCCGAGCTTTGTCAAGCGGAGGTCTAAGCTGTGCTCGTCGTGATTGTCTGGTGCTCCTGGCATAGGCCCGAATCCGTCGAAGATCAAGTCTCCGCGAATGTCCTCCGTGTAGTTCAGGTTTCCGAACCTGATCTGGTGGCCAGGGCGTGTTGTCGATCTGCTCGGATGGCTGCGAATTGGCCCAGGGCGAAGCCGCCGATCACGAAGATCTGTCCAGGGAGAAGGGTCTCTGCCGGGATCGTGTTGTTGTCGATGTCGGGAGGAGCCATCGAGCCCTGTAGCGACGACACAGAGGAACTCTCAATGAAAGCACCAATGTCGGTGTCAAAATCGGCGGATCTCGGGTAGGGGGTCCCGATCTGTGCGTCTTAGGCTGATGGTAACAGGAAGCAAGGGACATAATATTTACCCAGGTTCGGGCCCTCTCGATGGAGGTAAAACCCTACTTCCTGCTTGATTAATATTTAAGATATAGGTAGTACAAGAGTAGATCTACCACGAGATCGTAGAGGCTAAACCCTAGAACCTAGCCTATGATGGTATGATTGTAATTGTGATCAGCCTTCTAAGGACCAACCTCTCCGGTTTATATAGACACCGGAGAGGGCTAGGATTTACACAGAGTCGGTTACAAGGAAGGGAATATAATATCCGGATCGCCAAGCTTGCCTTCCACGCCAAGGAGAATTCCATCCGGACACGGGATGAAGTCTTGAGTCTTGTATCTTCACGATTCAATAGTCCGGACGATGTATATAGTCCGCTGTCCGGATACCCCCTAATCCAGGACTCCCTCACGCACCCCTACCTTGCGCGCCAAATGTCAGATCTTGGGTTCCGGCAAAACCCTTAAGGTTCAAACTCTGGGGTGCGCGCGAAGTTCTTTCCCTCCTACCGATCCACGCCCTAGCTTGCTAAGATCTCGCGGACGAACTCGACGAACTCGCAACACGGAAAGACACGAGATTTATACTGGTTCAGGCCACCGTTGTGGTGTAATAGTCTACTCCAGTGTGTGGTTGTGGATTGCCTCTTGGGCTGATGAAGAACAGTACAAGGGGAAGAACAGCCTCCTGAGGTTGAGGTGTTCTGGTGCTTGTCTAACTTGTGGGGGTGACGACTCGATGCCCTCTACTGTGGTGGCTAGTTCTACTTATATAGGCCCTAGTCCACTCCCCAAATATTGAGCGGGAAGGGAGCCAACAACGGTGGCCAATTTGAAAGGGGACAACTAGTACAAGCTATCCTGACAAAAGTGGTCTTCGCCTGCGAAAGGCTCTGGTGGTGACGCCGTCTTGGGCTCCATGGTGACCTCCGTCTTGCTGGCCTACTAGTCTTGGTCTCGTTGCACAGATAAGGAAACCTTTGCTTGATGCCTCGGTACTCCGCGCCTGCGCCTGCTCCCTTGGCACCAAAGAGGAAACAAGCACGCTGCGCACTCTGGCGCCCGCCTGGCGCCCGTCTGATCCAGGTCGTCATGGATCACATCACGAGTACCTCATGAGGTTTTTCCCGCCTTGATATCTGCGCAGATCGCGAGGCAGCCTGGTGAGGCCGCTCCTGAGGATGTCTTGCGTCGTCCGCCTCGCGATGCTTGGCCCCTCGCAAGGGTCTTGTATGCCTTGTCGATGAAGATGGGCCATACAGGCCCGCTAGCAAAGCCATGTCGTGGCCGCAGGCAGGCAAGTCTGGGGACCCCCGTTCCCAGAACACCGACAATGGGAATACAATGTAATGCATACGCCGCTCCATGGTGTGCGAAGTGGCCCCCCTCCCGTCATTCCAGATTGTATTCCAGAGGAAGATAACTGTTCAGATGGGGATTCAGAGGGAGCTGACCACTCTTATTTACCACCTGAGGTGTTTGCTCTAATCTGGCATGCTGATGTTGGTCATATCATGCATATGGCGCCTTGCATTGCTTACATTATTCATCTTATATGTCATCAGCTTATTTTAGATTTGCTTTGTGTGAATGCCACCTGTTTGGTTTCTATATCATACTCCCACCGTTCCTAAATATTTGTCTTTTTAGAGATTTCAACAAGTGACAACATAGGAGGAAAATGAGTGAATCTACTCTCTAAAATATGTCTATTTACGCTCGTATGTAGTAGTCCATTTGAAATATCTAAAAGGACAAATATTTAGGAACGGAGGAGTATATGGGAATTATGCAATGCCATGTTTTTTAGCCAGTTATCATATATGTGAATTATGCACCACCATGTAGCTAGGCATCATATGTGTGAATTATCTCATACCATCTGTTTTTTCATTACGTATTCCATTTGTCGAAAATCTGTGTATATTGAACTACTCTTCATGTGTATCAACCATTTGAGCCGGTTATGGAAAAATCAGGAGTGAAAAGAAGGTCTTCAGAGCAGGCAATGGTACATGTTGAAGCATATATCTCGATGGTTACAGGGAGCTCCTCAGAGGAGGATTCAGAGATAGATGACCAGTCGTATCCCCCCCCCCCCGAGGTGCAATGCTCTAACTTGGCAAGGTTATATTGCTCATATCATGCATACGGTGTCTTGCATTGCCATGCCATCTGCTTAGATTAGACATGCTTTGTGTTAATGCCTCCTGTTTGCTTTCTATATCAGATATGTGAATTATGCAATGCCATGTTTTTCAGCCAGTTATCGTATATGTAAATTATGCACCGCTATGTAGCAAGGCATCATATATGTGAATTATCGCATGCCATCTTTTTTCATTACGTATTCCATTTGTCGACAATCTGTGTATATTGAACTACTCTTCATGTGTATCAGCCATTTGAGCCGGTTATGGAAAAATCAAGAGTGAAAACAAGGTCTTCAGAGTAGGCAATGGTACCTGTTGAAGCATATATCTCAATGGTTACAAGGAGCTCCTCAGATGAGGATTTAGAGACAGATGACCAGTCCTATATCCCACCTGAGGTGTATGCTCTAAGTTGCAATGTTTATATTTCTCATATCATGCATATGGTGTCTTGCATTGCTTAGTTTAGACATCATATGCACAATATTGAATTCCATCTGCTTAGTTTAGAGATCATACATGCGAGTGCCAGCTGCTTAGTATATGAATCAATTATGTCAATTATATCATGCCATCCTGTATACTTAGACAACATTTATGTGAATTATTTCATACCAACCTATTTTAGAAAGACATTGATACGTCTCCAACGTATCTATAATTTTTGATTGCTCCATGCTACTTTATCTACTGTTTTGGACCATATTGGGCTTTATTTTCCACTTTTATATTATTTTTGGGACTAACCTATTAACAGGAGGCCCAGCCCAGAATTGCTGTTTTTTTTTTTGCCTATTTCAGTGTTTCGAAGAAACGGAATATCAAACGGAGTCCAAACAGAATGAAACCTTCGGGAACGTGATTTTCTCACCGAACGTGATCCAGGAGACTTGGACCCTACTCCAAGAAATGTGAGGCGGTCACGAGGTGGGGCGCCCCCTAGGCGCGCCCTGCCTCGTGAGCCTGTTGCTCCACCGACATACTCCTTCCTCCTATATATACCTCATGCCCCCAAACGATCAGAATAGGAGCCAAAACCTAATTTCACCGCCGCAACTTCCTGTATCCATGAGATCCCATCTTGGGGCACATTAGGAGCTCCGTAGAAGGGGCATCCACCACGGAGGGCTTCTACATCATCACCATAGCCCCTCCGATGAAGTGTGAGTAGTTTACTTCAGACCTTGGTCCATAGCTAGTAGCTAGATGACTTCTTCTCTCCTTTTGGATCTCAATACAATGTTCTCCCCCTCCCTCGTGGAGATCTATTCGATGTAATCTTCTTTTTGCGGTGTGTTTGTTGAGACCGATGAATTGTGGGTTTATGATCAAGATTATCTATGAACAATATTTGAATCTTCTCTGAATTCCTTTATGTATGATTGGTTATCTTTGCAAGTCTCTTCGAATTATCTGTTTTGGTTTGGCCAACTAGATTGGCAGTTCTTGCAATGGGAGAAGTGCTTAGCTTTGGGTTCAATCTTGCGGTGTCCTTTCCCAGTGATAGAAGGGGCAGCAAGGCACGTATTGTATTGTTGCCATCGAGGATAACAAGATGGGTTTTTTTTTCAATTGCATGAATTTATCCCTCTACATCATGTCATCTTGCTTAAGGCGTTACTCTGTTTTTAACTTCATAATCTAGACGCACGCTGGATAGCGGCCGATGAGTGGAGTAATAGTAGTAGATGCGGTGAGTCGGTCTACTTGTCTCGGACGTGATGCCTATATACATGATCATACCTAGATATTCTCATAACTATGCTCAATTCTGTCAATTGCTCAACAGTAATTTGTTTACCCACCGTAGAATACTTATGCTCTTGAGAGAAGCCACTAGTGAAACCTATGGCCCCCGGGTCTATTCTCATCATATCAATCTCCATTACTTTAATACTTGCTTTATTTTTACTTTGCCTTTTACTGTTCACTTTGCATCTCTATATCAAAAATAGCAAAAAATATTATTTATCATCTCTATCAGATCTCACTCGTAAGTAAGTGACCGTGAAGGGATTGACAACCCTTAATCGCGTTGGTTGCGAGGAGCTATTGTTTTGTGCAGGTACGAGGTACTTGTGCGTAGCCTCCTACTGGATTGATACCTTGGTTCTCAAAAACTGAGGGAAATACTTACGCTACTTTGCTGCATCATCCTCTCCTCTTCGGGGAAAACCAACGCAAGCTCAAGACGTAGCAAACATCGTATAGTTTTGTCATGTCATCATGTTTAGGTACTCATCATATGTAGAATTATGCCATTATATCATGTTAAGTTATCCATCATATATCTGAAACGGTGTCATGCTATCCTGTTTAGTTAGGCATCATATATGTGAAATTGTGTCATGATGTCCTGTTTGCTTAGACAACATATATGTGAATTACCACATCTGTCTATCATACAATGTCTGTACGTTCAATTTCTTTTCTTGTTTATCAGCCATTTGAATTGGAGGGGGTGATGGCAGTATCTAACGGAGCAAAAACCCGTTCTTCACAAAAGACAGTGCTACCCATCGATGCAGATAGAACCATGGTTGTACTGGCCCACAAACTTGCCCCACCACACATTATCGAGACTCTTCCAGATTGCACACTTACACCTTTGGGCAGAGAACCAGCTACAACCCATCTAACCCCAACCCCAGCGGATAGTAACCCACTTCTAGTTGACAAAGCACCATGTCCACCATAGAGTACCCCCACACGAGAAGTTCGTAAAGCAACTGCAGTGCCCAAAGCATGAAGACCACCACAGCGAACCCAAACTCCACATTTAAATCAGAAGAGCAACTGTTCTCAGGTCAGATTCCGTAGCTATGGTTCATACTCCTTTGCTATTGCATCCGTGCATTTACTCATACCAACTAGTTTCGAATATGAAGGATCCAATTGAAACTCCAATGGCGCAACAGGTATGTTTTAAACCTATTTATTTAACTGGATTGCTGTTCTAACTTCTTGCTCTATGTTGATTTGAGTTTCAGTTGTATAAGCAATTATGTTCTCATGTGATGCACATTACAAGTGTTGCCAATGCTGTTTAGTTTATCACACTTATATTCTGTCTATGTTGTTGTGTCTTCAAAATATATGAGTTGAACAGTGTCTCTATCTTGATTTGGCAACATAAACTAGAATGATATGGACAATACAGTGACCATAGTACATAGATATATGTTTGTTTCATGCTATTATCCTGTCCACCTTTCTACTGAATCGGTTTTCCAAAAGTGAGTTTGGTATACTACATGCTAAACCTGTGATGTGTTTGCTTGTTTCTTTTGTAGTATGCGAACAGAATATTGGAGAAGAGCACCGCACTATGCAATGGTAGAGAAAGTAATGCAGATAAGGTTCAAGATAGTGAGACAACCCTGCTAGTTTCCAACAAAGGTGATAAAAACGATCTTGTAGACAGTGATAAAACCCCACAGTCCTGCTTTAATCTAGTGTTTGAGTTATTGGCCAGTACCGCTGGCAGAAGCTCTTCGACCTCGCTGCCTGAATCACTTCGGATTCTTCAGTCTCAGCTACAAGCTAAAAGGCATCAGTCAGCTGTGTCGTGGCAAGAAGCCGAAGGAATGAGGAAGTCCCTGCAAAATTCAGATGCATACTTTCTTGTGCAACAGCAAGCGCTGGAGGATTTAAGCACCAAACAAGAGAAAGTTAATAAGCTTGCTAAGAATCTTGCCAGCATTATGGGTACCCATGATATTGTTTCTTGAGCTCTTCTGAAGTGGTTTCAGTTCTGGACTTGTTTTGTTGCGGCGTTTATTTGCACTGGTCGCCAACTTTGACGACCAGTGTATGTGATATGCTGCTTTGTTCCCTATATTTGCAATGGTAGCGTACTTTGATGCCTAGTGGATGTGATATTGTAATAGCCGTGCTAGCCTAGCGTAAGTTGCTTGCTTAATTAGTTCCTTGTTGTTTTGTTTATTTGTTTGCTTGTAGTCAGTGCAGTTCTTTTTCCGCGGTTTGCTAGTGGCTGCAATAACCTATTTTTTAAAACTAGCCCACAATAACCATGAGCTACATATTTACTGTAGTTACCATGGGCCTCCTACAGGTTGTAGAAACAATGAGCCTTCTAAGTGCCATAGAAACAATGGGTGTTCTACGGGTCGTAGCATCAATGGGCCTTCTACGTGCCGTATGATCGATAGGCCAAACATGGGCCACTAACAGACCACATTATGGGCCGTAAATGGGCTAGATTTGGAATCGTCCGTTCATGGGCTGACAATAACGGGCTGTCGTTAATCGACCGTATTGGACGACGCTATGAAAATGGCCCAAAGGATTAACGGGCTGCAAACGGGCCGATTGTAACAGCGGGCTGAATTTGGCCCAGAAGCAGAAAAGGCCAATAATGGGCCGTAAGTAACCGAATGCTGGAAATGAGCCCAAGAATAAATGGGCTCTGAAAAGGCCAAAAGATAACACGGGTTGGAAACGGCCCAATGGAATAATGGGTCGTTAATGGGTATAAAGGGGTACACTGTTCATTGCGGGCCAGATTTACCACGGGCCGTTAATGGGCCAAGAGTTACAAATGGCCTCGTATGGGCCGAGAGACATCATGGGCCATACATGAGCCGGAAGTTACAACAGGCTGGAATCATATTAGACGACCCAGATGAAACTACTGGGCTTAATTCCGATAGGCTGTGACGGGCTGTGAGTTAGCGGGCCGTAAATGGGCTATATAGGAACAGGCTTTCCGTGGACTGGCCCGTTACCTTTTGACCAAGTCAAACGGGCCGGCCTTTTCACCGGAATGAGCCTCTGTTGGGCCGTGACATATGTCAATGTATCATAGGCGTCTTTTGTCCAATGAGTGGATGACATATGTCCGAATGTTGAGCCAACACGTGTTTCCTCCGGCCAATGAGAATTTTACATGTGGAAAATCCCCATTAGTCCCGGCTGTTAACGGGTTATCGTATCCAAAATCGGACCCGGTAGCTTAACGGCAAGCCGTTTCGGTCGATGCCACGTGTCGGTCACCCTTGACGAAAGCACATCTATGACGCGCGATTTATCGTCATGGAAGTGGACACTTCCGTGATGATAATTTTGGTAATGTCATGGAACACTTCTACGATAGCACAGAGGTATGACTATCTTGATTCTGTCATAAAATCGTCATGGATGTACATGCATGACAGAAAACGTGACCTACTATGACAAACACGTATCATCACGGAAGTGTCTTTTTTTGTAGTGATGTATGATGTACGTACAACCCTGAAAAGTTTCAACTCCAAATTCGACCTACACTAATAGAAACGAAAAGACAAAATCTAATGCAATGAATGTCAAATTAATATTCACGCAAAGTTGACAATATTCACATCCAAATTTTTCTTTTTTGAATCTCTATCTATTCATCGATTTTCATGCCAATCATGGTAAAAGGGCACGCTATTTTGTTTTTTGATTAGAAAATTTATAAGAAAATCATAGGAGTAACAAGTCTATATGATTTCTCCCTTTGGATTGATGTTTCTATCCATGCCCTTGTATGTTTAGTTCATTTCCTATGATAATTAGTTTGAATGAACTTTATTTCTCATCTCAATCATGGTAAAAGGGCATGTTATTTTGATTTTTTTTATTTTGAATGTATAGAAAAATCATAATAGTAGAAAATCTAGATGTGACAGAGTCCTCGATTAGGGGGTGCTCTGCATGTCGGCTGCCCATCCTTTGGGTTGGGCCGAGCACCCCCCTCCCCCAAGCCTATCACTGGTGGGCCACGCCCGCATATAATAGAAGCTTCAGGAAGGAATGACCCGAAGACTTGTCGTATTGTCCAAGGTATATAGAGATAATCCTCGACACGTTTACTACTTAGGTACGACTGACCATGTGTAAACCCTAGGCACCCTCGTACCTATATAAGTTGAGGTGCCAGGGCCGTAGAGGGGGGATTCATTCACATACGATCTCGTGGTAGACCACCTGTACTTTGTATCCCATCCACAATTAATACAAATAATGCATGACATAGGGTTTTACCTCTTCGGGAGGGCCTGAACCTGGGTAAACCTCATGTCCCTTGTGTCATTATTACCATCTAGTCAAGACTACCAGATCACCTCCCCCCCCCCCCCTTACCTGAGATCCGCTGGATTTAGCCCTGACATTGGTGGCTATGCAGGTCCCTCTAGGAAATTGAAGCACTCGATGGCATCGACCACCAATGATAAGGTCAGCGCCGATGTAGCCTCTGCATCGCATCTCAGCTTAATCAGGCTACCAGAGAAGATCAAAACTCCAACCGTTGATCGGGTCATAGAGCCCGAAGGTTCAGACGCTGTCATGGTTTCTCCCACCATGACATTAGATCTGGACGAAGAGCGGCAGGATATATGTCCGCCCAAGTGCCAAGGATCTACTCGCCTGCAGATGGAAACTACAACTCGTCGGGCCAAGCCTAGAGATCAGATCCGGTGATACAATACTGTGGCATGACAAGACAAGCGGGGTTCCGCTGAAATTACCATGGACGACACTAGATCAACCCCGGGAGAACTTATTGAAGGCACCGATGCCAGATCAGATAGGGATGAAATCTTCAATCCCACCCACCTCCTATGTCGAATACTGCCAAGATAAATCAGGACCAACTGACATATGGGATCTAGCCCTCATCGTACAAAAGGCGGGAGAAATGACCCGAGAATTCTGGACACGATTTTTGTTCATGAAGATCCAAATCCCAGACCGCACAGATCAAGAGGCATCAGGAACCTTCTGTTACAACACCCTCGACGAAGGGATGATGAGAGAGCTCTTCCGGCATCGGCTGCAGACGTTTACCGAACTCTCCAACCTAGTCGCTCAAGGTTGTCAGAATTGTGATTTTGAATCGGATCGGAGCTCCGATGGTATGATCGCAAATCGTAGAATCTTCACTATCAGGATCGTAGAAACGTAGATTCTATATACTAAAATCGTAGAATCATATGGGTTAGTTTGGATCATAAAGTTGTAGAATCATATAACAGAATCGCGATTCTGACAACCTTCGCTTACTACTGCAGCATGGAGGACGCCTCGAGAGCCAATCAATGGCGCCATAAAGCCAACTCGGAATTATTCGAGGTCTAAGAAGAGAGCAGGAGCCCGCGCTGCAATCAATAATCCAACACTACAAAGGAAAAGCCTAGCAACCGCGTGGGGTAAAGACTTAGTAGTTGCGCGGGGACCCATGCTACTGCTAGCATGCTAGAACTAACGAGCAGTAGCACGGGGTACGACCCCGTGCTACTGCTACTTCTGGTAGTAGCAGCGCAGGTCCAAACCGTGCTAAAGCTAGTTACCTCTAGTGCGGGGCTAGACCCGACGCTACTACTAAGTATATGTAGCAGCAGCGCCGGACCCACGCCGTTGCTACGCTCTTACACCGCTCCACAACTAAATTTTCTCTAGTTTTTTTCTTCTGCCAACACATACATAGTATTTATATAGGTTTTATACAATATACACATACACATACAATCAAACTATATGCGACAACAATCACCATAGTGCTCCAACATAGTCACATCATCATCATCATCATCATGCATGATACATCTCCAATGTATCTACAATTTATGAAGTATTAGGCCAACTCCAACGCGCGACCCCAAACGGACGTCCGGTTTGTCCGTTGTTCGTCCATTTGGAGCAGAAAACGTACACGGCCATCCGCTTGCGGTCGTGCGGGCATCGGTGCGGCCAACGGGCACGCCTCGCCCCAAAATGTCCGGGGTCGTGGGCTTCAAATTTTTGCCCAATAAAAAGAAAATAAACTTGCAAACGTGCAAAAAAAAAGAATATACACATAAAACGTCCATACGCCCATACGACCATAGTACCAAATTTCAACGCACGTCTTAATTAAACTAAAACTTAATAAGAAGACATAAAAAGTAGATAAAGGCCTGTCGCCGTTGGCCGCCGTCGTCTTCAGGAGTTGCCGTCGTCGTTGCTGCAGTGGTTGATGTAGGCCGGTGGCAGCCACAGGTGGGCTGGCGGCCCCTGCCAGACCGGAGGCGACGGTGCCGCCTGCACCGGTGGCGCCTGCACCACCTCCTCATGCGGCTCCTACTCCTGCTCTGTCGAGCGCGGTGGCGTTGCTGACCATGGGCCGACTCCCATCGAGTCGGCCATTTCCGGCGCCGTGTAGGACCAGCTCCAGCGCTGGCCCACCAGACGAGGGTCCCACATGGCGAGGGGCAGCTCCTCGTGCACCACCTCCTTAACGGCAATGTCCAGCTCTAGGATGGCCACATCGCCGGCCGCAGATAGATCCAATGCGGTTTCGAGGCCATCCCATTGCCGCTCGTCGTGCATGTTCATGGAATCCTCCATGACACGCTTCATGAGCCGGGCCTCCTCCTCGTCGGTCATGCATGGCGCCGGTGGAGGGGCGGGAGATGGCGAAGGCGACGGCGTCGGCGAGATTCCGCACACACGCCTACGAGCGCGCGCATGCGGCGGCCTATCTACACGAGCCTGACGTGTCGGCCGTTAAAGTAGGTCCGCCGACGCAGGTCGTGCGCGTTGTGGAACCAAGTGTCCCATAGATGCGAGTCAAAGCCGTACCTAGAG
Organism: Aegilops bicornis; assembly: GCA_021605145.1. Classification (NCBI taxonomy): domain Eukaryota; kingdom Viridiplantae; phylum Streptophyta; class Magnoliopsida; order Poales; family Poaceae; genus Aegilops; species Aegilops bicornis. Next base: position 500,572,183 of record CM038673.1, read on the forward strand.
TCCCGCGGCAAATCCGATGGCAGCAGTTGGCAGTGACGGTGGATCTCTTTGCGGCGGGTGCGGCCCCTCACCGGCACCACCAGGATTGGCACGCGATCCATGGAGAGATGCCAGTTGTTTAGCAAATGAACATCACTCCACGGGAGCGGCGTGGATGTCTCCCAGTACTGGCGGCAGACGTCGACGGGGACGTTCATCGTGTTGCGCTGGCCTGCCTCCGGCGGCACGAGCTGAAAGGCCGGTAGTGGGGGCGGGGGAGGTGGCGGAGATGGCAGGGATGGTGTGCTTGTGGCGTGGACCTGCTAGAGTGGCAGCGGCGGCCAGACGAGGAGCCGGCCTTGTGGTTGTGCTTCCCATTGCCGCTGATCCAATGCCAGCCCATGGCGCCGGCGGGGAGGTGCAGTGGGGCTCGCTAGGGTTTGCTCGCTTGTGTCGGGGCTCAAGGAGGCCGGCCGGCCGGGAAGTGGAAAATGTGGACTGGCTGGTCCATGGCTTCCAATTTAAGAAGGACGATGACCGCAATGCGTGTGGCTGACAGCCGGGGCCCGGCGCGTGTGTGCATTTACTTTGGGCGGTGGTGGTAGTTGGGCGGCCGCCACACGTCCCCGAGGCGGATGACTCGCAATCGTGTGCCCGTCCGTTCGGCGTCCGTGTGGACGCAAACCGAACGCATGTTTGCGCCAGAAATGGGGCGGGTCGGACGGCAAACAGACAAAATTTGAGGATGCGACCGCGCGTTGGGCTGTGTCATCTGTCCGTTTTGGCCCAAACGGACATGGGCGGACAGGATGGGGTCGCGCATTGGAGTTGGCTTGTATGCCATGTTTACAACAATTTTTTATATGGTTTTGGTATGATCTGAATGAAACTAACCCGGACTGGCGTTGTTTTCAGCAGAACTACCATGATGTGTTTTTTTGTGCAGAAATAAAAGTTCTCGGAATGTGCTGAAAATTTGTGGTGATTTTTATGGACCAAACGAGACACATGGAGCACCGGAGTTGGACCAGGAAGTGGCTGTGGGAACCACAAGCCTGGGGGTGCACCCCCAAGCTTGTGGGCCCCTCGGGCACCTCCCCTGACGTGAAACCCATGCTGAAAATTCCTATATATTGGAAAACCTCCGAAACTTAACCTAGACGAGAAGTTCCGCCGCCGCAAGCATCTGTATCCACGAACACCATCTTCATCATCCCGGCGGTCTCCATGACGAGGAGGGAGTAGTTCACCCTCGGGGCTAAAGGTATGTACCAGTAGCTATGTGCTTGATCTCTCTCTCTCTCTCTCTCTCTCTCTCTCTCTCTCTCGTCTTCTTGATTTGGCACGATCTTAATGTACCACGAGCTTTGTTAATATAGTTGGATCATATGGTGTTTCTCCCTCTCTATCTTGTCCTGATGAATTGAGATTTTACCTTTGAGGTTTCACTATTATCAGACTGAATACTTGTTGAATTTGAGAACACTTGATGTATGTCTTGCATATGAATAACCGTGGTGACAATGGGGTATTATATTGATTCACCTTATGTATGTTTTGGCACTCAACTCGCAGATTCCCGAGGTGACATTGGGGTAATCTATGCATAGGGGTTGATGCACGTTTTCGTCATACTTTCTCCGGTAGAAATCTTGGGGCACTCTTTGAAGTTCTTTGTGTTGGATTGAATATTATGAATCTGAAGTTGTTTGATGCATATCAAATAATCAACTCACGGATAGTTGTGGTGACAATGGAGTACTAGGTGACATTAGAGTTTGTTGATGTGTATCATATGGTGTTATTTTAGTACAAGCTCTAGGGCTGTTTGTGACACTTATAGGAATAGCTCAATAGATTGATCGAAAAGGATAACTTTGAGGTGGTTTCCCTACAAACAATTTCATCTTATGTTCTCCACTAGATAAGAACTTTGGAGTTATTCTTTGTCGCACATTGAGGGATTGTTATACGATTCAATTATGTTAGCACTGTTGAGGGATTGCACTAGTGAAAGTATGAACCCTAGGCCTTGTTTCTAAGTATTGCAATATCGTTTGTGCTCCGTTTTATCACTTGCTACCTTGTTGTTTTTATTTTCAGATTACAAAAACCTATGTCTACTATCCATACTACAATTGTATCACCATATTTTCACCGAACTAGTGCACCTATACAATTTACCGTTGTATTGGGTGTGTTGGGGACACAAGGGATTTCTTGTATTTGATTGCAGGGTTGTTTGAGAGAGACCATCTTCAACCTACGCCTGCCACAGATTGATAAACCTTAGGTCATCCACTTGAGGGAAATTTGCTGCTATCCTACAAAACTCTGCGCTTGAAGGCCCAACATGAGTCTACAAGAATAAAGTTGTGTAGTAGACAGCAATCCAACATACACATACACATGTTCCAACATACACATGTTCATCTTCATCATCATAGTGCTTCAACATACACATGTTCATAATCTATCTAAACTATGATATGATCACATACAAGAGAAGAGCAGTCACTATGAGCAAGAACGGGATTATGAAGTAGTTCTTGAACCGGTTCTGATTCCTCTCTCACCCTATCGTGTACCTCAAGTAACTAGCTTCTGCTTGGCCTCTACTTTGAAACTCTTTGTGGCTACTGCCCGGGAAGTGGTCGAGTAGGGCCTGACACTCTGGCCACTCGTAGTACACTCGTGGAACCCTCCCTATGTACAAGGCATAACACTTCTTCGCCATCGATGATCTATATCCCTAACAGAAATGCATCGTCATCAGGCTAATTCATCGATAATATGCAACATAATATACTTGAGCAACACGAAGAGAAAGAGTTAGCAAATAGAATCAACATATAGTAAACATAATTAACAAAGTTCATCGTACCCAAACTAATTAACTAAAGCGCTGCGCAAGTTCAGGAGGAACGTTTACATCACAAAGTTTCGTCCTACAGAAAGTACTAATTCAAACGGACGCATCATCATAGTCATCGTTAATCACTACACGTTCCATCCGTCCATATCCGGGAGGATGCACCCTAGCTTCATGAAAGGCGTCATGTCCTGACGCTGTAGGCCTATCCGGGTTTGAACGTCAGCCGACGATTGTGGGCCGCCGTAGAACATCGCATTATCTTTGACGACGTCTTTGATGATGATCGCCGCAATGTCTAGCTGGATGCGATATAGGTCATTTCTGAGTTTATGATCCGGTTCGGCTCCTAAGGCTTCGACCCATTTGCAGATATGGGTATCAACTATAGATGGCATGCGAAGTTTTTGGCGATCCCTTCTAAACTCCAGCATGTGATGGATGACATAGAATCCATCCTTCGTACTTGCTGCCACTTGCTGGATACAGCAGAAGTTAGTTTTATGGCCATAACACGGCATGCCCTTCATTTGTTTCTTGATCTTGATGTGGCCACTCCTCATGCCGAAGCCTAGGGGAGCATGATACAGAACACTCATTATGTGTGTGCAGTCTTTCTTCTATGTGTTTTTGGACGAGTCCAAATATAGAGCGTGGGAGACTTGCAGGTAAAGAATGATAAGGACGACATGCCCCTTGCTGCGCAAAATAAATGTACCTTAAATTAGCCTCCATACGTGAAAAGGAATGATTAAAATGTACTAAACGATGTGTTATAGCGGCTATCCGGGTATGAATTACGCGGGGTGGTAACGCATGAAAATCATTTCCTTGTCCTTATTTATTAACATGAAGTCTTTGATTTACTTCCTCACAGCTTCACATTCCACGTCGATGTGTCCCAACAAGCCCTCATGCATGTAGTAGGGGTCCGCTACCGCGATATGCGAGATTTTCTCTTTCTCGATGATGTAGTTCATATGTAGTGCAAAAAGGCGGACACACGTAAAATCAAGCCGCCTCATGAGATACATCTCAAAGATGTGAACAAACAGTAGGAAGAACATATCCGCGGGGTAAGTATCGACGTAGCACCTGCTCATCGGCACATGAACCATGGAAAGTGGGCATCATGGATCCTTCGAGAGGAGAATGCTCTTCTCTATCGAGAACACATGGTCATGCAGTCTCCTTAGATCCCCCGATATGACCTCGAGTGATTTTAGCGATAGCATCAGGTGCCTGCAACATGGAGTAACAACACATCAACGATGGGTACACTATCCGCAACCCGGATCACTGATATGTCTCCGTCGTATCTATAATTTTTGATTGTTTCATACCATTATTTACAACTTTCACATACTTTTGGCAACAATTTATATGTTTTCCTTAGACTAACATATTGATCCAGTGACCTGTGCTAGTTCCTGGTTGTTGCATGTTTTTTTTTGCAGAAAATCCTTATCAACAAAGTCCAAACGCGACAAAGTTTTACAAAGATTTATTTTTGGAATATATGTGATTTTTGAGAAAAGAAATAATTGTGAGACGATGCTTGAGAGTCACGAGCTCACATAGCGCGCCCTGGGGGGTAGGGCGCGCCGGGTGAGCTTGAGACTCCCTTGCAAGTTGGTTGGGGCCCTTCTTTCGCGCATGAAAGATAATATGCAGGGGGAAATCCCCTCACAATTTCAACCCAATTGGAGTTACGGATCTCTGGAAATATAAGAAATATTATTCGATCGGAATACAAGAATGCAAAACAGAAGAGAAACATAGAGAGAGATCCATTCTCGGAGGGGCTCCTGCCCTCCGGGAGCCATGGAGGCCATGGACCAGAGGGGAAACCCTCCTCCCATCTAAGGGGGGCCAAGGAAGAATAAGAAGAAGAAGAAGAAGAAGAAGGGGGCTCTCCCCCCCTCATTCCTGGTGGTGCCGAAGCGCCGCCAGGCAATCATCATGTGACGGTGATCTGCACCAACAACTTTGTTATCTTCATCAACACCTCCATCACCTTCCCTCATCTATATTCAGCGGTCCACTCTCCCGCAACCTACTGTACCCCCTACTTGAACATGGTGCTTTATGCTTCATATTATTATCCAATGATGTGTTGCCATCCTATGATGTTTCAGTAGATTTTTGTTGTCCTATGGGTAATTTGTAAATTGCTATGATTGGTTTAAATTGCTTGTGGTTATGTTGTTGTCCTTTGGTTACCATCATATGAGAGCGCGTGTGGATTACACCATAGGGCTGGTTGTACGTTGATAGGACTATGTATTGGAGGGCAAGAGTGACAGAAAGTTCTTCCTACCATAGAAATTGAGTCATACGGGATTGAAGGGGGACCAATATATCTTAATGCTATGGTTGGGTTTTACCTTAGTGAACTTTAGTAGTTGCGGATGCTTGCTAATAGTTCCAATCACAAGTGCATAGAATTCCAAGTAAGGGATGACATGCTAGCAGTGGCCTCTCCCACATAAAAACTTGCCATCGGTCTAGTAACTTAGCCAATTGCTTAGGGACAATTCCACAGATCCGATCACCACTTTTCCACACTCGCTATACTAACTTAATTGTAATTTTATTAAAACAACACCTAACTTTTATATTCACATTCTTTACTATATTGCAAACCTATCCCACTACGCCTACAAAGTACTTCTAGTTTTATTACTTGTTTGTAGGTAAAGCAAACGTTGGTGTGCATAGAGTTGTATCAGTAGTCGATAGAAATTGAGAGAATATTAATTCTACCTCTAGCTCCTCGTTGGGTTCGACACTCTTACTTATTAAAAAAGGCTACAAGCGATCCCCTATACTTCTGTGTTATCAAGACCTTTTTATGGAGCCGTTGCCGGGGAGCAATAGTGTGGGGTGAATATTCTCATGTGTGCTTGGTTGCTTTATCACTAAGTACTTTTTATTTTCTGTTCTAAGTTGTTTTATATCTTTAGTTATGGATATGTGATACGTCTTCAACGTACCTATAATTTTGATTGTTCCATGCTATTATATTATCCATCTCGGATGTTTTATATGCATTAATATGCTATTTTATATCATTTTTTGGGACTAACCTATCAACCTAGTGCCCGGTGCCAGTTGCTGTTTTTTCCTTGTTTTTGACTTGTTTTTGCAGAAAATAAATACCAAACGGAGTCCAAATGGAGCGAAACTTTTTGACGATTTTTCTTGGACAACAAGACACCCATGAAGCTTTGGGAAGACGCCAGAAGACCCACAAGGGGGCCACAAACCCTAGGGGCGCGCCCCAGGGGGGCGCGGTCAGGGGGCTTGTGGGCCTTCCGAGGCTCTCCTAACCCTAACTCCAGCTCTATAAATACCATACCAAATATTCCCCCTACGTCAGAGGTCGCACCAAATATACTTCTCCACCGTCGCTGTCGGTGTTCTGGGAACAAGGGTACCCAGAATTGCCTACTGGCGGCCTATGGCGTGGCTCCATCGACGGCCTGGTACGGCCCATCTACGACACCTTCAAGACAAGAACCTCGCGAGGGGCCAAGCCTCGCGAGGCGGGCGACGTCAGGACCTCCGGAGGGAGCGACCTCCCTGGGCTGGTTCGTGAGGAGCGGAGATTTCTATGCAGGTGCCCACCTCATGAGGTTGAGATGACGCAAGCCATGACGACCAAGGCCAGGCGGGCCCTAGCGGGTGCAAAGGAGCCGGTTTCCTCTTTGGTGCTAAGGAGGCAAGCGCGGGCGCAGGGTCCTGAGGATTCAGCCAAAGGTTTCCATTCCCGCGGAACAAGACCAAGACCGCCAGGACAGCAGGATGGATGTCATCGCCGAGCCCACCGCAGCGTCATGACCAGAAGCTTTGCAGGCAAAGACCACCTTTCATCAGGATAGGATGTACTACTTGCCCCCCTTCAAAATTGGCCACTGTAGGATCCCTTCCCGCCTACGTTTTGGGGGAAGAGGACTGAGGCCACTATAAATATAGCTTAGCCACCACCATAGGAAGGGGAGAGCTCCCGCTGGATCAGATCCACACCTCACTAGCTCACACCGCCACCAGAGCAGACCTCCTGAGGTGGTTCTTCCTTTGTACTAGTTCATCCACAGCCCCTCGAGAGGCCAATCCACCACAAAGCAGGAGTAGGGTCTTACACCGCAAGGTGGCCCGAACCTGGGTAAACTGTTGTGTCCCTCTTCTTTCTTGTTCATTGAGCTAGGCACTGGGTGTGACGAACTGGTTGGCTGGAGAGGTTGATTCTTCGCAAACGCCCCAGAGTTCAAACCTTTCTTGGGTCTGCGGAGCCCCGAATCCGACAGTCGCAAGCTTTTGTTCTCGTGAGATCCCATATTTGGGCCTTTTCCAGCACTCCGCTGGAGGGGGATTCGATCACGGAGGGCCTCTACACCAACCTTGCTGCCCTTCCGATGATGTGTGAGTAGTTGACCACAGACCTATAGATTCATATCTAGTATCTATATGAATTTTTCTCTCTCTTTGATCTTCAATACAATGTTCTCCTCGATGTTCTTGGAGATCTATTTGATGTAATCTTCTTTTGCGGTTTGTTTGTTGAGATCTGATGAATTTTGGATTTATGATCAGATTATCTTTGAATATTATTTGAGTCTTTTTTGAACTCTTTTATGCATGATTAATATAGCTTGTATTTCTCTCTGATCTATCGATTTGGTTTGGCCAACTAGATTGGTTTTTCTTGCAACGGGAGAGGTGCTTTGTGATGGGTTCAATCTTGTGGTGTCCTCACCCAGTGACAGTAGGGGTAGGGAGGAACGTATTTGTATTGTCAACATTAAGGATAAAAAGATGGGGTTTTACCATATTGATTGGATCTATCCCTCTACATCATGTCATCTTGCTTAAGGCGTTACTCCGTTATTGTTAACTTAGTACACTAGATGCATGGTGGATAGCGGTTGATGTGTGGAGTAATAGTAGTACATGCAGGCAGGAGTCGGTCTACTTGTCATGGACGTGATGCCTATATTCATGATCATTGCCTTAGATATCGTCATAACTATGCGCTTTTCTATCAATTGCTCAACAGAATTTGTTTACCCACCGTATGCTTTCTTCAAGAGAGAAGCCTCTAGTGAAGCCTATGGCACACGGGTCTAATTTCCATCATATTATTTTTAGATCTATAAAACCAAAAACCCAAAAATACCTTGCTGCAATTTATTCATATTTACTTTTTTAAACTTTTTACTTATATTTTATATCTATCTCTGTTAGATCTCACTCTTGCAAGTGACCGTGAAGGGATTGACAACCTTTTTCGCGTTGTGTGCAAGTGTTTGTTAGTTTGTGCAGGTGCATCTATTAGGGACTTTCTTGTACCTCCTACTGGATTGATACTTGATACTTCTCTTCTACTTCTTGAGCTTGCATTCATTTTTCCCTTGAAGAGGAAAGGGTGATGCAGTAAAGTAGAGTAAGTATTTCCCTCAGCTTTTGAGAACCAAGGTATCAATACAGTAGGAGACAACGCGCAAGTCACTGAATACCTGCACAAACAAACACCAACTTGCATCCAACGCGATAAAGGGTTTGTCAATACCTTCACGGTTATTTGCAAAGTGAGATCAGATAGGGATGGATAAATAATAAAGTAATATTTTTGGTAATTTTGGTTTATGGAACGGAAAGTAAAAGATTGCAAAGGAAGTAAATACAAAACTAAAATTGTAGATCAGAAACTTATATGATGGAAATAGACCCGGGGGCCATAGGTTTCACTAGAGGCTTCACTCAAGATAGAAAATATTACGATGGGTGAACGAATTACTGCCGAGCAATTGATAGAAAAGCGCAAATTTATGACGATATCTAAGGCAATGATCATGAATATAGGCATCACGTCCATATCAAGTAGACCAACTCTTGCCCGCATCTACGACTATTACTCCACACATCGAGCGACTCCTACCTGCATCTAGAGTATTAAGTTCATAGAACAGAGTAACGCATTAAGTAAGATGACATGATGTAGCGGGATAAACTCAAGCAATATGATGAAAACCTCATCTTGTTATCCTCGAGGACAACAATACAATACGTGTCGGTTCCCCTTCTGTCACTGGGATCGAGCACCGCAAGATTGAACCCAAAGTTAAGCACTTCTCCCCTTGCAAGAAAAACGAATCTAGTTGGCCAAACCAAATCGATAGTTCGAAGAGACTTGCAAAGATATCAAATCATGCATATAAGAATTTAGAGAAGATTCAAATAATATTCATTGATATGTTGATCATAAATCCACAATTCATTGGATCTTGGCAAACACACCGCAAAAGAGTATTACATCGGATAGATCTCCAAGAACATCGAGGAGAACATGGTATTGAGAATAAAAGAGAGAGAAGTAGCCATCTAGCTACTAGCTATGGATCAGTAGGTCTGAGGTAAACTACTCACGCTTCATCAGAGAGGCAATGGTGTTGATGTAGAAGCCCTCCGTGATCGAATCCCCCTCCGGCAGGACGCCGAAAAAGGCCCCTAGATGGGATCTCACGGGTACAGAAGGTTGCGGCGGTGGAAAAGTGTTTTCATGGCTCTTTGGTATGTTTCATTCCGTTTGGACTCCATTTGATATTCCTTTTCTACGAAACTCTAAAAAAAGGAAAAAACAGAAACTGGCACTAGGCTCTAGGTTAATAGGTTAGTCCAAAAAATAATATAAAATAGCATGTTAACGCATATAAAACATCCAAAACAGGTAATATAATAGCATGGAACAATAAAAAATTATAGATACGTTGGAGACGTATCAAGCATCCCCAAGCTTAATTCTTGCTCGTCCTCGAGTATGTAAATGATAAAAACAGATTTTATGATGTGGAATGCTACCTAACATATTTATCCATGTAATTTATTTATTGTGACATGAATGTTCAGATCTGTATGATTCAAAACAAAAGTTTAATATTGACATAAAAACAATAATAATTCAAGCATACTAACAAGGCAATTATGTCTTCTCAAAATAACATTGCCAAAGAAAGCTTATCCCTACAAAATCATATAGTCTGGCTATGCTCCATCTTCATCACAAAAAATATTAAAATCATGCACAACCACGATGACAAGCCAAGCAATTGTTTCATACTTTTGATGTTCTCAAACTTTTTCAACTTTCACGCAATACATGAGCATGAGCCATGGACATAGCACTATGGGTGGAATATACGGTGGTTGTGGCGTATCAACGGGCTATATCAACGGGCTATGGAGATTCCCATTAATTGATATCAATGTGAGTGAGTGTCGGCGTCCTGGGAACGGGGGTCCCCAGACTTGCCTGCCTGCGGCATGGCTCAAAGGGGGGCCCATCACGGCCCATCTTCATCAACACAAGCTCAAGACCCTCGCGAGGGGCCAAGCCTCGCGGGGCGGACGACAGGGAGCTTCCTCAGGCATGGCCTCATCAGGCTGGCTCGCGAGGAGGCAGAGAGATCAAGGCGGGGTACCTCACGAGGTGCCCATGACGCAAGCCGTGACGACCAAAGGCGTCGGGCGGGCGCCAGCCCGCGCAGTGTCCTCCTTTCCTCTTTGGTGCAAAGGGAGCAAGCGCAGGCGAGAGCATCAAGCAAAGGCGTCCATTTTGGTGCAACAAGACCAAGACCAAGCCAACGGCAGGAAGGAAGTCATTGTGGAGCCCAAGCCGGCGTCACCACCAGAGCCTTTCACAGGCGAGGACCAACTTTAGTCAGGATAAGTGTACCAAATGTTCCCCTTCAAAATGGCCAATTGTTGGCGCCCTTCCCGCTCAATATTTGGGAAGAGGCCCAGGGCCTCTGTCTATAAGTAGAGCTAGCCACCATAGTAGAGGCATCCAATCGGTAGCTGGAGGCACCTTGAATACAGAGAGAGAGATGGCGACTGAACTCCCCCTAGCAGTTCATCGCCCCGGCCAAGAACAGACCCTCGCGAGGCTGTTTTTCCTTGTATTGTTCATCACCATCAGCCCAAGAGGCAATCCACCACACCACAAACTAGAGTAGGGTATTACACCACAATGGTGGCCCGAACTAGTATAAACCTTGTGTCTCTTGTGATGTTCCTTTCGTAGTTTAGATCCTAGCGAGGCGGCGGGGTGCAGGTAGGTAGAGGGCGAGATCTCCGCGTGCACCCCAGTGTTCGAACCCCAAGGGTCTGCCGGAACCCGAAACCCGACATTTGGCGCGCCAGGTAGGGGTGCGCCGGGATCCACCTTCTGCCACTTCGTGTCCCGTCGCGTCGTCATCATCATGTACGGCGACCAGGAGGGCAACCCTGGTCCCTGGGCGGCTTGGCCCGCCGACGCAGAGCCGCTTGCTTCGGGCGACCCCATGCCCCAGGCAGCTCGCGGTCCGCAGGGCGCCGCGGGGCCGCGGGCGACGCGGATAGGCTTCGACAACTCTCACGCCGCGGCAGGCGCCGTCGGCAGAGAGGGCCTCCAGCCACGCCACGGCCGCGACGCCGTACACCCGCCGGGAGCAGGCGAACTCAAGGGCCGCGCTCACGGTGGCCCGGGAGCTACTGCAGTGCAGAGCTCTTTGGAAGGCAGCCGCGACGCTTGTTAGAGCGGGTGGCGAGCTCCGGCTTTGCCGCCTGGGCTCACCCCTTCGCACCTGCAGATCCCACCTCAGTCCAGGCGGCCTGGGGGCTCCACTGCGGGCTGCGGGCCCCAAAGGCTACTCAACGCCAGCCGGCCACCAAAGCTGCCGCCGCCACGCTCCGGCCAGCGAAGAAGGACTCGCGCGACCCACGGCCCCAGTGGGCGCCGCGCTTACCACCCTGTGTGGGCGCTTCAAGCAGAACTGCATGGCATGCGGAGCACTATGGCGCGGCCTTCGGGATGACGGCCCCAGAAGAATACGTGCCCCACATGATGGACCAACGGCACCAGGACGAGGGCGAACAAGGCTCGCTCCTCAGCCCAAGCTGGGGGGACGAGGCGACGGACGGTGAGCTCTTCCAAGAGCCCCGTGAAGGCCCCACCGGCCATGCTGGAAGCGACGATTATCGGGTACTGCTAATTCCTCAGGAGTAGGCATACGCTAATCATGAATCGCAGGAAGTGCAGGTCGCCGCGAAGCAGCGGTTGCCCCGCCTCCCATGATCTCCTACCCCTCGTGAGGAGGGCGCCGGGGCTGCAGGAGAGGGGCCGAGATCCGACATCACCACCGCGGGCGTTTGGAGCAAGGTGTTCTCGGAGGTAGGCCCTCACTGGGAGGTGCCTCGTGGCCTGCCTCGGTGGAGGACCCGTGGTCGTCGGGGGAACCGCTGGCGACCGCTCTACCCCATCGGCGGTGTCCTGGTTTTCGGTCATCATTGATGGCACTAGAGTGCGGCGCAAGGCGGGGCCCTCGTCTGGCGATATGAAGCAAGGCCGGTACCTGTGAAGAAGACCCAGTGCCTGTGAAGCTCGCCGCCCCGTGACACTCTCACGTAATAATGAGTGGGGCTGTACACGCCCCGGAGTCTCAGGGGTGCCGGCCTCAGGCCCTGGGGCTCCCTCCCACGCCCAGTGGCAGCACTTAGCTCCGCGCTGGTGAGAAGACGTCCAAGACTAGACTAGGTGCCGGACGCTGCCTTTTTCCGCTTTCATTGCTTTTCCCTTTGGTTGTCACTTTCCCCCGCTGGATTTAAGTTGGATTCGAATTTGAGATTTGCGTGTGTTTGGGGAAGGGGGTGCTTAGTCTCGTTCGAGCAATCTCTCGTGTTCCGGTTACCGCTTTGCCTCAGCTGCTCCCCTCGCGAGCCCCTCGCGAGCCTGGTTGGGCCTAGCTTGCGCGCAGCCCAGACTGCCGCCGCCGCATCCTCTCAGTAGGTTTTTACTGCAGATCCTACGGGTTCGATCAGGGGGCACTTGAGACGCCACGGCCCTCCACAGGCTATCTCAAGGCCCGCACGGGACAAAGGTAAACTAGCCAGCCACCTGGCGCAGGCGTACGGGCGATATAGCATCTACTAATACACAAAACACAAGTTTTACATGAGGGGCTCCCCCTCCCAAAATGCTCTCACAACCGTCAGGGCAAAACCTGAGCTCTATTCGTGCAGGGTAAGGGAACAGGAACGATGCGCAGTCAGTCGGATAAATCCCCCAATGCATCCTCAACGGCACCTCCTGAACTGTTGCTGGCGTCGCTGGCCTCGCCATCGCTCTCTGCGTTGTCACCAGCGGCATCAGGGCCGTCCACCACGCCACCTTCATCAGCAGCCACGATCACTCCATCGTTATCTGAAGCGAAGGCCCTGACGAGGGCGTCCACGTTGTCCTCCACCTGGCGCCAGTCGCCCGGACGGCCTGGGTACCGGGCGATGGCGGCGTCGAAGTCGTGGGGGTCCATATTCCGGAGATGGCTGAAGACGAAGAAAAGGCGCCCGAGCAGGGCGCTGCCTCTCCTCCACCAACCTGTTGGCTCGGACCGACCGCGCCTCCAACCGAGTCACCACGTCGGTGAAGAACTGAAGGTTGCCGGCGTAGTTAACTGCGTGCGGCTCGCCAACAGCCGCCTCGCAGATGTTACCCAAGGCTGTGTTGGCTCTCTCCCGGAGCGTGGTGAGCATGGGGCCGTGCTCATGCTCCAGGATTCGCCGCTGGCGTATCTCGTCCACATTCTGTCGCGCGACGGCCTCAGCCTCATCCACCCGTTGGCGAAGAAGAATCACCTCGGCACGGGAGGCTGCTAGCCCCTCCTGCGCCACCTCGAGGGCAGCACGAGAAGCATCGGCCCGCCGCGTCACCTCCTCCTGCTTGGCCCTCAAGGCAGCGGTCCTACCTTCGGCCTCAGCCCGGATCAACCCCAGCCTCTCCTCAAACTCGCGCTCAAGGTTGAAGCGCGCCGTCGCCACCCGACGGCCGACCTCCTCCAGGACACGGGCTTCCCGCACAGCGACATCATCCTCCGCCTTCGTCGCCAAGCGCTCCCTTGTTTCCAGGCGCTCGTACTCGCGCGCGCGTTCGGCGGCTTCCAGCGTCAGCGCCTCCTCACGCTTCTGGAGCTCTGCGGGGTCGCCTGAGGACACCTTCATCGACGCAAGGGCCGTCTCGCGTAGCTCCACCTGCTCCTCAAGTGAGCGGCATCAGGCCAAGAGTTCCCGCGCCCGCTCCTCCGCCGCCTCTCGCCGCCAGTTAGCTACCCGAGCCTCCTCAACAGCCCGAGAACGGACCTCCCGAGAGGCCGCCAGCGACGCCTTGGCCTCCTCATTGTCAAGATCACGCTGATGGCGCGCAAGGGCGACCGCTGCCTTCAGCTCGCACCTCTCCGCGGCCAGGCGTAGGCCCTCAGCCTCGAGGCGCGCGTCTTCATCAGCGAGCTCTTCACCAAGCAGGCTCACCGTGTCAGCCGCCCTCCGAAGAAACCCTTGGTGAAGAGCGCGACGCTCCGGGGCGCGCTCGAGTACGTCTTCCAAACCATCATCCACCTCAAGCGAGCGTCGGGGGCCACAAATCAGCACTCCCCCTCCGGGCTGGGGGCTGGGGCCTGGCGCCCTCGCCACGGCCGGGCACGCCTCGCCAGAAGCCCGGCCGTTAGCCTGCCCATCCCTTAACGAAGAGCGCAAGCAATACCTCAGCCAATCGCGGTCGACGACCAGACGAGAAGCCCACGGCAGGCTAGCTATGCCACGAGAAGGCTCGCGAAGGAGGGTCGCGAGGCGCGCGGGGACGCGTTGCGCCTCAGGATGGTTCGTCTCTCCGACCGGCCTCACCACGAGGGCTCTGCTGCTCGGAGTGCTCGAAGACGGCAGAGAGGGCGGAGCCAAGGGGGATGGCTCCTCAGCCATCTCCGTGAGCTCGGCGGGAAGGGTCCTGCGGAGCAAGGATCAGTAAAAGCAACAGAAGGATCAGGAGCTAGAAAAGGGGAAGGCTTACTCATCGGTGGCGAAGTACTTCCTACGCTTCAGCAGGCGACAAGGGTAATCGTCACCCAAGGCCTCCCTTCTCTTCCGGAGAGCCTCAAAGTCCATGCGGAAGCGACCCAAGAGTTGAGCACAGGGGTCGGCCTGCGACGAGGAAGGAGCGTCAAGGCAACCCGCGTCGGGGGAATCTACCTGATGCGCGCCGCCGGTCACCTCGCCAAGAAGAGTAACTGGGGCCCCAGGGGCCTCAGCCGCATGCACTGCGGGCATCTGCTCTCCACCCCCATCCGTGGCAGCCTGGGCATCAGGAGCTGCTCCCTCAAGAGCGCAGCCCGGCGCCGTCACCCCGGTGGAGGCCCCCTCGGCCTCCGGCGGCCCATGCCTCCCTGCTCCGCCACTTGAGGAAGAGCTTCCGTGGCCGACTGGAAGGGCGGCCACCACCACTGGGTTCTCACGAGGCACCCGGAGGCCTGCGGGGCGCAGCCCCCATTCGTCAAGACGGGCATCTGATTACAAAGTCGCCTGCCGGGCATAGGTACAAAGAAGGCCCCTCGCGTGCCGGATGCTACCAGGGGTGGGGTCCTCAGTCAAGACCAAGAGCACCTTCCTCAGCGCTTCAGGCGCCAGGTCCTCTTCCTGGAGCCTCATACGGTCTTCAAGCCCGCTGAAGGCCCACATCCGGCGAGAGTGACATTGGAGAGGGGCGACACGGCATAGGAGGAACTCCTTCACCACCTTGGGCGCCATCACGCCGAGCTCCCTCAAGAACGCAAAGCGGCGCCAGACGAAGACAAGCCGGGAACTCGTGAGCGTCTCCTGGCCCCAGCCTGAATTGGGGACGGCAGGCGAAGATGGCTCCGACAGCAGGGGGCTGGGCACCCCCACGTCCACGTACAGCCACCGCTCGCGGAACCCAGGCGCGGGCGGAGGAAGGCTGAAGTCAATCCCTGAAGCCGCTGTTTCAGATGCAGCAATGAAGCTCACACACCCTGAACATTGGGTGGGGTCAACAAGGCGCAGAGAGAAGAAGTGGCGCAGAAGGGGCAACTGTGGGAAGGATGCCCATCATCGCCTCGCAAACAAAGGTGAAGACCGCAAGAAGAGTGATGGATTCTGGACCCAAGTGCATCATATGGATCTGATAGTGGGAGAGCACAGCATTGAAGAAATCAGAAAAGGGGGGAACCAGCCCCTCCCACAGGGCGTCGGCGAAATACCGGACGTCAGTGATTATCCTGTCGATGGAGAAGTGGGACGCGGGCCAGGCCGTCATCCACCCACATTCGTTGAAGATGGTGGCCAAAGCCGAGCTGACCTTGCCCAGGCCCTCTCGATTGAGTATGATCGACCGATCGACGGCGGGGGCCGCCGATGACGGTGAGCGAGGTGGAGGCACGGGTTTCTTCCCTCTTCCCTTCTTCGTCGGAGCCATGGCAACGGAAGGGGGGAGGAAGGTTCGAGATTGGATTGGGAGCAGAAGCTGGAGTTCGAGAGGAGGAAGAGTGGGGGACGGTCGAGCAGCGAAAAGGGGAGCGGCTGTGTGCGGCTACGAGTCCGCCTAGCATGGCAAAAAATAAGGACCCGTGGGGGAACAGTGCCGCCCACGTCCAATCACGCGGCGCCCAAGGCCGCAGGCTGTTAGGGCATGGCGCTCAGACTTGCCCTTCGCCTCTCGCCGGCCAAGTCCGGGCGCGCCTTGGGGCCGGGGCTACTGCCGGCGTTCGGGAACAGGGGTCCCTAGACTTGCTCACTGCGGCTGCGGCGTGGCTCAAAGGGGGCCCATCACGGCCCATCTTCATCAACACAAGCTCAAGACCCTCGCGAGGGGCCAAGCCTCATGGGCGGGCTGACGAGGAGCTTCCTCGTGCACGACCTCATCAGTGGCTCGCGAGGAGGCGGAGAGATCAAGGCGGGGTACCTCACGAGGTGCCCATGACGCAAGCCGTGACGACCAAAGGCGCCGGGCGGGCGCCAGCCCGCGCAGTGTCCTCCTTTCCTCTTTGGTGCGAAGGGAGCAAGCGCAGGCGAGAGCATCAAGCAAAGGCGTCCATTTCGGTGCAACAAGACCAAGACCAGCCCAACGGCAGGAAGGAAGTCATTGTGGAGCCCGGCGTCACCACCAGAGCCTTTGACAGGCGAGGACCAACTTTAGTCAGGATAAGTGTACCAGATGTTCCCCTTCAAAATGGCCAATTGTTGGCGCCCTTCCCGCTCAATATTTGGGAAGAGGCCCAGGGCCTCTGTCTATAAGTAGAGCTAGCCACCATAGTAGAGGCATCCAATCGGTAGCTGGAGGCACCTTGAATAGAGAGAGAGAGAGAAGGCGACTGAACTCCCCCTAGCAGTTCATCGCCCCATCCAAGAACAGACCCTCGCGAGGCTTTTCTTCCTTGTATTGTTCATCACCATCAGCCCAAGAGGCAATCCACCACACCACAAACTAGAGTAGGGTATTACACCACAATGGTGGCCCGAACTAGTATAAACCTTGTGTCTCTTGTGCTGTTCCTTTCGTAGTTTAGATCCTAGCGAGGCGGCGGGGTGCAGGTAGGTAGAGGGCGAGATATCCGCGCGCACCCCAGTGTTCGAACCTCAAGGGTCTGCCGGAACCCGAAATCCGACAGTGAGTAGGGATTTCAATGCAACGGATGCACTAGAGCAATAAGTTATGAAATCTCAAAAAAAGAAACTAAGTGGGTGCGCATCCAACTTTCTTGCTCACGAAGACCTAGGGCAATTTGAGGAAGCCCGTCATTGGAATATACAAGCCAAGTTCTATAATGAAAAATTCCCACTAGTATATGAAATTGACAATATAGGAGACTCTCTTATCATGAAGATCATGGTGCTACCTTGAAGCACAAGTGTGGTAAAAGGATAGTAGCATTGCCCCTTCTCTATTTTCTCGCAATTTTTTTATTGGGCCTTCTCTCATTTTTTGGTCTCTTTTTTTTCGTCTGGAGTCTCATCAAAACTTGTGGGGGAATCATAGTCTCCATCATCCTTTACTCACATGGCACAATGCTCTAATAATGAAGACCATCACACTTTTATTTACTTACAACTCAAGAATTACAACTCGATACTTATAACAAAATATGACTCTATGTGAATGCCTCTGGCAGTGTACCGGGATGTGCAACGAATCAAGAGTGACATGTATGAAAGAATTATGTATGGTGGCTTTGCCACAAATATGATGTCAACTACATGATCATGCATAGCAATATGAGAATCATGGAGCATGTCATAATAAACGGAATGGTGGAAGGTTGCATGGCAATATATCTCGGAATGGCTATGGAAATGCCAAAATAGGTAGGTATGGTGGCTGTTTTGAGGAAGGTATATGGTGGGTGTATGGTACCGGCGAAAGTTGCGCCGCAGAAGAGAGGCTAGCAATGGTGGAAGGGTGAGAGTGCGTATAAAAGATATAAGTCAAGCACTAGAGCGATATTGCCTAGCTCAAAAGATATAACTGAAGCACAAATACTATTATAATAAATCATGATTCATGCGTGTCTCTCTCAAAAGGTGTGTACAGCAAGGATGATTGTGGAAAACTAAAAAGCAAAGACTCAAATCATACAAGATGCTCCAAGCAAAACACATATCATGTGGTGAATAAAAATATAGCCTCAAGTAAAGTTACCGATAGACGAAGACGAAAGAGGGGATGCCATCCGGGGCATCCCCAAGCTTAGGCTGTTGGTTATCCTTGAATATTACCTTGGGGTGCCTTGTGCATCCCCAAGCTTAGGCTCTTGCCACTATTTATTCCATTGTCCATCAAATCCTTACCCAAAACTTGAAAAATTCAACAGAAAATCTCATAAGCTCCGTTAGCATAAGAAAATAAATCACCACTTTTGGTACCGTTTTGAACTCATTCTTTATTATATTGGTGTAATATATACTGCATTCCAAATTTTCCATGGTTCATACCCCCCGATACGAGCCATAGATTCATCAAAATAAGCAAACAACACATAGAAAACAGAATCTGTCAAAAACAGAATAGTCTGTAGCAATCTGGATATTTTGAATACGTATGTAACACCAAATATTCTGAAAAATTAGGATGACCAAAGCAATTTGTTTATTAATCTTCTGCAAAAAAATCAATATTTTATCACGCTCCTATGAATTTTAACCATTCTGGGACTGAGCGCAAAAGTTTCTGTTTTTCAACAAGATCAAATCAACTATCACCGTAAGCTATCCCAAAGGTTTTACTTGGCACAAACACTAAATTAAACACAAACCACATCTAACCAGAGGCTAGATGAATTATTTAATGCAAAACAGAACCTAAAAAGCAAAAACAATAAATAAAGTTGGGTTGCCTCCCAACAAGCGCTATTGTTTAACGCCCTCAGCTAGGCATAAAACACGAATAGATCTAGATATTATCATCTTCGGTATGCAATCCATAAGTGGCTCTCATAATAAATTCATAAGGCAATTTAATTTTCTTTCTTGGAAAGTGTTCCATGCCTTTCCTTAACGGAAATTGAAATCTAATGTTTCCTTCTTTCATATCAATAATTGCACCAATCGTTCTAAGGGAAGGTCTACCAAGAATAATAGGACATGTACGATTGCAATCTATATCAAGAAAAATGAAATCTACGTGCACATAATTCCTATTTGCAACAATAAGAACATCGTTAATTCTTCCCATAGGATTCTTAATAGTGGAATCCGCAAGATGCAAATTCAAAGAGCAATCATCAAATTCACGGAAACCTAACACATCACATAAAGTTTTTGGAATCGTGGAAACACTAGCACCCAAATCACATAAAGGATGGCATTAATAATATTTAATATTAATCTTAATAGTAGGTTCCCACTCATCATAAAGTTTTCTAGGGATAGAAACTTCCAATTCAAGCTTTTCTTCAAAAGATTTCACCATAGCATCAACGATATGTTTAGTAAAAGCTTTGTTTTGATTATAAGCATGAGGAGAATTCGACATGGATTGCAACAAGGAAATAAAATCTATTAAAGAGCAATTATAATAATTAAAGTCCTTGAAATACAAAAGATTGGGTTCATTGCTATCTAAAGTTTTGACCTCTCCAATCCCACTTTTATCAATTTTTACATCAAGATCTAAAAACTCCGAACGATTGGGATGCCTTTTAACTAAAGTTGACTCATCTACAGTCCCATCTTTATCAAGATTTATATTGGAAAACAAAGATTCAATAGGAGTCACATCAATCACAAAGATCTTCATCATTATTTTCATGGAAACTAGAAGAACACGGTTTTATAAACCAATCTTTCTTTGCACTCATCAATGGAAATTCTCATAGCTTTGAGAGACTCATTGATATCATGCTTGGGTGGAATAGATCTAAGTTTCAAAGAATCAACATGAAGAGAAATTATATCCACATTCCTAGCCAAATCATCAACCTTAAGCAATTTTTCTTCAATCAAAGCATTGAAATTCTTTTGCTGACTCATAAATTCTTTAACACTATTCTCAAATTAAGAGGGCATCTTATATAATTTCCATAAGAATTGTTGTAGTAATTACCATAATTATTAGAGGAATTACTAGCAAACGGCCTAGGATTAAAATTACCTCTATACGCGTTATTACCAAAATTGTTCCTACCAACAAAATTCACATCCAAAGATACATTATTATTCTCAATCAAAGTAGAAAAAGGCATATCATTAGGATCAATAGGAGCACCCTTGCTAGCAAATAATTTCTTGAGCTTGCGTTGGTTTTTCCCTTGAAGAGGAAAGGGTGATGCAGCAAAGTAGAGTAAGTATTTCCCTCAGCTTTCGAGAACCAAGGTATCAATCCAATCGGAGACAATGCGCAAGTCACCGAATACCTGCACAAACAAACACCAACTTGCACCCAACGTGATAAAGGGGTTGTCAATCCCTTCACGGTTATTTGCAAAGTGAGATCTGATAAAGATGGATAAACGGTAAAGTAATATTTTTGGTAATTTTGGTTTATGGAACGGGAAGTAAAAGATTGCAAAGGAAGTAAATACGAAACTAAAATTGTAGATCAGAAATTTATATGATGGAAAATAGACCCGGGGGCCATAGGTTTCACTAGAGGCTTCTCTCAAGATAGAAAATATTATGGTGGGTAAATGAATTACTGCCGAGCAATTGATAGAGAAGCGCAAAGTTATGATGATATATAAAGCAATGATCATGAATATAGGCATCACGTCCATATCAAGTAGACCGACTCCTGCCTGCATCTACTACTATTACTCTACACATCAACCGACTCCTGCCTCCATCTAGAGTATTAAGTTCATAGAATAGAGTAACGCATTAAGTAAGATGACATTATGTAGCCGGATAAACTCAAGCAATATGATGAAAACCCCATCTAATTATACTCAATGGCAACAATATAATATGTGTCGGTTCCCGTTCTGTCACTGGGATCGAGCACCGCAAGATTGAACCCAAAGCTAAGAACTTCTCCCATTGCAAGAAAAACCAATCTAGTTGGCCAAACCAAATCGATAGTTCAAAGAGACTTGCAAAGATATCAAATCCTGCATATAAGAATTCAGAGAAGATTCAAATAATATTCATAGATAAGCTGATCAGAAATCCACAATTCATCGGTTCTTGGCAAACACACCACAAAAGAGTATTACATCAGATAGATCTCCAAGAACATCGAGGAGAACATGGTATTGAGAATCAAATAGAGAGAAGAAGCCAGCTAGATACTAGCTATTGACCCGTAGGTCTGAGGTAAACTACTCATGCTTCATCAGAGAGGCAATGGTGTTGATGTAGAAACCCTCCGTGATTGAATCCCCCTCCGGCAGGACGTCGGAAAAGGCCCCTAGATGGGATCTCACGGGTACAAAAGGTTGCGGCGGTGGAGAAGTGTTTCCATGGCTCTCTGGTAGGTTTTGGAATATTTGAGAATATATAGGCGGAAGAAATAGGTCGGTGGAGTCACGAGGGGCCCACAAGGGTGGGGACGCGCCCTACCCCCCTGGGGTCGCCCTCAAACCTTCTAGCCGCCTCGTGGCTTCCCTGCCGTGTACTCCAAGTCCTCTGGATGTCTTCTGTTCCAAGAAAAATCATCGCGAAAGTTTCATTTCGTTTGGACTCCGTTTGATATTCCTTTTCTATGAAACTATAAAACAAGGAAAAAACAGAAATTGGCACTGGGCTCTAGGTAAATAGGTTAGTCCCTAAAATAATATAAAATAGCATATTAATGCATACAAAACATCCAAAACAGATAATATAATAGCTTGGAACAATCAAAAATTATATATACGTTGGAGACGTATCAGTCTCCAACGTATCTATAATTTTTTATTGTTCCATGATGTTTATTATGATTCTTGGATGTTTTACGATCATTTTATAGCAACTTTATATCAATTTTTGGGACTAACCTATTGACATACTGCCCAGTGCCAGTTGCTGTTTTTTGCTTGTTTTTTACATTGCAGAAAATCAATACCAAACGGAGTCCAAACGCAGCGAAACTTTTTGAAGAATTTTTCTGGGCCAGAAGACACAAGATGGGCCAAAGAAGTACCAGAGGGGTGCCCCGAGGGGGGCACAACTCACCTAGGCGTGCTTGGCGGCTCAGGCGCGTCCTGGTGGGTTATGCCCACCTAGGTGGCCTCCCGCACCGCCTCTTTGCTCTATAAATACCCCAATATTCCAGAAACCCTAAAGGACTCGACGAAAATAGATTCAAGCCGCCACATGTTCCAGAACCACCAGATCCAATCTAGACACCATCTTGGAGGGGTTCATCATCCTCATTGGTGCCTCTCCGATGATGCGTGAGTAGTTCATTGTAGACCTACGGGTCCGTAGTTAGTAGCTAGATTGCTTCCTCTCTCTCTTTTGATTCTCAATACAATAGTCTCTTGGAGATCTATTTGATGTGACTCTTTTTGCGGTGTGTTTGTTGGGATCGATGAACTTTGAGTTTATGATAATATCTATGTTTTTATCCATGAAAGTTATTTGAGTTCTTTGATCTCTTATATGCCTGATTGCTTATAGCCTCGTATTTCTTCTTCGAATCTTTGGTTTAGTTAGGCCGACTAGATCGATTTTTCTTGCCATGGGAAGAGGTGCTTTGTGATGGGTTCGATCTTACGGTGCTTGATCCTAGTGTCAGAAGGGGAAATGACACGTATGTATCGTGTCCATTAAGGATAACAAGACGGGGTCTATTTATACATAAATAGATCTTGTCTACATCATGTCATCGTTCTTATTGCATTACTCCGTTTCTCCATGAACTTAATACACTAGATGCATGCTGGATAGCGGTCGTTGTGTGGAGTAATAGTAGTAGGTGCAGGAAGGAGTCGGTCTACTAATCTTGGAGGTGATGCCTATATAATGATCATTGCCTCAATATCGTCATGATTATTTGAAGTTCTATCAATTGCCCAACAGTAATTTGTTTACCTGCCATATGCTATTTTTCTTGAGAGAAGCCACTAGTGAAATCTACGGGCCCTGGGTCTCTTCTTTATCATATTTGTCTTCGAGATCTATTTTTATTCGCTTTTATTTTCAGATCTATTAATCCAAAAACCCAAAAATACCTTGCTGCAATTTATTATTATTTATTTTATCTCGCGTTCCCACGATCTATTTATCCAATCTACTACAATTTTTACCAATCTTTTACCCGGGAGGGATTGACAACCCCTCTTTTACGTCGTGTTGCAAGTATTTGTTCTTTGTGTGAAGTTGCCGTTTATGTAGTGTTGCGTGATTCTCCTACTGGTTCGATAACCTTGGTCTCGTCACTGAGGGAAATACCTACCGTCACAATGCTGCATCATCCCTTTCTCTTTGGGGAAATACTGACGTAGTTAAAGCCGCAATCGAAAGGAATTTTTGGCGCCGTTGCCGGGGAGACATCATCAACATCTACGAGGTTGCTAATCACAAATCTCATCTCCTCGGAATGTACATTGTGTGCCATTTGCCTATCGTTTTCATCACCCCCACTTCACAAAAAATTGTCGTTTTATTTGCCTTTTTTTCGTTCGCCTTTTTCTCGTCAGGTCTCATGTTTGCTTGTGTTGCCATGTGCCTTCTATTTGCTTGCATCTTTGCTTGCTAAAGATCTATTGATATGGATCCCCATCCACTTGCCAATCTTTTCAAAAGATCCAATTATGATGAACCAATTGCTAGTGAATTGAGTTCACTAGATTATGTTCATGAAGTTTTGCTTGAGATTTATGAATCTGAAAATTGTGATGAAGTGTTAAAAGAAGAAATTTATGAAGTGATTCATGATAGCTCCTTAGATTAAAAGCATGATTGCAATGATGCTATTATGAATTCTATTAATGTCAATTGTGCTAATGATATGCAAAACCCCAAGCTTGGAGATGCTAATATTGCTATGTCCACGACTTATTGCAATTCTCATGATTGGGGTGATTCTTCTTATGATCTTGAAAATTTATTTAAGCCTCATAATGAATATGCTTGCGATAATATTAAAAGTGGGTTTGGAAGAGAGTCAAATTTAGGTTAAAATAATCCCACATATTTGGAGAGTGTTCAATCTTATGAAACTTTTGATGAAAGTGGGCTTGGAGAGGTCATGACTTTTTTTTGATGATAATCCCACTATTTTGGAAGAGTGTCAACTTTGCATGCATGTGGATCATATAGAGAATATGTTATGTGATAGCTATATTGTTGAATTTAAATATGATTCCACACGTAATTAATACGAGAGAGGGAAATATGGTTGTAGAATTTTTCATGTTACTAAATTACCTCTCTTCATGTTAAGATTGTTAATGTTTTATTCTCCTTCCTTGCATATGCTAAATATTTCTTTTCTTGATAATTTGTTTTCTTATAAAATGCCTATGCATAGGAATTATGTTAGACTTAATTGTGTTTATCACATGTTTTATGATCCTATCCTTGTGCTTCAATTTTTCTCTTTCATGCGAGCATCATTGAAATCTATGCCTAGCTAGGGGCATAAAACGATAGCGCTTGTTGGGAGGCAACCCAATGATTAAAATTTATTTTTGTATTTTTATTTCTGTTGTTGAGTGTTTGCACAATTATTCTACTTTTATTATTGTATTTTTTATGTTTTAATTACTATTTATGCCAAGCAAAGCCTTTGGGATCATGTTGGTGATAGTTGATTTGATCTTGTTGAAAAACAGAAACTTTGGCACCCAGAAAATAATTTTAATAAATAAAAAAACGTGCTATTGCTCTGAATTTTTTACACACTATTGATATACAAATTGCCCAGATTTTCCAAAATTTTCAGAATTTTAGGAGTTACAGAAGTATTAAAAGTTTTCAGATTACTACAGACTGTTCCGTTTTTGACAGATTCTGTTTCTTTCCATCGTATGCTTATTTCGATGAATCTATGGTTTGTATTGGAGGGTATAAGCTATAGCAAAGTTGGAATATAATAGATATAATGCAAAAAAATATGAATCGGCTTGCAATAATACTTATAGTAGTGATTTTCTTTGTTATACTAATGGATCTCGCGAAGGTCTTGTTGAGTTTTGTGTGATTTAAGTTTTCAAGTTTTTGGTGAGATCACGATGGACAAAGGAATAAGGAGTAAGAAGAGCCTAAGCTTGGGGATTCCCATGGCATCCCAAGCTATTATCTAAAAGAGAAGCAAGCAACTAAGATTGGGGCTGCCTGAGTGGCATCCCCTCTTTCTTCTAACAACCATCGGTATTTTACTTGGAGCTATATTTTTATTCGTCACATATCATGAGTTTTGCTTGGAGCGTATTGTATGATATGAGTCTTTGCTTGTTTTGCATTTTATTTTAAGTCAAGTATCCTTGCTGGTCACACCTATTTGAGAGAGCCAAAATTATGCTATGATTTGTTAGAATTGCTCTCCATGCTTCACTTAAATCTTTATGAGCTATGGAATTGCTCTAGTGCTTCACTTATATCTTTTTGAGCATGGTGTGCTTTAGTAATTTTGAAGAAATGCTCTCATGCTTCACTTAGATTTATTTGAGAGATAGTAATTTTTTTTAGAAATTCTCTCATGCTTCACTTATATTATTTTGAGAGAAGAATTTTTTTATGCTCATGTTCTTCACTTAGATTTGTTTTAGCTCTCAAAAGCAACATATGAAACTAGTCCCAAAGTGATAGATATTCAAGAGGGATATAATAAAAACTTTCATGAAGATCATTGGACGAAATAAACTTGATTGCTTGTAATAGTTTTTTGATATGATGATATAATATGTGAGTCATGTTGATGGGTAATTATGCTTTAGTAAGAATATTGGTGTTAAGGTTTGTGATTCCCTATGCAAGCACGAAAGTCAATAGTTATGCAATGAAATTATATCCAACTTGTGGTGCATTATTCGGTGTTTGTTATGCTTAATGCTCGCCTATGAGATTTTTGGTTTCTTGGTTGGATGCTTCTCAATCTTTTGCTAGCCTTCATTTGCACTAAGTATGATCACTACTTGTGCATCCAAAATCCTTAAACCAGTTTTGCCACATGAGTCCACTATATCTACCTATATGCGGTATTCTTTTTCCGTTCTAAGCAAATTTGCAAGCGCCATCTCTAATTTTCAAAATAAATTTCCTTTTTGTGTGCTCGTATCGCTCATGAAACGGTAGGGGGTGGCTGATATGTTTCCATGCTAGATGTGTTATTCTCAAGATGAGTGTTTATTCACTTGTCATTGCACGAGAGTACGGCAAAGGTATTAGGGATGCCCAGTCCCGAAATGAAAAATGAATTTATTTTATGTTTTCAAATAATAAATTCCTTGGAAAGTGTTGGTATGGATGACACCCGTAGATTCGGTTAGCTGTGGAATGTGAAAGTATGGTGGAAAAGGAATAAACTTTATTTTGTGTTTGGGAACCGCCTATAATATATCTAGCATGGAAAGCATTGGGAACTACTCGATTGTTTTATTTTGACCAGAAAAGCATGCCACCCAAAATGTTTTATCTCTATCCTTTTCATTTTGAGCTCTGGCACCTCTACAAATCCCTACTTCCCTCTGCGAAGGGCCTTTCTTTATACTTTATGTAATTTTTATTTTTACTTGAGTCTCCATCTTCTCTTATAAAGCACCAACTAAGGGACACTATGATCGTACTTGAGCATTGGGTGTAGCTAATATGCGAGCGTGTTTCATGAATGGATCAATGATTGAGCATAATGGGCTAGGGATAACTTGCTTTGGTGTTGATATTTTCAAAGACATGGTTGCTTGTTGATATGCTTGAGTATTAAAATCTTCATGTCAAAACTAGACTATTGCTTTGAATCATATAAAAGTCCAAATGTCCATGCTACAAAGAAAAAGAATATGTGATGAACATGTTAGGCAACATTCCACATCAAAAATTCTGTTTTATCATTTACCTACTCGAGGACTAGTAGGAATTAAGCTTGGGGATGCTGATACGTCTCGAACGTATCTATAATTTTTGATTGTTTCATGCTGTTATATTATCATTCTTGGATGTTTTACTATCATTTTATAGCAACTTTATAACATTTTTTTTGGACTAACATATTGACATAGTGCCCAGTGCCAGTTGCTGTTTTTTGCTTGTTTTTTACTTGCAGAAAATCAATACCAAATGGAGTCCAAACGCAGCAAACTTTTTGGAGAATTTTTCTGGGCCAGAAGACATAGGATGGGTCAAAGATGTACCAGAGGGGTGCCTGAGGAGGGCACAACCCACTTGGGCGCGCCTGGGGGGCCAGGCGCGCCTTGGTGGGTTGTGCCCACCTCGGTGGCCTCCCGCAATGCATCTTTGCTCTATAAATACCCCAATATTCCAGAAAGTCAAAGGGAGCCCACGAAAATCAATTCCAGCCGCCGCAAGTTCTGGAACCACCAGATCCAATCTAGACACCATCAAGAAGGGGTTCATCAACCTCATTGGTGCCTCTTGATGATGCATGAGTAGTTCATTGTAGACCTACGGGTCCGTAGTTAATTAGTAGCTAGATGGCTTCCTCTCTCTCTCTTTTGATTCTCAATACAATGGTCTCTTGGCGATCTATATGATGTAACTCTTTTTGCGCTGTGTTTGTTGGGATCCGATGAACTTTGAGTTTACGATCAGATCTATCTTTTTATCCATGAATGTTTTTTGATTTATTTGATCTCCTATATGCATGATTGCTTATAGCCTCGTATTTCTTCTTCGAATCTTTGGTTTACTTAGGCCGACTAGATCGATTTTTCTTGCCATGGGAAGAGGTGCTTTGTGATCGGTTCGATCGCACGTTGTTCTTTCCCAGTGACAGAAGCGGCAACAAGACACGTATGTATCGTTGCTATTAATAATAACAAGATGGGGGCTATTCCTACATGAATAGATCTCGTCTACATCATGTCATCGTTGTTATTGCATTACTCCGTTTCTCCATCAACTTAATACACTAGATGCACGCTAGATCGCGGTCGATTGATACGTCTCCAACGTATCTATAATTTTTGATTGTTCCATGCTGTTATATTATCAATCTTGGATGTTTTAATCATTTTATAGTCATTTTATATCTTTTTTGGTACTAACCTATTGACATAGTGCCAAGTGCCAGTTGCTCTTCTCTGTATTTTTTTACGTCGCAGGAAATCAATACCAAGCGGAGTCCAAATGCAACGAAACTTCATGGAGATTGTTTATGGACCAGAAGACACACAATGGGCCAAGGCAGCGCCTCGGGGTACTCCGATGGGAGCACAACCCACCAGGGCGCTAGGAGGCCCATGCGCGCCCTGGTGGGTCGTGTCCTATTTCGGGTTCCGGCAGACCGTCTAGCTCTGTTCTGGATTCTGGATTCTGATCTCCCTACCCTGTGGGTGGCTAGTCCTATTTATAGGCAGAGGCCCTGGGCCTCTTCCCAAATATTGAGCGGGAAGGGCGCCAACAATTGGCCATTTTGAAGGGGAACATCTAGTACACTTATCCTGAATAAAGTTGGTCCTCGCCTGTCAAAGGCTCTGACGGTGACGCCGGCTTGGGCTCCACGATGACCTCCTTCCTGCCGTTGTGATGGTCTTGGTATTTTGCACTGAAATGGTTGCCTTTGATTGATGCTCTCGCCTGCGCTTGCCTCCTTTGCACCAAAGAGGAAATGAGGACACTGAGCGGGCTGGCGCCCTCTGGCGCCCTTGGTAAATCATGGCTTGCGTCATGGACACCTCGTGAGGTACCCGCCTTGATCTCTCCGCCTCCTCGCGAGCCAGCCTGACGAGGCCGTGCTCGAGGAAGCTTCTGTCGTCCGCCTCATGAGGCTTGGCCCCTCGCGAGGGTCTTGAGCTTGTGCTGATGAAGATGGGCCGTGCTGGGCCACCCCTCGAGCCATGCCGCAGGCCGCAGGCAGGCAAGTCGGGGTACCCCCGTTCCCAGAACGCCGACAGTAGCCCCCAGGCCCAGGGCGCGCCTGGACTTGGCTGAGCAGAGAAGCGAAGGGGCAAGTGTGAAGCGCCGCGAGCCCTAACAGCCTGCAGCCTTAGGCGCCACATGGCGGTTGATTGGACGTGGGGGTCTCTACTTCCCCACGACGCCTCGGCGACTGCACGAATTGACAAGCCCTGCATGCAAAGCGGGTTATGATTACCTGTGATCGTGGAGGTCGTCGGTTGGCCTTCCCCGGCAATAATTTCGGAAGGGCGCGTGGCCTTCCGGTCCATCTCTTCTTGCTTCTCCTTCTTCTCCATCCCTTGCTCCACTTTGCGGCAATGGCTTCGATCCGTCGGTTCTCCGCAGAAGAGAAAGGAAAGGCTCCCCGAGAGGGTCCCGACCCGCTTCCGCCCGAAAAGCAGCTAGCCCTCCGCCGTCGAGATGAGGGTGCCCGGCAGAGGTGTCGAGGCCCTGGCACGGCGGCCGCCGCCAGGGTTCCCGCTGCCCTTGTACGCCCGCATTGAGGGCCCTGAAGGAGTTGTCGCCGAGCGCCATGGACGACGCCGCCGTCGGCGCCGGCGGGTCACGGCGGTGCGTGTTGTTCCTCCTGGAGTCCATGCCGAGGGCTCCTCCCGAGAGTTTGTGCTCCACGCCGCCATGCCTCCTCAGTCTTGGATTCGCCTTCCTCCCTCCTTCGCCTTCGCGATTCCGCAGGGGGGATCTCTGGAGCTCGGGTTGCAGCACGCCGGCTGCAGCACCCTTGCGACCGAAGCGGAGGTCGCAGTCGTCGCTCCGGGCAAGGTCTTCATGACTCGAGGCTGGGGCGAGATCGCCCGGGTCTGCAGAACGAGGGGCGCCCTCATGATCCACCTGGAGTACGACGGCGCTTCCGTGATGTTCTTCAAGGTCTTCGACGCACAAGGACGCCGACTGGAGTGCTGCCGTGAGAGAGGTGGTCGGGGCCCTGCCGCGGCGAGGACCAGGCTCGCTGATCGCTCCCTCAGCAGCTCCTCAGGCGGTGGAGGCGGTGGAGGATCCAGCGACTCCGCCGAGCTCTTCGCGACTCCGAAGACGAGCGACGACATCTACGAGCCCCCGAGCTTGCGTCGCTCTCGGAGCAGGGCGGGCTTGTCAGGCCGTCGTCGCCTCTGATCTGGATGAGGTTGGCGCCGGTGCCTGACGGCTCATTGTTGATGATGGCTTCTCTTGCAGAGGCGCGTGTAGTTAGCGTTCTTCAGGATCTGCTCCCTCTGTTCCCTGCGAGGAGTCGAAAAACGCGCCCCGTGGGGGCTTGTAAGGTGCATGTGGTTCTGTTTGTTAATATGATCCTTGTCGTGAAGTAATGCGAGATGCTCATTCCGTCTTAGCTCAGTTCCGCCTTTCGAACCTCACGAGGGCTTGATGCTCTGCGCTGACAGGTCCCGGTCCCCAGGCAGGCTTCAGCCGTGGCTGGTATGCCAGGTCGCGATGTGGTGGTCAAGGCCAGGAGGTGAGCGGCCCGGGGTCCAGTAAGAGCCCCTGCGTCGCGATGCTCAGGAGGTCCCCTTTAGCGCTCAAGCAGCCATCGTTCGGTGAGGAAGGAGCGCGATGTTGCTAACACGGGATTGCCTTAGGTGCAAGGTCGGTGCTGCGATAGCTAGTGATTCCGGAGGATGACTTATCTCGGGAGTCAGGAACCGCTTCCTGGTGCGGCGTTAGGTCCACGCATCGGCAGACGAGGAGTTGCCTGGCGAGGTCCCCACGTGCCTCTTCCCTTTCGCCTTTACTCCCCTTTCTGCTCTACGTCCTCGGGTCCCGGCCCTCGAGCGGGGCTCAGCCGTCGCTGGTATGCCAGGTCGTGATGCCGTGGACAAGGCCAGAGGGTGAGGGCTAGAGATCCAGTAGGAGCCCATGAGTCGCGATGCTCAGGTACCCCCCTTTAACATGCAAGCGGTTCGCGCGAACGAGAGTGAAGAAGACGCCATGAGGGCCTCGCCTAGCGCTGCTCCTTGAAGAGATCCTGCAGGCTCATCACAAGAAGAACAAGAGTTCGCCATGACAATCGATAGTCAGCCCTTGGTTGCTCTGGAGGGGTGACGAGGCACTGAAGGCTTGACGAGGTGGCGCCATGCGGGGCTGCCGCGGCCAGAGCTCGGCCATTCAGGTTTTTTGGCGTTGCAGGGACGGACCCATGCACAAGCCCCGTGCCGTTGGGGAGCAGCTCCATCAGTTGGTGCCAATCGAGCGGGCGACTAGGTCAAACACATTAATCACGAAGGAGCGAGTTCATTTATATAGGTGCAGGGAAGGCAGACATCGCTGGGTCTGGCCCGAGCGACTTGGGGATGCTGCAGCCCGAGGGGCGCCCCCAATAAAGTAAGCGCTCCCAGCTGAAAATGAAATTCGAAGGATGTCACCTGATAACGTTGAAGACGAAGGGATGCTGAAGTAGCGGACGTCGTGGGCTGCGGAAGCCGATCTTCACGAGCCCCCAGGCCCAGGAACCTCGGGAGGCTCCGGAGGCGCTAGTGGCTCCTCGCGGACCATCTCCATCTCCGCCAGGACTACGGAACGCCTGGCCTCTTGAGCCTCCAGGATGCTCCCTATGAGGCGCTGGCGTGCGGCAGCCGCGCTCAGAAACTGTAAGGCATGCGAACATAGGCTGGGGTGGACCTTCACAGCGCCCCGCGCGTGAGGGCCAGAGGCGCTCCTGAGAGGCGTCTCGGTTGAGCCCTGGTATGTCGATGCAGACGCGCAACCCACCATCCTCGCCTAGATGGGGAGCTACGGCGGTAAGCGACGGCTGCCACTCATGACTCTTGACTCCTGCAGCTCCTGAATGATCTGGCTGACGAACTCCTGAGGGTTTGGCCTTCCTTGCCTTGCTCCTTCCTGAGGGAAACGTGCTTTGAAACACGCCTCCAAGTGGTGCCCAAGCGCCTCCCTCGTGATCTTAGCAACGCCGGTGGCCCTCCAGGAGAGAGCCCCCGAGCCTTGCTCGAGGAGGGCGCCGGGCGCGCTTCCTATGCGACAGAAGGATGTGCCCCCTAAACAGGCACGAACCCCGAGTGGCCTGCCTCCCGAGGGGCCGGGCGAGGCGATGTCTTCTTCTTCTTGGGAGCAGCCTCGGGGAGCCTCCCGCTCCTGCGATCTGGGTCTTCAAGTGACGCGGCTTGAAAAGCATGCTCCAGGAAGCACACTGCGTCTCTCTCTTCACAAGGCACCGTGATGACTCCGCCGCTTCCCGACATCTTGAGGACGGTGTAGCCATGATGAGTCACGGCCATGAATTTGGCCTGAGCTGGGTACCCGAGGATGGCATTGTATGGCAGGCGAATGTGGGCGACGTCGAAGTCGATGAGCTCGATGCGGTAGTTGTCGCACGCCCCGAAGGTGACAGGGAGGCGGACCTGCCCAATCGGAACTGTGGAGCCATCGGTGACTCTGGAGAAAGGCTTGGTTGGCTGAAGCTGATTGTAAGGTACTTGGAGATTGTTGAATGTCTCTATGGACAGGGCATTGAGCCCTGCTCCACCGTCGATGAGGGTCCTGGTTACTTGCACGTTCTCGATGATTGGGGAACAAAGCATCGGGAGGACTCCGGCTGTGGCCGCGCACTTGAGCTGATCCACTGAGCTGAACGTGATGGCGCACGCTGACCACCTGAGAGGGCGCGTGGCTTCGAGCTTGGGGAGGACTGGATTCACTTCGCGGGCGAACTGCTTGAAGATGCGCTAAGAGGCTGGGGCTTGAGCTCCGCCCAGGATGCAAGCGATTGCGCGCGGCTCCTGGAAGCCCCTAGCCCCCTCGTCTTGATGATGGTCTTCGTTTCTTCTTGGCTGCGGTGGCAGAGGAGGGAGGCCTGCGTTGCCTTGCGGGCGATCCTCGTGAGGCTGATCCCTCCAGCCTCCCTCGCGAGACTGATCCTGCCAGCGGTCCTCGCGAGGTCGGTCGCGCCACCCTTGGCGAGGGCCACGGTCTTCCTAGCATCCTGCGTTTCTTCCTCCTCCTCGGTCGTATCCTCGATCACTGCGGTCGGGGCGTCGACCGATTCGCCCTTCTCGCATGGCTCGGAGTTCTTGACATTCGTTGGTGTTGTGGGTGTGGAGGTCATGGTACACGCAGTATCGGCTGCCCTTGGAAGACTCAGGCCGATCCCTGCCTCGCTTGGTGTCTGGTTCTGCCGCGAGCACGAAAGCCCCCTTGCGCTTCACGTCCTTGACCTTGGGCTTCTTCTCTTCTGGGTCTATGGCCGGCAGCTCGAGGAGGAAAAGGCGTCCTTCCTTAGCCCTGGCGCACTTGGTCGCCAAGTTGAACAGCTCCAAGGACGTGCACAGGTCTTCATGCATCGCCAGCTCCTCCTTCATCTTGACGTCACACACACCGTCGGAGAAGGCTGAGATGATGGCCTCCTCGGTCACCTTGGGAATCTTGAGGCGTGCGTTGTTGAAGCGCTGGATGTACTTCGCAGGTCTCTCTGGCTGCTGCTTGATGCGGCGCATGTCGCCACGGCAGGAGGCCGGTCATGAGTGCCTTGGAAGTTGGCGATGAAGCGGGTGCGCATCTCGTCCCAGAGGAGATCGTGTCAGGAGCGTGTTCAGAGCCAGTGCGGGCATCGTCTTTGAGTGCCATGGGAAACCAGTTCGCCATGACCTTCTCGTCCCGTTGGCGGCCGATGCCCAGCTGAGAGCTGGAGGAACTCCGCGAGGTCGTGCGTGTCGTCGTAGTGAGGAGGCAGGTCTGGCTTGAACTTGCCGGGCCACGCGACGCTGCGTAGCTCGGCATGAAGGCGTGGCAGCCTGCAGTGGCCACGGGAGGCCTTTGGTGACGAAGGGTTTGGTCTTGCGGGTCCCCATGCACTGCCGCTGGGAGCAGCGCGGGGTCTTGGCATGCCGGAGCAGGAGCGCGGTCGTGACGGGTCGGTGCAAGGAGCACTTGGGCAGCTTCTTGGGGGCGAGGGACCTCTTGACAGCTCTGCTCTTGCTGCACTGGTGCCGGACAGAGTGGGTTCCGCCCAGGGGCCACGCGCCTTGGGGCCGAGGTGCCTTCTTGTGGGGGAGGCGGCTGAGGCGCCCTCGGAGCTTCATCGCCCGCGCAAGGCAGGGCGCAGTGCAGTGAGAAGGATGGCGCGGGGGAGCCCCCTGCAGCACGTATGAGCTCGGCGACGCGGTCGAGCCACTCCTCGTAGACGTCGTCGACAGGGCAGTAGCACAGGAGCTCGTTTGTCGCGATGAGCGCGGCTCGAGCCTCCATGGGCGCGCGGAGCGCGCGAGACGAAGAGCCAGCTAGGGCGAGTGAAGGAGAATGGCAATACGGCCGTCTCGCCTCACGCAGACGGATCTTTGGGGCGATGCTTGCTTCTCGTTCCCGTCGGGCGGTGGCGGCGTTGGCCAGCGGCGGCGAAGGAACGGCGGCGCGCCCGACGGGGCCGTCTGGCGGCAGTAGCGAGCGGCCCGGCACTTTCAGCGCTGGCCCGGCAGCGTCCGACATGGATGCGATGGGCGGCGAAGAACAGGGCGGCGGAAGA
Source organism: Aegilops bicornis (assembly GCA_021605145.1). Classification (NCBI taxonomy): domain Eukaryota; kingdom Viridiplantae; phylum Streptophyta; class Magnoliopsida; order Poales; family Poaceae; genus Aegilops; species Aegilops bicornis. The sequence continues at coordinate 500,606,832 of CM038673.1, forward strand.
CGGATTCTGGTGCACCCCTACCTAGCGCGCCAAATGTCGGATTTCGGGTTCCGGCAGACCCTCTAGCTCTGTTCTAGAATCCGGATTCTGATCTCCCTACCCTATGGGTGGCTAGTCCTATTTATAGGCAGAGGCCCTGGGCCTCTTCCCAAATATTGAGCGGGAAGGGAGCCAACAATTGGCCATTTTGAAGGGGAACATCTAGTACACTTATCCTGACTAAAGTTGGTCCTCGCCTGTCAAAGGCTCTGACGGTGACGCCGGCTTGGGCTCCACGGTGACCTCCTTCCTACCGTTGTGATGGTCTTGGTCTTGTTTCACCGAAATGGTTGCCTTTGCTTGATGCTCTCGCCTGCGCTTGCCTCCTTTGCACCAAAGAGGAAATGAGGACAATGCGCGGGTTGGCACCCTCCTGGCGCCCTTGTTCGTCATGGCTTGCGTCATGGGCACCTCGTGAGGTACCCCGCCTTGATCTCTTCGCCTCCTCGCGAGCCATCCTGACGAGGCCGTGCCTGAGGAAGCTTCCTGTCGTCCGCCCCGCGAGGCTTGGCCCCTCGCGAGGGTCTTGAGCTTGTGATGATGAAGGTGGGCCGTGTTGGGCCACCCCTCGAGCCACGCCGCAGGCCGCAGGCAGGCAAGTCTGGGTACCCCCGTTCCCAGAACGCCGACAGGTTGTGCCCACCTCGAGTGCCCCCCAGGCCGCCTATTTGCTCTATAATATCCCAGTGTTCCAGAAACTCTAGGGGAGTCGATGAAAACAAATTCTAGCCGCCGCAGAGTCCAGAACCACCAGATCCAATCTAGACACCATCACGAAGGGGTTCACCACTTCCATTGGTGCCTCTCCGATGATGCGTGAGTAGTTATTTGCAGACCTTCGGGTCCGTAGTTAGTAGCTATATGGCTTCTTCTCTCTCGCTGGATTCTCAATACAATGGTCTGTTGGAGATCCATTTGGTGTAACCCTTTTTCCGGTGTGTTTGTTGGGATCGGATGAACTTTGAGTTTATGATCAGATCTATCTTTTTATATCCATGAAAGTTATTTGAGTTTCTTTGATCTCTTATATGCATGATTTCTTATAGCCTCGTATTTCTTCTCCGATATAAAACCTGTTTTGTTTGGCCAACTTGATCTATTTATCTTGCAATGGGAAGAGGTTCTTTGTAGTGGGTTCGATCTTACGGTGCTTGATCCCAGTGACACAAGGGGAACCGACATGTATGTATCGTTGCTACTAAGGATAAAACGATGGGGTCTATCTCTACATAGATAGATCTTGTCTACATCATGTCATTGTTCTTATTGCATTACTCCGTTTCCCCATGAACTTAATACACTAGGTGCATCCTGGATACTGGTCGATGTGTGGAGTAATAGTAGTAGATGTAGGCAGGAGTCGGTCTACTAATGTTGGACGTGATACCTATGTAATGATCATTTCCTGGATATCGTCATGATTATTTTAAGTTCTATCAATTGCCCAACAGTAATTCGTCTACCCACCGTTTGCTATTTTTCTCGAGAGAATCCACTAGTGAAACCTACGTCCCCGGTTCTCTTTCTCATATTATTTGCCTTTGCGATCTACTTTTCCTCTGATTTTATTTTTAGATCTATTAAACCAAAAATACAAAAAAAACATTGCTGTGTCTTATTCTTATTTTCTGGCGTTCGATCTATCAATCTACTACAATTTATTTCACGTCTATTTGCCTATCTTGAGGCGCCGCTACCCGAAAGGGATTGACAACCCATTTTACACGTCAGGTTATGATTATTTGTTATTTGTGTGCAGGGGCTATTTACGATGTGTTGCTTGGTTCTCCTGCTGGTCTCAAAACTAAGGGAAATACCTACCTTTGGTGGCGGTGGTGGAGCTCGGGGTGGTCAGAAACATTGCCGGCGACGACCTTGGCGGCCGCCGGAGTCGGGTGAGGTGGAACCCGAGGCTGCGGGGCACAGCGAGGCACGGGAAGTGGTGCGTTGGACTCGCGGGGGTGCGGTGGAGTTAGTGGAGAAGGTGGTGACGCATGTGGGTGGCCGGAGTCACGTCGGCGACGAGCTCCACGGCGGCGCGTGCGGGTGAGCTTCATGCAGTCGATGCAGGGCTCGAGAGCGAGAACAGGAGGGATGGAAAGGTAGCTGAGCTCACGACGGTCACGTAGGAGCAGACGGCTCGGTCGGGGATGAGCTGATGCGGCGGCGACGGCGAAGGGGATCTGCGGCGGTGCTCGACGAAGATGATCTCGAAGAAGACGAAGTGGGGCTCGCGAGCGCTCGGGGCTCGGGCTGCTCGATGGAGTCGACGACAATGGAGTTGTTGGACACAGTGGCTCGGTACGGGGACGACGGGGGACGCGGTTTCACGGTGGCGCGGGCCCAGCAGCGTCGGCCATGGCGGAGGGAGAGCGAGAGAGAGGCAGGGGAATGCGAGATGTCCACGGGGTCGGGGCAGCGACGTGGAGCTCGCCCAGGTGTCCAGGGGCGAAGCGGCAAGCAGGTGGCGTGTGAAGCTCGCGCTTCGTCGGCGTCACCTCCCTACCTGCTGGCGGGGCAAGCGGTGGTGGCGTGGGCCAACACAATCTTTGGACCCGGCAGTGGGCTGCCCAGGCGGAGCTCTTGACCCACGTAAGTTCCCTCTTTCTCTTTTATTTCTGGTTTTCTATTTTTTCTGTAAGTTTGTGGCTTTATTAATAATAGCTAGGCACTTCTAAAAATCCTGAAAATATTCAGAGGCTCTGTTTAGAATATCTCCAACAGCCCACACTTATTTCCAGAATTATTTGAGCATTTAAAATATTTTATAGAATTTAAATGTCCAAATTCAAATACTTATGATTTAATTCAAAATCCAAAGTGTCCTAGAAAAATGTGCACCATTTTTGGCAGAGGTTCTAGACCAATTCAAAAATGATGAACTTTTGTGAAGGGCATTTTGGGTTCATTGAAATAGATTTTACTTGAGCCTATTTGATTTGATTTGATGCTAGGATTTGTTCAACCCCAATTTCATATTTAAATGAAATTTAGACATGATGACATGATGATCATGCAAGGACAAGCAAAGGCTAAGCTAGGGCTATGACAACTCACCCCCACTATACAAGAATCTCGTCCTGAGATTCAAGACGTGAGGTAAGAAGACAGAGGGGACACGAAGCTAACACGATCTTCATGATCCAATTGCCCTTCTCGAGGATGTTGATTCATTGCTTCAAGTTTATCTTGACGTCTTGCTTTGAGAACTACATCCAACATGACAACGAGTAGAAAGAAGAAGTTTAGAAGAATCGATATTCTTGAGGTTCGAGCAACTTAGGATCATCTTAATGATCACAAGATCAACTCACGGAATAAGACATGAAAACATCTCTGGAGCTGAGGGGCAAAACATGCATCAGGAGCGACAGAAGAAAGAATTTGACGAGGGTTTCAAAGTAGCAAGGGAAATTGCCATGATTCCAAAACGGGGCACCTCAGGGAAGGTGACTCGAAGAACTATTCCCTTAAGTGGCAAAAAGAATTACTTTTTATACAAAGATCATTGAAATTCTTTATACTTGCCTAAGGCAATCACAAACGATCGTGTGAACGAATTCGAAAGAATGGCATACTCATACCAGAATAGATGATGTGGACTACCTTGTTGAAGACAGCACAATGGATGATTTTGCTTATCATCGGGGATGGATGGGACCCATGGTAGGACCACTTTTGAAGATGATCCTAAACAGTAATTACTGGGGTGCAAGCTGGGTACAAAATGCAAATGCTGGGAATGATTCTGGTAACTGGGAATAACTCAACGAGAGTGATTCCACCATTTGAATGGATATAGCTTAATCGAGGAAACCAAGAGCACAACAATCCCTAAGGAACAACTTATAGAATAAGCCGCATGAAATCCTTGTGGAGAAGATGGAAAAATTACCCATTCAAGATACTATAGTGATAGATCCCCCCGGCTAGGTGTGTCGGCCAGAACATCAACCTTGTCGGGACCTGCATCATAGATCTTGGAGAAGTTCCAACCATCATATCCGCCTGAGATTTAGATCTGGTTGGTAACAGGATGTTTCAGACAGCATATCCGGAAAATAAAGTTTGCAACACAAATAGACGAGACGGAGTTGCAAGATTCTCGGGGATGAACTACGATAGCAAGCTCCAAAACATGAGCTACTTCTGCTACAAACCTGTGAACATGCTGTCCAAGACAAGCATGACCACGTAGTAGTCTTATAATGAAACACTATCGAGTTCAGGTTAGGATCCATCATCAAGGATTTCAAAGTCTTTACGTGCGCTAGACTTCTTTTCCTTGAACAAGTCAACCAGTGGCTTGAAGTGCTAGGGAACATATGGAATGAAGGTTGCAAGTCTCCGAACCACAGGATACTTCGCACATATGCATGACTGACTTGGGATGATTCCGGGGAAACAAAAACAAACTTTCTCGAATTCATGGCGGCAACTTACATCGATTGCACGTGAACTTAGAGGAAGTCGCTACTTTCATCCAAACATATGCTTCATGAACGGAACATGAAGGCATCATTTACAAAGTTTCCAACACTAGCTTAATGTTTAACACGAATCATGGTGGAGACAAGATGCTGCTAATGTGCTCAACAACAACTCATCCGAATTTCCATATCACTGGACTTCCACCATCATGTGAACATGGTGATAGCATTGGTCATACCAAAATATGTTAGCCCACGAGTAAGACAACATTACGAACATCGTTGGTTCTGATTTGACTTGACGATAGCCCATACTCAAGTCAAAGTTTTGACAAGGCAATAGATCCAACAACTGATCACGAGGACCAATTGGTGAAGATATCATCTTTCTTCAACACACACACACACACACACAAAGATATCCTTTTGGAAGTGAACTAAGTTAGACAAGCTTTTATCTCCCAACTCTCCAAGTTGTTGTTTGGCTTAACCAACTAGCTCAGGGGTATCCAACACAGATTCTTGGAGAAAAGTGGTTTATTGGAAAACCAACTTGATCATGAGCTCAACATAACAGTCAGGGGACAACCTGGTAATACATCCAAGAAGATATTTGGAAAATCACGAACCTCCGGTATGTTACTAAGCTCGAGGACAACCTTGCTTTTCAGGGCAAGATGATATGAATAATAGGCAAGGGATTGAATAATCCTAACTCATTGATCGACGAGTGCACCGGAAATAAGGACTAGGTAGCACAGTCTATCTTAGAATGATGATTCAATAACCAACACGCTAAGGGTGAAACTATTGTCCATTTACTACTAAGCAACATGGTTGCTAGAAGTATTAATTTCGCACATCACAATTCACTTGTCGGTATTCCGGTTGCAACAACACGGAACCGAGGAGCGAATGATGATGGCGAGAAGTATCACTACGTCAACAATTCATAAGGGAAGGTGCAATTCTCATGACGTTCCTGACATAAAGTGGGTAATACTTCAGGGTAGAACAGAACAAAAGCTGAATTGGCATTTTGATCTGCGGAATACAACTACTTTGACCACTCCAAGAAATGGATGAGGTGCTGGAGTTTGTTTCTCCTAGTCATTCCGCAATGTAATGGCTTGACGGACCACAAGAATAATGGCATCGATGAGCACGAGTGCACGACTACTCCTGACTACAAATTGATAGACGGAGATCAGGATACAAGTAAAGAGGGACAACTCAAAGGAACATATGTTTTTCTGAGTTGTGGATGCATGGATTAGTATGTCGAGCGAAGCTCAACATTTCTTCCGGATAACCCATGCGGAAAGGGGTAGAACTGGCAGAATCACAATATAGAATGGAGGACTCATCAAGAGCACTTTGGTTGTGATCTTTTGGTTTAAAAGAACTCCTGCCAAGAATGCTTCATGGTAATTGGAAGAAAGATGTACCACGAACCTCGAGGACTATCACAAAGGTTACTAATATCCTAAAGGAACTAGCAACACTATCAACATTAGGTAAGTAGGGTGAATCTCGGGTTCAAGAACCCAGGAATAGAATACCTACTACTAAATGGCATCACGGGATGCTTTCGAGAATGGTGGCCAGAATTATCACACTGGGAACACAAAACATGGCTAGATTACTAGGTGGTTCTCTAAGACACCTAGGGTCATAATAGTAGCTCCAACATATATACCGAGGCAATAGAGTACCTCAACGCACCGGTTAGTGTGCTTATTACGACCAAAAAGGACATCGGAGCGGAAAGAAAGGATTTGCAAATGCATCGGACTATTTAGAGACACAGGATGACTCGAACAAAGATAACGGCTGTAAATGCTCAAAATGATTTGAGACATCCTGCAAAAATGGTGGCATAACCACTCAGAAGCACAAAATCAAGGTTCCGAGACCAACTATGAACACACAGAAGTAGTAGAAACTGAACTGAGATTTGAAACTACCAATTCTACAAGTCTATGGATTAGTAACACGTCATCCTGATAGATAGATAAGAAGGCCTAGTTCTTAATCCCGTAAAAGAGAAGAGGATGACTTAGATCAGAAGGCCATGAGGTATAAGGAGTAAAAAGAGCCTTACGTTCCCTTCCACAATCAATTCCCTTACATAACTAAAGCATTTCTAGACACAACTTCGACCGGTTTGGCCTGGAAATCCTACAGTGATCGTGCTCACGATACCAAAGCTGTCGGGACCCGATTCCAAGTCACATCGATCTAGCCGAAACACCTCATATCACTTTGCGGCCTCACGCACGGTATTCTCACGGGTGTCGCCTTACCATGGCCCGGGACCGTTTAGCCTTTTTGGCTCACGTATATGATAGTGTTGCTAGCATCCATATGATGAGAACCCGGGCCGACATGGCTAGTCGTGAACCCAAAGCTGCACTACCCATGGGGACAGGCATACATGAATCACATCGAGCATGTCGGTCATTGACGTGTGAATTCGGGCTGTAACTGGCTAACAGGACTCTGGGAACCCGGGCTGTAGCAGGCTAGGCAGGACTCGGATGTCACGCGTGACATTTCCCGAAGGGACACAGAGCGAAGTGAAACACATGTCTTGGCGATCAAGTGTCCTCAGCAGTAGTGTTGGGCTAGCAGGACTCCGGTGAACCGGGCTGTAGCGGACTACTATGGCTCATGGAAGCACTAGACTACATTTCCCCATAAGAGAGGCTGCCAAGGATAAACAACTAGATTGTCGGATCCCACACATACTAAGCATTTCAATCATACACACAATATGCTCGATATATGTAAATACAACATGGCATCACAACATAACTCTACGACTCAAGTATTTATTCATTAGGCTCCGAGGAGCCAAGATATTACAAACATGGGTCTCATGGCCCAACATTCAAAGCATACAAGTCAAACACATGCGGAAGCTTAACATGTCTGAGTACAGACAACTATAAATGAAAAGGCTGACAAGCCTGACTATCCACTAGATCCTGCCGAGGGCACAAGATCGTAGCTGAGGTAACAAGCTAAACGTCGAAGTCCATGCGGAACCACTAGCGAGACTGAAGTCTCTCTGCAAAACATAAATTAAGCAAACGTGAGTACAAATGTACCCAGCAAGACTTACATTAGAACTAACTACATATGCATCGGTATCAACAAGGGGGGTTGCGGTTTGGCTGACAAGCCAGCTTTGACTCGGTGGCTATCACGAACTACGAATCGCAAGTAACTCTTTTGAGGTGGCGCTGCGAGTCCACATATTCACCATATCAATACACCACTATGGATCCGCTCCCGTCTCCCTCACGAACGCCATCCATAGAACTCACGCTTATCTTGCGCATTTTAGAGTATCCACTTTCACTTGTCTATGAACTATACAGGCAACCCAGAAGTCCTTTACTGCGGACACGGCTATTAGAATAGATGATGTTAACCCTGCAGGGGTGTACTTCTTCACACACGCTCTCGCCACTTACCACCATGTACACGTCGTGTATCTCGGCAACCTTCAAGCCGGAAGCTGGCGAGGAGTCGGCCACAACCCCGACTAACCACACAAGTCTCTAGTCCAGGTTTATCGCCTATTCGGGTTCCATCCATGAGGATATCCGGCGGAGTTTCGCTCACAGCCCCCAAACGATGTGTGCAGGGTTCCCGAGACACCAAACATGCTTTCGGTACACCGGGCCATGGTGTATCTACCGCATCATAGCCCACCCCTAGGGTCAGCTCTACGCACGGCCTCCAACACATATCCTACAAACACCAGAAACTAGTTGCAACTCCTGGACAGAGGACAGGGGCGGTTAATAAGTCGAGAGAGTCAATTAAGGATCCCAATGTGTGGTAGTAGTTGTTCATGGATCACAAACACAGAACTCAGTTCCTAAGGACGGCTGCAATGGGACAACCCACCATGTACTCCTACATGGCCTCTCACCGCTGCCTTTACCAAATCGTATTCACACACTTAGCTCTCAACAGTAGGACATGTTCACACACTTCCGATTCATCCCGGATGAATCAGACCTGACACAACTCTAAGCAATAGCAGGCATGACAAACAAGCATGAATGAGTAGGCACATCAGGGCTCGAACAACTCCTACTCATGCTAGTGGGTTTCATCTATTCTTGTGGCAATGACATGTCATGCAGAGTATAAAGGGGTTCAGCTACCGCAGCATGTAACAGATGAATCGTTGTTGTCCTAATGCAATAAAAGAGAGCAGGAGTGAGAGATTGGGATTATATCGGAATGAACAAGGGGGTTTTGCTTGCCTGGCACTTCTGAAGATAGCATTGAGTCTTCATCAGTGTCAACGATCACAACGTCGGTACAACGTCTACCAAGGGGGAACAACACCGGTAAACAGAGAAGAAACACGATCAATGCAATGCACAATATGATGCATGCTATGACATGGAAATATGAATGTGTTTTGGGCTAATGCAAGCTAGAACAGATTGAGATGAGTCCATTTGAACCAAAGATTCAAATGCAAACCCATTTTAAGAGGTTATATTAGTGCATTAACTTGTTTCATCTAAACAGCAACGCTAAATTGTTTAAACATGCATGAAACCAGTACAGATGGATAGATTGGATTTTTCTGATCATTTTCTATGATTTTTAGAAGTTTGTAACAATTTCTGAAATTTTCTATATAAAAAATAAATCCAGAAATTAGTTATTGCATCAGCAGTGCGTCAGGGTGACGTCAGTGGTCAAAGGGGACGTTCAGTCAACGACCCGGTGGGTCCAGCGTGTCGTGATTATTTAAACTAACTAAATTTAGTTAGTTCTAATCTAAGTTAATTAGCAGAGGGGTCCCACTTGTCATAGACTCAGGGGAGTCAACCTGGGCCCACCCAGTCAAAGTCAGAGGTCAAACACGCCGGCGTTTAGCCGCCGGCGAGGCCAGAAGCGGCGGTGAGAGTGCATTAGCGCGTTCCGGCGACCAAATGAGCGGCGGAGGCATCTACGTGTAGCTGGGAGCAGGCCGCAGCGTTTGGTGGCGGTGGTGGAGCTCGGGGTGGTCGGAAACATCGCCGGCGATGACCTTGGCGGCCGCCGGAGTCGGGTGAGGTCGAACCCGAGGTTGCGGGGCACAGCGAGGCACGGGAAGTGGTGCGTTGGACTCGCGGGGGTGCGGTGGAATTAGTGGACAAGGTGGTGAGGCCTGTGGGTGGCCGGAGTCGCGGCGGCGCATGCGGGTGAGCTTCATGCAGTCGATGCAGGGCTCGAGAGCGAGAACGGGAGGGATGGAGAGGTAGCTGAGCTCACGACGGTCACGTAGGAGCAGACGGCTCGGTCGGGGACGAGTTGATGCGGCGGCGACGGCGAAGGGGATCTGCGGCGGTGCTCGACGAAGATAATCTCGAAGAAGACGAAGCAGGGCTCGCGAGCGCTCGGGGCTCAGGCTGCTCGACGGAGTCGACGACGGCGGACTTGTTGGACACGGTGGCTCGGTACGGGGAGGACGGCGGACGCGGTTTCATGGTAGCGCGGGCGCAACAGCGTCGGCCATGGCGGAGGGAGAGCGAGAGAGAGAGAGAGGCAGGGGAATGCGAGATGTCCACGGGGTCGGGGCGGCGACGTGGAGCTCGCCCAGGTGTCCAGGGGCGAAGCGGCAAGCAGGTGGCGCCGTGGCGAGCTTCGCGCTTCGTTGGCGTCACCTCCTGCACACTGGCGGGGGGAAGCGGTGGTGGCGTGGGCCAGCACAGATCTTTGAACCGGCCAGTGGGCTGCCAGGCGGCTGCTTGACGGTAAGTTCCCTCCTTCTCTTTTATTTCTGGTTTTCTATTTTTCTGTAAGTTTGTGGCTTTATTAAAAATTGCTAGGCACTTCTAAAAATCCTAAAAATAATCAGAGGCTCTGTTTAGAATATCTCCAACAGCCCAGAGTTATTTCCAGAATTATTTGAGCATTTAAAATATTTTATAGAATTTAAATGTCCAAATTCAAATACTTATGATTTAATTCAAAATCCAAAGTGTCCTAGAAAAATATGCACCATTTTTGGCAGAGGTTCTAGACCAATTCAAAAATGATGAACTTTTGTGAAGGGCATTTTGGGTTCATTGAAATAGATTTTACTTGAGCCTATTTGATTTGATTTGATGCTAGGGTTTGTTCAACCCCCATTTCATATTTAAATGAAATTTAGACATGATGACGTGATGATCATGCAAGGACAAGCAAAGGCTAATCTAGGGCTGTGACAAGTGTCATCTTTGCATGCATGTGGATCATGAAGAGAAATTTTCATATGATAGCTATATTCTTGAATTTGATTATGATACTACATATAATTATTATGAGAGTGGAAAATATGGTTGTAGAAATTTTGATGTTATTAAATTTCCTCTCGTTATGTTGAGATTGGCAATGTTTTATTCCTCTCCTTTGCATATGCTAGATATTTCTTGTCTTGAAAAGTTGTTTTCCTTTAAAATTCATATGCATAGGAAGTATGTTAGACTTAAATGTGTTTTCCACATGTTCCATGATGCTCTGTTTCTGTTTCAATTATTATCTTCTGTGTGAGCATCGTTGAAATATTATGCCTAGCTAAGGGCATAAAACAATAGCGCTTGTTGGGAGGAAACCCAATGAATAAAATTTATTTTTGTTCTTGAGTGTTTGAAAAATTATGCTACTCTTATGATTGTGTTTTTTGTGTTTTAATTAGTGTTTGTGCCAACTAAAGCCTTTAGGATCTTCTTGGGTGATAGTTGTTTGATCTTGCTGAAAAACAGAAACTTTTGTGCTCATGAAAACAATTATTATTTTTTATCAGAGCATGATAAAATGACAATTCGTTTTTAAGAGGATTAATATACAAATTTCTCTTGTCATCCTAATTTTTTAGATGTTTTGGAGTTACAGAAGTATTCGAAATAGTCAGATTGCTACAGACTATTCTGTTTTTGACAGATTCTGTTTTCTTTGTGTTGTGTGCTTGTTTTGATGGCTCTATGGTTTTGTTTGATGAGTTTTTGCCATAGAAAAGTTGGAATACAATAGATATAATGCAAGAACAAAATATGAATTGGTTTGCTACAGTACCTATAGTAGTGATTTGCTTTCCTATACTGACGGATCTCACGAAGGTTTTGTTGAGTTTTGTGTGATTGAAGTTTTAAAGTTTTGGGTTATCTAAGGAATAAGGAGTAAGAAGAGCCTAAGCTTGGGGATGCCAAGGAATCCCAAGCTATTATCCAAAAGAGATCAATCAACTAATCTTGGGGATGCCCCGAGTGGCATCCCCTCTTTCTTCTAACGACCATCGGTATTTTACTCGAAACTATATTTTTATTCGTCACATAATATGAGTTTTTCTTGGAGCGTCTTGTATGATATGCCTATTTGCTTGTTTTATTTTGTGTTTTATGTCTTGATTCCTTTCTGGACACACCTATTTGAGAGAGCCTAAATTATTCCATGACTTGTTAGAATTGCTCTCTATGCTTCATTTAAATTTTTATGAGCTATGGACTTACTCTAGTGCTTCACTTATATCTTTTTGAGCACGACATGCTTTAGTATTTTTGAAGAAATACTCTTTTGCTTCACATAGACTTATTTGAGAGTTAGTAAGATTTTCAACAAATTCTCTCTTGCTTCACTTAAATTAATTTGAGAGAAAGAAATATTATGCTCATGATCTTCACATATATTTGTTTGAGCTTATCAAAAGCAAGACATGAAAAATAGTTCCAAAGTGATAGATATCCAAGAAGGATATAATAAAAAGTTTCATGAAGATCATTGGACAAAATAAACTTGATTTTTAGTAATAATTTTTGAAGGAAATATGCCCTAGAGGCAATAATAAAGTTATTATTTATTTCCTCATATCATGATAAATGTTTATTATTCATGCTAGAATTGTATTAACCAAAAACATAATACATGTGTGAATACATAGACAAACATAGTGTCACTAGTATGCCTCTACTTGACTAGCTCGTTAATCGAAGATGGTTGAGTTTCCTAGCCATAGACATGAGTTGTCATTTGATTAACGGGATCACATCATTAGGATAGTGATGTGATTGACTTGATCCATTCCGTTAGCTTAGCACTTGATCGTTTAGTATGTTGCTATTGCTTTCTTCATGACCTATACATGTTCCTAGACTATGAGATTATGCAACTCGCGTATACCGGAGGAACACTTTGTGTGCTACCAAACATCACAATGTAACTGGGTGATTATAAAGGTGCTCTACAGGTGTCTCCGAAGGTACTTGTTGAGTTGGCTTATTTCGAGATTAGGATTTGTCACTCTGATTGTCGGAGAGGTATCTCCGGGCCCTCTCGGTAATGCACATCACTATAAGCCTTGCAAGCAATGTGACTAATGAGTTAGTTGCGGGATGATGCATTATGGAACGAGTGAAGAGAATTGCCGGTAACGAGATTGAACTAGGTATTGAGATACCAACGATCGAATCTCGGGCAAGTAACATACCGATGACAAAGGGAACAATGTATGTTGTTACGCGGTTTGACCGATAAAGATCTTCGTATAATATGTAGGAGCCAATATGAGCATCTAGCTTCCGCTATTGGTTATTGACCGGAGACGTGTCTCGGTCATGTCTACATAGTTCTCAAACCCGTAGGGTCTGTCGGTGTTCTGGGAACGGGGGTCCCCAGACTTGCCTGCCTGCGACCTGCGGCGTGGCTCAAGTGGGGGCCCAGCGCGCCCAGCTTCATCAGCTCAAGCTCAAGACGCTCGCGAGGGGCCAAGCCTTGCAGGGCGGACAACAGGAACCTTCCTCAGAAGCAGCCTCGTTAGGCAGGCTCACGAGGAGGCGGAGAGATCAAGGCAGGGTACCTCACGAGGGTGCCCTGTGACGCAAGCCATGACGATCGAGGCCAGGCGGGCGCCGGCCTGCGCAGTGTCCTCATTTCCCCTTTGGTGCAAAGGAGGCAAGCACATGCCAAGGCATCAGGCAAAGGTTCTTGCTTCGTGCAACAAGACCAAGACCAGCAGAGCGGCGGGAAGGAGGTCATCGTGGAGCCAGGGACGGGCGTCACCGTGAGCCTTTTAAGTGCATTTAAGACCAACTTTAGTCAAAATAAGTGTACTAGATGTTCCCCTTCAAAACGGCCAATTGTTGGCGCCCTTCCCGCTCATTATTTGGGAAGAGGCCCAGGGCCTCCCTCTATAAGTAGGACTAGCCACCACAAAGAGAGGGGACAGACTGGAGACGAGTCGAACCCCCTAGAGAGAGAGAGAGAAGCGACTGGACTCACCCAAGCATTTCGTCGCACCCGCTCAAGAACACCCCTCGCGAGGCTGTTCTTCCTTTGTACTGTTCATCATCAGCCTCTAAGGCAATCCACCACACCACAAACTAGAGTAGGGTATTACACCACAATGGTGGCCTGAACTAGTATAAACCTCGTGTCCTCTGTGTTGTTCATTGTTCGTGGTTTAGATCCCTTGCAAACCATCGACGCGTGAGCTGGTAGGGGAAAGATCTCCGCGTGCACCCCAGTGTTCGAACCTCAAGGGTCTGCCGGAACCCGAAATCCGACATTTGGCGCGCCAGGTAGGGGTGCGCCGGAATCCTTCCTCCGCCTCCTCGTGTTTCGTCGCCTCGTCGTTCCATGTCAAGCGACGCGGCAGCCGACGCCGACCGTTGGGCGGTGTGGCCCGCCCACGCCGTGCCGCCAGCCCAGGGCGACCTCAACCTTGCACCTCAGGCAGCTCGCGCTCCACAAGGCAGCAGGTGCGGTCAGTGGCCAGAGCCTCAAGCCACGCCGCGGCCACGGCGCCGCACACCCGACGGGAGCAGGCGAACTCCAGGGTCGTGCTCACGGTGCCCCGAGAGCTGTTACGGTGCCGGCTTCTAGAGGGCGGCCGCGATGTGCTGTTGGAGCGGGTGGCCGAGCTCCTGGAGGCCGCCGCCTCGGGAGCACCTCCTTTCTGCGTCCGGCTGCCACCTCTGGCCCAGAGCGTGCCGTACGGCAGCCCCATGCGTGCTCATGCAACCTCAAGCGGGCTCCAGGGCTTACTCGACGCCAACCTGGCCAGCAGCACCAGGCGGCAAGCCGCGCGGACCCCGTCTCCGGCCGGCGAAGGAGCACACGCCGTGACCTTGGGTCTCGACGGACCACTGTGCGGCCACTCTCAAGACAGCGCTCCGGGCCGGATTGCGTGGCACATGGGGCACTACAGCGAGGCCTACGGGGCGGCGTCCCCAGAAGCTTACGTGCCCCGCATGATGGATCAAGAGTGCGCACAATAAGAAGACCACGACTCGTTCCGTGGGCCAAGCTGGGGCGAGGAGACACCACAAGCTGAGCTCTTTCAGGAACCCCAAGAGGGCCTCGACGACCACACCGGCGGAAGCAACTATCTGGTACCGTTAATCCCTCAGGAGCAAGCTTATGCTAACCATGTGTCGCAGGAGGTACAGGTCGGCGACAGGTGGTGGCCCCAACGCTGCAGACTCTTACCCCTCAGGAGGAGGGCATCGGGGGCTGCAGGTGAGGGGTCGAGATCCGGGTTTGTCCCCGCGGCGCTCGGCACAAGATGTTCTCAGGAGGTAGGCCCTCTGCCGGGGAGGTGCCCCAAGGCCTGCCCCCGGCAGAGGACCCGTGGTCGTCGGGGGAACCGCTAGCGACCGCTCTACCCCATTGGTGTCGTCCTTGGTCTCCGGCCGCCGTCAGTGGTGGTAGAGTGTGGCGCAAGGCGGGGCCCTCATCTGGCGATATGAAGCAAGGCCGGTACCTGTGAAGAAGGCCCAGTGCCCGTGAAGCTCGCTGGCCCGTGACACTCTCATGTAATAATGAGTGGGGGTGTACACGCCCCGGAGTCTCAGGAGCGCCGGCCTCAGGCCCTGGGGCTCCCTCCCACGCCCAGTGGCAGCACTTAGCTCCGCGCTGGTGAGAAGACGTCGAAGACTAGAGTAGGTGCCGGACGCGGCCCTTTTCCTTTTTTGCCTTTTTTCTCTGTTGACGTGTTTCTTCGATTTGAATTTAAGTTGGATTTAAGTTCGAGCCTTGCGTGCGTTTGGGGAAGGGGTGTTTAGTCTCATTCGAGCAATTTCTTGTGTTCTAGTTTCGGCTTTGCGTCCAAAGCTAGCGTCAGCTGCCTCCCCTCGCGAGCCCCTCCAACCGCGTCCACAGCTCGGACAGCTGCCGCCACTCCCTCTCCGGAGGTTCTTGTCCCAGGATCAATGGGTTCACCCAGAAGACACATACGGCGCTATGGCCCCCACGGCCCCGCTCGGGGCTCACCAGGGTCAAAAGGTAAACGAGCCAGCCGACCCACCACCAGGCCGGCCGTTAAGCTCACACGCAGCGTTAAGATTACAAAGGCATTTACCGCGAATCTTTACATGAGGGGCTTCCCCTCCCAAAATGCTCTCACAGTTTTCAGGGCCAAGCCCGAACCTCTCTCGTGCAAGGTAAACAGCGGTGACAAACAATTAGTCAGACATGTCACTTGCCGCGCCTTCTGGGTCACCTCCGGAGGCGTCGCTAGCGTCGCTGACGTCATCTCCGTCACCAACACCTCCGCCAGCACCAGGACCGTCCACCACGCCGCCTTCATCGGCGGCCACGATCACGCCGTCATCATCAGACGTGAAGGCCCTGACAAGGTCGTCCACGTGACCATCCACCCATTGCGCCAGGTCACCCCGGACGACTATGGGCACCGGTGCGATAGTGGCATCGAAGTCGAAGTGGGGATCCCTGTCCCACAGATAACTGAAGACACGGGAGAAAGCGCGCCCGAGCAAGGCTCGGCTCCTCTCCTCAACGAGCTAACGAGACCTCTCGGTGCGGTTCTCCAGGAGCGTCACCACATCAGCGAAGTACTGAAGGTTGCCGGCGTAGTTGGTCTCGTGCGGCCCCTCAGCGGCGGCCTCGCAAATATTGCCCATGGTCGTGTTAGCCCGTTCCCTGAGGGTCCGGAGCATGGGGGCATGCTCGTGCTCCAGAACCCGCCGCCGACGAATCTCGTCCTCGTTCTACCGTGCAATGGCCTCGGCGCCATCAACCCTTTGCCGAAGAAGAAGCAGTTCGGCGCGGGAGGAGGTCAGCTCCGCCTGCGCTGCGCGAAGGGCGGCTGCGGAGGAGTCCGCACCCCGCGTCACTTCGTCCAGCTTGGCCTTGAGGGCCGCGGTCCTGCCCTCAGCTTCGGCCCTGACCAACTCCAACCTCAACTCATACTGGCGCTCGAGGCCTGAGCGAGCTTCCGCTACACGGCGGCGATCTCTTCTTGGGCTCGGGCCTCGCGTTCGGTGACATCATCCTCCTCCTGAGTCACCATGCGCTCCCTCGTCTCCAACCGCTCAAGGTCTAGGTTGCGCTAGGTGGCCTCCAGCAACAACGCTTCCTCGCGCCTCTGGAGCTCCGCCTGGTCGACGGAAGCCCCCTTCAGCGACACCAGTGAAGCCTGGCGCAACTCCACCTGCTGCTCCAGAGAGTTGCTCCATGCTTCGAGCTCCCACGCACACTCCTCCGCGTCCCTGCGCTGCCGATCTGCTTCCAGGACCTCCTCGACCGCTCGGGAGCAAGCCTCTCGCGAGCACGCCAACGATGCCTCGGCCTTCGCATTGTCAAGGTCACGCTGGTGACGCGCGAGGGCAACGACTACCTTAAGCTTGCGCCTCTCCTCAGCAAGGCGCAAACCTTCTGCCTCAAGACGCGCATCTTCGCTAGCAAGCTCCGCCCCGAGCCGGTTCATCGCGGCCGTTGCCAATTGGATAAGTTCTTGACAAAGGGCACGACATTCGCGAGCACGCCTGAGCACGTCTTCCGCGTCCCCCTCAGCTGCTGGAGTATGCGGGGGGCCCAGAGGTGACGCACCTCCTCCCGCAGGGCAGGGGGCTGGCGCCCCAACAATAGCCGGACGGGCCACGCCAGGAGCAGGGCCTAGCGCCGGTCCGTCCCCAGAAGAAGAGCTCAAGATTGACTTCAACCAATCGCCATCCACGACCCAGGAAGGAGCGCATGGCAAGCTGGCTGTGCCCCGGGAGAACTCGTGAAGGGAAGACAGCAGGCTCGCAGGCTCGGGACGCCCAGCTGAACGGGCCACCTCTCCGACCGGGTGAGTGATAAGGGCGCCGCCTGGGCTCGATGCACCAAGAACCAGCAACAAAGACGGAGCTTGGGGAGATGGCTCCTTGGCCGTCTCCGCGAATTCGGCAGGAAGGGCCCTGAAGGGTTACAGTCAGCTGCAAGAACCGAGAAGCAAAGGAGCAGAGAGAGAAGAAGACTTAATCGTCTGTGGCGAAGTACCTCCTGCACTTCAGCAAGCGGCAAGGGCGATCGTCACCGCCCGAGGCCTCCTTCCTCTTGCGGAGGCCACGAAGTCTACGCGGAACCGGCCTAAGCGCTCGGCGCAGGGGTCGGTTTGCGACGTGAAGGAGGCGGCAAGGTGATCAGCGCCAATGGAACCAGCCTGGGGGACGCCACCAGGCGCCGCCTCACGAGGGACGACTGGTGCCCCATCGGGAGCCCCAACCTCGGGAGCCCCTACCTCGGGAGCCGGAGGCCGCGACACCTCACTTGTCATTATTCCGGAGCGAGCTCCGGGATATGCCACCCTTGGGGCTCCGCGCGGCGTCACCACCTCAATGTCATCTCCTTCAACTCCTGACGGTTCTCGTCTCCCTGCTCCAACACTCGAGACAGAGCCACTTTGGGCGACCGGAAGAGCAACCACGACAATTGGGTTCTCGCGAGGCCCCCTGAGGCCAACTGGGCGCAGCCCCCACTCGTCAAAGCTGGGCATCTGCTTCACGAAATCGGCCCTGCCCAAGTAGAGATACAGGAGGGCACCATCACGTCGAAGGCTGCCTGGGGAAGGGTCGCCAACCAGGACCCTGAGCACCGTCTTCAGCACCTCAGGCGCCAGGTCCCCTTCTTGAAGCCGCATGCGGTCTTTGTGCCCCACATAGTCCCACATTCGGTGAGAGTGGCGTTGGAGAGGAGCAATGCGACACTGGAGGAACTCCTTCACCACCTTGTGCACCGTCACGTTGAGCGCCCTCAAGCTCTCGGCGGGCGCTGCATTTAATGCAAGCCGGGTGTCTGCAAGCGTCTCGTGACCCCAGCCTGAGTTAGGAACAGCAGGCGAGGTAGGATGCGAGAGCAGGGGGCTGAACACCCCAACATCCACATACAACCACCGCTCTCTGAACTTGGCCTTAGGAGGAGGGAGTCCGAAATCAATCCCTGAAGTAGACGTCCCTGGCACCGCAAGGAAGCTCACGCACCCCGAGCATTGAGTAGGATCACTCAGGCGCAAAGAGAAGAAGTGACGCAGCAGAGCAACGGAAGGAGGGATGCCCACCATTGCCTCACAGGCAAAGGCGAAGACAGACAGGAGGGTAATGGACTCAGGCCCGAGGTGCATCATGTGGATCTGATAGTGGGAAAGCACCGCATTGAAGAAAGCGGAGAAGGGGGAACCAGACCCGCCCACAGGGCATCATCAAAGAACTGGACCTCCATGACAATCCTGTCGGGGGAGGCATGGGACGCAAGCCAAGCCGTGGTCCTGCCGCACTCATTGAAGATGGTGGCAAGAGCAGAGCGAACCTTGCCCAAAGCCTCGGGGTTGAGTATGATAGATTGATCAACGGCGGGAGCCGCCGCCGGAGGCGAGCGGGACGAAGACGCGGGCTTCTTCGCCTTTTCCTTCTTCGTTTGCACCATGGAGATAGGAAGGGTGAGGGTCCGAGTTGGATCAAGAGCAGAAGTTGGAGCCAGAGGAAGATGGAAGAGCAGGGAGTGCGCGGACGGCGAAAGGGGAATGGCTGTGTGCAACCTCGGGTCCACTTAGCCGGGCGTGTAATGAGGCATCGTGGGGAAGCGGAGACACCCACGACCAACCAATCGCCATGCGGCGCGCAAGGCCGCAGGCTGTTGGGGCCCGCGGCACTTCGCACTTGCCCCTTCGCTTCTCTGCTAAGCCAACTCCGGGCGCGCCTTGGGCCCGGCGGCTACTATCGGCGTTCTGGGAACGGGGGTCCCTGCACTTGCTCGCCTGCGGCTGCGGGCGTGGCTCAAGTGGGGGCCCAGTGCCCAAAGATCATTAGCTCAAGCTCAAGACCCTCGCGAGGGGCCAAGCCTCATGAGGCGTCGACAGAACCTTCCTCAGAGCAGCCTCGTCGAGGCAGGCTCACGAGGAGGCGGAGAGATCAAGGCAGGGTACCTCACGAGGGTGCCTGTGGACGCAAGCCATGACGATCGAGGCGGTGGCGCCCGGCCTGCATAGTGTCCTCATTTCCCTTTGGTGCAAAGGAGGCAAGCATGTGCCACGTTATCGAGGCAAAGGTTACCGCTGTTGCAACAAGACCAAGACCAGCAGAGCGGCAGGAAGGAGGTCATCGTGGAGCCCAGGACGGCGCGCCACCGCTGTGAGCCTTTGGCAGCCGAAGACCAACTTTAGTCAGGATAAGTGTACTAGATGTTCCCCTTCAAACGGCCAATTGTTGGCGCCCTTACCGCTCATTATTTGGGAAGAGGCCCAGGGCCTCCCTCTATAAATAAGACTAGCCACCACAAAGAGAGGGGACAGACTGAAGACGAGTCGAACCCCCTAGAGAGAGAGAGAGAAGTGACTGGACTCACCCAAGCAGTTCGTGGCACTAGCTCAAGAACACCCCTCGCGAGGCTGTTCGTCCTTTGTACTGTTCATCATCAGCCTCTGAGGCAATCCACCACACCACAAACTAGAGTAGGGTATTACACCACAATGGTGGCCCGAACTAGTATAAACCTCGTGTCCTCTGTGTTGTTCATCGTTCGTGGTTTAGATCGCTTGCAAACCATCGACGCGTGAGCTGGTAGGGGAAAGATCTCCACGCGCACCCCAGTGTTCGAACCTCAAGGGTCTGCCGAAACCTGAAATCCGACAGGGTCCGCACGCTTAAAGTTTGGTGACGACCGGTATTATGAGTTTTTGTGTTTTGATGTACCGAAGGTAGTTCGGAGTCCCGGATATGATCACGAACATGACGAGGACTCTAGAAATGGTCGAGACGTAAAGATCGATATATTGGATGACTATATTCGGACACCGGAAATGTTCTAAGTGGTTTCGGAGAAAACCAGAGTGCCGGAGGGTTACCGGAACCCCCCGGTAGAAATAATGGGACTTATGGGCCTTAGTGGAGAGAGAGAGGGCTGGCCTAGGGCAGGCCGCGTGCCCCTCCTCTAGTCCAAATTGTACTAGGAGAGGGGGGCGGCGCCCCCCTTTCCTTCTCCCTCTCCCCCTTCCTTTCCCCCTCCTAGTAGGAGTAGGAAAGATGTGAGTCCTACTCCTACTAGGAGGAGGACTCCTCCTCCTGTCGCATCATAGAGGACCGGCCGGCCTCCCCCCTTGCTTCTTTATATACGGGGGCAAGGGGGCACCTCTAGACACACAAGTTGATCTATTGATCTATTCCAGCCGTGTGCGGTGCCCCCCTCCACCATATTCCACCTCGGTCATATTGTAGCGGTGCTTAGGAGAAGCCCTCGCGCCGTAGCAACATCATCACCGTCATCACGCCGTCAGGCCGGCTGTAACTCTCTCGTGAAGCTCTACTGGATCGGAGTTCGCGGGACGTCATCGAGCTGAACGTGTGCTGAACTCGGAGGTGCCGTACGTTCGATACTTGGATCGGTCGGATTGTTAGGACGCACGCTAACATCAACCGCGTTATGCTAACGCTTCCGCTTTCGTTCTACGAGGGTACATGGAAAACACTCTCCCCTCTCGTTGCTATGCATCACTGTCGGTGTCAAAACCGGCGGATCTCGGGTAGGGGGTCCCGAACTGTGCGTCTAAGGCGGATGGTAACAGGAGGCGGGGGACACGATGTTTACCCAGGTTCGTGCCCTCTCGATGGAGGTAATACCCTACTTCCTGCTTGATTGATCTTGATGATATAAGTATTACAAGAGTTGATCTACCACGACATCATAGAGGCTAAACCCTAGAAGCTAGCCTATGGTATGATTGTTGTCGTCCTACGGACTAAACCCTCCAGTTTATATAGACACCGGAGGGGGTTAGGGTTACACAGAGTCGGTTACAAGGGAGGAGATCTACATATTCGTATTGCCAAGCTTGCCTTCCACGTCAAGGAGAGTCCCATCCGGACAAGGGATGAAGTCTTCAGTCTCGTATCTTCATAGTCCAACAGTCTGGCCAAAGGATATAGTCCGGCTGCCCGAAGACCCCCTAATCCAGGACTCCCTCAGTAGCACCTGAACTAGGTTTCAATGATGATGAGTCCGGTGCGCAGATTGTCTTCGCCATTGCAAGGCGGGTTCCTCCTCCGAATACTCACAGAAGATTTTGAACACAAGGATAGTGTCCGGCTCTGCAAAACAAATTCCACATACCACCATAGAGAGAATAATATTTCCACAAATCTAATCTGCTGACACATTCTATAGCATGACATCACACCACAACCCGATCATTATTCAAACCGTTTTTCTCAACCAGCCATGGCACATATTGCGAGGCGGTTTCCTCGGCACGTCTTGTCGAAGCAGAGATCGTGTCCCCTTATCACGGGATTTTCATCAATACGGGTGTGGGTAACCCAACCGCGCCATCAATTACGGCGCTTGGGGAATAAGTGAGTTTACTAGGCAGCTGGGGGCGTACATCTTCGTCCGCCCTTATAAAGGGATAAGGCTCCACCTTTTTCACCTAGGCCTTCTTTCTCCTTGTTCATCCATTCTAGCGCACTCGAGCTCCAGCACCAAAGTTCGCGTCCTTCTCCTCAAACCGCTCCAAGCATGTCCCGAGCGGGAGGCAAGTGGATGAAATCCTCCATCACGGAGGTGGACATCAAAAAGCTGCGGGGAGCCGGATACTTGGCCGCGGATATCACACACCGGCTGCCCAATGCTGGGCAGGTCATCCCTACTCCAGAACCTTATGAGAGGGTAGTTTTTATTACCCACTTCGTCCGCGGACTGGGATTTCCCCTCCACCCATTCGTCCGTGGCCTCATGTTCTACTACGGGCTGGACTTCCACGATCTGGCCCCTAACTTCATCCTCAACATCTCGGCGTTTATGGTCGTGTGCGAGGCTTTCCTCCGCATCCGGCCCCACTTTGGCCTATGGTTGAAGACCTTCAATGTAAAACCGAAGGTGGTGGTTGATCAGCAAGCGGAGTGCGGAGGCGCCATGGTGGGCAAAATGCCCAGCGTCACATGGCTCAAGGGCTCCTATGTGGAGACCATAAAAGGGTGGCAATCGGGATGGTTCTACATCACCGAGCCGCGGGACACCAACTGGGTGGCGGCCCCCGAATTTCGATCCGGCGTCCCCATGCGGCTCACCTCCTGGAAGGAGAAGGGCATATCTGGGGGGTCCCTCGGTGGAACTGGCCGGACTACAAAAATGCATCAGAAACATGATAAGCAAGAAGATCAAGCTCGTCAACATGGTCCAGGTCATGCTCTTCCGTCGGATCCTCCCGTGTCAACGACGGGCATTCAATTTATGGGAGTTCGACCCGGACAAGCACCAGACGCTGCAAGAGCTCTACGACACGACGCACAAGGACGTCTAGAGGGTGTTGTTCAAGGGCGCTGAGGTACCTCCTCCCCTTACCGAAGACCGCGGACTCAGCGCAAAGCGCCATGCCAATCCTGTAAGTTTTCATATCTCGCAGGATATTTATTTTCCCCAGTTTAATCATCTGCGGGATCTAAGCGTCCACACCATTTTCTAGGACTGGGTCGAGATAGCGGAGCAGATTGATTGTCCAGCCCCCCTGCCCGAAGATCCGGTAGATGCTCTCCTAACGGAGATGCTCGTTCCGGCGCCTTATGAGGTGCTGGAGAAGAAGGCCAAGAAGAAGGCCACGGGGACCCGAAAGGGTCTCCTACGCAAGGTTATATAGGACTCATTGTCCGATAACTCCGAGGCACACTCCTCCCACGAAAACGAGTAGGAGGAAGAGTAAAGTTCTCCCCCCCCCCCAGCCGGGGGAGACAAGAAAAGTAAGGCCGCCCCAACCGGGGAGGCCGAAGGGTCCAAGAAGGGAAGGACCCTCCTCCCGGCTGCTCCACGACAGCCGCCTATAGCGTCCATGAGTGGGTGCTCAGGAACAAGCCCCTGGCGAAGTCGTAAGTGTCCGAATTCCATAGCAATTCATGGTATGTTTTATTGCACTGCTTCTCATCATGCCGAACATGATTATGCAGTCCGCCCCGAGCCCATATCGACGTATCTTCGTCGGATGGCTATTTGGACCCGTCGCATATGAATAGCGATTCACTTCCGACCGCCTCTGCCCCTCGCCCGACGGACAACATCGAGGTGTTGTCCCAAAGGGAACTGAGCCGAGGGGAGGTAGTCCCGGAGGCGCCTCGAGGCGACCTTCCGGACCCTGGGTGTAAAGGGAGCAAGACTCCCACGGGCTCCAAGTTCGGACCTCAGCCGAACACTGCGCCAGAACCTCCAGTGGTTCTAGACTCCGGTAGGCGACCCCCTGTTAAAAGGGGCAAGCCGCTCGTGCCGGTGGCCTCTGTCCATCCAGAGGCACCAGACAACTTGCTGGAAGCGCTTCGCGGCGCTTCCATCAACGAAGAGCACCGCACTATCATGAGTGTGGTGATCGAGAAGGTTCAGTCCACCAAAAACGGACTAACTGAAGCTTGTGCTAGCCTCCGAACAGGCTTTCAGGTAAGTAGTCAAAATATAGGAAAGTATTACCGCATAGACAGTAGCCTCTGATGCTCTGTTTGGCGTTCGCAAAGAAAAGCTGAATAGAGGATCAAATAATAATCGCAGGAGTCTAATTATAATGTGTCTATGTGAATATGCAGGCTTCACTACTAGCCGTTGCCACACGTACTGCGGAGGTCGCTGCACTGAAGCAGGACCTTGAGCGGTCCGAGGAAGAGCTCGGCCTTGCCAAGAGGCAGCTCGAGGAGAGCAAAGGTAAGCAATACCTTGTCTATAAATAAAAAAGAGATTTGGTCGCAAAATAATAGGATCGTCATGAATGTGCCAGGGGCACGACCGAAGTGGCGACCCTGAAGAAGGCGCTGTCCGAGGCCGAAAACAAAGCGGCCAAGGAGCGCATCGAGCGTGAAAAACAAGAGGCCCGAGTAGGCGAGGTGCAGCAAGAGCCCCAAGCTCTTGTAAAGAAGCACGAGTTCTTGGAGCTTGACTCTAAGACGCGAGAGTCCGAGCTTGCGAAGGCCCTTGTAAGCACAAAACATGCCAAGGCTGAAGCCCAAAAGGCCCTCCAGGAAATGGAGGCGGTTAAGAAGATAGCGGCGGGTAAGGCATTCATTATGCAAAGCAAGCATGTGAAAGAAAATTTATTTTTACTTACCCGAGTTCGGAGCTCACCAGGAGCATTCGCATATCTGCCCGGCAGTGTGTCCGATGCCGCGGAGTTCTACCGGGCCGAGGAGGGGAGCTCGACGGAGAAGTTGTTACGGTCTCAAAGATATGGGACCGAACACCCCATGCCTTTGAGCGACCAGCTGAAGCAACTCGTCGAGCTTCAGAAGGCTGCCGAACAGGCCATGAAGGATCTCATAGTCCGGATGTGGCCTGGCGAGCCCCTGCCTCGGCAAATGGCTACTTTGGCTCGGTGAGGCGTTTGTGAATGCCTGCCCCCAGTTTGAAGTCATCAAGCGGTCCATCTGCATCGAAGGTGCACGCAAGGCCTTTGCCCGTGCGAAAGTGCACTGGGTGAAGATGGATACCGAGAAGCTGTTGAAGGAGGGGCCACCGCAGGGCAAGGAGCATCGCCACCCTGAAAAGTATTATGATGGCGTCCTGAAGGGTGCCCGCCTTGTGGCGGAGGAATGTGCTAAAGACGTAATTTTTGAATGAACGTGCTCATGTGATCCTGTAATGTGAAAACTAGTTCATTTGCGCGATGCAACACTTTTTGAATTTAAAATATTACCTTTTGTGCGGCTGTTTATTAAAATCTGAGAGTTGGCCAGTCGTCGGCTTCTGCCCCCATGTAACTAGTACTAAGGTGTATGGGATAAACCTGAGCACTCTTTATCCCAATTTTGGGTCCTTCGAAGGAGGTGTTCAGCGCAACGAACCAGGCAATCAGACTATAAGGCTTTATCACTCTCACTTAGCAATAGAAGTCTACAATTTTAAATTTTGGCGAAGCCCCTAGTATTCGAAGGTCAATTTGGGGCGCTTATATACGCCACGCCGCAAGGCCGACTTTTCGCCTCAAGCGGAAAAACGCCTCTTTAAGGACTTGAGACCTCTCGAACAGCTGACCAACTCTCGCCTTGTCATGACAAATAGCTTTTGGCTTTCATCGAGGTGTTCGTCCCGGAAGAACCAGGACACAATCGCAGTAGTTCTCCCAAAGGCTACCTTAGCAAATATTGCGAACGTAAGGTACCAAAACATGGGAGCCGGGCAAACCCAACTATTGACCCAAGACATGATTCGAGCTGATGCATATAATGCTATAAGTTCGGGTGCCAGACCGTCGAAAAGCTGCTCGGACTTCTCACGCCATATTATGGGGTATACAAAAGCCCCTGGCGTACTAGCCGTACCAGAATGTACGGGTGCAAATTGTCGTAAATGAACATACAAGAAAAAAAAGGATGGATAATGCAATAATAGACTAATGCTATGCATTGTTATTTAAATAATATGTCGAAGCGTATGTATACAGGTAGTGCAAATAAGCAAAGAATAGGACTATTTGACATGTCCTATCCAAGGGCAAGCTATGACGGGTATTTAAAACAGGTATTTAGATCGTTATCAGGGACCACCTTGGGATTCCATTGTATGACTTAGCTTCTTGCCCCCTTGGTCGTTCCTTCCCGTAATGTGTCCGGCAATCATGCTGCCGGAAAGGGCCTCCAGAGAGTAAGGTCCTGAAAGAGAAAAAATGATAAAGGTATGCAGCCCCTAGGGCGGTTGACTCGCATTATAGGACATGCCCTGTTCGTTCCCCCGTCTATGCCCATGGTATTTTCAGTGCGTAATTATGTACGCGCGGCACGGATTTCGTCGCTTGACTGGGACTAGGACGGGGGGCCGAATCGCTCGGCGAGCTCTGAACGTGCCAAGAGATCCGGCTGCAGGTTACTTCGGACTCGCTTGACGGTGTCCGGGGGGGTGTGTCGCTGTCGGGGGTTGGGTGAGACATATGCCAAGGGATGGCTTACCATGGTGGGGGCGAGTAGAACGTCGCCGGTGCCTGGAAACGGGATGAGGCGAAGACATGCACGCCGGCGGATCTTACCCAGCTTCAGGGCTCTCCGTGGAGATAAGACCCCTACTGCTGCTCTCCGGGGTCTCCACATGATCACTATGGCAAAGTGGGTACAAGGTTGCTCCTTGAGATGTTCGGGGTGAGGAAGGCGAAGGGCACGGCTAGCTCTCCTTTTTCCTCTATGTGTGTCTAAAACTATCGTGGTCCAACCCTTTGCATGGGTGCTCGGGTTTATATAGGCCTACTTCGGGGTACAATGGTAATCCGGTGGGCGCTGGTCGCACTGCATCTCTCGTGCCGCCGTCTTTCCACCGACCGCCGGGGCCCGTTGATGGTGGGCCTTGCCGACGGGTTCGCAGCATGGAGCCGACAGTTTTGTTCGCCATGGCGTAGTCTTGCCGCTGCGGATATCGTAGCCGCGCCTTCTAAAGACGCCTTGGTCATGGGGTCGGCAACGCAGTGCACGCCACTGCCGAGCGATCACCGTTGTCATTCCCGTATTGTCAGTTCATGGCGACGGGGCCCGTGGGAGGGGCTAGCCGACTGGGGCCGACTCCCAACGGTCCGCTCTTGTGGCGCTTCGCCTTCTCGTACTTCCCCGCAGACAGGCGGGTCCCGCTGCCTTCGGGTCGTGACATGCAGGCCGCTGGGGCTGTGGCGCCGCCACGGGGCCGGGTGCATCAGGCCATGCGCTCGCCTTTTCGCGAACGGGGCAGGGATGGGCCGTGGCGGTGGCCGCACTGGCCCCTGGCCCATTATTGCAAGGCGGGAGGTGGTTGAGTCAAGGGCCGACTCCTCATAGCCGGCTTCTCGAAGCCACCAGGTTAGGAGTCGGCTTATCTCGAAGTCGCCCACTCGACTCGGCCGTGAGGGCTGGCGGCCTTGCCGCCGACTCTCAGAAAGTGACTCTTCGTCTTGGGCTCTTGAGGGGCGCAACCTGCCCCGATGTCTTGAAAGGTCCGAGGGCTCGGGTTAGCCTAGCCATGGCCCATTACTCCGACAGTAGTCCCCGAAGCTGGTGAGGCGCCGAGGTCGATATGTCGAGGAGTCTCAACAGTTTCTCCCTTCTAGTGGTGGAATCTGGACCTTGCTCGCCGTCTTCCTTCAGGCCGACTAGCCGGAGTTAGACTCGCAGAAGGCCGTTTTGCCTCTTGAGGAGTTTGAAAGTCGCGGCGGGATTCAGGCAGCGTGCCTGATACGCTTCCATGCAGCTGCCCGCTGTGGACCCGTCGCGGGGCGCCACGCGGCAGGTCGATCTGCCCTGCCACGCTGACGACGACAGCCGTCGGCGGGACTCCGCCACTCACAGCGCCTCGGCAGCGTAACGGATCCGCTATGCGGCCGTGCGGACGGTTGGGGTTCCCACGTTGTAACTACGCGCAGTAACTTCGTGTGGTAAATCGTGGGGGGCGTGGGGTGCTGGGCGCAGTTAATCCCACGCCCGCCGCATCGGCTTCTCAGCCCACGAGCCTATAAGTAGGCGGGAAGAGGGGGCAGCGAAGCACGCGCGCCCATCTTCCCTACTCCCTTCGCTTCCTCTTCCTTCTTCTTCCTCTCGCCGCCACCGCGCCGAACCACGCCACGCCCGCAGCGATGAGCTCTTCCTCCACCGCCGCACCTCCTGCCGTGCGCTCTGGCGCGTGGGACGGCTCCGAGGTGGACGACGACCACATCGAGTTCCATCGCCAGACGCATCGTCTCCCCGGCAAGAAGCTAGTGCAGGCCCGCGCCGCGCTGGCGGGGGAAATATCGCCGGCGCCGGAGGAGGGCGAGCGGGTTGTATTCCGCTCGCACCTCATGCGCGGCCTAGGGCTGCCGGCAAGCAGTTTCTTCCGCTCCTTCTTGGAGTTCCACGGGCTCCAGCCGCACCACCTTACTCTGAACACGGTGGTGCTGCTGGCTGCCTTCGCCAGCTTGTGCGAAGGCTTCCTCGGCATTCTCCCCACCATCGAGCTATGGGGGGGAGTTGTTCCAGTCCCAGCTCGGCACGCACGTCACCGGCGTGCCAGCCCAGTGCGGTGCCTACATCGCGATGCGGAGATCGGTGGCTGACAACCCGTTTCCCACCATCCCGCTGATCAAGTCGGTGAAGATGTGGCAGCGGTCTTATTTTTATGTGAAGAACGTCGCCCCGTAGGCGATCGGGTCAATTCGCCGCTTACGGCCGGCGATCAAGGGAGGCTCCCTGTACCTGGTCCCACCGGGCCAGGACGCTAACTCCGGGCTGGTGCCGCCATTCTGCGACCGAGTGTCGGGCGCACGGAGGGTTTGACCGGGGCCGACCCGCTGGCTGCCTTCGTGACACGCCGAGTCCTTCCGGCTCCAAGGCTTCACTCATCGATTCGCCGATGACCGCCACTCAGACCCAAGTCGGCTATGCTCCAAGGACATGCCCACGCCGGAGGTGGCGACACGGTGAACTACATCGCAAACTGCAATCTCACAGCGGATTGGCAGTTCGGCAAGGAGCCGTACTTTCACGCGCCGACTTCGCTTCGTCGTAAGTCATCTCTTCTTCTTCTGCTTTCTTTTTCAGCCAATCCGATTTGATCTATTTTTTTTCGAGTCGAACCCCTCATCCAGCCTTCAAATGCCGGCACCACGGACCGCCCGGCCGTCGCCCCGACCGAAAGCGGAGAGCAACATCGACGACCGACTTAGGGGCGGCGGCGATGGAGGCCAACGCCAAGGAGTAGGAGGAGGAGCAAGCGACTTTCAGCCTCGGCCACCTTTTGCCGATCGGGCCGATAGCGACGACGCCGAGGGGGAAGTTGCCCGCGCCACCAAATAAAGGTCGGCCACCGAAAGCGAGGTCCTTCCGCCGTTTGGTGGTCAAGGCGGCCAAGAAGCGCCGGCCGGGCCGATCTTGCTTGGCGGCACGGTCGAAGAAGTTCAAGGCGGCGCCGCCAATTGCGGGAAGAGGCGGTCGCAAGGCCAACCGCTTCCGCAAGGAAGTGAAAAAGCCGCCACTAGTCTCTCGCGTAAGTGCTTCCGCTTTTTGTCTTGTTTTCTTCGTGAATCTTGTCCAAATCTTTTTACATGCCTTCCTCGCCTGTGGCTCCCCTTACTTTAGAGAGGTCACGCGCCTCCATCACGTGGTCGGCGGAGACGTCCGCCACTACTTGGCGGATTGACCCCGCCGCCGACCTCCGGGAGGCGACGGAGCGGAATGCGCAGGAGAAGCGCGACGAGGAAGAAGCCGCCCGCCTGGAGAAGGCGGAGGCCGAGAAGGCGGCGGCCTCCGCCCAGAAGAAAATGGATGAGGCCAGCCGCCCGTCGCAAAGCGGCGAAGCTAAGGAGGTCGGCACCGCCAATCGGCATTGCTCGTCATCCCGCCGAAGCTCCACTCGCCGCCCGGAGTTCACGGGCAGATCGAGGGAGCAGTGGCGCAGTACCCCATCATGGAGAGGGAAGGCGGCGAGACCTCCTGTGTCGGCACGCCGTGCTGCCGCCGTCTGTTAGCGTGCAGTAAGGTAAATAAGAAGCGGACCCGCCGGTGCCGCCGACCGAAGACAAGGCCGTGGTTGCGCCTCCTTCAAGTCGCCGCCATCGCCGCCGCCTTGAGAAGGCGATTGGGCGCCACGCTTATAGCGACAGTGCCGCCAGCCATCCTGCACGCCGACCAGGCGATGAGCGAAAGCTACCGCGCTCACAGGTGGTGCGAGGAGGCGCATAAAGCCCGCCGAACCAGCGCTTCGATCGCTCAAAGCGGTTGCAAGCCGAGGGCGCACGCCATCCAGACTGCACCAAGGCGCATCTCAAGGCCGCGAGCAGCCGTCCGGTATGCTTTCTTCTTTTGACTTTGTTTTTCTTGTTCTTCTTCAGGTGGCGGCCAAATAACACTTCCATCGGGTGTAGTCCCCGAGTTTCGGGCCGGTTGCTGAGTAGGTGGCTCGGAACTTCATCTGGTGAGTTCCAAATATTTACCTTTGTCTAAAATACTTATCACAGGAGTATCACAACCTCCGCGTCACTGCCTTCAATCGCAATGTTGAGGAGCTGGTCAAGCGGGATCGCCGATTTGAGGAGAGCCGAGGAGTCCTCCTCTTCTTAAGGCGCGGCGCGCACTGCTGGCTGTAGTAGTCCCTCGAGATCGGCCGATCACGAGCCGGGCCAGATCTTCCCGGTGACCTTCTTTTTGCTGACAACTTAACGCCCTTTTTCTTTTATTCTTCAGAGGCTAACGCCACTCTTCAGCAAAGAAATGCTGGCGCCAACACCGCCTTTATGCGTGCCAAGGGGAGGAGTGCAGCAAGCTCGCTGCTGAGCGCGACCACACATGCACGCAGTCAAGTGAGCAAAGGGAGCTGCTTAAGAAGACGCAGGACTAGGCGGAGAAGAAAGAGACTTCACTCCTGGCCGAGTTCGAAAAGCGCCCCTTCCCGGACCGACATAAGGAGGCACCGCCGACCTCCGCCTATGAGAGATCGAGGACATCGCCAACGGCGAGTTTCATTACTTTCTTTGAGCCACCGACCATAGGTCGGGATTCTGACTCGATTTTTGACTTGCTTTTTTTCGCCTGGCGCACTTCTTCCCCGCCACACGCATGTAGACACTTCGCCATCGAGGCTGATCGCGAGGCGCTGGAGGGCAAATGGTGCGGAGATTGCCGCCAACGCCTTTAACCTTGATGAGCAGCTTCATCGAGGCATCGAGGCTCGCTGCCGGCCGCCCATCGGATGTTGCGCCGCTTCAACGTGTCGGGCGCTTAGGCGATTATTGCTGCCCTATGGCGGCCATACATGCCGGTTCTTCACAGACTACTACCGGGATCACGATCGCTGGAGGTCGCGCCGGGCCGGTCAGCCTTTGAGGCTCGAGGGTTCCTCGGCCCGGCCGGAAGCGCGCCGCCTTTGGAATTCGCCAAGGCGTGGTGGTATCTGTGGCTGACCTGGACCGCTGGCTGCCTTCGGCCAGAGGCCTGTCCAAAGCGGAGCTGTTAGCTGTGGAAGATGCCCTCGCCGAGCGGTGGCAAGGTGGCGATCGACTACTACGCTATATCACTCCAGCGATAATTGGGCCAGACCTCGGCCCCTCGAAGGGCTGAAGACGGCGGGAGGCGCCATTGGAGTGGTTCGGGATGAACCCGGATTATGATGAGGACTCGGCGGAGTGTGATCGGCTCCAGCGCCGAGGAGGAAGGCGTGATGCGGAGGACGGAGGGAGACGGAGGCTCAAGACGGAGCTGGCGACCAGCCTCACCGGGATCACAAGGCCCAAAGAACGAAAGCCGCGCCCGACCGGCCCGGCCAATGCCAGAGACGATTGGCCGAGATCGCCAAGCCGCCGCTTCGGGCGCTTGACACTGGCCGCTGCCTCTTCCGAACCTCTCGAACTCTGCTCCGCCTTAGGCCGCCTCTTGTTTTATTTTATCTTCGCTTTAGTAGTCTTTGAAGAACTTGTTAGATTAAGACAATGCCACCCACATGGGTGTATTTTGAACCTGTTGGAAAGATTCGGCCAAGGGCCTATATTATGTAAATATTTATCCGAAGTTCTATCTTTCCTTGCTCATTGCTCCTTTGGCTTTTTTCCTTTGCCGCCTTCCCTTAGTCGCCACTTTGCCACTTGGACAACCGCTCACTGCGGATGCCCGCTTAGATCAAATACTTGGCTACTTTTTAAAGGCAAGTACTTGGCCATTTTTAGAGTCTTTTAACAAGTTGTATAGAAAGCGGCAAGCCGACTACTCAAGAGTTGGCTTTGGCGAAAAAGAGGCTGAAGCGGCTAAGCTATGTTTATGCTTTGGGTCGTTAGAATATTTTTCATGTGGGCGCCCATTCTTCCTTACTCCTGCCCACCAAACAGTCGCTTCCGCGAAAGGCGCTGCTTCGACAGAGACGGCTTAGGCACCACACACTACTTGTCCGATCCGCAGGAAGCATTCCATAGCGCTGGACGGCGAGTCCTCGGGCCGACTAGTCGAAACCCGTGCCAAGCAAGCGGCATAACAAAAAGTAGCAAACTCGAAGGCATAATTCTTATCATACGTATAACAAAAGGGCGGGGCCGCCGAGCTCGCCTCGGGGGCCCAAGTCTTGGTACTTTAATACAAAGGGAAGCGTGGTACATATCAGATTAATCGTGAAAATCTTCAAGAAGATTTGCATTCCATGGCAGTTCCTGCCTCTTTGCCGTGAGTCGTCCCTCTTGGCGCGCCGGGCTTCCGGAAAGGCCGATCAGTAGTAGGAGTCGCTGTCAAAGACTTTGTCGATAATAATGAAGGGGTTTTCCCATACGCCCAGGCCGATAGTTGTGCTGGCTGGTCAAGGTTCACCGGATCAGCGGAGCACAAGGTCGCTTCTCTGGAAAGACCTCGCCTAACCTTCCTTCCCCTGCTGTAGTATCGACGCAGGCTCATTGGGTGGATGCTGGACCGGCCGAGTGCCAATAACTGCCCTCTTCCGCCAGATCGACGCCCATCTTGACGTGCTTCTTCCGCTTCCTCCTCGGTGTACATGGTGACTCACGGGAGTCGAACTCTATGTCCGTTGGGATGACGACTTCAAAGACCGTAGATGAGGAAGAATGCAGTGTGAAGTCAAGTTGATTTGTTTGGAGTCGTAAGCGCAGACTCCAGAGGATTTGGTCGGTAATTCATCACAACAAGCCGGCGAACGCCTTCCATGGTTCGACCAATGAGGCTTGATGCGCCGGACAGATGAGGCCGCTTGTTTCGCTTCCACTCGGCCGCTTGATCATGGATGGGCAACGGACGCTTAAGTCCAAATGGATGCCTTGTGTCACGCAGAACGGGCCAAGGCGCCTTTGGCAAAATTTGTGCCATTGTTGGTGATGATGTTGTGTGGTATGCTTGACCAGTCGTGGAGTCGCATGTCGGGCGATGAAAGTCACCGCAATGACACCATTCATTCAACTTCTTGATGGGCTTTTACTTCTATCCACTTGGTGAAATTGTCCACCGCGACAAGTAAGTGAGTTAGGCCGCCTTGTGCTGCTTTGAATGGTCCCACCATGTCTGTGCCCCCAAACCGCAAAGGGCCAAAGCGATGGGGATAGTTCTTGAGTACTAAGCTTCACCGACACGGGCTTGGAAGCGGAACATCCGGCACTCCTTGCATTTTTGGATTCAATTCCTTGGCCTCTTCTAGGGCACATACGTAAGAAACCGTGGTCGAAAGGTTTTGGCGAAAGTGCTCTTGAGGCCGCATGGGGGCCGTGACTCGCCTTTGATGGATGTCTTCGAGAATCGCTTGGCCTTGCTTCGCTCGACGCAACGCTGGTAGACACCAGTGACGCTATACCGACCAGCTCTCTGCTGACTACTTGCAGGGCTGTCAGGCTGCCAGGTACTTCCATGTTGTGCGAGCCAAGATTTCATCGGTTGGCAGCTCTCTGCTCATTAGGAACTTGAGGATGGGCTGGGCCCATGAGGGTGCTGCTATTTCTTCAACTGCCATCACTGTAACTTGGAAGAGGGCGGCTGGGCTGGGAGGCGGCGGGCTGGAGTCCGCGGCAGCTTGCTGGATTGATGAAGTCCCCAGGCCGACTGGTGCAGTCCCCGGGCCGAGCTCTGGAGTCTTCGGACTGGGTCGCCTTAGCCCCCGGGCCGGGTTCAAGTCCCCGGCTGGCTTCACCGCGCTGCGTTCTTGGAGCCATCTATAAGAATTCTCGTACGTCACACGGGCTCTTGAGTCGGATCCGACTTCTTCGGGGGGAGCCGGCACAAAGATGGAGTCCGATTCTGGTGAAGGCTTGACAGACGGCTTGAGGAGGCGCTGAAGGGCGATGCCGGATGGTATTGCTTGGCGGGTGGAGCCGATTCGCGTGCTGTGGTGTCTCGCTTGGACATTGTCATTTCTTTGGCACGTGAAGGAACTCGCACCTCAAATATCCGGGCTGAGTTGTTGTACAAGGAAACGGTAGCTCGCCATGTTTGCATCTTTTGGAGTCCCAATCGCTCGATGACTGTGGACTGATTAAATCGAGTCGCCATAACACGGGATCCTGCGAATGCCAAGTTCTTTTGGCAAGCCGAGCCCGTGAATGAGCGCCAGATTCGGGAAGGCTTTTGGCGACGAAAGTGCTCTTGAGGCCGCATGATGGCCGCACTCGGCTTTGATGAATGTCTTCGAGAATCGCTATTTGCTACTCGCTCGACGCAACGCCGTAGATGGTAGACACCATGACGCTGCACTGCACCAGCTCTCGCTGACTATAGTGTAGGCTGCCGGGCCGGCGCTGTACTTGCCGTAACCAAGGTCTCATCGGTTGGTAATTCTCCGCTACTAGGAACTTCAGGATGGGTTGGGCCCATGAGGGTGCTGCTATTTCTTCAATCGCCAAGATCGCCACTTGACGAGGGCGGCTTCGCTGGGAGGCGGCGGGCTGGAGTCCGCAAAGCTTGGCTATTGGTTGAAGGAGTCCTGCCAACCGGGCGAAGGTCCCCGGTGCCGGTGAAAGTGCCGGAGTTCGTGCAGATGGTGGCCGCAAGTCCCCGCTGCTGTTCTCAAGTCCCCGAGCCGGCTTCGATCAAGAAGCATTCTTTGGGGCCGTCTCGCAAGAATTCTCGTACATTCGAGGCTTTGGAGTCGGACCCGACTTCTTCAGTGGGGAGCCGGCAGACGTAAATGGAGTCTCGATTTCGTGACGGGGCTGATGATGATGGCTTGAGGAGGTGTCAAGGGGCGTACGCCGGATGGTATTGCTGGCGGTGGAGCCGTTTCTTGCCAGGTATCATTCTGGCTGGTCGTTGTCGCTTTCTTGGCACATGGAGGAACTCGCACCCTCAAAATATCCACTCAATTGTTGTACCAGGAAACGGTAGCTCGCCATGTTTATGCGTCTTTGGCCGCCCCACGGATGATCATTGGATCTACCAAGTCGAGTCGCCATAACACAAGATCCGGCGAATGCCAAGCTCTTTGGCAAGCCAGAGCCCATGAATGAGCGCCTCGTGATTCGGGCGACGTTGTTGGAGGCGCTTAAATGGATCTCAGAAAGCACATATTTGAGCTTGTCGTCGCTTTGGGGAAAGTGGAGGATAACGCTTCCGGCTCCTGTGCCAAGTGCGCATCTTGGAGCCATCGAAATGCATCCGCCAATGGTGGAGTCGCCACAATGACAAGGCGTGATCTTGGGTCTCGCCCGGTCGATGAGGAAGTCGGCCGGTGCTTGCGATTTGATGGCGGCAAAGTGGGCTGGTAGTAGATGGTGTAGGGAGCCAACTCTATGGCCTATATTTGGCCACCTCGCCGTAATCATCTCGGCTTCCGATGATCTCGGCTAGTGGGGATGTGCAAACCACAGTTGATTGGATGCTCTTGAAAGTAAGGCTTCAACTTCTTGGCGGCAAAGTGCACGCCACGCACATCTTCTCCGTAGTGGGGGTAGTTCTCGCTTGAGGTCGATAAGATTACTTCGGCTCGGGTAATATACTGGTCTCTCGGATGTAGCGCCTTTGCCTTCCCTCCCTTATGCTCAACTATACGACTATCTTGATCACCCGGTGGTGGCGGGTAATGTACAGGAGTACATGGGCTCTTTAGGAGTTGGGGCCAAAGACAGGGGAGTAGTCAACATTTTCTTCAACCGGAGAAAAGCTTTCATCTGCTTTGTGGTTCCATTCAAAAGGTGGTCTTCTTCATGAGCTGGTATAAGGGGAGAGTTTTCTACCAACCGATCGATGAATCGTTGGATGGACGCCGCAATGGTGAACTTTTGCACATCTAGCGCCGGGCGGGTACCTCCATCCTCTCGATGGACTTGATCTTTATGAGGTTGCACTCTATGTCACAAGGCTCGTAGACCAGAAGCCAAGGAGTTGGCCGGCCGGTAATTCAAGACGCATTTTTCGAGGTTGGAGCTTGATCTCGAATTCAAGGCGCAGGTTCTCAAAGGTTTTCTTGAGGTCTTCCAAATAGTTGTCCCATGCTTTCTCCGCCTTCACCACCACATCGATCCCACGTAGATGTGGGCTGCTTCTGCCGAAGTTGCTTGAGGAGGCACTCTCTCGCAGTAACGCCGAAGGTGGCGCCGGCATTCCTCTAGCCGAACGTCATGGTCGCAGCGTAAGGCTCCAAACGGGCATGATGAAGGCGGTCTTGATCATCGGCCTCACAATTGCTCAACTTGATCCGGTGATATCCCGAATATGCATCTAAGAAGCTCAACACCGTGCATCCGGGCTGTGAGTCTATCACTGATCAATTCTCGGCAGATAATTGGTCCTTGGGGCAAGCTTTGTTGAGGCTCGTGTAGTCATACACATCCGCCATCGCTTGGTCTTCAAAGACCAGGACTGGTTTGCTCACCATTATGGAAGAAACACTTCCACAATGAAGCCGCCGCCAGGAGTCGGGCTATCTCTTCTCCAACAACTCTTCTCTTCTCTTCCCGACAGCGGTGTAAGTACGTTCGACCGCTTACATCGATCGGACATGTAACTTGTGCTCGGCGAATTCCGCTTTCAGTGACACCGGCATGTCTTTAGGGGACCATGCCAAGATGTCCCGATTCTCACGGAGGAAATCGACGAGCTCGGGCTTTTCCTATTTGCTGCCAAGGTTTGCACCTATGACTAACAGACTGCCTCTCGTGCTCCGGGTCCAAGGGCATCTTCTGCTTTTCTTTGGCGGCTTGAATTTAACCTCCCTCACCTTCCGTCTTCCTTGGGGTTAGGCGATATCTCGGGCTGCTTGCGTCGCCATCGCCATACAACCCGATCAAGAAGCCGCTTCTCGACTACGATCACCAGGACTCAGTTTAGCCGATCGCTGTACCAGGCATAAGCGGATCGGCTTCTGTAGTCGCGGGCCATGGTCAGAATCCCCTTTGAACCTCGGCATCTTCATCTTGAGGAAGGCGTAGTGGGGGACCGCCATGAACTTGGCCAAAGCAGGTCGGCTAAGGTCAAGATGGTACGGACTTTCGAGGTCCACCACTAAACCAAACCTGCTCTCGCAGGAAATGATCTTTGTCCCCGAAGAGGACGCCCATCGAGATCTTGCTGATCGTGAGCAGCAAAGGCTGTGCACAATGCCGTGGAACACAGTCCTGGCTGCTCTGTCGCTGTCTTTGCTTGATTCCAAACTTGTCCATGGTATCCTTGTACAGGATGTTGATGCCACCGCCTCCGTCCTCGCACTACGAGAAGCGAGCGGCTACCGATCATGTGGCAAAGGTGGCTCCCAAGACCGTGGTGTAGGAGCTCGGACTCGGCATCACCTCTCGGTGATCAGCCTTCCGCTCAACCGATAGGCTTTCGGACCAGTGCATGAATTCCGAGAGTATCTGATTCTACCGTGATTCACCTCTTCTTGGCCGTGCTGTCGCAGCCGCTTACCGCTCACAGATCGTCCCGGCCACACTAGCTAACACCACATAGGCTCAAATTTTCTTACTGGTACTCATCTTGTACCGTGCCGACCGGGTTCTCGACAGTTCTAATGCCCGCTGCCGGGCGAAGTAGCGTGAGGCGCGCCCAGCAGAAAGGGGAGGCAGGAGGCCGCTCTCCCATGGTGATCCTGGTGAGCCAAAGGTACTTCCGGTGGTGTGGTTTGACGGCTTCACGTCACCGCCGTGGAACTTGTGTGTGGACCATTCAGAGTCTCGGCCAGAAGAGAAGGCCTGGCAACCAGCCTTGACTTGCCGCCTTTCGGCCAGCTATCGGAGGCTGCCCCTCCGGCCGGTGTTCGATCGCTTCGCAGAAATCTCTGGCCAGCTGTTGGAAGCCGCCGTGTGGGGCCTTGGCGCTTGTCATTGTTCTCGTTGTTGTCGCCGACCGCATGCCCTCAAGCCGGAGTTCTGGGAGCCCTGTGGGGCCACTTTGCTTGGCCACACTAATCTTGAATCTCCGCCATGGAGGAGTCGGCTCAGCATACTTGTTCCATGGTGATCAGCAGCTATCGAGGGTCTCCTGGCCGTCAAGAAAGGAGCTTGTGCTAGCTTGAGAAGGATGCCTTCGACGCACCTGCCGGGTGAAGGCATTTCGATAGTTCGCACTCGTGCACGCCTGCTAGAGAGTTCCGAAGCTCTCGCCCAACAAGGTGAGGGGTAGTCGCCGCGAAGTTGACTCCAGTTGGCCTTGCACTTACGTGGAAAAGCTCGGGCGCAGGCTTGGGAGGTCGCCAGTAATGCGTTGTGAAGTTCGCGGGATTTGGTTGCTTCGGTGAAATCGGACTCAAATTGCTGATGTCATGGGCCTTAGGTTGTTCAACCATGCTCCGGGTCGCCAGGCCCTCGAGCATGAGTGGAACATACTACTTGACAAGCAACACGCTTTGTTGCCGCCGCTTATGTTGACGGCCGTGGAGTAGTCAACTAGCCCAGCTTACGCTTTGCATGAGCCGTGTACTTGGGCGAGTCTCGGGGAGAGCGTGGAACCCTTTGGGAAAGGGGCTGGCCTCGGATGCGAGGGTCTGACACAAGGGCGCGGACCCAACTTGTCTTCTTCCACCGTGGATCGTGCAGTTACCGATCCGGTGGCATGGGCGCCGCTTTCTCCGACTCCCTCTCGGGCGGCCAAGGCGGTTACGCCGTAGAGCTCTGGATGCTCGACCGGTGGTGGGGAGACTCGCTTTTCTTTTGCGCAGTGAAGAGGAGGTAGATAAGTCGCCCCGCCGCTCCATCAGCTTCCCGGGCGTGCCGCCTTGGTCGGTGTTTCTCGACGGTGATGTGGAGTCCGACTACGTGGGTAGCCGCAAATGATTCCTTGTTTTTTTTCGCGGACACCGCCAGCTTGGTGTCCGAGACGCCGCGCTTTGATCGGCCGGGAGGCGTCGCTGCTTATGTTGTTGCGGGCGCTTCTGCGGGGGCAGCCGACCAGTCTGCTCGCAAGCGCAGAGCCGGTCGAGGAGTTGCTGGACTCGGCCTCCGCTATCACGCGGCGCCTTTCACCTTCAAAGTTGTCTAGTTCGCCTGTCACGCTGGCCACTGGCGCGCGCTGCGATGTTCACCGCAGCGTGGTGTACATATGGGCGCATTGGCCCCGAACAAAGTTGGCGATGGTCACTGGCCAATATTGGCCGATCGCTAGCTTAGGCGGTTAGGGCCCGATTGGGGTCGGCAGTTTACCTACAGTCAAGCCGATCCATCTCACGCTGGTAGGCTTCTTACAGCAAGGCCCCATGCTTCAGCTTCTTCAAGACTTCCTTCGACGTAAGCTGAAGCGCGGCGCGCTACCCAGCGCCTCGGCCGGGGCCATTTTCTCCCAATAGGCGCTGTTAGAACTTGCGAGCCGCCACGAGTGGGTCGTGAGCTCGGAATGCCTCGCCATGACCGGCGATTTAGCACCTCTATGATTTGCAGCCTGGCCGCCTCTCGCCAGCGAGGGGAGCCGCTTCGTCATAGACCACCACGTTGGTGGGGGAACGCGGTCGAAGCGACGCGTGCTCGGAGTTGGGATCAAAGACGTCGGGTCGATGGAGCCCACGGACTCCAAGTCCGCAGGCGGCAAAGCTTCAACGACGTGTACGGAGTTACTGGCGAGGCGCCAGCGAGGAGGTTTTAGGGGTCAGCCTGCGTGCTCGCTGCTTCTACGGATGCAGGCTCGCTTCGAGGAAGTGGCTTAACCTCGGCTACAAGTTCGGGCGAGGGTGACCGGTCAAGGCTGCGCGTTAAGCGATCTTCAATACTGCAGCCGCTGCCGCATCTATCCATCCGGCGTGTCGGGCTACGCGCCGCCAGGAAAAAGTGGGGCGGGTTCTGGCCCGGTAGAGCAGGTGTTCCCGGACGATGGTGCACCTAGCCCCAATGGTGGGCGCCCAAATGTCGGGGTTGTGGAGATATATGCCAAGGGATGGCTTATCATGGTGGGGGTGAGTAGAACGCCGCCGGTGCCCGGAAACGGATGAGGCGTAAGACATGCACGCCGGGCGGATCTTACCCATCTTCGTGGCTCTCCGTGGAGATAACACTTTCACCGCCGCTTCCGCTCAGTTCTCGCATGACATCACTATGGCAAAGTGGGTACAAGGTTAAGCTCTCGAGTTTTTCTGGGGTGAGGGAAGCGAGAAGGCACGGCTAGCTCTTCCTTTTTCCTCTATGTGTGTCAAAAAACTATCAGGGTCCAACCTTCAGGATGGGTGCCCTGGGGGAGTTATATAGGCCTACCCCGGGGTACAGTATTGTAAGCCTCCGGCTGAAACATGGGTTCCGGTCACCGTCTGTCTCTCGGGCACGCCGTCTTCTCCAAACCAGTGAGACTTCGCCGACTCTAGGCCCCACCAGCCGGAGCCCGGCATGGGGCGAACCGACAGGCCTTATCCCACTTGTGAGTAGTCTTACCCGGCTTCTGGATTCTGTAGCAGCGTCTCTAATGTGTGACCTTTGGTCATGGGAGTCATAGCAGCAGTCTGCTTACGCTTTGTCAAGGCGATCCTTTGTTGCCATTCCCATGTCTTACCATGGAGTTAATGGCGTCTGCGGGGCCCGTGGGAGGTTAAGCCCAGAGCTCTGAGGCCGACTCTCCCCAGCAGAGTCCCGTCTTGTGGCGCTCCTCGCGCGTCTTCTACATGCCCGGCCTTGAGGCGGGTCTCGCCCGTCTCGGGTCCATCACTGAGGACCGTTGTAGTAGAGCCTGTTGCGCCGCCCATGTAGAGGCTGATGTCGAGAACCCGGCATGGCAGTGCTTGATGCCAGCGCGGATGGAGATCTCTGATGATACGGCACACTGTAGCCATGCCTGCCCTTGTGAGCAGTGCGGCGAGGATCGGCCATGATAACCGTGCCCCATCCGTTCCATTATTGGGAAGGCGGAGGTGGTTGGAGTCGCGGGCCGACTCCTCATAGCAGCTTCTCTGGAGACCCCGCCAGTTAAGTCGGCTTATCTCGAAATGCGTCCCTAGGACTTCGGCCCGTGAGGGCAGTCAGTGCGGCCTTGCCTTCGACTCTCGGCGATCTCTTAGTCTTGGGGTCTTGAGGCGCGGCACCTGCCTCGATGTCTTGAAAGGTCCGGAAGGGGCTCGGGTTAGCCTACCATTGGCCCATTACTCCGGCTTATGCATCACCGTACATCCATTGCCGGTTCATCTGCGTGCATTATATATAATTATGTGTGTCAAAAGTAAGAAAATCGGAACAAATATCAATCTAAGAAAGAAAATCAGAAGAAGATAAGAACAAGAGGCTCACCATGATGGTGTCGGCGACAAGACTATGGTGATCATCGGCAGTGAAAAGCAGGCCCGGTATATGTAATGCGGACCGCATTGAAATCTAGACAAATCTCGGGAAAAATGGAGCTCGAGGTCGAGCTTGAGGATGATATGGTGCTTAACTAATTAACTCCTCGGGCATTCTCCTTGAACACCTCACTTTGCATAGGAGGTGAGCTGAGCCACCTAAATGCCCTCCCTACGGCTAGAAAAAAGCAGAGCAATGGTTTGGTGGAGTGCTCTGATCCTCGGGGATCTATGCCATATATGCGCACTTATTTGTCTGAGTTACGTGCACGAACCCGGTACTAAACCGTCATAGGGACTGGTCCGGTTGAAAGGCGAGAAATCCGGTACCAATAGGGTTGTGGGCCAATGAGCGGCCCATTGGTCCCGGTTCATGCCTAGTAAAGTCCCTCGATCAAAATCAGGTCCCCATGAACCGGGACCAATGCCCACGAGGCCCGGCACCGGCCTGATAGGCTCATGAGCACTTGGGGCGAATGCTGTCCCCGTGTTGGGTAGGGTTCTTGGCTGAGCACCAGACTAATGGAGCATTGCCTGCCCGAACAAAGCCTTGTTTTTCTACTAGTGTGTTGGCAGAACTCCTTGTCTCGCTATCTAGAAAGCCTTGATTCTGTTTGGATCGACACGATGCGGCGTCTTTGAGCGCCGATCCCTCTGGAATGGCTTTTTCGTGCCGGGGAGACTTGACAGCCTGGTCTATGTTCACGCTCCTCGGTATCTTGAGCCGTTGCCTGGATGTCTACCTTGGCGCAATGTATGATTATGGCCCGATGATGCCAATCCGGCGATGCCTTCCTCGGGTTGGATCAGTCCGTCATTCTCTGCCACTCTTTGGCTTTATGGGGGATGGTGTGTTGACAAGAAGAGCTTGGCGGGAGTTGCTGTTCTTCGGAGGTGGCCCGGCGTCGGTCGAAGGCAAATGGCGGGCTCTCGGTTTAGGTAGGCTTTGTTGTGTTGTCATGTGTGGCTCTTTGTGGGCTAGCAGATGTGAGTTGTACTCGGCTCATTGTTTGCATCGACATGGTAGTTGTTTTCTGCAAATTTCTCTTCTTCTATAAACCTGATTAATTACAAGCCGACATCGATTGGTACTACGAAAAAAATACATCATGAAGGGTGGGATTTTGTAGGTAAGGAAGAACTAAGAAGATTTGTAGCGTCGAGTTACAAACTAGAGATCAATGAGAAGGCAGCTAGGGGTTCGGCGACAAAGGTGCTCACTAGTAGAAAAAGGCCTATTGTGTCGGTTGGTGAGGGCCTTTGGTCGGTTCATGACCCTCGGGACTAAAAGGAGTCGATACTAATGTCATCGATGCGCCGTCTTTGGTCCCGGTTCAATCGAGCGGAAGACAGATGAACCTCCACATGGTCTTTGTCTCTTGTATTGCCCAGGCACGGGAGGGCTGCTAACTGGTCAGGTGATGGCCGTCAAATCGTCCGCTCTGGCGCCCCGTAGGACCAATATAACATCCTTGCATGTTTTCCCTACATTTCATCGTCTCGCGGGCTGAGTCGCGTGTTTTTGTATATTTTTTGAAAGGGTTTGGGGTTTTGGCCGAGTGTTAATTTGGGTGTTTCATATATTGTGTTAGCTAGCATTAACCCGCGCCATCTGAGTGAAGTGTCCTCTCTTTTGTCAGGTAGCAGTCTTGGAGGCGTTTCACGTGCTATACATCCTCATTATAGAGGACTAGCTAGAATCTTGATCCAAGGCTAGCTAGTATTAAGCAAGCTATTTAGAGAAGCTGTGAAAGATGCGTCATGAACATATATGCATAAAGAGAAGTGATATGACCACCTCTCCTTCTCCGTGATATTGGTGAACAACAAAGTTCTCGTATATCCTACTTCCAGAACACTACCCGGCTACATATATACAATAATTATCTTTTACAAATATAATCTCTAACATACAGAATAAGCGTGGTCCCACATAGTATTCTCCGTCTTGGCACAGAGGGATCACGTGGTCAGAAACAATGTACTCAATTCCTCTTGAATTGCTCGCGAGCGGCGTCTAGGTGCTTCTTGGAGGGTTCATCGCATCGAAACATCTAATTTAAGAAGGGTCCAATACATATATATATATATGAATGAATGAAACTCAACACAAATGATGGTAATAAAATAAAATCTATGCATATCGTCCATCTGTTATTTCGCACTTCGAGCATGTCGGTTAAGTCATACGGGAAATGGCTTCCGCTCACGAATTGAAGGTGTGTGGATGGACTGCAATTTAGTATCCCGAAATCATTCCTTGTTCTCCCCAACCACTTTAACAATTTGATCAAAGGCTGATAATTAGCAAGCATGTTAAATGGTATTGATGAAACTCCTTGAATCACTAGAGATGTGGAATATGCTACTATAGTACTTACTTTGGAATTGTCTAAATTGTAGCTTGGCGGTCGAGCTTGGAGGAGAAACCTTAAGTAGTGTGGCTCGGCAGCTTCCATGAACACCTTGTGTGCATAGGAGGTGAGCTAAATGCACCACAAGCCACCTCTCCTCTCGGCGGAAAAAGCAGGCGTGTGCTACGCTCTTGATCTTGTGAGGAAGTAGCATATATAAACAGCACTATTGGTCGGTTGCTGCATGAACCGCGGGACTAAAGGAAAGCCATTGGTCCCTATTCATTCCACCAGCGGGACCAATGATGGTCTGGAACGACAGAGGCAGGCCCATTGGTCGGTCGTCCCTGCTCTAGTTGGACCAAAAATTCGCAACGGGACCAATGGCCCGTGGCCGGCTAGGCGCCCCAGGCTCTGAATCCCGGGACAAATAGCTCCATTGGTCCGGAGTTGGAATGGCGAGAAAAACCCGAGACTAATGTCGGCTGAACCGGAAACTGAGCCATTAAGCCCCCTTTTTTCTACTAGTGGCTCCAAGTGCGGCGGATTATTCATCATTCATATACTCCTCCTTGGCCAATACATCTCCTCATGACATCCTTCTGCCATGTCTTCTCTACATGTCGTTGGCCATTATCCTCATCTCATGTTACTAGTCCACCTATGAAATTACTCATCCATTCTCTCCGTCCAATGAATGACACACACTGAATCTACCACTCCTTCATACTTATTCATTGCAATTTTTT
The DNA here is from genome assembly GCA_021605145.1 of Aegilops bicornis. Lineage (NCBI taxonomy): Eukaryota > Viridiplantae > Streptophyta > Magnoliopsida > Poales > Poaceae > Aegilops > Aegilops bicornis. The sequence continues at coordinate 500,651,775 of CM038673.1, forward strand.
GATTCTTCACTTAGGAGAATATATGGAAATAAAAGTGGGAATTCTAACACCCATGTATCATAGAATTCACTACACGCATGTGCATATCCTATACATTAAAAGAAATAGTAGAATGTTGTGGGTATGTCTAGCTCTCGCGTTTTCATGATGGTACAAGGCGCCAGCGGCCTGTAAATCCCCGTCTGCCCAGCTCCGTCCTCCCCTGCGTCCATAGATTACATCCGAGACCCCTGAGCCTCCTCTCTTCCCTCCCTGCAGAAGATTTGGCATGGCCCTCCTCCAGTGCACCCGGCACATGTCGTAGTCGGCTGACGGCCGGGACGCCGCCACCCTCCGTGCAGTGCGGCTCCACCCAGCCGTTTTTAAAATTACGCGTTCCCCAATAGTGGCATCCGAGCGGGTTTTATCGTAGATGTTATATGCACGAGTAGAACACAAGTGAGTTGTGGGCGATACAAGTCATCCTTTGCTTACCCGGCATGCCATACTTTGGTTGGCGGTATTGTTGGATGGAAAGCGGCCCGGACCGACGACATTATGTGTATGCTTACGCGAGACTGGATTCTCTGGGCGTGCTTTGCACCACGGTGGCTGGCGGGTGTCTGTTTCTCCAACTTTAGTTGAACCGAGTGTGGCTACGCCCGGTCCTTGAGAAGGTTAAAACAACACTAACTTGACGAACTATCATTGTGGTTTTTGATGCGTAGGTAGGAACGGTTCTTGCTTAGCCCGTAGAAGCCATGTAAAACTTGTAACAACAAAGTAGAGGACGTCTGAGGGAGTGCTGGAGTAGGGGGTGTCTGGATAGCCGAACTATCACCGTTGGTCGGACTCCTGGACTATGAAGATACAAGATTGAAGACTTCGTCCCGTGTCCGGATGGGACTTTCCTTAGCATGGAAGGCAAGCTAGGCGATACGGATATGTAGATCTCCTACCATTGTAACCGACTCTTTGTAACCGACTCTTTGTAACCCTAACCCTATCCGGTGTCTATATAAACCGGAGGGTTTTAGTCCGTAGGACGAACAACAATCATACCATAGGCTAGCTTCTAGGGTTTAGCCTCTCTGATCTCGCGGTAGATCCACTCTTGTACTACCCATATCATCAATATTAATCAAGCAGGAGTAGGGTTTTACCTCCATCGAGAGGGCGAACACAGGTAAAAACATCGTGTCCCTTGTCTCCTGTTACCATCCGCCTGACGCATGATTCGGGACCCCTACCCGAGATCCGCCGGTTTTGACACCGACATTGGTGCTTTCATTGAGAGTTCCTCCGTGTCGTAATCCTTAGGCCCGATGGCTCCTTGATCATCAACAACAGCGGTCAGGTTGAGACTTTTCCCAGACAGATCTTCCGTATTCGGGGGCTTTACCCCTCAGGGCCAATTCACTTGGCCATCCGGAACCGAAATCAGCTCATGCTTGGCCATCAGGTCAGATTTGGGAGTTTGAACTACATGGCCGACATCGCGGAGACTTGATCTTGACGGATTCGAGCCACAATAGCAGCGCCCGCCTTTGTCTCGGCAGACGCGATCTAGCTCTGCCGCCCGAGCGAGTGCCACAGGCCGCACCAGCGTCCGCTCCGACCCTTAGCGGAGCCGACTCCGCCCGATCGAGGGCGAGTGGTTGGACACCGCCTCGGGGGCTCACGATCTCTGGCCGATTGAGCGAACTCCATCCTGTCCGCTGCGAAGACCGTGACTCCAAGGCGCCCGGACTCCTCTCACGGACTCCGAACCCTCCACGCCCCTAATCCAGAATCCAATTGGGCGCGGTTATGGAGTTCAACGCATGGACATTTTCCTTTTCGCCCTTTGGCGACATCCTGAATTCACTAAAGTCTATCTCTTTATCGGAGAGCCCTAGCCGGACTACGGTCGGGGAAGGTTGGGATGCGGAAGGCGAAGAAATTCAACGCCCACCCACGCCCACTATGTAGCCCGTCGAAAAGCTTAAGCGGCGTGCTTGATTTCGACTCGAAGACATCGGCCGGTATGGGCGGCGATGTAGGAGACAACTCATGAACCAACACCCATAGGATCTTTGGACAGCCACCTCATACATACGATGTATACATGGTGGATACACCTAAAATGAAAGTGACGGCGAGAAGAGCGGGACACTACGAAGGATAAATCACTCGAAAAGTAGTCAAAAGCGGCAGCGTAAGCGCCGCACCAAGTCCCGCTGGACAAAGGCGGCAGCCACCACAGACCCGACCATAGGCGAGGCGAACCGGTGGATGGCGAACATGCTATTAATGCAACCGTCCGAATAGGACAACTTGGATAAACAACCCGTCCCGGCGAAGAAAACAGTCGGGACGATCTCACGCGGGACAAATTGTTGGAGCGAAGAAGCTCCACAAAAGGCTCGTCGCCCGCTGCGGCGTAGCCTGAAAAAGTAGAAGCGAAGCTCAAAACAGCGGAAGATGCACTCGAGAATCGAGATGGAGCAAAGTACTCAACACCGCGAGAGAAATCTGATGTGATCGCCAAACAAAGAGCTACCCAGCGCCAAATTACTGCGAATTCGATGAGGAGGCCGTAGAAACCCCGCAATCAAAGAACAAAGAGGCCGCCCGGTCGGATAAGCGACCACATGGCAAACATGGAGCGGCAAGCGCGCGCGCAAGACACAAGCCCGACGCGATCCGCAAAAAGGATTCGCATCAAAAGGATGGCCCGATTAGGTCCACCTACGGTAGAAAGCAAGCTCTTCCAAGCAATGCAACACGCCAAATATCCGAACATCACGGCACACCCAAGTATAGGGGTGCCGCTTTTCCCCAATGTTTCACCCGATGAGGTGCTAGATCCACGAATTCGGTGATTCAAACCCGTAAACATAGAGGCATCTGACGGAACAAGCAGACCTGAAATGCGGATTGAGGATTACATCCTCCACATACACATGGCTAGAGGAGATTATCTCCACGCCATAAAATACTACCCCTCAAACTCAAAGGGCCAGCCCGGCATTGGCTCAAAAGCCTCCTGAAAATACCATTGGAAGTTGGGAAGAGAGCTCGGGGATGCTTTTAGGGCAGAATTTCAAAGGGACTTATGTCCGTCCTCCGGATGCATCTGATTTAAGTCACATAACTCAACAACTTGGAGAGTCAGCCCATAAGTGCAGAACAGGTTCCTCATCAAATAGAACCAAATAGTCGATTGTCCAGGGCCTTGAAGCCTTAGCGACTTTCAAACACAGCGTCCGAGACGAATGGCTCATGAGACACCTCCGCCCGGGAGAAGCCGAGAACAATGGCTGCATTAACAAGCCTCATGACACTGCTTTTAGCGCTTGGAGAGGATAGTTAGGCTGGAAAGATGAATACCAGCGACCCAAGTACATCCGAAGTCAGGGATGGAAATGGAAAACCAGCAGCAGCAAGGACCAGCGCCGAACAAAGGGAAACAGCCCGAAGAGCACGGCAGTCAACGCCGGATTCAGAAGCTCCCGGCAGAATCATAAAAAACTGCCCCTCAAGGAGAACAGCGACGAGCTATCCAACCTAAACAAAATCTTGGACAAAATATGCCAAATCCACAGCACTCCCGGGAAGCACGCAAACCATACCCACCAGAGATTGTTGGGTCTTCAAGCGATCCAGCAAACTCAATGCCGAACACAAGGGGCTCGACACACCAAGCGAGGGCGATAGCGAACCCCACAAGCGAGCACGGAAAACAAAAAGAATTTCCCCAAAAAGTCAAAGCAGTGAACTCACTTCAAGTGACAAAAAGGGAAAAAAGCAGGCGGCGCCCATAGAAACACGCGCGCCGCCACGGTCTATCCCAGAGAGTCCCAGCGATGGTTGTCAAAACCAATCACCTTCGATCATCGAGGACTATTCGGAAGTATCCGGAGCAGCAGGATGGACTGCCTTGATATTAGATCCTATAATCGATGGACTCCAATTTACACAAGTCCTAATGGATGGGAGGTAGCGATCTAAACCTGCTATATCGGGACACAATCCACAAAATGGGGATAGACCCAACCAAAATTCGCCATAGCAACACCTCCTTCAAAGGGGTAATGCAGAGCCTATATGCCCATTATGCGGGCTCCCTCTCTTGCTAGAAGTTGTGTTGGTCATCCAACAACTTCCGCCGTGAGAAGTTAACCTTCCACATCGCCCCATTCGAAAGTAGCTATCAAGCACTCTTTGGGACGTGAAGCTTTACGCCGCTTTAGCATAATACCGCATTATGCATCTCTTACACTTAAAATGCCCGGTCCAGCGGCACCATCTCATTAAAAGGGAGTATCAAGTGTTACTCGAACACGAAAGAGCGTGAGAAGCGCCTTGACAGCCCCACTAATCGGCTCCGCTAATCAAAGCACATGAATAGGTCATTCGAACCCGTACATGGCTAGAGAGTCGGCGCGCAAACATATAAACGCCTACTAGTGGCATACCCCCATACAAGGGGCTGCATGCATGTACAACAAGAGACAATAAAGCTCAATTTTATTCACTTTTCGAACCATACTCTGTTTATTTAATATAAAGTACATTTTTTGCATGATCTTTTTTTTCTTTTCAACTAAGTGTTCTCTTTTACAGATGAACATCGTGCTACACCCGTCTGTGATACTGGCTACTTGAGATTCTGGTAGCAGACATGCGGTAGGGACCCGTTGCAAGGATTCTTTTGATTAAGACCACTGCGTAAACCTTTTCTTGTCTCTTGTTGATATACATCCCGGTTTCTTGCTATAACCGAGGAGGAGGCTGGCGTTTTGGCATCGGCCGCACCAGAATTTTTCTTGGCGTGCACGGACACGAGGGCTTAGGGCATTATTCTGCTTGTTTTCATAAAGACCAGAATACCTTAGGGAGTGTTCGGCGTCTCGAGTTAGGCCTTATATGCATCAGCTCGAATCATGTCTTGATCAAATGTTGGGTTTGCCCGGCTCCACATGTTTTGCTGCCTTACGTTCCGTTCTATCGGCTAACGCGGCACCGGAAAGAACTACTTCGCCGATTGTGCCCGATTCGGCGGTGAGCACCTCGGTAGAAAGCCCGGCTGTCATGATATAGCGTGAGACTGATCAACCACTCGATGACCCACCGGAATGTTTAGAATTCCCCCGCATTAACGAAGGACCGTTTCCTGGTCACGCACAGTATGGGGGGTGGGGGCTGAAGCCGAAGACTGCCATCTTTCAGGTTATATACACATATACATCAACGGTCGCACAAGAGGTGTTTTAATACTTGAACGCACAAGTATAAAAAGCTCCTATATTATATTGAAACATTGTTTCTAAATCATACATGTCATTAAAACATAATATCCTTGAAACGCTGCGTCTCTATTAAGCAGCGCCCTGCGGGGACTTCCTCAAAATAGTGCTCGGCGAATTGCACAAACACGGTATTGAATCTTGGGATGCAACATCGGTGGCCTTCATCTCCATACGGTATGTCTTGACACGGGAAAGAGCCATCCGCGCACCCTCTATGCATGCTGACCGCTTCATTGCATCGATATGCGGCACCGCACCAATGAACTGTTGCACCAAGCCAAAATAACTCTTCGGCTCGGGCCTTTTTGGCCACAAATGAGTCATGACAGCCTTCATGGCAAGTCCGGACAACCTATTCAGCTCAGCCCATTCGACCAAACGATCGGTTAATGAAAGTGGACGCTCCGGACTATGGAACTGCGACCAAAAAAGCTCTTCCATTCCGTGATCCTTTTGACCTAAGAAGTGTTCGGCCGCGTCTGTATTTTCATTGCCAAAGACGAGATAAGCATCGTCCGCACCCCACGGCCGGTCCAATTGAGCGTACTTAGGATCCATGAATTTCCTCCGCGCCGAAAAGGGCTTTCCGGCCGCAATATCTCGGCTGGCGTAGCTCCTCCTTCATAGCTCTCATTGCAGAGCGAGTATCCTTGGCCTCGGTGGCGGCCTTTTTCAGGTCCTCTTGTTTCGCTCGATCTTCTTTTTCAAGAAGCTCGCAACGGTCATTAGCATTCTCCTATTTCACGGCCATCTCGGCCATTTCTTTCTTGCTTCAACAGTGAGCAGCCTGTTCGGCTTTTAGCTCTGCGGCCGCCTTTAAGGCAGCCGCATCACTTTTTCTGGCTCGCTCCTTGGCTCGAGCAAGCTCCGCCCGAAGGCTCTCCATAGCAGCGGCACCATCTGCATTAAGCATACATGTTGTAAGACATGGGCGTCAAGCTCCCTTACTAGGTGTCCACGGAGAAGTTGCATACCTTCTGACTCGTCAAGCCGCTTATTAACAAGCATGATGTCCGCATCCGCCACGTCAAGTTGCCGCTTCAGTTCGGCAAATTCATCGGCCAGCTATGCCGGACGCTTCGCCACCTACATAGGAAGAGCGCATATTATACCTTGGGTTATGATCCTCGGCGCTGCCGTCATTTTTGACACGGCACCAAGTCTCGGGGCTACTATCTATCTGAGGCGCATTTTATATGCAAAAGCGCCGAAGGTACATCATTTTGCGTACCTCAAAACCCGTCGATAAACTTCGACGGTTTCATGCAATCCGCTCTCAGCGGATGAAATCCTTTCAATCATCGTACCCATTAATGTACGGTGATCTTCCGAGATAGACGCTCGCCCGAGCAGATCCTTCAACTCCTCCGACCGTACACCCGTTGGTGCCGGACTCGTCCGGTGGCCTTTTTCGAAGGCCGGGCACGGAGGGCTTTGAGGGGACATATGGCTGCCCTCTGGCCCCTCCGAATTCGGAGACGCCCTCTGCGATGACACCTCAGGGTCGTCCACCTTGCATAGCTTGATGCAGCGGAGGGCGTTTAAGCTCTCCATCATCTCCGGAACAAGATCCCCACGAACCACGAGCTCTGCTTTGTGAAGAAATTTGAGATCCGAACTACAAGGTAAACTTTCGATAACCTTGGAAATAAAAGCAGGGATGTCTCTCTTTTAAACGCCCCCTTTACTTACGGCTCATTGGAGGCTGATCTCCTTGGGGAAATAGTGCGGTCGGGGCATCTCCCGCCGCAGGACCCTCTGGTGAAGACTTCTTCCCCCGCTTCGAGGCTTTGGTCTCCGGATCTTCAGAAGTGGTCCTCTTCTCCCCTGGGAGGGAGGGATTATCGATCCCCCCTTTCTTGATATCCTCCTTCACGGAGGTAGTAGTTCCCTTGTTCCCCCCTTCGCCTTCTTCAAAAGGCACAGCCTCTAGCATCTTGGTTAATCCAGGATCCGGCGTGGTCTCAGGGAGGGGGGCCGGACACCTGATCAGTTTAAAGGATAGCTCTTTTAAGGGCAAGTGTATGATAAATATGCGGATAGCATGTCCGGGTACAGGACTACTTACTTGAGTATCCGGGCGATTGCAGCTCTGTCGAGGGTTGGGTGCGACATATGCCAAAGGATGGCTTATCATGGTGGGGGCGAGTAGAACGTCGCCGGTGCCTGGAAACGGGATGAGGCGAAGGCATGCCTTGGCGTATCTTACCCGGCTTGAGGGGCTCTCCGTGGAGATAACACCCCTACTGCTGCTCTGCGGGGTCTCCGCATGATTAGTATGGCAAAGTGGGTACAAGGTTGCTCCTTGAGCTGTTCGGGGTGAGGAAGGAGAAGGGCACGGCTAGCTCTTCTCTTCCCTCTATGTGTGTCTATAACTATTAGGGTCCAACCTCTTGCATGGGTGCCCCGAGGGGTTTATATAGGCCTACCCCGGGGTACAATAGTAATTCGGTGGCGCATGTCCCAGCCGTCGATCTCTCAGTCGCCCGTCTTCACCACCCGACTTGGGGCCCGCCGACTAGTGGGCCCGCTGGCCAATCCAGCATGGGGCCGGCGGCCCTTGTCACCATGGCCAGGTGTCTTGCCGACTCTGCGGATTATTTGTCAGTGCTTCTAATGGCGCGAAGCTTGGTCATGGGGTCATGGCAAGCGTGCCGCCCGCTTTGTGGCGGGCGATCCTTGTGCCATTCCACATGTCTTGTCTGCAGTTAATGGTGCGCGGAGCCCGTGGGAGGGGCCGGCCGACTCTTGGAGGCCGACTCCAGCAGGTCCGTCTAGGCGCTCTTGCCGTCTTCCGCCTTTGCCGCCCGACGAAAGGGTCCCACAAATCTTCGGATCGTCTGAGCAGAGGCCGTCATGGAGTGAGGATTTGCACATGGGGCTGATGTCAGGGCGGCGTGTAGCGATGCAGCGCCGGATGGAGATCTTCGTTAATCTGGCGCTCTGTGGCCATGCACATCGCTGTGATCGGGCGAGAATTGGGCTGCGGTGACCTCATCCCATCCCGTCCGTAGTCGCATAGGTAGGAGGTGGTTGGAGTCATGGGCCGACTCCCCATGGCCGGCTTCTCTGGAAGTCGCTGGTGAGAAGTCGGCTTATCTCGAGGCCGTCTACGGTACTCGGTGGGAGGCGATCATGACTCTGCCGCCGACTCTTAAGCGGCCCTTCCTCTTGGGTCTTGAGGGCGATGCGCCTGATGTTTTGAAAGGTCCGAGGGCTCGGGTTTGCCTACCGTGGCCCATTACTCCGACAATAGTCCCCGAAGCTGGTGAGGCGCCGAGGGCAACATGTCGAGGAGCCTCAACAGTTTCATCCCTCTAATGGAAGAATTTGGGCTTGGCTAGCCGTCTTTCTCTTGAGCCGACTAGCTGGGGTCGGCCTTGTAGGAGGCCGTCTTTCTCCTCAAAGGTTTTGAAGGTCGTGGCGGGATCCGGGCAGCGTGCCTGATAAGCTTCCACGCAGCTGCCCGTTGCGGGCCCACCGCACGACGCCACATGGCAGGGTCAGTTTGCCCACCGCAGCGTGGCGAGGCAGGCCCTTGAGCGAAAGCCGCCACTACCGCCTCGGCGCGCAGGCGAATCCCGTTGCGGCAGCAGCGGACGGTTGGAGTTCCCCACGTCGTTACTTCGCCAGCGATAACGTCGTGGGTTAAATCGTGGGGCGTGGGGTGCTGGGCACGATTAATCCCATACCCGCCCCGCCGGCTTCTCGGCCTAAGGCGCCTATAAGTGAAGCGGGAGGAGGCGGCGACACACGCCGCACCCATCTCCCGCTTCCTCTGCCCCTTCTCCTTCACCGCCGTCTTCCTCTTGCCTCCGCCGCGCCGGACCACGCCACGCCGCGGAGATGAGCTCCTCCTCCGCCGCTGCGCCTCCCGCCGCGCGCTTCGGCGTGTGGGACGGCTCCAAAGTAGACGAAGACATCATCGAGTTACTCCGCCAGACGCGCCGCATTCCCGGCACAAACTTGGTGCGGACCCGCGCCGCGCCCGTGCGTGGCGGCGCCCGGCACGGAGGAGGCGAGAGGGTTATATTCGCCGCACCTCATGCGCGGTCTAGGGCTGCGTGGCGGCTTCTTCCACGCCTTCACAGGTTCCACGGGCTCCGGCCGCACCACCTCACTCCAAACACGGTGGTCTTGCTGGCCGCCTTCGCCTCCTTGTGCGAAGGCTTTCTTGGCGTTCTCCCCACCAACGAGCTGTGGGGGGAGTTCTTCCAGGCCAAGCTCGGCACCCACGTCGCCGGCATGCTGGCTCTGTGCGGCACCTTCATCGTGATGCGGAGGCCGGTGGCCGACAACCCCTTCCCTGCTATCCCGCTGATCAAGTCGGTGAAGATGTGGCAGCGCTCATACTTTTATGTGAAGAATGTCGCTCCAGAAGGCGACTGGGTCAACCTGCCACCTTACGGAGCCGGCGAGTTGGCGGGACGACTTCCCAGCTGGTCCCATCGGGCCAGGACGCTGACTCCTGCAGGCGCCGCCGCCATCAGCGACTCCGAGTCTTGGCCGATGGAGGGCTGGCCCAGGGGCCGACTTGTTGGCCGCCGCCTGGTAGTCTGTGAGTCCTTCGCTCCAAGGCCGACCTCATCCCCGATCTGTCGAGATGAGCGCCAGCCAGGACCTCAGTCGGCTGTGCTCAAGGACATCCCCACGCAGCGGAGGTGGCGGACACGCTGAACTTCTGGCGGCTGTGGTCTCACGGTGGAATGGCAGTTCGGCAAGGAGCCGTGCTGTGCGCCAACCCCGCTTTGTGGTAAGTCATCCCTCTTGCTCTTGGTTTCTTTTTCAGCGAGTCCGACTCTGATTTTCTTTGGTTCTTTCAGTGAGAACCCTCTCATGCAGGCCTCGGTGGCACCACGCAGGGCGGCCCGTGAGTTCGTCCCCGACCGGGCGGAGAGCGGCGCCCGGCGACCCGACTTGGGGTGGGGGCGATGGAGGCCGACGCCGAGGGAGGAGGAGGGCGACGACTTCAGGCCTTGGCGACCTTCGCCCACCGCCTAAGATGACAGCGAAAGGAAGTCGCCCCGCCGCCAACGAAGGTCGGCCATCCAGCGCGAGTTCCTCCGCCCGGCTTGGTGGTCGAGGCGCGCGAAGAAACGCTGGCCAGGCCGAGCTTGCCAGGCGGCCAAGCGAAGCGATTCAGGGGGACACTGGCCGCGCGACTCCAACAGCGAAGAAGGCGGTCGCAAAGGCTAACCGCTTCAAGAAGGAAGTGAAGAAGCCTCCGCTGGTCTCTGCGTAAGTGCTTCTTATTTTATCTTGTTTTCTTACGGTCCGTCTTGTCCAGGTCTTTTATGTGTCTTCTTCGCGCCAGGGCTCCTCTCACCTTGGAGAGTCGCCGCCGCCGCCTCCGTCATGGGGTCGAGAGACGTCCGCCAATACTCGTGGATTGACCACCTGCCACCGACCTCCGGAGGCGACGGAGCGAAGCAGCGCAGGAGAAGCGGCGAGGAGGAGAGCCGCCCGCTGGAGAAAGGCGGAGGCCGAGAAGCGGCAGCTTCCGCCCGAAGAAGAAATTTGGAGGAGGCGAAGCCGCCGTCGCAGCTAAGAGGCGAGCCGAGGAGGCAGCGCGCCTCGGTCGGCGCTGCTCGTCATCACCCCGGCTCTGCGCGCCGCGCCGCCCGGAGTTCACGGGGCAGGCGGAAGGAGCGGCGGCGAGTTCCCGTCGCGAAGAGGAAGGTGGCGAGCCTCCACAGCCGAACGCAGCCGTGCCGCCCCGCCCTTGAATCCCGAAGGCCTTGTGACAGGCAAACAGCAGCCGGACTGCACTGTGCCATCGATCGGCGACAGCGGCATGGGCGGGCTGCTCCTTCAAATCGCCTCGCCGCCAGCGCGCAACCGTCTTGAGAAAGCGACTTCGGCGCCAGCGCCCTTTGGAAGACGGTGCCGCCATTTCGGCCATTCAGACGCCCGGCGACAAGCGCGCGCCGTTGGGTGGAGTGCAAGGAAGGTAACCTGAGGCCCGGGCTGAACACGGCGCTTCTGGACGTCCAGGCGAAGCTGCGGTGTCGTTGTCAAAACCGGCGGATCTCGGGTAGGGGGTCCCGAACTCTGCGTCTAGGCGGATGGTAACAGGAGACAAGGCACACGATGTTTTTACCCAGGTTCGGGCCCTCTCGATGGAGGTAATACCCTACTCCTGCTTGATTAATATTGATGATATGGGTAGTACAAGAGTAGATCTACCACGAGATCAAGGAGGCTAAACCCTAGAAGCTAGCCTATGGTACGCATGATTGTTGTTAGATCCACGGACTAAAAACCCTCCGGTTTATATTGACACGGATAGGTTAGGGTTACACAGAGTCGGTTACAATGGTAGGAGATCTACATATCCGTATCGCCAAGCTTGCCTCCCACGCCAAGGAAAGTCCCATCCGGACACGGGACGAAGTCTTCAATCTTGTATCTTCATAGTCTTGGAGTCCGGCCGTGATGATAGTCCGGCTATCCGGCCACCCCCTAGTCCGGGACTCCCTCAGTAGCCCCTGAACCAGGCTTCAATGACGACGAGTTCGGCACGCATATTGTCTTCGGCATTGCAAGGCGGGTTCCTCCTCCGAATACTTCATAGAAGGTTTTGAACACAAGGATAGTGTCCGGTTCTGCAAAACAAGTTCCACATAACACCGTAGAGAAAATAATTTTTGCACAGATCTGCTGACGTATTCCGCGGCTTGACATCACACCACGGTCAGGCCTTTATATGAATCGTTTTTTACCGTTTCACCTTGGCGCGTTTAGCGAGGCGGTTTCCCTGGCATGCCTTATCAAAGCATAGATCGTGCCCCCTTATTCCGAGATTCTCATCAATACGGATGTGGGTAACCCAACCGTGCCCGTTGGCACGCCTCCTCTATGAAAGGCGAGTCCTAATCGACCACGGGGTGGGCTGTTTGTATTCAACCTCTTTATAATGAGACCAAAGCCCTCTTCTTTTTACACCCTCCATCGAGTTCGCCTCATGCTTCGAGTTCCAACACCCAAAGCTTCAGATTCAGGCGCTTCGGACTTTCAACGATGTCCGGCTCCGACCAGCACGGCCGATGGATGTCTTCCTCCGTCACAAAAGAAGATGTGCTAAAGCTGCGAGACGCAGGCATCTGACTGGCGAGATCTCGCATAGGCTACTTGCTCCAGGGCAGGTCATTCCCACTCCTGAGCCCGGCGAGAACGTGGTGTTCGTGTCCCACTTCCTTCGGGGTTTAGGCTTCCCGACAGATCCCTTTATGCGGGGGCTCATGTTTTATTATGGGCTTGATTTCCATGACTAGAATCCGGAGTCCATCCTCCATGTCTCGTCATTCATTGTCGTATGTGAGGCCTTCCTCCATATCACCCCCCACTTTGGATTGTGGCTCAAGACCTTCAAGGTGGAGCCAAGGATGACCGGGGCAACAAGCAGCGAGAGTCACGGGCGGTCATAAGCAAATGTGCTGATGCTCCATGGCCCGAGGGCTCTTTTCAAGAGGAGCTTGGTTCGTGGCAACGGGAGTGGCTTTATGACACCGCTCCCCGGGGCACCAAATGGGTGGCGATCCCCGCTTTCCGCTCAGGTCCACCACAGCGGCTGGCGTCATGGGTCAACAAGGGGCTCGACTGGGGGCCATCAGGGCGTTCCCACGCTGCGGGGCCGTATTCGAGACCTCCGTGAAAGAGAGATCAATCTGGCAAGTTGCAGTGGTGCGAGGTTATGGTGATCCGGCGTCTTACGCCTGCAAGCGTCGCCCCCTCCGCTTTGTGGGAATTTAATCCGGAGGGACCACGAGCTCTCCAAAATTTTATGGGCACGGCGCCCGTGGAGATGTATAAACTGTTCTTGGGATCACAAGAGAAGTGTCCAGGATGAGGACTAAACTGCAATCGCCCGAGATACTCAAGTAAGTAGTCCTGTAACGGACAAGCTGTTCATTTATTTATCATATATATATGTCCTTTAAAGGAACCGTTTCTTGAACAGGAGTGGATAGCCAAGGCAAAGTTAATAAGGTGTCCGGCTCCCTCCGGAGACCACGCGGATCCACGCTGACCAAGATGTTGAAGGTCGCGCCTTTTGAAGAAGGCGAAGGAGGGAGCGGGGAAGCAACTGCCTCTACGGAGGAGGCTATCCAGGAAGAAGGGATTAAAAGTCCCGTCTTTCGAGGAGAGAAGAGGTCCGCTTCGGAAGATCCGGAGGTCAAGGCCTCAAAGAGGGGAAGGGAATCTTCGTCGGAGAGTCCGGCGCTGGGAAGTAACCCAGCCGCACTATTTCCCCAAGGGGGTCAGCCATCCAGCGAGCCGTAAGTAAAAAGAAGGGATCTTGTAAATAAGGAACATCCCTATATTTATTTATGAAGATAACCGAAATTGTACCTTGTAGTTCGGACCTCAGCCCTGCTCGTGAGCTTCGTCTTGAGGATCTTCTTAGGAGATGATGGAGAGCGAACGCCTCCACTGTCGCACCCTCATGTAAGCGGGCGACCGGAGGTGTCGTCGCGGAGGGTTCCCCAAGTCCGGTGAAATTTGGAAGGTCCGGCACCAAGTGGTGTGCGGATCGGAGGAGTGAAGGATCTGCCGGGCGGCGGTTATATCGTAAGATCATCGTGCTCTAATGGAGTACGATGATTGAAAGAATTGCATCCAGCGGAAGCGGATTGCATGAAAGCCGTCGAGGAGCTTCTTGACGGGGTTCGAGAATACACAAAAATGATGTACCTTGGCAGTTATGCATATAAAATCGCCCTGTATAGATAGTAGCCCACGAGACTTCGGTATGTTGCCAAAATTGACAATGTGCCGAGGATCAAATTCTCGATTATAACATATCGCTGCCCCTAAACAGGTGGCGGGCGTCCGATGGCCAGCGGTGCGATGAATATGCCGAACTAAAGAAATGACTTCGACATGGCGGATGCGGACATCGCTCACAGTCAATAAGCGGTTTGATGAGTCACAAGGTATGCGACTTCTATGCGGACACCTAGTAAGGAGCTTGGCGTCCATGTCTTACTATTTTGTATGCTTAATGCAGATGGTGCGGCTTTGTGGAAGAGCTGCTTGGCGGAACTTCGCCAGCGAAAGAGCAAGCGAAGAAAATGTCTGACGCTTTAAAAGGCGGCGAAGAGCTAGAAGCGAACGGGCTGCTCACTGCCCGAAGCAGAGGAAATGGCCGATATGGCCAGCAAGTTGAAGAATGTTGCCGATCGCTGTGAGGTTCTTGAAAAAAACGACAAAGCGGAGCAAGAGAAACTGAAAAAGGTCGCCGCCGAATCCAAGAATGCCCATTCGGCTTTGAGAGCTGCCAAGGAGGAGCTGAGTCAGGCCGGGGCAATTGCGGCTGGAAAACCGTTTCTGCTGTGGAGGAAATATACGGATCCAAAGTATGCTCAATTGGACAATTGTGGAGTCGGAGGATGCTTATCTGGACTTGGCGGTAATGACTATGAACTGTGATTGAGCACTTCCGAGGTCGGAAGGGGCACGAAGGGAAGAGCTATATTGGTTTGCAATTCCATAGTCCGGGCGTCTTCTTCCATTGACCGATCGGTTGGCGAATGGGCCGAGCTGAATCGACTATCCGGACTTGCCATGCAGCATGTCATGACTCACTTGTGGCGGGCGGACCCGGCCGAAGAGTTATTTTGGTTTAGTGCCGCGGTTCCTTAGTGCGGTACTGCAGCGTATCGTAGCGATGAAGCGATTGGCGTGTATTGAGGAGCGTGGATGGCTTTGGCCCGTGTCAAGACATCTTTGGCAGAGATGAAGGCCACCGACGTTGCATCCCAAGATTGAAGACGAAGCGAGTACTGCCGAGCACTACTTTGAAGAAGTCTGCCGGGCGCTCGTTTAATAGAGCCTTGATGCTCGAAGGATATTATGTTTAAATGACATGTATGATTTGTGAAAACAATGTTTTCGGTATAATATAAGAGCTTTTTATACTTGTGCGTTCAAATAGTAAACTACTCACAATGCGGCCGTTTATATGTATGTATATATAACACGAAAGATGGCAGTCCTTGGCAGCCCCCACGCACATAGTGCGGGGGTGTTCATAAAAGCGCTTTTTCACACTTAATCCAACATCTTGGTCCTGTTAAGGAGGTGATAAGCGTAGCAAGCGAACAGCGGACTATAATGCTTTATCACTTTCACTTAGCCATAGGAGTTCGAGGTGGGGCTACTATATAGCCCACAGGGGCACCGCACTCTCCCGAATCCGAGTGCGTATGTGCTGACCGAAAACCGATCCTTCGTTAATGCGGAGGAATCCTAAACATTCGGTGAGTCATCGTGTGGTTGACCGGTCTCTCGCTATATCATGGCGGTCGGTTTCGGCTTTCTCTACTAAGGTGCTTTCGCCCGGCGAACCGGGGCACACTCGCATGATACTTCTCCACGGTGCCGCGTTAGCCGTGAAAGCGGGCGTAAGGCAGCAAAACACGAGAGCCGGGCAACCCAACATTTGACCAAAGACATGATTCGAGCTGATGCATATAAGGCCTAACTTCGAGGCGCGAATACTCCCTAAGGTATTCGGTCTTTATGAAAATGGGCGAGAATAATGCCTAAGCCTGGTGTCCAGTGCAGCATAAAAATTCTGGTGCGGCCAATGCCAAACGCCATCCTCCTCCTCGGTTATAGTAAGGAACCGGGGATGTATATCAACAAGAGGCGGTAAAAAAGGTTTACGCAGGTCTTAATCGAAAAGAATCCTTGCAGCGGGTCCCTCTTGCGTCTGCTTTGTGTCTCCGTTGTGCCGTGCACGGAGGCCAGGTGTATACGTCGTTAAATGCGTAAAGAGAGGAACTTAGTTTTAAAAGAAAAGGATCGTGCAAAAGATGTACTGTACATTAAATAAGCAGTCTGAATCGAAGGAGTGAATAAAATTGAGCTTTAGTGTCTCTTATGATATATGCGTGCAGCCCTTGTATGGGGTATGCCGCTAGTAGGCGCCGGACTCTTCTAACCGTGTCCGGGGTTTGAATGACCAATTCAGGCTCTTTGCCTAGCGGAGCCGGATAGGTGTGGGGCTGTCAAGGCAGTCTCCCGTTCTTCCATGCTCGAGTAACACTTAATACTTCCTTTTAACGCGATGATGCCGCATGGACCGGGCATTTTAAGTGTTAGAATGCGATGTGCGTTAAAAGCGGTAAGCTTGGCGTCCCAATAGTGCTTGATGGCTACTTTTAAGCGGGGTGACATGGAAGATTAACCTTCGCGGCGGAAGTTATCGGATGAACCGAACACAACTTCTAGCAGTATGGAGCCCATTACAATGGGCATATGGGCTGGCATTACTCCTTTAAAGGAGGTGTTGCTCTGGCGAATTTTGGTTGGGTCTATCCCCATCCTCTGGATTGTGTCGATATATCAGGTTTATGTCACTTTGCCGCCATCCATGAGGACTTGTGTAAATTGGAATCCGTCAATTATAGGATCCAATATCAAGGCGATCCATCCTGCATTCGGATATTTTCGGAGTAGTCACGATGGTCGAATGTGATTGGCTTTGACAACCCGATGTCTTGCGGTGCGCATTTTAGTGGGCGTCGCTCTGTTTTGATCACATGAAGTGAGTTTCTTGTTTTGACCTCTTGTGGGAAATTCTTTTGTTTTCCGGGGCTCTGCTTGTGGTGCTCGTCATCATCCTCACTTGGTGTGTCAAGCCCCTTGTGTTTGGCGTTGAGTCTGCCGGACTGTTTGAAGACCCAACAATTTATGTGGGTATGGTTTGCGAGCCTCCAGAATCTTGTGGATTTGACATATCTTGTCCAAGATTTTGTTGAAGTTGGATAGCTCATCGCTATTGTCCTTAAGGGCAGTTTTTTGTTGTTCTGCCGGGAGCTTTTTGAATCCGGTGTTGTTGCCGTGCTCTTTGGACTGTTCCTTTTAATCGGTATTTGGTCCTTGTTGCGCCGTGGTTTCATTTCCATCCCTGATTTGGATGTACTTGGGTGCATTTGGTGCTGCATCTTGCTAGCCAGCTATTCTCTCCAGCATAAAAGCGGGTCATGAGGCTTGTTAATGCGGCCATTGTTCTTGGCTTTTCTTGGCGAGGTGTCTGGCGAGCCATTACGTCTCGGGCGTTGTGTTTGAAAGCTGCTAAGGCTTCGGCGTCCTGGACAGTCGACTATTTGGTTCTTTTAGTAAGGAACTTGTTCTAGAATTTCGGGCTGACTCTCCGGGCTGTTGAGTTATGTGACTTAGATAAATGCGCATCCGGAGGGCGGACATAAGTCCCCTGAAAATTTGCCCGAAATGTATCCTCGAGCTCTTCCCAGCTTCCAATGGTATTTTCGGGGAGGCTTTTAAGCCAATGCCGAGCTGGCCCTTTGAGTTTAAGGGGTAAGTATTTGATGGCGTGGAGATCATCTCCTCTAGCCATGTGTATGTGGAGGATGTAATCCTCAATCCAGAGACTCGAGTGCATTGTTCCGTCGTATGCCTCTATGTTTTACGGGTTTTGAATCGATGGAAATTCATGATCCGGCACCTCATTAGTAAAACATAGGGGTGTCTGGCGCCCACAATATTTGGGTGTGCCGTGATCTTGAATTTGGGTGTGTTGCGTTGCTTTGTGAGCCTGCTTTCTTGGCCCATAGATGGACCTAAGCGGGCCATCCTTTTGATGTGAATCGTTATGCGGATCGCATATTGGCTTTTGTCTTGGCGCCATTAGCGCTCTCTTTTTGCCGTGGGGTCGTCCATCCATTGGGTGGCCTTCTTAATTTTTAATTGTGGGGCTCTAAGGCCTCCTCGTCAAATTCGGGCGATAGCCTTCTTTTGGGTAGCTCTTAGTTCGGCTATCGTCGTAAATGCATTACTTGTCTGTGATGCTGAATATTTTGCTCCATCTGATCTGAGTGCATCTTCCGCTGTTTTGAGCTTCCGCTTACGCTTTTTCAGGGCTCTGGCTTGATGGCAGCGAGCCTTTACTGGAGGTCATTTTGCTCCAATAGTTTGTCCGGCGTGAGATCGTCCGGACTGTTGTCTTCGCCGTGGACAGATTTTTTATCCAAGTTGTCTTGTTCGGATGATTGCTCGATAGCTTGTTCGTTGTCCACCGGTTTTCCCTGCTCTATGGCTGGGTCTTTGTTGAGGCGGGATTTTGTTCGGCGTTTACGTTGCCGTTTTGAATGCTTTTCGAGGGATTTGTCCTTCGTAGCGTCCCGTTGTTCCTCGTCTTCATTTACTTTAGGTGTATCCACCATGTATACATCATGAGATGAGGTGGTTGTCCGACATCCTGAGTGCTGGTTCATTATTGTCTCCTACATCGTCGTCCATCTTGTCGATGTCTTGAGTCGAAATCGAGCACGTCGTGTAAGCTTTTCGGCGGTGGCCTCTGAAAGTGGGTGGTGGGTGGGCGTTGAATTTCTTCGTCATCCACATCCCAACCTTCTGACCGTAGTCCGGCCAGGGCTCTACGGATAAAGAGAGAGTTAGCGAATTGAGAATGTCGCCAAAGGGCGAGTCTTGAAAGATGTCATGACCATGAACTCCATAGCAGGCGCCCAATCGGATTCGATTAGCAAGGCCGTGGAGGGTTCGGAGTCGGAGAGGAGTCCGGCACCACAGAGTCGAGGTCTTCGCAAAATCTGAGGATGGAGTTAGGCTCAATCGCCGTAGAGATTGTAGCCCCGAGGCGGTGTCCAACCACTCGTCCTCGATCGGGGAATCGGCTCCGGATTAAGGGTCGGGCGGATCTTTGGTGCGGCCTCGAGGCCTTTGTTCGGCTGCGAGCTAGATCATGCCCATCGAGGCGGTCTCTGGCGCTTGGCTGCGGCTCGAATCCGTCGAAGATCAAGTCTCCCCGGATATCGGCCGTGTAGTTCAAACTTCCAAATCTGACCTGATGGCCAGGGGCGTAGCTTTCGGTCTGCTCCAGAAGGCCAAGCGAATTGGCCCGCAGTGCAAAGCCGCCGAATACGAAGATCTATCCGGGGAAAAAAGTCTCACCCTAGACCGCGTCGTTGTGGATGAT
Organism: Aegilops bicornis; assembly: GCA_021605145.1. Lineage (NCBI taxonomy): Eukaryota > Viridiplantae > Streptophyta > Magnoliopsida > Poales > Poaceae > Aegilops > Aegilops bicornis. The sequence continues at coordinate 500,671,014 of CM038673.1, forward strand.
CGAAGGAGCCATCGGGCCTATCGGTGACGACACAGAGGAACTCTCAATGAAAGCACCAATGTTGGTGTCAAAACCGGCGGTCCTCGGGTAGGGGGTCCCGAACTGTGCGTCTAGGCGGATGGTAACAAGAGACAAGGGACACGATGTTTTTACCCAGGTTCGGGCCCTCTCGATGGAGGTAATACCCTACTCCTGCTTGATTAATATTGATGATATAGGTAGTACAAGAGTAGATCTACCACGAGATCAAGGAGGCTAAACCCTAGAAGCTAGCCTATGGTATGATTGTTGTTAGATCCTCTGGACTAAAACCCTCCGGTTTATATAGACACCGGATAGGTTAGGGTTACCACGAGTCGGTTACAATGGTAGGAGATCTACATATCCGTATCGCCAAGCTTGCCTCCCACGCCAAGGAAAGTCCCATCTGGACACGGGACGAAGTCTTCAATCTTGTATCTTCATAGTCTTGGAGTCCGGCCGTGATGATAGTCCGGCTATCCGGACACCCCCTAGTTCGGGACACCCTCATGCGGGCTGAGGGCGACGCCATCCAAAACTGCACCAAGGCACACCTGGCGTCGCGAGCCGCCGTGCGGGTATGTTTCCTCTTTGAGTTTTTTCTTGTTCTTCTCCGTGGGGGCGCGCACACTCCCTCTGGAGTGTAGTCCCGAGTTTTGGGCCGGTCACGAGCAGCGGCTGCCGTAACTCTATCTGTCGATTTCCAAATTTTTACCTTTATGCGAAATTCTTATCGCGGGAGTATCACAACCTCCGCGCCCTTGCCTTCAACCGCAGAGTTGAGGGCTGGGCAAGTGGACTGCCGACTTGTCGAGGAGCCGAGGTGAGTCTTCTTTCTTCTTGAAGGTCTTGGCCGGCGACATACAGTAGTCCCGAGATTCGGGCCGACATGCTTGGCGATCGGGCGGATCTTCTGGCGACCTTCTTAGCTGACGGCTTCACGTCCTTCTTCTTTTTATTCTTCAGAGGCCAACACCACTCTTCGACGGCAGCTGGGTATAGCCAACACCGCCTTGCGTGCCAAGGGGGAGGAATGCAGCAAGCTCGCCGCAGAGTGCGACCTGTTGGCTACGCAGCTGGCAGAGCAGAGGGAGCTGCTTAAGGCGGCGCAGGACGAGGCGGAGAAGAGAGAGGCTGCTCTCCTGGCCGAGTTCGAGAGCGAGCGCTCCTCCCAGACCGACAAGGAAGCACTGCTGACCTCCGGCTTCCATGAAATCGAGGACATAAATCGACGGTGAGTTTGTTTTTACTTCTTCCTTTGGGCCGCCGACTATAGGTCGGGCCGACTCCTGGTTTTTTGACTTGCTTCTTCTTCGTCTTGGCAGACTTCTTCCCCAGCCACACGCAGGAGGCCAATCAAGCCATCGAGGCTGATCGCGAGGCGCGAAGGGCGAGTGGTGCTGAGATTGCTGCCAATGCCCCCCGGACCCTTGAAGAGCAGCTCCTGAGCATTGAGGCTCGTCTGCGGCCGGCCCATCGGATGCTGCGCCGGCTTCAGTGTGTCGGCGCCCAAGCGATCGCTGCCTTGTGGCTGGACATGCCGGTTCTGCGCACTCCCAGCCGGACTGCCGGCCCGGCTGGAGGTCATGGCTGGCCGTCTTGAGGCTGGAAGGTTCCGTGGCCGGCTGGAGCGCCGGGCCTTGGAATTCGATCAAGGCATGGTATCCGTGGCTGGATCTGGACCGGCTGGCAGCGTTCGGTCGAAGGCCAGGCAAAGCTGGCTGCGGAAGACGCCCTCGTCAAGCGTGCGGCCGGCGATAAATCGACTTCTACGGACACCAGCGTCTTTGTCCTGGCGAAGGCGGCGGGAGGCGCCGCCGGAGTGGTTCGGGATGAACCCAGATTACGACGAGGACTCTGCGGAGGTGATCGGCTCTAGCGCCGAGGAGGAAGGTGAGGCGGAGGACGGAGATGAGATGGAGGCGCCAGAAGACGGACCGGGCGATCAGCCTCAGCTCGACCGCGCCTCCAGCAACGAGCCGCGCCCGTCTGGGCCGACTGCCGCTGGATATGATCAAGCCAAGACTGCCCAGCCGGCCGCCCCGGCGCCTGACACCGCCGTCTCCTCCGGCCTCCCGAACCTGTCTGCCGCTTCCTAGGCTGTTGTCTCGCCTTCATTTTATCTGCTTTGATAGTCTTTGAAAAAACTTGTTAATTCGCACAATTCCACCCTCGGGGTGTATTTCGAACCTCTGCCCAGAAAGATCCGCCAAGGGCCTATGCTGTGTAAATATTATCCTAATTTTATCTTTCCTTGCTTATTGCTCGTATGGCTTTTTCCTTTGCCGCCTTCCCTTAGTCGCCGCCTTGCCCATAGGGCAACCGCTCTGCGGACTGCCGTTTGGGTCAAGTGCTTGGCTGCCTTTGAGAAGGCAAGTACTTGGCCGTCTTTTAAAGTCTTTTAAACAAGTTAAATAGAAAGCAGCCAGCTGACTACTTAGGAGTCGGTTTATGCAAAAAGGGGCTGGAAGCTGGTTTAGACTATGTTTATGCTTTGGGTCCTTAGCCATTTTTTGTGTGGGCGCCTGTTCTTCCTTACTCCTGCCCACTACGATTAAGCTCTGCGAGCTGCGGCTTCGACAGGAGGCGGCTTAGGCACCTGACGTTACTTGTCTCATGCAGGGAAGCATCTCATAGCCCATATGGTGAGTCCCGGGCCGACTAGTCGAGCCGGTGCCAAACAACATAATAAAGAGTAACATACTCGAAGGCATAATTCTTATCATACGGATATAAAAAGAGGGCAGTCGAGCTCGTCTCGAGAAGTCTTGGTACTTTAAACACAATTGGTAGCGTGATACATCTTGCATCAAGCTGTAAAATCTTGGAGAGATTAGCATTCCATGGCCGTTCGTCTCTTTGCGGAGTCGTCCCTCTTGCGTGCTCGGGGCTTACGGCGTCGATCGGGTAGTAGGAGTCGTTGCCAGCACTTTGGCGACAATGAATGGGCCTTCCCAAAGCGCCCGACAGCTTGTCTGGCCGGCTGTTCAACTGGATCGGCCGGAGCACAAGGTCGCCCTCTTGGAATGATCTTGGCTTGACCTTCTTGTTGTAATGGCGGCGCTTGAGCTCTGCTTTGGTAGATCTTTGGACGGCTGAGTGCCAACAACCGGCCCTCTTCCAGCAGATCGGCGTCGTCTTGGCGATGCTTCTTACCTTCCTCTTCGGTGTACATGGTGACTCGCGAAGTCGAACTCTATATCCGTTGGGATGACGGCTTCGGCACCATAGACGCAGGCGAAGGGTGTGAAGCCGGTTGACTTGCTTGGAGTCGTGCGCAAACTCGAACGGTTGGCAACTCCTCAAGCCAACGACTGGCGAACACTCCGGTGGTTCGACCCGAGGAAGCTTGATGCGAACGAGGATGATGCCGTTCACCGCTCCACTGGCCGTTTGGCGTGGATGGGCAACGGATGCTAAGTCCGGTCGGATGCCTTGCGTCAGCAGAAGCGGGCGGGCGCCTTTGGCAAAATTTGTGCCATTATCGGTGGTGATGATCTTTGTGGTACGCCGTGCGAGTCAAGATGTCGGCGATGAAAGTCAATGCAGTAGGACCGTTCAAATTCTTGATGGGTTTGCTTCTATCCGGTTGGTGAACTTGTCCACCGCGACAAGTAAGTGAGTTAGGCCGCCTCGTGCCGCTTTTGAATGGTCCCACCATGTCCAGGCCCCAAACAACAAAGGGCGAGCGATGGGGATAGTCTTGAGTGCGAAGCTTGGCTGAAAGCGGCTTGGAGCGAAACAGCACCTTGCATTTTTAACTAATTCCTTGGCCTCTTCTAGTGCAGTTGGCGGAAGAAACCGTGTCGGAAGGCTTTGGCGACGAGTGCTCTTGAGGCCGCATGATGGCGCTTTCGCCTTGATGAATGTCTTCGAGAATCGCTTGGCCTTGCTCTAGCTCGACGCAACGCTGGTAGACACCAGTGACGCTGCACCTGACCAGCTCTCTGTTGACTATAGTGTAGGCTGCCGCTCGGCGTTGTACTTGCCGAACCAAGCTCATCGGTTGGTAATTATCCGCTTACTAGGAACTTCAGGATGGGTTGGGCCCATGAGGGTGCTGCTATTTCTTCAACTGTGATCGCCACTTGGACGAGGCGGCCGGGCTGGGAGGCGGGCTGGAGTCCACTTGACAGCTTGTTGGGTTGAAGGAGTCCGGGCCAACTGGCGTAGTCCCGGGCCGAGTCTTTGGAGTTCTTATGATGGTGGCCGCAGTCCCCGGGCCAAGTTCTGAAGTCCCCGAGCCGGCTTCGACTGCAGCATTCTTGGGGCCGTCTGCAAGAATTCTCGTGCCATCTGCTGAGGCTTTGGAGTCGGACCCGACTTCTTCAGGGGGAGCCGGCACAGAAATGGAGTCTGATTCTGGTGACGGGTTGACAGATGGCTTGAGGAGGTGCTGAAGGGCGACGTCGGATGGTATTGCCTGGCGGGTGGAGCCGTTCTTGCCAGGGTATCTGCTTGGTCGTTGTCGTTTCTTGGCACATGGAGGAACTCGCACCCCTCAAAATATCCACTCAATTGTTGTACCAGAAGCGGTAGCTTCGCCATGTTTGCGTCTTTAGGCGTCCCGATCATTTGGATATTTGTTGGACCACCAAGTCGGAGTCGCCATAACACAGGATCCGGCGAATGCCAAGCTCTTTGGCAAGCCAGAGCCCGTGAATGAGCGCCTCGTATTCGGCGACGTTGTTGGAGGTGGCGAAATGGATCTGTAGCGCGTACTTGAGCTTGCCGCCTTTGGGGGAAGTGAGGACAACGCCGGCTCCTAAGCCGGTGCTCATCTTGGAGCCATCGAAGTGCATCCGCCAATGGGTGGAGTCTGGCGCTGGCGGCAGTCTCGGAGTCTCGGCCGGTCGGCGAGGAAGTCGGCGGTGCTTGCGACTTGATGGCGGTCGCGGGGCTGGTAATAGATGGTGTAGGGGCCAGCTCTATGGCCCATTTGGCCACTCGGCCAGAAGCATCTCGGCTTCCGATGATCTCGGCTAGTGGGGTTGTGCAAACCACAGTTATTGGATGCTCTTGAAAGTAAGGCTTCAACTTCTTGGCGGCAAAGTGCACGCCGTAACACATCTTCTGGTAGTGGGGTAGTTACGCTTGGAGGTCGCGATGCCGGCTCGGGTAATAGATCGGTCTCTGGACAGGTAGCGCCTTTGCCTTCCTCCTTGCGCTCAACTACAATGACCGGTCTTGACTACCTGGCTGGTGGCGGCAATATACAGAGCATGGGCTCCTTGGGAGTCGGGCCGCCAAAGACGGGGAGTAGTCAACATTTTCTTCAACTGGAGAAAAGCTTCGTACTCCTTGTGGTTCCATTCGAAGAAGGTGGTCTTCTTCATGAGCTGGTACAAAGGAAGAGCTTTCTCGCCCAGCCGGCTGATGAATCGGCTGATGGATGCCAAACAGCCGGTGAACTTTTGCACATCTAGCAGAAGGCGAGGTACTTCCATCCTCTCGATTGCCTTGATCTTCACAGGGTTGCACTCTATGCCACGTTCGGAGAGCAGGAAACCAAGGAGTTGGCCGGCTGGTACTCCGAAGACGCATTTCTCTGGGTTGAGCTTGATCTGGAATCGTGTGATTCTCAAAGGTCTCCTTGAGGTCTTCCAACAGTGTTCCTCGCTTTTCCGTCTTCACCACCACATCGTCCATGTAGACGTGGGCGTTTCTGCCAAGCTGCTTGAGGAGGCACTTCTGCATGCAGCGCTGAAAGGTGGCGCCGGCATTCCTTAAGCCAAGCGTCATGGTCGGTGGCGAAGGCTCCAAATGGGCGTGATGAAGGCGGTCTTCAATCTGTCGGCGGGTTCAACGATATGGTGATATCCACGAGTATGCATCTAAGAAGCTCAACAGCTCGCATCCGGTGTGGAGTCTATCACTGGTCAATTCTCGGCAGAGCGAAGCGGGTCCTTAGGGCAAGCTTTGTTGAGGCTTGTGTAGTCAATACACATCCGCTTTGCTTGTTCTTCTTGATGCAGGACGGGTTTGCTAACCATTACGGAAAGAACACTTCCATAATGAAGCGGCTGCTATGAGCCGGGCTATCTCTTCTCCAACAACTCTTCTCTTCTCTTCGACAGGCGGCGCAAGGGCTGCTGGCCGGGCTTCACATCAGATCGGACATGTAACTTGTGCTCGGCGAATTCCCGGTACACAGGCATGTCTTTAGGGGACCATCTTGAAAATGTCCCGATTCTCACGGAGGAAATCGACGAGCTCGCCTTCCTATTCTTGTCAAGGTTTGCACCTCTGACGATACCTCTCCGGGTGTTCCGGGTCCAAGGGTATCTTCTTCGTTTCTTTGGCCGGCTTGAACGAGCCCTCAGCCTCCAACTCCTTGGGGTTGGGCGACATCTCTGGCTGCTTGCCGGCCATTGCCACAACCCGATCAAGAAGCCGCTTCTCAGCCGCAATCACCAAGGACTCGACCAGCCAACTACTTTCGGCCGCGCAAGCGGACGACTTTCTGTAGTCGCCGGCTACGGTTAGAATCCCCTTGGAACTCGGCATCTTCATCTTGAGGTAGGCGTAGTGGGGGACCGCCATGAACTTGGCCAGAGCAGGTCGGCCAAAGTGAGGCGTGGTACGGGCTTTCGAGGTCCACCACTTCGAACCAGACTGGCTCTCGGTGAAAATGATCTTTGTCCCCAAAGAGGACGTCTATCAGGATCTTGCCGATTGGTGAGTAGGAAAGACCAGGTACAATGCTGTGGAACACCGTCAGGCTGCTCTGAAGCTGTCTTTGCTTGATTCCTAACTTCTCTATCGTGTCCTTGTACAGGATGTTGATGCTGCTGCCTCCGTCTATCAGCACTCGCGAGAAGCGAGCGGCCCGCCTATCCGCGGCAAGGGTGGTTCCCAAGACCAGGGCGTAGGAGCCTGGATTCGGCATCACCTCTGGGTGATCAGCTCAACTCCAACTGATAGGTTTCTCGGACTAGTGCATGAACTCTGGGGTATCTGATGCTACTGCATTCACTTCTTGCTGCTGCCCGCTTTCTTTCTGCGTCGGTTAGATTCAGCCTTTGGTGAACACTACATAAGCTCCATGCTCTTGGTGGTCGTCTTGTTCTGCGCCGGCTGACAGCGTCTTTGGGCGGCGGTGGAGGCGGTGGCTGCAGTGGGGAGGCAGAAGGCCATCTCCCTTGGCGATCCTGGTGAGCCAGTGGCATTTCCGGGTGGTGTGGTTTGACGGCTTCGCGCCGCTACAGAACTTGCAGGGACCATCTAGAGTCTGCTCGTAAGAGAAAGCCGGCAACCAGTTGGATTTGCCGCCTTTCTGTCGCTTGGCCGGAGGCGGTCGCCACCTGCCGGCTGTTGGAAGCCGGCTGCGGGGCCTTGCGCTTGTGATCATTCTGCTGCTGCCATGTGGTGTCGCGCCCGGAGTTACAGGGAGCTGAGGAGCCACCTTGCGGTCGCATGACTTCAATCTCCGTCTTCATGGAGGAGTCGGCTGTGGCGTGCTTATGCCGCTATGATCAGCTGACTCGTCGAGGGTTTCGGCTCGTCGCCAAAGGAGCTTGTGCCTAAGGAGGGTGCCTTCACTGCACCCGGCGGTGAAGTACTCGATAGCACGCACCTCGTGCACTCCCTCGCAGGAGTTAGGAGCTCGGCCCGGTAGCGTGAGGTAGTCATGAGTAGACTCGTTGGGGCCTTGCGCTGACAAGGAAAGCTGGCGAGGCTTGGGAGGTCGCTTGTATGTGCTCGTGAAGTTGCGGACGAAGGCCTCGGTGAAGTCGACCCAATTTGTTGATCTTTGCGGGGCTTCAAGCTGTTCAACCATGTCCGGACGTGCCACGGAGCATGAGGGGAACATATTTTACTAACAACACGCTTGTTGCCGTTAAGCTATCTTGGCCGGCTGTGGAGTAGTCAACTAGCCCGATCCTCCGGCTTCATGGAGCGGTGTATTTGGGTGTATCTCGGGAGTGTGAACCCTCACGGGAAGGGCTCATCTCGGATGCGAGGTCAGCTCTGGCGGGCCCAACTTCGTCTTCCTCTTCGGCGCCGAGATCGGTGGAGTCGGTCGATCGATGGCGGGCGTCATTTTCTCCGACTCCCTCTCGGCCAAAGGCGGTCGCCGAGTCGGATGCTTCGATGGGTGGCGGGGAGACTTCGCCTTTCTCTGCGGGGAAGGCGGAGATAGTCGTCCTGCCGCTCCCTTGCTCTTGGGCGGCCCGTCTTGGTCGGCGCTTCGATGGAGATGTGAGTCCGACTGGCTGACAGCCGGATCCTTGTTTTTCTTCCACGGACCTGCCCGGTCGGCGTCAAAACGTCGTGCCTTGATCTTGGCGGGAAGGCAAGTAAATCGTGTTGTCGTCGCTTGGCGCCTCCGTCGGCGGCAGCGGCGTCTTCTTGCGGCAGCGCGTCGAAAGCTGCTGGACTTCGCTCCGTCATCGGTAGCGCTCCTCGCCCTCGAAGTTATACTGGCTTCGTCCGCCGCCGCTGGCGCGCGGATATTCTCATGAGCGTGGCGTACCTGGCGATTGGCCCGAACAGGTTGGCGATAGCTACGCCGCGGCTTTGAACGCGCCTAAGCGGCTAGGCGGTCGGAGCGGCGAGCCGCCTGGCGCGATCCATCTCACGCTGGTAGGCTTCGACAAGCGTCTCATGCCAGCAACTTCTTGGCCAGCGAGGAGCTGAAGGCGGCGTGCCTCGGCGTCAGCGTCGGCGTCTTCGAGAATAAGCGCGGTCGGTCTTGCGAGAACCGCGTCGAGAGGGTCATGAGCTCCCTCACGGGCGCTCGCTATGACCGATGGCAGGCACTTCCATGACGGTGTTTCCGCCGCTCGGCGCGAGGGAGCGGCTCATCGTGAACCACCACGTTGGTGGGGAACAGCGTCAAGCGGCAGCGGTGTCGAGTCGACCGACGCATCGGGTCGGTGGAGCCCTCTGAGACTCAGGTCGGTGGCAGGCTCGCCCGGCGGCGTGGAGCTGCTCGAGAGGCCCGCGAGGAGGCTCTCGGGGCCGCCGTGCACGCATCGGATGCAGGCTCGTCGGAGAGGCGAACCTCGCCCGACAAGTTCCAGCGAGGCAGCTGGCGCCTTGAGCGATCTGGCGCCATGCGGTAGCGTCGGTGCGAACTCCGTCTGGCGTGCCGGGCTAGCTGCGCTTCGCCGGGAGGAAAAGGGTTCTCGTCGAGGCGAGGTCTACGGGCGAAGGTGCACCTAGCCCCACGGTGGGCGCCAAATGTCGGGGGTTGGGTGCGACATATGCCAAAGGATGGCTTATCATGGTGGGGGCGAGTAGAACGTCGCTGGTGCCTGGAAACGGGATGAGGCGAAGGCATGCACGCCGGTGAATCTTACACAGCTTCAGGGCTCTTCGTGGAGATAACACCCCTACTGCTGCTCTGCGGGGTCTCCGCATGATTACTATGGCAAAGTGGGTACAAGGTTGCTCCTTGAGCTGTTCGGGGTGAGGAAGGAGAAGGGCACGGCTAGCTCTTCTCTTCCCTCTATGTGTGTCTATAACTATTAGGGTCCAACCTCTTGCATGGGTGCCCCGGGGGGTTTATATAGGCCTACCCCGGGGGTACAATAATAATCCAGTGGCGCGCAGATCCCAGCCGTCAGTCTCTCAGGTCGCCGCCTTCTCCCACGACTTCTGGGGCCCGCCGACGGTCCAGCATGGGGCCGACGGCCCTTGTCCGCCGCGGGCGGGTCTTGCCGGCTACGGATTACTGTAGCCGTGCTTCTAATGACGCGAGCTTGGCCATGGGGTCATGGCAACAGTGCCACCGCCTGGCGGGCGATCACTGTTGCCATTCCCTGTCTTGTCAGGTTAATGGCGCGCGGAGCCCGTGGGAGGGGCCGGCCGACTCTGGGAGGCCGACTCCCAGCGGGTCCGTCTAGGGGCGCTCTTGCCGTCTTCTGCACTCCCGCCGACAGGCGGGTCCCGCCGTCTTCGGGTCGTACAGACAGGCCGTCGTGGGTACAGGGATCTGCCCACGGGGTTGATGTCAGGGCCGGCGTGGCAACAGTGCCGCGCCGAACGGAGATCTTCGTCAGTACGGCGCTCTGTGGCCATGCCTGTCCTTTGTGATCGGGGCAGGGATGGGCTGCGAGGCGGCCTCATCCCATCCCGTCCGTAGTCGCATAGGCAGGAGGTCGTTGGAGTCGCGGGCCGACTCCCCATAGCCGGCTTCTCCGGAAGTCGCTGGTTGGGAGTCGGCTTATCTCGAGGCCGTCTCTAGGACTCGGCTGGGAGGGGCAGTCGGCGGCTCTGCCGCCGACTCTCAGAAGGCGGCCCTTCGTCTTGGGGTCTTGAGGGACGCAGTTTGCCCCGATGTTTTGAAAGGTCCAGGGGCTCGGGTTTGCCTACCCGTGGCCCATTACTCCGACAAGCTCAGACCTGCGTCCTCGGTTAAGTCCGGACACATTGCTTGTGATCCGAAGAACAGTTGGTACATCTCCACGGGCGTTACGCCCATAAAATGTTGAAGAGCTCGTGGTCCCTCCGGATTAAACTCCCACAGGCGGAGGGGGCGACGTTTGCAGGGCAAGGTGCGACGAATCAGCATGACCTACGCTACTACGACCAGATTGATCTCTCTCTCTCTCGGAGGTCTCGAATACGGCCCTGCAATAGAGGTACGTCCTTGGATGGTCCCCAGTCGAGCCCTTTATTGACCCATGGCGCCTGGCGGTGGAGGACCCGGCGGAAGGCAGGTGGCGCCGCCCATTTGGTGCCCCTCGGAGGCGGTGATATAAAACCACTCCTGTTGCCATAAATTGAGCTCCTCTTGAAAAGAGCCCTCGGGCGAGGGCGTCTGCATTCTTGCTTATAACAGCCCCTCCAAGACTCTGCCTGATGCCCCTTGATCATCTTCGGGTCCACTTTGAAGGTCTTGAGCCACAATCCGAAGTGAGGGGTAATGCGGAGGAAGGCTTCACATACGATAATGAATGAAGAGATGTGGAGGATGGACTCCGGATCCAAGTCATGGAATTCCAGCCCATAATAAAACATGAGCCCCCTCACAAAGGGGTCCGTCGGGAAGCCTAAACCCCGAAGGAAGTGAGACACGAGTACCACACTCTCACCAGGCTCGGGAGTGGGAATAACCTGCCCTTGGGCAGGCAGCCTATGCGAAATTTTTCCGGTTAGATACCTGGCGTCTCTCAACTTTAGCACATCTTATTCCGTGATGGAGGAAGACATCCACCGGCCGTGCAGGTCGGAGCCGGACATCGTTGGATGTCCGAAGCGCCTAAATCTGGAGCTTTGGGTGTTGGAACTCGAGGCGAGGGGCGGATTCGATTGAGATTGAAAGAAAGAAGCGGGCCTTGGTCTTGTTATAAAGAGGTTGAATACCAAGAGCCCTCCCCGTGACCGTTTGAGACTCGCCTTCGATGGAGGAGGCGTGCCAACGGGCACGACGGGGTTACCCACGCCCGTATTGATGAGGATCCCAGAATAAAGGGGGCACGATCTCCGCTCTGATAAGACGTGCCAAAGAAACCGCCTCGCTAAACGCGCTGAGCTGGGACAGTAAAAACGATTTGTATAAAGGCCTGGCCGTGGTGTGATGTCACGCCACGGAATACGTCAGCAGATCTGTGCAAAGGTTATTCTCTCTACGGTAGTATGTGGAACTTGTTTCGGAGAGCCGGACACTATCCTTGTGTTCAAAATCTTCTATCAAGTATTCGGAGGAGGAACCCGCCTTGCAATGTCGAAGACAATATGCGCGCCGGATTCGTCGTCATTGAAGCCTGGTTCAGAGGCTACTGAGGGAGTCTTGGATTAGGGGGTGTCCGGATAGCCGAACTATCACCGTTGGCGGACTCTGGACTATGAAGATACAAGATTGAAGACTTCATCCCGTGTCCGGATGGGACTTCCCTTGGCGTGGAAGGCAAGCTTGGCGTCTGGATATGTAGATCTCCTACCATTCTAACCGACTCTGTGTAACCCTAACCCTATCCGGTGTCTATATAAGCCGGAGGGTTTAGTCCGTAGGACGAACAACAATCATACCATAGGCTAGCTTTTAGGGTTTAGCCTCTCTGATCTCGTGGTATATCCACTCTTGTACTACCCATATCGTCAATATTAATCAAGCAGGAGTAGGGTTTTACCTCCATCGAGAGGGCCCGAACCTGGGTAAAAACATCGTGTCCCTTGTCTCATGTTACCATCCGCCTAGATGCACAGTTCGGGACCCCCTACCCGAGATCCACCGGTTTTGACACCGACAACGTCTAACTTGTTTTTGCAGGGCATGTTGTGATGTGATATGGTCAAGGCATGATGCTATATTTTATTGTATGAGATGATCATGTTTTGTAACCGAGTTATCGGCAACTGGCAGGAGCCATATGGTTGTCGCTTTATTGTATGCAATGCAATCGCCCTGTAATGCTTTACTTTATCACTAAGCGGTAGCAATAGTCGTAGAAGCAATAGTTGGCGAGAGGACAACGATGCTACGATGGAGATCAAGGTGTCGCGTCGGTAACGATGGTGATCATGACGGTGCTTCGGAGATGGAGATCACAAGCACAAGATGATGATGGCCATATCATATCACTTATATTGATTGCATGTGAAGTTTATCTTTTATGCATCTTATTTTGCTTTGATGGACAGTAGCATTATAAGATGATCTCTCACTAAATTTCAAGATAAAAGTGTTCTCCCTGAGTATGCACCGTTGCCAAAGTTCATCGTGCCGAGACACCACATGATGATCGGGTGTGATAAGCTCTACCTTCATCTACAATGGGTGCAAGCAAATTTTGCACACACGGAATACTCGGGTTAAACTTGACGAGCCTAGCATATGCAGATATGGCCTCGGAACACTAAGACCGAAAGGTCGAGCGTGAATCATATAGTAGATATGATCAACATAGTGATGTTCACCATTGAAAACTACTCCATCTCACGTGATGATCGGACATGGTTTAGTTGATATGGATCACGTGATCACTTAGATGATTATGAGGGATGTCTATCTAAGTGGGAGTTCTTAAGTAATATGATTAATTGAACTTTAATTTATCATGAACTTAGTCCAGATAGTATTAGCATATCTATGTTGTAGATCAATAGCTCGCGTTGTTGCTTCCCTATGTTTTATATATGCTCCTAGAGAAAACTAAGTTGAAAGATGATAGTAGCAATGATGCGGACTAGGTCCGTGATCTGAGGTTTATCCTCATTGCTGCACAGAAGAATTATGTCCTTGATGCAGCGCTAGGTGACATACCTATTGCAGGAGCAGATGCAGACGTTATGAACGTTTGGCTAAGCTCAGTATGACGACTACTTGATAGTTTAGTGCACCATGCTTAACGGCTTAGGATCGGGACTTCAAAGACGTTTTGAACGTCATGGACAATATGAGATGTTCGAGGAGTTGAAGTTAATATTTCAAGCAAACCCGAGTTGAGAGATATGAAGTCTCCAACAAGTTCTATAGCTGAAAGATGGAGGAGAATAGCTCAAGCAGTGAGGATGTGCTCAGATTGACTGGGTACTACAATCGCTTGAATCAAGTGGGAGTTAATCTTCTAGATAAAATAGTGATTGACATAATTCTCTAGTCACCATCACCAAGTTAGTAGAACTTCGTGATGAACTATAGTATGCAAGGGATGATGAAAATGATTCCCGAGCTTTTCATGATGATGAAATCGATGAAGGTAGAAATCAAGAAAGAGCATCAAGTGTTGATGATTAACAAGACCACTAGTTTCAAGAAAAGGGCAAAGGAAAAGAAAGGGAACATCATGTAGAATGGCAAGCAAGTTGTCACTTCTGTGAAGAAGCACAAAGCTAGAATAAAGCCTGAAACTGAGTGCTTCTACTGCAAAGGAAATGGTCACTAGAAGTGGAATTGCCCCTAGATATTTGGCAGATAATAAGGATGGCAAAGTGAACAAAGGTATATTTGATATACATGTTATTGATGTGTACTTTACTAGTGTTTATAGCAATCCCTCAGTATTTGATACTAGTTAAGTTGCTAAGATTAGTAACTCGAAACGGGAATTGCAGAATGAACAGAGACTAGTTAAGGGTGAAGTGACGATGTGTGTTGGAATTAGTTCCAAGATGGATATGATCATCATCGCACACTCCCTATACTTTCGGGATTAGAGTTGAACCTAAATAAAGTTATTTGGTGTTTGCGTTAGGCATGAATATGATTTGATCATGTTTATTGCAATACGGTTATTCATTTAAAGTTAGAGAGTAATTGTTGTTCTGTTTACATAAATAAAACCTTCAATGGTCATACATCCAAGGTGAATGGTTTATTGAATCTCGATCATAATATTGAAGCCAAAAGATGCAAAGTTAATAATGATAGTGCAACTTATTTGTGGCACTGCCGTTTAGGTCATATTGGTGTAAAGCGCATGAAGAAACTCCATGCTGATGGGATTTTGGAATCACTTGATTATGAATCACTTGATGCTTGCGAATCATGCCTTATGGGCAAGATGACTAAAACTCCGTTCTCCAGAACAATGGAGCAAGCAACTGACTTACTGGAAATAATACATATTGATGTATGCGATCCGTTGAGTGTTGAGCCTCACGGCGGGTATCATTATTCTTTGACCTTCACGGATGATTTGAGCAGTTATAGGTATATCTTCTTGATGAAACATAAGTCTGAAACATTTGAAAAGTTCAAAGAATTTCAGAGTGAAGTGGAAAATCATCGTGACAAGAAAATAAAGTTTCTACGATCTGATCGCGGAGACAAATATTTGAGTTACGAGTTTGGTCTTCAATTAAAACAATGTGGAATAGTTTCACAAATTTGTGCCACCTGGAACACCACAACATAATAGTGTGTCCGAACGTCATAACCGTACTTTATTGGATATAGTGCAATCTATGATGTTTCTTACCGATTTACCACTATCATTGTGGGGTTATGCATTAGAGACAGCTGCATTCACGTTAAAAAGGGCACCATCTAAATCAGTTGAGACGACACCGTATGAACTGTGGTTTGGCAAGAAACCAAAGTTGTCGTTTCTTAAAGTTTGGGGTTGCGATGCTTATAAGAAAAGGTTTCATCCTGATAAGCTCAAACCCAAATCGGAGAAATGTGTCTTCATAGGATACCCAAAGGAGACAGTTGGGTACACCTTCTATCACAGATCCGAAGGCAAGATATTCGTTGCTAAGAATGGATCCTTTCTAGAGAAGGAGTTTCTCTCGAAAGAAGTGAGTGGGAGGAAAGTAGAACTTGATGAGGTAATTGTACCTTCTCCCGAATTGAAAAGTAGCTCATCACTAAAATAAGTTCAAGTGATGCCTACACGAATTAGTGAGGAAGTTAATGATGATGATCATGAAACTTCAGATCAAGTTTCTACCGAACCTCGTAGGTCAACCAGAGTAAGATCCGCACCAGAGTGGTACGGTAATCTTGTTCTAGAAGTCATGTTACTAGACCATGACGAACCTGCGAACTATGAGGAAGCGATGATGAGCCCAGATTCCGCGAAATGGTTTGAGGCCATGAAATCTAAGATAGGATCCATGTATGAGAACAAAGTGTGGACTTTGGTTGACTTGCCTGATGATCGGCAAGCCATAAAAAATGAATGGATCTTCAAGAGGAAGACGGACGCTGATAGTAGTGTTACTATCTACAAAGCTAGACTTGTCAAAAAAGGTTTTGAGAAAGTTCAAGGTGTTGACTACGATGAGATTTTCTCACCGTGGCGATGCTTAAGTCTGTCCGAATCATGTTAGCAAATTGCCACATTTTATGAAATCTGGCAAATGGATGTCAAAACTACATTCCCTAATGGATTTCTTAAAGAAGAATTGTATATGATGCAACCAGAAGGTTTTGTCGATCCTAAAGGTGCTAACAAAATGTGCAAGCTCCAGCGATCCATCTATGGACTGGTGCAAGCATCTCGGAGTTGGAATATACGCTATGATGAGTTTATCAAAACATATAGTTTTATACAGACTTGCGGTGAAGCCTGTATTTACAAGAAAGTGAGTGGGAGCACTGCAGCATTTCTGATAAGTATATGTGAATGACATATTGTTGATCGGAAAAAATGTAGAATTTTATGGAAAGCATAAAGGAGTATTTGAAAGGAGTTTTCAAAGAAAGACCTCGACGAAGCTGCTTACATATTAAGCATCAAGATCTATAGAGATAGATCAAGACGCTTGATAAGTTTTTTCAATAAGTACATACCTTGACAAGATTTTGATGTAGTTCAAAATGGAACAGTCAAAGAAGGAGTTCTTGCCTGTATTGGAAGGTGTGAAGTTGAGTAAAGACTCAAAACCTGACCACGGCAGAAGATAGAGAGAGAATAGAAGTCATTCCCCATGCCTCAGCCATAGGTTCTATAAAGTATGCCATGCTATGTACCAGACCTATTGTATACCCTGCCCTGAGTTTGGCAAGGGAGTACAATAGTGATCTAGGAGTAGATCACTGGACAACGGTAAAAATTATCCTTAGTGGAATAAGGATATGTTTCTCGATTATGGAGGTGACAAAAGGTTCGTCGTAAAGGGTTACGTCGATGCAAGTTTTGACACTGATCCAGATAACTCTAAGTCTCAATCTGGATACATGTTGAAAGTGGGAGCAATTAGCTGGACTAGCTCCGTGCAGAGCATCGTTGACATAGAAATTTGGAAAATACATACGGATCTGAATGTTGTAGACCCGTTGACTAAACTTCTCTCACAAGCAAAACATGATCACACCTTAGTACTCTTTGAGTGTTAATCACATAGCGATGTGAACTAGATTATTGACTCTAGTAAACCCTTTGGGTGTTGGTCACATGACGATGTGAACTATGGGTGTTAATAACATGGTGATGTGAACTATTGGTGTTAAATCACATGGCGGTGTGAACTAGATTATTGACTCTAGTGCAAGTGGGAGACTGAAGGAAATATGCCCTAGAGGCAATAATAAAGTTATTATTTATTTCCTCATATCATGATAAATGATTATTATTCATGCTAGAATTATATTAACAGGAAACATAATACATGTCGGAATACATAGACAAACATAGTGTCACTAGTATGCCTCTACTTGACTAGCTCGTTAACCGAAGATGGTAGTGTTTCCTAGCCATAGACATAAGTTGTCATTTGATTAATGGGATCACATCATTAGGAGAATGATGTGATTGACTTGACCATTCCGTTAGCTTAACACTTGATCGTTTAGTATGTTGCTATTGCTTTCTTCATGACCTATACATGTTCCTATGACTATGAGATTATGCAACTCCCGTTTACCGCAGGAACACTTTGTGTGCTACCAAACGTCACAACGTAACTGGGTGATTATAAAGGTGCTCTACAGGTGTCTCCGAAGGTACTTGTTGAGTTGGCGTATTTCGATATTAGGATTTATCACTCCGATTGTCAGAGAGGTATCTCTCGGCCCTCTCGGTAATGCACATCACTATAAGCCTTGCAAGTAATGTGACTAATGAGTTAGTTGCGGGATGATGCATTACGTAACGAGTAAAGAGACTTGCCGGTAACGAGATTGAACTAGGTATTGAGATACCGACGATCGAATCTCAGGCAAGTAACATACCGATGACAAAGGGAACATCGTATGTTGTTATGCGGTTTCACCGATAAAGATCTTCGTAGACTATGTAGGAGCCAATATGAGCATCCAGTTTCTGCTATTGGTTATTGACCGGAGACGTGTCTCGGTCATGTCTACATAGTTCTCGAACCCATAGGGTCCGCACGCTTAAAGTTTGGTGACAATCGGTATTATGAGTTTTTGTGTTTTGATGTACCGAAGGTAGTTCAGAGCCCCGGATATGATCACGGACATGACGAGGAGTCTAGAAATGGTCGAGACGTAAAGATCGATATATTGGACGACTATATTCAGACACCGGAAGTGTTCCGAGTGGTTTCGGAGAAAACCAGAGTGCTGGAGGGTTACCGGAACCCCCTGGGAGAAATAATGGGCCTTATGGGCCTAAGTGGAGAGAGAGAGAGGGCTGGCCTAGGGCAGGCCGTGCGCCCCTCCCCCTCTGGTCCGAATTGGACTAGGAGAGGGGGCGGCGCCCCCCTTTCCTTCTCCCTCTCCCCCTTCCTTTTCCCCTCCTATGAAGATACTAGGAGGAAGACTCCTCCTCCTGGCGCGTCATAGAGGACCGGCTTGCCTCCCCCCTTGCTCCTTTATATACGGGGGCAGGGGGCACCTCTAGACACACAAGTTGATTTGTTGATCTATTCCAGCCATGTGCGGTGCCCCCCTACACCATATTCCACCTCGGTCATATCATAGCGGTGCTTAGACGAAGCCCTACGTCGGTAGCATCACCGTCATCACGCCGTCGTGCTGACGGAACTCTCCCGTGAAGCTCTGTTAGATCGGAGTTCGCGGGACGTCATCGAGCTGAACGTGTTCTGAACTGGAGGTGCCGTACGTTCGGTATTTGGATCGGTCGGATCGTGAAGACGTCGACTACATCAACCGTGGTGTGCTAACGCTTCCGCTTTCGGTCTACGAGGGTACATGGACAACACTCTCCCCTCTCGTTGCTATGCATCACCATGATCCTACGTGTGTGTAGGATTTTTTTTTAAGTTACTGCATTCCCCAACAGTTTTGAGATATGATGATGTGATATGTGATTCATGTTGATGAGTAATTATGCTTTAGTAAGAATATTGGTGTTAAGGTTTATGATCCACTATGCAAGCACGAAAGTCAATAATTATGCAATGAAATTATATCCTACTTATGGTGCATTATTCAGTGTCAATTATGCTTAATGCTTGCTCATGAGATTATTCGTTTCTTGGTTGGTCGCTTCTCAATCTTTTGCTAGCCTTCATTTTGCACTAAGTATGATCACTACTTGTGCATCCAAAAACCTTTAAACCAGTTTTGCCACATGAGTCCACTATATCTACCTATTTGCGGTATTATTTTGCAGTTCTAAGCAAATTTGTATGTGCCATCTCTAATTTTCAAAATAAACTTCTCTTTTGTGTGTTCGTACCGCTTGCGAAGTGGTGAGTGGTGGCTAATATTTTCCATGCTAGATGTGTTATTCTCACGATGAGTGTTTATTCACTTGTCGTTGCACGAGGGTAAGGAAAAGGTATTAGGGATGCCCAGTCCCGAAATGAAAAATGAATTTACTTTATGTTGTCAAATAATAAATTACTAGGAAAGTGTTGGTATGGAGGGTAACCGTGGATACGGCTAGCCATGGAAAGTGAAAGTGTGGTTGAAAAAGGAATAAACTTTAATTTCTATTTGGGAACCACCTATGATATATCTAGCATGGAAAGTGTTGGGAACTCTAAGTCGTTTTCGTTGGTGGGATAGGCACACCTCCCAAAATGTTTTTATCTCTAAGTTTTTTGCTTTGAGCTCTGGCACCTCTACAAATCCCTACTTCCCTCTGCGAATGGCCTTTCTTTACTTTATGCAATTTTTATTTTGACTTTGAGTCTCCATCTTCTCTTATAAAGCGCCAACTAGGAGGCACTATGATCGTACTTGAGCATTGGGTGTAGTTAATATGCGAGTGTGTTTCCTGAGTGGATCAATGATTAAGCATGATGGGATAGGGATAACTAATTTTAGAGTTGATATTTTGGAAGACATGGTTGCTTGTTGATATGCTTGAGTATTTAAGTTGTCATGTCAAAACTAGGCTATTGCTTTGAAAAATATATAATTCCAGATGTCCATGCTATAAAGAAAAGAAATATGAGATGACATGTTAGGCAGCATTCCACATCAAAAATTCTGTTTTTATCACTTACCTACTCGAGGAAGAGCACGAGTTAAGCTTGGGAATGCTGATACGTCTCCATCGTATCTATAATTTTTTATTGTTCCATGTTGTTATATTATCAATCTTGGATGTTTTATAATCATTTTATAGTCATTTTATATCATTTTTTGGTACTAACCATTTGACATAGTGCCAAGTGCAAGTTGTTGTTTCCTACATTTTTTTACATCACAGGAAATCAATACCAAACGGAGTCCGAATGCAACGAAACTTCACGGAGATTTTTTATGGACCAGAAGACACCCAATGGGCCAAGGCGGCACCTGGGGGTGCTCCGAGGGGAGCACAACCCACCAGGGCGCGCCAGGAGGCCCAGGCGTGCCCTGGTGGGTTGTGCCCACCTCCGGTGCCCCCCGGACCGCCTCTTTGCTCTATAAATACCCCAATATTAAAGAAACCTTAGGGAAGTCGACAAAAATCAATTCTAGCCGCAGCAGAGTCCAGAACTACCAGATCCAATCTAGACACCATCACGGAGGGGTTCACCACTTCCATTGGTGCCTCTCCGATGATGCGTCAGTATTTCTTTGTAGACCTTCGCGTACGTAGTTAGTAGCTAAATGGCTTCCTCTCTCTCGCTGGATTTCTCAATACAATGGTATCTTGGAGATCCATATGATGTAACTCTTTTTGCGGTGTGTTTGTTGGGATCGGATGAACTTTGAGTTTATGATCAGACCTATCTTTTTATATCCATGAAAGTTATTTGAGTTTCTTTGATCTCTTATATGCAGGATTTCTTATAGCCTCGTATTTCTTCTCTGATATTTTGGTTTTGATTGGCCAACTTGATCTATTTATCTTTCAATGGGAAGAGGTGCTTTGTAGTGGGCTCGATCTTACAGTGCTTGATCCCAGTGACAGAAGGGGAACCGACACGTACGAATCGTTGCTACTAAGGATAAAATGATGGGGTCTATCTCTACATAGATAGATCTTGTCTACATCATCTCATCGTTCTTATTGCATTATTCCGTTTCCCCGTGAACTTAATACACTAGATGAATGCTGGATACCGGTCGATGTGTGGAGTTATAGTAGTAGATGCAGGCAGGAGTCGGTCTACTAATCTTGGACGTGATGCCTATGTAATGATCATTGACTGGATATCTTCATGATTATTTGAAGTTCTATCAATTTCCCAATAGTAATTCGTCTATCCACCGTTTGCTATTTTTCTCGATGGAAGCCACTAGTGAAAGCTACGGCCCCCAGGTCTCTTTCTCACATTATTTGCCTTTGCGATTTACTTTTCCTTTGCTTTTATCTTCAGATCTATTAAACCAAAAACACAATAATACCTTGATGTGTTTTATTCTTATTTATTTTATTTGGCATTTGTTCTATCAATCTACTACAATTTATTTCACGTCTGTTTGCCTATCTTGAGGCGCCGCTACCCGAAAGAGATTGTCAACCCCTTTTACACGTCGGGTTGCGAGTATTTTTTATTTGTGTGTAGGGGTTGTTTACGTTGTGTTGCTTGGTTCTCCTACTGATTCGATAAGTTGGTCTCATAACTGAGGGAAATACCTACCGAAGTTGTGCTGCATCATCCCTTCCTCTTTGGGGAAATACCGACGTAGCTTCAAGCCGCATCATCGATGTGTGGAGTAATAGTAGTAGATGCAGGCAGGAGTCGGTCTACTAATCTTGGAGGTGATGCCTATATAATGATCATTGCCTGGATATCGTCATGATTATTTGAAGTTCTATCAATTTCCCAACAGTAATTTGTTTTTCCGCCGTATGCAATTTTTCTTGAGAGAAGCCACTAGTGAAATCTACAACCCCCGGGTCTCTTCTTTATCATATTTTACTTTGAGGTCTATTTTTATTCGCTTTTATTTTCAGATCTATTAATCCAGAAACCCAAAATACCTTGCTGCAATTTATTATTATTTATTTTTCTCGCGTTCCCGCGAGATCTATTTATCCAATCTACTATGATTTTTACCTATCTTTTACCCGGGAGGGATTGACAATCCCTCTTTTACGTCGGGTTGCAAGTATTTGTTCTTTGTGTGCAGGTACCGTTTACGTAGTGTTGCGTGATTCTCCTACTGGTTCGATAACCTTGATCTCATCACTGAGGGAAATACCTACCGTTGTTGTGCTGCATCATCCTTTCCTCTTTGGGGAAATACCTCCGTAGTTCAAGCCGCAATCAATACCTTGGTTCTTAACTAAGGGAAATACTTATCTCTACTTTGCTGCATCACCCTTGCCTCTTCAAGGGAAAAAACAATGCAAGCTCAAGAAGTAGCAGGAAGAATTTCTGGCATCGTTACCGGGGATATTCTACATCAAGCCTACCAAGTATCTATCATAAACACTCATCTCTTGCATTACATTATTTGCCATCTACCTCTCGTATTTCTCCCCCACTTCTAAAACGTTTTAAAAAACACAAAAATATTTGCCTTTTTTATTCGCCTTCTTTTCGTTCGTCTTTTTGTTTGTTTTTTGTTTGCTTGTGTGCTAGATTGCTTGCTTCGTCATGATGTCTCAGGAAAATACCAAGTTATGTGACTTTCCAACACTAATAATAATGATTTGATTAGTACTCCGATTGCTCCCACCACTAGTGTGGAATCTTATGAAATTAATGCCACTTTGTTGAATCTTCTTATGAAAGAACAATTTTTTGGTAGTCCTAACGAAGATGTTGCATCCCATCTAAATACTTTTGTTGAGTTGTGTGATATGCAAAAGAAAAAAGATGTGGATAATGATATTGTTAAATTGAAGCTATTTCCGTTGCAGACTAAGGCATAGCCTAGTGGTGGGAAGGGGCTGATGCCTTCCCACCCACCCAGGTTCAAGGCATGGTACTTGCAATTTGGGGTTGTTGCACCAATTATACTGTAGGGGGTTCCCTTACAGTCTTTCTGTAAACAAGCTATTTCTGTTCTCACTATGAGATCGTGCTAAAACTTGGTTTTCATCTTTGCCTAGAAATAGTATTGATTCATGGAACAAGTGTAAAGATGCTTTTATTTCCAAGTATTTTCCTCCTGCTAAGATAATCTCCCTCAGGAACGATATAATGAATTTTAAGCAACTTGATCATGTACATGTTGCACAATCTTGGGAGAGGGTGAAATTGATGATAAGAAATTTCCATACTCATGGTTGAAGCTTATGGATGATCATACAAATTTTTTATGCTAGATTGAATGTTGCATCTCGAAATCTTTTAGATTCCACCGCGGGAGGTAATTTTATGGAAATCACATTAGGAGAAGCTACTAAACTCCTAGATAATATTACGGAAAATTACTCTCAATGGCATACCGAAAGGTAAAAAGCCAAAAGTCACTTTGGTGAAACTATTGGAAAAATATCAAAAGATAGGCGATGAGAAAATTTCTTATCGGCCAAGTAATACAAAGGTATCAAGATCACCCCCTAGGCACAAATCCAAGGATCGGTATTGTCAAGAAGAGAATTTGAATGCAACATATTCATATCCTTATTTTGGTCCGCCAATGTCAATGCCGTATGCTCACGTAAATCCATATCCATCATGGGACAGGTATGATACAAGGGCACATTCTCCATCTTATTATAAACCATCTCACCAGTATTATGCAGATGCAAGAAAACCAACCTTCAGTGAACAGTCATATAGTGGTGGTCAAGCAAGAATATCGAGTCAAGAAAGATGGGCATAAGTGTGCTAGTTCAGATTTGGTTTCAAATGAAAAAGAGCCAATTGAGATGTTGACATTGGCTAGTAAAGGCAATGAGATGAATCAATCAATTGTTGAGAGTCAAAATGCCAAATCTGAAGAAAAGAACTTGAGAGTGCACAAGGCCAAAAAAAAATTCCATTGATATAAATAGAATCATGATGACCCACAAGTATAGGGGATCTATCGTAGTCCTTTCGGTAAGTAAGAGTTTCGAACCCAACGAGGAGCAGAAGGAAATGACAAGCGGTTTTCAGCAAGGTATTCTTTGGAAGCACTGAAATTATACGTGACAGTAGTTGTACGATGAGATAATTTGTAATGGGTAACAAGTAACAAAAGTAAACAAGGTGCGGCAAGTTGGCCCAATCCTTTTTGTAGCAAAGGACAAGCCTGGACAAACTCTTATATAAAGCAAAGCGCTCCCGAGGACACATGGGAATTGTTGTCAAGTTAGTTTTCATCATGCTCATATGATTCGCGTTCGTTACTTTGATAATTTGATATGTGGGTGGACCGGTGCTTCGGTGCTTCCCTCCCTTGGACGAGCCTCCCACTTATGATTAAACTCTCTCACAAGCATCCACATCTACGAAAGAAGAACTAAAATAAATCTAACCATAGCATGAAACATATGGATCCAAATCAGCCCCTTACGAAGCAACGCATAAACTAGGGTTTAAGCTTCTGTCACTCTAGCAACCCATCATCTACTTATTACTTTTCAATGCCTTCCCCTAGGCCCAAACAATGGTGAAGTGTCATGTAGTCGATGTTCACATAACACCACTAGAGGAAAGACAACATACATCTCATCAAAATATCGAACAAATACCAAGTTCACATGATTACTTATAACAAGACTTCTCCTATGTCCTCAAGAACAAACGTAACTAATCACAATCATATTCATGTTCATAATCATAGGAGTATTAATTATCATTAAGGATCTGAACATTCGATCTTCCGCCGAATAAACCAACTAGCATCAACTACAAGGAGTAATCAACACTACTAGCAACCCACAGGTACCAATCTGAGGTTTTGAGACAGAGATCGGATACAAGAGATGAACTAGGGTTTGAGAGGAGATGGTGCTAGTGAATATGTTGATGGAGATTGACCCCCTATCAATGAGAGGATCGTTGGTGATGACGATGGCTTCGATTTCCCCCTCCCGAAAGAAAGTTTCCCCGGCAGAACAGCTCCGCCGCAGCCCTAGATTGGTTCTGCCCAAGTTCCGCCACGAGAAGGCGACGCTTCGTCCCGAAAGCTTCCCTATGATTTATTTTCAGGTCAAAACACACCATATAGCAGAAGATGGGCGTCGGGGGCCTGCCAGGTGGCCCACAAGACCGGAGGGCGCCCTAGGGAGGTAGGGCACGCCCTCCACCCTTGTGGATGGAAGGCGGCCCCCCTCTGGTGCTTTCGTCGCCCAATATTTTTTATATATTCCAAAAATATTCTCTGTGAAGTTTCAGGAATTTTGGAGTTGTGCAGAATAAGTCTCTAATATTTGCTCCTTTTCGGGTCCATAATTCCAGCTGTCGGCATTCTCCATCTTCATGTAAACCTTATAAAATAAGAGAGAAAAGGCATAAGTATTTTGATATAATTTGTAATAACATCCCATAATGCCATAAATATCAATATAAAAGCATGATGAAAAATGGACGTATCAACTCCCCCAAGCTTAGACCTCGCTTGTCCTCAAGCGAAAGCCGATATCGAAAAATATGTCCGCATGTTTAGAGATAGAGGTGTCGATAAAATAAAATACGGACATGAGGGCATCATGATCATCTTTAGAATATAAACATATCATGCCATATAATTTCTTATGCTAAAGTAACAATTCATTCACAAGATAAAGTATGAATCAGAAACTTCATTGAAAACTAACAAACTATGATCTGAGTCATTGAAGCAATTGCAATTTATCATAACATCGGAAAGAGTCAATATAAGAGCTTTTCAGCAAGTCCACATACTCAACTATCATTTAGTCTTTCACAATTTCTAACACTCACGTGATACTTATGGGTGAAAAGTTTCAATCGGACACAGAGAAAGTTAGGGGCTTATAGTTTCTCCTCGCAACCATTTACCTCAAGGGTAATGTCAACAATAATACTTTATGATAACCTACATCCGAGTGGATATATATATATATATATATATATATATATATATATATATATATATATATATATCCGGATCTCTCCCATACACAGTGTTTGCCAAAGGAAAAAGTATAAAAAGGAAAGGTGATGATCACCATGACTCTTGTATAAGGGTAGAAGATAAAAGTAAAAGATAGGCCCTTCGTAGAGGGAATTAGAGGTTGTCATGCGCTTTTATTATGCAGTTCGTCGCTTTTATTTCTTCCATATCACAAGTTTATATAGAGCTTATTTTCTTCACACTAATAGATCATACATATTTAGAGAGCAATCTTTATTGCTTGCACCGATGACAACTTACTTGAAGGATCTTACTCAATCCATAGGTAGGTATGGTGGACTCTCATGGTAAAACTGGTTTAAGGGATGTTTGGAAGCACAAGTGGTATCTCTACTTGGTGCAAAGAATTTGGCTAGAATGAGAGGGAAAGGCAAGCTCAACATGTTGGGTGATCCATGACAATATAACTTATATTTGGATATAAGGAAACATAACCCATTATGTTGTCTTCCTTGTCCAACATCAATTTTTTAGCATGTCATATTTTAATGAGTGCTCACAATTACAAAAGATGTCCAGGATAGTATATTTATATGAGAAGCCTCTCTTTCTTTATTACTTCCTATTAATTGCAACAATGACCAAAACTATGTTTGTCAACTCTCAACAACTTTATTCATCATACTCTTTATATGTGAAGTCATTACTCTCCATAAGATCAATATATGATCTTTTTATTTATTTTTATTCTTTCTCTAATTTCATTCCCTCGAGATCATAGCACGAAAGCAAAGCCGTTAACTCAAAACTACTCTTTATTATATATAACTCAAGGACTCGATTACATAGATAGAGATCAAAACAAAACTCAAAGCTAGATCATACTGAAAACTTTATTCTACTAGACCAAGATATAACCAAAAGGATCGAACTAAGAAAAACGATAAAGATAAAGATGTGATGGTGATACGATACCGGGGCACCTCCCCCAAGCTTGGCAGCTGCCAAGGGGTGTGCCCATACCCATGTATTTATGTATCTTTCTTCGGAGGTGGTGATAATGGAGTTGTTGATGTAGTAGGCTTCTTCCTCAGCTTGCGCTTGAGGATAGAATTTTCCTCCATTGATTGCCCGAAGTGGTCAGCTTCGCTGTATGCTCTTGGGCCCGGTGTCGGGTGAGATACACGACTCTCCCCGACCTACTCTTGCGAAGACATCTTGCTCTAAATCTGCTGCAGAAACAGCTCAATACAAAAACAGGGGATTTTGCCGTGGTACGGTGGTCAAAACCTTTGGGAGATTATATAATGAAATTTTACCAACCAAAAGAAGTATTGTGCAAGAAAACGGAGTCCGGAGGGCACACGAGGTAGCCACAAGGCAGGGGGCGCGCCTAGGGGGTTGGGCGCACCCTCCACCCTTGTGGATGCCTCGTGTCTCTTTCGGACTACTTTTATTTTTCCTAATTTTTTAAATATTTCAAAACAGAGAAAAAATTGCTATTAGAATAGTTTTGGAGTCAGTTTACTTACCGTACCACATACCTATTCCTTTTCAGAGTCTGAAAAAATCTGGAAACTGTCACTTATGTACTCCTCCAGGGTTACGGTATCAATTATATTGGTCTCAACATTTATGGGAGTACCTATATAATGTTTGATTCTTGACCGTGTACCACCTTCGGATTTGTGCTTTCAGCGTTGTTATTTTTTATGGCACCGGAACGATAGACCTCCTCGATAATGTAAGCACCTTCCCATTTAGAGAGAAGTTTTCCTGCAAAAAATCTTAAACGAGAGTTGTATAGCAAAACATGATCACCTACGTCAATCTCACGCTTTTGTATCCTCTTGTCATGCCATCTTTTAACCTTTTCTTTAAACAACTTGGCATTCTCATAGGCTTGGGTTCTCCATTCATCAAGCAAGCTAATGTCAAATAACCTCTTCTCACCGGCAAGTTTGAAGTCATAATTGAGCTCTTTAATAGCCCAATATGCCTTATGTTCTAATTCAAGAGGTAAGTGACAAGCCTTTCCATAAACCATTTTATATGGAGACATACCCATAGGGTTCTTATAAGCAGTTCTATAAGGCCATAATGCATCATCAAGTTTCTTAGATCAATTCTTCCTAGATCTATTAACAGTTTTTGCAAAATCAATTTCATCCCTCTATTACTCAATTCTACTTGACCACTAGACTGAGGATGATATGGAGATGCAATTCTATGGTTAATATCATATTTAGAAAGCATTTTACGGAAAGCACCATGAATAAAATCTAAACCACCATCAGTCATTAAATATCTAGGGACTCCAAACCTCAGAAAAATAACTTCTTTAAGCATCTTAATAGAAGTGTTATGATCAGCACTACTAGTTGGAATAGCTTCTACCCACTTAGTAACATAATCAACAGCAACTAAAGTATGTGTATACCCATTAGAGGAAGGAAAAGGTCCCATATAATAAAAATACCAAACATCAAATGGTTCTATAAGAAGTGAATAATTCATAGGCATTTCTTGACGTCTACTAATATTACCAATTCTCTGGCATTCATCACAAGACAAGACAAACTTACGAGCATCCTTGAAGAGAGTAGGCCAATAAAAACCGGATTGCAATACCTTTTGTGCAGTTCTATCTCCAGCGTGGTGTCCTCCGTAAGACTCGGAGTGGCACTTGCGTAGGATCTGTTCCTGTTCATGCTCAGGTACACAATGTCTAATAACACCATCTACTCCTTCTTTATAAAGGTGTGGATCATCCCAAAAGTAATTTCTAAAATCCTAAAAAACTTTTTCTTTTACTGGTATGTGAAACTAGGTGGTATAAATTTAGCAACAATGTAATTAGCATAATCCACATACCATGGAGTATTGCGAGAAGCATTTATGACAGCTAATTGTTCATTAGGAAAACTATCATCAATAGGTAGTGGGTCATCAAGAACATTTTCTAACCTTGACAAGTTGTCTGCAACGGGATTCTCAGCTCCTTTTCTATCAACAATATGCAAATCAAATTCTTGTAGATAGAGAACCCATCTAATAAGTCTAGGTTTAGCATCTTTATTTTCCATAAGATATTTAATAGCAGCATGATCAGTGTGAACAGTTACTCTGGAATCAACAATATAAGATCCGAACTAATCACAAGCAAAAACAACTGCTAAATATTCTTTTTTAGTAGTAGCATAATTTCTCTGGGCAATGTCTAGAGTTTTACTAGCATAATGAATAACATTCAACTGCTTATCAACTCTTTTTCCTAGAACAGCACTGTCGGTGTCAAAACCGGCGGATCTCGGGTAGGGGGTCCCGAACTGTGCGTCTAGGCAGATTGTAATGGGAGACAAGGGACACGATGTTTTTACCCAGGTTCGGGCCCTCTCGATGGAGGTAAAACCCTACTCCTGCTTGATTAATATTGATGATATGGGTAGTACAAGAGTAGATCTACCACGAGATCAAAGAGGCTAAACCCTAGAAGCTAGCCTATGGTATGATTGTTGTTCATCCTACGGACTAAAACCCTCCGGTTTATATAGACGCCGGAGAGGGCTAGGGTTACAGAGTCGGTTACAATGGGAGGAGATCTACATATCCGTATCGCCAAGCTTGCCTTCCACGCCAAGGAAAGTCCCATCCGGACACGGGACGAAGTCTTCAATCTTGTATCTTCATAGTCCAGAGTCCGCCAAAGGTTATAGTCCGCCATCCGGACACCCCTAATCCAGGACTCCCTCAAGAGCTCTCGAACCAGTGCTTCAATGACGACGAGTCCGGTAGCAGATTGTCTTCGGCATTGCAAGGCGGGTTTCTCCTCCAAATATTTCATAGAAGATTTTGAACACAAGGATAGTGTCCGCTCGCAAAATAAGTTCCACATACCACCGTAGAGAGAGTAATATTTACACAAATCCAACTTCTTTGGCGTATTCATGGCGTGACATCACATCACGGCCAAGTCTTTACCCAATCGCTTTCTTGTCCCACCTCAGCGCACTTAGCAAGGCGGTTTCCTTGGCACGCCTTGTCGAAGCAGAGATCGTGGTCCCCTTATTCCGGATTCTCATCAATACGGGCGTGGGTAACCCAACCGTGCCATTAATTACGGCGCTTGGGAGATAAGCGAGTTTTACCAGGCGGGTGGGTACGTGCAGTCTCGTCCGCCCATATAAGGGGATAAGGATCCACCTTTTTCATCTACGCCTTCTTCCTCCTTTGCTTATCCATTTTCGCGCACTCGAGCTCCAGCGCCCAAGTCCGCACATCCCACCTCAACCTTCTCCAGCCATGTCCGGAGAGGGAGGCAAGTGGATGGTCTCCTCCGTCACGGAGGGACACATCAAGAAGCTTAGGAAAGCCGGATAATTGTCCAATGACATCGCCAAGACCGGCTCCCAGACGAGGGCAGCTCATCCCTGCCCCAGCCCCATGATAGGGTGGTGTTCCTCACCCATTTCCTCCGCTGGACTAGGTTTCCCAATTCACCCATTTGTCCGGGGCTCATGTTCTACTACGGCCTGGATTTCCACGATCCGCCCCGAACTTCATCCTCAACATCTCGGCGTTCATCGTCAGGTGCGTAGTCCTTCCTTCGCATCCAGCCCCACTTCGCTTATGGTGAAGACCTTCAATGTCAGGCCGAAGGTAGTGGGCGGCCGCCAAGCGGAGTGCGGAGGTGCCATGGTGGGCAAGATGCCCAACGTCCTATGGTTCGAGGGCTCCTTCGTAGAAACCATAAAGGGGTGGCAATCGGGGTGGTTCTACATCACCGAGCCGCGTGACCCTGAATGGGCAGCGGCCCTCAAATTCCGATCTGGCATCCCCACACGGCTCACCTCCTGGAAAGAGAAGGGCTTGTCGTGGGGTAATTCGGAAGAGCTGACCGGACTCCAAACATGCGTCCAGAACCTGGTAAGCAAGAAGCTCAAACTCGTCAACGTAGTCCAGGTCATGCTCATCCGTCGGATCCTCCCGTGCCAACAACGGGCTTTCAGCTTGTGGGAGTTTAATCCGGCACAGACACGGACCTCGAGCGGGCTCTTCGACACTACGTACGAAGATGCCTGGAAGGTGCTGTTCAAGGGCGTCGAGGCTCCCGCATCCGCTACCGAGGATCGCGGATTCAGCGCGCAGCATCAAGCCAACGCGGTAAGCTGTTTTACCCTTTACGGGATACTTGTTTTTCATAGTTTGACCCTATGCGGGATCTAAACTCCCTTACCTTTGACAGGATTGGCAGGAGACGTCCGGGCAGATCAACTGTCCGGCTCCCTTGCCCGAAGACCCAGCGGACGCCCGCTTGACGGGGCTGCTGGTTCCGGCACCTTACGTGGTGCCGGAGAAGAAGGCCAAGAAGAAGGCCATGGGAACTCGAAAGAGTTCCCGGCTCCTGGTGGTGTCGGACTCATCGTCCGATGACTCCGAGGCGGACTCCTCCCACGAAAACGAGGAGGAGGAAAGAGAGGTCTCGCCCGGGGGAGAGAAGAAGGAAGCCCCCCAACCGGGGGCGGAGGGTCCAAGAAAGGAAGGACCCTTCCTCCTGACTAGTCCACCAATGCCAACGACGGCGAAGAGGAATGGCCACCCAGGGCCAAGCCCCTGGCAAAATCATAAGTATCCGCATACCAGAATAACTCATGGCGTTCCTTTATTGCACAGTATCTCTTGACGCCGAATATAATCATGCAGTCCGCCCCGAGCCCAGGTCGGCGTGTCGTCGAGCGGCTCCTTAAGCTCGTTGGATGTGAATAGCACTTCACTTCCGGTCGCCTCCTCCCCTCGCCCTGTGGATGATGCTGAGGTGGAGTCCCAAAAGGGTCCAAGCCAGGAGGAGGAGGTCCTGGAGGCGCCGCAAGGCGACCTCCCGGACTCCAGGCGCAAAGGGGACAAAACCCCCAAGGGCTCCAAGTCCGCCTGGGTCGGACACCGCACCGAACCTTCAGCGTTCCGAGTCCCAGCGGCCCCTAGTAAGAAGGGCAAGCCTACGACGTCGGTGACCTCCGTCCCACCGGAGGCACCGGATAATTTGTTGGAGGTGCTTAACAGCGCCTCCATCGACGAGGAGCACCGCACTATTATGAGTGCGGTGATCCAGAAGGTTCAGTCTGCCAAGAGTGGGCTGACTGAAGCCTGTGCCAGCCTTCTAACAGGCTTTAAGGTATGTATTTAAGATATGTAAAAATATTACCACATAGACTGTAGCCCCTGATGCTCAGTTTGGTGTTCGGAAAGAAAAGTCGAACTGAGTATCTAAAAGATATACGCATGAGTCTAACATAAGTATGTCAATATGGGAATGCAGGCTGTGCTGCTGACATCTGCCGCACTGCATTGAAGCAGAGCCTCGAGCGGTCCGAGAACGAGCTCGGCCTTGCCAAGAAGCAGCTCGAGGACAAGGAAGGTAAGTAATACCTTATGTAAATATGTAAAAAAGATGTGGTTGCAAAAAATGACAGGACCAACATGAGTATTACAGGGGCCACAACCGAGGTGGTGACCCTGAAGAAAGCGCTGTCCAAGGCCGAAGACAATGCGGCCGTGGAGCGCGCCGAGCGAGAAAAGCAGGAGGCGCGGGTGGCGGAGGTGCAGCAAGAGCTCCAGGATCTCGTGAAAAAACACGAGAGTTTGGAGCTTGACTCAAAGACTCGAGAGTCCGAGCTCGCCTCGGCCCTTGAGAGCGCCAAATCTGCTAAGGCCGAAGCCCAAAAAGCCCTCCAGGAAATTGAGGCGATGAAGAAGATATCGGCGGGTAAGACATTCTTTATTCAAAGCAAGCACGTGAAAGTGAATTACTTGTTACTTACCCGAGTCCGGAGCTCTCCAGGAGCATTCGCAGATCTGCCCTGCAGTGTGTCCGACGCTGCCACATACTACCGGGCCGAGGAGGGGAGCTCGACGGAGAAGGTGTTACGGTCTCAAGATGTCGAGGCCGGACACCAGTGCCCTTGAGCGACCAGTGAAGCAATCGGTCGAGCTCCACAAGGTGGCCGAACAGGCCATGAAGGGCCTTATGGTCCGGCTATGGCCTGGGGAGGTCATGCTTGGGAGCTACTTTGGGCTGGTGAGGCGGCTGGCGGATGCCTGTCCATGGC
The DNA here is from genome assembly GCA_021605145.1 of Aegilops bicornis. NCBI lineage: Eukaryota > Viridiplantae > Streptophyta > Magnoliopsida > Poales > Poaceae > Aegilops > Aegilops bicornis. The sequence goes on from CM038673.1 coordinate 500,703,831, forward strand.
TTGAAGTCATCAAGCGCTCCGTATGCATCGAAGGCGCCCGTAGGGCCCTTGCCCGTGTTAAAGTGCACTGGGGCAAGATGGATGCTGAGAAGCTGGTGACAGATGGGCCACCGCAGGGCAAGGAGCATCGCAAGCCCGAGATGTATTATGAGGGCGTCCTGAAGGGTGCCCGCCTTATGGCGGATGAATTTTCCAAGGATGTAATTTTTGAGTAAACTCGCTCGTGTTATCCTGTGCGCTGAAAACTTGTTCATATGCGCTAAGCAATGCTTTTTGAATTTAAAATATTACCTTCTGCGCGGACGTTTATTATATCTGAGAGATGGCGAGTCCCCCATGCCACGAGTGCTGGGGTGTTCGGGATAAACCTGAGCGCTCTTGTTCCCATTCTTGGGTCCTTCGAGGGAGGCGCTCAGCACAACGAACAAGGCAATCGGACTATAATGCTTTATCACTCTCACTTAGCCATAGAATTCTATAATTTTAAATTTCGGCGAAGCCCCTAGTATTCGGAAGACCGAGTTCGGGGAACTAGCCACGCCTAGGCCGGAAAAAGCCGGCTCCTCGCTCTAAGCGGCATAAGTCTTTAGGGACTCGAAACCTCTCGAACAGCGACCAGCTTTCACCCTATCATGACAGTCAGTTTTAGCTTTCTCTACTGAGGTGCTTAACCCATCTCAACCGGGGCACAACCGCAGTAGTTCTCCCAGCGCTACGTTAGCCAATATAACGGAACGTAAGGTACCAAAACATGGGAGCCGAGAGAACCCAACTATTGACCCAAGACATGATTCGGAGCCGATGCATATAATGCTATAAGTTCGGGGTGACACACTCGTGAGAGTGTTCAGACTTCTCACACCATATTCTGGGGTACTTAAGCCCCTGGTGTATTGGCCGTACCAAAGTGTACGGTTGCATAATGTCATAACTGAACATATTTACATAAAAAAAGGAATGCAATGATAGACAAAAGATATGTATTGTTTATTCGAAAAGGCTGCGGTAAAAGCAGAACGATACAAATAGTGCGATAAGCAAGAGATGGGACTATTTGACATGTCCCCCTCCAGGGGCGGGCTGCGGGGTGGTATGTAAGATAGGTATTTAGCTCGTTATAGAGACCACCTTGACATTTGACATAGCTTTCTGCCTCCCTGCCTGTTGCATCGTGTGTTGGGCGATTGTACTGCCGGACAGGCCTTCCGGGGAGTGGAGTCCTAAAAGTAAGAAAAAGGAATGACAAAATCGGGAGCCCCTAGCGCGGTTGAGCCGCATTTTGGTCATGCCGTGGTCATTCCCCCCCCCCCCCTATGCCCATGGTATTTCCAGAGCGTGATTATGTACGCGTAGTACTGGTTTCGCAATTTCGCGAGGGCTGGGGTTGGGGCCGCATTGCTACGCGTGCTCGGAACGTGCCAGGCGGTCTTGTTGTAGGTTACTCCGGGCACGCTTGACGGTGTCCGGACGTTTAATGGCCGGACTGGAGAATTGCCTTGAGAGGCTGCTTTGTACTTCCGCCGCGAGGGCCGCCGTGTGCTCCTTCGTTCGTAGAGAGCGTTCGGTGTTTCCATTGACCGTAATGACTCCTGAGGGCCTGGCATCTTGAGATTGAGGTATGCATAGTGCGGCACCGCATTGAACTTTGCAAATGTTGTTCATTCGAGCAGTGCGTGATAGCCACTTCGGAATGGAACTATGTCGAAGATTAACTCCTCGCTTCGGAAATTATCCGGGGATCCGAAGACCACCTCAAGTGTAAGTGTGTAACTGAGCCTGTACAGTTGGCCTCTACACCTGGTATGACGCTTTTAAAGGTCGTCTTTGTGGGTTTAATCCTTGAGGGATCTATGCCCATTTTTCGCACTGTATCCTGATAAAGCAGGTTCAGGTTGCTGCCGCCGTCCATAAGGACTCTAGTGAGGTGAAATCCGTCAATGATTGGGTCTAGAACCAATGCGGTGAATCCGCCATGGCGGATGCTAGTGGGGTGGTCCCTTCGATCAAAAGTGATCGGGCAGGAGGACCACGGGTTGAACTTTGGGGCGACTGGCTCCAACGCATATACGTCCCCGAGTGCACGCTTCCGCTCCCTTTTGGGGATGTGGGTTGCGTATATCATGTTCACCGTCCGCACTTGTGGGGGGAAGCCCTTCTGTCCCCTATTTTTCGGCTGCTGGGGCTCCTCTTCGTCATCGCTATGCAGCCTCTTGTCTATGTTTTCGGCACTTAACTTGCATGCCTGCTTGAACACCCAACAATCCCTGTTGGTGTGATTGGCTGGTTTTTCGGGTGTGCCGTGTATCTGACACAAGCGATCGAGTATTCGCTCCAAACTGGACGGGCCCGGAGTATTAATTTTAAATGGCTTTTTCCGCTGACCGGGTTTAGAGCCTCTGAATCCGGCATGAACTGCCGTATCCTCAGCATTGTCGCCGTTAATGCGGCGCTTGTGCTTGTTGCGACGCGACCTGCCATTGCTGTCATTGGTATCCGAATTACCAGGGCTCTTGGTCATGTTATTGCTACGAGCTAGCCAGCTGTCTTCTCCCGCGCAAAAGCGGGTCATGAGTGTTGTGAGGGCTGCCATGGATTTCGGCCTTTCCTGTCCTAGGTGCCGGGCCAGCCACTCGTCACGGATGTTATGTTTGAAGGCTGCGAGGGCCTCTCGTACGGACAGTCGACTATTTGATTTTTCTTGGTTAGGAACCATGTCCAGAATTGTCTGGCCGATTCCTCTGGCTGCTGAATTATGTGGCTTAGGTCATCGGCGTCTGGTGGTCGCACATAGGTGCCCTGGAAATTGTCGAGGAATGCGGCGTCCGTGTCCTCCCGGCAACCAATTGACTCTTTGGCAAGCTGTTAAGCCAATGCCGAGCTGGTCCTTTAAGCTTGAGTGGGAGGTATTTGATGGCGTGTAGATCATCACCGCGGGCCATGTGGATATGAAGGAGATAATCCTTGATCCATACCGCAGGATCTGTTGTGCCATCGTATGATTCGATGTTTACGGGTTTGAAGCCCTCGGGGATTTGGTGATCCATTACTTCATCTGTGAAGCATAGTGGGTGTGCGGCGCCTCTGTACTGGGCTATATCACGACATAGCTCAAATGAGCTTTGTCTACTGTGTTCGGCCCGGCCAGATTTGCCATATCCAGCATGACGGTTATCGTCACGTGTCGTAGGGCGCCCACGCGATCCGTAGATCGATCTTGTTTGCCTTGCCTTGTCCTCCAATATATTTTGCAGGTCTAGCGCGTTTCCCCGTGCCTTGGTATTTTTTGAGCGATGCCGGGGTGCGGCTTGAAAGGAGGGCCGAGAGGCCTCTCTATCGCGGCCACAAGGTGGCCGGTCGGCCGCGTCGTGCGCTGGTGATGTAGGTTTAGGAGCTTCCTCCTATAATCGGGGTAGCAGCCTGTGCTTTGGGTAGCTCTTGGAGGGGCGTTCGAGTTCGTACTCTTCGGCTGCAAGGACTTCAGTCCATCTGTCGGCTAGCAAGTCTTGGTCAGCTCTAAGCTGTTGCTGTTTTTTCTTCAGGCTGCTCGCCGTGGCCATAAGCCTGCGTTTGAAACGCTCTTGTTCGACGGGATCCTCAGGCACGACAAATTCGTCGTTGTCGAGGCTTGCCTCGTCTTCGAAGGGAGGCATGTAATTATCGTCCTCTACCTCTCTGTCTGCCACTCTCTCATGAGGGCTGGCTTCTCCATCCTCCTGTGCTGAATCCTGCTGGAGGGGGTTGTCTTCGGCATTGTCCGAGGTGTTATTATCTCCCGTGCCGGAATCGCTGTTTTTGCTTTGGCGGGATTTAGAGCGGCGCCACTGACGCCGGCGCTTAGGCTGCTTCTTGGAGGGGTCATCCTCCGTTGTTCCGTCGCCATTCCCTTCTTTTGGGGTGTCCACCATGTATATGTCGTACGACGAGGTGGCCTTCCAAAGGCCCTATAGGCGCTGGTTCTTGGCCGTCTCTGCATCGGCGCCCATACCGTCGATGTCTTCGAGTCGAAGTCGAGCATGTCGGTTAAATCATCGGCGGTGGCTACGAAGTGGGTGGTGGGTGGGCTTTGAATTTCTTCGTCGTCCGCATCCCAACCTTGGTGACCATAGTCCGCCAGGGCTCTCTGATAAAGAGAGAGACTTTAGTGAATTCAGAATGCCGCCAAGGGCGAAGTCTTTGAAAGATGTCCGCGGCAGCGAACTCCATAATCGGCGCCCAATCGGATTCGATTGGCAGGGGCGCGGAAGGTTCGGAGTCCGGAGAAGAGTCCGGCACCTTGGAGTCACGAGCTTCACAGAGGACAGGCTGGTGTTCGGCTGGATCGCCGTAGAGATTGCAGCCCCCAAGGCGGTGTCCATCCACCCGTCCTCGATTGGCGCAGTCGGTTCCGAGCTAAGGGTCGAAGAGGACACGGATGCGGCATCCACGGCACTGTTCGGCGGCAGAGCTAGATCATGCCCATCGTGACAGTGCGGCACGCTCGGCTGTGGCTCGAACCCGTCGAAGATCAAGTCTCCACGGACGTCAGCCGTGTAGTTCAAACTTCCAAATCTGACCTGATGGCTGTGGGCGTAGCTTGATCTGCTCCGGATGGCTGCTTAATTGGCCCGCAGTGCAAAGTCGCCGAATCTGAAGATCTGTCCGGGTAGAAAAGTCTCACCCTGGACCGCATCGTTGTTGATGATCGGAGGAGCCATCGGGCCTAAAGATGACGACAGAGAGGAACTCTCAATGAAAGCACCAATGTTGGTGTCAAAATCGGCGGATCTCGGGTAGGGGGTCCCGTATGCGTCTAGGCGGATGGTAACAGGAGACAAGGGACACGATGTTTTTACCCAGGTTGGGCCCTCTCGATGGAGGTAAAACCCTACTCCGCTTGATTAATATTGATGATATGGGTAGTACAAGAGTAGATCTACCACGAGATCAAAGAGGCTAAACCCTACAAGCTAGCCTATGGTATGATTGTTGTTCATCCTCTGGGACTAAAACCCTCCGGTTTATATAGACACCGGAGAGGGCTAGGGTTACATTGAGTCGGTTACAATGGGAGGAGATCTACATATCCGTATCGCCAAGCTTGCCTTCCACACCAAGGAAAGTCCCATCCGGACACGGGACGAAGTCTTCAATCTTGTATCTTCATAGTCCAGGAGTCCGGCCAAAGGTTATAGTCCGGCCATCCGGACACCACCTAATCCAGGACTCCCTCAAGCACCAACAACCTAATCACTAGCATCACACATAATTTCAAAGTGTAAATTCCAATCAGGTGGCTGAACAATAGGTGCAGAAATCAAGGCTTTCTTAAGTATTTCAAATGCTTCTACACAATCAACATAAAAAACAAAAGGAACATCTTTTTGCAAGAGATTAGTGAGAGGCCTAGAAATTTTAGATCAGTCTTTAATAAACCTCCTATAGAAACCAGCCTGACCAAGGAAACTTCTTATACTTTCATATCTTTAGGACACGACATCTTTTCAATAACATCTACTTTAGCTTTATCAACTTCAATACCTCTTCCAAAAAAGTTATGCCCCAAGACAACACCTTCATTAACCATAAAGTGGCACTTCTCCCAATTCAAGAGAAGATTAGTTTCTTCACATCTCTGCAAAACTCGATCAAGGTTGCTTAAGCAATCATCAAAAGAATTTCCGTAAACAGAGGAATCATCCATGAAAACCTCAACAATATTTTCAAAAAAATCAGAGAATATAGCAGTCATACATCTTTGAAAGGTAGCAGCTGCATTGCATAAATCAAAAGGCATACGTATATAATCAAAGGTACCGAAAAGGGCAAGTGAAAGTGGTCTTCTCCTGATCATCTTTTGACACGGTTACTTGAGAAAAACCAGAATAACCATCTAGAAAGCAAAAATGTGTATGTTTGGATAGTCTTTCTAGCACTTGATCAATAAAAGGTAGAGGGTAATGATCTTTTCTAGTCGCTTTATTCAATTTGCGTAAATAAATTACCATTCTGTAACCAGTAAAAATTCTTTGTGGAATCAATTCATTCTTATCATTAGGAACAACAGTAATACCTCCCTTCTTAGGGACACAATGAATAGGACTTACCCATCTACTATCAGCAATAGGATAAATTATACCTGCCTCCAAAAGCTTTAGTATTTCATTTCTTACCACTTCTTTCATTTTGGGATTTAACCGTCGTTGGTGATCAACAATTGGTTTAGCATCATGCTCCAAATTAATATTGTGAGATCAACCATCGTTATTTTTCAATAATTTCTTTTCTTCATACTCTCAAAGGTTAGCACTAATAATAACAGGATATATCTTCTTTTCATCGAGATAAGCATATTTCAAAGTATCAGGTAATTGTTTAAGCTCAAACATGGGATCACCCTTGGGTGGAGGAGGATCCCCAAGGATTTCAACAGGCAAGTTGTGTTTCAAAACAGGCCCTTGATTAAAGAATATTTCATCTACGTCCCTTCTTTCATTCATAAAAATATCATTTTCATGATCTAGCAAATATTGTTCTAAAGGATCAGTAGGAGGCATGGCAATAGAAGCAAGACCAACAATTTCATCCTTACTAGGTAATTCTATATCATGGGGTTGTCTATGAAAATTAGAGAAATTAAAATCATGAGGCATATCCCCTAAACCAACAGTAAGAATGTCTTTCTCACAGTCTACCTTAGCATTAACAATATTCAAGAAAGGTATACCAAATATAACGGGACAAAAATCATCTTGTGGGGAACCAAGAACAAGAAAATCAGTAGGGTGTTTTATTTTCCCACACAAGACTTCAACATCTCTAACAATCCCAATTGGTGAAATAGTATCTCTTTTGGCAAGCTTAATTGTAACTTCAATATCTTCTATCTCAGCGGGTGCAATGTCTTTCATAATTTCTTCATACAAGGTATAAGGAATTGCACTCACACTAGCACCCACATCACATAAGCCATGATAAAAATGATCTCCAATTTTAACGGAAACAATAGGCATGCCAACAACAAGTCTATGTTTATCTTTAGTATCGGGTTTAGCAATCTAGGGGCTTCATCACAGAAATAAATAACATGCCCATCAATATTATCGGCCAGGAGATCTTTAACCACAGCAATACTAGGTTCAACTTTAATTTGCTCAGAGCGTGTAGGTGTTCTAGTATAACTCGAACCATAGTTGAAGCTTTAGCATGATCCTTTATTCTAACAGGAAAAGGTGGTTTCTCAATATAAGCAGTAGGAACAATAGGACTAACATTATAAGTAATAGTTTCTTCTTCAACTTAAATAGGTTCTACTAAATAAACTTCAATGGGAGGATGATATTTAAACCACTTCTCCTTAGGGAGATCAACATGAGTAGCAAAAGATTCACAGAAAGAAGCTACTATCTCAGAGTCAAGTCCATATTTAGTGCTAAGATCACGAAAAGCATCGGTATCCATAAAAGATTTAACACAATCAAACTTAAGATTTATACCTGACTCCTTACCTTCGTTGAGTTCCCAATCTTCAGAGTTGCGTTTAATTCTTTCAAATAAATCCCATTTGAATTCAATATCCTTCTTCATAAAAGAACCAGTACAAGAAGTATCGAGCATGGGCCGATCATTATGAGAAAGCCAAGCATAAAAATTCTGATAATAATTTCTCTTGAGAGCTCATGATTGGGGCATGAATATAACATTGACTTAAGCCTCCCCCAAGCTTGAGCGATACTTTCTCCTTCATGAGGCCAAACATTATTTATATATATATATATATATATATATATATAATTCCGATCACGATGAACCAGATCCATCGGATAAAACTTCCGATGAAATTCCATTTTCAATCGGTTGTAGTTCCAAGATCTAATATCATCACATATCCTAAACCATTTCGATGCCTTTCCCTTCAAAGATAAAGGGAGAACCTTCTTGTTGAAAACATCCTCGGGCATCCTCGGGACAAAGAAAAAGGAAGAGCAATGCGTGCTAGAACCGAGAAAAGGTTTGTTTTATTATTCACGAGGCTCAATCATAACTGTTGAGCTATTTACATGGGTGAACCATAACCAATACATAGAGTATGCGAAAAAAATAACAGGGCTTTAATGGACTGGCGATTTGAACCGTACACTTCCCTACCGCACATATGCGCCTACTTGTTGTTGACTAGCTCTGCCTTGTCGGTGCCAATGGTATAAGAAGACGGCCGACTATGCCGCATAGGTTGTGCTTGACGCGTCCTAGATGGGAGCCCCCATACGAGGCTAGGTCCGTAGTGACAGATTGACGTTGTGGAATGTGTTTCCTAGCTGGCCTTTATGGTGCCAAAGAGATCACCAGGTGTTGGGTGTGTTCGGATAAGCCGATATGACACACCCTTTCTTTATGATCCCCAAGCTCCCAACGAACTTTGAGTGCAAAGTTATGCGCTTCGAGGAACCTGGTAGATCCAGCCGAGAAGATCATCCGGTTGCTTCCTCGGCTGCCTGGGAATCAGCTGCGTATGCAGCATTTTTCTCCTCTGTACGGAGGGAGCGCTCCGTGTTACCATTGATGGTGATAACACCGTTGTTCTCTGACATTTTGAGCTTTACATAGGCGTAGTGTAGTACCGCGTTAAATCCGGCGAATGTCGTATGGACGAGCAGAGCATGATAGCCACTACGGAAGGGGACTATATTCAAGATAACCTCCTCACTTCAGAAGTTGTCGGGGAGCCGAAAACAACCTCCAGTGTTACAGTGCCCGTGCACCGGGCCTCTATCCCAGGGATGCTGCCCTTAAAAGTGGTGTTGCTAGGTCAGATTCTTGACGAATCAATGCCCATTTTCCTGACCGTGTCTATGTAGATCAGGTTCAGGCTGCTGTCGCCGTCCATAAGGACGTGGATTGAGTGGAACCCAACGACAATGGGATCCGAGACCAAGCGGCCGACCCACCATGGCAGATACTCGTCGGGTGGTCCTTTTTGTCAAAAGTGATAGGCCAAGCCAACCATTGGTTGAATTTCGGGGCTACACGCTCTAAGGCGTAGACGTCACGAAGTGCATGTTTCCGCTCTCTTTTTGAAATGTGCGTGATGTAGATCATGTTGACGTCCTTGACGTGAGAGGGAAATAGCTTTTGGCCACCGTTATTGGGCCTATGAGGTTCATCCTCGTCGTCGCTGCGAGAGCGGCATTTGCTAGTTTCCTTAGATATTGTATTGTCGGCCTGTTTAAATACGCATCATTTTCGATTGTTGTGGTTAGCGGGCTTGCCCGAGGTGCCGTGAATCTGGCAAGACCGATCGAGTATTCTATCCAAAGCACTAGGGTTGTCCTTGTTCCCCTTGAAAGGCCTTTTCTTAGGTCCGCCTCGTGAGCCGTTGAACCCCGCGTTGACTACTGGGTCCTTGACATCGCTGCCACTGTTTTTATTTTGGCGATTGTTTCTATTGCACCTAGATTTTCCATTGCCCTCACGTGCTTCTGAGGTGCCAGAGTCGCTTCTGTGGGAGATACAGGCCAGCCAGCTGTCCTCGCCTCTGCAAAACCGGTTCGTCAAGGAGGTGAGAGCCCGCATGGTCCTCGGCTTATCCTGCCAGAGTTGAGGAGCAAGCCATTCATCCCGGATGTTTTGCTTGAATGCTGCAAGGGCCTCGGCGTCGCGACATTCAATGATCTGGTTCTTCTTGGTCAAGAACCGATTCCAGAATTTCCAAGCTAATTCGCCCTCCTTCTGGACTATATGGCTAAGGTCGTCAGCATCCGGGGACGAACATAAGTGCCCTGGAAGTTTGCCAGAAAAGCCTCATCAAGCTCCTCCCAGCTTCCAATGGAATTTTGAGGGAGGTTGTCGGAGTAATGGGCCACGGGTAGGCTAACCCGAAGCCCAGATCCTTTCAAGACATCGGGGCTGGCCGCGCCGCTCAAGACGCCAAGATGAAGGGCCATCTTCTAGAAGCCGGCTAGAGGAACAGCCGGCTGCCCTAGACGGCCGAGTCCTAGAGGCGAGGTCAAGACAAGCCGACTCCTACCTGGCGGCTTCTAGAGAAGCCGGCCCCGAGGAGTCGGCCCGCGACAAAGAACAAAGCCCATGCCCTCGTTGGGACGGGCGGGAGTGGCTTCTGATGTAGCACATCCCTTCCCTTTCCAGTGGCGTGGCCACAGTCGCAGCATCGGCGGAGATCTCCGCCCGTGGCTTGTTGCCATGCCATCCCGACATCATCACGAGCAAAGTGAGTCCTGCTCCCACGATGGCCTGTCTCAGACGCCCAAGGACGATGGGCCCCACCAGTCGGCGAGATTCTAGAAGACGGCGAGAGCCCTACCAGTCGGACCCAAGGGAGGTCGGCCCCTAGGAGTCGGCCCGCCCCTTCCTCGGGCCCCACGCGCCATTAATCAGACGAGACAGGAGCGGCATACAGATCGTCGCCAGCGGCAGAGCTGTAGCCATGACCCCCTGACCAAGCCCGCGTCATCAGAGACACGGCAACAGTGATCAGCTACCGACAAGACCCTGGAGCGGCTGGTACAGCCTGTCGGCCCCGTACCCAACCAGTCGGCGGGACCCACCGGGCGGCGGGCCCCAGCAGTCGGCGGAGAAGCCGGCAGCCGAAGAGACTAACGGCCGGGCCCTACGCCCGGCTGGATTACCATTGTACTAGGCCTATATAAACCCCCCAGGGCACCCATGCAAAGGGTTCGGAACCTGCTGTTAGACTAGACCAGATCATAGAGGAAGGAGAGAGCTAGCCTTGCCTTGTCCTACCTCTAGCATACAGCTCAAGGAGCACCTGTGTATCCACTTGTGCCTTAGTGATCATGCGGAGACCCCGCAGAGCAGGACTAGGGGTGTTATCTCCTAGGAGAGCCCCGAACCTGGGTAAAGTACCCCGGCGTTCGTGTCTACGCCTCATCCTGCTTCCGGGCACCGGCGACGTTCTACTCGCTCCCACCATGATAAGCCATCCTTTGGCATATGGTGCACCGTCGTCCGGAGACCTGCTCTGGACGGGAACCCTTTTCCTCCCTGGCGAGCGCAGCCAGCCCGGCACGCCAGACGGAGTCTGCGCCGACGTGCTGCATGGCGCGGAAGTCACCTGCGCAGCAAGTTGCCTCGCTGATCTCATTGGCGAGTTCCACCTCTCCGGCGAGCCCGCGTCCGACGCGGGCACAGAAGGCCCTGAGAGCCTCCTCGCGGGCCTCCTCGATCAACTCCACGTCACTAGTGAGCCAGCTGTGGACCTGGAGTCTGTAGGCTCCACCGACCCGATGTTGGTTGACTCCGACACCGCGTCGCTCGATGTGTTCCCCATCAACGTGGTGGTCTACGACGAGCCGCTCCCTCGCGCGGAGAGCGGCGGAAGCACCGTCACGGAGGTGCTAGTCATCGGTCACGGCGAGCACTCTGGTGGAGGTGCTGGCGACCCTCTCGATGTGGCGCTGCAAGACTTGACGGCGCCCATCCCAGAAGACGCCGACGCCGAGACGCTGGAGGCACGCCGCATCCAGCTCATCAAAGGCGCCAAGAAGCTGGCTAGCATGAGGCGCCTGTCGGAAGCCTACCAGCGCGAGATGGACCGCGCTGCGGGCGGCACGCCGGCTCCAGCTGGGCCCAGCCGCCTTGGCATGGTCCAGCAGCGCGGCATGGCCATCGCCAACCTGTTCGGGGCAGATCGCCCCGTCTACGCCACGCCTGCGGAAAACATCCGAGCCGCCAAGGCAACAGCCAAAGAGCTGGACAAGTTCGAGGGCGAAGAACGTCGCCAGATGGCGGAGCGCGTCCAGCGGCTCCTCGACGCGGCTGCCGAGCAGCACGAGGCCGGCTGCTGTACTGAGGCACCACACCGGCAAAACGACAATCTGCCTCCCTGCCGAGATCAAGGCACGAACTCTCGGACGCCAACTGGTGGCGTCCGCGGAAGAAGAGACAAGGAGCCGACTGCCAGCCGCAGTCGGACTCGGGTCACCATAGAGCGCGACTAAGACGGACGCCCAAGAGCAGTGGAACGACGGGACGACTGTCCGCCTCCTCCCCCTCGTAGAGAAAGGCGCGTTTCCCCGCCGCCTGTTGATCACCCGTCACTCGGCAACCGCCTTGGCCGCCGAGAAGGAATCGGAGAAAATGATGCCCGCCACCGGATCGACCGTTTCCGTCGGTCACTGGCGCTAGAATAAGAAGATGAGTTGGGTCCGCCGTGTTTCGGCCCCCGTATTCGAGACGAGCCCTTCCCCAAAAGGTTCACGCTCCCAAGAGACACACCCAAATACATCGGCTCCATGAAGCCGGAGGACTGGCTGGTCGACTACTCTACAGCCGTCAACATAGCAAACGACAACAAGCGAGTTGCTGTGAAATATGTTCCGCTCATGCTCCAAGGCACAGCCCGGACATGGCTGAACAGTCTGAAGCCCCGCAGCATCAACAGCTGGGTCGACTTCACCGACGCCTTCGTCCGCGACTTCACCAGGACGTACAAGCGGCCGCCCAAGCCCCGCCAGCTCTCCTTGTGCGTGCAAGGCCCCAACGAGTCAACTTGCGACTACCTCACGCGCTGGGCCGAGCTCCGCAACTCTTGCGAAGGCATGCACAAGGTGCAGGCCATCGAGTACTTCACCGCCGGATGCCAAGAGGGCACTCTCCTCAAGCACAAGCTTCTCTGCGACGAGCCGGAGACCCTCGACGAGCTGCTGATCATAGCAGACAAATACGCCACGGCCGACTCCTCCATGAAGGCAGAGATCCAAGTAAATGCATCTGGCAAGGTGGCCCCTCAGGCTCCTCGGACTCCGGCTGGCGACACCAGTCGGCGTCAACAACAGAACGACCACAAGCGCAAGGCCATGCAGCCGGCTTCCACCCGGCCCGGTGGTGGCGACGTCGAAGATCGGTAGGAAGGGCAGACCCCGCCCATACACCAGAAGGGCGGCAAGCCCAACTGGCTACCGGCTTTCTCATATGAGAAGACTCTGGATGCACCCTGCAAATTCCATAGTGGTGCAAAGCCGTCCAACCGCACCACTCGGAAGGGCCATTGGCTCACCAGGATCGCCAAGGGAGACGGCCTCTTGCTTCCCCCGCCTGCTGGGCAGCCGCCTCCTCCTCCGCCCCAGCAGCCGGCGGTCAGACCAGTCGGTGCCATACAAGATGAGTATCCAGAAGAGCGCGGAGCTTATGTTGTGTTCACCAGCGTGGCCGATGATCGACGCAGCAGACGGCTGCAGCAACAAGAAGTGAATGTGATAGCATCAGAGACCCCAAAGTTCATGCATTGGTCCGAGAAGCCCATCAGTTGGAGCAGAGCCGATCACCCAGAGGTGATGCCCAATCCCGGCTCCTATGCCCTGGTTTTGGACGCCACCTTTGCCATAGATAGGAGAGCCGCTCGTTTCTCCCGAGTTCTGATAGATAGCGGCAGCAGCATCAACATCCTGTACAAGGATACCATGGAGAAGTTAGGAATCAAACAAAGGCAGCTTCAGCCCAGCCAGACTGTTTTCCATGGCATAGTCTCTGGCCTTTCGTGCTCACCAATCGGCAAGATCCAGATAGACGTCCTCTTTGGGGACAAAGATCACTTCCGCCGAGAGTCAGTCTGGTTTGAAGTGGTGGACCTTGAGAGCCCATACCATGCGCTACTTGGCCGGCCTGCTCTGGCCAAGTTCATGGCGGTCCCCCACTATGCCCTACCTCAAAATGAAGATGCTGAGTTCCAAGGGGATTCTGACCATAGCCAGCGACTATAAGAAGTCGTCCGCCTGCACAGCCGAGAGCAGTCGGTTGGCCGAGTCCCTCGTGATCGCAACTGAGAAGCGGCTCCTTGACCGGGTCGTGGCGATGGCAGGCAAGCAGCCGGAGATGTCGCTTGATCCCAAGGAGTCGGAAGCTGAGGGCTCGTTCAAGGCGGCCAGAGAGACGACGAAGATACCCTTGGACCGGTAGCACCCGTAGAGGTACGCTGTCGTAGGTACAAACCTCGACAGCAAATAGGAAGGCGAGCTCGTCGATTTCCTCCGTGAGAATCGGGACATCTTTGCATGGTCCCCCAAAGACATGCTGGGTGTCCCGACTGATTTCGCCGAGCACAAGTTACATGTCCGGCCCGATGCCAAACCAGTCAAGCAGCCCTTGCGCCGCCTGTCAGAACAGAAGAGAAGCATCGTTGGAGAAGATATAGCCCGGCTGCTGGTAGCCGGCTTCATCATGGAAGTGTTCTTTCCAGAGTGGCTGGCCAACCCAGTCCTTGTGCTGAAGAAAAACAAGCAGTGGCGCATGTGTATTGATTATACCAGCCTCAACAAAGCTTGCCCCAAAGACCCCTTTGCGCTACCAAGAATCGACCAAGTGATAGACTCCACAGCCGGATGCAAGCTGTTGAGTTTGTTGGATGCATATTCAGGATATCACCAGATCAAGCTGAATCCGGCCGACAGACTGAAGACCGCCTTCATCACGCCATTTGGAGCCTTCTGCTACTTGACCATGACGTTCGGCTTGAGGAATGCCGGCGCCACGTTTCAAATTTGCATGCAGAAGTGCCTCCTCAAGCAACTCGGCAGAAATGCCCACGTTTACATAGACGATGTGGTGGTGAAGACGGAGAAGCGTGGAACGCTGCTAGAAGACCTCAAGGAGACCTTTGAGAACCTGCGCCGATCTCAAATCAAGCTCAACCCAGAGAAGTGTGTCTTCGGAGTACCAGCCGGCCAGCTCCTTGGATTCCTGGTCTCAGAACGCGGCATAGAGTGCAACCCTGTGAAGATCAAGGCCATCGAGAGGATGGAGATACCCACCCGACTGTTGGATGTGCAGAAGTTCACTGGCTGCTTGGCATCCATCAGCCGATTCATCAGTCGGCTAGGTGAGAAGGCTCTTCCCTTGTACCAGCTCATGAAGAAAACCACTTTTTTCGAGTGGAACGACAAGGCGGACGAAGCTTTTCTCCAGCTCAGGAAGATATTGACTACTCCACCTGTCTGGCGGCTCCGACTCCTAAGGAGCCCATGCTCCTCTACATCGCCGCCACCAGCCGAGTGGTCAGCACAGTCATCATGGTAGAGCGCAAGGAGGAAGGCAAGGTACTACCAGTTCAGAGACTGGTATATTATTTGAGTGATGTATTGTCGACCTCCAAGCAAAACTACCCCCACTACCAGAAGATGTGCTACGGCGTGCACTTTGCCGCCAAGAAATGGAAGCTGTATTTTCAAGAGCACCCAATCACCGTGGCCTGCACAGCTCCACTGGCTGAGATCATTGGAAGCCGAGATGCTTCAGGCCGAGTGGCCAAATGGGCCTTAGATTTGGCCCCCTACACCATCTACTACCAGCCTCGCACAACCATCAAGTCACAAGTGTTGGCCGACTTGCTCGTCGACTGGGCCGAGACCCAGTACCTGTAGCCAGCGCCCGACACCACCCATTGGCGGATGCATTTTGATGGTTCCAACATGCGCACCGGTTTGGGAGCCGGCATCGTCCTCACCTCTCCCAAAGGCGACAAGCTCAAATATGTGCTGCAAATCCATTTCGCCGCCTCCAACAACGTCACCGAATATGAGGCACTCATTCACGGGCTCGGCTTGCCAAAGAGCTTTCGGCATCCGCCGGATCGTGTTATGGTGACTCGACTTGTTGGTCCGTGATCGTCAGCGATCGGGACGCCAAAGATGCAAACATGGCGAGCTACCGTTTCCTCGTACAGCAACTTAGTGGATATTTTGAGGGGTGCGAGTTTCTCCATGTGCCAAGGAACGACAACGAGCAAGCAGACGCCTTGGCAAGAATCGGCTCCACACGTCAAGCAATACCGACCGGCGTCGCCCTTCAATACCTCCTCAAGCCGTCTGTCAAGCCATCACCAGAATCAGATTCTATCTTCATGCCGGCTCCTCCTGAAGCAGTCGGATCCGACTTGAGAGCTGCAACGGCCGGCACAAGAATTCTGGCAGGCGGCCCGGGGGCCACGGCAGTCGCACCCGGCCCGGGGACTTCACGGCTCAGGATCGCAGCTGGCCTTCGGCGACACAGAGCTCGCCCGGGATCGCACCAATCAGCCCGGGAATTCATCGACCCGAAGCGGCTGCCGACTCCAACCCGCCGCCTCCCGGCCCAACCGCCCTCGTCCAAGTTGCGGTCCTGACAGTCGCAGAAGTCACAGCACCTTCATGGGCCCAGCCCATCCTCAATTTCCTGGTTAACAAAAAACTGTCGACTGATGAGGTCTCGACCCGGCAAGTGCAACGCCGGGTAGCGGCCTACACCATAGTCAACAGAGAGCTTGTGAGGCGCAGTGTCACTGGTGTC
Source organism: Aegilops bicornis (assembly GCA_021605145.1). Classification (NCBI taxonomy): domain Eukaryota; kingdom Viridiplantae; phylum Streptophyta; class Magnoliopsida; order Poales; family Poaceae; genus Aegilops; species Aegilops bicornis. The sequence continues at coordinate 500,720,106 of CM038673.1, forward strand.
TACCGGCGCTGCATGGAGCCGGAGCAAGGCCAAGCAATTCTCAAGGATATCCATCAAGGCGAGTGTGGCCACCACGCGGCTTCAAGAGCACTTGTCGCCAAAGCCTTCCGCCATGGTTTTTTCTGGCTGACCGCTCTAGAAGACGCCAAGGACTTGGTCCAAAAATGCAAAGGGTGCCAGAAGTTCCGTTCCAAGCCACATCAGCCGGCTTAAACCGCACTCAAGACTATTCCCATTGCCTGGCCCTTTGCCGTCTGGGGCCTCGACATGGTGGGACCATTCAAAACAGCGCGAGGCGGCATGACTCATCTGCTTGTCGCGGTGGACAAGTTCACCAAGTGGATAGAAGAAAAATCAATCAAGAAGCTGAATGGTCCAACAGCTGTAACTTTCATTGCCGACATCACCATCCGGTATGGCATACCGCACAGCATCATCACCGACAATGGCACAAACTTTGCCAAAGGAGCCTTGGCCCATTTCTGCGCAACGCACGGCATCCGACTGGACTTAGCGTCCGTTGCCCATCCGCTGCCAAACGGCCAGGTGGAGCGAGCAAACGGCCTCATCCTGTCCGACATAAAGCCCCGACTAGTCAAGCCTCTGGAGCGTTCGGCCGGCTGCTGGCTCGACGAGCTGCCAGCCATCCTCTGGAGGCTGCGCACAACTCCAAACAAGTCAACCGGCTTCACGCCCTTCTTCCTCGTCTACAGTGCCGAAGCCGTCATCCCAACGGATATAGAATTCGACTCCCCTCGAGTCACCATGTACACCGAAGAGGAGGCGAAAGAAGCACGACAAGACGGTGTCGATCTGCTGGAAGAGGGCCGGCTGTTGGCACTCAGCCGGTCCACCATCTACCGGTGAGCTGCGCCCGATACTACAATCGGAAGGTCAAGCCGAGAACTTTCCAAGAGGGAGACCTTGTGCTCCGGCTGATCCAGCGAACAGCCGGCCAGCACAAGCTCTCAGCACCTTGGGAAGGCCCCTTCATCATCAGCAAAGTGTTCGGAAATGACTCCTACTACCTGATCGACGCTCAGAAGCCTTGAGCGCGCAAGAGAGACGACTCCGGCAAGGAGACGGAGCTGCCATGGAATGCAAATCTCCTCCGAAGATTTTACAGTTGATGAAGTATGTACCACGCTACCTTTTGTATTAAAATACGAAGACTCCGGGTCCCCCGAGAAGAGCTCGGGGACTGCCCTCTTTTATCTATATGATAGGAATTATGCCTATGAGTATGTTATTTTATGTTATATCATTGGCACCGGGTCCGACTAGTCGGCCCGGGGACTTGTCAGACATTGTACTATGAAATGCTTCCTGCAGCCGGACAAGTAGTGTGTGGCACTTAAGCCATCTCCTGCCAGAAGCCGCAGCTCGTAGAGTGACTGTACGGTGGGCAGGAGTAAGGTAGAAAGGGTGCCCACATGAAAAATGGCTACGGAAACAAAGCATGTGCATAGTTTAAGCCAGCTTGCCACTTCTTACGACCGACTGTTGAGCAGTTGGTCCGCTGTTTTCTACTTAACTTGCTAAAGAACTCTAAGCGGATAAGTACTTGCCTTCCCAAAGTAGCTAAGTACTTGACCCAGCATCATTCCGCAGAGCGGCTGTGTGGCTGGCAAGACGGCAACCAAGGGAAGGCGGCAAAGGAAAAGCCAAAGAGCAATAAGCAAGAAAAACATAGAACTCAGAAAAATATTTACATAACAAAGGCCCTTGGCCGATCTTCAACAAAGTTCAAGATACACCCCGCGGGTGGAATTGTGCAAAAATTAACAAGTTCATCGAGACTAATAGACAGGTGAAGTAAAAGATAAAATGGTGGCCTAGGAAGAGGCAGAAGGGTTTGGAGGATCGGAGGAGTCAGCGGTGCCGATTCTTGGGAGCGGCCGGCTGGTCGGTCTCTGCTTGGTCGCCTCAGGCGGCAGCTGGCTCAGTTGGGCGCGGCTCGTTGCTGGAGGCGCGGTCAAGATGAGGTTGGCCGTCCGCTCCGACCTCTGGCGCCTCCTCTTCACATCCCTCCTTCGCCTTGCCTTCTTCCTCGCTGATGGAGTCGATCACCTTCGCCGAGTCCTCGCCATCATCCGGGTTCAGCCCGAACCATTCCGGCGGCGCCCCGTCGCCGTTTTCAACCCGCTCCGGGACAAAGCTAGTGTTGGTGTACTTAGCGATTGACGCCGCGCGCTTGACGAGATCGTCTTCCACGACCGCTAACTCCTCCTGAGCTTCCAGCCGGAATGTGGCCAGCTGGGCCAGGCTCAGCCCAGGGTACCACGCCTTGACGAACACCAAGGCCCAGGCTGGAAGAGCCCTTCCAGGCCTCAAGACGGCCGGCCGCTACCTCCAGCCAGTCGGCAGTCCGATTGGGGGTGCGCGGTGCCGGCATGTCCGACCACAGGGCGGCGATCGCCTGGGCGCCGACACGCTGAAGCCGGCGCAGCATCCGGTGAGCCGGCCGAAGACTGGCCTCGATGCTCAGGATCTGTTCGTTAAGGGTTCGGGGGGCATCGGCGGCGATCTTCGCGCTGTCCGCCCTCCGCCCTTCGCGATCAGCTTCGATGGCCTGGTTGGCGGCGTTCGAGTGGCTAGGGAAGAAGTCTGCCAAGACAGAAGCGAAGAACAAAATTAAAGACCAGAAGCCGGCGTGACCGGCGGCGCAACAAGAAAGAAAAAATGAGGGAGGCTCGCCGTCGACCATATCCTTGATCTCGTGGAAGCCGGAAGTCAGCATCTCCTCCTTGTCAGTCCAGGAGTAGCGTTCACTCACGAACTCAGCAAGGAGGCCGGTCTCCTTGTCCTCTGCCTCCTTCTAGGCCTTCTTGAGGAGCTCTTTCTGTTCTGCCAGTTGTGTGACCAGTCGGTCGCGCTCTTCAGCCAGCTTGCTGCACTCCTCCTCCTTGGCGCGTAGCGCGGTGTTGGCTTCGCCCAACTACTGCTACAAGGTGGTGTTGGCCTCTGCGGAAGAAAGAAGAAAGCAGGGTGTTAGTCGCCAACAGAAAAAAAGAGTAGCGGCCGGGGAGATCCGGCCCGACTGCTCAGCAGTCGGCCCGAATCTCGGGGACTACAGCCCGCGGGTGCGCCAGCGCGCCCCCGCAGAAAAAAGAAGAGAACTTACTCCGGCTTTCCGACAAGTCGGCGGTCCGCTGAGCCAGCTCCTGGACGTTGGAGTTGAAGGCGGTCACGCGGAGATTATGGTAATCCCGTGACAAAAGTTTCAGACAAGTGTTAGTTCCTGGAACTCGCCAATTAGAGTTCCGAGCCGCCTGCTCAGCAGCCGGCCCGAAACTCGGGGACTACACCCAGTGGGTGCGCTGGTGCGCCCCCATCGAGAGATGCAAGAAACACAAACAAAGAAGAAGGAAACGTACCCGGACGGCCTCTCGAGCTGCCAGATGCGCCTTGTTGCAGTTCCTGATGGCCTCGCCCTCGGCCCGGATCTTGGCTTGGACGTTCAAAAGCGCCCGATTCAGCGGGCCCGTCCCGCCTCCTCGCACCCACCCAGTGGGCGCGGCGCTCGTCGCCTCGGTGTCCGGGATCGAGGAGCTCGCGGCACAGATCTCCGGAGGACGCGGCGTCGAGGCCGCCTTTGCAAGACGGCGGCGCGTTGGTGTGCCGACCTCGAGAGCCAGGCCCGCCACCACATCGTCTTCAGTTCGCGGCACTAGCGGGTCTGCCGGCTGTCCGCCTTGCGCGCTCTCGGACAGTGGCGGTGGCGGCACGATCACGTCCGGCATGGCGGTGTCACCGCCGTCCCTCCATGACCGGGTTCTCGTCGCCGGCTTCCCCAGTCTGTGCCGTGAACTCCGGAGGTGGCGGCACGGAGTTCAGAGGAATGAAAAAACCCCCCAATTGGTGATGCGCGGCTTCTTCAGCAGGCTTCTTCGCCGCGTCGGCGGCCTCGGCCTCCGCCAGTTTCTTCATGGTGGCGGCCTCCGCCTTTTCAGCCTCCACCTTCTCCAGAAGGGCGGCTGCCTGCTCTTCACGCGCTTCTCGCGCGTTCCGCTCCCTCGCCTCCCGGAGGTCGGCAGCGGGGACGATCCGTCGAGTGGTGGCGGAAGTCTCTGCCGACCCCACAACGGAGGCGGAAGTCACCTTCTCAAGAGAGAGGAGAGCCCTTACCAAGGAAAACAAGCAAAGAACTCAGACAAGATCAACGAAGAAAAAATGAAGACGCAAAGATGGCAGCACTTACGCAGAAACCAGCTGCGGCGTCTTCACCTCCCTGCGGAAGCGGTTGGCCTTCGCGGCCGCTTCGTCCCGCTTGGTCGCCGCGGCCGAGCCCTTGGGCTTCTTCGTCCGGCCGCCGAACATGCTCGGCGCGGCCCTGTGTTTCTTCGCGCCGGGCTGGCCGGCTCCCGGCTGGTGGCGCGGGGGGCGACTTCCCCTGCGTCATCATCAAGCCAGTCCTCGAGGCTGGCTCAGAGCCTCGAGCCGCCTGCCTCGCCGCCTCCTCCCCCGGCATCGTCCTCCAAGGCCGCCGCCCCCAAGTCAGGGTCGTCGATGTCACTCTCTGCTCGGTCGGGGAGGAATTCGCGGTCCGGCCGCGCGGTGCCGGCCGCTGGCCGGAGGAGGGGGCTATGTTCAAAGGCCGATTGGTCAGACTAGACAAGACGGACTCGGCGAAAAAGAGTCAGGGGGGAAAGAAAAGAGACAATTCACCATGGGAGGAGGGTTGGCGCGTGAGTACGGCTCCTTGCCGAACCAACACTCTTCCGAGAGCTCGCAGTTCGCAAGGTAGTTCACCATGTAGGCTACCTCTGCGTGAGGCATCTCCTTGGTGCACAGCCGGCTCGGGTCCTGATGTCCGCTCATCTGGCAGATCATGTGAGGGTGGCCCTGGAGCGGGAGCACTCGGCGCGCCACGGAGGCGGCCAGCGAATCAGGCCCAGTCAGGCCCTCCGAGCGTCGGACTTTTCGGAGCCAGCGATGGCGGCGGCTCCAAAGAAGCGTCGGCGTCTGCCCGGTCACGACCAGTTGGGATGCCTTCCAGCTGGCAGGCCGGCTACGTAAGCCGGCAAGTTGACCAAGTCGCCCTCCGCAAAGACGCTCTTCACGTAGAAGTACGACCGCTGCCACATCTTCACCGACTTTATCAGTGTGATGGGGGGAAACGGGTTGTCGGCCCCCGACCTCCGCACCGCAATGAACGCGTCGCATTGGGCCGGCACGCCTGCGACGTGGGTGCCGAGCTTGGAGTGCAAGAACTCTCCCTAGAGCTTGATAGTGGGGAGGACGCCGAGGAAGCCTTCGCACAAAGTGACGAAGGCGGACAGCAGCAGCACCGTGTTGGGGGTGAGGTGGTGCGGCTCGAGACCGTAGAAGTCGAGGAAGGACCGGAAGAAGCCGCTCGCCGGCAAGCCAAGGCCGCGCAGGCAGTGCAAGCGGAAGACGACCCGCTTGCCCTCCTCCGGCGCCGGCGAGATCTCCCTCTTCGGCGCAAGGCGAACCCTCACGAAATCCTTGCCGGGCAGCCGCCGCGTCTTGCGGAGGAAATCGACGTGGTCATCGTGAACCTCAGAGCCATCCCATGCGCCGGAGCGCACCGCGGGGGGCATGACGGTGGAAGAGGAGCTCATCGGGAACGAAGCGCCGCGGTGCTCGGCGTGGCGTGGAAGCGCGTCGGTGAGAGGAAGAAGAAAGAGGAAGAGGTGAGGAGGAGGGGCACACGTGCTCTGCCGCTCCCCCTTCTCCGCCTACTTATAGGCCTACGGGCTGCGAAGCCGAGGGGGCGGTCGTGGGATTTACTGCGCCCACTACCCCACGCCCCCACATTTTTTCGCGCGAGTTAGTACACGCTGTAACTCCGCGGGAACCTCAACCGCCCACCATGGCCGCAGCGGATCCGATCGCGTGCCGAGGCGTGGTAGTGGCAGGCCCCGCCTACAGGCGCGTCCCGTCGCGTGCGTGGGTGGGCAGGCTGGCCTGGCCGCTCGCCGCCACGTGACAGGCCCGAAGCAGGCGGTGGCCTGGAAACTTAGCCAATACGCCACTTGGATCCCGCCGAGGCATTCGAAATTTTTTTGGACAATTCAGATTGGGCGAGACCGACTCCTACCAGTCGGCCTGGCGGAAGACGGAAGAAACGCTACCTCAAACCCTGGAAGATGGAAACTACCGAGGCTCCTCGACCAATCGCCCACGGCGCCTCACCAGCTTTGGGGACTACTGTCGGAGTAATGGGCCACGGGTAGGCTAACCTGAAGCCCAGATCCTTTCAAGACATCGGGGCTGGCTGCGCCCCTCAAGACTCCAAGATGAAGGGCCGTCTTCTGGAAGCCGGCTGGAGGAACAGCCGGCTGCCCATAGACGGCCGAGTCCTAGAGGCGAGGTCAAGACAAGCCGACTCCTACCTGGCGGCTTCTAAAGAAGCCGGCTCCGAGGAGTCGGCCCGCGACAGCAACAAAGCTCATGCCCTCGTCAGCGGGGACGGGGCGGGGAGTGGCTATAGTGTAGCCCATCCCTCCCTTTCTAGGTCTTTGGCGTGGCCACGATCTGTGATACCGGCGGAGATCTCCGCCCGTGGCCTTGTTGCCATGCCATCCCGACATCATCATGAGCAAAGTGAGTCCTGCTCCCACGGCAACATGTCTCAGACGCCCAAGGACGATGGGCCCCACCAGTCGGCGAGAGTCTATAAGACGACGAGAGCCCTACCAGTCAGACCCAAGGGAGGTCGGCCCCTAGGAGTCGGCCCGCCCCTTCCTCGGGCCCCACGCGCCATTAATCAGACGAGACAGGGAGCGGCTACAGTAATCGCCCGCCAGGCGGCGGAGCTGTAGCCATGACCCCCTGACAAAGCTCGCGTAATCAGAGACACCGCAACAATGATCAGCTGCCGACAAGACCCTGGAGCGACGGGTACGGCCTGCCGGCCCCGTACCCAACCAGTCGGCGGGACCCACCGGGCGGCGGGCTCCAGCAGTCGGCTTCGAAGCCGGCGGCCGAAGAGACTGACGGCCGGGCCCTACGCCCGGCCGGATTACCATTGTACCCCTGGGGGGTAGGCCTATATAAACCCCCCATGGCACCCATGCAAAGGGTTCAGAACCTGTTAGAACTAGACCAGATCATAGAGGAAGGAGAGAGCTATCATTGCCTTCTCCTTCCTCTAGAATACCACTCAAGGAGCTCCTGTGTTTGCAATTGTGCCTTAGTGATAATGCGGAGACCCAGCAGAGCAGGACTTGGGGTGTTATCTCCTAGGAGAGCCTCGAACACAGGTAAAATGCGCCGGCGTTCGTGTCTACGCCGCATCCCGCTTCCGGGCACCGGCGACGTTCTACTCGCTCCCACCATGATAAGCCATCCTTTGGCATATGTCGCACCCAACCCCCGATTGAGGCTGTGGAGCCACTGGCATGCAGGACCTTTGAGCTTGAGGAGCAGATATTTTATGGCGTGGAGGTTTTCTCCTCGGGCCATGTGGATGTGAAGAAGAAAATCTTCTATCAAGACCGCTGGGTCAGTTGTCCCGTCATATTGATTGATATTGATGGGTTTAAACCCCTCTGGTAACTCGTTTTCCATCACCTCATCTCTAAAACATACATGATGTTGATACGTCTCCAACGTATCTATAATTTTTTATTGTTCTGTGCTATTATATTACCCGTTTCGGATGTTTAATGGGCTTTACTAAGCACTTCAATATGATTTTTGGGACTAACCTATTAACCTAGAGCCCAGTGCCAGTTTCTATTTTTTTTTTTGCCTATTTCTGTGTTTCGCAGAAAAGGAATATCAAATGGAGTCCAAACGGAATAGAACCTTCGAGAGAGTTATTTTTGGAACGGAAGCAATCCAGGAGACTTGGAGTACACATCAGGGAAGCTTCGAGTTGGCCACGAGGCAGGGAGGCGCGCCTGCCCCCCTGGCGCGCCCCCCACCCTTGTGGACCCCTCGTGGATCCCCTGACTGAATTCTTTCGCCTATATATATCAATATACCCTAAAAACATCTGGGAATAGAATAGATCGGGAGTTCCGCCGCCGCTAGCCTCTGTAGACACCAAAATCCAATCGGGACCCTGTTACGGCACCACGGGAGGGGATCCTCACCGTGGCCATCTTCATCATCCCGGCGATCTCCATGACGAGGAGGGAGTAGTTCACCCTCGGGGCTGAGGGTATGTACCAGTAGCTATGTGTTTGATCTCTCTCTCTCTCTCTCTCTCTCTCTCTCTCTCGTGTTCTTGATTTGGCACGATCTTGATGTATCACGAGCTTTGCTATTATAGTTGGATCTTATGATGTTTCTCCCCCTCTACTCTCTTGTAATGGGTCTTCCCTTTGAAGTTATCTTATCAGATTGAGTCTTTAAGGATTTGAGAACACTTGATGTATGTCTTGCATGTGCTTATCGTGGTGACAATGGGATATCACGTGACCCACTTGATCTATGTTTTGGTGATCAACTTGCGAGTTCCGTGAACTTATGCATAGGGGTTGGCACACGTTTTTGTCTTGACTCTCTGGTAGAAACTTTGAGGCACTCTTTGAAGTTCTTTGTGTTGGTTGAATAGATGAATCTGAGATTGTGTGATGCATATCATATAATCATACCCACGGATACTTGAGGTGACATTGGAGTATCTAGGTGACATTAGGGTTTTGGCTGATTTGTGTCTTAAGGTGTTATTCTAGTACGAACTCTATGATAGATCGAACAGAAAGAATAGCTTCATGTTATTTTACTACGGACTCTTGAATAGATTGATCAGAAATAATAACTTTGAGGTGGTTTCGTACCCTACAATAATCTCTTCGTTTGTTCTCCACTATTAGTGACTTTGGAGTGACTCTTTGTTGCATGTTGAGGGATAGTTATATGATCCAATTATGTTATTATTGTTGAGAGAACTTGCACAACTGAAAGTATGAACCCTAGGCCTTGTTTCCTAGCATTGCAATATCGTTTGTGCTCACTTTTATCATTAGTTACCTTGCTGTTTTTATATTTTCAGATTACAAATACCCATATCCACCATCCATATTGCACTTGTATCACCATCTCTTCGCCGAACTAGTGCACCTATACAATTTACCATTGTATTCGGTGTGTTGGGGACACAAGAGATTCTTTGTTATTTGGTTGCAGGGTTGTTTGAGAGAGACCATCTTCAACCTACGCCTCCCACGGATTGATAAACCTTAGGTCATCCACTTGAGGAAATTTTCTCTTGTCCTACAAACCTCTGCACTTGGAGGCCCAACAACATCTACAAGAAGAAGGTTGCGTAGTAGACATCAAGCTCATTTACTGGCGCCCGTTGTCGGGAGGTGAGTGCTTGAAGGTATATCTTTAGATCTTGCAATCGAATCTTTTTGTTTCTTGTTTTATCACTTCTTTAGTTTATAAAAGAAAACTACAAAAAAAATGGAATTGAGGGTGCCTCATATGCTTCATCTTTTTAATATCTTTCATGAGAATAAGGATTCCGATAATTGTGCTCAATTTCTAGAGGAAGAATGCATTAGAATGTTTGGCACTAAATCTCTGAATGATGAGCATGACTGCAATGTTGTTAGTATGAACTCTTTGAATATCCATAGTACTAATGATGATTGCACTAGTCATGATGAAAATGTCTCTTATAAGCATGTCAATTTCTGTGGAGTGCATAGAGCTTGCAAGTTCACACCAAATAGGGAAAATAGATTTTGCAAGAGGCATAAGTATTTTGAAACTAAATGGTTGCAAGAAAGGCTAGATGTTTGTGCTGAGAATTTAAACTTTCTTTGCCGTCCTTGTGAACTTTGCAATGAACGTGATCATTTCAATACCCAATGCAAATTGTTTCATGATCGTATGGTGTCCAAAAATTGTGATGACTTGATTTCCCTTGCACATCATAATGAACTTTGTTTACTTTTGGGTTATGAAGAAATGAAACGTATAACTAAGGATCTTCCAGAATTTGTCCTTGATAAAGTTCTTGATTTTGATCTAGAAGAATTTTTTATGTATTGTGTGGTGAATTGCATTGAAAATCCTTATATTGCCAATTACATAGAGACAAGAAAACAAATATAATATGAAGAGAATACTAACGAATGGGAAGATACTTCCCAATATCCTCCTATTATTTCTTATGATGAATAAGGTAACGAGCAGGAGCCTTCTATTCAACCAATATCATTAATAAGGAGCTCAAAAAAGAGGGTTAAACCCACACATGATGTGAAGAATAAAAAGAAAAGATGGAGAAGCAAAGGTGAAAAGGTATCCCTCCCAAATGATGTTGCTCCTATTACTCATTGTGATGATGATAATTGCTATACTATTGGTGCTATCCATACTATTAATGATGAGAGTGATTATGCTTATGATATGAAAAGGCCCAAGCTTGGGGATGCTATGTTTGATGAGAATGACATGTTTGAGAATATATTTGCTGCAACTAATGTTTGTCCCAAGCTTGAGGATGCTATGTTTAATGAAGATGATATTTTTAGCCTCCCAAGTTTTGATGAGCAAATTTATTATGATGATAGCATGCCTCCTACTTATGATGATTATTGTGATGAAACTTATGCTATAAAGAGTAGTGATGATTATATTTATAAAGCTTGTCATGATTATGATTACCCTATTTCTGAACATTACTCTCTTATTATGGAAACAATTTATAGTATTCGAGTTTCTTATGATACTCCCACTATTCCGAAAGAGAAGAATTTTGCTTATGCGGAGAGTAATAAAATTTCTATGCTTGTAGATCATGAAAAGAATGCTTTAGGTTCTGGTTATATTTTTGAATTCATTCATGATGATACTGAAAATTATAATGAGGGAGGAACATATGCTTGTAGGAATTGCAATAATATCAAGTTTCCTCTCTATGTGCTTAAGGTTTTAAAGTTATGCTCGTTTTGCCTTCCTATGCTAGTTGATTATTGTTCCCATAAGTTGTTTGCTTACAAATCCCTATGCATAGGAAGTGGGTTAGACTTAAATGTGCTAGTCATATTCTTCATGATGCTCTCTTTATGTTTCAATTCTTATCCTTTATGCGAGCATCATTGAAATCATCATGCCTAGCTAGGGGCGTTAAACGTTAGCGCTTGTTGGGATGCAACCCAATTTTATTTTTGTTCCTTGCTTTTGTTCCTGTTTAGTAATAAATAAATCATCTAGCCTCTGGTTAGATGTGGTTTAATGTTTTAATTAGTGTTTGTGCCAAGTAAGACCTACAGGATCTTCTTGGATGATAATTATTTGGTCTTGCTGAAAAAAGACAGAAAGTTTCTGCTCACGAAAACAATTGTTAAAAATCACCAGAAAGTGATAAAATACTGATTAAAATTTCAGTAGATCAATAATAAAATTATCTAGGTCTTCCTATTTTTGCAGATTTTTATGAGTTCCATAAGTACACGTTTGGTACAGATTACTACAGACTGTTCTGTTTTTGACAGATTCTGTTTTCTGTGTGTTGTTTGCTTATTTTGATGAATCTATGAGTAGTATCGGAGGGTATGAACCACAGAGAAGTTTGAATAAAGTAGATATTACACCAATATGAATTTAGAATGAGTTCACAACAGTACCTAAGTGGTGATTTATTTTCTTATACTAACGGAGCTTACGAGTTTCTGTTGAGTTTTGTGTTGTGAAGTTTTCAAGTTTTGGGTAAAGATTCAATGGACTATGGAATAAGGAGTGGCAAGAGACTAAGCTTGGGGATGCCCAAGGCACCCGAAGGTAATATTCAAGTATGAACAACAGACTATGCTTGGGGATGCCCTGGAAGGCATCCCCTCTTTCATCTTCGTTCATCGGTAACTTTACTTGGAGCTATATTTTTATTCACCACATGATATGTGTTTTGCTTGGAGCGTCATTTTATTTTTCTTTTGTTTTGCTTGCTGTTTTAATAAAATACCAAGATCTGAAATTCTTAAATGTTAGAGAGTCTTCACGTAGTTGCATAATTATTAAACTACTCATTGATCTTCACTTATATCTTTCGGAGTAGTTTGTCGTTTGCTCTAGTGCTTCACTTGTATCCTTTTAGAGCACGGCAGTGGCTTTATTTTGAAGAAATATATGAACTCTCATGCTTCACTTATATTATTTTGAGAGTCTTAAACAACATGTTAATTTGCTTTTGTTATGAATTTAGTCCTAATATGATGGGCGTCCAAGATGGGTATAATAAAAACTTTCATATAAAGTGCATTGAATACTATGAGAAGTTTGATACTTGATGATTGTTTTCAGATATGAAGATGGTGATATTAGAGTCATGCTAGTGGTGTAGTTGTGAATTTGAGAAATACTTTTGTTAAAGTTTGTGATTCCCGTAGCATGCACGTATGGTGAACCGTTATGTGATGAAGTCGGAGCATGATTTATTTATTGATTGTCTTCCTTATGAGTGGCGGTCGGGGATGAGCGATGGTCTTTTCCTACCAATCTATCCCCCTAGGAGCATGCGCGTAGTACTTTGTTATGATAACTAATAGATTTTTGCAATAAGTATGTGAGTTCTTTATGACTAATGTTGAGTCCATGGATTATACGCACTCTCACCCTTCCACCTTTACTAGCCTCTCTTGTGCCACGCAACTTTCGCCGGTATCATACACCCACCATATATCTTCCTCAAAGCAACCACCATACCTACCTATTATGGCATTTCCATAGCCATTCTGAGATATATTGCCATGCAACTTTCCACCGTTCCGTTTATTATACACACTCCATCATTGTCATATTGCTTTGCATGATCATGTAGTTGACATCGTATTTGTGGCAAAGCCACCATTCATTATCTTCATACATGTCACTCTTGATTCATTGCACATCCCTGTACCCCGCCGGAGACATTCACATAGAGTCATAGGTCTTTGTTTTGGGCCTTCTTTCATATACTAGTGGGAATCTTTCATTATAGAACTTGGCGTGTATATTCCAATGATGGCTTCCTCAAAATGCCCTAGGTCTTCGTGAGCAAGCGAGTTGGATGTACACCCACTTAGTTTCTTTTTGAGCTTTCATACACTTATAGCTCTAGTGCATCCGTTGCATGGAAATCCCTACTCACTCACATTGATATCTATTGATGGGCATCTCCACAGCCCGTTGATACGCCTAGTTGATGTGAGACTATCTTCTCCTTTTTGTCTTCTCCACAACCACCATTCTATTCCACTTATAGTGCTATGTCCATGGTTCATACTCATATATTGCGTGAAGATTGAAAAAGTTTGAGAACATCAAAAGTATAAAACAATTACTTGGCTTGTCATCGGGGTTGTATATGATTTAAATATTTTGTGTGATGAAGATAGAGCATAGCCAGACTATATGATTTTATAGGGATAGCTTTCTTTGGCCATGTTATTTTGAGAAGGCATGATTATTTTGTTAGTATGCTTTAAGTATTATTATTTTTATGTCAATATTAAACTTTTGTCTTGAATCTTATGGATCTGAATATTCTTGCCACAATAAAGAGAATTACATGGATAAATATGTTAGGTAGCATTCCAATCAAAAATTCTGTTTTTATCATTTACCTACTCGAGGACGAGCAGGAATTAAGCTTGGGGATGTTGATACGTCTCCAACGTATCTATTACTTATTGTTCCATGCTATTATATTACACGTTTTGGATGTTTAATGGGCTTTACTAAGCACTTTTATATGATTTTTGGGACTAACCTATTAACCTAGAGCCTAGTGCCAGTTTCTGTTTTTTTGCCTATTTCAATGTTTCGCAGAAAAGGAATATCAAACGGAGTCCAAACGGAATGAAACCTTCGGACGAGTTATTTTTGGAACGGAAGCAATCCACGAGACTTGGAGTACACGTCAGGAAAGCTTCAAGGTGGCCAAGAGGCAGGGAGGCGCGCCCCCACCCTCGTGGCTCCTCTGACCGACTTCTTTCGCCTATATATACGCACGGTCTATTCTGCTAATATTAGCAGAATAACTATTCTGCACACCACTTCCGCACTGCACGCTGAACGCAAGTGCACTGCATCTTCTTGACGACGAGCACTGCAATATAGACTAGTGAACTTCGCGTCAGAAAAAACTGCACGCAGTGTTTTTTCGGTACTGTTTTCGCTCTAATTTTTGATTGTTTATCGGAACGAGGCGTATAATATACCGTTGAAAAGCTATGTATTAGGCGCAACTTCGCTATGTTGAACACTTTCCGAGATTGCTCGCGGTTTAAGAGCAGTTTCAAAAACGGCGCGGCGGATGACGAGTGGCAGCGAAAGTATTTTCGTGATTTTTTCTAAACCGCTCATCGGAATAAAGCAAATGATACACCGTTGGAAAGATATCGTCAAGGCGCATCTTTTTCATATCTATTATGTTTTCTAATTCATTACGGTTTAAGAGCAGTTTCAAATTTACTAAATCGTGGAACTTTGTTTTTCAATTTTTTTGAAATTTTCGGTACTGTTTTTGCTCCTGTTTTCTAACCGTTTGTCGAAACGAGACGTATGATACGCCGTTGGAAAGCTACGGACAAGGCGCAACTTTCATGTGTTGAAATGGTTTTGAGATTCCTTACGGTTTTTAGTTAATTTTTAAAATCGTGCGGATGACTTCGAGAGGCAGCGGCTGTTTTTTCGCGAAATTTTTATGAACGGCTGGTCGGAATAATTCAAATCATACGCTGTTGGAAAGATATCGACGAGACGCAACTTTTTCATGTAGAACACTCTCTCTAATTCCTTACGGTTTAAGAGCAGTTTCGATTTTACCGAAAAGCGGACACTCTGTTCTTCGCGAGACCAAAATCGTCGTATTTACTGCATCGGACAGAAGAACGCATTGCTTCAGACCAAATACCGCACTGCATCACATGGGAAAGTGCACTGCATGGTTTCTTTTTGTTTAGACGTATTTTTTCTCGGACGAGGAAAGAAGAACGAATTGCTTCAGACGAAATACCGCACTTCATTAGATGGGCAAGTGCACTGCATGGTTTCTTTTTGTTTAGACATATTTTTTCTCGGACGGAAAAAGAAGAACGCCGCTTGAATTTAAATACCGCACTTCATTAGATGGGCAAGTGCACTGCATGGTTTTTTGTGGGACGTAAATTTTCCCAAGCGAGGTGGAGTGCATTGCTTGAGACGAAAAAACCACCTTTGCATCGGACGAGCAAGCGCACTTCATGATTTCTTTTGTCGGACGTAAAAAATTTCAAGAGTGTGCTACAAAGTCATTCGGAGCGGATTTTTTTAAAGACCGGAGTGCACATCATTTTTCTTTATCTTTTTCTCTAACAGAGTTTTGATTTTCCCGTAGTGCATTGCATATATACTTTTGGTTTTAAAATGAAATATGCAATGCTGGGACGAGGCGAGTGGACTACATGGGTAATTATTTTTTCAACAAATGAAAAACATGGGTGTAGTGGGCTGCATCAACCCTTCTTTCATGAAAATGAACCTCTCCAACAAACATATCAAACTGCACTGGACCAAACTTAAACAAAAACAAAATAGAGTTAAAAGAGTTCACTTGTGAAAGAAAAGAAATAACATGTATCAGGTGGCTACCGAACTGCACACTCCTAGCTGAAAACCATAGAGTATGTCATTTGAGCTGCACGGGTCGCCATCCGCATCGTCTTGCTTGTCGAGGGCGCTGGGACATCATCGGGCATAATTTTTTGACAAAAAAACACAAGATCCCTGTGGACAAACTGCACCTCCACGGCGCCGAACAGAATGCAATTCCACCGTCCGCCAAACTCGTGCATTTTTGCAATGTCTTGACACAAAAAAGAACTGACGTCCACAGGCGCCCAACCACACGCCCCACACATCAAGACGCTGCCGGCGCCGCCGCTGGGCTGATGCAGGCAAGGCAAGGCAGGGCCGCAGCAGAAAGAACTATCAGAAGGGAGCTCATCGAGGCAGGGGCATGGGGAGCGGATCGTCTTGGTTGGGGCGGTGGAGACTGGGCATGAAGAATCTCGCCCGAATAATTCACGGGGCCGCATCGGAGAACCCTCCTACCTCCACTCTGTTTGTGTACCACATGCCCTCGATGGGCGACACGCAAGCAAAAACTACAATTTTTGCACGATGTACCCACATCACTTTCGGCGTGGCCGAGCTGCAGCGATGGTCGCTTGGACTGCAGAGGAGGCCATGGTGCTGAACGTTCTCACCGTCAGACTGCAGCCACCCGCCATCGTATTGCACATGCTCACCGGCTGCACTGCAGGCACCCGCTGCACATGCTCACCGGATGGCAGAGTGGTGGCGCGGCTGCTGCCCAGAGGGGAAACCAGAGGGGTGGGGACGACTGGATTTTGGCGCATGGGGACAAATTGCAGGGGTCGCGCCCGACGGACTGCACAAGAGGTGAGGGGCGGCAGCCGGACCCCTCTGTGTGCCTCCTCGCCCGCAAGCCACCGGAGCAGGAGCTCCCAACCGCCGGAACACCGGCGACAGATGGATCTGGCAACAGCAGGTTGGGCGACGGCATAGACGGATCCTCACGCCCGGTCAAGGGAGTCTGTTCTTTGGGTCGAGGGAAGGAGGCGCACCAACACGGGCGAGGAACGCCACAAATCCCGTGTCGTGGGGAGTGGAAGGTGGGGTCGCTAGGGAGAGCGGGCAGCCGCCAAAGACTAGATCCGGGGAGATAAGGTGAGGTGGTGGGGCGGCGGGCGGCGTACCGTGCGCCGAATCTGGGCCGGCGAGGAGGTAGTGGGACGGGCGGGTCTGGTCTAGGTCGGGCGGGCGTGGTGGTGGCAGCGGGATGGTGGGCCGCCATGAGGTGGTGGTGGTGGCGCGCCGGAGGGGTGGAGGTGGTGGGGCGTCGGAGGGGGGTGGTGGTGGGCGCCGAGGGTGGGTGGTGGTGGTGGGGAAGAATGGTGTCGGGGAGAAGGTAAGGAGCAGGATGCGCGTGGGTGGGGTGGGCTTTTTGTTTTATGCAGTCGGGTGGGCGTCGGTGTTAGCGAGAATAAGGCGTTTGATTAATGCGAATAAGGTCTTAAGGGGTTATCATAATAGACCCACCATATATATATATATATATATATATATATATATATATATATATCCATATACCCTAAAAACATCGGGGAACAGAATAGATCGGGAGTTCCGTCGCCGCAAGCCTCTGTAGACACCAAAAACCAATCGAGTCCCTATTCCGGCACCCTTCCGGAGGGGGGATCCCTCACCGGTGGCCATCTTCATCATCCCAGCGATATCAATGACGAGGAGGGAGTAGTTCACCCTCGGGGCTGACGGTATGTACCAGTAGCTATGTGTTCTCGTGTTCTTGATTTGGCACGATCTTGATGTATCGCGAGCTTTGCTATTATAGTTGGATCTTATTATGTTTCTCCCCCTCTACTGTCTTGTAATGGATTGAGTTTTCCCTTTGAAGTTATCTTATCGGATTGAGTCTTTAAGGATTTGAGAAAACTTGATGTATGTCTTGCATGTGCATATCTGTGGTGACAATGGGATATCACATGACCCACTTGATGTATGTTTTGGTGATCAACTTGCGAGTTCCGTGAACTTATGCATAGGGGTTGGCACACGTTTTTGTCTTGACTCTCCGGTAGAAAATTTGGGGCACTCTTTGAAGTTCTTTGTGTTGGTTGAATAGATGAATCTGAGATTGTGTGATGCATATCGTATAATCATACCCACAGATACTTGAGGTGACATTGGAGTATCTAGGTGACATTAGGGTTTTGGATGATTTGTATCTTAAGGTGTTATTCTAGTACGAACTCTATGATAGTTCGAACGGAAAGAAAAGCTTCGTGTTATTTTACTACGAACTCTTGAATAGATTGATCAGAAAGAATAACTTTGAGGTGGTTTCGTACCCTACAATA
This sequence comes from Aegilops bicornis, assembly GCA_021605145.1. Lineage (NCBI taxonomy): Eukaryota > Viridiplantae > Streptophyta > Magnoliopsida > Poales > Poaceae > Aegilops > Aegilops bicornis. The sequence continues at coordinate 500,737,958 of CM038673.1, forward strand.
ATCTCTTCATTTGTTCTCCGCTATTAGTGACTTTGGGGTGACTCTTTGTTGCATGTTGAGGGATAGTTATATGATCCAATTGTGTTATTATTGTTGAGAGAACTTGCACTAGTGAAAGTATGAACCCTAGGCCTTGTTTCCTAGCATTGTAATATCGTTTGTGCTCACTTTTATCATTAGTTACCTTGCTGTTTCTATATATTCAAATTACAAATACCCATATCTACCATCCATATTGACTTGTATCACCATCTCTTCGCCGAACTAGTGCACCTATACAATTTACCATTGTATTGGGTGTGTTGGGGACACAAGAGACTCTTTGTTATTTGGTTGCAGGGTTGTTTGAGAGAGACCATCTTCAACCTACGCCTCCCATGGATTGATAAACCTTAGGTCATCCACTTGAGGGAAATTTGCTACTGTCCTACAAACCTCTGCACTTGGAGGCCCAACAACGTCTACAAGAAGAAGGTTGCATAGTAGACATCAATGTGCGGGCCCTCGAAAATGAGCCGCGCCGGGTTGGGCATGAGTCATTGCCATAGCTTGGATCTGCTTCTGAGCCCTTTCGTACCTGTCTAACCAGGCATTGTAGCCTTCCAAGCCGACTGGTGCAAGGCTCGGTGATTCGTAAATGGACCGGGAAGGAACTTTATTGGCTTGTAGCTTATCTAGTAGGTCAAAGAACCCTGGGTGCTCGACCGTGTTGGGGAACGTTGCAGAAAATAAAAAATTTCTACGCTTCACCAAGATCAATCTATGGAGTCATCTAGCAACGAGAGAGAGGAGTGCATCTACATACCCTTGTAGATCGCGCGGAAGCGTTCAAGATAACGGGTTGAGGAGTCGTACTCGTCGTGACCCAAATCACCGATGATCCTAGTGCCGAACGGACGGCACCTCCGTGTTCAACACACGTACAGTTGGGGAAGACGTCTCCTCCTTCTTGATCCAGCAAGGGGAAGGGAGAGGTTGATGGAGATCCAACAGCACGACGGCGTGGTGGTGGATGCCGCGGGGATCTCGGCTGGGCTTCGCCAAGCTCTACGGAGGAGTAGGAGGTGTTGGAGAGGGAGAGGGAGGCGCCAGGGGCTAGGGTGCGCAGCCCTCCCTCCCCCCTCTTTATATAGGGGTCCAGGAGGGGGCGTCGACCCCTCTAGATCCCATCTAGATGGGGGCGGCCAAGGGGGTGGCTTGCCCCCAAGCCAAGTGGGGCACCCCACCCCTAGGGTTTCCAACCCTAGGCTAGGGGGCAAGGCGCACCAGCCCACCAGGCTGGTTCCCCTCCCACTTCAGCCCATGGGCCCTCCAGGATAGGTGGCCCCACCCGGTGGACCCCCGAGACCCTTCCGGTGGTCCCGGTACAATACCAGTGACCCCTGAAACTTTCCCGATGGCCGAAACTGGACTTCCTATATATAATTCTTCACCTCCAGACCATTCCGGAACTCCTCGTGACGTCCATCTCATCCAGGACTCCGAACAACTTTCGGGTTACCGCATACTAGTATCTCTACAACCCTAGCGTCGCCGAACCTTAAGTGTGTAGATCCTACGGGTTCGGGAGACATGCAGACATGACCGAGACGACTCTCCGACCAATAACCAACAGCGGGATCTGGATACCCATGTTGGCTCCCACATGCTCCTCGATGATCTCATCAGATGAACCATGATGTCGAGGATTCAATCAATCCCGTATACAATTCCCTTTGTCAATCGGTACGTTACTTGCCCGAGATTCGATCGTCGGTATCCCAATACCTTGTTTAATCTCGTTACCGGCAAGTCACTTTACTAAATCAGTAATGCATGATCCCGTGACCAGACACTTGGTCACATTGAGCTCATTATGATGATGCATTACCTAGTTGGCCCAGAGATACCTCTCCGTCATACGGAGTGACAAATCCCAGTCTCAATTCGTGCCAACCCAACATACACTTTTGGAGATACCCGTAGTGCACCTTTATAGTCACCCACTTACGTTGTGACGTTTGGCACACCCAAAGCACTCCTACGGTATCCGGGAGTTGCACAATTTCATGGTCTAAGGAAATGATACTTGACATTTGGAAAAGCTCTAGCAAAACGAACTACACGATCTTGTGCTATGCTTAGGATTGGGTCTTGTCCATCACATCATTCTCCCAACGATGTGATCCCGTTATCAATGACATCCAATGTCCATAGTCTGGAAATCATGACTATCTGTTGATCAATGAGCTAGTCAACTAGAGGCTCACTAGGGACGTGTTGTGGTCTATGTATTCACACATGTATTACGATTTCCGGATAACACAATTATAGCATGAACAATAGAAAATTATCATGAACAAGGAAATATAATGATAACCATTTTATTATTGCCTCTAGGGCATATTTCCAACAGTCTCCCACTTGCACTAGAGTCAATAATCTAGTTACATTGTGATGAATCGAACACCCGTAGAGTTCTGGTGTTGATCATGTTTTGCTATAGGGGGAGGTTTAGTCAACGGATCTGCTAAATTCAGGTCCGTATGTACTTTACAAATATCTATGTCTCCATCTTGAAAATTTTCACGAATGGAGTTGAAGCGACGCTTGATGTGCCTGGTCTTCTTGTGAAACCTGGGCTCCTTGGCTAGTGTAATAGCTCGGTGTTGTCACGAGAAGAGTGTGATCGGCCTGACGCATTGGGTATGACTGCTAGGTCGGTGATGAACTCCTTCACCAGATTGCTTCATGCGCTGCCTCCGAGGCTGCCATGTACTCCGCTTCACATGTAGATCCCGCCACGACGCTTTGCTTGCAAATCGCACTACCATCGCCCCACCATTTAAAATATACACGTATCCGGTTCGTGACTTACAGTCATCCAGATCTAAGTCGAAGCTAGCATCGACGTAACCCTTTACAACGAGCTCTTCGTCACCTCCATATACGAGAAACATATCCTTAATCCTTTTCAGGTACTTTAGGATGTTCTTGACCGCTGTCCAGTGTTCCATGCCGGGATTACTTTGGTACCTTCCTACCAAACTTACGGCAAGGTTTACATCAGGTCTGGTATGCAACATGGCATACATGATTGACCCTATGGCTGAGGCATAGGGGACGACACTCATCTTTTCTCTATCTTTTGCCGTGGTCGGACATTGAGCCGAGCTCAATTTCACACCTTGCAACACAGGCAAGAACCCCTTCTTGGACTGGTCCATATTGAACTTCTACAATATCTTATCAAGGTATGTGCTTTGTGAAAGACCTATGAGGCGTCTCGATCTATCTCTATAGATCTTGATGCCTAATATGTAAGCAGCTTCTCCAAGGTCCTTCATTGAAAAACACTTATTCAAGTAGGCCTTAATGATGTCCAAAAGTTCTATATCATTTCCCATCAAAAGTATGTCATCCACATATAATATGAGAAATGCTCTGAGCTCCCACTCACTTTCTTGTAAACGCAGGCTTCTCCATAAGTCTGCATAAACCCAAACGCTTTGATCATTTCATTAAAGCGAATGTTCCAACTCCGAGATGCTTGCACCAGCCCATAGATGGAGCGCTGGAGCTTGCATACCTTGTTAGCATTCTTAGGATCGACAAAACCCTCCGGCTGCATCATATACAGTTCTTCCTTAAGACGGCCGTTAAGGAATGCCGTTTTGACGTCCATTTGCCATATCTCATAATCATAGTATGCGGCAATTGCTAACATGATTTGGACAGACTTCAGCTTTGCTACGGGAGAGAAAGTCTCATCGTAGTCAACCCCTTGAACTTGTCGATAACACTTAGCGACAAGTCGAGCTTTATATATGGTAACATTACCATCCGCGTCATCTTCTTCTTAAAGATCCATTTGTTTTATATCGCTCGCCGATCATCGGGCAAGTCTGTCAAAGTCCATACTTTGTTTTCATACATGGATCCTATCTCGGATTGCATGGCTTCAAGCCATTTGTCGGAATCTGGGCCCACCATTGCTTCTTCGTAGTTTGAAGGTTCACCGTTGTCTAACAACATGATTTCCAGGACAGGGTTGCCATACCACTCTGGTGTGGAATGTGTCCTCGTGGACCCTCTGAAGTTCAAGAGTAACTTGATCCGAAGTACCTTGATCATCATCATCATTGGTTTCCTCTCTGGTCAGTGCAGGCACCACAGGAACATCTTCCTGAGCTGCGCTACTTTCAAGAGGTAGTACTTCATCAAGTTCCACTTTCCTCCCACTTACTTCTTTCGAGAGAAACTCTTTCTCCAGAAAGGACCCGTTCTTGGCAACAAAGATCTTGCCTTCGGATTCGAGGTAGAAGGTATACCCAATGGTTTCCTTAGGGTATCCTATGAAGACACATTTTTCGACTTGGGTTCGAGCTTTTCAGGGTTGAAGTTTCTTGACATAAGCATCGCATCCCCAAACTTTTAGAAACGACAGCTTAGGTTTCTTCCCAAACCATAATTCATACGGTGTCGTATCAACGGATTTAGACGGTGCCCTATTTAAAGTGAATGTCGCTATCTCTAGAGCGTATCCCCAAAATAATAGCGGTAAATCGGTGAGTGACATCATAGATCGCACCATATCCAATAGAGTGCGATTACGACGTTCGGACACACCGTTACGCTGAGGCGTTCCAGGCGGCGTGAGTTGTGAAACGATTCCACATTTCCTTAAGTGCGTACCAAATTTGTGACTTAAATATTCTCCCCCATGATCTGATCGTAAGAACTTTATTTTTTGGTCACGTTGATTCTCTACCTCATTCTGAAATTCCTTGAACTTTTCAAAGGTCTCAGACTTGTGTTTCATCAAGTAGACATACCCATATCTACTCAAGTCATCAGTGAGGGTGAGAACATAACGATAGCCTCCGCGAGCCTCGACGCTCATTGTACCGCACACATCAGTATGTATGGTTTCCAATAAGTTGGTTGCTCGCTCCATTGTTCCAGAGAACGGAGTCTTGGTCATTTTTCCCATGAGGCATGGTTCGCATGTGTCAAATGATTCATAATCGAGAGACTCTAAAAGTCCATCAGCATGGAGCTTCTTCATGCGCTTGACACCAATGTGACCAAGGCGGCAGTGCCACAAGTATGTGGGACTATCGTTATCAACTTTACTTCTTTTGGTATTCACACTATATGTGTAACATCACGTTCGAGATTCATTAAGAATAAACCATTGACCAGTGGGGCATGACCATAAAACATGTCTCTCATATAAATAGAACAACCATTATTCTCATATTTAAATGAGTAGCCATCTCGCATTAAACGAGATCCAGATACAATGTTCATGCTCAAAGATGGCACTAAATAACAATTATTGAGGTTCAAAACTAATACCGTAGGTAAATGTAGAGGTAGCGTGCCGACGGCGATCACATCGACCTTGGAACCATTCTCGACGCGCATCGTCACCTCGTCCTTCGCCAGTCTCCGCTTATTCCGCAGCTCCTGCTTTGAGTTACAAATATGAGCAACCGTGACTGGTATCGAATACCCAGGAGCTACTACGAGTACTGGTAAGGTACACATCAATTACATGTATATCACATATACCTTTGGTGTTGCCGACCTTCTTGTCCGCTAAGTACTTGGGGTAGTTCCGCTTCCAGTGACCACTTCCCTTGCAATTAAAGCACTCAGTCTCAGGCTTGGGTCCATTCTTTGGTTTCTTCCTGGCAACTGGCTTACCGGGCACGGCAACTCCCTTGCCGTCCTTCTTGAAGTTCTTCTTACCCTTGCCTTTCTTGAACTTAGTGGTTTTATTCACCATCAACACTTGATGTTCCTTTTTGATCTCCACCTCCGCTGATTTCAGCATCGAATATACCTCGTGAATGGTCTTTTGATCCCTGCATATTGAAGTTCATCACAAAGATCTTGTAGCTCGGTGGAAGCGGTGAAGGATTCATTAATAACCGTGTCATCCGGGAGATTAACTCCCGGTGAGTTAAGCGGTTGTGCAACCAGACATTTTGAGTATGTGCTCATCGACATAACTATTTTCCTCCATCTTACAACTGAAGAACATGTCGGAGACTTCATATCTCTCGACCCGGGCATGAGCTTGGAAAACCATTTTCAGCTCTCCGAACATCTCATATGCTCCGTGTTGCTCAAAACGCTTTTGGAGCCCCGGTTCTAAGCTGTAAAGCATGCCGCACTGAACGAGGGAGTAATCATCAGCACGAGACTGACAAGCATTCATAACGTCTTGGTTCTCTAGGATGGGTGCTTCACCTAGCGGTGCCTCTAGGACATAATCTTTCTTGGCAGCTATGAGGATGATCGTCAGGTTCCGGACCCAGTCCGTATAGTTGCTGCCATCATCTTTCAGCTTGGTTTTCTCTAGGAACGCGTTGAAGTTGAGGGCAACATTAGCGTGGGCCATTTGATCTACAAGACATATTGTAAAGATTTTAGACTAAGTTCATGATAATTAAGTTCATCTAATCAAATCATTCAATGAACTCCCACTCAGATAGACATCCCTCTAGTTATCTAAGTGAAACATGATCCGAATCAACTAGGCCGTGTCCGATCATCACGTGAGACGGACTAGTCAACATCGGTGAACATCTCCATGTTGATCGTATCTTCTATACGACTCATGCTCGACCTTTCGGTATTCCGTGTTCCGAGGCCATGTCTGTACATGCTAGGCTTGTCAAGTCAACCTAAGTGTATTGCGTGTGTAAATATGGCTTACACCCATTTTATTCGAACGATAGGATCTATCACACCATATCATCACGTGGTGCTTCAAAACAACGAACCTTCGCAACGGTGCACAATTAGGGGGAACACTTTCTTGAAATTATTGCGAGGGGTCATCTTATTTAAGCTACCGTCGTTCTAAGCAAATAAGATGTAAAACATGATAAACATCACATGCAATCAAATAGTAACATGATGTGGCCAATATCATATTGCTCCTTTGATCTCCATCTTCGGGGCGCCATGATCATCTTCGTCACCGGCATGACACCATGATGTCCATCATCATGATCTCCATCATCGTGTCGTCATGAAGTTGTCACGCCAACGATTACTTCTACTTCTAAGGCTAATGTGTTTAGCAATAAAGTAAACTAATTTACATGGCGTTATTCATTGACACGCACGTCATACAAAAAATAAAGACAACTACTATGGCTCCTGCCGGTTGTCATACTCATCGACATGCAAGTCGTGATTCCTATTACAAGAACATGATCAATCTCATGCATCACATATATTTCATTCATCACATCCTTTTGGCCATATCACATCACAAGGCATATGCTGCAAAAACAAGTTAGACGTCCTCTAATTGTTGTTGCAAGTTTTTACATGGCTTCTATAGGTTTCTAGCAAGAACGTTTCTTACCTACGTAAAACCACAACGTGATATGCCAATTTCTATTTACCCTTCATAAGGACCCTTTTCATCGAATCCGCTCCAACTAAAGTGGGAGAGACAGACACCCGCTAGCCACCTTATGCAACTAGTGCATGTCAGTCGGTGGAACCTGTCTCACGTAAGCGTACGTGTAAGGTCGGTCCGGGCCGCTTCATCCCACGATGCCGCCGAAGCAAGATAAGACTAGTAGTGGCAAGAAAATTGACAACATCTATGCCCACAACAAGTTTGTGTTCTACTCGTGCATAGAAACTACGCATAGACCTAGCTCATGATGCCACTGTTGGAGAACATTGCAGAAAATAAAAAATTTCTACGCTTCACCAAGATCAATCTATGGAGTCATCTAGCAACGAGAGAGAGGAGTGCATCTACATACCCTTGTAGATCACGCGGAAGCATTCAAGAGAACGGGTTTGAGGGAGTCGTACTCGTCATGATCCAAATCACCGATGATCCTAGTGCCGAACGGACGGAACCTCTGTGTTCAACACACGTACGGTTGGGGAAGACGTCTACTCCTTCTTGATCCAGCAAGGGGAAGGGAGAGGTTGATGGAGACCCAGCAGCACGACGGCGTGGTGGTGGATGCAGCGGGGATCTCGGCAGGGCTTCGCCAAGCTCTACGGAGGAGCAGGAGGAGATGTTGGAGAGGGAGAGGGAGGCGCTAGGGGCTAGGGTGCGCAGCCCTCCCTCCCCCCTCTTTATATAGGGGTCCAGGGGGCGCCGGCCCCTCTAGAACCCATCTATATGGGGGGGCGGCCAAAGGGGGTGGCTTGCCCCTCAAGCCAAGTGGGGTGCCCCCACCCCTAGGGTTTCCAAACCTAGGCGCAAGGGGGCCCAAAGTGGGGCGTACCAGCCCACTAGGGGCTGGTTCCCCTCCCATTTCAGCCCATGGAGCCCTCCGGGATAGGTGGCCCCACCCGGTGGACCCCCGGGACCCTTCCGGTGGTCCCGGTACAATACCGATGACCCCAAACTTTCCCGATGGTCAAACTGGACTTCCTATATATAATTCTTCACCTCGGACCATTCCGGAACTCCTCGTGACGTCCGGGATCTCATCCGGAACTCCGAACAACTTTCGGGTTACCGCATACTAGTATCTCTACCTCCCTAGCGTCACCGAACCTTAAGTGTGTAGACCCTACGGGTTCGGAGACATGCTGAACATGACCGAGACGACTCTCCGACCAATAACCAACAGCGGGATCTGGATACCCATGTTGGCTCCCACATGCTCCTCGATGATCTCATTGGATGAACCACGATGTCGAGGATTCAATCAATCCCGTATACAATTCCCTTTGTCAATCGGTATGTTACTTGCGAGATTCGATCGTCGGTATCCCAATACCTCGTTTAATCTCGTTATCGGCAAGTCACTTTACTCGCACCGTAATGCATGATCCGTGACGGACACTTGGTCACATTGAGCTCATTATGATGATGCATTACCGAGTGGGCCCAGAGATACCTCTCCGTCATACGGAGTGACAAATCCCAGTCTCAATTCGTGCCAACCCAACAGACACTTTCGGAGATACCTGTAGTGCACCTTTGTAGTCACCCAGTTACGTTGTGACGTTTGGCACACCCAAAGCACTCCTACGGTATCCGGGAGTTGCGCAATTTCATGGTCTAAGGAAATGATACTTGACATTTGGAAAAGCTCTAGCAAAACAAACTACACGATCTTGTGCTATGCTTAGGATTGGGTCTTGTCCATCACATCATTCTCCCAATGATGTGATCCCGTTATCAATGACATCCAATGTCCATAGTCAGGAAATCATGACTATCTGTTGATCAACGAGCTAGTCAACTAGAGGCTCACTAGGGACGTGTTGTGGTCTATGTATTCACACATGTATTACGATTTCCGGATAACACAATTATAGCATGAACAATAGACAATTATCATGAACAAGAAAATATAATAATAACCATTTTATTATTGCCTCTAGGGCATATTTCGAACAGACCGCACTCTTGTTGCGAGGGCGGGTTTTGGCAGGGGGCTCATTGAGTGCCCCTGTTGGTCCATCTCACCCTCTATGGGGTCGGTCAGGTTGGCCTTCGTGGCAATGCGCGAGTGGTGCCTTATCCGCTGCCTCGTCGTCCAAGTCAGGCAACAACTGTCTTTTTGGGAACGACTTTGGGGCTACGCGTCGAGTCTCGAGGTCCACTTCGAGCGCCAGGATTTTCATCCATTTGTCATTGAGCTCATTCTCATGAGTATACGGCTCTTGCTGCTTCTTTTTCAACCTTCGCGTGGTTGCGATTAGCTGTCTCTGAAACCGTGCTTGTTCAGATGGGTTTATTGGTACGACGAAGTCTTCAGGTCCAAGGCTTATGTCGTCTTTGGTCTCTGGCATATAATCCTTGTCAGATCCATCATCGAAGTTACCCATGTCACTGAGATTTTCCTCGGCAGGTGTTCCAGTGAGCCCGTTGTGCTGGGTGGGTGAGGCTTGAATGTCTTAGCCTAGGTTTTCACCAGCTTCGAGGGCAGCACCGTTATCGGTGGTGCCCTAGGTGCTGGCTATGCTCCTGCTTCCATTGTGGCCCCTGGATCGCCTTTCACTATGACGATGCTTAGGGTTTTCACTGGGCTTATCCTTGGTCTTTTCCTTTGGAATGTCGACCATGTAGACGTCATAAGTAGACGTGGCGGCCCAATTCCCTATACGGGGCATGGCCGTGGGTGGTTCTGCATCGGAATAGACACCAATGTCTCCATCCATGTCGATGGCTTCATCAGAGCCATCGTCGAGCGCACCGGTCAAGTCCTCGACCGTGGCGACTAGGTGGGTGGTGGGTGGGATAAAAATTTCCTGATCGTCGGCTTTACATCCGATCTGATCATAGACGGCGGACGAGATCGCCAGGTTTTGGATTCGGTTCAGTACCTCATCTACGTGCGAGAGCTCTTTGGCATCCATGATCTGGCTGTAGGCCGGGCTAATCTGGAACAAGTTTCTCGGGCCACTTGACCGGCGCCATCCTCTTGCTCTCTCGGGGTTGATCCCTGAATGGCGGGAGTGATTACCGCCTCGGTTATTGGAGATACGAGCGGTTTTGCCGGGTCCGAAGACAAGCTCGGCTCAAGGGAGGCATCTGGGGACCCATCGTTTAAGACGGATGTAGTGATTGTTGGATCTATCTCTGGGGTCGGCTCTGAGAGGAGGGTGGATCCGAGGACCGCATCGTCGGTGGGCTCCGGGGTCATGGCGCCAGACGGGTCAAGCTGATTTGAGGTCAATCCCAAAAGGAGCATATCTCGTCGAGTGTCTGCGGTGTACTCCAGGATTTCGAATGTAATGACCTGGTTTGGGCGAAGGTCACACATGGCCTATGCGGCCGGCTGGATCGACATGTAGCACAATGCTGCCAACGGCGAATAGTTGGCCGGGGATGAAGATGCCCCCACAAACCTTGTTATAGTAGACAGTCAGTTTCTTCTACAGAAGTCCACACAAACAGTATTGATTTGGTTTAGATTATTTTAAATCAAAGGGGGCGTGAAGAGGAAAAAATCAACGTAGAGAAGATGAAAGAAAAAAAAATCTTGGAGACGAGGAAGTGAACGTACCGACTCACCTTTGATAATAGAGATACATGCGACTCACCTTTGATAATAGAGATACATGCTTCAGAAAATAAATCAAATCCCGGTTTTGAGCATACACCCCGTTCAATTCCCGGAGGTTATCCGAGCCCCTGGATCAAATTACCAGGCCGGGAGAGGAGACAATCCCATGATGCAATTAGCAGTGACGCAACCCATTCGGTCCATCGGCGGGGGTTTACTTCGGTTTTAAGCTACCCACGCTTAGGCCGACCTCGTGCCTTTATGCATGTGTTCAACAGTAGTTGTGGGAGAATAATTGCGTTAGCTCCGTGTCTTCTCCCCGGCCGGGCGTGGGTCCTCACATTCCTTTTGGCATTACCAAACGCAACACACACACAGTGCCTCCACGTCTGTCGCGTCGATCCATCCATCACAGGAGGGCTCCTCGGCACGGCCCCCTTCAATCAAAACTCCGTTCGTCTAACAATTTTTAATGAATCGCCTTGCTCCAGTAGCCAGAGGCTGCTCCATTGATCTAGGGTGCAGCTAGCTGGAGCAGATGTATGCGTTGCACCTCGTGCAGGGCCGGCCGATATGATCCCCGGAAGGGACCATCACACGTATCCACTGAATAATAGGTTCTCCTTTGTTTCTGAAAATCCAAGTAAATATGTATTTCTGATAATATAACGATACATTATTGTACAGAGAATATATGATAACCCACTGCCAAACCACAGGAGGAACACTAGAAATAATCTAGAAGAAGTAACAAAAGAAATTAGCAAAAAAGGGGGGGGGGGGGGGTAACAAAAGAAGGTTCATCAGCTAAGAGAGGTAGCTAGGTTTTCGGATCGATCGGCGCCACTCTCAGTCTGTTCCCGTACCTTTTTTGTTCTTTTGGGTCATAGTACGAGCCAGGCCGATCGGACATGTCCTGGATGGGTGGTGAGCCACTTGCCGTACTGTCTCCTCGTTAGATCGCTCTCAAAGCACAAGCGGGGTGTCTCGCTCGCAGCTGGATGAGACCATGACCCCATCCATCCATCCTCGCACTGTATTTGACCTCTTCCCAACTCCAAGGCATCCGTCGCCGCTGTCCGTATACAGTCGCAAAGCATGCATGACAGCAGGAGCATCCCACACCAAATTATACTCAGAGGCACCAACAATTCAACATATGTCTGCATTTCCACAGCCCCGGAACACCCGATGCGCCCATAGCCCGCCCTTCTGTTTACGTTTTGCTCATGGTTTGTGTGCTTCAGTTTTGTTCTCTTGTTACTACTAGGTCGAAGGTAGCCGGCCAGGCCAGCGGGGAGCTCCAATGGGGTCAGCTCCATTCACATTCAGGTTGCGGATTCAGCTCCAGCTCTACACCGATGAACAGTGATGTATAAGAGAGTTCTTCCTTGAACTTTTCTAGCCGCTTGGATCGCAGATGGTAGATCGATACGTACGTATGGTCAATCCAAGGGGTGTGGCACGAGGCGGCAGTCAAATCTGATGATGCGCCAAATTCAGCCAAAACTTTACAGCAGTAGCAACTGTGCTCTCCCCTATACCAACTTCCAACGTTTTCCTTGGCCAGGACCAACTTTTGCATGCATGGTTGGTCTACTTGACTACCCATCTTTGCCTTTTAATTTTGGCTCGTTCATTTCTGCTCGTCATGATGCAGCCTTAAAGTGTACTAGTAGACCAGCAGTGGTAGTACCAATCGTTACAGTGGGCTGCAGTGATTCCACTGTAAGCATGTCCTAAGTGGTTTATATTGATTCGCAAGATGAACACATTTTTTTAGCAAGGAAGAGATTTATTGCGTCACTGACAGACGCAATGCCAGACCAATTACGGATTAGGATCACCTGGGATTACTCCAACAAGTCACGCACTCCAGGTTCTGTTAAGCAACTGATTTGCATGCTCAAAAATTACCTCACGATCAAATCTAACTGCCGGGTTTGGCTTTATCTATAAAGAGGGATGGAATTTTATGAAGTCTTGACATTTTTTTAGAGAAGAGGCTGTGAAATTTTATGAAATCTTGACATTGGCTCCAAGCAGGGCGGAGGAGCTATTTCTATTGTTGTTCTATGTAAACCAATTTTTTTTTGAGTTGTGTTGGACGTGTTGGCTGTGTGCATCGTGCTATGCAGAGGCCAATCTTTCTTTTAATGTGGTTGTATCACCTCGATACATCAATTCAATGAAATGTCCTTTATCAAAAGAAGATGCTGAGATGGCCAACGTGGAGCCTGTCGAGGCCGCCCATAAGGGCAAGGGCAAGGGCAAGGAGGAGGTTGCCGAGCCCATGGACAAGGGAAAGGATGTCGTGGTTATTTTCCACGATGACAACCCCACCTACCAGCGGAAGCTCTCTAAATGATACAAATTTGGGAAAACCGATAGCAGGAACAATAAGCTCATATGGTCATCTGAATGGCAAATTTTACTGCATGTTTGAGTCGTAGAAGAAGTATGGAAAATAGTTTATGTGGAAGAAGTCAGGAAATAGTTTGTGTTGTTTATGTGGTGTTTAGCTGTAATTATGGATGGTTATGATGATGTCTATGTATAACTATGTGATTTTTCTGTTTAGTTATGGATATTTATGTGATGAAGTCATTAGATTATTTTAGTATCATGTTTTTATAGGAGACAACAAGGGAAGCACCCACTACAAATTAAATAAAAGAATATAAATACTAATAATATTTCAAAAAGTTACAATAGCCACAAAGCATGTAGTATAATATTTTTTACAGAAGATATTAGGAGAATTATCTAATGCAAATTAAATTATTGAATAAAAGAATAATGGTACATAAAGTTTAGTTGAACAAGTTTATGTTATGTTTTGTGGTTCAAAAAATTATGTTTTCCATGCAAGAAAAGAACAATTTAGCTCAAAACCCTGCACTTCGGAGTTATGTTTTAGAGGTGAGTTAGATGCAATCCTCTCAATACCAAATTTGTAGAATTAAGTTATGGAGATGGATTTTTAGGAACTAATTTTGTGATGGGTTAGAGTTGCTCTTAAACCCTTGAGCCAGTTGGGGAACAGATTGCTTATACCAATAGGCGGTTGAATATTAAACACCGAGTATTTGAGAAGCTTATGGATAAACAGAGATGAACATTTCGACTCGTGACTCTTCCCCTGTCGTGCGTGCGACGACTAGGTCACTTGTCTCGTTCAACTTTGTCGACAAGCCCGTGGATCCGCCTACCATTCAGGCTGCCGGTGGTAGTGAGAGGGATCTCGATGCCTCAGCTTCAGGCAGTACTTTAGGTTAGTTTATTTTTCCTCGCAGGGGCAATAATGCTCGGATGGATGGTTGCCCTGTACACACTGCCCATCACACCCTGGGAATTGGTTTCGCTTGAAGCATCGAACCAATAATCACCCATGAATTATGTGTAGGACTAGTGCCAGAATGCCTTTGGTGGTCTTATTGGTGCATTCCACGATGTGGTCTTCGACTGCAATGAAGTCATAACAAGGTAGCCGCAGGGAAACTTGTGGCCAGATTAAATACTTTGTGATGGAAATGCCCTCATGCAATTCTGATTGACTCAAGGGTTCAATGGCGGCCACTGTGACTCTGGGTTGTTGGTCTGTGGGGCACATGCACAAAGACTTTCAGGCTGGCATCGACAAGGTGAAGCTTGCTCTGGTAGGGAAGCTGTGACATCGACGCGTCGCGGCTTATTCCGACAGCGGTAGTGGTCTTTCGGTGGTCCAGTGTCCAAGATGTAGTTTTTATTATATTTGGTGTGCTTCGCACTTATGATATTTATTTTTTATATAATAGATCCTGGTCCTTTACAAAAAGTATATTGGCGAAATGAACGATGTTATCATCGTCACAGAACAACAACGATGTTTGCTAATCAGTGGATACATGGCAACAGTATTTTGAAAGAAATAATAAATGAGTAATAGTATTTGGCGAAGATAAGTAAGTTATTCTTGTACAGGATTGTACGTTCCAGCCAATCGAGAAACAAGATGTAATGAGATACACATGTTGCATCCTGGAGCAAGCAACTGTGTGCCTGGCCTGGTGTTTCAACAACCTCATAATTACTGGTCCTCTTAATAGCCATTGTCTCTAGTGTTGTTCTGACAGAAGTTAATGTGGTTTTTATCTTTGGATCAGATCGTTGGTTCATTCAAGCAGAGAACAACCGTTTAATCTCTAAAGTCTATGCAAGCAGTACTCCCTACTAGCAGTAATTTGCTAAATTCGTGTACAAAAGAGTACCTACTATTTTTTTGAACGTACAGAGAGTACCCCTGGCCTATAGACATTTGAACAGCAAGGCTAGCTAGGTTCACATCCACAAGTACACCTATACTACCAGAAAAGGCTACGTAGTCATCCATCAGCCTTCTACGAGATCCGTTAATCACTAACATTATCATGCATTTTTTAGGGGACATTATCATGCAGTTATTGCTGAAATTTGGACTCTTCAAGATTGAGATGTGCAGATGATAACAAGAGAATTTAACAGTTTTGTTTTTGCAAGAGAAGACAATTAAACAGATAATCTATTTTATTTTGAAATCATTTAGAACACAACAAATCCACATAAATTGCTAGTACTACATAATTTTTAGCAAAACTGTAATTTTTATTGTATATAGTACTAGAGAAATAAGGGTTAAGCCATTCATTTCAATGAAAACAAAACAGATACGTTTCAAGGGCCATCTGGGAAAAAACACAAAAAACTAGCAGCAAACAAGTCAAGAAGTCCAATTACTTAGATCGCGTATACGAACAAAACAGACTTGGTCCGCCTCGAGCACCAAGAAGATCTTCCATTTGGAGCTTGGCGGCAACGTACTTAACTGGCACGGCATAAAATATCTTAACTAGTTAATCTAAGCAATCTAGCTAATCAATTTCATAAGCTTCCAAATCAATCATTCCTATCTACCACCAGGCTCGGATCCTTCTCGGGAGAATGACAAAAGATGGCACATTAGGATCTCAGGGTGCTAATCAGGGCACCGAGATTTGGGAACAGTGTAATTTAATCATGCTACAACACAAACATTTTTATTTGTTTAATTACACGCCATGGGTCAAGGTACAAACAGTAACAGCCTGGTAAAATATTTATGGCCGGTACGGTTCCTGTGCCTGCACACGAGGCAGGAGTAGTAGTAGTAATCATGTGCGGTGCAGTTTACCAAATTTTATTCCTTTTCCCAAACTGAATAACTAGATTATATGGATATTGAACGGCGTGATAGCTCAATAACTCGGACACATATTAACTAGGAGCTTACTAGATTTCTCATTTTTGTTAAATTTAGATAAATTATATGAAATTATGTCAATTTGTTCAACAGTGTGGCTCACTGCGCCAAATTGAATTTTTTGCGGGCAAAACTTTCAATCTATTCATTAAACATCATGGTAGTGCAAAGAACACGAGAAGTAATAGCAACAAATACAAGTATTGGAGCGAGCCGAAGGTGCACCACCGTCATCGCCCCTCCCTCGCCGGATCCGGGCAAACCATGTTGTAGTAGACTGTTGGGAATTCATCGTGCTAAGACCCCAATGGACAAGCACACCAGATTAGCAACCGCCGCCAATGAAGAGACGCGTAGATCGGAAGGATCCAACATGTAGACACATGAACACGAACGAACGAAGATTGGATGTACAAATATCCACCGAAGACAAAACCGACCGAATCCCACAAGATCCGTCGAAGCCACATCTTCACATGCCCCTCCGGCGACGCTGATATGCACCGTCGGGATGGGGGAGGCGGGGAGAACCTTATTCCATCTTCAAGGAGTCACCGCGGTCTCGCCTTCCTGAGCAGGACAAAACCCTAAACAGACTGAAAAACCCTAATAATGAAGCATGCCTCCTATCGTCAAGGGCTGGGATTTGCTGCGTGTCCATGGCTCTAAGGCCACAGGAGACGAGGCAAAATGGCGGTGGCGCCGGCCCTAAATGCCTATCGGCCTTTCTTTTTTTTTTCTCGGGAAGAAAGAAAACATTGCGCCACATTGATATGACATCATATTGCATAGACCCTAACAAAAATGGTCGTGTATGTGAGTATCTATAATTGTATTGTGTCAGAAAAATAGGCATGAATTACTTATCCAGTGAGTTTCCATGTCTTCCTAACAAATCAATCATTTCTGTTCCCCGCAAAAAGGAAGAATCCTTTTTTGGTAGTTTGGGATATAGGGTAATCCGACATAAAATTCTAACTAAGCGGTAAAGTGTTGCAAGATTTTTGAATGACGCAAAACTCTATCACAAGGTCACAACTAGGGATACGCAATTGAAATCTACTATTATTTTATTGTTCTTAGATCATAATAAAAGTTCACATGATTGACCATACATACAGAGTTGTTCCAGTTGTATAAGGAGCTAAATTTTCAAGTATGATTATTATCACCGCATATCAAATAAATAGATTAGCATCTCAATTCCACCGGATGAAAAAAAAAATCTTTAAAAAACAATGAACACAAACGTTCATATACAAGTAAATTTTATTGAAGGGTATTGTTAGTGCACTAGATTAAAAGAGGTAAATGATCTGAATAAGTAGGTTTTAGCCTCAAATTGTATTCACATAAGGCGCAACTATTTTTCATATGAAATGTTAGAAGTGTACATAGTACTACAGTTGCTTACTAGAACTCTGGAATTGGTATTTTTCACAGAAGAGCATGTGCTCCAGTTTGTCCCTGGAGTGCTGCCAACCTGTTCCAAATACAGGAATAACAAAAGTGCACAAGACCCAAATAGCTACTCAGAAACTCGGCAGCTTGATTACCAGTTCCGTTTGCTATCAACTAACCCTTATAGTATTAGTATTACCTGATGGAGCACTGTGGAATGGCATGCATTCCCCATGACGGCTATGTTGGAGAAGATCTTGTTCTTTTAACAAGACCCCGCTGCATGCCCGGATTATGGCAACCCAAATTGTATAGTGGAAGAGGAAAAAAAAACAATACGTTCATTTACAATGAATTTCATTCCATAGTTTTTTAAAGCTCATTGTACACTATTCTTCCCTCTCTCTCTAGCATTTGTTGTTTTGTGCGTGGCTAGCTAGACAACGATTGCAAGCTACCCCAAACGTATATCCATCCATCTGTGCAAACTCCCTTAAAAAGTCCTTAATTTATTGAGACGCCAGCCAGCCAGCCATGCATCTTCCTTCTCCCTCCCTCCCTCGCTCGCTCCCTCATCATCTTCCTCCTGTCCTTAGCTGCGGCCCTGCAAGGACAATTAAGGCACAAACTCCAGAAGTACTTACCAACTCCAGCTCTCCCCCCTCTCACTCCCTCTCTCTTCTCCCCCATATAATCCCAAAGAAAGCTGCTGAAACCTAAAGCCGGTGGAAAGCTGCCTGCCTCCTCCCTCTCCCTCTCTCCTCTCGTCTCATCTCTCTCTCCTCCTTTGGTGTTGTCTCTGTAGCAGCTCACAAAAGCCAACTCCAAGACCCTTTCTTCCCTCCTCCCCCCTCCCTCCCTCCCTCCCTCCTTTCCACCTTTAATTCCTTCCAAACGCTCGCTGTTGTTGTAGATCATTAGCCCCCTTGGGAACCCATTACCACTCCCCCACATCTGGTTCATCTCTTCTCCCTCCCTATATAGGCAGCCCAACGCATTCCGTTTCCATCGTGTAGATAGACTCTCTTGATCAGGCGAGCTAGCTAGAGAGGGAAAGGAGGAGTTTTTCCTCTTTCTTCTTCCAAGCGAGTTGCTGGCAGGGAAGCCATGTTGGGTTCTTGCGCGCCGATGGCTGGGCCGCCTACGGACGAGGAGACGGCGGAGCCTCCGTTCGGGTCGTCGTTGCAGATCGCCACCGGCTCCCCCGCGACCAAGAGGAAACGCCGGCCGGCCGGGACACCAGGTACGCAGCGTACACCATTGCATCTAGCTAATTGCATGGTAGTCCGGCAATGGTGGAGCGGAAATACTACTAGGAGCACTAACAGTTAGGGATGTTGCATGCGGCGGCAGACCCGGACGCGGAGGTGGTGTCGCTGTCGCCGCGGACGCTGCTGGAGTCGGACCGGTACGTGTGCGAGATCTGCAACCAGGGGTTCCAGCGCGACCAGAACCTGCAGATGCACCGGCGGCGGCACAAGGTGCCGTGGAAGCTGCTGAAGCGGGAGGCCGGCGAGGCGGCGCGGAAGCGGGTGTTCGTGTGCCCGGAGCCGAGCTGCCTCCACCACGACCCCTCCCACGCCCTGGGCGACCTGGTCGGCATCAAGAAGCACTTCCGCCGCAAGCACAGCGGCCACCGCCAGTGGGCCTGCAGCCGCTGCTCCAAGGCCTACGCCGTCCACTCCGACTACAAGGCCCACCTCAAGACCTGCGGCACCCGCGGCCACTCCTGCGACTGCGGCCGCGTCTTCTCCCGGTAAGCAATCAACCTCTCTCTCTTCTTCCCTACCACCCCTCAAACCCATCCAACGCCATTTTCTTTCTTCACAACAAGCAAGCAAGCTGGAGCAGTTCCCGGCCGGCTCGATCCGATTCAACGCGGGACAGAAAGGCGGATGTATTTCCTTCCCCCCTTTCTTTCTTTCTCGAAAGGATTTCTTTGTTCTCTGCAGCACGGCACACGGCTGGGGCTCACTTCTCCTTCCTTTTCTCTTTCTTTATCGGAGGGTGCGGATCAGGGCACAATTTCCGAGGGGAGCGCAGAGCAGCCCCTTTCCCTGTGTCTGCGTGCGCACACCTCCGTTGGTTTCTTGCTTGCTCGCTCGCGCATTTGTTTCTGCGTCCGTCGTCGGACGCGAGAGCGAGCGCTGCAACAGCGGCAGGCAGCAGCTCCTCCCATTTAATCTGCGCACGCTAGCCTAGCCTACCTAGCCCGCCCGGGGCCAAAATCTCATACTCGCACTGCTGCTACCTGACAATTGCTGCCTACGATCGATCCATGCCGCCCTGGATCGCAATATAATATAATAATACTACTCACAAGTCATGGCACTGGGGGCCGTTTGCGTTCTCTTCCATGTAGAGTAGATCCAACCTTTGGACCCGCGGCCGGGCAGCAACATAAATTCCTTTCAGCACATGCAATAAAGTCTCTTTTCTCGCTCACTTCCTCGCTCGCTGTTGGTATCTTCAGTCTTACTAGGTCATGCTCCTCTTGACCATACGAGTACGTACTAGTGCTGTTGTGATTGATCGTCGATGTGAATATGTGATTATTGGTCGCCGGCCCTCTCTCTAACTAATCGGTGGGCGCGTCGAAATGTGGTGCAGGGTGGAGAGCTTCATAGAGCACCAGGACACGTGCACCGCCGGTTGCCCGCAGGCGGGGCCGGGCGTGGCAGCGCCCGTGTGTGGAGTGGCGGCCGCCCCGTCGTCGCAGCAGCAGGCGCCGCCGCCGGCGATATCGCTCTCTCGGTCCCGGACAGCGTCCAGCACCAGCCCGTCCAGCGACGTCGTCATCAGCGCAGTGACCTGGCCCGGCGCCGCGGCAATGCGGAGCCCCAACGCCGCCGCGTTCCACCGGTTCGAACAGCAGGTGCCGTTGCCGCGCACGCCGCAGCCCGATGGCCGTGGCGGTGGTGGGCACAACCTTGAGCTGCAGCTCATGCCGCCGTCCAGCAGTAGCACGGGTGGTGCGTCTGCGCCTCTGGGCGTGGCGCCGTCGTGGTACGCAGCGCCACAGTCACCGCCGGCGCCCATCTCGCAGGGAGACGACGCCGCCATGCAGCTGCAGCTTTCAATCGGCTTCTGCAGCGGCGACAGCCGTGGAAGGAGAGACGTGGGCGAGCCCAGCGGTGGCACCGCGGCCAGGACCATGCAGGAGGCACGGGAGGAGCTGCGGCAAGCGATGGCGGAGAAGGCCGCCGCGGACGAGGCACGCGCGCAGGCGAAGCGGCAGGGGGAGCTGGCCGAGCAGGAGCTGGCGAGCGCCAAGCGCATGCGGCACCAGGCGCAGGTGGAGCTGAGCCGCGCCCACGCGCTCCGCGAGCACGCCGTGCGGCAGGTCAACGCGACGCTGCTCCAGATCACCTGCTTCAGCTGCCGCCAGAAGTTCCGGGCGGTGAGGCCGTCCGCCGCCATGTCGTCGGAGGTGGCCTGCAGCTACGTGACCGAGGGCGGCGACGTCGAGGTCGACAACGTCGGCGAGACCCTCATCCTCGACGGCATGCGGCGGCGCCAACAACACGCCACAATGGACACTGTGTAGCTAAGCTAAGCCATCTTGGTCTACCTTTGAGTTGCTTTTTGTTTTCACCGGCGAGACGGCCGGCGGGGTTGGCCCACGGTGAGGCGTGGTGTAGTTAGATGCTGCCGGAGTGTTTTGGGTCTTCTGATCGATCGAGCTGCAGAAAAAAGCTAAGCACGGCTGGGCTAGCTAGCTAATTGTGACTTGCATGGAATCTTTCGCTTGTTTGCTTCCCGTTGGATTTTGCTGAAATGTCATTAGTGCAGCTGGGGAGAGTTCATGATGCCACTCGTAAAGGTCAGGAGATGAAGATGCCACCTTTATTGTGACAAGCTGTTGCATGCAACTGGAAATATTTAACCAACTCAGATACAGAAATGCTAGTGGTACACTATTTTTCTCGGACAAACTTTTTCAGTCAAGTAACACTGATCGTTGTTTTTCCTTTAACTTGGACCATTTTACCGAATTGCAAACGTCGACACGATTACACATCCGAACACGCGCCTGTAATCGCCCACATATCGACACACAAGCCTACATCTGACGAAGACAAATCCACAAATATCGTGACTTTTCATTATACTAAACGTGTACATGTGGGTGTAAGTGTGAGCACTAAATCAAAATGGACCGCAATTCACCTCGAAAGTTATGGTACTCACCAAACCATTGTGCTTGTTGCTCACAGTTGATGTGGATGAATGCTTCAGATCAGATTTCATTCTATTCGTGCCCTAGTAACATAACAAGCATTAAGCACAGCAAAGTTGTATCAATAAATAGATTAAGAACAATAGTCGCACCATTAATCAAACCCTATCATAATAGCACTATATACAAGGATGGCATCACCAAATTCCAATCCATCTCAAGTGTGTGCAACTGATTACTCACACATGAATGGGGGAAGTATGGCGATTGTAAAGGAGAAGGGTTTGGTAATGCAGATGACAACGGTGCCCCAGCTGAGTCCTTTTAGGCGGGCTTGCTGTGCTGATGCCCCCTACCGAAACCTCTTTCCCCCTGTTGCTTTGTGTGTTCCTATGTCGTTGTGTGATCTGTCGTGTCGTTTCGATGAGACTTATGTGTCATGTTTGATGCTATATATAAAGTGAGACGAGAGCCTTTTTCGGTATGATGACGGTTCCTCCCAAGGGAGTAGTATTATAATACTGTAAATGACCTCCTTGTGCCCCAAACGATTATAGTGAGGTTACCAATCTTGAATTGCTTGTTGAAACAAGTAATAAATTTATAATTTGGTATGACGTATTTTTGAACTTTTTGAATAAGTACTATCTGAGATTAAATGTGCAAGTAAATGAGGTTTGGAGGCCATCTCATGAAGGAAGTTGGACTGGAGTTCATAGGTTCACTAGTACCATCTCTCATGAAAGCGATCAGGCATAATATAAGCATGTGCATGCGAAATTGAGCAATCAAACATAATCCAGTAAAACTTGCTGACTTTAGACCCATTAGTCTCTACAATGTCAAATATATACAAGGAGGTTGTTAAGTGCTTGGTGAACCGGTTTAGACCACTATTGGATGAAATTATTTCGCCGGCTCAGAGTACTTTTGTGCCAGGCCGGATGATCATT
Source organism: Aegilops bicornis (assembly GCA_021605145.1). Classification (NCBI taxonomy): domain Eukaryota; kingdom Viridiplantae; phylum Streptophyta; class Magnoliopsida; order Poales; family Poaceae; genus Aegilops; species Aegilops bicornis. The sequence continues at coordinate 500,760,746 of CM038673.1, forward strand.
GACAACACTCATTTTGTCTCCTAAGTGCATCTACCATATTCAGCAAGAAAAGAATCTAGAGAGGAGTTTTTGTGCACATAAACTTGATCTTTCAAAAGCATATGACCAGGTTGACTCGATATACTTGAAGCAAATAATGCAAAAGGTGGGTTTTGCTTGCGGGTGTGTGGACTGGATTATGACGTGGGTTACCTCGGTGAGATATTCAGATAAATTCAATGGAACCCTCCTGGACTCATTTGCACCGATGCGTGGGCTTTGGCAAGGTGACCGCCTCCCCCTATTTTTGTTCCTGTTGGTTGTTGATGGTCTATCTGCATTGTTGAAGTATGGTGTGGAACAGAGGAGATTCCACCCCTGTAAATATGCAAGTGTGTGTCGGGCCTCTCACACTTTGTTGTTTGTGGATGACACATTCTTGTTCTTCAAGGCAGATAATAACAAAGCTATGGAGGTTCGAAAAGTTTTAGGGACCTATGAGGATGCAAATGACCAACTTATAAACTTTGCTAAATGTAGCATCATGTTTGTGGAATCATGTACGATGGCACATCAGACTGAGGTGTGCTCAGTATTGCACATCCAGCGCAACACATATGAGGAAAAGTACCTAGGCCTCACTTTCCTGAGGGTCAAATGTCAAAGGACCAATGCCATAGCCTTCTTGCCAGTTTTACCAAGAGAATTGTGCAATGGAGACACCTTGTCCCAAGTGGGCAAGGAGGTAGTGATCAAGGCAGTCGGTCAAACCATTCTGATGTACATGATGGGAGTTTTTAAGCTACCTATGTTTGTGTGCGATGACTTGAGTCGGATGGTTCAAAACTTTTGGTAGGTCTCCTCTCCAGGCCGACAGAAAACAAACTGGAAGTCTCGGTGAAAGTGCTAGTTATCGACTAGAGGGGGGTGAATAGGCGATTTTTTTGATTGTCTTCTAAACAGGCAATGTCTTCGAAGCCGCAAAATCAAACAGTAACTCAACAAGATATAGCGGAAGATAATCTGCACTAGGCATGCTGACATGTCAGCACAATTGAAGTGAGAAGTGTAGACAGACAACAAACTAGGTAGCACATAATAGTAGATGAAGTTAATGTGAAGATAAAGATGTAATCAGAGAGAATGTGTTCACACAATGTCTTCAAACAGAACGAGCAAGCAAAGGCTTCATGAAACTAACAGTAAGTAAAGAAGTGAACTAATAGAACCAGTTGCTCGGTGAAGACATGTGATTTGTGTGACCAGTTCTAGCTGTTGTGACAGTTGTACGTCTGGTTAGGGAGGCTGAGATTGAACTCAAAAGATCTAGTCTTCACCTTATTCCCCTCGAGCTAAGTTCACTATAGACCTCGCCCAATCACATAGGTAAGTCTTACATGTAGACTTTCAAACCTTCACAGACTTCGTTCACCGACAGTCCACAATGACTCTTGGATGCTTAGAAGGCGACGCCTAACAGTATGGAAGATCACAGTCTTCAAGTGTAACAAGTCTCCGGTTCACGCGGAACAGAAACGCTTCCGTGATGCTCAATCACTTTGGGCTCTGGGTGTTTGGGTTTTTCCTTGCAGGAATTCTCTCTCAAAGGCTTCGGATATGGGTTGCTCTCAAACGACAAAATTCGTGCAATAACTCGGAGTAGCCGCCAACTTATGCTGGAAGGGGTGGGCTATTTATAGCCTGGAGGCAACCCGACATGATATGACCAAAATGACTGTCGGTGTCAAAACCGGCGGATCTCGGGTAGGGGGTCCCGAACTGTGCGTCTAGGCGGATGGTAATAGGAGACAAGGGACACGATGTTTTTACCCAAGTTCGGGCCCTCTCGATGGAGGTAAAACCCTACTCCTGCTTGATTAATATTGATGATATGGGTAGTACAAGATTAGATCTACCATGAGATCAGAGAGGCTAAAACCCTAGAATCTAGCCTATGGTATGATTGTTGTTCGTCCTACGGACTAAAACCCTCCGGTTTATATAGACACCAGAGAGGGTTAGGGTTACATAGAGTCGGTTACAAATGGGAGGAGATCTACATATCCGTATCGCCAAGCTTGCCTTCCACGCCAAGGAAAGTCCCATCCGGACACGGGACGAAGTCTTCAATCTTGTATCTTCATAGTCCAGGAGTCCGACCAAAGGTTATAGTCGGGCCATCCGGACACCCCCTAATCCAGGACTCCCTCAGTAGCCCCTGAACCAGGCTTTAATGACGACGAGTCCGGCGCACAAATTGTCTTCGGCATTGCAAGGTGGGTTCCTCCTCCGAATACTTCATAGAAGATTTTGAACACAAGGATAGTGTCCGGCTCTGCAAAATAAGTTCCACATACCACCGTAGAGAGAATAATATTTACACAAATCCAATCTGTGGCGTATTCCCAGCGTGATATCACACCACAGCCAAGCCTTTATTGAATCATTTTCTTGTCCCCACGTCAACAAGACTTAGCGAGGCAGTTTCCTTGGCACGTCGTGTCGAAGCAGAGATCGTGTCCCCTTATTCCGGGATTCTCATCAATACGGGCGTGGGTAACCCAACCGTGCCATTAATTACGACGCTTGGGAGATAAGCGAGTTTTACCAGTCAGGTGGGGGCCCAAAGTTTCGTCCGCCCATATAAGGGATAAGGATCCACCTTTCTCATCTACGCCTTCTTCCTCCTTTGCTTATCCATTTTCACAAGACTCGAGCTCCAAATACCAAGTCCGCACATCCCACCTCAACCTTCTCCAAAGCAATGTCCGGAGCGGGAGGCAAGTGGATGGCCTCCTCCGTCACGGAGGGACACATCAAGAAGCTGAGGAAAGCCGGATACTTGTCCAATGACATCGCGCACCGGCTCCCCGACAAGGGGCAGCTCATCCCCACCCCGAGGCCCCATGAGAGGGTGGTGTTCCTCACCCATTTCCTCCGCGGACTAGGTTTCCCACTTCACCCATTTGTCCAGTGACTCATGTTCTACTACGGCTTGGATTTCCACGATCTGGCCCCGAACTTCATCCTCAACATCTCGACGTTCATTGTCGTGTGCGAGGCCTTCCTCCGCATCCAGCCCCACTTCGGCTTATGGCTGAAGACCTTCAACGTCAAACCGAAGGTAGTGGGCGGCCGCCAAGCGGAGTGCGGAGGCGCCATGGTGGGCAAGATGCCCAACGTTACATGGCTTGAGGGCTCCTTTGTTGAGACCATAAAGGGGTGGCAATCGGGGTGGTTCTACATCACCGAGCCGCGTGATCGTGAATGGGCAGCGGCCCCCGAATTCCGATCTGGCAACCCCACATGGCTCACCTCCTGGAAAGAGACGGGCCTGTCGTGGGGTAATTCGGAGGAGCTGACCGGACTCCAAACCTGCATCCAAAACCTGGTGAGCAAGAAGCTCAAACTCGTCAACGTAGTCCAGGTCATGCTCATCCGCCGGATCCTCCCGTGCCAACAACGGGCTTTCAGTTTGTGGGAGTTTGATCCGGCACAACACCGAACCCTGAGTAGGATCTTCGACACTACGTACGAAGACGCCTGAAAGGTGCTGTTCAAGGGTGCCGAGGCTCCCGCATCCGCTACCGAGGATCGTGGATTCAGCACGCAGCATCAAGCCAACGCGGTAAGCTATTTTACCCTTTACGGGTTACTTGTTTTCCATAGTTTGATTATATGCGGGATCTAAACTCCCTTACCTTTGACAGGATTGGCAGAAGACGTCCGGGCAGATTGATTTGTCCGGCTCCCTTGCCCGAAGACCAGCCGGACGCCCGCTTGCAGCGAGCTGGTTCCGCACCTTACGTGGTGCCGGAGAAGAAGGCCACGGAACTCGAAGAGTTCGGCGCTACCGGTGGTGTCGGATTTCGATGACTCCGAGGCGCACTCCTCCCACGAAGACGAGGAGGAGGAAGAAGAGGCCTCTCCCCCTCCAGCGGGGGGAGGAACGAAAAGGAAGGCCGCCCCAACCGGGGGGGGGGGCGGAGGGTCCAAGAAGGGGAGGACCCGTCCTCCGGACTACTCCACCAACGCCGACGACGGCGAAGAGGAGTGGCCATCCAGGGCCAAGCCCCTGGCAAAATCGTAAGTATCCGGATACCAGAATAACTCATGGCGTTCCTTTGTTGCACAGTATCTTCTGATGCCGAATATAATCATGCAGTCCGCCCAAGGCCGGGCTCGATGCTTCGTCGAGCGGCTCCCTGGGTTTGTCGGATGTGAATAGCACTTCACTTCCAGCCGCCTCCTCTCCTCGTGCTGCGGATGATGCCGAGGTGGAGTCCCAAAAAGGGTCCAAGCCAGGAGGAGGTGGTCCTGGAGGCGCCGCAAGGCGACCTCCCGGACTCCAGGCGCAAAGGGGACAAAACCCCCAAGGGCTCCAAGTACGGCCCTAGGCCGAACACCGCACCGGAACCTTCAGTGGTTCCGGAGTCCGGCAGGTGCCCCCCTACTAAGAAGGGCAAGCCTACGATGCCGGTGACCTTCATCCAACTGGAGGCACCGGATAATCTGCTGGAGGTGCTTAACGGCGCCTCCATCAACGAGGAGCACCGCACTATTATGAGTGTGGTGATCCAGAAGGTTCAGTCCGCCAAGAGCGGGCTGACTGAAGCTTTAATGACCTTCTAACAGGCTTTGAGGTATGTATTTAAGATATGTAAAAATATTACCGCATAGGCGGTAGCCTGATGCTCGGTTTGGTGTTCGGAAAGAAAAACCGAATCGAGGATCTAAAAGATATCTGCAAGAGTCTAACATAAGTATGTCAATATGGGAATGCAGGTTGTGCTGCTGACCTCTGCCTTGACCGATCATGGAGGTCGATCCATTGAATCGAGCCTCGGCGGTCCGAGAAACGAGCTTCGGCCTTGCCAAGAAGCAGCTCGAAGACAAGGAAGGTAAGTAATACGTTATGTAAGTATATAAAAAGATGTGGTTGCAAAAAATGACAGGACCAACGTGAGTATTACAGGGGCCACGACCGAGGTGGCGACCCTGAAGGAAGCGCTGTCCAAGGCCGAAGACAAGGCGGTCGTGGAGCGCACCGAGCGAGAGAAGCAGGAGGCGCGGGTGGCGGAGGTGCAGCAAGAGCTCCAGGCTCTTGTGGAAAAACACGAGAGTTTGGAGCTTGACTCAAAGACTCGAGAATCCGAGCTCGCCTCGGCCCTTGAGAGCGCCAAATCTGCCAAGCCGAAGCCCAAAAAGACCTCCAGGAAATTGAGGCGATGAAGAAGATAGCGGCGGGTAAGGCATTCTTTATGCAAAGCAAGCACGTGAAAGTGAATTACTTGTTACTTACCCGAGTCCAGAGCTCTCCAGGAGCGTTCGTAGATCTTCCCCGGAGTGTGTCTGACGCTGCCGCATTCTATCGAGCCGAAGAGGGGAGCTCGACGGAGAAGGTGTTCTGGTCTCAAGATATCGAGGCGGACACCCGGCAGTTTGAGCGACCAGTCAAGCGGTGGTCGAGCTCCATAAGGTGGCCGAACAGGCCATGAAGGGTCTCATAGTCCGGCTGTGGCACGGGAAGCCATGCACAGGAGCTACTTGGTGGTGAGCCGGCTGGTGGATGCCTGTCGATGGCTTGAAGTCATCAAGCGCTCCGTATGCATCGAAGGTGCTTGTAGGGCCCTTGCCTGTGCTAAAGTGCGCCGGGGCAGGATGGACGCTAAGAAGCTTGTGACGGACGGACCACCGCCGGGCAAGGAGCATCGCAAGCCCGAGATGTATTATGAGGGCGTCCTGAAGGGTGCCCACCTTATAGCAGATGAATGCTCCAAAGATGTAATTTTTGAGTAAACTTGCATTTCTGATCCTGTACGCTGAAAACTTGTTCATATGCGCTAAGCAACGCTTTTGAATTTAAAATATTACCTTACAGGCGGCCGTATATTAAATTTGAGAGATGGCGAGTAAATTTCTTACGCTATCTATGTCATGTGTCTTTGGGGTGTTCGGGATAAACTTGAGCGCTCTTTTTCCCATTCTTGGGTCCTTCGAGGGAGGCGCTCAACACAACGAACAAGGCAATTTGACTATAATGCTTGAACACTCTCACGTAGCCATAGAATTCTATAATTTAAATTTCGGCGAAGCCCCTAGTATTCGGAAGACCGAGTTCGGGGCGCTATCCACGCCTAGGCCGGACAAAGCCGACTCCTCGCTCTAAGCGGCATAAGTCTTTAGGGACTCGAAAACTTCTCGAACAGCGACCAGCTCTCGCCCTATCATGACGGTCAGTTTTAGCTTTCTCCACTGAGGTGCTTAGCCCAGCTCAACCGGGACACAATCGCAGTGGTTCTCCCAGCGCTACCTTAGCCGATATAACGGAACGTAAGGTACCAAAACATGGGAGCCGAGCAAACCCAACTATTGACCCAAGACATGATTCAGAGCCGATGCATATAATGCTATAAGTTCGGGGTGCCGCACTTGTGAAAGTGTTCGGACTTATCACACCGTATGTTGGGGTACTTAAGTCTCTGGTGTATTTGGCCGTACCAAAGTGTACGGGTGCAACATGTCATTAATGAACATATATAGATAAAAAAGGGAATGCAATAATAGACAAAAGCTATGTATTGTTTATTCGAAAAGGCTGCGGTAAAAGCAGGACGATACAAATAGTGCGATAAGCAAGAGATGGGACTATTTGGCATGTCCCCCTCCAGGGGCGAGCTGCGGGATGATATGTGAAACAAGTATCTTTGCTCGTTATAGAGACCACCGGACACTCGACGTAGCTTTACGCCTCCGGCTGTTGCATCGTGTGTTCGGTGATTATCTTGCGGACAGGCCTTCCGTAGAGTGGAGTCCTGAAAGTAAGAAAAAGAATGACAAAATCGGGAGCCCCTAGTGCGGTTGAGCCGCATTTTGGGCATGCCGTGGTTGTGCCCCTCCCCCTATGCCCATGGTATTTCCAAAGCGTAGTTATGTACGCCAGTAATCGGTTTCGCAATTTCGCGAGGGCTGGGGTTGGGGCCGCATTGCTACGCTTGCTCGGAACGTGCCAGGCGGTCTTGTTGTAGGTTACTCCGGGCGCGCTTGACGGTGTCCGGACGTTTAATAGCCGGACTGGAGAATTGCCTTGAGAGGCTGCTTTGTACTTCCACCGCGAGGGCAGCTGTATGCTCCTCCGTTCGGAGAGAGCGTTCAGTGTTTCCATTGACCGTAATGACTCCTCGAGGGCCTGGCATCTTGAGCTTGAGGTATGCATAGTGCAGCACCGCATTGAACTTTGCAAATGCGGTTCGTCCGAGCAGTGCGTGATAGCCACTGCGGAACGGGACTATGTCGAAGATTAACTCCTCGCTTCGGAAATTATCCGGGGATCCGAAGACCACCTCAAGTGTAACCGAGCCTGCATAGTTGGCCTTCAGACCTGGTATGACGCCATTAAAGGTCGTCTTTGTGGGTTTAATCCTTGAGGGATCTATATGCCCATTTTTCGTGACCGTATCCCGATAAAGCGGTATAGGCTCTTTGCCGCCGTCCATAAGGACTCTAGTGAGGTGAAATCCGTCAATGATTGGGTCTAGAACCAATGCGGCGAATCCGCCATGGCGGATGCTAGTGAGGTGGTCCCTTCGATCAAAAGTGATCGGGCATGAGGACCATGGGTTGAACTTTGGGGCGACTGGCTCCAACGCATATACGTCCCTGAGTGCACGCTTCCGCTCCCTTTTGGGGATGTGGGTGTTGGGTAACGTAGCAGAAATTCAAAAAATTTCTATGCATCACCAAGATCAATCTATGGAGTAAACTAGCAACGAGGGAAAGGGGAGTGCATCTACACACCCTTGTAGATTGCTAAGCGGAAGCGTTACAAGAACGCGGATGAAGGAGTCGTACTCGTAGCGATTCAGATCGCGGTTGTTTCCGATCTAAGCACCGAACAATGGTGCCTCCGTGTTCAACACACGTATAGCCCGGGGACGTCTCCTCCTTCTTGATCCAGCAAGGGGAGAGGAGAAGTTGAGGGAGAACTCCGACAGCACGACGGCATGGTGGTGATGGAGCTCGTGGTTCTCCGGCAGGGCTTCGCCAAGCACTACGGAGGAGGAGGAGGTGTTGGAGGAGGGAGAGGGCTGCGCCAGGGGAAGGGTGCGGCTGCCCTCTCTCTCTCTCTCACTATATATAGGGGGAAGGGAGGAGGGGGAGGCGCCCTAGGGTTCCCTAGGGGAGGGGCGGCAGCCATAGGGGAAACCCTAGATGGGTTTTGGCGCCCCCACCCCCTAGGAAACTTGCCCCCAAAGCCGGGAGGGGTGGCTGCCCTAGGGGTGGCGCCCCACCTCTCCAGTTACGTGAGATGGGGTGGGAGGGCGCTCAGCCCCTTAGTGGGCTGATGTGCCCTCTCCCTTGGCCCATAAGGCCCCCAAAGCTTGCCGGGCCTCCAAACCCCTTTCGGACACGCTGGTCATCACCGGTACCCCGGAACAATTTCGGACTCCAATACCCTTCGTCCAATATACCGATCTTCACCTCCGGACCATTCCGGATCTCCTCGTCATGTCCGGGATCTCATCCGGGACTCCGAACAACCTTCGATAACCACATACTATTTCCCATAACAACTCTAGCATCACCGAACCTTAAGTGTGTAGACCCTACGGGTTCGGGAACCATGCAGACATGACTGAGACGTTCTCCGGTCAATAACCAACAGCGGGATCTGGATACCCATGTTAGCTCCCACATGTTCCACGATGATCTCATCGGATGAACCACGATGTCAAGGATTCAAGCAATCCCGTATGCAATTCCCTTTGTCTAGCGGTATTGTACTTGCCCGAGATTCGATCGTCGGTATGCCGATACCTTGTTCAATCTCGTATCGGCAAGTCTCTTTACTCGTTCCGTAACACATCATCCCGTGATGAACCCCTTGGTCACATTGTGCACATTATGATGATGTCCTACCGAGTGGGCCCAGAGATACCTCTGCGTCACACGGAGTGACAAATCGCAGCCTCGATTCATGCCAACCCAACAGACACTTTCGGAGATACCCGTAGTGCACCTTTATAGCCACCCAGTTACGTTGTGACGTTTGGTACACCCAAAGCATTCCTACGGTATCCGAGAGTTGCACAATCTCATGGTCTAAGGAAATGATACTTAACATTAGAAAAGCTTTAGCATACGAACTACACGATATTTGTGCTAGGCTTAGGATTGGGTCTTGTCCATCACATCATTCTCCTAATGATGTGATCCCGTTATCAACGACATCCAATGTCCATGGTCAGGAAACCGTAACCATCTATTGATCAACGAGCTAGTCAACTAGAGGCTTACTAGGGACATGGTGTTGTCTATGTACCCACACATGTATCTGAGTTTCCTATCAATACAATTATAGCATGGATAATAAACGATTATCATGAACAAGGAAATATAATAATAATAACTAATTTATTATTGCCTCTAGGGCATATTTCCAACAGTCTCCCACTTGCACTAGAGTCAATAATCTAGTTCACATCGCCATGTGATTAACACTCACAGGTCAGATTGCCATGTGACTAACATCCAAAGAGTTTACTAGTGTCACTATACTAGTTCACATCATCATGTGATTAAGACTCAATGAGTTCTGGGGTTTGATCATGTTTTGCTTGTGAGAGAGGTTTTAGTCAATGGGTCTGCAACATTCAGATCCGTATGCACTTCATAAATCTCTAGGTCATATTGTAAATGCTGCTTCCACGCTCCACTTGAAGCTATTCCAAATGGTCGCTCCACTATACGTATCCGGTTTGCTACTCTGAGTCACTCGGATAGGTGTTAAAGCTTGCATCGACGTAACCCTTTACACCGAACTCTTTATCACCTCCATAATCGAGAAACATGTCCTTATTTACTCCAAGGACAATTTTGACCATTGTCCAATGATCCATTCTTGGATCATTCTTGTACCCTTGGTGACTCATGGCAAGGCACACTTCTGTGCGGTACACAAGATAACATACTATAGAGCCTACGTGCGAAGCATAGGGGCGACCTTTGTCCTTTCTCTCTCTTCCGCCGTGGTCGAGCTTTAACTCTTAACTTCATACCTTACAACTCAGGCAAGAACTCCTTCTTTGACTGATCCATCTTGAACACCTTCAAGATCATGTCAAGGTATGTGCTCATTTGAAAGTACCATTTAGCGGTTTTTGATCTTATCCTCATAAATCTTGATGCTCAATGTTCAAGCAGCTTAATCCAGGTTTTCTATTGAAAAACACTTTTCAAATAACCCTATATGCTTTCCAGAAATTCTACATCATTTACGATCAACAATATGTCAACAACATATACTCATCAGAAATTCTATAGTGCTCCCACTCACTTCTTTGGAAATACAAGTTTCTCATAAACTTTGTATAAACCCAAAATCTTTGATCATCTCATCAAAGCGTACATTCCAACTCCGAGATGCTTACTCCGGTCCTTAGAAGGATTGCTGGAGCTTTGCATACTTGTTAGCGTCTTTCGAGATTGTCAAAACCTTTTTGGTTGTATCACATACAACCTTTCCTCAAGAAAATTGTCGAGGAAACAATGTTTTGACATCCTATCTGCAAGATTTCATAAATAATGCAGTAACTGCTAATCCAATTCCAAAAGACTCTTAGCATCGCTATGAGTGAGAAAGCCTCACCGTAATCAACTCCTTGAATCTTGTCGGAAAACATCTTAACAACAAGTCGAGCTTTCTTAATGGTGATACTTACCATCATTATGCATCTTCCTTTTAAAATCCATCTGGACCAAATAGCCTTACGACCATCAAGCAGTTCTTCCAAAGTCTACACTTTGTTTTCATACATGGATCCTCTCTCGGATTTTATGGCCTCGAGCCATTTGTCGGAATCCGGGCCCACCATCGCTTCTCCATAGCTCGTAGATTCATTGTTGTCTAGCAACATGACCTTCAAGACATGATTCTGTACCACTCTCAAGTAGTACGCATCCTTGTCACCCTACGAGGTTCGGTAGTGACTTGATCTGAAGTTTCATGATCACCATCATCAACTTCCACTTCAATTGATGTAGGTGCCATAGGAACAACTTCCTGTGCCCTGCTACATACTGGTTGAAGTGATGGTTCAATAACCTCATCAAGTCTCGACCATCCTCCCACTTAATTCTTTCGAGAGAAACTTTTTCTCGAGAAAGGACGCGTTTCTAGAAACAATCACTTTTGCTTCTGGGTCTGAAATAGGAGGTATACCCAACTGTTTTTGGGTGTCCTATGAAGATGCATTTATCCGCTTTGGGTTCGAGCTTATCAACCTGAAACTTTTTCACATAAGCGTCGCAGCCCCAAGCTTTCAAGAAACGATAGCTTAGGTTTCTCCAAACCATAGTTCATACGGTGTCATCTCAACGGAATTACGTGGTGCCCTATTTAAAGTGAGTGCGGTTGTCTCTAATGCCTAACCCATGAACGATAGTGGTAATTCGATAAGAGACATCATGGTACGCACCATATCCAGTAGGGTGCAGCTATGATGTTCGGACACACCATCACACTATGGTGTTCCAGGCGGTATTAATTGTGAAACAATTTCCACAGTATCTTAATTACGTGCCAAAACTCGTAACTCAGATATTCATCTCTATGATCATATCATAGACATTCTATCCTCTTGTCATGAAGATCTTCAACTTCACTCTGAAATTACTTGAACCATTCAATAATTCAGACTTGTGTTTCATCAAGTAAATATACTCTGTATCTACTCAAATCATCTGTGAAGTAAGAACATAACGATATCCACTGCGTGCCTCATCACTCATTGGACTGCACACATCAAAATGTATTACTTCCAACAAGTTGCTTTCTTGTTCCATTTCACTGAAAACGAGGCTTTCAATCATCTTGCCCATATGGTATGATTTGCTTGTCTCAAGTGACTCATAATCAAGTGAGTCCAAACGGTCCATTTGCATGGTTTTTCTTCATGCATATACACCAATAGACATGGTTCGCATGTCTCAAACTTTTCAAAAACGAGTGAGTCCAAAGATCCATCAACATGGAGCTTCTTCATACGCTTTATACCAATATGACTTACATGGCGATTGCCACAAGTAGGTGGTACTATCATTACTATCTTATATCTTTTGGCATGAACATGTGTATCACTACGATCGAGATTTAATAAACCATTCATTTTAGGTGCAAGACCATTGAAGGTATTATTCAAATAACCAGAGTAACCATTATTCTCCTTAATGAATAACCGTATTGCGATAGACATAATCCAATCATGTCTATGCTCAACGCAAACACCAAATAACAATTATTTAGGTTTAACACCAATCATGTCTGAGCTCCTCGTCATGTCCGGGATCTCATCCGGGACTCCGAACAACCTTCGGTAACCAAATACTATTTCCCATAACAACTCTAGTGTCACCGAACCTTAAGTGTGTAGACCCTACTGGTTCGGGAACCATGCAGACATGACTGAGACGTTCTCCGGTCAATAACCAACAGCGGGATCTGGATACCCATGTTGGCTCCCACATGTTCCACGATGATCTCATCGGATGAACCACGATGTCAAGGATTCAAGCAATCCCGTATGCAATTCCCTTTGTCTAGCGGTATTGTACTTGCCCGAGATTCGATCGTCGGTATGCCGATACCTTGTTCAATCTCGTTACGGCAAGTCTCTTTACTCGCTCCGTAACACATCATCCCGTGATCAACCCCTTGGTCACATTGTGCACATTATGATGATGTCCTACCGAGTGGGCCCAGAGATACCTCTCCGTCACATGGAGTGACAAATCGATCTCGATTCGTGCCAACCCAACAGACACTTTCAGAGATACCCGTAGTGCACCTTTATAGCCACCCAGTTACGTTGTGACGTTTGGTACACCCAAAGCAATCCTACGGTATCCGGGAGTTGCACAATCTCACGGTCTAAGGAAATGATACTTAACATTAGAAAAGCTTTAGCATACGAACTACACGATCTTTGTGCTAGGCTTAGGATTGGGTCTTGTCCATCACATTATTCTCCTAATGATGTGATCCCGTTATCAATGACATCCAATGTCCATGGTCAGGAAACCGTAACCATCTATTGATCAACGAGCTAGTCAACTAGAGGCTTACTAGGGACATGGTGTTGTCTATGTACCCACACATGTATCTGAGTTTCCTATCAATACAATTTTAGCATGGATAATAAACGATTATCATGAACAAGGAAATATAATAATAATAACTAATTTATTATTGCCTCTAGGGCATATTTCCAACAGTGGGTTGTGTATATCATGTTCACCGTCCGCACTTGTGGGGGGAAGCCCTTCTGTCCCCTATTGTTCGGCGGCCGGGGCTCCTTCTCGTCATCGCTATGCAGCCCCCTGCCTTCTTGAACACCCAACAATCCCTGTTGGTGTGATTAGCTGGGTTTTCGGGGGTGCCGTGTATCTGGCACGAGCAATCGAGTATTCGGTCCAAACTAGACGGGCCCGGAGTATTTCTTTTAAATGGCTTTTTCCGCTGACCAGAGCCTCTGAATCCGGCATTAACTGTCGTATCCTCAGCATTGTCGCCGTTAATGCGGCGCTTGTTCTTGTTGCGACGCGACCTGCCATTGCTGTCCTTGGTATCCGAATTACCTGGGCTCTTGGTCATGTTATTACTACGAGCTAGCCAGCCGTCTTCTCCCGCGCAAAAGCTGGTCATGAGTGTTGTGAGGGCTGCGATGGATTTCGGCTTTTCCTGTCCTAGGTGCGGGGCAAGCCACTCGTCACGGATGTTATGTTTGAAGGCTGCAAGAGCCTGCGTGTCGAGACGGTCGACTATTTGATTTTTCTTGGTTAGGAACCGTGTCCAGAATTGTCCGGCCGATTCCTCCGGCTGCTGAATTATGTGGCTTAGGTCATCGGCGATACGGTGGTCGCACATAGGTGCCACGAAATTGTCGAGGAATGTGGCTTCCAGGTCCTCCCAACAACCAATTGATTCTGCTGGCAAGCTGTTAAGCCAATGCCGAGCTGGTCCTTTAAGGTTGAGTGGGAGGTATTTGATGGCATGTAGATCATCACCGCGGGCCATGTGGATATGAAGGAGATAATCCTCGATCCATACCGCAGGATCTGTTATGCCATCGTATGTTCCGATGTTTATGGGTTTGAAACCCTCGGGGATTTGATGATCCATTACTTCATCTGTGAAGCATAGTGGGTGTGCGGCGGCGCCTCTGTACTGGGCTATATCACGATGTAGCTCAAACGAGCTTTGTCTACTTTGTTCGGCCCGGCCGGATTTATCATATCCGGCATGACGGTTATCGTCACGTGTCGTGGGGCGCCCACGCGATCCATAGATCGATCTTGTTTGCCTTGCCATGTCCTCCAATATATCTCGCAGGTCTGGCGCATTTCCCCGTGACTTGGTATTCTTTGAGCGACGCTGGGGTGCGGCTTGAGTGGAGGGCCGAGAGGCCTCTCTGTCGCGGCCACGAGGTGGCCGGTCGGCCGCATCATGCGCTGGTGATGTAGGTCTAGGTGCTTCCTCCTCTAATCAGGGTAGCAGCCTGCATTTTGGGTAGCTCTTGGAGGGGCTTCAAGTTCGTACTCTTCGGCCGCAAGGACTTCAGTCCATCTGTCGGCTAGCAAGTCTTGGTCAGCTCTAAGTTGTTGCTGTTTTTTCTTGAGGCTGCTCGCCGTGGCCATAAGCCTGCGTTTGAAACGCTCTTGTTTGACGGGATCCTCAGGCATGACAAATTCGTCGTCGTCGAGGCTTGCCTCGTCTTCGGAGGTAGGCATGTGATTATCGTCCTCTACCTCTCTGTTTGCCGCTCTCTCATGAGGGCTGGTTTCTCCATCCTCCTGCGCTGAATCCTCTTTGGAGGGGTTATCTTGATCTTGTCAGGGTGTTATTGTCTCCCATGCCGGAATCACCGTTTTTGCTTTGGCAGGATTTAGAGCGGCGTCGCTGACGCCGGCGCTTAGGCTGCTTTTTGGAGGGGTCATCCTCCGTTGTTCCATCGCCGTTCCCTTTTTTTGGGGTGTCCACCATGTATATGTCATACGACGAGGTGGCCTTCGAGTGCCCTATAGGCGCTGGTTCTTGGTCGTCTCCTGCATCGGCGTCCATACCGTTGATGTCATCAGAGTCGAAGTCGAGCATGTCGGTTAAATCATCGACAGTGGCTACAAAGTGGGTGGTGGGTGGGCTTTGAATTTCTTCGTCATCCGCATCCCAACCTTGCTGACCATAGTCCGGCCAGGGCTCTCCTGATAAAGAGAGAGACTTTAGTGAATTCAGAATGTCGCGAAGGGCGAGTCTTTGAAAAGATGTTCGCGGCGGTGAACTCCATGATCGGCGCCCAATCGGATTCGATTGGCGGGCGCGGAAGGTTCGGAGTACGGAGGAGTCCGGCACCTTGAGTCACAAGCCGCAAGGACAAGGCTGGTGTTCGGCTCGATCACCATAGAGATTGCAGCCCCGAGGCGGTGTCCAGCCACCCGTCCTCGATTATGTGATCGGCTCCAGTGAGGTCGGAGCCGGACACGGTGCTGACCTCTAGGGCACTGTTCGACGGCAGAGCTAGATCATGCCCATCGTAACAATGCGGCGCGCTCGGCTGTGGCTCGAACCCGTCGAAGGTCAAGTCTCCGCGGACGTCAGCCGTGTAGTTTAAACTTCCAAATCTGACCTGATGCCAGGGGCGTAGCTTTCGATCTGCTCCAGATGGCCAAGCGAATTGGCCCGCAGTGCAAAGCCGCCGAATACGAAGATCTGTCTGGGGAGAAAAGTCTCACCCTGGACCGCGTCGTTGTTGATGATCGGAGGAGCCATCGGGCCTAAAGATGACGACACAGAGGAACTCTCAATGAAAGCACCAATGTCGGTGTCAAAACCGGCGGATCTCGGGTAGGGGGTCCCGAACTTTGCGTCTAGGCAGATGGTTACAGGAGACAAGGGACACGATGTTTTTACCCAGGTTCGGGCCCTCTCGATGGAGGTAAAACCCTACTCCTGCTTGATTAATATTGATGATATGGGTAGTACAAGAGTAGATCTACAACATGATCAGAGAGGCTAAAACCCTAGAAGCTAGCCTATGGTATGATTGTTGTTCGTCCTACGGACTAAAACCCTCCGGTTTATATAGACACCGGAGAGGGTTAGGGTTACATAGAGTCGGTTACAAATGGGAGGAGATCTACATATCCGTATCGCCAAGCTTGCCTTCCACGCCAAGGGAAGTCCCATGCGGACACGGGACGAAGTCTTCAATCTTGTATCTTCATAGTCCAGGAGTCCGGCCAAAGGTTATAGTCCGGCCATCCGGACACCCCCTAATCCAGGACTCCCTCAACGACCCTTGGCCAATGGCCAACCGACACATGTCCAACGATCGGATTTCAAACACATGCAACAGCTTGACTTTGGCTACAAGCAATGCTGACTCAACCAACTCTCG
Organism: Aegilops bicornis; assembly: GCA_021605145.1. Classification (NCBI taxonomy): domain Eukaryota; kingdom Viridiplantae; phylum Streptophyta; class Magnoliopsida; order Poales; family Poaceae; genus Aegilops; species Aegilops bicornis. The sequence goes on from CM038673.1 coordinate 500,777,176, forward strand.
AAGAGGTTTTCTCTCATTGTGTTCACTTGAAAACATATGAGATCACATCAGTTTCTGAATTTGTTTACCTCAACCCCACTTAAATGTACGGTGGTTTCTATGAATCAAAAGGAAGAAAATGAAACTACCAAAAGACTATGTGTAGGATCGAAAGTAGGTCTAGAGGGGGGGGGGGGGGTGATTAGACTACTTGACCAAATAAAAATCTATCCTTTTCCCAATTTTAAGTCTTGGCAGATTTTAACAACTTAGCACAAGTCAAGCAATCAACCTACACATGCAATTCTAAGAGTATAGCAGCGGAATGTAGAACATTGCATATTAAGGTAAAGGGAGGGGTTTGGAAGTGCAAACGCAATGTAGACACAGAGATTTTTGGCGTGGTTCCAATAGGTGGTGCTATCGTACATGCACGTTGGTGGAGACTTCAACACACGAAGGGTAATGGTTGCGCGAGTCCGCTAAGGGCTCCACTCGCAAAGGGTCCACAAAGAAGCAACCTTGTCTATCACACCATGGCCATTGCCCACGAGGACTTGCCTCACTTGGGTAGATCTTCACAAAGTAGGCGATCTCCTTTCCCTTACAAACTCCTTGGTTCAACTCCACAATCTTGACGGAGGCTCCCAAGTAACACCTAACCAATCTAGGAGACACCACTCTCTAAAAGGTAATAGATGGTGTGTTGATGATGAACTCCTTGCTCTTGTGCTTCAAATGATAGTCTCCCCAACACTCAACTCTCTCTCACATATTTGGCTATGGTGGAAAGATGATTTGAGTGGAAAGCAACTTGGGGAAGGCTAGAGATCAAGATTCTTGTGGTTGGACTGGAATGTCTTGGTCTCAATTCATGAGTAGGTGGTTCTCTCTTAGAAAATGTATGCTAGAAGTGTATGCACATTTTGATGGCTCTCTCACAGATGGAGAGGGTGGAGGGGTATATATAGCCTCCACACAAAATATAACCGTTACACACAAATGAGCCAACTTGGTCAGACCGATATATGAACTCGGTGCGATTCAGTTCAAAATGTGAACGTTAGAATTTTCGGTGGGACCGACATGATCAACTCGGTGGGACCAATGTGCTAGGGTTTGGGAAAACCTCATCTCAGTGTGATCGATTACGTGAACTCGGTGGGACCGACTTCAGTAATAGGTTAATAGAGAATTGGTCAGGCAAACTTGGTGGGACCGATCGCTCCTTTCGGTGATACCAAAACATTAGGAAAGGGAAACAGAGAGTTTGCACTGGGATCTCGGTGGGACCGACTGCTCATTTCGGTGAGACCTAAATGTTACGGAGGGAAACAGAGAGTTTGCAGTCCCATCTCGGTGAGACCGAACTGATTAGGGTTTCTGGCTATGGCTATGTCAAGTGAAATCGGTGGCGCCCGATGAATCAAATTGGTGGAGCCGAATTTGACTTTAGGTTTAGGAAATATTTGGATTTGAGAAGATGGTTGAGGGCTTTGGAGCATATCACTAAGAATTTTGAGCAAGTCGACCATTAAGCAACACCTCATCCCCTTTTAATAGTATTGGCTTTTCCTATGGACTCAATGTGATCTTGGATCACTAAAATAGAAATGAAGAGTCTTGAGCTTTTGCCAATATTTTGAGGGGTCCACATCTCTAGTCCATGCCATGCCAATCATTGAACTTCCTGAAATAGTCAACTTGAAAGGATATTAGTTCAATGAGCTATATGTTGTTATGAATTACCAAAACCAGCCAGGGATTAGTTGCACTTCCAATCTCCCCCTTTTTGGTAATTGATGACAACATATAGATCAAAGCTTCGACAAATGATAATAAGAATGAAATATATAGTTGCTCTGAGAGGTATGTGATAAGCAAGAGCTCCCCCTAAATTTGTGCATTATTTATGATTTGCTTTTGAATGTAAATGCACAATCGATTAGGATCATGCACTAGTACAACGAGGTGCTATACAAATGGTTTTTAACCCCTTTCCGCGATGGCATTTGGAACCGTCGCCTAGTGAGTGACGGTGATAGGGGGGTCCTTCCCACACGACCCAGAAACCATCGGGGATATGCCGTCCTGGCACACACGCTCGGCAAAATGAGGTCGTGTGCGACCGGTGAGCGCTCAAATACGTAAATACGAACAGTAGAACTAAAAAATACAGTTAGACATGCGAAATTGTTTCCGGTCGCAAGTACATCCCACACAGTCAGTCCCCGCTAAACGTTTTCGTTCATATGTACATCCCACACAGTCGCTCCAAGGAAAATATTTATGTTCATAGGTACATCACACACAATTTTCCTCGTTAAATTGTTTGTGATAGTGTTGCCAATGCACACGATAGTAAAAATGTTATCGTTTGCGTTATTGAATGCATCACACATGGTGCGTAGAAGAAACTGTGTGACAAAGGTTGTCCATCACATACAGTTTTTATGTGGTAAACGTTTCACTGCTAGGAAAAAGGCTATTAGTGGCGCACCAGTTTTTTCTATTAATGGCGCGCATAGGTGCGTCAATATTAACATGCCACTAGTAACAAATAGTAATGTCGCACCACATAGTGCGCCATTACTATGCCTATAAGTGCGCCATTACTATCTGACTTAGTAATGGCGCACCACATATAAGTGCGCCATTACATCAAAAAAATTCAATTTTTTTTCAGAATTTTTTTTTCACTTTTTTCCAGAATTTTTTTGTTTTTTCTTAATCTCGGGTCACTATGGCTTAATCTCAGGTCAATATGCTTAATCTCAAGTCAAATCTCACTCCGTGGTCAAACCTCCCGGAAGATCACCCATCCTCACACTTCTCGAGCCCGAGCACGCTTAACTTCGCAGTTCTATCCAACCCCAGCACCAGCTCACTTAACATGCACTTGTTGATATATCTATCATATAAATCCTATTAAACCTTGTTGATGTCTAGGACTTTGTTCATGTTCATGAGTGTGATGAAATTTTGAAAAAATAATTCAAACTTCCCGGTCAGATTACGTATCGCATTTTGAACATTTTTCCAAAAAAAAATCGAAACCATTTTTTCTGTTACTAGTGGTGCACCTAGCAATTGGTGCGCCATTACTAAGTTTGAATTTTTTCCATTTCCCCCCTCTAGATCTTAAAAGCCCCGTATCTTTTATTCTATTAGCTTTTTGGGGATTCTAAAAATATTTTCGAGTAGATGATTTTTCATATAAAAAACTTTTTAATCCGAGTTCGTATGCAAAAGTTATGCCCATTTTACTAAATTCCAGAGAGATTATGCAAATAAAGTCGAAATTCGTATTTGTGAATTTTCCCAACAACTAGACACATATCACATGGGAAACTTATTTTCTTTTATTTTTTTGACATTTCCATCATTTTCTTTTATTTTTTAAACTGAAAAGGCGGTCCAGGGGGGTGCATTTAGTAATGGCGCACCTTCACAAAGTGTGCCATTACTATGTGTATGACTTGGTCAAACCTTGGTCAAAGTTAGTAATGGCGCACTTTGTATAGGTGCGCCAGTACTAAGTTTGACATAGTAATGGCGCACCTATACAAAGTGCGCCATTACTAAGTTTGACCAAGGTTTGACCTAGTCATACACATAGTTATGGCGCACTTTGTAAATGTGCGCCATTACTATTTCAACTTAGTAATGGCGCACCTATACAAAGTGCGCCATTACTATGTGTATGACTGGGTCAAACCTTGGTCAAACCTTGGTCAAACTTAGTAATGGCGCACTTTTCACCTGGTGCGTCATTACTATTTTGGTTACTAATGGCGCACCTGTATCTGGTGCGCCACTGCTATATAGCAGTGGCGCACCACATACATGGTGCGCCATTAATGTCCATATTAGCTATAGCCGTTTTTCTAGTAGTGTTTGCGCTAGGTGGCCTAACGCAAACATTTTTCAAGAGAATGTCGTGTGTAATTGTTCATTAATCTAACATGGTTTATTCCTAAAAACTGTGTGCGTTATTGAATGCATCACACACGGTGTTTCCTCAATAACCGTTTGCAATAGAAAAACCCAATTAGCATGCTAATTATCCGATTATTAATAATCCATTTATTAATCTAATTGATATTTCATATTAAGCACACAATATATTTTATTTTCATAATTGAAATACATCAGAGTACAACATCATATAGCTTCAGCACTCAGCTATCCCATTACATAACTACACCAACACCAAGTTTCACATGCAACATCTATAACCTTTTGAAATTAGCATCATAGACGGTACATAGACAGATGTATCTCATCTGGAGAACTGCTGAAGCAGAAGGCGAATATTGAGCCTTCATTGATGTTGAAGGTCTTTGTAACTTTAGGCCAGTGCCTGTGGATGATTGACCGTCCATCATTCTGTTGGGGAACGTAGTATTTCAAAAAAATTCCTATGATCATGCAAGATCTATGTAGGAGAAGCATATCAACGAGCGGGAGAGTGTGTCCACATACCCTCGTAGACCGAAAGCGTAATGCGGTTGATGTAGTCGAACGTCTTCACGATTCAACCGATCCAAGTACCGAACGTACGTCACCTCCGTGTTCAGCACAAGTTCAGCACGATGACATCCCTCAAGCTCTTGATCCAGTTGAGGACGAGGGAGAGTTCCATCAACACGACGGCGTGGTGACGGTGATGATGAAGTTACCAGCGCAGGGCTTCGCCTAAGCACTACGACGATATGACCGATGTGTGTAACTGTGGAGGGGGGCACCGCACACGGCTAAGAAAAATTTTAGAGTGCCTTTGGGGTGCCCCTACCCACATATATAAAGGAGGGAGGGAGAGCCGGCCCTCCTAGGGGCGTGCCAAGTGCAGGGAGTCCTACTAGGACTCCCAAGTCCTCGTAGGATTCCCTTTCTTTTTCAGAGTGGGAAAGAAGGAAAGGAGGGAGAGGGAGAAGGAAAGGGGGGGGGGGGCAGCCCTTGTCCAATTCAGTTTGGGCAGGGGGGAGGCGCGCGCCACCTTATGGCCCTCCTTCCCTCTCTCCACTAAAGCCCAATAAGGCCCATTAACTTCCCCCGACGAATTCCCGTAACTCTCCGGTACTCAGAAAAATACCCGAATCATTCAGAACCATTCCGATGTCCGAATATAGCCTTCCAATATATGAATCTTTACCTCTAGACCATTTCGAGACTCCTCGTCATGTCCGTGATCTCATCCGGGACTGCGAACAAACTTAGGTCATCAAATCACTAACTCATAATACAAATCATCATCGAACGTAATGCGTGCAGACCCTACGGGTTCCAGAACTATGTAGACATGACCGAGACACATCTCTGGTCAATAACAAATAGCGGAACCTGGATGCTCATATTGGCTCCTACATATTCTACGAAGATCTTTATCAGTCAAACCGCATAACAACATACGTTATTCCCTTCGTCATCGGTATGTTACTTGCCCGAGATTCGATGATCGATATCATCATACCTAGTTCAATCGCGTTATCGGCAAGTCTCTTTACTCGTTCCGTAATGCATCATCCCGCAACTAATTCATTAGTCACATTGCTTGCAAGGCCTATAGTGATGTGCATTACCGAGAGGGCCCAGAGATACCTCTCCGATACTCGGAGTGACAAATCCTAATCTCGATCTATGCCAACCTAACAAACACCATTGGAGACACCTATAGAGCATCTTTATAATCACCCAGTTACGTTGTGATGTTTGATAGCACACAAAGTGTTCCTCCGATATTCGGGAGTTGCATAATCTCATAGTTAGAGGAATATGTATAAGTCATGAAGAAAGCAATAGCAATAAACTTAATGATCATAATGCTAAGCTAACGGGTGGGTCTTGTCCATCACATCATTCTCTAATGATGTGATCCCGTTGATCAAATGACAACACATGTCTATGGTCAGGAAACTTAACCATCTTTAATTAACGAGCTAGTCTCGTAGAGGCATACTAGGGACACTCTGTTTGTCTATGTATTCACACATGTACGAAGTTTCCAGTTAATACAATTCTAGCATGAATAATAAACATTTATCATGATATAAGGAAATATAAATAACAACTTTATTATTGCCTCTAGGGCATATTTCCTTCAGTCTCCCACTTGCACTAGAGTCAATAATCTAGTTCACATCGCCATGTGATTTAACACCAATAGTTCACATCTCTATGTGATTAACACCCATAGTTCAGATCGCCATGTAACCAACACTCAAAGGGTTTACTAGAGTCAATAGTCTAGTTCACATCGCTATGTGATTAACACCCAAGAGTAATAAGGTGTGATCACATTTTTCTTGTGAGAGAAGTTTTTAGTCTACAGGTCTGGAACATTCAGATCCGTATGTATTTTGCAAATTTCTGTGTCTACAATGCTCTGGATGAAGCTACTCTAGCTAACTGCTCCCTCTTTCAATATGTATCTAGATCGAGACTCAGATTCATCCAGATCGGTGTCAAAGTTTGCATCAACGTAACTCTTTATGACGAACTCTTTATCACCTCCATAACCTAGAAATATTTCCTTAGTCCTCTTAGGTAACTAAGGATAACTTTGACCGATGTCCAGTTATCCACTCCTGGATCACTATAGTACCCCCTTGCCAAACTCACGGAAAGGTACAAAATAAGTCTGGTACACAACATAGCATACTTTATAGAACCTATGGCTGAGGCATAGGGATGACTATCATTCTCTTTCTATTTTCTACCGTGGTTGGGTTTTGAGTCTTACTCAACTTCACACCTTTGCAACATAGGCAAGAACTCTTTCTCTGACTGTTCCATTTTGAACTACTTCAAAATCTTGTCAAGGTATGTACTCATTGAAAATCTTATCAAGCGTCTTGATCTATCTCTATAGATCTTGCTGCCCAATATGTTAGCAGCTTCACTGAGGTATTTCTTTTGAAAAAACTCCTTTCAAATACTCCTTTGTGCTTTCCAGAAAATTCTACATCATTTCCGATCAACAATATGTCATTCACATATACTTATCGGAAAGGCTGTAGTGCTCCCACTCACTTTCTTGTAAATACAGGCTTCACCGCAAGTCTGTATAAAACTATATGCTTTGATCAACTCATCAAAGCGTATATTCCAACTCCGAGATGCTTGCACCAGTCCATAGATGGATCGCTGGAGCTTGCACATTTTTTAGCACCTTTAGGATTGATAAAACCTTGTGGTTGCATCAATAACAAATCCATTTAAGGAATGTAGTTTTGATATCTATTTGCCAGATTTCATAAAATGCGGAAATTACTAACATGATTCAGACAGACTTAAGCATCGATACGAGTGAGAAAAATCTCATCGTAGTCAACACCTTGAACTTGTCAAAAACCTTTTGCGACAATTTGAGCTTTGTAGACGGTAACACTACTATCAACGTCCGTCTTCCTCTTGAAGATCTATTTATTGTCAATGGCTTGCCGATCATTGGGCAAGTCCACCAAAGTACATACTTTGTTCTCATACATGGATCCCATCTCAGATTTCATGGCCTCAAGCCATTTCGCGGAATCTAGGCTCATCATCGCTTCCTCATAGTTCATAGGTTCGTCATGGTCAAGTAACATGACTTCCAGAACAGGATTTCCGTACCACTGCAGTGCGGGCGTACTCTGGTTGACCTATGAGGTTACGTAGTAACTTGATCTGAAGTTTCATGATCATCATCATTAACTTCCTCACTAATTGGTGTAGGAATCCTTTGGAACTGATTTCTGTGATGAACTACTTTCCAATTCGGGAGAAGGTACAATTACCTCATCAAGTTCTAGTTTCCTCCCACTTACTTCTTTCGAGAGAAACTCCTTCTCTAGAAAGGATCCATTCTTAGCAACAAAGATCTTGCCTTCGGATCTGTGATAGAAGGTGTACCCAACAGTTTCTTTTGGGTATCCTATGAAGACGCACTTCCCCGATTTAGGTTCGAGCTTATCAGGCCGAAGCTTTTTCACATAAGCATCGCAACCCCAAACTTTAAGAAACGAGAACTTAGGTTTCTTGCCAAACCATAGTTCATACGGTGTTGTCTCAACGGATTTAGATGGTGCCCTATTTAACGTGAATGCAGCTGTCTCTAATGCATAAACCCAAAATGATAGTGGTAAATAGGTAAGAGACATCATAGATCGCACCATATCTTATATAGTACGGTTACGATGTTCGAACACACCATTACGCTGTGGTGTTCCAGGTGGCATGGGTTGTGAAACTATTCCACATTGTTTTTAAATGAAGGCCAAACTCGTAACTCAAATATTTGCCACGGCGATCAGATCGTAGAAACTTTATTTTGTTGTTACGATGATTCTCAACTTCACTCTGAATTTCTTTAAACTTTTCAAATGTTTCAGACTTGTGTTTCATTAAGTAGATATACTCATATCTGCTTAAATCATCTATGAAGGTAAGAAAATACTTGATACCATTGTGAGCCTCAACACTCATCGGACCGCATACATCGGTATGTATTATTTCCAATAAGTCGTTGGCTCGCTCCATTGTTCCGAGAATGGAGTCTTAGTCATCTTGCCCATGAGGCATGGTTCGCAAGCATCAAGTGATTCATAATCAAGTGATTCCAAAAGCCCATCAGCATGGAGTTTCTTCATGCGCTTTACACCAATATGACCTAAACGGCAGTGCCACAAATAAGTTGCACTATCATTATCAACTTTGCATTTTTTGCATCAATATTATGTGTATCACTATGATCGAGATTTAGTAAACCATTTACATTGGATGTAAGACCATAGAAGGTTTTATTCATGTAAACAGAACAACAATTATTCTCTGACTTAAATGAATAACCGTATGGCCATAAACATGATCCCATCATATTTATGCTCAACGCAAACACTAAATAACATTTATTTAGTTCCAATACTAATCCCGAAGGTAGAGGGAGTATGCGATGGTGAACTTATCAACCTTGGAATCATTTCCAACACACATCGTCACATCGCCCTCAACTAGTCTTTGTTCATTTTGTAACTCCTGTTTTGAGTTATTAATCATAGCAACTGAACCAGTATCAAATACCCAGGGGCTACTATGAACACTACTAAAGTACACATCAATAACATGTATATCATATATACTTTTGTTCACTTTGCCATCCTTCTTATCCGCCAAGTATTTGGGGCAGTTCCGCTTCCAGTGACCATTTCCTTTGTAGCAGAAGCACTTAGTTTCAGGCTCGGGTCTAGCTTTGGGCTTCTTCATGGGAGTGACAACTTGATTGCCATTCTTCTTGAAGTTCCCTTTCTTTCCCTTGCCCTTTTTCTTGAAACTAGTGGTCTTGTTAACCATCAACACTTGATGCTTTTTCTTGATTTCCACCTTTGCTGATTTCAGCATTGCGAAGAGCTTGGGAATCATTTTCGTCATCCCTCGCATATTATAGTTCATCGCAAAGTTCTAGTAACTCGGTGATAGTGACTAGAGAACTGTGTCAATCACTATCTTATCTAGAAGATTAACTCCCACTTGATTAAAGTGATTGTAGCACCCAGACATTTTGAGCATATGCTCACTAGCTGGGCTATTCTCCTCCATCTTGTAGGCAAAGTACTTTGTCAGAGGTCGCATACCTCTTAACACGGGCATGAGTCAGAAAATACCAATTTCAACTCTTTGAACATCTCATATGCTTCATGTCGTTCGAAACATTTTTGAAGTCCCGGTTCTAAGCCGTAAATCATGGTGCACTAAACTATCAGGTAGTCATCATACCGAGCTTGTCAAACATTCATAACGTCTGCATCTGCTCCTGGAATAGTTTCGTCATCTAGCGGTGCATCAAGGACATAATTCTTCTGTGCAGCAATGAGGATAATCCTCAGACCACGGACCTAGTCCGCATCATTGCTACTATCATCTTTCAATTTTTTTTCTCTAGGAACAGAACAAAAATAAACGGGGAGCTACATCGCAAGTTATTGATCTACAACATAGATATGCAAATACTATCAAGTACTAAGTTTATGATAAATTAAAGTTCAATTAATCATATTACTTAACAACTTCCACTTAGATAGACATCCCTCTAGTCATCTAAATGATTACGTGATCCATATCAAGTAAACCATGTCCGATCATCACTTGAGATGTAGTAGCTTTCAATGGTGAACATCACTATGTTGATCATATCTACTATATGATTCATGTTTGACCTTTCGGTCTCAGTGTTCCAAGGCCAGCATATGCTAGGCTCGTCAAGTTTAACCCGAGTATTCTGCGTGTGCAAAACTGGCTTGCACCCGTTGTATGTGAACATAGAGCTTATCACACTAGATTATTGATACGTCCATTTTGCATCATGCTTTTATATCGACATTTATTGCATTATGGGATATTATTACACATTATGTCACAATACTTATGCCTATTCTCTCTTATTTTACAAGGTTTACATAAGGAGGAGAATGGCATTTGGAATTCTTTGGAAAAGGAGCAAATATTAGAGACCTATTCTGCACAACTCCAAAATTCCTGAAACTCCATGGAAGTTATTTTCGGAAATAAAGAAAAATACCGAGCGGAAGAAATACCAGAGGGGGCTCACACCCTGGCCACGAGGGTGGGGGGTGCGCCCTACCCCCCTGGGCATGCCCCCTGCCTCGTGGGCCCCCTATTGGCCCTCCGGTGCCCATCTTCTGCTATATGAAGTCTTTCGTCCAAAGAAAAATCATAAGCAAGCTTTCGGGACAAGACTCCGCCGCCACGAGGCGGAACCTTGGCGGACGCAATCTAGGGCGGCGACAGAGCTGTTCGGCCGGGGACACTTCCCTCCGGGAGGGAAATCATCGCCATCGTCATCACCAACGCTCCTCTCATCGGGAGGGGGCCAATCTCCATCAACATCTTCACCAGCACCATCTCCTCTCAAACCCTAGTTCATCTCTTGTATCCAATTCTTGTCTCTAAGTCTGGGGTTGGTACCTGTAGGTTCCTAGTAGTGTAGATTACTCCTTGTAGTTGATGCTAGTTGGTTTATTTGGTGGAAGATCATATGTTCTGATCCTTTATGCATATTAATACTCCTCTGATTATGAACATGAATATGCTTTATGAGTAGTTACGTTTGTTCCTGAAGACATGGGAGAAGTCTTGCTATTAGTAGTCATGTGAATTTGGTATTCGTTCGATATTTTGATGAGATGTATGTCGTCTCTCCTCTAGTGGTGTTATGTGAACGTCGACTACATGACACTTCACCATTATTTGGGCCTAGAGGAAGGCATTGGGAAGTAATAAGTAGCTGATGGGTTGCTAGAGTGATGTAAGCTTAAACCCTAATTTATGCGTTGCTTCGTAAGGGGCTGATTTGGATCCATATGTTTCATGCTATGGTTAGGTTTACCTTAATATTTCTTTTGTAGTTGCGGATGCTTGCAATAGGAGTTAATCATAAGTGGGATGCTTGTCCAAGTAAGGACATCACCCAAGCACCGGTCAACCCACATATCAAATTATCAAAGTACCGAACGCGAATCATATGAACGTGATGAAAACTAGCTTGACGATAATTCCCATGTGTCCTCGGGAGCGCTTTTCTCTATATAAGAGTTTGTCCAGGCTTGTTCTTTGCTACAAAAAGGATTGGGCCACCTTGCTGCACTTTTTTTACTTTTGTTACTTGTTGCTCGTTACAAATTATCTTATCGCAAAACTATCTGTTACCTACAATTTCAGTGCTTGCAGAGAATACCTTGCTGAAAACCGCTTATCATTTCCTTCTGCTCCTCGTTGGGTTCGACACTCTTACTTATCAAAAGGACTACGATAGATCCCCTATACATGTGGGTCATCAAGAATCTTTTCTGGCACCGTTGCGGGGGAGTGAAGCGCCTTTGGTAGGTGGAATTTGGTAAGGAAAAATTTATATAGTGTGCTGAAATTTATTATCACTTGTTACTATGGAAAGTAATCCTCTAAGGGGCTTGTTCGGGGTATCTTCACCCCGACCAGTAGAGCAAAGAGTTGCTCCTCAACCTATTGAACCTACTGTACCTACTAAAAATTAAAATGTCTACTTTGAAATTCCTTCGGGTATGATAGAAAAACTGCTAGCTAATCCTTTTGCAGGAGATGGAACATTACATCCTCATGAGCACCTAATATATGTGGATGAAGTATGTGGATTATTTAAGCTTGCAGGTATGCCCGATGATGTTATCAAGAAGAAGGTCTTCCCTTTATCTTTGAAGGGAGATGCATTGACATGGTATAAGCTATGTGATGATATGGGATCATGGAACTACAAACGATTGAAATTCGAATTTCATCAGAAATTTTATCCTATGCATCTTGTTCATCGTGATCGCAATTATATATATAATTTTTGGCCTCGCGAAGGAGAAAGCATCGCTCAAGATTGGGGGAGGCTTAAGTCAATGTTATATTCATGCCCCAATCATGAGCTTTCAAGATAAATGATTATTCAAAAAATTTATGCTCGGCTTCTGATAACAATCGTAGCATGCTTGATACTTCCTGTGCTGGCTCTTTTATGATGAAGACTATTGAATTCAAATGGGATTTATTGGAAAGAATTAAACGCAACTCTGAAGATTGGGACCTCGATGAAGGTAAGGAGTCAGGTATGACACCTAAGTTTGATTGTGTTAAATCATTTATGGATACCGATGTTTTCCGTAAATTTAGCACTAAATATGGACTTGACTACGAGATAGCAGCTTCTTCTCGTGAATCTTTTGCTACTCATGTTGATATCCCTAAGGAGAAGTGGTTTAAATATCATCCTCCCATAGAAGTAAAAGTAGCTGCACCTATTAAAGTTGAAGAAAATACTATCACTTATAATGATCCTATTGTTCCTACTACCTATGTTGAGAAACCACCTTTCCATGTTAGAATGAAGGATCATGCTAAAGCTTCAACCGTGGTTCGTAAAAGCAATATTAGAACTTATACACCTCCTGAGCAAGTTAAAGTTGAACCTAATATTGCTATTGTTAAAGATCTCTTGGATGATAATATTGATGGGCATGTTATTTATTTCTGGTATGAGACTGCTAGAATTGCTAAACCTTGTGCTAAAGATAAACATAGACCTGTAGTAGGCATGCCTGTTATTTCTGTTAAAATAGGAGATCATTGTTATCATGGCTTGTGTGATATGGGTGCTAGTGCTAGTGCAATACCTATTGACTTATACAAAGAAATTATGCATGATGTTGCACCTACTGAGTTAGAAGAAATTGATGTTACAATTAAGGTTGCCAATAAAGATACTATATCACCCATGGGAATTGTTAGAGATGTTGAAGTCTTATGTGGGAAAACTAAATATCCGACTGATTTTCTCGTTCTTGGTTCCCGACAAGATAGCTTTTGTCCCATTATATTTGGTAGACCCTTCTTAAACACTGTTAATGCTAGGATAGACTGCGAAAAGGATGTTGTTACTATTGGTTTAGGTTATATGTCTCATGAGTTCAACTTCTCTAAATTTCGTAGACAACACCATGAAGAAGAACTGCCTAGTAAAGATGAAATTATTGGTCTTGCTTCTATTGTCGTACCTCCTAGTGATCCTTTAGAACAATATTTTCTAGACCATGAAAATGATATGTTTTTGAATGAAAGAAGGGAAATAGATGAAGTGTTCTTTAAACAGGGACCTATTCTGAAACACAACTTGCCTGTTGAAATCCTAGGGGATCCTCCTCCACCCAAGGGTGATCTTGTGTTTGAGCTTAAACCATTGCCTGATACTCTTAAATATGCTTATCTTGATGAAAAGAAGATATATCATGTTATTATTAGTGCTAACCTTTTAGAGAAGGAGGAATGACGGTGTCCTGGACTAGGGGGTACTCACCACGTTGTCTCCCGATCAGTTAGATTGGGTCGAGGACCCCCATGGCCGCATACTCATGGGCCAGTTCGGACGGCCCCTGCCGCATAGAAGGAAGACTCCAGAAGACTTGGCGCTCAAGACAAGGACTCTCCTAAACCCTAGGCATCCGGTGTCTTATATAAACCGAGGCCAGGCTAGTCAATAGATATCGCATATTCATTACTACAATCTCGTGGTAGATACGTGTACTCTGTACTATCCCCCATATGAAAACAATCAAAAGCAACATGTAGGGTATCATCTCATCAAGAGAGCCCGAAGCTGGGTAAACCCCGTGTCCATGTTACCATCGCTCCTAGACGCCTAGCTTAGGACCCCTACTACGAGATACACCGGATATTGAACCGACATTGGTGCTTTCATTGAGAGCCTTCTAGGTGTCGTCACGGATCGACGACATAAATCAGGTGTTATGATTTCAATTCAATCTATTTTTCCACATCAAATTTTCGTCGCAATTATTGTCTGTAGTCTTGCGCTATTTTTGTTTGTAGATTAGTTTTAATCTGCAGCGATGGCGGGCGATCCGAATATAGCAGGCGAGTCGAGGCCTCCGTCGGATGCCTTCGTAGAGATACCAGCGGCCGAACTTGCATGACGTACACTGTGCTAGGTCCCAAGGAGTAGAAGTCAAGATCGAGCAAACACATGCAGTGCCGAGGACAATCCCGCATAGGCATCGGCCATCAAGGGATTTCTTTCCTTTTCCTTATCCTCTTTCTTTTTAATTCAGCACATAGTTGTCGCTTTCATGCACTAGTACTATGAGGAGGCAGTATTTCCCTTTGTCGCATGACCAGCTTAATCAAGTGCTAGTTTTTGCAGCATGATTTTTTAAATCTAATTGATGAAAAGTTCTAGCTAGCTTGGCATCAAGGGGTGCTTCGTCAGTACACCTTTATCCACGGTCGGACTCGGACATTACATCTGCAAACAGACAACGGCTGTTAGGGACGGTCCATCTATAGAGTAAAGCGTCCATGGAATACTAGCAAGGTTCTCATGGAACCGTTCACGGCAGCAGGAGAGACATGTTGTCAAAAGGGATTAGACGGACATACGCACGTGCGGCGACAGCGGACGGTCCAGCCAAAGAAATAATGCGTGTTGAAAAGACAGTGCGGGGTAGTGCACCGATCAGAGCTCGGCTCGATGTTAGCACACCACACGGAGATTTGTTTTCCCCTTTTTATTATTCAGTGCCCACCTAGTCGATTGTCGGTTCCTCATTACTTTTGTTGACAAGTACGCAAAACAAAATTACTACTAAGTATAGTGAGGACCATTTTCGCAGCATGTTCAGTATGGATCAGTTCGTACATTGGCTTTGGTCTGCTAAGTTCATCGCCGCCAGTGAACATGTTTTATCTTTCCCTAACTATTCGGTTAGCTCCTAAAATTATTGCACACAGAATATCTTCTGTTGTTTTGCACTGCATTATTTTTGCAGAGATATTTTTCTGACACATGTGCACGGTGACGGTTTGGCCAGCCTCTCGCCTTCACCTAGGCTAGCCGACCTGTGTCTACATCGCCGTGCCATAACATCATCAAACCATCGAGCCGACCTCGACGATCAGCCGGACTATTCGCTTCACATATATTAATTATGCACCCCTTTTTTTTCACTATTATTATTTCTTGGTTGCACTACTTTGTGTGTGCAGGCAATCTATCTAGGTTGGGCCGCGCTAACACCTCGGCAAGGCGATATCGTCGTCCCGCCGACGTTGACCAAGTCATGGCGTCGCATCGACGCGTGTCCCGGTGTCAACTTTTTCACATTGCGGCTCCGGCGGGCTGACCTTGTCGCCCAGTCCATATTTATTAAAAAAATCACTTATGTCAATTAAATAGAAGATTTTTTATTTTTGGACTGCACTATTTTATGTGCGCAGGTAATCACCTTTGACTACGTCACGTGGTCAACTCTATGGGGCCAACAACGTCGTCCTGCCTACGATTGGGGAGTCGCCTCGGCACACATCCCTTTGTCAGCATTACCACGCGACCAATTCACCGGGCCGACCTCGACGCTCAGGCCATATCTTTTTCATTATTTACTTCACTTATATTAATTAAGTAGAAGAATTTTTTTAATATACATTATTATCTTTATTTTTCATTACTTTTGGTTTGCACTATTTTATCTGTGCAGCCAATTGATTTGGATCGGGCCGCACTATCTCCTCGGCGTGGTGTCCTCGTCACCCACCTTCATCGACCGAATTGTGTCGTCACCTTGGAGCGCAGCCCTATGTTGGCAACCCCGCATCATCGCTTCATCAACCTACTCGGCCGGAGATTCCAGTGTCACCCGCCGACCTGCTCAATCATCACGGCTGGACTGGGGGCTTCACATTTTCGGAGTGCCGAACTCCCTTCTCGGCCACCTCGGGACCAGCTTGGGGCTGGAACCTTGTCCCACATCAAGCTCAGACTGCGTCATCAATGCCGAACACATTAACTAGCTAAGTCGCTTTCATGCTCAAAAACTTTCAGTTTTAAATTTTGTTTGGTTCGACCAAGCATTATACTTTTTTGGCAACAAGCTGCTTGTGAAAAAATTTCTTGTCATAACTTTGTTTGTGACACACAAATCCAAATACCCCATTTACTTGGGGGCTTCCTTTATGAAGCCTTTCCTCTTGCATATGATTATACTTGTATGGCTTCGTTCCTTGTTCGTGTATTACGCCACAATATGCACCGTGTTGACTTAAGTGTTCCGCAAGCTGGGTTGCCTTGCTCCTGTGTTTACCCCTACGTTCCCGATTGTTCGGCTAGGGAGTAAAGGGAGCACCTCTGCAATTGTCACGATCGGGTCATCCGAGCCGGACCTCAGACTGGGTGAAGCCAAAAGCTAGCGCTCTTATTGTTTTCAATTATGGTCGGCACACAACGAAACTCATGAGTACAAAAAATCTATTGCACAGGTCTCATAGTAACAATGAGCACCGAAGAAAGGTATCGGTGGTGGTACTATTTTCTTCGAAGATACTTCTTACACTTCGTCAGTAATATAGCATAAGTTCCCTGAGCGTGCTTTGTCTATTACAACCTTATGGCCTGATTGCCTGGTTATCGGAAACACCGTCGATATTCTCGGCAATGTGGAGTATCAATACTTTTCGACCCTTGACGAAGAGGGAGAAGCCGATGGTCGGTTAAGATGCGTTTAAAGTTCGAGTGAACACAGATATGATATAAGTACTTGATTACATAAAATTCTTTTTCCCAAGTCCTTTGGGAGGCTCTTAAATTTATATGAACTGTTTTATAATAAGTGTTCTTCTTCTTAGTCATTGCAAAGTCTTTTTCTATCACTCCTTTTTCGACGCGAGTGTGTGGTCAATAGCCGGGGAGCCTAATTTCTCCCGCAAAGCCGCTAGAGTTTAGTTTGCTAAACTGACCTAATGAGAATTACTCCGCCTTCGGGATAGGAGATTCGAGCCATAGGCTGACCCGCTTGAAGTCTTGAGATAGGATGTGTCATATTAAAGCACGACATAAGCACTTTTTAAGACCAGTTTTCGGATTGGCACCGAACACTTGATCTAGTTCGGACATCAAGTTTTTACTGCAGTTTTTTTATTTTCCAAGCCTATGTCACTTTTAAACTATTTTGCGTGTTTCCAGCATAAGTCTCGCAGTGCAACGCCGGACACCTTCAGAGATTCGGCAAAACATTCTCGGATATTGCTATATATGCATCGGTTTTGAATTGTGTCTTTGGTCAATAGTTGGGTTGCCCGGCTCTTGTGCTTGCCTCCTACGTTCCGCTTTGTTCGGCTTGGTGTGCAAAGGGAGAACCACTGCGATTGTGCTTCTGGCTCGCATGGTTACGCACCTCAGTGGAGAAAGCCGAAAACTGACTATCACAATAAGCGTAACCTGGTCAGCGATCCGATGACTATGCTAAATGACGGGCCATTCATAACATTGGCCGAAGTGTTTACGGCTTGACCTCGGCTGTCGCCGAACACTAACCGGGGGCTCGTAGCTAGCTTCCCCAATTTAAAACTCCTATGACTAAGTGAAAGTTATAAAACCCGCATATCTGATTGCCTCCTTTCTGCTAACACAACCGCCTTCGGGCACTGAGACGTCGACTAAGGGTTGTCTTGTTATTGCGGAAACACCCTGCGTAGTATCTTCAAAGGGGTAGAAGCCGATGATGGGCCACTTTCAACTGATAAACGGTCGCAACGGAGTCAAAATAAACATAGAATTTGGGAACTTTCCCTGAACTAACTCCTCAATATTTTTCTCCTGCATTGATCGGAGGTGAGGTTTCATGATCATGGTTGGCATGACAACCCAAAGAAAGGAACTGATAGCGGGACTATTTTCTTTGGAAGATGTTTCTCACATTAAACAGTAATACAACATATCTCTCTACGTACCTTTGTTTATAAAACCGTGTGGCCGGATTGCCTTGTTTGTCATAAATCTTTGCCCTTGTAAAGGCTTTATAAAGTAGGACAAACACTCCTCGGCTACTGGCCAAGGAGGTGGAAGTCGATGGTCGGTCAACAAAGTTTTGTACAATGCAGATCCGAGCATTGATGATGTAAAGTATTTGGATACATAGAATCATTACACATAATTTGTGATTTTACTTTGGATATCGATCCTTAATTCGGCCACCCGTGCCCACATTAAGGCTCGGGGGCTAATGGGCTTCGTGCTTATTATTTACAAATATTAAAGGGGTACATCGATCCTCGATGCGGTGTTGCCACCCGACCAGTGTCTCGGGGGCTACTGCATTGATAATCCAATGCAGAAAATTTAAAGTGCAATATAATTTTCGAGGAGATTATTATCCTCAGGTTGGTCGGCCGCACCCAACCTGAGTCTCTAGGACTTTGCACATCGCGTTTCTATTCCTAAGTATGTCAGAGTGGGAATTGATCCTCGGGCTGATTTTATGAATCGACACGAGTTTGAGAACTACTAGGGTCAGCGGTTTGATTTTTTCCTTCAGGTGCATCCCGGATATTAGGCCAACATGCACCTTGAGGGCTACTGGCTATACATCTCAGCAGAGATTACATTGCACAATTCGAAATTAAATTCATAAAAATCAGCCCATGGTTGAGGTGGTGCGCTGCCTCGGATACAGTCCGGCGTTGGTGCTCGACTACAATAGACACCCCGGAAGCAGTCCGGCATGAAGCTCGGACGCCAGTGGTGGGCTCCGTAGAAGGCATTTCTGGCATTAAGCTCGGCTAAACTCCTTCGACCTTTTTGAGCCAAGGTGATCTATGACACCTCGGATATAGTCCGGCGTTGGAGCTCGGATACACTCCAGCGTTGGGGTTTGAATTCAGTCCGGCGTTAGAGCTCGGATACAGTCCGACATTGGTGCTCGGCTGCAAAAGATACCTCAAATGCACTCCGGCGTTGGAGCTCAGATGCAAGAGGACACCGCCGCACGGGGACAACTTCGAACCTGAGGTGGGCGTGAAAATAACAAGGCATTGATTGTCACAGCCCCAGATCAGCCCTTGTTTGTTTTTGCTTTAGCATCCATGCATCATGTTTAAATTTTAAGAAATTTGAAATGGGGATGACCAAACCCTAGCACCAAAGCAATTCAAATAGGTTCAACTTCAACATATTTTCAGTAATCCAAATGGCCTTCAAAAATGTTCACCATTTTTGGAAAATCTTGAAAGCTTGATAACGAGAGATGTTGCACATTTCTCCATGACATTTGGATCTTTGAATTAAATCATAAGTATTTGAGTTTGGGCATTTAAAATTATATAAAATATTTCAAATGCCCAAATATTCTAAACCAAAATGTTTCATGTTGGAAATATTCCAACATTGGACCAGGAGCAGTTTGGTGATTGTTGGAGCTGTTCTAGTATTTTAAATAACTCCACAAAGTTACTGAATAATAGAAAACAAATAATAGAGAGAGAGAGAAGGACTTACACGATGCTTACACGAGGCCCACTCACTGGTGGCCCGCAGGATCAGCCCAGCCCACCAGGGGTGCCTTGGTCTTCTTCCACCTGCGCCAAGAGGCAGAGGCGTGTCGACGCCAGCGCGCCCGAAGCCTCCACCTCCTCCCTCCCAGCCTGCCTGGCTCCTCCTCGATGCCCCGGAGACGCCACGCGCCTCCCCGACCCCCTCTCACTTCTCCCTCGCCCGTGGCCTCTCTCCTCCTCTGCTCTCTCACTCGCACGCACCCGAGCGGAGCTCGTCGCCGCCGCTCGCCACCACCGCGGCGACAGGGCCTCCCTTGCCTCCCCGACTAGCCCACAAGCTCCGCCACTCCATCCTCGCCCTCCCCGCCGTCACACGCGACCGGAAAAGCCCCAAGGCGCCGCCCCGCCGCTTTTCCCCTCCTCGGACCCGCCGGTTGCCGTTGCCCGATCCGTCGAACTCCGGCCGCCCTCGAGCCCACTGACCCTCCAAACGGACTCATGGTGAGCCCCCGAGTCGTCCTCCCCTTCTCCCCTGGTCTCTTTCGACCTCTAGGCCCTAGCCCCGTCTTGGCCGAGAACCCCACGCCGCCGGCGATGTCGCCGCCGTCACTGCAGCCAGTAAAGCTCGAAACCGAGCACGGCATCGTGCTCCTAGCGTCTTCAGGAGCTCGGTGAGCCCCTTAGCCAGCCCTCCCGTCCTCTGTGGCCTCGCGCCGCTCGAACCCGTAGCTCCGGCCGCCGCCAAACATGTCGCCGGCGCCTTTTTCGGCGACCCCGAGCCCAACTACTTGCACCACCCGACGCGGCGCTCTTCCAGCTAACCGTAGAGCCCCTCCGCAGCTCTTTTGGTCACAGGAGGGCGAATCCGGCCCTCCGCCGTCTGGCTCCGCCCGGCGATGAGCATGGTCAACCCAGCGAGTTGACCGGGTTTGACCATGGTTTGACCCTCTCTTTCCATCGACATGCGGGCCCCGGTCCTGTTATTTAGCTATGTGTTAAAATTAACTTAAGTTAATCCCATAGTCAGCGACGTGTGGGTCTGTGGACTAATTAGCCTAGATTAACTTTTAGTTAGTACAAATTAACCTCGTTAGTTGATCGAGACAACGGCGTATGGGTCCCATGTGTCAGTTTGACCTGGCCGACCCTGTTGACTCTGTCGACGTCTACATCGACGTCAGTCGACGCAGATAATACCCTTTTCGGATTTAATTTAATTCAGGAAATTTCAGAAAATACCCCAAACTTCAAATCTTCATAACTTTTAATCAGTAACTCCAAATTAAATAATTTATATATGAAAATGATCAGAAAAATATGAAGAATCTGTTTATGCCATGATCATGCATGTTTGAACAAGTTAACCTCACTGAATAGGATGAATCATGATTAGGGCAATTTATGAAATAACATTTGGAGTTGGAATTTAACCTTGTTTGAATTCTACTTCAATTAACCTGGCTAGACATTGCATTAGGTGAATTCAGTACCTTAACATGACATGTCATTCATGTGAATGTGCATTGCATTGATTGTGTTCTCTCTTGTTTGCCGGTAATTGTCCCTCTCGATGAGACGACGTTAAAGCGATTGTTCGATGACACCGATGAAGAACTATATTATCTTCGAAGTGCTGTGCAAGCAAAACCCCTTGTTCATTCCGATATAATCCCACTCTCTCGTTCCTGCTCTATTTTATTGCATTAGGACAACAACGACTCATGTGTTACTTGCTGCGGTAGCTGAACCCCTTTATCCTCTGCATGACTGTCATTCCACAAGAATTAGATGAAACCCACTAGCATGAGTAGGAGTTGTTTGAGCCATGTTGTGCCTATTCATTCATGCTTGTTGTCATGCACGCTCGCCTAGAGTTGAGTCAGTGCGATTCATCGGGAATGGATTGGAATAGTTGTGTGAACATGTCCTCTGTGTGTGTGAGCTAAGTGTGTGAACACGATTTGGTAAAGGTAGCGGTGAGAGGCCATGTAGGAGTACATGGTGGGTTGTCTCATTGCAGCCGGGCCCTCGTGAACTGAGTTCTATGTTTGTGATCCATGAAACAGATTACTACCACGCATTGGGATCCTTAATTGACCCTCTCGGCTTCTTAACCACCCTTGTTCCCGGTCCGGGAGTTGCAAGTAGTTTACGGTGTTTGTAGTATCTTTGGGGCGCCGCATAACGCTGACCATAGGGGTGGGTTGTGTTGCGGTAGGCACCGTGGCCGGTGTACCGATTCGCCCGTTTGGTGTCTCGGGAACCCTGTACACATCGTTCGGGGCTGTATGGGAAACCTCGGCGGACTCCTGCGGATGGAACCCGAATAGGCGATAAACTGGACTTGGGACTTGTGTGTTTAGGTAGGCTATGGCCGACACCCACGTTGGGCTTCCGCTTGAAGGTTGCAGTACATGTCGTGTAAACGGCGGTAAGTGGTGAGAGCGTGTGTGAAGAAGTACACCCTAGGGTTAACATGATCTATTCGAATAGCCGTGTCCACGGAGAAGGACTTCTGTGTTGCCTATATCAGTTCATAGACAAGTGATAGTGGATACTCTAAAATGCGCAAGATAAGCGTGAGTGCTATGGATGGCGTTCTCGTAGGGAGACGGGAGCGGGTCCATAGTGGTGTATTGATATGGTGAATATGTGGACTCGTGTGCGCCACCTCAAAAGAGTTACTTGTAGTCGTAGTTCGGGATAGCCACCGAGTCAAAGCCGGCTTGCTGCGGTCAAACTCCACCACCCCTTTTGATAATGATGCATATGTAGCTAGTTACGATGTAAGTCTTCTGAGTACGTTTGTACTCACGTTTGCTTATTTTATGTTTTGCGAGAGAGACTTCGTTCTCGCTAGTAGTTCCGCTTGGATTTGACGTTTAGCTTGTTACCTCATTTACGATCTTGTGCCCTCGGCAGATCTCGGTAGATAGTCGGGCTTCTCAGCCTTTTTCATTTATAGTTATGCGTACTTTCGAGACATGTTTAGCTTCCGCTTGTGTTTTGACTTGTATTCTTCGAGTGTTGGGTCATGAGACCCATGTTTGTAATATCTCGCTCCTCGGAGCCTAATGAATAAATATTTGAGTCGTAGAGTTATGTTGTGATGCCATGTTGTATCTACACATATTGAGCATATTGTGTGTATGTTTGAAATGCTTGGTATGTGTGGGATCCGACAAACTAGTTGTTTATCCTTGGCAGCCTCTCATATGGGGAAATGTAGTCTCGTGCTTACGAGCAATAGTAGTCCGCTTCTGACCCGGTTCACCGGAGTCCTGCTAGCCCGGCACTACCGCTTGGACACTTGACTGGCCGGCATGTGTTTCACTTCGTTCCTATGTCTGTCCCTTCGGGGAAATGTCGCGCGGTGTTATTCGGAGTCCTGCCTAGCTTGCTACAGCCCGGTTCACCGGAGTCCTGTTAGCCCAGTGCTACAGCCCCTGTACTCAGACATGTTTAGCTTCCGCTTGTGTTTTGACTTGTATTCTCTGAGTGTTGGGTCATGAGACCCATGTTTGTAATATCTCGCTCCTCGGAGCCTAATGAATAAATATTTGAGTCGTAGAGTTATGTTGTGATGCCATGTTGTATCTACACATATTGAGCATATTGTGTGTATGTTTGAAATGCTTGGTATGTGTGGGATCCGACAAACTAGTTGTTTATCCTTGGCAGCCTCTCATATGGGGAAATGTAGTCTCGTGCTTACGAGCAATAGTAGTCCGCTTCTGACCCGGTTCACCGGAGTCCTGCTAGCCCAAAGACTACTGCTTGGACACTTGATTGGCGGCATGTGTTTCACTTCGTTCCTATATGTCCGTTCCTTCGGGAAATGTCGCGCGGTGTTATTCGGAGTCCTGCCTAGCTTGCTACAGCCCGGTTCACCGGAGTCCTGTTAGCCCAGTGCTACAGCCCGAATCTGTACATTGATGACCGACATGCTCAATGTGATTCATGTATGCCTGTCCCCATAGGTTAGCGCCTCTTTGGGTTCACGACTAGCCATGCCGGCCCGGGTTCTTTATCATGTGGATGCTAGCGACACTGTCATATACGTGAGCCAAAAGGCATAAGCGGTCCCGGGCCATGGTAAGGCGACACCCGTGGGAATACCGTGCGTGAGGCCGCAAAGTGATATGAGGTGTTACCGGCTAGGTCAATGTGATCTGGAATCGGGGTCCTGACATTGATAAAGGCCGAAAACTTAAAGGGGCTCCTCGGATACCCGACGTGTAAACTCTTCGAATGCACTTTGGCGATCCTCAAGATTGGAGATGGGAAGATTTGTTGAACCAGTTTTCAAGACTGACGACCGAAGATGAAGAACAGTTTGGAAGAATCGAGGAGCGTCCCCAACTTGATGACCGGTTCAGGGGGCTACTGACGGTGTCCTAGACTAGGGGGTACTCACCACGTCGTCTCCCGATCAGTTAGATTGGGCCGAGGACCCCCATGGCCGCATACTCATGGGCCAGTTCGGACGGCCCCTACCTCATACAGGGAAGACTCCACAAGACTTGGCGCTCAAGACAAGGACTCTCCTAAACCCTAGGCCTCCGGTGTCCTATATAAACCGAGGCCAGGCTTGTCAATAGATATCTCATATTCATTACTACAATCTTGTGGTAGATACGTGTACTCTGTACTATCCCCCATATGAAAACAATCAAAAGCAGCATGTAGGGTATTATCTCATCAAGAGAGCCCGAAGCTGGGTAAACCTCGTGTCCATGTTACCATCGCTCCAAGACGCCTAGCTTAGGACCCCTACTACGAGATACGCCGGATATTGAACAGACAAGGAATAAAAATTATTGAAAACTCTGAAGAAGCACCGTGCTGCTATTGGATATACTCTTGATGATCTTAAGGGCATTAGTCCCACTCTATGCCAACACAAAATAAATTTGGAGAAAGATGCCAAACCAGTTATTGATGATCAACGACAATTTGAATCCTAAAATGAAAGAAGTGGTAAGAAAGGAAATACTAAAGCTCCTTGAGGCGGTATAATCTATCCGTTCTTTGATAGTCGATTGGGTAAGTCCTGTCCATTGTGTCCCTAAGAAGGGAGGTATTACTGTCGTTCTTAATGATAAAGATGAATTGATTCCGCAAAGAATTATTACAGGTTATAGGATGGTAATTGATTTCTGCAAATTAAATAAAGCTATTAAAAAACATCATTACCCCTTACCTTCTATTGATCAAATGCTAGAAAGATTATCCAAACATACACATTTTTGCTTTCTAGATGGTTATTCGGGTTTCTCTCAAATACCTGTGTCAACTGATGATCAAGCTAAGACCACTTTTACTTGCCCTTTCGGTACTTTTGCTTATAGACGTATGCCTTTTGGTTTATGTAATGCACCTGCTACCTTTCAAAGATGCATGATGGCTATATTCTCTGAAAAGATTTGCGAGGTTTTCTTGGACGACTTCTTCGTCTATGGATCCTCTTTTGATGATTGCTTGAGCAACCTTGATTGAGTTTTGCAGAGATGTGAAGAAATTAATATTGTCTTGAACTGGGAAAAGTGTCACTTTATGGTTAACGAAGGCATTGTCTTGGGGCATAAAATTTCTGAAAGAGGTATTGAAGTTGATAAAGCTAAAGTTGATGCTATTGAAAAGATGCCATGTCCCAAGGACATCAAAGGTATAATAAGTTTCCTTGGTCACGCTGGGTTTTATAGGAGGTTCATTAAGGACTTCTCAAAAATTTCTCGGCCTGTGACTAATCTGTTACAAAAAGATATACCATTTGTCTTTGATGATGATTGTGTAGAAGCATTTGAAATACTTAAGAAAGCATTGATTACTGCACCTATTGTTCAGCCACCTGATTGGAATTTACCTTTTGAAATTATGTGTGATGCTAGTGAGTATGTTGTAGGTGCGGTTCTAGGGCAAAGAGTTGATAAGAAATTAAATGTTATTCAATATGCTAGTAAAACTCTAGACAATGCCCAGAGAAATTATGCTACTACTGAAAAAGAATTCTTAGCAGTTGTATTTGCTTGTGATAAGTTCAGACCTTACATTGTTGATTCTAAAGTAACTATTCACATCAATGCTGCTATTAAATATCTTATGGAAAAGAAAGATGCTAAACCTAGACTTATTAGAATGACCAACGAAACTTCGAGTGAGTAGGATAAGGAGGAGTAGTCGGAGGATCTGAGAAGGGAATTAGAGAAAAAAGAGCAGCAGCTCAGTAATAACACCTAGGCTTTTGAATTAACTCTGCAATTTGGAAGACGGGGGAAATGAAAGTAGAAGAAGTTATCGAAATTCGGAACCACATGTTCAATCTTTTTTAGCGGTTTCCCGAGATCTTTATCATTAACGCAACCTTCATTTTGCTCATTCATGGAGTTGTATTTAGTACCTCTAAGAAAGATGATTATCCACCGTTAGTTAGTAATGTGGGTTGGCTTGGATTACTTAGTGTTGCTTGGCGCCTAGGAGGGCAGCGCTTGGGATCTTGGAGGAGCTATTATCGCCCAGCTCCCTAACCTAATGCGGCGGACCGAGGGAACCTTAGCATGGGGATGTCCTAATCCTTTTGCCGCTGCAAGGCCGGCTAATCGTCGTCTGTGACAAGAGCAAGGGAACTCCCACAGTTCGAGGAAGGCACATGAGTACGAACGCTATTATGAATGTGCGACCGACACTACACTACGTAGGTACCTGTGCATGCAGGTGAGGTGTCGGTCGGTCCTAGAAACGGCGGTAGCTAGCGAGGAGTTAACGACCGGACGTGCTGCAACCTAGGGATCACCAGGCAGCTCTTTCGCTCTATAGGGATGCATATTATTGATAAAAAGGGAGCTGACAACCACGTTGCAGACAACTTGTCTAGGTTAGAAAATGTTCTTGATGACCCACTACCTATTGATGATAGCTTTCCTGATGAACAATTAAATGTCATAAATGCTTCTCGTACTGCTTCATGGTATGCTGATTATGCTAATTACATTGTTGCTAAATTCATACCGAAATCTAGGGCTCCGGGGAAGCTGTTCTGCTGGGGACACTTCCCTCCGGGAGGGGGAAATCATCGCCATCGTCATCACCAATGCTCCTCTCATCAGGAGGGGGCCAATCTCCATCAACATCTTCACCAGCACCATCTCCTCTCAAACCCTATTTCATCTCTTGTATCCAATTCTTGCCTCTAAGTCTGGGATTGGCACCTGTAGGTTGCTAGTAGTGTTGATTACTCCTTGTAGTTGATGCTAGTTGGTTTATTTGGTGGAAGATCATATGTTCAGATCCTTTATGCATATTAATACTCCTCTGATTATGAACATGAGTATGCTTTGTGAGTAGTTACGTTTGTTCACGAGGACATGGGAGAAGTCTTGCTATTAGTAGTCATGTGAATTTGGTATTCGTTCGATATTTTGATGAGATGTATGTTGTCTCTTCTCTAGTGGTGTTATGTGAACGTCGACTACATGACACTTCACCATTATTTGGGCCTAGAGGAAGGCATTGGGAAGTAATAAGTAGATGATGGGTTGCTAGAGTGACAGAAGCTTAAACCCTAGTTTATGCGTTGCGTCATAAGGGGCTGATTTGGATCCATATGTTTCATGCTATGGTTAGATTTACCTTAATACTTCTTTTGTAGTTGCGGATGCTTGCAATAGGAGTTAATCATAAGTGGGATGCTTGTCCAAGTAAGGACAGCACCCAAGCACCGTCCACCCACATATCAAATTATCAAAGTACCAAACGCGAATCATATGAGCGTGATGAAAACTAGCTTGACGATAATTCCCATGTGTCCTCGGAGCGCTTTTCTCTATATAAGAGTTTGTCCAGGCTTGTCCTTTGCTACAAAAAGGATTGGGCCACCTTGCTGCACTTTATTTACTTTTGTTACTTGTTGCTCGTTACAAATTATCTTATCACAAAACTATCTGTTACCTACAATTTCAGTGCTTGCAGAGAATACCTTACTGAAAACCGCTTATCATTTCCTTCTGCTCCTCGTTGGGTTCGACACTCTTAATTATTAAAAGGACTACGATAGATCCCCTATACTTGTGGGTCATCAATCATCACATGGTGTCTCAGCACGACGAGCTGTAGCAACGGTGCATACTCAGGGAGAACACTTATACCTTGGAATTTAGTGAGGGATCATCTTATAATGCTACCGCCGTACTAAGCAAAATAAGATGCATAAAGGATAAACATCACATGCAATCAAAATATGTGACATGATATGGCCATCATCATCTTGTGCCTTTGATCTCCATCTCCAAAGCACCGTTATGATATCCATCGTCACCGGCTTGACACCTTGATATCCATCATAGCATCATTGTCGTCTCACCAACTATTGCTTCTACGACTATCGCTACCGCTTAGTGATAAAGTAAAGCAATTACATGGCGATTGCATTTCATACAATAAAGCGACAACCATAAGGCTCCTGCCAGTTGCCGATAACTTTTACAAAACATGATCATCTCATACAACAATTTATATATCATCACATCTTGACCATATCACATCACAACATGCCCTGCAAAAACAAGTTAGACGTCCTCTACTTTGTTGTTGCAAGTTTTCCGTGGCTGCTACGAGCTTCTAGCAAGAATCATTCTTACCTACGCATCAAAACCACAACGATTTTTCAACAAGTGTGCTGTTTTAACCTTCAACAAGGACCAGGCGTAGTCAAACTCGATTCAACTAAAGTTGGAGTAACAAACAACCGCCAGCCACCTATGTGCAAAGCACGTCAGTAGAACCAGTCTCATGAACGCGGTCATGTAATGTCGGTCCGGGCCGCTTCATCCAACAATACCGCCAAATCAAAGTAAGGCGTTCTTTGGTAAGCAAGATGACTATTATCGCCCACAACTCTTTGTGTTCTACTCGTGCATATAACATCTACGCATAGACCTGGCTCGGATGCCACTATTGGGGAACGTAGTATTTCAAAAAAAAATCCTATGTTCACGCAAGATCTATCTAGGAGAAGCATATCAATGAGTGGGGAGAGTGTGTCCACGCACCCTCGTAAACCGAAAGCGGATGCGTTTAGTAACACGGTTGATGTAGTCGAACTTCTTCACGATTCAACCGATCCTAGTACCGAACGTACGGAACCTCCGTGTTCAGCACATGTTCAGCACGATAACGTCCCATGAGCCCTTGATCCAGTTGAGGTCGAGGGAGAGTTCCGCCAGCACGACGACGTGGTGATGGTGATGATGAAGTTATCGGCGCAGGGCTTCGCCTAAGCACTATGACGATATGACCGAGGTTTGTAACTGTGGAGGAGGGCACCGCACACGGCTAAGACAAATCTTAGAGTGCCTTTGGGGTGCCCCTGCCCACGTATATAAAGGAGGGAGGGAGATAGGTCGGCCTTCCTAGGGGCGCGCCAAGTGTAGGGAGTCCTTCTAGGACTCCCAAGTCCTAGTAGGATTCCCTTTCCTTTTCAGAGTGAGAAAGTGGGAAAGGAGGGAGAGGGAGAAGGAAAGGGGGGGGGCACCCCCAGTCCTTGTCCAATTCGGTTTGGGCAGGGGGGAGCGCGCGCCACCTCGTGGCCCTCCTTCCCTCTCTCCACTAAAGCCCAATAAGGCCCATTAACTTCCCCCGGTGAATTCCCGTAACTCTTTGGTACTCCGAAACATACCCGAATCACTCGGAACCATTCCGATGTCCGAATATAGCCTTCCACTATATGAATCTTTTTCCTCTCGACCATTTTGAGACTCCTCGTAATGTCCGTGATCTCATATGGGACTCCGAACAAACTTCGATCATCAAATCACTAACTCATAATACAAATCATCATCGAACTTTAAGCTTGCGGTACAGGTTCGAGAACTATGTAGACATGACTGAGACACATCTCTGGTCAATAACGAATAGCAGAACCTGGATGCTCATATTGGCTCCTACATATTCTATGAAGATCTTTAAATGTCAAACCACATAACATACGTTATTCCCTTTGTCATCGGTATGTTACTTGCCCGAGATTCGATCGTCGGTATCATCATACCTAGTTCAATCTCGTTATCGGCAAGTCTCTTTACTCGTTCCGTAATGCATCATCCCGCAACTAACTCATTAATCACATTTCTTGCAAGGTTTATAGTGATGTGCATTACCGAGAGGGCCCAAAGATACCTCTCTGATACTCGGAGTGACAAATCATAATCTCGATCTATGCCAACCCAACAAGCACCATCGGAGACACCTGTAGAGCATCTTTATAATCACCCAGGTACGTTGTGACGTTTGATAGCACACAAAGTGTTCCTCCGGTATTCGGGAGTTGCATAATCTCATAGTCAGAGGAATATGTATAAGTCATGAAGAAAGCAATAGCAATAAACTTAACGATCATAATGCTAAGCTAACAGATGGGTCTTGTCCATCACATCATTCTCTAATGATGTGATCCTGTTGATCAAATGACAACACAGGTCTATGGTCAGGAAACTTAACCATCTTTGATTAACGAGCTAGTCTAGTAGAGGCATACTAGGAACACTCTGTTTGTCTATGTATTCACACATGTACTAAGTTTCCATTTAATACAATTCTAGCATGAATAATAAACATTTATCACGATATAAGGAAATATAAATAACAACTTTACTATTGCCTCTAGGGCATATTTCCTTCACCTTCATCCTCTTCAGGAACACTTCAATACTGAACCGTGGGTGTTTGAATACCTTCCTCGCCTCCTAACCATACAGGTGGTTTGAGAGGTAATCATCAGGGAACTGCTTTGGAAAGGCCCGAAAACAAGGATGTGTGTAAATATCTTCTCTATATTGGAATGGGGCAAAGGAATAAAAAAGGCAATGTATAATAGTTAGTACCATCCTGTAGTGAACTGATGTCTTCTTCATTGTGCAGACAAAGATCTTGTTGTTTTTTGTCACTAATTTGTTTATTCTAACAATCTTTGTGAGTTTCTTGACTTTATTGATATTCATGGACAACTCATTTCCCCATATGCAAAAAGGGTCGAACAGTGGGTCAAAAACTCTGACAGCAGGACCTACATGTGCAAGACCAAATTGTTAAAAACCTAAATATTAGAATGGTTCCTGCAATTGCACAATAATGTGCTATTAGACAACGGACCATGCACGTGCTAACCTCGATTGTAAACCTTAGTGCTTCCCATTGTTTCCCTGCAACACATATAAGGTAGTTAGTCATCAGGTTAATTAAGGGTTCGCATGCTATTAGTAAAATATGTTGATGAAAAATAAGCACATTGCAGATTCATCAGATTAATTCAAGCCACATGGAAAACCCATTTATCCAAACCAAGCATGATTTAGAACTAGGAAATATATCACTTGTATATGTTTCTCATGTATAAGTGCAGCCAAATTCGATTTATTCCTCACATGCACAACAATACAAAATTCTACCCACGACAATTGGACATCGCATTGCAGAATTTAACCAAGCAGTTAACTAAACACCACACAACAAATGAACCAAACATTAACTGAGCACCACATTGCACAATATAACATACTCCTAATAGAAGATCGTATGATTAACCAAACCAAGCATGCATAACAACTTGGAAATATAGCAATTGTATTTGTTTCTCATGTATTTAGTACAACCAAATTCAATTTATTCCTCACATGGTATACAATAACAGAATGCACCCACAACAATTGAACATTGCATTGCAGAATTGAACCAAACAAAATAGTTAACTAAAAACCACAACAAATGAACCAAAAGTTAACTGAGCACCACATTGCACAATATAACATACTCCTAATATAAGAACAGATAGTTAACCAAACCAAGCATGCTTAACAACTTGGAAATATAGCAATTGTATTTGTTTCCCATGTATTTAGTACAACCAAATTTGATTTATTTCTCACATGGTATACAATAACAGAATGCACCCACAACAATTGAACATTGCATTGCATAATTGAACCAAACAGCCAACCGCGTCGCGTCATCGGCGCGCGAGGCGTCCACGGTGGCCTCGATGACGAGGTGCTCCTCCAAGATCTGGGGGTCGACACGAATGGCAGCCATCGCGACCCCATCCGCGTGTGTGGCCGCGATTTGCTTCTCCGCTCCCAAATGCTCCTTGAGATCCTGGCTATATTGCACGCACCATGGCTTAGGGCGGCGCTTATTTGGTGGAGGGGTCGGTGATTTGTGTGGAAGGTGTCGCGCTCACGCTGGCGATCGGAGCATGTGGGATGTGGAAGGAGAAGGAGGATGGGGGTCGGGTGTGGATACCTACTTGGATAGGCGAGGCCGAGCAGCGTGAAGGAGGGTCGCCGGCGAGGAGGCGGCGCTGCAAGCAAGGAGTGAAGGTTTCAACTTCGAAAGGAAGGCGGAAACATGGGAAATGTGGCTTTTGGTAAGGGGAGGGGGCGGGGAGGTAGATATTTCCGTGGAAGCCAAAATTTGGAATCGCCCAGTGAAAAAACTGGTCTTGTGAAGTGTCATCAGACCACGGTCCCTTATTGAGCTGTATGCGATATGTGAACATCACAAACGATACAGATAGCTTAGCCCGTGTGTGATGAGTTTGAAAAGTCAAAAATTTTGGTTCGAATTTCCCTGGTTACAGTGGTCATCCACGTCATTGCATAATTTGGGTACACAAAGGAGACTACAGCACACCCACACTTCTTAATCGAGCAAGTTCAGCAATTAAATAGAGCTACCTGACCTAAACATTACTCTAACAAATTAAATACCAGCGCTCTTAATTAAAAAAACAAATAGTACTACTACGGCTGGTGCTCGTCGATCTCCGTCGCCGCCTCCGTGTCCAGCTCGCGCGCGACGGTCTCCTGGGGAAGGGGCTCCATGGCATCAATTGCACCATACTCGGCAAGCATCTCACCATCCGCGTCTGCCATATCTTTGGAATAGGCCGCCATGAGCTGGGCGTGGGCGGCCGCGATCTAGGCTTTGGCGGGCTCTGTCGAGGCAAGGTATGTTGCACAGGAATGGACGACTGCTCGAACTCTCTTGGCGATTGCCAACTCTTCGGCCGTGGGTTGCAGACCATTGTCGGAGAAGCTTCGTTCAATTTGTGCACTGACCGCCACGAGCTGGGCGTGGACGGCCTCGACATGGTAGTGGGCGGCCTCCATCAGGGCTAAGGCCGCCGCCGCAGAACGGAAAACTGCTGTGCCACTCTCACCAGTTGCTATCCCCGAGGCAGATGCTGCCGCCGCCGCTTGAGAAGCAACAATGGCTGTTTGGGCTGCCTTGGCCGCCCGGACGCAGATTGCGGTCGCCCTCACGAAGCTTGTTAGCACGTGCCTGGCGACTGCTGCCGCGCTCTCACTGTAGTGGGCCGCCAAAGTTGCCCTCATGACGCGGGTCCACGTCCCCAACTTTCACCGGCGACGAATGAACAGTGAAATGATATTTTGGGAGTGAGCTAGTGTGCTTGACACGCCGGCTGTGGACTGTAGCCGATGCACCCTCTCGCGTAAGCCATAGGCGTACTATACACCAATGGTGCTCCAAGATATTTTGTGCTACATCTCACACGGTTGCTGATAATAAACTGTGTGCGATCTACTTGATTTATCGTCTTGATTGAAATTATGTAATGGGGTCACAGCTGCAAAGGATGGTGTTTGAATTGCTAGAACTTTTATCTGCAGTGAACATGCAACTATAGGTGTGTCGACAATTTTTTCTTGAATTATTCAGGGTTCGTTTGGACGTTTTTATACATTAACTTGGTTTTGTAGGCATTTCACGTGCATAATTCAAATTTGAACTACATGCACATGCTCTAGTTCATATAAACGGGTTGAAAAATCAAATATGTGTCCTTGGTTGCATGCTTAGGTCCCATGCAAGAAATGGGAATGAATGTCAAACACACTGCCATCGTCACTTGGCCGCAAACATGGAGATACCTAGTTTTTAAATTCTAGTAAACCCAAAACACGTCTGAAATTCATGAAACTTAGCATGCTATCATGGAGCGGCATCAACATGCCGTGGTAAAATTTTTGTCCCATTTGGGGCAGGTTTGGGTATAAGCTTCTCGCAAACTAGAGCTTCTCAGAACAAGCATGATGGTTTCGGTAGGGAACGTGCCACCTTTGGGGACGAAACAATATTTGTTGCCTCTTATTGCTTTCAAATTTTTTCTAGTGTCAACATAGAACAACAGGAGTGTTGTGTTTAATTTTGGAATTTTTCGGGGTTCGTTTGGACATTTTTATACATTAACCGGGATTTCTAGGCATTTTATGTGCATAATTCAAATTAGAACTACATGCACATGCTCCAGTGCATATAAACTAGTTGAAAAATCAAATCTATGTACTTGGTTGCATGTTTAGGTCCCATGCAAGAAATGGGAAATGAATTTCAAACACCCTATCACCGTCACTCGCCCACAAACATTGAGATACCTGGTTTTTAAATTCTAGTAAATCCAAAACTCGTCTGAAATTAATGAAACTTGGCATGCAATCATGGAGCGGCATCAACATGTTGTGGTAAATTTTTTGTCCCATTTGGGGCAGGTTTGGGTATAAGCTTCTCACAAACCAGAGCTTCTCACAACAAGCGTGATGTTTTCGGTAGGGAACGTGCCACCTTTGGGGACAAAACGATATCCGTTGCCTCTTCTTGCTTTCAAAAATTTTCTAGTGTCAACATTGAACAACAGGAGTGTTGTGATTAATTTTGGAATTTTTTGGGGTTCGTTTGGACAGTTTTATACATTAACTGGGTTTTCCAGACATTTTATGTGCATAATTCAAATTTGAACTACATGCACATGCTCTAGTGCATATAAACTAGTTGAAAAATCAAATTTGTGTCCTTGGTTGCATGCTTAGGTCCCATGCAAGAAATGGGAATGAATTTCAAACACCCTGCCACCATCACTCGGCCGCAAACATTGAGATGCCTAGTTTTTAAATTCTAGTAAATCCAAAACTCGTCTGAAATTCATGATGTTGGAGATATGCCCTAGAGGCAATCATGTATGATGATATTTCCTATGTTTTTATGAATAAAGATAGTCCTTGGACATTATCAATGATGTGTATCAGCAAGTACGAGACTTGTTTGTGGGACTATGCATTGTATGATGACTGTCCTAAAAGGTCCCTAGTCGAAAGTGTTGTGTGGACGTGCAGCCAACTAGACTAGCATATGGCACAATTGATGGCTTGGTCTCACTAGCCATGGGTCATTGGATGCTAACCGGATAATATGGACTTGGAAGGACCTGGTCGGATTCGACGTAGTCGGATCCGAGTCGATATAAGGTCTGAGTCGAACAGACCCAACTATGAGACGCAGCGATATGCCATTTGTGAGTCTCTAGTACAACATACGTTCTATGTCCTAAGACCTGAGCTGGCACATGTACTGGGGGATGGTGACAGACTTGCTTTGGGCCGACTAAACGCTACTCCGTGACTGGGTAGTTACAAAGGTAGGTTCCAGGCTTGTCCAGACCCATGCTGCGAAGACATGGTCGAGAAAGATGGGATTTGCCCCTCCGATTAGGAGAGATATACTCTGGGCCCCTCGTGTGATCCGACTAGGATAAACATCGCCACACGACAAGGATTATGAGATAATCCGAATAGTGGTCGGCATCACTGGAATGAGAAATAGGTCTGGCTAGCACAAGGATGACAATCTCGCCTTGAGCCCGACAACATATATCGTGCGGTAAAGGGAACAGAAGTGTGACATGTCGTACAGGTTCTCCTAACCAGCTTCATAGTCTACTTGGTGTTCGGCATGCCTTGCTAGAGGCCTCTACCAACCGTGCAGTTCGGAGGTGATCCGAACTGCGACCAAGCCGGCTTGAACCTTAGGGGCCGCGCGCTTAAGGGAAGGAACCTACAAGGTCAGATCCAAGGACACTGGTTGGATGAGATCCGAGCTGTATTGGGATTGTGGCCGAGTAGACTTGTGGGCTTTAGGATCTGTGCGAGGCCCAATAGTTGAGCCCGCGAAAGATGCCTATATATAGTGGAGGTGTAGCACACTCATCGAGATGATCGCTTCGGCGCTGTCACTAGGGTTTGCATGTGTTGCGAATAGACACCTCCACTCGCTGCCGACTGTGTGATTTGACCTAGCAGTCCGCTGCACGGTGTTTCTCCTGCACGCGCGGATACCGTTAGAGGCGGTGCACCTGCGCCGCTCCGGCGAACTTGTATGTGGGATCGGATAACCGGCTGTTCGAGGGAGATCGGACGAGGAGGAGACGATCCACGCGGACGCGTTGCCCCAACTCTTTTTTTCGCTGCACGACACTATGCGTCTAGTGGTAACGATCTGTGATCCATTCAAGTAGCAGGTTCCTGGTTGTTCTGCGCGTAGGAAAATTTTAATTTTCAGTCGACGCACCCTACGGTAGAACCCAACAGTGGTATCAAAGCCTCTGCTATAGGATTTGGATTCAGATCGTATGCATATCAGATATGTGGAGGCTGCAGATCAGATCTGTTTTCGTTATGAGATCAGTTGTGTGCACGGTTGATGAGATCAACTGCACATGGGGATTGATGAGCCTATCTTTTCTGTCAATCCGAGTCGATGAGGTCGTGACACAACCTACCCCTACCGGTCGGTATCCGCCATCGGGGTTAATTGTGAAACGTAAATCTGAATCAGACTCGTGATGATCGATGAGATCGGTCAGACCGGAAAATTCGGCGTGACCGGAGTCTGTGATTTCCGAAAACGTGTGCGTAGCGCTTTTTATTTTGTACACGATCACTCGAACCGGTAGAATGCGATTCTATGCGTAACTTTATTTTGCAGGGTTTGATGTGAATAGTATGGCTCATGTGTATGTGATGCATGTGTGTAAATTATACGTGGCATGCGTGTCATGTTTGTCAGCCGGCAGGAGCCAAAGTGCTGTCATTATATTGTATAACGACATGCGTGTCGACTTGTGACTCTATGTAAAATTCATTACTAGTTGTAGTAGTTGGATAATAGAGATCAGGTTGGTGGCTTGGCATGCCGGCATGACAAACAAGATGGAGTTCCTAGATGGTCATCGGAGTCGGAGCCGACCTGGAAGAACATCCATGAAGGAGCCATACTATTTCACAATATATGTTTATTTATGATTGTTATGCTTCTTATTTTCTATGCATGTTAGAATGGTAGAAAGATCCCTCTCTAATATCAAGCAATTTGCCATTCCTGATGTTGCACCTTCGCACGTCAAGTACGTCTAGTAGTGGGCTCATAAAATTGGGGTGCTACTAGGTGTCCTTGAACTGAAGGGTTCGTGTCGGACATGGACACACACTGCATCAGGTTAACTTGAAAAGGCTATCAAAATGGTTTTGGACCTTGTGGCAAAGGAGGTTGGGAGCCGGGGTATAAGATACTTACCCGACCGACAGGAGTCATATAGAGGTACGATTAGCAAGGAGTTGCTTACCGGATAGGCATGTTGTCTAGCAGTGATGCTAAAGCTCACTAGTCGCATGTGCAAGTCGGATCCTGAATCACTGAGAGTTTGCGGAAGTATGCCAACTTCAGTGGGAGTATTTCTGTTTAGGCTTGAATTACTCTACAGAAATACATTGCTTAGTGATTGCATATTTTTCTGTTGTAGATCAATGGCACCACCTGCTCAACCCAACTTTGCATTGAAATCAATTCTAGAAAAGGACAAATTGGATGGAAAAAACTTTACCACCTGGTATAGAAATTTCAGAATTGTTCTCAAGCATGATAAAAAGGAACATGTTCTAGAGAATCCAGTTCCAGAGGAACCTGCCGATAATGCTAATGCCACAACTAAGAATGCCTACCAGAAACTCGTTGATGAATCAACGGAGATCAGTAGTCTGATGCTATCTTGTGTGGAGCCCGATTTGCAACAACATTTCGAAAATGTTGAGGCTAACGATATGATCGAGAGTTTCAAGAGCATGTTTCAGACATAGGCTAGGACCGAAAGGTTCAACGTCTGGCGATCCTTGATGGATTGCAAGCTGAAGGAAGGTGATCCACTGAGCCAACATGTGATGAAGATGATAGGATATGTGCAAGCTTTGGATCGTTTGGGCTTCCCGCTCTCGGATGAGCTGGCTACTGATGTTGTTCTGGGTTCTCTTCCACCTAGCTAAGGGATGTTCATCTCGAACTATCATATGCATGGCATGGATAAGAAGCTCACTGAATTGCATGGGATGCTTAAAGTGGAAGAGCAGGATATTAAGAAAGGAACGCATCAAGTGTTGATGGTGCAGAAATCGGCTAAGTTCAAGAAGAGTTGGTGAGGGAGTCCTGGACTAGGGGGTGTCCGGATAGCCGAACTATCATCTTTGGCCGGACTCCTAGACTATGAAGATACAAGATTGAAGACTTCGTTCCTTGTCCGGATAGGACTTTCCTTGGTGTGGAAGGCAAGCTTGGCGATACGGATATGTAGATTTCCTACCATTGTAACCGACTCTGGGTAACCCTAACCCTATTCGGTGTCTATATACACCGAAGGGTTTTAGTCCGTAGGACGAACAACAATCATACCATAGGCTAGCTTCTAGGGTTTAGCCTCTCCGATCTCGTGGTAGATCCACTCTTGTACTACCCATATCATCAATATTAATCAAGCAGTGAGTAGGGTATTACCTCCGTCGAGAGGGCCGAACACAGGTAAAAACATCGTGTCCCTTGTCTCCTGTTACCATCCGCCTAGACGCTTACGATTCAGGACCCCCTACCCGAGATCCGCGGTTTTGACACCGACATTGGTGCTTTCATTGAGAGTTCCTCTATGTCGTCACCTATAGGCCCGATGGCTCCTTCAATCATCAAGAACTTGGCAGATCCGGTGATACTTTTCTCCCCGGACAGATCTTCGTGTTCGGCGGCTTTGCGCTGCGGGCCAATTCGCTAGGCCATCTGGAGCAGATTTAAAGCTACACACCTGGCCATCAGGTCAGATTTGGAATCCTGAACTATACGGCCGATGCCCGCGGAGATTTGATCTTCGACGGATTCGAACCACAGCCGAGCACGCCGCACTGTCTCGATGGGTACGATCTAGCTCTGCCGCCGAACAAATACCGAGGTCGCGCGATATCCGCTCCGACCCTTAATCCGGAGCGGTTTACGCCGATCAAGGGCGGTTGGTTGGACACCGCCTCGGGGCTGAAATCTCCACGGCGATTGAGCGAACACCATCCACGTCCTTTGTGAAGCTTCGTGACTCTCGGTGCCGGACTCCTTTACGGACTCGAACCTCGGCGCCTCTACGGTCGAACCCGGTTGGCGCCGGTTATGGAGTTCACCGCCACGGACATCTTTCAGCACTCGCCCTTTAGTGATATCCTGAACTCACTAAAGTCTCTCTCTCTTTGTCAGGGGAGCCCTGGCCGAACTATGGTCAGGAAGGTTGGGATTCGGACAACGAAGAAATTCAACGCCCACCCACCACCCACTTTGTAGCCACTGTCGATGATTTAACCGACATGCTCGACTTCGACTCCGAAGACATCGACGGTATGGACGACGGTGCCGGACGATCAAGAAACCCGGCGCCCATGGGGCGCTGGAAGGCCACCTCGTCATATGACATATACATGGTGGACATCCCAAAAGATGGGAATGGCGATGGAACGGCGGAGGATGAGCCCTCCAAGAAACAACCCAAGCGCCCGGCGTCGTGGCGCCGCTCTAAATCCCGCCACGGTAAAAGCGGCGATTCCGGCACGGTGACAATAATACCGGACGGTGCGAAGATGACCCCTCCGGCAGGACTCGGCGCGGGAGGAGGGAGAAAGCAGAATCCGCCTGACGGTCGCAAAAAAGAGAGGTAGAGGGCGATAATTACGCGCCCCCTCCGAAGATGAGGCAAGCCTCGACGACGTCGAATTCGTCGTGCAAGAGGACCCGTCGAACAAGAGCGTTTTAAACGCAGGCTCATGGCCACGGCAAGCAGCCTCAAGAAAAAGCAGCAACAACTTAGAGCTAACCAAGACCTGCTAGCTGACAGATGGACTGAAGTCCTTGCAGCCGAAGAGTATGAACTCGAACGCCTCTCCAAAAGCTACCCCAAACGCAGGCCGTTGCCTCGATCAGAGGAGGAAGCACCCACGTCACCAAATAAGACGACATGGCAGACCCGGCCACCCGTGGCGCTGACGGAGAAGCCTCTCGGCCCTCCGCTCACGCCACGCATACAGCGCCCGTTCAAAAAGTACCAAGAGCATGGGAAGCGCGCGGACTTGCAAGATATATTGGAGGATAAGGCAAAGCATACAAGATCGATCTACAGATCGCATGGGCGCCTAACGACTCGGGATGATTACCGTCACGCCGGATCTGACAAACCAGCGGGGCGAACACAATAGACAAAGCTCATATGAGCTATGTCGTGATATAGCCCAATATCTGAGGCGCCAAGACACGCACTATGCTTCACAGATGAAGTAATGGATCATCAAATCCCTGAGGGCTTCAAACCCGTAAACATCGAATCATACGATGGTACCACAGATCCTGCGGTCTGGATCGAGGACTATCTCCTACATATCCACATGGCCCGCGGTGATGATCTACATGCCATCAAATACCTCCCACTCAAGCTTAAAGGACCAGCTCGGCATTGGCTCAACAGCTTGCCAGCAGAGTCAATCGGTTGTTGGGAGGACATAGAAGCCGCATTCCTTGATAACTTCCAAAGGCACATATGTGCGACCACCGAACGCCGATGACCTTAGCCATATAATTCAGCAGCCGGAAGAATCGGCGGACAATTACGGACGCGGTTCCTAACAAAGAAAAATCAGATCGTCATTGTCCGGATGCAGAGGCGCTTAGCAGCCTTCAAACACAACATCCATGACGAGTGGCTAGCCCGACACCTAGGACAGGAAAAGCGAAATCCATGGCAGCCCTCACCACACTCATGACCCGCTTTTTGCGGCGGAGAGGACAGCTGGCTAGCTCGAAGCAACAACTTGGCCAAACACCACGGTAGTTCGGATACCAAGGACAACAATGGCAGGTCAGCGTCGCAACAAGCATAAACACCGCATTAACGGTGATAATGCGAAGATCTGACGATAAATGCCGGATTCAGAGGCTCTAAACTCGGTCAGCGGAAGAAGCCATTCAAAAGAAATACCCAGGGCCCGTCCAACTTGGAGCGAATACTTGATCGCTTGTGCCAGATACATGGCACCCCCGAAAAACCAGCCAACCACACCAACAGGGATTGTTGGGTGTTCAAGCAAGCGGGCAAGCTAAGCGTCGAAAACAACGACAAGGGGCTGCACAGCGATGACGAGGAAGAGCCCCGGCCGCCGAACAATAGAGGACAGAAGGGCTTTCCCACACAAGTGCGGACGGTGAACATGATATACGCAACCCACATACCCAAAAGGGAGCGGAAGCGTGCACTAAGGGACGTATCTGTGATGGAGCCGGTCGCCGAAGTTCAACCCATGGTCTTCTGCCCGATCACCTTCGATCGAAGGACCACCCCACTAGCATCCGTCCACGGCGGTTTCGCGCATTGGTTCTCGACCCAATTATTGACGGATTTCACCTCACCGTAGTCACGATGGACGGCGACAACCTGAACCTGATTTATCAGGATACAGTGTGCAAAATTGGCATAGACCCGTCAAGGATCAAACCCACAAAGACGACCTTTAAAGGAGTCATTCCAGGTGTAGAGGCCAACTGCATAGGCTTCGTTACACTTGAAATGGTCTTCAGATCCCCGGATAACTTCCGGAGTGAGGAGTTAATCTTCGACGTAGCCCCGTTCCGCAGCGGCTATCACGCACTGCTCGGA
The DNA here is from genome assembly GCA_021605145.1 of Aegilops bicornis. Lineage (NCBI taxonomy): Eukaryota > Viridiplantae > Streptophyta > Magnoliopsida > Poales > Poaceae > Aegilops > Aegilops bicornis. The sequence continues at coordinate 500,818,847 of CM038673.1, forward strand.
CGAACCGCATTCGCAAAATTCAATGCGGTGCCGCACTACGCGTACCTCAAACTCAAGATGTCAGGCCCTCGAGGCGTAATCACGGTCAATGGAAACACCGAACGCTCCCTCCGAACGGAGGAGCATACGGCCGCCCTTATGCGGCGAAGTGCGTAACAGCCTCTTAAGGCAATTCTCGATCCGGCCAATAAACAATCGGACACCGCTGCCGCCGAGTAACCTACAGCAAGACCGCCTGGCACGTTCCGAACAAGCGTAGTAATGGAGCCCCAACCCCAGCCCTCGCGAACTCGCAAAGCCAGTACTACGCGCACGTAATTGCGCTCTGAAGCACCATGGGCATAGGGGACTGGCCACGACCACGGCACGCCCAGAATGCGGCTAGACCGCACTAGGGGCTCCCGTTTGTGTCATTCCTTTTTTTCTTTTCTTCCTTTTACTTTCAGGACTCTGTTCTCCGGAAGCCACATCCGGCATTCGCGCCGAATACACGATGCAACAGCCAGGAAGCGAAAACTGCGCCGAGTGTCCGGTGGTCTCTATTATGAGCAGTATACCTGTTTTAGATACCACACCGCAAACTTACCCTAGAAGGGGACTTGTCAAAGTCCGTACCTTGCTTATCGCACAATTTGTATCGCTCGCTTTTATTTGCGGTTTCTTTTGAATAACCAATATATAGCTCTTGCCTATTATTGCATTCTTTCCCATTATATATGTTCATTTATGACATTGCGCTGACTGCATACAATTTGGTACGGCCAATACACCGAGGGCTTATGTACCCCAAAAACATGGTGTGACAAGTCCGAACACTTTCACAAGTGCGGCACGCCGAACTTATAGCATTATATGCATCGGCTCCGAATCATGTCTTGGGTCAATAGTTGGGTTTGCCCGGCTCCCATGTTTTGGTTCCTTACGTTCCGTTATATCGGCTAAGGTAGCGCTGGGAGAACCACTGCGATTGTGCCCCGGTTGAGCTGGGTTGAGCACCTCAGTGGAGAAAGCTAACACTGACCGTCATGATAAGGCGAGAGCCGGTCGCTGTTCGAGAGGTTTCTTCGAGTCCCTAAAGACTTATGCCGCTTGGAGCGAGGAACCGACATTGTCCGGCCAAGGCGTGGATAGCGCCCCGAACTCGGTCTTCCGAATATTAGGGGCTTCACCAAAATTTAAAATTATAGAATTCTATGGCTAAGTGAGAGTGTTCAAGCATTATAGTCCGGTTGCTTGGTTCGTTGCGTTGAGCGCCTCCCTCGAAGGACCCAAGAATAGGAACAAGAGCGCTCAAGTTTATCCCGAACACCCCATCACTCATGGCATGGGGGCTGAAGCCAACGACTCGCCATCTCTCAAATTTGATAAACAGCCGCACAGAAGGTAATATTTTAAATTCAAAAGCGTTGCTTAGCGCATATGAAAAAGTTTTCAGCATACAGGATAACAAATGCGAGTCTACTCAAATATTACATCTTTGGAGCATTCACCCGCTATATAAGGCGGGCACCCTTCAGACGCCCTCATAATACTTCTCGGGCTTGCGATGTTCTTTGCCGGCGGGCGGCTCGTCTGTCACCAGCTTCTCCAGCGTCCAGCTTGCCCCAAAGGCACCTTAGCACGGGCAAGGCCCTGAGCACCTTCAATACAGACGGAGTGCTTGATGACATCGATCCATGGACACGCATCCAAAGCAGCCGACTAGCCCGAAGTAGCTCCTGTGCATGGCCTCATTTGGCCACAGCCGAGCTATAAGGCCCTTCATGGCCTGTTCGGCGACCTTGTGGAGCTCGACCAATTGCTTGATTGGTCGGCTCAAGGGCACTGGGTGTTCGGCCTCAAAGATATCGAGACCAAAACACCTTTTCTGTCGAGCTCCATTCTTCGGCTCGGTAGAAAGCGGCGGCATCTGAGACACTCCGCGGCAGATCTGCGAAGGCTCCTGGAGAGCTCCGGATTCGGGTAAGTACTAGATAATTGACTTTTACATTCTTGCTCTGTATAAAGAATGCCTTACCCGCCATGATATTCTTTATTGCATCAATCTCTTGGAGGGCTTTTTGGGCCTCGACCTTAGCAGCTTTGGCACTCTCAAGAGCCGAGGCAAGCTCGGGCTCTCGGGTCTTCGAGTCACGCTCCAAACCCTCGTGTTTTTCCACGAGAGCCTGGAGCTCTTGTCGTACCTCCGCCAGCTGCGCCTCGCCCTTCTCTCGCTCGGTGCGCTCCGCGGCCGCTTTGTTTTCGGCCGCGGACACCGCCTCCTTCAGGGTCACCACCTCGCTCGTGGCCCCTGCAGTACCCATGTTATTCCTGTTATCTTTGCAACCACATTTTTTAAATTCCATAAGGTATTACTTACCTTACTTGTCCTCGAGCTGCTTCTTGGCTTGGCCGAGCTCGTTCTCGGACCGCTCGAGGCTCTCCTTCAATGCATTGACCTCCGTAGTCAGTGCGGCAGAGGTCAGCAGGGCAGCCTGCATTCCCATATTGACATAATTATGTTAGACTCCTGCGTATATCTTTTTCGATCCTCAGTCCGGCTTTTCTTTCCGAACACCGAACTAAGCATCAGAGGCTACTGTCTATGCGGTAATCTTCTTACATATATTGAAGACTTACCTCAAAACCTGTTAGAAGGTCACAGTTTGGGCTTCAACAGCCCGCTCTTGGCAGATGAACTTTCTGGATCACCACACTCATAATAAAGGCGGTGCTCCTCGTCGATGGAGGCGCCGTTAAGCGCCTACAGTAAGCTATCCGGTGCCTCCGGTTGGACGGAGGACACCGGCGTCTTACCCTTCCTACGAAGGGGCCGCTTGCCGGACTTCGGAACCGCTGAAGGTTCCGGTATGGAGTCCGGACAAGGGTCGGGCTTAGAGCCCCTGGGGGTCTCGCTCCCCTCGCGCCTGGAGTCCGGGAGGCTGCCTTGCGGCGCCTCCTGCGCCACCTCCTCTTGACCAGGCCCCCCTTGGGGCCCCACCTCAGCGTCGTCAGCAGCGTGAGGTGAGGAGGCGGTCGGAAGTGAAGTACTCTCAACTTCCAACGAGTTCAAGGACCCGCTCGACGAAGCGGCGAGCTCGTCCTTTGGCGGGCTGCATGATTGTTCGGCATTAGAGAACACTATGCAATGAAAAAAAGCCATGGGTATCCGGACACTTACGATCTCGCTAGGGGCTTGGCCCTCGAGGGCCACTCCTCCTCGTCGTCGTTGGCGTTGGTGGAAACGTCTGGAGGAAGGGTTCTTCCCTTCTTGAACCCTCTGGCCTCCCCAGCTGGGGCGGCCTTTCTTTTCTTCTCTCCCCCCGCTGGGGGAGAGGCCTCTGTTTCCTCCTCCTTGTTTTCATGGGAGGAGTCCGCCTCCGAGTCGTCGGACGATGAGTCCGACAACACCTGGCGCCGGGCGCTCCTTCGAGTCCCCGTGGCCTTATTCTTGGCCTTCTTCTCTGGCACCACGTAAGGCGCCGGAGCCAGCAGCCCCGCCAAGTGGGCATCTACTGGGTCTTCTGGCAAAGGAGTCGGACAGTTAACCTGCCCGGATGTGCTCCGCCAGTCCTGTCAAAGGTTAGGGAGTTTTAGATCCCGCATAGAGTCAAACTATGAAAAAAGAGTCCCGTAAAGGGTAAAATAACTTACCTCGCTGGCTTGACGCTGCGAGCTGAATCCACGATCTTGATGGCGGATGCGGAGCTTGGCGCCCTTGAACAAAGCACCTTCCAGGAATCTTCGTGACGTAGTGTCGAAGAGCGGCTCAAGTTGATGTCTTGTGCGGATCAAACTCCCACAAATTAAAGGCCCGTTGCTGGCATGGGAGAATCCGGCGGATGAGCATCACCTGGATTACGTTGAGAAGCTTGAGATTGTTGTCCACCAGGTTTCAGATGCAGGTTTGGAGTCCGGACAGCTCTTCCGAATCACCCCACGTCAGGCCCGTCTCTTTCCATGATGTGAGCCGTGTGGGGAAGCCAGATCGGAATTCGGGGGCCGCCGCCCATTGAGAGTGGCGCAGCTCGGTGATGTAGAACCACCACGATTGCCACCCCTTTATGATCTCCACAAAGGAGCCCTCGAGCCATAGGACGTTGGCCATCACGCTTGAAAGATGGCACCTCCAAGACTCCGGCTTGGCGGCCGCCCACTACCTTCGGCTTGACATTGAAGGTCTTCAGCCATAAGCCGAAGTGGGGCTGGATGCAGAGGAAAGCCTCGCACCTGACGATAAACTCCGAGATGTTGAGGATGAAATTGGGGGCGGATCGTGGAAATCTAGGCCGTAGTAGAACATGAGCCCCCGGACAAATGGGTGAAGTGGAAACCCTAGTCCGCGGAGGAAGTGGGGGACGAACACCACCCTCTCATGGGGCCTCGGGGTGGGGATGAGCTGCCCCTTGTTGGGGAGCCGATACGCGATGTCGTCGGACAAGTATCCGACCTTCCGCAGCTTTTTGATGTGCCCCTCCGTGACAGAGGAGGCCATCCACTTGCCTCCCACTCCGGACATAGTTGGAGAAGGTTGAGGTAGGGTGTGCGGACTTGGGCGCTGGAGCTCGAGTGCGCGGAAATGGATGAGCAAAGGAGGAAGAAGGCGTAGGTTAAAAGGTGGATCCTTATCCCCTTATATGGACGGACAAATCTATGCGTCGCCCGTCAGCCTGGTAAAACTCGCTTATCTCCCAAGCGCCGTAATCAATGGCGCGGTTGGGTTACCCACGTCCGTATTGATGAGAATCCCGGAATAAGGGGGCACGATCTCCGCTCTGATAAGACGTGCCAAGGAAACCGCCTCGCTAAATGCTACCGAGGTGGAGCGATAAAAAACGATTCGTATAAAGGCTGGCCGTGGTGTGATGTCATGCCGCGGAATACGTCGGCAGATCTGTGCAAAGGTTGTTCTCTCTACGGTGGTATGTGGAACTTGTTTTGCGAGAGCGGACCACGATCCTTGTGTTCAAAAATCTTCTATGAAGTATTCGGAGGAGGAACCCGCCTTTGCAATGCCGAAGACAATATGTGCGCGGACTCGTTGTCATTGAAGCCTGGTTCAGGCGCTCTTGAGGAGTCTGGACTAGGGGGTGTCCGGGATAGCGAACTATCATCTTTGGCGGACTCCTAGACTATGAAGATACAAGATTGAAGACTTTGTCCCTTGTCCGGATAGGACTTTCCTTGGCGTGGAAGGCAAGCTTGGCGATCTGGATATGTAGATTTCCTACCATTGTAACCGACTGTAACCCTAACCCTATTCGGTGTCTATATAAACCGAAGGGTTTTTAGTCCGTAGGGACGAACAACAATCATACCATAGGCTAGCTTCTAGGGTTTAGCCTCTACGATCTCGTGGTAGATCTACTCTTGTACTACCCATATCATCAATATTAATCAAGCAGGAGTAGGGTATTACCTCCATCGAGAGGGCCCGAACCTGGGTAAAAACATCGTGTCCCTTGTCTCCTGTTACCATCCGCCTAGACGCACAGTTCGGGACCCCCTACCCGAGATCCGCCGGTTTTGACACCGACAGTTGGTCTAAGAAGAAGGCTAAGGCAAAGGGCACGAGGATGGTAACCTCCGCCGCTGCGCCAAAGTATGGACCGGACTCAAAGGCCATTTTCTACCATTACAAGGAAACTGGTCATTGGAAGAGGAACTGTACCAAGTCGCTTGCAGAGCATGGCAAGAAGGCCGGAAATGCTTCTTCAGGCAAAGGTACACTTGTTGCATATGTTATAGACATTTACCTTGCTAACAAACCTAGTAGCGCTTGGGTATTTGATACCGGATCGATTGTTCATATTTGCAACTCGATGCAGGGGCTGGTAAGAACTAGGCATGTGGCACAAGGGGAGATTGACATCAGGGTCGGAAACAAAGCACGAGTTGCTGCGTTGGAGGTCGGCACGATGCAGCTCCAGCTTCCTTCTGGATTTATTTTGGAATTGAATAATTATTATTACATTCCTGCACTTAGTCAGAACATTATTTCTGCCTCATGCTTGATGAGTCAGGGTTATGAATTCAATTTAAAGGACAATGGTTGTTCGTTTTATTTGAATTGTATGTTCCATGGCTATGCACCCATTGTTGATGGGCTATTTATATTGAATCTAGAACATGAACCGGTCTATAACATGAATGTCAAGAGGCATAAGCCTAATGAGATAAATCTGACAAACTTCTGGCATTGCCGGCTTGGACACATTAGTCTGAAATGCATGAAGAAGCTCCATGATGATGGGCTCCTAACTTCGTCCGACTTCGGGTCGTTCAAGACATGCGAGTCATGCTTGCTCGGCAAGATGACTAAGTCTCCTTTTGCAAAGAGTTGCGAGAGGGCGTCCAAGCTGCTGGAACTGATACACAGTGATGTGTGTGGACCAATGTGTAAGTGCATCTAGTACCCCTTAGTGATTTTGGTGTATTGAAGACTTATAGGTTAAGGGACTAGTGTGTTTATGAGTGTACACAGGTCTATAATTCTATGAGGAGTTTGATATTTACAGAGAAAGTTGACCCCTAAAAATGAAGTTCTTCGACTGAAGACTTTGGATTTCTGAAGACTTTCTGAAGACATTGAAAGTGAAGAAATTGGTGTAACCTTGAAGACTTGGTATTCATTCGAGGAACATGAAGTGTGAAGACTTTTTTTTTCGTAGTTTCATTTTCTCTTTCTTGAGTCATAGGAAACACCGTACTATTAAAGGGGGTCGAGGAAATACTAAGGAAAAATTTCCATGTGATGCTCAACTCAAAATCCTACACCTACCAATCCCTTTGAGTGAAGCCATTGGAAATCTCATAAGTTCAGTCATATTCTTCAGTGACAGAGACAAAGTTCTTCTGGTCTCTGAGGAATTTGTTCTGACTGAGGAGTTTGGAATTCACCAGTGCGGATTGCCTACACAGTGAGGAACAAGATAGCTCTGAGGAATTTGATAATCAAATTTCCGACCGTTGTTGTGCTATGCGCCGGCTGTCCCAAAATATCTACCCACCTGACGGTCATATCATTGAGGGGCATTTATGTCTTATCATGTCGGGCTGCTCCCTAGGCTATAAATAGTCGCCCCCTACAACCACTAGCTGGTTGGCTGCTCTGAGAGAAACTGGCACTTGTCATTAGAGAGCATCCCATCCTCCGAGGACTTTGAGCGAAAAACATCGAGTGAGGAAAAACCAAACCCAAACGCCCACAAACCCAAAGTGATTGAGCATCACTGAAGAGATTGATCCTGCGTGGATCCGACGCTTGTTACCTTTGAAGATTGTGCTTCTTCCAGACGGTTAGGCGTCATGGTTTAGAGCATCCAAGAGGAATGGTGGATCGCCGAGTGACCGAGTTTGTGAAGGTTCAGAAGTCACCTGAAGACTTACCACGAGTGATTGGGCAAGGTCTGTGTGACCTTAGCTCAAGGAGAATACGGTGATGACTGTGTGTCCTCAGGTTTAAATACCTATCCGCTCCAACCAGATGTACAACTGAGACAACAGTTGGAACTGGTCTACCAAATCATTGTCTTCACCAAGCCAACTAGTTCTATTTCCTCAACTCTTTCATTTCCTCAAAACTGTGTTGTGCGCTTGTTCATATCTATTTGAAGACTTTGACTGAAGACTTTCACTATTTCCTCAGTTCAATTTCTTCTGTCTGTTTGTCTTCATCCTATGCTATCCTGTGTTTACGCTTTCTGTACTCTGTGCTTGTCTTCATTTCATCATGATGACCATGCTTGTGTTCTGTTATGTTTACTTTTGAGTACTTATTCCGCTGCAAGTAGTTCTTCATTAAGGAATTTCCTCACCCACAAATTCCTCAGTGAAGAATTCATAAAAATCGCCTATTCACCCCCCTCTAGTCGATATAACGCACCTTCAATTGGTATCAGAACAAGGTACTCCCTTGTTCTATGTGATTTTGGTTTAACCGCCTGGAGTTTTAGTTATGCCGACCACAGGAATGAAGATTGTGTCATGCCCCATCTTTGACGGTCACGAGTATCCCAAGTGGAAGGCCATGATGAAGAAGCGCTTCATGGCGATGAACAACAAGCTATGGACCGTCACTGAGATTGGTCTGACCGATCTATGCAAGATGGCGGAAGCTGATGACATTCGCAAGTACACTCTTCTCAACCTCACGGCAAAGGACGTCATCTGCTCCTGTCTGTCTCAAAATCAGTTCAGGAACATCATGCATCTCGATCATGCGAAGCTTATCTGGGACCGTCTCTCTGAGGTCTATGAAGGTCATCGAACCCGTCATGATCCTTGGTTTGAGGACTTCAAGTAATCTCTCAAAGCGATGACATTCGAACCAGAATCATCATCCTCTTCATCATGCCTTATGGCATAAAGTGCTGAGGTAACTGAATGCTACCTCTCCGAGTCTAGTGATTATGAATCCGGTGATGAATTTGGACCCAACTATGTCAAACTTGCTTCCTTTGCCACTAAACAACAAAGAGATTTGGAAAAATTACAATACATGCTTAATAGGAGCGATGATATGTTGGGTGAAGAAATGGATTAGTCAAAGGCTTTGGCTGAAAGTCTTAAGAGACTTCAGACTAGGTTTGACAACCTTCAAGGTCATCATAACACTCTCTTATCTGATCATGAGAAGCTCTCTTATGAATTTCTTCAAAGAAAGCAAGATCTTGGGAAGCTAAGAGTGAGTTATGAAGATCTTCAGAAGGAGCGCGATTCATTACTTGCTCAATAAATCAGCGATGCTCAAGAAGAATTTGTTCCTCCATGTTTGAAATGCATTGAACGTGAATCTGCTAATTCTTCACCTGAATGTTCAAATACTTCTAGTGTTACAAATTCTTCACCTGCCTCTGCTGTCACTAATTCCTCATCTGAGGACATTGCTAGTATCATTGATGATGCAGGGCTGAAGGAATTGTACATGACAGGCATGTACAAAAGCCTCAAAGGGCATCAGACTCTTTGTGATGTGCTTAAAAAGCAGATCCTCAACAGGAACCCTAGGAAAGAGGGTATTGCCTTTGAGAGGAAACTCAATGCTGATGGTACATATTGGAAGCCTGAGCAGTACCCCAAAACCTCATGGGTTGCTGCAAAGGGACCTCCAGTTGATCCATCCAATTTATCTGGCTTTACATGTGAATCTCCTCATTCTTCTGATGAGTCATTTGACTCCAACTATAAACTGTTCAAAAATCAGAATGGTGAAGTATTTGCTAGATATGTTGGCACTAAGTGCAGGAATGGTTCCCCTATGAAGAAAATCTGGGTTCCCAAAAGGTGCCTTGAAAGTCTTCGGTGAATGTCCTCATGACACCACACGTGAAGAATACGAACCCCAGATCAAATTCTTCATATGGACCAAATTCTTCATATGGATCCAAGTCCTCATACGGACCAAATTCCTCACGTGGATCATATTCCTCAGAAGGATCAAAGTCCTCATATGAATATCATTGTGCTAACAACTCTGTTTTGCAGGGAAGAGCTAAGGGCTATGAATATGAGCATTATTCTTCTAATCATTATGTTCATAAGTCCTCGAAGAATTTATCTGATTATTCATTTGCTTACCCTAACTCCTCTTATGTGAAACGAAATGGATTGGCTTCTATGCCACCTTTCTCGTATGGAGCTCGCAGAGTGATGAACTCTTTGCCACCCCTTCAGATGTGGGTGGTGAAGAAAAAGAACTAATCTCTTCTGCAGGGTCAGGTCTCCAGACGTGCGTGAACGTCTGAAGAATTTGCTGGAGACCTGAAAATTGCCTGAAAGGACGCAGGCTAATCATGAAGAAATGAACTTTCATTTCTCACGTCCTCATACTGCTTTATCTGTTCTATTACTTGATGAAATTGATCTGATGAATTGATGTCATATTCTTCACTGATGAAGTATATGAGTTCGTAAGCTGCACTAATTCATCTGCAGGATGATCAACCCAAAGCCACTGAGTGGGTCCTCGATAGTGGATGTACAAATCACATGACTGGTGACAAGAATCTTTTGATGGATGCTCCCTTATCTCCATCTCATCTGAAGCATATCATCTTCGCTGACAAAGGCAAAAGTAAGGTATTGGGTCTAGGTAAGGTTGCGATCACAAAGGATCAACACATGGACAAAGTCATGCTTGTCGAGTCCTTAGGATACAACCTCATGTCTGTCTCAATGCTTTGTGATCTTGATATGGTTGTTTCTTTGGCAAGTATCATTGTGTTGTGGTTATGGAAGCTGACAATTCCAAAGTCTTCGAAGGCTTTTGGAGAGAAGACTTGTATATTGTTGATTTCTCTACAGGACCACAACCAGCCGTGTGCCTACTTGCAAAAGCTTGGAAAGGCTGGCTATGGCATCGACGACTTGGTCATGCAGGCATGAGGAATTTGCACACGCTTGCAAAGAAGAAGCATGTCATTGGCATTGAGAATGTCAAATTCCTCAAGGATCACTTATGTGGAGCCTCTGAAGCTGGAAAGATGACAAAGGCTAAGCATCCAGTGAAGACTATCATGACTACTACTCGACCATTTGAATTGCTTCACATGGATCTCTTTGGTCCTAACCATTATTTTGTAGTTTCAAATGATGCATCTCAATATGGCTTTGTTATTGTTGATGATCACTCTCGTTACACATGGGTACACATTGTTACTTACAAACATGAAGTGCAGGAAGTCTTCAAACGATTTTCCTCGAGGGCTTCAACCAACTTTGGTGTGAAGATCAAGCACATCACAAGTGACAATGGAACTGAGTTCAAGAAGTCTGGTCTTGATGACTATCTTGATGAACTTGGTATTACTCATGAGTTATCTGCTCCTTATACTCCTCAGCAGAATGGCGTCGTGGAGCGCAAGAACTGGACTCTTGCAGAGATGGCTTGCACTATGCTTGATGAATACAAAATGCCTCATCGTTTCTAGATTGATGCAATTGATACTGTGTGCCACATCATCAACAGACACCTGAGGAAACTATCAAGTTCAAGGCTACTGAGGATGTCATTCCTAGCAAAGAATCTACTGATGAATTCATTCCAGAACGTGAAGAACGTCGAGCTAATGCACCTGAATAAAATGCTGAAGAAAATGCTGATCAAATTCCTCGACGACAACCAGCTCATCCTCACGTTGCAAAAGAAGTGCAAGTTGAAAAGATCATCGATGACATTGAAGCACCAGGTCCTCCCACACGCTCAAAAGCTTCACATTTATCTAACTTTTGTGGGCACTATGCTTTTGTCTCTATCACAGAGCCCACTAAGGTAGATGAAGCATTTCTGGAGCCTGAGTGGTCTCGGAACTAGTCAAACATCCAGATCCTCACAAGCATAATATCATTGGCACAAAGTGGATCTACTGCAACAAGCAAGATGAAAATGGCCTTGTGGTGAGGAATAAGGCATGGCTTGTAGCTCAAGGTTACACACAGGTTGAAGGAATTGATTTCGATGAAACTTTTGCACATGTTGCTAGACTTGAGGCTATTCGCATATTACTTGCTTATGCTAACCATCATGATATCACTCTATATCAAATGGATGTGAAAAGTGCATTCCTCAATGGTAAGCTTAAGGAAGAAGTATATGTTGCTCAACCCCCAGGTTTTGAAGATCCAAAGAATCCCGACAAAGTCTTCAGACTCAATAAGGCTCTCTATGGCCTCAAGCAGGCCCCTCAGGCGTGGTATGATACTTTGAAGGAATTCCTCATGAAGAAAGGCTTCAAACCTAGTTCACTCGACCTTACTCTTTTCACTAAATCTTATGATGGTGAACTGTTTGTGTGCCAAATATATGTTGATGATATTATCTTTGGCTGTACTGACCAACGTTATAGTGATGAATTTGCCTATATGATGAGTGAAGAATATCAAATGTCTATGATGGGAGAATTGAAATTCTTCTTAGGCCTTCAAATTTGTCAACAACAAAATGGCATATTCATATCTCAGGAGAAACACCTCAAGGATGTACTGAGGAAATTCGGCATGCAAGATTGCAAAGGCGTCAAAATTCCTATGCCCACAAATGGCCATCTGTGCACTGATGAAAATGGTATTGACTTCGATCATAAGGTATACCGCTCCATGATTGGTTCTTTATTGTACTTATGTGCATCTAGGCCAGATATAATGCTTAGTGTTTGCATGTGTGCCCGATTCATAGCTACACTGAAGGAATCGCACCATAAGGCTGTGAAGCATATTCTTCGATATCTAGCTCACACACCAACACTACGATTATGGTACCCCAAGGGCTCGGCTTTTGATCTCATTGGATATTCTGACTCTGACTATGTTGGTGATCATGTGGACCGCAAGTCAACATCTGGTACATGTCATTTCCTCGAACGATCTTTGGTCTGTTGGTCCTCGAAGAAACAGAACTGCGTATCACTGTCTACTGCTGAAGCTGAGTACATTGCTGCTGGTTCTTGTTGTGCTCAATTGCTGTGGATGAAGCAAACTATCAAGGACTACGGCATCAACGTGAAGAATGCGCCTCTCTTCTGTAATATTGAGAGTGCCATCAAGATTGCTCACAACCCAGTTCAGCACTCGAAGACAAAGCACATTCAGATTCATCATCATTTTCTTCGTGATCATGTGTTGAAGGGCGACATTTCTATTGAGCATGTGAAGACTGAAGAACAGCTAGCCGATACCTTCACAAAGCCCTTGGATGATAAGAGATTTAGCAAGTTGCGGTGTGATCTAAATATCTTAGAATCTTTGAATGATCTTTGAAAAGGACACTCATCCCAACACTTATGCAAAATTGATGACTTAGATGTGCAACACATGAAGAAACGTTTTTCTTAAATCAATGAAGAATAACATTCTAAGTGTGAAGAAATTAACGAAGAATTTGAATCTCAGAACCCTACGACAATTGTACGCGGTGTATGAAATCATCATTCTTATACGGTGGGTCACGCCACCACCAAAAGTTGAAAATCTTCAATTTGAGTTTTTCCTCAGTTTTGAAATTCCTCAGTTGTTCATTTTATTTAACTTTGCATTGTCTTCACTGTTTCTGTCGTTTTTCTTCATTGGCTATATATATATATATGAGTTTATGTCCTCTACAGCATTCACTTATGGCTAATTCTTCAAGTTGCTTTTTCCTGCTAAGTGAATGTGATCGGACCCTTCCCCCTCTATGCTAAACTCAACCCAATATATTCACAAATTCTTCATGTGTGTTCTATTTGAAACTCGTTCAAAATCTTCACTATGTCCTTGTCAGCTGAAGAATTTGCGAACGGAACGTTAAAACTTATCTTATCCAAATTTTCGGCTTTGCCGCTCAAACCGTTCCGCATCCCACGAAATACTTATCTATTCACCCACGATCTCACACGATCTACACTTCATAGTACGTGGGTGACACATGTCAAGCGAATGAGAAGGGTCAGGGGCACGTTCGTCCAAATTCTTTGGGCGAATAGTTTTTTTCACTATGGCTATAAATACCCCCTCCCCTTCCTCACTTCCTTTACTCCGCTCGACCTCTCTCCAGCTCGAGCTTCTCAAACCCTAGCGCCGCCGCTACTTCATCGTTGCCGGTGAGGAAGAGCTTCACTGCCTCGACCTCATCGCCGTCGTACTCGCGCCGGCTGCGGATTTCTTCACTCCGCCGCCGCCGTAGCTGTCTTCCTCCGCCAAGTTAGGGCGTGGAAGATCTGCACTGACGAACTTCACATCTCTACCTCACAGTTCGTCGTGTTCTTCGTCCAGGGTAATTAAAAGTTACTTTTACTGCCCTCTTTGATTAAAATGACTTCTACGAAATCCTCAAAGGTGTTTGTTCTTCAAGTTCTTCGCAAATTAAACACCTCACATGTCATATGTTCTTGATTCATTTCTCTAAGTTATATTTTTCTTCAAGATTCCTCAATTGTGTGGATTTCTGATCTGTACAACTCTGGAACCTAAGACAAAGAACGCTTAGTGAGATTCTTCAAGACTCATCTAGTCAAATTCGTCAAACTTGTTTCTTTAAAACCTTCTGAGAACGCATATGACCTCTCCAAATTCCTCGCAACTATACTCTGTTCACAGGTACTCATGTCCATTCTTTGAATCACTAGGTTCTCATCAACTTAACTCATTTGCAGCATTCCTCGAAGAAAAGTTGCATACATCTTGAGAGAATTCCATTGTTCAAATTCCTCAAATTTGAAGAAAATGGCTGATGGAAAGAAGCCACAGAAAAGAGGAAAGAGGCCTGAGGTCAACACTGCGTTTGAGATCCCTGAGGACATCTATGCTGGGTACTGCACACCCCCTGAGGAAGACAAAAATCAGCGCAAGGTGCGCATTGCGAAGATAGAGAGGAGATGGGCAAGAGAGTGGAGGGAGTACAGATATGTTACTCCCAAATACATGAAGAAATTCGCTCTCAATCCTCCATGCCCAAGACCTCCATTGGCACCTGGCCAAGAATCTGATCTCACCAGCCTCAAGCGCGGTGAGGATTATCCTGATGAATGGGCCAAGCGCCTTGAGCCAAGTTATTAAGCAGGCAAAAGAAGTAGTGAGGAAGTTCAATGAAGACTCTGCTACTGCTGCTGAGGCCTCTGTCAAGCCAAAGAAATCCATGGCAAAGAAGCCTGCGCACAAGTCAAGTGCTTCTTCTTCAATGCCATCACGGCCAGAATCCTCAAAGCCCTCACGGCCAATTCCTCATACTGCTCCTGCTCCAAAGTCCTCAGCTCCTCCTCCAAAGTCCTCAGCTGCTCCGACCAAATCCTCTGCACCTGTGCATCTTGCCACATGCCAAAGGACGAAAGACATCTCTATTGCCTCAGGAGCTTCTGCTAGTTCCTTAGCTACACCAAATTCTTCAACGGGACCCTCTCTGCTGAAGACAAAGGCCACTGCTGGACGACGTTCTCGCCCAAGTCCTCGCAACAAGCAGGTTGCCTTCCAAGTGCCGTCTGATGAAGACGAAGCTGATGATGAGGAACTTGCCGAAATCATCAGAGATATGCAAGTCAAGGACGCTAGAGCCAAGGGCACAAATGTGCCACTGCTTTTGGATCTAAAGCTGATCCTCGACTACATTGACCTCTGGCACAAGGACCCAAACACTCCTATGCCTCATTTCAAGTTTACTCTTGGCCAAAGTCATATGTTGACTGCCTTCATTCAAGAAGAAAAATGGAAATATGAGAAGGCCAGGCAGATCAAGAAAGCGTAGTACAGGAAGGAGAAATTCCTGAAGAACAACGTTGTCTCTATGATAACTGATGAACTTGTGAAGATCCAGTCTGAAATCAAAGTCCTCATCGATGATTTCAATGCTTACTATGCTGATTGGCAAGGAGCCAAGGTCAGGTTTGTAAAACTGACTCAAAAATTCACTCCAAATGTTGCAGCTCCATCGCAACAAGAAATTCATCAGGCTGAAGCTTCTGCTCGGCCGACTGAAGAACATGCCAGCAACGTTGATGACATTTAGGCCGCTGAAGAAAATTTGAGTTCCAGGGCTGATGACTGCATTCCAGCCGCTGATGAAATTGTCAGGGCATCCACTAGTGGTGCGCCTGAAGAAAACGAAGAGGCCAGGGCAACTGCATCAGTTGTGCCTGAAGAAAATCAACCACATTCCTCTGCTCCTCCTGTGCCTACCCCAACTCCAATCCTTCCATCTGCTTCAGATGTGAAGAAGACCAAGGCTGCAGAATGTGCTGCAGTGAAAAAAAGGAAAGCATCAGATTCTTCAGCTCCGAAGAAGATGAAGAAATTGACCAGCTCATTTGAAAATCCAATTGATGTTGTTCCTATTTCCACCATGCCATCAAAGGAAATCGTCCCTTTTGATGAAGAATACGTGATCCCTAGCGGATCTGATGAAGAAAATCCTTCGCACGCTTTCGTCCGGAAGCAGATGGATGAAGAAATTGAAGTGGATGAAATCCCTTCAACTCCAGCTGTTTCCTCGCCTATGCCTCAGTTTACTACTGAAGAGGTCGGCGTTGAAGAAATGGAAGATGAAGATGTGGACATTGGTTGTACCACACCCGTGCTAAATGATGACTTTTGGGAAAGTCGGCATTTTGACTCTCCACTCTTCACACCATTGCAACAAATTCCTCGATCCCGGCAACTACAGTTCAAATGGGATCTGATGAACCACATGCCACACCGTCATCCATGAAGAAATTCCAGCCACTAGTCTTTGAAGAAAATGTAAATGAAGAATTGAAGACCCAGTACATCCTTTGGAGAAGAAGCTGAATTTTCTCAGCCTGAAGAACCTGAGATTGCGATTCCTGAGGTGATAATGCAATTGACTGACACTCCTTAGCCCAAGCCAAAGGATCCATTCTCAAAGAAGCAGAAATTCAAGGCTGATGATTTCTTCGGTGAGCACATGTTCTTCACTAACTACAATCCCTATGATTCTGCTCGTCTTAGAAGGAAGCGCTTATGGACCGCTAGCCATACCAACTTCTATTCCTCAGTGCTCTTCAACAAGGACAAAGTCTTTGACCACGAGCATATTCCTCATGTGGACATGGAATCACTGCCATGCTTCACACCTGTCCTCAGTGTGCTTCATGACACATGCCTCCTCAACTTTTGCACAGACATAGTTGATTGGAATGAAGAACTCATTCTTCAATTCTACATAACATTGCGAGATCACTTTGGAGATCTTGTGATGTGAACTCCTGGGTTTTGGACTGGATGACCAAAAACACTCACTACAAAGCACTGGCCTCTGAATTACTTCACGCCCTGCCTATCAGTCCTCCACCTGAAGGAGCTCGTTGCCTGTACCAAGAGCGTAAGCTCACTTCTCATTATATGCAAGTTCTTATCAAGCCATTGAAGCCCGGTCAAGCCTCAAGGACCAAATTCCTCGTGAAGAATTTGCAGTATGTACCAAGAACAGTCTATCGCATTCTGAAGAAGACTATGTGTCCAATCAATGACCATGACTCATCTGATGAGGAAATTGTCGGCATCATGAAGAATCTGGTTTTCAACATCATTCATGGCATTCCGGTCAATTATCATGATTTCTTCATGAGGATTCTGGCAAATGTTGCACTTTCCCCGTTTGAGCTAAAGCCTTATGCTCCCTGGATCATGAGATTCCTCAGGACAAGGTCTTCACTCAACTACAAGGCTGATTTTCAGAATCACCTCAGCTACTTGCCCCCGATTGAAGTCCTCAAGCGGACCTATTCCTCAGCTGACGAAAAGGGCAAGGCACCAACTGTTATAGATGAAGGCATTCGTCCATTGGATGGTCAATTTTGCAAGGCTGCATCTTATTCCACCAATGATGACTCTGCCACTCATGATTCTGCTGCCCATGCCTCCAAGACAAATCCTCAAGCTACTGCTCCTCGTGTGATGACTGACCGTGAGCTTTTGCTAAGTCTTCACCAGAAGATGGATCGAAACCATAAATGGGTTAAGCGTCAGTTTCGTTCAATTCTTGACAACATGACTTCTACACATAATGCAGTGAAGAAAAACCATTACTACCTCCATGAAGTCTTCGGTCGCACCTGGGCTGTTCTGTCTCACATCTATAGCGAAGAAGAACTGAAGAATATGGGTCTCAAGGAAGACTTTGACTGGTCTGCACCTCCACCGAAGAAATACAAGAAGGTCAAGGTTCCTTCCTTGGTGGCCAGCTCCTATTCTTCACCGTGCGACACCAATGAGCATGAAGACTTGGACGACACTGCGGCAGGCTCTACATCAACAAACGACCCCAACAGCGCTGGTGATCCTTCATCAACTTGATATTCTTCAGGGGCGCTAGTCCTCATTTTCGATCCTTTTGGTCATTTGATGACAAAGGGGGAGAAATTTGAGTTAGTCTTCAAGCGGGTCTATTATATGGGCGTTTTTTGCTAAGTTACAACTCTTGTTCTTCTCATGACTTTGCTGGATCGAGTTGTAAACTTAAACTCTATGGTGACCTGATACTTTTGCTATAGTTTTTATGCATGCTTATTCCTCATTAATGTTTATGCACGCACGCTGAATTACATCAGTCACCATATTTCATCATGCATTTCAAATTCTTCATATTATATGTCAAATGTGTGTATGAATTACAAGATATAGGGGGAGATCTCCATGATTCTACTCTTCAAGTGTGCATTGCTTCAAAAGCAAATTCCTCACTATGCACATATTCAGGGGGAGTTCTTCTATATCTTGCAATCAAATCCCACAATATCAGTATTTACACTTCATATGTTTATCCCCGTTGAAAACTTAACCTATATTGTCATTAATCACCAAAAAGGGGGAGATTGTAAGTGCATCTAGTGCCCCTTAGTTATTTTGGTGTATTGAAGACTTATAGGTTAAGGGACTATTGTGTTTATGAGTGTACACAGGTCTATAAGTCTATGAGGAGTTTGATATTTACAGAGAAAGTCGACCCCTAAAAATGAAGTTCTTCGACTGAAGACTTTGGATTCCTGAAGACTTTTTGAAGACTTTTTGAAGACTTTGAAAGTGAAGAAATTGGTGTAACCTTGAAGACTTGGTATTCATTCGAGGAACATGAAGCGTGAAGACTTTTGTTTTCGTAGATTCATTCTCTCTTTCTTGAGTCATAGGAAACACCGTCTTTGTTAAAGGGGTCGAGGAAATACTAAGGAAAAATTTCCATGTGATGCTCAACTCAAAATCCTACACCTACCAATCCCTTCAAGTGAAGCCATTGGAAATCTCATACGATTCGATCATATTCTTGATGTGAGAGACGAAGTTCTTATGGTCTCTGAGGAATTTATTCTGACTGAGGAGTTAGGAATTCGCCAGTGCGGATTGCCTACACAGTGAGGAACATGATAGCCCTGAGGAATTTGATACTCAAATTTCTGACCGTTGCTGTGCTATGCGCCGTCTGTCCCAAAATATCTACCCACCTAACGGTCATATCACTGAACGGCATTTATGTCTTATCATGTCGGGCTGCTCCCTAGGCTATAAATAGCCGCCCCCTACAACCACTAGCTGGTTGGCTGCTCCGAGAGAAACTGACACTTGTCATTAGAGAGCATCCCATCCTCCGCGGACTTTGAGCGAAAATCATTGAGTGAGAAAAAACCAAACCCAAACACCCACAAACCCAAAGTGATTGAGCATCACTTAAGAGATTGATCTTGCGTGGATCTGACGCTTGTTACCTTTGAAGATTGTGCTTCTTCCAGAGGGTTAGGCATCATGGTCTAGAGCATCCAAGAGGAATTGTGGATCGCCGAGTGACCGAGTTTGTGAATGTTCGGAAGTCACCTGAAGACTTACCACGAGTGATTGGGCGAGGTCTGTGCGACCTTACCTCAAGGAGAATACAGTGAGGACTGTGTGTCCGGGACTGTGTGTCCTCAGGTTTAAGTACCTAGCCGCTCCAACCAGATGTACAACTGAGACAGCAGTTGGAACTGGTCTACCAAATCATTATCTTCACCAAGCCAACTGGTTCTATTTCCTCAACTCTTTCATTTCCTCAAAACTATGTTGTGCGCTTGTTCATATATGTTTGAAGACTTTGATTGCAGACTTCCATTATTTCCTCAGTTCAATTTCTCCAGTCTGTTTGTCTTCATCATGTTCTATCCTATGTTTACGCTTTATGTACTCTGTGCTTGTCTTCATTTCATCATGATGACCATGTTTGTGTTCTGCTATGTTTACTTTTGAGTACTTATTCCGCTGCAAGTAGTTCTTCATTAAGGAATTTCCTCACCCACAAATTCCTCAGCGAAGAATTCATAAAACTCGCCTATTCACCCCCTCTAGTCGATATAACGCACTTTCACAATGAGCACAGCTGCCAGAGGTGGCTATCAGTACTTCGTGACTTTTACCGACGACTTGAGTAGATATGGATATATCTATTTGATGAGGGACAAGTCGGAAACTTTTGAAAAGTTCAAAGAGTTTCAGAACGAGTTTGAGAATCATCTCGGCAAGACTATAAAACTTCTACGATCAGATCGTGGAGGTGAGTAAATGAGCCAAGAGTTTGATGATCATCTGAAAAGCCAAGGTATAGTACCTCAACTTACACCTCCGGGTACGCCACAGAGAAACGACGTGTCGGAACGGAGAAATAGGACCTTGTTGGACATGGTCCGGTCTATGATGAGAAACTCGGATTTACCCTTGTTATTTTGGGGATACGCTCTAGAAACTGCAGCTTTCACACTTAACAGGGTACCATCAAAATCCGTAGATAAGACACCACATGAGATGTGGACCGGGAAAACTCGGTTTATCTTTTCTAAAGATTTGGGGTTGTGAAGCATTTGTCAAGCGACTTATGTCAGACAAGCTTACACCCAAGTCGGATAAATGCATGTTCATGGGATATCCGAGGGAAACCTTGGGATATAGCTTCTACAACCGGGAAGAGAACAAAGTGTTTGTTGCCCGGAACGGGATTTTCCTTGAGAAAGAGTTTCTCAGTCGGGAGGCCAGTGGGAGGACGGTCCAACTCGAAGAAATTCGAGGACCACTCAAGGACGGCTTGGCTGGTGATGAGATCATACCGAAGTCAGTCAAGGAACCCGTAGTGGAAGCGGCACCGGAACCACGGAGGTCGGAAAGATTACGCATAGTGCATGATGTATTGTTGCTAGAAAGCGACGAGCCGGCCACGTATGCGGAAGCGATGGTGAGCCCAGATTCCGAGGCATGGCTGGAAGCCATGAGATCCGTGTTAAAGTCCATGGATGGGAATCAAGTTTGGGACTTGGTTGATCCGCCGCCTGGCGTAACGGCCATTGGTTGCAAATGGGTATTTAAGAAGAAAATCGATGTGGATGGAAATGTTCAGATCCACAAAGCTCGGCATGTCGCTAAAGGTTATGGACAAGTTCAAGGAATTGACTACGACGAGACTTACTCGCCAATAGCGATGCTAAAGTCGGTGAGGATCGTACTAGCTATAGCTGCATATTTCGATTACGAGATATGGAAGATGGATGTCAAGACGGCTTTCCTTCATGAAAATTTAACCGATGACGTGTATATGATACAACCCGAGGGTTTTGTCGATCCGACTAGCGCTAGTAAGGTATGCAAGCTCAAGAGATCCATTTATGGGTTGAGGCAAGCATCTCGGAGCTGGAATATCATTTTGATGAGGTCGTCACTGGTCTCGGTTTCATCAAAAGCGAAGAGGGCGCTTGTTTATACAGGAAGTTAGGTGGGAGCTCGATAGTGTTTTTGATCTTGTATGTGGATGACATATTGTTGATCGAAAACGATGTTTCGATGCTGAACTCGGTCAAGGAGTCATTGAATGGCAAGTTTTCAATGAAGGACCTTGGTGAGGCAGTGTATATTTTGTGCATTAAGATCTATAGAGATAGATCGAGGAGGCAGCTCGGCTTAAGCCAGAGCAAGTACATAGATAATGGGTTGAAGCGGTTCAACATGAGTGAGGCGAAGAAAGGGTTCTTGCAACTCTCACATGGTATAAGACTATGCGAGACTCAGAGTCCTTCAACATCTGATGAGCGAAGCAGGATGAGTAGGATTCCGTATGCCTCGGCAATCAGATCCATCATGTATGCCATGATATGTACAAGGCCTGATGTTGCTTTTGCAATAAGCCTAACAAGAAGATACCAGGCCAACCCAGGTGAGAGTCACTGGGCAGCGGTAAAGACTATTTTGAAGTACCTGAAAAGGAATGAAGAGATGTTCCTAGTTTATAAGGTGAGGAAGAGCTCGTTGGAAGGGGTTACGCCGATGCTAGTTTCCAAACTAACAAAGATGATTGTCGATCACAGTCCGGGTTCGAGTACGTCATGAACGGAGGGGCAGTGAGCTAGATGAGTTCCAAGCAATATACGGTGGCCGATTCTACCATAGAAGCCGAATACATTGCGGCTTGTGAAGCTGCAAACGAAGGTGTTTGGATCCGGCATTTTCTGGATAATCTTGGTATTTTCCCAGCCTCGGTAAAACCTTTGGACCTTTATTGTGATAATTCTGGTGCCATCGCGCAAGTCAAGGAGCAGACGAATCACCACAAGGTCAGACACATAGATCGTAAATATCACCTGATATGAAATATCGTACAGAATGGTGATGTAGAGTTATGCAAAATTCACACGGATGCAAATGTTGCAGATCCGTTGACTAAGCCGCTTCCCCAACCCAAGCATGAGGGGCACATTAGAGCTATGGGCATTTGATGTCTATTTGATTGACTCTAGTGTAAGTGGGAGACTGTTGGAGATATGCCCTAGAGGCAATCATGTATGATGATATTTCCTATGTGTTTACGAATAAAGATAGTCCTTGGACATTATCAATGATGTGTATCAGCAAGTACCTAACTTGTTTGTGGGACTATGCATTGTATGATGACTATCCTAAAAGCTCCTTGGTCGAAAGGGCTGTCACTACAAACAAAAGACACATCCGTGACATTTTGGGCCGAACGATTTTTTTCTGTCATACTTATGACACTTCTGTGACAATAGTTGTGACAAAACCCGGTATCATCATAGATGTGGTGGGGTCCTACTTATATGACAAAAAATCATGATAGAAGATGGGCTTTTCGTCTTGGGCGGGCTGGAGACGTAGCTGCATGACATTCTTTGGGCCGTCCATGACAGAAAAAACCGTGGTAGAAGCGAGGGCGAGGAAAATATCGGGGTGTTCCCGGTTACGGTGGGTGGTCGGGGCGGCGATCGCAGCGTTTCTCGTACATGCACTGCAGCGTGGTGCGGCGTTGGGCTCGCCCGAACCCGGCGAGGCGTTGGGCTCTGGCCCGAACTCGGCGATTGCTGCTGCGAACTCTGGCGTTCTTGAACCCGGCGGTCGATTGATGGCTGTTAGCGAACCCGATCGGCGATTCGCCGCTCTTGCTGCTAAGCTGAAGTCGATCGATGTTGCCTCTGGATGAGCGATGGCGTTCTTTGGGGGGTTTGGATGAATAGTTCCTGGTGGGGGTGGATGAACATGACCCCGTGGCGTTGTCTCTGGATGAACAGTGAGCGTTGCTGGGGGGTTTGGATGAACAGTTCCCGGTGGGGGTGGATGAACAAGACCTCGATCGTTCGAGCCGGTTGGGGCTGGATGAACAGGACCCCGTGGAGGCGGGATGAACAGGACCACCCGTGGAGGCGGGATGAGCGATGAGCGGTGGAGGGCTGGATGAACAGTAGCCCGTGGAGGGGTGATTGAACAGGAGAACGTGGAGAGGGCTAGTTGAACAGTAGCTGGTGGAGTAGCGCGTGGTGGAGGCTGGATGAACAGGAGACCATGGATGAACAGTCGCAGGTGGAGGCTGGATGAACAGGAGACCATGGATGAACATTCGCAGGTGGAGGCTGGAGGAGGTCGACGGTGGATGAACAGTAGCCCGTGGAGGCTGGAGGGGGTTGACGGTGGAGATGAACAGTATCCCGTGGAGTCCCGTTTTGCGGTACGCCACACCCTCGGATGAACAGGACCCCGTTTGACCGTAGTGCTCCAACACAAGTCCGTTTCCTCCGTTTTGCGATACGCCACACCCTCCCGATCAGCAGAACCCCGTTTCGGCCGTAGGAGGTCCGTTTCTTCCGTTTTTGCGATGCGCGGACCCCTCCCGGTCATCAGGATCCCGTTTCGAACGTGGCCGGTCGAACACAAGGCCATTTCCTCCATTCTGCGGTACGCCAGGCCTCGTTCCATCGGCTGTTCCGTCCAAGCCCTCCCGATGAACAGGACGACGCATTCTGTTCCGACCCAGCCGGTTGGCTCCCGTGAACATAGCGGCGACCACGGTTTCTCCGTTCCGACCCAGCCATGTACACGAGCCCTGGCCGTCACGTATGTCCAGTAGGCGTTCGAGACCACGCCCGTTTATGCGTCACGTGGCCATATTTTCTTTCTTGCACCACAGCGTTATGCGTACATGTAAATGCTACGTGCGGCGCCTCTACTACGACGCGTGCGGCGCCTCTACATCTACTAGTATGTGCATTACACGTTCGCGACGAGAATGACAATGCTACATACGCTTTGACGGTGGGTCGGTAGCCGAGCACTTCCTTACTGTGAAGATGTAGCTGGTGGGTCCCGGCGATCGAGGCGAATCATTTTTTTGCGGACGCACTTCCTTGCGTGCGAAGATGTAGCTGGTGGGTCCCAGCAGTCAGGGGCAAACGTTTTTTTCGCAAAATACGGTGGCCCGTCCGGTGGGTCCCCACTGTCAGGTGGAGGAATAATTATTTTGCGCATAATAAGGAGGCACTTCCTTGTTGCGGCCGTGGACCTAGCTGTCAGCCTCTCCACATACAGTCCACGTCCCATGGAAGCCATTCCTTGACCATGTTGACCACGCCGTGCCGTGAGCACCAGGGCGGTGGACGACGGCGAGGCCTGGGAAGGGGACGACGCGGAGCCGGGGAAGACGCAGCAGTGGATGCCCACGCGTAGAGGAGTACGAAGGTTCTCTGGTTCGCTGCGGTGTGAGGCTGCCGTCGCCGCCGAATAACAGGGGGTGTGGGTGAGTAGAGGGATGGCCTGGCCAGCGGTGGGATTAGTAGGGGGCGGTGAGGCCCCGCGCATCATGAACCGACCACGGGAGGTAGGAGCACGAGGCACCACCGGCGCTGGTTTGGGCGGTTGGAGCAAGAAGAACGAGAGGTTGAAGAAGCACTACGGCCGTTGGATGGACATCACGGTCACCGGAGCTAGAATCATGCATATTGACTAAGTTGACCAAGCCCTCTGTCCCGTCAACTTAGTAGGCCCTAAGTCAGCCTGCCACTATCTGGGTCCCAGCTAACGAGGGGAGTATTCATTTTTGTGCGTAATAAGGAGGCACTTCCTTGCGTGCGAAGATATATTTGGTGGGTCCGAGCTGTCGGTAGCGGTAATTATTTTTCGTGAAATCTGAGAGGCCCTTCGGTGGGTCCACGATGTCGTGGAGGAATCATTATTTTGCGTGTAATAAGGAGGCATTTCCTTGCGTGCGGCCGTGGACCCGGTATCGGCCTCTCCACATCTGATCCGCCAGATGCATGTCGGTCATTGACCATATTGACCAGGCAGCGCCGAGAGCACCGAAGGCGGTGGGCGGCGGCAAGGCCTAGGAAGGAGCGACGGAGGCGAGGAAGACCAGCGGTTGTTTCCCATGCGGAGAATCTGACTGTCACGAGGTTTCTTGGTTCGTCTGCCGTCGCCGGAGAATAACAGCAGGTGTGGGTGAGTAGAGGGATGGCTAGGCCAGCGATGGGAGTACGGTGGGGCGGTGAGGCCTGCGCGGCAGCACATCCGGTCGCAGGGAGGAGGGAGCAAGCACTTGATACGTCTCCAACGTATCTATAATTTTTGATTGCTCCATGCTACTTTATCTACTGTTTTGGACTATATTGGGCTTTATTTTCCACTTTTATATTATTTTTGGGACTAACCTATTAACCGGAGGCCCAGCCCGTAATTGTTGTTTTTGCCTATTTCGGTGTTTGAAGAAAGCGGAATATCAAACGGAGTCCAAACGGAATGAAACCTTTGGAAGCGTGATTTTCTCACCGGCGTGATCCAGGAGACTTGGACCCTACTCCAAGAAGTAATGTGAGGCGGTCACGAGGGTGGGGCGCCCCCCTAGGCGCGCCCGTGCCTCGTGGGCCCCTGTTGCTCCAGCGTACTCCTTCCTCCTATATATACCTCGTACGCCCCCAAGCGATCGAGCAGGAGCCAAAAACCTAATTCCACCGCCGCAACTTCCTGTAGTCACGAGATCCCATCTTGGGGCCTGTTCCGGAGATCCGCCGGAGGGGGCATCCACCATGGAGGGCTTGTACATCATCACCATAGCCCCTCCGATGAAGTGTGAGTAGTTTACTTCAGACCTTCGGGTCCATAGCTAGTAGCTAGATGGCTTCTTCTCTCTTTTTGGATCTCAATACAATGTTCTCCCCTCTCTCGTGGAGATCTATTCGATGTAATCTTCTTTTTTGCGGTGTGTTTGTTGAGACCGATGAATTGTGGGTTTATGATCCAGATTATCTATGAATAATATTTGAATCTTCTCTGAATTCTTTTATGTATGATTGGTTATCTTTGCAAGTCTCTTCGAATTATCCGTTTGGTTTAGCCAACTAGATTGGTAGTTCTTGCAACGGGAGAAGTGTTTAGCTTTGGGTTTAATCTTGCGGTGTCCTTACCCGGTGACAGAAAGGGTTGCATCATCCGTGTCTATTCTCATCATATCAATCTCCATCACTTTATTACTTGCTTTGTTTTTACTTTGCCTTTCACTTTTCACTTTGCATCTCTATACCAAAAAAAAAAACAAAAATATTATCTATCATCTCTATCAGATCTCACTCTCGGAAGTGACCGTGAAGGGAGTGACAACCCCTAAGCGTGGTGGTTGCGAGGAGCTATCGTTTTGTGCAGGTACGAGGGACTTGTGCGTGGCCTCCTCTTTGGATTGATACCTTGGTTCTCAAAACTGAGGGAAATACTTACGCTACTTTGCTGCATCATCCTCTCCTCTTCGGGGAAATCCAACGCAGTGCTCAAGAGGTAGCAAGAAGAATTTCTGGCGCCGTTGCCGGGGAGGCTCACGCAAGAGAAAGTCAAGCACCATACCAAGTACCCATCATAATCCCTATCTCCCGCATTACATTATTTGCCATTTGCCTCTCTTTTTCCTCTCCCCCACTTCACCCTTGTCGTTTTATTCGCCCTCTCCTCCTCTTTTTCTCGCTTGCCTTTTGTTTGCTCGTGTGTTGGATTGCTTGTTTGTCGCGATGGCTCAAGATGCTACCAAATTGTGTGACTTCACAAATACCAATAATAATGATTTCCTTAGCACTCCGATTGCTCCTCTTGCCAATACTGAATCTTGTGAAACCAATACTGCTTTGTTGATTCTTGTTATGAAAGATCAATTCGCCGGCCTTCCTAGTGAAGATGCCGCTACTCATCTGAATAACCCGTTCATTTATGTGATATGCAAAAGAAAAAAGATGTCGATAATGATGTCGTAAAGTTGAAGCTATTTCCTTTTTCGCTTAGAGATCGTGCTAAAGCGTGGTTTTCATCTCTGCCTAAAAATGGTATGATTCTTGGAATAAGTGCAAAGATGCTTTTATCTCTAAGTATTTTCCTCCCGCTAAGATTATCTCTCTTAGGAACGATATTATGAATTTTAAGCAACTTGATCATGAACATGTTGCACAAGCTTGGGAGAGAATGAAATTAATGATGCGTAATTGTCCTACTCATGGTTTGAACTTGTGGATGATTATACAAAACTTTTAAGCCGGATTGAATTTTGCTTCTAGAAATCTTTTAGATTCGGCATGGAGGCACTTTTATGGAAATCACTCTAGGAGATGCTACTAAACTTCTAGATAATATTATGGTTAATTATTCTCAATGGCATACCGAAAGATCTACTAATAAAAAGTGCATGCGATAGAAGAAATTAATGTTTTGAATGGAAAGATGGATGACCTTATGAAATTATTTGCTACTAGGAGTGTTTCTTCTGATCCTAATGATATGCATTTGTATACTTTGATTGAGAATAATAATGAATCTATGGATTTGAATTTTGTTGGTAGGAATAATTTTGGTAACAACGCGTATAGAGGGAATTTTAATCCTAGGCCTTATCCTAGTAATCCTTCTAATAATTATGGAAATTCCTACAACAACTCTTATGAAAATTTTAATAAGATTCCCTCTGAATTTGAGAGTAGTTTTAAAGAGTTTATGAATTCACAAAAGAATTTTAATACTTTGCTTGAAGAGAATTTGCTTAAAGTTGATGATTTGGCTAGGAACGTTGATAGAATTTATCTTGAGGTTGATTCTTTAAAGCTTAGATCTATTCCTCCTAAGCATGATATCAATGAGTCTCTCAAAGCTATGAGAATTTCCATTGATGAGTGCAAAGAAAGAACCACTAGGATGCGTGCTTCCAAAGATGCCTTTATTAAAGTATGTTCTTCCAATTCTATGAAAATCAAGATGAAGATCTAAAAGTTATTGATGTATCCCCCATTAAATCTTTGTTTTGCAATATGAATCTTGATGAAACTGATTATGATCTTCCTTTACCTAGAAGGCGTTCCAAGAATTCGGAGTTTTTAGATCTTGATGATGAAATTGATAAAAGTGGGATTGAAAGAAATAAAAACCTAGATGTTGCTAAACCCACTATATTGGATCTTAAGGAATTTAATTATGAAAATTGCTCTTTAATTGATTGTATTTCCTTGTTGCAATCCGTGCTAAATTCTCCTCATGCTTATAGTCAAAATAAGGCCTTTACCGAACACATTGTTGATGCCTTGATGCAATCTTATGAAGAAAAACTTGAGTTGAAAGTTTCTATCCCTAGAAAACTCTATGATGAGTGGGAACCTACTATTAAAATTAAAATTAAAGATTATGAGTTCCATGCCTTGTGTGATTTGGGTGCTAGTGTCTCTACTATTCCCAAAACTTTGTGTGATTTGCTAGATTTCCGTGACTTTGATGATTGCTCTCTAAACTTGCATCTTGCGGATTCCACTATTAAAAAGCCTATGGGGAGAATTAATGACGTTCTTATTGTTGCAAATAGGAATTATGTGCCCTAGATTTTATCGTTCTTGATATAGATTGCAATCCTTCATGTCCTATTATTCTTGATAGACCTTTCCTTAGAACGATTGGTGCAATTATTGATATGGAGGAATATTAGATTCCAATTTCCATTAAAGAAAGGCATGGAACACTTTCCTAGAAAGAAAATAAAATTACCATATGAATCTATCATGAGAGCCACTTATGGATTGCCTACCAAAGATGGCAATACCTAGATCTATCCTTGCTTTTATGCCTAGCTAGGGGCGTTAAACGGTAGCGCTTGTTGTGAGGCAACCCAATTTTATTTTTAGTTTTTTGCTTTTTGCTTATGTTTAGGAATAAATAACCCATCTAGCCTCTGTTTAGATGTGGTTTTATGTTTTAATTAGTGTTTGTGCCAAGCTAGACCTATTGGATCTTCTTGGATGATAGTTATTTGATCTTGCTGTAATTTCCAGAAACTTTGCGCTCAGTGACCGAATTATTAAAAATCACCAGAACGCGATAAAATACTGATTCCAATTGCTGCTGTTCTATAAACAAATTCTCTAGGTAGTCTAATTTTGGTAGATTTTTTGGAGTTCCATAATTTTGCATTAGTTACAGATTACTACAGACCGTTCTGTTTTTGACAGATTCTGTTTTTCATGTGTTGTTTGCTTATTTTGATGAATCTATGGCTAGTAAAATAGTTTATAATCCATAGAGAAGCTGGAATACAGTAGGTTTAACACCAATATAAATAAAGAATGAGTTCATTACAGTACCTTAAAGTAGTCTTTTGTTTTCTTTCTCTAGCAGAGCTCACGAAATTTCTATTGAGTTTTGTCTTGTGAAGTTTTCAAGTTTTGGGTGAATTCTTTTGATGGATTGTGGAAATAGGAGTGGAAAGAGCCTAAGGTTGGGGTTGCACATGGCACCCCCAAGATAATCCAAGGACACCAAAAAGTCAAATCTTGGGGATGCCCAGAAGGCATCCCTCTTTAAATCTACTTCCATCGGTAATTTACTTGGAGCTATATTTTTATTCACCACATGGTATGTGTTTTGCTTGGAGCGTCTTGTATTATTTGCGTCTTTGCTTGTTAGTTTACCACAATCATACTTTCTGTACACACCTTTTGAGAGAAGACAATTTGATTAGAATTTGTTAGAATACTCTATGTGCTTCACTTATATCTTTTGAGCTTGATAGTTTTGCTCATATTGCTTCACTTATATCTTTTGAGCGTGATAATTTTTGCTCTAGTGCTTCACTTAGATCTTTTAGAGCATGGTGGTGGATTTGTTTTAAAGAAACTATTGATCTCTCATGCTTCACTTAGATTATTTTGAGAGTCGTTAATAGCATGGTAATTTGTTTAATGTTAATATACTTGGTATTCAAGATATGTGAAACTTTCTTTTGAGTGCGTTGAATACTAAGAAAAGTTTGATGCTTGATAATTGTGTTGAGATATGAAGATGGTGATATTAGAGTCATGCTAGTTGAGTAGTTGTGAATTTAAAGAATACTTGTGTTGAAGTTTGTGATTCCCGTACCATGCACATATGGTGAACCGTTATGTGATGAACTCGGAGCATGATTTATTTATTGATTGTCTTCCTTATGAGTGGCGGTTGGAATGACGATGGTCTTTTCCTACCAATCTATCCCCCTAGGAGCATGCGCGTAATACTTTGCTTTGATAACTTCTAGATTTTTGCAATAAGTATATGAGTTCTTTATGACTAATGTTGAGTCCATGGATTATACGCATTTTTTCCCATCCTTCCACAACTGCTAGCCTCTCTAATACCGCGCACTTTTCGCTGGTATCATACACCCACCATATATCTTCCTCAAAACAGCCACCATACCTACCTATCATGGCCTTTCCATAGCCATTCCGAGATATATTGCCATGCAACTTTCCACCGTTCCGTTTATTATGACACGCTCCATCATTGTCATATTGCTAGCATGATCATGTAGTTGACATCGTATTTGTGGCAAAGCCACCTTTGATAATTCTTTCATACATGTCACTCTTGTTTCATTGCATATCCCGGTACACCGCCGGAGGCATTCATATAGAGTCATATTTTGTTCTAAGAATCGAGTTGTAATTGTTGAGTTGTAAGTAAATAAAAGTGTGATGATCATCATTATTATAGCATTTTCCCAGTGAGGAAAGGATGATGTAGACTATGATTCCCCCACAAGTCAGGATGAGACTCCGGACGAAAAAAAAGAAAAAAAAGAGGCCATAAAAAAGGAAAAGGCCCAAATAAAAAAATGAGAGAAAAAGAGAGAAGGGACAATGCTACTATCCTTTTACCACACTTGTGCTTCAAAGTAGCACCAAGATCTTCATGATAGGGAGTCTCTCATTTTGTCACTTTCATATACTAGTGGGAATTTTTCATTATAGAACTTGGCTTGTATATTCCAATGATGGGCTTCCTCAAATGCCCTAGGTCTTCATGAGGAAGCGAGTTGGATGCACACCCACTTAGTTTCTTTTGCTGAGATTTCATATACTTACAGCTCTAGTGCATCCGTTGCATGGCAATCCCTACTCACTCACATTGATATCTATTGATGGGCATCTCCATAGCCCGAAGATACACCTAGTTGATGTGAGACTATATTCTCCCTTTTTGTCTTCTCCACAACCACCTTTCTATTCCACATATAGTGCTATATACATGGCTCACGCTCATGTATTGCGTGAAGATTGAAAAAGTTTTGAAAATGTTGAAGTATGAAACAATTGCTTGGCTTGTCATCGGGGTTGTGCATGATTTAAATATTTTGTGTTGGGAAGATGGAGCATAGCCAGACTATATGATTTTTTAGGGATAACTTTCTTCGGCCATGTTATTTTGAGAAGACATAATTTCTTAGTTAGTATGCTTGAAGTATTATTATTTTTATGTCGATATGAACTTTTCTCTTGAATCTTTCGAATCTGAATATTCATACCACAATTAAGAGGATTTACATTGAAATTATGCCAAAGTATCACTCCGCATCAAAAATTCTCTTTTTATCATTTAACTACTCGAGGACGAGTAGGAATTAAGCTTGGGGATGCACGTCGTCTCCAACGTATCTATAATTTTGATTGCTCCATGCTACTTTATCTACTGTTTTGGACTATATTGGGCTTTATTTTCCACTTCTATATTATTTTTGGGACTAACCTATTAACGGAGGCCCAGCCCGTAATTGCTGTTTTTTGCCTATTTGGTGTTTGAAGAAAGCGGAATATCAAACAGAGTCCAAATGGAATGAAACCTTGAGCGTGATTTTCTCACCGAACATGATCCAGGAGACTTGGACCCTACTCCAAGAAGCAACAGAGGCGGTCACGAGGGTGGGGGCGCCCCCTGCCTCGTGGGCCCCCAGTTGCTCCACCAACGTACTGCTTCCTCCTATATATACATACGTACCCCCAAACGATCAGAATAGGAGCCAAAAACCTAATTCCACCGCCGCAACTTCCTGTATCCACGAGGTCCCATCTTGGGGCCTGTTAGGAGCTCATGGGAAGGCATCCACCATGGAGGCTTCTACATCATTACCTTAGCCCCTCAGGTGAAGTTTGAGTAGTTTACTTCAGGACCTTGGTCCATAGCTAGTAGCTAGATGGCTTCTTCTCTCTTTTTGGATCTCAATACAATGTTCTCCCCCTCTCTCATGGAGATCTATTCGATGTAATCTTCTTTTTGCGGTGTGTTTGTTGAGACCAATGAATTGTGGGTTTATGATCCATATTATCTATGAATAATATTTGAATCTTCTCTGAATTCTTTTATGCATGATTGGTTATCTTTGCAAGTCTCTTCGGATTATCCGTTTGGTTTGGCCAACTAGATTGGTAGTTCTTGCAATGGGAGAAGTGTTTAGCTTTGGGTTTAATCTTGCGGTGTCCTTACCCGGTGACAGAAAGGATTGCAAGGCACGTATTGTCTTGTTTCCATCGAGGATAACAAGATGGGGTATTTATCATATTGCATGAATTTATTCCTCTACATCATGTCATCTTGCTTAAGGCGTTACTCTGTTTTTAACTTAATACTCTAGATGCGTCTTTGGATAGCGGTCGATGAGTGGAGTAATAGTAGTAGATGCAGTAATCGTTTCGGTCTACTTGTCTTGGACGTGATGCCTATATACATGATCATACCTAGATATACTCATAACTATGCTCAATTACATCAATTGCTCAAAAGTAATTTGTTCACCCACCATAGAATACTTATGCTCTTGAGAGAAGCCACTAGTGAAACCTATGGCCCTGGTCTATTCTCATCATATCAATCTCCATCACTTTATTACTTGCTTTGTTTTTACTTTGCCTTTTACTTTTCACTTTGCATCTCTATACCAAAAAAACCAAAAATATTATCTATCATCTCTATCAGATCTCACTCTCGTAAGTGACCGTGAAGGGATTGAAAACCCCTAATCGTGTTGGTTGCGAGGAGCTATCGTTTTGTGCAGGTACGAGGGACTTGTGCGTGGCCTCCTCTTGGATTGATACCTTGGTTCTAAAAAACTGAGGGAAATACTTACGCTACTTTGCTGCATCATCCTCTCCTCTTCGGGGAAATCCAACGCAGTGCTCAAGAGGTAGCAGCAGTCACGCCGGCGCTTGTTTGAGCGGCTGGAGCAGGAAGAGCAGAGATTGAAGAAGCACGGCGGTCGTTGGATGGCCATCCAACAGTCACTGCTTGTGCATCAACCTTTTTTTTAGGAAAGCCTCAAATCTGTGGAAAACAACATACATCCCATCTGCCATTATTTCTAATAATTTACAGCCCATTTGCTAATTCTTAAGGTTTGTTTTGGAGCCCATATTATTTTTGTTAGCATTACAGCCCATATTGTGGCCACGGTTAAAAAATTATAGGAAATTTTGCATATTTCGGTGCGGTCTGAACTGTTTTAATCCCGAAATTTCGAGTCACATTCAAACTGATTTTAAAAATAAATGTATATCAATATAAAATCCAAAAAATTGTCCACGCATAAAAATTAATGTAATTTAAAATCTTGAAATGAAAAAAATAAAATTGAAACTAATTGCCGGTTTGATGTGTTTTAAAAATGTACAACCCATTTCTCATTACTGATAGGCCATTTTCTCGGCCAGCCGACTGAAAGCTCTCCTCGTCTTGAAAGATTTGCTGCCCAACAGGCCTGACAAAGCAACTTACTTGGCAAATCAGAATAAAACTGGGTTGTGGCCGTGGACCCAGCTGTCAGCCTCTCCACGTACAGTACTCTTCCGATGGAAGTCGGTCGTTGACCACATTGACCACGCCACGCCGAGAGCATCAAGGCGATGGACGACAACGAGGCCTAGGAAGGGGACGACGCGGAGCCGGGGAAGACGCGGCAGTGGATGCCCACACGGAAAGGAGTACGAGGGTTCACTGGTTCGGCTGCGGTGTGTGGCTGCCGTCGCCGCTGGTCCTGGCTAGCGGTGGGAGTAGTAGGGGGCGATGAGGCCTCAACTGCAGCACAACCGGCCACTGGAGGCAGGAGCAGGCGGTCTCACCGGCGCTGGTTTGGGCGGCTGGTGCATGAAGAGCAGCGATTGAAGAAGCAGCAGGACCGTTCGATTCAAATCCAACGGTTACTGCTGCAAGAATTGTTTGTTGACTAAGTTGACAAGCCATGCATACGTGTGAACTGAGTAGGCCCACAGGTCAGCCTCCCAACCGGTGCGCCCTAGATGTCAGTGGGAGGAATCATTTTTTTCGCGTAATAAGGAGGCAGTTGATTGTGTGCGGCCAGGCCAGCGGAGGGAGTAGGGTGGGCAGGGAAGCTGCAGCGGCATCTGAGCCACAAGAGGAGGGAGAAGGCAATCCCGCTGGCTCTAGTTTACGCGGCTGGAGCAGGAAGATCAGAGATTGAACAAGCACGTCGGCCGTTGGATGGACATCCAACAGTCACTGCTGCTAGAATCGTGTGTTGACTGACAAAGCCTTGCGTAAACAAGTCAGCCTCGAAATCCATGGCGTGTACAGCCCATTTGCTATTATTTTTATAATTTTTACTCATTTTCTAATTCATATGGAATTTATTGCAGCCCGTTTTCCATTTTTAGACTTGCTGCCCATTTTCTGGTCAGTATGAGGGTCAAAAAATTAACTAAATATGTTGGAAATTTTGAAAATTCGCAATTTTTTGCTCGGGAAGAAAATATTCTTAATCCAAAAATTAGTAGCCATACTAAAACAAATTTAAAAATAAATTAGTACTATGTCATGTTAAATCCAATGAAATACGTATAAGATATCAGTGAAGAACAAAAACAAAAAAAGAAACTAATATCCCATTTGCTATATTTTTTTGGAATTTTCAACACCTTTTGATATTACTTTTAACAGACACTGACCATACTCTTTGGCCAGGCCGGAATGCATACCTCCTCGTCTTGAAAGATTTTCAGCACAGTAAGTCGGAGAAAACAAATAGGCCTCGCTTGGGTATTCTTCAAAAAGAAATACTGGGCCTACCTATTTTCCCAAAGAAAAAACTGCTGGTCTGGTCATGTTGTTAGACGGGCCACAGAGATCGCACAACCCAGTTTATAGCCTACTCCTCCGAATTACTACTAAAAAAAGTTGTGCAATTCTGTCGTTAATTGACTATAAGTTGAAACTGATGTGGGTCCCAGATATCAGCAGGGTGGATTAGAGTAAAAAAACGAGGGGTTCATCTGAGTAGTAAATGAGGCGCTTGCTTGTGTTCGGGAGGAGTGGACCTGGTGGGTCCGTACTGTCATACTCACAACTACAGTCCTCTCCCGATTCACTATGTTGACAGGGACCGTTTCAAAAAAAACTATGTTGACAGGGCAGGACGGCGGCTCATGGCCGGCGCATCAAGCGGAGGATAAAGTGCTGTCGCCAATGTGCTGGGCTGGGTTGGACATTCTTATTGAAAAATAAAAATGGACCGGATATATTTATGACGTTGACTATGATTTACATGGGTCCGCTCGTTGCAGGAAGAAAATGCTGGGAGAAAGAAGATTGGTCGCTATCTTTGCCGAAGAATAATATCGACTGAATGTAACGACACTATCATAGGAAATAATATCCTCCTGTTAAATCGTGAATTTAAAGAACTGGTGCATGAGCATTTAGCTTTATTTATTTATTTACTTATTTATGTTTAGGGGACCATGAGCATGTACCTAGGCCGGATTCATGTGAGAG
The DNA here is from genome assembly GCA_021605145.1 of Aegilops bicornis. Taxonomy (NCBI): domain Eukaryota; kingdom Viridiplantae; phylum Streptophyta; class Magnoliopsida; order Poales; family Poaceae; genus Aegilops; species Aegilops bicornis. The sequence goes on from CM038673.1 coordinate 500,854,643, forward strand.
CCTCCCTTCCAGTTAATTATGGGCTTCTCTATTGGACCTTCATCAGTGGGCTGCATGTTATCAACAAGTGGAAAATGTGTTCAGTACGAAAAATAGTGTGCGCTAAGTACGGTACATGGCACTAAAGGATCGAACCGTGCAACGAATTCCAAAACATTGTGTTTGTCGTTCTAACAACACATTTATTCAACCAACAGACAAAATATACTACTGATTGTACATTGAAAACAGTAGTAGCAGCAACCAGGGCTGGGGGTGCAATGTATAGTAAGCAGCGTAAGAGTGAAGACGCAACTCTCTCTTCCAAACCAAACATCAGCCATCATTATAAAAGGGCTACCAAAAAATAACAAGTGTATGCATCAAGCTAAATAAAGATCCTACTACACCAAGTGTACGCATCTAACTAAGTGGCTCAGTTAGACGTTACTATTTATTAAGCTGTGGAGTTTTGCTGACGGCTTGAACCAGATGGGTGCCTGACGGGGGAAATTCCAGCCAGCAGGTCGAAGTCTGATACTTGCGACCCTCTCTCCTACTTTGGGCTGCAGAGCATGGCGACACATATCGGGGTATGGTGCATGCTTTGAGGCGCATGGTGCAGCTGTGTACACAGTTTTGCCTGATGAATGAAACCGCGCTGCCATCATGATCCTTGCCGTTGGTTATCTCCTGGTTAATCGGATAATTCAGTCTGACAAACAGAGAGTGTGTACCAAGGCTACTTACCAACCTCCATTCAAAAATTCCTGAAGGCCCAGAGAAGCTGGGATCCTGCTCAAAGACCTTGCAGTGACTGTGATTGTATTCCGCGAAATAACACGTCCGTACGTGCGAACGATCATCAATCGTTCGCCGTCGTCTGATCGAGCTAGAAACCACCTGCAACTGCCATGCCTCTTTTCTTTGAAAGGTTATGGGATTAGGAAGGGTAGGGACACCAGGCGGCCTACAACATCATATCAAGTTGGAGTCAAGTAACCCTAAAAAAGTTGGAGTCAAATAAAAAAGGGCTCTTGATGTAGTCAATCTTAAGAACATCATGTTATGAGCATGAATATTTTTTCAGTAAATGTTGACAGTAATATAAGCAAGCCATCATGATATCATAGGAAAGTAACATACTGCTGTAACAACCGTTTGTAGCGATGATGGGAGTAGGCCAGCAATACGTCTAGCCATAGAAGGAGTCGACAACGTAAATGAAGCCCTTGTGTTCAATGGCATCATAGAACCATGGAGGATGTATGATCCTGCGATGGACGTGCAGATTTATCCACTTACCACAGTGATCTGTCAGATAGGCGAGACCGCGGTTGAAGAATGCAATTAGCATGAAGTCTTTATAATTCGCAGATCTTGTGGGCACTTGGCAGATTACAACCTTGAGCAAATCAAACTTGGTATCATGTTGGCTACTGTAAGATTCCGAGTATTCTGGGCCGCGGTGTGCTACCTCTTGAGCACTGCGTTGGTTTTCCCTTGAAGAGGAAAGGGTGATGCAGCAAAGTAGCATAAGTATTTCCCTCAGTTTTTTAGAACCAAGGTATCAATCCAGTAGGAGGCCACGCACGAGTCCCTCGCACCTACACAAACAAATAAATCCTCGCAACCAACGCGATAAGGGGTTGTCAATCCCTACATGGTCACTTACGAGAGTGAGATCTGATAGATATGATAAGATAATATTTTTGGTATTTTTATGATAAAGATGCAAAGTAAAGAAAGTAAAATAAAAATGGCACTAGAAATAACTTGTGGATGGAAGATTAATATGATGGAAAATAGACCCGGGGGCCATAGGTTTCACTAGTGGCTTCTCTCAAGAGCATAAGTATTTACGGTGGGTGAACAAATTACTGTTGAGCAATTGACAGAATCGAGCATAGTTATGAGAATATCTAGATATGATCATGTATATAGGCATCACGTCCGAGACAAGTAGACCGACTCACACTGCATCTACTACTATTACTCCACACATCGACCGCTATCCAGCATGCATCTAGAGTATTAAGTTCATAAGAACAGAGTAACTCTTTAAGCAAGATGACATGATGTAGAGGGATAAACTCATGCAATATGATATAAACCCTATCTTGTTATCCTCGATGGCAACAATACAATACGTGCCTTGCTGCCCCTCATCACTTTGGGAAAGGACACCGCAAGATTGAACCCAAAGCTAAGCACTTCTCCCATTGCAAGAAAGATCAATCTAGTAGGCCAAACCAAACTGATAATTTGAAGAGTCTTGCAAAGATAACCAATCATACATACTAGAATTAAGAAGATTCAAATATTGTTCATAGATAAACTTGATCATAAACCCACAATTCATCGGTCTCAACAAACACACCGCAAAAGAAGATTACATCGAATAGATCTCCACAAGAGAGGGCGAGAACATTGTATTGAGATCCAAAAAGAGAGAAGAAGCCATCGAGCTAATAACTATGGACCAGAAGGTCTGAAGCAAACTACTCACGCTTCATCGGATAGGCTATGGTGTTGATGTACAAGCCCTCCATTGTCGGATCACGGGTTCCGGCAGACCCTTAAGGTTCGAACTCTGGGGTGCGCACGGAGATCCAACCCTCCACCGTCTCGTACCTCGCCGAATCGCAGGGACCTAAACTACTAACAAGAACAACACAAGAGACGTAAGATTTATACTAGTTCGGGCCACCGTTGTGGTGTAATACCCTACTCTAGTTTGTGGTGTGTGGATTGCCTCTGGGGCTGACGAAGAACAGTACAGGGAAGAACAACCTCGCGAGGGTCTGTTCTTGGTGGGTGTGATGAACTGCTAAGTGGTGCCCCGTCGGTCTAGCTTGAGGAACGGGTTTCTCTCTCTCTCTGGATTTCGAATGCTCGATCCGATCGTCCCTTCTCCCCTCTCTGAGTGTGTCTACCCCTATTTATAGGCGAAGGCCCTGGGCCTCTTCCCAAATATTGAGCGGGAAGGGCGCCAACAATTGGCCATTTTGAAGGGGAACAACGGCTACACTTATCCTGACTAAAGTTGGTCCTCGCCTGCCAAAGGCTCTGGTGATGACGCCTGCTTGGGCTCCACGATGACTGCATTCCAGCCGTTGGGGCTGGTCTTGGTCTTGTTGCACCGAAACGGATGCCTTTGCCTGATGCCCTTGCCCGCGCTTGCCCCCTTTGCACCAAAGAGGAAAGGAGGACGCTGCGGGGGCTGGCACCCGACTGGCGCCCTCGATCGTCATGGCTTGCGTCACGGGCACCTCGCGAGGTTCCCCGCCTTGAGTTCTCCGCCTCCTCATGAGCCAGCTGGACGAGGCAGCGGTGAGGAAGCTCTTGGTCATCCGCCTCATGAGGCTTGGCCCCCTCGCGAGGGTCTTGAGCTTGTGTTGATGAAGATGGGCCGTCTGGGCCTCCTTTGAGCCACGCCGCAGGTCGCAGGCGAGCAAGTCTGGGGACCCCGTTCCCGAGAACGCCTCTGATAGCCCAGGGGCCACAGCGCCCGGACTTGGCCGTGCGGAGGCGAAAGGGCAAGTCTGAGCGTCGTGGGCCCTAACAGCTGCGGCCTTAGGCGCCATGGCGTTGATTGGGCGTGGGCGCAACGCAGCAGCTGGTTGATAATAGAGCGGCATCTTGCTTGCCTCCTTTACTTTCTCGATTGCTTCTCGGATCCCTTTCTTGCGCCTCTCCTTCCTGCTTCCAAGACTTTCAGATCCACTCTGCCTTCGTGCCCTAGCCAGTCATGGCTCCTCGCCAAACCCCGGCCGGAGCCTGGTACTCTCCTGCCTTGGACCCGCCGAATGTGTCAGCGGCGAGCCTTGTCCTGATGCGCCGGCTAGCAGAGGCGCAGGGCGTCAGCGGAACGGCGGTGTTCAAAGCCGGCTCCTCCGCCCCTGAGGGTCGGGGGAGTACCTTCTACCCGTTCTTCGCGGGCGCCATTATTGCTGGTCTGTCACCTCCCTTCTCTGAGTTCTTCTTCTCCGTCCTTCACCATTACAACATTCACGCTCTTCACCTCCATCCCAACTCCGTCCTTCTCCTGGCAATCTTCGCCTACTATTGTGAGGCCCATGTTGGGGTGAAGTCCTCGGTGGCCTTGCTGCGCCACTACTTCTTCCTCCGATTCTCCCGTGGTCCCGTCTCCAGGCGTCTGAGCTTCGTCGCATACGGTGGAGCTATTGCCATTTCAAACACTGGGAAGCGGATTGAGGGCTTCAGGAGCAAGTGGGTCTTGGTGGATGTCGGGCGGATCCACCCTCGACTGATCCTGCCCACGGAGCCTGCCGAGAGCTTCGACGACTGGTCCCGGGCGAAGCTTCGGGATCCTCGCGCGAAGCTGGTGCTGGAGAGGATGGACGCAAATCTGAAGCCGGACGATGCGGCGGCGGCGAGGCTGACCGGTGCATCGTTGCTGAGGGAGTTCCTGGAGCACCGACTGGCTCCGCCGCCAAGATTGCTCGATGTGGAGGCCTAACCCGAGCCCCGTGGCCCTGGCCAGCGAGGATCTGGTGACGGTCCTCCAGTCCTTGGTAGGGGGCGACGTGGCGAGGCCGGAGGGCGCCCCCGCGCCCCTGTTTCTTCGCGAGGATTTGGAACAGGTTGTGGGGTCCATGCCCGCCTTCAATGGGGACGGGCTCGTGCCCGCGGAGGCTCTGGAGGACACAGTGGGCGTGCCCTCTTGACTCCAGCAAGAGGTGGAGGAAAGGGAGCGAGAGGGGGTTGATCTGGGGCGGAGTCAAGGGCTCCCTCCTGCGGCGCGAGCCCGCATTCTCCGCCTCCCCGAAAGTGACGACGACGAAGATGAGGATGAGCGGGGAGGCAAAAGCCTGCCACCGATCCCGAAGAAGGACCGGACTGGGCTGGTCCCAGCAGGTCCGCCCGGCCAGGCGATCCGTGACGCTACCGCCGCTCCTGGTCCCCTTGAAGCCGATCCACAGCGGCTCTCGGGCTTCAAGTATGGCGGAGGCTGCTCGAGTCCACCAGAGGCGACCTGTAAGTGCCCGCCTCTGTCTTGATTATTGCTTTGTTGGCGAGATCTGATGTCCATGCTCTTGGTCGGTGGCGCTGCGGCGAAGAAGCTGAAGGGGCTCTGAGGCCCCATCCATGGTGGTGCCTTTGCGAAAAGGAAGATGACCCACGCCCAGGCCTCTCCTGCCTGGCGTCCTCGCGAGGTTCGGCTGAGCCAGCTGGGCGAAGCTCAGCCCCCTTGTCCCAAGCGACTCCCGAGGCGGCCTTGCTGGGCGCAGCCCCCACCGTCGTCGTGGCGCCGCTGGTTCCGCCTCAGGGCGCAGTGGTTACGCCGCCGCCAACTCCTCCTACTCCGCCTACTGCTGTCTCTCCGACTCCTCCCGCGGTCCTGGACCGCGCTGCTGCTGAACTGGACCGGCTGCGGCAGGATCTTCTGGGCGCCGACCCTCGCTTGGTGGCCGGGCGCCTGGAGCTGGCCTCTGGCTGGATTCGTGCCGACGCTTCGATTCGGGCGGCGCTGGTCCAGGCTTCGACGGCCTGTGACGAGGAGAAGCAGGCTGTTCGCGAGGCGAAGGTAGCCCGCGATGCTGCCCTGGGGGAGGCAGCCAGCATCCGAGGTCGCTGCGAGACGCTGGAGGGTGAGCTGAAGGGCCTGCAGAACCAGCTCGCCGAGGAGGCTCGCCTCCGCCAGGAGCAGGAGGAAGGCATGAAGGCTCACGACGCGGCCATCAAGGACCGGGAGGCCAAGCTGAAGAAGCGCGCGACCGTCTTGACGCGTTGGGGCAGGAACTGGAGGCGAGGAAGGTCGAGCTGGACGCCAAGGCGCGGGTTCTGGCTGAAGACCGCGTGGCCTTCATGGATATGGAGGTGAAGGCTCGCGTCCTGCTGAGGGAGCTTTATGACAGCGGCCTGGAGAGCCCACTGGCCGGCGCGGAGGACGGCCCCGCCAAGCTGCTTCCCTTCCTGATCCGCGCTCTTGAAGATGTCTCCCTTGGTCTTGGCCCCACGGCTGAGGCCGAGGCGCGGGTCTTGTCTTCTGCGGCACTGACGCGGATCCTCACCCACATCTATCTTCGCGACCCCAGCGTCAACATGGACAGCCTGCTGGAGCCGGCGAGCGGCGAGCACGCAGCTGCTGCTGCCGAGGCTGTGAAGGGTCGCGCGGAGGCTCTGTTGGGGAAGTTCCGGGCCTTCAGCACCAAGCCGAAGCGAGGCGCTGCCGGCCCTGCTGCTTCACGAGGCAATCCCACTCCGCGTTGCTCCACTGCCGACAAGTGACTCCGCTGCGGCTCCTGCCTTTCTTGTAATTCCTGCACATGTATCATGCCTCGGGGAGGCGTTTAAACTTGCGTTTGGTACTGCGATAACAGTGTGGACTGTAATATTTGCTTTTGAATTCCTTGAAATTTGTGCTTCCTACTTGCTTATGTTCTACACCGGCAGAGACCGGCCCCGCGCATACCTCAGCAGCCGTTAGCCCCGACCGGAAACCAGGACGGGACCAAGGGGTGAGGGGCTACGTGACAAGTTAGGCTCCTGAGTCGCGATGCTCAGGAGTCCCCCTTGGCGCACGAACAGCAAGTAGGGAGGTGTGGCGCGGGCGGATCCACCGTTCTACGTCTGCAGGGCCCGGCCCCGCGCATACCCCAACCGCCGTTAGCCTTTTGGAACTAAGGGGTGAGGGGCTACGTGACCAGTTAGGCTCCTGAGTCGCGATGCTCAGGAGTCCCCCTTGACGCTCAAACGGCATGCGTACCTTGGCTCCGCTCGGGAGTGGCTGCGACGAACCAGGCCCGAGGGGCTGGCTGGGTGGCGTGCATCTGGGTGTGACCAGGCGCAGCCCGTGCCCAGCCCCTCGCGGCACTCCCGAGAGGAGGCGTTGCGATGAGGCCAGACACTGAGCTCTGGGCTCCCTGAGGTTCACGCGACCCGGAGGCCACCCTCAGTTGTTTATCACCAGCGCGGAGCATAGCACTTCCGCATGCCTACGGGCATAGCCGCTCCTCGGCGGTGTCGTCAGCCAGCGCGGATCATGGTGCTTCCATTGGAACATGGGAGGGGGCTCCCCTCCGGGAGGAGCCAGGCGATCTGACCCCACCACGACACGTGGGCAGCACGGTAGGGCTAGACGAGGTGTATCTGGGCACCCGTGAGCAGTAGCAGGACTCACGAGGCCCTTCCTCAAGGCGGGTTGCGCTGGCTCTGGCCTTATCTTCGAGTGTGTTCCTGCAAAAATGGCTAGATGCGGTGCTCTACATCTTGGGTCCGGCTCTCGGGCTGGTCTCTCTCGTCGGTGGCAAGCCAGTCGCGATGCCATGGACAAGACCAGAGGGTGAGGGCGGAGAGCCGGTAGGAGCCCCGAGTCGCGATGCTCGTGCACCCCTTAACGCGCATAAGCTGGATTAGATGACACAGCTCTCGTCCTCGGGTCGGCTCTCGGGCTGTCTCTACCGTCACTGGCAAGCCAGGTCGCGATGCCATGGACAAGACCAGAGGGTGAGGGCCGGAGAGCCGGTAGGAGCCCTGAGTCGCGATGCTCAGGCACCCCCCCTTTAAAGCGCAAGCTGGGTCGAAGGCAACAACTCTGCATCCTCGGGTCCCGGCTCTCGGGCTGGTCTCTACCGTCACTGGCAAGCCAGGTCGCGATGCCATGGACAAGACCAGAGGGTGAGGTCCGGAGAGCCGGTAGGATCCCTGAGTCGCGATGGTCAGGCACCCCCCCTTTAACGCGCAAGCTGGATTGGATGACGAAACTCTACGTCCTCGGGTCCCGGCTCTCGGGCTGGTCTCTACCATCGCTGGCAAGCCAGGTCGTGATGCCATGGACAAGACCAGAGGGTGAGGGCCGGAGAGCCAGTAGGAGCCCTGAGTCGTGATGCTCAGGCACCCCCCCCTTTAACGTGCAAGATTTCGCCACCCAGGAGAAGGCACCAAATAACAATCATGGTGGAGCATAATCCTAAGGAAAACGCATGAAAGATACATGCCGCTGGGATTGGCCCGAGCGGCTTGGGGATGATGCAGCCCGAGGGGAGCCCCCAACAGGGTAAGCTAATGACATGAAATAAAGCGATACATGCCGCAGGGGCGGACCCACGCGACACAGGAATAATGCGTACTGAAGGCACTCAGTAGGAAATAAAACTTAAAGATGTCACTGGTGATGTTGGGGATGAAGGGCCGTTGATGTAGCAGCCTCGGTGGGCTGGGAGCCGATCCTCCACGAGCCCCAGGCTCGGGGGCCTCGGGAGGCTCGGGCTGGCGGCCCCTCACGGGCAATCTCCATCTCCGCCAGGGCTGCAGCGTGCCTGACCTCTTGAGCCTCCAGGATGGTCCTAATGAGACGCTGGTGTGCAGCAGCCATGTTTGGCAGGCCATAAGGCATGCATACATAGCTGTGGGGCGGGCCCTCACAACGTCCCACTCGCGAGGGCCAGAGGCGCTCTTGAGATGCGGCCCGGTTGAGCCCTGGTACGTCGATGCAGACGTGCAGCCCACCATCCTCGCCTGGATGGGGTGCCACAGCGGGTAGGCGGCGGCTGCCCCTCATGACCCTTGACTCCCGTAACTCCTGAATGGCCTTGCTAATGAACTCTTGGGGGTTCTGTCCTCCTGGTCTTGCTCCTGCTTGTGGGAAACGTGCTTCGAAACACGCCTCCACGTGGTGCCCAAGCGCCTCCCTCGAGACCTTGGCGAGGTCGGTGGCCCTCCAGGGGACAGCCCCCGAGCCCTGCCTGAGGAGGGCGCCGGGCGCGCTTTCCTATGCGATGGAAGGAAGCTCCCCTGGCCCAGCGCAGGCCCTGAGGGGCCTGTCTCTTGATGAGTCAGGCCGGTCGATGTCTTCTTCTTCTTGGGTGCTGCCTCGGGAGGCGTCCTGCCGTCATAGTCTGGTCTTCCAAATGATGCAGCAAAAGCTTCGCTCAAGGAGCACACTGCATCTCTCTCTTCACAGAGCACCGTGATGACCCGCCGCTTCTGGCATCTTGAGGATGTTGTAGCCATGGTGGGTCACGGCCATGAACTTGGCCAACGCTGGGTACCCGAGGATGGCATCGTACGGCAGGCGAATGTGGGCGACGTCGAAGTCGATGAGCTCGGTGTGGTAGTTATCGCGGGCCCCGAAGGTGACAGGAAGGCGGACCTGCCTGATCAGGACCGTGGAGCCGTCGGTGACTCCGTAGAAGGGCTTGGTTGGCTGAAGCTGGCTGTAGGGCACTTGAAGATTGTTGAAGGTCTCCACGGACAGGACGTTGAGCCCTGCTCCGCCGTCGATGATGGTCTTGGTGACCAGCATGTTGCTGATGATTGGGGAGCAAAGCATTGGGAGAACTCCGGCGGTGGCTGCGCACTTGAGCTGATCCGCTGAGCCGAACGTGATGGCGCACGCCGACCACCTGAGAGGGCGCGTGGACTCGAGCCTGGGGAAGACTGCATTCACTTCACGGGCGAACTGCTTGAAGATGCGGTGGGAGGCTGGGGCTTGGGATCCGCCCAGGATGTAGGCGATCGCGCGCGCTTCCTGGAAGCCCCCAGCCCCCTCGTCCTGATGACGGTCTTCAATTCTCCTTGGTGGCGGCGGCAGCGGAGGGAGGCCTGCGTTCCCTTGCGGGCAATCCTCACGAGGCTGATCCCTCCAGCGCCCCTCGCGAGGTGGGTCTTGCCAGCGGTCCTCGTGAGGTTGGTCGCGCCACCCTTGGCGCGAGCCGTGGTCTTCCTAGCGTCCTGCATTTCTTCCTCCTCCTCGGCCGTAGCCCCGGTCGCTGCGCTCAGGGCGTCTGCCGACCCTTCCTTCGCGCACGGCCCGGAGCTCTTGACATTCATTGGTGTTGTGGGTGTGGAGTCGTGGTACACGCAGCATCGCTGCCCTTGGAAGACTCGGGCTGATCTCTGCCCGCTTGGTGTCTGGTTCGCTGAGTACGGCCGCCCCTTGCGCTTTACGCCCTTGGCCTTGGACTTCTTCTCTTCGGGATCCATGGCGGGCAGCTCGAGGAGGAGAGGCGCCCTCCTCAGCCTGGCGCACTTGGTCGCCAAGTTGAACAACCTGTGGAGGTGCACAGATCTTCATGCATCGCCAGCTCCTCCTTCATCTTGACGTCGCGCACGCCGTCGGAGAAGGCAGAGATGATGGCCTCCTCCGTCACCCTGGGGATCTTGAGGTGCGCGTTGTTGAAGCGCTGGATGTACTTTTGCAGGGTTTCCCCTGGCTGCTGCTTGATTCTGCGCATGTCGCTCACGGCGGGTGGCCGGTCGCGAGTACCTTGGAAGTTGGCGATGAAGCGGGTGCGCATCTCGGCCCAGGAAGAGATCGTGCCTGGGGCCAGATTCAGGAGCCAGGTGCGGGCTCCGTCCTTGAGTGCCATGGGAAACCAGTTCGCCATGACCTTTTCATCTCCGTTGGCAGCCTCGATGCCCAGCTCAGAGCTGGAGGAACTCCGTAGGGTCTACCGTGCCGTCAGAAGCGTGGGGTAGGTCCGGCTTGAACTTGGTGGGCCACGCGACGCCGCGCAGCTCGATGGTGAAGGCGGCAGCCCGCCGTGGCTGAGGGGGCCTCGGACGGCGAGAGCTTGGTCTTGCAGGCCTCCCTACGCCGCTGGCCGGGGGCAGCGCAGGTCTTGACGTCTTTGGAGCGGGAGCGCTTCGGGCAGCTTCTTGTGGGCGAGGAACTTCTTGGCAGCTATGCTCTTGCAGCTACCGGCGCTGGGCGGAGCGGGTTCCGCCAGGCCGCGCGCTTGGGGCTGTGGCGCCCGTCTTGAGGAGGAGGCGGCCGAGGCGCCCGAGTTTCATCGCCATGGGCGGGTGCGGTGCAGTGAAACGGACGACGCGGGGTCGCCTCCTGCAGCGCGGACAAGCTCGGCGACGCGGTCGAGCCATTCTTCGTAGACGTCGTCCACGGGGCGGTAGCGCAGGAGTTTGTTGGCCGCGATGAGTGCAGCTCGGGCCTCCATGGCCGCGCGGGGCGCGCGTGACGAAGAACCAGCGGGGGTGAGCGAAGGCGTGGCGATGCGGCCGTCCGCCTCATGGACGGGTGCTGGACGACGGCAGCTTGTTTCGTTCCCCGCCAGGCGGTGGCGGCGTTGACCGGTGACGGAACGACGAGGACGTCCGACGGGAGCCGTCTGGGCGACGTGGGAAGCGAAGCGGCTCGGCGCCGCGCGAGCCCGACAGCGTCGAACATGGTGGCAGTGGTCGGGAAGAACGAGGCGACGAAGCAGATTCCGGCGCACCCTACCGGGCGCGCCAAATGTCGGATCACGGGTTCCGCAGACCCTTAAGGTTCGAACTACAGGTGCGACGGAGATCCAACCCTCCAACATCTCGTACCTCGCCCGAATCGCAGGGACCTAAACTACTAACAAGAACAACACAAGAGACATAAGATTTATACTAGTTCGGGCCACCGTTGTGGTGTAATACCCTACTCTAGTTTGTGGTGTGTGGATTGCCTGCAGGGGGCGGCGAAGAAGGTCTGAGGGAAGAACAGCCTCGCGAGGGTCTGTTCTTGGTGGGTGTGATGAACTGCTAAGTGGTGCCCCGTCGCTCTAGCTTGAGGAACGGGTTTCTCTCTCTCTCTCTGGATTTCGAATGCTCGATCTGATCGTCCCTTCTCCCCTCTCTCTGAGTGTGGCTACCCCTATTTATAGGCGAAGGCCCTGGGCCTCTTCCCAAATATTGAGCGGGAAGGGCGCCAACAATTGGCCAGTTTGAAGGGGAACAGTGGGTACACTTATCCTGACTAAAGTTGGTCCTCGCCGCCAAAGGCTCTGGTGATGACGCCGCTTGGGCTCAATGTTGATCGCATTCCAGCCGTTGGGGCTGGTCTTGGTCTTGTTGCACCAAAGCGGATGCCTTTGCTTGATGCTCTTGCCTCGCTTGCCCCTTTGCACCAAAGAGGAAAGGAGGACGCTCTTGGCTGGCGCCCGTGGCGCCCTCGGTGCGTCATGGCTTGCGTCCACGGGCACCTCGCGAGGTACCCCACCTTGAGTTCTCCGCCTCCTCATGAGCCAGCTGACGAGGCCGCGCTGAGGAAGCTCTTGGTCGTCCGCCCCGCGAGGCTTGGCCCCTCGCGAGGGTCTTGAGCTTGTGTTGATGAAGATGGGCCGTCCTAGGCCTCCTTTGAGCCACGCCGCAGGCCGCAGGCAGGCAAGTCTGGGGACCCCCGTTCCCAGAACACCGACATCCGTGATCGATGCCCCCTCCGGCGGAGCTCCGAACATGCCCCAAGATGGGATCTCACGGGTACAGAAGGTTGCGGCGGTGGAATTAGGTTTTTGGCTCCGTATCTGGTAGTTTGGGGGTACATAGGTATATATAGGAGAAAGGAGTACGTCGGTGGAGCAACATGGGGCCCACGAGTGTGGAGGGCGTGCCCAGGGGGGTAGGTGCGCCCCCCTACCTTGTGGCTCCCTGGTAGCTTTCTGGATATAGGGTCCAAGTCCTCTGGATCATGTTCGTTCCGAAAATCACGTTCCCGAAGGTTTCATTCCGTTTGGACTCCGTTTGATATTCTTTTTCTGTGAAACTCTCAAATAGGCAAAAAAACAACAATTCTGGGCTGGGCCTCCGGTTAATAGGTTATTCCCAAAAATAATATAAAAGTTTATAATAAAGCCCAATAATGTCCAAAACAGAAGATAATATAGCATGGAGCAATCAAAAATTATAGATACGTTGGAGACGTATCAAGCATCCCTAAGCTTAATTCATGCTCGTCCTCGAGTAGGTAACTGAGAAAAACAGAATTTTTGATGTGGAATGCTACTTGGCATAATTTCAATGTAATTGTTCTCAATTGTAGTATGAATATTCATATCCGAAAGATTCAAGATAAAATTTCAATATTGACATAAAAATGATAATACTTCAAGCATACTAACTAAGCAATTATGTCCTCTCAAAATAACATGGCCAAAGAAAGTTCATCCCTACTCATATAGTTTAGTCATGCTCCATTTTCATCATACAAGAATGCTCTCATCATGCACAACCCCGGTGACAAGCCAAGCAATTTTTTCATACTTTAGTAATCTCAAACTTTTTCAACCTTCAAGCAATACATGAGCGTGAGCCATGGACATAGCACTATGGGTGGAATAGAATATGATTATGGGGGTTATGTGGAGAAGACAAAAAAGGAGAAAGTATAACATCAACAAGGCTAATCAGTGAGCTATGGAGGTGCCCATCAATTGATGTTAATGCAAGGAGTAGGGATTGCCTTGCAACAGATGCACTAGAGCTATAAATATATGAAAGCTCAACAAAAGAAACTAAGTGGGTGTGCATCTAACTTGCTTGCTCACGAAGACCTAGGGCACTTGACAAGGCCCATTGTTGGAATATATAAGCCAAGTTCTATAATGAAAAATTACCACTAGTATATGAAAATGACAAAACAAGAGACTCTCTATCATGAAGATTATGGTGCTACTTTGAAGCACAAGTGTGGTAAAAGGATAGTAACATTGTCCCTTCTCTCTTTTTCTCTCATTTTTTGGGCCTTCTCTTTTTATGGCCTTTCTCTTTATTCCTCACTTGGGACAATGCTCTAAAAAATGATGATCATCACACTTCTATTTATTTACAACTCAACGATTACAACTCGATACTAGAACAAGGTATGACTCTATATGAATGCCTCCGTGATGTCTTTGGGATATGCAATGAACCAAGAGTAACATGTATGAAATAATTATGAACGGTGGCTTTGCCACAAATACTATGTCAACTACATGATCATGCAAAGCAATATGACAATGATGAACGTGTCATGATAAACGGAACAGTGGAAAGTTGCATGGCAATATATCTCGGAATAGCTATGGAAATGCCATAATAGGTAGGTATGGTGTCTGTTTTGAGGAAGATATAAGGAGGTTTATGTGTGAAATAGCGTATCATATCACGGGGTTTGGATGCACCGGCGAAGTTTGCACCAACTCTCAATATGAGAAAGGGCAATGCTGCATCAAGAGGCTAGCAATGATGGAAAGGTGAGAGTGCGTATAATCCATGGACTCAACATTAGTCATAAAGAACTCACATACTGATTGCAAAAATCTACAAGTCAGCCAAAACCAAGCACTACGGCGCATGCTCCTAGGGGATAGATTGGTAGGAAAAGACCATCGCCGTCCCCGACCGCCACTCATAAGGAGGACAATCAAAGAACACCTCATGTTTCAAATTTGTTACATAACGTTTACCATACGTGCATGCTACGGGATTTGCAAACATCAACACAAGTATTTCTAAAATTCACAACTACTCAACTAGCACAACTTTGATATCACTACCTCCATATCTCAAAACAATCATCAAGCATCAAACTTCTTAGTATTCGAAACACTCATAAGAAAGTTTTTTACTAATCTTGAATACTAGCATACTAGGATTATTTAAGCAAATTACAATGCTATTTAATACTCTCAAAATAATCTAAGTGAAGCATGAGAGATCAATAGTTTCTATAAAACAAATCCACCACCGTGCTCTAAAAGATATAAGTGAAGTACTAGAGCAAAAACTATATAACTCAAAAGATATAAGTGAAGCACATAGAGTATTCTAATAATTTCCGAATCATGTGTGTCTCTCTCAAAAGGTGTGTACAGAAAAAATTATTGTGGTAAACTAAAAAATAAAGACTCAAATAATACATGACGCTCCAAGCAAAACACATATCATGTGGTGAATAAAAATATAGCTCCAAGTAAAGTTACCGATGGAAGTAGATGAAAGAGGGGATGCCTTCCGGGGCATCCCCAAGCTTTGGCTTTTAGGTGTCCTTATATTATCTTGGGGGGTGCCATGGGCATCCCCAATCTTAGGCTCTTGCCACTCCTTGTTCCATAACCCATCAAATCTTTCACCCAAAACTTGAAAACTTCACAACACAAAACTGAGCAGAAAATCTCGTGAGCTCCGTTAGCGAAAGAAAACAAAAGACCACTTCAAGGTACTGTAATGAACTCATTATTTATTTATATTGGTGTTAAACCTACTGTATTCCAACTTATATATGGTTTATAAACTATTTTACTAGCCATAGATTCTTCAAAATAAGCAAACAACACATGAAAAACAGAATCTGTCAAAAACAGAACAGTCTTTAGTAATCTGTAACTAACACAAACTTCTAGAACTCCAAAACCTCAGCCAAAATAGGATGACCTAGAATTTGTTTTTATTGACCAGCAGCAATTGGAATCAATATTTTATCATGTCCTGGTGAGTTTTAATAATTATTTTCGTGAACAGGAAGTTTCTGGATTTTTCTGCAAGATCAAATAACTATCATCCAAGAGGATCCTATTGTTTTAACTTGGCACAAACACTAATTAAAACATAAAAACACATCTAACCAGAGGCTAGAACAAATATTTATTCCTAAACATAAGAAAAAAGCAAAAAACTAAAAATAAAATTGGGTTGCCTCCCAACAAGCGCTATCGTTTAACGCCCCTAGCTAGGCATAGAAGCAATGATAGATCTAGGTATTGGCATCTTTGGTAGGCAATCCATTAGTGGCTCGCATAATAGATTCATATGGTAATTTTATTTTCTTCCTAGGGAAGTGTTCCATTCCTTTATTTAATGGAAGTTGGAATCTAATATGCCCTTCCTTCATATCAATAATTGCACCAATCGTTCTAAGGAAAGGTCTACCAAGAATAATAGGACATGAAGGATTGTAATCTATGTACAGAGCGATAAAATCTACGGGCACATAGTTCCTATTTGCAACAATAAGAACATCATTAATTCTTCCCATAGGTTTCTTAATAGTGGAATCCGCAAGGTGCAAGTTTAAAGAGCAGTCATCAAAATCACGGAAACCTAGGAAATCACACAAAGTTTTTGGAATCGTGGAAACACTAGCTCCCAAATCACACAAAGCATAGCATTCATGATCTTTAATTTTAGTTTTAATAGTAGGTTCCCACTCATCATAAAGTTTTCTAGGGATAGAAACTTCCAACTCAAGTTTTTCTTCATAAGATTGCATCAAAGCATCAACGATATGTTTGGTAAAGGATTTATTTTGACTATCACTAGTAGAAAAAGGACCTTATATGAGAAACATTAGTCCCGGTTCGATTTTGGCCCGGTAGTAATGGTACCATTAGTACCGGTTCGAACGACTATGCATTAGTGCCGGTTCGTGTTGAACCTTTAGTACCGGTTCGTGCCACGAACCGGTATTAAAGGGGTGGTGGCAGGCTGGCGTCGGGGGCCCCACGAGCCTCTTTAGTCGGTTTGTGGCACAAACCGGTACTAAAGGCCAACCTTTAGTACCGGTTCGTGCCACGAACCCGGCACTAAAGGGTCTAACCTATAGTCCCGGTTGGAGACACAAACCGGGACTATAGGGCAATTTTCAAACTTGAAAAAGTCATAACTAAATCATCCTAATTCAGAAATACATATAATATATCAAAATTTGTAGAACAAAAAGAATGATCCGCTTTTAGTCAATTTCGACAATTTTTTAAAATCTCAAAATTCCAAAGGGAAAATAGAGTTTTTGGACGTTTTAGACGTTTTTAGCGTTTAGTGCTAGGATTTAGATTTCAGAGTTTAGGGTTAGGTTTTATGGTTTAAACCCTTAGTTTTTACTGTTTAGCATAGAGTTTCCGACGTTTTAAGTCCCGGGTTTAGGGTTTAGGACAATTTTTGAAACGACAAAATTGTAAAAGGAAAAAAGATGCTCTAATTTATGTTTCTTAAAATTTTGGTTAAATCTTGTCAAACCGGTCAAACAACTGATTCAAGAAATATAGAGTGTTACTAAATAATTACGCAATAATATTAGTGTTACTAAATAAGTATCTCAGTTTTTTTGAATTTTGGTTAAATCTGGTCAAACTGTGGTCAAACTATGGTCAAACTACTTATTCAAGAAATATTAGTGTTACTACATAATTATTGTTTTTTAGAATAATAGTTTGAAAACTCAAACAGTGAAACATGTGACTTCATGCCCAAGCAAAACTCCTGAGGGTTAATAGGATTCACATCTTACTATTGTCAGGAAAACAACAAGTGCAGACTTGGAAACGAGGGAGAATAGAACCCGAAAGTTAAGCGTGCTCAGGCTGGAGTAGTGAGAGGATGGGTGACCAGCTGGGAAGTTAGACAACTTGGAATGAGTGATCCACACTCGAGCATTTAAGATGGGTGATTAGAGACTAAATCATCAAATAATTTAGAAAATTGAAAATAAAAAAATCAATTTTTTTTCCAAAATTATCAAAAAAGAATTCAAAAAAATAAACCATTAGTACCGGTTGGTTTTACCAATCGGTATTAAAGGTCCCCCATACCACGACGCGAACTCACGCCATGTGGTGGGCCTTTAGTGGCGGTTCGTGCTGAACCGGTACTAAAGGGGGGGGGGGCTTTAGTCTCCACCCTTTAGTGCCTGTTGCAGAACCGGCACTAAAGGCCCTTATGAACCGGTAATAAAGCCCTGTTTTCTACTAGTGTATAAGCGCGAGGAGAAATTAGCACGGATTGCAACAAGGAAATACAATCAATCAAAGAGCAATTTTCATAATTAAATTCCTTGAAATCCAAAATAGTTGGTTCATTAATATCTAATGTTTTGATCTCTTAAATCCCACTTTTATCAATTTTAGCATCCAGATCTAAAAACTCCGAATTTCTGGAACGCCTTCTAGGTAAAGGTGGATCATATTCAGGCCCATCATTATTAAGATTCATATCGCAAAACAAAGATTTAATAGGGGACACATCAATAACTTTTAGATCTTCATCTTTATTTTCAAAGGAACTAGAAGAACACGCTTTCATAAATTAATCTTTCTTAGCACGCATCCTAGCGGTTCTCTCTTCGCACTCTTCAATGGAAATTCTCATGGCTTTGAGAGACTCATTGATATCATGCTTAGGAGGAATAGATCTAAGTTTTAAAGAATCAACATCAAGAGAAATTCTATCAACGTTCCTAGCCAATTCATCAACTTTAAGCAATTTCTCTTCAAGCAAAGCATTGAAATTCTTTTGCGAAGTCATAAATTCCTTAACACTAGTCTCAAATTCAGAGGGCATCTTATTAAAATTTCCATAAGAATTGTTGTAGAAATTACCATAATTATTAGAGGAATTACTAGGATAAGGCCTAGGATTAAAGTTTCCTCTATACGCGTTGTTACCAAAATTATTCCTACCAACAAAATTCACATCCAAAGATTCATTATTATTCTCAATCAAAGTAGACAAAGGCATATCGTTAGGATCAGAAGAAACACTTTTATTAACAAATAATTTCATAAGTTCATCCATCTTTCCACTCAAAACATTAATTTCTTCTATTGCATGCACTTTTTTCATAGTAGATCTTTTAGTGTGCCATTGAGAATAATTAACCATAATATTATCTAGTAGTTTAGTAGCTTCTCCTAAAGTGATTTACATAAAAGTGCCTCCTGCGGCCGAATCTAAAAGATTTCTAGAAGCAAAATTCAATCCGGCATAATTTTTTTGTATAATCATCCACAAATTCAAACCATGCGTGGGGCAATTACGTATCATTAATTTCATCCTCTCCCAAGCTTGTGCAACATGTTCATGATCAAGTAGCTTAAAATTCATAATATCGTTTCTAAGAGAGATGATCTTAGCGGGAGGAAAATACTTAGAGATAAAAGTATCTTTGCACTTATTCCAAGAATCAATACTATTTTTATGCAAAGACGAAAACCAAGCTTTAGCACAATCTCTAAGCGAAAAAGGAAATAGCTTCAATTTAACAATATCATTGTCAACATATTTCTTCTTTTTCATATCACACAAATCAACAAAGCTATTTATATGAGTAGTGGCATCTTCACTAGGAAGGCCGGCGAATTGATCTTTCATGACAAGATTCAACAAAGCAGCATTGATTTTACAAGATTCAGTATCGGTAAGAGGAGCAATCGGAGTGCTAAGGAAATCTTTTTTATTGATATTGGTAAAGTCACATAATTTTGTATTATCTTGAGCCATCGTGACAAACAAGCAATCCAACACAAGAGCAAACAAAAAGCAAGCGAAAAAGAGGCGAACGGAAAAGAGAGGGCGAATAAAACGGCAAGGGTGAAGTGGGGGAGAGGAAAACGAGAGGCAAATGGCAAATAATGTAATGCGGGATATAAGGGTTTGTGATGGGTACTTGGTATGTTGACTTTTGCGTAGGCCTCGCCGGCACTGGCGCCAGAAATCCTTCTTGCTACCTCTTGAGCACTGAGTTGGTTTTCCCTCGAAGAGGAAAGGGTGATGCAGCAAAGTAGCGTAAGTATTTCCCTCAGTTTTTGAGAACCAAGGTATCAATCCCGTAGGAGGGCACGCACGAGTCCCTCGCACCTACACAAACAAATAAATCCTCGCAACCAACGCGATAAGGGGTTGTCAATCCCTACACGGTCATTTACGAGAGTGAGATCTGATAGATATGATAAGATATTATTTTTGGTATTTTTATGATAAAGATGCAAAGTAAAGAAAGTAAAATAAAAACAACACTAGAAATAACTTGTGGATGGAAGATTAATATGATGGAAAATAGACCCGATGGCCATAGGTTTCACTAGTGGCTTCTCTCAAGAGCATAAGTATTTACGGTGGGTGAACAAATTACTGTTGAGGAATTGACAGAATTGAGCATAGTTATGAGAATATCTAGGTATGATCATGTATATAGGCATCACGTCCGAAACAAGTAGACCGACTCCTACCTGCATCTACTACTATTACTCCACACATCAACCGCTATCCAGCATGCATCTAGAGTATTAAGTTCATAAGAAAAGAGTAATGCTTTAAGCAAGATGACATGATGTAGAGGGATAAAATCATGCAATATGATATAAACTCCATCTTGTTATCCTCGATGGCAACAATACAATACGTGCCTTGCTGCCCCTCATCCTTTGGGAAAGGACACCACAAGATTGAACCCAAAGCTAAGCACTTCTCCCATTGCAAGAAAGATCAATCTAGTAGGACAAACCAAACTGATAATTCGAAGAGTCTTGCAAAGATAACCAATCATACATAAAAGAATTAAGAAGATTCAAATATTGTTCATAGATAAACTTGATCATAAACCCACAATTCATCAGTCTCAACAAACACACCGCAAAAGAAGATTACATCGAATAGATCTCCACGAGAGAGGGGGAGAACATTGTATTGAGATCCAAAAAGAGAGAAGAAGCCATCTAGCTAATATCTATGGACCCCAAGGTCTTAAGTAAACTACTCACACTTCATCGGAGAGGCTATGGTGTTGATGTAGAAGCCCTCCGTGACCGATGCCCCTCCGGCGGAGCTCCAGAACAGTCCCCAAGATGGGATCTGCTACCTCTTGAGCACTGCGTTGGATTTCCTCGAAGAGGAGAGGATGATGCAGCAAAGTAGCATAAGTATTTCCCTCAGTCTTTGAGAACCAAGGTATCAATCCAGTAGGAGGCCACACACAAGTCCCTCGTACCTGCACAAAACAATAGCTCCTCGCAACCAACGCGATTAGGGGTTGTCAATCCCTTCACGGTCACTTACGAGAGTGAGATCTGATAGAGATGATAAATAATATTTTTGGTATTTTTTGGTATAGAGATGCAAAGTGAAAAGTAAAAGGCAAAGTAAAAACAAAGCAAGTATTAAAGTGATGGAGATTGATATGATGAGAATAGACCCGGGGGCCATAGGTTTCACTAGTGGCTTCTCTCAAGAGCATAAGTATTCTACGGTGGGTGAACAAATAATAGGACATGAAGGATTAGCAACATCTAGATTTTTATTTCTTTCAATCCCACATTTATCAATTTCATAATCAAGATCTAAAAACTCCGAATTCTTAGAACATCTTCTAGGTAAAGGAAGATCATATTCAGTTTCATCAAGATTCATATTGCAAAACAAAGATTTAATGGGGGACACATCAATAACTTTTAGATCTTCATCTTGATTTTCATAGGAATTGGAAGAACACGCTTTAATAAAGTATCTTTGGAAGCATGCATCCTAGCGGTTCTTTCTTTGCACTCATCAATGGAAATTCTCATAGCTTTGAGAGACTCATTGATATCATGATTAGGAGGAATAGATCTAAGCTTTAAAGAATCAACCTCAAGAGAAATTCTATCAACGTTCCTAGCCAAATCATCAACCTTAAGCAATTTCTCTTCAAGCAAAGCATTAAAATTCTTTTGTGAATTCATAAACTCTTTAACACTACTCTCAAATTCAGAGGGCATCTTATTAAAATTTCCATAAGAGTTGTTGTAGGAATTTCCATAATTATTAGAAGGATTACTAGGATAAGGCCTAGGATTAAAATCCCTCTATACGCAGCGTTGTTACCAAAATTATTCCTACCAACAAAATTCACATCCATAGATTCATTATTATTCTCAATCAAAGTAGACAAAGGCATATCATTAGGATCAGAGGAAACACTCTTAGTAGCAAATAATTTCACAAGTTCATCCATCTTTCCATTCAAAACATTAATTTCTTCTATCGCATGCACTTTTTTATTAGTAGATCTTTAGGTATGCCATTGAGAATAATTAACCATAATATTATCTAGAAGTTTAGTAGCATCTCCTAGAGTGATTTCCATAAAAGTGCCTCCCCCGGCCGAATCTAAAAGATTTCTAGAAGCAAAATTCAATCCGGCATAAAAGTTTTGTATAATCATCCACAAGTTCAAACCATGAGTAGGACAATTACGTATCATTAATTTCATTCTCTCCCAAGCTTGTGCAACATGTTCATGATCAAGTTGCTTAAAATTCATAATATCGTTCCTAAGAGAGATAATCTTAGCGGGAGGAAAATACTTAGAGATAAAAGCATCTTTGCACTTGTTCCAAGAATCAATACTATTTTTAGGCAAAGATGAAAACCACGCTTTAGCACGATCTCTAAGTGAAAAAGGAAATAGCTTCAACTTAACGACATCATTATCGACATCTTTTTTCTTTTTCATATCACATAAATCAACGAAGCCATTCCGATGAATAGCGGCATCTTCACTAGGAAGGCCGGCGAATTGATCTTTCATAACAAGATTCAACAAAGCAGTATTGATTTCACAAGATTCAATATTGGCAAGAGGAGCAATTGGAGTGCTAAGGAAATCATTATTATTGGTATTGGTGAAGTCACACAATTTGGTAGCATCTTGAGCCATCGCAACAAACAAGCAATCCAACACATGAGCAAACAAAAGGCAACGGGAAAAAGAGGAGGAGATTGGGAAAGAGAGGGCGAATAAAATGGCAAGGGTGAAGTGGGGGAGAGTAAAACGAGAGGCAAATGGCAAATAATGTAATGCGAGAGATAGGGATTGTGATGGGTACTTGGTATGGTGCTTGACTTGCTCTTGCGTGAGCCTCCCCGGCAACGGCGCCAGAAATTCTTCTTGCTACCTCTTGAGCACTGCGTTGGATTTCCTCGAAGAGGAGAGGATGATGCAGCAAAGTAGCGTAAGTATTTCCCTCAGTTTTTGAGAACCAAGGTATAAATCCAGTAGGAGGCCACGCACAAGTCCCTCGTACCTGCACAAAACAATAGCTCATCGCGACCAACGCGATTAGGGTTTGTCAATCCCTTCAAGGTCACTTACGAGAGTGAGATCTGATAGAGATGATAAATAATATTTTTGGTATTTTTTGGTATAGAGATGCAAAGTGAAAAATAAAAGGCAAAGTAAAAACAAAGCAAGTATTAAAGTGATGGAGATTGATATGATGAGAATAGACCCGGGGGTCATAGGTTTCACTAGTGGCTTCTCTCAAGAGCATAAGTATTCTATGGTGGGTGAACAAATAATTGTTGAGCAATTGACAGAATTGAGCATAATTATGAGTATATCTAGGTATGATCATGTATATAGGCATCACGTTTGAGACAAGTAGACCGACTCGTGCCTGCATCTACTACTATTACTCCACTCATCGACCGCTATCCAACATGCATCTAGAGTATTAAGTTAAAAACAGAGTAACGCCTTAAGCAAGATGACATGATGTAGAGGGATAAATTCATGCAATATGATAAAAAAACCATCTTGTTATCCTCGATGGCAACAATACAATACGTGCCTTGCAACCCTTTACATCCTTTGGGTAAGGACACCGCAAGATTGAACCCAAAGCTAAACACTTCTCCCATTGCAAGAACTACCAATCTAGTTGGCCAAACCAAACGGATAATTCGAAGAGACTTGCAAAGATAACCAATCATACATAAAATAATTCAGAGAAGATTCAAATATTATTCATAGATAACCTGGATTATGAACCCACAATTCATCGGTCTCAACAAACACACCGCAAAAAAAGATTACATCGAATAGATCTCCATGAGAGAGGGGGAGAACATTGTATTGAGATCCAAAAAGAGAGAAGAAGCCATCTAGCTACTAGCTATGGACCTGAAGGTCTGAAGTAAACTACTCACACATCATCGGAGGTGCTATGGTGATGATGTAGAAGCCCTCTGTGGTGGATGCCCCTCGTGAGCCTCGAGCAGGCCCCAAGATGGGATCTCGTGGATACTGAGGAAGTTGCGGCGGTGGAATTAGGTTTTGGCTCCTGTTCTAACCGTTTGAAGTACGAGGTATATATAGGAGGAAGAATGCGTCGGTGGAGCAACAGGGGCCCACGAGAGGCGCGCCCCACCCTCGTGACCGCCTCTTTTGTTCCTCGGAGTAGGGTCCAAGTCCCCTGGATCACGTTCGGTGAGAAAATCACGTTCCCGATGGTTTCATTCCGTTTGGACTCCGTTTGATATTCTGTTTCTTCGAAACACCGAAATAGGCAAAAAACAGCAATTCCGGGTTGGGCCTCCGGTTAATAGGTTAGTCCCAAAAATAATATAAAAGTGGAAAATAAAGCCCAATATAGTCCAAAACAGTAGATAAAGTAGCATGGAGCAATAAAAACTTATAGATACGTTGGAGACGTATCTGGATCTCACAGGTACAGAAGGTTGCTGCAGTGAAATTAGGTTTTTGGCTCCGTATCTCGTAGTTTGGGGTTACGTAGGTATATATAGGAGAAAGGAGTACGTCAGTGGAGCAACATGGGGCCCACGAGGGTGGAGGGCGCGCACAGGGGGGGTAGGCGCGCCCCCTACCTCGTGGCTTCCTGGTAGCTTTCTGGACGTAGGGTCCAAGTCCTCTGGATCATGTTCGTTCCGAAAATCACGTTCCCAAAGGTTTCATTCCGTTTGGACTCCTTTTGATATTCTTTTTCTGCGAAACTCTGAAATAGGCAAAAAACAACAATTCTAGGCTGGGCCTCTGAATTAATAGGTTAGTCCCAAAAATAGTATAAAAGTGTATAATAAAGCCCAATATTGTCCAAAAAAGAAGATAATATAGCATGGAGCAATCAAAAATTATAGATACGCTGGAGACGTGTCACGGTGCCAAAGCAGTGCAGTGCGGTGTTCTCGAAACAATGAGCTTGATTACCTCTGCAGGGAGTGAATTATAGCCACTCTTTCGGCGGGCGCTGCTCGGTTCTGCCAATGTTAGTGCTTGGGTGTCGGACGAGGGGGGAGGCACCTTCGCGGGGATGGAAGAGCGAACAAAGATGGAGAAGCGGATATGTGCTGCGGGAAGTGGACATGTGATGATGACTACAGCACGCCGCTTGACTTACGAGACATATACCAGCAGCGTAGGGTCATATCGAAGTCAGACAACTTGGTTGAGTGATCACAGTACTGGTACTCCCTACAGTACCTGCTAGTATGCCCTAACTTGCTTGAGTAGTGTAGTAGTGGAGTAGGACTCTGCTCTACTACTAGCACCGGAGGAGTAGTATGTTCTAATCTAAAATAGTTCCAAACTTCAATGCCCGAGCGTGGAACGACTACGAACCGCCATCGGTGCTAACTACAATCATGCAAGTCATGGATTTGTTTCTTTTTAACTTTCTGTATGAATCTGTAGCCAGCCTGCAAGTCATGTACACTGTACTGACAGTGGAACCCACAGAGTACTTAGAATAGAAGATTAAGGATGCAATTAACTTTTTATAGAGGGAGAATCATACACGCATAATTAACTCAAATGGATTGGACGTGACTCTATTATTCTCCAACGGCAACTGCAAATTTCCTCCCTTGGCTGGAGTAGGTTTCTCGGTTTGCATGCGGGTTTAACGGAGGGGTTTGATGGAGGCGAGGAGGCATGTTCAGCCGGGCGTGCAGTGGACGGCGCAGTACTATTCAATTTGACAACTACAACTAGTATATTGTAAAAAACAAAGAAGAGTAGTAGAGATAGAGATAAGAATAGGAACTAGGGAGGAGCACCATCTACTGCTTCATGGGCTACTCCTGCGCTCCATTCGGCGGCTGCAACGTCCCCTACAGCCACTCCCTCCTGCGCTCCATTCGGCGGGCGCTGTTGAAATTTGGGGAGCGCACTCTCGCGACTGCTAGCAGCGACGACTTCACCGACGACGACTTCTTCCCCGACCTCGGCAACCTCTTCCTCAATGACATGGGCGACAACCTCAACGCCAATGGTGCTGCTCCCGTTGCACCGTACGTGTTTCTGTCCTTCCTGTTCGAAGTCGTGGTCGAATTCATGTTTCTAGTCTGTGTCCTAGATTTGACCTGTTCATCTACTATGCTAGTCCACATGATTATTTTAATTTCTATTATAGTCGTCATGATTTACTTTGTAGTAAATCTCGTAGTAACTTGCTCATATATTCAACTGGCGGAACGTCCCCTACAGCCACTCTCGTTTCATGGACGGCCTGGTCGATGCCTCCAAGGAGCCCTTCGTCTACTGCTATGAGTGCCCGGAGCCGTTTTGGGGCTCGCCAGCGGACATCGCGCATCACCTGACGCAGGCGTACGGCGATCACTACTGGCCCTTGGCGAAGAACATCAAGTACGAGACGTGTTGGGGAACGTAGTAATTTCAAAAAATTTCCTACACACACGCAAGATCATGGTGATGCATAGCAAAGAGAGGGGAGAGTATTGTCCACATACCCTCGTAGACCGAAAGCGGAAGCGTTAGCACAACGCGGTTGATGTACTCGTACGTCTTCACGATCCGACCGATCAAGTACCGAACGCACGACACCTCCGAGTTCAGCACACGTTCAGCCCGATGACGTCCCTCGAACTCAGATCCAGCCGAGTGTTGAGGGCGAGTTTTGTCAGCACGACGGCGTGGTGACGATGATGATGTTCTACCGACACAGGGCTTCGCCTAAGCACCGCTACAGTATTATCAAGGTGGACTATGATGGAGGGGGGCACCGCACACGGCTAAAAGATCAAACGATCAATTGTTGTGTCTCTAGGGTGCCCCCCTGCCCCCGTATATAAAGGAGCAAGTGGGGGAGAGGCGGCCGTCCAGGAGGGGCGCGCCAGGAGGAGTCCTACTCCCACCGGGAGTAGGACTCCTCCCTTTCCTTGTTGGATTAGGAGAGGAGAGGGAAGGAGAGAGGGGAAAGGAAAGGGGGCGCCCCCCCCCTCCTTGTCCAATTCATACTTGGGGGGGGGGGGCTGCCCCTTGGCCGCCTCTCCTCTTCCACCAATTGGGCCCATGAGGCCCAATAACCTCCGGGGGGGTTCCGGTAACCCCCCGGTACTCCGGTATATATCCGATAACCCCCGGAACCATTCCGGTGTCCGAATATAGTCGTCCAATATATCAATCTTCATGTCTCGACCATTTCGAGACTCCTCGTCATATCCGTGATCACATCCGGGACTCCGAAAAACCTTCGGTACAACAAAACTCATAAACTCATAATATAACCGTCATCGAAACCTTAAGCGTGCGGACCCTACGGGTTCGAGAACTATGTAGACATGACCGAGACACGTCTCCGGTCAATAACCAATAGCGGAACCTGGATGCTCATATTGGCTCCAACATATTCTACGAAGATCTTTATCGGTCAGACCGCATAACAACATACGTTGTTCCCTTTGTCATCGGTATGTTACTTGTCCGAGATTCGATCGTCGGTATCTGAATACCTAGTTCAATCTCGTTACCGGCAAGTCTCTCTACTCGTTCCGTAATACATCATCCTGCAACTAAATCATTAGTTGCAATGCTTGCAAGGCTTAAGTGATGTGCATTACCGAGTGGGCCCAGAGATACCTCTCCGACAATCGGAGTGACAAATCCTAATCTCGAAATACGCCAACCCAACAAGTACCTTGGGAGACACCTCTAGAGCACCTTTATAATCACCCAGTTACGTTGTGACATTTGGTAGCACACAAAGTGTTCCTCCGGTAAATGGTAGTTGCATAATCTCATAGTCATAGGAACATGTATAAGTCCTGAAGAAAGCAATAGCAACATACTAAACGATCAAGTGCTAAGCTAACGGAATGGGTCAAGTCAATCACATCATTCTCCTAATGATGTGATCCCGCTAATCAAATGACAACTCATGTCAATGGTTAGGAAACATAACCATCTTCGATCAACGAGCTAGTCAAGTAGAGGCATACTAGTGACTCTCTGTTTGTCTATGTATTCACACATGTATTATGTTTCCGGTTAATACAATTCTAGCATGATAATAAACATTTATCATGATATAAGGAAATAAATAATAACTTTATTATTGCCTCTAGGGCATATTTCCTTCAGTCTCCCACTTGCACTAGAGTCAATAATCTAGATTACACACTAATGATTCTAACACCCATGGAGTCTTGGTGTTGATCATGTTTTGCCCATGGAAGAGGCTTAGTCAACGGGTCTGCAACATTCAGATCCCTATGTATCTTGAAAATTTCTATGTCTCCCACCTGGACTAGATCCCGGATGGAATTGAAGCGTCTCTTGATGTGCTTGGTTCTCTTGTGAAATCTGGATTCCTTTGCCAAGGCAATTGCACCAAAGATTGTCACAAAAGATTTTCATTGGACCTGATGCACTAGGTATGACACCTAGATCGGGTATGAACTCCTTCATCCAGACTCCTTCATTTGCTGCTTCTGAAGCAGCTATGTACTCCGCTTCACACGTACATCCCGCCACGACGCTTTGTTTAGAACTGCACCAACTGACAGCTCCACCGTTCAATGTAAACACGTATCCGGTTTGTGATTTAGAATTGTCCGGATCAGTGTCAAAGCTTGCATCAACGTAACCATTTACATTGAGCTCTTTGTCACCTCCATAAACGGGAAGCATATCCTTAGTCCTTTTCAGGTACTTCAGGATGTTCTTGACCGCTGTCCAGTAATCCACTCCTGGATTACTTTGGTACCTCCCTGCTAGAATTATAGCAAGACACGCATCAGGTCTGGTACACAACATTGCATACATGATAGAGCCTATGGCTGAAGCATAGGGAACTTCTTTCATCTTCTCTCTATCTTCTGCAGTGGTCGGGCATTGAGTCTTACTCAACTTCACACCTTGTAACACAGGCAAGAACCCTTTCTTTGCATGATCCATTTTGAACTTCTTCAAAACTTTGTCAAGGTATGTGCTTTATGAAAGTCCAAATAAGCGTCTTGATCTATCTCTATAGATCTTAATGCCCAATATATAAGCAGCTTCACCGAGGTCTTTCATTGAAAAACTCTTATTCAAGTATCCCTTTATGCTATCCAGAAATTGTATATCATTTCCA
The DNA here is from genome assembly GCA_021605145.1 of Aegilops bicornis. Classification (NCBI taxonomy): domain Eukaryota; kingdom Viridiplantae; phylum Streptophyta; class Magnoliopsida; order Poales; family Poaceae; genus Aegilops; species Aegilops bicornis. The sequence goes on from CM038673.1 coordinate 500,883,256, forward strand.
ATCAGCAATATGTCATCTACATATAATATGAGAAATGCTACAGAGCTCCCGCTCACTTTCTTGTAAATACAGGCTTCTCCAAAAGTCTGTATAAAACAAAATGCTTTGATCACACTATCAAAGCATTTATTCCAACTCCGAGAGGCTTGCACCAGTCCATAAATGGATCGCTGGAGCTTGCACACTTTGTTAGCTCCCTTTGGATCGACAAAACCTTCCGGTTGCATCATATACAACTCTTCTTCCAGAAATCCATTCAGGAATGCAGTTTTGACATCCATTTGCCAAATTTCATAATCATAAAATGCGGCAATTGCTAACATGATTCAGATAGACTTAAGCATCGCTACGGGTGAGAAAGTCTCATCGTAGTAAATCCCTTGAACTTGTCGAAAACCTTTTGCAACAAGTCAAGCTTTATAGACAGTAACATTACCGTCAGTGTCAGTCTTCTTCTTGAAGATCCATTTATTCTCAATGGCTTGCTGATCATCGGGCAAGTCAACCAAAGTCCATACTTTGTTCTCATACATGGATCCCATCTCAGATTTCATGGCTTCAAGTCTTTTTGCGGAATCTGGGCTCACCATCGCTTCTTCATAGTTCGTAGGTTCGTCATGGTCTAGTAACATAACCTCCAGAACAGGATTACCATACCACTCTGGTGCGGATCTTACTTTGGTTGACCTACGAGGTTCAGTAACAACTTGATCTGAAGTTTCATGATCTTCATCATTAACTTCCTCACTAATTGGTGTAGGTGTCGCAGAAACCGGTTTCTGTGATGAACTAATTTCCAATAAGGGAGCAGGTACAATTACCTCATCAAGTTCTACTTTCCTCCCACTCACTTCTTTCGAGAGAAACTCCTTCTCTAGAAAGGATCCATTCTAAGCAACGAATGTCTTGCCTTCGGATCTGTGATAGAAGGTGTACCCAACAGTCTCCTTTTGGTAACCTATGAAGACAAATTTCTTCGATTTGGGTTCGAGCTTATCAGGTTGAAGCTTTTTCACATAAGCATCGCAGCCCCAAACTTTAAGAAACGACAACTTTGGTTTCTTGCCAAACCACAGTTCATAAGGCATCATCTCAACGGATTTTGATGGTGCCCTATTTAACGTGAATGCGACCGTCTCTAAAGCATAACCCCAAAATGATAGCGGTAAATCAGTAAGAGACATCATAGATCACACCATATCTAGTAAAGTACGATTACGACGTTCGGACACACCATTACGTTGTGGTGTTCCAGGTGGCGTGAGTTGCAAAACTATTCCGCATTGTTTCAAATGTAGACCAATCTCGTAACTCAAATATTCTCCTCCATGATCAGATCGTAGAAACTTTATTTTCTTGTTACGGTGATTTTCAACTTCACTCTGAAATTGTTTGAACTTTTCAAACGTTCAAGACTTATGTTTCATCAAGTAGATATACCCATATCTGCTTAAATCATCTGTGAAGGTGAGAAAATAACGATATCCGCCGCGAGCCTCAACATTCATCGGACCACATACATCTGTATGTATGATTTCCAACAAATTTGTTTCTCGCTCCATAGTTCCGGAGAATGGCGTTTTAGTCATCTTGCCCATGAGGCATGGTTCGCAAGTACGAAGTGATTCATAATCAAGTGGTTCCAAAAGTCCATCAGTATGGAGTTTCTTCATGCGCTTTACACCAATATGACCTAAACGCGGCAAAGGTTTCAAATAAGTTGCATTGTCATTATCAACTCTGCATCTTTTGGTTTCAACATTATGAATATGTGTATCACTACTATCGAGAGTCATAAAAAATAGACCACTCTTCAAGGGTGCATGACCATAAAAGATATTACTCATATAAATAGAACAACCATTATTCTCTGATTTAAATGAATAACCGTCTCACATCAAACAAGATCTAGATATAATGTTCATGCTCAACGCTGGCACCAAATAACAATTATTTAGGTCTAATACTAATCCCGAAGGTAGATGTAGAGGTAGCGTGCCGACGGCGATCACGTCGACTTTGGAACCGTTTCCCACGCGCATCGTCACCTCGCCCTTGGCGGTGTTCGCTTAATCCGTAGTCCCTGTTTCGAGTTGCAAATATTAGCAACAGAACAAATATCAAATACCCAGGTGCTACTGCGAGCTCTGGTAAGGTACACATCAATAACATGTATATCACATATACCTTTGTTCACCTTGCCATCCTTCTTATCCGCCAAATACTTGGGGAAATTCTGCTTCCAGTGACCAGTCTGCTTGCAGTAGAAGCACTTAGTCTCATGCTTAGGTCCAGACTTGGGTTTCTTCTCTTGAGCAGCAACTTGCTTGCTATTCTTCTTGAAGTTCCCCTTCTTCTTCCCTTTGCCCTTTTTCTTGGCCCGGTGGTCTTATTAACCATCAACACTTGATGCTCCTTCTTGATTTTTACCTCCGCAGCCTTTAGCATTGCGAAGAGCTCGGGAATCATCTTATCCATCCCTTGCATGTTATAGTTTATCACGAAGCTCTTGTAGCTTGGTGGCAGTGATTGAAGAATTCTATCAATGACGCTATAATCCGGAAGATTAACTCCCAATTGAATCAAGTGATTGTTATACCCAGACATTTTGAGTATATGCTCACTGAAAGAACTATTCTCATCCATCTTGTAGCTGTAGAACTTATTGGAGACTTCAAATCTCTCAATCCGGGCATTTGCTTGAAATATTAACTTCAACTCCTGGAATATCTCATATGCTCCATGATGTTCCAAACGTCGTTGAAGTCACGGTTCTAAGCCGTAAAGCATGGCCCACTGAACTATCGAGTAGTCATCTCCTTTGCTCTGCCAGACGTTCTTAACATCGTCAGTTGCATCTGCAGCAGGCCTGGCACCCAGCGGTGCTTCCAGGACATAATTCTTCTGTGCAGCAATGAGGATAATCCTCAAGTTACGGACCCAGTCCGTGTAACTGCTACCATCATCTTTCAACTTTTCTTTCTCAAGGAACGCATTAAAATTCAACGGAACAACAACACGGGCCATCTATCTACAATCAACATAGACAAGCAAGATACTATCAGGTACTAAGTTCATGATAAATTTAAGTTCAATTAATCATATTACTTAAGAACTCCCACTTAGATAGACATCTCTCTAATCCTGTAAGTGATCACGTGATCCAAATCAACTAAACCATAACCGATCATCACATGAAATGGAGTAGCTTTCAATGGTGAACATCACTATGTTGATCATATCTACTATATGATTCACGCTTGACCTTTCGTTCTCAGTGTTCCGAGGCCATATCTGCATATGCTAGGCTCGTCAAGTTTAACCCGAGTATTCTGCGTGTGCAAAACTGGCTTGCACGCGTTGTAGATGGACGTAGAGCTTATCACGCCCGATCATCACGTGGTGTCTGGGCACGACGAACTTTGGCAACGGTGCATACTCATGGAGAACACTTTTATCTTGAAATTTAGTGAGAGATCATCTTATAATGCTACCGTCAACCAAAGCAAGATAAGATGCATAAAAGATAAACATCACATGCAATCAATATAAGAGATATGATATGGCCATCATCATCTTGTGCTTGTGATCTCCATCTCCGAAGCACCGTCATAATCACCATCATCACCGGCGCGACACCTTGATCTCCATCGCAGCATCGTTGTCGTCTCCCCAATCTTATGCTTCTATGACTATCGCTACCGCTTAGTGATAAAGTAAAGCATTACAGGGCGATTGCATACAATAAAGCGACAACCATATGGCTCCTGCCAGTTTCCGGTAACTGGGTTACAAAACATGATCATCTCATACAATAAAATTTAGCATCATGCTTTGACCATATCACATCACAACATACCCTGCAAAAACAAGTTAGACGTCCTCTACTTTGTTGTTGCAATCTTTACGTGGCTGCTACGGGCTTAGCAAGAACCGTTCTTACCTACGCATCAAAACCACAATGATAGTTTGTCAAGTTGGTGCTGTTTTAACCTTCGCAAGGACTCGGTTCAACTAAAGTTGGAGAAACTGACACCCGCCGGCCACCTGTGTGCAAAGCACGTCGGTAGAACCAGTCTCGTGTAAGCGTACGCGTAATGTCGGTTCCGGCCGCTTCATCCAAAAATACCGCCGAACCAAAGTATGACATGCTGGTAAGCAGTATGACTTCTATCGCCCACAACTCACTTGTGTTCTACTCGTGCATATGACATCTACGCATAAAACCAGGCTTGGATGCCACTGTTGGGGAACGTAGTAATTTCAAAAAAATTCCTACGCACACGCAAGATCATGGTGATGCAGAGCAACGAGAGGGGAGAGTATTGTCCATGTACCCTCATAGACCGAAAGCGGAAGCGTTAGCACAACGCGGTTGATGTAGTCGTACGTCTTCACGATCCGACCGATCAAGTACCTAACGCACGGCACCTCCGAGTTCAGCACACGTTCAGCCCGATGAAGTCCCTCGAGCTCCGATCCAGCCGAGTGTTGAGGGAGAGTTTCACAAGACGACGGCATGGTGACGATGATGATGTTCTACCGATGCAGGGCTTCGCCTAAGCACCGCTACAGTATTATCGAGGTGGACTATGATGAAGGGGGGCACCGCACATGGCTAAAAGATCAAATGATCAATTGTTGTGTTTCTAGGGTGCCCCTTGCCCCCGTATATAAAGGAGCAAGGGGGGAGAGGCGGCCGGGCAGGAGGGGCGCGCCAGGAGGAGTCCTAGTCCCATCGGGAGTAGGACTCCCTCTCTTTTCCTTGTTAGATTAGGAGAGGAGAGGGAAGGAGAGAGAGGGGGGAAGGAAAGGGGGGTCACCGCCCCCCTCCTTGTCCAATTCGAACTTGGGGGGGGGGGGGAGGGGCGCGCGGCTGCCCTTGGTCGACTCCCCGCTTCCCCCAATTGGGCCCATGAGGCCCAATAACCTCTGGGGGTTCAGTAACCCCGGTACTCAGTATATATCCGATAACCCCCGGAACCATTCCCGTGTCCGAATATAGTCGTCCAATATATCAATCTTCATGTCTCGACCATCTCGAGACTCCTTGTCATGTCCGTGATCACATCCGGGACTCCGAACAACCTTCGGTACATCAAAACTCATAAACTCATAATATAACCGTCATCGAAACCTTAAGCGTGCGGACCCTACGGGTTCGAGAACTATGTAGACATGACCGAGACACGTCTCTGGTCAATAACCAATAGCGGAACCTGGATGCTCATATTGGCTCCCACATATTCTACGAAGATCTTTATCGGTCAGATCGCATAACAAAATACGTTGTTCCCTTTGTCATCGGTATGTTACTTGCCCGAGATTCGGTCGTCGGTATCCCAATACCTAGTTCAATCTCTTTACCGGCAAGTCTCTTTACTTGTTCCGTAATACATCATCCCGCAACTAACTAATTAGTTGCAATGCTTGCAAGGCTTAAGTGATGTGCATTACCGAGTGAGCCCAGAGATACCTCTCCAACAATCAGAGTGACAAATCCTAATCTCGAAATACGCCAACCCAACAAGTACCTTCGGAGACACCTGTAGAGCACCTTTATAATCACCCAGTTACATTGTGACGTTTGGTAGCACACAAAGTGTTCTTCCGGTAAACAAGAGTTGCATAATCTCATAGTCATAGGAACATGTATAAGTCATGAAGAAAGCAATAGCAACATACTAAACGATCGAGTGCTAAGCTAACGGAATGGGTCAAGTCAATCACATCATTCTCCTAATGATGTGATCCCGTTAATCAAATGACAACTCATGTCAATAGCTAGGAAACATAACCATCTTTGATCAACGAGCTAGTCAAGTAGAGGCATACTAGTGACACTCTGTTTGTCTATGTATTCACACATGTATTATGTTTCTGGTTAATACAATTCTAGCATGAATAATAAACATTTATCATGATATAAGGAAATAAATAATAACTTTATTAATGTCTCATATTTCCTTCAAGACGTGCTACCCGTTCACCATGCCGGAGTCGCTCGAGGATCAGCGCCGCCTGCTAGTCTCAGAGGAGGACGGCAGCGTCTTCCTCTCGATCGTGGCCACCAGCGAGGCCCGCGTAGGCCGCCACCACATCTCTGTAGTGTGCGTCAGGGGCGACGCCGCTGACGCTGACACTGACACGAGGCCGATGTACGGGTGCGTGCTCACTATTACTACCCCTTGGAGGTACGTGGGCGGCGACACTGGCTACGCCAAGCATACTTGGACTCTGCTGAGCTGGGACTTTCCTGTCGATGTGGACATGGAAAGGGCACGGTGTTATTTGAACCCCAACGATGTGCACGGGGACTCCAAGGAGGTTCACCTGGACATCTGCATTATCAAGTTAAATGTTGATCATTAGTCTTCGCTCAATGTAATCCACTGTCTAAGCATGTGGAGACTTCCATGCATGATCTTGTTCTATTGGAGTATCGCGCATGAATAAAAGTGTATCCATTTATGGTTTAGTCTAGAATCTTCCATGTATAAATTTTTACTGCAGTACTGGTGAAAGACTTATGATGAACCATTTCTTACGTATCCTCTACCCCCTCCCAAGTCATCCTGATTTAATCCCTCCGTCAAGGTGTATAAGGGCATGGTTAATACTTAAATAGTATAGCCAACTGTTGACTATAAGAAAGTGCCATGTCATCTGTAGCCAACATGTATAACAATGGATACTCAAAAACTAATTCTTGAAGATCATTTCATGCAAAGCACAATAAGAGTTATTTCTTCAAAAGTTTTGGATGCAGGTTGAATAGTTGAACGCTTTTGTTTGCAAAAGATACTTTTTTATCTATTCCACCCGGATGTTTGTGAGCTCTAGTGATGAAATAATATCTGAACAAACCTATCGATAATCATTACACATGAGATGACTCCCACATCCTTTGTCAAAATAAACAACTCCCCGATCAATGTATTTCACTCTTCCGTGCAATGCACGAGCACCTTACTATAGATTAGTACGACCAAAAATTGTACTAACATTATATATGGTATGATAAATGATGATGCATGTCACCTAAAATTATAGGAGTATCATTGAAAACTATGTTCAAATACGAATCCAACGATATTGTTTTTGTTGACATGCACTAACATTTTGTCAGTTAAATCTTCAGCCAAATTCAATGGGGGATAAACCACGACCGATGTAGTCGTACTAGTGTAGAGGGCGGCGCTGCACGGGAGTCTCACCCCGCTCATGGCGCGACAGTAAAGCCGTCATATCGCAAAACCCAACCACTCCCAAAGAATAAGTGGCACAGTAAAATAAACGGACAAGCAACCATCACATCCTTCCGTATTTTTTGCATTTTATCTCTCTGCATTTACTTTCTCCGGTTCATCTCGCACACTCGATCCCTAGCTACTACTCCTAGTATCCCTAGCTACTACTCCTAGGGCCAGTTCTTTTGGCGGCTTCCCCACTTTTCCCATAAGACTAGTCATAGTGCAAAGTAACATTAAGGCGCCTCACTAATTTATTTGGGCTTCTAAACTACTACTAGTAGTACCTCCGTCTTGGTTTATTCCTCACCATTGTAATTTGTGCTAAATTTTGACCAAAGATTTAACTGATAAAATGTCAGTGCATGTGACATGCACTAACATTTCATTAGTTAAATTTATGATCAAAATTTGACACAGAATACAATGGGGACCAATAAACCAGCACGAAGGTAGTAGTTAAGGGATTACTAATCTAGAAGCCTAAAAGAACTGGCCCCTGGTACTCCTACTAGTAGTAGTACTCAAGTTGGAATTCCAATTGCACGGCACAACTTGTTAGGCAAAAATTCGATCTGAGGTGTAGGAAGCGGTTTGGGAATTTGCATGCCTTTCCGACCGATGAGATACTCCGTACATAAAGTACTGACGAGAAATAACCACATAGAAGGAAGCTAAAAGTAAACAATCAAACGAGCATTTTTGCATTTGTTTTGCATTGAATCGTTTCACAAGCTTGACTAGTGCTATTTTTCTACTTTTACAAAAACCGCGTCGTAGTGTTAAAACGTGCATTTGCACGTACATAAGTAATTGTCGGCGTTCTGGGCACGGGGGTCCCCAGACTTGCCTGCCTGCGGCCTGCGGCGTGGCTCAAAGGAGGCCCAGGACATCCCATCTTCATTAACGCAAGCTCAAGACCCTCGCGAGGGGCCAAGCCTCGCGGGGCGGACGACCAGGAGCTTCCTCGTGCACGGCCTCGTCGGGTTGGCTCATGAGGAGGCGGAGAGTTCAAGGCAGGGTACCTCGCGAGGTGCCCATGACGCAAGCCATGACGACCAAGGGCGCCCGATCGAGGCGCCCGGCCAGCAAGGCGTCCTCCTTTCCTCTTTGGTGCAAAGGGAGCAAGCGCATGCGTGGGCATCAAGCAAAGGCACCCGTTTGGTGCAACAAGACCAAGACCAGCCCCAACGGCCGGAAGGAGTCATCGTGGAGCCCAAGCAGGCATCATCACCGAGAGCCTTTGGCGGCGAGGACCAACTTTAGTCAGGATAAGTGTACCGGCTGTTCCCCTTCAAAATGGCCAATTGTTGGCGCCCTTCCCGCTCAATATTTGGGAAGAGGCCCAGGGCCTTCGTCAATATAAGTAGAGCTAGCCACCATAGTAGAGGGGCTGGGCATTTGGAATCTAGAGAGAGAGACAGAGACCCGATCCTCAAGCTAGAGCAACGAAACACCACCCAGCAGTTCATCACACCCACCAAGAACAGACCCTCGCGAGGCTGTTCTTCCCTGTACTGTTCCTCATCAGCCCAAGAGGCAATCCACCAAACCACAAACTAGAGTAGGGTATTATACCACAACGGTGGCCCGACTAGTATAAATCTTGTGTCTCTTGTGCTGTTCTGTTTAGTAGTTTAGGTCCCTACGATTCGGCGAGGTACGAGACGGTGGAGGGTTGGATCTCCGCGCGCAGCCCAGAGTTCGAACCTCAAGGGTCTGCCGGAACCCGAAATCCGACATTTGGCGCGCCAGGTAGGGGTGCGCCGGAATCTGCCTTTCGTCGCCTCGTTCTTCCCCGACCACTGCAATCATGTCTGACGCCCGTCGGGCCCGCGCCGAGCGCCGAGCCGCCCTCGCCTCCCATGTCGCCCAGACGGCTCCCGTCGGCGGGCGCCCTCGTCGTTCCCCGTCACCTGCCGTCAACGCCGCCACCGGCCCGGCGGGGAACGAAACAGCAGCGCCGCCCCAAAGACTCCGTCCATGAGCGGGGCGGCCACACCGCCACGCCGCCGCTCACCCCGCTGGTTCTTTCACGCCGCGCGCCAAGGCTGCCATGGAGGCCCGAGCTCCACTCATCGCGGCTAACGAGCTCCTGCTCTACCGCCCGTCGGCCGACGACGTTTACGAAGAATGGCTCGACCGAAGTCGCCGAAGCTTCGTCCGCGCTGCAGAGGCGACCCGTGCCGCCCGCCTCGCAGACCCGCACCCGCCCCCACACGGGCAATGAAGCTCCCGGGCGCCGCCGCCTCCTCCTCAAGACGGGCGCTCGCCCCTTGGCGCGTCTGGTGGGCGCAACCCGTTCCGCCAGCGCCTGCGCAGCAGAGCAGAGCTGCCAAGAAGTTCCTCGCCCGCAGAAGCTGCCCAGCGCTCCCTCGCTCCAAAGACGTCAAGACCTGCGCTGCCCCCACCGACGCAGGAGGCCCACATGACCAAGCTCTCAGCCGTTCGAGGCCCCTCAGCGGCGGCGGGCTGCCGCGCTTTCACCTCCGAGCTGCAGCTGTCGCGTGGCCCGTCAAGTTCAAGCCGGACCTGCCTCCACGCCACGACGGCACGGCTGACCCTCTGAGTTCATCCAGCTCTACGAGCTGGGCATCGAGGCTGCCAACGGGGATGAAAAGGTCATGGCGAACTGGTTTCCCATGGCGCTCAAGGATGGGGCCCGCACCCTGGCTCCTGAATCTGGCCCCAGGCACGATCTCTTCCTGGGCCGAGATGCGTACCCGCTTCATCGCCAACTTCCAAGGTACTCGCGACCGGCCACCCGCCGTGAGCGACATGCGTCGAATCAAGCAGCAGCCGGGAAACCCTACAAAAGTACATCCAGCGCTTCAACAACGCTACTCAAGATCCCGAGGGTAACGGAGGAGGCCATCATCTTCGCTTCTCCGACGGCGGCGCGACGTCAAGATGAAGGAGGAGCTGGCGATGCATGAAGATCTGTGCACCTCCCTGGAGCTGTTCAACTTGGCGACCAAGTGCACCAGGGCTGAGGAGGGGCGCCTCTCCCTCCTCGAGCTGCCTGCCGCGGATCCCGAAGAGAAGAAGTCCAAGGCCAAGGACGTGAAGCGCAAGGGGGCTGTCGTGCTCGCAGCCGAACCAGACACCAAGCGAGGCAGAGATCAGCCCGAGTCCTCCAAGGGCAGCCGGTACTGTGTGTACCACGACCTCCACACTCACAACACCAATGAATGTCAAGAGCTTCGGGCCGTACATGAAGGAAGGGTCGGCGTGACGCCCAGCGCAATGACCGGGCTACGGCCGAGGAGGAGGAAGGAACACAGGACACTGGGAAGACCGCGCCCGCGCCAAGGGTGGCGCGACCAACCTCGCGAGGACCGCTGGCAAGACCCACCTCACGAGGGAGGCTGGAGGGATCAGCCTCGCGAGGATCGCCCGCAGGGGAACGCAGGCCTCGCTCCGCTGCCGCCGCCGCCAAGGAGAATCGAAGACCGCCATCAGGACGAGGGGGCTAGGGGCTTCCTGGAAGCGCGTGCGATCGCTTGCATCCTGGGCGGAGCTCAAGCCCCAGCCTCTCACCGCATCTTCAAGCAGTTCGCCCGCGAGGTGAATGCAGTCCTCCCCAAGCTCGAGTCCACGCGCCCTCTCAGGTGGTCGGCGTGCGCCATCAAGTTCAGCTCAGCGGATCAGCTCAAGTGCGCAGCCACAGCCGGAATTCTCCTGATGCTTTGTTCCCCAATCATCAGCAATGTGCTAGTCACCAAGACCCTCATCGACGGCGGAGCAGGGCTCAACGTCCTGTCCGTGGAGACATTCAACAATCTTCAAGTGCCTCACAATCAGCTTCAGCCAACCAAGCCATTCTCCGTAGTCAGTGACGGCTCCACGGTCCCGATCGGGCAGGTCCGCCTTCCTGTCACCTTCGGGGCTTGCGACAACTACCGCACCGAGCTCATCGACTTCGACGTCGCCCACATTCGCTTTGTCATAACGCCATCCTCGGGTACCCAGCATTGGCCAAATTCATGAACGTAACCCACCATGGCTACAATGTCTTCAAGATGCCAGGAAGCGGCGGGATCATCACGGTGCCCTGTGAAGAGAGAGATGCGGTGTGCTCCCTGGAGCGAGCCTTTCAGGCCGCATCACTGGAAGACCCAGACCACAGCAGCAGGAGGCCTCCCGAGGCCACACCCAAGAAGAAGAAGACATCGACCGGCCCAACTCTTCAAGAGACAGGCCCCTCAGGGCCCACATCAGGCCAGGGGGAGCCTCCTTCCATCACAAAGGAAAGCGCGCCCAGCGCCCTCCTCAGGCAGGGCTCGGGAGCTCTCCCCTGGAGGGCCGCCGACCTCGCCAAGGTCTCGAGGGAGGCGCTTGGGCACCATGTGGAGGCGTGTTTCGAAGCACATTTCCCGCGAGCAGGAGCAAGACCAGGAGGGCAGAACCCTCAAGAGTTCGTCAGCAAGGCCATGCAGGAGCTACAGGAGTCAAGGGTCATGAGGGGCAGCCGCCGCCTACCCGCTGTGGCCCCCCATCCAGGCGAGGATGGTGGGCTGCGCGTCTGCATCGACATACCAGGGCTCAACCGAGCCGCATCTCAAGAGCGCCTCTGGCCCTCGCGAGTGGGACGTTGAGGGTCCACCCCACAGCTACGTATGCATGCCTTATGGCTCGCCAAAGCGGCTGCTGCGCACCAGCGTCTCATGGGGACCATCTGGAGGCTCAAGAGGTCAGTGCACGCCCGTAGCCTGGCGGAGATGGAGATGGCCCCTAAGGAGCCGCCAGCGCCTCCCGAGCCTCCCGAGGCCCTGTGGCCTTGGGGCTCGTGGAGGATCGGGCGCCTGCGAACCCACCGAGTCTGCCATAATCACACCCCTTCATCCCCAACACCACCAGGTGACATCTTTTAAGTTTTATTTCTTTGGGAGCGCCTTGTGGCAGCATTATTCCTGTGCCGCGTGGTCCGTCCTGCGGCATGTATCCCTTTTATTTCATGTCATTAGCTTATCCTGTTGGGGGCGCCTCGGCTGCATCATCCCCAAGCCGCTCGGGCCAGTCCCACATGTATCCTTCTTGCGTTTTCCTTAGGATCATGCCTCGCTCCACCTTGTTTGTTATTTGGTGCCTTTTCACGGTGGCGGAATCTTGCACGTTAAAGGAGGGTGCCTGAGCATCGCGACTCAGGGCTCCTACCGGCTCTCCGGCCCTCACCCTCTGGTCTTGTCCATGGCATCGCGACCTGGCTTGCCAGCGACGGCTGAGACCAGCCCGAGAGCCGGGACCCGAGGACGTAGAGTTGCTGCATCTGAACCATCTTGCGTGTTAAAGGGGGGGGGTGCCTGAGCATCGCGACTCAGGGCTCCTACCGGCTCTCCGACCCTCACCCTCTGGTCTTGTCCATGGCATCGCGACCTGGCTTGCCAGCGACGGCTAAGACCAGCCCGAGAGCCGGGACCCGAGGACATAGAGTTGCGTCATCTAACCTAGCTTGCACGTTAAAGGGGGTGCACGAGCATCGCGACTCGTGGCTCCTCTGGCTCTCCGCCCTCACCCTCTGGTCTTGTCCATGGCATCGCGACCTGGCTTGCTGGCCAAGCGGCCGAGACCAGCCCGAGAGCCGGGACCAAGACGACAAAGACCGGCATTTGGCCAAATTTGCAGGAACACACTTTCGAAGATAAGGCCCAGAGCCAGCGCAACCCGCCTTGAGGTAGGGCCTCGTGAGTCCTGCTACTGCTCACGGGTGCCCCAACACACCTCGCGAGGCCTCTCGCGCCTCTCCAAAGCAACTAACGGCAGGACTAACGGTCGCCACGGCGAGCTCTTGTTCCTTTTGTGGTGAGCCTGCAGGGTCCATCCAAGGAGCACGAAGCGACCTCACCACGCAATCTCTAGCCGGCCAAGGCACGGACCTAGCGCCGCACCAGGAAAGCTCTGTCATGACCCTCGAGATAAGTCGCCCTCCGGACACACTAGTCATCGCAACACCATCCTCACACTCAATGCGACCCCGTCTTAGCAACGTCGCTCTCCTTTCTCACCGAATGATGGCTGCTTGAGCGCGAAGGGGGACCCCCTGAGTATCGCGACTTAGAGGCTCTTACCGGACCTCGGGCCGCTCACCTCCTGGCCTTGACCACGGCATCGCGACCTACCATACCAGCGACGGCTGAAGCCGCCTTGGGACTGGGACCTGATGGCGCAGAGCACCAAGCCCTCACGAGGTCTGAAAGGAAGAAACTGAGCTAGAACGGAATGAGCATCCCGCACTGCCTCACAATAAGGATCATATTGACAAACGGTTACAAACATCTTACAAGCCCCATGGGTACATTCTTGGCTCTTCGCAGGAACAAAAGACGCGAATCCTAAGGAGTCCTATCTACAGGGACCACCACGGCAGACGCCATCATCAACAGTGGGCCACCCGGTCCGGAGCCAACCCCATCCAGATCAGGGGCGGCGACGACCTGACGAGCCCGCCCTGCTCCGGGAGCGGCGCAGGCTCGGGGGCTCGTAGCTGTCGTCGCTCGTCTCCGGCGTCGCGAAGAGCTCGGCGGAGTCGCTGGATCCTCCGGCGCCTTCGTCGCCTGAGGAGCTGCCAAGGGAGCGGGCGGTCGGCCTCTGTCTCACCACAGCAGGACCCCGACCACCTCTCCCGGGGCAGCACTCCAGCCGGCGACCCTCCGCGTCGAAGACCTTGAAGGACACCACCGAAGCACCGTCGTACTCCAGGTGGATCGTGAGGGCACCCCTCGCCCTGCAGACCCGGGCGACCTCGTCCCAGCCTCGAGTCATGAAGACCTCGCCCGGGGCAACTACCGCAACCTCTGCCCCGGTCGCGAGGGTGCCGCAACCGGCGTCTTTGCAGCCAGAGTCCCAGGGCTCCTTCGCCGGACGACGGAGGCGAAGAAAGAAGGAAGACGAATCCAAGACTTAGGAGGCGCGGCAACGCGAAGCACGAACTCCCGGCAGGAGCCCTCGGCGTGGACTCCTTCGTGACCCGCCGGCGTCGTCGGCGGCGCCGCTCGTGACGCCCGGCGTCACCTCCTTCAGGGCCACCAATTTGCGCGTGCAAGGGGAGAGGAAACCCTGGTGGCGGCCGCGCATTCGAGGCATGGGCGCCTCCTGGCGAGCGCTCCTGCCCTGACACCAGAGAGCAAGCCGCTTCTTTGGGGGGAGCGGGTCAGGTTCCTCTTGAGGAGCCTTTTACTTCTCTTCCCAGGAGAACCGGCGGATCGGAGCCATGGCAACCAGACGAGACGAGGAAGAGGAGAAGCAGACGGATAGACTGGAAGGGCGTGCGCCGTTCCGTACTTATAGCCGGCGAAGGCCAACCGTCGGCCTCCACGATCACCAGGCATCATGCCCAACTCTGCATGCAGGGACCTGTCGAATCCGGGCGGTTACCAAGGCATCGTGGGGGAGCAGTGCGCACGCGTCCAATCAACCGCCACGCGGCGCCCAAGGCCGCAGGCTGTTAGGGCCCGCGACGCTTCGCACTTGCCCTTTTGCCTCTCTGCTCGGCCAAGTTCGGGCGCGCCGTGGGCCCGGGGGCTACTGTCGGCGTTCTGGGAACGGGGGTCCCCAGACTTGCCTGCCTGCGGCCTGCGGCGTGGCTCAAAGGAGGCCCAGGACAGCCCATCTCCATTAACGCAAGCTCAAGACCCTCGCGGGGCGGATGACCAGGAGCTTCCTCAGGCACGGCCTCGTCAGGTTGGCTCATGAGGAGGCGGAGAGTTCAAGGCAGGGTACCTCGCGAGGTGCCCATGACGCAAGCCATGACGACCAAGGGCGCGATAAGGCGCCAGCGCAGCATCCTCCTTTCCTCTTTGGTGCAAAGGGAGCTAGCGCAGGTGAGGGCATCAAGCAAAGGCACCCGTTTCGGTGCAACATGACCAAGACCAGCCCCAACGGCTGGAAGGGAGTCATCGTGGAGCCCAAGCAAAGGCGTCATCACGAGCCTTTGGCGGCGAGGACCAACTTTAGTCAGGATAAGTGTACCCGCTGTTCCCCTTCAAAATGGCCAATTGTTGGCGCCCTTCCCGCTCAATATTTGGGAAGAGGCCCAGGGCCTTCGTCAATATAAGTAGAGCTAGCCACCATAGTAGAGGGGGTGGGCATTTGGATTCCAGAGAGAGAGATAGAGACCCGATCCTCAAGCTAGAGCGACGGAACACCACCCAGCAGTTCATCACACCCACCAAGAACAGACCCTCGCGAGGCTGTTCTTCCCTATACTGTTCCTCATCAGCCCAAGAGGCAATCCACCACACCACAAAGTAGAGTAGGGTATTACACCACAACGGTGGCCCGAACTAGTATAAATCTTGTGTCTCTTGTGCTGTTCTGTTTAGTAGTTTAGGTCCCTGCGATTCGGCGAGGTACGAGATGGTGGAGGGTTGGATCTCCGCGCGCACCCCAGAGTTCGAACCTCAAGGGTCTGCCGGAACCCGAAATCCGACAGTAATAGTAGTACTCCCTCCGTCTAGGTGTATAAGTCTTCCCTCCTTCTTGGTCACGGTGCACAAGCAAAGATGACTTATTGACATGGACGGAGGGAGTAGCACAGTCTGCAAGAATATATAGAGAGATACGTGTAGTGCGATAGTATATGGTAAAGTTTGTGCTATATGCACGTACTTACAAAATGCGTACGAATACACAAGGTTTCCAAACTTTCCCTTTTACATACTTAATTAAGGACGCTAAAAATTACTGAGCGTTGGGATTTATCATTTGCGTCCCAAAACTAATGAGATCGCCTTCGAAACAAAAATTATACTCCTCCTAAAAGCCAGGACGCTTTCAGAGGGCGCTGCAGCGCCACAGTGCCCTGGTGCGGCCGTTTCCCAACACACCGACACAACGCCTCTTCCTCAGCCTCGCAACTCGCGAGGTGCTGATTGGCGGCTTGCCGGCGGGCGAGCGCGATCTCACCGGTGTGGTGATCCGGCGCCAACAGGTACTCCTCCTCGCTGGAAGCGTGCACCTGGTCCACGTACCGCCAAGCGTAGATGAGGCGCTTGGGCGCAACTGCACTCAGGGCTTCGGCACGGGCGTCCTCTGCCACCCTCACGGCCCTCGCACGAGCCTTCTGCCAAAGAGCCAATTGCCTGACTCTCTTGGATGCGACATAGGCCTCCCAGGCAGCTTGTTCCCCGGTGCGCTTCTCTTCCTCGGCCTTCTTCTCCGCCTCTATTTTGGCGCGCTCTGCTGGAGGCAAAGCCTCCCACAAGGCGACACCCATTTCATTCCAAAGCTCCTCAAGGCTGGGGGGGGGGGGCTCGTCGGGCGGCACGGTGTTCTCCTTGTAGCGGAGAGCCGACGCATCCTCCGACGTGCGTGCTGGCGAGATTGGGAACACCGACGCATCCACCTCGACGCGTCGCGGCGAGGAGCGGAACGCCGATGCGTCCTGCTCGACTAGTGGCGGCGAGGAACGGAATGGCGACGCGTTGCGTCGCGGCGAGTAGCAGAACACCGACGCGTCCTCCTCGACTAGTGGCGGTGAGGAACGGAACAACAACGTGTGACCGTCCGCGCGGTGCAGCGAGGGGCGCCTAGGGCTTGGGAGGGGCGATGCCATGGTGGTCGACGTGAGAGGGAGGGGGAGGAGATAGCGATGAACGTGAACGTGAGGGGGAGGAGATAGCAATGTCGTGGGAGGCGCAATATTTATAGCGAGCAATGGCACACCTAAGTAAGATATGGACTGAGCTGCACTGACTTAACTGCAGGTCCAGTTGCGTCACTGACATGTGGGCCAAACCCCTGTTGGGCCCATATGTCAGTGAACCAATGCACCTGCAGTTAGGTAACAGCTAAATGGGCATATTTGTTGGAGTAAATTATGGGTGAGGGAAGGGGTGGAAATATTTCTGGTCACAACGGATTGGACGAGCGCGGGGGGAGGAGAGTCATGCATGCAGATTTTTTCCACATGGGGTGGAGTGCTGGGACCGCCGGAGGGAGAACAAGAGTATGGCAGGCATATTGTTTCCACACATGGAGAGGAAAAGATTTGGAGACGAACGGGCTTCCTGCATGTATGGGGAATGATGCATAATAAATCTCATCTTGCATGCCGGGCTAGGTATAGTCTCAAGTCATTAAAACATACACGCCCCACACATGTTCATATTTCAAGGTGCACTAAATTATTGCATGCGATGATTAAGGCTGGCCATAATGGTGGTATCTTAGCTGGTATCACGCACCGCAGGGAATAGCAAACATCTTGATGTGGCAAAGAATTAAAGAAGAGAGGGGGGTTAGAGTAACTAGTGTTCATGCATGCATTGGTGAACACAATTTTTGTGAAAAACTACAAAAACTATTCCACCGCCTCTATCTTGCTAAGAGTAGGTCAAAATTTTGAATCGAGCCCTTTAGACTAGAAGGGAGGTAGTAATACTCTAATAGCTAACCTTGGCCCTATTTGGATCCATGTGTTAGTGTTAGTTTGGGTTAGTTTGAACTCAACTAACCCAAAAAAATCTAAACCACCCAAGAGGTGTTTTATACTACTCATTATAATCAGTATTGTAGATATTGATATTTTTAGAATAAACGGTTGATGGAAGTAAAAAGGACCAGAGGGAGTATCATGCATGCGGAGTACGCAAAAAAATTGCTCATTTATAGCCAGTCGAAGTATCAAAGGGCGCGACCGCGCGAGGGAGGCGAAGGTCGTGGGAGGCATGGCGTGCGAACATGCAGAAGCTATACCGTCAGGCCTACGATATGGGTCTAGTAGACATGACATCTAGTGGATCCCGCATAGTTCTCGAGAACTCTTTGGGGGCTTGCAGTCGTTTATCCACCGGGCAAGCCAGCAACCCCACGCCATTCGCATGCCCTACTCGTCCCCGTCTTCTACTAGTACAGTACCTTACAACAGTTTGCTCCCAGTCATCCCGTCCTTCCACATTACGGCAGTTCCACTAATCCTAACCCTCCTCCTAAATCCATGGTGTCCCAAATCTCTATGATCAGCGGTGAGTACAACATTAGAACCATCACCGGTGATGAGTTTGACGTCATCTACACCCGTTCTTCCGCAATGTTGAAAGAATGCCTTGCTCGCTTCAAACGCATGTTCGAAAACTCAAATGATGAGTGGGCCGCTGGGCTAGATGTTGAGTACACCACAGTCCTGGGAAGCGAGAAGAAACTAAAGGAGGCAGAGAAGAAGAAGCCCGCCGTGATCCAGTTTTGCGTGCATGACTTATGCTTGGTCTACCACATATGCCATGTCGACATTGAGTGCGAGGAATTTAAGAAGTTCCTCAAGGGCGGCCGAGTCAAATTAGTTACTGTAGACTTTAGGAATGACAAGGAAATCCGGGGTCGGATAGGCCTCGTTGTAGGCGACCCCTTCGACCTCCGGAAGGAAGGGCTGGTGCCCTCCCTTGATCAGCCTTCAATGTTGACCCTGGCAGGAGCCATGGCTCATCCTTCGTACGGTAAACTGAAGAAACCTCATCACGAGTTTCATCATGCATGGGAGTCGAAGACATTAGATGAAGATCACATCCTGTACGCAGCAATGGATGCCTACCTTTGTTTAAATATCTACAAGCGTTGGATGAAGAAGCGAGCCGATTGTACGGTTCAAGCAAAGAAGCGTCGGCGAAGAGGAAGAGGGGCGAGGACGAAGTCGAGGGGCGTGGACTCGGACTCCGAGTAGGTGGCAGTGCCGTCGCTCATGCTGGTTCTATCGCAGTGTCAAGCGGACTAGTTGCTTAGTTTATTTTCAAGGGTGTGTTGTGCTGAGGCCCCAGCAGAACTATGTTTATGTTCTTTCTCGTTATTTGAACTCTTTAGTACGTACAATAGTACTAGTACTATGTCTTACTACTATTCTTATTGCAGTTGGTACTACTGCTCATATCTTCGTGTTCCTACTGTAGTTAATACGTTCGTACTAGTAGTATAATTTCGGTCAGTCGATTTGTGAAAGAAGTTCGACTCAGTGAAGGAAGAAAACGACAGGGTGGCCATGATATATCTTATGAGTGTAGGATGTGGAATGCAGTTTGCCGTAAAAAATGGATTGTGCCCGGGGTTAAATGGATGGCGGGGATGGGGGAGCATGGTGGCGGCAGGCGGTTTAGGGGAGGGCACGGCGGCGGCGGCAGGCGGTTAGGCTTGTGGCGGGCTGAGAAGATGAACCGTGCATCTATTTCGGAGGTTGAAGAAGCCCTTCTAGCCATCCATGTTGCATCAAACGGCTCACAAGAGTCGAGTGACCCAAATTTCTCCTTCAGATTGCAGGATTCACGTGGCATTCAAGGTCTCGAAGGTAGATTTCACGTCCGCACCCGGTTTGCGGGCTCGACACGCGCGCGACCGGCTTCCGCCGCGACAGCCACCATGCACGCCTCCTCCACGCGGGCGGAGACAACAATGACACGCTAGTTCCTCCTCGTCGGCGTGCTAGAGCACGCGCTTGTCCTCCTCTTCGTACGCTGCGTGCATATACGCGGCTCCACCAGCCGCTCGCGTGCTTGGCAGCGCGGCGACATCGCGAGGAGGAACTGCAGACAACGTGAGCGGGCGAGACTTCGGCTTGGCGGCGACAAGGCGGTGATGGGCGAGAAATTGTTGGCCGGAGCAGGAAGGCGCCGGCATGCGCAACGGCGGCGGCGGCATATTGATGAGTTCGCGTATGGGAGCTTAGTTTAGTTTTATATAGGGTTGGTCAAACTTAAAATAAAACCATACTAGTACACGTAAACATTAGACTTAGGTAGCGCTTTTATTAGTTACCACTGCCACGATACGGAATCCTGTGCAAGCGCGTGAACCGCGGCCGCGCGATTGATCGAATGGTGCGTCACCGTGTCGCGCTCGAAGGACATCCACCGAACCTTTTTGTGTGTGTGAAAACAATCCCCGAATATTACTCAACTTTTTTTCCAGGAAAAGTTCTTGATGCTACAATATTTCCATATATTTGAATTTAGCTCCAGTTCGTGTTTATTTGGATTTGGACGTTTTAGGTGCGCCCTAGTTGTTTTTAATACTAGTTTTGGGGCTGTTTGGTTCCCAGCCACCGTTTGCCAAGCCAAAATTTGGCAGCCACAGTTTAGTTGGCATGTGTTTGGTTTTTGCCACACCTTGGCTTGCCACACTTTATTGCCCCTATGGCCCACTTGTCATAGAGACAATGTTGCCACACTTTCCTAAGGTTACTTCTTCAAAATGAGAGCCACAAGTTAGCAAGCCTAAGGGAATCTTGCCACAATTTGTGAGTGTATGTCATGCGGGGCCCTAGTGTGGCAAAAAGTATATTGCCTAAGGTAAGGCTTGAACCAAACACCCTCCTAAATTGGTCAAAGTTGCCTAACCTTAGGTGTGGCAAGATGTGGCAACCATAGTCACAAACCAAACAGCCCCTTAGTCTCAAACCAAACAGCCCCTGTGTGTGTGACTGAGAGAGAACGTGTGGATGTGTCCATATGTGTGTTGTGGCGGAAGGGCAATGTGGAAATGGTGTTCGTGTGATAGAGACATGGAGAGGTGTGAATGTGCAAATGATCATGCATGAGTGAGACATAGACAGATGCCGATATGTTGTGCATACATGAGAGAACGGTCTTCTATTTTACTTGTGTGTGTGTGTGTGTGAGAGAGAGAGAGGAGCATCCGTAGCACAACAACCATCTCTCTCGATTCGTCCGCCCCTCGCAGGATCGCATGTAACACATGCATCAACGTTCACATTTTGACACCCTCACTCGGCCCCTGCCCACCTCAAGGCCCGCACATCGCTCTCTATCTCGCATGCACAATCTCTTCATGAATACCCTATTTAGCAAGTAGCTTTCCGTCACATACACACACATTTCTCTCCTTAGCTTTGTTTTCTCTCAGTATCTGACACACACACACACACACACATAGACAACACGCATCACACACACACACCCCCTCCCTCGAGCACACAATTCATCCCCATCCAAGGTTATATGGCAACCAATCTCGCTTGTGCTTCTTCGCACCCCAGCATGCACAACACCTCAATCTTCAAAGAGGGCATCGAGGAGATCGAAGACGGCGACCACACTGCGCTAGAGAAAACGGGGCCATGTGGAAGCAGGATGATGTGACGACGGCTAACTGACTCCTCCCCCCACCCTCTCTCTCTCGCACAAAATTACCAATCCCTCTCTCCCCCGCCAAAATATTATCAATCCCTCAACCCACGAGATCCTTCCCCTCTCGTCCATGTTTTTCCAGCTCTCTCATCATACCTGTTGTCTCTTCTCCTTCCACGTGTACAAAATCCGGATGCACACGCATCTCACGTATATTACATGTCTCCATCTTTCTCACAGACCTAACTTCTTCCTCTCTCTTTCTCTCTCTATCTCCCTCTTTCTGTTTCGTTAGGTTTGTCTCCTACTCTCTCGTCCACATACATACAATCTTTCCCGCCCTATCTGCTCCATCTTTGCAAGATCTCTCTGCAAGTTTCATTCACACATTGGGATATGTTCAAAATGTTTCTTTTATAATGGCTGATGTAGAGTTATTGTTGGTTTTGTTGCATCATACAAAGTAATAACTATGAAATGCATTTTGATTGTCATTTGACTGGGATTATGCGAGTTTGAGCATGTTGTGAAGTACTATAGACCTCGTATACGTCTTGGAATTCGACAATGATTGTAAATATTGAATTGTATAGACCATTAAATTCGAAGTCAGTAGCCTAATATATTTATTTCACAATTTCAACAAATGATTAATTCACTACATACTAAGAAAAAAAAATGTGTACACCCTCCGCTTTTTATTTAAGTCTCACAGATTAGCATTGGTCAAAGTCAAGTTTTGTAAACTCTCGAGAAAGTTTATAACAAAAAATATTAACATATACAATAACAAATAAATACCATTAGATTCATTATTGAATGTACTTTCACATCATACATATCTGTTATGGTAAATGTTTATATTTTTCTATAAACTTGGTTAAACTTTAGGAAGTTTGACTTTGGTCAAACCTAATATGCAGAGTTTACTAGTACTACTCGCTAGTTGCTTAGCCGAATCACCCAACACGCCACACGGGGAGTTTAGTGTCACAAAATTTTGAGGTCGGCGGGAAAATCTCCCGCGACCCTGATTTGAGCAGTGGGAAGTTACCATCATAGCCTTCGGAATAGGCCTACTTCATGTTCACCCTACCCAGCCAACCCCACCTGGCACCCAGAGTAGTACACCTGAATACTCCCCATTTTCTATCCCCACCGCAAAATAGACTTCTCCACGGCAGCGCAGCCTTTGTGCTCCTCCCCTTCTACATCGGCGCACTCGTCAACCCCAGCGCATCTGCCTCATCGATGACCTCGTACACCGCACTAGAGCCGGTCCACCGTCATCTCGTACACGGAGCCTCTTCTCCGATACTGTCTTCCACGGTCTCGGATCTGCTTCCCGGAAGCCGACGCCAAGCGCAGAAGCACCACCATCATGGACAATGAACTGACTCACGTTGCCGACCATGACTCGCAGAGGCCGCCGCGACCATCGTTCTCCTCCTTGATTGGTAATGTGTGTATTGAATCACTTAGCAGTACACGTGCAGTTCCAATTTTGTTCATACCTACCCTTCAAATTTCCTGCGTGCTATTGTTCCCGTAAGAGTAATTGGTTATAACCTCCATTGTCCAACAGAATATCAGCTTGTATTTGTGCGTCGCTCCTGTATCATGCTTTTCTTGGGTAGGTATCTCATCTGCAACCAGTAGTGTGGCAAATGATGGATAGTTTTTTAGAACTAGCAAGATGCCCATGCGTTGCACGCATCAAGATGCATTTGTATGAGTAGTTTATCTTGTGGGAGAAAAGGATGAACGAGGGAATGCCTTATTTGCAAATGCGGAGATGGGTGTGGGTACATTTTTGCAAAATTGCCACAGTTTCCTTCCTATCCGTCGGATATAAATCGGATGGCCTATATTGCAGGATGGCAGAAACACCATCAAGACCAACTCTGTTTTTATAAGAGTAGGGAAAAAGTAGAGAAAAAATATAGAGTAGAGAAGTAGAGATAAATATTAAATATAAAATAAATATAACAGTAGAGAAGAGAGTAGAGATAGCAGAGACGCCGGGAAAGGATTGCGCGCGCGCGGGAAAAAGCGGTCGGGCGTGCGCTAGTTTTGGCGCGTGGCGTCCGGCGCGCTTTATAAAATCCAACGCCCTCCCACCGCTCTGTGCCTTGCCACCGCTCTCTCCCCGCTCTGTGCCTCGCCACCGCTTTCTCCCTGCTCTTTCTCGCCTTGCCGCCGCCGCGCCACCATGCCGCCGCGTCGCCGGGAAACTTGGGGATACCGCTGCGTCCGCGCGCGCCTCTTTGGCAGCTTCTCCACCGAGATCCGGTTCCGCGGGATGCGCCTCGGCCTCGGCAATTTTGACACCACCAACGAGACCGCCCGCGCGTACGACGCGGCGGCGTGGCGCCTTCGGTGGCCTCATAGAACATTGAACTTACCCAACGTGCCGACGCGGGAGCAGGCACAGGAGCTCGTGCCTCTGCCGCGGCTTATCACCGACGAGGATCGTCACGACAACCGGAGGCGGGAGCACCATCTCGGCATCGCTGAGATGGATGAGGAAGCCATGGCGCTGTGGCACCAACGCTTCTTGCAGGACATCATCAACGAGCGCGAGTTCTATGAGCAAAGGAGGGCGGAGAGGGATTACAGGAGGGCGAAGCGAGGCGCCTATCGCGAGGACAAGCGTAGGCGAAAAGCAGACGCTCAATTCAACTTGAGGCTAGGAGCAGCGTCGCCCTGGGAATCCGACGACGATCGGTATCTTCACACCTACAGTCAGAGGTCGGAGGAGGACATCACCGAGGAGGAGTCAGACGACGAGGAGTAGTTGAATAATCTATGTTTTTATCTATCTATGCTGAGAACTATCCTCTACTCTCTATCTCTACTTCTCGATCTCAGCACTATAAACGCTTCTTTAAAGCGCCGCGCATTGCGATTCTATTGGAGATGCTCTAACATGGCAGACGAATGCTTTAATGTTGCCCACAAGATGCGCGAGTATTACTAGTAGTATATTTTTCTTGCCATGTTGATATTTTAAAACCACTAGTGCGAACATGCAGAGGAGAAGACCAAACACGGGATATTGGGGACATCTTCAAGGAGCTTGGCAAGTTAAAGAGGAGCTGCACCGAACCTGTAAAACAAGCTTTGGTAAGTAACACCCTTTCAATTACTTTCGTTTAGCCTCGTGTTCTCCGATGTGTATATGTTGTAGTTTCTGTTTCTCTTAAGCCTTGTGTTCTTCGATGTGTCATAAGAAGAGTCTTAATCATCCTAATGCTTTTGTTTTTAGCTTGATGTAGGAAGTGGGTGTTCTCACCTTGTAGTCTGTTTTTATATTTTTTCCTTTTGAATTCACTTCTCCCAGTTCTGTTTATCTGGCTTCTACTAAATGGATCTGGGTTGCTCTGAGTAATTATCTAAAAAAGAAGTAACTTCATGTCAGGATGCAGTTCCTGCGAGGAGGGAAGTATGGTCAACCTCGAGATCATGTTTCCAGAATGAGGCTGGATTACACACAAGGTGCCAGTTCCCTAATGATGATGGATTAGACACAAGGTGCAAATTCCCAGATGATGCTGGATTACACACAAGCCAGGTGGAGTCGTCAGCTGTTCGTGTCCCCGTGGCTCTAGTAAAGGCTGAAAGAAAGCGTGCAACAACCCTTGAGAATGTAGCTGAGTTCTTGAAGAAGCAAAAAGCGCAATCAGATGCTCCCTTCACGCATGCCAAAGAAGAGATGGAAGAAGCCAGAAATAAGCTAGCAGAGGCAGAGCAGGCTAGGCGTCTCCTGCTATCTAAAACTGTTGTCCATACAAAATTTCCTCCATAGTAGCTAGGTTCAAATGTTTATCGATCGGCAAGATGCATTGTAGATGTCCGTGCATCTACTGATGTGGCACAAAATATTTTTTTGGGTCATGTAATAACAGCAATTACTTTCCAAACAATAACGCACGAAGCATTGGACATGGTATAGTTCACGCACAAGCCCGACATTCCAAGTTCAACTTCCACATCAAACTCATGTTCACAGATATCTCCACATTCATACATAATGTCCACAACCCTGATTCACTTCAATGCCAAAAAAAATTGAGGAGAGTTATGAATAAAGAAAAACCTCTAGTTCCTGCTACTAGTCCGAGCACAACAAGTCAAGACCATGCGTAATTAATTATATTTTGGTCGCTTTTTGTGTTCAAAAATGTCGACCGGCTCGCGGAAGGACATGTTGCCGGCACACGCGCAGATTCAATGAAGGCAGGCGGGGCAGTCTGAAGCCAGTTGCATGCGGTGAGGAGGCGCGTTCAGACGGGCCTGCAGCGAGTGGGGCCCTCTTGGCCGGAGCACTAGTTCAATGCCTGCACTATGAGAGGTCGCGTCCGTGTCAGAGCAATCACTCCCTCCAGTCCTTTTTTGTTTGCATATAACAAAATCTCGTTTTCCATTCACATTTTACAAGTAAAATCCATGGTCAAACTTTGACCCAAAAAACGATGGGGACTAGTAAAACAGAACGGAGGTAGTAGTTTTTTTAATCAAAGAAGGGTTTCCCCTTCCGATTTTCATTACTGACAACCAACATCTAAATCTAAACATAGTATTTGCCCTAGAAGTACCATGTTCAACATCTCGCAACATATACCCATACAACCATATGCCAAGGAGGTACGTAGTAGGTAGTACTATGAATTCCATTTTCGCTCCATACCAATCGTTCTAAAAACTACTTAGTACTTATAACGCACCATTGAAAATCGGAACTCTTAACCCCACTAAAAAATGATATTTAAACATCGCTACTCGATCTGTGGCAACTGGCGAGCCACCGCCTCCAAGTCGTTCAGCTGTGGTCCCGACCATCAACTCCTACGGATCAAATTATCACGCAAGCTGACTATTCCTACAAAGGTTTGCTCCACCACGTACCCGGTACCCGCGAGTGCAGCAATCGTGCACCTAGGGTTCTAGGGTTTATTTGTTAACGTTGCCTTTACGTAACACTCATGTGTGCGAGACAACGAGAGACCGACTGCGTGTGCGCCTCTTCTCTTCGTATATGTACTCCACTGTTTGTCTAGTGTCCACAAAATTATAATAACTACTAGCAATGTGCCAATGCGTTGCCACACGATCTGAGTAGATTAACACATATTCACCGATTTGATAAAAAAAGTCTACTTTTGAAATACATATATCACTAAAAAATGTTATGTTTCACTCAGAATATATTCCTTTGGCGGTTTTGATGAGATAAGGGAGGAATGTTGTTGGTTTCAAGATTCGAGAAGTGGTATATGTCTAATTTCTACTCTTACTAGCAAGATGCCCATGCGTTGCACGGAACATCAAGATCTTGTGGGAGAAAGGGATGAACGAGGGAAGGCCTTATCTGGAAATGTGGAGAGGAGTGCGGGTAAATTGCCATAGTTTCGTTCCTATCCATCAGATATAAATCGGACGGCCTATATTGCAGGATGGCAGGCCCACCGTCATCACCAACTCTGCTTTTTTATCCTTACTCTTATAAAAAGCATAGTCAGTGATGATCGTGTGCCTGCCATCCTGCAATATAGGCCGCCGATCTATATCTGGCGGATAGGAAGGAAACTATGGCAATTTTGCACAAAGATACCCACACCCCTCTCCACACTTGCAAATAAGGCCTTCCCTTGTTCGTCATTTTCTCCCACAAGATAAACTACTCATACAAATGCATCTTCATGTTCTGTGCAACGCATGGGCATCTTGCTAGTTGTTGCAAAAAGCCCATGTGTGAGAGAGAGAGGGAGAGAGGAGGAGGATGGAGTGCATGTGTGACAAAGACACAAAGAGTATGTGTGCGAGAGGTATCAGCTTAAAATGAGGCGATAGTGTGTGTGTGCACGATTGAGAGGGCGTGTCTCAAGAAGGGAAGAAAAATCTACATAGATACAAGGAGCGGGAGAGAGACATGTATGCGATAGTGGAAGCACGAGTGTGCGGGTGTATAAACCTATCTAGAGGCTAGTCGATAAATGTTTGTGAGAGAAATACGAGACGGGGGTGCGAAAGCGAGAGTTTTGTGTGTGAGAGAGAGACGGTAGTCGGGAAGGGGAGTGGAAGCAGGAGTTGTGTGTGTGTGTGAGAGAGAGGGGGGAGTTTGTCTGATCGGTAAACAAATGAATAATGTCAGTCTGGGATGGAGACGAAAAGGAGACTGCAACAAATGTTGTGTCTACAGGACACAGAGAGAGATAGAGTAATTCTAGTGGTATGATTCATATCTAGAGACATATAGGGTGTGTGAGAGAATCCCATAGAGAGAAACACAAAGTGAAAGACGAGTGAAGACTGTGTGTGTGGCGGTGAAAAAGAAAGCTTAGGTACCTAGTGATACGAGAGAACGGTAGAGACGTGAGAGATAATGAAAACCGTGTAATGTATAATGATAGGAGAGTGTGACACTTCTCAAGGGAGATGTCGAGAGACCGTTTTTGCGAGGATAGGAGAAACATGAAGTGAGCATGCGGGAAAGCTGGAGAAAAGAGAGTGATAGCTACATGAAGGAGCATGCATGCAAGAGAGATGGGCGTGAAAGGAGTGAACATAAAAGGATTCAAATATTTGAATTCGAGATGATGATACATGTAATCCATATTCGAACCAAAATTGATCTATCAAACATGCATACTCATATGAATTCACGCATATCTATGTTATTTTATATGTAGATATTACTGATCCATACATTTTAGTAGAACATAATTTGGTTTAATTTTTTGAATCCGACCTTATGATTTTGAGATCATTGTATTTGTAAAGCATATTATACATATAAAGGAGCAGAATTCTTTGTTGTGCGTTTGAAAGTATATATAAAAAAATGATGTATACAATATTTTATTCCAATCGAAAATGGATCCCTCCCGAAAAAATAGAATAAAATGGGAATCGAATTGAGTTGGCACGGTAAACGTGCACTCTGCAAAATCTGAACGAAGCGGGGAAAGTCGCAGTAACCGCCTAAAACCAAAATCTGCGACATGGAAATTACTACTGCCTATCCCTGCCACGCAAAGCCTACATGCTTTATTTCTATAGGTTTCGATAGGGGTAGGTTTGTAATTTCACTCGAACGTGACATAACCGCCTCTCACCCAGATTCATACACGGTGGGCGCCAAAACACAGTGTGTCCTCGTCCGAAATCGAATCCCTCCTCGATTCATACACGGTGGGCGCCAAAAACAAACTTTCGTCGGCAAATATTCGGTGTATGCGAGATTACCCTCCTATCCCCAACATACTAATATTGTTGTGATGTAGGAAATTTGAAACGGGGGCTAAGTTTGTAAATTTCCTCGCATTTGAGACAAGCGCGCCCTGAAGACATGGTTCCCCCCTTCCTCTCCACCTCCATTTCCCCATTCGTACTCCGTGCGCGCGAAAACACCCTCTCCACCCCAGCCTCCTCTGTCCGCCACCCCATCCACCGCCGTACTCCTCCATTATGCCGGAGCTAATACCCCAACGCCGCCGTCCATTACAAGAGATCGACCTCTCTCATCCACGGCTTCGGACCGGGATCCTTGCATCCCGTCCTCTCGCTTCATCCCCGCCGTCGTCCACCTTGTCAGCGCCGCTCCTACGACCATCTCGTCCACCGCGCCCCGCCACCACCGTCTACCCTCCTAGTTCTGCTTCCACACCGCCGGCAGCCATCGCTACCACAGCACTGTCAAATTCTCAGCAGATGCATACACGGCGCCGCACTGAGGCGGTACTCTTTTCAGATTCTGCTCAACTTATTTGTCGCAGCAAGAAAATAGATCGCCACTGCTTTACTCTGATTTCTTGTCCATCACTTACTTGCTAGTTGAGAGCAAACATTGGTTCATGAAGTTGCCTTTGTCCGGTTTGCACCTTCAGATCCACCATGGCACGCTCAACACCATACTCCCAATGCTTATGGTTTTCGCCTTTTATATTCCACACTAGTTAAATCATAGTAGACTAAATTTCAAAATTGGGTCAGTCGATTTTTCAGAGCTCGCGGGAGTTTGCCGGTGCGAACGAAGGGGCTCGGGTGGGGACTTTGGTTGTTGGGGGGGGGGGCTCGCCGAATGAAGAAAACTCGACGCAGGTGGGGGCGGGGGTGGGGGTGGGGGTGGCGGAGGAACACAGGCGGTGGGGGCCGATGGTCCGGCCGGCGGCCCGTGCGTTGTTTTGTATGGGAAGAATCATAGACTAGGAAGAAGAAAGATTAGGAGACGTAGGATCTTCATCCAACCGCCTGAAATGGTCGACTGACCCAAATGCAGACATGCCTTTATATTCAGTACCATCATCGTACACCTTAGCACCGCTCTGAATCCATCAAGCTAAACAACGTGCCACTAATAATTCCAAACTTGTTGCTCAAATGCAGTGCGATATGATGCTGATATTACTAAAATAGATAACATTTAATTCACGACTAATGTTCCTACTTTACTTTTGAAAAGCACGTGCACCACATATAGAGAGACAGCAGGAGTTGCTTTCTTAATGCGCTACGGTTCATCATGTGTGGGCACTGCAAATCTAACATTTTATTATCCAAAATTTGCTTGCTCTTCTTTACCATGTTCCTCTTTCGTTCTTCTTTAATAAGTACTCTCTCCGTTCCTAAATACAAGTCTTTATATAGATTCCACCATGGACTACATATGGAGAAAAATGAGTGAATCTACACTCTAAAATGTATCTGGATACATCTGTATGTGATCCATAGTGGAAATCTCTACCAAGACTTATATTTTGGAACAGAGGGAGTATGATAGTAATATAGTATGTTCCTTGTAGTGAATATGAGCAGGGACATCTGCAGTGTAGAGGTCTATACGGTCGATTGGTATGGACACTTTGAACTCGTCAGGCCTTTTTGATTCGTAGGATTTTGTAAACATGGGAATAGGATTTGTAGTGGCCTGCCCACTTGAATCCTATAAGAATAGCAAGGAAATGCGGGGAGCTGTGTCACCTTTGAGAGTTAAACTGATATTAACAGTACGTCACCTTCAGTTGAAGAGAGCTGGTATCCGAAGGCTTTCTAGACGTACCGGAAATACTAGCACATATATTCCAGCAAGTTCCACTTTGCTGATTTTACTCTGATGCTTACGGTTTTCCCGTTATATCTACACTATGATCTGTGTAGCTGCTTTGTGTCGCACTAGCAGCAGTACACATTTGAAGCTAAACACCGCAATGACTTACAAAATTGGCACCAAGGCATTGAGTGCCGTTCTGGATGCAATGAAACTCATACGCTCACCACCTGTTGATTCTTGTTCAGAATATGATCCTAATGACTATTCTAACCTCGAGGAGTCAAAGGCAGATGGCCTATCCTATTCAACCATCAAGCTGCCTGTTCTAATTTGGCAAGGTTTTATTGATTGTGCGTATCTTGTATATGTTGTCTTTCATTTCTTCTACATTGTTGCACCGCCATCTGCTTAGTTTACTCATCATATATGTCGAGATGCCATGCCCATCCATTATCAATACATATTCCATCTGTCATCATACCATGTTTTTTCACTCAGATGTTGTTCTTGTGCATCGGACATAAAAAAGGAAGAGGGTGATTGCCGAACCTGAAGGAGCACTAGCAAAGTCCTTGAAAAACATGGTTGTGCCAGAGAAATCAGACAACACCCCACTTATATTTGCTGTACAACCAGTGACACAAAATGTAGGACCGACTCCAGAAGACTATACCCATACTTCACTGGCCACACCACTAGCTACACCACACAGGACCTGCACTCCAGCAAAAGGTATGCCGATTTCAGTTGCCATAGCACTAGCCGTACTACAGAAAAATCCCACTCCAACAAAAAGTACAGCAAGTCCACCGGCCGAAGACCTATCCCAACTGCAGAGACGGCCAATTCCTGCAGATTGGAACCCCATTCCAGTTATTCCCAGTTTAAAACACAATGCTTTCAATGTTGTTAGGGACTAAGTGCATATATTCCCATCATGGGAAGATTATAGTGAAGACAAACACCATTTTCACATCTTCCTGTCCCACTTACGTGTAAGTGCTATTATTCATCGTGATTATTTTCCTGTTTTCTGTTGATTGAACACATCAATGATTTACATTACATTGTTGTAAGTAGGCGAGGGTCAATCTGGATAGTCATGATGAGCAAAGCTTGCTTGCGCTTTTCAAGAAAGCATTGCAGCAGTATCGGTGTTACCTGAGGAAATCACACTTTGATGGCAAGTCTTTAAACAAATTTCTGGTGAAGTCTCCTGTGTAAAATTTAGAAGACATTGAATGGAAAAACCTTGTTATGCACTGGTCTTGTTCCGAGGATGAGGTACTATCTATGATATCGCATGACAATTTGAACTTCTACTTTTCCGCATGTGCCTTACGGATCTTTTTGCAGAAATCTGCTCGAAAAAGAATTACAGTTCGAAAAGAACGACAGGATATCGCAAATATGCTGCCCGATGCTTTGCTCTTGTTATTACCTGTTTTCCTATATCACTGTACTTGCATACGTACCTGGTTCATTATGTGACAACAATATGCATGATAGCTTACTTATCAATTGTTCGCTCCAAATTATCTGATCTGTATGAATGGTTACATTGGTGTAGAATATATCCAATGCCAATGAAAAAATTTAGCTTTGCATTGTTCTTGTAAATAACTGCTGTCCTTTATCAGTGTACTTATATTGACAGGTAGTTGTTCATGTACCATCACTCTGCAGCTTATTTTCCTTTGCCCTCCATTTTCTACACATAAGATCTATATTTACTCTTACCATAAGGTTGGATAACACCAATGGTACTGAAGAAGTTTAGCTCTGCATTGCTCTTGGTTGTACCTTTTTCATGTATCGCTGTACATACGTTTATAGCTACTTGGTTATGTAGCATCACTCTTCATCTTATCTTAAATATGCTCCATTTTTTCTTATATTGTCACATCTATATTTACTCTTAACAAAATGTAGAATAAAGGCAATACTTATGAAGAAGATTCTGTGGTAAACTTCTTGAATTGCCCCCCCCCCATCAGCATGGACAAGGGCTTTATAGAGACTGCCTTCACCAATAATGTAAGTTTTGTCCTTCTCAAGCCTTCAAACTTTGTTGTGTATATTTGGTTAGGCATGACTGCAACAACTGTTTATTTTTGGTGTTTGCATCAAATTGCATGTTTAAAGTTTATTATGAACTCCAGTTCATAAACAAAAGTTTGTCCTTCTCAGATTAAGTTTTCAGTAGTAAAACCAAGTTCCTTCTTCATACCATGTAAATAAAACTATCTGAGCAAGTGATCTTATTTTGCCAATCTGAAATGGGATAAATTGACAGCACACTAACCATTGATTCTTATGAGTTCTTGATCTATAATCTAGTGGTGTCGTGAAGCTGCCAACTCCTTCACAATGTCATTTCCTGCCATGTCTTGACCTGAACAATACCATATTGTGTCAATGCTATTTTAAACTGTGTCACTTTATTCGTCAGTAAGAAATGTGATGAATTGTCAGCACTGATACTTGTATGTGCAAAACCTGTCATCTGTCTGCTTGTTTATCTTTCAGATTGAGGAGGATATAAGTGTCAAACAAGTGCAGTCTCAGCAGCTTGCACAACTGCTTGCGCTGTACTTCCCGAGCATTGCTAACCTTTCTTGAATTCTATTGAAGTGCTGTTGGTTTTGTATATTATTTTGTCGGCGTGTTTAGTTGCACTGGTGGCGATCTTTGATGCCCAGTGTATGTAATCTGTTGTCTGCTTGTGCTTTATTATCATAGTGGCGAACTTTGATGCCAAGTGGATGTAATATGTCGTAATTTCTTTATTGTATAGTCTAGGTTTTTTTCTTATTCACGGTGCTGCAGTTATTTTACTGTATATATATCCTGTCTTTGCAGTAAACCGGCCAAACCGTAAAATTACGATACATAATCGGGCCGTCATGCAAATCACCATGTATGATTCGCATCATGGGCCCTGTCATCTTGGTCCGTTAATGTGCCTAAATGTAAATCGCCCACTAGTAGATTCGGGCCTTTAATAGGCCGAGTAAACCGCCGGCCCTATTTTCCCAAGAAAACTGAATGGGCCTTTAGGAGGCTGAAAAGTAGGTTGGGCCTGAAACATGTCGAACAGCTCACGGGCCAATCAAAGCATGGGCTTATAAAAGGCCAAAATTGTCTCGGTCCTTGTTTGGCCCAATCAGATTATCGGCTGCGAGCAGGCTGGATGCAAACCGGGCCGTAGTTAGGCCCAACTATATGACGGGCTTTTAACAGGCCGAAATTAATATAGGGCCAAAATGTTAAACGGGCCCTTAACAGGCCGAAACTAATATCAGGCCGAATTAGTAAATGGGCCTTTAGCAAATGGGCCCAAGAGCGTAGCGTACGGTTCACGGGCCGAATCTGATATGGGCCATAATTTAGCCCAAAGCCTCTTAAAGGGCCGGACTTGATCTGGGCCATAATTTGGCCCAGAACATGGTATGCTTTTAACGGGCCGGATCTCATATGGGCCATTATTAGCCCCGGAACGTGGCGGGCCATTAATGGACCGGATCAAATATGGGCCGGCATTTGGCCCAAAACATGGCAGCCAGTTAGTGGACCGGCCTACTAGGGTCCTCAAAATCTTGTGGGCCTACAGCTGGGCCGGCCCATTAATGTTGGCAAAATCTCATGGACCTTTAGCTGGGCCGGCCCATTATGATCCACAAAAATCTTGTGGGCCTTCACCTGGGCCGGCCCATTATGGCGCGCAAAAATCTTGTGGGCCTTTACCTGGCCGGCCCATTATGGCCCGCAAAATCTTGTGGGCCTTTAGCTGGGCCGTCCCATTATGGGTTGCAAAATCTTGTGGGCCTTTAGTTGAGCCGGCCCATTTAAACTTTATGGGCCACTGTTGGGCCGTGACACGTGTCGACGTATCATAGGCGCTTTGGATCCAATGAGTGGATGACATCTGTCCCAACGGTGAGCTGACACGTGTTTCCTCCAGCCAATGATGATTTTACACGTGGAAAATCCCCATTGGTCGGGGCTGGTAATGGGTTATCAGATCCAAAACCGGACCCGATAGCTTAACTACGTTCCGTTACGGTGGATGCCACGTGTCGGTCACCCTTGACGAAAGCACATCTGTAACGCGCGATTTATCGTCATGGAAGTGGACACTTTCGTGATGATAATTTTGGTAATGTCATGGAACACTTCTACGACAGCACAAGTATGACTATCTTGATTGTAGCGACTAGACCCGAATGGATCTAGTGCTCTGTGCTCAGTGTCATCCTGGATCGATAATCTTGACACCACACAAGATTTCAAGGATTTATAGCAGAGTAGCAATCACACACTTATTACATCGTTGTCCACAAGGGAACTTAATACAATAATATGGCTTAAGGCCATCTAATAAAAACAGCGGAAGGCTTGGAAGACAAGCGAGTCCATCAACTCCATCGGCATCACTGAGTATAGAACCACGACCTAACACCTTACTCGTCGTTGCGAAAAAGTCCGCAACGTGAAAGTTGCAGCCCAAAACGGGTCATCACATGGAATATCTTGGCAATGTAACACATAGAGAACAATGAAGCAACAAGCCTATACTACATGCATATATGGCTGGTGGTAAGGCTCTCTGATTACATTTTGCATAAAGCTGATTTTTCCCTACATCAAAGGAATAATTTTATTTAACTATCATGGTGGTTGTTAAACATTGAGAATGGTTGACAGCATCCTCAATCCCAATTAAAAGTACTCATTAAAACCCAATAACTTTATTATTAGAAGTAACATGTTGAGATTCACATGATATTCAAGTACTAGATACTCAAGATGTCCATAACCGGGACACGGCTAACCATGATTAGTTTATACACTCTGCAGAGGTTTAGCACTTTTCCCCACAAGACTCGATCGCCTCCGCTTGGTTCTCGCACTACATGGTGTTTGAGAGACGGATGACCGAGACATAGTCTTCGTAAGCGCTAGCACCTTACATGTGGGTAGACCGTACCAACCTACATCCCCTACATCAGCTAGCCTACCCGTAAGAGTTCGCACAACTTAGTCAACTACGCCAGAGCCCATAATTGGCTTGTGGCTGCACACGGAAGTTTCTAGTTTGAATAATCTTATGATCCCTTAGAGCACGGGTGGCGGTCCAAGAAATACAGTAAGTCCTCGATAGAAACCAGTGCCTCAATCCACCCAGGATGTGTGTTTAGGTTGCCACCTTAAATAAACCATTAATTAACAATCTCACATCTGTCATGGATATTCACTCACCCAATCCACGTCTACTAGCATAGCATGGCATAATCAAGCAAACGTAGAAGTAACTCCCAAGGTTTCATAAGTAAAAGCAGTAATAGGTACTACCTCAATCTACTTCCCATCCCACAATTTAATTAGATCCTAAACAATGCAAGTGTTTGAGGGTTGATCTAATGCATAAAACTGGGTAGTAGAAAAGGCATGATCAAAGTGTTACTTGCCTTGCTGATGATCCGCGAGTCCTAGAGATTTGAAGTAACAAGCGGCGCACTCCGGGTGATCTAACGCAGACAAACAACAAGCATACAATAAGTACTCATCTAATGCACGAGGAAATCTCGAATAAAAGATCTAACTAGATAGTTCAACTTAAGAACCCTGGTTGCAAAAGAATCGAATCAAATAAAGCATCGAAAGTCGGAACTCGAGAGAGAACGACTTGATTTAGCAATCTGAAATTAAGTCAAAATTTTACAGTAGCAAAACTCTGTGTAAGTAGGTTAGTCGAACGGCGGTTTCATAACGAAACTCCAGGCGCTTGAATCACCTAATTCCGATAAACGAGCAAGAAATAAAACAGATTTGAAAATCGGATCAGAAATCGAATCGGAAAAATAATGGATTAAATCCGATTTAAAAGAAGACGACGAACGGATTAAATAACGGACGTTCGTTAACAGAACTAATCCAACGAACGCGTTCATTGAAACGAACGGGTCGGTGAACGTTCGCTAAATAAGAAAACCGAAAAAAAAATAAAAACCATCTAGGTTTTTAAAAAAAAACCGAACATCGCAAAAAAAACCGGATCGGTCTTTTTAAAAAAAACCGGATCGGATCGGTC
Organism: Aegilops bicornis; assembly: GCA_021605145.1. Taxonomy (NCBI): domain Eukaryota; kingdom Viridiplantae; phylum Streptophyta; class Magnoliopsida; order Poales; family Poaceae; genus Aegilops; species Aegilops bicornis. Next base: position 500,919,721 of record CM038673.1, read on the forward strand.
GGGGCGGCGGCTACCTCCGGCGGGTCTTCGCCGGCGGGCTCGGCGGGTCGGGAGGCGGCGAGGGGGCTCCGGGGTCGGCGTCGGCGATGGGCGGCGAGCGACGTGGCGGCCTTGGACGGCGGGCGGCTCGGTGGAGGTCGGCGGCGGGGCGGGTTGAGGTGAGAGAGAGGGGGCGCGGGGTATAAATAGGAGGGGGGGTTCGCCGGCTTGGGAAGGGGCCAGGGGCGGCGGCGGCGTCGTGGTCCGACCCGGACACGGGCGGGCGGCGGTGGCGTGGCGGCGGCGGGCAGGCGGGCGTCTTGTGAGGAGAGAGAGGAGGCGGGCCGGGCTGGGCAATTTGGCCGGGCCTTGGCCCAGAAGCGTTTTTTAAACAAAACAAAACGGATTAAAAAAATACCAAACGAACTCCGATTTTAATAAAATTAATTTTCCCCGACTCCTAAAAATGAGTCGAACAAAATGAACTTTAAAAACAGCAAACATGCATAAATTTTAAAAAATGCTCATTTTTGCCTAAGCAAAAATAAATCTTCCAAAAGCAAATTTTGATTTATTTATAATGTCTTCATTTTTCCTAAATATTGGGAAAGTCATATTATTCCCTCTCTTAAGTTTTTATAGGAAAACTTTATGAAGATAATAAATAAATCCAATGATCCTATTTTCAAGATTTGAGAAATAAATCCCAAATATGAAAATAATGAAACTTCCAACTCTCTCCGAGGGTCCTTGAGTTGCGTGAAATTTTCTAGGATCAGGAAAATGCGAGAAAAATATGATATGCAGGATGACCTAATGTATAACATTCCAAATTGAAAATTTGGGATGTTACAAACCTACCCCCTTAAGATGAATCTCGCCCTCGAGATTCGGGTTGGCTAGAAAATAGGTGAGGGTGGTCCTTGAGCAAAACTTCCTCTCTTTCCTGTGTGGCTTCATCCTCGGTGTGGTGGCTCCACTGAACTTTGCAAAACTTGATAACCTTCTGCGGGTAACTCTGCTTTGGCATAATCGAGAATCTTAACCGGTTTTTCCTCATATGTCAAATCATCCTTCAATGAATTGCTTCGGTGTACTGTGTCTCTTAACGGTACCTCTGCTATCTCGGGGTGACATTTCTTCAATCGAGAAACATGGAATACATCATGAACTCTGACAGTCCTTCCGGTAATTCCAACTTATAAGCAACTTCTCCCATGCGTTGCAAAATCTTATACGGTCCAACGAAACGTGGTGCTAACTTTCCTTTAACTCCAAAACGCTTAACTCCTCAAGCGGGGATACTCGAGATATACTCTGTCTCCAACTTCATACTCAATCGCTGGCGCTTTGAATCGGCATAGCTCTTTGTCCGGACTGGGCTACCTTGAGCTGTCTCGAATCAACTTAACTTTCTGTTGAGACTCCTTAATCAAATCTGGTCCAAACAATCGACGATCTCGGTTTCGTCCCATAACAACGGTGTCCTGCACCTTCTTCCATACAAAGCTTGAAAGGTGCCATCTTCAAGCTGGTTTGGTAATCGTTGTTGTAGGAAAATTCTGCATACGGCAAATTGTCATCCCAGCTAGATCCATAATCTAGGGCACAAGCTCTCAAAGATGTCCTCCAAAATCTGATTGACTCTCTCGGTCTGTCCATCGGTCTGTGGGTGGAAAGTAATCTTGAATTCAATCGGGTTCCCAATGTTTCATGCAAGCTGGTTCCAAAATTTCGAGGTAAACCGGTTTCCTCTATCTCGACACGATGCTCCTCGAACTCCGTGTAAGTACACAATTCGGGTCATGTATATCTTTGCCAACTTAACACTTTGCTATAGGTGGTCTTGACCGAATAAAATGAGCTACCTTTGTTAAGCGGTCGACTATAACCCAAATCGAGTCATATCCTGAACGAGTCTTTGGCAATCCGTGATAAAATCCATGCCTAGTTTATCCCACTTCCATTCGGGTATCGGCAATGGTTGTAACAATCCTGGCGGCACGATGTTACGCCTTTACTTTCTCGACATACATCGCAAACTGCTACATACTCCGCAATATCCTTCTTCATTCCGGTCCACCGAAAGTATTCTTCAAATCCAAGTACATCTTGGTATTTCTGGGTGAATCGAATAGGGTGAATCATGAGCTTCTTGTAAAATCAACTTCACGATCTACGGGTTATTGGGCACATAAACACTGTCCTCAAACAATCGGGTATCGTTCTCATCCTCACAAAATCCTATAGATTTTCATTTGCTAATTTTCTCCTTTATAGAGGCAACTTCCTCATCTCGCCTTTTGGGCTTCTCCGATTTTGTCCATCAGCGTTGACTGAATCTCCAATGCTGCTACATAGCCTCTCGGAACTATTTCCAAACATAGCTCTCGAAGGTCCTCGGCTAACTCATTGGGTATTCCTCCCATCATTAGGGTATTGACGCGTGGCTCTTACGGCTCAATGCGTCTGCTACGACATTAGCCTTCCCGGGTGATAATGCAATCTCATGTCATAATCCTTGATAAGCTCTAACCATCTCCTTTGTCTCGAGATTCAATTCCTTACGTGTGAAGATGTACTTCAAACTCTTGTGATCCGTATATACTTCACAATGATTTCCAATGAGAAAATGTCTCCACGTCTTCGTGGCATGCTGGCGGCTGCTAACTCCAAATCATGAGTGGCATAATTCAACTCATGGGGCTTAAGTTTTCGTGAAGCATACGAAAGAACTCTTCCTTCCTGCATAAGCACTGCTCCAAGTCCTCGGCGTGAAGCGCCGCAATACACCTCATAATCCTTAGTGCGATGGCAATATCAAAACTGGTGAGGTAACCAATCTTTTCTTCAACTCCTGAAAACTTGCCTCACAGTCCTCAGTCCATATAAATTTGTTTTCCTTCTTCAACAATTCTGTCATAGGCTTGGCAATCCTTGAGAAATTCTCAATGAACCTTCGGTAGTATCCTGTGAGTCCAAGGAAACTCCGAATCTCTCCAACTGTCGTTGGTGCTTCCCATTTGGTTACGGTCTCAACTTTTGTGGGATCAACTGCTATCCCTTCTCCGGATATAACATGTCCGAGAAATCCAACTTCCTTTAGCCAAAACTCACATTTGCTGAACTTGGCATACAACCGGTGTTCCCTCAGTTTCTCCAAAACCAATCGCAAATGTTCCTTGTGTTCCTCTTCATTCTTCGAGAAAATCAAAATGTCATCAATGAACACCACGACGAACTTATCCAAAAACTCCATAAACACTTTGTTCATCAGGTTCATGAAATAGGCTGGTGCGTTAGTCAGTCCAAATGACATACGTATAGTCCATATCTCGTGGTAAATGATGTCTTGGGTATGTCCTGCTCCCGAATCTTCAACTGATGGTACCCTGATCGCAAGTCGATCTTGGAAAACACCTTGGCTCCTTGCAAGCGATCAAACAGGTCATTTATCATAGGTAGTGGGTACTTGTTCTTGATTGTTACTTCATTCAATCCACGATAATCAACAACCATTCTTAACGATCCGTCCTTCTTCTCCACTAGCAAAGCGGGTGATCCCCAAGGTGAAGAACTTGGGCGTATAAAACCTTTATCCAAAAGCTCCTTAATCTGCTTCTTGATTTCCGCCAAATCCTGTCTTTGGCATCCTATATGGTCGCCCGATATTGGGCCTGTTCCTGGCAAAAGTTCTATCAAAACTCAATGTCTCTAGCCGGTGGCATTCCTGGCAACTCTTCCGGAAATACATCAGGAAAATCCTTCACCACTGGTACTTCTTCCTGCACCACTCCTGATAAGCAATTAACTTGCGCTCTTCTCGGCCGATGCCGTGATACATACTTAATCCTTCTTCCTTCTGGTGTGGTGAGCAAAATTGACTTTGTGGTGCAATCTATGTTTCCTCCATACCTTGATAACCAATCCATACCTAATATCACATCCAATCCTTGGGATTCCGTAACTATTAGGTGCGAGGGGAAAACATAGTGTCCAATCCTTAATGGCGGTCGATCACACCATTTACTAGCCATGTACTGCCCGGGTGAGGTTACTAGCATGGGTGACCTAAGGGCTTGGGTTGGTAACGTGTACTTATCCACAAATCCCTTGATATGTATGAATGCGATGCACCAAGATCGAAAAGAACAACCGCAGATAAATGACTTAACCAAAAACTTACCGACATCGCATCGGGCTGATCTTCAACCTCCTCCACTTCAATGTGGTTCACCTGTCCCCTATTGAAAGGGTTGGGCTTCTTTCGAGCTTCCATTGCCATTTCCATTACGCCATACGACGGTCATTGGCATAATGCCCAGTCTTGCGGCACTTAAAGCAAGTAATATGACTCAGGTCTACTTTGGATGGTGTTGACGGGTTGGTGCGATTCTGTCCATTACTTCCTCCATTCCGTTCCCATTCTTGGTGCTGTTATGGTTATGCGAATTACCTCCTCCATGGGTATCTTTGGCCGAATTCCTGATTTAGGGGTATAACGAGGTTTCTTTGAGCTCCAGTTATACTTCCCTTGCCCATACTTCCGCTTGCAGTTCTCAATTTGTCGCTGCTTTCCTTCAATCATGAGGGCTCGGTCTACTAACTCACGGTAGTTATTGAAACTGGCTACCATCAACGGCATCTTGAACTCATCATTCAGTCCTTCTAGAAACTTCTCTGTTTAGCTGCATCAAGAGTAACGCGTCATCCGGGGCATAACGTGCTAGTTTACTAAATTCATCCACGCATCGCCAACAGTCCTTCCTCCTTGGCGTAAATTGCGAAACTCACGCTTCTTCATGGCCATAGCTCCTGCTTTGAAACATGGGCGGTATGAAAAGCTTGCTGAAATTGATCCCATGTGGCGGTGTCTCAGGGGTAAGTGGCTGTGAAATTCTCCCACCATCTTTGCTTTGCGGGTCCTTCAAGCTGATGTGCCGCAAACTTCACTCTTTCTCCATCCGTGCATCCTGCAGTGGTCAGCTCCTTCCTATCTTGCGGAGCCGGTCATCCGCTACAATTGGCTCGGTGCTCTTTGGAATACACCGCGGGTTTAGTCTAAGGAAACGAGTCGGATGATCCGCAGTGGTGGTGGTGGTGGGTTGTTGTTGTTGTTGTTGCCTGGTTCTCGCACCAATGTTTGAATCGGGGTGTTCGCTTTGGATCAGTTGGGTGATCTGGCGGGAAAAACAAATCGAGGGTCGCGTCTCGGAGGCATCGATGGGTTTAGAAAAGATGAGAATTTAGAATAGAATGAGGTCTAAGGAATCACTACCCAAATGCACATGAGCAAATACACACAAAATCACTTCATTCAATCAAACAAAGGCTTACAACGATCTAACTATCGCAAAAGTGCGTGTACTATAATGTTTACATGGAGGGAATACTACTAATATGTGGGGGACTTTACTAATTTGAACCGGTGGAAGACTCCATAATGTCCGCCCAGCTTCGTCTTCAAAGTCGGGTTCACTTGGATCCGAATCGGTGTCGTCGATGTTGATGTAGTCGCTTGGGCAATCGACATACCGGTCTTCATTCCCGAGCGCCAACTTCTTCTTCAGTTCTTCAATCTCGTACTTAAGATCGTTATTGTGTCTTGCTAGAGCTACGATCTCGGCCCATATAGTCCTTGCGTGTTGTCTTTAGTTCTTCTTCAAGTTCGATGATCCTTCCCTTTGCATTACGCAACTCCAACGTATCATTGCACATCTGGTTCTCCTGGCGTCGAATGTGCTTTGGTTTAACTCCTGGATGAATGCTGCAATGGATCTATCCTTCTTGGTGCTGACGACGTCCCATTTGTCATCTCGGCGTCCGCAAATCTGGTAGATAGTGTCCTTGAGGTCTTCTTGATAACTTCTCCAATGCGTCCCATGGTGATGTGAGCTGCCATGCTCTTTCCCAGACTCCATGTTGGTGCACTGAAAACACTATCTATAGGCTTGGTGATTGGGGCGAATGTCCTTCTGAACGTGAGCGTGAATCTTCCAGCTCCTCTTGAGCAGAGTGGCGTTGAAAGTCGGTGAAGCTTGGTAGTCCAATGTTCAGTGTACTTGGTAACTTCCTTCAAGTGAAATCCAAAAGGTGTGCCTTCATCCGGTTGGGTGTACTTGATCTTCGGCCCTTCATCCTAAAGAGAGTAGAAAAGATGAGGAGTTAGAAAATGGGAAGAGAATAGTGATCTATGGCTTTATCTTAGTGGTCGTGTCTCAACAGTCGGTGCTCGATACCATTCTCTCGTAGCGACCAGACCGAATGGATCTAGTGCTCGTGCTCGGTGTCATCCACTGGATCAGAATGCCGACACCACACAAGACTTCAAGGATTTATAGCAGAGTAGCAATCACACACTTATTACATCGTTGTCCACAAGGGAACTTAATACAATAATATGGCTTAAGGCCATCTAATAAAAACAATGGAAGGCTTGGAAGACAAGCGAGTCCATCAACTCCATCGGCATCACCGAGTATAGAACCACGACCTAACACCTTACTCGTCGTTGAAAAGTCTCATAGCGTGAAAGTTGCAGCCAAAACGGGTCAAGACATGGAATATGCCGCAATGTAACACATAGAGAACAATGAAGCAACAAGCCTATACTACATGCATATATGGCTGGTGGTAAGGCTCTCTGATTTACATTTTTGCATAAAGCTGATTTTTCCCTACATCAAAGGAATAATTTTATTTAACTATCATGGTGGTTGTTAAACATTGAGAATGGTTGACGGCATCCTCAATCCCAATTAAAAGTACTCATTAAAACCCAATAACTTTATTATTAGAAGTAACATGTTGAGATTCACATGATATTCAAGTACTAGATACTCAAGATGTCCATAACCGGGACACGGCTAATCATGATTAGTTTATACACTCTGCAGAGGTTTATGACTTTTCCCCATTAAGACTCGATCGCCTCCGCTTGGTTCTCGCACTACATGGTGTTTGAGAGGCGGATGACCGAGACATAGTCTTTCGTAAGCGCTAGCACCTTACATGTGGGTAGACCGTACCAACCTACATCCCTACATCAGCTAGCCTACCCGTAAGAGTTCGCACAACTTAGTCAACTACGCCAGAGCCCATAATTGGCTTGTGGCTGCACACGGAAGTTTCTAGTTTGAATAATCTTATGATCCCTTAGAGCACGGGTGGCGGTCCAAGAAATACTGAGCAAGTCCTCGATAGAAACCAGGTGCCTCAATCCACCCAGATGTGTGTTTAGGTTGCCACCTTAAATAAACCATTAATTAACAATCTCACATCTGTCATGGATATTCACTCACCCAATCCACGTCTACTAGCATAGCATGGCATAATCAAGCAAACGTAGAAGTAACTCCCAAGGTTTCATAAGTAAAACAGGTAATAGGTACTACCTCAATCTACTTCCCATCCCACAATTTAATTAGATCCTAAACAATGCAAGTGTTTGAGGGTTGATCTAATGCATAAAACTGGGTAGTAGAAAAGGCATGATCAAAGTGTTACTTGCCTTGCTGATGATCCGCGAGTCCTAGAGATTCGAAGTAACAAGCGGCGCACTCCGGGTGATCTAACGCAGACAAAAAACAAGCATACAATAAGTACTCATCTAATGCACGAGGAAATCTCGAATAAAAGATCTAACCAGATAGTTCAACTTAAGAACCCTGGTTGCAAAAGAATCGAATCAAATAAAGCATCGAAAGTCGGAACTCGAGAGAGAACGACTTGATTTAGCAATCTGAAATTAAGTCAAAATTTTACAGTAGCAAAACTCTGTGTAAGTAGGTTAGTCGGAACGGCGGTTTCATAACGAAACTCCAGGCGCTTGAATCACCTGATTCCGATAAACGAGCAAGAAATAAAACAGATTTGAAAATCGGATCAGAAATCGAATCGGAAAAATAATGGATTAAATCCGATTTAAAAGAAAACGACGAACGGATTAAATAACGGACGTTCGTTAACAGAACTAATCCAACGAACGCGTTCATTGAAACGAACGGGTCGGTGAATGTTCGCTAAATAAGAAAACCGAAAAAAAATAAAAACCATCTAGGTTTTTGAAAAAAAACCGAACATCGCAAAAAAAAACCGGATCGGTCTTTTAAAAAAAACCGGATCGGATCGGATCGGTGCGGCGGCTACCTCGGCGTGGTTCGCCGGGCGGGTTCGCTGGGCCCGGGCCTGCTGGGTCGGGAGGGGCGGCGAGGGGCTCCGGGTCCGGCGTCAGGGCGGCGAGGGCGACGGCGGCTTTTCGGACGGCGACGGCGGCGGCTCTGGACGGCGGCGGCGTGCTCGGATGGAGGTCGGCGGGGCGGTTGAGGTGAGAGAGAGGGGGGCGCGGGGTATAAATAGGAGGGGGGGTTCGCTGCTTGGGAAGGGCTGGCAAGGGCGTCGTGTCCCACCCGGACACGCGGCGGCGGGGTGGCGGGCGGCGGCGGGCATCATGGCGGCGTGGCGCGAGGGAGAGAGGGAGGTGGGCTGGGGCGGCTGGCTGGGCCGGCTGGGCCTTGGCCCACAGGCGTTTTTTAAAACAAAACAAAACGGATTAAAAAAAATACCAAACGAACTCCGATTTTAATAAAATTAATTTTCCCCGACTCCTAAAAATGAGTCGAACAAAATGAACTTTAAAAACGGCAAACATGCATAAATTTTTAAAAATGCTCATTTTTGCCTAAGCAAAAATAAATCTTCCAAAACCAAATTTTGATTTATTTATAATATCTTCATTTTTCCTAAATATTGGGAAAGTCATATTATTCCCTCTCTTAAGTTTTTATACGAAAACTTTATGAAGATAATTAAATAAATCCAATGATCCTATTTTCAAGATTTGAGAAATAAATCCCAAATATGAAAATAATGAAACTTCCAACTCTCTCCGAGGGTCCTTGAGTTGCGTGAAATTTTCTAGGATCGAGAAAATGCGAGAAAAATATGATATGCATGATGACCTAATGTATAACATTCCAAATTGAAAATTTGGGATGTTACATTGATTCTGTCATAAAATTATCATGGATGTACATGCATGACAGAAAACGTGACCTACTGTGATAAGCACGTATCATCACGGAAGTGTATTTTTTTTGTAGTGTGTGGACGCGCAGCCAACTAGACTAGCATATAACATGGTCGATGGCTTGGTCTCACTAGCCATGGGGCATTGGATGCTAACCGGATAATATGGACTTGGAAGGATCTGGTCGGATTCGACGTAGTCGGATCCGAGTCGGACAGACCCAACTATGAGACGCAGCGATATGTCATCTGTGAGTCTCTAGTACAACATACGTTCTATGTCCTAGGACCTGAGCTGGCACATGTACTCGGGATGGTGACAAACTTGCTTTGGGCCGACTAAATGCTACTATGTGACAGTGTAGTTAAAAAGGTAGGTTTCAGGCTTGTCCAGACCCATGCTGCAAAGACATGGTCGAGCAAGATGTGATTTGCCCCTCCGATTAGGAGAGATATACTCTGGGCCCCTTGTGTGATTCGACTAGGGTAAGCATGGCCATGTGACAAGGATTATGAGGTAATCCGGATAGTGGTTGGCATCATTGGAACGGGAAAGAGGTCGGGCTAGCACAAGGATGACAAACTCGCCTTGAGCCCGACAACATATATCATGCGACAAAGGGAACAGAAGTGTGACATGTTGTACAGGTTCGCCTAACCAGCTTCATGGTGTTCGGCATGCCTTGCTAGAGGCCGCTACCAACCGTGCAGTTCAGAGGTGATCCGAACTGCGACCAAGTTGACTTGAACCTAAGGGCTCTACAAAAAAAGACACTTTCGTGATGATATGTGTTTGTCACAGTAGGTCACGTTTTCTGTCATGCATGTACATCCAGGACAATTTTATGACAGAATCAAGATAGTCATACCTGTGCTGTCGTAAAAGTGTTCCATGACATTACCAAAATTATCATCACGGAAGTGTCCACTTCCATGACAATAAATCGCGCGTCATGGAAGTGCTTTCGTCAAAGGTGACTGACACATGGCATCCACCATAACAGGTCGCCGTTAAGCTATCGGGTATGGTTTTGGATCCGATAACCCGCTCACAGCCCGGACCAATGAGGATTTTCCACATGTAAAATTCTCATTGGCCAGAGGAAACATGTGTTGGCTCATCGTTGGGACAGATGTCATCCATTCATTGGACATGAGGCACCTATGATACGTCGACACATGGCATGGCCCTATAGAGGCCCGTTTCGCTGAAAAGGCTGGCCCGTTTGACTTGGTCAAAAGGTAACGGGTGATGTCTACTATGCAACCTTCTTCTTGTAGACGTTGTTGGGCCTCCAAGAGCAGAGGTTTGTAGGACAATAGCAAATTTCCCTCGAGTGGATGACCTAAGGTTTATCAATCCATGGGAGGCATAGGATGAAGATGGTCTCTCTCAAGCAGCCCTGCAACCAAATAACAAAGAGTCTCTTGTGTCCCCAACACACCCAATACAATGGTAAATTGTATAGGTGCACTTGTTAGTTGAAGAGATGGTGATACTAGTGCAATATGGATGGTAGATATAGGTTTTTGTAATCTGAAAATATAAAAACAGCAAGGTAACAAGTGGTAAAAGTGAGCGTAAACGGTATTGCAATGCTAGGAAACAAGGCCTAGGGTTCATACTTTCACTAGTGCAAGTTCTCTCAACAATAATAACATAATTGGATCATATAACTATCCCTCAACATGCAACAAAGAGTCACTCCAAAGTCACTAATAGCGGAGAACAAATGAAGAGATTATGGTAGGGTACGAAACCACCTCAAAGTTATTCTTTCCAATCAATCATATGCGCTATTCCTATAGGTGTCACAAACAGCCCTAGAGTTCGTACTAGAATAACACCTTAAGACACAAATCAACCAAAACCCTAATGTCACCTAGATACTCCAATGTCACCTCAAGTATCCGTGGGTATGATTATATAATATGCATCACACAATCTCAGATTCATCTATTCAACCAACACATAGAACCTCAAAGAGTGCCCCAAAGTTTCTACCGGAGAATCAAGACGAAAACGTGTGCCAAACCCTATGCATAGGTTCATGGGCGGAACTCGCAAGTTGATCACCAAAACATACATCAAGTGAATCACGTGATATCCCATTGTCACCACAGATACGCACGGCAAGACATACATCAAGTGTTCTCAAATCATTAAAGACTCAATCCGATAAGATTACTTCAAAGGGAAAACTCAATCCATTACAAGAGAGTAGAGGGAAGAAGCAACATAAGATCCAACTATAATAGCAAAGCTCATGATACATCAAGGTCGTGCCAAATCAAGAACACGAGAGAGAGAGAGAGAGAGAGAGAGAGAGAGATCAAACACATAGCTACTGGTACATACCCTCAGCCCCGAGGGTGAACTACTCCCTCCTTGTCATGAGAGCGCCGGGATGATGAAGATGGCCACCGGTGAGGGTTCCCCCCTTCGGCAGGGTGCCGGAACAAGGTCCCTATTGGTTTTTGGTGGCTACAGAGGGTTGCGGTGGCGGAACCCCCGATCTATTCTGTTCCCCGAAGTATTTAGGGTATATGGAGATATATAGGCGGAAGAAGTACGTCAGGGGAGACACGAGGGGCCCACGAGGGTGGAGGGCGCGCCCTAGGGGGGTGGGCGCGCCCCCTACCTCATGGCTCCCTCGTTTCTTTCCTGACGTGCACTCCAAGTCTATCAGGTAGCTTTCCTTCCAAAAATAACTTCTCCAGAAGGTTTCATTCCGTTTTGACTCCGTTTGATATTCCTTCTCTTCGAAACATTGAAACAAGGGAAAAAATAGGAACTGGCACTGGGCTCTGGGTCAAATAGGTTAGTCCCAAAAATAATATAGAAGTGTTTAATAAAGCCCATAAACATCCAAAACAGATAATATAATAGCATGGAACAATAAAAAATTATAGATACGTTGGAGACGTATCAACGGGCCGGCCCACAAAAGCCTGTTAACGGCCTATTCGTATATAGCACATTTACGAGCCGCTAACTCACGGCCCGTTACGGACTATCGAAATTAAGCCCAGTAGCTTCATCTGGGCCGTCCAATATGATTCCAGCCTATTGTAACTTCCGGCCCATGTATGGCCCATGATGTCTTTCGGCCCATACGAGGCCATTTGTAACTCATGGCCCATTAATGGCCCGTGGTGAATCTGGTCCGCAATGAACAGGGTACCCCTTTATACCCATTAACGGCCCATTATTCCATTGGGCCGTTTCCAAACCGTGTTATCTTTCAGTCTTCTTAGGGCCCATTTATTCTTGGGCTCATTTCCAGTATTCGGTTACTTACGGCCCGCTATTGGCCTTTTCTGCTTGTGGGCCAAATTCAGCCCGCGGTTACAATCGGCCCATTTGCAGCCTGTTAATCCCTTGGGCTGTTTTCATAGCGTCATCAAATACGGGCGATTAACGATGACCCGTTATTGTCGGCCCATGAACGGACGATTCCAAATCTAGCCCGTTTACGGCCCATAATGCAGTCTGTTATTGGCCCATGTTTGGCCTATCGATCATACGACACGTAGAAGGCCCATTGATGGTACGACCCGTAGAAGGCCCATTGTTTCTACAGCCCTTAGAAGGCCCATTATTTCTACAACCCATACGAGGCCCATGGTAACTACAGTAAATATGTAGCCCGTGGTTATTGTGGCCTAGTTTTAAAAAATAGGTTATTGCGGCCACTAGCAAACCGCGGAAAAAGAACTGCACTCACTACAAGGAAACAAATAAACAAGACAATAGGGAAATAAATAAGCAAGCAACTTATTCTAGGATATCACGTCTATTACACATATTACATCCACCGGGCATCAAAGTTCCCCACCAGTGCAAATATAGGGAACAAAGCAACATATCATATACACTGGTTGTCAAAGTTGGGGACCAGTGCAAATAAATGCTGCAGCAAAACAAGTCCAGAACTGAAACCACTTCAGAAGATCTCAGGAGACAATATCCTGGGTACCCATAATGCTGGCAAGATGCTTAGAAAGCTTATTAACTTTCTCTTGTTTTGCGCTTAAATCCTCGAGCACTTGCTGTTGCACCAGCAAGTATGCATCTGAATTCTGAAGGGACTTCCTCAGTACTTCGGCTTCCTATCGCATAACATTTGATCGATGTCTTTCAACTTGAAGTTGAGACTCTATAAGCCAAACTGATTGAGGCAGCGAGTTCGAAGAGCTGGTGCCAGTAGTAGTAGCCAGTAACTCGAACACTACATCAAGATAGGACTTTGGGGTTGTCTTAGTGTCTTCAATATAGTTTTTATCAGCTTTCTTGGAGACCAACAGGGATGTCTCACTATCTTGAATCTTATCTGCATTACTTCCTTTACCATTGCATAATGGGTTCTCTTCTCCAATATTTTATCCGCGTTCTAAAAGAGAAACAAACAAACACATCACGGGTTTACAATGTAGTATATGAAACTCATTTTGGTAAACCAGTTCAGTAGTAAGGTGGACAGGATAACAGCATGAAACAAACATATATCTATGTAGTATGGTCAATGTATGGTCTATATCATTCTAGTTTATGTTGCCAAATCAAGATAGATACAGTTCGAATCATATCTATTTAAGACAAAGCAGCATAGACAGAATATAAGTGTGGGAAACTACACAGCAATAACAACACTTGTAATGTGCATGGCATGAGAACATAACTGTTTATTCAATTGAAACTGAAATCAACATAGAGCAAGTTACAACATTAAACACGTTAAAGAAATAGGTTCAAAACATACCTGTTGCGCCATCGGAGTTTCAATTGCATCCTACAAATTTGAAATTAGTTGGTATGAGTAAATACAGTGATGCAAGAGCAAAGTAGTATGAGCCATAGTTACGGAACCTGACCTGAGAACAATTCTTCTTTTGCTTTAAGCGTTGACTTGGGGTTCGTAGTGGTGGTCCTCATGCTTTGGGCACTGCAGTTGCCTTACTAACTGCGCGTGTTCGGGTGCTCTATGGTGGAGACGGTGCTGTGTCAACTGGAACTGGGCTACTATCTGCTGGGGTTGGGGTTAGAAGGGGTGTAGCTCATTCTCTGTCCAACTGGGTAGGGGTACAATCTGCATGGGTCTGGGTTATGTGTGGTGGGGCTGGTTCTTGGGCATGTACAACCGTGGTTCTATCTGCATCGACACGTAGCACGATCTTTTCTGAAGACCGTGTTTTTACTCCCACAGACACTCCAATTGAAATTGCCGATAAATAAGAAAAGTAATTGAATGTACAGACATTGTAAGATAGACAGGCACAATGGATAGTAGGGAAGAAAACAGGGCATGAAATAATTCACATTTATGTTGTCTAACCAAACAGAATAGGAGGACATAATTTCACATATATGATGGCTAATTAAACAGGATAGCATGACACAATTTCACATGTATGATGGCTAACTAAATAGGATAGAATGACATAATTAAAAATATGATGACTATGTAAACAGGATGACATGATATAACTATACGATGTGTCTATTAAAGTGGTTGGCATGCCATAAATCACAAACATGCCATCGATGGAAACATGATGGCATGATATAATTCACTGATACAATGACATAATTCAAAATATGATGACTATGTAAATAGGATGAGATGATATAACTATATTATGTCTTTAGAAAATGGGTTGGCATGCCATAATTTAGATACATGCTGTCTATGTAAAAATCTTGGCATGATATGATTCAAATATATGATTTATATACTAAGCAAGTGAGAAGACGGCATTCACATATATGATATGTCAACTAAGGAGATGGCATTCAATATTGTGTATATGATGTAAAAACTAAGCATTGCAATACAACATATGCATGATATGAGTAATATAACCCTGCCAAGTTTGAGCATACACCTCAGGGGGATAATAGGACTGGTCAGCTGCCTTTGAATCCTCCTATGAAGAGCTATCTCAGAATCAAAGAAGATATACGCTTTAGCAGGTAGCATTGTCTTCTCTGAAGACCTTGTTTTCACTCCAGATTTCTCCATCACCAATTCAAATGGCTGATGCACAGGAAGAGCAGTTGAATATACAAACATTGTTGACAAATGCAACGAGAAATACAAAAAGAAGGACAGCATGATATAATTCAAATATATGACGCTTGGCTAAACAACATGGCATTGCATAATTCACATATATAATGCCTTGCAACAAGATGGCATCGCATAATTCAAATATATGGTAATTAGACACTAAACAGGTGGCATTCACACAAAGCATGTCTAAACTAAGCAAATGACATAGCAATGCAAGATACCATACGCACGATATGAGCAACATAACCCTGCCAAGTTAGAGCATGCACCTCTTCGAGGGGGGGGGGGAATAGGGCTGGTCATCTGTCTCTGAATCCTCCTCTGAGGAGCTATCCGTAACCAGCAAGGCATGCACTTTGTCAGGTAGCATTGTCTGCTCTGAAGACCTTGTTTCCACTTCAGATTTTTTTTCCATGACTGTGCCGGATGGCTGATGCACAGGAAGAGTAATTGAATGTACTAAAATTGTTGACAAATTTAACATGTAATAAAAAAATGATGGCATGATATAATTCACATATAAGATGACTGCCTAACCAGGGTGGCATTGCAAAATTCACATATATGATACATGGCTAAACAAGATGGCATTGCATGATTCACATATACGATAAAGAAACTAAACAGATGGCATTGACACAAAGCATGTCTAAACTAAGCAGATGGCATATTTGATGTATACAGTAAGCAATGCAAGGCACCATATGCATGATATTACCAACATCAGCATGCCAAGTTAGAGAGAAGACCTCAGGGGGTAAATAGGAGTGGTCTTCTCCTTCTGAATCCCCCTCAGAACAGTGATCTTCCTCTTGATTACGATCCGAAATAGGTGGAGGGGGTTTGCCTTTGTGCCCGCCATGGAGCGACGTCTGCATGAAATTTTATTGCCACGCAAGGATCGTCTCTTTTGCTCTACATGTTCAGTTCCATTGTGTACAATAACTGACATGCATAGGAATAAAACATAGTGAGATTATGTAAGGAGTGCATGCACAAATCCAGAGTGATGATAGTAAACTGTGGATAGACCCAAAACCAATGATAGCAGGCAGATAATAGCATTAGTTAAAAATACAGATAATGGCTCCTTTAATGTTTGTTTGCACCCAACATGAAACTCATAGTAGACACCCGAGATTAACCAGATAGTAGACATATAGTACTGATTGCTGCCCCAATATGTACCCCACAACCATTTAAAAACTCAAGTTTCAGCATTAGTTTGGACCTGACTCAGAGTTTAATAGGTGAACACGACGATAAAGTAGCATGTCATCATATTACGATGCATAATGTAAGCAGACATGGAAGAGTGCGACCTCTCTTATGGACCCATGTAGTCCTCAAGGTCATCTACTCAGTTGATGATGGTAATGCAGTTGTCACGCGTTGTAATTTTGGAATAGCAAGGCACGGGTTGAGATGGAGGGAGTTGTCGGAGCACAACGAGACAAAGATGTATATTAAATATTTCGGGAAAACAAGGCGCGGGTTGAAATTCGCACTTCTGTCGATGAAAAAACAAAAAGAAATCAATTCGCAGCACACAAGAGAGTCTAGTCCCGTGTACTGTACCAAATCAATTCGCACTACAAATATCATTCAAAACTTTGAATTCATGTTATGTTCAATTAAAATATTTCGCAATGTGTATAATGCATGAACGTTTTTGTGCATTCCAAACGTATATACTACCGCTTCAATATGAACTAAATTTGAATTCATTTCTCTATTTGAATAAGATCTACAATAATGATTATTGTGAAGTCAAACCATTTGAATTCGTTTCTCTATTTTAATAAGATCTACAGTCATCATTATTGTCAAGTTAAACCATCGTTTGTGTATTATTTTCACAGCACACCACATGATTACTCTCGAGTTAGATATGAACTATTTGTACTATATGAACTCGAACTCGATTTTTTGAATCCACTTTATGTTGTTTTTGTCGGCGTTCTGGGAACGGGGGTCCCCAGACTTGCCTGCCTGCGGCCTACGGCGTGGCTCAAGTGGGGGCCCAGCACGGCCCATCTTCATCAGCTCAAGCTCAAGACCCTCGCGAGGGGCCAAGACTCGCGGGGCGGATGTCGGATTTCGGGTTCCGGCAGACCCTTGAGGTTCGAACACTCGGGTGCGCGCGGAGATCTTTCCCCTACCAGCTCATGCGTCGATGGTTTACAAGGGATCTAAACTAGGAAGAAGAACACACAAGGGACACGAGGTTTATACTAGTTCGGGCCACCATTGTGGTGTAATACCCTACTCTAGTTTGTGGTGTGGTGGATTGCCTCAGGGGCTGATAATGAACAGTACAAAGGAAGAATAGCCTCGCGAGGGGTGTTCTTGGGCTGGTGCGATGAACTGCTTGGGTGACTTCGATTGCCTCTCTCTCTCTCTGCTAGGGCTCTATCTGATGCCTCTACTTTGTGGTGGCTAGCTCTATTTATAGAGGGAGGCCCTAGGCCTCTTCCCAAATAATGAGCGGGAAGGGCGCCAACAATTGGCCATTTTGAAGGGGAACATCTAGTACACTTATCTTGACTAAAGTTGGTCTTCGGCTGCCAAAGACTCTGACAGTGACGCCGTCCTGGGCTCCACGATGACCTCCTTCCTGCCGCTCTGCTGGTCTTGGTCTTGTTGCACCGAAGCGGTAACCTTTGCCCGATGCCTTGGCATGTGCTTGCCTCCTTTGCACCAAAGGGGAAATGAGGACACTGTGCGGGCTGGTGCCTGCCTGGTGCCCGCCTAGTCTCGATCGTAATGGCTTGCGTCACGGGGCATCCTCGTGAGGTACCCTGCCTTGATCTCTCCGCCTCCTCATGAGCTTGCCTGGCGAGGCTGCCCCTGAGGAAGGTTCCTGCCGTCCGCCCCGCGAGGCTTGGCCCCTCGCGAGGGTCTTGAGCTTGAGCTGATGAAGCTGGGCCGCGCTGGGCCCCCCACTTGAGCCACGCCGCAGGCCGCAGGCAGGCAAGTCTGGGGATCCCCATTCCTAGAACACCGACAGCGGACGACATGAACCTTCCTTAGGAGCAGCCTCGTTAGGCAGGCTCACGAGGAGGCGGAGAGATCAAGGCAGGGTGCCCCGTGATGCAAGCCGTGACGATCGAGACCAGGCGGGAGCCAGGCGGGCGCCGGCTTGCGCAGAGTCCTCGTTTCCCCTTTGGTGCAAAGGAGGCAAGCACAGGCCAAGGCATCAGGAAAAGGTTACCACTTCGGTGCAACAAGACCCAGACCAGCAGAGCGGCAGGAAGGAGGTCATCGTGGAGCCCATGACGGTGTCACCGTCAGAGCCTTTGGCAGCCGAAGACCAACTTTAGTCAGGATAAGTGTACTAGATGTTCCCCTTCAAAATGGCCAATTGTTGGCGCCCTTCCCACTCATTATTTGGGAAGAGGACCAGGGCCTCCCTCTATAAATAGGACTAGCCACCACAGAGACAAGGGGGGAACCTACCAGAGAGAGAGAGAGAGAGAGAGAGAGAGAAGCGACTGGGCTCACCCAAGCAGTCCATCGCACCAGCTCAAGAACAGCCCCTCGCGAGGCTGTTCTTCCTTCGTACTGTTCATCATCAGCCCCTGAGGCAATCCACCAATCCACCACACCACACACTGGAGTAGGGTATTACAGCACATCGGTGTCTTAACCAGTATAAACCTTGGCCCCTTTGTGTTCTTCATTGTTGGTAGTTTAGATCCTCGCTAACCATTCACGCGTGAGCTGGTAGGGGAAAGATCTCCGCGCACTCCAAAGGTTCGAACCTCAAGGGTCTGGCTGGAACCCAATCCGACATTTGGCGCGCTGTAGGTGCGCCGAATCTTTCTTTTCGCTGGTTGTGTGTGATCTTCCGTCGTGTCCATGGTCGACGCCGCTGAAGCTTCGCGCCGAAGCGGGCTGCGCCGCTTCGACGGCAGCTCCTGTTGGCGGACACCCCCGTCGTTCCCCGTCGCCTGCCGCCAACGCCGCCACCGGCCCGGCGGGGAACGAGCAGCAGGCCTCGTCCCTGCATCCATCGGTGAGGCGAGAAGGCCGCACCGCTACTCCTTCGCTCGCCCCTGCCGGTTCTTCGTCCCGATCGCACCGCGCTCCCATGGAGGCCCGAGCCGCGCTCATCGCGGCAAACGAGCTCCTGCGCTACCGCCCCGTCAACGACGTCTACGAGGAGTGGCTCGACCGCGTCGCCGAGCTCGTCCGTGCCGCAAGGGGCTCCCCCGCGCCGTCCCTCTCGCTGCCTCGCCCTTCACCCCGCGCGGGAGGCAGGGAGCCGGAGGTGCCCCCGCCACCTCCTCCCCAAGAGGGCGCCCTGGCTCCAAGGCGCGTGGCCCCGGGTCGAGACCCTCCGCGTCCAGCGCCCGCACAACAAGAAAGGAGCTGCCAGGAGATCCCTCGTCCCCAAGAAGGTGATCGCGTGCTCCCAGCACCCGAGCACCACGACCACGCTCCAGCGCCACCGCGTCAAGACCCTGCGCTGCTCCAGGCAGCGATGCGCGGGAATCCACAAGAGCAAGCTCCGCATCAGCAGAGAGCCCCGGTGGCAACTGCGGGCTGCCGCGCCTTCGCCGCTGAGCTACGCAGCGTCGCATGGCCCGACAAGTTCAAGCCGGACCTGCCTCCTCGCTATGACGGCACCGCCGACCCCGCGGAGTTCCTTCAGCTCTAAGAGCTGGGCATCGAAGCCGCCAACGGGGATGAAAAGGTCATGGCGAATTGGTTCCCCATGGCGCTGAAGGACGGAGCCCGAACCTGGCTACCGGCACGATCTCCTCCTGGGACGAGATGCGCACCCGCTTCATCGCCAACTTCGAAGGCACTCGCGACCGGCCTCCGGCCGTGAGCAACATGCGCCGCATCAAACAGCAGCCAGGAGAGAACCTGCAGAAGTACACCCAGCGCTTCAACAACGCCCGCCTCAAAATTCCCAAGGTGACTGAGGAAGCCATCATCGCAGCCTTCTCCGATGGCGTGCGTGACGTCAAGATGAAGGAGGAGCTAGCAATGCATGAAGACCTGTGCACATCCTCGAGCTGTTCAACTTGGCGACCAAATGCGCCAGGCTGAGGAAGGGCGCCTCTCCTCCTCGAGCTTCCGCCGTCGATCCGGAAGAGAAGAAGCCCAAGGCCAAGGACGTGAAGCGCAAGGGGCTGCCGTGCTCGCAGCCAACCCGGACACCAAGCGAGGCAGGGATCAACCCGAGTCATCCAAGGGCAGCCGGTATGCGTGGTACCACGCACCTCCACACCCACAACACCAATGAATGCCAGGAGCTCAGGCCGCACGAGAAGGCGTGTCGGCCGACGCCCGAGCGCAATGATCGGGCTACGGCCGAGGAGGAGGAAGAGGCGCAGGACGCCGAGAAGACCGTGGCCCTCGCCAGGATGGCGTGATGACCTCGCGAGGACCGGGCTGGCAGGACCAGCCTCGCGAGGGAGGTTGGAGGGACCAACCTCGTGAGGATTGCCCTCAAGGCAACGCAGGGCTCCCACCTCTGCTGCAGCCGCCAAGGAGGTATGAAGACGATCATCAGGACGAGGGGGCTGGGGCTTCCAGGAGCCGCGTGCGATCGCTTGCATCCTGGGTGGCGCTCAGGCCCCAGCCTCTCAGCGCATCTTCAAGCAGTTTGCTAGTGAGGTGAATGCAGTCCTCCCCAAGCCTGAGGCCACACGCCCTCTCAGGTGGTCGTCGTGCGCTATCACGTTCAGCTCAGCGGATCAGCTCAAGTACGCGGCAACTGCAGGAGTCCTCCCCGTGCTTTGCTCACCAGTCATCAGCAACGTGCAAGTAACTAGGACCCTCATTGACGGCGGAGCAGGACTCAACGTCCTATATGTCGAGACATTCAACGATCTCCAAGTGCCATACGATCAGCTTCAGCCGACCAGGCCCTTCTCAAGAGTCACCGATGGCTCCATCGTCCCGATAGGGCAAGTTCGCCTTCCCGTCACCTTCGAACAGCGCAACAACTACTGCACCGAGCTCATCGACTTCGATGTCGCCCACATTCGCCTGCCATACAATGCTATCCTTGGGTACCCAACTTTGGCCAAGTTCATGGCAGTTACTCACCATGGCTACAATGTCCTCAAGATGCCAGGAAGCGGAGGAGTCATCACAGTGCCTTGTGAGGAAAGGGATGCAGTGTACTCTCTTGAGCATGCCTTCCAAGCCGCAGCAATCAAAGACCCAGATCACAGGAGCGGGAGACTTCCCGAGGGGATCCCTAAGAAGAAGAAGGCTTCGCCTGGTCCAAGCCCTTGTGGGGCAGGCACCTCCGGAGGCGTGGCAACAGGACCCGCGCCCGTTCAAGGGGCGCCACCCCCTGTCGCATAGGAAGGCGCCCTCCTCAGGGAGGGCTCGGGGGCTCTTTCATGGCGAGCCACCGACATAGCCCGGGTCACGAGGGAGGCGCTCGGGCACCACTTGGAGGCGTACTTCAAAGCACGTTTCCCTCAGGAAGATATGAGGCAAGGAGGGCCAAACCCTCAGGAGTTCATCACGAGGAGCACCCAGGAGCTACAGGAGTCAAGAGTCATGTGCGGCTGTCGCTGCTTGCTCGCGTGGCCCCGCAAACAGTCGAGGATGCTGGGCTGCAAATCTGCATCGATATACCTGGGCTCAACCGGGCCACGTCTCAGGAGCGCCTATGTCCCTCACGTGTGGGACGTTTCGAGGGTCCACCTCACAGCTATGTTCGCATGCCTTTCGGCCTGCAGAATGCGGTTGCCACCCATCAGTGCCTGCTGGGGTGCGCTCTGGAGGCTCAGGAGGTCAAGCAACGCGCGGTCCTGGCAGAGATGGAGATGGCTCTTGAGGAACCTCCCGTGCCCCCAGAGCCTCCCGAGGCTCCAGGTCCGGAGGGCTCGTGAGGGCCGGCTACCTCATCACGCGTCATCCGCTACCTCAACATCCCGCCATCTCCGACCATATCAGGTGACACCTTTCCAAGTTCCGCTTTCAGCTGGGAGCGCCCCTCGGGCTGCATCATTTCCAGGCCGCGTGGGTCCGTCCCCGTGGCATGTATCCGTTTTTCTTATGTTCTTTACTTACCTTGTTGGGGGCGCCCCTCGGGCTGCATTATCCCCAAGCTGCTCGGGCCAGACCTAGTGGCATGTGCTTTCTCCGCACCTATCTAGACGGATTTGCTCCTTCGCGCTTAACCTGATTCACACAATTATTGCCTACTACCTGTCGCGGGCCTCTCCGCCCTAATGTGAAGCGCTTGCACGTTAAAAGGGGGGTACCTAAGCATCGCGACTCATGGGCTCTTCATCGCTCTCGGCCCCTCACCGCCTTGACCCACAAAGATCGCGACCTATCATACCAGTGGCGGCTGAGCTCGCTCGAGGGCCGGGACCTGAGGACGTAGAGCATTTGCATTCTAACCCTGCAAGAACACACCAATGATAAAGGCCCAGAGCCAGGTGCAACCCGCCTCAAGGTAGGGCCTCGTGAGTCCCGCGCCGGCTCACCGGTGCCCGGATACACCTCTCCTAGCCCTACCGTGTCGGCCACGTGTCAGGGCGGGGTTGTACACGCCCCGGGGGCTCCTCCCGGAGGGGAGCCCCCTCCCACAAACAATGGAAGCACCATGCTCCGCGCTGGCTGGTGACACTGCCAAGGAGCGGCTATGCCTGCATACACATCTGGAAGCGCTTATGCTCACCGGTGATAAACAACTGAGGGCGGCTCACAACCATACCAACCTCAGGGAGCCCAGACCTCAGTATCTGGCGCCATTGCAACGCCTCCCCTCGGAAGTGCTGCACGAGGGGGCTGGACACGGGGGCTGCGCCCGGGCCACGCCCGAATGTAAGCCACCCAGCCAAGTCCCTCGGACCTGGTTGTCGTGCGCCTCCCCGAGCGGAGCCAAGGTATGAAAATTCGTTTGAATGTCAAGGGGGACTCCTGAGCATCGTGACCCAGGAGCCTAACTGGTCACGTAGCCCCTCACTCCTTAGTCCCGTCCAGGTCTCCGGTCGGGGCTAACGGCGGCTGAGGTATGTGCAGGGCCGGGCCCTACCGACGTAGAACGACCAATCCACTCCTATGCCTCCTGTCCCTACTTGTTGTTCGCGCATCAAGGGGGACTCCTGAGCATCACGACTCAGGAGCCTAACTTGCCACGTAGCCCCTCACTCCTTGGTCCCGTCCTAGGTCTCCGGTCGGGGCTAACGGCGGCTGAGGTATGCGCAGGGTCGGGCCCTGCCGACGTAGAACACACGCAAGTAGGAGGGAAGAATGTGAATTCAAAGCAAATATTACAAGCCATAAGTCGTTTCACAACGCCAAACACAAGTTTAAAACGCCTCCACGAGGCATGGTGCATGTTGCAGGAATTAAAACAGAGCGGAAGCTGCGAAGGGATCACTCTCCTGTGGCGCCCCACCTCTCGAGGCTGCGGAGCTGGCGGCACCACGCCCAGGCAAGGTGCTGAAGGCGCGAAACTTCCCCAGCAGAGCCTTGGCTCGGCCTTTCACGGCCTCAGCAGCGGCAGCGGCAAGGTCGCCGCACATAGGCTCCAGCAGGCCGTCAAGGTCGACGCTTGGGTCGCGAAGGTAGACGTGGCTGAGGACACGCATCAGCGCTGCAGAAGAAAGGGCATGCGCCTCGGCCTCGGCCGTGGGTCCAAGGCCGTCCGCGACATCTTCAAGTGCTCGGACCAAGAAAGGAAGCAGCTCGGCGGGGCCGTCCTCTGCACCAGCCAACGGCTTCTCCAGGCCACCCTCGTAGAGCGTCTTCAACGCGGCGCGAGCCTTCTCCTCCAACCTGGCGAAGGCCACCCGATCCTCAGCCAGGATCTTTGCCTTCCTGTCGAGCTCGAACCTCTTTGCTTTTACCGACTGTCCCAGTGTCTCCAAACGGCCACGCCAGCCATCAAGCTCGGCTTCCTGGTCCCTGACTGCGGTCTCTCGAGCCTCCATCTCCTTCTCCTTCTCCTGGCGGCCATGGACCTCCTTGGCGAGCTCGTCGCGCAGGCCTTGCAGCACGACCTCCAGCGCCTTGCAGCGGTCCCGGGCGTCCGCGGCGTCACCCTGGGCAGCAGCGCGAGCGGCCCTGGCTTGGCAGGCGGCTTGCTTCTCCCCATCGGAGGCTGACGTGGCTTGGCTCAGCGCCGCTCGGACGGAGGCAGCAGAGCAGGCCCAGCAGGCCAGCTCAGCGCCCGGCCACCGTGACGGGGATCAGCGTTCGAGATCCTCTTGCAGGCCGGCTCAGCTTTTGGCGGCAGATGGTCCAAGATGGCCGAGGGATCGAAGGACTGGAGCAGTGGAGGAGGTGTAGAAGACGGCAGCGTGATCACGACTTGGGAAGGAGGAGCCCCGGGCCTTGGGCACCTCGGCCGACAACGCTGCGCAGGCACCTCTAGAGTCGTGGGCCACTTTGGGGCTGACTCGCCGCGGAGTGCCCTGCTGGGCTCGCGAGGATGACCGGGCAGGGAGGCGAAGCAGCTGCCTCCTTTCCCCACAGACGGAGCCGCAGCCCCGGCAGGCGAGCCCTCCTCAAGCAGGGCCGCAGAAGCCCCCTTTGGCCTTTTTGCTGCAGGTGGCGACCTGGTCAAGAGAATACAGACGTCAAGCCCCGGCGGTAGAAGCAAAGCAAAACACGGATCGAACACTTACTGGTCGCTATCCGCGGGCTCAAGCAGCCTCCGGCCGAACTTGAAGCCTGAAAGCCTGCAACTAGGGTCAGCCTTGGGAGGCTCGGAAGCAGCGGGCGCGTCGGGAAGGCCGGAGCTGGCCTCAGACCGCTTGAGTCGAACGGACCCTGGGAGAACCAGCCCCGACCTGCCCTTCCTCAGAACCAGGGGAGAACCCTCCCCTCCTCGCCTGGCACCGGCCTCGTCGTCGTCCGGCATGGAGTGAAGGGCGCGGGACCTGCGCCGAGGGAAGGAATCCCTCGACTCCTTGCTAGTCGCCTTGAAGTCAGACTCTTCTTTCTCCACCTCCTCTTCTTCCTCCTCACTCCCGCTGGAGTTGCTAGAGGAGACGTTGACCGTCGCCAACATCGTCAGATCCTCGAGAGCCCCGGCGGGCACCAGCCCCTCACCATTGAAGGTGGGCATGGCGCGCACCACTTGCTCCCAGTCGTCGCGAAGGAACAGGGGGACGGGAGCGCCCTCCGGCTTCGCCACGTCTCCCCTAACCAAGGAATGGAGAGTCGTGGCCAGATCTTCGTCAGAGAGGGCCTCGGAGCTCAGGCGAAGGGCGTCACCTGCCTCCCCAAGCCTCCACAACGGGAGTGAATGCTCCCGAAGCAGAGCCACCCGGTGTTCCAGGAACTCCCTCAGGAGCGTAGCCTCGGTCAGCTTAGCCGACCCCAAGCTGCCTGGCCACAGGTCCGCATCTATCCTCTTTAGCACCATCTTGGCACGAGAGTCGACGAGCTCTGCGTGAGACCACGCATCAACGGTCTCGGGCTGCCCCGACGGCAGCGCCAGTCGGGGGTGGATGCGCCCGACATCCACCATGACCCACTTGCTCTCAAGCCTTCGATCCTCTTCCCGGGCTTGGAGATGGAGTTGGAGCTGGAATATGCGACAAAGCTCGCGCATGCAGTAATGGAGCCACGAGAGACCCGGAGGTAAAAGTAATGGCGCAGCAAAGCCACCGAGGGCTTTATCCCAACGTGAGCCTCACGCTAGTAGGCAAAAATCTCCAGGAGAAGAACAGAGTTGGGGTGGAGATGCAGAGCTTGCAAGTTGTGTAAGCGGAGAACAACAAAGAAGAACTCGGAAAAATGAGGAACCAGACCGGCGATAATGGCGCTCACGAAGAACGGGTAGAAGGTGCTCCCCTTGCCTTCAGGCTGATCGGAGCCGGCCTTGAGCACAGTCGCTCCCTTGTTGCCCTGTGCCACCGTCCTCTAGCGCACAAGGACGAGATTCTTCGCCGACACAGTCGGAGGATCCAGAGCCGGGAGGTACTAGGCCTCAGTCGGGGTCTTGCGAGGCGCCATGGATTGCAGGATGGGAAGGATCGAGATAGATCTGGAGGATTTCGGAAGCAAGGAGGAGAAGGGCGAGAAAGGGGATCTGGACCAAGGCGAGCAAGAACAAGCACCAAGTCTGGCCCGGGCCTCCTTTTTGTCATAAGGACGGTTGCCGAGGCGTCGTGGGGAGCGGATACGCCCACGACCAATCAATCGCCACGCGGCGACCAAGGCCGCAGGCTGTTGGGGCTCGCGGCGCTTCGCACTTGCCCCTTCGCTTCTCTGCTAAGCCAAGTCCGGGCACGCCTTGGGCCCGGGGCTACTGTCGGCGTTCTGGGAACGGGGGTCCCCAGACTTGCCTGCCTGCGGCCTGCGGCGTGGCTCAAGTGGGGGCCCAGCGTGGCCCAGCTTCATCAGCTCGAGCTCAAGACCCTCGCGAGGGGCCAAGCCTCGCGGGGCGGACGACAGGAACCTTCCTCAGGAGCAGCCTCGTTAGGCAGGCTCACGAGGAGGCGCAGAGATCAAGGCAGGGTACCTCACGACGCCTGGCGCCCGCCTGTGCAGAGTCCTCGCTTCCCCTTTGGTGCAAAGGAGGCAAGCACAGGCCAAGGCATCAGGTAAAGGTTACCACTTCGATGCAACAAGACCAAGACCAGCTGAGCGGCAGGAAGGAGGTCATCGTGGAGCCCAGGACGTGGCCACCGCTGTGAGCCTTTGGCAGCCGAAGACCAACTTTAGTCAGGATAAGTGTACTAGATGTTCCCCTTCAAAATGGCCAATTGTTGGCGCCCTTCCTGCTCATTATTTGGGAAGAGGCCTAGGGCCTCCCTCTATAATAGGACTAGCCACCACAGAGACAAGGGGGGGGGAACCTACCAGAGAGAGAGAGAGAGAGAGAGAGAGAGAGAGAGAGAGAGAAGCGACTGGGCTCAACCAAGCAGTCCATCGCACCAGCTCAAGAACAGCCCCTCGCGAGGTTGTTCTTCCTTTGTACTGTTCATCATCAGCCCCTGAGGCAATCCACCACACCACACACTGGAGTAGGGTATTACACCACATCGGTGGCCCAAACCAGTATAAACCTTGCGTCCCTTGTGTAGTTCATCGTTGGTAGTTTAGATCCCTCGCTAACCATTCACGCATGAGCTGGTAGGGGAAAGATCTCTGCGCGCACCCCAGTGTTCGAACCTCAAGGGTCTGTCGGAACCCGAAATCCGACAGTTTTCAAATCACAGTACATTTCAAGCTCTAGCTAGATCTTCATAATCTAAACCATGTCTCATATGTATAATGTGTTTATCACATAATGTATGGTGCCCCGTCCCCTACGCCTAAGTATATAGATGTGAGTTGCAAACACCACACATTACCACAAATTCAAATAAAATGTGAGATTGTTCGATATATAGTATTGTTTAGATTGTTTGATATTTAGTTGTAAGCTGCAAACGCCACACATTATCACAAATTCAGATAAAATGTGAGATTGTTCGATGTATAGTATGGTTTATATTGTTCGAAATTTAGCTGTGAGTTTCAAATGCCATGCATTATCACATTGTGGTATAACATGTGCAAAGCCACAGCATGCGTATCACCGCTATATTCATGCATGCATATATGTTTATACCACTATGATCTCCTATTCAAATATATGAATCCACTTTCATATCAAATTATGATCTTTGTTAGTCTCTTACACCCACACAATCCTCTAACCTTTGTAGCTAGCACTAACTTTCTCTCATGCACGCACACGCCCTCCTCGCCCTCCCCCTCCCTCAGCATTATATCCGTCGCGCACATTCGATTTATTCTTCTTTAGGTTGTTCTCCCACAGTGTCCACAACTCCTTTCCGACACAGACTGAACGATAAACCTCTCCAGCGATGTCTACCTACAACATACACACGCACCTTCCATATCCTCCTTTCTGTGTCCATGCCTCGTGTCTCTCATACGGTCCCACACACGTGTAAACTCTTGCCCCTCTTTTCATCGATCTCACAACCGCACACTCCTCCCCCTATCTAGCTAGTAGCTCGGCCTCTCGCACCACCTCCTATAGCTCCATTCTCTGTGTCTATCCGTCTCGCTGGGCCTTATTTGCCTCTAACAAATGGATGTACACCGACTGGTCTCCCGCTATACATATAGCTAGCTAGGTCCTTATAACTCGTTTTTCCCACATGTCGATCGATCTACCTCATTAGTTATGGCTCTCCCTTCCTCCGACAAACAACAATTGATCTACCGATCTAGTTAGGTTAGCTTACCAAACACATGGTTCCCCTTCATCATCCATGCATGCGTCCCGACAGATCTATCACGCACAGGCACACACAGAAACACATCGGCACTCTTATTG
The DNA here is from genome assembly GCA_021605145.1 of Aegilops bicornis. Classification (NCBI taxonomy): domain Eukaryota; kingdom Viridiplantae; phylum Streptophyta; class Magnoliopsida; order Poales; family Poaceae; genus Aegilops; species Aegilops bicornis. The sequence goes on from CM038673.1 coordinate 500,948,095, forward strand.
ATAATATTGCAGTTCTACCCTCGCCTGCCTAGTAGGCCTCTCCCACCATCTTCGAGAAGCAACTCCATCACCCATCCAGCACTCTACCCCTCTCCCTCCCTCTCTCTCTCTCTCTCACTCCTCTCTCTCTCTCTCTGTGTCCTAACCTATTTCCCGTCCTTCAGTTATGTATGGATGTCGACCGCTCTCCCTTAAGACATAGTTGGGTCTCTCCTTTTCAACACATATACGAGTCGTTCTACCTCTCTAGTTAGGCCTCTCCCTCCCCCTCCCCCCCCCCCACACACACACCGATACATCGAGTGCTCTAGTCATGTCTCCCTGCCACACACAAACTTGCCATGTGCCCTCTGACGTTCCGGTAGGCCAGTCGCCCTATATCTATGACTTGCACACACACAATTTCGATGGCTCTCTTCATCGATCTCACACCCACCCACTTGATCCTCTCTTCGACTCTATCGAGATATATGACCTCTCCCTCTCTTCTCGTGGATCGCTGTCACGCCCAATATGCGATACTATCCTAAAGAGACTCGAAGGTCCCACCAAGGATAGAACCGCATATTGAAACGCTTTTGCAAGGTGGAAATCATTACATCAACATTACATAATAGATGGGGATACATACATAAGGCATACAATGCCACACCTAATACAACATCACAACATATACAGGATCAACATCCGACTTGGATGAAACATAAACAGAAACTCAAACAATATCCACTCCTGCTAGCCCAGTGCCGACCGAACCTATCCCCTGATCGAAGAAGAAGCAGAAGAAGAACTCAACGCAAGCAAGCATCACTCTCGCGTCATGATCATCGCATAAACCTGTACCTGTAACTGTTGTTGTAGTAATCTGTGAGCCAAGAGGACTCAGCAATCCCATTACCATGGGTATCAAGACTAGCAAAGCTTAAAGGGAAATGAAGGGGTAAAGTGGTGAAGCTGCAGCAGCGACTAAGCGTATATGGTGGCTAACTTACGCAGATGAGAGCGAGAAGAGGAGCACAGGAATGGTCGTCAACTAGCAATGATCAAGAAGTGATCCTGAACTCCTACTTACGTCAGACATAACCCGGAAACCCTGTTCTCCTCTCGATCAACCCCGAAAAGAGACACTCACGGTTACGCACACGGTTGGTGTATTTTAGAAGAGTTTACTTCAAGTTTACTACAACCGGATATTAACAAATTCCCATCTGCCACATAACCGCGGGCACGACTCTCGAAAGTTCAAACCCTGCAGGGGTGTCCCAACTTAGCCCATCATAAGCTCTCGCGATCAACGGCGATATTCCTTCTCCCGGAAGACCCGATCAGTCTCGGAATCCCGGCTACAAGACATTTCGACAGTAATAAAACAAGACCAGCAAAGCCGCCCGATGCGCCGACAATGCCGATAGGAGCTGCACATATCTCGTTCTCAGGGCAACACCGGATAGGTCAGCCTACGAGTAAAACCAGCCCTCGAGTTGCCCCTGCAGTGGCTCCCTGCATGCCGGTTCGAACCAGCACTTAGAGAAGCACCGGCCCCGGGGCTAAAATAAAGATGACCTCGGGTTGGCCTACCCAAGGGAAAGGGTATAGGTGGTGGTGAGGCAAATGGTAAAACCAAGGTTGGGCCTTGCTGGAGGAGTCTTATTCAAAGCGAACTGTCAAGGGGGTCCCATAAATCACCCAACCGCGTTAGGGACACAAAATCCAGGAACATAATACCGATATGACGGAAACTAGGGCGGCAAGAGTGGAACAAAACACTGCATAAGGCCGAGCCTTCCACCCTTTACCCAAAGGTATATATGCATTAATAATATAAGAGATATTGTGATATCCCAACATAAACATAATCCAACATGGAGCAATCTTCATCTTCACCTGCAACTAGCAACGCTACAAGAGGGGCTGAGCAAAAGCGGTAACATAGCCAAACAACGGTTTGCTAGGAAGGGTGACAAAGGTTAGAGGCTATCATGCAATTTGGGAGGCTTGAGCAGCAAGTGGTAGGTAACGCAGCATAGCAATGAAAGTAATGAGATCCAAGGTGACAGTCATCTTGCCTGAAATCCCGCTAGGAAGAAGAACGAGTCCATGAAGAAGATGAACGGGAGTAGTCGAATGAATCCTCACAATCGCAACATTACCGGAACTGAGAAGCAACACCGGAAAGAAACAAACAACATGGTAAATGCACAAGCATAAACATGGCACAATGCACAATCAAGTATGATGCATGTCCGGTTTAATGAGGCATGGCATGGCAAAGTGCAACAAACAATGCTACAAGTTAAGTGGAGCTCAATATGCAACGAGTTGCATATTGACAAAACACCACATTTGAGTTATTTAGTTCGCTCTCATTTAAGCTACCAAACAATATTAAATGTTGATAAACATGGCAAGAGGTGAAACATAAGTAAACTAACTATTTAGGCAAATTTAAATGAGGCCGGAAACAACAAATTCCGGAAAATCCTCATGCATATTTCAAAATTGGTACTGTTCTGCCCTAAACACAATTTTAATGTTGTTAAACAGCAAAATAAAGTGCACCATGTTAAACTAGGCATTTTTCTACCCCATTTACATATAAAGTTTAGTTAAAACCGAGCTACGGTTATTTAGTTATGAAATAAAGCATTTTAGCGTGGCATTTAAGATAATTTAAACAAACAACATTTTAAACATGGATGAAAGTGGCATATTATTAAACTACACAAAATTCTAAGCATTTTACATGTTTAAACCATTTTAATCCGATGCACGGTTCATGAGTTATTATATGCATGATGCTTAGGGGTTTTTCTGCAAATCTGTAAAACCTGGGATAATGCTAAATTCGCAGAACTGAAAAAAACATGACACGGGCCAGATCTGCTGACCGGGCTGCTCACACTGGGCCTTGAGGCCGGTCGGCTTGGAGAGGTGGAAGGAGGACGCTGGGCCTGCTTGTCGGGTTGGAAGTGGCCCAGACGCAGCGAGGCGGGAGGCTACAGGCGCCGCCTCTGCTTCGGCTGTAAACAGAGGAGCAGCGGCTGGAGTTCGCGACGGGAGGCAGGGGACGCAGGGTGGCGGCAGGGACTTGCGGGCGACGCAGAGCTACTGGCCGAGGTCGGCGAGGTGGAGACGGGCTGATCCGCCGGGCCGGGCGCCGGATCTGGGCAACGACGGCACGGGCGGAGCTCAAGGGCGGCATCGGTTCCCTGTGGAAGAAAAACAGGGAGGGAGCACATTCAGAGAGAAGAGAGGAGTTGGGGGTGCGTGTGGCGGAGGAGCTCATCATGCTTGGCATCGTGGAGATGCGAGGAAGGCTGGGACGGTCCGATCTGGGAGGACCCAAGGCGGAGGAGCGGTTCCCGATGGTGGCTTGAGCATCGGGCGGCCATGGCGTGGGGTGCTCCTGTCGACAGAGAAAGAGAGAACAGAGAGATATGTGAGGCGATGGAAGAGAGGGGGCTTCAATGAAGGGAACGGGGAAGGGATTAGGGGCACGGCCTGGTGGATGACTCACCGACGGCGCCGAGCGAGGATGGCGAAAAGAGGCTTCGGGAGGATCTCCTCTCCCTGGGTCGATGAGGAGAGCGAGGAGGCTCAGGCGCAAGCTTGGGCTGCAGCCATCCATGGCGCTGCATTAGGAGTTCGAGAGGGAGATGTGAGGCACGGGAGGTGCAGGGGAAAACAGAGGAGCAGCAGCAGGGCATCTGACCGGTGGCAGAAGAGGTCCTGTGCTCCGGCGAAGTGGAACTCCGGCGTGGCACGCGAAGACGACGGTGAGGCAGAGGACACGCGGGTGTGAGGAGACTCGCCGGTGGTCTCGACTCAGACGTGAGCGGGGGCCTAGTGCCCGAGCGGCTGCTGCGCTCGTGCGGGTGCGGGTGCGGGGCTCCACTACTCGAGCTCCTCGGGCGCAGGTTTCGCGCATGAGAGCGAGAGGAGGCTGGGCCTCGGGAACCGAGGAGGTGGCGGCTGGATCCGTGAAGCGGCGAGGTTCGGCAACGACGGGATGACCGCTGCTCCGGTTGGCGGCAGCGAGACGATGGAGCTCGTGCTCGGACGACGGGAGGCTCGGGGCATGAGCAAGGGATGATGTGCTTGAGGCGAAGCGCCGATCCATCGAGATGTTTCGGCGGCTGCGCGGAAAACCAGGGATCTGGTCCGAGGCTGCGGTTGGTGGGGATGGATCCCGAGGGAAGAATGAGAGCGGTGGCGGCGCGGATGGGACTGGGTGGATGGGACGGCTAGGTCTAGGGTTGTCACGCCCAATATGCGATACTATCCTAAAGAGACTCGAAGGTCCCACCAAGGATAGAACCGCATATTGATACGATTTTGCAAGGTGGATATCACTACATCAACATTACATAATAGTGGGGATACATACAAGACATACAACGTCACATGAATACAACAACACAATACATGAGAGCACCATCCGACTACGGATGAAACATAAATGTAAACTCAAACAATATCCACCTCGCTAGCCCAGGCTGTCGACCGAACCTATCCCCGATCAAGAAGAAGCAGAAGGAGAACTCCAAAACAAGCAAACATCGCCTCTCGCCATGATCATCGTGACAACCTGTACCTGCAACTGTTGGTGTAGTAATCAGGAGCCACGAGGACTCAGCAATCCCATTACCATGGGTATCAAGACTAGCAAAGCTTAATGGGAAAGGAAGGGGTAAAGTGGTGAGGTTGCAGCAGCGACTAAGCATATGTATGGTGGCTAACATACGCAAAAGAGAGCGAGAAGAGAAACAAAGGAACGGTCGTCAACTAGTAATGATCACGAAGTGATCCTGAACTCCTACTTACGCCGACATAACCCGTAAAACCGTGTTCTCCTCTCGATCAACCCCGAAAAGAGACACTCACGGTTACGCATTACGGTTGGTGTATTTTAGAAGAGTTTACTTCAAGTTTACTACAACCGGATATTAACAAATTCCCATCCGCCACATAAATCATGGCACGGCTCTCGAAAAGTTCAAACCTCGCAGGGTGTCCCAACTTAGCCCATGATAAGCTCTCGCGATCAATGAAGGATATTCCTTCTCCCTGGGAAGACCCGATCAGTCTCGGAATCCCAGCTACAAGACATTTCGACAGTAATAAAACAAGACCAGCAAGACCTCCCGGCGTGCCGACATCCTGATAGTAGCCGCGCGTATCTCGTCTCAGGCCACGACCGGATGAGCGGTACCTACAACTAGAACCAGCCCTCAAGTTTCCCCGAGGTGGCGCTGCAAGTGGCTCTAGTTTGGACCAACACTTAGACAAGCATTGGCCCGGGGGGGCTAAAATAAAGATGACCCTTGGGATGGGCGACTCCCAAGGAAAAAGGTAATAGGTGAGGCAAATGGTAAAACCAATGTTGGGCCTTTGCCGGAAGAGTCTTATTCAAAGCGAACTGTCAAGGGGTCCCATAAATCACCCAACCGCTGCTAGGGACGCAAAATTCGGGAACATAATACCGATATGACGGAAACTAGGGCGGCAAGAGTGGAACAAAACAGCAGGCATAAGGCCGAGCCTTCCACCCTTTACCAAGTATATAGATGCGTTAATAATATATATAAGAGATATTGTGATATCCCAACATAAACATAATCCAACATGGAGGAATCTTCATCTTCACCTGCAGCTAGCAACGCTATAAGAGGGGCTGAGCAAAAGCGGTAACATAGCCAAACAACGGTTTGCTAGGAGGGGTAACAAAGGTTAGAGGTTCATGGCAATTTGGGAGGCTTGAGCAGCAAGTGATAGGTAGCGCAGCATAGCGATAGAACGAAGCAACTAGCATAGCAATGATAGTAATGAGATCCAAGGTGACGGTCATCTTGCCTTAAATCCCGCTAGGAAGAAGAACGAGTCCATGAAGAAGATGAACGGAAGTAGTCGAACGAATCCTCACAACTCCGGAACGAAACCGAAGCTAACGAGAGAAGCAAACCGGAAAGAAGCAAACAGCATAGTAAACAACCATCACATAATCATGGCATGTTGCACAACCAAGTATGATGCATGTCCGGTTTCATGAGGCATGGCATGGCAAAGTGCAACAAACAACACTACAAATTAAGTGGAGCTCAATATGCAACGAGTTGCATATTGACAAAACACCACATAGACATATTTAGTTTAATCTCGTTTAAGCTACCAAACAAAGTTAAATGTTGTTAAACATGGCAAGAGGTGAAGCATAAGTAAACTATCTATTTAGGAAAGTTTAAATGAGGCCGGAAATAAGAAACAACAATTCGGAAAATCCTTATGTGCATATTTCGAATTTGCTACTGTTCTGTCCTAAAACATATTTTATTGTTGTTAAACAGGAAAATAAACTGCACCATGTTAAACTAGGCATTTTTCCACCCCATTTGCATATAAAGTTTATTAAAATTGGAGCTACGGTTATTTAGTTATGAAATAAATCATTTTAACATATTATTTGAGCAAAATTAAACAAACAGCATTTTAAGCATTCTAAACATGGACAAAAGTGGCATATTATGAAACTAGACAGAAATCTAAGCATTTTACATGTATAAATTATTTACATATGATGCACCACTTGTGAGTTATTAAATGCATGAACTCTAGGGGTTTCTCTGCAAAACTGCAGCCTCTAGAATAATAGACAAATGTCCAGAACTGGAAAAAAAACAGGAACTGGCCAAACAGGGGCGGTTAAGGCCACCATGGGCCAAGGCCCGGTCGGTGGAAGAGGCAGGCCAGTCAAAGGAGCGGCTGGGCCGGGCGTGGGAGCTGGGCCTAAGCGCCGGGCAGCCCACGAATCGCCGCTGTGGAGGACGGGTCAACGCGGGCGAGGCGCTGCTTCTTTGCATGACAGAGACGAAGCGGGCGAGGTAGAAGCAGGGCACGACGGGCGGCAAGGGGACTTGGTGCACGGCGGTCTCGAGCGGCAAAGATGATGCAGGGAAGGCCGCGAGGTGGAGACGGGCCGGATCCGGCTGCCGGGCGCCGGATCCGGTAACGACGGCATAGCGGAGCTCAAGGGCGGCGCTGGCCTCGTGTAAGAAAGACAGGGAGACAGGGAGCATTCAGAGAGAGAGAGAGAGAGCAGAGAAGGAGAAGGAAGCAAGGTGAGGGCAGGCGCGGCTTCGGTCGACCTGCTGTTGGTCGGTGGAGGCAAGGTTGCGCGAAGACGAGGAAGATGGGGAGCGGCGCGAGGAGGGTATTGGCGAGGAGGGTTCCAAGGGAACGACGGAGTAAACGAGCTCGGCGAAGGTACTTGGCGCTGGGTGCTCCGTCGTTCTGTGAAGGAGAGAGAGGGGCCACCGTGAGAGAGAGAGATAGAGGGAAAACAGGAGGAGAAGAGGTCGCGGGTTCGGCCCGGTTGTTGCCGCTGCTTGCCGTGACATGCCGGAGAGGAGCTCCCATGAGGTGGTGTGGGATCGGGCGCAAAGCAGGGCGCGGCTTGGTGGTGGAGCTGTTGGTCCGAGGCGTGGTCGAGGAGGCTGGGAATCGAACAGGAGGAGCTGGAGAGCGATGGTTGGCTGGTGGCTGAAATCGAGGAGAAGGGGATCCCGAGGAGGATTTTGTGGAGTGGCGGGCGGGCAAGGCGATGGGTGGATGGGACAGAGGCCTAAAATTTAGGGTTAGGGACTATTTATAGGAAGGGGTTAGGTTTAGGGGCTAATCGGAACCTCCGATCGTAATCAGACGGTCGAGAAAATAATAGGTAGGGAGTCCAAATACGAAAACGAAGATGTTTTATAGATGTTAGGAGATGATCTGAATGCAACGATGGTGACTAAGCAATTCGGGTTCGGGGCAGTTTCGGACACGGGCGAGGGTCAATGCACTGTACAGAGAGACTCCGATTTAGGCAAGAGGGCAAACGAAGAACAATGTTGGTCTCGGAACGGTCAACGAAAGCAAGGAGGGACGCGGCAACTACGAGCGGATGCAAGTTTTAAAAACAATGACGGCAACGAGTGCCGATGCAATGCGGATGGTGCGATGATGAAAAGCATGACATGAACAAAATGCAAAACAGAAGACAAAAACCCAACCACGGAGGAAATAACATATCACATCTCCGGAAAAGGCAAGAGTTGGAGTTACGAATATGGAAAGTTGCATCCGGGGCGTTACAACATTCCACCACTACGAGAGGATCTCGTCCCGAGATCTAGGGATGGCACCGGAGAGAAACAGAAGAGGAAGAGGTAAAACAAAGTTGCTTCTTTGAGAAACGAGTGAAACCAATGAACCTTGAGAGGTTGGAAAGTTGAAAGAAGAAGACAACAGAGTTGAACAAAATTGAGAACACTCCGATAGAAAAGAGGAACAAGGAACATTGCAAGAACCTTATAGGTTGAAAGACAAACAAAAATGGTTACGATGGACAAGAAGTACATGCAAGCACTCCGGTTGAAACAAGATGTACAAGGAATGATAAAGAACAATTACGACAACACTCTGGTTGTAAATGGAAGGGATAGAATATGGACTTGGTAAAATGAAAGCACTTGGATGAGACTCCGGCTAAAACAGGAATGATAGACACAACACTCCGGTTAAATGGAAAAGCCATAAAAGAACACAGTCCTCACAATTCGAGATGATGAGTGAAGAGAGGAACATCACAAAGCCTCCGGAAGAAAGAATAGAAGATAGATCATTGGAATAAAAGAATGGAGAAGAAAATGCCAACTTCTGCCACAAATGATCTTGAAAAGCATCCTTGCAAAGAAGAATTGAACGGAGTTGTTGGAAAATCAACAACGAAAAACACAAGCTTGTTATGGGCTTATGGCAAACATCTCAAAATGATGAGGTGACAACCCGCCATTAATGTAAACAATTGATTGGTTGAGATCAATGAAGATAAGAGAAACTTCTTCACCGAGATGAGAAGGAGAAAATTGGATCATAGATACGCACCACAAATAGCAACATTCCTTAGGGAAGGCTTTAGGTGAAATATGACCCAAGATAACTCCAATAAAGGGATTGATGGGTTTAAATACCTCATTCTTGACAACATGTGAATCCTGAAACACGAACTCAAATTGTCAAGAATGACATAACACCACCTCAAATGATAAGGTAGAACGAATTGAACTTCGAAATGCAAGAAGAATACTTGAACTCCTCAAAACAAAACATGTGTTGAGCACCATGTTTATTTTAGAGTATAGCTTGGCGGATCATAACTTCGAGAGAAATCTTGAGAACAATTGAAGAATGAAAAGAATCCTTGACGAACCACCATGTAGAGCCTCTATGAAGAACTCCGTAATAAAAGGATGATAAAAGAAGGAGAAGTTGAAGACACAAGGAGAAACCTTGCAACGATTTAGATGGAGCTTCACGACGAGATAAAGCGGAAAAACTTGAAACTCCGGAGAAGAAAAGATGAAGCATCTCGAACCGAGAAATGTGACATGATGAATAACTCTGGAAACAAGAAACTAGATCACTTGATGAAACAAAAATAAGAATTACGTTATGCGTATCCTTCACCAATTTACATTGATGACAAGCAATGGATTTGGCATACTACTTATTCTTCTTGAGGGATTGAAAAGAGATATAGTGCAAACTTGAGAAGCTATTGATGGACCCACCGTGGAATTTGGAAACAACGAATGAATTAATATGATAACGAAGGAAGTGAAATCTTGAACGAACCACCATAAGAATTGAAAATGAACATAGCAAAGGCACAATTCACGGGAAGAATTGGAAAACGAATGAAGATGCTTGAGAGAATTTAGATACAAGAGAATGAAGAGATCATGAACTGATTAGAGGATATTTGAACGATTCACCGGTAAGATTTGGAGAATGATAGCTACACGCTGAGAATGAAGAATTATGACATGATGGCCTTCGGAGGAAAGAAATGGAAACAACTCATGAAATGCTCCGGATGGGTAAAAGAATACTCACGATCAAAAACAATTATGAGAGGATGGCATCAAGCTAGAACCATGAATCTTGAAGTGAATGGAGCAAGATTGAAGAGAAACTCTTCTTCGGTCTTCACATGCTGAGAATGACGAGGAGAAACACCACCAAATTGTTGAGAAACTCCGGAAGGATTAAAAGAGGAAAGGTTGAGCCAGAGATGAAAAGAATTTGAAAGCGGCCTAGGAGAAGGCATGTGACTGATGAAAATTCATTCTTACGTCAAAATTTGAAAAGAACTAGAGAATACCTCCGGGAAAATAGAAGAGTCAGGTAAGATCCTGGGAAAAGACTTGTGGATTAGGGCCCACTCAAAGAAAACACCGTTGAAGGATTGCTTGAAATAAAGATTGCACCGGAAGAATATAATGGCTTGAATGGGATAACAAACTTGAAATATCTTGAACGGATCTGGAATGACAAGACGCGCCTTTTGAGATATCTTCAACACTCCAGAACAAATGAATAGCGAGAAGTGAATGATTAAGAGGTGCATCGGCAAGAGAAAGCATTTGCAACAAGGAAAGGAATATGATGAATATCAAAAGCTTGAATTGGATCCACCGGAGAAGAAACAACAATGAAGGATGATGAACTTGAAACTGTTGAGCATCTTCATGGGAAATCACCGGATAAGAATATTGAAAGAAAAGAATGAAGAGACTTCCCACAAATAAAAGGATACATGATTAAGAAATCCGAGTCCTTGAAGAAAAAGGGGGAGGGCGGGAAAACAAAGACAACTTGGGATGGATGAAACAAACACCGTTGAGAAAACTTAGAATTGATCTCGCAGATGTTGAAAATGATCGGATCCACTTGAAGAGAAGCACGCCGGTTGGAAAAGAATTAACATGACGACATCGATGATCAAAAGGATTAGTATTCATATAGCAATATGAGAACACCATTTAGGAAAGGTATGGATTCAACATTTGACTTCGAAGCAACTCGAATACCACAAATAAAACAAAACAAAGGATTTTTCTTGCAGAATAAGCCGGAACAAATACATATGATAGAGATTTACCCAATCTCATATCATGCATCTGTCGGAAAGATATTCTAGGAGCTACTTGAATTCCCACCTATAAACTCCGAAACTTTCGGTTATGCAACTGGTGTTGGGGATACAGGGGACACAAAATATATCACCCAAACTAACAATACCTAGATCCACCAGTATCCATCCCGCAACACATAACCAAGAAAACTCCGAAATCGTGGTACCTCAACCTTCGAAAAGCATCCGTTATACAAGCTATGGCAATACTCCCGAACTCCCCAGTACTGGGTGACGTCGAGGTTATCTCACCAACAACTGCATCAAAGAGATTTTCGATGTCGGCAAAACTCATGTATTCCAGAACTGCAACGATAAAATTGTGACGACAACACCTCGGAGCTCAACTCCCTGGGACACTGCCACAACCCCTAAATGTCAGGAGGCACCAAGAACAATGTTCTCGTCACAAGACTATCGGAACGATCCCAAGATACCCGCGTGATCCTAAAAAAAATTCGTGAAATTTGAGGACAGAAAAGACAAAACATCTACTCAGGAGGCCTCACCAGAGCGACAAAGGGACTGAGGAGTAAAAAGAATCCTACTCTCCGATATATATAATCTTAAGACTCAAAATAGTTTTCTTGTAGACACAATAACGGCCAACAAACAAGGGGGCTCCTATGGTCGGTCGAGGCTCTGATACCAACTTGTCACGCCCAATATGCGATACTATCCTAAAGAGACTCGAAGGTCCCACCAAGGATAGAACCGCATATTGATACGATTTTGCAAGGTGGATATCATTACATCAACATTACATAATAGTGGGGATACATACAAGACATACAACATCACATGAATACAACAACACAATACATGAGAGCACCATCCGACTACGGATGAAACATAAACAGAAACTCAAACAATATCCACCCTGCTAGCCCAGGCTGCCGACCTGGAACCTATCCCCTGATCGAAGAAGAAGCAGAAGGAGAACTCCAAAACAAGCAAACATCGCTCTCGCGTCATGATCATCGTGACAACCGTACCGCAGAATCTGTTGGTGTAGTAATCTGTGAGCCACGAGGACTCAGCAATCCCATTACCATGGGTATCAAGACTAGCAAAGCTTAATGGGAAAGGAAGGGGTAAAGTGGTGAGGTTGCAGCAGCGACTAAGCATATGTATGGTGGCTAACATACGCAAAAGAGAGCGAGAAGAGAAACAAAGGAACGGTCGTCAACTAGTAATGATCAAGAAGTGATCCTGAACTCCTACTTACGCCGACATAACCCGTAAAACCGTGTTCTCCTCTCGATCAACCCCGAAAAGAGACACTCACGGTTACGCACACGGTTGGTGTATTTTAGAAGAGTTTACTTCAAGTGTACTACAACCGGATATTAACAAATTCCCATCTGCCACATAACCGCGGGACGACTCTCGAAAGTTTATACCCTGCAGGGGTGTCCCAACTTAGCCCATGATAAGCTCTCGCGATCAACGAAGGATATTCCTTCTCCCGGAAGACCCGATCAGTCTCGAATCCCAGCTACAAGACATTTCGACAAGAATAAAACAAGACCAGCAAGACCTCCCGGCGTCGACATCCCGATAGTAGCCACAGATCTCGCCTCGTGCCATGACCGGATGAGCAAGACGCATAACTAGAACCAGCCCTCAAGTTTCCCGAGGAGGCGCTGCAAGTGGTTTCTAGTTTGGACCAACACTTAGACAAGCATTGGCCCGGGGCTAAATAAAGTTGACCCTTTGGGATGCGCGACTCCCAAGGAAAAAGGTAATAGGTGACGCAAATGGTAAAACCAATGTTGGGCCTTCGGAAGAGTCTTATTCAAAGCGAACTGTCAAGGGGTCCCATAAATCACCCAACCGCGTTAGGGACGCAAAATCCGGGAACATAATACCGATATGACGGAAACTAGGGCGGCAAGAGTGGAACAAAACACCAGGCATAAGGCCGAGCCTTGCACCCTTTACCAAGTATATAGATGCGTTAATAATATATATAAGAGATATTGTGATATCCCAACATAAACATAATCCAACATGGAGGAATCTTCATCTTCACCTGCAGCTAGCAACGCTATAAGAGGGCTGAGCAAAAGCGGTAACATAGCCAAACAACGGTTTGCTAGGAGGGTAACAAAGGTTAGAGGTTCATGGCAATTTGGGAGGCTTGAGCAGCAAGTGATAGGTAGCGCAAAGCATAGCGATAGAACGAAGCAACTAGCATAGCAATGATAGTAATGAGATCCAAGGTGACGGTCATCTTGCCTGAAATCCCGCTAGGAAGAAGAACGAGTCCATGAAGAAGATGAACGGAAGTAGTCGAACGAATCCTCACAACTCCGGAACGAAACCGAAGCTAACAAGAGAAGCAAACCGGAAAGAAGCAAACAACATAGTAAACAACCATCACATAATCATGGCATGTTGCACAACCAAGTATGATGCATGTCCGGTTTCATGAGGCATGGCATGGCAAAGTGCAACAAACAACACTACAAATTAAGTGGAGCTCAATATGCAACGAGTTGCATATTGACAAAACACCACATAGACATATTTAGTTTAATCTCGTTTAAGCTACCAAACAAAGTTAAATGTTGTTAAACATGGCAAGAGGTGAAGCATAAGTAAACTATCTATTTAGGAAAGTTTAAATGAGGCCGGAAATAAGAAACAACAATTCCGGAAAATCCTCATGTGCATATTTCGAATTTGCTACTGTTCTGTCCTAAAACATATTTTATTGTTGTTAAACAGGAAAATAAACTGCACCATGTTAAACTAGGCATTTTTCCACCCCATTTGCATATAAAGTTTATTAAAATTGGAGCTACAGTTATTTAGTTATGAAATAAATCATGAACTCTAGGGGTTTCTCTGCAAAACTGCAGCCTCTGGAATAATAGACAAATGTCCAGAACTGGAAAAAAAACAGGAACTGGGCCGAAACAGGGGGCGGTTGGGCGCTCACCATGGGCCAAGGCCCGGTCGGTGGAAGAGGCAAAGGTCAAAGGAGCGGCTGGGCCGGGCGTGGAGCTGGGCCTGAGCGCAAGGCAGCCCACGCAACTGCCGCCCAGCGGTGGAGGACGGGTCAACGCGGCGAGGCGCTGCTTTCCCTGCGTCTGAGACGCAGCGGGCGAGGTAGAAGCAGTGGCACGACGGCAGCAAGGGGACTTGGCGACGGGCGGTCTCGAGCGGCAAAGATGATGCAGGAAGGCCGGGCGAGGTGGAGACGGGCCGGATCCGGCCGGGCCGGGCTCCGGATCCGCAACGACGGCGCAGCTGGAGCTCAAGGGCGGGCGCTTCCCTGTGTAAGAAAGACAGGGAGACAGGGAGCATTCAGAGAGAGAGAGAGCAGAGAAGGAGAAGGAAGCAAGGTGAGGGCAGGCGCGGCTTCGGTCGACCTGCTGTTGGTCGGTGGACGCAAGGTTGCACGAAGACGAGGAAGACGGGGAGCGGCGCGAGGAGGGTTCCGCGCGGGAACGACGGAGTCAACGAGCTCCGGCGAGCGGTACTTGGCGCTGGGGTGCTCCGGTCGTTCCTGTGAAGGAGAGAGAGGGGCCACCGTGAGAGAGAGATAGAGGGAAAAACAGGAGGAGAAGAGGTCGCGGTTCGCCTGGTTGCCGCTGCTTTCCCGGCCTTTGGAGAGGAGCTCCGCGAGGTGGTGCAGGGGATTGGGGCGCAGGCAGGGCGCGGCTTGGTGGTGGAGCTGCTGGTCTCGAGGCGTGGTCGAGGAGGCCGGGAATCGAACAGGAGGAGCCGGAGAGCGATGGTTGGCTGGTGGCTGAAATCGAGGAGAAGGGGATCCCGAGGAGGATTTTGTGGAGTGGCGGCGGCGATGGGTGGATGGGACAGGAGGCCTAAAATTTAGGGTTAGGGACTATTTATAGGAAGGGGTTAGGTTTAGGGGCTAATCGGAACCTCCGATCATAATCAGACGGTCGAGAAAATAATAGGTAGGGAGTCCAAATACAAAAATGGAGATGTTTTATAGATGTTAGGAGATGATCTGAATGCAACGATGATGACTGAGCAATTCGGGTTCGGGGCAATTTCGGACACGGGCGAGGGTCGATGCACTGTACATAGAGACTACGGTTTAGGCAAGAGGGCAAACGAAGAACAATGTTGGTCTCGGAACGGTCAACGAAAGCAAGGAGGGACACGGCAACTACGAGCGGATGCAAGTTTTAAAAACAATGACGGCAACGAGTGCCGATGCAATGCGGATGATGCGATGATGAAAAGCATGACATGAACAAAATGCAAAACAAAAGACAAAAACCCAACCACGGAGGAAATAACATATCACATCTCCGGAAAAGGCAAGAGTTGGAGTTACGAATATGGAAAGTTGCATCCGGGGCGTTACAAGGGTTGCCCCGATATTTATATCAGATGAATTTAGGTTAGGGCATCCCTACGATCGCAATCGGACGGTTGAGAAAATATATGTGTAGGAAGTCCAATTAAGAAAACAGAGATGTTTTATAGATGTTAGGAGATGATCTGAATGCAACAGTGACGACTGAGCGGTTCGGTTCGGAGCAGTTTTCGGACACGCGCAAGAGGGGGTCGGTGGCTGTGCAGAGAGGGTGGGCATTTAGACGAGAGGGGAAAACAAAAACAAAGGGGTCTGACGAAAGGCCACGGGGACCAGGTGGGTTTTGTTGGTCTCGGAGAAAGAGAGAAGAGAGGGGTCCAAATGGTCTGAGAGAAGGTCAACAAAGGCAGGGGACGCGGCAACTACGAATGACTACGAGTTCTTATGAAAACATGCGGATGCAATGCGTATGATGCCATGAGATGAAATGCAAGACATGAACAAAATGCAAAACAAAAGACAAAACCCAACCACGGAGGAAATAACATATTGCATCTCCTAAAAGGCAAGAGTTGGAGTTACGAATATGGAAAGTTGTATCCGGGCGTTACAACACTCCACCACTACGAGAGGATCTCGCCCCTGCATCTAGGATGGCACCGGAGGAAAAAGGAAGAGGAGAGGTAAAACAAAGTTGCTTCTACGACAAACGAAAGTGAAACCACGAACCTTGAGAGGTTAAACAATTTAAAAGAAAGAGTACAACAGAGATGAACGAGATTGCAAACAATCCTTAGAAAAGAGGAACAAGGACCATTACGAGAACTTGAAGGTTGCAAAGACATGAATCAAGAGTTTAATGGACAAGATAGAATTCAAACCACTCCGTTAAAACTAGATAGAGAAGGAATAAGATTGATATAATTTGGGCAGCACTCCGACTAAAATAAGAAGGAAAACTTGATAAGATGAAAAGAACTTGAAGAGATGACACAACACTCCGGTTAAGTGGATAAGTAAGAAAATAACATGATCTTGACAAAACGAGGTGATGGGTGAAGAGAGCAACATCGCAATGCCTCCGGAAGAAAGAAAGAATGGAATGAAATGAACGGAGAGAAACAAGATCTTGAGAGAGCACGCTTACAAGAAATGCTAGATCGGAGTTGTTGGATTATCAACAACGAAAGGATAAGCTTGATGTGGGCTTATGAAAGACAACTCAAAATTATGAGGTGACAAACGGCCACTAAAGGAAGCCATTGGTTTGAGTCAGAGCACCAAGGCGATGAAAAAGTTCTTTCACCAAGAGAATGGGAGAAAACTTGGATCATTGATAAGCACCATAATAGCAACATTCCTTAGGGAAGGCTTTAGGTGAAATATGACCCAAGATGACTCCAACAAAGGGATCGATGGATTTAAAATACCTCATTCTTGACAACATGTGGATCATGAAGCACGAGGAGAAATTGCCAAGGATGACATAACACCATCCCAAAAGATAAGGTAGAAAGAATTGCACTTCGAAATGCAAGAAGAAGAATACTTGAACGCCTCAAAACAAAACATGTGTTGAGCACCATGTTTAATTTTGAGTATGGCTTGGCGGATCATAACTTCAAGAGAAATCTTGAAGAACAAATCAAGAATGAAAGGAAACCTTGACGAACCATCATGTAGAGCCTCCAGTAAGCAAAAGGATGAAAAGAATAGGATCCAAGCCTAGAAATGATTTAGAAGGAGCTTCGCGATGAGATAATGCCGAAAACTTGGAACTCCAGAAAAGAAAAGATGAAACACTAGAACCGAGAATTACTTCATCATGAACAATCTCCGGAAGAAAAGAATTGAATCACCTCGAGGAAATAATAATAAGATTTATTGTATGCATATCCTTCATCAAATTAAATTGATGACAAGCAATGGATTTTACATACTACTTATTCTTCTTGCAAAAGAATTGTGAAATGGCATAACGCAAACTTGAGAAGGTCTTCATGAACCACCGGTAGGATTCGAAGAACGAATGAATTAAAGTGATAATCAAGGAAAAAGAATCTTGAACGAACCACCGTAAGAAATGACAATGAACGAAGAAAAGAGAAAGAATCGCCGGAAGAATTATGAAAGCACGAAGATACTTGAGGGAATTAAAAAGCAAGAGAACGAAGAGATCGCGAACTGATTAGAGGATATTTGAACGATTCACCGGTAAGATTTGGAGAACGATAGCTACACGCTGAGAACGAAGAATTATGACATGATGGCCTACGGAGGAAAGAAATGGAAACAACTCATGAAATGCTCCTGATGGGTGAAAAGAATTCCCACAATCGAAAATAATTATGAGAGGATGGCATCAAACTTGAACTACGCATCTTTGGAAGAATGGGTAAGGATTTAAAAGGAACTCTTCTTCGGTCTTCACATGCTGAGAATGTCGAGGTGAAACACCACCAAATTGTTGAGAAACTCCGAAGGATTAAAAGAGGAAAGGTTGAGCCAGAGATGAAAAGAATTTGAAAGCGGCCTAGGAGAAGGCATGTGGATCGATGAAAATTCATTCTTACGTCAAACTTTGAAATGAATTTGAGAATAGTTCCGGGAAAATTAGAAGAGTCAGGTAAGATCCTGGAAAAAGACCTGTGGGTTAGGGCTCACTCAAAAGAAAACACCGTTGAACAATATTAAAGAGAGGTTGCACCGGTTGAATTAAATGGTTTGAATGGGATAACAACCTTGAAATATCTTGAACGGATTGAGAATGGAAACACAAGTCTTGTGAGATATTTTCAGCACTCCAGAACAAATGAATAGGAAGAAGTGAATGATTAAGAGGTGCATCGGCATGAGAAAGCATTAGAAACAAGGAAAGGAATATGATGAATATCGAAAGCTTGAGTTGGATCCACCGGAAAAGAATACGAGAATGAAGAATGATGAACTTGGAGCTGTTGAGCATCTTCATGAGGGATCACTGGATCAGAACATTGATTGAAAAGAGTGAAGAGACTTCACATGAATAAATGGATACTTGATTAAAATATATAAGTCCTTGCAGAAAAGGGTGGGAGGGCGGGAAAACAAAGACAACTTGGGACAGATGGAATGGATACCGTTGAGAAAACTTAGAATTGATCTCACAAATGTTGAAATGATCGGATCCACTTGAAGAGAAGCACGCCGGTTGGGAAAAGAATTAGCATGACGACCTCGATGAACAAGAAGGATTAGTATTCACATAGCAATATGAGAACACCGTTTAGGGAAGGTATGGATCAACATTTGACTTCGAAGCAACTCGAATACCACAAATAAAACAAACCAAAGGATTTGGCTTGCAGAATAAGCCGGAACAAATACATATGATAGAGATTTACCCAATCCCATATCATGCATCTGTCGGAAAGATATTCTAGGAGCTACTTGAATTCCCACCTATATACTCTAGAATCTTTCTGGTTATGCAATATGGTGTTGGGGATACAGGGGACACAAAATATATAACCCATACTAACAATAACTAGATCCAAATTGTATCCATCCCGCAACACATAACCAAGAAAACTCCGGAAATCGTGGTACCTCAACCTTCAAAAGCATCCGTTATACAAGCTATGGCAATACTCCGAACTCCCCAAAGACTGGGTGGCGCCGAGGTTATCTCACCAACAATCGCATAAAAGAGATTTTCGATGTCGGTAAAACTCGTATTCCGTAATCGCAACGATAAAATTGTGACGACAACACCTCGGAGCTCAACTCCTCGGACACCGCCACAACCCCTAAATGTCGAGGCACCAAGAATAATGTTCTCGCCACAAGACTATCGAACGATCCCAAGATACCCGCGTGATCCTAAAAAAAATTCGTGAAATTTGAGGAGAGGAAAGACAAAACATCTACGTCAGAGGCCTCACCAGAGCGATTTAAGGGACCGAGGAGTAAAAAGAATCCTACTCTCGATATATATAATCCTAAGACTCAAAATAGTTTTTCTAGACTCAACAACGGCCAACAAACAAGGGGTCTCCTATGGTCGGTCGAGGCTCGATACTAACTTGAACACGCCTAATATGCGATACTATCCTAAAGAGACTCGAAGGTCCCACCAAGGATAGAGCCGCATATTGAAACGCTTTTGCAAGGAGGATATCATTACATCAACATTACATAATAGATGGGGATACATACATAAGGCATACAATGTCACACGAATAGAACATCACAACATATACAAGATCAACATCCGACTACGGATGAAACATAAACAGAAACTCAAACAATATCCACCCTGCTAGCCCAGGCTGCCGACCTGGAACCTATCCCTTGATCGAAGAAGAAGCAGAAGAAGAACTCAACGCAAGCAAGCACGGCTCAAGGCCATGATCATCGTGATAAACCTGTACCTGCAATTGTTGTTGTAGTAATCTGTGAGCCACGAGGACTCAGCAATCCCATTACCATGGGTATCAAGACTAGCAAAGCTTAAAGGGAAAGGAAGGGGTAAAGTGGTGAGGTTGCAGCAGCGACTAAGCGTATATGGTGGCTAACTTACGCAGATGAGAGCGAGAAGAGGAGCACATGAATGGTCATCAACTAGCAATGATCAAGAAGTGATCCTGAACTCCTACTTACGTCAGACATAACCCAGAAACCGTGGTCTCCTCTCGATCAACCCCGAAAAGAGACACTCACGGTTACGCACACGGTTGGTGTATTTTAGAAGAGTTTACTTCAAGTTTACTACAACCGGATATTAACAAATTCCCATCTGCCACATAACCGCTGCACGGCTCTCGAAAGTTCAAACCTCGCAGGGTGTCCCAACTTAGCCCATCATAAGCTCTCGCGATCAACGAAGGATATTCCTTCTCCCCGGGAAGACCCGATCAGTCTCGGAATCCCGGCTACAAGACATTTCGACAGTAATAAAACAAGACCAGCAAAGCCGCCCGATGCGCCGACAATGCCGATAGGAGCTGCACATATCTCGTCCTCAAGGCAACACCGGATAGGTCAGCCTACGAGTAAAACCAGCCCTCGAGTTGCCCTGCAGGCTCCCTTAGCCTGCGGGTTCGAACCAAAGCACTTAGAGAAGCAATCGCCCGGGGCTAAAATAAATATGACCCTCGGGTTGGCCGACCCAAGGGAAAGGGTATAGGTGGTGGTGAGGCAAATGGTAAAACCAAGGTTGGGCCTTCTTTGGAGGAGTCTTATTCAAAGCGAACTGTCAAGGGGGTCCCATAAATCACCCAACCGCGTTAGGGACGCAAAATCCGGGAACATAATACCGATATGACGGAAACTAGGGCGGCAAGAGTGGAACAAAACACCAGGCATAAGGCCGAGCCTTCCACCCTTTACCCAGTGTATAGATGCATTAATAATATAAGAGATATTGTGATATCCCAACATAAACATAATCCAACATGGAGCAATCTTCATCTTCACTCGCAACTAGCAACGCTATAAGAGGGGATGAGCAAAAGCGGTAACATAGCCAAACAACGGTTTGCTAGGAAGGGTGACAAAGGTTAGAGGCTATCATGCAATTTGGGAGGCTTGAGCAAAGAAGTGGTAGGTAACGCAAAGCATAGCGATAGAACGAAGCAACTAGCATAGCAATGATAGTAATGAGATCCAAGGTGACGGTCATCTTGCCTGAAATCCCGCTAGGAAGAAGAACGAGTCCATGAAGAAGATGAACGGGAGTAGTCGAACGAATCCTCACAATCGCAACATTACCGGAACTGAGAAGCAACACTGGAAAGAAACAAACAACATGGTAAATGCACAAGCATAAACATGGCACAATGCACAATCAAGTATGATGTATGTCCGGTTTAATGAGGCATGGCATGGCAAAGTGCAACAAACAATGCTACAAGTTAAGTGGAGCTCAATATGCAACGAGTTGCATATTGACAAAACACTACATTCGAGTTATTTAGTTCGCTCTCATTTAAGCTACCAAACAATATTAAATGTTGTTAAACATGGCAAGAGGTGAAACATAAGTAAACTAACTATTTAGGCAAATTTAAATGAGGCCGGAAACAACAAACAACAAATTCCGGAAAATCCTCATGCATATTTCAAAATTGGTACTGTTCTGCCCTAAAAACAATTTTAATGTTTTTAAACAGCAAAATAAAGTGCACCATGTTAAACTAGGCATTTTTCTACCCCATTTACATATAAAGTTTAGTTAAAACCGAGCTACGGTTATTTAGTTATGAAATAAAGCATTTTAGCATGGCATTTAAGCAAATTTAAACAAACAACATTTTAAACATTTTAAACATGGATGAAAGTGGCATATTATTAAACTACACAAAATTCTAAGCATTTTACATGTTTAAACCATTTTAATCCGACGCACGGTTCATGAGTTATTATATGCATGATGCTTAGGGGTTTTTCAACAAATCTGTAAAACCTGGGATAATGCTAAATTCGCAGAACTGAAAAAAACATGACACGGGCCAGATCTGCTGGGACTGGGCTGCTCACATTGGGCCTTGAGGCCGGTCGGCTTGGAGAGGTGGAAGGAGGACGCTGGCCTGCTTGGCTGGCGCCGAAGTGGCCTGTGACGCCGCGAGGCGGGAGGCTACACGCTGCTGTTCTGCTCGGCTGTAAAACGGAGGAGCAGCCGCTGGAGTTCGCGACGGGAGGCAGGGGACGCAGGGCGGCGGCAGGGACTTGCGGCGACGCAGAGCTGCAGCGAGGTCGGCGAGGTGGAGACGGGCTGATCCGCTGGCCGGCGCCGGATCTGGGAAACGACGGCGCTGGTGGAGCTCAAGGGCGGCATCGTTCCCTGTGGAAGAAAAACAGGAGGGAGCACATTCAGAGAGAAGAGAGGAGTTGGGGGTGCGTGGGCGGAGGAGCACACTGGGCGGCTTGGCATCGGGAGATGCGAGGAAGGCCGGGACGGTCCGATCTGGGAGGACCCAAGGCGGAGGAGCGGTTCCCGATGGTGGCTTGAGCATCGGGCGGCCATGGCGTGGGGTGCTCCTGTCGACAGAGAAAGAGAGAACAGAGAGAGATGTGAGGTGATGGAAGAGAGGGGGCTTCAATGAAGGGAACGGGGAAGGGAGTAGGGGCACGGCCTGGTGGACGACTCACCGACGGCGCCGAGCGAGGATGGCGAAAAGAGGCTTCAGGAGGATCTCCTCTCCCTGGGTCGATGAGGAGAGCGAGGAGGCTCGGGCGCAAGCTTGGGCTGCAGCCATCCATGGCGCTGCATTAGGAGGTCGAGAGGGAGATGTGAGGCACGGGAGGTGCAGGGGAAAACAGAGGAGCAGCAGCAGGCATCTCGACCGGTGGCAGAAGAGGTCCCGTGCTCGGCCAAGTGGGAACTCCGGCGTGGCACGCGAAGACGACGGTGAGGCAGAGGACACGCGGGTGTGGGGAGACTCGCCGGTGGTCTCGACTCAGACAGGAGCGGGGGCCTAGTGCCCGAGCGGCTGCTGTGCTCGTGCGGGTGCGGGTGCGGGGCTCCACTGCTCGAGCTCCTCGGGCGCGTGCTCGCGCATGAGAGCGAGAGGAGGCTGGGCCTCGGGAACCGAGGAGGTGGCGGCTGGATCCGGTGAAGCGGCGAGGTTCGGCAACGACGGGGATGACCGGCTGCTCCGCTGGTGGCAGCGAGACGATGGAGCTCGTGCTCTCGGACGACGGGAGGCTCGGGGCATGAGCAGGGGATGTCAAGCCGAGGCGAAGCGCCGATCCATCGAGATGCTCGGGCGGCTGCGCTGGAAAACCGTGGATCTGGTCCGAGGCTGCGGTTGGTGGGGATGGATCCCGAGGGAAGAATGAGAGCGGTGGCGGCGCCGGATGGAACTGGGTGGATGGGACGGCTAGGTCTAGGGTTGCCCTGATATTTATATCAGATGAATTTAGGTTAGGGCATCCCTACGATCGCAATCGGACGGTTGAGAAAATATATGTGTAGGAAGTCCAATTAAGAAAACAGAGATGTTTTATAAA
Source organism: Aegilops bicornis (assembly GCA_021605145.1). Classification (NCBI taxonomy): domain Eukaryota; kingdom Viridiplantae; phylum Streptophyta; class Magnoliopsida; order Poales; family Poaceae; genus Aegilops; species Aegilops bicornis. The sequence continues at coordinate 500,971,401 of CM038673.1, forward strand.
TGTTAGGATATGATCTGAATGCAACGGTGACGACTGAGCGGTTCGGGTTCGGAGCAATTTTCGGACACGCACAAGAGGGGGTCGGTGGCTGTGCAGAGAGGGTGGGCATTTAGACGAGAGGGGTAAACAAAGACAAAGGGGTCTGACGAAAGGCCACGGGGACCAGGTGGGTTTTGTTGGTCTCGGAGAAAGAGAGAAGAGAGGGGTCCAAATGGTCTGAGAGAAGGTCAACAAAGGCAGGGGGACGCGGCAACTACGAACGACTACGAGTTTTTATGAAAACATGCGGATGCAATGCGTATGATGCCATGAGATGAAATGCAAGACATGAACAAAATGCAAAACAAAAGACAAAACCCAACCACGGAGGAAATAACATATTGCATCTCCGGAAAAGGCAAGAGTTGGAGTTACGAATATGGAAAGTTGTATCCGGGGCGTTACAATCGCCCCCTCTATATATGATATGGATAGGCCTCTATTTCACACACATTGCATGCAAAATTTTGTTTGATATGTCATCGCCACATATTCCCACAGATACATTCACGAAATGACCCCCCCCCAATAGAAAACACTCACGAACACACACGCCATCTTTCTAGGTTCGTATCTCTCACACACACCCACGTAGGTGCGGGACGTGCATGAAGAGAAGAGGTGCACGCACGGCGCACGTACTCCCGTCTCTTTCCCAACCACACCCGCGCGTGTACACGGTGGAGCTCATTTCTGTATGAAAAGGCAGCCCACGTGGTAATTTGACACGTGTACTGGTTGTCCACTTGATGGAGGATCATCTACCACGAGTGGACAAACAAATTGCGACTTGCCGCGTTATGTTAAAAAAGAGGCAAACCATGTGGGGCCTACCTTTGAGGAAAGGTTCTATACACCCAAGATGCTCTGTACGTATTACTTTTGATGTGTCCCGTCAACTCGGAGAAGCTTGCTTACTATGTTGTCTCCCCCGCCCAAGGGAGCGGTGGCTCGTAGGACGAGGTGAAGCTTGCTTACTACTACTCATTGTATATCGGTTTATTGGTCCCCATTGTATATTGTGTCAAATTTTGACTATAGATTGAACTAACAAAACGTTCGTGTATGTTACCAAAAATTATATCATTGAAAACTATGTTGAAATACGAATCCAACTATATAATTTTGTTGACATGCATTAACATTTTGTTAGCTAAATATTTGGTAAAAATCTGGCACGAACTACAAAGGTGACCTATAAACCTAGATGGAGGTAGTAGTACTATGCCTTATGCCCACTCCATCGCCCACGCGCGCGGTGGCTCACAGGACAAGGAGAAAATTTTACTACTCCCTCCGTTTACTCCTCGTCTCTACCTTGGTTAGAGAGATTATCATATTGTTTGGAATATATGTCCTTAGATTTCAATATGAACTACTAGTACATACTCCAAACACTGATGTATATAGACATATTTTAGAGTGTAGATTCACTCATTTTGCTCTGTATGTAGTCCATATTGAAACTGACGTAATAGTACGCACTCTCCCTCGCCCCTCGACCCTCGCCCACGTGGTGGACGTGCAGCAATTCATTCGATCTCATATAGCCAGAACGATATTTACTGTAGTACTATTATTGCTCGACTTCTCGAAGAGGCGAAGAGCCAATCGCAAGGTTAATATTTTGGAGATGCCAAGCGCAAGGTTTATAGGACAATGAGTAGTAGGTGTCGCGTCATTTATAAATAAAGTTTTTTTTCTCCAGTGGCACGTACACAATATAAATAGGTTCATATGGAGAGAAAAGGAAACCGCTCCACTATATACATAGGCAGGACGAGCCTACACGGTTGCTTGCTGGGGTTGCTCTCTTCACACTCTCTCACACAAAACGACTGTGGCCACATCTCTAACATCTCGGAGGACGTGGTGGATGCTTAGTGTAGATGCGGTTGCGGTCACCGACGGTGAAAACCCACTGTCAGCACGTCCCGATCAGGGGTCCCCGCCGTTCTATCTCACAAAGCCGGTGAGGTTGCCTTCGTCCCTTGCTCACTTTGCCCATGACGTAAGGGGCTTCGCCTCCCACCGCTCTCCTCTAGGTTGAGCTACGTCCCGACATCCCTCAGGTACAATTCCCTTTACAGCCGGCTTGCACCACTGCTCCAGCTTCCCACAATACTCCATGTGGATATTTCTCTACTTCTTTGCCCCGCACATACCACTATTGGCTTCTACGTACTGTATTTGTGATGAGTTTATCACTACAAAAAAAAGACACATCTGTGACATTTTCGGCCGAATGAATTTTTTTCTGTCATACTTATGACACTTCTATGACAATAATTGTGACAAAACACGGTATCATAATAGATGTGGTGGGGTTCTACTTCTATGACAGAAAATCATGACAGAAAATGGGCTTTCATCCTAGGCGGGCCGGAGACGCAGCTGCATGACATTCTTTGGGCCGTCCATGACAGAAAAAACCATGGTAGAAGCGAGGGCAAGGAAAATATCGGGGTGTTCCCGATTACGGTGGGTGGTCGGGGCCTAGCGATGCGCGTTTCTCTCGTACACGCACGCGCGGGGGTGCGAGGCATTGGGCTCTAATTGAACCCAAGCAAGGCGTTGGGCTCTAACTGAACCCGAGTGATTGCACTGCAGTCTACGCGTTACTGAACCCGAGCGATCGATCGATGGCTGTTAACTGAACCCAATCGAGTGATTCCTTCGCTACTGCTGCTAACTGAAGCCGATCGATGCTGCCTCTGGATGAATAGTGAGCATTGCTAGGGGGGTTTGGATGAACAGTTCCCGGTGGGGGTGGATGAACAGGACCCCGTGGTGTTGCCTCTAGATGAGCAGGACCCCGATCGATCGAGCCGGTTGGGGCTGGATGAACAGGACCCCGTGGAGGGCTGGATGAACAGGACCACCCCGTGGAGGGCTGGATGAACAGTAGACGGTGGAGGGCTGGATGAACAGTAGCCCGTGGAGGGGTGGCTGAACAGGAGCCCGTGGAGAGGGCTAGTTGAACAGTAGCCGGTGGAGTAGCGCGTGGTGGAGGCTGGATGAACAGGAGCCCGTGGATGAACAGTCGCAGGTGGAGGCTAGAGGAGGTCGACGATGGATGAACAATAGCCCGTGGAGGCTGGAGGGGGTCGACGGTGGAGATGAACAATATCCCGTGGAGTCCCGTTTTGTGGTACGCCACACCCCTCCCAATGAACAGGACCCCTGCTTTCATCAGAAGCGCTCCAACACAAGTCTGTTTCCTCCGTTTTGTGGTACGCCACACCCCTCCTGATCAACAGGACCCCCGTTTCGACCGTAGGAGGTCCGTTTCCTCCGTTTTGCGCTACGCCAGACCGCTCCCGATGAACAGGATCCTGTTTCGAAAGTGGCCGGTCGAACACAAAGCCGTTTCGTCCGTTCTGCGGTAAGCCAGTCCTCGTTTCCATAGGTTGTTCCGTCCAAGCCCTCCCGATGAACACGATGATGCATTCCGTTCCAACCCAGCCGGTTGGCTCCCCATGAACATGACGATGACGTTGTTTCTCCGTTCCGACCCAGCCAGGTACACCAGCCCTCTCCGTACGTATGCGTGAGTAGGCGTTCGAGACCCTGCCCGTATGTACGTACGTGGTGATACGTCTCCAACGTATCCGTCAGATTTCGGGTTCCGGCAGACCCTCTAGGTTCGAACTCTGGGGTGCACGCGGAGATCTCACCTGCTACCTACCTACACCTCGTCGCCTCGCAAGGATCTAAACTACTCAAAGAGCAACACAAGGGACACAAGGTTAATACTGGTTCGGGCCACCATTGTGGTGTAATACCCTAATCCAGTGTGTGGGGTGGTGGATTGCCTCAGGGGCTGATGATGAACAGTACAAGGAAGAACAGCATCATGAGGGTCTGTTCTGGCCAAGGTCTGACGAATGCTAGGGGGAGTTCGGCCGCTCTCTCTCTCTCTCAGAGATTGCTTGATCTCTAGCTCTGTTCAAGATTCCGGATCCCTCTACCTGTGGGTGGCTAGTCCTATTTATAGGCAAAGGCCCCGGTCCTCTTCCCAAATATTGAGCGGAAGGGCACCAACAATTGGCCATTTTGAAGGGGAACATCTAGTACACTTATCCTCGACTAAAGTTGGTCCTCGCCGCCAAAGGCTCGACGACGACGCCGGCTTGGGCTCCACGATGACCTCCTTCCTGCTGTTGTGTTGGTCTTGGTCTTGTTGCACCAAATGGTTGCCTTTGCTTGATACTCGCCGCGATTGCCTCCTTTGCACCAAAGAGGAAATGAGGACACTGTGGTCGGGCGCCCGCCTAGCGCCTCTTGGTCGTCATGGCTTGCGCCATGGGCACCTCGTGAGCTACCCCGCCTTGATCTCTGCCTCCTCGCGAGCCAGCCTGACGAGGCCGTGCCTGAGGAAGCTTCCTGTGGTCTGCCCCGCGAGGCTTGGCCCCTCGCGAGGGTCTTGAGCTTGTGCTGATGAAGATGGGTCATAGTGGGCCACCCCTTGAGCCATGCCGCAGTCCGCAGGCAGGCAAGTCTGGGTACCCCCATTCCCAGAACCCCGACAGTAGCCCCGGGCCCAAGGCGCGCCTGGACTTGGCTTAGCAGAGAAGCGAAGGGGCAAGTGCGAAGCGCCGCGGGACCTAACAGCCTGTGGCCTTGGGCGCCACATGGTGGTTGATTGGACGTGGGCGTCTCCACTTCCCCACGACGCCTCGGCAACGGCACAAATTTACAAGTCCCTGCATGCAAAGCAGGTCATGATTACCTGTGATCGTGGAGGTCGACAGTTGGCCTTCCCCGGCTATAAGTATGGAAGGGCGCGTGCCCTTCCAGTCCATCTCTTCTTGCTTCTCCTTCTTCTCAATGGCTCCGCCAAAGAGGTTCTCGGCCACGGAGAAAGGAAAGGCCCACCAGGTGGAGCCTGACTCTCCCCCGGCCAAGCGCGGTCGAGGCCGTCCTCGCAAGCACCCTGTGGTTCGCGTAGCGGCTTCGCATGACGGAGGCGATCTCTCGCGGTGACGGGCGCCGTGCCGTTGATGGGGGCGCCACGTCGCGTGACCCCCAGGCCGCGCTTCCACTCGGTAGAGGTGCTGCCGGAGTTTGTCGTGTGGTCGGCGGAGCCGACCAACACCTGGCTCCAGCTTCCCCGCTTCCTTTTAGGTGAACTTCCGGCCGGCGCCCCGGGCGGCCTCTGGCTCCAGGCAGACGGTTGCTGCAGCCGGGCCTCCTGGGCTTTGCGGGAGGTCTCGCGGCCGGGAGCGTGGCGACCCGCGGCCGTGGCAAACGCGTTTGTTCGCTGGCGTGGTCTGAGCCGGCGGTGCTCCCTGCACTTCAAGTTCGACGGTGATGGCACCCTCTACGTGAGGGTGTTCGGGGAATACGGTCACCGTGCTGGGTGCTGCCCCGAGGACGACGACCGCGGCCGTGGGCCTAGCCCCGGAGATGATCGGGATGAAGATGACAGCCTTGTAGCGTGGTCGTGGCCTTCGGGTTCGTCGAGCTTGGCGACTCTTCTTGAACAAGCGGCTCCTCGGTGGCTATGCCATGCCCAGCGCCCGCGCCGCCTCGCCCGCCTGGAGGGAGGTAGCGGGTCTGCCCGCCGTCCCGCCTCAGTGAAGCGCGAGAGGGAGTCCGCCTGAACTCCGGAGGCAGTTCGAGCCTTCGCCGCGAGTTGGTGTCAAGCGAGCCGCGCTTGTTTTGTTCTTTTCCTTTTCCTGCGCAAAGAGACAGTAGTGTAGGGTCCCGCGGGGGCGTGCTTGGACTGCTGCTGTTAATTATTGTACTGTTTCCTCTATTTCTGTATTAGGCTTCTGTGCCACACGCCTGCGCGTAGAAATTACTTAGCTTGGGGCGACTGTCATGGGTTCGCCTCCCGAGGCCGAGGCCTCATCGAATGCTTCATGCCGTGCAAAGATTAGCTGGAGAGGTAGCTTCCGGCCTCGGGCCAGTGGAGGCGACCGACCCGGGTCCTGTGTTCTGCTGCCAGCCCGTGGGGCACGGACTGGAGGGGCGCTCTCGTAGTGGACCCGGTTAGGGAAACCTCAAACAATAGGGGCAGAAAACATCGCGAGGGTGCTCGCGTTGCTCCCTCGCGAGACTCGCACGAGAGAAATCGAGGCAGGAGAGCGAAGAAGGCAAAGAGTCACAAGCCAAAGATGGCAACAACTTCAATTAAACTTCAAATGGGGATGAACAAGCCAACTGCAGAAAGCAAATGAAAAAGCCGCGTCCGGCACCTAATCGAGTCTTCGATGTCTTCTCACCAGCGCGGAGCTAAGTGCTACCACTGGGCGTGGGAGGGAGCCCAGTGGCCCGAGGCTGGCGCCTCGAGACTCGGGCGTGTACAGCCCCAACTCATTATTACGTGAGAGTGTCACGGGCAGCGAGCTTCACAGACATTGGCCTTCTTCACAGGCTCCGGGCTTTTCTTGGGGGAAGCGAGCTTCACAGGCATTGGCCTTCTTCACAGGCTCCAGGCCTTTCTTGGGGGAAGTGAGCTTCACAGGCATTGGCCTTCTTCACAGGCTCCGTGCCTTTCTTGGGGGAAGCGAACTTCACAGGCATTGGCCTTCTTCACAGGCTCCGGGCCTTTCTCAGAAAGATAAGCTTCACAGGCGTTTGCCTTCTTCACATGCTCTGGACCTTTTCCAAAACGCAACGACTTCACAGGCATTCGCCTTCTTCATAGGCACCGGGCCTTTCTCAGAAAGATAAGCTTCACATGCGTTTGCCTTCTTCACACGCACCGGGCCTTTTTAGGGGTAAAACCTCCGGAGGTGCTGGATGTTCCACGTGTTTTGGGAGGGCACCCCCTCCTGAGTCTCCAAGCGCGCGGAGCCGGGCCTGGAAACATGAACAACCTTGAACGGGCCCTCCCACATGGGAGAGAGCTTATGCAGTCCCTCCCTGGAGAGAACCCGTCTGAGCACGAGGTCCCCTACCTCAAGAGTTCTGGGGCGAATGTTGTGGCAGTGGTATTGCCGCAATGCTTGTTGGAACCTCGCCGCTTGTAGCACGGCTTCTCGACAATGCTCCTCCCCCAGCACGAGGTCTGTCCCCCGCATGGCGTCCTGCTGCGCCTCGTCGAACGCCAGGACCCATGCGGAACGACGTCTGACCTCGTGAGGGAGGACCGCTTCAGCTCCATAGACCAGGAAGAACGGGGTCTCGCCAGTCGGCTTGGTCGCGGTCGTGCGGATGGACCACAACACGGACTGGAGCTCGTCGTACCAGCCTCTGCCGCAGGCCTCCAGCTTCTTCTTGAATGTCCTGGTTTTGAGGCCCCTCAGGACCTCTGCATTGGCCCGCTCGGCCTGACCGTTGCTCCGTGGGTGCGCTACCGAAGCGTAGCATACCTGCGTCCCAAGGTTAGCACAGTATGTTTTGAAGAGGTTACTGGTGAACTGCGAACCATTGTCGGTGATGATGCGGTTCGGCACCCAACCGCTCACGATGCCCTTGATGAACTTGACCGCAGAACCTGCGGGGATGGTGCACGGCTTCCACTTCAGCCCACTTGGTGAACTTGTCCACGGCGGCGTAGAGGTAGCGATAGCCTCCTGGCGCCCGAGAAACGGGCCTGTGATATCCAGCCCCCGCATCGCGAATGGCCACGAGAGGGGTATAGTTTGCAGACCTCCCGCCGGTTGATGGATCTGCTTGGCATGGAACTGGCAGGCCTCGCAAGCCTTCACCAGTTCCACGACATCATTGAGTGCAGTGGGCCAATAGAACCCACTGTGGAACGCCTTGAGAACGAGGGTCCGTGATGACGAATGATGCCCACAGTCTCCATCGTGTATGTCTGCCAGCAGCTCCTTCCCTTGCTCCCTAGAAATGCAACGTAGGGACACATCATTTGGTCGCTTCCGGTAGATCTCTCCATCCCTGATGCAGTACGCCATGGCTTGCTGCGCCACACGCTCCGCTTCCTCCTCCTTTTCAGGCAAGGTCCCTTGCGTCAGGTAGCTCCGGAGCTCTGTGATCCAACACCCCTCCTAAGGCTCCAGCGTCAGGAGCAGACGCGCTCCTGAGGCCGAGCCACAGACCGGGGCTCCCGAGGCAGGTGGCTGGGGGAGCTCTTCCCGAGGCTGCACCGTGCTTGACAGTGATGGCGTGGCCGAGGGCTTGAAGAGCCGCTCCTCGAAGACGCCAGGTTCCTGAGGTAGCCGCCTGGATGCCCGTTTGGCGATGTCGTCAGCCTCTTGATTGGTGCCCCGAGGCACATGCTGTAACTCCAGTCTCCAGAACTGCTTCTCCATCCTGCGGACCTCCGCGAGGTAGGCTTCCATGTGCTCATCCTCGGCTCGTATACTTTGTTGGAGAAGTTGACGAGGAGTTGTGGATCACCCTTGATGGTAAGGCGCTTCACTCCTGTGGCAATCAAGGCCTTGTGCCTGCTATCAGGCCTTCATATTCTGCTATGTTGTTGGAGACCTTTTCTCCATGCTGGAAACAGAGCTGCACGGCGTAGTAGAGCTTGTCTTGAGTAGGAGATATAAGCACTACGCCAGCCCCCGCGCTGTGTCTGGAGAACGCCCCGTCAAAGTACATGATCCAACCGTCCGGTGCCTCGCTTCCTGGGAAGAGGGATCGATCCTCATCAGCCTTGAGGCCCGGCGCCTCCGTCCATTCCGCCATGAAGTCCGCTAGCGCGGCCCCCTTGATGACTCTGGTGGTGCTGAATTCTAGCTGAAACGCTTGCAACTCGATGTTCCACTCAGCGACTCTTCCAGCCGAGTTGGGGCTCTTGAGCACTCTTTCCAAGGGGTACGCTGAGACAACCTTGATGGGATGGCCCTGAAAATAGTGCCGCAGCTTGCGCGAGGCAACCAATAGAGCGAGGAGGATTTTTTGGGGCATGGGATACCGCGCCCTCGCGTCCTGCAACACTGTGGCCGACGGGCACATGTGGTGTTCACGAGGTTGGGAGTGTTGGTGTTCTTTGGCGTCCTTGAAGGCCGTGGCGCCTCCCGAGACAGTGGAGTTCCCACGCTGGTCATTTGGGGGAGGGACTCTTCTGTTCCGAGTGCGCTTCCCTGCGGCGGCTGACCCTTCTCGGCTGTGGTAGTGGTCTCTGTGGGGCCCCCTTGATCCTGCTTCGCCTTGACCCGGGCAGCTGCCGTGGCTTTGGTCCAACGCTCCTCCATAACCGCCACCAGGGCTGCGCTGGTAGAGTAAGGAGTGGCTGCAAGGTAGAGCACCAGGGGCTCTTGAGGGCGCGGAGCCACCATTACCGGAGTGCTGGTTAGGTACCTTTTGAGATCTTCGAACGCCTTGTCGGCCTCTTCAGTCCATTCAAAGGGGCCCTTTTTCTTCATTAGCTTGAAGAAGGGTAGCGCTCGTTCCCCCAACTTGGAGATGAAGCGTCCTAGTGCGGTCACGCGCCTAGTGAGCTTCTGCATTTCTTTGAGGGTCTTCGGCGGGCTCATGTCCTCGACTGCCTTGACCTTTTTTGGGTTAGCCTTGATGCCCAGGTGGGACACGAGGAACCCCAAGAGCTTGCCCGAGGGGACCCCAAACACACACTTCTCCGGGTTGAGCCGCAGGTTCACTGCGTTGAGGCTCGCGAAGGTTTCCTCCAGGTCTTGTATCGTGGTTACGGCCTCCCGAGACTTCACCACAATGTCATCGACGTAAGCCTCAACATTCCTCCCGAGCTGCGGACCCAAGGTGATGTGCATCGGCCCGAAAGGTCGCTCTTGCGTTCGCAGCCCGAACGGCATGCATGTCTAGCGGTACACTCCACACGGGTCAGAAAGCCGTTTTTTCCACGCCTTCTACCACCATCTTGATCTGGTGATAGCGGAGAAGGCATCCAGGAAACATAACAGGTCGCACTTCGGCGGTGGAATCGATGATCTGATCGTCTGAGGAGGCGGGAATGGATCCCGCGAGCAGGCTTTGTTGAGGTTGGTGAAGTCGACACATGCGTTCCTTCCCCTTTCTTTGGCACGACAACCGGGTTAGCTAACCAATCTGGGTATCGGACCTCGAGAATGACCCCTGCCGCCTCTAGCTTGCGGGTCTCTTGGACGAAGAAAGCCTGCTTCTCAGTGGACTGCCGCCTCGCTTTCTGCTTCACGGGGCGCACGTTGGGGGCACACGTTGAGGTGGTGCTCGATTACGCCTCTTGGGACCCTGCCACTGATCAGGTTCCCATGCGAATACCTTCATGTTCGCGCGTAGGAACTTGACCAAGGCCTCCTCCTGCTCGGGCTCGAGGTTGGCGCCTATGGTGAAGGTGGCGTTAGTGGATCCGTCCTCATCGACCAGTATCTGCTTGGTTTCTGCCTTATCTTGGGTGAACAGCTGCTTCTTCTTGGCCGGAGCAGCCCCCTTGGGCTCAGGGGCATCTGAGTTGGCGGGTTGTGCTGCCGCCGCAGTCTTGAAGACGAGCTTGATCACTTGCAATGCATCCCCGGTGTCTCCGGACACGGTGAGGACGCCGTTGCTCCCAGGCATCTTCATGAGGTTGTACGCTGGGTGAGTCGAGGCCATGAATCGGGCTAGTGCTGGATAGCCAAGGATGGCGTTGTATGGGAGGCCGATTGGGGCGATGTCGAAGTCGATTAGCTCCATGCGGAAGTTGTCGTAGGTGCCGAAGGTCACCGGAAGACGGATCTGCCCCAGGGAGCTGGCTGAACCGCCTCCGACGCCCGAGAAGGGCCTGCTGGGCTGAAGCCGCTCCGGCGGTATGTGGAGGAGGATGAAGGCTTCAACCGAGAGCACGCTGAGGCCCGCGCCGCCGTCGATGAGAGTCCTGGTGACGGCCACCTGGCAGATGGTGGGGGTGCACAGCATTGGGAGCGCGCCCGAGCAGGCTGAGTAGGAGGGGTGATCCTCCGAGCTGAAGGACAGATCGGCCTTGGGCGCCGACCGACCCGGAGGAGCCCCATGCTACATGGAGGCAGCGCCGATCTGGCGGACGAATGGCTTGATGTGGCGGCCTGAAGGTGGCGCCTGCGAGCCACCCAGGAGAGCTGTAACGACCGGGGGCGCCGGCGTAGCGTGCTGGGCGAGGAAGAGGTAGCGCAGCTCCTCCCAAGAGGCCACGGAAGCCGCCGGCAAGTGGAGCAGCCACATGCGTGGGGAGTCGGTGAGGGCCATGGGAAGCCAGTTAGCCATGACCCTGTCGTCGTCCCCTGCTTCGAGGGGGGCCTCCTCGTACGCCAACAGGAAGGCCAGCGGATCAGTCATGCCGTTGTAGCGCGGTGGCGTTTCCGGCTTGAACTTGTTCGGCCACTGCACCTGTCGCAGGGCTGGGGACAAGGCTCGGAGCCCCCTGGCCCCTGCGCCGGCGCTGGCGATCGGAGTGGGCGGCGCGCTGCTCATCATAGGGCGAATCGCGATGTTGGCGGAGAGTGGGTTGGCGAAAGGGAAAGCTCCGGCGCACCCCTACCTGGCGCGCCAAATGTCGGATTTCGGGTTCCGGCAGATCCTCTAGGTTCGAACTCTGGGTGCACGCGGAGATCTCACCTCCTACCTACCTACACCTCTTCGCCTCGCAAGGATCTAAACTACTCAAAGGGCAACACAAGGGACACAAGGTTTATACTGGTTCGGGCCACCATTGTGGTGTAATACCCTACTCCAGTGTGTGGTGTGGCGGATTGCCTCAGGGGCTGATGATGAACAGTACAAGGAAGAACAGCCTCGCGAGGGTCTGTTCTTGGCCGGTGCGACGAACTGCTAGGCGGAGTTCGGTCGCTCTCTCTCTCTCTCTCTAGATTGCTTTAGCTCTGTTCAAGATTCTGGATCCCTCTACCTTGTGGGTGGCTAGTCCTATTTATAGGCAAAGGCCCTGGCCATTTTGAAGGGGAACATCTAGTACACTTATCCTGACTAAAGTTGGTCCTTGCCTGCCAAAGGCTCCGACGACGACGCCGACTTGGGCTCCACGATGACCTCCTTCCTGCCGTTGTGTTGGTCTTGGTCTTGTTGCACCGAAATGGTTGCCTTTGCTTGATACTCTCGTCTGCGCTTGCCTCCTTTGCACCAAAGAGTAAATGAGGACACCGCGCGGGCTGGCGCACGCCTGGCGCCCTTGGTCGTCATGGCTTGCGTCATGGGCACCTCGTGAGGTACCCCGCCTTGATCTCTCCGCCTCCTCGCGAGCCTGCCTGCCGAGGCCGTGCCTGAGGAAGCTTCCTGTCGTCCGCCCCGCGAGGCTTGGCCCCTCGCGAGGGTCTTGAGCTTGTGCTGATGAAGATGGGCCGTCTTGGGCCACCCTTGAGCCACGCCCGCAGTCAGCAGTGAGCAAGTCTGGGTACCCCCGTTCCCAGAACGCCGACAGTATCTATAATTTTTGATTGCTCCATGCTATATTATCTACTGTTTTGGACAATATTGGGATTTATTATCCACTTTTATATTATTTTTGGGACTAACCTATTAACCGGAGGCCCAGTCCAGAATTGCTATTTTTTGCCTATTTCAGAATTCCGCAGAAAAAAATATCAAACGGAGTCCAAACGGAATGAAACCTTCGGGAACGTTATTTTTGGAACGAACAAGATCCAGGAGACCACGAGGTTGGGGGGCGCGCCCTCCATCCTCATGGGCCCCACGTTGCTCCACCGACGTACTTCTTCCTCCTATATATACCTACGTACCCCCAAACGATCAAATACGGAGACAAAAACCTAATTCCACTGCCGCAACCTTCTGTACCCACGAGATCCCATCTTGGGGCCTGTTCCGGAGCTCCGCCAGAGGGGGCATCCATCACGAAGGGCTTCTACATCAACACCATAGCCTCTCCGATGAAGTGTGAGTAGTTTATCTCAGACCTTCGGGTCCATAGTTAGTAGCTAGATGGCTTCTTCTCTCTTTTTGGATCTCAATACAATGTTCTCCCCCTCTCTCGTGGAGATCTATTCGATGTAATCTTCTTTTTGCGGTGTGTTTGTTGAGACCGATAAATTCTGGGTTTATGATCAAGATTATCTATGAACAATATTTGAATCTTCTCTGAATTCTTTTATGCATGATTGGTTATCTTTGCAAGTCTCTTCGAATTATCAGTTTGGTTTGGCCTACTAGATTGGTCTTTCTTGCAATGGGAGAAGTGCTTAGCTTTCGGTTTAATCTTGTGGTGTCCTTTCCCAGTGACAGTAGGGGCAGCAAGGCACGTATTGTATTGTTGCCATCAAGGATAACAATATGGGGTTTTTTCATATTGCATCAATTTATCCCTCTACATCATGTCATCTTGCTTAAGGAGTTACTCTATTTTCATGAACTTAATACTCTAGATGCATGCTGGATAGCGGTCGATGAGTGGAGTAATAGTAGTAGATGCACGTAGGAGTCGGTCTACTTGTCTTGGACGTGATGCCTATATACATGATCATACCTAGATATTCTCATGACTATGCTCAATTCTTTCAATTGCTCAACAGTAATTCGTTCACCCACCATAAAATACTTATGCTCTTGAGAGAAGCCACTAGTGAAACCTATGGCCCCCGGGTCTATCTTCATCATATTAATCTTCCAACACTTTATTATTGCCTTTGGTTTTTTACTTTGCTTTTATTTTACTTTGCATCTTTATCACAAAAATACCAAAATTATTATCCTATCATATCTATCAAATCTCACTCTCGTAAGTGACTATGAAGGGATTGACAACCCCTTATCGCATTGGTTGCGATGATTTATTTGTATTGTGCAGGTGCGAGGGACTCACGCGTAGCCTCCTACTGGAATGATACCTTGGTTCTCAAAAGCTGAGGGATATACTTACGCTACTTTGCTGCATCACCCTTTCCTCTTCAAGGGAAAACCAATGCAGTGCTCAAGAGGTAGCAAGAAGGATTTCTAAGCGCTGTCGGGAGGTCTACGCAAAAGTCAACATACCAAGTACCCATCACAATCCCTTATCTCCCGCATTACATTATTTGCCATTTGCCTATCGTTTTCCTCTCCCCGACTTCACCCTCGCCATTTTATTCGCCCTCTCTTTTTCTTTCACCTCCTTTTCGCTTGCTTTTTGTTTGCTCGTGTGTTGGATTGCTTGCTTGTCACGATGGCTCAAGATAATACCAAATTACGTGACTTTACCAATACCAACAATAATGATTTCCATAGCACTCCAATTGCTCCTCTTACCAATACTGAATGTTTTGAAATCAATGCTGCTTTGTTGAATCTTGTCATGAAAGATCAATTCGCCGGCCTTCCTAGTGAAGATGCCCTACTCATCTAAATAGCCTCGTTGATTTATGCGATATGCAAAAGAAGAAAGATGTTGATAATGATATTGTTAAATTGCAGCTATTTCCTTTTTCGCTTAGAGATCGTGCTAAAGCTTGGTTTTCGTCTTTGCCTAAAAATAGTATTGATTCTTGGAACAAGTGCAAAGATGCCTTTATCTCTAAGTATTTTCCTCCTGCTAAGATCATCTCTCTTAGAAACGATATTATGAATTTTAAGCAACTTGATCATGAACATGTTGCACAAGCTTGGGAGAGGATGAAATTAATGATACATAATTGCCCTACTCATGGTTTGAACTTGTGGATGATTATACAAAAAATTTATGCCGGATTGAATTTTGCTTCTAGAAATCTTTTAGATTCGGCCGCGGGAGGCACTTTTATGGAAATCACTTTAGGAGAAGCTACTAAACTCCTAGATAATATTATGGTTAATTATTTTCAATGGCACACTGAAAGATCTACTAATAAAAAAGTGCATGCGATAGAAGAAATTAATGTTTTGAGTGGAAAGATGGATGAACTTATGAAATTATTTGCTAGTAGGAGTGTTTCTTCTGATCCTAACTATATGCCTTTGTCTACTTTGATTGAGAATAGTAATGAATCTATGGATGTGAATTTTGTTGGTAGGAATAATTTTGGTAACAACGCGTTGTCACAGCCCCAGAATTGGTTGTAATTAGTGGCATCTGCATCCATGCATCATGTTTGATTTCAAAGAAATTTTGAGATGGGGATTGCCTAAACCCTAGCATTACAGGAATTCAAATAGGTTCGACTAAAAATATTTTTGATGAATCCAAATGGCTTTAGAAAATGTTCATCATTTACGGAAAAATGCTATAAACCATAACCAGAGGTGCTGCACATTTTTCATGACATATTTGGTCACTGGATTAGTTCATAAAGTATTTGCATTTGGGCATTTAATGCTAATAAATAGTTTAAATGCTCAAATAATCATAAACTAAAATGGTTGCTGTTTGTTATATTCCAAACAGTGGCAGTGAGCAGTTTTATGATTTTTGGATCTGTTTTAGTATTTTTAATAAGCCCTAAAAAATTACAGAATAATAGAAAACTGAAATAATTAGAAAAAGGAGAGAGAGAGAAGAACTCACCTGGCCTTCCAGCCCAGCAGCCTTCCCTCCCTGTCGTCTTCCTCGCGCCAGTGGGCAGCGCGCGTGGCCTACGCACGCCGGCACGCGCCCGACCACCTCCTGCTTGCCGCCTCGCCACGGCCCGGCTAGAGACGCCACGTGCCCCCTGAATCCCCTCGGCCTCCCCCTCGCTCACTCATCCCCTCCCCGTCTCTCTCTCTCCTGCGAACGCCCGAGCGCAGTCGTCACCACCGCCGTCGTTTAGCATGGCCACTGAGCTCCCCAGGAGCCATTCTCGTGCCCCCATGCTCTGCCCCAACCCCAAGCACCTCTCCGCCAACCAACGCAAGGCCGGACGACCCGAGGACGACGCCACGACCTTTCTTCCCCGTCCATGGCCGCCGGATGTTGCCGTCTGATTCGCCGTCTCCGCCGCCTCCCGAGCCCATCGAGCTGCTCGACGACCTCCTGTGAGCTCTCGCCTGCTTCCCCTCTCCCCACGGTCGTTCGCTTCTAACCGCCAACCGCCGCAACCGTGAGCTCACCGCCGCCGCGATCGTCACTGCCGCAGCTAGCAACCTCGCCTGACCCAACCGAGCACGTAGTTGTGCTTAGCGTGCTCACAGGAGGCCATAGCACCGCTTTCCTCGCTCTTCCGTACACCGTAGCGTCGACCCCTTCCACGTCCGAACTCTGGCCACCGCGGGTGCGCTCGCCGTCGTCGATTCCGGCGACCACGCGGCCTCCCGTGCGGCTAGCTAGATGCGGGCATGCTCGGGCTACCTTCTGGTGGCCTTCGCGCGTCCATACGCCGCCTATAGCTCAGCCCCGGCAAGCTTCCGCCGTAGATTTGGTCACCGCCGGTGGGACTCCGGCGAGCCGACGTGGCACACTTAGTTAACACTAATGACGCCATTAGTTGATCACTGTGCCACTGACGGATGGGCCCCACGCGCTAGATTAACCCTGAATTATTCCCTCGCTTAAATTAGACTAACCCACCGGCCCACATGTCGAGTTGACTTTCTTTGGCGTGGCGATTGACTAGGCCCACGTCATCCACCCAAACCGATCAGGTCACCGACGTGTGGATCCCACGTCGAGTTTGACCTAGACCCGCTGTTGTTAACCTGCCGAGGTCAGCATGACCTAATCTTGTCGACGTAATAACTCTTTTTCTGGATTTATTTTAATTCAGGAAATTCCAGAAAATATTCTAAACTTCTAAAATTCATAGTAATTCAACCGTAGCTCAGATTGAAATAATTTATATATGAAAAATTATCAGAAAAATCCAATCTCTCCATATGTACCATTTTCATGCATGTTTGATCAAGTTAACCTCACTGAATAGGATGAATCATGATTAGGGTAATTTATGAACTAGCATTTGGAGTTGGAGTTTAACCTTGTTTGAATTCCACTTCAATTAACTTGGCTTACTGCTGCATTAGGTCAATTCAGATCCTTAACATGACATGTCATTCATTTGTTTGTGCATTGCATTGATTGTGTTTTTTCTTGTTTGTCGGTGGTTGTTCCTTCTCGATAGACGTGATACCGACGATGAGATCGATGACACTGATGAAGAGCTATATTATCTTCGGAAGTGCCAGGCAAGCAAAACCCCCTTGTTCATTCTGACATAATCCCACTCTCTCGCTCCTGCTCTCTTTTACTGCATTAGGACAACAACGATTCATCTGTTACTTGCTGCGGTAGCTGAACCCCTTTATCCTCTGTATGACCTGTCATTCCACAGTAAATAGATGAAACCCACTAGCATGAGTAGGAGTTGTTTGAGCCTTGTTGTGCCTACTCATTCATGCTCGTTTGTCATGCCTGCTACTGCTTAGAGTTGAGTCAGGTCTGATTCATCGGGGACGAATCGGAAGTGTGTGAACATGTCCTACTGTGTGTGATCTAAGTGTGTGAACACGATTTGGTAAAGGTAGCGGTGAGAGGCCATGTAGGAGTACATGGTGGGTTGTCTCATTGCAGCCGTCCTCGAACCGAAGTTCTGTGTTTGTGATCCATGAAATGATTACTACCACGCATTGGGCCCGAAACCAATGGACCCTCTCGGCTTCATAACCACCCTTGTTCTCTGTCCAGGAGTTGCAACTAGTTTCTGGTGTTTGTAGAATATGTGTTGGAGGCCGTGCGTAGCGCTGACCCTAGGGGTGGGCTATGATGCGGTAGATACACCGTGGCCCGGTGTACCCAATGCCCGTTTGGTATCTCGGGAACCCTGCACACATCGTTCGGGGCCGTTAGTGGAAACCTCGGGCGGACTCCCTGCGGATGGAACCCGAATAGGCGATAAACCTGGACTAGGGACTTGAGTGTTTAGGTAGGCCATGGCCGACACCCTCGCTGGGCTTCCGCTTGAAGGTTGCCGAGTACATGTCGTGTAAACGACGATAAGTGGTAAGAGTGTGTGTGAAGAAGTACACCCCTGCAGGGTTAATATGATCTATTCGAATAGCCGTGTCCGCGGAGAAGGACTTCTAGGTTGCCTATAATAGTTCATAGACAAGTGAAAGTGGATACCCTAAAATGCGCAAGATAAGCGTGAGTGCTATGGATGGCGTTCTCGTAGGGAGACGGGAGCGGATCCATAGTGGTGTATTGATATGGTGAATATGTGGACTCGTGTGAGCCACCTCAAAAGAGTTACTTGCAGAAGTAGTTCACGATAGCCACAGCGTCAAAGATGGCTTGCCGCAGTCAAACCCCACTACCCCCTTTTGATAATGATGCATATGTAGTTAGTTCTGATGTAAGTCTTGCTGAGTACGTTTGTACTCACGTTTGCTTATTTTATGTTTTGCAGAGAGAGACGTCAGTCTCGCTAGTAGTTCCGCTTGGACTTCGACGTTTAGCTTGTTACCTCAGCTACGATCTTGTGCCCTCGGCAGGATCTGGTAGATAGTCAGGCTTCTCAGCCTTTTTCATTTGTATATGTCTGTACTCAAACATGTTAAGCTTCCGCTTGTGCTTGTTGCTTGTATGCTCTGAATGTTGGGTCATGAGACCCATGTTTGTAATATCTCGCTCCTCGGAGCCTAATGAATAAATATTTGAGTCGTAGAGTTATGTTGTGATGCCATGTTGTATTTACACATATTGAGCATATTGTGTGTATGTTTGAAATGCTTGGTATGTGTGGGATCCGACAATCTAGTTGTTTATCCTTGGCAGCCTCTCATATGGGGAAATGTAGTCTAGTGCTTCTGAGCGATAGTAGTCCGCTACAGTTCACCGGAGTCCTGCTAGCCCAAAGACTACCGCTTGGGCACTTGACTGGCCGGCATGTGTTTCACTTCGTTCCTATGTACATCGCCTTCGGGAAATGTCACGGTGATATTCGAGTCTGCCTTAGCTCTGCTACAGCCGGGATACCGGAGTCTGTTAGCCAGTGCTACAGCCCGAATTCATACGTTGATTACCGACATGCTCGATATGATTCATGTATGCCTGTCCCCATGGGTTAGTGCCGCTTTGGGTTCACGACTAGCCATGTCGGCCCAGGTTCTCTGTCATGTGGATGCTAGCGACACTATCATATACGTGAGCCAAAAGGCACAAACGGTCTGGGCCATGGTAAGGCGACACCGTGGGAATACCGTGCGTGAGGCCGCAAAGTGATATGAGGTGTTCTTGGCTAGGTCGATGTGACTTGGAATCGGGTCCCGACAGCGTTGGTATCGAGCCTGACTGCTGTGGGATTACCAAGCCAAACTGGTGAAGTTGTGTCTAGAAATGCTTTAGTTATGTAAGGAATTGATTGGGGAAGGGAATGTAAGGCTCTTTTTACTCCTTATACCTCATGGCCTTCGATCCGAGTCATCCTCTTCTCTTCTACGGGGTTTAAGAACTAGGCTTCTCATCTATCTATCAGGATGACGTGTTACTAATCCATAGACTTTTAAGATTGTTGGTTCTAAGCCCAGTTCAGTTCCTACTATTTCTGTATGTTAACTTTTGATCTCGGAATCTTGTTATGATGTTGTAGAGTGGTTATGCCACCATTTTTGCAGGATGTCTCAAATCATTTTGAGCATTTACAGCCGTTATGCTGTCCGAGTCATCCCAGGTCTCTAAATAGTCTGATGCATTTGCAAATCCTTTCTTTCCGTTCCCGATGTCCTTTTGGTCAGAATAAGCACACTAACCAGTCAGTCGAGGTACTCCATTGCCTCGACATATATGTTGGAGTTATTATTATGACCCTAGGTGTTTAGGAAGTCACCTAGTAATCTAGCCATGTTTTGTGTTCCCGGTGTGATGATTCTGGCCATCATTGTCGAAAGCATCCCGCGATGTTATTAGTTAGTAGGCATTCTATTCCTGGGTTCTTGAACCCGAGATTCACTCTACTCATTCATGTTGATAGTGTTTGCTAGTTCCTTTAGGATATTAGTAACCTCTGCATTAGTCCTCGAGGTCCGTGGTATTTCTTTCTTTCGAATACCATGAACCAATAAGGAGGAAGTCTTTGAATTAAAAGATCACAACCAGGGTGCTCTTGAGGGGTACTCCATTCTATATTGTGACTCTGCCAGTTCTACCTTCTCTGCATGGATTATCCGGAAGAAATGTTGAGCTTTGCTCGACATACTAATCTGTGCATCCACAACTCAGAAAATTATATGTTCCTTTGAGTTGCTCTCTTTAGTCGTATCCCGCCATCCTCTATCAGTTGATAACCAAGAGTATGTGTGCATTTGTGTTCATTGATGCCCTGTTATTCTTGTGGTCCGTCAAGCCATTCTATTTCGGAATGACTAGGAGAAAGAAACTCCAGTACCTCATCCATTTCTAGGATTGGGTCAAAACAGTTGTATTCCGCAGATCAAAGTGCCCATCCAACTTTTGATTCTGTTCTATCCTGAAGTATTACCCACTTTATGTCAGGAGCGTCATGAGAATTGCACCTTCTCTTATGAATTCTTGACGCAGTGATACTTCTCGCCATCATTGTTCATTCATCGGTCCCGATTTGTTGTAACCGGAATGCCGACAAGTGAATTGTGATGTGTGAAATCAATACCCCGAGGAACTCGTTGCTTGGTAGTTAATGGGAAATATCCTCAATCTTAGCGTGTTGGTTATTAAATCATCATCCTAAGATTGATCGTGCATTTCTAGTCCTTATTTACGGTGCACACTTGATTGATGAGTTAGGATCTTGTCAAGTCCTCACTCATTTGATCATGTCGTCTTGCCCTCAAAAGCAAGATTGTTCCCAAGCTTAGTAACATACCGGTGGTTCGTGACTTTCCAAATATCTTCTTGGAAGTGTTACCGGGTTGTTTCCTGACTGTTATGTTGAGCTCGTGATCAAGTTGGTTTCTTGTGAACCACCCTTTCTCCAAGAATCTGTGTTGGATATCCCTGAGCTAGTTGGTTAAGCTAGACAACAACTTGGAGAGTTGGAAGATAAAAGCTTGCCTAACTTAGTTCGTTCCAAAGGGATATTCTTGTGTAATGTGTGTTGAAGAAAGATGATATCTTCATTGATTGGTCCCTGTGATCAGTTGCTGGACCTATTGTCTTATAAATCCTTTGATTTGAGTGTGGGCTATCGTCAAATCAAATCAGTACCAACGATGTTCGTAGTGTTGTCTTACTCGTGGTTGATCCTCGAGCATACACCATTATATCTTTTGGGTCCGACCAATGCTATTACCGTGTTCACATGATGGTGGAAGTCCGGTGATATGGAAATTCCGATGAGTTGCCGTTGAGCCCATCAAAGATTTTGTCTCCCCATGATTCATGTTGAACATCAACCTAGTGCTGAAAACTTTGTAAGCAATGCCTTCGTGTTCCGTTCATGAAGCCTATGCTTGGATGGAAGAAGTGACTTCCTCGAATTCATGTGCTTTAGGTGTAAGTTGCCGCCATGAATTTGAGAAAGGTTTGTTTTGCTTCCTCTGGAATCATCCCAAGTCAGTCATGCCTGTGCAAAGTATTCTATGGTCTGATAGACTGATCATCTTCATTCCATATGCAATCCCTAGCATCCCAAGCCACTGATTGATTTGTTCAAGGAGAAGAAGTTCCTTCCTAAGAGCTAATCCGGACTTATGTAAGGACTTCATTATCCGCAATGATGGTTCTTAATCAGAACTCGGTAGTGTTTTATCATAAGACTACTACGTGGCCATGCTTGTCTGGGACAGCGTGTTCACATGTTTGTAGCAGAACCCGCTCATGTTTTGGAGCTCACTACCGTAGTCCATCTCCCGAGAATCTCACAACATCAGCTCGTCGATTTGTGTTGCGACCTTTCTTTTCGGACATGCTGAGTCCGAAGTATCCTATCACCAATCGGATCTGAATCTCAGGCAGATATGATGGTTGGAACATTCCAACAGTTGCATTTCGTCCCCAGCTTGCACCGTCCTTGTGCCATTTCACTAGGGGCTGCCTTCTTAGTAATTCTTGTTCAGGGTCATCCTCAACAGTGGTCCTACCATGGGTCCCCTCCACCTCCAATGATAAGCAAAAATCATCCATTGCATTGTCTTCAAAAAGGTAGTCCACATCATCCATTCTAGTCCGGGTGTACCGTTCCTTTGCACTCCGCCAAACGATCATTGTGAATTGCCTTAGGCTGGTATGAAGAGTTTCAATGAACTCTGAATCAAAAGTAATTCTTTTTGCCACTTAAGGGAATAGTTCCTCGCGTCACCTCCCCTGAGGTGCCCCGTTATTGAATCATGGCAATTTATTTCCTCGCCACCTTGACACCATCCACCATCTCTCTAAGCATGGAATTGTTGCCCACTAATCAAACCTCGTTGTTTGTTCTTCCATCCCTCTCGATGTGTTTTGTGCCTCAACTCGAGATGTTTCAACATCTCATTCCACGAGTTGATCTTGAGTGCTCGATCTTCGAGGAGATCGTCTCCTATAGAGTCTCTTTCTGTCGCCATCGTGTTGGATGAAGATCTCGAAAGCAAGGACGTCAAGATCAATTGGAACAATGAACCAACATCTTCGGGAAGGGAAATTGGATCGACAAGATCGTGTTAGCTAGTGTCCCCTCTGCCTTCTTACCTCACGTCTTGAATCTCGGGGCGAGATTCTTGTTTAGTGGGGGTGAGTTGTCACAGCCCCAGAATTGGTTGTAATTAGTGGCATCTGCATCCATGCATCATGTTTGATTTCAAAGAAATTTTGAGATGGGGATTACCTAAACCCTAGCATTAAAGGAATTCAAATAGGTTCAACTAAAATATTTTTCAGTGAATCCAAATGGCTTTAGAAAATGTTCATCATTTCTGGAAAAATGCTATAAACCATAACCAGAGGTGCTGCACATTTTCCATGACATATTTGGTCACTGGATTAATTCATAAAGTATTTGCATTTGGGCATTTAATGCTAATAAATAGTTTAAATGCTCAAATAATCATAAACTAAAATGGTTGCTGTTTGTGATCCATGAAACAATTACTACCACGCATTGGGCCCGAAACCAATGGACCCTCTCGGCTTCTTAACCACCCTTGTTCTCTGTCCAGGAGTTGCAACTAGTTTCTGGTGTTTGTAGGATATGTGTTGGAGGCCGTGCGTAGCGCTGACCCTAGGGGTGGGCTATGATGCGGTAGATACACCGTGGCGGTGTGCGAATGCCCGTTTGGTATCTGGGAACCTGCACACATCGCTCGGGGCCGTTAGTGGAAACCTCGGCGGACTCCTGCGGATGGAACCCGAATAGGCGATAAACCTGGACTAGGGACTTGAGTGTTTAGGTAGGCCGTGGTGACACCCTCCTTGGGCTTCCGCTTAAAGGTTGTCGAGTACATGTCGTGTATGGCAGCGATAAGTGGTGAGCGTGTGTGAAGAAGTACACCGCAGGGTTAATATGATCTATTCAAATAGTCGTGTCCGCGGAGAAGGACTTCTGGGTTGCCTATAACAGTTCATAGACAAGTGAAAGTGGATACCCTAAAATGCGCAAGATAAGCGTGAGTGCTATGGATGGCGTTCTCGTAGGGAGACGGGAGCGGATCCATAGTGGTGTATTGATATGGTGAATATGTGGACTCGTAGCGCCACCTCAAAAGAGTTACTTGCAGTCGTAGTTCAGGATAGCCACCGAGTCAAAGCTGGCTTGCTGCAGTCAAACCCCACCACCCCCTTTGTTGATAATGATGCATATGTAGTTAGTTCTGATGTAAGTCTTGCTGAGTACGTTTGTAATCATGTTTGCCTATTTTATGTTTTGCAGAGAGACGTCAGTCTCGCTAGTAGTTCCGCTTGGACTTCGATGTTTAGCTTGTTACCTCAACTACGATCTTGTGCCCTCGGCGGGATCTGGTAGATAGTCAGGCTTCTCAGCCTTTTTCATTTGTAGATGTCTATACTCAGACATGTTAAGCTTCCGCTTGTGCTTGTTGCTTGTATGCTCTGAATGTTGGGTCATGAGACCCATGTTTGTAATATCTCGCTCCTCGGAGGCTAATGAATAAATATTTGAGTCGTAGAGTTATGTTGTGATGCCATGTTGTATTTACACATATTGAGCATATTGTGTGTATGTTTGAAATGCTTGGTATGTGTGGGATCCGACAATCTAGTTGTTTATCCTTGGCAGCCTCTCATATGGGGAAATGTAGTCTAGTGCTTCTCGAGCGATAGTAGTCCGCTACAGCCGGTTCACCGGAGTCCTGCTAGCCCAGCACTACTGCTAGGGCACTTGACTGGCCGGCATGTGATTCACTTCGTTCATATGTCTGTCCCTTCGGGGAAATGTCACGCGGTGATATTCGGAGTCCAGCCTAGCCTGCTACAGCCCGGGATACCGGAGTCTGTTAGCCCAGTGCTACAGCCCGAATTCATACGTTGATTACCGACATGCTCGATATGATTCATGTATGCCTGTCCCCATGGGTTAGTGCCGCTTTGGGTTCACGACTAGCCATGTCGGCCCAGGTTCTCTGTCATGTGGATGCTAGCGACACTATCATATACGTGAGCCAAAAGGCACAAACGGTCCCGGGCCATGGTAAGGCGACACCCGTGGGAATACCGTGCGTGAGGCCGCAAAGTGATATGAGGTGTTACCGGCTAGGTCGATGTGACTTGGAATCGGGGTCCTGACACGCGTATGGAGGAAACTTTAATACTAGGCCTTATCCTAGTAATTCCTCTAATAATTATGGTAAGTCCTACAACAACTCTTATGGAAATTTTGATAAGATGCCTTCTGAATTTGATACTAGTGTTAAAGAGTTTATGAATTCGCAAAAGAATTTCAATGCTTTGCTTGGAGAGAAATTGCTTAAAGTTGATGAATTGTCTAGGAACGTTGATAGAATTTCTCTTGATGTTGGTTCTTTAAACTTAGATCTATTCCTCCTAAGCATGATATGAATGAGTCTCTCAAAGCCATGAGAACTTCCATTGATGAGTGCAAATAAAGAACCGCTAGGATGCGTGCTAAGAAAGATTGCTTTATAAAAGCGTGTTCTTCAAATTTCTATGAAAATAAAGATGAAGATCTAAAAGTTATTGATGTGTCCCCTATTAAATATTTGTTTTGCAATATGAATCTTGATAACGATGGGACTGAATACGATCCACCTTCACCTAGAAGGCGTTCCAAAAATTCGGAGTTTCTAGATCTTGATGTTAAATTTGATAAAAGTGGGATTGAAGAAATCAAAACCCTAGATGTTGCTAAACCCACTGTTTTGGATTTAAAGGAATTTAATTATGAAAATTGCTCTTTGGTTGATTGTATTTCCTTGTTGCAATCCGTGCTAAATTCTCCTCATGCTTATAGTCAAAATAAAGCGTTTACTAAACATATCATTGATACCTTGATGCAATCTTATGAAGAAAAGCTTGAGTTGGAAGTTTCTATCCCTAGAAAACTTTATGATGAGTGGGAACCAACTATTGAAATTAATATTAAGGATCATGAGTTCTACGCTTTATGTGATTTGGGTGCTAGTGTTTCCACTATTCCTAAAACTTTGTGCGATTTGCTAGATTTCCGCGATTTTGATGATTGCTTCTAAACTTGCACCTTGCGGATTCCACTATTAAGAAACCTATGGGAAGAATTAATGATGTTCTTATTATTGCAAATAGGAATTATGTGCCCGTATATTTTATCGTTCTTGATATATATTGCAATCCTTCATGTCCTATTATTCTTGGTAGACCTTTCCTTAGAACGATTGGTGCAATTATTGATATGAAGGAAGGGAATATTAGATTCCAATTTTCATTAAATAAAGGCATGGAACACTTCCCTAGGAAGAAAATAAAATTTCCATATGAATCTATCATGAGAGCCACTTATGGATTGCCTACAAAGATGGCAATACCTAGATCTATCCTTGCTTTTATGCCTAGCTAGGGGCGTTAAACGATAGCGCTTGTTGGGAGGAAACCCAATTTTATTTTTAGTTTTTTTTATTTTTGCTGCTTTTTAGGAATAAATATTTGATCTAGCCTCTGGTTAGATGTGTTTTTATGTTTTAATTAGTGTTTGTGCGAAGTTAAACCTATAGGATCTTCTTGGATGATAGTTATTTGATCTTGCAGAAATTTCCAGAAACTTTCTGTTCACTAAAACAATTGTTAAAAATCACCAGAAAGTGATAAAATACTGATTCCAATTGCTTCTGATCAATAAACAAATTTTCTAGGTCTTCCTATTTTTGCTGAATGTTTGTAGTTCCAGAAGTTTGCGTTAGTTACAGATTACTACAGACTGTTCTGTTTTTGACAGATTCTGTTTTTCGTGTGTTGTTTGCTTATTTTGATGAATCTATGGCTAGTAAAATAGTTTATAAACCATAGAGAAGTTGGAATACAGTAGGTTTAACACCAATATAAATTAATAATGATTTCATTACAGTACCTTGAAGAGGTATTTTGTTTTCTTTCGCTAACGGAGCTCACGAGATTTCTGTTGAGTTTTGTGTTGTGAAGTTTTCAAGTTTTGGGTGAAAGATTTTGATGGATTATGGAACAAGGATTGGCAAGAGCCTAAGCTTGGGGATGCCCATGGCACCCCCAAGATAATATAAGGACACCAAAAAGCCAAAGCTTGGGGATGCCCCGGAAGGCATCCCCTTTTTCGTCTACTTCCATCGATAACTTTACTTAGAGCTATATTTTTATTCACCACATGATATGTGTTTTGCTTGGAGCATCTTGTATGATTTGAGTATTTGCTTTTTAGTTTACCACAATCATCCTTTCTGTACACACCTTTTGAGAGAGCCATACATGGTTTGGAAATTATTAGAATACTCTTTGTGCTTCACTTATATATTTTGAGTTATATAGTTTTTGCTCTAGTACTTCACTTATATCTTTTAGAGCACGGTGGTGGATTTGTTTTATAGAAACTATTGATCTCTCATGCTTCACTTAGATTATTTTGAGAGTCTTAAGTAGCATGGTAATTTTCTTAAATAATCCTAATATGTTAGGTATTGAAGATTAGTAAAAACTTTCTTATGAGTGTGTTGAATACTAAGAGAAGTTTGATGCTTGATGATTGTTTTGAGATATGGAGGTAATAATATCAAAGTCGTGCTAGTTGAATAGTTGTGAATTTGAGAAATGCTTGTGTTGAAGTTTGCAAGTCCCGTAGCATGCATGTATGGTAAACGTTATGTAACAAATTTGAAACATGAGGTGTTCTTTGATTGTCCTCCTTATGAGTGACGGTCGGGGACGAGCGATGGTCTTTTCCTACCAATCTATCCCCCCTAGGAGCATGTGCATAGTGCTTGGTTTTTGATGACTTGTAGATTTTTGCAATAAGTATGTGAGTTCTTTATGACTAATGTTGTGTCCATAGATTATACGCACTCTCACCCTTCCATCATTGCTAGCCTCTTCGGTACCATGCATTGCCCCTTCTCACATTGAGAGTTGGTGCAAACTTCGCCGGTGCATCCAAACCCCGTGATATGATAAGCTCTTTCACACATAAACCTCCTTATATCTTCCTCAAAACAGCCACCATACCTACCTATTATGGCATTTCCATAGCCATTCTGAGATATATTGCCATGCAACTTTCCACCATTCCGTTTATCATGACACATTCATCATTATCATATTGCTTAGCATGATCATGTAGTTGACATAGTATTTGTGGCAAAGCCACCATTCATAATTCTTTCATACATGTCACTCTTGGTTCATTGCATATCCCGGTACATCGCCGGAGGCATTCATATAGAGTCATACTTTGTTCTAGTATCGAGTTGTAATCATTGAGTTGTAAATAAATAGAAGTGTCATAATCATCATTTTCTAGAGCATTGTCCCAAGTGAGGAATGAATAAAAAAAGAGAAAGGCCATAAAAAAGAGAAGGCCCAAAAAATGAGAGAAAAAGAGAGAAGGGACAATGCTACTATCCTTTGCCACACTTGTGCTTCAAAGTAGCACCATAATCTTCATGATAGAGAGTCTCTTGTTTTGTCACTTTCATATACTAGTGGGAATTTTCATTATAGAACTTGGCTTGTATATTCCAACAATGGGCCTCCTCAAGTGCCCTAGGTCTTCATGACCAAGCAAGTTGGATGCACACCCACTTAGTTTCTTTTGTTGAGCTTTCATACATTTAAAGCTCTAGTGCATCCGTTGCATGGCAATCCCTACTCCTTGCATTAACATCAATCGATGGGCATCTCCATAGCTCGTTGATTAGCCTCGTTGATGTGAGACATTCTCATTTTTTGTCTTCTCCACATAAACCCCATCATCATATTCTATTCCACCCATAGTGTTATGTCCATGGCTCGCACTCATATATTGCGTGAAAGTTTGTAGGTTTGAGATTACTAAAGTATGAAACAATTGCTTGGCTTGTCATCGGGGTTGTGCATGATAAGAGCATTCTTGTGTGACGAAAATGGAGCATGACTAAACTATATGATTTTGTAGGGATGAACTTTCTTTGGCCATGTTATTTTGAGAGGACATAATTGCTTAGTTAGTATGCTTGAAGTATTATTATTTTTATGTCAATATGAACTTTTATCTTGAATCTTCCGGATCTGAATATTCATACCACAATTAAGAAGAATTACATTGAAATTATGCCAAGTAGCATTCCGCATCAAAAATTCTTTTTTATCATTTACCTACTCGAGGACGAGCAGGAATTAAGCTTGGGGATGCTTGATACGTCTCCAACGTATCTATAATTTTTGATTGCTCCATGCTATATTTTCTACTGTTTTGGACAGGGCTTTATTATCCACTTTTATATTATTTTTGGGACTAACCTATTAACCGGAGGCCCAGCCCAGAATTGCTGTTTTTTGCCTATTTCAGAATTTCGCAGAAAAAGAATGTCAAACGGAGTCCAAACGGAATGAAACCTTCGGGAACGTAATTTTTGCAACGAACAAGATCCAGGAGACTTGGACCCTACGTAAGAGAATCTTCCAGGAGGCCACGAGGTAGGGGGTGCGCCCTCCACCCTCGTGGGCCCCATGTTGCTCCACCGACGTACTTCTTCCTCCTATATATACCTACGTACCCCCAAACGATCATATACGGAGCCAAAAACCTAATTACACTGCCGCAACCTTCTATACCCATGAGATCCCATCTTGGGGCCTATTCCGGAGCTCCGCCGGAGGGGGCATCCATCACGGAGGGCTTCTACATCAACACCATAGCCTCTCTGATGAAGTGTGAGTAGTTTACCTCAGACCTTCGGGTCCATAGTTAGTAGCTAGATGGCTTCTTCTCTTTTTGGATCTCAATACAATGTTCTCCCCCTCTCTCGTGGAGATCTATTCGATGTAATCTTATTTTTGCGGTGTGTTTGTTGAGACCGATGAATTGTGGGTTTATGATCAAGATTATCTATGAACAATATTTGAATCTTCTCCGAATTCTTTTTTGTATGATTGGTTATCTTTGCAAGTCTATTCGAATTATCAGTTTGGTTTGGCCTACTAGATTGATCTTTATTGCAATGGGAGAAGTGCTTAGCTTTGGGTTCAATCTTGCGGTGTCCTTTCCCAAAGGATGAGGGGCAGCAAGGCACGTATTGTATTGTTGCCATCGAGGATAGCTAGTTGGGGTTTTTTCATATTGCATGAATTTATCCCTCTACATCATGTCTTCTTGCTTAAGGCGTTACTCTGTTTTCATGAACTTAATACTCTAGATGCATGCTGGATAGCGGTCGATGAGTGGAATAATAGTAGTAGATGCAGGCAGGATTCAGTCTACTTGTCTTGGACGTGATGCCTATATACATGATCATACCTAGATATTCTTATAACTATGCTCAATTCTGTCAATTGCTCAACAGTAATTCGTTCACCCACCGTAAAATACTTATGCTCTTGAGAGAAGCCACTAGTGAAACCTATGGCCCCCGAGTCTATCTTCATCATATTAATCTTCCAACACTTTATTATTGCCTTTGCTTTTTTACTTTGCTTTTATTTTACTTTGCATCTTTATCACAAAAATACCAAAAATATTATCCTATCATATCTATCAGATCTCACTCTCGTAAGTGATCGTAAAGGGATTGAAAACCCCTTATCGCGTTGGTTGCGAGGATTTATTTGTATTGTGCAGGTGCGAGGGACTCGCGCGTAGCCTCCTACTGGATTGATACCTTGATTCTCAAAAACCAAGGGAAATACTTACGCTACTTTGCTGCATCACCCTTTCCTCTTCAAGGGAAAACCAACGTAGTGCTCAAGAGGTAGCAGTGGTCGTATTTACTTTCTTGCACCCTGGCTGCTGTACGTACGTGTACATGCTACGTGCGCGCCTCTGCTACGACACGTGCGCGCCTCTACATCGACCAGTATGTACGTACACGTTCGCGACCAGAATGACAACGCTATGTACGCTTAGACCAAGTGGGTCCCGACTGTCAGGCACTTCCTTGTGTGCGAAGATGTAGCTGGTGGGTCCCAGCAGTCAGGGGGGCGAATCATTTTTTTTGCCCCGACGCACTTCCTTGCATGCGAAGATGTAGTTGGTGGGTCCCAACAGTCAGGGGGAAACCTTTTTTTCGCGAAATACGGTGGCCCGTCCGGTGGTTGCCCGCTGTCAGGTGGAGGAAGAATTATTTTGCACGTAATAAGGAGGCATTTCCTTGCTGCAGCCGTGGACCCAGCTGTCAGCCTCTCCACGTACAGTCCACATCCGATGGAAGCCGTTCCTTGATCACGTTGACCACGCCGCGCCGAGAGCACTAGGGCGGTGGACGACAGCGAGGCCTAGGAAGGGGACGACGCGGAGCCGGGGAAGACGCCGTTGTGGATGCCCACTCATAGAGGAGTATGAGGGTTCACTGGTTCGCTGCGGTGTGAGGCTGCCGTCGCCGCGGAATAACATGGGTTGTGGGTGAGTATAGGGATGGCCTGGCCAGCGGTGGGAGTAGTAGGGGGCGGTGAGGCCTCCGTCGCATCACAGCAAGCCACGGGAGGCAGGAGCACGAGGCACGACCGACGCTGGTTTGGGCGGCTGGAGCAAGAAACACTACGGCCGTTGTTTGGACATCGTACGGTCACTGGAGCTAGAATCGTGCATATTGACTAAGCTGACAAAGCCCTCCGTCCCCGTCAACTTAGTAGGCCCACAAGTCAGCCTGCCACTATACTGGGTCCCAGCTAGCAGGGGGAGTATTCATTTTTTTGCGTAATAAGGAGGCACTTCCTTGCGTGCGAAGATATAGCTGGTGGGTCCAAGCTGTCAGCGGCGGTAACGTTTTTTTCACGAAATACAGAGGCCCTTTCGGTGGGTCCCAAATGTCAGGTGGAGGAATAATTATTTTGTGTATAATAAGGAGGCATTTCCTTGCGTGCGTCCGTGGACCCGGCTGTCAGCCTCTCCACGTACAGTCCACTTCAGATGCATGTCGGTCGTTGACCATGTTGACCAGGCCGCGCCGAGAGCACCAGGGCGGTGGACGATGGCGAGGCCTAGGAAGGGAACGACACGGAGGCAGGGAAGACTCGGCAGTTGTTTCCCACGCGGAGGGGAGTACGACTGTACGAGGGTTTACTGGTTCGTCTGCCGTCACCGAGGAATAACAACAGGTGTGGTGAGTAGAGGGATAGCTAGGCCAGCGATGGGAGTACGATGGGGCGGTGAGGCCTGCGCGGCAGCACAGCCGGCCACGGGGAGGAGGGAGCAGGCAGTCCCGCCGGCGCTTGTTTGAGCGGCTGGAGCAGGAAGAGCAGAGATTGAAGAAGCACGACGGCCGTTGGATGGAAATCCAACAGTCACTTCTTGTGCGTCAACCTTTTTTTAGGAAAGCCTCAAATATGTGGAAAACAACATACAACCCAACTGCCAATATTTCTAATAGTTTACAGCCCATTTGGTAATTCTTAATGTTTTTTGGAGCCCATATTCTTTTTGTTAGCATTACAGCCCATATTGTGGCCATAGTTAAAAAATTATACGAAATTTTGCATATTTCGATGCGGTCCGAACTATTTTTAATCCCGAAATTTCGAGTCACATTCAAACTGATTTTAAAAATAAATGTATACCAATATAAAATCCAACAAATTGTCCACACATAAAAATCAATGCAATTTAAAATCTCGAAATGAAAAAAAGAATTTTGAAACTAATTGCCGGTTTGATGTGTTTTAAAAATGTACAACCCATTTCTCACTACTGATAGACCATTTTCTCGGCCAGCCGAATGAAGCTCTCCTCATCTTGAAAGATTTGCAGCCCAACAGGCCTGACAAAGCGACTTACTTGGCAAATCACAAAAAAACTAGGCTGTGGCCGTGGACCCAAATGCCTCCGCTTTCTCCACGCAAGATACTCTTCCGATGGAAGTCGGTCGTTGACCACATTGACGACGCCTCGCCGAGAGCACCAAGGCGGTGAACGACGGCGAGGCCTAGTAAGGGGACAACGCGGAGCCGGGGAAGACGCGGCAGCGGATGCCCACACGGAGAAGAGTACGAGGGTTCACTGGTTCTGCTGCGGCGTGAGGCTGCCGCCGCCGCAGAATAACAGTGGTTGTGGGTGAGTAGAGGGATGCCCTGGCCAGCGGTGGCCGGTGGGAGTAGTAGGGGCGGTGAGGCCTCCGCGACATCACAGCCGGCCACGGGTGGCAGGAGCACGCGGCACGACCGGCGCTGCTTTGGGCGGCTGGAGCAAGAAGGCCAGAGGTTGAAGAAGCACTATGGCCGTTGGATGGACATTGTACGGTTAGTGGAGCTAGAATCGTTCATATTGACTAAGTTGACAAAGCTCTCCATCCCTGTCAACTTAGTAGGCCCACAAGTCAGCCACCCACTATGGTGGGTCCCAGCTAGCAGGGGGTATTCATTTTTTGTGCGTAATAAGGAGGCACTTCCTTACGTGCGAAGATATAGCTGGTGGGCCCGACCTGTCAGCGGGGGGAATGTTTTTTCATGAAATACATAAGCCCTTCCCACGTACAATCCACGTATAGTGCGTAATAAGGAGGAACTTTTCTTGCGTGCGACCATGGACCTCGTGGGTCCTTGCGTGCGACCATGGACCACGTACAGTCCTCTTCCGATGACTCTCATATGTTGACCACGCCGCGCCGAGCGAACCGAGGCGGTGGACGACGGCGAGGCCCCGGACTGGAACGACCCGTAGATGGGGAAGACGCGGCAGTGGAGTCGCAGACGGAGAGGAGTGGAAACTTGACTGGTTCGGGTGTGGGGTGGGCCTACACTGGGCAGAGAATAACAGGAGGTGCAGAGTGGAGGGATGGCCTGGCCATCGGCGGGGTAGCGTTTTGCTGAGGAGCGCAAAACAACGCCGCTGGACGCCGGAGGCTGGAGCAGGCGGTCCCGGCAGCGCTGGGGGAAGAAGACGAGATATTGAAGAAGAATGAGATATTGAAGAAGAATGCCGGCCGTTGGATGTAAATCCAACGCCTTCTTAGGCTTCGACCTACTAGCCCACATGTCAGCCAGTCCATTTGTTTTTTAGTCCATTTGGTGGGCTGGGTGAAACAATGATGTGGCATCTATGCAGCCCGTTTATATGTATGGTAGAATTTAAAGCCCATTTGTATTTTTCTTGAAATCCGTGGACTTGCTGGGCTGGGTGAAAATATCATGTTGGGCTAGACGGAGAAATGTTATAAAAACATAAACACATGATTGCACGTCTATTACTGCATTGGTGAGTAAAATCGTTTCAAGCTTATGTACGCAATCACCAGGATTTAAGTTGCCAAGTTATATATAAACAATTATTATTATTATTTTGTAAGATCTTTCAACTTACGAAATAAAATATCATTTCAATTTGATGAGTTAATAGTACGTGGGGCATTATTATTATTTAGGCTAGATGTCGGTGTCAAAACAGGCGGATCTCGGGTAGGGGGTCCCGAACTGTGCGTCTAGGCGGATGGTAACAGGACACAAGGGACACGATGTTTTTACCCAGGTTCGCGCCCTCTCGATGGAGGTAAAACCCTACTCCTGCTTGATTAATATTGATGATATGGGTAGTACAAGAGTATATCTACCATGAGATCGTGAGAGGCTAACCCTAGAAGCTAGCCTATGGTATGATTGTCGCTCGTCCCCACGGACTAAAACCCTCCGGTTTATATAGACACCGGAGAGGGCTAGGGTTACACGTAGTCGGTTACAATGGGAGGAGATCTACATATCCAGATCGCCAAGCTTTCCTTCCACCCCAAGGAAAGTCCCATCCGGACACGGGCGAAATCTTCAATCTTGTATCTTCATAGTCCAGAGTCCGCCAAAGGTTATAGTCCGCCATCCGGACACCCCTAATCGAGAACTCCCTCAAGAGCCTCGAACCAGGCTTCAATGACGCATTTAGTCTGGCGCGCAGATTGTCTTCGGCATTGCAAGGCGGTTCCTCCTCGAATACTTCATAGAAGATTTTGAACACAAGGATAGTGTCCAGCTCTGTAAAATAAGTTCCACATACCACCGCAGAGAGAATAATATTTACACAAATCCAATCTGCTGACATATTCCGCAGCGTGACATCACACCGTGGCCAAGCCTTTATTCGAATCATTTTTACTGTCCCACCTCAGCGCGTTTAGCGAGGCGGTTTCCTTGGCACGTCTTCTCGAAGCAGAGATCGTGTTCCCTTATTCTGGGATTCTCATCAAGACGGGCGTGGGTAACCCAATCGTGCCCATTGGTATATTTGCTCAATCGAAGGCGAGTCCCAAACGGTCACGGGGAGGGCTCTCGGTATTCAACCTCTTTATAAAGAGACCAAGGCTCTACTCCTTTCTTTCAATCTCAATCGAATCCGCCTCTCGCCTCGAGTTCCAGCACCCAAAGCTCCAGATTCAGGCGCTTCAGACCTTCGATGATGCCCGGCTCTGGCCTTCAAGGCCGGTGGGCGCCTTCCTCCGTTACTGAAGAAGACGTGCTGAGAGATGCCAGGTATCTAACCGGCGAAATCTCGCATAGGCTGCCTGCTCAAGGGCAGGTTATTCCCACACCCAATCCTGGTGAGAGCGTGGTGTTCGCGTCTCACTTCCTTCGGGGGCTAGGCTTCCCGACGGACCCCTTCGTGAGGGGGCTCATGTTTTATTATGGGCTGGAATTTCACGACTTGGCTCCGAAGTCCATCCTCCACATCTCATCGTTCATCGTCATGTGCGAAGCCTTCCTCCGCATTACTCCTCACTTCGGATTGTGGCTTAAGACCTTCAAAGTAGAGCCGAAGATGATCGAGGGGCAGCACACGGAGTGCGAAGGCGCTATTATAAGCAAGAATGTTGACGCTCCATGGCCCGAGGGCTCTTTTCAAGAGGAGTTCAGCTTATGGCAACGAGAGTGGTTTTATATCACAGCTCCTAGGGGCACCAAGTGGGTGGCGCCACCTCCCTTTCGCTCGGGTCCCCCACCACAGCTAGCGTCATGGGTCAATAAAGGGTTTAACTAGGGGCCGTCCAAGGACGTGCCCTTGTTGCAGGGCCGCATTCGAGATCTCCTAGAGAGAGACATCAATCTGTTCGCGGTGACGCAGGTCATGTTGATTCGCCGCACCTTGCCCTGCAAACGTCGCCCCCTCCGCCTGTGGGAGTTTAATCCGGAGGGACCACGAGCTCTCCAACATTTTACGGGCGCGACGCCCATGGAGATGTACAAATTGTTCTTCGGATCACAAGCAATGTGTCCGGACTCGACCGATGACGCAGGTCTAAGTGCAATCGCCCGGATCCTCAAGTAAGTAGTCCTGTACCCGGACACGCCATCCGTATATTTATCATAAAATTGGCCTTAAAAGAGTTGTCCCTTAAACAAGAGTGGATAGCGAAAGAAAAGCTAATCAGGTGTACGACCCCCCATCCCTGAGACCACGCCGGATCCCGTGTTAACCAGGATGCTGGAGGTTGCGCCTTTGGAAGAAGGCGAAGGGGGGGACAAGGAAGCTACCGCCTCCCCGAAGGAGGCTGTCAGGAAAGGAGGAATCGAGAATCCCTCCATCCAGGGGAAGAAGAGGACCGCCTCTGAAGACCCGGAGACCATGGTCTCAAAGCGGGGAAGAAATCTTCGTCAGAGGCTCCTGTGCCGGGAGATGCCTCGACCGCACTGTGCGCCCTAGGGGATCAAACCTCCAGCGAGCCGTAAGTAGAGAGGGGAGTTTTAAAATAAGAGACATCCCTGTTCTATTTCTGAGGAAGATAACCGAATTTTTACCTTGTAGTTCGGATCTCAGCCCTTCTCAGCAGAGCTCATCTTCAGGGGATCTTCGACCGGAGATGATGGAGAGCGGAACGCCTCCCCCTGCCGTACCACCGTGCGAGGCGGGCGACCCTGAGGTGTCGTCACGGAGGGTTTCTCCGAATCCGGCATGTCCGGAAGGCAGTCGTATGGCCCCCCAAAGCCCTCCATGTCCGGCCTTCGAAAAAGGCCATCGGACGAGTCCGACACCGTCCGGTGCACGGTCGGAGGAGCTGAAGGATCTGCTCGGGCGAGCGTCTATCTCAGAAGAACACCGAGCGTTGATGGGTACGGTGGTTGAAAGGATTTCATCCGCGAAGAGCGGGTTGTAAAAGCCGCCGTGAGTTTATCGGCAGGTTTTGAGGTACGCGAAATGATGTACCTTTTGACAGTTCCGCATATAAAAGATGCGCCCTGTATAGATAGTAGCCCCTAAGATACGGTGCCTTGTCAAAAATGACGGCGCCGAGGATCATAGTCCCACGTATGATATGTCGCTTTTCCTATGTAGATGGCGAAGTGTCCGGTGGCTAGCCGGACTGATGAATTTGCCGAGCTAAAGCGGCAACTTGACGTGGCAGATGCCGACATCGCGCTTGTCAACAAGCGGCTTGACGAGTCACAAGGTATGTAATTTCTCCGCAGACACCTGGTAAGGGGGTTTGATGCCCGTACCTTACAACCTGTATGCTTGATGCAGATGGTGCCGCTGCCGTGGAGAACCTTCGGGCAGAACTCACCCGAGCCAAGGAGCAGGTCTGGAAAAGTGATGCGGCTGCCTTAAAGGCGGCTGAAGAGCTGAAAGCCGAACAGGCTGCTCACTGCCGAAGCAAGAAGGAAATGGCCGAGATGGCTGTGAAATTGAAGGATGCTGCCGACCGCTGCAAGCTTCTTGAAAAAGATGATCAGGCGGAACAGAAGGACCTGAAGAAGGCCACTACCGAGGCCAAGGATGCTCACTCTGCGATGATAGCTATGAAGGAGGAGCTATGTCAGGCCGGAGATATCGCGGCTGGAAAGCCCTTTATGCTGCGGATGAAGTTCGGGGATCCTAAATATGCTCGCTTGGACCGCCGTGGAGTGCGGCGGACCCTTATCCGGACTTGGCGGCGAGTGCATGGACGCAGCCGAACACTTCCGGGATCAAAAGGATCACGAAGTGGAAAAGCTTTTTTGGTCACAGTTCCACAATCCAGAGCGCCCACTTCCATTAACCGATCGTTTGGCCACGTGGGCGGAGCTGAATAGGTTATCCGGACTCGCCATGAAGTATGTCGTGAGTCATCTGTGGCCGGAAAGGCCCGAGCCAAAGAGTTATTTTAGCTTGGTGCAGCAGTTCCTTGGTGCGGTGCCGCATATCAATGCAATGAAGAGGTCAGCGTGCATAGAGGGTGCGCGGATGGCTCTTGCCCATGTCAAGACATACTGGGCGGAGATGAAGGCCACCGCTGTTGCATCCCAAGATTCGGACGAGAGCCGAGTACCTGTCGAGCACTATTTTCAGGAA
The DNA here is from genome assembly GCA_021605145.1 of Aegilops bicornis. Taxonomy (NCBI): domain Eukaryota; kingdom Viridiplantae; phylum Streptophyta; class Magnoliopsida; order Poales; family Poaceae; genus Aegilops; species Aegilops bicornis. The sequence goes on from CM038673.1 coordinate 501,008,957, forward strand.
GTTCTGCAGGGCGCTTGTTTAATAGAGATGCAGTGCTCGAAGGATATTATGTTCGAATAACATGTATTATTGTAAAACAATGTTTCGAGGTTATATAAAAGATTTTTATACTTGTGCCTTCAAGAATTAAAATACCTCCTGTGAGGCCATTAATGTATATGTATATATAACCTGAAAGATGGCAGTCGTCGGCTTCAAATTTACGCATATAATGCGGGGTGTTCGAAAAGCGCATTTTCACACATGATCCAACGTCTTGGTCCTATAAAGGAGGTGATAGCATAGCGGACTAGGAAACAGACTATAATGCTTTATCACTTTCACTTAGCCATAGGAGTTTGACAGTGGGGCTACTATATAGCCCCTAGGGGCACCGCGCTCGCCCGAATTCGGGGCGCGTGTGTGCCTGACTGGGAAACGGCCCTTCGTTAATGTGGAGGAATCCTAAAGATTCCGGTGGGTCATCGAGTGGTTGACCAGTCTCACGCTACATCATGATCGGTTTCGGCTTTCTCTCTTGAGGTGCTCGCTTTGGCTGAACCGGGCACAATCGCAGAGTTCTCCTGGTGCCGCTTTAGCCGATAGAGCGGAACGTAAGGCAGCAAAACATAGGAGCCGGCAAACCCAACATTTGACCAAAGACATGATTCAGAGCTGATGCATATAAGGCCAAACTTCATGACGCCGAACACTCCCTAAGGTATTCGGTCTTTATGAAAACGGGCTGAACAACGCCCTTGGTAATGAGCCCCTGGTGTCCAGGTACGCACAAAATTCTTACGTGGCCACATGCCAAGACGCCAGCCTCCTCCTCGGTTATGTCACAAAAGCAGGGGATGTGTATCAACAAGAGACAGTAAAAAAGGTTTACGCAGGGTCTTAATCTGAAAAGAATCCTTGGAACGGGTCCCTCATCGCACGTCTGCGCTTTGTGTCTCCGCAGCCGTATCACGGATGGGTGTAGCACGGTGTTCATCTGTAAAAGAGAGGAACTTAGTTGAAAAAGATCCTGCGAAAATATACGTTATATTAAATAAACAAAGTATAATTCAAAAAATGAATAAAATTGAGCTTTATCGTCTCTTCTTTGTACATGCGCCGTAGCCCCTTGTACGGGGCACGCGGCTAGTAAGCCCTCAGTATGTTTACACCGGACTCGTCTAGCCATGTCCGGGGTCTGAACCACCTGTTTAGGTTCTTTGATCAGTGAAGCCGGTTTAGTGTGTGGCTGTCAAGGCAGCCGCACAATCTTCCGCGCTCGAGGAACACTCGAAATTTCCCTTTAATGAGATGATGCCTCGCGGACCGGGCATTTTAAGTATAAGAGATGCATAATGTCGTATCGCGTTAAAGCGGGCGAAAGCTTCACGTCCCAGGAGTGCTTGATAGCTACTTGTGAATGGGGCGATGTGGAAGGTTAGCTTTTCGCGGCGGAAGTTGTCGGGGGAGCCGAACATAACTTCTAGCAGGATAGAAAGAGTATTATTGGCATCTGGGCCTGGCGTTACCCCTTGAAAGGAAGTGTTGCTATGGCGATTTTTTGTTGGGTCTATCCCCATTTTGCGGATTGTGTCCTGATATAGCAGGTTTAGATCACTGTCGCCGTCCATTAGGACTTGTGTAAATTGGAGTCCATCAATTATCGGATCTAATATCAATGCAGTCCAGCCTGCGTTCCGGATACTTCTAGAGTAATCCTGATGGTTGAAGGTGATTGGTTTTAACAACCCGGTGGCGGGACTCCTGCAGGATAGGCCGTATGGCGCGTATTTCTATAGGCGCCACTCTGCTTTTCCCTTTTGTCACGTGAAGTGAGTTTACTGTTTTGACTTCTTGTGGGAAATTCTTTTGTTTTCCGGTGCTTTGCTTGTGGGGTTCGTCATCGTCCTCGCTTGGTGTGTCGAGCCCCTTGTGTTCGGCGTTGAGTTTGCCGGATTGCTTGAAGACCCAACAATCTACGTGGGTGTGGTTTGCGTGCTTCCCGAGTACTGTGGATTTGACATATCTTGTCCAAGATTTTGTTTAGGTTAGATAGCTCGTCCCTGTTATCCCTGAGGGGCAGCTTTTTCGATTCTGCCGAGAGCTTTTGAATCCGGCGTTGACTGCCGTGCTCTTCGGGCTGTTTCCCTTGGTCCGGCGCTGGTCCTTGCTGCGTCGCGGTTTCCCGTTTCCATCCCTAACTTCAGATGTACTTGGGTCGCTGGTACTGCATCTTGCCAACCAGCTATCCTCTCCTGCGCAAAAGCGGGTCATGAGGCTTGTTAATGCGGCCATTGTTCTTGGCTTTTCTTGGCCGAGGTGTCTGGCGAGCCATTCGTCTCGAACGCTGTGTTTGAAAGCTGCTAAGGCTTCGGCGTCCGGACAGTCGACTATCTGGTTCCTTTTAGTAAGAAATCTGTTCCAGAGTTTCCGGGCTGACTCTCCGGGTTGTTGAGTTATATGACTTAAATCGCTCAGATCCGGAGGTCGGACATAGGTCCCTTGAAAATTTGCAAAAAAGCATCCTTGAGCTCTTCCCATCTTCCAATGGTGTTTTCGGGTAGGCTTTTAAGCCAGTGCCGGGCTGGCCGTTTGAGTTTGGGGGGTAAGTATTTTATGGCGTGGAGATCATCTCCTCTAGCCATGTGTATGTAGAGGATGTAATCCTCAATCCAGACTCTGTGGTCATTGTTCCGTCGTATGCCTCTATGTTTACGGGCTTGAATCCCGCTAGAAATTCATAATCCAGCACCTCATCGGTGAAACATAGGGCGTGTGCGGCACCCCTATATTTGGGTGTACCGTGATGTCCGGATACTTGATGCGTTGCATTGCTTGCTAGAGCTTGCTTTCTTGGCCCGTAGATAGATCTAGCTGGGCCATCTTTTTGATGCGAATCTTTGTGCGGATCGCGTGCTGGCTTGTGTGCGGTGCCCTTTGCCGCTCTATGTTGGCCATGGGGTTGTTCACCCGACCGGGTGGCTTCCTTATTTTTTGATTGCGGGGGCTCTAAGGCCTCCTCATCAAATTCCGGCAGTAATTTTCGCTTCGGATAGCTCTTTGTGTAGCCACTGTCGCTGTATTTGTCTGCAGTGTTGAGTACTTTGCTCCATCTAGTTCTGAGTGCATCTTCCGCTGTTTTGAGCTTCCGCGCTTTTTCAGGCTACGCCGCAGCGGGCGACGAGCCTTTTGTGGAGGTTCTTCTGCTCCGGTAGCTTGTCCGGCGTGAGGTCGTCCGGACTATTATCTTCGGCGGGGACGGGTTGTTTATCCAAGTTGCCCTGTTTGGACGGTTGCTCGATGGCATGTTCGTCATCTGCCGGTTCGCCCTGCTCTATGGCTGGGTCTGTATGGCTGTCTCTCGCCGAGGTGGGGTTTGAGCGGCACTTACGCCGCCGCTTTGATCGCTTTTCAAGGGAACGATCCTCGCGCGCCCCTTTGTTCCTCGTCGTCGCTTTCTTTTTAGGTGTGTCCACCATGTATACATCGTGAGATGGGGTGGTTGTCCAGTGCCCTATAGGCGCTGGTTCCTGTTCGTCTCCTACATCGTCGTCCATACCGTCGATGTCTTCGGAGTCGAAGTCGAGCATGTCGGTTAAATCATCGACAGTGGCTATGAAGTGGGTGCTGGGTGGGCTTTGAATTTCTTCGTCGTCCGCATCCCAACCTTGCTGACCATAGTCCGGCCAGGCTCCCCTGATAAAGTGAGAGATTTTAATGAATTCAGAATGTCGCCGAAGGGCGAGTGCTGAAAGATGTCCGCGGCGGTGAACTCCATGATCGGCGCCCAATCGGATTTGATTGGCAGGGGCGCGGAAGTTTCGGAGTCCGGAGAGGAGTCCGACACTTTGGAGTCACAGGCTTCGCAGAGGACAAGGCCGGTGTTCGGCTTGATCGCCGTAGAGATTGCAGCCCCCGAGGCGGTGTCCAGCCACCCACCCTCGGTTGGCGCAGTCGGCTCCGAGCTAAGGGTCGGAGCGGCACGCAGGTGCGGCCTCGAGCCTTTGACCGTGGCAGAGCTAGATCATGCCCATCATAACAGTGCGGCTCGCACGGTTGTGGCTCGGATCCGTCGATGATCAGGTCTCCGCGGACGTGAGGCGTGTAGTTTAAACTTCCAAATCTGACCTGATGGCCAGGGGCGTAGCTTTCGATCTGCTCCAGATGGCCAAGCGAATTGGCCCGCAGTGCAAAGCTGCCGAATACGAAGATTTGTCCGGGGAGAAAAGTCTCACCCAGGACCGCATCATTGTTGATGATTGGAGGAGCCATCGGGCCTAAAGATGACGACACAGAGGAACTCTCAATGAAAGCACCAATGTCGGTGTCAAAACCGGCGGATCACGGGTAGGGGGTCCCGAACTGCAAGGCCTAGGCGGATGGTAACATGAGACAAGGGACACGATGTTTTTACCTGTGTTCGGGCCTCTATATATAGGTAAAACCCTACTCCGCTTGATTAATATTGATGATATGGGTAGTACAAGAGTAGATCTACCACGAGATCAGAGAGGCTAAACCCTAGAAGCTAGCCTATGGTATGATTGTCGCTCGTCCTATGGACTAAAACCCTCCGGTTTATATAGACACCGAGAGGGCTAGGGTTACACAGAGTCGGTTACAATGGGAGGAGATAAAAAAAACCCTATCTCCAAGCTTGCCTTCCACGCCAAGGAAAGTCCCATCCGGACATGAGACAAATTCTTCAATCTTGTATCTTCGTAGTCCAGGAGTCCGGCCAAAGGTTATAGTCCGGCCATCCGGACACCCCGTAATCCAGGACTCCCTCACTATTCGTGGGCCAGTTGAGTTGGTTCCAGGGAAAAGTATTGGGAGAAAACTCAGTTTACATCGAAAAAGAAAGTGGGAGAAAATTCAGATATAGGATTAATGAAAACGAAAAATAGAACTGAGCTGTATAGGAAGAGGACGAAGGATTGAACAAAATAAAGAAATACAAATGGATAGGTGGTTGGTCCCATATGTCTGTGTAAGAGACCTGCTGGGTCCACCTGAGGAGGGGAATATGTTGGGAGGAAGGAGATTCAAAGCACGGCAGCCGAGTGAACTAGTTTTTTAACGGACAAGTGAACTAGTTACATACATAAGCAAATAGCCACTAAAAAAGCAAACAGGTTAATGGGTTCTTAAAAGAAATATTTCGCATAAAAGCAGATAATTACGACACTTAGGCTAATGTATGAAACACTCAGATGATAAAGGTGCTTAACAGATAAAGTACAACATCTAGACCTTCCTGGCACGCTTGATCATGACACTGCGGCTGTCCGTATACTCGTCGGTTACGTTAAGCAAACACGCCCTCATGTCCAAGATCTGCCTGTACATGTCGTAGCATGCGTATGCATCCTTGGCCGCGTAGGTTATGTAGGCTAGATTCAGAGGTACCTCCCACATGTTCAGGTCCTTGGTATCATTGTCTTCTTTCATGTTGGTGTATCAGGGGTCGATGATGGTCTCGGCGAGGTCAACCACGGAGTCCTTCTCCTACCCGTTGCTGATGATCTTGTATTGCTTCTGGATGTCGACAAGCTTGTTGCACAAGATGGCCGAATCGTCGCATTCTTCCTTCTCTCCACCGTAGCGAAGGTGCAGTCAGTGCTGCCGATGAAACGGGCGAATGCTCCAGAACCTCTGATGGCCCTACAGAAGTGGTAGATGAGAACCTCGTCCCGCACACATACCTGGGCGACGGTGATCCGCTGGTCCCTGTCAGGAGAAGAATGGATGGGCACAAGGTCTAGTCCTGCAACCTTGTGATTTCTCGTCCTGTAGGTACTGCTTGAACTCGGCGAGGCAGAGCTTCACCGAGTTCGGATCGTTGGTGTACATCACATTCAACTTGGAGCAGCCATAGGACTGAACGGCGAACTCAAAGGGGAACTCCTTGCTGAATTCCATATCCAGCAGGCTCACCCCTCAACTCGCCATTGGAGTCTCTTCAAGTGAACGAGTGTGTAGGCGGCGGCAGCAGTTCGTTCTTCAGCTCTTAGGGAACTGGATTCAACAGTAAACTGAGTGTGTACATGCGACAACAGTTACTACCCCTCCCTCGTCCGCTGCACACCTGGCAGAAGATGCACCCTTGGCGCATTCAAACGCCTCCATTAAGAAACCTATTCCGGCCACACGTTGGTTCACGAGCGGGTCTGTATTGGTACTGTAATAACAAGAGTTAGTGGTCACTTTACTTAAATTTCATTAGCTTTTAGAAATTTATACTTAAAACAAGCAATGCATTGGCTCGTTCTATCAGTGCCACAGGATCAACTTGCACAACAATTAGAATTATTATTCTCAGGACGCACACGATCAACACATTTGTCGCACTTTCACAAAGATAATACTACCAAGTTTGAACTATTTGTTATGGTTGTTGTCCTCTGCATCATCATGCCGTGTTTCCCAGCTTGCAAGATTCGTAACCAACAAATAAGATCCAAATAATAAGTACAACAAAGATGCCTACACATCTCATTGATTCCCAGATAGCAAGATACAGAACCAAAAAAAAATATACAAATAAAAAGTACAACAAACAAGACAACACATCTCATTGATTCCCAGCTTGCAAGATTCGTAACCAACAAATAAGATTCAAATAATAAGTACAACAAAGATGCCTACACATCTCATTGATTCCCAGCTTGCAAGATTCAGAACCAACCCATTAGAGCCTTTTGATAAAGTGAATATCGAGATTAAATCCATCTTGGCTAGTCATGTCATACAATTGAAGAACTTGGCCAATGCTCTTGACCGTCACAACATCTGTAGTTGAGTATTCCTGTTTGCACATCACAAACCAGGAGAGCATGATTTCACTTTAATAGTGGCCTCCTTTACTCAACCTGCAGCTCCACTCGGATGAAGCCTGCCTGGAGTTCCATGATTCAATTCATGCACCTTTTTCTGCAGTTCACCTAAAATGAAGCAAAGATCGCATCATTCAGCTAGCAAGAAGTACTTGCTCGTGAGTCAAGGTGTTCTTCTTTAGCAGTTGCACCAAAATTGAGGAACATTAAGGTTGGCTGTCCGGCTCATGTAAGGTGCAACTATAATTTTCTTATCCTTTTGTGCAGTTTCACTAAAATAAAGTGCCATTGTGGTGACAGTGACGGCTCATCTTGAAAAGGCTAATAAAATGTTGCACGATATTACCAGCAGAACTTGACAGAGATTTTGGAAACTCCAATCACTATTTTGTGCAGTTCCACCAAAATTGGGAGATATTGCCCACGTGACATATTCGTTGAACTGCACAAGACACTCATTCCAAAAAAAGTGTTTTGTGCAGTTCACCAAAAGGTCACAATAGCAACAAGGTGAAATGGATATCCCTATCTGCACAAAAAGATAGAAAGTAAACAGTTGTTGGTCAATAAGAATACACGAAACATATATGAAATGAAAAGAAGCATCTTAATTATGTTCATGGCAATCACGCAAGGGCAGTAGAAATTTTAAAACGTCAGCAATGCTTCATGTTACCAGAAGCATTACGATCAACAATGAGATTCCTCAAATATGGGATTACTTTAATGGTGGCATTGCTTGTTTACCAGACACAGTAAATCAACAACAACTAAAGAGTTGGTTTAAGGGCATGGGACCGTGGGGACACCAGGACACTCAGCAGCGTAAAGGAGCAACTTACTTATCATACTGGGGAAAATAGCAGGAGTGCCATTTGTAACTCAATTTAATTGCATCTTATCACTGGAGGCATTAGATTTACAATAACACTGGTTAGACATGTCCCTAAGGTAACAAAGCAGATCGCTTCATTTTACATGCATCCTTACATTAACAACAACAAAAGGTTGGTATAAGGACATGCGAAAGTGGACGCATCAGCACAATGTACCTACAAGGAGGCATAAAGTGGTGATGCAGAGTTTGTTCATGCTATGTGAGGGCAGCAAATATAATCCTGGAGACCTTTTACTATGTGAGGGCAGCAAACCTAATCCTGGAGACCTTTTACTATGTGAGGGCAAAAAATCTAATCCTGAGACCTTTTACTATGTGAGGGCAGTAATCCTAATCCTGGAGACATTTTAATATGTGAGGGCAACAAATCTAATCCTGAACATACTCTGTTGACTTGTCCACCAGCCGCCACTTTCTATCCTTTTTTCAACCAATAATAGATCTGTTCCTTATCCATTTTGTACTGCGTTTTCCTGTTATTTCCCTTTTCAACCAAGGGACCAGTTGGGTATCCGGTCTCTACTACTTTCACCATATTATTTCCTCTTTGAATCAAGTCCTAGATTCATGCTACAACTTTCCCCCTTTCTTCATTGTTTGAACAAAGCCCTAGATTCGAATGCATGAAGTAGCTTTACCTCTAATAATACTAAAAATTTAGGTGGCTTTGGAAGAGCTGATGGGAGTAGAAAATATGCACATGCAGACACGTACGTGGGGAGCTGGGGCAGTAGAGCAAGGCCGCTTTCGAAGAACTTATACCTGAGGGTCGTCGGGATGTCGGCGGCGGCAGGTCGGATCTGCGGACAATATGACAGGGAGGAAGATGGGTCGGAGGACCTCCCGAGTCGGCGCTGTGTCGGAGAGAACGACATGGGCAGAGGATCGGGCCCGTCCGGCAGCTGTGGGTTTCCTCCCTCGCCGGCGATGACCGCGTGAACGATGCACCTAGTCCTCTACACACACCAGCCGAAGGGATCCGGCCGGATCTCTGACCAGCGGTGAGCAGAGAGAAAATGTCGCTACTGATGTCTTGTTTATATCTGGAGAGGATGAGAGAATTAAGAGAGCAACCCTAGTAAAGCAAGCGCTCAGGCCTCTGCGTACATATATAGTGGAGTGATTATCTTTTTCTCTCCACAACAAGCGTTTCAATTAGTGTACGTGGCATTAAAGAAAAGAAACTCTCTATTTAAGGTGACTACCTGTATGACTCCTACTTACTACTACTAGTAGTAGTATTGTTCATTTGTGCTCCCCGGCCGTCCATTCATTGAACAACCCCACGGATGAATAAACATACAGTACTAGTATTTATATAGAACGAACAAGCTCGAACTATTTTCGTGTAGTTGAAAGTTGAGGGCGGGGCTTTTCCCGGGCAGCACGCGTGGCAGTTTTCGCGTAGGCGGTTTGACGGAGAGGCGTGGAGGGTGAGGGAGTAGCGGATTCAACTTACTTACTACTGGAAAGGTCGGGCTGTGCGATTTGACGACATGTTACTGTTTGGATCCATGTGTTAGAGTTAGTTTGGGTTAGTTTGAACTCAACTAACCCAAAAATATCCAAACAGGAGGGTTAGTTTGGGTTAGTTTGAACTCAACTAACCCAAAAATATCCAAACAGGAGGGTTAGTTTGGGTGCTGTTTGGATCCATGTGTTAGAGTTAGTTTGGGTTAGTTTGAACTCAACTAACCCAAAAAAAATATAACCCACCCAAGAGGTGCTTATTTGGGTTAGTTCTTCTCGGGACACTAAAAAACACATTTTTCTCTCGCAATCCCCACAGCAGATCCCTCCCCACTTCCTCGAAGCTTCTCGTCCTCTCCCTCCCTCCCTCCCTCCCTCTCGCACCGCCCATGAAGGCACTTCGCCGTATCATCGCTCCATCTAATCCTGTCATCCAAACACCTCTTTCGCTAGAGTTACTTCATGGTTAGTTCAGGATTAGAATCTAACTCTAACCTTTAACTGAGTTAGAGTATCCAAACAAGGCCTTTGAGAGAGACGAGGAGGGACAAGCGATACGGGCTGCTGGATTACTAGAGATAGGTGTCGCATGGAAGCAAAGAAATATGGTGATAGCATGGGTTAGCCATGTAGTAGTATGATGTAACTACACTGGGCTGCCGTGTTTCGTACTCTTCCAAATTAATCGTGGAGATGATTGGTTGATTTTATATCGCTGAATAATATAAAATATTATGAGTGCAGACGCTCCACCCGAGGTTCCTTGCTCCTTCTCATTGCCGAGAATCTATGTTCTTCCACTATTTTTTTACGTGAGCTTTGTTCATCCTTTTGCCAACACGCCGACACATCTAGCATCAAGGTGCACGTGTCATGCAAGGATCGCTCCATCTATATGAAGAACACGTGGACCGGAACTACGAGATGCACATGTACCCAGGAGTGGACGTCCGAACCTGTGTAACGTAGCACAGTAAGTGAAGTAGAAAGGCACAAATAGTATGAACATGCGTGGCATATAGGCATTTGACTCTTACTACCACTAAATGTTGTACGTGCAATGCCCGGTGATGTTATGGAGTACGTGACTAAGTACTCTACTACTACTATATTAATTGGAGGCGCATGTTAGGTTTTATATTAGTTTACGTGTATGCCCCGAGACATTCCAACTAGACGTGTCTTTCTCTCCGGGTCGCACTTTGTATCGTGTGGTCTCCGACCCAGAAGTGGAGACGCTCTACCACGTTGTTCATGTCCCACTCATTTCGCTGACGTGTGCGACGTCCAGCACGTGTCGTGTGTTTGGCACTCCTTCGTCGTAAGAGTTGAAACGCTAGCATTCATTAGAAATAAAAAATAAATATAAATCACCAGTGATACTATACCACGCGGTTTCCTTGCTCCTCGATATCGGAAAGAATACTTCCGCTGGCCGACATGTGGGACGTCGACCATCCTGGTCCACTTGCCATGCCCGCAGAACTCCAAGGGAGAGTCACCCCGGTCGTCGTGCCGCAGTAATTACTAATGAGTCGTCAAATCACAGGCCTAACCTTACCCACTGTCAAGTTGCTCGGACAAAGGAGCCATCATGACTTTGAATTCCGCTTCTTGAATAAACTACTATACCAGCAGTACTGCTATAGCTACAGTAGTTACTCTAGCAGAGGCCTCCTTTGGTTCATAGGATAGGGATTTTATAGGAATATGAAAATCATAGGAAGTGAGATGACATGCATCTCAATTCCTATAGAGAAAAGATATGCCATTTGATGCATAGGATAGGAATTTTTCCATTGAGTCTAGGCTAATGTAATCGGTAATTTGCTCTAAAAACTACAGTAGGAACTAGTAGTACTGTTACATGCTCGTAATTAATTAAACTAACGTACGGGCGACACAGACACACACACTAACTACTAGTACTACTACTTCTCACATGCTGGCCAGACGCCATCGTTCTCCTTCCCGGCTTTGTCGGCGACACCCCACCGTGCTTGGATCTCCGCCGACCTCTCCGCAGCAGCGCGTGCGTCCTCTTCTTTCTGGCGGCGGCAGGCCTCTCTTTTCTCGAGTGCTTTCTGACTTTCCTGCTCCCTCTGTGCGGATTTGGCCGCCTCTTGCTCTACCGCCCGTTCGGCCTTGGTAGCTTCAAATTTCGTCCAAATAGGTGTGAGGTCGCGAGCGGCGATGAACTCGGCACGGCGGGATGCCACCGCTTGCCTACCATTTTGTGTACGGTCGTCGGCGGCGAGGAACTCGGCGCGGCGGGATGCCATCGCTTCCTTACCGGTTAGTGTGTGGCACGGTGGCATGAACGACGCTTGGTGACAGCTCTGGGGTAGAGTGGCCGGACAACCATAAAGTGCATTGGTTTGTCAGGGGCTCAAGGACAGAAGACGAAGGAAATTTGGATTCCCCTTCAATCTTGGTCATTTATTACCGAGTAAAATGCATTGGCGGTCATTGGACTTGTCTTGATATCTCACTTTGATCATTGTATACGAGATATGGTGATTATACTGTTGCTGGCTCAGCGTATAGCTCCGTATTTGTCTGGTTGACCACCAAACGACCGCATGCGCCTCATCAGCTCGTGTTCTTCATCTATCTATCTATGCGGGCCTACCTGTCAGTGGAGAAAGAAATAAAAACCAAAATTGTGCTATGTGACATTACTGTTTAGATGTTTGCTGGAGGCCTCCGCGAACACCGAGCATGTATTCACCTGGCTCAACACCAACGGTCATACTCGTGACTCGCCGCCTTGCTCATGTATATCGTCCATCACAACGACAATCTATAAAATAGCCTAGCTAGAGAGGGTACTATGGTGCGGAGTATGTACTATCGTGAGCAACCGATCATAGTGCCACTGCACACGATTGTGTGTCTGATCGATTCATCCATTATTCATAAGTTATGTATGGTTGTGTGGTGTCTAATGCTGGTCGTCGAATGCTAGCTGTCGACAAGAGCGGTTGCATGGATGCCTGGTTGTCCATATGTGCCGCATACGCTTCAAAGGCTCGTCATCCATGAGTTCACATTTTACCACCACCCCAGCGTCTGACCGCCCTGGCCTACCAAAACCCCTTCCATCGCTAGCGCACGCTTCCCGCCTGAAATGATCACCGTCTCTCCAAAACGTCAATGCCGCATTCACCAGCCTTAACTGCAGGTGCAGTTGGTGTGTCACTGACATGCTGGCCTGATGCCTGTTGGGCCCACATGTCAGTGAGACAAAGCACATGCGGTTAAGTCATTGAAGCAGCGTCCGCATTCACGCCCGACGCGACCTCTCACTGGCACCGGCATTGCAGTAGCACGACGGCCGAGAGAGCGCCACCCGCGCGGCATCTTGGTGCAAGCGACTGCTCCCCGTTAATGACACCACGGCTACCGATGAACCTACTCTGGTGCCAGCTGTCCATCCGTCTGCCGGGGCTCATTGCCATTCACCCGCTATATTAACTTGAGCCCCACCTCCCAGCCATAGCCAAAGACCCACACTCATTCTCCTCTGGTTTGTTCCTTCTGTTGGCACCACTCCAACCATGGCCTCCGGGCACTCGAAAGCTCTCTTGGACGTACTGTCGCAGGAGCAGTCGAAGGACATCGGTGGCTCCGCTCCGGGCGCGCTCCAAAGCTCTCTTGGACGTACTCTCGTAGGAGCATACGAAGGAGATCGCCGCCCCCCCCCCCCCCGGCCGCTCACCGCCGCCATGACCACGAAGCCGACGCGCGTGCGTGGGCGCACCCGACAGCGGGGAAGAGTAGTACACGGTAGGTCGCCACCGCTCTGGTCCCAAGAAGGCCACCGCTCCTCCACTCAGTCGATGCCAACCTTGGTGGGATAAAAATCGATGGCCGATTAGCCGCTTGACGGCGACGTGGAGGCGGAAATCTACATAACCTTGTGCTCCGGAGGAGGAGGTTATCGAGGTGGATAAGGAGGAGGCAAAGGCAATGGCCGGCTTTCTCGGGTTCATGGCCGGACATGGTGGTCGGGGCCCGGCGATCGTTTAGATTAGGTTTACAGTAGATTTTAGTATGGTTTGTGTGAAATATGTAATGAATTTCCTCCAGTTTATAGGAGAAGTTCTCAAAATGTAATGAATTTCATCCAGTCAGTTTGAAATTTGCTTTGTTTGCACGAATTTCGTCCGGTTAGTTCATATGGTTGTCGAAAGGTATGCAGGCAGCATTGGATGGCGTCCACCAGTGTCCTCGCACAGATGCTGGTGTAAATTTGAGGGCCAGCGCTGGAGATTCCCTAACTATCATGCTATAATCGCTAATAGTGCTCCATTTTTTTCGCAGGGAACAGTTATCCCTCGGTCAAAATCAGATCCGCCGTGTTTCGCACTCCTCCCACGTAAGAGTGTAGTCTCTTGCTTACATAAAAATGGAGCAAGTGGACGGCACGGTAACACGTCATATCACTCAAACTAGCCCGCCTAACGCGTGGTAAAGCACTGCCCTCGTCATTTTGTTCTGGATTTGTATCAATCGATCGCACGAAAATGTTACGCTTTGCAAATTCAAAAGGAAAAGGCGGCACACTTACAACTCGTACGCGTCGCGTTCATGTCACAACCCCGAAAGTCTGGCTCGCACGCCACTCACCAAAGGGGACGCACGTTGTCTTGCATTTTCACTGACATGTGGGACTGCAATTGAATAAACCGTCGATAGCCGAAATCTAATCGCTTTCATGGCGGGCGTACCGAGAGGAGAGAGACGGGAGGGGGAAGAGATCGCCCACCTGCCATGCAATCGACTCCAAGATATATGTGGTGATAATGTGAGGTGCCCCCCACGCGCTCCCCTCAGAGGCCAGCTGCCCGCATTCATAGCAAGTAGTACCAAGAAAATTCTGGGCTATAAAGGGCATGTACAATGGTTGATAAGATAGTCTTATCATAAGTCTTGCATGTAATTTAGAGATGACAAAAAAACATGTGTACAATGGATCATCTCTTAGCCTTATCTTCAATACCTAGTTATTCCTAAAAACATGGTGAAACATATTGTTCTAAGAGATCATCTCTTGTCTTCTCGACAAGCCCGCTTATGTGGAGGAGAGAGAGGCATTGACAAAGTCAAGGAGTGGGATCTGCAGGAGCCTGCCTCTACACGTGCTCCTAGGTATAAAAAAACTAATTGTAAAAAAGAGGCATAAAAACAATTGTGTCTAAAAAAAGAAAGGTAAAAAACATTTGAGAGGAAATAGATAGAGAGAAAGTGAGAAGAAGTTGTAACCTTATAGTCAACACTATGGTAGTATTACATGAGGAAGGAGGGAGTGGTGCACATGCCAAGTTCACTGGGCTACCGAGTTTCACACTCCTCCATCGTAACAGTGGAGACAATAGGTTTCATAAAAAATAAACAATGAATACTCATTGCTCGTCCACTATATTGGAAATAATACTTTCATTCGCCGACATGTGGGACGTCGACCATCCTGGTCCACCTGCCATGCAAAATATTATCCTGGTCCACCCCGGTCGTACCGTAGGCTCAACCTTTCCCACTGTAAGTTAGTCGGACAAAGGAACCATCATGACTTCATTGAATTCCGCTTCTTCAAAAAAACTTACTCTACCCGCAGTACTGCTACCGCACGCGAAGAATGGACGGCACTGTACCACGTCATATCACTAAAACCCACTAGGCCAAACTAGCCCGCCTAGGATCTGTACTCCCTCCGTTTCAAAGTTAGTAGTACAAAGTTGACTCATCTATTTTGAAACAGAGGGATGTCTCTGTACTGCTATGATTTTGTGTTGTACGTCTCTGTACTTTAGCTGCGATTTTCCTAACATATGAACCAAATGAGGCCTAAATGTATCCGCGTCGACTATTGTCTGATCGATCGCTAAGCCTACAATTTTAGGAGCTTGGGCTATTGGCTGATCAACGATGGATCAGTATAAGCGTACCACGAGCTCATCAGCCCCAACATTTCTCTTCGGTGAGTATTTTGCAAGTACTATAGCTCGCACAGTAGCTAGCCTACTAACGCCAAGAATCATCAAATAAGCCCTGCTGATATGATAAACAGTTCAAACTTACATCTAAGCATGCCATATATTACATCAAAAGCTGGTGAGGATACATCTGTTTCCATAACTCGGAGATTGTTCGCATGATTCACTATCAAACAAAAGTAGCAAGCACCGCCCACACAAGACAGTGCACTAGACCTAAGATGGTTTGATAACATGCATTGTTCTGGTAATTAAACAAAGGGCAATGCAAACTACCCTGAAGGATTAGCGCGGCCAACTATTTCTTGTCATCGATCTCTCGGGAATGACCACAACACAGACATCGGCATGTGAATCGATCTCTGGGGCAATGTCAACAGGATGGACCGCGACATCGAAGACGATCTCTGGGGTGATATCCACAGGATGGACAGCGGCATCGAAATCATCAAGGACATCCACCGGCACCTGCACAACCCTAATATAGTAGCAAGCACATTGCAAATAATCAAAAACCACAACTTTTGGTAATAAGCCATTATTTTTTAACCTTGTGCAGCTCACCGGGGGATCCCATCCCTCCGGGGGACATCTCCTCGTCCTAGATGGGGGCCATCAACTTGCCAGGGGAATACTGCTTCTCAACGGTGACTATCTCCTCAAACTCGGCCTTGAGCCGCGCAAAGGTGGCCATTAGAGTTTCTGGGGTAGGCACGGTGGGGCCCTTGCTGTTCTTCCAACTTTCTTTGAGGAGTTCGCTCGCCAACGCTGCCAACTCTTTGGCGATGCTTGTTTCTTGGAGTTCTTCGTCTCCATGGGTTGGCCTCCAACATGGTCAACTCGTTGGTCGGTGCTCGCTTCACGGAGATCGCTGTCTCCAGTGGGTTGTCCGCCGGCAACCCTTTGCCTAGTGCTCCAGGATCCATCAATGAACTGACAAACAAAAAGCAATTGAAAGGAAACCACAATCGCAATGAAAACGGGAAAATAATAGGCTGTGAGAATCGGTCGGTGCTTCGCAAAAATAAGATTCTTGGAATAAAAATATAGCAGCATCACTGATTCGCCCACCTTTCCTTTGTCGGTACAGAAGAAAAATGGCAGAAGTGAGTAGCCTGGAGTGAGGTTTTCTTCAAGAAAGGGGAGAAAGGGCTTCAACGAGCGTTCCAGTGAAATGATGGTTGCTTCGTCCAGTCCAACTTCGAGGCCACTTTACCACTGCTGGTAAAGGTGTGGGTTTTGTGATATGACGGGTCATGACGGCCACACCGGGTGACCGGTGAGTTTCGACTGTAGCACCTCGCTGTGATTTGGTGGATGGCACGCGGGCCCGGATGCTTTGATGTCCCGCATGTAGATAGAGCGGCTAGTCATATAGGAGTGGTCAATATTGTGCACCACGACCAAGGGGAGAGGAAAACAAGAGAACTACGTAATTAATGCATGAGTTTAATTAGGGTAGTTTTGTAAAGTACGAGATACATTCCTCCAATCGCAAAATGCCTTGGTTGATGAGATTTGAGATTTGAGCCCTATAAACCGGAAGGGAGATTTGAGATTTGAGATTTCAGATACTGCACGCGGCGTAGTCTAGTCACTTGTTGGAATCTCTAGAAAGACTTATACCGCATGATTCTTTGCTTCTTCTTACTACTACGTACTACTTCGCCGACATGTGGGACAGCCAGCAGCATCCGGGTCGATGTAATACGTGTCATGCACTATATTAGAGTGCGGAACGGAACGGGGGCATCACCCCGGTCGATGGCCAGCCTCGACACAGAGCAGTCGGTGCACCGGGAAGTGGTGCTCTCTCGGCCATCGCGCCGCTCCAAAGCCGGCGCCAGTGAGAGGTCGCCTCCGCTCCAAAGCCGGCGCCAGTGAGAGGTCGCCTCCGCTCTGGCCGGGCATTAATGCGGCACTGACGCTCTAGGGCGATGCTAACCGTTTCACGCGGGAAGTGCGCGCTGGCAAGAGAGTAGAGGTTTTGAACCGTTTCATGTGTAGTACTGGTAGTTTGCAAAACTACTCAATTATTGCACTCAGTTTCCTAAGAAATTGTGGTAAAAAACGTAATTCCACAGCCCGCTTCCCTTCTCCTTCCTCTTCCATTGCCCGCGCACGTCCATGGGAAGCGACCGGTCAACCCTTATATAGGAGTGCTAGCACAAAAAGATGCATGCATGACCACTAAATTTTCCAGATTAAACAGCCGCTCCGGTGGGAGTATGGCGTATGTTGTTACCTATAGCCGGGCCATGGCTACCGGGCGACGGCGACCAGAGAAGAGGCGGTGGGAGGGGAATGAATGCAGCTACTGTTTGGGTTCGCCGTCCGGCTTAAGTAAATGTGCAACATCACGTGTACCCGCGGGTGCACAAATTGTAACATACGTGTCTGCTTAAGTGGGCATCACGTAACTGGTGTGTGTGTGTGTGTGTGAAATTCTGAGAAACAGAGTGCGTGTGTCCGACTCTACTCTTCGGACATGTACTCAACCTTTTGCATCGGGATATAAGTATAATGGTATTTACTTTAGCTAGTGATTTACGTGGCCATGTTAACGTGGTTGTGTAAAAAAAGTGTCACTTCCTGCTCGTGATTTGTGTTATATAATTACAAGTAAGATGCTTGTGCATTGCACAGAACATCAATATGCATTTTTTTACAAAGCACATGTTGTGATTTACCCATGCAGGAGTAATCCCATGTGTAAAAACTAATGATATCTCGAGAATTTTATCAGAAAAATGGTATCGCAAGAATTCCATCGAAAAAATGAAAGATGAGAGATAAGGTGAGGAGGAGTGGAGCGTGGTGGTGATTGGTGGTCGAACTGGGCGGAGGCATGGGGATGGACGACGCCAAGAAGTGCAGCGGCCACCATGCTTGATTGTTCCGGAGACTTTCTTTTTTAATTGCTCAATAATGAGGTGTGGGAGATAAGGATGTGGAGAGAGGTGCAGCTATCTTTTGTAAAATTATAATAGTTTACTTTCTATCCTTCAGATATAGATCAGACGGTCTATATTACAAGATGGCAGGAACATCACCATCGCCAACTCGGTTTTTTATAAGGGTACAAATGATAAGTTTGCTAACTACTAAAGTAAAGTGGAATTTGTCCATGTTATACAAGTAAATTAAGGTGAATGTTTATCATATGGGTAAGGTTGGATGAAGGGTGGTAGGAACAAATGCTCCGCCTAGAGCATGTGTGTGTGAGATGGAGTCTCAGTGTGTGTGTGTGGGGGGGGGGGGAGAGAGAGAGATGGAGTCTTATTGTATGTGTGTTTGTGCGTGTGTGTGTGATGGAGTCTTACTATGTGTGTGTGCGTGTGTGTGTGTGGGTGGGTGCATGGGTGCGTGTGTGTGTGTGTGTGTTTGTTTGTTTGTGTGTGTGGGTGTGTGTGTCTGTGTCGCGGGGTCTTCGGTGGCGGATGTAATTTAAGTGTGCATGGCTTCATCATAGAGAGGTGATGTGTATGGCAGAGGCCACCAACGATGGGGTGTGAGAGAGAAAATGCCCGTAGAGAGGGAAGACAAGGTGTGTGCGCGTGAGAGTAGTCGACATCGAGAGAACGTGTTTGTTCGAGAGACACCAAGGAAGACTACTATATATCGATGGTGCATGTAGGCGGGAATTAAACGAAGGGATGGTCTTATTGGTTTCAGGGATATAGGGGAAGAGTGAGAGGGGGTAGCTATAAGGAGATTGTTAAGTGTGGTGTGTGTTTTACCCATCCAGGCGGAAGTTATGTGCACACAAGAAGAGAACGATTCGATGTGGCGTTAGGGTTGAGGGTAATTAACTACGTATGGAGACAGAGAGACCTTCAACGTGCATGTGTGAGAGGTATACATGTATACGTGGGATGTGTGTGTGTGCGCGCGCGCATGATCGAGATAAAAGAAAGAAGACATAAGTCATAAGCTAAGATCAACGACACCGGAGAGACGGATCGGTATGACAATATGCATGCATGCGAGAATGCAGGGAAGAAGGCCCGACAATTAAGCATGTGTTTTTGTCTTTAAGAGATAGTGGTGTGGCTGGAGCATGCATCTATGGCGAGCAGAGGCAGTGAGGCACAATGATTGTGCAAAAGAGATCAACCTATAAATGAAGGAAGGTTGATGGAGAAACACATAAATAGAAAGATAAAGATGCTAGCTAGTGTGCGTTAGAGGTAGGAGTCGAGTGGATCAGAAGGCTGAGTTATGGGTGTGTGTGAGAGAGAGATGAAGAAAGGGTGCATGTGACTCACATACAAACAAATATCGGAGAGAAATGAGATCCCGAGAGACGGAGTTTTGTGTCTGCGAGAGAGAAAGATATTTCAAAACGAGAGTGATAGCTAGAGAAACATATGAAGGAACGCAAGATATCTATAGGGAGAGACAGTGTGTGTGAGCAACATGCAAGAGAACAGTGGAGAAATATGAGACGCTGGGAGACAGAGTTTGTGTTTGTGTGTGAGAAAGAGATATTTAAGAGGAAGAGTCGTAGGTTCTCATACCTAAGGAGCGAAAGACATCTCTGTATTAGGGGTGTGCGAGTGGCACATAGGGGAATAGTAGAGAGAAAGGAGACCCCGGAAGACAAAGTTTTGTGTTTGTGTGAGAGAAAGAGATTCCACATGGAGAATCATAGTTAGAGACACATAGCAGGGAGCTTAGATATACTTAGAGAGAGATAGAGTGATGAAGGTCGAGGAGAGAGTACCACAAGTGTTACGAAGATAAAAAATCATTGCCGACATACAGGTAACACGAGAGATACCCGAGAGACGATGAACGAGTATAGGTCTAGAGAGATAGTCCTATATAAGCATGAGTGATAGTTATATGAGACGAATATCTGGATTAAATGGGATTGAAATATTTAAACTGGAGATCACGACATCGATAATATCATAAAGCAAATTGGTGTATCAAACATGCATATTCATTTGAATTTGGGGACACGTGTAATGTTATATAGTTTATCAATATTGGTGATCCATTGATTCTTTAATTAGAAACAATGCATGGTTTATATGTAATTAATGTCTAAACGGGATACACTATATGTTGCATGTGTGAAACACATTATACATGTTTGAGAAGTAAAAAAACCCGCATGAAACACACATTAATTGGAGACAGTTAGCGAGGAATGCATACATTGGATTTCAACATAAAGTGGTTTCAAATATTTGAAAATCCAAATTGATGGATACAACCTTATGAATCTGAGATCATGCCATTTATAAACCATATTTATGTATAAAGGGTGTTGTGCTTTTGAAAGTATATATAAAAAATGATGTATATAGAATTTTATTCCAATCGAAAATGGATCCCGCCCGAAAAAAATAGAATACAAACGGGATTCGAATTGAGTTGGCACAGTAAACGTGCACTCTGCAAAATTTGAACGAAGCGGGGAAAGTCGCAGTAACCGCTCGAAACCAAAATCTGCGAGACGGAAATTACTACTGCCTATCCCTGCCACGCAAAGCCTATCTGCTCGATTTTTGTAGGTTTTGATAGGGGTAGATTTGTAATTTCACTCAAAGATGACATAAACGCCTCCCACCCGGATTCATACACGGTGGGCGCCAAAACATAGTGTGTCCTCGGCCGAAATCGACTCCCTCCCCGATTCATACATGGTGGGTGCTACCTCTTGAGCACTGCGTTGGTTTTCCCTTGAAGAGGAAAGGGTGATGCCGCAAAGTAGCGTAAGTATTTCCCTCGGTTTTTGAGAACCAAGGTATCAATCCAGTAGGAGGCCATGCACGAGTCCCTTGCACCTACACAAACAAATAAATCCTCACAACCAACGCGATAAGGGGTTGTCAATCCCTACACGGTCACTTACGAGAGTGAGATCTGATAGATATGATAAGATAATATTTTTGGTATTTTTTATGATAAAGATGCAAAGTAAAATAAAAGGCAACAGAAATAACTAAGTGTTGGAAGATTAGTATGATGGAAAATAGACCCGGGGGCCATAGGTTTCACTAGTGGCTTCTCTCAAGAGCAAAAGTATTTACGGTGGGTGAACAAATTACTATCTGGCAATTGACAGAATTGAGCATAGTTATGAGAATATCTAGGTATGATCATGTATATAGCCATCACGTCTGAGACAAGTAGACCGGCTCCTGCCTGCATCTACTACTATTACTGCACACATCAACCGCTATCCAAAGATGCATCTAGAGTATTAAGTTCAGAAGAACAGAGTAACGCTTTAAGCAAGATGACATGATGTAGAGGGATAAACTCATGCAATATGATATAAACCCCATCTTGTTATCCTCGGTGGCAACAATACAATTCGAGCCTTGCTTCCCCTACTGTCGCTGGGAAAGGACACCGCAAGATTGAACCCAAAGCTAAGCACTTCTCCCATTGCAAGAAAGATCAATCTAGTAGGCTAAACCAAACTGATAATTCGAAGAGACGCGCAAAGATAACCAATCATACATAAAAGAATTCAGAGAAGATTCAAATATTGTTCATAGATAAACTTGATC
This sequence comes from Aegilops bicornis, assembly GCA_021605145.1. Taxonomy (NCBI): domain Eukaryota; kingdom Viridiplantae; phylum Streptophyta; class Magnoliopsida; order Poales; family Poaceae; genus Aegilops; species Aegilops bicornis. Next base: position 501,030,669 of record CM038673.1, read on the forward strand.
ATAAACCCACAATTCATCGGTCTCAACAAACACACCGCAAAAGAAGATTACATCAAATAGATCTCCACGAAGGAGGGGGGGAACATTGTATTGAGATCCAAAAAGAGAGAAGAAGCGATCTAGCTAATAACTATGGACCCGAAGGTCTGAGGTAAACTACTCACACATCATCGGAGAGGCAATGGTGTTGATGTAGAAGCCCTTCGTGATCGGTGCCCCCTCCGGCGGAGCTCCGGAATAGGCCCCAAGACGGGATTTCACAAGTACAGAAGGTTGCGGCGGTGGAATTAGGTTTTGGCTCAGATTCCGTAGTTTGGGGGTACGTAGGTATATATAGGAGGAAGGAGTACGTCGGTGGAGCAACAGGGGGCCCACGAGGGTGGCAGGCGCGCCCAAGGGGGTAGGCGCGCCCGCTACCTCGTGCCCTCCTGGTTGATGTCTTGACGTAGGGTCCAAGTCCTGTGGATCACGTTCGTTCCGAAAATCACGTTCCCGAAGGTTTCATTCCGTTTGGACTCCGTTTGATATTCTTTTTCTTGAAACTCTGAAATAGGAAAAAAAACATCAATTCTGGGCTGGGCCTCCAGTTAATAGGTTAGTCCCAAAAATAATTTAAAAGTGTATAATAAAGCTCAATAATGTCCAAAACAGAATATAATATAGCATGGAACAATAAAAAATTATAGATACGTTGGAGACGTATCAAGAATCCCCAAGATTAATTCCTGCTCGTCCTCGAGTAGGTAAATGATAAAAACATAATTTTTGATGTGGAATGCTACTTGGCATAATTTCAATGTAATTCTTCTTAATTATGGTATGAATATTCAGATCCGAAAGGTTCAAGATAAAAGTTCAATATTGACATAGAAATAATAATACTTCAAGCATACTAACTAAGCAATTATGTCCTCTCAAAGTAACATGGCCAAAGAAAGTTCATCCCTACAAAATCATATAGTTTAGTCATGCTCCATTTTCTTCACACAAGAATGCTCTCATCATGCACAACCCCGATGACAAGCCAAGCAATTGTTTCATACTTTAGTAATCTCAAACTTTTTCAACCTTCACGCAATACATGAGCGTGAGCCATGGATATAACACTATGGGTGGAATAGAATATAATGATGGGGGTTATGTGGAGAAGACAAAAAAGGAGAAATATCACATCAATGAGGATAATCAATGAGCTATGGAGATGCCCATCAATTGATGTTAATGCAAGGAGTAGGGATTGCCATGCAACGGATGCACTAGAGCTATAAATATATGAAAGCTCAACAAAAGAAACTAAGTGGGTGTGCATCCAACTTGCTTGCTCACGAAGACCTAGGGCATTTGAGGAAGCCCATTGTTGGAATATACAAGCCAAGTTCTATAATGAAAAGTTCCCACTAGTATATGAAAGTTACAAAACAAAAGTCTCTCTATCATGAAGATTATGGTGCTACTTTGAAGCACAAGTGTGGTAAAAGGATAGTAACATTGTCCCTTCTCTCTTTTTCTCTTTTTTTTGGGGCCTTCTCTTTTTTTTGGCCTTTCTCTTTTTTTTCCACACTTGGGACAATGCTCTAGAAAATGATGATCATCACACTTCTATTTATTCACAACTCAATGATTACAACTCGATACTAGAACAAAGTATGACTCTAAATAAATGCCTCCGGCGGTGTACCGGGATATGCAGTGAACCAAGAGTGACATGTATGAAAGAATTATGAATGGTGGCTTTGCCACAAATACTATGTCAACTACATGATCGTGCAAAGCAATATGACAATGATGAATGTGTCATGATAAACGGAACGGTGGAAAGTTGCATGGCAATATATCTCGGAATGGCTATGGAAATGCCATAATAGGTAGGTATGGTGGTTGTTTTGAGGAAGATATAAGGAGGTTTATGTGTGAAAGAGTGTATCATATCACAGGGTTTGGAAGGACCGGCGAAGTTTGCACCAACTCTTAATGTGAGAAAGGGCAATGCACGGTACCGAAGAGGCTAGCAATGATGGAAAGGTGAGAGTGCGTATAATCCATGGACTCAACATTAGTAATAAAGAACTCACATACTTATTGCAAAAATCTACAAGTCATCAAAAACCAAGCACTATGCTCATGCTCCTAGGGGGATAGATTGGTAGGAAAAGACCGTCGCTTGTCCCCGACCGCCACTCATAAGGAGGACAATCAAAGAACACCTCATGTTTCAAAATTGTTACATAATGTTTATCGTACGTGCATGCTACGGGACTTGCAAACTTCAACACAAGTATTTCTCAAATTCACAACTAATCAACTAGCACGACTTTGATATCACTACCTCCATGTCTCAAAACAATCATCAAGGATCAAACTTCTCTTAGTATTCAACACACTCATAAGAAAGTTTTTACTAGTCTTGAATACCTATAACATTAGGATTATTTAAGTAAATTACCATGCTATTTAAGACTCTCAAAATAATATAAGTGAAGAATGAGAGAATAATAGTTTCTATAAAACAAAACCACCACCGTGCTCTAAAAAATATAAGTGAAGTACTGAGCAAGAACTATATAGCTCAAAGGATATAAGTGAAGCACATAGAGTATTCTAATAATTTCCGAATCATGTGTGTCTCTCTCAAAAGGTGTGTACATCAAGGATGATTGTGGTAAACTAAAAATCAAAGACTCAAATCATACAAGACGCTCCAAGCAAAACACATATCATGTGGTGAATAAAAATATAGCTCCAAGTAAAGTTACCGATGGAAGTAGACGAAAGAGGGGATGCCTTACGGGGCATCCCCAAGCTTTGGATTTTAGGTGTCCTTAGATTATCTTGGGGGTTCCATGGGCATCCTAAATAGTAGGCTCTTGCCATTCCTTGTTCCATAATCCATCAAATCTTTCACCCAAAACATGAAAACTTCACAACACAAAACTCAACAGAAAATCTCGTGAGCTTCGTTAGCGAAAGAAAACAAAACACCACTTCAAGGTACTGTAATGAACTAATTCTTTATTTATATTGGTGTTAAACCTACTGTATTCCAACTTCTCTATGGTTTATAAACTATTTTACTAGCCATAGATTCATCAAAATAAGCAAACAACACACGAAAAACAGAATCTGTCAAAAACAGAACAGTCTGTAGTAATCTGTAACTAACGCAAACTTTTGGAACTCCAAAAATTCAGAAAAAATAGAAGGACCTAGATAATTTGCTTATCGATCTGAAGAGATTGGAATCAATATTTTATCACATTCTGGTGATTTTTAACAATTATTTTTGTGAACAGAAATTTTCTGGAATTTTCAGCAAGATCAAATAACTATCATCCAAGAAGATCCTATAGGTTTAACTTGGCACAAACACTAATTAGAACATAAAAAGACATCTAACCAGAGGCTAGATCAAATATTTATTCCTAAAAATAAGCAAAAAGCAAAAAAAACTAAAAATAAAATTGGGTTGCCTCCCAACAAGCGCTATTGTTTAACGCCCCTAGCTAGGCATAATAGCAAGGATAGATCTAGGTACTGCCATAATAATAAGATAGATCATCAAAACTCATTTCATACTCTCTAGGTTCTGCAGCAAGGTTTATTTGTGGCAAACAAAAGTAATCAAAAGGGCTAAATTTAATGGGACAAAAATCCCTAAGATCAACCTTAGGAGGTATAGGTTCCTCCTTCGGCCCTTCATATTGCACAACCAATTCATCATTATAAGCATTCTTTTGACAGAACTTGGTGAGCCTATATTCGAGAGAATATCCTAGCTCATTATTTCAAATAGCAAAATCATCATGAAGTTCAGAAATTCTATCAACTAGAATATTGGTAGGAACATTTTTTCTAAGGTTTTCATTAAAAGTAACATAATCTAGAGATTGAAAACGCATTATTTCCTCTTGATCAAATAAGATAGTTTCTATGGGAGGATGTCCAGCGTCCACCCTATAATGCGCAAAGATTTATTTGGCCTCTTTTATAATAAATCTAAACTTATGAGCCAAAAAGATAGTAGCAGCACGCTTAACAGAAGAGTGCTCAATGTTAGAAAATTCTTGGAAAATCCTCTGTATGCAGGGATGCATGTGCATAAATTGTCTTTCAAGTTCAACTGCCAGCATGGCGATAGCGTCCGCAACACTACTAGTTCTATGAAGAATAGAACTACCCATAGAAGGCAAAGCACCGACATAAGTAAAGAAATCATGGATAACTCCTTTTCCAATAATGTTACCACTACCAATTCGGAATTTTTTTTGCATGTAAGGTAGGGGATTCTTTAGCAGGAGCATCAGAATTCTCCATTATATTATTATTATCCTTATCGACAATAATTTCCCCAATTTCAGACATAACGGCAGAAAGTGCACGGAACAAAAAGAAAGAGGGAGGCAAATGGGAAAAGAGAGAGGGCGAATAAAACGACAAGGGTGAAGTGGGGGAGAGGAAAACGAGAGGCAAATGGCAAATAATATAATGCGGGAGATAAGGGTTTGTGATGGGTACTTGGTATGTTGACTTTTGCATAGACCTCCCCGGCAACGGCGCCAGAAATCCTTCTTTCTATGTCTTGAGCACTGCGTTGGTTTTCCCTTGAAGAGGAAACGGTGATGCAGCAAAGTAGCATAAGTATTCCCCTCAGTTTTTTGAGAACCAAGGTATCAATCTAGTAGGAGGCACCTACACAAACAAATAAATCCTCGCAATCAACACAATAAGGGGTTGTCAATCCCTACACAAATACTTTCACTTTAGAGTGAGATCTGATAGATATGATAAGATAATATTTTTGGTATTTTTTATGATAAATATGCAAAGTAAAATAAAAGGCAATAGAAATAACTAAGTGTTGGAAGATTAATATGATGGAAAATAGACCTGGGGGCCATAGGTTTCACTAGTGGCTTCTCTCAAGAGCATAAGTATTTACGGTGCGTGAACAAATTACTATTCAGAAATTGACAGAATTGAGCATAGTTATGAGAATATCTAGGTATGATCATGTATATAGGCATCACGTCCGAGACAGGTATACCGACTCCTGCCTGCATCTACTACTATTACTGCACACATCGACCGCTATCCAAAGATGCATCTAGAGTATTAAGTTCATAAGAACGAGTAACGCTTTAAGCAAGATGACATGATGTAGAGGGATAAACTCATGCAATATGATATAAACCCCATCTTGTTATCCTCGATGGAAACAATACAATATGTGCCTTGCTGCCCCCATCACATCGGGAAAGGACACCGCAAGATTGAACCCAAAGCTAAGCACTTATCCCATTGCAAGAAATATCAATCTAGTAGGCCAAACCAAACTGATAATTCGAAGAGACTTGCAAAGATAACCAATCATACATAAAAAATTCAGAGAAGATTCAAATATTGGTCATAGATAAACTTGATCATAAACCCACAATTCATCGGTCTCAACAAACACACCGCAAAAGAAGATTACATCGAATAGATTTCCATGAGAGAGGGGGAGAACATTGTATTGAGATCCAAAAAGAGAGAAGAAGCCATCTAGCTAATAACTATGGACCAGAAGGTCTGAGGTATACTTCTCACTCATCATCGGAGTTGCTATGGTGTTGATGTAGAAGCCCTCCATGATCGATGCCCCTCCAAATGAGCTCCTAACAGGCCCCAAGATGGGATCTCACAAGTACAAGGTTGCGGCGGTGGAATTAGGTTTTGGCTCAGATTCCGTAGTTTGGGGGTACATAGGTATATATAGGAGGAAGGAGTACGTCGGTGGAGCAACAGGGGGGCCACGAGGGTGGAGGGCGCGCCCAGGGGGTAGGCGCGCTCCCCTACCTCGTGCCCTCCTGGTTGATGTCTTGGCATAGGATCCAAGTCCTCTGGATCACGTTCGTTCCGAAAATCACGATCCTGAAGGGTTCATTCCGTTTGGACTCCGTTTGATATTCTTTTTCTTGAAACTCTGAAATAGGCAAAAAACAGCAATTCTGGGTTGGGCCTCCGATTAATAAGTTAGTCCCAAAAATAATATTAAAGTGTATAATAAAGCCCAATAATGTCCAAAACAGAATATAATATAGCATGGAACAATAAAAAATTATAGATACGTTGGAGACGTATCAGTGGGCGCCAAAATCAAACTCTCATCGGCAAATATTCGGTGTATGCGAGATTACCGTCCTATCCCCAACCGACTAATATTGCTGTGATGTAGGAAATTTGAAACGGGGGCTAAGTTTATAAATTTCCTGGCATTTGAGACAAGCGCTCAAGACATGGTTCCCCTTACTCTCCACATACATTTCCCCAGTCGCACTCCGTGGGCGCCAAAACACCCTCTCCAACCCAGCCTCCTCCGTCCGCCACCCCATCCACCACCGTACTCCTCCACCATACCGGAGCTGATACCCCGACGCCGCCGTCCATTACAAGAGATCGACCTCTCTCATCCACGGCTTCGGATCGGGATCCTTGCATCCCGTCCTCTCGCTTCATCCCCGCCGTCGTCCACCTTGCCGGCGCCGCTCCTACGACCGTCTCGTCCACCGCGCCTCGCCGCCACCGTCTACCCTCCTAGATCTGCTTCCACACCGCCGACAGCCATCGCTACCGCAACACCGTCAAATTCTCAGCAGATGCATGTACGGCGCCGCACCAGAGGCGGTACTCTTTCGTATCTACTCAACTTATTTATCGCAGCAAGAAAATAGATCCCACTACTTTACTCTGATTTCTTGTCCATCACTTACTTGCTAGTTGAGAGCAAACATTGGTTGCGAAGTTGCCTTTGTCTGGTTTGCACCTTCAGATCCGCCATGGCATGCTCAACACTATACTCCCAATGCTTATGGTTTTCCCCTTTTATATTCCACACTAGTTAAATCATAGTAGACTAAATTTCAAGATTGGGTCAGTCGATTTTTCGTAGCTCGTTGGAGTTCGCCGGTGCGAACAAAGGGGCTCGTGTGGGGACTTTGGTTGGGGGGGGGGGGGTGGTGGTGGTTGGGCCTCGCCGAATGAAGAAAACTTGACGCGGGTGGGGGCGGGGGTGGGGGCGGGGGTGGAGGTGGGGGTGGCGGAGGAACACAGGCGGTGGGGGCCGATGGTCCGGCCGGCGGCCCGTGCGGTGTTCTATATGGGAAGAATCATAGACGAGGGAGAAGAAGGGTTAGGAGACGTAGGATCTTCATCCAACCGCCTGAAATGGTCGACTGACCCAAATGCAGACATGCCTTTATATTCAGTACCATCATCGCACTGCTAGCACCGCTCCGAATCCATCAAGCTAAACAACGTGCCACTCATAATTCCAAACTTGTTGCTCAAGTACGAATCTGATAGGCTACTGATATTACTAAAACAGATAATATTTAATTGGTCAGCTAATGTTCCTACTTTACTTTCGAAAAAGCATGTGCACCACATATAGAGAGACAATAGGGAGTTGCTTTCTTAATGTGCTCTGGTTCATCATGTGTGGGCAATCAAGAATCTAACATTTTATTATCCAAAATCTGATTGCTCTTCTTTACCATGTTCCTCTTCCGTTCTTCTTTAATAAGTATTTTCTCCGTTCCTAAATACAAGTCTTTGTATAGATTCCACCATGGACTACATATGGAGCAAAATGAGTGAATCTACACTCTAAAATGTATCCGGATACATCCGTATGTGATCCATAGTGGAAATCTCTACCAAGACTTATATTTTGGAACGGAGGGAGTATGATAGTAGTACAGTATGTTCCTTGTAGTGAAGATGAGCAGGGACATTTGCAGTGTAGAGGTCTATACGGTCGGTTGGTATGGACACTTTGAACTCATCGTGCCTCTTTGATTCATAGTATTTTGTAAACATGGGAATAGGATTTGAAGTGGCCTGCCCACTTGAATCCTATAAGAATAGCAAGAAAATGCGGGGAGTTGTGTCGCCTTTGAGAGTTACACTGATATTAACAGTACCGCACCTTCAGTTGAAGAGAGCTGGTATCTGAAGCCTTTCTAGCAGTATCGGCAATACTAGCACATATATTCCAGCAAGTTCCACTTTGCTGATTTTACTCTGATGCTTATGGTTTTCCCGTTATATCTACACTATGATCTGCGTAGCTGCTTAGTGTCGCACTAGCAGCAGTCCACTCTTGAATCTAAACAACGCAATGACTTACAAAATTGGCACCAAGGCATTGAGTGCCATTCTGGATGCAATGAAACTCATACGCTCCCCACCTGTTGACTCTTGTTCAAAATATGATCCTAATGACTCTTGTTCAAAATTGCCACATATAGAGAGACAACATGGAATTGCATTTCTTTGCGCGTTGTGATTCATCATGAGTGGGCAACATGCAATTAAGCGGAACCTCAAGAATATGCTTCCTCTTCTGTTCTTTAACATGCTCCTCTTTTGTTATTCTGTATTTAGTACATACAGTATGTTCCTTTTCAGGAAGGGGAGCAGGGACATCTGCAGTCAACAACTGATAGAGCTGGCATGTACTTGATCGATAGGCTTTCAATTACTAGCGGCAATACAACACCATATTTTCAAGCCAGTTCCAGTTTCCTGATTTATATATTGTGGTTATGGTGTACCCCTTTTATGTACACTATGATTTGCCTAGTTGTTGTGTGCTCTTGTTATCATGGTTTGGCAATAAACTCTCTGTACAGTATATTTTGAACCTATCATCTGCCAACTATCCTTACTTCTGGAGCCTATTTTTTGTGTACTTGTGCCAAATTATATAAATGGACGCACCACATTACAGCACACATGAGCTCTCTCATCAGAATCCAGTGATTGCACACAAGTGTTTACAGGGGCGCCCCTATATTAGAATATCCTCTGCATTACAAAGATAAGCTCACAACTATTTATGTTTTCATGGTTCTCAGATATTAGACGTAATTAAAGTGAATATCAGAATCCGTGCATCAAAAGAATATTTTGGAACACTGCAATGACTTACAAAATTGGCACCAAGGCAATGAGTGCCATTCTTGATGCAATGAAACTCATAAGCTCCCACCTATAGATTCTTGTTCAGAATATGATCCTGATACGTCTCCAATGTATCTATAATTTATGAAGTATTCATGCTATTATATTATCCATCTTGGATGTTTAATGAGCCTTATTATGCACTTTTATACTATTTTTGGGACTAACCTATTAACCCAGAGCCCAGTGCCAGTTACTATTTTTTCCCTTGTGAGGGAGTCCTGGATTAGGGGATCTTCGGACAGCCGGACTATATCCTTTGGCCGGATTTTTGGACTATGAAGATACAAGATTGAAGACTTTGTCTCGTGTCCGGATGGGACTCTCCTTGGCGTGGAAGGCAAGCTTGGCAATACGGATATGTAGATCTCCTCCCTTGTAATCGACTTTGTGTAACCCTAGCCCCCTCCGGTGTCTATATAAACTGGAGGGTTTAGTCCGTAGGACAATAACAATCATACCATAGACTAGCTTCTAGGGTTTAGCCTCTATGATCTCGTGGTAGATCAACTCTTGTAATACTCATATCATCAATATCAATCAAGCAGGAAGTAGGGTATTACCTCCATCGAGAGGGCCCGAACCTGGGTAAACATCGTGTCCCCCGCCTCCTGTTACCATCCGCCTTAGACGCACAGTTCGGGACCCCCTACCCGAGATCCACCGGTTTTGACACCGACATTGGTGCTTTCATTGAGAGTTCCACTGTGTCTTCACCGTAAGGCTTGATGGCTCCTTCAATCATCGGTAACGATGCGGTCCAGGGAGAGGTTTTTCTCCCCGGACATATCTTCATATTCGGCGGCTTCGTACTGTGGGCCAATTCGCTTGGCCATCTGGAGCAGATCGAAAGCTACGCCCCTAGCCATTAGGTCAGGTTTGGAAGTTTGAACTACACTGCCGACATCCGCGGAGACTTGATCTTCGACGGATTCGAGCCCATGCCAGGTGCGCCGCACGATCACGACGAGCATGATTTAGCTCTACTGTCGGACAGTGTTCAGGAGATCACACCTGCAACTACTCCGACCTTCAATCCGGAGCAAATTGCGCCATCCGAGGATGGGTGGCCATGGAGGCCGCACTCTCAGCGGCGATAGAGCCGGATACTGACTTCACCCCTCACGAGAGTCGTGATGCCGAACCACTGGATTCGTCTCCGGCCACGGACTCCGAGCCACCTGTGTCCGTGCCTATCGAATCCGATTGGGCGCTGATCATGGAGTTTACCTCCGCGGATATCTTTCAGCACTCGCCTTTCGGTGACGTGCTAAATTCATTAAGGTCTCTCTCCTTGTCAGGAGAACCTTGGCCGAACTATGTCCGACTAGAATGGGATGCGGACGACGAAGAAATTCGCTGCACACCCACCACCCACTTAGTAGCCACTGTCGACGATTTAACCATCATGCTCGACTTCGACTCCGAAGACATCGACGTATGGACGATGATGCAGGAGACGAACATGAACCACCGCCCACAGGGCGCTGGACCGCCACCTTATCATACGATATATATATGGTGGATACCCCCAAAGAAGGCAAAGGCGACAAGACAGTGGTGGATGACCCCTCCAAGAAGCAACCCAAGCACCGACATCAGCGGCGCCACTCTAAGTCCCGCCATAGCAAAAGCAATGATACCGGCACAAGAGACAATAACACTCCGGATAGTGCCGAAGACGATGACAATCCCCTCCAGCCAGATTTAGAGCAGGAGGATGAACAAGCTAGCCCTCCAGAACAGGCAGCAGATGGAGAAACGGAGGATGACAATTACATGCCTCTCTCCGAAGACGAGGTGAGCCTCGGCGACGAAGAATTTATCGTGCCTGAGGATCCCATCGAGCAGGAGCGCTTCAAGTGCCGGCTTATAGCCACAACAAATAGCCTGAAGAAAAAGCAACAATAGCTTCGGGCTGATCAAGATTTGCTAGCAGACAGATGGACCGAAGTCCTTGCGGCCGAGGAATACGAACTCGAACGCCCCTCCAAGAGTTACCCAACGCGCAGGTCGCTACCCCGACTCGAGGAGGAAGCATTGAAACCTACTTCACCAGCGATGATGGTGACCGGCCACCTCATGGCCGAGACAGAGAGGCGTTTCAGCCTGAAGTTCAGCTTGCACCCCACCGCCACTCAAACAAAAATACCAAGGCCCGGTGCAACACGCGGGACCTGCGACACATATTGGAAAGCAGGGCAAAACATGCAAGATCAATATACGGGTCACGGGGGCATGCACCAACGTGGGACGATGACCGTCACGCCGGACACACTAAAAGTAAATCCGGCCAGGCCGAATACAGCAGACAAGACTCATATGAACTGCGTCGTGATATAGCCCGCATGCAGGTGTCGTGACACCCCCTATGCTTCACTGATGAAGTTATGGATCACGAATTCCTGGAGGGTTTTAAACCCGTAAATATCGAATCGTAGGATGGTACAACAGATCCTGCAGTATGGATTGAGGATTTCCTCCTCCAAATCCACATGACTCGCGGTGTTGATCTACATGCCATCAAGTACCTCCCACTAAAACTCAAAGGACCAGCTCGGCATTGGCTGAATAGCTTGCCAGCAGACTTCGTCGACAGTTGGGAGGATTTGGAAGATGCATTCCTTGATAACTTCCCGGGCACTTATGTGAGACCACCAGATGCTGATGACTTGAGCCATATAACTCAGCAGCCAGGGGAATCGTCCAGGCAATTCCGGACACGGTTCCTAACTAAGAAAAACCAAATTGTCGTCTGTCCAGATGCTGAGGCCTTAGCAGCATTCAAACAGAACATCCGTGACGAGTGCCTCGCCCGGCACCTCGGCCAGGAGAAGCCGAAATCTATGGCAGCCCTCACAACACTCATGACCCTCTTTTGCGCGGGCGAGGATAGCTGGCTGGCTCACAGCAACAACACATCAAGGAATCCAGGCACTTCAGATAATAAAGATGCTAACGGTAGACCACGTTGTAACAGACACAAGCGCCGCAACAACGGCGATAACGCTGAAGATACGGCAGTCAATGCCAGATTCAGAGGCTCTAGATCCGGTCAGTGGAAAAAGCCATTCAAAAGAAGTACTCCGGGGCCATCCAATTTGGATCTATACTTGATCGATCATGTCAAATCCATGGCACCCCGATTAGCCAGCCAATCACACCAACCGAGAATTTTGGGTGTTCAAGCAGGCATGCAAGTTGAATGCTGAAAACAAGGACAAGGGGCTGCATAGTGATGACGAGGAGGAGCCCCGGACGCCGAACACGGGAGGACAGAAGAGGTTCCCCCCACAAGTGAAGACGGTGAACATCATATACGCAACCCACATTCCCAAGAGGGAACGGAAGCGCGCACTAAGGGACGTCTATGCGATGGAGCCTGTCGCCCCAAAGTTCAACCCATGGTCCTCTTGTCCGATCACCTTCGATCGCAGGGACCACCCCAGTAGTATCCGTCATGGCGGATCCGCCGCATTAGTCCTAGACCCCATCATTGACGGATTTCACCTCACTCAAGTCCTCATGGACGGCGGCAGCAGCCTGAACCTGCTGTATCAGGACACAGTGTGCAAAATGGGTATAGATCCCTCGATGATCAAACCCACCAAAACCACCTTCAAGGGTGTCATCCCAGGCGTAGAGGCCCATTGCACGCGCTCAATCACACTAGAAGTGGTCTTCGGATCTCGGGACAACTTCCGAAGCGAGGAGTTAATCTTTGATATCGTCCCGTTCCGCAGTGGCTATCATGCACTGCTCGGGTGAACCGCATTTGCAAAATTCAATGCGGTACCACATTACGCATACCTCAAGCTCAAGATGCCAGGACCTAGGGGGATCATAAAAGTCAATGGAAACACATAGCGCTCGCTCTGCACGAGGAGCACACTGCGGCCCTCGCAGCAGAAGCACAAAGTAGCATTTTAAGGCAAACCGCCAATTCGGCGATAAAGCTCCCGGACACCGTCAAGCGAGTCTGGAGTAACCTGCAGGAGGATCGCCTGGCACATTCAGAGCTCACCTAGCAATTCGGCCCCCGTCCTAGTCCCAGTCAAGCAACGAAATCCGTTCCGCGCATACATAATTACGCAATAAAAATACCATGGGCATAGGCGGGGGCACGATCAGGGCACACCACACAATGCGGCTCAACCGCCCTAGGGGCTGCATACCTTTATTTTTTCTCTTAAAGGACCTTACTCTCTGGAAGCCTTTTCCGGCAGTATGATTACCGGACACATTACGGGAAGGAACAACCAAGGAAGCAAGAAGCTAAGTCGTATAATGGAATTCCCAGGTGGTCTCTGATAACGATCGAAATACCTGTTTTAAATACCCCTACGCAGCTTGCCCTTGGATAGGACATGTCAGAGAGTCATATTCTTTGCTTATTGCTCTACTTGTATCAGTACGCTTCGACGTATTATTTAAATAACAATGCGTAGCATTAGTCTATAATCGCATTACCCTTCTTTTTTCTTGTCTGTTTATTTACAACAATTCGCACCCGTACATTCTGGTACGACCAGTACGCCAGGGGCTTTTGTATACCCCATAATACGGCGTGAGAAGTCCGAGCACTTTCGACAGTGCGAACCCCGAACTTATAGCATTATATGCATCAGCTCCGAATCATGTCTCGAGTCAATAGTTGGGTTTGCCCGGCTCCCATGTTTTGGTACCTTATGTTCCGCTATATCGGCTAAGGTAGCGCTGGGAGAACTACTGCGATTATGTCCCGGTTCTTCCGGACGAGCACCTCAGTAGAGAAAGCCGAAAACTGACTGTCATGATAAGGCGAGAGCTAGTCGCTGTTCGAGAGGTCTCAAGTCCTTAAAGACTTTTTCTGCTTCGGGCGAGGAGTCGGCCTTTCCCGACTTAGGCGTATATAGCGCCCCAAATTCGGCCTTTCGAATACTAGGGGCTTCGCCAAAATTTAAAATTGTAGACTTCTTTGGCTAAGTGAGAGTGATAAAGCCTTATAGTCCGATTGCCTGGTTCGTTGTGCTGAACACCTCCCTCGAAGGACCCAAAATTGGGAAAAAGAGTGCTCAGGTTTATCCCGAACACCCCAGTACTAGTTACATGGGGGCAGAAGCCAACGACTGGCCAACTCTCGGATTTTATAAACGGCCGCACAGAAGGTAATATTTTAAATTCACAAGCGTTGCATAGCGCAAATGACTCATTTTCATATTACAGGATCAGATGAGTACATTCATTCAAATATTACATCCTTAGAACATTCCTCTGCCACAAGGCAGGCACCCTTCAGGACAATGTCATAATACATTTCGGGGTGGCGATGCTCCTTGCCCTGCGGCGGCCCCTCCTTCACCAGCTTCTCGGCGTCCATCTTCGCCCAGTGCACTTTAGCACGGGCAAAGGCCCTGCATGCACCTTCGATGCAGACGGACCGCTTAATGACTTCAAACCGGGGGCAGGCATTCACCAGGCCGAAGTAGCTGCCAGTTAGGGGCTCGCCAGGCCACATCCGGACTATGAAGTCCTTCATGGCCTGTTCGGCAGCCTTGTGAAGCTCGACCAGTTGCTTCAGCTGGTCGCTCAAAGGCATGGCATGTTCTGTCCCAGTATACTGAGACCAGAACAACATCTCCGTCAAGCTCCCCTCCTCGGCGTGGTAGAACTCCACGACATCTGACACACTGTGGGGTAGATCTGTGAACGCTCCTGGAGAGCTCCGAACTCGGGTAAGTAAAAGGAAATTTTCTTTCACATGCTTGCTTTGCATAATGAATGCCCTACCTGCCGCTGTCTTCTTAACCCCCTCAATTTCCTGGAGGGCCTTTTGGGCTTCGGCCTTGGCATGTTTTGAAATTTCGAGGGCCTTCACAAGCTCGGACTATCGCGTCTTAGAGTCAAGCTCCCAGGACTCATGTTTTTTGGCGAGAGCCTGGAGCTCTTGCTGCACCTCGCCTACCCGGGCTTCTTGATTTTCTCGCTCGATGCCTTGGCCGCTTTTTCTTCGGCCTCGGACAGCGCCTTCTTCATGGTCGCCACTTCGGTCGTGGCCCCTGGCAAATTCATGACGATCCTATTATTTTGCAACGAAATTTCTTTTTAATATATAGACAAGGTATTGCTTACCTTTGCTCTCCTCGAGCTGCCTCTTAGCAAGGCCGAGCTCTTCCTCGGACCGCTCAAGGTCCTGCTTCAATGCATCGACCTCCGCAGTACGTGCGGCAGCGGCCAGCAGTGAAGCCTGCATATGCACGTAGACATATTCTGATTAGACTCCTGAGTCATTATTTGATCCTCTATTCGGCCTTTCTTCGTGAACGCCAAACAGAGCATCAGGGGCTACTGTCCATGCGGTTATATTTTCCTATATTTTGATTACTTACCTAAAAGCCTGTTAGGAGGCTGGCACAAGCTTCAGTTAGTCTCTTTTTGGCGGACTGAACCTTCTCGATCACCGCACTCATGATAGTGCGGTGCTCTTCGTCGATGGAAGCGCCACGAAGCGCTTCGTCGATGGAACCATCTCGATCACCGCACTTAACGGGGGGTCGCCTGCCGGAGTCCGGAACCGCTGGAGGTTCCGGCGCAGTGTTCGGCTGGGGGCCGAACTTGGATCCCATGGGAGTCTTGCTCCCTTTGCGCCCAGGGTCCAGAAGGTGGCCTTGAGGCACCTCCAGGACTACCTCCCCTTGGCTCGGTGCCCTTTGAGACAACACCTCGACGTTTTCCGTAGGGCGTGGGGTGGAGGCGGTCGGAAGTGAATCGCCATTCATATCCGACGGGTCCAAAGAACCATCCAACGAAGATACGTCGATACGGGTTCGGGACGGACTGCATAATCATGTTCGGTGTAAAGAGAAGCAGTGCAATAAAACATACCATGAATTACTATGGTATCCGGATACTTACGACTTCGCCAGGCGCTTGTCCTTGGGTAACCACTCGTCGCCGCTGTAGGCGGCCGTCGTGGAGCAGTCCGGAAGGAGGGTCCTTCCCTTCTTGGACCCTTCGGCCTCCCCGGTTGGGGCGCCCTTCCTTTTCTTGTCTCCTCCGGTTGGGGGGGGAGAACTTCCCTCTTTCTTCTCCTTGTTTTCGTGGGAGGAGTGCGCCTCGGAGTTATCGGACAATGGGTCCGATATAACCTGGCGCCGGAGACCTTTCCGGGCCCCCGTGGCCTTCCTTTTGGCCTTCTTCTCCGGCACCTCATAAGGCGCCAGAACCAGCATCTTCGTTAGAAGAGCATCTGCTAGATCTTCCGCCAGGGGAGCCGGACAATCGATCTGCTCCGCTGTCTTTACCCAGTCCTGTTAATGGCATGGAAGCTTAGATCCCGCACATGATTAAACTGGGAAAATAAATATCCTATGAGATATAAAAACTTACCAGATTGGCATGCCGCTTTGCGCTAAGTCCGCGGTCTTCGGTAAGGGGAAGAGGTACCTCGGCGCCCTTGAACAACACCCTCCAGACGTCCTTGTGCGTCGTGTCGAAGAGCTCTCACAGCGTATGGTGCTTGGCCGGGTCGAACTCCCACAAGGTGAATGCCCGTTTTGACACGGGAGGATCCGGCGGAAGAGCATGACTTGGACCATGTTGACGAGCTTGATTTTCTTGCTCATCATGTTTTTGATACATGTCTGGAGTTCCGTCAGCTCTACCAAGGAACCCCAGGATAGGCCCTTCTCTTTTCAGGAGGTGAGCCGCATGGGGATTCCAGATCGAAATTTGGGGGCCGTCATCCAGTTGGTGTCGCACGACTCGATGATGTAGAACCATCCCGATTGCCACCCCTTTATGGTCTCCATATAGGAGCCCTCGAGCCATGTAACGTTGGGCATTTTTCCCACCATGGCGCCTCCGCACTCCGCCTGCTGGCCGACCACCACCTTCGGTTTGACATTGAAGGTTTTCAGTCACAGGCCGAAGTGGGGCCTGATGCGGAGGAAAGCCTCGCACACGAGGATAAACGCCGAGATGTTGTGGATGAAATTGGGGGCCAGATCGTGAAAGTCCAGCCCTATCGGATTTCGGGTTCCGGCAGACCCTCTAGGTTCGAATCTCGGGTGCACGCGGAGATCGCACCTCCAACCTACCTACGCCTCGTCGCCTCGCAAGGATCTAAACTACACAAAGAACAACACAAGGGACAAGAGGTTTATACTGGTTCGGGCCACCATTGTGGTGTAACACCCTACTCCAGTGTGTGGTGTGGTGGATTGCCTCGGGGGCTGATGGTGAACAATACAAGGAAGAACAGCCTCGCGAGCGTCTGTTCTTGGCTGGTGCAATGAACTGCTAGGGGGAGTTCAGTCGCTTCTCTCTCTCTCTCTCTCTCTTGCCTATTTTCCGGTCGATCAGGTCTCGATCTCCCCCCCCCCTCTACCCTATGGGTGGCTAGCTCTATTTATAATGGGAAGCCCTGGGCCTCTTCCCAAATATTGAGCGGGAAGGGCGCCAACAATTGGCCATTTTGAAGGGGAACATCCAGTACACTTATCCTGACTAAAGTCGGTCCTCGCCTGCCAAAGACTCTGACGGTGACGCCGGCTTGGGCTCCACGGTGACGTTCTTCCTGCCGTTCTGCTGGTCTTGGTCTTGTTGCACCGAAATGGTTGCCTTTGCTTGATGCTCTCGGCTGCGCTTGCCCCCTTTGCACCAAAGGGGAAATGAGGACACTGCTGGTCGGCGCCTCACCGGGCGCCCTGGCCGTCATGGCTTGCATCATGGGCACCTCGTGAGGTACCCCGCTTTATCTCTCCGCCTCCTCGCGAGCCAGCCTGGACGAGGCCGTGCACGAGGAAGCTTCACGTCGCCCACCTGCGAGGCTTGGCCTCGCGAGGGTCTTGAGCTTTTGTTGATGAAGATGAGCCGTACTGGGCCACCCCTTGAGCCACGCCGCAGGATGCAGGCAGGCAAGTCAGGGTACCCCCGTTCGTAACGCCGACAGTAGCCCCTGGGCCCAAGGCGCGCCTGGACTTGGCTTAGCAGAGAAGCGAAGGGGCAAGTGCGAAGCGCTGCGGGCCCCAACAGACTGCGGCCTTGGGCGCCGCGTGGCGGTTAGTTGGTGGTGGGCGTCCCTGCTTCTCCACGACGCCTCGGGAACTGCATGAATTGACAAGTCCCTGCATGCAAAGCGGGTCATGATTACCTGTGATCGTGGAGGTCGACGGTTGGCCTCCCCCGGCTATAAGTACGGAACGGCGCGAGCCTTTCTAGTCCATCTCTTCTTGCTTTTCCTTCTTCTCCATCCTTGCCCTTGCTCCACATTGCGGCAATGGCTCCGATCCGCCGGTTCTCCTCAGAAGAGAAAGGAAAGGCCCCCCGAGAGGGTCCCGATCCGCTTCCGCCGAAGAAACAGCTAGCCCTCTGCCGCCGAGATGAGGGCGCCCAGCAGGAGGTGTCGCGGCCCTGGTACGAGCAGCCACCGCCAGGATTCCCGCTGCCCTTGTACGTCCGCATTGAGGGCCCTGAAGGAGTTGACGCCGAGCGCCACGGACGATGCCGCCGTCGGCGTCGGTGGTTCACGGCAGTGCGCCTTGTTCCTCCAGGAGTCCATGACGAGGGCTCCTCCCGAGAGTTTGTGCTCCACGCCGCCATGCCTCCTCAGTCTTGGATTCGCCTTCCTCCCTCCTTCGGATTCGTGATTCCGCAGAGGGGCTCTCTGGAGCTCTGGTTGCAGCACGCCGGCTGCAGCACCCTTGCGACCAGATCGGAGGTTGCGGTCGTCGCTCCGGGCAAGGTCTTCATGACTCGAGGCTGGGGCGAGATCGCCTGGTTCCGCAGGACGAGGGGCGCCCTTGTGATCCACCTGGAGTACGACGGCACTTCCGTGATGTTCTTCAAGGTCTTCGACGCGGAAGGACGCCGGCTCGAGTGCTGCCCTGAGAGAGGCGGTCGGGGCCCTGCCGTGGCGAGGACTAGGCTCGCCGACCGCTCCCCCAGCAGCTCCTCAGGCAACGGAGGCGTCGGAGGATCCAGCGTCTCCGCTGAACTCTCCGCGACTCCGGAGACAAGCAACGACAGCTACGAGCCCCCAAGCTCGCACCACGCTCTGTGCCGGGTGGGCGCGTCAGGCCGCCGCCGCCACTGATCTGGATGAGGTTGGCGCCGGTGTCTGACGGCCCACTGTTGATGAGGCGTCTTTTGCATAGGCGCGCGTAGTTAGCGCTCTTTAGGGTCTGCTCCTTTTGTTTCCTGTGAGGAATCGAAGAACGCACCCCATGGGGGCTTGTAAGGTGCTTGCGGTTCTGTTTGTTAATATGGTCACTGTCGTGAAGTGGTGCGAGATGCTCATCCCATCTTAGCTTAGTTCCTCCTTTCGAACCTCGCGAGGGCTTGACGCTCATACCGATGCTGTGTCCCGTCCCAAGGCAGGCTTCAGCCGTCATTGGTAGGCTGTGTCGCGATGCCGTGGTCAAGGCCAGGAGGTGAGCGGCCCGGGGTCCAGTAAGAGCCCCTGAGTCGTGATGCTCAGGAGGTCCCCTTTAGCGCTCAAGCAGCCATCGTTTGGTGAGAAAGGAGTGCGACGTTGCTAACACGGGATTGCTTTAGATGCGAGGTCAGTGCTGCGATAGCTAGTATTTCCAGAGGATGACTTATCTTGGGAATCAGGAACCGCTTCTTCGTGCGGCGTTAGGTCCGCGCATCGGCAGATGAGGAGTTGCCCGGTGAGGTCCCCTCGTGCCTCTTCCCTCTCGCCTTTACTCCCCTTTCTGCTCTACGTCCTCGGGTCCAGGCCCTCGAGCGAGCTCATTGCCGCCGGTATGCTGTGTCGCGATGCCGTGGACAAGGCCAGAGGGTGAGGGCTGGAGAGCCAGTAGGAGCCCATGAGTCGCGATGCTCAGGTACCCCCTTTAACGTGCAAGCGGTTCGCACGGACGAGAGTGAAGGAGACGCCGTGAAGGCCTCGCCTGACGCTGCTCCTTGAAGAGATCCTGCAGGCTCATCACAAGAAGAACGAGAGTTCTCCATGACAATCGACAGTCAGCAGTTGGTTGCTCTGGAGGGGTGACGAGGCACTGAAGGCTTGACGAGGTGGCGCCATGTGGGGCTGCCGCGGCCAGAGCTCAGCCATTCAGGTTTGTCGGCGTTGTAGGGACGGACCCATGTGCAAGCGCCGTGCTGTTAGGGAGCAGCTCCATCAGTTGGTGCCAATCAAGCGGGCGACTAGGTCAAACACGTTAATCACGAAGGAGCAAATCCATTAGATACGTGCAGAGAAGGCGAACATCGCTGGGTCAGGCCCGAGCGACTTGGGGATGACGCAGCCTGAGGGGCGCCCCCAATAAAGTAAACTAGAAACATGAATCAAAAGGGATACATGCCGCAGGGACGGACCCATGCGGCCTGGGAATGATGCAGCCCTGGGGGGTGCTCCCAGCTGAAAATGAAACTCGAAGGATGTCACCTGATAATGTTGAAGATGAAGGATGTCAAGTAGCGGACGGCATGCGCCGCGGAAGCCGATCTTCACGAGCCCCTGTGCCCAGAGCCTCGGGAGGCCCGGAGGCGCCGGTGGCTCCTCGCGGATCATCTCCATCTCCGCCAGATCGCTGAACGCCTCGCCACTTGAGCCTCCAGGATGCTCCTCATGAGGAGGCCGTGGCGGCCGCTGCTCGGCAAGCCTTAAGGCATGCGAACATAGTTGTGGGGTGGACCTTCACAGCGCCCCACGCGTGAGGGCCAGAGGCGCCCGTGAGAGGCGGCTCGGTTGAGTCCTGGTATGTCGATGCAGACGCGCAGCCCACCATCCTCGCCTGGATGGGGAGCTACGGCGGGTAAGCGACGGCTGTCACTCATGACTCTTGACTCCTGCAGCTCCTGAATGATCTTGCTGACGAACTCCTGAGGGTTTGGCCCTCCTTGCCTTGCTCCTTCCCGAGGGAAACGTGCTTTGAAACACGCCTCCAAGTGGTGCCCGAGCGCCTCCCTCGCGATCTTAGCAAAGTCGGTGGCCCTCCAGGAGAGAGCCCCCTAGCCTTGCTCGAGGAGGGCGCTGGGCGCGCCTTCCTATGCGACAGAGGGAGGTGCCCCCTGAACAGGCGCGGACCCTGAGGGGCCTACCTCCCAAGGGGTCGGGCCAGGCGATGTCTTCTTCTTCTTAGGAGCAGCCTCGGGAGGCCTCCCGCTCCTGTGATCTGGGTCTTCAATTGACGCGCTTGAAAAGCACGCCTGTGGACCACATCAAGGCCCCTTTCTTCACAAGGCACCGTGATGACTCCACCGCTTCCTGGCATCTTGAGGACATTGTAGCCGTGATGAGTCACGACCATGAACTTGGCCAGGGCTAGGTACCCAAGGATGGCATTGTACGGCAGGCGAATGTGAGCGACGTCGAAGTCAATGAGCTCGGTGCGGTAGTTGTCGCCATTCCAAGGTGACAGGAAGGCGGACCTGCCTAATCGGAATTGTGGAACCATCGGTGACTCCGGAGAAAGGCTTGCTGGTCAAGTCGATTGTATGGCACTTGGAGATTGTTGAATGTCTCGACGGACAGGACATTGAGCCCCGCTCCGCCATCGATGAGGGTCCTGGTGACTTGCACATTGCTGATGATTGGGGAACAAAGCATCGGGAGGACTCCGGCTGTGGCCGCGCACTTGAGCTGATCTACTGAGCTGAACGTGATGGCGCACACTGACCACCTGAGAGGGCGCGTGGCTTCGAGCATGGGGAGGACTGCATTAGCTTCGCGGGCGAACTGCTTGAAGATGCGCTGAGAGGCTGGGGCTTGAGCTCCGCCCAGATGCAAGCGATTGCGCTGCTCTCGAAAGCCCCAGCCCCTCGCCCCGATGATGGTTTTCATTTCTCCTTGGCTGCGGTGGCAGAGGAGGGAGGCTCATGTTGCCTTGTGGGCGATCCTCGCGAGGCTGATCCTCCGGCTTCCCTGAGGCGGGTCCCTCCAACCTCCCTCGCGAGGTTGATCTCGCCAATGTCCTCGCGAGGTCGGTCACACCACCCTTGGCGAGGGCCACGGTCTTCCCAAAGCATCCCGTGCTTCTTCCTCCTCCTCGGCCGTAGCCTCGATCACTGCGGTCGGGCGTCGACCGATTCGCCCTTCTCGTACGGCCCTGAGCTCTTGGCATTCGTTGGTGTTGTGGGTGTGGAGGTCGTGGTACACGCAGTACCGACTGCCCTTGGATGACCCAGGATTATCCCTTCCTTGCTTGGTGTCCGGTTCTGCCGCGAGCACGGCAGCCCCCTTGCGCTTCACGTCCTTGACCTTGGGCTTCTTCTCTTCTGGGTTGGTAGCCGGCAGCTCGAGGAGGGATAGGCGTCCTTCCTCAGCCCTGGCGCACTTGGTCGCCAAGTTGAAGAGCTCCAGGGATGTGCACAGGTCTTCGTGCATCGCCAGCTCCTCCTTCATCTTGACGTCACGCACATCGTCGGAGAAGGCTGAGATGATGGCCTCCTCAGTCACCTTGGGAATCTTGAGGCGTGCGGTGTTGAAGCTACCGGATGTACTTCGCAGGTCTCTCCCGGCTGCCGCTTGATGTGGGCGATGTCGCTCATGGCAGGAGGCCGGCCGCGAAAGTGCCTTGGAAGTTGGCGGCGAAGCGGGTGCGCATCTCGCCCCAGAGGAGATCGCCAGAGCTGTGTTCAGAACCAAAAGCGGGCACCGCCCTTGAGCGCCATGGGAAACCAGTTCGCCATGACATTCTCGCCCCCGCTGGCGGCTTGATGCCCAGCTCAGAGCTGAAGGAACTCTGCAGGATCGGCCGTGCCATCGTAGCATGGAGGCAGGTCTGGCTTGAACTTGCCGGGCCATGCGACGCTGCGTAGCTCGGCGGTGAAGGCGCGGCAGCCTGCAGTGGCCACGGGAGATCTTGGTGACGGAGGGCTTGATCTTGCGGGTCCCCGCATGTTGCCGCTGGGAGCAGCGCGGGGTCTTGGCGTGCTGGAACAGGAGCGCGGTCGTGACGGGCCGGTGCAGGGAGCACTCGGGCAGCTTCTTGGGACGAGGGACCTCTTGGCAGCTCTGCTCTTGCTGCGCTGGTGCCGGACGGAGTGGGTTCCGCCCAGGGGCCACGCGCCTTGGGGCCATGGTCCCTTCTTGAGGGGGAGGCTGCTGAGGCACCCCCGGAGTTTCATCGCCCGCGCAAGGCAGGGCGCAGTGCAGCGAGAAGGACGGCGCCGGGGAGCCCCCTGCGGCGCGGACGAGCTCGGCGACGTGGTCGAGCCACTCCTCGTAGACGTCGTCAACGGGGCGGTAGCGCAGGAGCTTGTTTGCCGCGATGAGCGCGGCTCGAGCCTCCATGGGCACGCGGAGCGCGCGGGACGAAGAACCAGCTGGGGCGAGCGAAGGAGGAGCGGTGCGGCCGTCTCGCCTCACGGATGGATGCTGGGACGATGCCTGCTGCTCGTTCCCCGCCGGGCCGGTGGCGGCGTTGACAGCAGGCGACGGGGAACGGCGGGGGCGGCCGCCGACGGGGGCCGTCTGGGCGACGCGAGTAGAGAGAGCGGCCCGGTGCTTGGCGCGGTCTCGACGAGCGTATGACATGGATGCGAGGGGCGGCGAAGAGCAGGGCGGCGGAAGGCGGATTCCGGCGCACCCCTACCTGGCACGCCAAATGTCGGATTTCGGGTTCCGGCAGACCCTCTAGGTTTGAACTCTAGGGTGCACACGGAGATCGCACCTCCAACCTACCTACGCCTCGTCGCCTCGCAAGGATCTAAACTACACAAAGAAGAACACAAGGGACAAGAGGTTTATACTGGTTCGGGCCACCATTGTGGTGTAACACCCTACTCCAGTGTGTAGTGTGGTGGATTGCCTCGGGGGCTGATGGTGAACAATACAAGGAAGAACAGCCTCGCGAGGGTCTGTTTCTTTGTCAAAAGCGATGAATCGCTAGGGGAGTTCAGTCGCTTCTCTCTCTCTCTCTTGCCTATTTTCCCGTCGATCAGGTCTCGATCTCCCCCCCCCCTTCTACCCTGTGGGTGGCTAGCTCTATTTATAGTGGGAAGCCATGGGCCTCTTCCCAAATATTGAGCGGGAAGGGCGCCAACAATTGGCCATTTTGAAGGGGAACATCCAGTACACTTATCCTGACTACAGTCGGTCCTCGCCTGCCAAAGACTCTGACGGTGATGCCGGCTTGGGCTCCACGGTGACCTCCTTCCTGTCATTCTGCTGGTCTTGGTCTTGTTGCACCGAAATGGTTGCCTTTGCTTGATGCTCTCGGCTGCGCTTGCCCCCTTTGCACCAAAGGGGAAATGAGCACACTGCTGGGCTGGCGCTCACCTGGCGCCTTTGGTCGTCATGGCTTATGGATGGGCACCTCGTGAGGTACCCGCCTTGATCCCTCCGGCCTCGCGAGCCAGCCTCGACGAGGCCAGGCTCGAGGAAGCTTCCTGTCGTCCACTCTGCGAGGCTTGGCCCCTCGCGAGGGTCTTGAGCTTGTGTTAATGAAGATGGGCCGTACTGGGCCACCCCTTGAGCCACGCCGCAAGCCGCAGGCAGGCAAGTCTGGGTACCCCCGTTCCCAGAACGCCGACAAGCCCAAAGTAGAACACGAGCCCGCGGACAAACGGGTGGAGTGGAAATCCCAGTCCGCGGACGAAGTGGGTAAGGAAAACCACCCTCTCATGGGGCTCTGGCGTAGGGATGATCTGCCCCTCATCTGGAAGCCGGTGTGCGATATCCGTGGCAAGATATCCGGCTCCCCGTAGCTTTTGATCTTCTCCTCCGTGACAGAGGAGACCATCCACTTGCCTCCCGCTCCGGACATGATTGGAGTGGTTTGAGGGGGAAAACGTGAACTTGGGTGCTGGAGCTCGAGTGCGCAAGAATGGATGAGCAAGGAGGAAGAAGGCGTGGGTGAAAATAGTAAATCCGTGTCCCTTTATAAGGGCGGAAGAGGCGATGCGCCTTCCCACTTACCTAGTAAAACTCGCTTATTCCCCAAGCGCCATAATTGATGGCGCGGTTGGGTTACCCACATCCGTATTGATGAGAATCCCGTGATAAGGGGACACGATCTCTGCTTCGACAAGATGTGCCAAGGAAACCGCCCCGCGATATGTGCGGTGGCTGGTTGAGAAAAACTGTTCAAATAATGGTCGGGCCGTGGTGTGATGTCATGCTGTCAAACGTGTCAGCAGATTAGATGTGTGGAAATATTATTCTCTCTACGGTGGTATGTGGAACTTGTTTTGCAGAGCCGGACACTATCCTTGTGTTCAAAATGTTCTATGGAGTATTCGGAGGAAGAACCCGCCTTGCAATGTCAAGACAATCTGCTACCGGACTTATCGTCATTGAAGCCTGGTTCGTGGCCACCGAGGGAGTCTGGATTAGGGGTCTCGGACAGCCGGACTATATCCTTTGGGCCGACTGTTGGACTATGAAGATACAAGATTGAAGACTTCGGCCTCGTGGTCCGGATGGGACTCTCCTTGGCGTGGAAGGCAGGCTTGGCCATACGGATATGTAGATCTCCTCCTTGTAACCGACTCTGTGTAACCCTAGCCCCCTCCGGTGTCTATATAAACCGGAGGGTTTAGTCCGTAGGACAACAACAATAATACCATAGGCTAGCTTCTAGGGTTTAGCCTCTACGATCTTGTGGTAGATCAACTCTTGTAATACTCATATCGTCAAGATCAATCAAGCAGGAAGTAGGGTATTACCTCCATCGAGAGGGCCCGAACCTGGGTAAACATCGCGTCCCCCGCCTCCTCTTACCATCCGCCTTAGACGCACAGTTCGGGACCCCCTACCCGAGATCCGCCGGTTTTGACACCGACACCTTGTTTCAGTGTTTCGAAGAAAAGGAATATCAAACGGAGTCCAAACGGAATGAAACCTTCGGGAGAGTTATTTTTGGAATGGAAGCAATCCAGAAGACTTGGAGTGTACGTAAGGGAAGCAACGAGGAAGGCACGAGGCAGGGGGGCGTGCCCACGCCCCTTGGGCGCGCCCTCCACCCTCGTGGGCCCCTTGTAGCTCCCATGACCGACTTCTTTCGCCTATATATATATATCCATATACCCTAAAAACCTTCGGGAACAGAATAGATCGGGCGTTCCGCCGCCACAAGCCTCTGTAGCCACCAAAAACCAATCGGGAACCTGTTCCGGCACTCTGCCAGAGGGGGAAACCCTCACCGAAGGCCATCTTCATCATCTCGGCGCTCTCCATGACGAGGAGGGAGTAGTTCACCCTCGGGGCTGAGGGTATGTACCAGTAGCTATGTGTTTGATCTCTCTCTTTCTCTCGTGTTCTTGAGGTGGTACGATTTTGGTGTATCGTGAGCTTATCTACTATAGTTGGATCTTATGATGTTTCTCCCCCTCTACTCTCTTGTAATGTATTGAGTTTTCCCTTTGAAGTTATCTTATAGGATTGAGTCTTTAAGGATTTGAGAACACTTGATGTATGTCTTGCCGTATGATTCATAGACAATGGGATATCACGTGATCCACTTGATGTTTGTTTTGGTGATCAACTTGCGGGTTCCGCCCATGAACCTATGCATAGGGGTTGGCACACGTTTTCGTCTTGACTCTCTGGTAGAAACTTTGGGGCACTCTTTGAAGTACTTTGTGTTGGTTGAATAGATGAACCTGAGATTGTGTGATGGATATCGTATGATCATACCCACGGATACTTGAGGTGACATTGGAGTATCTAGGTAACATTAGGGTTTTGGTCGATATGTGTCTTAAGGTGTTATTCTAGTACGAACTCTTGAATAGATCGATCCGAAAGGATAACTCTGAGGTGGTTTCGTACCCTGCCATAATCTCTTCGTTTGTTCTCCGCTATTAGTGACTTTGGAGTGACTCTTTGTTGCATGTTGAGGGATAGTTATATGATCCAACTATGTTATTATTGTTGAGAGAACTTGCACTAGTGAAAGTATGAACCCTAGGCCTTGTTTCCTAGCATTGCAATACCGTTTACGCTCATTTTTATCATTAGTTACCTTGCTGTTTTTATATTTTAAGATTACAAAAACCTATATATATCATCCATATTGCACTTGTGTCACCATCTCTTCGCTGAACTAGTGCACCTATACAATTTATCATTGTATTGTGTGTGTTGGGGATACAAGAGACTCTTTGTTATTTGGTTGCAGGGTTGTTTAAGAGAGACCATCGTCATCCTACGCCTCCCACGGATTGATAAACCTTAGGTCATCCACTTGAGGGAAATTTGCTACTGTCGTACAAACCTCTGCACTTGGAGGCCCAACAACGTCTACAAGAAGAAGGTTGTGTAGTAGACATCAGATCCTAATGACTATTCTAACCTCGAGGTATCAAAGGCAGATGGCCTATCATGTTCACCCATCAAGGTGCCTGCTCTAAGTTGGCAATGTTTTATTGATTGCGCGTATCTTGCATATGTTGTCTTGCATTTCTTCTACTTTGTTGCACCCCCATCTTCTTAGTTTACTCATCATATATATCAAGATGCCATGCCCATCCATTATCAATACATATTCCATCTGTCATCATACCATGTTTTTCCACTCAAATGTTGTTCTTGTGCATCAGACATCAAAAAGGAAGAGGGTGATTGCCGAACCTGAAGGAGCACTAGCAAAGTCCTTAAAAACGTGGTTGTGCTGGAGAAATCAGACAGCACCCCACTTATAGTGGTTGTGCAACCAGTGGCAGAAAACGTAGGACTGACTCCAGCAGACTGTACCCATACTTCACTGGCCACACCACTAGCCCCACCACACAGGACCTGCACTCCACCAAAAGGTATGCCGATTTCAGTTTCCATAGCACCATTCGTACCACAGAAAAATCCCACTCCAGCAAAAATTACAGCAAGTCCACCGGCCGAAGACCTATCCCAACTACAGAGACGGCCAATTCCTGCAGATTGGAACCCCATTCCAGTTATTCCCAGTTTAAAAGACAATGCTTTCAATGTTGTTAGGGAATACGTGCATATATTCCCATCATTGGAAGATTATAGTGAAGACAAACACCATTTTCACATCTTCTTGTCCCACTTACGTGTAAGTGCTATTATTCATGCTGATTATTTTCCTGTTTTCTGCTGATTGAACACATCAATGATTTACATTACATTGTTGTAAGTAGGTGAGGGTCAATCTGGATAGTCATGACGAGCAAAGCTTGCTTGCGCTTTTCAAGGAAGCATTGCAGCAGTATTGGTGTTACCTGAGGAAATCACACTTTGATGGCAAGTCTATAAACAAATTTCTGGTGAAGTCTCCTATGCTAAATTTAGAAGACATTGAATGGAATAACCTTGTTATGCACTGGTCTCATTCCGAGGATGAGGTACTGTCTATGATATCGCATGACAATTTGAACTTCTACTTCTCCGCATGTGCCTTACGGATCTTTTTTGCAAGAAATCTGCTCGAAAAAGAATTCCGTTTTGAAAAGAACGACATGATATCGCAAATATGCTGCCCGCTGCTTTCCTCTTGTTAGTACCTGTTGTCCTGTATCACTGTACTTGCATACAAACTTGGTTCATTATGTGACAGCAGTTTGCATGATAGCTTGCTTATCAATTGTTCGCTCCAAATTATCTGATCTGTATGAATGGTTACATTAGTGTAGAATATATCCAATGCCAATGAAAAATTTTAGCTCTGCATTGTTCTTGTAAGTACATGTTGTCCTTTATCAGTGTACTTATATTGACAGGTAGTTGTTCATGTACCATCACTCTGCAGCTTATTTTCCTTTGCCCTCCATTTTCTACACATAAAATCTATATTTACTCTTACCATAAGGTTGGATAATACTGATGGTACTGAAGAAGTTTAGCTCTGTATTGCTCTTGGCTGTACCTTTTGCCTGTATTGTTGTACTTACATTTATAGCTACTTGGTTATGTAGCATCACTCTTCATCTTATCTTAAATATTCTCCATTTTTTTCTTATATTGGCACATCCATATTTACTCTTATCAAAATGTAGAATAAAGGCAATGCTTATGAAGAAGATTATGTGGTAAACTTCTTGAATTGCCCCCCCATCAGCATGGAGAATGGCTTTATAGAGCCTGCCTTCACCAATAATGTAAGTTTGTCCTTCTCAAGCCTTCAAACTTTGTTGTGTATATTTGGTTAGGCATGACTGCAACAACTGTTTATTTTTGGTGTTTGCATCAAATTGCATGTTTAAAGTTTATTATGTACTCCAGTTCATAAACAAAAGTTTGTCCTTCTCAATTTAAGTTTTCAGTTGTACAACCAAGTTCCTTCTTCATACCATGTAAATTAAACTATACATAGAAAGTGATCTTATTTTTCCAATCTAAAATGGGATAAATTGACAGCACACTAACCATTGATACTTATAAGTTCTTGATCTGTAATCCAGTGGTGTCGTGGAGCTGCCAACTCCTTCACAATGTCATTTCCTGCCATGTCTTGACCTGAACAATACCATATTGTGTTAATGCTATTTTACACTGTGTCACTTTATTCACAAGAAGAAATGTGATGAATTGTCAAGACCGATACTTATATGTGCAAAACCTATCATCCGGTTCGCTTGTTTATCTTTCAGAGTGAGGAGGATATAAGTGTCAAACAAGTGCGCCTCTCACTTTGTTTGCTACGCCATACTGCAGCTCCAGTAGGGCTAACCTTTCTTGTACTCTATTGAAGTGTTGTCGGTTTTGTATATTATTTTGTCGGCATGTTTAGTTGCAATCGGGTGGCGATCTTTGATGCCCAAAGTGTATGTAATCATTTGTCTGCTTGTGCTTTATTATCATAGTGGCGAACTTTGATGCGCAGTGATGGATGTAATATGCCTTAATTTCTTTATTGTATAGTCTAGGTTTTTTCTTATTCACAATGTCTGTAGTTATTTTATTGTATATATGTCCTGCCTTCGCAAAGAACCGCCAAACTGTAAAAATTACGGTACATAATCGGCCGTCATGCAAATCACCATGTATGATCCGCATCATGGGCCCCGCTATCTTGGTCCGCTAATGTGCCTAAATGTAAACTGGCCCACTAGTAGATTCGGGCCTTTAATAGGCCGAGTAAACCGCCGCCCTATTTTCCCAAGAAAACTCAATGGGCCTTTAGGAGGTGAAAAGTAGGTTGGGCCCAAAGCGTGCGAAGAGCTCACGGGCAAAGCAGTCGAAATAGACCCCGCCCATGAATGTGCCAATCAAATCATGGGCTTATAACATGCCAAAATTGTCTCGGTCCTTGTTTGGCCCAATCAGATTATCGGCTGCGAGCAGGCCGGATGCAAACCGGGCCGTAGTTAGGCCCAACTATATGACGGCCTTTTTACAGGACAAAATTAATATAGGGCCAAAATATTAAACGGACCCTTAACAGGCTGAAACTAATATCAGGACGAATTACTAAATGTGCCTTTAGCAAGTGGGCCCAAAAGCATAGCCTCAAGTTGACGGGCCGAATCTGATATGGGCCATAATTTAGCCCAAAGCCTCTTAAAGGGCCGGACCAGAACTAGGCCGTAATTTGGCCCAGAACGTGGTAGGCTTTTAACGGGGTGTTTCTCATATGGGCCATTATTAGGCCCGGAACATGGCAGGCCATTAATGGACCGGATCAAATATGGGCCGGCATTTGGCCCAAAACATGGCAGCCAAGAATGGGCCGCCTACTAGGGTCCTCAAAATCTTGTGAGTTTCACAATTTGGGCCGGCCCATTAATGTCAGCGAAATCACGTAGGCCTTTAGCTGGGCTCGCCCATTATGGTCCACAAAATTCTTGTGGCCCTTCACCTGGGCCGGCCCATTATTGCCCGCAAAAATCTTGTGGGCCTTTACCTGGACCGGCACATTATGGCCCGCAAAAACTTGCAGGCCTTTAGCTGGGCCGGCCACTATGGTTTGCAAAATCTTGTGGGCCTTTAGTTGGGCCGGCCCATTTAAACTTTATGGGCCACTTTTGGGCCGGTCCACGTGTTAACATATCATAGGCGCATGTCGCCCACTGGATGAGTGAGACCTGTGCCAACACGGAGCTGACACGTGTTTCCTATAGCCAATGATGATTTTACACGTGGAAAATCCCCATTGGTCCGGGCTGTTAACGGGTTACCAGATCCAAAACCGGACCCGATAGCTTAACAGCGTTCCATTACGGTGGATGCCATGTGTCGGTCACCCTTGACGAAAGCACTTCTGTGACGCGCGATTTATTGTCACGGAAGTGGACACTTCCGTGATGATAATTTTGGTAATGTCATGGAACACTTCTACGACAGCACAAGTATGACTATCTTGATTCTGTCATAAATTTGTCATGGATGTACATGCATGACAGAAAACGTGACCTACTGTGACAAACACGTATCATCACAGAAGTGTATTTTTTTGTAGTGAGGCAGGAGCACGCGGCACGACCGGCGCTGCTTTGGGCGGCTGGAGCAAGAAGACCAGAGGTTGAAGAAGCACTACGGTTGTTGGATGGACATCGTACTGTCACTGGAGCAAGAATCGTGTATATTGACTAAGTTGACAAAGCCCTTGGTACGTGTCAACTTAGTAGGCCCACAGGTCGGCCTCCGAAACGGTGCGCCCGAGATGTCAGGGGGAGGAATCATTTTTTGGGAGGCTGAAGCAAGAATATCCGAGATTGAAGAAGAAGCACGACATCCGTTGGATGGACATCCAACGGTCACAGCTGCCAGAACCGTGTGTTGTTGACAAAGCCTTGCATACGCGTCAACTTAGTTTTTTAGGGGATGCGTCAACTTAGAAGGCCCGCAAGTGTGTGACAGAGAACATATAGCCCATTTGTGACATGTAAGAATGTACAACCCATTTTTTAATTCTAATGGAATTTGCAACAGCCCTTTTATAGTTTGTTAAAAGTACAACCCATTTTCTAGCTAGGACAACGATTAATAATTTCAACCAACCGCTCAAAACAGAATTAAAAAAAATTCCCACATTTTTATGGAATCCGAAATATTTTTATCCGAAATTTCTAGTCAAATTAAATATAATTTCAAAATAAAGTTGTATTACGTTAAAATCCAATGAAATATTGCGCGCGCAACAAGTAATGAAATTAAAATTTTGAAAATCCAAAAATAATATGTTTTAAAACTAATTACGCGTTTGGTGCATTTTTTTTATAGTTACTGCCGAGTTATTATAATTATATCCCATTTATTATTTATTAAAGTCCATTTTCTTGTTAAGCCTAATGCATACCTCCTAGGAAAGTTTGCAGCCCAGCGGGGCGGAGAATAACAAGTTGATTGATATTGTGTACAAATCGGGTCCAGCTTGTATTATCGATGTTGAAAAAAGGCATGTGTAGTACAGTACAACCTAACATGGCTACTCAGCCCACATTCAGCGACACCGGAAAGGCCCAAACAAGGCTTATGTACAACTTTTTGAAGCACTGAGCTCAATTAATAACTTAAGAAAAAAGTTAGATTACAGTGGAACCTAATTAAAAGCTGTCACGAGCAAAGAAATAATTCAACGGGTCCCACTTGTGCGTGTGTGGGTGTGTGTGTGTGTGAGAGAGAGAGACCCATCGGTCGATGCTCAGAATACATCTTTCAGCCATATGCATTGCCGATGCTCAAGAAAACTTA
This sequence comes from Aegilops bicornis, assembly GCA_021605145.1. Classification (NCBI taxonomy): domain Eukaryota; kingdom Viridiplantae; phylum Streptophyta; class Magnoliopsida; order Poales; family Poaceae; genus Aegilops; species Aegilops bicornis. The sequence continues at coordinate 501,063,214 of CM038673.1, forward strand.
TATAGTTGACACAATCATATAGAACATCATAGCACACTGAACTTGCATACAAAAATTTCATGCAGGCGGCACAATCAGGTTGGAAGCAGTGGATCGCTACGGGTAGGGCTATGTTGAAACCAATGAACTCGTTCATAACGGTTCATCGTCTTTATCAATGATAGGGAAATATCTTGAATGCTGTGAAAAGAAAACAGACAGACAACACAATAAGTTCTACTAGCACATTAAGTTGACGTACTGCCCTTTCTAAAAAAAGTTCAGGTAACAAATTAGAATAGGTTACAATCAAATGTACTGGCACATTAGTGCTTCACACCCATAGCTCGGATTTAACTAGTATCTGACAAGATTCAGTTGTTACCTCAAATTAGAGCACATCCAGGCAGCCAACCCTGCCTCTTCTCCCAAAGAAGCAGTGGCCTCCGCCGCGCGATGGAGTCGGCCATGTACCATCCATCGTTCCGAGCAACACGGGGAAAGTCTGACGTTGACTCCTATAATGGACGTCGTCGACGGACCTCGGCACCCGATGGCGGCGGCAGACTTCGATTGATGGATTGACCACTTCTTCGACATGCACGAACACTCGTCTGTGTACATCCCTAATGTGGTCCGCGGCGGCCTTGGTGGCGACGAATAGTACAACCCCGGTTCCTGCACCGGTATCTCAACACCAATCACCTTTGGTATGGTGGACAGCTTCTTCATTCATGCCATAACCATCAGAGCCCAGCTGTCTGGAGGAACAAACATACTTACGGGCTCACCTCCAAGGTCGTTGATAAGCTCATTCATGGACTCGCTATTCCAAGCACGTCGAGGCATGCCGTGCAAGGTAAGATTTGTTAAAAACTCAAGCTCAGAGGGCACCGAGCCCCATCCCGGGTGCCACGGATCAAAGCTCACCAGCGCACCTTCGCAGAACAAACGCCGGGAAGATTCGAACACATGATTGCAGTCGAAAGTTGTCCGGAACCTGACGAAGAAATCAGCCGGTGGCGGACAGACTTCGAGGAGCAAGTCACTTATTTGAATGCCGTGCGCAATGCCAAGAGCTTTGACAAGGTTGTCCGGCGAGACGGGAGGCCGGTCGCCGTTGATGGTTACCATCAGCACTTTGCCGGCAAACTGGTCGTCAAGCGCCGCCATGCCATCGTTGGAGCGACAAAGACACAAAGAATCAAGGCAGGACGGACCTCAGGATCTCCTGCTCGGAGATCCGCGTTGACCGGCGACATGATAGTGAGCTTGAGTACAGGGAGTACAAGAGGGGGATTTGGGGGAACTGGAGTAGGAATCGAGATTCCATAGGTGGGGAGGGGCGGGAGATTGGGGATGAAAAGGTAGCTTAAATTTCGAACACGGGCCAATTTGCTCTCGGCGTGCAAGCGCACGAAAACACCGGTGGCGCCCACATGTCGGCCTAAGAGTCCTTATTCTTTCTTTTTTGGAGAGCCCGGCCTTTTTTTGAGGATATTTTGAGATCCAGGCCTGAGAGTCATAATTGACCTGTTTGGCATTGCGTTACTACTCGGCCCATATTCAACGGCACCAGACCGCCTGCATAAGTGTACATCATCGAAAAAGACACTGAGCTCAAATTATATAACTTGAAAAAAGGAGATACACTCTGAACATTGGAGAATGGTGATGCCCTCATTTAGCCCACCAGTAGTTCGAGACAATAAACAGTTCGAAACAATGATATATACAACATTCAAACACTGACATAAACAGCAAGACATGATAGTTCATAAGAAGTCTTTCTACACCACCAAAACGCACCCATCTGCAGCGCTCATACTCTCGTGATCCAGACGAGAATGACATTATAAACATGCAGCTATTACATAGTAAGAGTGACATAGACGAGGATGACCAAATGACACGGAATATGCATAACAAAAGAAAGAACTACCCATCCAGAACAAGCAGCAAAGACAACAAAGTCATTCGAAGAGATGATCCAACACCGTCATAATTTGCAGCCCCGCTTCCGCGACCAATGATCCGGAGACACCAGTACTCCACCCTTTCGACGGAACAGCCCAATTACCTATCAACCTGAAGGCTTGAACCACATCACTGCATGTCGTAATTGAGACATCCAAGGATCAAAGTTAATCCGGATGCCTTTGTCATTCTCACCTACTTTTGGCTGCAGGCTGTATCGTTGACAATCAAGGGAGTTTGCTCCTGAACTCCTAGGGCTCGCCGTGTAGACACAGTTTTCCATAGCAAACATAGCCTCTCTGCCATCAAGGTCCTTGCCAATGGTGATCTCCTGGTTAATTGGATAATTGAGTCCGACAAACAGAGAGTGTGAACCAAGGCTGTTTACCAGCCTCCAACTAAAAAATCTTGAAGAACCCAACAAGCTGGTATCCTGCTCATAGACATAACAGCCACTGTCTGGATACTCACGTATTTCACGGTGCTTCTATACAATGGGGTTTTGCAATATAACTTTTCTGGCTCATGTGCCTGAATGGTCATCAGTCATTTGCCGTCGTATGATCGAGCGAGGAACCAGTTGTGCTTCCTTGTTTTTGGCAAAGGTGGTGTGATTACAAAGGGCAATAACTGTAGGGACACTGCATCATATCAAAAAGGACAGACATTGTTAATGTAAGATCAGCATTGTTCAGAGTATGAGTAGGATAATGCAAGAAACAACATTGAAATGTCCATGTTGGAACTAGGAGGAAAATACAGGGAAATGTATACTGGGTTCGAAAATATAGAAGTGCCATGCATGGTTATACTCATGTTATCTCGCAATCGATTCTTCACAGGAAACTACCATGTCATGCGTGTTACGTAATCATGTTCTGTCCTCACAAACAAATTCTCCAAGGTAACTAACAGACTATGCATTGTTATATACTCGTGTTTTGTAGGCAATTTTTTTGTGAGGATATTATTCTAGCCATTGATTGCTGAAGGGCGAATATAGGTATGTACACATGGTAAGCATTACAGGATTTCACTACTTCCAAATATAGAGTTCTCCATATGCACATTTATTTCCCTAATGTATGGTTAGATGAAACCAACAGTGTGGTGCATGTTTCTACATCATGGAAATCAGGAAACTAACATGGCCATTGATACACACTCATATTTAGTAGTAGTATATAGATTACTGTAAAATAAGGAGAATATCACTATATTCCTAACCGTTTGATTATTCAGGGGTACAAATTGGCTGTAATGACATGATCACAATCGCATGAATTAACTCATTCCAAATATAGCTGATTTACGGCGTCTCTAATACATTGCCATAGTTCTACTCAAATTCTGCTCAAACAGGGATATGCCAATCATCACAAAGAGTTCAAACAGTGTCATGGCGTCATCATTAACTTAAGATGGAAACAACTTACACGCTATCGGCGTTCTGGGAACGGGGATCCCCAGACTTAACTGCCTGCGACCTGCGGCGTGGCTCAAAGGGGGGCCCATCACGGCCCATCTTCATCAACACAAGCTCAAGACCCTCGCGAGGGGCCAAGCCTCGTCCACCCGTTGGCGAAGAAGAAGCACCTCGGCACGGGAGGTAGTTAACTCCTCCTGCGCCACCTCAAGAGCGGCCCGAGAAGCATCGGCCCGCCGCGTCACTTCCTCCTGCTTGGCCCTCAAGGAAGCGGTCCTACCTTCGGCCTCAGCTCGTATCAACCCCAGCCTCTCCTCGAACTCGCGCTCAAGGTTCAAGCGCGCCCGCCACACCGACGTCCGACCTCCTCCAGACACGGGCTTCCAGCAGCGACATCATCCTCTGCAGCGTTACCAAGCGCTCCTTTTTTCCAGGCGCTCATACTCACGCTGCGTTCGGCGGCTTCAGTCGGCGCCTCCTCACGCTTCGAGCTCTGCATTGGGTCGCCTGAGGCCACCTTCATCGACGCAAGGGCCGCCTCGCGCAGCTCCACCTGCTCCTCCAGTGAGTGGCATCGGGCCAGGAGTTCCCGCGCCCGCTCCTCCGCCACCTCTCGTCGCCGGTCAGCTTCTCGAGCCTCCTCGACGGCCCGAGAACGGACCTCCCGAGAGGCCGCCAGCGACGCCTTGGCCTCCCCATTGTCAAGATCACGCTGATGGCGCGCAAGGGCGACAGCCGCCTTCAGCTCGTGCCTCTCCGCAGCCAGGCACATGTCGTCGTCCTCAAGGCGCATGTCTTCATCAGCGAGCTCTTCACCAAGCAGGCTCACCGCATCAGCCGCCCTTCGAAGAAACCCTTGGCAAAGAACGCGATGCTCCCGGGCGCACTCAAGTACGTCTTCCACACCATCATCCGCCCCAAGCGAGCGCCAGGATCCATGAATCAGCACTCCCCTCCGGGCAGGGGGCTGGGGGCTGGCGCCCTCGCCATGGCCGGGCACGCCTCTCCAGAAGCCCGGCCAGGAGCCAGCCCATCCCCTAAAAAAGAGCGCAGGGAATACCTCAGCCAATCACGGTCGACGACCAGACAAGAAGCCCACGGCAGGCCGGCTATGCCACGATAAGGCTCGCGAAGGAGGGTCGCAAGGCGCGTGGGGCCGCGATGCGCCTCAGGATGGTTCGTCTCTCCGACCGGCCTCACGACGAGGCCTCTGCTGCTCGGAGTGCTCGAAGACGGTGGAGAGGGCGGAGCCAACGGGGATGGCTCCTCAGCCATCTCCGTGAGCTCAAGGGAAGGGCCTGCATGAGCAAGGATCAGTAAAAGAAATAGAAGGATCAGGAGCTAGAAAAGGGGAAGGCTTACTCATCGGTGGTGAAGTACTTCCTACGCTTCAGCAGGCGACAAGGGTAATCGTCACCCAAGGCCTCCCTTCTCCTCCGGTGAGCCTCAAAGTCCACGCGGAAGCGACCCAAGAGTTGAGCGCACGGGTCGGCCTGCGACGAGGAAGGAGTGTCAAGGCGACCCGCGTCGGGGGCGTCTACCTGATGCATGCCTCAGCCGCAGGCACCGCGGGCAGCTGCTCGCCACCCCCAGCCGCGGCAGCCTGGGCCTCAGGAGCTGCTCCCTCAAGAGCGCCGCCTGGCGCCGTCACCCTGGCGGAGGCCCCCTCGGCCTCCGGCGGCCCATGCCTCCCTGCTCCGCCACTTGAGGAAGAGCCGCCGTGGCCGACTTAAAGGGCGGCCACCACCACTGGGTTCTCGGGAGGCCCCCGGAGGCCAGCGGGGCGCATCCCCCATTCATCGAAGACGGGCATCTGATTTACAAAGTCGCCCCTGTTCGGGCAGAGGTACAACAAGTCCCCCCCCCTTGCCGGATGCTGCCAGGGGTGGGGTCCCCAGTCAAGACCAAGAGCATCTTCCTTAGCGCTTCAGGCGTCAGGTCCTCTTCCTGGAGCCTCATACGGTCTTCACGCCCACCAAGGCCCACATCCGGCGAGAGTGGCGTTGGAGAGTGGCAACACGCAAGATAGCAGGAACTCCTTCACCACCTTGGGTGCCGTCACGCCGAGTTCCCTCAAGAACGCAAAGCGGCGCCAGACGAAGACAAGCCGGGAACTCGTGAGCGTCTCTTGGCCCCAGCCTGAATTGGGGATACCAGGCGAAGATGGCTCCGACAGCAGGGGGCTGGGCACCCCTACGTCCACGTACAGCCACCACTCACGGAACCTAGGCGCGGGCGGAGGAAGGCTGAAGTCAATCCCTGAAGCCGCTGTTTTAGGTGTAGCAATGAAGCTCACACACCCCAAACATTGGGTGGGGTCAACAAGGCGCAGAGAGAAGAAGTGGCGCAGCAAGGCAACTGAGGGAAGGATGCCCATCATCGCCTCACAAACAAAGGCGAAGACCGCAAGAAGAGTGATGGATTCGGGACCCAAATGCATCATATGGATCTGATAGTGGGAGAGCACATCATTGAAGAAATCGGAAAAGGGGGGAACCAGCCCCGCCCACAGGGTGTCGGCGAAATACCGGACCTCTGTGATTATCCTGTCGATGGAGAAGTGGGACGCGGGACAGGTCGTCGTCCGCCCGCATTCGTTGAAGATGGTGGCCAAAGCCGAGCTGACCTTGCCCAGGCCCTCTCGATTGAGTATGATCGGCCGATCGATGGCGGGGGCCGCCGACGACGGCGAGCGAGGCGGAGGCATGGGCTTCTTGCCTCTTCCCTTCTTCGTTGGAGCCATGGCAATGGAAGGGGGGAAGGTTCAAGATTGGATTGGGAGCAGAAGCTGGAGTTCGAGAGGAGGAAGAGTGGGGGACGGTCGAGCAGCGAAAAGGGGAGCGGCTGTGTGCGGCTACGAGTCCGCCTAGCATGGCACAAAATAAGGAGGCGTGGGGAACAGTGCCGCCCACGCCCAATCAACCGCCACGCTGGCGCTCGAGGTCAGGCTAGGAGCTCAGCGGCGCTTCACACTTGCCCCTTCGCCACTGCCGCTGGCCAAGGCGCGCCTCGGACCCGGGCTCATGTCGGCGCTCGGGAACGGGGTCCCAGACTTGCACTCGCTGCGACCTGCGGCGTGGCTCAAAGGGGGCCCATCACGGCCCATCTTCATCAACACAAGCTCAAGACCCTCGTGAGGGCCAAGCCTCATGAGGCGACTGACAGGGAGCTTCCTCGTGCACGGCCTCATCGGCTGGCTCGCAAGGAGGCGGAGAGATCAAGGCGGGTACCTCACGAGGTGCCCATGACGCAAGCCATGACGACCAAGGGCGGGCGAGGCGCCAAGGGCGCCACCCAAGCGCAGTGTCCTCCTTTCCTCTTTGGTGCAAAGGGAGCAAGCGCAGGCGAGAGCATCAAGAAAAGGCGTCCATTTCGGTGCAACAAGACCAAGACCAGCCCAACGGCAGGAAGGAAGTCATTGTGGAGCCCAAGCCGGCGTCACCACCAGAGCCTTTGACAGGCGAGGACCAACTTTAGTCAGGATAAGTGTACCGGATGTTCCCCTTCAAATGGCCAATTGTTGGCGCCCTTCCCGCTCAATATTTGGGAAGAGGCCCAGGGCCTTCGCCTATAAATAGGACTAGCCACGCACAGAGCTAGGGGCATCTTAAATCGAGAGAGAGAGAAAGAGAGAGAGCGACTGAACTCCTCCAAGCAGTTCATCGCCCCGGCCAAGAACAGACCCTCATGAGGCTGTTCTTCCTTGTATTGTTCATCACCATCAGCCCAAGAAGCAATCCACCAAACCACAAACTAGAGTAGGGTATTACACCACAACGGTGGCCTGAACTAGTATAAACCTTGTGTCTCTTGTGTTGTTCCTTTCGTAGTTTAGATCCTAGCGAGGCGGCGGGGTGCAGGTAGGTAGAGGGCGAGATCTCCGCGCGCACCCCAGTGTTCGAACCTCAAGGGTCTGCCGGAACCCGAAATCCGACACACGCGCCGTCCCAGCAATACGTGGTGCCATATACTTTGTCGATCGCGTAGATGATGCCATTGTGTTCAATAGCATCACAGAAGTGTGTATCAGCTTTGACGATGATCGACTGCGAGCTGAGTTGTCTCCAGCTAAAGAAGGCACCGACGTAAAGATAGGCGAGTCCGCGGTTGAACAAGGTAATTAGCTTGAAGTCTGCGTAATTCGCATGTCGTGTGGGCACTTGGCAAATTACAATCTTCTGCAAAACAAGGTCCGTCCAACTGACGTGGAAATCTAGATGACTAGGACCGCGATGGTAAAACTCTATATAATCCAACGGAGGAAGGATAATCCCATGGGAGGTCTGGAAGTTCACGAGCTCCAACTTTTTACCGTCTTCTTTGAAGGTACCCATCCAGTGGGAGTTCATGCCGACCTAGTACATACCTGCCAAGAAGTTTCAGGCGATGGTGATCGGATCGAAGTCGAGGGAAATGTTGTACGGCTACCCACTACATACCAGCAAAGAAGTTTCGGCTAATGGAGATCGGATTGAAGTCGAGGGGCATCACGTACGCCTTTGTATCATGGTAAGCCAATCTCGCAAGACCAGATAGCAGCAAGCAGGGTGTCTTGAAAAGCTTTGGCCACGCTTCGATGATGGCCGTGTGCATGCCCCTCGAGCATGCAGCCAGCCGCAGGGCACTCAACATATCCATACACGAACAACAGAGGTCGAGGACGTCACTTGGGAGATTGCTCCAATCGCGGCTCATATGGATCCTGCGCGGTTCGCGTTCGGCCATGGTGGAATTTGTAAGGTGGGGTTTTGGGGGTTTGATTTACAGTGGAGAAGGCTGTCGGTGCTGGAGCAGCTAGCGACGGAATAGTGGTACTGGGGGAGGCGAGCGAGAAGAGGGTATGCGGGGGCAGAGTGAGATAATGAAGAGTGACCTCAGGATCTCCGGCGAGACGGAGATGGAGATGGAGTGGTGCTATGGGAGAGGGACACGAGGCGACGCATGCTATACAGCGGCGGTGACAATGACTGCACAGTGTAAAAGGTGAGGCTGACTTTGGTAACCCGGACACGCCGCCTGGACTGGTGTCACCTCGCGCTCAGGGTCTTGTCACTTCATTGTGAGGAACGGATGAATAATAGTATTTTGACCATCAAGTGTACCACAGTTGTACTACTACTACTAGCAGGAGTAGTAGGAACATGAGTAGTACTCCCGTGCTAGCATGCCTCTGGGTTCACTTCATCCTCCAGCTATCATCCATATTGCAAGCAGAACCAAATTCTCGTGCATGCGGAAGCGCATAGAAGGACTTTTTTTTCTTGAGGATAACCGCATATTCCTTAACCGTAGTAGGAACATGAGTAGTACTCCGTCCGGTCCTCTTTTGTCTGCACATAACTTTTTTCAGTATTTCTCTAATTAGTATGCGTATATACCCTTTTGCATGCACCCATTTCCCTCCATGCCCCGCATTCACAGCATTAATTAGCATACGCATGAGCAGCTACAGCCAGTCTCCAGCCAATAAACTGCAGCATGCAAGTGGGCCATTCTGTGCGCGTGGGAAAGAGAAAAGGCAACCAAGGAGCCCGTCCAATCCATTGCATGTAGCAGTCAAACCACCGCAGCTCTCCTCATGCATGCGCATAACTTCTCCCATTTACTTCTCCATCGGGAACCGATTTTCCTCGAACTTTTCACTACTCCTTGATCTTCATTTGCATCCAAACCACACTGCATTCACATTGTTTTAACCTCTTCACATCCTCCTGGAGTAATTCCGAACCCCTATAAATAATCATCTTCTTCAGTTAGACTAGCCATCTAATCCTAATTCTCCAAACCATAGCCCTCCGGTCCAGCGGTTCCAAATGGCGAAAGAGATCGAGATGCGGGTTTTTAGCGTCTAACATGTCCTCGTGTAAGGCTCGTTGAGCATATTTGCCACAGTCACCGACCAGCCAAGGGTTGTTCGGAAGTGGATCAACAATGTATCCAACTCCCTCCAAAAGGTGGAGATGAATGTCATCGGTCTCGACGCAGAGTACACGGAGCGCAAGCCAATCGAAAGATCCAATGCGCCCACTGCCCTTCACCGTGCCTCAAGATTATGTTTTGGTGTACCACATCATACACGCGCCCTTCATACCAGGTGAGCTTCACGATTTCTTGTCTCGGGAGGACATATACTTCTGTGGGGCAGCCATCGCAGGGGACCAACAGAAGTTGGAGCCGTACAACCTTGATTTGAAAAGCATCGCTGACCTACAAACCGACACCATCCCTATTCGACGTAGCAAATTTTGAGCTAGGAACAAATCTTCAGAAGGGTGATAAGACACTGACATTAAGGTCGCCTGGATGGGAGAATTATCCCTTGACATACGAGCGGATAAAATATGCTGCCCTCGATGCCCGTGTGAGTTTTGAGATAGCTGCAAGGTCCAGAGAGCTTGTTGCGAAGCCGTCTCCCACAGAAAATGAAGAAGAAGAAGGAGAAGGAGAAGAAGAAGCACCAGCAGCAGGGCATTATGGATGGACGAACTATTTCCTCTCTTGTAAAAAATATATTCCCTCTCTATGTATATTGATATAGATGGACTATTTCGATGGTGTCCATGTCTTTGGAACAAGTAGTAGCGTGGGTCCACTTGACTATAAGGAACTATTTATCCGCCTAGCTTTCTCTACTACTCCTTCCAGTGATCGGTATGCAATGCATGTGTCCATAGACATGACAGCTTGTCCTTGGAAGTTCAACTACGGCGACCATCATGTTTCATCCACTGCAACTCGCGATTCCCACGACGCCGCTCCAACCTACGGCACCACATCCCACGACGTGCGCCTTACCCCTCTCGGCCGCACCGCCCCTCTGCCTTTGTGTGCATGACATGTGGGCCTCCTTAAAAGCGGCGAGCATCAAGTTTCTACCACAGCCACACGCGATTCCCACGACGCCGCATGAACCAATGACACCACATGTCCCTCGACCTACGGCTCACCCCTCTCGGCCCCACTGCCCCTCTAAATTTGAATTTGGAACTTATAGAACAAAAAGATTCAAAACAAATAAACTGGGAGAGAGGGAGTATATCATAGGATGTGTCCCATATGAAACAAGTCCCCTAGTTTGTCACCGTGAAGATGCGGTTAGAAAGGAGCACAACGTCTTCGTATTCGTACGGCAACAAATCGGCCGCAGACAGCATGGTCCACCTTTGACCGCCATGTGCAAGGTTCGTGCTATCTTATTCAATCTCACCGTGGTTCTATCGTACCAATTCATGCGGTGGCCCGTTGCATGGCTGATCCCAATGTTGGACAAAGGTTCTACGGGAATGGTGTCACCATTGTAAATGTTGTGGAAATTGATGTTGGTACCCTCCCGTACATACGCAAGCCAATCTCCACTCGCACCGAGCCTAATCTGTGAAACAATGGGCAGGGGGAGAATTAGGAAATGGACACGGAAGTAGTCTTTAGAATGCATTTACTATGTGATAAAAATCACCTTACCTGCTCATCGGAGGAAATCCGAGTGCCCCTCAACGTTGGCATCTCAAGGGGCGTCAACTTGCAACTACGGCCACGCTGCGCTGGAGAGACCCCCAAGGAAACATCCTCGTGCGTTCCACGGAACATCAAGATGCATTTGTACGAGTAGTTTATCTTGTGAGAGAAAAGGATCAACGAGGGAAGGCCTCTAGAGATAGAGATAGACACTACTACTACCAATGTGTTGGCCCGTGCGTTGCAATGGATCCAAAGTAGTAGAATAATACATGTTCACGTGCTTGAAATATAAACACTCTAGTTTTGATATACATGTGTCAGCAGACATGACAGCTTGTCCATGGAAGTTGAACCACGATGACCATCACATTTCTTGTTTCTACCGCTGCCACACCCACACGCGATTCCCACGACGCCGCTCCAACCCTACCTGTAAGCACGACGTCCCCCGACATGGAGATGGATCCTCTGACATGGCTATCACTGCCTTACCCTGCCTTTGCTTCGCTGAATGGTGGGAATCACACTTGTGGGTCCCGCATGTCAGTGATAGAATGGTAGGATTGTTCACGTCAGGGGATCCTCATCCCCCCGATGTGCGCCTCATTGATGTCTACTACACAACCTTCTTCTTATAGACGTTGTTGGGCTTCCAAGTGCAGAGGTTTGTAGGACAGTAGCAAATTTCCCTCAAGTGGATGAACTAAGGTTTATCAATCCGTTGGAGGCGTAGGATGAAGATGGTCTCTCTCAAACAACCCTGCAACCAAATAACAAAGAGTCTCTTATGTCCCCAACACAGCCAATACAATGGTAAATTGTATAGGTGCACTAGTTCAAATAAGAGATGGTGATACAAGTGCAATATGGATGGTAGATAAAGGTATTTGTAATCTGAAAATATAAAAACAGCAAGGTAGCAAGTGGTAAAAGTGAGCACAAACGGTATTGCAATGCTAGGAAACAAGGCCTAAGGTTCATAATTTCACTAGTGCAAGTTCTCTCAACAATAATAACATAATTGGATCATATAACTATCCCTCAACATGCAACAAAGAGTCACTCCAAAGTCACTAATAGCGGAGAATAAACGAAGAGATTATTGTAGGGTACGAAACCACCTCAAAGTTATTCTTTCCTGATCGATGAATCTGAGATTGTGTGATGCCTATCATATAATCATATCCACGGAAATTTGAGGTGACATTGGTGTATCTAGGTGACATTAGGGTTTTGGTTGATTTGTATCTTAAGATGTTATTCTAGTACGAACTCTATGATAGATCGAACGGAAAGAATAGCTTCATGTTATTTTACTACGGGCTCTTGAATAGATCTATTCAACCAACACAAAGTAATTCAAAGAGTGCCCCAAAGTTCTACCAGAGAGTCAAGACGAAAACGTGTGCCAACCCCTATGCATAAGTTCACAAGGTCACTGAACCCGCAAGTTGATCACCAAAACATACATCAAGTAGATCACGTGAATATCCCATTGTCACCACAGATAAGCACATGCAAGACATACATCAAGTGTTCTCAAATCCATAAAGACTCAATCCAATAAGATAACTTCAAAGGGAAAACTCAACCCATTACAAGAGAGTAGAGGGGGAGAAACATCATAAGATCCAACTAAAATAGCAAAGCTCGCGATACATCAAGATCGTGCCAAATTAAGAACACGAGAGAGAGAGAGAGAGAGAGAGAGAGAGAGAGATCAAACACATAGCTACTGGTACATACCCTCAGCCCCGAGGGTGAACTACTCCCTCCTCGTCATGGACAGCGCCGGGATGATGAAGATGGCCACCGGTGAAGGATTCCCCCTCTGGCAGGGTGCCAGAACGTGTCTAGATTGGTTTTCGATGGCTATAGAGGCTTGCGGCGTCCGAACTCCCGATCTAGGTTTCTTTCTGGAAGCTTGGGGTTATATAAGAGGTGTTGGAGTCGGGAACAAGTCAGGGGGGTCCCCTAGGCGTCCACGAGGCAGGGGGCACGCCCAGGGAGTAGGGCACCCCCCTCGTGCTGGCCTCGGGGCTCTTCTGGCCCACTTCCGGTACTGCGTGGGCTTCTTCTAGTCCAAAAAAGATCTCCGTCAAATTTCAGCTCAATTGGACTCCGTTTTGTTTTCCTTTTCTGCGATACTCAAAAACAAGGAAAAAAACAGAAACTGGCACTGGGCTCTAGGTTAATAGGTTAGTCCCAAAAATCTTATAAAATAGCATATAAATGCGTATAAAACATCCTAGATGGATAATATAATAGCATGGAACAATCAAACATTATAGATACGTTGGAGACGTATCAGCATCCCCAAGCTTAATTCCTGCTCGTCCTCGAGTAGGTAAATGATAAAAACAGAATTTTTGATGTGGAATGCTACCTAATATAATTATCAATGTAATCTTATTTATTGTGGCAAGAATATTCAGATCCATAAGATTCAAAACAAAAGTTTAATATTGACATGAAAACAATAATACTTCAAGCATACTAACAAAGCAATCATGTCTTCTAAAAATAACATGGCCAAAGAAAGTTATCCCTACAAAATCATATAGTCTGGCTATGCTCTATCTTCATCACACAAAATATTTAAATCATGCACAACCCCGATGACAAGCCAAGCAATTGTTTCATACTTTTGATGTTCTCAAACTTTTTCAATCTTCACGCAATACATGTGTGTGAGCCATGGATATAGCACTATAGGTGGAATAGAATGATGGTTGTGGAGAAGACAAAAAGGGAGAAGATAGTCTCACATCAACTAGGCATATCAACGGGCTATGGAGATGCCCATTAATAGATATCAATGTGTGTGAGTAGGGATTTGCATGCAACGGATGCACTAGAGCTATAAGTGTATGAAAGCTCAACAATGGAAACTAAGTGGGTGTGCATCCAACTTGCTTGCTCATGAAGACCTAGGGCAATTTGAGGAAGCCCATCATTGGAATATACAAGCCATAATGAAAAATTCCCACTAGTATATGAAAGTGATATCATAGGAGACTCTCTATCATGAAGATCATGGTGTTACTTTGAAGCACAAGTGTGGAAAAAGGATAGTAGCATTGTCCATTCTCTCTTTTCTCTCATTTTTTGTTGGGCCTTCTCTTTTTTTATGGCCACTCTTTTTTTATTTAGTCCGGAGTCTCATCCCGACTTGTGGGGGAATCATAGTCTCCATCATTGTCAGATCACGGGTTCCGGCAGAACCCTTAAGGTTCGAACTCTAGGGTGCGCGCGAAGTTCTTTCCCTCCTATCGATCTGCGTGCTAACAAGCTAAGATCTCAAGAACGAGCTCGACGAACTGACAATAACAAATACACGAGATTTATACTGGTTCGGGCCACCGTTGTGGTGTAATACCCTACTCTAGTGTGGTGGTGGTGGATTGCCTCTTGGGCTAATGATGAACAACACAAGGGGAAGAACAGCCTCCTGAGGTTGAGGTGTTCTTGTGCTCGGTGTGTGGCTAAGGATCGGGTGAGATGCCCCTGGATCAGATGCCTCTACTGTGGTGGCTAGTTCCACTTATATAGGCCCTGGTCCTCTTCCCAAATATTGAGCGGGAAGGGAGCCAACAACGGCCAATTTGAAAGGGGACAGCTAGTACAGCTTATCCTGACAAAAGCGGTCTTCGCCTGCAAAAGGCTCTGGCGGTGACGCCGCTTTGGGCTCCATGGTGACCTCCGTCTTGCTGTCCTGCTGGTCTTGGTTTCGTTGCACCGATATGGAAACCTTTGCTTGATGCCTCGGTACTCCGCGCCTGCGCTTGCTCCCTTAGCACCAAAGGGGAAACAAGGACACTGCGCGGGCTGGCGCCCGCCTGGTCTCGATCGTCATGTCTCACGTCACGAGAACCTCACGAGGTTTTCCTTGCCTTGATCTCGCCGCTCCTCACAAGTCAGCCTAGTGAGGCCGCTCCTGAGGAGCTCTTGTGTCGTCCGCCTCGCGAGGGTCTTGAGAGCCTTGTTGATGAAGATGGGTCGTATATGCCTGCTTGCACAGCCACGCCATGGGCCGCAGGCAGGCAAGTCTGCGGTCCCCCATTCCCAGAACACCGACAGTAGCCCCCGGGCCCAAGGCGCGCTCGGGATTGGCTTCGAGGCGAAGACGAAGGACAAGTACGGAACGCCGCGGGCCCCAAAAGCCTGCGACCATGGTTGACGCGTGGCGGTTGATTGGACATGGGCGTCTCTGCTTCCCCATGCTGCCTCGGCAACTGCCCGACTTGACAAGTCCTTGCGACATGCAAGGGAATCCATCATTACATGTGATCGTGGGAGGCGTTGGTTGGCCTTCTTCTGCTATAAATGGGGGCGGGCAGAGCCCCCGTCGCCCATCTCTTCCCAGTCCGCTTGTTTCTTCCTCTGCTCCACCGCCGACTCCAATGGCGCCGTCGAAGAGGTTCTCTGCCATAGAGAAGGGAAAGGCTCCCCGCGAGGGGCCCGGCTCTCCGGTGCCCAAGCGGGGACGCGGCCGTCCCCATAAGCACACCGTGACCCCCGCCGTAGCCCCCCAATCCCGTGAGGGCGCCACTGCGCGGCAGGGGTTGCTCCAGTCATGGGAGCCCTGTCGACGAAGGGAGATGCGCCATGGTCGCGCGGCCTCCCCGGCCGCGCTTCCGTTCTCCAGAGGTGTTGCCGGAGTTTGTTGTCTGGTCGGAGGATCCGGCCGGCAACTGGCTCCAGCTTCCCCGCTTCTTTGCCGACGAGTTTCCGGCTTCCTGTCCAGGTGAGCTCTGGCTGCAGGCGGACGGTTGCTGCAGCCAGGCTTCTTGGGTTGCTGTCGAGGTCTCCGTTGCGGGCAATATAGCTCTGGCCCGCGGTTGGCAGACGTTCACCCGCGCGCGCGGCCTTGGCAGGCGGTGCACCCTGCACTTCAAGTAAGATGGTGATGCGACCCTCTATGTGAGGGTGTTTGGGGAAGATGGTCGCCGCGCCGGATGCTGCCCTGAGGTGAACGACGGCGAGGAGGTGCTCGGCCTTGGCGATGGTCGGGACGAGGGGGAGGGCGAACCCGCCGGCCGCGCCTCGTCCAACTACGTTGGCTCTTCTCTCGGTGACAGCTCTAGCAGCGGTGGCTATGACCAGCCGCCGCGCTTGCTTCAAAGGTGGTAGCGGGTCGTCTCGTCGCCGCGCTTCCATGAAGCGCGAGGAAGGATCCGGCTGAGCCGGGACGTCGCCGAGGGCCTGTCCCCGCGGACCATCGCAGGGGCAAGCGCCGCTTTTATTTTGTTCTTTCTTTCTTTCCTGCATAAAAAAAATGAAACCAGTGTGGGCCCAGAGGGGCGTGTATAGAACTATGATTCCTCATAATGCTCTGCTTTTTGGTTTCCGTGCTGTGTCGTTATTTTGCGCAATGATAACTTAGCTTGGCGCATTCGTGGCAGCCTCTTCTTCACGAGGCACTTGTTTCCTCGTGCCCATCTTGACTTAGCGGTTGCTCAGGAACTGCAAAAATTCGTTAGGAAGCTCGCTAAGAAACTCGTAGTTCACCGAAGCCTTGGCCCGGTGTCGGTGTCAAAACCGGCGGATCTCGGGTAGGGGGTCCCGAACTGTGCGTCTAAGGCGGATGGTAACAGGGGGCGGGGAACACGATGTTTTCCCAGGTTCGGGCCCTCTCGATGGAGGTAATACCCTACTTCCTGCTTGATTGGTCTTGATGATATGAGTATTACAAGAGTTGATCTACCACGAGATCGAAGAGGCTAAACCCTAGAAGCTAGCCTATGGTATGATTGTTGTTGTCCTACGGACTAAACCCTCCGGTTTCTATAGACACCGGAGGGGGCTAGGCTTACACAGAGTCGGTTACAAGGGAGGAGATCTACATATCCGTATTGCCAAGCTTGCCTTCCACGCCAAGGAGAGTCCCATCCGGACATGGGATGAAGTCTTCAATCTTGTATCTTCATAGTCCAACAGTCCGGCTAAAGGATATAGTCCGGCTGTCCGAGGACCCCCTAATCCGGGACTCCCTCACCCGGCATTTCATATCGCGATTTAGGGGAGATGCACCAGCTTGTGGGTTCGAACGAGGGTACCTCGTGAGAAAGCAGACAGAAAGCAGAGAGGAAAAACGCTCGTGAGGGCACCTGCCTAGCCCCGTCATGAGGTATACGAGAGAGAGAGAGAGAGAGAGAGAGAGAACACAGGTGAACTAGAGTCGGAAATAGCGGGAAAGGACGACAAAACCAAATCAGCAAGGAACACCAGAAGCAAACTTCGATTAAAATAGGGCGAGCCAACTACGGAAAGCAAATGAAAAGCTGCGTCCGGCACCTAGTCTAGTCTTCAAGTCTTCTCACCAGTGCGGAGCTAAGTGCTGCAACTAGGCGTGGGAGGGAGCCCCCGAGGCCCGAGGGCGGCTCTCCGGAGACTCCGGGGCGTATACAGCCCCACTCATTATTACGTGAGAGTGTCACGGGCGGCGATTCTTCACAGGCACCGGGCCTTCTTCACGAACCGGGCCTTTCTTCAGGCAAACCTTTGGGCCTTGCTTCATGGGTAGAACTTCCGGAGGTGCTGGATGTTCTAGGTGTTCTGGATGGGTACCCCGTCCCGGGTCTCCACGCACGCGGCGCCATGCCTGGAGACATGAACGACCCTGAACGGGCCCTCCCACATAGGTGAGAGCTTGTGCAGCCCTTCCTTGGAGAGGACCCACCTCAGGACAAGGTCGCCCGCCTCCAGCGTCCTGGAGCGGATGTTGCGGCAGTGGTATCGCCGCAGCGCCTGCTGGTACCTTGCCGCCCACAGTGCAGCTTTGCAGCGACGTTCCTCCCCCAGCACGAGGTCCATCCCCCGTGTGGCATCCTGCTGCATTTCATCAAACGCCAGGACCCGTGCGGAGCGATGCTTGACCTAGTAGGTGGACGACCGCTTCGGCTCCGTAGGCAAGGAAGAATGGGGTCTCGCCCGTTGGCTTGGTGGCGGTGGTATGGATGGACCACAGCACAGACTGGAGCTCGTCGTACCAGCCCCTACCGCAGGCCTCGAGCTTCTTCTTGAAAGTCCTGGTCTTGAGGCCCCTCAGGACCTCTGCAATGGCGCATTCGTCCTGACCATTGCTCCTTGGGTGTGCCATCGAAGCGTAGTAGATCTGCGTTCCAAGGTTAGCACTGTATGTTTTGAAGAGGTTACTAGTGAATTGCGAGCCGTTATCTATGATGATGCGGTTGGGAACCCCGAAGCAGCTCACGAGGCCCTTGATGAATTTGACTGCGAAGCCAGCTGGGATGGTGCGGACGGCTTCCACTTCCGCCCACTTGGTGAACTTGTCGATGGCGATGTAGAGGCAGCAGTAGCCCCCAGGCGCTCGGGGGAACGGG
Source organism: Aegilops bicornis (assembly GCA_021605145.1). Taxonomy (NCBI): domain Eukaryota; kingdom Viridiplantae; phylum Streptophyta; class Magnoliopsida; order Poales; family Poaceae; genus Aegilops; species Aegilops bicornis. Next base: position 501,081,400 of record CM038673.1, read on the forward strand.
CCCAAGATGTCCAGCCCCCAGACCGCGAACGACCATGTGAGTGGGACGGTCTGGAGGCCTTCAGCCAGCTGATGGGCCTGCTTGGCATGGAACTTGCAGGCTTCACAGGACTTCACCAGCTCAGCTGCGTCGTTGAGCACCGTGGGCCAGTAGAATCCACTGCGGAATACTTTGCCGACGAGGGTTCATGATGACGAGTGGTGCCCGCAGTCCCCGCCATATATGTCAATCGACAACTCCTTCCCCTGGTCCCAGGAAATGCAACGCAGTGAAACGCCATTTGGCCGCTTCCTGTACAACTCACCATCCTGGATGTAGTATGTCGTGGCTTGCCGGGCCACGCGCTCTGCGTCCTCCTCCTTCTCTGGCAGCGCCCCTTGCATCAGATATTCCTTGAATTCCTTGGTCCAGCATCCCTCCTAGGGCTCGAGCACCAGGAGCAGGCGAGCTCCTAAGGTAGGGCCACGGGCTGGGGCTCCTGTGGCAGGCGGCTGTGGGAGCTCGTCCCGAGGCTGAGCTGTGCTTGAAAGTGGTGGCGTTGCTGACGGCTTGAAGAGTTGCTCCTCAAAGATGCCAGGATCTTGGGGCTGCCGCTTTGACGCCCTCCTGGCGATGTCGTCGGCTTCCTTGTTGGTGCCACGGGGCACATGCTGCAACTCCAGGCCCAGGAACTGCTTTTCCATCTTACGCACTTCCGCGAGGTATGCCTCCATGTGCTCGTCCTTCAGCTCGTACACTTTGTTGGAGAAGTTGACGAGGAGCTGTGAGTTGCCCCTAACGGTGAGGCGCTTCACCCCCAGATCTGTCGCAACCTTCAGGATTGCTTCGAGGCCTTTGTATTCTGCGATGTTGTTGGAGACCTTCTCGCCCTACTGAAAGCAAAGCTGCACAGCGTAGTAGAGCTTGTCCTGAGTGGGCGAGATGAGTTTTGCTCCAGCCCCCGCGCCCTGATGCGCGAAGGCGCCATCGAAATACATGACCCAACTGTCTGGCACCTCACTTCCCGATGAGGTGGACCGGTCTTCGCCCACTTCAAGTGTCCGGGCGTCCGTCCATTCCGCCATAAAATCAGCGAGCGCGGCTCTCTTGATGACCCTGGTAGTGCTGAACTCCAACTGGAATGCCTGCAACTCGATGTTCCACTCAGCGACCCTTCCAGCAGAGTTGGGGCTCGTGAGCACCCTCTCCAATGGGTAGGCTGAGACGACCTTGACGGGGTGGCCCTGGAAGTAGTGCCAAAACTTGCGCGAGGCCACCAGGAGCGCGAGCAGGAGCTTCTGAGGCATGGGATATCATGCCCCCGCTTCCCGCAACACTGTGCTGATGAAATACACCAGGTGCTCAAAGAGGGTAGGCGCGTTGGTGAGGCTCGTGTCTTGTGGAAGTCTAGGTGTCTCCTGAGGTGGTGGGACTCTGTAGGATCGAAAGTATGTCTAGAGGGGGGTGATTAGACTACTTGACCAAATAAAAACTTATCCTTTTCCCAATTTTAGTCTTTGGCATATTTTAGCTATCTTAGCACAAGTCAAGCAATCTTAACACAATTCAAGCAAGCATGCAAAGAGTATATGAGCAGCGGAAAGTAAAGCATGCAACTTGCAAGAAATGTAAAGGGAAGGGTTTGGAGAATTCAAAAGCGCAATTGGAGACACGGATGTTTTTGTCGTGGTTCCGATAGGTGGTGCTATCGTACATCCACGTTGATGGAGACTTCAACCCCACGAAGGGTAGCAGTTCTTGTGAGTCCACGCAGGGCTCCACCCACGAAGGGTCCACAAAGAAGCAACCTTGTCTATCCCACCATGGCCGTCGCCCACGAAGGACTTGCCTCACTAGCGGTAGATCTTCACGAAGTAGGCGGTCTCCTTGCCCTTACAAACTCCTTGGTTCAACTCCACAATCTTGTTGGAGGCTCCCAAGTGACACCTAGCCAATCTAGGAGACACCACTCTCCAAGAAGTAACAAATGGTGTGTTGATGATGAACTCCTCGCTCTTGTGCTTCAAATGATAGTCTCCCCAACACTCAACTCTCTCTCACAGGATTTGGATTTGGTGGAAAGAAGATTTGACTGGAAAGCAACTTGGGGAAGGCTAGAGATCAAGATTCATATGGTAGGAATGGAATATTTTGGCCTCAACACATGAGTAGGTGGTTCCTTCTCAGAAACAACAAGTTCGAAGTGTAGGTTTGTTCTGATGGCTCTCCCCACGAATGAAGAGGAGGTGGAGGGGTATATATAGCCTCCACACAAAATCTAACCGTTACACACAACTTGCCAAACTCGGTGGGACCGAATTGGTAAACTCGGTCGGACCGATTCAGCAAATCTAGTGACCGTTAGGATTTTTGGTGGGACCGACATGCAACTCGGTAGGACCGATGTGGTTAGGGTTAGGGCATAACATAATCTCGGTGAGACCGATTACACAAAATCGGTGAGACCGATTTTGGTAATAAGCTAACCAGAGAGTTGGTCAGGTAAACTCGGTGGGACCGATTCGCTCATTTCGGGGAGACCGAAATGTTACAAAAAGGAAACAGGAGTTTACATTGCAATCTCGGTGGGACCCGATCGCTCATCTCGGTGGTACCGAAGCGTTCTGAAGGGAAACAGAGAGATTACAATCCCATCCCGGTGAGACCGAGATCCCTATCGGTGAAACCGATTTGCCTAGGGTTTGTGGCAGTGGCTATGACATCTGAACTCGGTGGCGCCGGGTAGAAAGAATCGGTAGAGCCGAGTTTGACTTTTGGTTTAGGTCATATGTGGATATGAGAAAGTAGTTGAGGGTTTTGGAGCGTATCAGTAAGCACTGTAGAGCAAGAAACTCATTAAGCAACACCTCATCCCTCCTTGATAGTATTGGCTTTTCCTATAGACTCAATGTGATCTTGGATCACTAAAATATAAAATGTAGAGTCTTGAGCTTTTGAGCTTGAGCCAATCCTTTTATCCTTAGCATTTTGAGGGATCCACTTTTCTCATCCATGCCATGCCATCCATTGAGCTTTTTCCTGAAATATTCATCTTGGAATGATGTTAGCTCAATGAGCTATATGTTGTTAGGAATTACCAAAACCACCTAGGGATAGTTGCACTATATTCTCCCCCTTTTTGGTAAATGATGACAACATATAGATCAAAGCTTCGACAAATGATAATAAGTGTGAAAAACATTGTCGCTTTGAGAAGTATGTGATAAGCAAGAGCTCCCCCTAAATTTGTGCATAGTTTAAGATTTGCTTTGGACTGCAAATGCACAAGGAGTTAGGCTCATGGGTAACTCTTCCATGTCACATACATCTTGGTGGAGCTCTCAAAATGATAATGATTGAATACATGCACTCATCACCAAGCAAAGTGAATGATCATATAAAGATAAAAAGGATAATGTCATCCAACAAGCATAAATGTAGCATATGATCAAACACATGATCATCCAGGTATCACACAGACATAGAGTATCTCAAACAAGCAAATAAAGTTCAACCACCAACGCAAGAGAGAATAGAAAGCAACACTCTCTCTCGAAGCCTATGATCTATACATTTTTCTCCCCCTTTGGCAACAAGTTACCAAAAAGTTCATAGAAAATGCATAGCACTAAATCGACTCTCAGGATTGATCTTGGTGGTGGTGTAGGCGAGCGCCAGGGGCCAAGCATGTCGATTGATGTAGACGGAATTTGGAGGTGTAGAGTGCTGGAGCTGGTGGCACTTGAAGGCATGGCGGAGTGCGAGATGAAGTGGCTCTGGTGTCTATCACTGGCACTGCAGCTGATCTCTAAGCTCTAGGCACTCTGGCAAAGCCTTGGTGGTTGACTTGCCCTTCCTCTCCTGCATATCATCCTGAAGTTGCTCAACAACAGACTGGATCTCAGTTACCTTCACATCCATGTCATAGAACTTCTGCTTTATGATCCTTTCCAAGCTCTCCTGGTTTCGAGTCAACGTGGCCAGCCCCTTATCAATCCTCAGAGTGGATGCAATCAAGTAGCCAAGTTGATCTTGTTTGCTCTTCAAAAAGTACTGAGATGCCTCTTCCATTGTTGGCATCTTGGCAGCCTTCTCTGTCCTTGCCTTCTCCTTCTTTGCTTGTGCTTGCACTGAAGATGGTTCATCTTCATCCATAACCACTTGGTTGTCCTCAAAGTCTGGATAGATAGGCATGTGCTCCTTATCTAACAGGTATGTGCCTGTGGACCATCTTGGAGTTAATTAGCTCCTGGAACTGTGGGGCATATCCACAACTTCTCTTTTGGTCAGCAGTTGTCCTCTTGATAGTTTCAACTATAAGGCTCATGACCTTGAACTTCTGTGGCACATCAAATATATGTAGCAGATTTATTGCATGGCCTCTGATCATTCTGTGATCACCAGACTTGGGCAAGAGAGTGTGCCTGAGGATCCAATTGATTGTAGGCAAACTGATGACAAGTGTTTCCTTGATCCAAGCGGTGAGTCTCAAGATGCGCATCGAGAATCTCTTTGTACATACGTGTCATAGAGTTGTGATCCATCTTCTTCTTGGCATAGACATCCAAGTCATCCTCTTCCTCCTTAGGTGCATTGATCAGATTTGCCCATTCCTCAATAGTTGATTGGTACCTTGTACCTTCGGACATCCATACTATCCTCGCCATACGGATAGAAGTGTGTTGTGGAGTAGAATTGCATTATGAGCTCCTCATTCCACTTTGTGAGCTTACGCCCAACAAAGTCTGCAACTCCACATGCCTTTGAAACTGTCATACACACTAGGATAGTGTTCCTCATTCTTCTTCCTGTAGGTCCAGTCGACCCACCTCATGTCACACACTATTGGCTTCTTGTCCAACAAAATTGTCTCATAGAAGTCCTGCTGTTCCTTGGTATGGAACCTGTAATCCACAGGAGTCCTCCTTCTGGTGGCATATGGATCTGACTCTCTCCATAGCCTCAATCCTGAGTCTCTCCTGATCTTCATGTTCTCAGCTACAGGATGAGCATCATTATGATCTGGAATTTTTGGCTTCAATTTTCTCAAGACATGTGTCTTATCATCTTCTTCCTCAGCAACAATTTCAGGCATTAGAGCCTTGTTCTTCTCAGTAGCTGGAATGTTTCTAGTACTCCTCTTTGGTGCAATTTTGGGCTTGGAGGAAGCTTTGGGTGCTTCTTTGTGCTTTGATGATGCAGCCCCGGACCTAATAGAATCACCCATAAGCTTCTGAGCCTTGGAGTCTTTGGTGCGACAACCTCTTCTTCTTCCTCCTCTTCCATCATGGAAGGCTTTCCAATAACTCTGGCCATGGTCTTCCTGACCCTTTCCTTCCTTTTCTTCCCTTCTGCAGCAGCCTCTTTGGGTTGAGATTCCAAAGATTCTTGAGTGGAGGCTCTGGCTTTAGACATGGGTTGTCTTCCTGCTGGCCTTTTGGTCTTCAGACCTGGCTTAGTTGCTGCAGTTGAGCTATATTCTTTCTTGAGCACCTTTTTCTTGGAAATGGCCTCATCCTCTGTCGGTGTTCTGGGAACGGGGGTCCCCAGACTTGCCTGCCTGCGGCCTGCGGCGTGGCTCAAAGGGGGGCCCGTCACGGCCCATCTTCATCAACACGAGCTCAAGACCCTCGCGAGGGACCAAACCTCACGGGGCGGACGACAGGGAGCTTCCTCAAGCACGGCCTCATCAGGCTGGCTCGCGAGGAGGTGGAGATATCAAGGCGGGGTACCTCACGAGGTGCCCATGATGCAAGCCATGACGACCAAGGGCGCGAGGCGGGCGCCAGCCCACGCAGTGTCCTCCTTCCCTCTTTGGTGCAAAGGGAGCAAGCGCAGGCGAGGGCATCAAGCAAAGGCGTCCATTTGATTACTGTGAGACCAAGACCAGTCCAACAGCGGGAAGGAAGTCATTGTGGGGCCCAAGCAGGCGTCACCACGAGAGCCTTTGACGGCGAGGACCAACTTTAGTCAGGATAAGTGTACCATATGTTCCCCTTCAAAATGGCCAATTATTGGCGCCCTTCCTGCTCAATATTTGGGAAGAGGCCCAGGGCCTCTGCCTATAAATAGGACTAGCCACCCACAGGGTAGAGGGATCGAAGATCGGAAAGAGGATCCAAAAAGATAGCAAGAGAACGAACGAGAGAGATAGAGAGAGGCGACTGAACTCCCCCTAGCAGTTCATCACACCAGCCAAGCACAGTCCCTCGCGAGGCTGTTCTTCCTTGTATTGCTCATCACCATCAGCCCAAGAGGCAATCCACCACACCACAAACTAGAGTAGGGTATTACACCACAATGGTGCCCCGAACTAGTATAAACCCTGTGTCTCTTGTGTTGTTCCTTTCATAGCTTAGATCTTAGCGAGGCGGCGGGGTACATGTATGTAGAAGGCGAGATTCCGCGTGCACCCCAGTGTTTGAACCTCAAGGGTCTGCCGGAACCCGAAATCCGACATTTGGCGCGCCAGGTAGGGGTGCGCCAGGATCCACCTCCTGCCACTTCATGTCCCGTCGCATCGTCCTCATCATGACCGGTGACCAGGCGGGCAACCCGGTCCACAGGCGGCTTGCCCGCCCACAGAGCCGCCGCCTCGGGCGACTCCATGCCCAGTGCAGCTCGCGGTCCGCAAGCGGCTGCGGGTTGGGCGGCACGCAGACAAAGCCGACAACTCTCACGCAGCGGCAGCAGGCGTGGTCGGCAGCGAGGGCCTCCAACCACTTGGCCCAGCCTAACGCCAGTACACCCGCGAGAGCAGGCAAACTTGAGGGCAGCTCACGGTGGCCTCAGGAGCTCTTGCGGTCTGTGAGGCTACTAGAAGGCGGCCGCGACGTCTTGCTAGAGCGGGTGGCGAGCTCTGGGCTTTGCCGCCTCGAGGCTCACCCTTCTGCACCCAGCTCCCACCTCAGGTCGAGGCGGCCCAGCAGAGGCTCCCTGCTTGAGCCCCAAGGCTACTCCAACGCCAGCGAAGCTATCAGCACTGGGCCAGCGGAAGCGCAGCCTCCGCTCCCGGCCAGCGAAGAAGGACTCGCCCGCGACCCACGGCACCGATGGGGCGCGCTCTCACCCAGTCGGCGCTCCAAAGCGGAACCGCATGGCACGCGGAGCACTATGGCGCTGACCTTGGGATGACGGCCCCAGAAGAATACGTGCCCCACATGATGGACCAAGGGCACCAAAGACGAAGGAGAACAAGGCTTCGCTCCTCGGCCAGTGGGGGACGAGGCGACGATGAGCTGAGCTCTTCCAAGAGCCCGTGAAGGCCCCACCGGCCACGGGAGGCGCAACGATTATCGGTACCACTAATTCCTCGGGAAGCGAGCATCGTTAATCATGAATCGCGGGAGGTGCAGGTCACCACAGCAAGCGGCTGCCCCCGCTCCTGCAGTCTCCTACCCCTCGGGAGGAGGGCGCCGGGGGCTGTAGCAGAGGGGCCGAGATCCGGCATCACCACCGCGGCGTTCAGAGCAAGGCGCTCTCAGGAGGTAGGCCCTCCGCTGGGGAGGTGCCTCAGGGCCTGCCCCTGGCGGAGGACCCGTGGTCGTCGGGGGAACCGCTGGCGACCGCTCTACCCCATCGGCGGCGTCCTGGTTTCCGGTCGTCGTTGATGGCACTAGAAAGTCTTGGTGCAAGGCGGGGCCCTCGTCTGGCAGCGATATGAAGCAAGGCGGTACTGTGAAGAAGGCCTAGTGCTGTGAAGCTTCGCCGCCCGTGACACTCTCACGTAATAATGAGTGGGGTTGTACATGCCCGGAAGTCTCGGGGTGCCGCCTTAGCCACAGGGCTCCCTCCCACGCTTGATAGCAGCACTTAGCTCATTTGGTGAGAAGACGTCCAAGACTAGACTAGGTGCCGGACGTGGCCTTTTTTTTGGTTTGCTTTCATTGCTTTTCCCTTTGGTTGTCACTTTCTCCCGCTGGATTTAAGTTGGATTCGAATTCGAGATTTGCGTGTGTTTTGGGAACGGGGTGTTTAGTCTCGTTTGAGCAATCTCTAGCGTTCTAGTTACCGATTTGCCTCAGCTGCCTCCCCTCGTGAGCCCCTCATGAGCGGGTTGAGCCTAGCTGCGTGCAGCCCAGGCTGCCGCCGCCAAGATCCTCTCGGGAGGCTTTTCTTGTAGATCCTATGGGTTCGATCAGGAGGCCTTCGAACGCCATAGCCCTCGGCCCAGCTATCGGGGGCCCTTGGCGGGACAAAGGTAAACTAGCCAGCCACTAAGCATAGGCGTACGGGTGGTACATCATCTACTAATATGCAGAACACAAGTTTTACATGAGGGGCTCCCCCTCCAAAATGCTCTCCACGACGATCGAGGCAAAAACACGAGTTCTATTCGTGCAGAAACAGGAGCGGTCTGCGATCGGTCGAGATAAATCCCCAATGCATCCTAAAGGGCACCTTACGAATTGTCGTTGGCGTCGGCAACCGCCGTCGCTCTCTGCGTCGTCACTAGCGGCGTCAGGGCCGTCCACCACGCCGCCTTCATCAGCAGCCACGATCACGCCGTCATTGTCTAAAGCAAAGGCCCTGACAAGGGCGTCCACGTTGTCCTCCACCCAGTGCGCCAGGTCGTCCCGGACGGCCTGGGGCACCGGGGCGATGGCTGCGTCGAAATCAAAGTGAGGGTCCATATTCTGGAGATGGCTGAAGACGCGAGAAAAGGCGCGCCCGAGCAGGGCACGGCTTCTCTCCTCCACCAACCTGTCGGCTCTGACCGACCGCTCCTCCAGCCGAGTCACCACATCGGTGAAGAACTGAAGGTTGTCGGCATAGTTAATTGCGTGCGGCTCGCCAACAGCCGCCTCACAGATGTTACCCAAGGCTGTGTTGGCTCCCTCCCGGAGCGCGGTAAGCATGGGGGCATGCTCATGCTCCAGGACCCACCGCTGATGCATCTCGTCCGCGTTCTGTTGCGCAACGGCCTCAGCCTCGTCCACCCGTTGGCGAAGAAGAAGCACCTCGGCACGGGAGGTAGCCAACTCCTCCTGCGCCACCCCAAGGGCGGCCCGGAAAGCATCGGCCCGCCGCGTCACTTCCTCCTGCTTAGCCCTCAAGGCAGCGGTCCTGCCTTCGGCCTCAGCCCGGATCAACCCCAGCCTCTCCTCGAACTCATGCTCAAGGTTCAAGCGTGCCGTCGCCACCCGACGCTCGACCTCCTCCAGGACGCGGGCCTCCCGTGCAGTGACATCATCCTCCGCCCTCGTCATCAAGCGCTCCCTTGTTTCCAAGCGTTCGTACTCGCATGCGCGCCCGGCGGCTTCCAGCGTCAGCGCCTCCACCCGCTTCTGGAGCTTTGCTGGGTCGCCTGAGGCCTCCCTCATCGATGCAAGGGCCGTCTCGCGCAGCTCCACCTGCTCCTCCAGTGAGCGGCATTGGGCCAGGAGTTCCTGCGCCCGCTCCTCCGTCGCCTCTCGCCGCCGGTCAGCTTCCCGCGCCTCTTCAACGGCCCGAGAACGGACCTCCCGAGAGGCCACTAGCGACGCCTTGGCCTCCTCATCGTCAAGATCATGCTGGTGGCGCGCATGGGCGACAGCCGCCTTCAGCTTGTGCCTCTCTGCGGCCAGGCGCAGGCCCTCGGCCTCGGCAGCGTCTTCATCGGCGAGCTCTTCACCGAGCAGGCTCACCGCATCAGCCGCCCTCCAAAGAAACCCTTGGCAAAGAGCGCGACGCTCCCGGGCGCGCTCAAGCACGTCTTCCACACCATCATCCGCCCCAGGCGAGCGCCGAGGGCCACGAATCAGCACTCCCCCTTCGGGCAGGGGACTGGGGGCTGGCGCCCTCGCCATGGCCGGGCACGCCTCGCCAGGAGCCCAGCCAGGAGCCAGCCCATCCCCCAAATAAGAGCGTCGGGAATGCCTCAGCCAATCATGGTCGACGACTAGACGAGAAGCCCACGGCAGGCCAGCTATGCCTCGAGAGGGCTCGCGAAGGAGGGTCGCGAGGCACGCAGGGACGTGATGCGCCTTAGGATGGCTCGGCTCTCCGGCCGACCTCACCACAAGGGCCCTGCTGCTCGGAGCGCTTGAATACGGTGGAGAGGACGGAGCCAAGGGGGATGGCTCCTCAGACATCTCCGTGAGCTCGGCAGGAAGGGCCCTGCGGAGCAAGGATCAGTAAAAACAACAGAAGAATCAGGAGCCAGAAAAGGGGAAAGCTTACTCATCGGTGGCGAAGTACTTCCTGCGCTTCAACAGGCGACAAGGGTAATCGTCGCCCAGGGCTTCCCTTCTCTTCCGAAGAGCCCCAAAGTCCACACGGAATCGACCCAAGAGTTGAGCGCAGGGGTCAACCTGTGACGAGGAAGGAGCGACGAGACGACCGGCGTCAGGGGCGTCGTCCTGGTGCGCGCCGCCAGTCGCCTCACCAAGAAGAGTAACTGTGGCCCCAGGGGCCTCAGCCGCAGGCACTACGGGAAGCTGCTCGCCTCCCCCAACCGCGACAGCCTGGGCCTCAGGAGCCGCTCCCTCAAGAGCGCCGCCTGGGACTGTTACCCCTGCAGAGGCCCCCTCGGCCTACAACGGCTCATGCCTCCCTGCACTGCCACTCGAGGAAGAGCCGCCACGGTCGACTGGAAGAGCAGTCACCACCACCGGGTTTTCGCGAGACCCCATGAGGCCTGCGGGGCGCAACCCCCACTCGTTGAAACTGGGCATCTGCTTCACAAAGTCATCCCTGCTTGAGCAAAAGTACAGCAAAGCACCCCTTGCAGACGCCGCCAGGGGTTGGGATCCCAGTCAAGACCAAGAGCACCTTCCTCAGTGCTTCAGGCGTCAAGTCCTCCACCTGGAGCCTCATGCGGTCTTCACGCCCGTTGAAGGCCCACATCCGGCGGGAATGGCACTGGAGAGGGGCAATGCGGCACAACAGGAATTCCTTCACCACCTTGGGCGCCGTCACCTCGAGCGCCCTCAGGAACGCGAAGCGACGCCAGACGAAGGCGAGCCGGGGGCTCGTGAGCGTCTCCTGGCCCCAGCCTGAATTGGGGACAGCGGGTGATGTTGGCTCCGACAGCAGGTGGCTGGGCACCCCCACGTCCACGTACGGCCACCGCTCACGGAACCCAGGCGCGGGCGGAAGAAGGCTGAAGTCGATCCCAGAAGCCGCTGTTTCAGATGCGGCAATGAAGCTCACACACCCTGAACATTGGGTAGGGTCAACAAGGCGCGGAGAGAAGAAGTGGCGCAGCAAGGCAACTGAGGGAAGGATGCACATCATCGCCTCGCAAACAAAGGCGAAGACTGCAAGGAGAGTGATGGATTCCGGACCCAAGTGCATCATATGGATCTGATAGTGGGAGAGCAAAACATTGAAGAAATCGGAGAAGGGAGGAACCAGCCCTGCCCATAGGACGTCGGTGAAATACTGGACCTCGGTGATTATCCTGTCGATGGCGAAGTGGGACGCGGGCCAGGCCGTCGTCCGTCCGCATTCGTTGAAGATGGTGGCCAAAGCCGAGATGACCTTGCCAAGGCCCTCTCGATTGAGTATAATTGACCGGTCGACGGCGGGGGCCGTCGACGACGGCGAGCAAGGCGGAGGCATGGGTTTCTTCCCTCTTCCCTTCTTCGTCGAAGCCATGGGAACGAAAAAGGGGGGAGGAAGGTTCGAGATTGGATTGGGAGCAGAAGCTGGAGTTTGAGAGGAGGAAGAGTGGGGGACGGTCGAGCAGCGAAAAGGGGAGCGGTTGTGTGCTGACTCTGAGTCCGCCTGTACGGCACAAAATAAGGAGGCGTGGGGAACAGTGCATGCCACGTCCAATCAACCGCCACTTGGCGCCCAAGGCCGCATGCTGTTAGGGGCCAGCGGCGCCGCACTTGCCCTTCGCCTCTACGCTCGGCCAAGCCCGGGCGCCTTCAGCCCGGGGCTCTTGGCAGCGTGCAGGGAACGGGGGTCCCAGACTTGCCTGCACTGCGGCCTGCGGCGTGGCTCAAGGGGGCCCGTCACGGCCCATCTTCATCAATCTGAGCTCAAGACCCTCGCGAGGGCCAAGCCTCATGAGGCGGACGACAGGAGCTTCCTCGAGCACAGCCTCATCGGTGGCTCGCGAGGAGGCGGAGAGATCAAGGCGGGGTACCTCACGAGGTGCCCATGGCGCAAGCCATGACGACCAAGGGCCAGGCGGGCGCCAGCCCGTGCAGTGTCCTCCTTTCCTCTTTGGTGCAAAGGGAGCAAGCGCAGGCGAGGGCATCAAGCAAAGGCATCCATTTCGGTGCAACGAGACCAAGACCAGTCCAACAACAGGAAGGAAGTCATTGTGGGGCCCAAGCCAGCGTCACCACCAGAGCCTTTGATAGGCGAGGACCAACTTTAGTCAGGATAAGTGTACCATATGTTCCCCTTCAAAATGGCCAATTGTTGGCGCCCTTCCCGCTCAATATTTGGGAAGAGGCCCAGGGCCTCTGCCTATAAATAGGACTAGACACCCACAGGGTAGAGGGATCGAAGATCGGAAAGAGGATCCAAAAAGATAGCAAGAGAACGAACGAGAGAGATAGAGAGAGGCGACTGAACTCCCCCTAGATGTTCATCGCACCAGCCAAGCACAGTCCCTCGCGAGGCTGTTCTTCCTTGTATTGCTCATCACCATTAGCCCAAGAGGCAATCCACCACACCACAAACTAGAGTAGGGTATTACACCACAGTGGTGGCCCGAACTAGTATAAACCCTGTGTCTTTTGAGTTGTTCCTTTCATAGCTTAGATATTAGCGAGGCGGCGGGGTACATGTAGGTAGAAGGCGCACCCCAGTGTTCGAACCTCAAGGGTCTGCTGGAACCCGAAATCCGACATCCTCTACAGCCACATAGTCTTCATCCTCAGATTCTGAGATTCTCTTCTTCCTTGTCCTGGTGGCTGCTTTGGGTAAGTTGCTGGGAGTGCTCCTGCTACCCTCAACAGAGCTGCTAGAGGGACTAGTGCCCTCACTCATCTGAATCTGCTCCTATGACTTGTTCTGGCTGTCACTCTGATCAGACATATTGCAAACACTGACTGCAGACCCTGTGAATAGATATGGATGAGATAGAGTGGATGAGCATCACAAAATAAAGAGGTTTTTGCAAAAGAATGATTCAAAAACTTCGTTTTAGTTTTCCACAGAAAGCATTTCAGATCAACCGATTTGCAAACTCGGTGATACCGAAGCAGCTTTTGGAACCTAAACTAGTGAACTCGGTCAGACCGAATCACAGTTTGGTGGCACCGAGACTGCTAGGGTTTCACAAAGTCCTGAACTCGGTCACACCGATTTGCAATTCTTAGTCAGACCGAGAATCACTTGTGCAATGGCCTTAGCCGAATCGATGGAACCGAGTTCTGCAACTCGGTGGGTCCGAGATGGTTTCGGCGGAAACCTAACCCTAAATTTTCAATTCACTTCTAAACTATGGATTGTTTTGACTGGATAGAATAGTTTCAATCGTGGCAAGAATCATGATGAACACAATGTGCTAGGAATCGGACGGGGATAGTGTCGGTGTCAAAACCGCGGATCTCGGGTAGGGGGTCCCGATCTGTGCGTCTTAGGCTGATGGTAACAGGAAGCAAGGGACACAATGTTTGCCCAGGTTCGGGCCCTCTCGATGGAGGTAAAACCCTACTTCCTGCTTGATTAATATTGAAGATCTGGGTAGTACAAGAGTAAATCTACCACGAGATCATAGAGGCTAAACCCTAGAAGCTAGCCTATGATGGTATGATTGTAATTGTGATCGGCCTTCTAAGGACCAACCTCTCCGGTTTATATAGACACTGGAGAGGGCTAGGGTTTACATGGAGTCGGTTACAAGGAAGGAAACATAATATCCGGATCGCCAAGCTTGCCTTCCATGCCAAGGAGAGTTCCATCCGGACACGGGACGAAGTCTTGAGTCTTGTATCTTCACGCTTCAATAGTCCGGACGATGTATATAGTCCGGCTGTCCGGATACCCCCTAATCTAGGACTCCCTCAGTAGCGCCTGAACCAGGCTTCAATGATGATGAGTCCGGCGCGCAGTCTTATCTTCGGCATTGCAGGGCGGGTTCCATCTCCAAATACTCCAAGGTACCTATTACGACGAATAGTATCCGGAACTCCATCAATGTTGTACTCCTTGGCTTCAGTGCCTCAATAATGACCATCTCCACGTGTTGAGCGAATGCAAGGAGCCGAGGTATTTTTTGCATTTTCCACCCTCAATCCTTTTGGGCTAACTGCCTATTTGAAGAGACGGGGATTCTCATATCCAAACCTCACTCTTCCCCCTCGAGCAAGCATCCAACAGAGCGCTCCAGAAAAACCATTCCAACATGGCCGGTCGTCATAGCTCTTCTGCTCGCTCTCCTTGCTCCAAGCCGGGGGACTGGGAAGAGTGTTCAGTTCCCCATAGCCGTTTGATTGAGTTACAAACCCAAGGGTTTCTCCCACCAACATTCATGGTTCCCGTCCGAGCCGGAATAACCACCTATAATGGAGGGGAGCAAGCGGAGAGATCTCCCAATCCATCTCTAGAGGAGCGAATATGTCTCATCCTGCATCTACTAAGGGGCATCGGGTTTCCTATCCACCCGTTCCTTCATGGGCTCCTGGAGTTCTACGGCCTCCAGTTACACAACTTTACCCCTGCCTCTACACTACATATAGCAGGGTACGTTGCCCTTTGCGAGCTATTTTTAGGCTGTGAGCCTCACTTCGGGTTATGGAAGAAGGCATTACGCCTTGTCCCCATAAGCAGGGAGAATCCCTATGTCGGTGGGCGGGGCAAGTATGGCGCATTCTTGAGAGACCGGATACCTTTTCGGCACTCCCAAGAAGGCACCAGAGAACTGGCCTTTAGAGTGGTTCTACATTGACGACATTCCCCTTCCGGATCCAGTCCGGACAGGTCTCCCCCAGTTCAGTAACGCCCCGCCGAGGGCACGTCTAAGCTGGCGCCCCCGACGCCCCCAAGAGGAGGATACCAGGGAAATATATTACCTGATGAGCAGGATAAAGTTACTGGCCAAATCCTGACTGACGATAGTCGAGGTTATGACAATATGCATAATACGGGGAGTGCAACCACTTCAATATCGGGGGAAGCCCATGTGGTACTTCAACGGGGAAGATGATGCCACCCGCTGTGGCCGTAAGGGTCCGGACTCCGCCACTGCTTTGGCAAGGATATTGTCCGATTTATACAAAGGGAAGAGGAGGAATTCCTTCACATCAAACCGCGAGATGGATTCTCCATATACAACCCCCCAAACTGGGTAAGTTGTCATTCCTTTCCCTACGTCACTTATTGTGGCATTCTTTGCTAAGATCATCTGCCTCGATATTCCCGAGCAGGAACTAAGGAAGGCCGTAGAAGGAATCTCCAGCCCCTCCCCACAGCAAGAGGACCCCGGAAGGGTCCTAGATCCAGGTCTCGAAGAAGATCCGGATATTACCGTGGAGCTTGTCAACGGGATATTTTATCAAGCGAGCTGCGATGGCGCCTCAGTGGCCATTACTGCCGACTATCCCGGACAGCTTCCTATGTCACGCGTAAGCCAAGTCGAAAAACCCTATCCTTCGAAGAGGACTCCCTTTAGATGTCATGCCTTACCCTTGAAGTGTTGTGTTTTTGCAAAGACGACGGTCGGAGCGTGGGGCCGAGCCCCTAGGGACTCATCGGCCAAGGGCGTCTGGATCGGGCAGGCTCAAGAGGAAGGCGGTAAGGGTCGACTCGCTGCTACAGAGGTAAGGCAAAAACTTTTGCTGTGATTATGGTATGTTGAAGTATGACAGCACCCTTTGTGTCCTGGCAGGAAGAGGAGCAGCCGGACTATATCCGGGGATCCTGCCAACCATGCCTCCACCAGCCGGATTCCAGAACCGGCTTCGAGAGCGGAGGAGGGAGCGGGGCCGATGCCGCATAGTTCTCCAACAGAGAATGCAGATATGCCCTCAGCCACGAATTCCGAAGTAGAGAGTGCCATGAATCACCGGCGCCGACGGGCCATACTTCGGAACAACATCTTTCCCGAAGAGGCATTTAACGCCTTCAATTCGGGAGATGCATACATCCGAGCTGCTCAAGGCGGGCTTGCCCGAGCGACGAACCAGTATACCAAAGATATACGGGTAAGAAAATTAGATAAGCATGTGTAGCAGTAGCCCCTGAGACTTGAAACGGTTGGAACAACTGTTTTAAGGATCAATTTATGCACAGGTCCTTGTAGATAAGAATGAGCAATTGTCTCGGAAGCTGGAAGAGTGCAAGGCCGAGCTAAGGGCCGTAGTTGCCAAGTTAGAGCAATCCCAAAAACCCTCGTCTGGTAACATTTGTCTCAATTGTACGAAGATGCACCAGTTAGTAAATGGATGATATGACAAGTCTAACAAAAAATTCTGCAGACAATCCGGGGGTGAATCCGGAGGGCGTAAGAGAGGACGCATCGCATCTCAAAAGGCAGCTGGAGGCTGGCGAGCGCATTCTTACGCGAATTAGGCAGGAGAAGAACAATCTTCAAGATGCCAAAGTCCAGCTGGACGTGGAGTTAAAAGATCTCCGCGCTCAGCTGGCGGACTCCGTGAAGGAGAACAAAAGGCTTCGACGTGGCATTTACGGTAAGTGCCTAGACGAACTGTAGTATAGTTCGGCGAGGAAGTATATTGAAAGAATTTTGCTTGCAGGAATGTTAACGGGTCGCCCTGAGGAGGAGGTGCCCTCATCTGCAAGTGACGTACTGCAAGACCTTTCGCAACTGCACGAGCGAGCTTGGCAAGTGATGCACGGTGTTGCTCAGGCTTTGTGGCCGTCAAGCTTGCTGCCGAATGGCATGGGGGAGCTTGTGGATATGCTTCAAGGAGCGCGGCAGCGCTTCCGAATGTGGAAGATGTCTGCTTGCCGGCAAGGCGCAAGAGAAGCCTGGGCCATGGTGAAGACGCGCTACACCAAGTTGGACCCAAACCATATGGCCGAAGTAGGACCAGCGGGGCCAGATGGGCAAGAAATTCCCGTGAGTCTGGTATATGACCAGGTAGCATTAGCCGCTAAGTATTCTCGACAGGATTGTAAGCTAGATAGGCTGTTGGATGGTATAGAGGAAGAATATAGTCAGTCCAAGTGACTGTGTAATTTAATGGACATAATTAGTCCCTAGCCAGATTAAAATCATTTGTCATGGCGGACCTTTTCGCTTCAGCCCCCGGATCCTACAGTCCGGGGTGTGTCCGAATACCCACTCAGTTATACAAAACCGGGGTATGCGTGGAAACAAGGCGTAGGGGTCATAAGTGCTTGAACAGACAAGTACCCAACTAGTTATGTTATATTACATGGATAGTAAGAAACATCTTCCAGGGAGAATAGTTTCATTAGGTGTTCCTTTCCCTTGGTACGCATGCGACAATGTACATGTCCGGACTGCAAATGATTGCGCAGGATACAAAACTTCTGGGGATTTGCGTTGTAATAAACGAATACATCTTTTGTTCACCGACCGAATATTTTCTGAAGGAAGCTAGCTTTCGGCTTCACCCAGTCTAAGGTACACATCCGGCTGAACCGACAGTAACAATCGCAGAGGTGCTCCCCTTATGCCCTAGCCGAATTAACGGGAACATAGGGCATAAACACAAGAGCCAGGCAACCCAGCTTGGCCACATCTTAAGTCATATCGATGCATATAATGGTGAAGAAAAGGCACATATGGAAAAAGAATGCATATGTGATGGGCAGAAAAGCCATGTGAGTAATTATTTTAGCTTCCGTATAGGAAGCCCCAGTATTGCTTACACACCTAGTGCGGCGGAGTGATCCGGGAGTCCGTGACTGTATTGAATACTTTGTGTGAAGAGGAAAAGGTCGAGAAAGGAAAAGGGATGCAGCATAATTAAAAGGAGGGGTTAGGAGGCGAACAGAGTTCGGCGTTAGGCGTAGAATCTCACGGAGTGCGGGCCGCGTTCCACGGGTTCAGCTCGAGTCTGTTATCGGATGCATTACATAAGCGGTATGCTCCTCCGGTGAGAACTTTGTCAATGACGAAGGGACCCTCCCACTTGGGTTTGAGCTTGTCCATCTTCTTCGCCGGTAGGCGTAGAACGAGCTCGCCAATATTGTAAGTTTTGGCCCGCACTTCTCTGCTTTGATATCGTCGAGCCTGCTGCTGATAGAATGCGGAGCGGGCTTTTGTGACGTCGCGCTCCTCCTCCAGGGCGTCCAAGTTATCCTGCCGATCTAACTCGGCTTCCTTCTCTTCGTACATGCGTACGCGTGGCGAATCATGTTTTATGTCGCAGGGTAATACTGCTTCCGCGCCATACACAATAAAAAATGGTGTATATCCGGTGGTGCGATTCGGCATGGTCCGCAGCCCCCAGAGTACGGAGTCGAGCTCCTCGACCGGTGCGTATCCGACTCTGTCAAGGATCGCACTAGTGCGGGTTTGATGCCGCTCATGATATGACCATTTGCCCGCTCTACGGCCGTTTGTTTGGGGATGGTAGATGGAAGCGTAATCAAGCTTAATGGCCATTTTGCGCGCAAGTTTTCACTGTCGGCTGTGAAATTTGAGCCATTATCGATGATGATGCTTTGTGGGGACACCGTGTCGGTGTAATGCGACCCGGATATGAAGTCTATTACTGGTCGGATTCGGCCGTTTTGACTGGTTTGGCTTCTATCCATTTGGTGAATTTGTCCACCATGACCAATAAGTATTTTTTCTTATGGCTTCCCCCTATAAGAGGTCCGACCATATCCAGCCCCCAGACCGCAAAGGGCCAACTTATGGGGATTGTTTGGAGAGCGGTAGGGGGCATATGACTCTGATTGGCAAAGAGCTGGCAACCAACGCAATGTTTGACAAGGTCCTGTGCGTCTGCTCGGGCCGTCGGCCAGTAGAAACCTGTACGGAAGGCCTTGCTGACTAATGCTCGAGCCGCGGCGTGGTGCCCGCCCAGTCCGGCATGGATTTCAGCCAAGAGCTGCCGCCCTTCCTCTTCGGAGATGCATCTTTGGAGCACTCCGGTAGCGCTTTTCTTGTAGAGTTCCCCTTCGTAGACTTTGTAAGCTTTAGAGCGCCGGACGATGCAGTGTGCTTCATTTTGGTCTTCGGGGAGCTCCTGCCTATTTAGGTCGGCCAAGAAAGGCTTGGTCCACGGGGCGATTACAGCCATGATTTCGTGGGCCGAAGACGTTATTTCGGTGGTAGAACCTCCGACTATGTCTGATAGTTCGGAATCTGGGGGTGTATTCGGATCCGTGCTAGTATTACCGGACTCCCCTTCCCATACTACGGATGGCTTGAACAACCGTTCCAAGAATATGTTGGGTGGGACAGGGTCGCATTTAGCGCCGATGCGAGCGAGGACGTCCGCCGCTTTATTATTTTCTCGAGCCACATGGTGGAATTCGAGCCCCTCGAACCGAGCTGATATCTTGAGGACGGCATTACGGTAGGCCGCCATTTTCGGGTCCTTGGCATCAAAGTCTCCATTTATTTGTGATATTGCGAGGTTTGAATACTCGCGCACTTCTAAGCGTTGAATGCCCATAGAGACTGCCATCCGAAGACCGTGCAACAGAGCCTCATATTCGGCTGCATTGTTGGAGTCTGTGTATAATATTTGAAGGACGTACTGGACCGTGTCTCCGGTGGGAGATGTCAAGACTACACCTGCTCCCAATCCGGCCAGCATTTTAGAGTCGTCGAAGTGCATGATCCAGTTTGGGTATACGCCGTACTCTTTAGGGAGTTCGGCTTCTGTCCATTCGGCGACAAAATCAGCCAATACTTGCAACTTGATGGACCGCCGTGGTTTGTATGTTATGTCGAACGGAAGGAGCTCAATGGCCCATTTGGCAATCCGGCCCGTAGCATCACGGTTATTTATTATGTCATTGAGTGGTACTTCGGAGGCCACCGTAATCGAACACTCTTGAAAGTAGTGTCGTAGCTTCCGGGATGCCATGAACACCGCGTATGATATTTTTTTATAGTATGGGTATCGGGATTTGCATGGGGTCAGGACCGTGGATACGTAGTAAACGGGCTTCTGGAGCGGGAATTTGTATCCGTCAGCCTCTCGTTCAACGACGAGTACTGCGCCATAACTTGATGCGTTGCAGCTATGTACGACAAGATAGGTTCGTCAATATTCGGCGCTGTTAATCTTTGGATTACTGGCCAATAAGGTCTTTATTTCATCCAGTTCGACCGTGGCTGCATCCGTCCACATGAAGTGTTCGGTGCACCGAAGAAGGCGGTAAAGAGGTAATGCCTTTTCTCCTAACCTGGATATAAAGCGGCTTAGAGCAGCCACGCATCCGGTTAGTTTCTGGGTGTGCTTGAGGTCTGTTGGTATAGCCAACTGTGACAGAGCTCGGATTTTTGCCGGATTCGCTTCAATTCCTCTATTGGAAATGATGAAGCCGAGTAGTTTCCCTGAGGGGACGCCAAAAACGCATTTTTCCGGGTTCAGCTTGATGTCGTATGTCCGGAGATTGTCGAATGTAAGCCTCAAGTCATCTATTAGGGTTTCTACATGTCTTGTTTTTATGACCATGTCATCCACGTATGCCTCCACTATTTTGCCGATTTGCTTTTCCAGGCATGTTTGAATCATGTGTTGGTAGGTTGCGCCGGCGTTCTTAAGCCCGAAAGGCATAGTATTGAAGCAGAAAGGGCCATATGGCATTATGAAAGCTGTTGCAGCCTGGTCAGACTCTGCCATCTTTATTTGATGGTATCCAGAGTATGCGTCGAGGAAACACAGCGAGTCGTGTCTGTCGGCGTTCTGGGAACGGGGGTACCCAGACTTGCCTGCCTGCGGCCTGCGGCGTGGCTCAAGGGATGGCCCAGCACGGCCCATCCTCATCAGCACAAGCTCAAGACCCTCGCGAGGGGCCATGCCTCGCGGAGCGGACGACAGGAAGCTTCCTCAGGCACGGCCACGTCAGGCTGGCTCGCGAGGAGGCGGAGAGATCAAGGCGGGGTACCTCACGAGGTGCCCATGACGCAAGCCATGACGACCAAGGGCGCCAGGCGGGCGCCCGACCACGGATGTCCTCATTTCCCCTTTGGTGCAAAGGGGGCAGCCTTGGCGAGAACATCAAGCAAAGGCACCCGTTTGATTGCAACAAGACCAAGACCGTCATAGCGGCGGGAAGGAAGTCATCTTGGAGCCCAAGCCGGCATCACCACGTGAGCCTTTGACGGCGAGGACCAACTTTAGTCAGGATAAGTGTACTGGATGTTCCCCTTCAAAATGGCCAATTGTTGGCGCCCTTCCCGCTCAATATTTGGGAAGAGGCCCAGGGCCTCTGCGTATAAATAGGACTAGCCACCCACAGGGTAGAGGCATCTTGAATCTTAGAGAGATATCCAGACATCTCTCCTCATCTTGGCTTGATCCAATCCGATCAAGAGCCTAGCCACAAGAACACCTCACCCTCGCGAGGCCGTTCTTCCTTGTATTGTTCATCATCAGCCCAAGAGGCAATCCACCACACCACACACTGGAGTAGGGTGTTACACCACAATGGTGGCCCGAACCAGTATAAACCTTGTGTCTCTTGTGTTGTATCTTTGGTAGTTTAGATCCTAGCGAGGCGACGAGGTGCAGGTAGGTAGGGGGCGAGATCTCCGCACGCACCCTAGAGTTCGAACCTAGAGGGTCTGCCGGAACCCGAAATCCGACATTTGGCGCGCTAGGTAGGGGTGCGCCGGAATTCGTCTTCCGCCGCCCTGTTCTTCACCGCCCATGGGATCCATGTCAGACGCACGTCGGGCTCGCACCGAGCACTGACCCGCTCTCGCTACCCGCTTCGCCCAGACGACCCCCTTCGGCGGCCGCCCCCGCCGTTCCCCGTCGCCTACCGTCAACGCCGCCACTAGCCCGGCGGGGAACGAGCAGCAAGCATCATCCCAGCATCCGTCCGTGAGGCGAGACGGCCGTACCTCTACACGGCCGTACCGCTACTCCTTCGCTCGCCCCAGCTGGTTCTTCGGCTCGCACGCTTCACGCGCCCATGGAGGCTCGAGCTAAGCTCATCGCGGCAAACGAGCTCCTGCGCTACTGCCCTGTCGACGACGTCTACGAAGAGTGGCTCGACCGCGTCGCCGAGCTCGTCCGCGCCGCAGGGGGCTCCCCCGCGCCGTCCTTCTCGCTGCACCGCGCCCTGCCCTGCGCGGGCGATGAAGCTCCAGGGGCACCTCAGCCGCCTCCCCCTCAAGAAGGCGCCTTGGCCCCAAGGCGCGTGGCCCCTGGGCGGAACCCACTCCGTCCGGCGCCAGCACAGCAAGAGCAGAGCTGTCAAGAGGTCCCTCGCCCCCAAGAAGCTGCCCGAGTGCTCCCTGCACCGGCTCGTCACGACCGCGCTCCTGCTCCAGCACGCCAAGACCCCGCGCTGCTCCCAGCGGCAGCGCATGGGGACCCGCAAGACCAGGCTCTTCGTCACCAAAGGCCTCCCGTGGCCACAGCAGGCTGTCGCGCCTTCACCATCGAGCTGCGCAGCGTCGCGTGGCCCGGCAAGTTCAAGCCAGACCTGCCTCCTCACTACGACGGCATAGCCGACCCTGCGGAGTTCCTCCAGCTCTACGAGCTGGGCATCGAAGCCGCCAACGGGGACGAGAAGGTCATGGCGAACTGGTTTCCATGGCACTCAAGGGCGGGCCCGCACTGCTCACAGCACGATCTCCTCCTGGGACGAGATGCGCACCCAATTCATCGCCAACTTCCAAGGTACTCGTGACCGGCCTCCTGCCGTGAGCGACATGCGGCGCATCAAGCAGCAGCTAGGGGAGACCCTGCAGAAGTACATCCAGCGCTTCAACAACGCACGCCTCAAGATTCCCAAGGTGACCGAGGAGGCCATCATCTCAGCCTTCTCCGACGGTGTGCGTGACGTCAAGATGAAGGAGGAGCTGGCGATGCATGAAGATCTGTGTACATCCTTGGAGCTGTTCAACTTGGCGACTAAGTGCGCCAGGGCTGAGGAAGGACGCCTTTCCCTCCTCGAGTTGCCGGCTGCTGACCCAGAAGAGAAGAAGCCCAAGGCCAAGGACGTGAAGCGCAAGGGGGTTGCCATGCTCGCGGCAGAACCAGACACCAAGTGAGGCAGAGATCATCCCGAGTCTTCCAAGGGCAGCCGGTACTGTGTGTACCACAAGCTCCACACCCACAACACCAACGAATGTCAAGAGCTCCGAGCCGTGCGAGAAGGGAGAATCGATCGACGCCCCGACCGCAACGACCGAGGCTACGGCCGAGGAGGAGGAAGAAACACAGGACGCTGTGAAGACCGTGGCCCTCGCCATGGGTGGCGTGACCGACCTCGCGAGGATCGCTGGCAGGATCAGCCTTGTGAGGGAGGCTGGAGGGATCAGCCTCGCAAGGATCGCCCGCAAGGAAACGCAGGCCTCCCTCCGTTGATGCCGCAGCCAAGGAGAAACGAGGACCATCATCAGGACAAGGGGGTTGGGGGCTTCTCGGAGCCGCGCGAGATCGCCTGCACCCTGGGCGGAGCTCAAGCCCCAGCCTCTCAACGCATCTTCAAGCAGTTGGCCCGTCAAGTGAATGCAGTCCTCCCCAAGCTCGAAGCCACGCGCCCTCTCAGGTGGTCGGCGTGCGCCATCACGTTCAGCTCAGCGGATCAGCTCAAGTGCGCGGCCACAGCCGGAGTCCTCCCGATGCTTTGTTCCCCAATCATCAGCAACGTGCAAGTCACCAGGACCCTCATCGATGGCGGAGCAGGGCTCAATGTCCTGTCCTTAGAGACGTTCAACAATATCCAAGTGCCTTACAATCAGCTTCAGCCAACCAAGCCTTTCTCCGGAGTCACCGATGGCTCCATAGTTCCAATTGGGCAGATCCGCCTCCCTGTAACCTTCGGGGCGCACGACAACTACCGCACCGAGCTCATCGATTTCGATGTCGCCCACATTCGCCTGTCATACAATGCCATCCTCGGGTACCCAGCTCTGGCCAAGTTCATGGCCGTGACGCATCACGGCTACAACGTCCTCAAGATGTCAGGAAGCGTCGGAGTCATCACGGTGCCTTGTGAAGAGAGAGACACAGTGTGCTCCCTGGAGCGAGCTTTTCAAGCCGCGTCGCTTGAAGACCCAGATCGCAGGAGCAAGAGGCTCCCCGAGACTGCTCCCAAGAAGAAGAAGACATCGCTAGGCCCGACCCCTCGGGAGGCAGGCCCCTCGAGTCCGTGCACATTGAGGGCACCTCCTACATCGCATAGGAAGGCGCGCTGGCGCCCTCCTCAAGCAAGGCTCGGGGCTCTCTCTGGAGGGCCACCGACCTTGCTAAGGTCCTGAGGAGGCGCTTGGGCACCACTTGGAGGCGTGTTTCAGAACACGTTTCCCTCAGGAAGGAGCGAGGCAAGGAGGGCCAAACCCTCAGGAGTTCGTCAGCTAGATCATTCAGGAGCTGCAGGAGACAAGAGTCATGAGTGGCAGCCGCCGCTTACCCGCCGCAGCTCCCCATCCAGGCGAGGATGGTGGGCTGCGGGTCTGCATCGACGTACAAGGGCTCAACCGAGCCGCCTCTCGAGGCGCTTGGCCCTCACGCAGGGCGCTCTGAAGGTCCACCCCACAGCTACGTTCGCATGCCCTACGGCGTGCCGAGCAGCGGCCGCCAGCAACAGCGCCTCATGAGGAGCATCACGAAGCTCAAGAGGCGAGGCGTTCCGCAGTCTGGCGGAGATGGAGATGGTCGCGAGGAGACACCAGCGCCTCCGGAGCCTCCCGAGGCTCGAGGCCTGGGGCTCATGAAGATCGATTCTGCAGCCCGGCGTCCGCTACTTCAGCATCCCTTCGCCGTCTTCAACGTTATCGGTGACATCCTTCAAGTTTCATTTTCAGTGGGGCGCCCCAGGCTGCATCATTCCCGGCAGCGTGGAGTCTGTCCTGCGACATGTATCCCTTTTACTTCATGTTCCTAGCTTACTTTGTTGGGCGCCCTCGGGCTGCATCATCCCAAATCGCCGGGCAGACCAGCGGCATGTACCCCTCTGGCGTTTATTTCGGGTCATGCGTTCGACCCATCATGATTGCTATTTGATGCCTGTCCACGGCACCCCTTCTTCCTTCATGTCGGCCGCTTGCACGTTAAAGGGGGGTACCTGAGCATCGCGACTCACGGGCTCCTACTGGCTCTCCAGCCCTCACCCTCTGGCTTTGACCACGGCATCGCGACCTGGCTTACCAGCGACGGCTGAGACCCGCTCGAGGGCCGGGACCCGAGGACGTAGAGCGTCGGCATCTAACCAAATTTGCAGGAACACATCACAAGTTAAGGCCCAGTGCTAGGCGCAACCCGCCTTGAGGTAGGGCCCCGTGAGTCCCGCGCTGGCTCACGGGTGCCCAGATACACCTCGTCAGGCCCTACCGTGCCAACCACGTGTCAGGGCGGGGCTGTACACGCCCCAGGGGCTCCTCCCGGAGGGGAGCCCCCTCCCACGCACCAGTGGAAGCACCATGCTCCGCGCTGGCTGACGACACCGCCGAGGAGGGGCTATGCCCGTACACATACGGAAGCGCTATGCTCTGCGCTGGTGATAAACAACTGAGGGTGGCCCCCGGCCGCATCAACCTCAGGGAGCCCAGAGCTCAATGTCTGGCCTCAATGCAACGCCTCCCCTCGGGAGTGCCGCGCGAGGGGGCTGGGCACGGGGGCTATGCGTGGGTCACGCCAAGACGCACGCAACCCAGCCAGGCCCCTCAGGCCTGGTTCGTCGCACGTCCCTCCCGGCGGAGCCAAGGTCTGAAGGCCGTTTGAGCGTCGAGGGCACTCCACGGGCATCGCGACTCAGGAGCCTAACTGGTCACGTAGCCCCTCACTCCTTAGTTCCGAAAGGCTAACGGCGGTTGAGGTATGCGCGGGGCCGGACTCTGCGGACATAGAATGGTAAATTCACCCGTACATCTCACCTCCCTACTTGTTGTTCATGCGCCAAGGGGGACTCCTGAGCATCGCGACTCAGGAGCCTAACTTGTCACGTAGCCCCTCACTCCTTGGTCCCGTCCTGGTTTCCGGTCGGGGCTAATGGCGGCTGAGGTATCTTGTGAGCCAGACTCTGCCGGCGTAGAACATAAGCAAGTAGGAAGGAAAAGCGCAAATCTCAAGGAATTCAAAAGCAAATATTACAGTCCATAACTGTTGTCACAACACCAAACACGAGTTTAAACGCATCCCCGAGGCATGATGCATGTTGCAGGAGCTGAAAGCAGAACATGAGCCACAAAGGAGTCACTTGTCGACAACGGAGCTGCGCTGAGCGGGTTCGCCTCGTGAAGCCTCAGGACCGGTAGCACCTCGCTTCGGCTTGGTGCTGAAGGCCCGGAACTTTGCCCGTGAGCCTCCGCTCGACCCTTAGCTGACCTCGGCAAGCGGCGGCAACAAGCTCGCCGCTCACGGGCTCCAAAGAGGCTGTCGAGGTCAACGTCGGGATCGCGAAGGTAGGCGTGGGTAAGGGCAGCGTCGGCCTTCACGAGAAAACGAGGACCGCGCGCCTCGGCCTCGGTAGTAGGGACAAGGCCAAGGGTGACATCTTCAAGGGCGCGGATCAGGAAGGGAAGCAGCTTGGCAGGGCCGTCCTCGGTGCCGGCCAGCGGGCTTTCCAGGCCGCTGTCGTAAAGCAACCTCAGCAAGGTGCGAGCCTTCACCTCCATCTCCGTGAAGGCCACGCGGTCCTCGGCGAGGACCCGCGCCTTGCCGTCCAGCTCGACCCTCTTCGCCTCTAACCCCTGCTCCAGTGCACCCAGGCGGTCACGGCGCTTGTCAAGCTTGGCACTCTGGTCCTTGACGGCCGCCTCGCGAGCCTTCATGTCTTCCTCCTTCTCTTGGCGAATGCGGGCCTCCTTGGCAAGCTGGTCACGCAAGCCCTGCAGCTCGCTCTCTAGCGCCTTGCAGCAACCTCGGACATTGGCTACCTCCCCCAAAGCGGCGGCGCGAGTAGCCTTCGCCCCAAGGACGGCCTGCTTCTTCTCGTCGCAAGCCGTTGCGGCTTGAACCAGCGCCGCTCGAATCGAAGCGTCAGAGCGAACCCAGCCAGAGGCCAGCTCCAAGCACCCGGCCACCAAGCGAGGGTCGGTGCCCAGAAGATCTTGCCGCAGCCGGTCCAGTTCAGCAGCAGCACGATCCAGACGATGGGAGGAGTCGGGAGAGCGGCGATTGGTGGAGTAGGAGGAGAGGGCGGCGATGTAACCACAACATCTGGCGGGGCCTGCGCCCGACAGGCTGCAGCGATGGTATCGAGCAAGGATACCTCAGAGTCGCTTGGGCCATGGGGGCTAAGCTTCGCCCAGCTAGCTCTGCCGGGCCTCATGAGGAAGACCGGGCAGGAGAGGCCCGTGTCTTGCCGTCACCTTCTTCATGAGGCGAGGCGCTGCCCAGACAAGCGTCGGGAGCTCCCTTCAGCTTCTTCTCCGTGGCGCCCGGCCTAGCCAAGAGATCTGAGATATCAAGCCTCGGTGACAAAGCAAGGAATAAAACAAGAATTAAGCACTTACTGGTCATCGCTCGCGGGCTCGAGCAACCTCCGGCCATACTTGAAGCACGAGAGCCGGCTGCAGGGATCAGCCTCAAGAGGCCCGGGAGGAGGAGGCGCGTCTGCGGATCGCCTCGGAGCCGGGGCAGACCCGCGGGGGACCAGCCCAGTCCTGTCCTTCTTCGGGATCGGGGGCAAGCTCTCGCCGCCCCGCTCATCGCCATCCTCGTCGTCGCTCGGCAAGAGGCGGAGAGCGCGGGACCTGCACCGGGGGAGGTGCGCTGTCGACTCCCCGTCGGTCGCCTCGGAGTCAGGCCCCTCTTCCCGCTCCTCTTCTTCCTCCCCTCCGCTGGATTTGCCAGAGGACACGTTCACCGTCACCGGGGCTGCCGGGTCCTCTGGAACCTCCGTGGGCAGGGGCCCATCCCCATTGAAGACGGGCATGGATTCCACCGCCTGCTCCCAATCATCTCAGAGGAACAGGGGTACAGGAGCGCCCTCCAGCCTCGTCACGTCTCCCCTGACCAAAGATTGGAGGACCGCGGCCAGATCTTCGTCGGCCAAGACTGCGGCGCTCGGGCGGGGCCTCCACAGTGAGCGAATCTTGACGAAGCGGGGCCACTGATGCTCAGGAACTCCCTCGGGAGCAACGCGCAGTCAGCTTCACCGTCGCCATGTTGCCCGGCCCACAGTCGCGTTCATCTTCTCCGGCCACCGGCTTCGTGGGGATCCACGAGTTCCGCGCGAGACCAATCGTCAGAGGTCGTGGGGTGCTCCGTGGGCAGAATCAGCCGAGGATGGATGCGCCCAGCATCTACCATGACCCACTTGCTCCTGAAGCCCTCAATCCTCTTCCCAGGCTTCGAGATGGCGTTGGAGCTGGCATCTGCGACAAAGCTTCAAGACGCCTTGTGAGATGGGCCCGCGAGAGGTCCGAAGGTAGAAGTAGTGGCGCAGCAAGGCCACTGAGGGCTGCACCCCGACATGAGCCTCATAATAGTAGGCGAAGATCGCCAGAAGAAGAACAGAGTTGGGGTGGAGGTGCAGAGCTTGCAGTTTGTAATGGTGGAGGACAGAAAGGAAGAACTCAGAAAAGGGAGGCACCAGACCGGCAGCAATGGCGCTCACGAAGATTGGACAGAAGGTGCTTCCTTGGCCCTCGGGAAGGGCGGAGCCGGCCCTGAGCACTGTTGCCCCATCGTTGCGTTGCACCGCCACCATCCGGCGCGCCCGGGCAAGGCCCTTCTCCGACACGTTCGGCGAGTCCAAGGCGGGTGAGTACCAAGCTCCGGCCGGGGTCTGGCGAGGCGACATGTGTTGCCAGGGCACGCGGTCGAAGTAGATATGGAGATCTCGGAGGCAGGAAGGTAAGGCGCAAGAAAGGGGATCTGGGCAATGACCGGAGGGAGCAAAGGAGGCAAAGCCTAGACAGGTGCCGCACTTTTGTCGATTCGCGCAGTTGCTAAAGGCGCCCATGTCCAATCAACCGCCACGCGGCGCCCAAGGCCACAGGCTGTTAGGTCCCACGGCGCTTCGCACTTGCCCCTTCGCTTCTCTGCTCAGCCAAGTCCAGGCGCGCCTTGGGCCCGGGGGCTACTGTCGGAGTTACAGGAGCAGGGGTACCCAGACTTGCTGCACTGCGGCTGCTGGCGTGGCTCAAGGGTGGCCCAAAGACGGCCCATCTTCATCAGCTCAAGCTCAAGACCCTCGCAAGGGGCCAAGCCTCGCGGGGCGGATGACAGGAAGCTTCCTCAGGCACGGCCTCGTCAGGCTGGCTCGCGAGGAGGCGGAGAGATCAAGGCGGGGTACCTCACGAGGTGCCATGATGCAAGCCATGACAACCAAGGGCGCCAGGTGAGGCGCCCGGCCAGCATGATGTCCTCATTTCCTCTTTGGTGCAAAGGGGGCAAGCGCAGGCGAGAGCATCAAGCAAAGGCACCCGTTTCGGTGCAACAAGACCAAGACCGTTGCAACGACAGGAAGGAAGTCATCGTGGAGCCCAAGCCGGCGTCACCACCAGAGCCTTTGATAGGCAAGGACCAACTTTAGTCAGGATAAGTGTACTAGATGTTCCCCTTCAAAATTGCCAATTGTTGGCGCCCTTCCCGCTCAACATTTGGGAAGAGGCCCAGGGCCTCTGCCTATAAATAGGACTAGCCACCCACAGGGTAGAGGCATCTTGAATCTTAGAGAGAGATCCACACATCTTGCCTCATCTTGGCTTGATCCAATCTGATCGAGAGCCTAGCCACAAGAACACCTCAACCTCGCGAGGCCGTTCTTCCTTGTATTGTTCATCATCAGCCCAAGAGGCAATCCACCACACCACACACTGGAGTAGGGTGTTACACCACAATGGTGGCCCGAACCAGTATAAACCTTGTGTTTCTTGTGTTGTTCCTTTGGTAGTTTAGATCCTAGCGATGCGACAAGGTGGAGGTAGGTAGGGGGCGAGATCTCCACGCGCACCCCAGAGTTCGAACCTAGAGGGTCTGCCGAAACCCGAAATCTGACAGTGCCCTGTTGTGGCATCGATGATTTGATTGATGCGAGGTTGGGGAAAGGGATCTTTGGGGCAAGCCTTGTTGAGGTCTTTAAAGTCGACACATAGGCGCTAGGATTTGTCCTTCTTTGGTACCATTACCAGGTTTTCCAGCCAATCCGGATGCTTGATATCTATCCGACCTCGAGTAGTTTGGCTAGCTCTTCCCCCATGGCCTGCCGTTTGGGCTCTGAAAACCGTATTAGAGTCTGCTTGGCCGGTTTGTATCCTTTTAGTATATTGAGGTTGTGTTCGGCCAATTTGCGTGGGATGCCTGGCATGTCCGATGGGTGCCAGGCGAAGATATCCCAATTCTCGCGTAAGAAGTCTTGCAGTGCGGTGTCCATCACGGGGCTCAGCTGTGTCCCGACAGAAGCTGTCTTCGTGGGGTCCGTTGGATGGACTTGGAATTTGACTATCTCGTCTGCGGGTTTAAATGAGGTGGACTTGGGTTGCTTGTCGAGTATCACGCCGTCCCTGTCCACGGTGGCCACTGATGTTGTTAATTCTTCGGCTGCTAGGGCCTCGGATAATGCCTCCGGGGCTAGTGCTGCGGTTTTGTTTTTGTGAAGTGCAACGTCCGGATCACTGGCTAGAGTGATGATTCCATTGGGCCCGGGCATTTTAAGCTTCATGTACCCGTAATGGGGTATGGCTTGAAAGCTTGTAAACGCGTCCCGCCCTAGAAGGGCGTGGTATCCACTGCTAAAAGCGGCCACTTGGAATGTGATTTCTTCGGACCTATAATTCTCCGGGGTGCCGAATACCACGTCGAGTGTGATTTTTCCTGCACACCACACTTCCCGACTAGGGACAATTCCCCTGAAGGTTGTGTCGCTTCGTTCAATGTGGCCTTTGTCAATTTCCATCTTGCTGAGTGTCTCTTCATAGATCAAGTTTAATCTGCTTCCGCCATCCATGAGCACTTTAGTGAGCCGAAAGCCATCCACGATTGGGCTAAGAACCAGAGCGGCTGGTGCGGACGATCTGGAATCCAGGTTAAATCACGGCATTGAAAGTTATAGCGATGTCGTTCGGGGGTTTATTTTGGCCATATGGCAAATTTCCGCGGAGCTTCGATGAGCTCGCTTGCACCTACTGTTTGAGGCAAAAGTCTCAAAGACTGTTAGTACCGTATTGTGCTCGTTGGCGGGATGTTGTTCTGTAAGAAGATCCTTGCCACTTTTTGCAACCTGCCGGAGTATCCAACATGCCCTAAGGCTATGAGTTGGTGTTGTGTCCGGAGTGCTGTGGAGCTTACATGGCCCATTGAGCCATTTCTCCAATACGGTTCCCATACAGGGTGGGCTTTGGTTTCTTAGGGGATTGGATCGGCCGACTTACGAGAGTTCACCCGTTTAGTTCGGACAAAGGTTTTGGTGAAAGCGGACTGTCCCAAAAATTCAGCTTGGGTTTTCGGGACGCTTTCCATCGCCTGATGCTTACGTACTATGATTGCTAAGTCCGCAAAGCGTACTATGTCACGGCGACTTATAGCATTAAGGATTCCTTCGTCCGTGCAGTTTTTGCAGAAGAGCGAGACTACGTCCTCCTCGTGGCAGTCCTCGACCTTGTTTAGCGCAAGGAGAAATCTGGCCCAGTAATGATGCACTGTCTCCTGGGGCTCTTGCCTGACATGGGAGAGATGATTTAAGTCCGCGTGGGTGGTTATAGCTGAATCCGGATTCTGATCCGATCTAGCACCCTGGGGCATGGAAGCTTCTGAGTTCAACAGCTCGGGATCCGGGACGCTACCCAATTTTTTCGGACCCGTGCCCGGTTCTAAGTCCAGGACCCGGGTCATATCCTCCCCTAGGGGGGTGTCCGGCTTCAGGAGCTCGGCGATCCGGACATAATTCATCCTCAAAATAGAGGGATACTCCCTATGTGGTTCCTCCGCTACCGCTATCTCATGGGTGGCCGGCGGGGATTTAATGTCCCTTTGGTCGGGTTTAAGCCCGATCCGGTCATAGTCCGTTGTGACTCCCAAAGTGGCGATGCGATCCAAGAGCTCATTAAGAGAAGAGAGCTCTATCGGATCCATCTGTACGGCGAGTTCCGAATTGATGTGAAGTTTATGCGTGATGACCCGAGAGGCCATCGTCGGTAGCGACAGCGATGGGGCGGCCATGGCGAAGCCGCCTAGTCGGAGAGTTTGGCCTACAGCGAGGCTCCCAGCGATAATGTCGTCCTTGACAACGAGACGAGCCATCGAGCCTTGCAGCGACGACACAGAGGAACTCTCAATGTAAGAACCAATGTCGGTGTCAAAACCGGCGGATCTCGGGTAGGGGGTCCCGATCTGTGCGTCTTAGGCTGATGGTAACAAGAAGCAAGGGACACAATGTGTACCCAGGTTTGGGCCCTCTCCATGGAGGTAAAACCCTACTTCCTGCTTGATTAATATTGAAGATATGGGTAGTACAAGAGTAGATCTACCACGAGATCGTAGAGGCTAAACCCTAGAAGCTAGCCGATGATGGTATGATTGTAATTGTGATCGGCCTTCTAAGGACCAACCTCTCCGGTTTATATAGACACTGGAGAGGCTAGGGTTTACATGGAGTCGGTTACAAGGAAGGAAACATAATATCCGGATCGCCTAGCTTGCCTTCCACGCCAAGGAGAGTTCCATCCGGACACGGGACGAAGTCTTGAGTCTTGTATCTTCATGCTTCAAAAGTTCGGATGATGTATATAGTCCGGCTGTCCGGATACCCCCTAATACAGGACTCCCTCAGATAGCACTGTGATCGACTCCAGACCCTAGCTTGGCGATGAACACACTACTGCGGCAACGGCGGGGTTGAATTCCGTTGATGACGGTGGAGACTAGCGACTGGAGGCGGCTGGCGACGAGGAGGACGATCCGGAGACCCTAGAGGAAGAGCGAGCTATACGTGGGCGAATGGGTTTGGAGAAAGTTTCCAAAATTTTGCCCCTGAGTATATATAGCCCGACCCTGTCGGTGTGACCGAGTGAAACAACTCGGTGGCACCGAGATGCATAACTGTTGACAGTTACAACAACTCGATGTGACCGAAAAGTTCGAATCGGTTCCACCGAGATTGAAAACCTAGATCGACTTAGTGATCTCGGTATGACCGAAATGGAGGAATCGGTCAGACCGAAATGCACAAAGAAGTTTTGGAAGTTTAAGTCTATGACGAATCGGGGACTCCGAGTGCTCCTCACACAGAGTGGTTCGAATCTGACTTGATCAAATTTTGTGATGCCAGCATGAATAGAGTTTGAGACGAGAAGAGCATAGATAGCTAGAGAAGGTTCTTAGGCATTCTTGTCCATCCACTTGGCAAAAGAAAATGAAACCAATCAATCAAAACAACAAGTGGATGTCCTCGAATGAGTAAAATATGCAACCAACATGCTCACATAATAAAATGGCAAATGAAATATTTGACAAAGCATCCACAAACAATTCTAGAATCTATCAAACAATTTGCGATGACTAGGTCATCTATATATGAGTATATTGACTTAGGAGTCAAATGAGAACATTTGATCATAGGTCATACTCATTGTTTAAGCTCAAGTGGGATTACCACTTTTACATAATGCATTGATGTGTTCACACCCTTAGATTTGCTTTGACTCAATTTTTAGAGTTAAGCTCCCCCTAGATGTGAGATCCCCCTTAGAGGGATGAACTAACCTTGGGTTTTGCCGATGATGACTTCATGTAGGTGTTGAAGATGTGGATGCTCAATGTTGATGAAGATCATTTGGAGCAATCCTTTTGGAGTGAGTTGCACTTTCAATACCTACATGGGTTAGTCCCACAGGGAACAAACAAGGATATCCATAGATATAGAGTGATGCACACACAAGATGATGTCTGTGAAAGCATTAGATTACCTTGCGCCTTGTCTTACCAACATGAGGGTTTGTAATTCCTTGAACTAGTGCAAGATGTGGAAGTTGATTGCACTTGCTGTTGCCAAAATGATATGAGTGAAATATGTTGGCGGAGTCACCCTCAAGAACTCTCTAGTTCTTCTTCTTCGGGATCCACATCATCTTGATGGGAATCCTTGCAGTTGTAGTCGTACTTGATGAAGTAGAACTTGATGTAGTCTTGGGAACCCACTTGACCAAGGCCGTAGGAGCTTCTTCAAATGCATCAATCTCCTCTTGAAGCTTGTCCTTGCCTTTTTGCTTGTGGTCTTGTGGTGGAAGATCATCTTGAGCTTGTGTCCCCTTGAAGGAAGTAGGATCATACTTCTCTTGTTGAGGAACAAACTTCATGTTGGGATATTGATCTTCTCCCCACTCAACTCCATTGGCATTGAAATTTCGTTCAAAACCAACACCTTGATTTTTCCGGTGCCTTCCTTGCTTGCGTACAATTTCCTAAAATTGCTTACTCCCGGCAAGGCTCTTGTAAACACCTTTCTCTATAATTCCCTTCAATAAGCTATTTTCTTGCTCAAGTGTAACTTGGCTAAGAGAATCATTAGTGGAATCAAGAGAACTACTAGAAGCAACAACATTTGATTTAGCATGATTATTGTTACTACTAGAGGAAGAATCCTTCTTGTTCTTGTTACTAGGCTTGACTTGAGGCATGTAAGTAGATAAGAGTAAACGCCTGGCAATGTAAGAAGAACTTTTCTTACGAAGATCATCATTGATTGCCTTTAAGAACTCATGCTCTTGCTCAAGGTTGAGCTTTTCAAAGCATAACTTCTCATGAGTCCTTAAAAGTTCTCGATGATCTTCTAAGATAGTTTCATGAGCTAACTTAAGAGTGTTTAGTTCTTTAGTTAGAAGCTCAATCTTCTCCTTATCATTGTCATTCGTTTTATCTTGATTAGCATGATTAATTGACGTTTCATCATAGTATTCATCACTAGAGTTGTCAACAAGTAAATCATCATCACCTAGCAAGTCATCTTCATAACTATTGAAATCAACATACTCGGGGTGTGTTACCTTTGGGCCTTTATCCATGAAGCATCTTCCAATTCCTTCATTAGGTGAATCAAATATGTCATAGGAGTTGGTTGACACAAGTGCCAGACCGGCAACACCTTCATCTTGAGTATATTTGGAGTCAGAGTGATAGCTTCTCTCGGAGTGATTGTCGGAGTCGGAGCCGGATACCCATTCACCAACATGAGCTTGATGTCTTCGTTTTGTGAAGCTCCTTGATGACTTGTCCTTCCTTTCCGAATCCTTGCTTCTCCGTGAGGGTCTTCGTTCATAACGATCATCTCTACTCCTTCTCTCTCTTGGTGGTGATTCCTCTCTTCTACTTCTCCTCTTGGGTGATTCTTCTCTTCTCTTGTAGGGTGTCGTACACTCATTGGAATAGTGTCCGGGTCTCCCACAATTGTAGCAATTGCGCTCTCGACTGGAAGATCTTTTGTCATTGTAGGACCTTGACTTGGAGCTTCTCTCTTTGCTTCTATTCTTGTAGAACTTGTTGAATTTCTTCACCATTAAGCTCAATTCTTCATTGAAGGTTTGTTTCTCACTTGATGATGTGGGGGCTTCACATGAGGCTTTGTAAGCACCACTTGACTTGTTGTGAAGTTCCTCCTTATCCTTGAGCGACATCTCATGAGCAACAATTCTTCCAATGACTTCCGTTGGCTTGAGATCTTTGTAATTGGGCATCATTTGGATCAATGTGCACATGGTATCATATTTTCCATCCAAGGCTCTTAGGATCTTCTTGATGATGAATCTATCGGTCATCTCTTCACTTCCTAAGCCGGCAATCTCATTTGTGATAAGAGCAATCCTAGAGTACATTTCAGCGACACCTTCACCATCCTTAATTTTGAACTTGTCAAGTTGACTTTGAAGCACATCCAACTTGGATTCCTTGACGGAGTCGGTACCTTCATGCATATCAATCAAAGTGTCCCAAATTTCCTTTGCATTCTCAAGGCGGCTGATTTTGTTGAATTCTTCGGGGCACAATCCGTTGAAGAGGATATCACAAGCTTGAGCATTGTATTGCAGCATCTTCAACTCTTCCGCACTAGCTTCACGGTTCGGTTCTCTCCCATCAAAGAATTCACCTTGCAATCCAATACACACAAAAGCCCAAGCAGCGGGGTTATGTCCAAGAATATGCATTTTCATCTTATGCTTCCAACTAGCAAAATTAGTACCATCAAAGTAAGGAACTCTACGGTGATAATTTCCCTTGCTAGACGCCATACTCTCCTAGGTTGTGAAACCAAGGCTATGACCACCAAAAGCTATGGAAATCAAAGCAAATGGAGACCAAAGCTCTGATACCACTTGTAGGATCGGATGTATGTCTAGAGGGGGTGATTAGACTACTTGACCGAATAAAAACTTATCCTTTTCCCAATTTTAGTCTTTGGCAGATTTTACCTATCTTAGCACAAGTCAAGCAATCTTAACACAATTCAAGCAAGCATGCAAAGAGTATATGAGCAGCGGAAAGTAAAGCATGCAACTTGCAAGAAATGTAAAGGGAAGGGTTTGGAGAATTCAAATGCAATTGGAAACACGGATGTTTTTGTCGTGGTTCCGATAGGTGGTGCTATCGTACATCCACGTTGATGGAGACTTCAACCCACGAAGGGTAGCAGTTCTTGCTGAGTCCACGGAGGGCTCCACCCACGAAGGGTCCACGAAGAAGCAACCTTGTCTATCCCACCATGGCCGCCGCCCACGAAGGACTTGCCTCCTTGGCGGTAGATCTTCACGAAGTAGGCGATCTCCTTGCCCTTACAAACTCCTTGGTTCAACTCCACAATCTTGTTGGAGGCTCCCAAGTGAAACCTAGCCAATCTAGGAGACACCACTCTCCAAGAAGTGACAAATGGTGTGTTGATGATGAACTCCTTGCTCTTGTGCTTCAAATGATAGTCTCCCCAACACTCAACTCTCTCTCACAGGATTTGGATTTGGTGGAAAGAAGATTTGAGTGGAAAGCAACTTGGGTAAGGCTAGAGATCAAGATTCATATGGTAGGAATGGAATATCTTGGCCTCAACACATGAGTAGGTGGTTCCTTCTTAGAAATAGCAAGTTGGAAGTGTAGGTTTGTTCTGATGGCTCTCTCCACGAATGAAGAGGAGGTGGAGGGGTATATATAACCTCCACACAAAATCTAACCGTTACACACAACTTGCCAAACTCGGTGGGACCGAATTGGTAAACTCGGTCGGACCGATTCAGCAAATCTAGTGACCGTTAGGATTTTCGATGGGACCGACATGCAACTCGGTAGGACCGATGTGGTTAGGATTAGGGCATAACGTAATCTCGGTGAGACCGATTACACAAACTCGGTGAGACCAATTTTGGTAATAAGCTAACCAGAGAGTTGGTCAGGTAAACTCGATGGGACCGATTCGCTCATTTCGGTGAGACCGAAATGTTACAAAAAGGAAACAGGGAGTTTACATTGCAATCTCGGTGGGACCGATCGCTCATCTCGGTGGTACCGAAACGTTACAAAGGGAAACAGAGAGATTACAATCCCATCTCGGTGAGACTGAGATCCCTATCGGTGAAACCGATTTGCCTACGGTTTGTGGCAGTGGCTATGACATCTGAACTCGGTGGCGCCGGGTAGAAAGAATCGGTAGAGTCGAGTTTGACTTTTGGTTTAGGTCATATGTGGATATGAGAAAGTAGTTGAGGGTTTTGGAGCATATCACTAAGCCTTTGTAGAGCAAGAAACTCATTAAGCAACACCTCATCCCTCCTTGATAGTATTGGCTTTTCCTATAGACTCAATGTGATCTTGGATCACTAAAATATAAAATGTAGAGTCTTGAGCTTTTGAGCTTGAGCCAATCCTTTTATCCTTAGCATATTGAGGGATCCACTTTTCTCATCCATGCCATGCCATCCATTGAGCTTTTCCTGAAATATTCATCTTGGAATGATGTAAGCTCAATGAGCTATATGTTTTTAGGAATTACCAAAACCACCTAGGGATAGTTGCACTTTCAGACTCCTGGCACCTGATCACTCGCGGGAATCTCCGTGACGTCGTCCTGCCGAGCTAGGTCTTCTATTGTTGCCGCCGCAGCTCTTGCTGCGCCTTCCTGATCTTGCGTCATCTCGGTTGGTGGCGTAGCTTGGTACGGCGTGCCCTTGGCTTGGTGCTCCTTCCGAACCGCCACTAGCGCCGCGCTGGCGGAGTACAGGGTGGCGGAGAGATAAAGTACTAGAGGCTCGAGAGGTCGTGGCGGCACCATCACCGGAGGGCTGGTCAGGTATCTCTTGAGGTCTTGGAAAGCTCGATCGGCCTCTGGGGTCCACTTGAAATGGCCCTTCTTCTTCATCAGCTTGAAGAAGGGTAGGGCGCGCTCTCCCAGCTTGGAGATGAAGTATCCCACGCAGTTACCCGACCAGCCAGCTTCTGCATTTCCTTAAGGGTCTGCGGTGGGCTCATATCCTTAATGGCTTTGATCTTATCTGGGTTAGCCTCGATCCCTCTGTGGGACATGAGGAATCCCAGCAGCTTGCTAGAAGGGACACCGAACACGCACTTCTCCGGGTTAAGTCGCATGTTCACCTGGCGCAGGCTCGCGAAGGTCTCCTCCAGATACTGGATCCATGTTCCTGCCTCCCGAGAGTTCACCACAATGTCGTCAACGTAGCCTCTGTGTCTCTCTCGAGCTGCCGCCCTAAGGCGATGTGCATCAGCCGTTGAAAGGTTGCGCCCGCATTGCGCAGTCTGAAGGGCATGCAGGTGTAGCAGTACACCCCACACGGGGTCAGGAAGGTTGTCTTCTCTACGTATTCCACCTCCATCTTGATTTGATGATACCCTGAGAAATCATCCAGGAAGCACAGCAGGTCGCACTCGGTGGTGGAGTCAACGATCTGGTCGATGCGTGGGAGCAAAAACGGATCTTGGGGGCAGGCCTTGTTGAGGTTGGTGAAGTCGACGCACATTCGCTCCTTTCCGCCTTTCTTCGGCAATACGACGGGGTTCGCCAGCTGTCGGTGTCAAAACCGGAGGATCTCGGGTAGGGGGTCCCGAACTGTGCGTCTAGGCGGATGGTAACAGGAGACAAGAGACACGATGTTTTACCCAGGTTCGGGCCCTCTTGATGGAGGTAAAACCCTACGTCCTGCTTGATTAATATTGATGTTGTGTGTTACAAGAGTGGATCTACCACGAGATCAAAGAGGCTAAACCCTAGAAGCTAGCCTATGGTATGATTATTGTTCGTCCTACGGACTAAAACCCTCCGGTTTATATAGACACCGGATAGGGTTAGGGTTACACAGAGTCGGTTACAATGGTAGGAGATCTACATATCCGTATCGCCAAGCTTGCCTTCCACGCCAAGGGAAGTCCCATCCGGACACGGGACGAAGTCTTCAATCTTGTATCTTCATAGTCTTGGAGTCCGGCCGATGATGATAGTCCGGCTATCCGGACACCCCCTAGTCCGGAACTCCCTCAGTAGCCCCCGACCGGGCTTCAGCGACGACGAGTCCGGCGCGTATATTGTATTCGGCGTTGCAAGGCGGGTTCTCCTTCAATCTTCATGTTCCCGTCGAATAGTGTCCGGCTTCTTTATAAATGTTGCGCTCCTTGGCTTTTACGCCCAATAATGGCCTTCTTCCACGTGTAAATACGAATGCGAAAGGCTGGGATATTTTACATTTTACCCCTAGCCGTGCTTGAACGAGCCGCCTATAAGAGAGGCGAGGATCTAGATCCAGCTCACACCATCCTCCATCCGCAAGTTCTCATTGAAGAGCCTCGACAAAAATCCATTCTATCATGGATAGCCGACGCTCCTCCTCTCGCGCTCCCAGCCCTAAGCCAGGAGACTGGGGAGATGCTCGATTCCACACAATGAGCTAGTGGTACTTCAAACCGAGGGATATCTTCCCCAGCTTTCATGGTTCGGTTCGAGCGGACTAGCCACCTACAAGGGTGGAAAGCGGTGAGAGCGCCCCAACCCTTCCGAAGGGGAGCGGGTATGCTTTGTCCCCTATCTAATTAGGGGACTCGGATTTCCCATACATCCGTTTCTCCGGAGGCTCCTAGAGTTCTACGGACTCCAACTTCACCACCTCACGCCCGCCTCCATTTTGCACATCGCGGGCTTCGTAGCTTTTTGCGAGATGTTCTTGGGCATCGAGCCCCATTTTGCGCTGTGGAAGAGATTGTTTTGTCTCGTACCCCGTTCTCATGAGGGGTCAATATATCAAGTGGGCGGAGCCAAAATATGGCGCATCGCCGGGACCGGATATCTATCCGGCACCCCGAAGAAGGTGTCCGAAGACTGGCCTTCGGAATGGTTCCACATGGAGGACGCCCCTCTGCCGGATCCAGTTCGGATCGGCCTCCCGGAGTTCAACAATGCTCCCTTGAAGAAACGCCTGAGTTGGCGCCCGCGGAGCCCTCAACGGGAAGATGATAGGAGCGTCCATTATCTGATTGGCCGGATTAGGTTACTGGCCCACTCCGGATTGACCATGATTGGGGTCATGGCCACGTGCATTATGCGAGGGGTGCAGCCACTCCAATATAGGGGCCACCCTATGTGGGATTTCAACGGGGAAGACGACGCCACCCGTCATGGTTTAAAGGGCCAGGCTCGGTAGCCGATCTGGCAAAGATCATGTCCGGCTTGTACAAGGGAGAGGAGGAGGACTTCCTCCGCAAGAATCCGTTGAATGGATTTTCTATGAATAACCCTCGGAGCTAGGTAAGCGGAAGTTTGTCTACACGATCCATACTTTTAAAGTCAAGTATCTTACTCTGTGATTTCAACGCAGGAGCTGCGCCGGGACGTGGAGGGCATACGAAGCCTAACTCCACAGCCCGAGGATCCGGAAAGATCCCTTGATCCGACCTCCGAAGAGGATCCGGACATAAAGGTGGAGCTGATTGACGGGGTGTTCCACCAACGTAGCATAGACAATGCCCTAGTCGCCATTACGGCTGACTACCCCGGTTTGTTTCCGGCCTCCCAGGTGACTACGACCAAGGTCTTGACACCATTATTCGATCAGCTCAATTCGACCATCCCATACCGATGGTGCATCGCAGGAGGTGCCTTTAAGGTGGGAAGCCGAACCCATGCGGCCGCCAACAAGGGTCGATCCGGCCCAGCAGAGGAGGAAGAGGAGCGCGACGCGAACCGAACGTCGCCGCATGTGATGCACGGAGCACCGCTATTTTTAAGGGAAGGATTCCTAGGAGGTATATTAATGCTCATAACTTTTCCAGAAAAGAGCGGGCCGGACAAAGGTCCGGAGAGGTTGCCAATCAAGCCTCACGCCGCCATGCTCCAACGCATGGTCCGGGAGGGGAGGCGAATACAAGGCGTGAGCAGACGCTCCTCCGACGGAGGATGCCGACAGCTGTCCGCCACCAGTGCGAGGAGGAGAGCGCCATGAATCACGGCGTCGCGGACAGTTCTTCATGACGCGTGTTTCTCCCGGAGGCGTTAAATGCCTTTGAAGCGGAAAGCAGCACCTCCGTGCCGCTCAAGATGGGTTAAACAGATCCACGGAGCAGTATTTGAAAGACATAAGTGTAATTAATTTTAATAGTTATATATGCCAAGAGCCCCGAGACTTAAAATAGTTGAAATAACTGATTTAAGGATCAATTATGATTGAGGATCTTACGGAGAAGAATACCCATCTGCCCTGTGAGCTCCAAGAGTGCAAGGCCCAACTTGAGGCCGACCGCCGCCATTGTGGGGGAACCACAGAGACCCCTACTTTGGTAAGACGTGCTTTGAAAAGATAATTATTTAACAAAGTGCGGCGTGGATCTGACAATAGTATTGCAGAGGGCGCCGGACTAGATCGAGACAAGCAACGACTACTGCGTCGGCTAAAGGCGGCGAGAGGGTGCTTATGAAGGTGCAGCAGAGAGAAACAAGCTCCAAGATGCCCACACCCAGCGAGGAGAAGAGCTGAAAGGTGTTCGGGCCCGGTATGCAGCTCCGTGAAGGAGAA
Source organism: Aegilops bicornis (assembly GCA_021605145.1). Lineage (NCBI taxonomy): Eukaryota > Viridiplantae > Streptophyta > Magnoliopsida > Poales > Poaceae > Aegilops > Aegilops bicornis. The sequence goes on from CM038673.1 coordinate 501,123,332, forward strand.
TCAGCGGCCGTCGCTGCATTTATAGTAAGTGCTTGAACAAATTCCTTTGAAAAGAGGAATTCAAGAGGAAGTCGATTGACGTAAATATGTCTTTAGGTGTGCTCACAGTGTCGCCTCATGGAGGAAATGCCTGAGTCAACGGGTGACCAACTTCCCGAGCTAGTGCAATTGCACGAACGTGTTCGGCAGACGATGAGTGGCGTTGTTCATGCTTTATGGCCATTCGTCTCCCTACCCGAGGGCCTTGGTGATCTTGCTGAGAAGCTTCAGGGAGCACGGCGACGCCTCCGTTTGTGGAAGATATCGGCTGCCGCCGTCAGGCGCTGGGAGGCCTGGGCCATGGTGAAGACACGTTACCCGGAAGGCTGACCCAAACCACATGGCCGAGGTCGGACCTGCGGGCTGATGGGAAGGAGCTCCTGTGAGCTTGATGTACGGCCAAGTAGAACTGGCCGTGAAATATTCCCAACAGGACTGTAAATTAGACAGCCTGTTAGATGGGATTGAGGAGGAGTACAATCAGTCGGTTTGATGATGTAATTTGAAATGACATGTAAGATGCCTTCTAGCCGGATTGTAGATTGTTTGTCTTTGCGGACCGTTTCGCTTCAACCTCGGGACCCAATAGTCCGGAGTGTGTCCGAATACCCTTACGGTTATAAAAGAACTGGGGCATGCATGGAGACAAGGCGTCTGGGTCATAATTGCTTTATCAGACAAGTGCCCAACTAGTTATGTTATATTACATGGTTAGTAAGAAACATCTTCCAGGAGAATAGTTCCGTTAAGGGTTCCTTTCACAGGAGGCATGCCCTAAAGTGCAATGCCGGACTGCGAAAATAGCAGAAAAAAGCATCTAGGGGCAGATAGATAAGTAAGTAATAAATCATCTTTCAAGTCACCGACCGAATATTCTCTTAAGAACGCTTAGCTTTGGATTCACCCAGTCCGAGGTACACATCCGTCAACCGGCAAGAATAATCGCAGAGGTGCTCCCTTTACCTCCTAGCCGAACAATCGGGAACGAGGGGTAAGCACAGAGCCAGCAACCCAGCTTGGCCAAAACTTAAGTCATATCGATGCATATAATGGTGAATAAAAGGTACATGCGGAAGTATGACACATGTATTGGGCATGAAGCCCGTATGAATAAGCTTTTGTTAAAGAAGCCCCCAGGTATAATGAGTGCCAGGAGCATATCAAGTGTGTGCGAACAAAGCGCAAATCAGCCCATAAAAGGTGTTGGAAAAAAAAGAGTGGGAAGAAGGAGGAGGACGAGAGACAGTAAAAAAAAAAGGGGTGGACGGGGGAGTGAGACGAACCCGGAGTCCGGCGTTAGGCGTAGAATCTTCGGAGACGGGCTGCGTTCCATGGGTTCGGCTCGAGTCGGTTGTCGAGATCGTTAGGTAGAGCGGTATGCTCCGCCGGTCAGGACTTGGTCGATGATGAAGGGACCTTCCCACTTGGGCTTAAGTTTGTCCTTTTTCTTGTCCGGCGAGCGAGAACAAGTTCGCCAACATTGTAAGTTTTGGCCCGTACTTCTCTGCTTTGATATCTTCAAGCCTGCTGCTGATAAAATGCGGAACGAGCCTTTGCCACGTCCCGCTCCTCCTCTAAGGCGTCCAAACTGTCCTGCCAATCTAACTCGGCTTCTCTTTCTTCGTACATGCGCACACGAGGTGAGTCATGAATTATATCGCAGGCGTAACTGCCTGCGCGCCGTATACCATGAAAAATGGTGTGAATCCATAGTTCGGTTTGGCGTGGTCCGCAGCCCCAGAGTACGGAGTCGAAGCTCCTCTACCGGCGTGTTAGATTCCTTGAGGGACCGCACTAGTGCGGGTTTGATGCCGCTCATGATTAGACCATTTGCTCGCTCGACTTGACCGTTAATTTGGGGGTGATAGGCGAGCGTAATCGAGCTTAATGCCCATATTTTTGCACCAGAGTTTAACCTCGTCGGCCGTGAAGTTCGTGCCGTTATCGGTGATGATCTGTGGGGACGTAAAGCGGTGTACTACCCCGGATATGAAGTCTATCACCGGTCCGGATTATGCCGTTTTAACCGGCTTGGCCTCAATCCATTTGGTGAATTTGTCCACCGTGACCAATACGTATTTGTGCTTGTGGGTTCCCCCTTTAAGGGGTCCAACCATGTCAAGCCCCGGACCATGAACGCCGGGTAATGGGTATAGTTTTGAGGGCGGTGGGTGGCATGTGGCTCGATTAGCAAAGAGGCGGCAACCGACGCATCGTTGGACTAAGTCTGGCGTCTGCCCGGACCGTCGGCCAATAAAATCATGTACGGAAGGCCTTGCCTACAAGGGCCCGGGCTGCAGCGTGGTGCCCGCCGAGTCCGGCGTGAATTTCAGCCGGGAGATTTCGCCCTTCCTCTTGGAGATACACCTTTGAAGGACTCGGTTGTGCTTTTCTTATAAAGTTCTCCTCATGGACCTTGTAGGCTTTAGATCACTGAACTATGCAGCGGGCCTCATTTTGGTCTTCGGAAGTTCTGCCGCATTAAGTAGGCTAGGAATGGTTCTGTCCACGGGCAATTACTGCCATTATTTCGTGAGTGAAGGTGTTATTTCATTGGCTAAGCCGCCGATTGTGTCGAGAATGGTGCGAGTTAGGTGATGCGGTTGGCTCCGGATTGTTATTTCCGGACTCCTCTTCCCATTATACGGATGGCTTAAAGAGCCGTTCCAGAAGATGTTTGGAGGGACGGCGTCTCGTTTAGCGCCCGATGCGTGCTAACACGTCTGCTGCTTGGTTATTATCCGGGCTACATGGTGAAATTCTAGTCCTTGAACCGAGCTGACATTTTTAGGACGGCGTTGTGGTAAGCTGCCATTTTTGGATCTTTGGCGTCAAAGTCTCCATTTACTTGGGATATTGCGAGGTTTGAATCCCCGCGCACCTCTAGGCATTGAATGCCCATGGAGATTGCCATCCGGAGGCCATGTAGAAGGGCCTCGTATTCGGCTGCGTTGTTGGAGTCCATGTACATTATTTGAAGTACGTATTGGATTGTGTCTCCAGTTGGGGACGTCAGGACGACGCCAAATTTCAAGCCAGCCAACATTTTGGATCCGTCGAAATGCATGATCCAGTTAGTACGCGCCGTACTCTTTAGGGAGTTCGACCGGTCCATTCGGCGACGAAGTCAGCCGTAACTCGCGACTTTATAGCTCGCCGTGGTTTGTAGGTTATGTCAAATGGTAAGAGCTCGATAGCCCATTTTGCAATCCTGCCCGTTATGTCGCGATTGTTTATAATATCGTTGAGAGGTACTTGGAGGCCACCGTTATTGAACACTCTTGAAAGTAGTGTCGCAGCCACGGGATGCCATGAACACCGCACACGCTATCTTTTGAAAATGTGGGTCTTGAGATTTGCATGGAGTTAGAACGGTGGATACGTAGTACACTGGTTTTTGAAAAGGGAATTTGTGCCCTTCGCTTTCTCGTTCAACGAGGAGTACCGGCCGACAACTTGATGTGTTGCTGCGATATATAATAACATAGGTTCGCCCGGTTGGGCGCGCCGTAACCGGATTTGTTGCCGATGGCCTTTATTTCTTCGAGTCTTTGTGGTAGCATCCGTCCATTCGAAATGTTCGTGCGCGGAGGAGGCGGTAGAGGGCGAGCCTTTTCTCCCAAACGGGAGATGAAGCGACTTAAGGCCGCTACGCATCCGATTAGTTATTGTATCTGCTTGAGGTCTTTTGGAATATCCAATTGTGACAGAGCTCGGATTTTGGCCAGGTTTGCTTCAATTCCTCTACCGGATACGATGAAGCCCAAGAGCTTTCCGGCTGGTACGTCGAAGACGCATTTTTCCGGATTGAGCTTAATGTCATATGCTCGGAGGTTGTCGAATGGCACCCTCAAGTCTTCTACTAGAGTTCCGACGTGTTTGGTCTTGACGACCACATCGTCTACGTATGCCTCTACTGTTTTGCCTATCTGGGTAGCGGACATGTTTGAATCATGCTACCGATATGTTGCGCCGGCGTTTTTGAGTCCGAAGGGCATTAAGTTGAAGCGAATGGCCCATATGGAGTAATGAATGCCGTTGCGGCTGATCTTTCTCCGCCATCTTGATTTGATGGTATCCGAGTATGCATCGAGGAAGCACAATGAATCGTGCCCTGCGGTAGCATCGATGATTTGGTCGATGCGAGGGAGGGGGAAAGGGTCCTTTGGACATGCCTTGTTAAGGTCTTTAAAATCGACGCAGAGGCGCCAGGATTTGTCCTTTTTTGGTACCATTACTAGATTGGCTAGCCAGTCCGGATGTTTTATATCTCTGATGAATCCGACTTCTAAGAGTTTGGCTAGCTCCTCTCCCATTGCCTGTCTTTTGGGTTCGGAAAATCGCCGAAGAGCTTGTTTGACCGGGCTTGAATCCTTTTAGGATATTTAGGCTGTGCTCTGCCCGACTGCGTGGGAATTCTGGCATGTCCGAAGGGTGCCGGGAAAAATGTCCCAATTTTGAAGGAATTCTCGTAGTCTTGACCGACATCAGGACTTAATTGTGCCCCAATGGAGGTTGTCTTTGTGGGGTCCGTTGGATGGACCTGAAATTTGACTATCTCGTCTGCTGGTTTAAAAGAGTTGGACTTGGACCTCTTATCGAGTATCACATCGTCCCTGTCCACCATGGAGCGCAGCGTAGTTAGTTCCTCTGCCGCTAGGGCTTCGGACAATGCCTCTAGGGCGGTCAAGGGCTGTCTTATTTTCAGCCGGAGTCTTGTATGCTCGGATCAATGGCGAGAGTGATTATCCCATTGGGTCCGGGCATTTTGAGCTTCATGTACCCGTAGTGGGGTATAGCTTGGAAGATTGTGAATGCCTCTCGCCGTAACAAAGAGTGATATCCGCTGCCGAATGGGGCCACTTGAAACGTGACCTCCTCGGACCTGTAATTATCCGGTGAGCCGAACACTACATCTAGTGTGATTTTTCCTGCGCAGCTGCATTTCTCGACTAGGGATTATCCCTCTGAAGGTTGTGCTGCTTCGCTCAATGCGGCTCTAGTCAATTTCCATTTTTTGAAGGGTTTCCTCATGGATGAGGTTTAATCCGCTGCCGCCGTCCATGAGTACCTTAGTAAGACGAAAACCGTCCACTATCGGACTGAGGACCAATGCGGCTGGTGCTCTAGCTGTTCGAAATTTAGGTTCGTCGCTGGCGTTGAAGGTGATAGCCGTGTCGCTCCATGGATTTGTTCTTGCTACTTGGTAGACTTCGGCGAGGCTGCGGATTGTTCGTTTCCGCATGTTATTTGATGCGAAAGTCTCGAAGACTGTTAATACCGTACTGGTACTGCTGGGTTGGTTGCCCGGGGCTAAAAAGCCCACGCCACTTTTGGCCACCTGCCGTAGTATCCAACACGCTCGAAGGTTGTGTGTTGGAGTGGCGCCCTCCATACTGTGGATTTTGCAGGGTCCGTTGAGCCAACCCTCCAGTACGGTTCCGTACCTTTTAGGGGGTTTCGGTTTTTTGGTATTCAACCCGGGTGCTTGATAATGATGCACCCTTTTGTCTCGGACTAGGGATGTATTCGGGACCGGATTATCCCAAAATTTACTTTCGGTTTTCCAGGCGCTCTCCATCGCACAGTACTTTTGTACTATGGTCACCAAGTCAAGAAGCGTGTAATTTCGCGACGACTTATGGCGTTTAGGATTCCCTTATGCGTGCAATTATTGCAGAAAATTGGGATTGCGTCCTCCTCTAGGCGATCCTTTATCCTGTTCATAACCGGGAGGAATCGCCCGATAATGATGTCTTGTTTCAGCGGGCTCTTGCGAATTCGAGAGAGATCGCTAATGTTTGGGTGGGCGGGTGGAACTAGATCCGGAACCCGTCCAATTTAGGACTCAAGGGACGAAGTTTCCGAACTTGGAAGTTTGGATTTTGAGTGTTATCCAATGAGTCCAACCCGCCGCCTGACTTTAAGTTCAGGGCTTGATCGACATCCGTCCCTCTGCGGGAATCCGGTATGGAGGGATCGGGAATCCGGACGTAACTAGTCCTTAAGATACGAGGAGAATCGCCGCATTGCTGCTCTATCACAGCAACATCATGGGTAGCCTGGGGAGAGTTGATCTCTCTCAGATCGGTTTTAGGCCCGATCCGGTCGTAGTCTGTGGCGACTCCCAGGGCGGCGATGCGATCCAAGAGCTCGTTTATGGAGGAGAGCTCGATCGGATCTAACTGTTCGGCAAGTTCGAACTAACACGGAGATTGGTTTCGATGACTCGAGAGGTCATCGTCGGTCTGATGGTCGGTGGCGGTCATAAGGAAACCACCTAGCGAAGAGTGCGCCAGCGACCAAGGCTCCTTTGGTGATAGCATCGTCTTTAAAGACGAGATGAGGCATCCTACCTGATGGCGACGACACAGAGGAACTCTGAATGAAAGCACCAATGTCGGTGTCAAAACCGGCGGATCTCGGGTAGGGGGTCCCGAACTGTGCATCTAGGCGGATGGTAACAGGAGACAAGGGACACGATGTTTTACCCAGGTTCGGGCCCTCTTGATGGAGGTAAAACCCTACGTCCTGCTTGATTAATATTGATGATGTGTGTTACAAGAGTGGATCTACCACGAGATCAAAGAGGCTAAACCCTAGAAGCTAGCCTATGGTATGATTGTTGTTCGTCCCTACGGACTAAAACCCTCCGGTTTATATAGACACCGGATAGGGTTAGGGTTACACAGAGTCGGTTACAATGGTAGGAGATCTACATATCCGTATCGCCAAGCTTGCCTTCCACGCCAAGGAAAGTCCCATCCGGACACGGGACGAAGTCTTCAATCTTGTATCTTCATAGTCTTGGAGTCCGGCCGATGATGATAGTCCGGCTATCCGGACACCCCCTAGTCCGGAACTCCCTCACCAGCCATTCGGGGTATCGAACTTCGCGGATGGCACCTGCCGCCTCCAACTTGCGGGTCTCTTGGACGATGAAGGCATGCTTCTCTATGGTCTGCCATCTTGCCCGCCGCTTCATAGGGCGCACATTGGGGCATACCCTTAAGTGATGCTGAATCACCTCTCTCGGGACCCCTACCAGCTGGTTGGGCCCCCACGCGAATATATCTTTGTTTGCGCACAAGAACTTCACCAGTGCTTCCTCTTGGCTTGGGTCGAGGCCGGCACCTATGGTAAAGGTGGCTCCTGAGGACCCGTCCTCGCCGACCGGCACCTGCTTGGTTTCCGCCTTGTCTTGCGTGAACAACTACTTCTTCTTGGTTGGCGCGGCTCCCTTCGGCTCGGAGGTGCTCGCATCGGCAGGTTGTGCCGCCGCGGCGGTCTTGAGGGCGAGCTTGAGCGCCGCCAGGGCCTCCTTGGCGTCCCCCTTGACGGTGACGACGCCTTTGCTTCCAGGCATTTTCATGAGGTTGTAGGTCGGATGAGTCGCTGTGCTACGTCTTGAGCTTGCGTTGGTTTTCCCCGAAGAGGAGAGGATGATGTAGCAAAGTAGCATAAGTATTTCCCTCAGTTTTTGAGAACCAAGGTAGCAATCCAGTAGGAGGCCACGCGCGAGTCCCTCGTACCTACACAAAGCAAATAACTCCTCGCAACCAACGCGAATAGGGGTTGTCAATCCCTTCACGGTCACTTACGAGAGTGAGATCTGATAGAGATGATAGATAATGTTTTTGGTATTTTTGGTATAAAGATGCAAAGTAAAATAAAAGGCAAAGTAAAAAAGCAAAGCAATAATAAAGCGTAGGAAGATTAATATGATGAGAATAGACCCGGGGGCCATAGATTTCACTAGTGGCTTTTTTCAAGAGCATAAGTATTTTACGGTGGGTGAACGAATTACTATTGAGAAATTGACAGAATTGAGCATAGTTATGAGAGTATCTAGGTATGATCATGTATATAGGCATCACGTCCGAGACAAGTAGACCGACTCCTGCCTGCATCTACTACTATTACTCCACTCATTGACCGCTATCCAGCATGCATCTAGAGTATTAAGTTAATGAAAAAAGAGTAACGCCTTAAGCAAGATGACCTGATGTAGAGGAATAAATTCATGCAATATGATAAATACCCCATCTTGTTATACTCGATGGCAACAATACAATACGTGCCTTGCAACCCTTTACATCCTTTGGGTAAGGACACCGCAAGATTGAACACAAAGCTAAATACTTCTCCCATTGCAAGAACTACCAATCTAGTTGGCCAAACCAAACGGATAATTCGACGAGACTTGCAAAGATAACCAATCATACATAAAATAATTCAGAGAAGATTCAAATATTGATCATAGATAATCTTGATCATAAACCCACAATTCATCGGTCCCAACAAACACACCGCAAAAAGAAGATTACATCGAATAGATCTCCACAAGAGAGGGGGAGAACATTGTATTGAGATACAAAAAGAGAGAAGAAGCCATCTAGCAACTAACTATGGACCCGAAGGTCTGAAGTAAACTACTCACACTTCATCGGAGAGGCTATGATGATGATGTCGAAGCCCTCCGTGGTGGATTCCCCTTCCCATGAACTCGGAACAGGCCCCAAGATGGGATCTCGTGGTTCTGAGAAAGTTGCGGCGGTGGAATTAGGTTTTTGGCTCCGTATCTGATCTGTCGGGGGTACGTAGGTATATATAGGAGGAAGGAGTACGTCGGTGGAGCTTCGTGGGGCCCACGAGGCAGGGGGGCACGCTGTCCACCCTCGTGGCCGCCTCCCTCCTTTCTTGACCGAGGGTACAAGTCTCCTGGATCTTATCTGATGAGAGAATCACGTTCCCGAAGGTTTCATTCCGTTTGGACTTCGTTTGATATTCCGTTTCTTCGAAATACTGAAATAGGCAAAAAAAACAGCAATTCTGGGCTGGGCCTCTGGTTAATAGGTTAGTCCCAAAAGTAATATAAAAGTGGAAAATAAAGACCAATATAGTCCAAAACAATAGATAATATAGCATGGAGCAATCAAAAATTATAGATACGTTGGAGACGTATCAGGCATCCCCAAGCTTAATTCCTGCCCGTCCTCGAGTAGGTAAATGATAAAAAGAGAATTTTTGATGCGGGGTTCTACTTGGCATAAATTCAATGTAATTCTTCTTAATTGTGGTATGGATATTCAGATCCTAAAGATTCAAGACAAAAGTCCATATTGACAGAAAAAAAAATACTTCAAGCATACTAACAAAGCAATTATGTCTTCTCAAAATAACATGGCCAAAGAAAGTTATCCCTACAAAATCATATAGTCTGGCTATATGCTCTATCTTCACCACACAAAATATTTAAATCATGCACAACCCCGATGACAAGCCAAGAAATTGTTTCATACTTTTGACATTCTCAAAACTTTTTCAATCTTCACACAATACATGAGCGTGAGCCATGGATATAGCATTATATGTGGAATAGAATGGTGGTTGTGGAGAAGACAAAAAGAGGGAAGATAGTCTCACATCAACTAGGCGTATCAACGGGCTATGGATATGCCCATCAATAGATATCAATGTGAGTGAGTAGGGATTGCCATGCAACGGATGCACTAGAGCTATAAGTATATGAAAGCTCAACAAATGAAACTAATTGGGTGTGCATCCAACTCGCTTGCTCACGAAGACCTAGGGCAATTTGAGGAAGCCAGCCATTGGAATATACAAGCCAAGTTCTATAATGAAAAATTCCCACTAGTATATGAAAGTGACAAAACGAGAGACTCTCTATTATAAAGATCATGGTGCTACTTTGAAGCACAAGTGTGGTAAAAGGATAGTAACATTGTCCCTTCTCTCTTTTTCTCTCATTTTTTTTATTTGGGCCTTTTTTTATGGCCTCGTTTTTTTCGTGCAGAGTCTCATCCCGACTTATGGGGGAATCATAGTCTCCATCATCCTTTCCTCACTTGGGACAATGCTCTAAAAAATGATGATCATCACACTTTTATTTTTCTTACAACTCAACAATTACAACTCGATACTTAGAACAAAATATGACTCTATGTGAATGCCTCCATTTGTGTACCGGGATATGATATGCAATGATTCATAAGTGACATGTATGAAAGAATTATGAACGGTGGCTTTGCCACAAATACGATGTCAACTAAATGATCATGCTAAGAAATATGACAATGATGGAGCGTGTCATAATAAACGGAACGGCGGAAAGTTGCATGGCAATATATCTCGGAATGGCTATGGAAATGCCATGATAGGTAGGTATGGTGGCTGTTTTGAGGAAGGTTTATGGTGGGTGTATGATACCGGCGAAAAGTAAAAGTGCGGTATTAGAGAGGCTAGCAATGGTGGAAGGGTGAGAAAAATGCGTATAATCCATGGACTCAACATTAGTCATAAAGAACTCATATACTTATTGCGAAAATCTACAAGTTATCAAAGCAAAGTATTATGCGCATGCTCCTAGGGGGATAGATTGGTAGGAAAAGACCATCGCTCATTCCCCGACCGCCACACATAAGGAAGAAAATCAATAAATAAATCATGCTCCGACTTCATCACCTAACGGTTCACCATACGTGCATGCTACGGGAATCACAAACTTTAACACAAGTATTTCTCAAATTCACAACTACTCAACTAGCATGACTCTAATATTACTACCTTCATATCTGAAAACAATTATCAAGCATCGAACTTTTCTTAGTATTCAACGCACTCAAAAGAAAGTTTTACAAATCTTGAATACCAAGCATATTATTATTTTAAGCAAATTACTATGCTATTTAAGACTCTCAAAATAATCTAAGTGAAGCATGAGAAATCAATAGTTTCTTTAAAACAAATCCACCACCGTGCTCTAAAAGATATAAGTGAAGTACTAGAGCAAAACTATAAAGCTCAAAAGATATAAGTGAAGCACATAGAGCAAAACTATAAAGCTCAAAAGATATAAGTGAAGCACATAGAGTATTCTAACAAATTCCAATTCATTTATGGCTCTCTCAGAAGGTGTGTACAGCAAGTATGATTTTGGTAAACTAACAAGAAAAGACACAAATAATGCAAGACGCTCCAAGCAAAACACATATCATGTGGTGAATAAAAATATAGCTCCAAGTAAATTTACCGATGGAAGTGGACGGAAGAGGGGATGCCTTCCGGGGCATCCCCAAGCTTTGAATTTTGATGTCCTTGGATTATCTTGGGGGTTCCATGGGCATCCCCAAGCTTAGGCTCTTGCCACTCCTTGTTCCATAATCCATCAAAAGATTTCACCCAAAACTTGAGAACTTCACAACACAAAACTCAACAGAAATCTCGTGAGCTCCGTTAGCGAAAGAAAACAAAAGACCACTTCAAGGTACTGTAATGAACTCATTATTTATTTGTTTTGGTGTTAAACCTACTGTATTCCAACTTCTCTATGGATTATAAACTATTTTACTAGCCATAGATTCATCAAAATAAGCAAACAACACACGAAAAACAGAATCTGTCAAAAACAGAACAGTCTGTAGTAGTCTGTAACTAACGCAAACTTATGGAACTCCAAAAATTCAGAAAAAATAGTAAGACCTAGGCAATTTGTTTATTGATCAGTAGCAATTGTAATCACTATTTTATCACGTTCTGGTGATTTTTAACAATTGTTTTTGTGAACCGAAAGTTTCTGGAAATTACAGCAAGATCAAATAACTATCATCCAAGAAGATCCTATAGGTTTAACTTGGCACATTCACTAATTAAAACATAAAACCACATATGAACAGAAAGTAGATGGATTATTTAATCCTAAATAGAAACAAAAACAAAAAATAAAAATAAAATTGGGTTGCCTCCCAACAAGCGCTATCGTTTAACGCCCCTAGCTAGGCATAAAAGCAAGGATAGATCTAGGTATTGCCATCTTTGGTAGGCAAACCATAAGTGGCTCTCATAATATATTCATATGGTAATTTTAGCTTATTCCTAGGGAAGTGTTCCATGCCTTTATTTAATGGGAATTGGAATCTAATATTTCCTTCCTTCATATCAATAATTGCACCAATCATTTTAAGGAAAGGTCTACCAAGAATAATAGGACATGAAGGATTGCAATCTATATCAAGAACGATAAAATCTACGGGCACATAATTCCTATTTGCAACAATAAGAACATCATTAATTCTTCCCACAGGTTTCTTAATAGTGGAATGCGCAAGGTGTAGGTTTAGAGAGCAATCATCAAAATCACGGAAATCTAGCAAACCACACAAAGTTTTGGGAATAGTGGAAACACTAGCACCCAAATCACATAAAGCATAAAATTCATGATCCTTAATCTTAATTTTAATAGTTGGTTCGCACTCATCATAAAGTTTTCTAGGTTTGGAGACTTCCAACTCAAGTTTTTCCTCATAAGATTGCATCAAGGCATCAACGATATGTTTGGTAAACGCTTTATTTTGACTATAAGCATGCGGAGAATTTAGCACGGATTGCAACAAGGAAATGAAATCAATTAAAGAGAAACTTTCATAATTAAATTCCATGAAATCCAAGATAGTCGGTTTAGCAACATCTAAGGTTTTACTTTCATAATCAATTTTAGCATCATAATCTAAATCTCCGAATTTTTAGAACGCCTTCTAGGTAAAGGTGACTCATATTTAATCTCATCATTATCAAGATTCATATTACAAAACAAGGATTTGATAGGGTACACATCAATAACTTTTAGATCTTCATCTTGAGTTTCATGGGAATCGGAAGAACACGCTTTAATAAAGGCATCTTTCATAGCACGCATACTAGCAGTTCTTTCCTTGCACTCATCAATGGAAATTCTCTTGGCTTTGAGAGACTCATTGATATCATGCTTAGGAGGAATAGATCTAAGCTTTAAAGAATCAACATCAAGAGAAATTCTATCAACGTTCCTAGCTAATTCATCAACCTTAAGCAATTTCTCTTCAAGCAAAGCATTAGAATTCTTTTGAGAATTCATAAACTCTTTAACACTAGTCTCAAATTCAGAGGGCATCTTATTAAAATTTCCATAAGAATTGTTGTAGGAATTTCCATAATTATTAGAGGAATTACTAGGATAAGGCCTGGGATTAAAATTTCCTCTATACGCATTGTTACCAAAATTATTCCTACCAACAAAGTTCACATCCATAGATTCATTATTATTCTCAATCAAAGTAGACAAAGGCATATCATTAGGATCAGAAGAAACACTCCTATTAGCAAATAATTTCATAAGTTCATCCATCTTTCCACTCAAAACATTAATTTCTTCTATCGCATGCACTTTTTATTAGTAGATCTTTCGATTGTGCCATTCAGAATAATTAACCATAATATTATCTAGGAGTTTAGTAGCATCTCCCAAAGTGATTTCCATAAAAGTGCCTCCCGCAGCCGAATCTAAGAGGTTTCTAGAAGCAAAATTCAATCCGGCATAAAAATTCTGTATAATCATCCAAAAATTTAAACCATGAGTAGGGAAATTACGTGTCATTAATTTCATCCTCTCCCATGCTTGTGCAACATGTTCATGATCAAGTTGCTTAAAATTCATAATATCGTTTCTAAGAGAGATGATCTTAGCGGGAGGAAAATACTTAGAGATAAAAGCATCTTTGCACTTGTTCCAAGAATCAATACTATTTTTAGGCAAAGATGAAAACCAAGCTTTAGCACGATCTCTAAGCGAAAAAGGGAATAGCTTCAATTTAAGAACATCATTGTCAACATCTTTCTTCTTTTGCATATCACACAAATCCACGAAGCTATTTAGATGAGTAGCGGCATCTTCACTAGGAAGGCCGGTGAATTGATCTTTCATAACGAGATTCAATAAAGCAGCATTGATTTCACAAGATTCAGTGTTGGCAAGAGGAGCAATCGGAGTGCTAAGGAAATCATTATTGTTGGTATTGGTAAAGTCACACAATTTGGTATTATCTTGAGCCATAGTGACAAGCAAGTAATCCAACACACGAGCAAACGAGAAAAAGGCAAACGGAAAAGAGAGGGCGAATAAAACGGCAAGGGTGAAGTGGGGGAGAGGAAAACGAGAGGCAAATGGCAAATAATGTAATGCGAGAGATAAGGGATTGTGATGGGTACTTGGTATGTTGACTTTTGCGTAGACTCCCCGGCAACGGAGCCAGAAACCGTTCTTGCTACGTCTTGAGCTTGTGTTGGTTTTCCCCAAAGAGGAGAAGATGATGCAGCAGAGTAGCGTAATTATTTCCCTCAGTTTTTGAGAACCAAGGTATCAATCCAGTAGGAGGCCACGCGCGAGTCCCTCGTACCTACACAAAGCAAATAACTCCTCGCAACCAACGCAAATAGGGGTTGTCAATCCCTTCACAGTCACTTACGAGAGTGAGATCTGATAGAGATGATAGATAATGTTTTTGGTATTTTTGGTATAAAGATGCAAAGTAAAATAAAAGGAAAAGTAAAAAACCAAAGCAATAATAAAGCGTAGGAAGATTAATATAATGAGAATAGACCCGGGGGCCATAGATTTCACTAGTGGCTTCTCTCAAGAGCATAAGTATTTTACGGTGGGTGAACGAATTACTGTTGAGCAATTGACAGAATTGAGCATAGTTATGAGAATATCTAGGTATGATCATGTATATAGGCATCACGTCCGAGACAAGTAGACCGACTCACCTTTGCATCTACTACTATTACTCCACTCATCGACCGCTATCCAGCATGCATCTAGAGTATTAAGTTAATGAAAATAGAGTAACGCCTTAAGCAAGATGACATGATGTAGAGGAATAAATTCATGCAATATGATAAATACCCCATCTTGTTATCCCCAATGGCAACAATACAATACGTGCCTTGCAACCCTTTCTGTCACTGGGTAAGGAAACCGCAAGATTGAACCCAAAGCTAAACACTTCTCCCATTGCAAGAACTACCAATCTAGTTGGCCAAACCAAACGGATAATTCGAAGAGACTTGCAAAGATAACCAATCATACATAAAAGAATTCAGAGAAGATTCAAATATTGCTCATATATAATCTTGATCATAAACCCACAATTCATCGGTCTCAACAAACACACCGCAAAAAGAAGATTACATCGAATAGATCTCCACAAGAGAGGGGGAGCACATTGTATTGAGATCCAAAAAGAGAGAAGAAGCCATCTAGCTACTAACTATGGACCCGAAGGTCTGAAGTAAACTACTCACACTTCATTGGAGAGGCTATGATGATGATGTAGAAGCCCTCCGTGGTGGATTCCCCTTCCGGCGGAGCTCCGGAACAGGCCCCAAGATGGGATCTCGTGGATACAGAAAGTTGCGTCAGTGGAATTAGGTTTTTGGCTCCGATTCGATCTGTCGAGTGCGTGAGGTATATATAGGAGGAAGGAGTACGTCGGTGGAGCTTCGGGGGGCCCACGAGGCAGGAGGCGCGCCCTAGGGGGGTGGCGCCCTCCACCCTCGTGGCCACCTCCCTTCTTTCTTGACCGAGGGTCGAAGTCTCCTGGATCTTATCCGATGAGAAAATCACGTTCCCGAAGGTTTCATTCTGTTTGGACTTCGTTTGATATTCCGTTTCTTGAAATCTTTGAAATAGGCAAAAAACAGCATTCTGGGCTGGGCCTCCGGTTAATAGGTTAGTACCAAAAGTAATATAAAAGTGGAAAATAAAGCCCAATATAGTCCAAAACAATAGATAATATAGCATGGAGCAATCAAAAATTATAGATACGTTGGAGACGTATCACGCTGTCATGAACTGGGCCAGAGCTGGGTACCTGAGAATGGCGTTGTACGGGAGGCCGATGCGGGCGATGTCAAAGTCGACCAGCTCGGTGCGGTAGTTGTCGCGCGTGCCGAAGGTGACGGGGAGGCGGATCTGCCCAGGGAGCGGGCAGTGCCGCCACGAACTACTGAGAAAGGCTTGCTGAGGCTGAGCCGCTCGAGCGGCACATGAAGAAGGCTGAAGGCCTTCACGGAGAGCAAGTTGAGGCCAGTGCCGCCATCGATGAGGGTCTTGGTGATGGCCACTTTGCAGATGGTGGGCGTGCCGAGCATTGGAAGCATGCCCGAGCCGGCGGTGGTGATGGGGTGGTCATTGAGCTGAAGGTGAGGTCGGCCTCAGGCGCAGCCTAGCCCGGCGGAGCCCCCGAGCGCTTGGAAGCGGCACCAATCTGGCGGAGGAACGGCTTGATGTGGAGATCCGAAGGCGGCGCCTGAGATCTGCCTAGCAGGGCTGCGACCGCGTGGTGCACCGGTGCCGCGTAGGGCGCAGTGAAGAGGTCGCGCAGCTCCTCCCAAGACGCCACCGTGGATCCGGGGAGGTTGAGCAGCCAGGTGCGCGGCTCGCCGGCGAGGGCCATGGGAAACCAGTTGGCCATGACCTTGTCGTCACCCCTGGCCTCGAGGATGGCTCCTCATATGCCAGCAGGAAAGCCGACGGGTCCGCCGCGCCGTCATAGCGCGGCGGAATCTCCGGCTTCAACTTGGGTGGCCACCTTACCTGCCGCAGGGCTTGGAGCCCCCTGGCCCCGTCGTCAACGCCGGCCGTTGGAGTTGGTAGCAGGGCGCCTGCCATGAGGGCAGACCGTGGTGGCGACGGAGCGCAGATCAACGGAAGGGAAGCTACGGCGCACCCCTACCTGGCGCGCCAAATGTCGGATCACGGGTTCCGGCAGAACCCTTAAGGTTCGAACTGTGGGGTGCGTGCGAAGTTCTTTCCCTCCTATCGATCCGCGTCCTAACTAGCTAAGATCTCAAGAACGAGTGGTGGATCAGATACCTCTACTATCGTGGCTAGTTCTACTTATATAGGCTTTGGTCCTCTTCCCAAATATTGAGCGGGAAGGGAGCCAACAACGGCCAATTTGAAAGGGGACAGCTAGTACAGCTTATCCTGACAAAAGCGGTCTTCGCCTGCAAAAGGCTCTGGCGGTGACGCCGCCTTGGGCTCCATGGTGACCTCCGTCTTGCCGTCCTACTGGTCTTGGTCTCGTTGCACCGATATGGAAACCTTTTCTTGATGCCTCGGTGCTCCGCGCCTGCGCTTGCTCCCTTAGCACCAAAGGGGAAACAAGGACACTACGCGGGCTGGCGCCTGCCTGGTATTGATCGTCATGGCTCACGTCACGAGAACCTCGCGAGGTTTGCCTTGCCTTGATCTCTCCGCTCCTCGCGAGGCAGCCTGGTGAGGCCGCTCCTGAGGAGGTCTTGTGTCGTCCACCTCGCGAGGCTTTGCCCCTCGCGAGGGTCTTGAGTGCCTTGTTGATGAAGATGGGCCGTATAGGCCTGCTTGCACAGCCATGTTGTGGGCCACAGGCAGGCAAGTCTGGGGACCCCCGTTCCTAGAACGTTGACAATCATCCTTTACTCACTTGGGACAATGCTCTAATAATGATCATCATCACACTTTTATTTACTTACAACTCAAGTATTACAACTCAATACTTAGAACAAAATATGACTCTATATGAATGCCTCCGGCGGTGTACCGGGATACGCAATGAATCAAGAGTGACAGGTATAAAGATAATGAACGGTGCCTTTGCCACAAATACGGTGTCAACTACATGATCATGAAAAGCAATATGACAATGATGGAGCGTGTCATAGTAAACGGAACGGTGGTAAGTTGCATGGCAATATATCTCGGAATGGCTATGGAAATGCCATGATAGGTAGGTATGGTGGCTGTTTTGAGGAAGTTATATGGTGGGTGTATGATACCGGCGAAAAGTGCGCGGTATTAGAGAGGCTAGCAATGGTGGAAGGTTGGGAGTGCGTATAATCCATGGACTCAACATTAGTCATAAAGAACTCATATACTTATTGCAAAAATCTATTAGTTATCAAAACAAAGTATTACGCGCATGCTCCTAGGGGAATAGATTGGTAGGAAAATACCATCGCTCGTCCCCGACCGCCACTCATAAGGAAGACAATCAATAAATAAATCATGCTCCGACTTCATCACATAACGGTTCACCATACGTGCATGCTACGAGAATCACAAACTTTAACACAAGTATGTCTCAAATTCACAACTACTCAACTAGCATGAATCTAATATCACCATCTTCATATCTCAAAACAATCATAAAGAATCCAACTTCTGATAGTATTCAGTGCACTTTATATGAAAGTTTTTATTATATCCCTCTTGGATGGCCATCATATTAGGACTAAATACATAACCAAAGCAAATTACCATGCTGTTCTAAAGACTCTCAAAATAATATAAGTGAAGCATGAGAGTTCATCTATTTCTACAAAATAAAACCACCACCGTGCTCTAAAAAGATATAAGTGAAGCACTAGAGCAACGACAAACTACTCCAAAAGATATAAGTGAAGATCAATGAGTAGCCGAATAATTATGCAACTATGTGAAGACTCTCTAACATTTAAGAATTTCAGATCTTGGTATTTTATTCAAACAGCAAGCAAAAAAATGAAATGAAATGACGCTCCAAGCAAAACACATATCATGTGGTGAATAAAAATATAGCTCCAAGTAAAGTTACCAATGAACGAAGACGAAAGAGGGGATGCCATCCGGGGCATCCCCAAGCTTAGGCTCTTGTTTGTCCTTGAATTTTACCTTGGGGTGCCTTGGACATCCCCAAGCTTAGGCTCTTGCCACTCCTTATTCCATAGTCCATCGAATCTTTACCCAAAACTTGAAAACTTCACAACACGAAACTTAACAGGAAACTCGTAAGCTCCGTTAGTATAAGAAAATAAATCACCACTTAGGTACTGTTGTGAACTCATTATAAATTCATATTGGTGTAATATCTACTGTGTTCCAACTTCTCTATGGTTCATAACCTCTGATACTACTCATAGATTCATAAAAATAAGCGAACAACACATAGAAAACAGAATCTGTCAAAAACAGAACAGTCTGTAGTAATCTGTATCATACGAATACTTATGTAAATCAGAAAAATATACCAAAATAGGAAGACCTAGATAATTTTATTATTGATCTACTGCAATTGGGGTCAATATTTTATCACTTTCTGGTGATTTTTAACAATTGTTTTCGTGACCAGAAAGTTTCTGACTTTTTCAGCAAGATCAAATAATTTTCATCCAAGAAGATCCTATAGGTTTCACTTGGCACAAACACTAATTAAAACATAAAACCACATCTAAACAGAGGCTATATGAATTCTTTATTACTAAACAGGAGCAAAAAGCAAAGAACAAAAATAAAATTGGGTTGCCTCCCAACAAGCGCTAATGTTTAACGCCCCTAGCTAGACATGATGATTTCAATGATGCTCACATAAAAGATAAGAATTGAAACATAAAGAGAGAATCATGAAGAATATGACTAGCAAATTTAAGTTTAACCCACTTCCTATGCATAGGGATTTTGTGAGCAAACAACTTATGGGAACAATAATCAACTAGCATAGGAAGGCAAAACAAGCATAACTTTAAAACTTTAAGCACATAGAGAGGAAACTTGATATTATTGCAACTACTACAAGCATATGTTCCTCCCTCATAATAATTTTCAGTAGCATCATGAATGAATTCAACAATATAACTATCACATGAAGCATTCTTCTCATGATCTACTTGCATCGAAATTTTATTACTCTCCACATAAGCAAAATTCTTCTCTTTCGAAATAGTGGGAGTATCATAAGAGACTCAAATACTATAAATTGTTTCCACAATAAAAGAGTAATGTTCAGAGAAAGGGTACTCATAATCATCGCAAGTTTTATAAATATAATCATCACTACTTTTTATAGCATAATTATCATCACAATAATCATCATAAGTAGCAACTTTGTTCTCATCATAATCAATTGAAACCTCTTCCAAGATAGTGGAATCATTACTAAATAAAGACATGACCTCTCCAAATTCACTTTCATAATTATCACAATTAGATTCAACATCCTTCAAAATAGTGGGATCATTACTTCCTAAACTTGACACTCTTCCAAACCCACTTTCATCAATATAATCATCATAAGTAGGAGGCATGCTATCATCATAACAAATTTGCATATCAAAACTTGGGAGGCTAAAAATATCATCTTCATTAAACATGGCATCCCCAAGCTTGGTACAAACATTAATTGCAGCAAATATAATCTCAAACTTTTCATTCTCATCAAGCACAGCATCCCCAAGCTTGGGCCTTTTCATATCATAAGCATAATCACTCTCATCATTAATAGTATGGATCGCACCAATAGTATAGCAATTATCATCACCACAATGAGTAATAGGAGCAACATCATTTGGGAAGGGTACCTTTCTACCTTTGCTTCTCCGTCTTTTCTTTTTCTCATTCACATCATGTGTGGGTTTAACCTTATTTTTGGAGCTCCTTATTAATGAGATTGGTTGAATAGAAAGCTCCTCCTCGTTACTTGATTCATCATAAGAAATAATAGGAGGATATTGGTAAGTCTCTTCCCTTTCATTAGCATTCTCTTCATCTTCTATTTGTTTTCTTTTCTTTATGTAATTGGCAATATAAGGATTTTCAATGCAATTCACCGCACAATACATAATTTTTTTTGTAGATCAATATCGAGGAATTTCTCAAGGTTATATTCTGGAATATGCTTACATATACGTTTTATTTCTTCATAACCCAGAAGCAAACTAAGTTCATTATGATGTGCAAGGGAAATCAAGTCATCACAATTTTTGGACACGATTCGATCATGAAACAATTTGCATTTGAGATTTAAATGACCATGTTCATTGCAAAGTTCACAAGTATGGTGAAGAAATTTTAAATTTTCAGCACAAACATCTAGCCTTTCTTGCAACCATTTGGTTTCTAAATACTTATGCCTCTTGCAAAATCTATCTTCCCTATTTGGTGTGTTCTTGCAAACTCTACGCACTCCACAAAAATTGACATGCTTATAAGAGACATTTTCATCATGACTAGTGCAATCATCATTAGTACTATGAATATTCAAGTAGTTCATACTAACAACATTGCAATCATGCTCATCATTCAAAGATTTAGTGCCAAACATTCTAATGCATTCTTCCTCTAGCATTTGAGCACAATTATCGGAATCCTTATTCTCATGAAAGATATTAAAAGGATGAAGCATATGAGGTACCCTCAATTCCATTTTTTTGGTAGTTTTGTTTTATAAACTAAACTATTGATAAAACAAGAAACAAAAAGATTCGATTGCAAGATCTAAAGATATACCTTCAAGCACTCACCTCCCCGGCAACGACGCCAGAAACTGCTTGATGTCTACTACACAACCTTCTTCTTGTAGACGTTGTTGGGCCTCCAACTGCAGAGGTTTGTAGGCAGTAGCAAATTTCCCTCAAGTGGATGACCTAAGGTTTATCAATCCATGGGAGGCGTAGGATGAAGATGGTCTCTCTCAAACAACCCTGCAACCAAATAACAAAGAGTCTCTTGTGTCCCCAACACACCCAATACAATGGTAAATTATATAGGTGCACTAGTTCAGCGAAGAGATGGTGATACAAGTGCAATATGGATGGTAGATAAAGGTATTTGTAATCTGAAAATATAAAAACAGCAAGGTAGCAAGTGGTAAAAGTGAGCACAAACGGTATTGCAATGCTAGGAAACAAGGCCTAAGGTTCATACTTTCACTACTGGAATTTCTCTCAACAATAATAACATAATTAGATCATATAACTATCCCTCAACATGCAAAAAAGAGTCACTCCAAAGTCACTCATAGCAGAGAACAAACGAAGAGATTATTTTAGGGTATGAAACCACCTCAAAGTTATTCTTTCGGATCGATCTATTCAAGAGTCCGTAGTAAAATAACACAAAGCTATTCTTTCCGTTCGATCTATCATAGAGTTCATACAAGAATAACACCTTAAGATACAAATCAAACAAAACCCTAATGTCACCTAGATACAACAATGTCATCTCAAGTATCTGTGGGTATGATTATATGATATGCATCACACAAAGTACTTCAAAGAGTGCCCCAAAGTTTCTACCGGAGAGTCAAGACGAAAACGTGTGCCAACCCCTATGCATAAGTTCACAAGGTCACTGAACCCGCAAGTTGATCACCAAAACATACATCAACTAGATCATGTGAATATCTCATTGTCACCACAGATAAGCACATGCAAGACATACATCAAGTGTTCTCAAATCCTTACAGACTCAATCCGATAAGATAACTTCAAAGGGAAAACTCAATCCGTAGAGGGGGAGAAACATCATAAGATCCAACTATAATAGCAAAGCTCACAATACATTAAGATCGTGCCAAATCAAGAACACGAGAGAGAGAGAGAGAGATAGAGAGAGAGATCAAACACATAGCTACTGGTACATACCCTCAGTCCCGAGGGTGAACTACTCCCTCCTTGTCATGGAGAGCGTCGGGATGATGAAGATGGCCACCGGTGAAGGATTCCCCCTCCGGGTCTAGATTGGTTTTCAGTGGCTATAGAGGCTTGCGGGGGCGGAACTCCCGATCTAGGTTTCTTTCTGGAAGTTTGGGGTTATATAAGAGGTGTTGGAGTTGCGAACAAGTCAGGGGGATCCCCGAGGCGCCCACGAGGCAGGGGGCGCGCCCAGGGGGGTAGGGCGCGCCCCAACCCTCGTGGTGGCCTCGGGGCTCTTCTGGCCCACTTCCGGTTCTCCGTGGGCTTCTTCTGGTCCATAAATGATCTCCTTCAAATTTTAGCTCAATTGGACTCCGTTTGGTTTTCCTTTTCTGCGATACTCAAAAACAAGGAAAAAACAGAAACTGGCACTGGGCTCTAGGTTAATAGGTTAGTCCCAAAAATCAGATAAAATAACATATAAATGCATATAAGACATCCTAGATGGATAATATAATAGCATGGAACAATCAAAAATTATAGATACGTTCGAGACGTATCACTCATCCCTCTCGGCCCCACCACTCCTCTACCTTTGTGTGCATTACATGTGGGCCAGCTGAACTGCGGCGACCATCAACTTTCTACCACAGCCACACCTGATTGGACGCGGTTTGCCTGCTCCGCTGCTGTGCTCCGATCCATACTCCCGCACCATCGAATTTTCATCCAGCGGTTGTGACACATTTCACCCCGGGCATCAATCCTCAGCTGGAGTACTTATGTACTACAGGTAGTACCCGCCGGTGTGGCCATCTATGCCTCGTAACGCCCCAATGCCCAGTTGTGGCACCCTCGCCACGACCACGCCACCATCGGCCGGTTCATCTCAAACGAGTGAGTCGCGAACCACACCACCACCATCAGAATGACATGTGGGCCAGCCACATTTAAGGTCCGCATGTCATTGACTCATAGGGCGGGCACTAAGCCACTGAAGTTCGGTCCCGTGGGCCCTGAGAGGTAAATGTAACTCCTGCGGCAGACCTTGTGGTGCTTCTGCAGTACGAGCTCGCGCCAAACCCGGAATTTGTTTCTTACTACTGCCAACTACTAGTAAGGTACACGTGCATTGCACGCATGAGATTCTGGTGGTTTGTGCATTATGCTTCTACATGTGGAGTCTTCTAGATTCTACATGTGGCAAAATCTGGTGGAATGTAGATGATATCCAACGGCAGTAGTGCTTGGATTTGCCATCTTTGTACTGGCCGGATTGGCTTCATCCAACGACCAACTTTCAAAGTTATGGTTTGGTTTGCAGCCTAAGGTTGCCACGCCTAAGCTTAGGCGTGCCACAAGTGTGTTTGGTTGTGTTCTCGTCTGAGCATAGTTGTTCCCTCTTCATGCATGGTCAACTCAACACCCCTCTTCATGTATGCTCTCTTCATGCATGCTTCTAGTGTATTTGTGCTAATCTAGTGTGGACTCATGCACCCTCCATACACTCTACCAAACACCCAAAAGTGGGTCGAGAAGGGAACTCTTGGGATCATGCACCCTTCATACACCCTACCAAACACACCAAGCATGTGTTTGGTTCATTGCTACACTTGTGGCTTGCCACACTTTTCTAGCTACATGGTCCACATGTCATAGACTCAACTTCTTGACAAATCTTGCCACAATTGTGGTGGCCATTTTGTTAGCCACATTTTTTGTGGCAGACACACTTTGCCTAAGCTTAGTTCTGAAAAAGTTAGTCATGAATGAAGTTCAACCATGGAGTCTTCTAGATTCTACATGTGGCAGAATCTGGAGGAATGTAGATGATATCCAAGGCCAGTAGTGCTCGGATTTGCCATCTTTGTACCGTCGGATTAGCTTCATCCAACGACCAACTTCCAAAGTTATTCACACACTTTATAGGGGGTACAGATATAGATGTGCCGGACCGTTGCAATGGATCCAATGTATATCTGTTTAGTGGAGTGCACTCTAAACACATTATCTATTTATTTTTCTCTAACCTTTCGTAGCCAGGCAACCAAGCCACATAAGCTTCATGGGTGCCCCCCAAATCATATTATTCATACTATGTTGACTGAAAAAAAAGATAAATCACCCAAAACAAGATCTTCCCGTTTTTTGTTCCTATGATGCTGTGCCGTGCACATACCTACTAGTTGTATAGTGGTAGCACTAGTTGTACAGTACAAACTTGGTACTAGTAGGAGTAGAGTAGTACGGAACGCTCCAACTCTATCAACGAGCCCCATCTGACACCAAATTTCTTGGCTTCCGTGCTACAGTTAGATCTTCCCCTCGTTTCTGTTTTCCAACCCGGTGGCGGGCGGGGTGCGGTTTGCCAATAGTCGGTTTGCTCAACGGCGGTCCCACATGAAAGTGAAAATGCTAGGCAAAACACCTTCCCTAAGCTATGTGTCGTGCCGGACGGGCCGTGGAGTACTCCCGATTCCCAGGCATGTGTGGGGGGAGTGCGACGCGAACGCGGCAGGCCTTTTCCTTTTACTAGCTATGTGCCCGTGCGTTGCAACGGATCCAAAGTAGTAGAATAGTAGTAGTTGTTCACAAACTTGAAAGAAATCACTCTTTTTTTGATACACTCCTAATATATTACTCCCTCTGTTCCTAAATATTTGTCTTTTTAGAGATTTCAAATGGACTATCACATACGGATTATATAGACATATTTTGAAGTGTAGATTCACTCATTTTGCTCTATATGTAGTCACCTATTGAAATCTCTATAAAGACTAAGATTTAGGAACGGAGGGAATACTTTTCACTCAAAATATATTTCTCAGGCTGTTTTGATGAGGTGAGGGAGGGATGTGGTTGCTTTCAAGATAATAAGGGGTTTTCTGCAAATTGGAGCAGAGAAGTGGGATATTGTTGCAAAAATGCCACAACTTACTTCACAGCCTTTAGATGTAGATCTAATGGTCAGGAACGACGGATGGCAGACACACCACCATCAACAACTGAGTCTTTTATAGGAGTAGGAGTAGAGAAACATGTATAAATTGTAACATTTTGGTTCTGCTCCTTGGCATGATCGATAGATAGAAATAACGATTGGAAACGCTAGGGCGGGGCAATTTCCGCAAGATAAGCATGGTACGTAGTAGCTAGGTTGGCGCATCGTCGGTTTGGTCACACGCGGTCCGACATGTTCTAGTGTTTCTAGCAAGATGCTCGCGCGTTGCAAGAAGTTGATGGAAAAGGTAAGCACAGCTTATAAATTGACGGATGGAGTACTAGTTACAGTGATGCATATAATTAAGCAAAGGGATCGCACATGTCGGTATTGACTGGAACGAGAATGCAACAACACAATAAGAATTAAGGCCACGATGATGATGCGATCGCAGTGGTGGTTACAGAAGGCAAGAAGAAAGATGCATCCATCAACGTACGACCTCCTCCTCCTCAACTTAGTGCGCCGGGCCACCGACCGGCGGCTAAGGAGCGGCGGCTTTTGTGGCGAGGTCGAGGTGCTTCTCAGCAAAGGTATCCAAGGCTTCCAGCCGGTTGAGGAAGGCCAACGTCGTAGCGTCCTCATTGGCCTTGTAGATACTATGTACACAATTTGCTTGTACACGTGGATGTGTAGGTCGACAAATTCTTGTAGGGCGAGGCGCCTCGCGGCGAGCGCGACCTCCAGGTGGACATTCTTCGTGGCGTCGGCGGGCAGTCGAAGGCCCAACAGTGCTTGAAAGAGGTTCCGGCCATGGAGGCCGATTAGGGTGGCAGGCAATGAGGAGCCCGGGCGCGCGGGCTGGAGGAGTACGACGATGTCGTCCGCGAGCTTCTTGAGGATGGTGAACTTGTTGGTGGTGGCAACGATCATCTGGTCCAACTCAGAGCCGTAGTTGGCGTTGACGGCGTCCATCCACCAGCCGGTCTCCAACACCGTCTGGAGACGATCCTCGGCGCCATGCCGTAGGCCGACGTCGTGGACCATCTGGCACAGCTGCTGGCATCTCGCGCGCATCACCGCCATGGGTCTGGAGTGAGCTCTTTTGCGCTTAGTGTAGGTGCTTAGGAAAATTCTTAGTTGCGTACGATGTGGTAGATGCATTGGAATGGAGGGGCGCCTTTATCTGAGGGCAAACTGCGTTGCATTCACATCGTGCAGCCTCTTTTCCCGGTCCTCCACCCATTACTTCCCTCATGCATTAATTGAAGGAGGATGCATTGGTTGTTCAACATTTCGGGAACCGCTACTCCCTCCCTTGTCTGCATTAAAGTCGTACCGGGAACTGCGCTGTCTGCTGCACGCCCGGCTGAACACGCCTCCTCGCCTCCATCAAACCCCTCCGTTAAACCCACATGCAAACCGAGAAACCTACTCCGTCCACACGTCCGTTCATGAGCGGGCCGAAATTAAACGCAACACCGGCCAAGCTCCTCCCGTCCGCCCTCGGTTTAAATGAGGCCAGACGCCGGCCAAGCTCCTACCGTCCGCCCTCTATTTACACGAGGCCAGACAGACAACGGGCAAGAATCGCACCCCTCCGCCGTTCCCCCATCTCCTCCTTCACCATTTTCTCCACTCTTCCCATGGCTTCCAAGGAGCCGTTCTCCGGCATATTACCCGGTTGGGTGGCCCGCCGAGCCCTCCGGATACGGGCGAGGCCGCTCGGTGCTTCACCAACCTCGCTTGGCCCGACGGAGCCAGTTGCCGCCCTAAGCAGGCGCGTGGTTCAGCAACTCGCCGCTCCAGTTCAGCTCGATGAGGAGTGGTGAGTCGCTCCACGCCGGCACGGCGGCGAGCACACCGGTACGGGCGTCGTCGCTGCCGCGTAGTATCGCGCCACCAGTGTCTGCGGTGCCGCGCCTCCCGTGTCTGTGGGCGCGCCTCCCGTGCCTGCGGCAGCGCCATGCGTGCAGACGTAAGCCGGGTGCGTGGAGAGCGACGAGTCGGTGGCCAGCTTCTCCGTGTACGCCGCCATCATCGAGGAGAAGTAGAACACGAGAGGCCGCTGCCACTTGGGTCCCATGAAGGCCACCGCCGAGGCGACGACTGCGCATTCAGGTGGTTTCTTTGCTTCTTCGTCTCTTCCGAGGACCTTCGTTGACCCCGCCAAGTGTCTGCCGGACATGAGGAAGACAAAGGGATCCGCCGGCGGCCATTTAGATTATGTACTCCCTCTCCAGCTGGCGGGAAATTTTTGTTCTAAGAATGGATAAATTGTATGTATCTGTAACTAAAATAAGTCTAGATACATCCATTTCTAGGACAAGTATTTCCGGACGGAGGGAGTATTAATTATACCAAGAGAGCCGGATTGGCACCGCTTAGTTCATGTAAATGTAATGAAATCCATCATGTTTATATGAAGATCCGACTTTTTTATACGAAATCCTTCATGCTTATGTGAAAGCAGTCCGTGTTTGCAACGAATTTCATCTGGTTGGTTAGAGTTGTGAAAATGTACATTACCGGGGCGTTTGATGTCGTCTTCCATGGAAGGAAGCGGGAGGAAATTTGCCGGCTGCCGTTGGAGATGCTCTTATGCTGGAAATAATAGAGTGACATCCAATCCATTTGAGTTAATTGCATGTATGATTGTCCCTCTATAAAAAGTTAATTGCATGTACAGTGTACACATGACTTGTAGGGTGGCTATAGCTTCGTATAGAAAGTTAAAAAGAAACAAGTCCATCCTTAATCTTGTATTCTAAGTACTCTGTGGGTTCCACTGTCAGTATAGTAGCGAAAGAAGTATATATATTAAATAAGTAATATATAATATAAAAATCTAAAGTTAAAGATAGAATTCGAACTCATGTCATCGCGTTGCGAGCATCTGGTGCTAACCAGTCCAGCACATTTTTGTTGTAGACCATGCTGGAGATATATCTCCATGTCTACTCTTATACTCCATCCGTTCCTAAATATTTGTCTTTTCAGATTTCAAATGGACTACCACATACGGATGTGTATGTAGACATATTTTAGAGTGTAGATTCACTCATTTTGCTCCATATGTAGTCACTTGTTGAAATCTCTAAAAAGACAAATATTTAGGAACGGAGGGAGTAGAAAACAAATTTGGTGATGATGGTATGAGTGCCATCCTGTAATATAGGCCATTGGATTTATATCTAACGGATAGGAAGAAAACTATGGCAATTTTGCAAAAATATACCCACACCCCTCTCCACATTTGCAAATATGACCTTCCCTCGTTCATCCTTTTCTCTCACAAGATAAACTACTCATACAAATGCATCTTGATGTTCCGTGCAACACACAGACATCTAGCTAGTTTCTTTTAAAATAGTTACTGCGATAATTGGGTTGAAGTGATATATTTTATGTCTGCCCCGAATGATTTCAGATTGACTAGTAGTAACAAAGAAAAGGTTTCCTTGTTAATTAACAGAAAGCAGGGTGAGAACTATCACATGAGGCCAGTAAAAACGAGGCACACTGGGTTCAGCATCATCGTCACTACAGCTATGCGCACATGAGAAGTCTACATATCGAGGGGGCTACTGAGCGAGGCACAGAGACACAAAGTTCGAGAGACAAACCAATTGACAGATTACGATCAGATCAAGTTGTCACCCTTCTGTTATCATTGTTGGGGCGGGGGGGGGGGAGGGGGAGGGAGAGAAAGACGTATCGAGAGTGTGCGCGGTAGGCACAGAGGCACAACTAGCGAGTGTGTGTGTATGTGTGTGTGTGTGTGTGTTTGAAAGAGGAGTAGATAGATTACTATCAAGATCGAGGTGCCTCCCTACTCCTTCGGTGTCGGGTAGTGTGTGTGTGTTTTTTTTTTGAGAGAGAAGCTAGTCGATAGATTAGTATCATGATCGAGGTGTCACCCTACTCCTTCGGTGTTGGGAAGTGTGTGTGTGTGGTTGTGTGGGTGCGGGTGTGTGTCGGGGGGGCAATGACACATACATATCCCTACTCTTATAAAAAACAGAGTTGGTGATGATGGTGTTCCTGCCATCCTGCAATATAGGCCATCCGATTTATATCCAACGGATTGGAAGGAAACTATGGCAATTTTGCAAAAAGATACCCACACCCCTCTCCGCATTTGCAAATAAGGCATTCCCTCGTTCATCCTTTTCTCCCACAAGATAAACTACTCATACAAATGCATCTTGATGTTCGCTGCAACGCATGTGCATCTTGCTAGTAGGGAGAAGGAGTTTGTGTGACACATATCTAGCTATATTAAGGGATAGGTAGATAGCATTTGTGCGAGGAATACTTAAAGCATCATGAAGATAAACAAAATTGTGTGCATGCAAGTGCCGGAAAAAATGAAGCAAGAAACAATGTGTGTGCGCGCGCGTGTGTGTGTGTGAGAGAGAGGGAGGGAGAGAGAGAGAGCGCGAAATATAAAAAAAACATGCTCTGTTGGAATCCCATTATATGTATTCATATGGTTCCGGAACTTGAGTTAACCTTAGGCATGTGTGTGAGAGACATTATTATACTTTGAGACATTAGCGGCTGTGGGTGGGCGGAATTAAAGGGGTGGGCGTGTTCGACAGAGAGAGCGTGTGTGTTTCTGTGTGAGAGACTTGTAGGACGGGGTAGAAAGACGAATTCTAACCTTGACGGAGGGAGAGAAATACATGAAGTGCGCGTGTGCGATTCCGATGCCCACAGAGAAATGAGATATGTATGCGTGTGAAAGAGATTGCACAATTCATTCACGTATCACTATCTAGCGATCGTGGACGTGCATCGCTTGAACATAAATCAATATCTACTTCGTATCTTAGACAAAGGTACAATATCGATTCAACGCTATAAAGATTGGACACTCACATATCACATTTTTCTATTTAAATAAACCTTTTCAGTTGTGCATGCCAAAGTTACAGTGATGTTTCTTCAAACAACCAATGTAGCTATCATGTACATGCACCATTGTTACTCTTGCATTCAAAATCATTAGTCTTAGATGATTTAATGTTCTATTATGAAGTAATATATGTAATATTCATATATGAATTCAACGGGTATGCAATTTATGAAATGGAGGCTATGTAATCATATGAGGTAACACTTTTAAGTAGCGGACTACAATGTCCATTTCTTTTTGTGCGCCTCTACAGTAACACGTCATTGCATTATGTTTAAAGTAAATAACCAATTGGACTAAATTATCTATTTACACGAGAAATACATAGGCTGAGCGTTTGATCCCTTTTTTTGTGAACGCGCCACTACACCCGTACGATTGGCCGCGCCCGTGTGAATGTCCAAGTTATCGGCGCATCATCCCGAGTTATTGTCATTTTTCCGGGGTGGACTTATAACCAGTTATTAACTACTGACGCGTGCCCCGTGTACACAGTCTCGCATGACCTTCCCGCTAGCACGGTCCAAAATTAGTTGAAACTGGATATGAACGATCTGGTGGGCGGCAAAATCTCCCGCCTCCTTCTAAAATTTCCGCCACCTTAGTCTTTAGCATGCGGAATTCCCCTTTTGTCCTTGGTGCATGGAGACCAATAGTTACAATACCGCCCTCATCTACATAATAGGTTGGGGCTGCTTTTGTAAGTTCCGGTTCCCCCCACTACACGGCACCCCCATTTCCTCTCTCCCCTCCCACAAAAACGACTAACTCCACAGCACCAGAGCATCTCACATCACGCCGTCCGTACTTCATCGGCCTTTCTCCCCTCCCCTCTCGAAACCCTAGATTGCTCATCCACCGGCGTACCAGTGCCCATTCATCGCCAACAAGGCCCACCTTGCCGGATCTGCCTGCGGCCGCATCTACCCTCCCACCTCCCTAGAAACAAGTAGACTGCTCATCCACCACTGTACCACAACCCATTTAGTGGCGGCCTTGTCCACAGCGCCGGATCTGCTTCGCCGATTCTCTCGTCAACCGCAGTGCATCTGCAGCGGCTCATTCGTACTCCCCACCGGAGACGCTTCGTCCACCCCCCTGGAGCCGCCCCACCGATGCCCCCGTCGATGGCCTCTTATCCTCTTCGCCGACACCTTTCTCAACCCTACCGGAGCCGCTTCGCCGACACCATCGTCAACCCCACGGGAGTAGCTTCGCCTATACCATTTTCAACCCTACCGGGACCGCTTTTCCAAGTCACAAGTCCACGGTCTTAGATCCGCTTCCTCGCACCCTCATCCAACCTACCAGAGCAGCTTCTGACGCCCCGTCCACGGCCGCAGATCCGCATCGTCGACACCATCCTTAACCCAACCACCGGAGCAGCTTCACCTACGCCCTCGTCGACGGCCACAGATCTCCTTCGCCCACACCGTAGTCCACCCTACCGGAGCCGCTCCACAAACACCCTACTCGACGGTTCTAGATCTCCTTACCGGACCCCGACAGCCAGCACCCCGTCATCACCCTTGATGTTTCTCACCTGATTCCCACCATCTGGCAAGATGCCAAGCACCCGCAACGTCCTAGGTACTTGTCACCTTTAAACCCGTCCAGCATCACCTGACTGATGTACTTTAAATATAATAACAGGTCGCTGTTACCTGTTATGCAACTGGCAAAAACTACAAGTACAATGTTTCTTCTAGATCTAACAGCTTGGCCAACCAAGATCCTGGACCGAGGCATTGCTATGATCTTGTAATCGCGTCTCTCTCTCTCTCTCTCTCTCTTGTATTGTTCTCAGGCTCGCCAGTGCTTTGCTAGGATTTTCGATTTAGTAATCCCTTTGTGGAGACAATGATTTCTACTACTGCCGCTAAATTAGATATGTAGATGTCAAACATGATACTACCTCGCACCTCGCTCCTAAATATAAGTCTTTCTAGAGATTCCACTATAGGCTACATACGGAGCAAAATGAGTGAATCTACACTCGAAAATGCATTTATATACGTTTGTATGTGGTCCATACTGGAATCTCTACATAGACATATAATTAGGCACAGAGGCAGCACATTACACAAAATCGTAGGTGGCATGTAGGAATTCCAGTGCACTACATTAGGCTCCCTTAGAGTGCCTGCTAGTCCAAAGACATGTAATCATGACTAGTTTATGCTATGCACACAATCATTAATTGGTGGTTTAAATATGCGCAAGGGATATGCAATGTATTATCATGTAGAGATGTCTGAAATTAG
Source organism: Aegilops bicornis (assembly GCA_021605145.1). Taxonomy (NCBI): domain Eukaryota; kingdom Viridiplantae; phylum Streptophyta; class Magnoliopsida; order Poales; family Poaceae; genus Aegilops; species Aegilops bicornis. The sequence goes on from CM038673.1 coordinate 501,155,763, forward strand.
CCGTGTCAACTTGCAGTTTGGGTTACACAATGAAAAAGTACAAAATGTATGTGGCAATTTCATGGAACATCGCAAAAAAAGGAGAGCCAGCGGTGAGCCTATACAGTGTGCTATGGTACGTCACTCCTTCATTGCAATCATCATGACATGTTATTTGTATATCAGTTCTATTGGCCAAGTTTCTTAGGGACAGTTATTACGAGTTATCCTAAGAAAATAAGCACCTGTGAATATAAGCTCCATGTAATAAGCCAACCAGTTCTTTTCATTGCGTTTTCAGCTTATCTTTGGCATGATCAGTGAAAATTCTAGATTGCATTATATTTTTCATTTTGCTGCCCATATGAAAATTAATTTCACTTGCAAACATCACAAATTGAACCCAGTGCAGTAATTAATATGATAGAAAAACAGACCATCAATATTTGCTCAAAAAGCAAATACAAAGATACCATCTACTTGGCACAATCTACTTTATTCAATGTTTTCGATAGAGATCCCATTGCCTAATTTAAATGAAGAACGCATGACCCACATTTAAATGAAGAATTATTTATTGAAATTTGATGGTCCAAGTGGCTGGTTATTATCATATAGCAGAACCACCTGAAAGCATCATATAGCAGTAGCAGCTCATAGCAACTCATCATACAGCAGCAGCAGCAGTGTGCAATTCATCATATACCAGCAGCAGCTCATAGCAATTCATCATATAGCAGCAGCAAGAGCAGCTCATAGCAATTCATCATATAGCAGCAGCAGGAGCAGCTCATAGCAATTCATCATATAGCAGCAGCAGGAGCAGCTCATAGCAATTCATCATATAGCAGCAGCAGGAGCAAGTCATAGCAATTCATCATATAGCATCAGCAGGAGCACCTCATAGCAATTCATCATACAGCAGCAGCAGGAGCAACTTATAGCATATCATCATATAGCAGCAGCAGGAGCTCATAGCAATTCATCATATAGCAGCAACGGCAGCTCATAGCAATTCATCATATGGCAGCAGCAGCTCATAGCAATTCATCATATAGCAGCAGCAGGAGCAGCTCATACCAATGCATCATATAGTAGCAGAAGCAGCTCATAGAAATTCATTGTATAGTGGATCAGAATGAAAATTTGGCAGAAAATCAGAGGAGATCCTCACCTTGTTGGATGAGCTCATCCTTCAACAGAACCTCAAGGCCATGGCCTGGGAGGTGGGGAGGGGGAATAAGATGCAAGCGGGCAGGGCAATGAACGCTTGCGTGTTTGTTTTTACTTGAGGGTGAGGTGTGACGCGGGCGTCAGCAGTTGCATTTTGAGTGTAATATAGGCAGACAACAGAGTCATTTCACTATTCCCCTTCCCTTCAATTTTTAGCGAGGTTCTACCCGAAATGCCGCCTTCCAAAGCGAAATTAGTTAAGCCAAAGCCCATAACTCAAAAATGACTTCTTTACATCTTTTATGGCTTCTTTTGACAATAATACCTGAAAATGCGGAATAGAACTGGCCCTTAACCTGCAATTCAATTGTGCGTGCAATGATGAATCACTCCTGCCTGCTATAGTGTACATTTAGGCATCATCATATACATGGAATAACCTAATACATGTGCATTCCATTGTAGAATCTGGAATATGCAATGTTTATGTTACTTCATACGTTGCACATGATGCTTAAATGCCCCTTAAATCTGGTCAGTCAAGTGATGGTCTTTAAGCCTCCTTCTTTGCTTCTTTTCTTGATATGTAACATTTGCTCACACATCTGTTCAATGCTTGTTTGCATCAGCCAGCCATACTAGGACTGTTTACTTTGATTACTTGCTGTTCTTGACCTAACACTCTAACAGAGCTTGTCAATGATTTAAACACTAAGGGCTGCTAGTGGGGCCTTTTCTAACTCATAGATGACATAAAGGTTTGGTTGTACACTAAAGTAGGCTCTCCAAGAGTACCTGGAGATCCAGTTTGAATGTATGCCTAGTTTTTACGTAGTGCAGACATAGTAAATGCTCATTTCATTGTGTGCAAGTGCAAGAGATGGGCATGTTTCATTATGTGGTGTTGTTTTGTTATAATCTCATCCTTTTGTGTTCACATACTGCAAAGTATGCATAATTATCTTCCAAGGAGACGAGTAAGTAGTTTGTGTCACCTTGCAGAGGGGGTGCAATGAAGGTAATATTGAGGATTTACAAGTACAAGATGTTAGGAAGGAGCCTTGCAAGAGAAGTAGGAGCTGCGCTGAGCCTCTTCAACCTATTAAGGTAAGTCACTGTATCCAACTCAACAGTTCAATTCCTTGTTTGTTTCAGAGTTAATTTGCTCTTTTCAATTGCTTTATTTATCCTCAGCTAATGAGATGCCCAAAGAATGATGCCTAATGTTGGGTACTTGTATAACTATTAGTTGACATAATTAAAGGACTTACTGAAGGAAATATGCCCTAGAGGCAATAATAAAGTTATTATTTATTTCCTCATATCATGATAAATGTTTATTATTCATGCTATAATTGTATTAACCGGAAACTTAGTACATGTGTGAATACATAGACAAACAGAGTGTCACTAGTATACCTCTAGTTGACTAGCTCGTTAATCAAAGATGGTTAAGTTTCCTAACCATTGACATGAGTTGTCATTTGATTAACGGGATCACATCATTAGGAGAATGATGTGATTGACTTGACCCATTCCGTTAGCTTAGCACTTGATCGTTTAGTATATTGCTATTGCTTTCTTCATGACTTATACATGTTCCTATGACTATGAGATTATGCAACTCCTGTTTACCGGAGAACACTTTGTGTGCTACCAAACGTCACAACGTAACTGGGTGATTATAAAGGTGATCTGCAGGTGTCTCGAAGGTACTTGTTGAGTTGGCGTATTTCGAGATTAGGATTTGTCACTCTGATTGCCGGAGAGGTATCTCTGGGCCCACTCGGTAATACACATCACTATAAGCCTTGCAAACATTGTAACTAATGAGTTAGTTGCGGGATGATGTATTACAGAATGAGTAAAGAGACTTGCCGATAACGAGATTGAACTAGCTATTGAGATACCGACGATCGAATCTCGGGCAAGTAACATACCGATGACAAAGGGAACAACGTATGTTGTTATGCGATTTGACATATAAAGATCTTCGTAGAATACGTGGGAGCCAATATGAGCATCCAGGTTCCGCTATTGGTTATTGACAGGAGACTTGTCTCGGTCATGTCTACATAGTTCTCGAACCCGTAGGGTCCGCATGCTTAAAGTTCGGTGACGACCGGTATTATGAGTTTTTGTGTTTTGATGTACCAAAGGTAGTTCGGAGTCCCGGATATGATCATGGACATGACAAGGAGTCTCGAAATGGTCGAGACATAAAGATCGATATATTGGATGACTATATTCGGACACCGGAAGTGTTCCGGGTGGTTTCGGAGAAAACCGGAGTGCCGGAGGGTTACCGGAACCCCCCCTAGGAGTAATAATGGGCCTTATGGGCCTTAGTGGAGAGAGAGAGGGCTGGCCTAGGGCAGGCCGCGCACCCCTTCCCCTCTGGTCCGAATTGGAATAGGAGAGGGGGGCGGCGCCGCCCTTTCCTTCTCACTCTCCCCCTTCCTTTCCTCCTCCTAGTAGGAGTAGGAAAGAGGGGAGTCCTACTCCTACTAGGAGGACTCCTCCTCCTTCTGGCGTGCCTACAGGGGCCGGCCGGCCTCCCCCCTTGATCCTTTATATACGGGGGAACGGGGGCACCTCTAGACACACAAGTTGATCTGTTGATCTCTCCCAACCGTGTGCGGTGCCCCCTCCAACATAATCCACCTCAATCATATCGTAGCGGTGCTTAGGCGAAGCCCTACGCCGGTAACATCATCATCACCGTCATCACGCCATCGTGCTGAAGAAACTCTCCGGCGAAGCTCTGCTGGATCGGAGCTCGCGGGACGTCATCGAGTTGAACGTGTGCTGAACTCGGAGGTGTCGTGCGTTCGGTACTTGGATCGGTCGGATCGTGAAGACGTACGACTACATCAACCGCGTTGTGCTAACGCTTCCGCTTTCGGTCTACGAGGGTATGTGGCACACTCTCTCCTCTCGTTGCTATGCATCACCACGATCCTGAGTGTGCGTAGGATTTTTTTTGAAATTACTACGTTCCCCAACAGTGGCATCCGAGCTAGGTTTTATGCGTAGATGTTATATGCACGAGTAGAACACAAGTGAGTTGTGGGTGATACAAGTCATACTGCTTACCAAAGATGTCACACTTTGGTTCGGCGGTATTGTTGGATGAAGCGGCCCGGACCGACATTACGCATACTCTTACGCCGAGATCGGTTCTACCAACGTGCTTTGCACAATTGGCTGGTGGGTGTCGGTTTCTCCAACTTTAGTTGAACTGAGTGTGGCATACGCCGGTCCTTGTGAAGGTTAAAACAACACTAACTTGACGAACTATCATTGTGGTTTTGATGCATAGGTAAGAACGGTTCTTGCTCAGCCCGTAGCAGCCACGTAAAACTTGCAACAACAAAGTAGAGGACATCTAACTTATTTTTGCAGGGCATGTTGTGATGTGATGGTGAAGACATGATGCTATATTTTATTGTATGAGATGGTCATGTTTTGTAACTGAGTTATCAGCAAGTGGCATGAGCAATATGGTTGTCGCTTTATTGTATGCAATGCAGTTGCCTTGTAGTTGCTGTACTTTATCACTAAGCGATAGCGATAGTGGTAGAAGCAATAGTTGGCGAGACGACAACGATGCTACGATGGAGATCAAGGTGTCGTGCCGGTGCCGATGGTGATCATGACGGTGCTTCGGAGATGGAGATCACAAGCACAAGATGATGATGGCCATATCATATCACTTATATTGATTGAATGTGATGTTTATCCTTTATGCATCTTATTTTGCTTTGATTGCCGGTAGCATTATAAGACGATCTCTCACTAAATTTCAAGGTAAAAGTGTTCTCCCGGAGTATGCACCGTTGCCAAAGTTCGTCGTGCCGAGACACCACGTGATGATCGGGTGTGATAAGCTCAACGTTCATCTACAACGGGTGCAAGCCAGTTTTGCACACGCAGAATACTCGGGTTAAACTTTACGAGCCTAGCATATGAAGATATGGCCTCGGAACACTGAGACCGAAAGGTCGAGCGTGAATCATATAGTAGATATGATCAACATAGTGATGTTCACCATTGAAAACTACTCCATTTCACGTGATGATCGGTTATGGTTTAGTTGATTTGAATCACCTGATCACTTAGATGATTAGAGGGATGTCTATCTAAGTGGGAGTTCTTAAGTAATATGATTAATTGAACTTAAAATTTATCATGAACTAAGTACCTGATAGTATTTTGCTTGTCTGTGTTGTTGTAGATAGATGGCCCATGCTGTTGTTCCGTTGAATTTTAATGCGTTCCTTGAGAAAGCAAACTTGAAAGATGATGGTGGCAATTACACGGACTGGGTCCGTAACTTGAGGATTATCCTCATTGCTGCACAGAAGAATTACATCCTGGAAGCACCGCTAGGTGCCAAACCTGCTGCAGGAGCAACACCAGATGTTATGAACGTCTGGCAGAGCAAAGCTGATGACTACTCGATAGTTCAGTGTGCCATGCTTTACGGCTTAGAACCGGGACATCAACGACGTTTTGAACGTCATGGAGCATATGAGATGTTCCAGGAGTTGAAGTTAATATTTCAAGCAAATGCCCGGATTGAGAGATATGAAGTCTCCAATAAGTTCTACAGCTGCAAGACGGAGGAGAATAGTTTTGTCAGTGAGCATATACTCAGAATGTCTGGGTACTGCAATCACTTGATTCAACTGGGAGTTAATCTTCCAGATGATAGTGTTATTGACATAATTCTTTAATCACTGCCACCAAGCTACAAGAGCTTCGTGATGAACTATAATATGCAAGGGATGGATAAGACAATTCCTGAGCTCTTCGCGATGCTAAAGGCTGTGGAGGTAGAAATCAAGAAGGAGCATCAAGTGTTGATGGTCAACAAAACCACTCGTTTCAAGAAAAATGGCAAAGGGAAGAAGAAGGGGAACTTCAAGAAGAACAACTAACAAGTTGTTGCTCAAGAGAAGAAACCCAATTCTAGACCTAAGCCTGAGACTGAGTGCTTCTACTGCAAATAGACTGGTCACTGGAAGCGGAACTGCCCCAAGTATTTGGCGGATAAGAAGTATGGCAAGGTGAACAAAGGTATATGTGATATACATGTTATTGATGTGTACCTTACTAGAGCTCGTAGTAGCACCTGGGTATTTGATACTGGTTCTGTTGCTAATATTTGCAACTCGAAATAGGGACTACGAATTAAGCCAAGACTGGCTAAGGACGAGGTGACTATGCGCGTGGGAAATGGCTCCAAAGTCGATGTGATCGCCATCGGCACGCTACCTCTACATCTACCTTCGGGATTAGTTTTAGACCTGAATAATTGTTATTTGGTGCCAGCGTTGAGCATGAACATTATATCTAGATCTTGTTTGAATCTGAGAATAATGGTTGTTCTATTTATATGAGTAATATCTTTTATGGTCATGCACCCTTGAAGAGTGGTCTATTTGTGTTAAATATCGATACTAGTGATACACATATTCATAATGTTGAAGCCAAAAGATGCAGAGTTGATAATGATAGTGCAACTTATTTGTGGCACTACCGTTTAGGTCATATTGGTGTAAATCGCATGAAGAAACTCCATACTGATGGAATTTTGGAATCACTTGATTATGAATCACTTGGTACTTGCGAACCATGCCTCATGGGCAAGATGACTAAGGCGCCATTCTCCGGAACAATGGAGTGAGCAACAGATTTGTTGGAAGTCATACATACTGATGTATGTGGTCCAATGAATATTGAAGCTCGCGGCGGGTATCATTATTTTCTCACCTTCACAGATGATTTGAGCAGATATGGGTATATCTAATTAATGAAACATAAGTCTGAAACATTTGAAAAGTTCAAAGAATTTCAGAGTGAAGTTGAAAATCATCGTAACAAGAAAATAAAGTTTCTACGATCTGATCGTGGAGGAGAATATTTGAGTTACGATTTTGGTCTACATTTGAAACAATGCGGAATAGTTTCACAACTCACGCCACCCGGAACACCACAACGTAATGGTGTGTCGAACATCGCAATCATACTTTACTAGACATGGTGCGATCTATGATGCCTCTTACTGATTTACCGCCATCGTTTTGGGGTTATGCTTTAGAGACGGCTGCATTCACGTTAAATAGGGCACCATCTAAATCCATTGAGAAGACTCCTTATGAGCTGTGGTTTGGCAAGAAACCAAAGTTGTCGTTTCTTAAAGTTTGGGGCTGCGATACTTATGTGAAAAAGCATCAACCTGATAAGCTCAAACCCAAGTCGGAGAAATGTGTCTTCATAGGATACCGAAAAGAAACAATTGGGTACACCTTCTATCACAGATCCGAAGGCAAGACTTTGTTGCTAAGAATGGATCCTTTCCAGAGAAGGAGTTTCTCTCGAAAGAAGTGAGTGGGAGGAAGGTAGAACTTGATGAGGTAACTGTACCTGCTCCCTTATTGGAAAGTGGTTCATCACAGAAACCGGTTCTTGTGACACCTACACCAATTAGTGAGGAAGCTAATGATGATGATCATGAAATTTCAGATCAAGTTACTACCGAACCTCGTAGGTCAAGCAGAGTAAGATCCGCACTAGAGTGGTAAGGTAATCCTGTTCTGGAGGTCATGTTACTAGACCATGACGAACCTACGAACTATGAGGAAGCGATGATGAGCCCAGATTCCGCAAAATGGCTTGAGGCCATGAAATCTGAGAGGGGATCCATGTATGAGAACAGAGTATGGACTTTGGTTGACTTGCCGAATGATCGGCAAGCCATCGAGAATAAATGGATCTTCAAGAAGAAGACAGACGCTGACGGTAATGTTACTGTCTACAAAGCTCGACTTGTTGCGGAAGCTTTTCGACAAGTTCAAGGAGTTGACTACGATGAGACCTTCTCACCTGTACCGATGCTTAAGTCCGTCTGAATCATGTTAGCTATTGCTGCATTTTATGATTATGAAATTTGGCAAATGGATGTAAAGACTGCATTCCTGATTGGATTTTTGGAAGAAGAGTTGTATATGATGCAACCTAAAGGTTTTATCGATCCAAAGGGTTCTAACAAAGTGTGCAAGCTCCAGCGATCCATTTATGGACCGGTCCAAGCATCTCGGAGTTGGAATGAACGTTTTGATAGTGTGATCAAAGCATATGGTTTTATACAGACTTTCGGAGAAGTCTGTATTTACAAGAAAGTGAGTGGGAGCTCTGTAGCATTTCTAATCTTATATGTGGATGACATATTGTTGATTGGAAATGATATAGAATTTCCGGATAGCATAAAAGGATACTTGAATAAAAGTTTTTCAATGAAGGACCTCGGTGAAGATGCTTACATATTGGGCGTCAAGATCTATAGAGATAGATCAGGACGCTTAATTGGACTTTCACAAAGCACATACCTTGACAAAGTTTTGAAGAAGTTGAAAATGGGTCAGGCAAAGAAAGGGTTCTTGCCTGTGTTACAAGGTGTGAAGTTGAGTAAGACTCAATGCCCGACCACTGCAGAAGATAGAGAGAGAATGAAAGATGTTCCCTATGCTTCAGCCATAGGCTCTATCATGTATGCAATGTTGTGTACAAGACCTGATGTGTGCCTTGCTATTAGTTTAGCAGGGACATACCAAAGTAATCCAGGAGTGGATCACTGGACAGGACTAAAGAACATCCTGAAATACCTGAAAAGGACTAAGGATATGTTTCTCGTTTATGGAGGTGACAAAGAGCTCATCATAAATCACTACTAGGGAAAAGCCTAGCAGCAGCGCGGGTTTTGGGCCTATTAGTAGCGCGGGGGCCAGCGCTACTAATAAGGCGCTACAGCTAACGTATAGCAGTAGCGCGGGTGCCACCCGCGCTACTACTATGTCCTTCATTAGTAGTGTGGGTAAAAACCCACGCTACTACTACCAGCGCGGGGTTTTTTTAAATTTTTTCGAAAAAATATTTTGATTTTTCCCCTAATTTTCAAATTTCTGAATTATTTTAACCTCAAATCTCTAATCACCCCTCATCGCTGCTCAGTTTAATCTCTAATCACCCCTCATCATTCCAAATCATCTAACTTCCCGGACGGTCACCCATCCTCTCACTACTCCTGCGTGAGCACGCTTAACTTCCGGGTTCTATTCTCCCTCGTTTCCAAGTCTGCACTTGTTGTTTTCCTGACAATAGTAAGATGTCAATCCTATTAACCTCAAGAATTTAGCTTGAGCATGAAGTCACACATTTCACTATTTGAGTTTGAAACTATTGTTCTAAAAAATTAGTAACACTAATATTTCTTGAATAATTAGTTTGACCACAGTTTGACCATAGTTTGACCATAGTTTGACCACAGTTTGGCCATAGTTTGACCAGATTTGACCAAAATTTAAAAAAAACAAAAATAATTATTTAGTAACACTAATATTCTAGAATAATTAGTTTGACCATTGTTTGACCACAGTTTGACCACACAGTTTGAATTTTTTTCGATTTTTTCCACTCTAGATCTTAACATCCCCGTAACTTTTTTCGGTTTGGTTTTTGAGGATTTTGAAAATGTTTAACGGGGTTCCCCCAGTTAAATTTGGATGTAACTTTTTTAGTAGATGATTTTTCATATAAAAAACTTTTTCATCCGAGTTAGTATGCAAAAGTTAAGCCCATTTTTACAAATTCTCGAGAGATTTTGCAAATAAAGTCGAAGTTCATATTTGCAAATTTTCCCAACAAGTAGACCACATATCACATGGGAAACTTATTTTTTTTTTTGACATTTTCATCATTTTTTTTATTTTTTTTTTAAACTGAAAAGGCGATCCATGGGGGGGGGGGGGTAGAGTTTGAAAATGGGACCTTTAGTAGTAGCACAGTATTTTACCCCCTCGCTACTACTATGCACCACTTAGTAGTAGCGAGGGCTAAAAACCAACGCTACTGCTATCAAACTTAGTAGTAGCAAGGTTTTAAAAACCCGCGCTACTACTATGGCATGTCATGGGGCAATCAGAGAGACCGCTTAGTAGTAGCGAGGGTTAAAAACCCGCGCTACTGCTATCAACTTAGTAGTAGCGAGGTTAAAAACCTGCGCTATTGGTAAGTAGCAGTAGCGAGGGTTTTTAACCCTCACTACTAGTACCTTTCTGTGTATAGGCTTTTCCCTAGTAGTGAATGGTTACGTTGATGCAAGCTTTGACGCTGATCCGGACAATTTTAAATCGCAAACCGGATACATGTTTATATTGAACGGTGGAGTTGCCAGTTGGAGCAGTTCTAAACATAGCGTCGTGGCGGGATCTACATGTGAAACGGAGTACATAGCTGCTCCATAAGCAACAAATGAAGGAGTCTGGATGGAGGAGTTCATATCCTATCTAGGTGTCATACCTAGTGCATCAGGTCCAATGAAAATCTTTTGTGACAATACTGGTGCAATTGCCTTGGCAAAGGAATCCAGATTTCACATGAGAACCAAGCACATCAAGAGACGCTTCAACTCCATCCGGGATCAAGTCCAGGTGGGAGACATAGAGATTTGCAAGATACATACAAATCTGAATGTTGCAGACCAGTTGACTAAGCCTCTTCCACGAGCAAAACATGATCAGCACCAAGACTACTCCATGGGTGTTAGAATCATTACTGTGTAATTTAGATTATTGACTCTAGTGCAAGTGGGAGACTGAAGGAAATATGCCCTAGAGGCAATAATAAAGTTATTATTTACTTCCTCATATCATGATAAATGTTTATTATTCATGCTAGAATTGTATTAACCGGAAACTTTGTACATGTGTGAATACATAGACAAACAAAGTGTCACTAGTATGCCTCTACTTGACTAGCTCGTTAATCAAAGATGGTTAAGTTTCCTAACCATTGACATGAGTTTTCATTTGATTAACGGGATAACATCATTAGGAGAATGATGTGATTGACTTGCCCATTCCGTTAGCTTAGCACTTGATCGTTTAGTATGTTGCTATTGCTTTCTTCATGACTTATACATGTTCCTATGACTATGAGATTATGCAACTCCTGCTTACTGGGAGGAACACTTTGTGTGCTACCAAACGTCACAACATAACTGGGTGATTATAAAGGTGCTCTACAGGTGTCCCCGAAGGTACTTGTTGAGTTGGCGTATTTCGAGATTAGGATTTGTCACTCTGATTGTCGGAGAGGTATTTCTGGGCCCACTCGATAATACACATCACTATAAGCCTTGCAAGCATTGGAACTAATGAGTTAGTTGCGGGATGATGTATTACGGAATGAGTAAAGAGACTTGCCGGCAACGAGACTGAACTAGGTATTAAGATACCGACGATCGAATCTCGGGCAAGTAACATACCGATGAGAAAGGGAACAACATATGTTGTTATGCGGTTTGACCGATAAAGATCTTCGTAGAATATGTGGGAGCCAATATGAGCATCCAGGTTCCGCTATTGGTTATTCACCAGAGATGTGTCTTGGTCATGTCAACATAGTTCTCGAACCCATAGGGTCCGCACGCTTAAAGTTCGGTGACGATCAGTATTATGAGTTTTTGTGTTTTGATGTACCGAAGGTAGTTAGGAGTCCCGGATATGATCACGGACATGACGAGGAGTCTCGAAATGGTCGAGACGTAAAGGTCGATATATTGGACGACTATATTCGGACACCGGAAGTGTTCCGGGTGGTTTCAAAGAACACCAGAGTGCCGGAGGGTTACCGGAATCCCCCGGGAGAAATAATGGGCCTTATGGGCCTTAGTGGAGAGAGAGAGGGCTGGCCTAGGGCAGGCCGCGTGCCCCTTCCCCTCTGGTCCGAATTGGACTAGGAGAGGGGGGCGGCGGCACCCTTTCCTTCTCACTCTCCCCCTTCCTTTCCCCCTCCTAGTAGGAGTAGGAAAGAGGGGAGTCCTACTCCTACTAGGAGGACTCCTCCTCCTGGCGTGCCTACAGGGGCCGGCCAGCCTCCTCCCTTGCTCCTTTATATACGGGGTCAGGGGGGCACCTCTAGACACACAAGTTGATCTGTTGATCTCTCCCAACCGTGTGCGCTGCCCCCCCCCCCCCCATCCACCATAATCCACCTCGATCATATCGTAGCGGTGCTTAGGCGAAGCCTGCGTCGGTAGCATCATCATCACGCCGTCATGCTGATGAAACTCTCCGACGAAGCTTTGCTGGAGCGGAGCTCGCGGGATGTCATCGAGTTGGACATGTGCTGAACTCGGAGGTGTCGTGCGTTCGGTACTTAGATCGGTCGGATCATGAAGACTTACGACTACATCAACTGCGTTGTGCTAACGCTTTCGCTTTCGGTCTACGAGGGTACGTGGACACACTCTCCCCTCTCATTGCTATGCATCACCATGATCCTGAGTGTGCGTAGGATTTTTTTTGAAATTACTACATTCCCGAACAATTACCATTTAATTACTCTGCCGAAGTGTGCCTGAAGCTTTGAAGTCTATTAACCAACTATTATTGCATGAGGCTCACAATCTAGTTTATGCTAGGCTAATGATTGCATAGTTTTGCTTGCTGCAATATGTTTGTATGAAACCCTCGGCTGTTCATTATGCTCCCTAAGACTTTAATTGAGCTACAGAATGGCCAACTGCTTGCTTACTTCTACATAGCGTCTTTGTCTAAATTTGTAACTTGTCATGTTTTGGATTGGGCCCCAACATCATGCTCCTCCGGTGAGCTAAGAGAGATTTCTATGCAGGCTGCATGAGACTACCTTTTTTATAATTTTTAAAATATCACCTGCTTATGCTTCATGACGTGTAACATTATTGTTAGTCCTGTTTTGCCATGTACAAAATAGTCTGTCTTGCTCGCTTCACTGGTGTAACTATATTTTTGCCCTAGTCATATGTACTTACATAAACATTTCAGGATGAAGTGACATCAACACAAAGATCTGCGAGCAGTGCGGCATGGCCGTTATCGAATGATTATGGATTGGAATTGGAATGTGCTGATGTTCTCGAGCATCAACTAGAGGTGGCAAGACAACATGTACATGATTATCAACGTACAATCAACAAGTTGAGACTGGACATGCAGGTATTAGATGCATGAGTCAAAAAATTAAACAACACACTGAGGTAACAATGAAGGAATTGGAGATTTTGCAGACTGAAATTTGTGCTATCTAAATCCGGCCAATCCTATTTTCTGAAGAGATTATAGTTCAAATGGTAAGTTATGTTGATGCACGTCCATGATGTATGAGTTGTATTTTCCTAGTGTATGTAATTTTCTGTTTGTGTATGATTTATTATCACTGGTGCCGAACCATAATGCCCAGTGGGTATAATCGGCTGTAATTTCTTTATTGTATAGTGTAGGATTATTCTACGTTTCTATGCCTTAGTCTCTTTATTGTATAGTGTATGTTTTTTAGAGGTGATACTATAGAGTAGGATAATTCTATGAATATGCTACATCATTCAAACGGGGGCCAACTCGCCCAAACGTTGTAGTGACCATGGCCCTCCACAGGCCGTACGACCCATGGCCATCTACGGGACAGGTGATCCATGGCCCTCTATGGCCGTCAGATCCGTGGGCCTTCTATGGGCTCTCGGATCCATCCTTCTATCGGCTGTCGGATCCATGGGCCTTCTGTGGGCCGTTGGATCCATGGGTTTTCTATGGGCCGTTAGATCCACGGGCCTTCTATGGGTCGTCGGATAAATGGGCCTTCTATGGGCCGTCGGGTCAATGGGCCTTCTACGTCCCGTAGGATCCTTGGGCTTTCTACGAGCCGTCTCATCTATGGGCCTTGTATGAGCCGTATAAGGGGCCATAAACGGGCTAGAGTGGGTTGACCATAACAGGCCATTAGTAAAATGGCCCAACAGATTAACGGGCCACAAACGTGCCGACTGTATCCACAGGCTGAATTTGGCCCACAAGCAAAAAAGGCCAGTAATGGGTCGTAAGTAACCGAATGCTGGAAATGAGCCCAAGAATAAATGGGCCGTGACAAGGCCGAAAGGTAACACGGGCTGGAAACGACCCAATGGAATAATGGGCCACTAATGGGTATAAAGCGATACACTGTTCATTATGGGTCAGTTTCACCACGGGCCGTTAAGGGGCCGAGGGTTACTAAGGGCCTCATATGGGCCGAAAGACGTCGTGGGCCATACATGGGCCGGAAGTTAAAATGGGCTGGAATTATATTGGACGGCCCAGATGACGCTACTGGGCCTAATTCGGATAGGCCGTAAATGGGCCCTGGGTTAGCGGGCGGTAAATGGGCTATATGCGAACATGCCGTTAACAGGCTTGCCGTGGGCTGACCCGCCACCTTTTGACCAAGTCAAACGGGCCGGCCTTTTAATAGGAATGGGCCTCTATTGGGCTGTGCCATGTGTCGACGTATCATAGGCACTTTGTGTCCAGTGAGTGGATGACATCTGTCCCAACGGTGAGCCGACACGTGTTTCCTCCAGCCAATGATGATTTTACACGTTTAAAATCCCCATTGGTCGAGGCTGTTAACGGGTTATCGGATCCAAAACCGGACCCGATAGCTTAACGGCGTTCCGTTACGGTGGATGCCACGTGTCGGCCACCCTTGACGAAAGCACTTCTGTGACGCGCGATTTATCGTCATGGAAGTGGACACTTTCGTGATGATATTTTTGGTCATGTCATGGAACACTTCTACGACAGCACAGGTATGACTATCTTGATTCTGTCATAAATTTGTAATGAATGTACATGCATGACAGAAAATATGACCTACTTTGACAAACACGTATCATCACGGAAGTGTATTTTTTTGTAGTGTATGTCTCATCAACTAGCCCTAGTAATCTTATTCTAGTCACGCTTCTTCAATTTCTTTGCCACAGGGATGCTCATCTCGATTTTGGTGAAACTGCATAAAATGATCCGATGGTCAAAGGGTTGCAAACTTCATTTCTTCGGAAGCTCCAACGTTGCCAGCAAATTAAAGCCTTGTTAGGGTTTACGGTTCAAGGGCTAGGGACTACATGGATCTTTTTTCTTTAGTTGTCTCTGTTCCAAAATAAGTGTCAACTTTAGTAGTAGTACAACTTTGTACTAAAGTTTGCGTAAAGTTGAGACACTTATTTGGAACGGAGGGAGTACATATTGGCTATGATCTGTCAATCATTGAGATGCAATAGCATGCATTTTATTCTCCTTTGTATTTGATGAAATGTTACAACGGGAAACCTTGGACGCAAGATACATGAAACAGAAGCTGGAAGCTTCATAGCATTGTACAAATTTATCTCGCTAATAAGTTAAAGTATGTACTATACTAGTATGTAAATAGTTAGGTGTCGCACGGTGTCCAGAAAATATGGTGATAATGTGAGGTGGGCCATGTAATCACTGAGCCTGCGTGTTTTCACTGCTCTCGCACTCCTCCACTGTAGGAATGGAGAAAATTGTAATCTAGTAGTACCTCCTTTCGCCAAAAGAGTGGGACATCCAGCAGTCCTACCTCCTCAGTAATAATGACCAATGAGCCATCAAATCACATAGACCCAACAGTAAGTTGGATGGACAAAGCAACCATCACTCTTAAATCCGCTTCTCTCTTCAATGCAGACGCCAGTGACAGGTCGCGTCCGCTCTGCCCGGGCATGAATGCGGCACCGATTCTTTGGAGCGGCGCTGACCGTTTCGGGCGGGAAGCACGTGCGGGCGATGGAGGGGCTTTGGGTGGGCCAGGCTGGTTAGGAGAGGGCGTGGCAGAGGTTCGCATGTCCCGACCGGACCCCCGGAAGAGGATGCACCGACTCTCGCGGCTAAATCGGACACTACACACCATCTCTCTGTAGGAGTAGGTTGATGTGTCACTCTCTCTAACACACACATGCTGTTAAACACACACGCGCACGCATACACAGGTTCATAGAATAGGAATATCGTGCATGTTACTAGTCCAAGTTACTCACCACACTATGACCAGCCTAAGTAATGTAACCAAATGATTTCTACTATACAACCTTCTTCTTGTAGACGTTGTTGGGCCTCCAAGTGAAGAGGTTTGTAGGACAATAGCAAATTTCCCTCAAGTGGATGACCTAAGGTTTATCAATCCGTGGGAGCCGTAGGATGAAGATGGTCTCTCTCAAGCAACCCTGCAACCAAATAACAAAGAGTCTCTTGTGTCCCCAACACACCCAGTACAATGGTAAATTGTATAGGTGCACTAGTTCGGTGAAGAGATCGTGATACAAGTGCAATATAGATGGTAGATATGGGTATTTGTAATCTGAAAAATATAAAAACAGCAAGGTAGCAAGTGATAAAAGTGAGCGTAAACGGTATTGCAATGCTAGGAAACAAGGCCTAGGGTTCATACTTTCACTAGTGCAAGTTCTCTCAACAATAATAACATAATTGGATCATATAACTATCCCTCAACATGCAACAAAGAGTCACTCCAAAGTTACTAATAGCAGAGAACAAACAAAGAGATTATGGTAGGGTACAAAACCACCTCAAAGTTATCCTTTCTGATCGATCTATTCAAGAGTCCGTAGTAAAATAACATGAAGCTATTCTTTGAGTTCGATCTATCCTAGAGTTCGCACTAGAATAACACCTTAAGACACAAATCAACCAAAACCCTAATGTCACCTAGATACTCCAATGTCACCTCAAGTATCTGTGGGTATGATTATACGATATGCATCACACAATCTCAGAATCATCTATTCAACCAACACAAAGAACTTCAAAGAGTGCCCCAAAGTTTCTACCGGAGAGTCAAGACGAAAACTTCTGCCAACCCCTATGCATAGATTCCCAAGGTCACAGAACCCGCAAGTTGATCACCAAAACGTACATCAAGTGAATCAATAGAATACCCCATTGTCACCACGTGTATCCCACGCAAGACATACATCAAGTGTTCTCAAATCCTTAAAGACTCAATCCGATATGATAACTTCAAAGGGAAAACTCAATCCATTACAAGAGAATAGAGGGGGAGAAACATCATAAGATCCAACTATAATAGCAAAGCTCGCGATACATCAAGATCGTCCCGAATCAAGAACACAAGAGAGAGAGAGAGAGAGAGAGAGAGAGAGAGAGAGAGAGAGAGATCAAACACATAGCTACTCGTACATACCCTCAGCCCCGAGGGTGAACTACTCCCTCCTCGTCATGGAGAGCACCAGGATGATGAAGATGGCCACCAGTGAGGGATCCCCCCTCCGGCAGGGTGCCCGAACAGGATCCCGATTGGTTTTTGGTGCCTACAGAGGCTTGCGGCAGCGGAACTCCGGATCTAGGTTATTTTATGGATGTTTCTGTATTTATAGGAATTTTTGGCATATGTATCACGTCAGGGGGATCTCCGAGTCGTCCACGAGATAGGGGGCGACGCCCAGGGGGGTAGGGCGCGCTCCCCACCCTCGTGGACGGCCCGCGACTCTTCTGACCCAACTCTTTTACTCCGGGGGCTTCTTTTGGTCCATAAAAATCATCAAAACTTGGCACGTCAATTGGACTCCGTTTGGTATTCCTTTTCTGTAAAACTCAAAAACAAGGGAAAAACAGAAACTAGCACTAGGTTAATAGGTTAGTCCCAAAAATCATACAAAATAGCATATAAATGCATATAAAATATCCTAGATGGATAATATAATAGCATCGAACAATCAAAAATTATAGATATGTTGGAGACGTATCAAGCATCCCCAAGCTTAATTCCCGCTCGTCTTCGAGTAGGTAAATGATAAAAACAGAATTTTTGATGTGGAATGCTACCTAACATAATTATCAATGTAATCTTTTTTTATTGTGGATTGAATATTCAGATCCATAAGATTCAAGACAAAAGTTTAATATTGACATAAACATAATAATACTTCAAGCATACTAACCAATCAATTATGTCTTCTCAAAATAACATACCCAAAGAAAGCTCATCCCTACAAAATCATATAGTTTGGCCATGCTTCATTTTCTTCAGAGAAAATGCTCCCATCATGCACAACCCCGATGACAAGCCAAGCAATTATTTCATATTTTAGTATTCTCAAACTTTTTCTACTTTCACACAATATATGAGCGTGAGCCATGGACATTGCACTATGGGTGGAATAGAGTATAATGATGTGGGTTGTGTGGAGAAGACAAAAAAGGAGAAAGTCTCACATTGACGCAGCTAATCAACGGGCCAGGGAGATGCCCATCAATTGATGTTAATGCATGGAGCAGGGATTGCCATGCAACAGGTGCACTAGAGCTATAAATGTATGAAAGCCCATCAAAAGAAACTAAGTAGGTGTGCATCCAACTTGCTTGCTCACGAAGACCTAGGGCATTTGAGGAAGCCCATTGTTGGAATATACAAGCCAAGTTCTATAATGAAAAATTCCCACTAGTATATGCAAGTGACAATATAAGAGACTCTCTATCATGAAGATCATGGTGCTACTTTGAAGCACAAGTGCGGAAAAAAGGATAGTAGCATTGTCCCTTCTTTTCTTTTTTTCTTTTTTGGGCCTTCCTTTTTTTAATTTGGCATTTCTTCTTTTTTATTTTTTGTCCTTTTTTTATTTGGCCTTTTCCTTTTTTTTCATGGGACAATGCTCTATTAATGATGATCATCACACTTCTATTTATTTACAACTCAATGATTACAACTCGATACTAGAACAAAGTATGACTCTATATGAATGCCTCTAGAGGTGTACCGGGATGGGCAATGAATGAAGAGTGACATGTATGAAATTATGCATGGTGGCTTTGCCACAAATACGATGTCAACTACATGATCATGCAAGGCAATATGACAATGATGAAGCATGTCATAATAAATAGAACGGTGGAAAGTTGCATGGCTATCTCAGAATGGCTATGGAAATGCCATAATAGGTAGGTATGGTGGCTATTTTGAGCAAGATATAAGGAGGTTTATGTGTGATAGAGCGTATCATATCACGGGGTTTGGATGCACCGGTGAAGTTTGGACCAACTCTTAAGGTGACAAAGGGCAATGCACGGTACCGAAGAGGCTAGCAATGATGGAAGGGTGAGAGTGTGTATAATCCATGGACTGAACATTAGTCATAAAGAACTCACATACTTATTGCAAAAATCTACAAGTCATCAAAACCAAGCACTACGCGCATGCTCCTAGGGGGATAGATTGGTAGGAAAAGACCATCGCTCGTCCCCAACCGCCACTCATAAGGAAAGCAATCAAAGAACACTTCATGCTTCAAATTTGTTACACAACGGTTACCATACGTGCATGCTATGGGACTTGCAAACTCCAACACAAGTATTTCTCAAATTCACAATTACTCAACTTGCATGACTCTAATATTACCATCTTCATATCTCAAAACAATCATCAAGTATCAAACTTCTCATAGTATTCAATGCACTCTATATGGAAGTGTTTATTATATCCCTCTTGGATGCCCATCATATTAGGACTAGTTTCATAACCAAAGCAAATTATCATGTTGTTCTAGAAAGACTCTCAAAATAATATAAGTGAATCATGAGAGTTCATCTATTTCTTCAAAATAAAACCACCGTCGTGCTCTAAAAGATATAAGTGAAGCACTAGAGCAAACGACAAACTACTCCGAAAGATATAAGTGAAGATCAATGAGTAGTTGTATAATTATGTAACTATGTGAAGACTCTCTAACATTTAAGAATTTCAGATCTTGTATTTTATTCAAACAGCAAGCAAAAAAAAATGACGCTCCAAGCAAAACACATATCATGTGGTGAATAAAAAATATAGCCTCAAGTAAAGTTACGGATGAACGAAGACGAAAGAGGGGATGCCATCCGGGGCATCCCCAAGCTTAGGATCTTTGTTGTCCTTGAATATTACCTTGGGGTGCCTTGGGCATCCCCAAGCTTAGTCTCTTGCCACTCCTTATTCCATAGTCCATCGAATTTTTACCCAAAACTTGGAAACTTCACAACACAAAACTCAACAGAAAACTCGTAAGCTCCGTTAGTATAAGAAAATAAATCACCACTTAGGTACTATTGTGAACTCACTCTAAATTCATATTGGTGTAATATCTACTGTATTCCAACTTCTCTATGGTTCATACCCTCCGATACTACTCATAGATTCATCAAAATAAGCAAACAACACAATGAAAACATAATCTTTCAAAACAGAACAAACTGTAGTAATC
The DNA here is from genome assembly GCA_021605145.1 of Aegilops bicornis. Taxonomy (NCBI): domain Eukaryota; kingdom Viridiplantae; phylum Streptophyta; class Magnoliopsida; order Poales; family Poaceae; genus Aegilops; species Aegilops bicornis. Next base: position 501,176,071 of record CM038673.1, read on the forward strand.
TGTATCATTCGAATACTTCTGTAACTCCAGAAATTCTGAAATAAATTGGTGGACCTAAGAAATTTGTCTATTAATCATCTGCAAAAATAATCATCCTAAAATCACTCCAGTAAAGAATGGCAGCTAATCTCGTGAGCGCTAAAGTTTCTATTTTTTACAGCAAGATCATAAAGACTTCACCCAAGTCTTCCCAAAGGTTCTACTTGGCACAAACACTAATTAAAACATAAAACCACATCTAACCAGAGGCTAGATGAAATATTTATTACTTAACAGGAGCAAAAAGCAAAGAACAAAAATAAAATTGGGTTGCCTCCCAACAAGCGCTATTGTTTAACGCTCCTAGCTAGGCATGATGATTTCAATGATGCTCACATAAAAGCATCATGAAGAATATGACTAGCACATTTAAGTCTAACCCACTTCTTATGCATAGGGATTTTGTGAACAAACAACTTATGGGAACAATAATCAACTAGCATAGGAAGGCAAAACAAGCATAACTTTAAAATTTTAAGCACATAGAGAGGAAACTTGATATTATTGCAATTCCTACAAGCATATATTCCTCCCTCATAATAATTTTCAGTAGCATCATGAATGAATTCAACAATATAACCATCACATAAATCATTCTTTTCATGATCTATAAGCATAGAATTTTTATTACTCTCCACATAAGCAAATTTGTTCCCATGAATAGTAGTCGGAGCAAACTCAACAAAATAACTATCATGTGAAGCATAATCCAATTGCAAACTAAAATCATGATGACAAGTTTCATGGTTATAATTATTCTTTATAGCATACATGTCATCACAATAATCATCATAGATAGCAACTTTATTCTCATAATCAATTGGAACCTCTGCCGAAATAGTGGATTCATCACTAAATAAAGTCACGACCTTTCCAAATCCACTTTCATAATTATCACAATAAGATTCAACACCCTCCAAAATAGTGGGATCATTACTTCCTAAAGTTGACACTCTTCCAAACCCACTTTCATCAATATAATCATCATAAATAGGGGGCATGCTATCATCATAATAAATTTGCTCATCAAAACTTGGGGGACAAAACATATTGTCGGTGGGAAACGACACCTATGGGATCACTGGAATCCCTTCTACGGTTGCGGGGCACGGGGATCGTGAGAAGAGCGGGACTAGCAGGCAACACAAGGGGGATTTACCCAGGTTCGGGCCGCAAAGATGCGTAAAACCCTACGATCCTGCTTTGGTGGTTGTATTAAGTGTTCTTGAGCTCGTGAACTAGCTCTAGGTGCTGCTAGGTTCAAAAGAGCCGAATCCTTCTCCAGCGCGCCATGGGCCTCCTTTTATATGCAAAAAGGGGCTGCCAAAGTGGCACACAGGAGGTGGAAAGTGCTACAGCATTGTGAGCTTATCCCTGATGTTACAGGACAAAGCACATTTAATGCGAGGCTTAGGTGTCCCTTCGCTTTATCAGGGGCGGGAGCGAGGCCCGTCCCGTCCGTCGCCGCTCCTTCTTGCTTCGACACGCGCACTGGCCAGCGATGCATGCGGTTCCATGTAGGCAGGCAGGCAACTGAGGTGGCGCGGTGGTGGAGCCTCCACGAAGGTTTGCATGTTGCCACGCAGGTGCCTGCCCAGCTGGTTGGGTCGGCAGCCGCATGCGAACGGCGGCGGAGACTTGGCTGGTGAGGGCCTGGCAGTGGCCGCCGCTTGGCGAGGGTCTTCTTGGGCGGCCCGGCAAGGGTCTTGCCGTGGCTGCAGAAGCGTCCCCGGCAAGGATCTTGCCGGGGGTCTTGTGGGTTTCTTCGGTGAGGATGATTGCCTTCCTATCCTCACTTGATCTTGACTATTCTTTTTCTTCACAAAGATCTGCATGCCACCACAGAGGTGCCTCCCGAGCCCTGTTCCAATGCGTTTGTCGAGCGTTGGTGGGCTCAAGGGTGGCTCGCTTCGGCTGGCGTATGAAGCTGCCGGCAAGGGTCTTGCCGGGCCGGCTGGCTGTCCCGGCAAGGGTCCTTGCCGGGGAAACCTGCTTCGCCCATCCGATCCTTGTGGCCTTGGTCCTTGTTGTTGCTTTATTTGTCTTGTGCCTTCGGCTTCTCTCCGGCTTCCCTTTCCTACCCTGTTATGCGTGGTCGTGGCGGGTGGCTCTGACTGCCCGTGCACATGTAAAGGGGTCAAAAGGAGAGCCCCTACTTTTGTACACCGACACGTATCATCTTCATCAAACATAGCATCCCCAAGCTTGTGGCTTTGCATATCATTAGCATCATGGGTACCCCCTTCTTCCTTGTCTACGGAGCAGAAGCCGTCCTCCCTCACGAGGTCGGGCGTCAGGCATTCGACGAGGCACAGCAGGACGCCATGCGGGGGACAGATCTCGTGCTGGGGGAGGAACATCGTCGAGAGGCCGCGCTGCAAGCGGCAAGGTATCAACAGGCGCTGCGGCAATACCACTGCCGCAACATCCGCCCCAGAGCTCTTGAGGTAGGGGACCTCGTGCTCAGACGGGACCTCTCCAGGGAAGGGTTGCATAAGCTTTCTCCCATGTGGGAGGGCCCATTCAAGGTTGTTCATGTTTCCAGGCCCGACTCCGCACGCTTGGAGACTCAGGAGGGGGTGCCCATCCTGAACGCGTGGAACATCCAGCATCTCCGGAAGTTCTACCCTTGAAGAAAGGCCTAGAGCCTGTAAAAAAGGCCCGGAGCCTGTGAAGAAGGCAAACGCCTATGAAGCTCATTTTCCCGAGAAAGGCCCGGAGCCTGTGAAGAAGGCAAACGCCTGTGAAGCTCATTTTCCCGAGAAAGGCCCGGAGCCTGTGAAGAAGGCAAACGCCTGTGAAGCTCATTTTCCCGAGAAAGGCCCGGAGCCTGTGAAGAAGGCCAACGCCTGTGAAGCTCATTTCCCCGAGAAAGGCCCGGAGCCTGTGAAGAAGGCCAATGCCTGTGAAGCTCGCCGCCCGTGACACTCTCACGTAATAATGAGTTGGGGCTGTACACGCCCCGGAGTCTCCGGAGATCCGCCCTCGGGCCTTGGGGGCTCCCGCCCACGCCCAGTGGCAGCACTTAGCTCCGCGCTGGTGAGAAGACGTCGAAGACTAGATTAGGTGCCGGACGCGGCTGTTTCATTTGCTTTCTGCAGTTGGCTTGTTTGTTCCTATTTGAAATTTTATTGAAGTTGTTGCCGTCCTTGGCTTGTGACTCTTCGTCTTTTTCGCTCACTTGCCTCTTTTTCTCTCGCGCAAGTCTTGCGAGGGAGCAACGCGGGCACCCTCGCGAGTGTTTTCTGCCCTTGTCGTTTGAAGCTTTCCTATCCGGGTCCACTACGGGAGCACCCCTCCCAGTCCGTGCCCCGCGGGCATCACGACGCGAACACAGGACCTGGGTCGGTCGCCTCCACAACCGAGGCCGGAAGCTACCCCTCCTTACTAATCCTTGCAGGACATGAAGCGTTCGACGAGGCCTCGGCCTCGGGAAGCGAAGGCCGTGATAGGTCCCCCCGAGCTAAGTAATTCCTGCACGCGGGCATACGACACAAAAGCACAACACAGAAATAGCGGAAACAGCATGGTAATTAATAAAGAATAGTTCAAAGACGCCCACGGGCCCTACACTACTTTCTCTTTGCGCAGGGAAGGGAGAAAAACAAAATAGGCACGGCTTGCTCGGCACCAACTCGCGGCGAAGGCTCGTACTGCCTCCAGAGCTCAGTCAGACTCCTCCTCACGCTTCACCGAGGCGCGACGGCGGGCTGACCCACTACCTCCCTCCAGGCGGGTGCAACGGCACGGGGGCTGGTCGCAACCACAGCTGGAGGAGCTGATGTCCGAAGGAGAACCACCGAAGCTCAATGAGCCCCGAGTGCCGCCGACCACGCGCCTGCTGTCATCTTCATCCCGATCATCACCGGGGCTGGGTACACGGCCGCGGTCATTGTCTTCGGGGCAGCACTCGGCACGGCGACCGTCTTCTCCGAACACCCTCACGTAGAGGGTGGCGTCGCCGTCAAACTTGAAGTGCTGGATGCACCGCCAGCTCAGGCCAGGCGCGCGGGCAAACGTTTGCCAGCCGTGGGTCAGGGCCACATTCCCGGCGATGGAGACCTCCAGCGAAGCCCAGGAGGCCCTGCTGCAACAACCGTCCGCCTGAAGCCAGAGGCCACCCGGAGCGCCGGCCGGAAGTTCACCCACAAAGAAGCGGGGAAGCTGGAGCAAGGTGCTGGTCGGCTCCACCGACCACACGACGAACTCCGGCAGCACCTCCGCCGAGTGGAAGTGCAGCCTAGGGGGCCGCACGATCGCGGCACGCCCCCCATCGACAACCTGGCGCCCATCACCGCACAGGGGATCACCTCCATGACCACGGGAAGCCGCTACGGGAGCCACAGGATGCTTGCGAGGACGGCCTCGACCGCGCTTGGCTGGGGGAGAGTCAGGCCCAACCTGGCGGACCTTCCCCTTCTCCGCGACCGAGAACCTCTTCGACGGAGCCATGGAGGGAAAGGCGTAGCAAGAGGGGATGGACTGGAAGGGCTTGCGCCGTTCCGTACTTATAGCCGGAGGAGGCCAACCGTCGGCCTCCACGATCACAGGTAATCATGACACATTTGTGCGTGCAGGGACTTGTCAAGTCATGCAGTCGCCGAGGGATCGTGGGGAAGCGGAGACGCCCACGACCAATCAATCGCCACACGGCGCCCAAGGCCGCAGGCTGTTGGGGCCCGCGGCGCTTCGCACTTGCCCCTTCGCTTCTCTGCTAAGCCAAGTCCGGGGACGGCATGGGCCCGGGGGCTACTGTCGGCATTCTGGGAATGGGGGTCCCCAGACTTGCCTGCCTGCAGCCTGCGGCATGGCTCAAGTGAGGGCCCAGCGCGGCCCAGCTTCATCAGCTCAAGCTCAAGACCCTCGCGAGGGGCCAAGCCTCGCGGGGCGGACGACGGGAACCCTCCTCAGGAGCAGCCTCGTCAGGCATGCTCACGAGGAGGCGGAGAGATCAAGGCAGGGTACCTCACGAGGGTGCCCCGTGACGCAAGCCATGATGATCGAGATCAAGCGGGCGCCAGGCGGGCGCGAGCCTGCACAGTGTCCTCATTTCCCCTTTGGTGCAAAGGAGGCAAGCACAGGCCAAGGCACCAGGCAAAGGTTACTGCTTCGGTGCAACAAGACCAAGACCAACAGAGCGGCATGACGGAGGTCATCATGGAGCCCAGGACGGCGTCACCATCAGAGCCTTTGGCAGCTGAAGACCAACTTTAGTCAGGATAAGTGTACTATATGTTCCCCTTCAAAATGGCCAATTGTTGGCGCCCTTCCCGCTCATTATTTGGGAAGAGGCCCAGGGCCCCCATCTATAAATAGGACTAGCCACCACAGAGAGAAGGAAGAGGTCGAACCTACCAGAGAGAGGGAGAGAAGCGGCTGGACTCACCCAAGCAGTCCACCGCACCAGCTCAAGAACAGTCCCTCATGAGGTTGTTCTTCCTTTGTACTGTTCATCATCAGCCCCTGAGGCAATCCACCACACCACAAACTAGAGTAGGGTATTACACCGCAATGGTGGCCCGAACTAGTATAAATCTTGTGTCCCTTGTGTGTTCTTCCTCCTAGTTTAGATCCCTTGCTAACCATTAACGCGTGAGCTGGTAGGGGAAAGATATCCGCGTGCACCCCAGTGTTCGAACCTCAAGGGTCTGCCGGAACCTGAAATCCGACAGCGGCCGCACTTCGACGCCCTAATAGCGGAAGAGCTACCAGTGCAGGAGGACCTGTGCCGCAGCCTCCGTCTCGTCAACGAGAACCGGTGAACAAGCGAACGACAATGCAGACGCGGACATGTGGCCCTATGATCCTGGCTTCCCGAATGAGCAGCGGGCGATGTATCAGACCACCGCAGGGCCCGCGAGGCCCTCTTGGTCGTCCTTCGATTGTTGTGCTCGCCGTGGTGCCGCTGTCTCGCATTGTCAACATGGTCAACAGACATGAGGAATGATGAGATGACTTTACTTGGACAGGATGACCGTGGGGACCGACCAGAGCCATAGCCGCACGTCCACAGGTGCCTCCTTATTATATACTACAATTGTAATTTTTTTTGCTTCATCCTGGTTTCCTAACATCATGGTCCCACACCATTGTCAACCTATGTAGTCAATAAACGAGAGAATTACGCATGGAGCGGCCGACAGCTGGGACCAAGCAGCTCGAGCAGTATTTGTGTTTTTGAGGTGTGAGCACTGCCGAGTTTTTCTTGAGCGATGTTTCGTTTTTTAGACAAGAGTGATGGTTTCATTGTTATTCAGAGGAGAGCAGGGTATTAACTGGGCGGGCTGAGGCCCGTCTAGCCCAGGCCAGATATTAATTTTTTTCAAGCTGAAAATGGCTAGCAGAGCTTTTTTTTCGTGGAATACCCAGGCAAGGTCAACTTGTTATTCTCCGCCCCGCTAGGCTGCAAATCTTTCCTAGGAGGGATGCATTAGGCTTAACAGGAAAATGGGCTTTAAGAAATAATAAATGGGATGTAATTATAAATATGGGGATGTAACTATTAAAAATGCATCAAACATGTAATTAGTTTATAAAATAATATTTTTGGATTTTGAAAATTTTAATTTCATTAATTGTTCCGCGCGCAATGTTTCATTGGATTTTTACGTAAGAGAAATTTATATGGAAATTGTATTTAATCTGTCTAGAAATTTAGGGATAAAAATATTTCGGATCCCATCAAAATGTGGGAAATTTTATTGAATTCTGTTTTGAACGGTGGTTGAAATTATTAATCGTTGTCCTAGCTAGAAAATGGGATGTACTTTTAACAAACTGTAAATGGGTTGTAGTAAATTCCATTAGAATTCAAAAATGGGTTGTACATTCTTACAAATCTCAAATGGGCTATAAGTTCTCTGCCACACACTTGTGGGCCTACTAAGTTGACGCGTCCCCTCAAAAAAATTGACGCGTATGCAAGGCTTTATCAACTTATAGTCAACACACTGCACGTTCTAGCAACAGTGGTCATTGGATGTCCATCCAACGGATGTCGTGCTTCTTCTTTAGTCTTGGATATTCTAGCTTCACCCACCCAAAAAATGATCCCTCCCCCTGACATCTGGGGCGCACCGTTTCAGAGGTAGACCTGTGGGCCTACTAAGTTGACGCGTCCCCTCAAAAAAATTGACGCGTATGCAAGGCTTTATCAAGTTATAGTCAACACACAGTTCTAGCAACAGTGGCCGTTGGATGTCCATCCAACGGATGTCGTGCTTCTTCTTCAATCTCGGATATTCTAGCTACACCCGCCCAAAAAATGATTCCTCCCCCTGACATCTGGGGAGCACCGTTTCAGAGGCTGACCAGTGGGCCTACTAAGTTGACGCGTACCAAGGGCTTTGTCAACTTAGTCAATATAAATGATTCTAGCTGCAGTGACCATACGATGTCCATCCAGCGGCCGTCGTGCTTCTTCAACCTCTGGTCTTCTTGCTCCAGCCGCCCAAAGCAGCGTCGGTCGTGCCGCCTGTTCCTGCCTCCCGTGGCCGGCTGTGCTGCAACGGAGGCCTCACAACCCCCTACTACTCCCACCGCTCGCCAGGCCCTGTGGCGATGGCAGCCTCACACCGCAACCGAACCAGTGAACCCTCATACTCCTCTCCGCGTGGGCATCCACTGTCGCGCCTTCCTCGGCTCCACGTCGTTCCCTTCCTAGGCCTCGTCGTCGTCCATCGCCTTGGTGCTCTCGGCGCGGCGTGGTCAATGTGGTCAACGAACGGCTTCCATTGGAAGAGTACTGTACTGGAGAGGCTGACAGCTGGGTCCATGGCCGCAGCAAGGAAGTGCCTCCTTATTACACAAAAAATAATGATTCCTCCACCTGACAGCAGGGACCCACCATATGGGCCACCGTATTTCATGAAAAAATGTTTCCCCCTGACTACTAGGACCCACCAGCTACATCTTCGCACGCAAGGGAGTGCGTCCATATTACGGGCAAAAAAAATGATTCACCCCCTGACTGCTAGGACCCACTAGCTACATCTTCGCATGCAAGGAAGTGCCTGATAGTCGGGTCCCACCTGGTTGAGGCGTACGTAGCGTTGTCATTCTGGTGGCGAACATGTATGTACATACGATCGATCTTTCTACAGGCTGCAGCGATGAACCGTGGCCGTGTAAGGAAGGGCACGTGTCGTAGTAGAGGCACACCTGTAGCATGTACATGTACGTACAGCGGCCAGGGTGCAAGAAATAAAATACGGCCACATACGTACATACGGGCGGGGTCTCGAACGCCTACTCGCGCATACGTACGGCCAGGGCTCTAGTAAATGGCTGGGTCGGAACAGAGAAGCTGCGCCGTCGTCGTGTTCATGGGGAGGCAACCAGCTGGGTCAGAACAGAATGCATCCTCGTGTTCATCGGAAGCCAACCGGCCTGAACGGAACAGCCGATGGAAACGAGGCCTGGCGTATCGCAGAACGGAGGAAACGGCCTTGTGTTCGACCGGCCACGGTAGAAACGGGATCCTGTTCATCGGGAGGGGTCTAGCGTACCGCAAAACGGTCGAAATAGGGTCATGTTGATCGGGAGGGGTGTGGCGTACCGCGAAATGGAGGAAACAGACTTGTGTTGGAGCGCTACGGTCGAAACGAGGGTCCTGTTCATCGGGAGGGGTGTGGCATACCCAAAACAGGACTCCACGGGATACTATTCATCTCCACCGTTGACTACCTCTACGGGCTACTGTTCATCCACCATCGACTGCCTCCACGGGCTCCTGTTCATCCACCGTCGACCTCCTCCAGCCTCACCTATGACTGTTCATCCACGGGCTCCTGTTCATCCAGCCTCCACCGGCTACTGTTCAACCAGCCTCTTCACGGGGTCCTGTTCAAGCACCCCTCCATGGGCTACTATTCATCCAGCCCTCCACCGGCTAATGTTCATCCAGCCCTCCATGGGGTCCTGTTCATCCAGCCCTCCACGGGGTCCTGTTCATCCACCGACTCGATCGATCGGGGTACTGTCCAGCGGCAACAGCGCAACTACCACGGGGTCGTGTTCATCCAACCCCCCACCAGGAACTGTTCATCCAAACCCCCTCAACAACGCTCAATGTTCATCCAGGGAAGGAGGCAACAGTGTTCGACCGGCTTTAGTTAGCAGCAGTAGTGAAGGAATCACTCGGGTTCAGTTAACAGCAAGGCATCGATTGCTCGGGTTCAGTAATGTGGCTAGTGCAATCGCTCCGGTTCAGTTAGAGCCCAACGCCTCGCTCGGGTTCAGTTAGAGACCAACGCCTAGCTCGGGTTCAGTTAGAGCCCAACGCCTCGCACACACGCACGTACGTACGAGAGAAACGCGCATCACTCAGCCCCGACCACCCACCGTAACCTGGAACTCCCCCGATATTTTCCTCGCCCTCGCTTCTACCACGGTTTTTTCCGTCATGGACGGCCCAAAGAATGTCATGCAGCTGCGTCTCCGCCCGCAAGACAGACGAAAAAGCCCATTTTCTGTCATGATTTTTGTCATAGAAGTAGGAGCCCACCACATCTATGATGATTCCGAGTTTTGTCACAATTATCATCATAGAAGTGTCATGAGTATGACAGAAAAAAAATTTGTTCGACCCAAAATGTCACGGATGTCTATTTTTGGTAGTGGAGGTCGCGCGCTTAAGGGAAGGAACCTACGAGGTCGGATCCGAGGACACTGGTCGGATGTGATCCGAGCTATATTCAGATTGTGGCTGAGTAGACTTGTGGGCTTTAGGATCTGTGTGAGGCCCAATAGTTGAGCCCGCGACATATGCCTGTATATAGTGGAGGTGCGGCACACTCATCGAGATGATCCTTCGGCGCTATCACTAGGGTTTGCACGTGTTGTGAATAGACACCTCCACTCGCTGCCGACTGTGTGATCGGACCTAGCAGTCCGCCGCACGGTGTTCCTCCTGCACGCGCGGATACCGTTAGAGGCGGTGCACCTGCGCTGCTCCGGCGAACTTGTACGTGGGATCGGACGACCGACTGTTCGAGGGAGATTGGACGAGGAGGAGACAATCCACGCGGACGTGCTGCCCCAACTCTTTTTCCGCTACACGGCACTACGTGTCTAGTGGTAACGATCTGTGATCCATCCTTGTAGCAGGTTCCTGGTTGTTCTGCGCATAGGAAAATTTTAATTTGCAGTCGACGCACCCAACGGTAGAACCCAACAGTTGTATCAGAGCCTCTGCTATAGGATTTGGATTCAGATCGTATGCATATTAGATTTGTGGATGTGGCAAATGAGATCTATTGTCGTTTATGAGATCGGCTGTGTGCACGGTTGATGAGATCAACTGCACATGGGGATTGATGCGGCTATGTTTTCTGTCAATCGGAGTCGATGACGTCGTGACACAACCTACCCCTACCGGTCGATATCCGCCATCGGGGTTAACTGTGAAACATAAATCTGAATCGGACTGGTGATGTTCGATGAGATTGATCAGATCGGAAAATTCGGCGAGATCGGTGTTCAGATATGATCTGTGATTTCCAAAAACATGTGCGTAGCACTTTGTATTTCCTACACGATCACTCAAACCGGTAGAATGCGATTCTATGCGTAACTTTATTTTGCAGGGTTTGATGTGAATAGTATGGCTCATGTGTATGTGATGCATGTGAGTAAATTATACATGGCCTACGTGTCATGTTTGTCAGCCGGCAGGAGCCAAAGTGTTGTCATTATATTGTATAATGACCTGCGTGTCGACTTGTGACTGTATGTAAAACTCATTACTAGTTGTAGTAGTTGGATAATAGAGATCAGGTTGGTGGCTTGGCATCCCGGCGTGACAAACAAGTTGGAGTTCCTAGATGGTCATCGGAGTCGGAGCCGACCTAGAAGAACATCCATGAAGGAGCCATACTATTTCACAATATATGTTTATTTGTGATTGTTATGCTTCTTGTTTTCTATGCATGTTAGAATGGTAGAAAGATCCCTCGTTAATATTAAGCAATTTGCCATTCCTGATGTTGCACCTTCGCACGTCAAGTACGTCTAGTAGTGGGCTCATAAAATTGGGGTGCTGCTAGGTGTCCTTGAACTGAAGGGTTTGTGTTGGACACGGACACGCACTGCATCGGGTTAACTTGACAAGGCTATCAAAACGGTTTTGGGCCTTGTGGCAAAGGAGGTCGGGAGCCGGGGTATAAGATACCTACCCGACCGACAGGAGTCGTATGGAGATACGATTAGCAAGGAGTTGCTTACCGGATAGGCATGTTGTCTAGCAGTGATGCTAAAGCTCACTAGTCGCATGTGCTAGTCGGATCTTGAATCACCGAGAGTTTGCGGAGCGATGCCAACTTCAGTGGGTGTATTTCTGTTTAGGCTTGAATTACTCTACATAAACACATTGCTTAGTGATTGCATATTTTTCTGTTGTAGATTAATGGCACCACCTGCTCAACCCAACTTTGCATTGAAATCAATTCTGGAAAAGGATAAACTGAATGGAACAAACTTTACCACCCGGTAAAGAATCCGAGAATTGCTCTCAAGCATGATAAAAAGGAACATGTTCTAGAGAATCCACTTCTAGAGGAACCTGTCAATAATGCTAATGCCACAACTAAGAATGCCTACCATAAACTCATTGATGAATCAACGGAGATCAATTGTCTGATGCTGGCTTGTATGGCGCCCGATTTGCAACAGCATTTCGAAAATGTTGAGGCTTACGATATGATCGAGAGTCTCAAGAGCATGTTTCAGACATAGGCTAGGACCAAAAGGTTCAACGTCTGGCGATCCTTAATGGATTGCAAGCTGAAGGAAGGTGATCCACTAAGCCCACATGTGATCAAGATGATAGGATATGTGCAAGCTTTGGATCATTTGGGCTTCCCGCTCTTGGATGAGCTGGCTACTGATGCTGTTGTGGGTTCTCTTCCGCCTTGCTATGGGACGTTCATCTCGAACTATCATATGCATGGCATGGATAAGAAGCTCACTGAATTGCATGGGATGCTCAAAGTGGCAGAGCAGGATATTAAGAAAGGCACGCATCAAGTGTTGATGGTGCAGAAATCGGCTAAGTTCAAGAAGAGTTGGTCTAAGAAGAAGGCTAAGGCAAAGGGCACGAAGATGGTAACCTCTGCCGCTGCGCCAAAGTCTGGACCAGACTCAAAGACCATTTGCTACCATTGCAAGGAAACTGGTCATTGGAAGAGGAACTGTAGCAAGTGGCTTGCAGATCATGGCAAGAAGGCCGGAAATGCTTCTTCAGGCAAAGGTACACTTGTTGCATATGTTATAGACATTTAACTTGCTGACTTAGCTAGTAGGTCTTGGGTATTTGATACCGGATCGGTTGTTCATATTTGCATCTCGATGCAGGGGCTGGTAAGAACTAGGCATGTGCACAAGGGGAGATTGACATCAGGGTCGGCAACAAAGCAAGAGTTGACGTGTTGGAGGTCGGCACGATGCAGCTCCAGCTTCCCTCTAGATTCGTTTTGATGAGGTCGTCACTGGTCTCGGTTTCATCAAAAGCGAAGAGGGCGCTTGTTTATACAAGAAGCTAAGTGGGAGCTCAATAGTGTTTTTGATCTTGTATGTGGATGACATATTGTTGATCGAAAACGATGTTTTGATGCTGAACTCGGTCAAGGAGTCATTGAATGGCAAGTTTTCAATGAAGGACCTTGGTGAGGCAGTGTATATTTTGGGCATTAATATCTACAGAGATAGATCGAGGAGGCTGCTCGGCTTAAGCTAGAGAAACTACATAGATAAAGTGTTGAAGTGGTTCAACATGAGTGAGGTGAATAAAGGGTTCTTGCCAATCTCACATGGTATAAGACTAAGCGAGACTCAGAGTCCTTCGACATCTGATGAGCGAAGCAGGATGAGTAGGATTCCGGATGCCTCAGCAATCGGATCCATCATGTATGCCATGATATGTACAAGGCCTGATGTTGCTTTTGCAATAAGCCTAACAAGCAGATACTGTGGCAACCTGTGGGAGAGTCACCGGGCAGCGGTAAAGACTATTTTGAAGTACCTGAAAAGGACTAAAGAGATGTTCCTAGTTTATGGAGGTGAGGAAGAGCTCGTCGTAAGGGGTTACGCCGATGCTAGTTTCCAAACCGACAGAGATGATTGTCGATCACATTCCAGATTCTTGTACATCATGAACAGAGGGGCAGTGAGCTGGATGAGTTCCAAGCAAGATACGGTGGCCGATTCTACTACAAAAGCCGAATACATTGCGGCTTGTGAAGCTGCAAAGGAAGGTGTTTGGATCCGGCATTTTCTGGATGATCTTGGTATTTTCCCAGCCTCGGTAAAACCGTTGGACCTTTATTGTGATAATTCTGGTGCCACCGCACAAGCCAAGGAGCCGAGGAATCACCACAAGGTCAGACACATAGATCGGAAATATCACCTGATATGGAAGATCGTAAAGAATGGTGATGTAGAGTTATGCAAAATTCACAAAGATGCAAATGTTGTAGATCCGTTGACGAAGCCGCTTCCACAACCCAAGCATGAGGGGCACGTTAGAGCTATGGTCATTCAATGTCTATTCGATTGACTCTAGTGCAAGTGGGAGACTGTTGGAGATATGCCCTAGAGGCAATCATGTATGATGATATTTCCTATGTCTTTATGAATAAAGATAATCCTTGGACATTATCAATGATGTGTACCAGCAAGTACATGACTTGTTTGTGGGACTATGCATTGTATGATGACTATCCTAAAAGGTCCCTAGTCGAAAGGGTTGTGTGGACGCGCAGCCAACTAGACTAGCATATGACACGCTCGATGGCTTGGTCTCACTAGCCATGGGACATTGGATGCTAACCGGATAATATGGACTTGGAAAGATCTAGTTGGATTCAACGTAGTCGGATCCAAGTCAAGATAAGGTCCGAGTCAGAGCCGAGTCAAGATAAAGTCCGAGTCGGACAGATCCAACTATGAGACGCAGCGATATGTCATTTGTGAGTTTCTAGTACAACATACGTTCTATGTCCAAAGACCTGAGCTGGCACATGTACTCGAGAGGGTGACAGACTTGCTTTGGGCCGACTAAATGCTACTCCATGACTAGGTAGTTACAAAGGTAGGTTTCAGGCTTGTCCAGACCCATGCTGCGAAGACATGGTCGAGCAAGATGGGATTTGCCCCTCCGATTAGGAGAGATATACTCTGGGCCCCTCGTGTGATCCAACTAGGATAAGCATGGCCATGCCACAAGGATTATGAGATAATCTGGATAGTGGTTGGTATCACTGGAACGAGAAAGAGGTCGGGCTAGCACAAGGATGACAATCTCGCCTTGAGCCCGACAACATATATCGTGCGGCAAAGGGAACAGAAGTGTGACATGTTGTACATATTCGCCTAACCAGCTTCATAGTCTACTTGGTGTTTGGCATGCCTTGCTAGAGGTCAGCATCGATCGTGGCAGTTCGGAGGTGATCCAAATCATGACCAGCCGACTTAAACCTAAGGGGTCGCAAGGCTTAAGGGAAGGAACATACGATGTCGGATCCGATGACACTGGTAGGATGATATCCGAGCTGTATTCGGATTGTGGACAAGTAGACTTGTGGGCTTTAGGATCTGTGCGAGGCCCAATAGTTGATCCCGCGACAGATGCCTATATATAGTGGAGTTGCAGCACACTCATTGGGATGATCGCTTCGGTGCTGTCACTGGGGTTTGCATGTGTTGCGAATAGACACCTCCACTCGTCGCCGACTATGTGATCGGACCTAGCAGTCCGCTGCATGGTGTTCCTCCTGCACGCGCGGATACCGTTAGAGGCGGTGCACCTGTGCCGCTCAGGCGAACTTGTACGTGGGATAAGACGACCGGCTGTTCGAGGGAGATCGGACGAGGAGGAAACGGTCCACGCGGGCGCGCTGCCCCAACTCTTTTTCTGCTGCACGGCACTGTGCGTCTAGTGGTAACGATTTGTGATCCGTTCCCGTAGCAGGTTCTTGGTTGTTCTACGCGTAGGAAAATTTTCATTTGCAGTCGACGCACCCTACAGTAGAACCCAACACAAGAAACTTGGCATGCTATCATGGAGCGACATCAACATGCCGTGGTAAAAAATGTGTCCTATTTGGGGCAGGTTTGGGTATAAACTTCTCACAAACCAGAGCTACTCACGACAAGCGTGATGGTTTCATAGGGAACGTGCCACCTTTGCGGACGAAACGATATCTGTTGCCTCTTATTGCTTTCAAAATGTTTCTAATGTCAACATAGAACAACAGGAGTGTTGTGTTTAATTTTGGAATTTTTTGGGGTTCGTTTGGACATTTTTATACATTAACTGGGGATTTTCTAGGCATTTTATGTGCATAATTCAAATTTGAACTACATGCACATGCTCCAATGCATATAAATTGGTTGAAAAATCAAATCTGTGTCCTTCGGTGCATGCTTAGGTCCCATGCAAGAAATGGGATGAATTTCAAACACTATGGCACTGTTGATTGCCGGCAAAACATTGAGATACTTTGTTTTTTAATTCTAGTAAATCCAAAACTCGTCTGAAATTCATGAAACTTGGCATGCTATAATGGAATGGCACCCGACATGTTGTGGTATTTTTCGTGTCCATTTTGAGAGAAGGCACAATCGAATAACAGCCAACAAAGGCATTTTGAAATATATAGCTGCCACTGTAACATTTCAAACGTTTTGTATAATTTAAATTGCGTGTGCTCTGTTAACCATGCACGTGACGCCACACCTCACTCTTTTAATGGCTAGGAGGTGCCATGCGGACAGGTGATTGAGTGCTTGACTAAACGGGAGTCGTGCCAGCTGTACTCCAATGTGGAGACTCACCGGGAAGCGTGCGAGTTGTACGCAGCGAAGGCTCACTGGGAAGCGAGCCCTTTGAATTCCATGGCCGTCCGCCTTGCTCGCATCCTCTACATTAATGGCGCCCAAGCCGCAGTTTAATACGGTTTTTTAAACATAAAACACTCATCACAAACGTTATAGTTAGAACACCCGTATGCAAAACCGACAACTTCCCCAGGAAGCCAAGGGAAATGTGCCAAGCAGGATTTGTGCAGCTCTTGATCGCAAATGTTTTAGTTAGAACACCCGTATGCAAACCGACAGCTTCCCTAGGAAGCCAAGAGAAAATATGCCGAGCAGGATTTCTGCAGCTCTTGATCGCAAACGTTTTAGATAGAACACCCATATGCAAAGTGAGAGCTATGGTCTTCCCCCTTAAGTCGAGGGAAAATTCACAGTGCAGGATTTGTGAATCCCTTCAACGCAAATAGTTGTTTTGGATGACTCGTGTGCAACCATGTACAAACAATTTGGTAAGATTTGCATCTGTCATATTGGGTATGTTGCTATTTGTCAAACTGGAAAGATTGACATTTAACATTGCCATTTGTCAATCCTTGTAACACTGTGATTTGTCAAAATATGTAGCTAGAAATCATTAGCACTATCTAATTTTTGCAACTAAAATTCAGTAATTAAGCATAGATTTCATTCATAGATTAAGCAGTCATTCTTAATTTATACAAACAGTTGAACTCGACAATTGAACCGACCAAACTTTTCCCCTAATTGTTGCCAACCACATACGAAATAGCTAGTTCAACTATATATACTAGCTAATTTTAAGTACGTTGGAGAGTTCCACCACATCTATAGTCAGATGAACTGAACAAAATAGCCCCTAAATACTACTACTATGGAGGGGCTTTGTGCTACTTCCGGCAGCTTCTCCTCTGCCGAGCGAGCTTAGTAAGAGGCAGAGGAGGAGGAGGAGCCTACCGACAAGCTGGGGAACTGCAATACAGTGCCTGCCGCTGCTGCACATTCAACGACGCTCGCCAGCTCGAACACCCACTGTCGCTCTAGACGATCCCTCTCGAAGTGGCCGGACTGCTCGTAGATCTCCTGATCCCTCGCCTCTGTGTCGGCATGTGCTGTGGCCACGGCTGCGGTAAGGCTCTTTGCATTCTCTACCTGGCGCTCCTCCTCCTCCTCCCGTAGGAACTCGATGTAGCGCGCAAGGTCGCTAACGCACGCGCGGGCCTCCACCTCCGCCTCCCTCCTTCAGGCGGTGGTAGCAGAGCGGGTGATGATCCCGGCGGTCGACGGTGTGCTGGCGGCTACGACGGACATCTCCCGCCTTCGGGCGGCGGCGGAGCGGGCGATGGCCCTGGATGGTGTGGTGGCATCGGCGGCCGGCAATAGCTGCCGACTGGAAGCGGCGACGGAGCATGTGGTGGGTGTTCCGGGCACACCCAACAGGGACGCCACACGCACTACACTACGCTGGGGACTGAGCCGCCGCCGCGGTGTAGCCTCCTAGCTGGAGCTTTCTCTGATGACGGCGGAGTGGCTGAGCGACGACGACGGACCGGTGCAATTGGCGATTGTGGGAGAAGCAGACGAGATAAGCTACAGGGAGGGAGGGGAAAATGCGACACAAGACTCGCCGGCCGTGAGGGTTTATATAGCAGGCCGGTAAGCATTGGGATTTTGGGGGATTTCACAAAGTTGGGCGAGAAGCTTGCGCGGGAACCTGCAAGGTTGCTCGGGAACGGGATCACCGACGATTCATTGGCGCCACTTCGAGCCACCGTTTGGCCAAAAGAACGCCCCTGCGCGCTGCGCAAGCTTGCGCTGTAAGCCGTCTGTGGTAGCGGGGTGACAAGACGTGCGAGAGGAGGACGAAAGGACACGTACATATATGGTTAATACAAAAAAATGTTTGTGATTTAGTTACCTACTATACCCCCATCATGGTTTATAAGTAGGATTTAACTAATAAAATACGAATGCATGTCGCCAAAGATTATATCTTTGGAGTCGTATTTGAACATAGTTTCCAGTTATACAATTTTTATAACATGCATTAACACTATTTTTGTTAAATTTAAGGTTATATACCAGCAAGCATTTGCCCGCAACACACACGGCTCATTCCATCACTGCATACCGATGGATCAATCAGATGCCACGTATCGCACACGCAACTCTAATCTGATTCGTGCTTGATGTCTCCGACATCGCTCGCACGGTTCGTCTTATTTGCCACGTATCACTTTGCCGGCCTCTGCTCATGTCCCTCGGCAATCTCTGCTCGCCGTTAGGCGCCGCAGAGCGCTGTGCTCGTCGTTAGGTGCCAAGGCGCTGCTGTGGTCTGCCGGGCCGCTATTGACATGATTTATTTTATGTGTTCAATCATATATGCATATATATATATATATATATATATATATATATGTGTGTGTGTGTGTGTGTGTGTGTGTGTGTGTGTGTGTGTGTGTGTGTATATATACACATATACATAAACACTATTTTGATCATGGGATCAGAATAATATTCTGATCACAACATGAACTTCCCGAGTAACGCACCTGACCTTCCCCGAGTACTAGGTTGAACTTCAGCTAAAAGGTGTCCAAATTGGGGCTTGCGATATACCGTTGGAAAGCTATGGACACCAGTATCATGACCCAAGTTAAATGTTTGGCAAAATGTAAGCGGTTTAAGAGCAGTTTTGAAAACTGTTTTTTCTTCACACAAAAAACGTGAATCGTATTTTTGATCACATTTCTAAACCGTTTATCGGAATGAGGCAAATAATATGGTGTTGGAAAGCTGCTGCAAAACCGCTCATTCCACATGTTGAAAGTTTTCTCTAATTCCCTATGGTTAAAGAGTTATTTGGAAAAACGTTAAATTTCACAAACCGAGCAGCCGAGTTCGCATTTTCGATGCCATTTCTAAACGGCTAATCAATTGAGGCAAATGATATGGCGTTGGAAATCTTATGAAAATGCGATACTTTTTCATGTTAAAAGTTTTTTTCTAATTTGCAACGGTTAAAAAGTAATTCAGAAAACGGTAGAAGTACCACCGAGTTCGTATTTTCGAGCTCATTTTTTAACCGTACGTCCGAATGCAGCAAGTGATATGGCGTTGGAAAGCTTGAGGAAATGCGAAACTGTTTTGTATATATTGTTTCTCCCAATTCCTTTCGGTTTTAAGTCGGATTTGAAAATGGCTAAAAACATATTTTTGCCGTATTTTCTACAAACTTTACCGGACTGGGGCAAATAATATACTGTTGAAAAGGTACAGAAAATGTGAAACTTTCTCATGTTGATGGTTTTCTCTGATTCCTAGCCGTTTCATGTAATTTTGAAAATGGCGAGATCATTCGTTCTGCCACTATCGCGAAACAGATTCTTCGAAAATGCACCGCGCGAAGAATTGAACTTCTATGGCAGTTCTGCTTGAACTTCACTCTGTTTTTCACGTGCTTTTTTTTGCTTGTAGATCTCCATCCACTGCTCGTCGCTCTCCATCCACTCACCGGAGAGCAAGTGATATACCGATGGAAAGCTGTTGTAAACACGCAACTTTCCCGTGTTGATCGTTTTTTCATACTCGCGGCAATTTTAAAAGTTTTCATCTCAAATTCATTTAGTGTAGTTGGTGAACTTCCTGCTGTTTTGACGTTGAACTTCGATGACATATTTTCGTTTGGAATTTTCTCATCCACAAATGATATTCTTTTTGTACAAACCTCCCTCACAATATTTTTTTAACTTTCTCCAACCGAGGACTTGAACTTACACAAATGATATTCCTGTCGTTTTGAAGTAAATTAGAGAAATGACGAGATCATGATTTCTGCCTTCATTGCGAATGGAAATGCAATCGCGTGAAGTAGTTGAACTTCTCGGCACGTCTGCTTGAACTTCACTGCTTTTTGACGTGTTGTGTTTTGCAATGCGTGAAGTAGTTGAACTTCTAGGGCATGTCTGTTTGAACTTCACTCTGTTTCACTTTATTGTTTTTTTTCTTATACGAAATACACACCATTTAGTACGTGAACTTCTGGTTATTATCACTTTGAACTTCTCTCTGGTTCGATAGAATTATTTTAGAACACAAAAAACAATGTATTTTTTAATGTATTTTGGACATCTAAACACACGGTGAACCTCTCTCACAAGAATTTTTTGAACTTTTCCTCGCCGAGCACTTGAACTTCTAGCAACCATTTTTTTAGTTTATGAGTTGTTTTTAAAAGTGCAAAAAATGGCATTATGTTTTTTATTTTTTGAACAGGTAAATCCTAGGTTTTAATAAACTCTGAACTTCTGTGTTATTTCAATTTGAACTTCACCTTTTTTATATTTTTGAGTAAAGAATTGTATTTGATTTTTGTATGGCAAAAATCAAACATGGAAATACGAGGTGAACCTCTCTCGCAAGAATTTTTGAACTTACCTGGACAGAGCACTTGAACTTCTTTCAACAAACCTTTTAAACTTTTATTTTTCTATACTTTTATTCTCACCTGAAATGCATTCCTAGCAGTACTTGAACTTCTCGTTGTTTTCACTATGAACTTCTGTCGCATTTTTGTGTATAGGTCGAATCACACACAATTGAAGGTCGGACGTCATTCTGATTAGTTATGAATTTGAACTTCTCTCTGTTTCGCTTTATTAACAAAGAAATCTATGTTCTTTTATAAACATCGAACTGCTCTACGTTTTTCATTTGAACTTCTTTATGTTTTTCTAGAAATGTGAAAATTGGAAAAAAAATTAATATGAAACTTCTTCGTAATTGCAAATATAACTTATTAGTTTTATTATTTAGTGATCGGAAAAAACCAAGTTTTCAAATAAATATCAAACTGCTCCACTTTTTAAAATTGAACTTCTTGGTTTTATTCTACAATAACGAGAAAAACTGAGTTTTTTTATACGCATTGAACTACTCCATTTTTTAAAAATTTAACTTCTTGGTTTTAATCTTTAGTATCAAGGAAAATATGAGATTTTTATAAACATCAAGAACTTCATTTTTAATTAGGACTTCGTGGTATTATTCATTAGTAACGAGAAAGTTTTAGTTTTATAATAAACATTGAACCGCTTCGTTATTTAATTTTCTACTTCTAGTTTTTTAACAGGGAAAATTGTTTTTATAATCTTTTTTTTCTAATGTTCAATTATTTTAATTTGAACTTCTCTATTTTATTCTTGTAGTAACAAGAAAAATTTGAGTTTTTTTATAAACTTCAGACTTCCCTATTTTTTTATTTGAACTTCTTTAGTTCTATTCTCAGAAAAGAATAGAAATATTTTTAAAATAAACATCAAACATTTGTCTAAGTTGAACTTCATATTTTTTTATTTCTCCAAGAATGGGGAAGAATTTGAGTATTTCGTCTGAACTAATTGCTTTTCATTTTTAAATAATGAAAAAATCCATGAGAGAAATTTTTTGTACACCCATAACATTTTCTTTGAACTATTAACTTTATTAAATTTGAACTTCCAAAGTTAACATTTTTCTAGGTGACGCTTGCTTTTTTTTCTTGTTATAAAATCGTCAAACTACTATGTATTGTTACACACTGCACTTTATGTAGTTTTTCCAATGGGATTCTTCTTTTTATTCTTTTATAAAGTTCTAGTGTGAATCAAAGTTTGAAAAAAATATAAAGCTTAAGTTATAGCTGATCGTGGGCAGTTGGTAAATGGATTGTTGCTTTTCCTCTAAACCACAAGTTACTTTTATCACTGAATAGTAACACACATTCCTTATCGTCTCACACACCACACGTTTCTTATCCACTCCACGTAAGCATTCTACTCTATTATCACTTTCAATCCATAAACTGTTCGCTTTGTGTTCTTCCTGCTAACGTCCAAGTTGGCTGTGCAAGCATTAAAACACAGGCAGCAGCAGCTCGGTGCCATTGCTAGCTTCACACACTGGTGGACACCGGGCGCACAGCTGCGTGGAGAAGTGCAAGGGAGAACACAGAGTGTTGTGTACGGCAGCAGTGAGAGAAGCAGGAAGGTCAACGATAGGCGCCGGGTAAGGTCGCTGAGAAAATCCCTTGCAGGTCAAGTGCGAGGTATGACGAACGCCATTTTTCAGCTTGAGAAATTGAAGTAAAATATAAAACCGGAACATGGGGCAGCGACAGCTTGGAATCATGACATATCAGCGGGAGATGCTGAAGTTCAAGCCCACCTTGATTTTACGGAGGAGCCCGCCTCGCGCCGGGAGGAAGGCCGGTTGCAGCACCAGGGGCAGATATAGGAGGGAACACAGCGTCACCCGTGCCATGATGCTCACAGCTGAGCACTATTGGTTGCTGTCATGCGGCCCTGGGAGTGACGTGGGGAGCTCCTTCAACTGATTAGAACAGACCTTTGCCACCGGAATCCAACACGGGGGCCGGCGACGGTTGCCCGGCGTGATCCTGAGTTAGTTTCGGGAGCAGAGGGAGTGCGTGACGGCGGAGCTCTAGAGCCGGCGAAATCGAGCGGGAACGACGGGGTGGGACGGCGGCATCACGAGGGGATCCGGGGTGGCCGCGGGATGGGCCGTGGATGGGGCCGGAGCAGCTGATCCATGGATGTACCTTCCTCCGGGAAGGTCAAGGTGGCCCTCGTGCGAAGGCCGATGTGGGCAGGACAGGACGGGCGGGGGTGGGGGATCCCGGTGGTGTGGGGGATCCCGGCGGTGTGGGAGATCCCGGCGGTGTGGGGGCGGCAGCGGCGCAGGAGGTGGCAGGGCACCAGATCAGTGGTTGAAGCAGGGGAGGGCCCTGACGGCGGCGCAGTAGTCGGCCGGGGCCAGCCGGCGGCGCGGGAGGTGGCGGTGGCCCTGCAGCAGCACGGGAGGTGGCCAGGGCCGGCGGCGGCGCGGGGTAGGGAAGGAGGCGGCGGTGGCGCGATGCAGTTCCGGGAAGGTGCCGGATGGGATCGTGGGAGGTTAGGGGAGGGGTCGTGGCGAGTGGGACGGGTGTTTTTTTTATTTTATCGATCGGGGGATTTCAGGAATGTCAGATCGCCCCTGCAGGGAGCTGTGATCCAAATAACTATTCTAATCCCAGGATTAAAATAGTGTGATCCCTCGCCCCTATATACAACGCCCTCGATCAGAAACAAAAAAAAGAAAACCTCTTATCCACTGCCCATCCCGCAGCCTCCCGATTCACCTCCACATTCCACCGGTGCCGCAACCTCCGACTCCGGCCTCCTTCCCCACTCAGCCGCCTCCCTCAGCTCTGGCCGCCTTCGGCCAGCCTTCTCCTCCCCTCACTTCCCGCTCGCCAGCCGCCTCACTCACTGCCTCCCTCCCAGCCTCCTCCTCCCCTAACGGCCCTCTCCGACACCGGCCGGCCTCCCAACACAGAAGCCGGCCTCCCAAGCGCCGCCACTGGCCGTCCGACCTTCTCCTGAAGGCCACGGCTTCTCCCAAGAACGTCGTACGGCCTCCCTCCAGTAGCCACACCAACTCTCCCAAAGATGCTACCGCCCTCCTCGGCCACCGAGCGCCCCATCTACCACCAAGATCACGCCGTCTGTTCCCACTTCGTTGCCGCTGCCAGACACCATCAGGCGGAGGCGCAAAGACCGCCTTCGAGATGCTCCACCAGGTTCTCATCTAGCACGTCGTGGGAGTGTCAGGACCCCGATTCCAAGTCACATCGATCTAGACGGTAACACCTCATATCACTTTGCGGCCTCACGCACGGTATTCCCACTGGTGTCGCCTTATCATGGCCCGGGACCGTTTGCGTCTTTTGGCTCACGTATATGATAGTGTCGCTAGCATCCATATGACAGAGAACCCGGGCCGACATGGCTAGTCGTGAACCCAAAGCGGCACTAACCCATGGGGATAGGCATACATAAATCACATCGAGCATGTCGGTCATCAACGTATGAATCCGGGGAACTGTAATCGGGCTAACAGGACTCGGTATTCCGGCCGTGAGCTAGGCAGACTCGAATATCAGCGTGACATTTCCCGAAGGGATGGACATAGGAAAGAAGTGAAACACATGCCGCCAAGAAGTGTCCAAGCAAGAGTGCTGGGCTAGTGACTCCGGTGAACCGGTCAGAAGCGGACTACTATCGTCAGGAAGCACTAGACTACATTTCCCCATATGAGAGGTCGCCAAGGATAAACAACTAGATTGTCGGATCCCACACATACCAAGCATTTCAAACATACACACAATATGCTCAATATGTGTAAATACAACATGGCATCACAACATAACTCTATGACTCAAATATTATTCATTAGGCTCCGAGGAGCGAGATATTACAAACATGGGTCTCATGACCCAACACTCGTGAGCATACAAGTCAAAGCACAAACGGAAGCTAAACATGTCCGAGTACGCATAACTATAAATGAAAAAGGCTAAGAAGCCCGACTATCTACCAGATCTCCGCCGAGGGCACAAGATCGTAGCTGAGGTAACAAGCTAAACGTCAAGTCCAAGCGGAACTACTAGCTAGACCGACGCCTCTCGCAAAAAAACATAAAATAGGCAAACGTGAGTACAATTGTACTCAAAGAAGACTTACATCGAGCTAACTACATATGCATCATTATCAAAAGGGGTGGTGGAGTTTGACCGCAAAGAAGCAAGCCTTTTGACTCGGTGGCTATCCTGAACTATAACTGCAAGTAACTCTTTTGAGATGACGCACACGAGTCCACATATTCACCATATCAATACACCACTATGGACCCGCTCCCGTCTCCCTACGAGAACGCCATCCATAGCACTCACGCTTATCTTGCGCATTTTAGAGTATCCACTTTCAGTTGTCTATGAACTGTTATAGGCAACCCAGAAGTCCTTTTCCGCGGACATGGCTATTCGAATAGATCATATTAACCCTGCAGGGTGTACTTCTTCACACACGCTCACCACTTACCGTCGTTTACACGACATGTACTCGGCAACCTTCAAGCGGAAGCCCAACGTGGGTGTCGGCCACGGCCTACCTAAACACACGAGTCCCGAGTCCAGTTTATCGCCTATTCGGGTTCCATCCGCAGGGAGTCCGGCCGAGGTTTCCACTAACGGCCCCGAACGATGTGTGCAGGGTTCCCGAGACACCAAACAGGCGAACCGGTACATCCACGCGTGCCTACCGCAACACAACCCACCCCTAAGATCAGCTGCTATGCGTATGCCCCAAAGATGCTACAAACACCGTAAACTACTTGCAACTCCCTTGACCGAGGACAAGAGTGGTTAAGAAGCCGAGAGGGTCCATTGGTTTCGGGCCCAATGCGTGGTAGTAACTGCTTTCATGGATCACAAACACGTAATCCCGCCTCACGAGGACGGCCGCAATGAGACAACCCACCATGTACTCCTACATGGCCTCTCACCGCTACCTTTACCGAATCGTTTTCACACACTTAGCTCATACACAGTAGGACATGTTCACACACCTCCGTTTCATCCCCGATGAATCATACCTGACTCAACTCTAAGCAATAGCAGGCACGACAAACAAGCATGAATGAGTAGGCACAACATGGCTCAAGCAACTCCTACTCATGCTAGTGGGTTTCATCTAATTATCGTGGAATGACAGGTCATGCAGAGGATAAAGGGGTTCAGCTACCGCAGCAAGTAACAATGTATGAATCGTTGTTGTCCTAATGCAGTAAAATAGAGCAGGAGCGTAGAGAGTGGGATTATATCGGAATGAACAAGGGGTTTTGCTTATGCGTGGCACTTCCGAAGATAATATAGTTCTTCATCGGTGTCATCGAACAATCGCTTTAACGCCGCTTCATCGAGAGGGGACAAACATCGGCAACTGAGAAAGAACACAATCAATGCAATGCACATTTACATGAATGACATGTCATGTTAAGGTACTGGATTCACCTAATGCAATATCTAGCCAAGTTAATTGAAGTGGAATTCAAACAAGGTTAAACTCCAACTCCAAATGCTAGTTCATAAGTTGCCCTAATCATCATTTGTCCTATTCAGTGAGGTTAACTTGTTCAAACATGCATGATCATGGCATAAACAGATTCTTCATATTTTTCTGATCATTTTTCATATATAAATTATTTCATTCTGAGCTACGGTTGAATTTATATGATTTTTAGAAGTTTGGGGTATTTTCTCAAATTTCCTGAATTAAATTAAATACATAAAACCTATTACTGCGTCAGACTGACGTCAGAGTGACGTCAGTGGGTCAACGGTGCACGGTCCGGTTCAAACCTGACATTGGGTCCCGCGTGTCAGGGTAACAAGTTTAGCTAAAATTTAATTAAAACTAAACCTAATTAGTTAATGTATCGGGCCCCACTGTCATCGACTCATCGAGTCAACCAGGACCACCATGGTCAAAGTCAACGTCGGCTGTTCGGCTGCCCAGCCGCCGGGCGAGCCCGACGCCGGCAAGTGGAAGTGGATTTTGCTATTCAAGCGACCAAATGGGTCGTGGAGGCATCTAGGTGTAGTCGAGTCGAGCCACGCCTCTTGGTGGAGTCGGGCTGGGGTCTGGGCGGCGAATCGGCGCCGGCGACGACGACCTAGGCGGTCACGGAGTTCGGCCAAGGCGAACTTCGGGGCTAGGGTGTTCGGTGAGGTGCGGGAGTGCATGGTTAGGTGTCACAGAAGGCGGTGAGTGCGTTAGACACCGAGAGTTGGTCGGTGGGTGGCCGGAGCACGTCGGCTGACGAGCTCCATGGCGGTGAGTGATTGAGCTCCGGGAGGTCACTACACAGCTTGGGAGCAAGAAAGGAAGGGAGGGAAGGTAGCTAGGCTCACAGCAACTCGGAGAAGCACTGGTGCGGTCGGGGACGGGCCGGGAGCGGCAGCGGCGTTGAAGGGGATCTCCCATGACAGCGGGATCCCAAGGGCGAGCTTCGGTGTAGTGGACTCGGGCACTAGAGCATGCGGGGCTCGGCTAGCTCGGGGTAGAGGAGGGTGGCGGAGCTCCTAGACACAGTGAGGAGGAGCACGGACGGCGGGGAGCGCGACTACGACGACGGCGTGGCTGCGGTGGCGTCGGCCATGGCTGGGGAGCGTGAGGGGGAGGAGCCGGGGAGGAGAGAAGATGTCCGAGGGGTTCGGGGGAGCAAGGGGGAGCGAACCACGCCACGGTGGAGTGAGGGAGCGGCGAGGCGGCGATCAGTGCGTGGCACTCCATGCGGTGTTTCGGCCGAAAGCACTGGTTGCCTCGTCAAGCCGAGCCAAGCAGCTCGGCGCTGTCATTGGCCGGGCCGGCAGCGGGCCGGTAGGTGGCGCCTGTAAGGTTTCTAATCTGTTTTTCTTTTTCTATTTTTCTGCAACTTTGTGGAGTTTTTAAAATACTAAAACAGTTTCAAAAATCACCAAACTGCTCTGGTCCATAGTTGGAATATTTCCAACATGAAACATTTCTGTTTGGGAATATTTGGGCATTTGAAATATTTTATATAATTTTAAATGCCCAAACTCAAATACTCATGATTTAATTCAAGGACCTTAGGATGACCTAGAAAATTGTGCACCACTTTTGGCGAGAGGCTCACGAACCAAAGCAAAGGTGATGAGCATTTTGAAGGGCATTTCTGTGTTCATTGAAAATATTTTTAGGTTGAACCTATTTGAATTCCATTTGGTGCTAGGGTTTTGGACATCCCCATTTCAAGTTTCATGAAAATTAAACATGATGCATGGATGCAATGCCACTAGTTACAAGCAAGCTCTAGGGCTGTGACAACTCACCCCCACTAAACAAGAATCTCGCCCCGAGATTCAAGACGTGAGGTAAGAGGAAAAGGGAGGTCACAAAGCTATCACGATCTCCATGATCCATTTGCCCTTCTCGAAGATGTTGATTCACTCCATCATCTTGGTCTTGACATCTTTGCTTTCGAGAACTTCATCCAACACGACAACGACAAAGAGGAACTGCAGAGAATCGATCTTCTTAAAGATCGAGCAGCTTAGGATCACTCATCAAGCGAGACATTGAAACATCTCTCGAGCTGCGACCACGGAACACATCGAGAGGGATGGAAGAACAACGACGGGGTTTGATTGGTGGGCAACAATTCCACGCTTAGAAAGATGGTGGATGGTGTCAAGGTGGCAAGGAAATATTTACCATGATCCCGTAACGGGGCACCTTGGGAAAGGTGACGCAAAGGACTACTCCCTTAAGTGGCAAAAAGAATTACTTTTGATCCATAGATCGTTGGAACTCTTTATACCAGCCTAAGGCAATCACAATCGATCATTCAAGGAGTTCAAAGGATGACATACTCGGACTAGAATGGATGATGTGGACTACCTTGTTGAAGACAACGCAATGGATGATTTGCTTATCATCGGAAATGGATGGGACCCATGGTAAGTCCATCGTTTGAGGATGATCCTGACATCAATTATCGAGAGGGACATCCCATGGAAAAATTGGCACAATGGTGTGCAAGCTGGGAACAACATGCAATGTTGGGAAGGTTCCAACCATCACATCTGCCTGAGATTCAGATCTGGTTGGTGTTAGGATATTCCAGACTCATCGAGTCTAGAAAGAAAAAAATGAAAGTTTGCAACACAAATCGACGAGAAGATGTTGCGAGATTCTCGGGAAGTGAACTATGATAGCAAGCTCCAAGACATGAGCTGGTTCTGCTACAAACCCATGAACACGCTGTCCAAGACAAGCATGACCACGTAGTAGTCTTATGATAAAAATACTACCGAGTTCAGGTTGGGAACCATCATCGAGGATAACGAAGTCCTAACATAAGTCATGACTAGTTGTTGTGAAGGAACTCCTTCTCCTTGAACAAATCAATCAGTGGCTTGGTGTGCTAGGAACACATATGGAGTGGAGGCGGCCAACCTATCAAACCATAGAGCACTTCGCACGTGCATGACTGACTTGGGATGGTACCATAGGAAACAAAACAAACCTTTCTCGATTTCATGGTGGCAACTTACACCTAAAGCACATGAATTCGAGGAAGTCACTTCTTCGATCCAAGCATAGGCTTCATGTACGGAACACGAAGGCATTGCTTACAAAGTTTTCAACACTAGGTTGATGTTCAACATGACTCATGGGGGAGACAAAATGTTGCTGATGGGCTCAACAACAACTCATCGGAATTTCCATATCACTGGACTTCCACCATCATGTGAACACGGTGATAGCATTGGTCAGACCAAAAGATGTAATGGTGTATGCTCAAGGGATCAACCACGAGTAGGACAACATTACGAGCATCGTTGGTACTGATTTGATTTGGCTATAGCCCACACTCAAATCAAAGGATTGATAAGACAATAGGTCCAAAGAATCGATCACAGGACCAATCGATGAAGATATCATCTTTCTTCAACACACACTACACAAGAATATCCTTTGGAACGAACTAATTTAGACAAGCTTTTATCTTCCAACTCTCCAAGTTGTTGTCTAGCTTAACCAACTAGCTCAGTGGATATCCAACATGATTCTTGGAGAAAGGGTGGTTCACAAGAAACCAACTCGATCACGAGCTCAACATAACAGTGAAACAACCCGGTAACACTTCCAAGAAGATATTTGGAAAGTCACGAACCACCGGTATGTTACTAAGCTCGAGAACAATCTTGCTTTTGAGGGCAAGACGATATGATCAAATGAGTGAGGACTTGACAAGATCCTAACTCATAGATCGAAGAGTGCACCAGAACTAAGGACTAGGTAGCACAATCAACCTTAGGATGATGATTTAATAACCAACACACTAAGAATGATAATATTGTCCATTTACTACCAAGCAAGGGGGTTGCTAGGCGTATCGAGTTCACACATCACAATTCACTTGTCGGCATTCCGGTTGCATCAACACGGGACCGAGGAATGAATAATGATATCGAGAAGTATCACTACGTCAAGAATTCATAAAAGAAGGTGCAATTCTCATGACGTTCCTGACATAAAGTGGGTAATACTTCAGGGTAGAACAGAACAAAGGCTGAATTGGCATTTTGATCTGCGGAATACAACTGCTTTGACCCAATCCTAGAAATGGATGAGGTACTGGAGTTTGTTTCTCCTAGTCATTCTGGATTAGAATGGCTTGACGGCCACAAGGTAGTGGCATCGTTGAACACGAATGCATAACTACTCCTGACTATCAATCGATAGACGAGGGCCAGAAAACAATTAAAGAGGAACAACTCGAGGAGCATATAACTTTATGAGTTGTGGATGCATAGGTTAGTATGTCGAACCAAGTTCAACAGGTTTCTTCTGGATAACCCATGCAGGAAGTAGAACTGGCAGATTCACAATTATGAATGGAGAACTCCTCAAGAGTACTCTGATTGTGATCCTTTAGTTCAATGAGGAACTTCGCCATAAGCGGTTCATAGCATTTGGAAGAAGGAAATACCACGGACCTCGAGGATCTGCCGAAGGTTACTAATATCCTAAAGGAACTAGCAAATACTAACAACATGAGGTAGGGTGAATCTCGGGTTCAAGAACCCGTGAATAGAATGCCTACTAACTAATAACATCACAGGATGCTTTCAAGAATAATGGCCGTAATCTTCACATCGGGATACAAAAGCATTGCTAAATTGCTAGGTGACTTCCTAAACACCTAGGGTCATAATAATAGCTCCAACATCTACGCCGAGGCAGCAAAGTAGCTCAACTCACCGATTAGTGTGCTTAATCTGGCCCAGATGAACATTAGAAAAGGAGAGAAGGGATTTGCAATGCATCAGACTATTTAGAGACACAGGATGACTTTGACAAAGATAACGGCTGTAAATGCTCAAAATGATTTGAGACATCTCGCAAAAATGGTGGCATAACCACTCAACATCACAATATCAAGGTTCCGAGATCAACAATTATCATACGTAAATAGTAGGAACCGAATCGGGATTAAAACCAACAATCTTAAAGGTCTATGGATTAGTAACACGACATCCTGATAGATAGATGAGAAGCCTAGTTCTTAAACCCCGTAGAAGAGAAGAGAATGACTCAGATTAGAAGGCCATGAGGTATAAGGAGTAAAAAGAGCCTTACATTCCCTTCCACAATCAATTCCCTTACATAACTAAAGCATTTCTAGACACAACTTCACCGGCTTTGGCTTGGTAATCCCATGTGCAACAGTTCGATACCAACGCTGTCAGACCTCGATTCCAAGTCACATCGATCTAGACGGTAACACCTCATATCACTTTGCGGCCTCACGCACGGTATTCCTACGGTGTAGCCTTACCATGGCCCGGACCGCTTGCGTCTTTTGGCTCACGTATATGATAGTGTCGCTAGCATCCATATGACAGAGAACCCGGCCGACATGGCTAGTCGTGAACCCAAAGCGGCACTAACCCATGGGGACAGTATACATGAATCACATCGAGCATGTCGGTCATCAACGTATGAATCCGGGCTGTAGTAATCGGGCTAACAGGACTCCAAAGATTCCGGGCTATAGCAAAGTTAGGCAGGACTCCGAATATCACCAAGCGTGACATTTCCCGAAGAACGGACATAGGAAAGAAGTGAAACACATGCCGGCTAGTCAAGTGTCCAAGCAGAGTCTTTGGGCTAGCGTGACTCCGGTGAACCGGTCAGAAGCGGACTACTATCGCCAGAAGCACTAGACTACATTTCCCCATATGAGAGGCTGCCAAGGATAAACAACTAGATTGTCGGACCCCACACATACCAAGCATTTCAAACATACACACAATATGCTCAATATGTGTAAATACAACATGGCATCACAACATAACTCTATGACTCAAATATTATTCATTAGGCTCCGAGGAGCGAGATATTACAAACATGGGTCTCATGACCCAACACTCAGAGCATACAAGTCAAAGCACAAACGGAAGCTAAACATGTCTGAGTACAGACAACTATAAATGAAAAAGGCTAAGAAGCCTGACTATCTACCAGATCCTGCCGAGGGCACAAGATCGTAGCTGAGGTAACAAGCTAAACGTTCAAGTCCAAGCGGAACTACTAGCGAGACCGACGCCTCTCTGCAAAAACATAAAATAGGCAAACGTGAGTACAATTGTACTCAACAAGACTTACATCAGAGCTAACTACATATGCATCATTATCAAAAGGGGGTGGTGGAGTTTGACTGCAGCAAGCCAGCTTTGACTCGGTGGCTATCCTGAACTATAACTGCAAGTAACTCTTTTGAGGTGACGCACACAGTCCACATATTCACCATATCAATACACCACTATGGACCCGCTCCCGTCTCCCTATGAGAACGCCATCCATAGCACTCACGCTTATCTTGCGCATTTTAGAGTATCCACTTTCAGTTGTCTATGAACTGTTATAGGCAACCCAGAAGTCCTTTTCCACGGACACGGCTATTCGAATAGATCATATTAACCCTGCAGGGTGTACTTCTTCACACACGCTCACCACTTACCGCCGTTTACACGACATGTACTCGGCAACCTTCAAGCGGAAGCCCAACGTGGGTGTCGGCCACGGCCTACCTAAACACACGAGTCCCGAGTCCAGTTTATCGCCTATTCGGGTTCCATCCGCAGGAGTCCGCCGAGGTTTCCACTAACGGCCCCGAACGATGTGTGCAGGGTTCCCGAGACACCAAACGGGCGATCGGTACACCGGGCCACGTGCCTACCGCAACACAACCCACCCCTAAGATCAGCGTTATGCGTGCCCCCAAAGATGCTACAAACACCGTAAACTACTTGCAACTCCTGACCGAGGACAAGAGTGGTTAAGAAGCCGAGAGGGTCCATTGGTTTCGGGCCCAATGCGTGGTAGTAACTGCTTTCATGGATCACAAACACGTAACTCGGGCCTCGAGGACGGCTGCAATGAGACAACCCACCATGTACTCCTACATGGCCTCTCACCGCTACCTTTTACCGAATCGTGTTCACACACTTAGCTCACACACAAGAGGACATGTTCACACACCTCCGATTCATCCTCGATGAATCGGACACGACTCAACTCTAAGCAAAGAGCAGGCATGACAAACAAACATGAATGAGTAGGCACAACATGGCTCAAGCAACTCCTACTCATGCTAGTGGGTTTCATCTAATTACTGTGGAATGACAAGTCATGCAGAGGATAAAGGGGTTCAGCTACCGCAGCAAGTAACAGATGAATCGTTGTTGTCCTAATGCAGTAAAATAGAGCAGGAGTGAGAGAGTGGGATTATATCGGAATGAACAAGGGGGTTTTGCTTGCGTGGCACTTCTGAAGATAATATAGTTCTTCATCGGTGTCATCGAACAATCGTGAACATCGCTCTCATCGAGAGGGGACAAACATCGGCAATCGAGAAAGAACACAATCAATGCAATGCACATTCACATGAATGACATGTCATGTTAAGGTAATCGGATTCACCTAATGCAATATCTAGCCAAGTTAATTGAAGTGGAATTCAAACAAGGTTAAACTCCAACTCCAAATGCTAGTTCATAAGTTGCCCTAATCATCATTTGTCCTATTCAGTGAGGTTAACTTGTTCAAACATGCATGATCATGACATAAACAGATTCTTCATATTTTTCTTATCATTTTTCATATATAAATTATTTCATTCTGAGCTAAGGTTGAATTTATATGATTTTTAGAAGTTTGGGGTATTTTCTGAAATTTCCTGAATTAAATTAAATCCAGAAAACCTATTATCGGCATACCGACGCCGCAGGACGTCACGGGTCAACGGGCACGGTCCGGGTCAAACCTCGACAGTGGGTCCCGCGTGTCAGGGTAACTAGTTTAGCTAAAATTTAATTAAAACTAAACCTAATTAGTTAACAGGGCTGGGCCCCACCTGTCATTGACTCATCAGAGTCAACCAGGGCCTACCGTGGTCAAAGTCAACGTTGGCTGCCCGGCGTCTAGCCGTCGGCGAGCCCGACGCCGCGGTGGAAGTGGATTTTGCCATTCGGCACCAAATGGGTCGTGAGGGCATCTAGGTGTAGCCGAGTCGAGCCGCAGCCTCTTGGTGGAGTCGGTTGGGCTGGGCGGCGGAATCGGCGCCATGACGACCTAGGTGGTCAGCCGGAGTTCGGCCGAAGGCGAACTTCGTGGCTAGGGTGTTCGGTGAGGTGCGGGAGTGCATGGTTAGGTGCTGCAAGGCGGTGGAGTGCGTTAGACACCGAGAGTTGGCAGTGGGTGGCCGGGAGCACGTCGGCGACGAGCTCATGGCGGTGAGTGAGGTTGAGCTCCGGAGGTCACTACACAGCCTCGGGAGCAAGAAAGGAAGGAGGGAAGGTAGCTAGGCTCACAGGCAACTCGAGAAGCACTCGGTGCGGTCGGGACGGGCCGAGCGACGACGGCGTTGAAGGGATCTCCGGCGACTGGGATCCAGGCGAGGTCGGTGTAGTGGACTCGGGGCACTAGAGGATGCGGTGCTGGGCTAGCTTGGGTTAGAGGAGGGTTGAGTAGATACTAGACACAGTGAGGATGAGCACGGACGGCGGAGCGTCTCACGACGGGCGGGCGTGGCTGCGGTGGCGTCGGCCATGGCTGGGAGCGCGAGGGGAGGAGCCGGGTGGAGAGGAGATGTCCGAGGGGTTCGGGAGCAAGGGGAGCGAACCACGTCGCGGTGGGTGAGGTGAGGGCGAGGCGGCGACCAGTGCGTGGCACCCATGCGGTGCTTCGCCGAAAGCACTGGTCAGCCTGCTGGCAAAGCCACGGCGCATTGGCCAGCTGGCTGGGCTGGGCAGCGGGCCGGTAGGTGGCGCTGTGTAAGGTTTCTAATCTGTTTTTCTTTTTCTATTTTTCTGCAACTTTGTGGAGTTTTTAAAAATACTAAAACAGTTTCAAAAATCACCAAATCGCCTCTGGTCCATAGTTGGAATATTTCCAACATGAAACATTCTGTTTGGGAATATTTGGGCATTTGAAATATTTTATATAATTTTAAATGCCCAAACTCAAATACTCATGATTTAATTCAAGGACCTTAGGATGACCTAGAAAATTGTGCACCACTTTTGGCAAGAGGCTCGAACCAAAGCAAATGTGATGAGCATTTTTGAAGGGCATTTCAGGTGTTCATTGAAAATATTTTCAGGTTGAACCTATTTGAATTCCATTTGGTGCTAGGGTTTTGGACATCCCCATTTCAAGTTTCATGAAAATTAAACATGATGCATGGATGCAATGCCACTAGTTACAAGCAAGCTCTAGGGCTGTGACAGGGAGGCTCCCCTGCTGGATGTCGGTGCCGAAGGGGTATCCCTGCGGCCATAGACTTCCCTTCTCTCCTGCAATTTAGGGTTGATTTCCCTCTTAAACATTCACACAAAAAGAATAGAGCTACTCTGTACACATTGTGCGCTGGCGTCAGAACATGTTATACTAATTAGTAAGTTCAGGAACTATGTTTTAAACTGAAGAATTTTTTCTTTCAGCTTAAATGCATTTATTCCCTGAACATAAACGGTTTGGTTCTCTGAACTTAAGTGTGTGCATTCTGTGTGTATTGGAGTATTACATATATTCAGTTTTGCTGTTGGATTTGGGTCATCGTAGTGACTGTTGAGCTTACTTTTCGGTGCAGGTCATGGCTTAGCTGCGGCACGCCTCACATTGCTTCTCCTCGCTGGACTAGTCGACCTACAAGGATCAACTCAAACAAAATTACCCAAGGTGAAATTAAACTGAATTAGTGATGCTTGATGAAAGCCTTAAGTCCGATCCCAATACCTAAGGCCGTTCACCTCCGCCATGGACGAGGTCAGTTCAACTTCACTTACTACACCTATTGCCACTGAAAACTGAACTCTGATTATTGCCACTTATTTCTTGTACTGCCTTCCATGAAATAACCTGACAAAAGAATACTGAACATTGTGCACTAAGCTGAAGAAGTGTTGTCAGTACATGGTTTTTTGTAAAATATCGTCAATTCATGAAAAAAGCAAAAACACAAATAGACATTGTTCTCTTGTCCGTTCGGTATGTATTCTATCATTAGTTCAAAGAGAAGAAATTCCCTTTTCTTCAATGTGTATTGTATCGTCAGTTCGGTGTGTATTTTTGTTCTTTGTTCTCCCATACGAGAGAAGAAAATATCGTCAGTGCATGAAAAGAGAATTTCTGTACTAAACTCAGTATTAGTTTGGTGTGTATTCTGTTGTCAGTTTGGTGTGTATTTTGTTGTCAGCACGGCCAACTATAGTTCCCGCTGGTCGTCTTGGCCACCCTCGATAAGAAATCAAGATTGTAATATGTAGGCACAAGAACATGACTCACTATTTGAAATGAGTACTCTTTTGTTTCAGCCAGTACTTCTTACTCTAAATTCCAAAAGTGGATGCATATAAGAACAATTTAGTAGACTACTAGTAGTACATCAGTATGTAAAGGACGATGTAATTGGTGTCAACCCCTGCCACCATGCTCCTACACGCCCGGACACCATGCCTCCTTTCCCCCAAGTGAGCACCCCCCATCTCCTTTCCACACCCCGTGGCAAGAGTTAGTTTGGTCAGAAATTATTTGCACTGAACCTGTCCATTGTTGTACCTATGAGAGTTGAATTTTTGTTTTAAAAGTTTACCATTAGAATAATTTGATGAACCGTGGGAGCTCAATTAGCTTACAAAAAATCGTTTGCTTAGTACCTATATGATACTAGGAGGCACTGTTCTCTGTTAGGTTTGACCAAGATACAACAGTTTGGAGCATACATCGTTTGCATGCCTATCTCTCCCATTTTCCACAGTTTTCCTAAGTGACCTTAAGTTCAGTCGCATCGATAGGTGTAGGTGCAGAAAAAACATTTGCATCAGTTCAAAAATGAAATGCAAAACAGTACGATGCGTAGTTTTATGTGTGTGTTAAAAAACAGTAAGGTTTTGCATTATATTTTGTTCACTAAACAAAAAAAGGTCTATCAGTTCAGCAAAGAAAAACCCTCTCCTCTTGTCAGTCCCACTTCAACGGCCGCGTAATTCCATTTCCCTTTCTTTCTCTCTAGCCATAACCTCGGCCACCGGCCACCCCGCTCCTGCACCTTGCTGCTTGTTTCTCTGTTGGTGATGCATGCCAATGATGATAGAGGGTAGCTACTCTTGATGCACATTTTTTCACCACTGTCTGTGCGTACGGTGTGTTGTATGTTAGAATAAATCTGTCGTGGAATTAACACGTCAGATGTCCTTAGTGTCAGGACTTAGTCGCGAGGCCAACGCATCTATGTGGTAGTTTGTGAGGGGTTGAGCGTAATCGAGAGAGGCAACACAAGACAAGGATTTAGACAACTTCGGGCCCTGGGAAACATCATCAGGTAAAAACCCTACATGCTGTTTGAGGCTAGGTCTCATTATCATCACGAGGGAGTTGCCGTAAACCGACTCTCCTCTTTGTGTCTAGCCCTAAGATTGTTTCTTCTTGCTTGTAGCTTGCCCCTCTTTGGGGAGTCCTACCCCTCCTTATATATGTTGAAGAGGCGGGTTACATGTAGAGTCCAACTCGGACTTAAGACTTAACTATTCTAACTTATCTTCATGGGCTGCTTAACATCTTGGGCTTCATAACATCTCGGGCTTCATAACCCCTGACAACCCAGTTATCACTGTTTACCGGTTTAACATTGTCTGCCGGTTTAACAATGTCTGCCGGTTTAACATTGTCTGTCGGTTTAACATTGTCTGTCGGTTTAACATAGTCTGCCGGTTTAACATTGTCTGCCGGTTTAACATAGTCTGCCGGTTTATCACCAGCCAGTTTACCGTCTGTCTTAGCCATCTGTCTTGACTCTCTGTCTTAACTCTCCGCCGGTTTACTATCTGCCGGTTTACCAAGCCCCAGCCAATTTACAACTCCAGCCGGGTCATACCGCGGGGTATATCCCCGACATTAGCCCCTAGTTTAATTTGGATTTATCCATATTAAACTGATCCTGGGCATCTTTAAATCCTTGTCATTTCCTTCTAGAAAATCCGGGTCAATAGGCCAGCTTCATAATCAATTTGCTGACATTGGTTTGTCACATAGAAATATTGTGAAGAATAACTTCTTTGACTCAGCTCCCAATGCTTAACAAAAATATTGGTCTTTGAAATACTCATCTAATCTTCAGCCGGTTTAAGAATGTAGAACTTTGTCGTTTTATAAATATTGATGGTACCGGATCATAACTGTTTGTTAACATCAGCTTTTGAAAATATACCTCTTATATGCCTATCACTTGTAGCCTTCAAATCTTAAGAAGACTACCTAGTAACATCTTAAGATTTGCTTCAATATGAATGTCACAAGCTTGAATAAATCCAGGTTGTTCATCTCAATCAATAGCCAGAACTGAGTATTCCACATATGTAGCCCCCAAGTGCCGGGTTGTCATGCTTGCAGCAACCTGAGACTCGTAATTTCCTGATGCTCATAAAAACTTCAACCAGTGTAGCCCCCAAGGTCCAGGTCATTATGCAAATAATGAGCAGGGACTTTTGAAAATATGATTATGTAGAATGTAACAGCAACGTGTAGCCCCCAAGGGCCGGCTCAGTAAGATAATATTGAGCTGGGACTTTATATATACTTCATTGAGAATAACATTATATTATGTAACTCCCATCATGTGGCGTGAACCCACATCCACAAGGTTGAGAGCTTTGTGCTTTACCAACTGAGCAGTGGATCCTTCAATAATAGATGAAAGTACCTTGAATTGTTGACAAGCGCAATTGGTAGCCCCCAAGGGCCAGCTCATTATGATGTGATGAGTCGAGTTCTTCAATAAGACTAATAAAAATGACTTTGCATTAGCCCCCAAGTGTCGTGGTGCATGCTTGCAGCGACATGAGACTTGCATATTTGATATAATCTTAAGTTGAATAATGTAGCCCCCAAGTGCCGGGTCGTAAGCTTGCAGCGACTTGGGACTATTCCTTCAATTATAAAATAAATCATATCCATTGATAATATAATAGCCATTGCGCTTAAAGCGACTTTGAAAACCTTAATCATAGTAATCGTTATCGATAACCATAATAAAATCCAGCCATGTTGGCTATTTGAAGATTTGAATATAATCCAATGATTTATGAGCGCATGATTCCAATGGCGCAATCCAAATATATCTTGGCGACTTATAGTCGAAACCAAACCGAGCTGATAGTCTCCGGATTATGATTTAATCGTGTTCCGTCAATTTGTAACTGACAGTTGAACCGGATTTAATAATGTTGGGTGAAAACGCAACAGAAAAAATATTTTATCAAAAGAAAAACAGAAGCAAAGGCAAAAATAAAACCATTGCAAATGAGGCTTTGAGCCGATCAAGTGGCATTACCATGGTCGGACAAGACCATGCCCCCAAAAAGGCGTAGCTATGGTTCAAGTCAGCCAGGTCCCCAAATGATGCGTTGGCATTACGCCGATCAAGAGGTGTAGCGATGGTTCGGGTTCGACCAAAGCCCCCAAGTGATCTTTGTGGCACTAGGTCGATCAAGAGGCGTGACTATGGTTCAGACATGACCAAGTCCCCAAGTGATGCTGTGGCTTTTCGCCTACCAAATGGCGTTGCTATGGTTCGGGCACGACCAAAGCCCCCAAATGATACTGTGGCATTGCGCCGATCAAAAGGTGTGACTATGGTTCAGACATGACCAAGCCCCCAAGTGATCAATAATATGATAAGCCAATAAGGCATGATACCCATGTTTGAACCGCGCATCATGGCAGCAGGTCCTCCTTGGCACCCTTTAACTTTTGCAAGAGATAAATTCTTCTTGAACCGGACATTAAACCGGATATTGAGAGCTTCAAAGCTTTGTGGGAGACTTCTTTCCCTTGAACCGGATTTTAAACCGGAATCTTCATTTTCAGCCGGAAATTTTCTAACGGCCTTTAAACTGGCAACATTTACTGAGCCTTGCCATTATTAGCCCCCGAGTCTCAAGGTGATTTGAGGCGTTGGCTTGAGCTTCTCCATAATTGGCCAGGATAAAAAACCGGTTTGAATTCTGCATGAGAGAACTTGTGTTTAAAGTAATTGCTCTTTTTAAAGAGAATAATATGTAATATAAAATATACTGGGTGGATTGCACCTGGTATTTTAGACTAGTAATTATCCATCGTAGAGTTGATGATCTTCATGGTGAAGCTGAAATCAACGACGGGTGATCCGGCCATGGGAGTAGACAGATGAGTCCGGCCGCGGAGTTGTAAGCCAGTGCGGACGGCGAGTCAACCATGGGTGCCATCCCGACGAATTACTGTAGATCAAACTGTACAGGCGGCGGCTCGTGTACACCTGTTGAACAGGAAGCGGGCACGGACGCCGGTGCATGATGATGCTTAACACAAACTCTATCAGCACAGCATTGCACCACCTCCATAACGAATCTGTGTCCTGTTCAAAATATATGGAAGACCAGAGTAATTACTCTTGGAAAAATAAACACGTACAAAGAACAGATAGAAAAGATATCACCTGATTTATCTCCATGACTTATGATATGTGTGCAACGTCCACCATGTGTCTGACAAGACTTGTCTGTTCGTAAGAGCAGATCTCATGCAGCCCATTGGCTCTCTTTGTCGTGACGTAATAATAAGCCAGTAGTACTGTATTTTTGGTCTTTTGAGATGTAATCCAGCAGCTGTAGCTCGATAGACCTGCGTGCAGTGATAGTAGTATGCAACAACAGCGGCCTGAGAAGGCAATGGTTTGTAACAGCAGCAGAACAGGAACTGGGCGTTTCAGAACAAATCCTCCAAGTCTTTTTGTGTACTGGCTCCTTTGACTTCTCCAGCTTCTAACAAGAAGGGCCTGCTTTTGCTATGTCAAGTCCATAGTGAAAAGAAACTGCAGGGGCGCGTCACAGGGTACCAGACAGCTCGGAGAGCAGCAGAAGCAGGGGCGACCCATCGCAGCAGCTAACCGGAGGCGGAGGTTTGAGGAGCGCGGGGCTCAGGGCGCGGGAGAGAGAACTCGGTGCGGGGCCGTGCTTGAAGCGACCTAGGGAGGAGCCGGCCTGGGGAGGTGGAGCCGGGCAACCGATGTGCAGCAGCGAAGCGACCTGGCGAGGTGGAGCCGGCGAGGGGCGGGAGGCCGGCGTCGCAGGAGGTCGGCTGGACGGGCGCCTGGACGGCCAACATGGAGGATGCTGACGCGCGGCCGAGCCGGCATCGGGAGGCGGCGGGGAGCTGCGGCTGACGCAGTGGGCGACGCGGCAGCATGGAGATGGGATGTTGCGGCGGAGCGAAGAGGTGAAGTAGAGTGGGGCCAGGGCGGCTCAGGGCCAGGCCGGTTCAACGGCAGCTCGAGGTGAGGGGAGACCCTGGCGATGGTTGAGACCACGCGGCGGCGACTTGGTGGCGATTCGGCGAGGCGCTCGGCGGTGACCCGGCGGCGATTTGGCGGCGATTCGGCGAGGCGCTCGGCGGTGACCCGGCGGCGATTTGGCGGAGCTGGAGAACCACGGTGTTGACGACTGTTTGAGGTGGAGTCCGGTGCAGCTCACAGGTGCGGCGGCAGTTTAGTCCGTAATGGCGGATTAAGGGCAGCAGGACGAATCCATGGCGGCCCGGCGGCGAGTCAGATAGAGGTGACTCGGCACGGGGACGGCTCTTCAGAGATGATGTTTGACTTGCTGCGGCTACGATGCAGGGGAACGAACCGGAGCGGAGGGGATGCCCAGCAGGGAAAAGGTGCAGTGGCGGTTTGAGCAGGTCGCGAAGACGGCGATTCGAAGCGGCGATGGCCGCGGGGATGGCCGGCGGCTCAACCGGAGTCACGGCGAATCACCGCCCGGCCGGTGGAGGGAGAGGCGGAAGCGGAGACCGTGGCGCCTCCCAGTGGCAATCGAGGCAGCAGGGTGCAAGAGGAATCCGAATTGTGGCCGGATCCATTTCCGGGTCGTTGTCAAGGAGATGGGGTGAATCCATCCCTGCCTCTTCCGGGTCGGACAAGGCTCGCAGGAGGAACCAAGACAGGCTTTGAGACGAGACAGGCTGCGGAAGCAAGAAGACGATAAAGATGCCGGCTTGAGGCCGCAACAGATGAGGTGAACGGCGGTTCAGCGTGCCGTCGCCGCAGCTGACCACGGCGGTTTAGAGAGCCACGGCCATGGCCGGTTCATCGAGACCGACGCGGAGGAGGGCCCACAAGGTGAGGTGAATCCATCTCGAAGCAAAACACGGCAAATCGGTGGCGTTGCTTGTTCCAGCCGCGGAGGCATCGAGCGCTTCGAGCGGAAGATGGCAGGCCAGCGGTGCAGTGCCGGGTCAAGAGCGGATGCAGGCAGCTCGAGGCCGGCAGGTTTGACAATGCGGAGGCTCAACTACTCATTGGATATGTCTTGATGGAGGCCGCGGATTAATCCAGAACAAACACTGACGTAGTATTATAGTACTCAAATAACACTAGCAGTTGTACGTGGATGATAGCATGACTTGGCTCCGTTTTTGGTAATAGATAGTACTCCGTCGCACTTGACTCCATTCAGTGTAGCAGTAGCAACGATGATTCAATCCTCTCGGGGGTTGCTCCTATCGCACTTGTAATAAGTAGTAGTTGCAAGGTTCAATCCGTCCAGGTCGTAGTAGTTGAGACAGAGATGATGGCGACTCTTTACACCGCGGTGGATCTGAAACAGATGTGGAGCAGGGCCCGATCCGGATTAGAAATAGAAAGAGGCCAGGCGGTTTTGAGATATATCCGTCTTATCCGGTGGCTCAGAGATAACTCGGGGGCGGTTCATGGTGAAACAACAATATTGGGCGCACCGGCCACGGTTGCGGCCTTGACCAAGTTGATCGAAGGCTAAAATTACTCTTTGACTCCGATCTGCATACTGTTGCCCAAGTAGTTTTCGACCGTAAAACTCAGAGTCAATGTAGATCGTCCAAACCGGCTCTTCTCCATCTGAAAGTCCGTGAGTTTCTCGAAACCCTAGTTAAGATCCCTCCAAGAACTCATCACCATCATGCGCTGGCCCCACGGTGGGCACCAACTGTCGTGGAATTAACACGTCAGATGCCCTCAGTGTCAGGACTTCGTCGCGAGGCCAACGCATTTATGTGGTACCTATGAGAGTTGAATTTTTGTTTTAAAAGTTTACCATTAGAATAATTTGATGAACCATGGGAGCTCAATTAGCTTACAAAAAATCGTTTGCTTAGTACCTATATGATACTAGGAGGCACTGTTCTCTGTTAGGTTTGACCAAGATACAACAGTTTGGAGCATACATTGTTTGCATGCCTATCTCTCTCATTTTGCACAGTTTCCCTAAGTGACCTTAAGTTCAGTCGCATCGGTAGGTGTAGGTGTAGAAAAAACATTTGCATCAGTTCAAAAATGAAATGCAAAACAGTACGATGCGTAGTTTGATGTGTGTGTTAAAAAAACAGTAAGGTTTTGCATTATATTTTGTTCACTAAACAAAAAAAGGTCTATCAGTTCAGCAAACAAAAACCCTCTCCTCCTGTCAGTCCCACTTCAACGCTGCCGGCTCCTCCTTGCGCGCCTGTGCTATTATGTTGGCATAGGTTACCTCGTGTGTCTACCCCCGCTATATATGAGAGGCCTAGGATACAAGTGTCCTACTAGGACATGACTCCATATAATGTCTAAACACAATACTACTCAGAGTCCAACTGTAACCTACCTTGTACACTATATTCGACACAACTCTAACAAACTCCACCTTGGCGAATATTCTCCACCACCTTGAATTCATCAATGCGTCAAACTTCCATGTACATTGGACTTGAGTTTCTCCCATGAGCACCGCTGCTACTCCAAAGACTCCATATGACTCCACCTGCAACTTGTAGTCCCTTCTTTTCTTTACCACAGTCAACACTCGAGCGAAATTAAGTTCCACATTACTCTAGTTTGCGCTCCCAACTTCCAGAGTACCAGTCCAACGCCATCACACACTGATCACTGACCTGCGTGAAAGTGAACAACTCACATATTGGGTGTCACACATAAGAGTTACCTGAACTCAACATCACCGCTCTTCCTTGACCGCCTGTCTGAAGCTTGAAGAAATTTCACCGCTGCTTGTAGTCATCCCGAGTCAAATTCGCAGTTGTCTCACCACATGTATGACCACCAGAGCCCTGGCCCGTCTCCATGTCCCATGCATACCGCACGCCTCGCCGCTATTATAGCGTCGAGCCTCCGCTGTCCCGGTCAAGTCTCAAGGGTCGCGAACCCACACCACTCAACCCCCACTGCAGAGTACCACCGATCATCATCGACCGATGACGAGTTTCACGCTTCCATCAGACCATCGGGCTCCAGTCCGAACTGCATGTCACTCGCTTTCCCTCCTTGCTGAATAGGCTTCGACTCTCTGTCGACTTACGCCGTAGCCCCTCAATCCAGCTCCACCTTCAACATGACTCCACGGTAGATGATCAGTCCACCCCTGCGCCTCATCGACTTCAAGCTCCGTGTATACACCACCTTGAATCAATCCCGCGCCATAGTCTTGTCGAAGCCACACAAACCCTCGGGGCCTGCGCCACGTGTTTCCACGCCCAGAAGTCGGTCACCATCAGCATCACGCTC
Source organism: Aegilops bicornis (assembly GCA_021605145.1). Taxonomy (NCBI): domain Eukaryota; kingdom Viridiplantae; phylum Streptophyta; class Magnoliopsida; order Poales; family Poaceae; genus Aegilops; species Aegilops bicornis. Next base: position 501,220,480 of record CM038673.1, read on the forward strand.
CTACGTCGCCGTCGCCGATCCCACACCGTCTTCTGTTCCAACCGACTCACGTTGATCCGTCAGACTGTCCAATCCAACCCAGCCGAACTTATCCGACTGCAACGACACGCTCAAGGCTCCCAAATTGTCTTCCGCGAGTTTCCATCCATCACATGATAACTCCATCTCAGCTGACATGACTTCCTGCAACGCCTTCAAGCATCCCTGTTATGCCAACAAATCTTTCACTCATGTCTGCCATAACCCAAGGTTTTTAGTTCCCTGAACTTCTTCACCTCAAACCATGCACCCTGGCGTCATGGCTCTTCGACACATGAAAAATTAACCAAAGCTGCTACCAGATGCGATGCCCTGCAGTCCGTGTATATCTAGTAAAGCCCAAAGTCTCCGGTACCCTTCTGTCGTGCAAGTAGCAAAATACCGGGTTAAAAATTGACCAAACTTGCTACTCACGGAGCTACTCTACTCCTTGATGCTTAGCAGAACCTCTCATCATGCGGCCTGGCTGTTACGCTTTTGTCGCCACGCGCACGACCCTATGCAAACCGTTGCTTTTCCAATGCCCTAGCCCCTGATGGATGCATACTCCATGATGTATGTTTTCTTCCGCCTAATTGATCTGGCTACCTCCGCCCGTGTCGCACACACGAGGACTCGTCCTCCTTTTGGTCCGAAACAAACCTCTGTCCGATCAATTGCCTCTCTTTACGCTCGCCCACTGCTCCGAATCGAGCAGTCGCTCCTGCTGCCCGACCGCCGCCTGCAGCCGTCTTGCTCTGAGCCGCGCCCACCGCTGCGGTTGCACGCACCTGGACCTGCCACACGATTCCGAAGCTTGCCGAACTCGCCAAGATCAGTCTGGATCGCTGCCGCTCCGTGATCGCCTCACAAAGATTACAACCGCTGACACGTCTGCTGCATATCGCTCCTGGCAAACTCCAACGACGATATCTTCCACCTCCACTAGATCAACACCACGGCCTCAAATCAAACCTTGCTCTGATACCACTTGTTAGAATAAATCTGAGGCATACCGTCAATCATCTGAGGACCAAGCAATCACACGAGGCACGACACCGAGATTTGTTAACAAGGTTCACCGATATGGCTACATCCCCGGGGCTTGACTATGGCGCTCCTCCCCGTGACACCGTCACAATACCGCACCACAGCCACAGGCGCCGCAGACACGCCGGCTCCCCCTTCTTGGCCTACTGTGCTATTATGTTGGCATAGGTTACATCGTGTGTCTACCCCCGCTATATATGAGAGGCCTAGGATACAAGTGTCCTACTAGGACATGACTCCATATCCTGTCTAAACACAATACTACTCAGAGTCGAACTGTAACCTACCTTGTACACTATATTCAACACAACTCTAACACTGTAGAGTGATGTGAAACACTCATTTCAATTTCACATTAACTAACTCGTCACACACTCAATTCCATTTCTTGATTTAGTTTTAATTCAAAAACTACGAATATTTGTTGCCTATCACCATATGGTTCTGAGCTTATTTCGTGAGTCCAGACTCCTGTATATTCAAGAAATCAGCTTTCTATTGTTATGTAGTATCTCCAGATTTTCTAAACTAACTTGCTCAATGACAGAATTGTGTATCGCACAGTACATGTATTACTACTGGGAATGTTCAGAAATCAGAACTCAAAAGAAGTATCGACAACACAACTACTGTATATTCAAGGAGTCGGGTTTTGCTCCTGCATCACCTCAGCTCCTCCATTCGACAAAATCCTCAGATAAGTTCACACTATGGTTTCGCTCTTTCGTATAATTCTTGAGTCCAGACTCCTTCGGTTTTTGTTCCATAGAAATTAAAGAAACCTGTAGAAGTTTGCGGTATAAAATTCTATAAGTTCGAAACCGGGAAACTAGTAAGTTCAGACAAAACTAAAACTTTCAAGAGAACATGAGAGTTTTTGTCAAAGAACCAAGGCTTCCCCATGCCATTACAATTTTTTTAAATGTGTGGATTTTGTCAAAGCAAACACTGAATGGGTGGCAAGATGAATGTAGTTGTTATTAAAAGTTTCTTTTTGAACTTCTCCTCTTAATATACATGAACTTGATTATCTTTTTAACCGGTTAAATATACAGGGTTGGCAAGACGACTATAGTTGTTATAGCAAAAAATACATTTTTCTAAAAAAAGTTTATGTTTGTTTTTCTCCAATTAATATACATGAACTCAGTTATCTTTTTAACATGTACTCACATGAGCTCGTTTGGATTTTTGTGTTTACTTGTAACACAATCAGTTCAGATCTCGAGAGACCATAAGTTTAGTTCATCTTTTTAATGCTTTTCAGTACATCTACTTACCAATCGTAAGTTTAATTTCCTTTGTGTTTCCATGTTATTTCTATAGCACAACAGGTGTGTGTGGTTATGTTAATGAGCGCATGTAACAAAGTTTATTTTGTAAGTTCAGAGAAGCAACGAGGTAAAAGCAAAAAACACTAAAACCATGCAATTCTTGTAAAGATATTTGAAAGTTCAACAATAAAATTTATATAAGTTTAGTCTCAAGTGGAGAGAAGTTGCTGCATCTCTCTCTGCCCGTGGATGCTCATGTGTTATAGTTGCTTTCTCCCCTTCCTGTACATGCTGCTACTCACCTTTTAATCTCTCTGATGAGTTGTGTTGCACTCATCGCAGCTCGATCCAGACGTGCTAGCTCATGCTGGCTGGAACTAGGATGCAAAAGGGTTGACGGATCCATGCCGCACAAGCACTGATGCTCTGCTTTCTTCTTACTTTGTGTTCTAATTTGCTTTCTTCTTATTTTCAGTTTGCGATATACAAAAAGAAGTTAAAAAAATGTTGTGCCTGGAGTTCATATATTTGCTACCCTGTGATGTACGTCAATCCATGTGGTTGTATTTTCTGTGTTTCTCCCTCCAAATGTATGCAAGTACAGAAGTTGCACACAAACAGAAGTTTGTTTTAGTGAGAAAAATGCATACTATCTTTCATAACTCATTTCACTTAACGGTTTCTTCACATGTTTGTTGTTTCCTATTTATCCTAATTCCTAAATGTTCTACTCAACTTCAGCGCCATGCTCAGTCCAACCCTGTGGCTTCAGGGTGGCCGAGTTTGTCGCGACCATCAGTTCGGAGACCTGCGTCACTGCGCGTGTCGCTACAGTGGCCCGCTGTGTCACTGCATGCTTTGTCAACAGCCTCCTGCACATGGAAATGCAACAGGAGTAGAGGCGTCTGAGATGCTCTGTCCTAGCGAGGTGGCTGATTATATTTGTCAGTTTGTAATACTTAGGCCGCAGAGTACTTATGTATCTTTTTCTGGCCGGAGCACGACCAGACCTTATGTCAAGTCTGAACTTAGATTTTGATGGTACTACAAACTCTATAAAAACACCAGCAATCCATTTTTATTGGTACTTACCTTTTATACAATTCACATGGATTGTGCCCCTATTACCAACTGTGGTACAAAAATGCAGTGTGCTCACCATTTTATTTTAGTTCATCAGTTTGTAATAATTTAAAAAGAGGAGGTAAAAGTGAACCATTCGGTTTTGTATTATAAAAAGTGTTAATGTGAGAAACTTCAAAACATCTTGTTTAATAAGTTCTGCTTGTTCTGTGTGTAGTATTTATTGAGCTAAAAATCGTATGGTTCATACATTCTGGTCGATTTCGTTGTAATCGTCCTTGTTTTTGTGAGTTTCCTGATGCAAGGTTTGTGGTCAGTCCAGATGGGAGAGGGTGATCCGTCCAGAATGTAATTATGTGACGTTGACGTTCAAGTTCTACAACTGATCCGTACAAACAAAAACGATGGTTTGTTCTACAAAGGAAAAATGGTTTAATTAAAAATATTGATTAGTACAAGTTAAAAATGATGGTCCATTTGGAATAAAAGAAATTACAGAAATTCAAATTGTAAAAGTTCAAATAAAAAGAAACCCCCATGCAATTCAAATTGTAAAAGTACAAGTCGTAAAATAAGAGAAGTCCAGAACATCGTTGTAAAAAAATGTTTAGTTCAAAAAAAGTTAAAAAAAATATTTTCTTTATGAAAAATAATATCATTCATACAGACCATGCAAGTACACGGGCGACGATACAGTAAACCATTGAAAACTTACGAGCAAATATATTACCCAAAAACAGAGCAAAGTCTAGTTAGTGAAAACACGCTTAGTACAAACCCATGCAAACATCAGTACAAGTACCCTTTTTTGGAACCATTCAAAAATTACTCTACAAAAAATAGCTCAGTACAAACATACACATATATCAGTACGACTACTTTGTTTTTCAGACGGGAAAACAGCAGGATCCGTCATGCCGTATTTCAAATTACTCTTAAACGGTTGCGAAGTAGAGAAAACGTTCAACATGACTAAGTTTCGCATTTTTTATAGCTATCCAACGGTATATTATTTGCCCCGTTTCAATAAACTTTTTTAAAAAAATCACGTTAAAAATCAAATTTGACCGTATTTGAATTCGTTTTTAAACCGTAAGGAATTAGAAAAACATTTCAATACGAAAAAGTTGCGCATTTTCCATAGCTTTCCAATTCCGTATCATTTGCATCATTCCGAAAAAACCGTTTGTGAAAAATCGCGAAAATACGTTTTACCCAGAATTTCACCTTTTTCCAATTTACTTTTAAGTCGTACAGAATTAGAAAAAACATTACATATATGGAAGATGCGGATTTTCACCAGCTTTCCAACGCCATCTTATTTGCTCAATTTCGACAAACCGTTTGGAAATTGAGTCCAAAATACGATTCGCGTTTTCGGTTCTGAAAAAAAACGGTTTTTCAAAACTGCTCTTAAACCATAATTATTTTGCAAAAACGTTAATATACTTGAAATATAGTTGTCAAGAGCTTTCCAACGATATATTATGCGCCCCGTTCCGACAAAAAAATTGCAAAAATATTTTGAACTAAAGAAGACGATCTCTTAAACAGAACTGAAAGCATCAGTTCAACCGCTCGAAAATCATCAGTACAACCGCCTGAAACCGTCAGTTCAAGTAGGGTAACAGAATAATATTCTGTTACGCGTAACAGAATAGCATATATATATATATATATATATATATATATATATATATGGTTGCTCACCGTTGAGGCTACAGCGGAGCGCTCTGCTCGCGTCCCTCCGCGCGCGCTCTGCCTGTGGTTGGGCGTGCGCATGATCACATCGGGGGCCCCATATGCATGCGGTTGCGCCGCGCGCGTTGCCGCGCGATGCATTTATGTGCGGCACGATGGAGTTACGCGTTGCAAATTAGAACTGCCATCAGGGCCTGCCGATTTTCCTAGCCGTCCGACTTCCTCTTTAATTCCCGCGGCCATTATAACCTTAGTCTATTCAACTTTTCGATTGTGCCCCACAACACAACAAGCACACCCACGACGACACATAGAGAGGGGATGTCTAGCGGCGCTCTAATGGAGTTCGGCGAGCATAGAGTGGAGGCCCATGCGAGTGAGACGGATCTCTCGGTGGTGTACACCATCTACCCAACTGTGGTGGAGGACTACATCAACAGCATTGAGCAGTTGCTTGCTCGATACAAGTACAAGGTGGTCGGCATCGACCTCCAGTACACCACCAGTCGTCCTGACATAGATCTGAAGGTTGTCATCGCCCAGTTGTGCGTGTGCCATCATGTCCTCATCTACCACTACTGCATGGCCACAGAGCCTTGCGACCGTTTCAACTGGTTTGTCAACAGCACCGACTACAAGTTCTCCACGATGAAAACCACCGATGATGTAAAAGCGCTCAGTGTTACGGGCTTGGCCTGCAAGAACCTTGTCGAAATCCGTGACCACTACAGGGTCTGGGGCAGCACGAAGAAGGACTCCCTGGTCGAACTCGCCTCGGCTATCATCGACTCCTACTACAAAAAGATGAAGGAGGATGCCCAGAGAACAAGTCCCGTATCCTGGCACAGGGCCTGGATGTGGCAACTGGATGAACCTCACCTCAGGTTCTCGGCCAAGAGTGTGTACACATGCTACGAGATGCACAGGCGGATCGTTGACATGAGGAAGTGCCTCGTTACCCAAATATATATAGGTAAACTGTTTGGGGCACCTAGGTGCCTAGGCACCTAAGCACCGTGCAACTAATGCCCCATGCAATTTGACCCCTTTCCAAATATCCTATATAGGTAAATTGTTTGGTGCACCTAGGTGCCCAGGCACCTAAGCACCATGCAACTAATGCCCCATGCAATTTGACCCCTTTCCAAATATTGATGCATGATGCACTTGCCATAAAAATGCATGTCATTATAATACCATACGATTTATTTCCATATATGATTACAAGTCCTAGTTTCTTTTAAAATGTTTATTTATAATATACACACTATAATACCTTGCCTTGTATTCTTTATTTTGCCTTGTATTCTTAGCCGGAATACAATACACATAAACATATACTGCACCCATCCTTTTTTTGCTATTAAAAATAAAAAAACTTCCATGCATGTAGTAAGAATTTGTCCTATATATCATATACCTAACAAAAAAATTATATACATATAATAATACATCTATGACAGAAACCTAGAAATGATATATCCATGTACGATAAGTGAAATGATATACCTAAGAAATATATGTCCCAAACATAACATATCCCAAGATGACAATTAATATATGATAATAATCAATATATTTTTAAGTGCCTATTCAAGCTCTCGCAAAAAAATGTATATACAAAAAAATGCATACCCCGACATGAAATTTATGTGTACATACCCTGACGTGAAATTTATATGTACATACCCAGACTTGAAATTTATGTGTACGTACCCTGATTTGAAATTTATGTGTATGTAGTACACACCCATAACGGTACATAACTTAACTTAAAACTTATGTGTAGGTATTCATAAATATAAATACCCGACGTGAAATTTATGTGTACATACTCATAAATATACTTACCCTGATTTGAAATTTATATACGCATACATATAAATGTACATAACCCAATATAAAATTTATACGTACATACCTCGACGTGATTTTTTTCTCTACATACCCATAAAATATACATACCCCACGTTGAATTTATGTATACATGCACCGGTATATATTTATGTGTATATACTCTGATGCGAAATACATGTGTATATACCTGAACGTAAAATTTGGAAGATCTAATCCATTTATGACTATCCATTAATTTAAACATAAATGATTGTCATGCATGCATGCACGCTTACCATACTTATTAATTACTGCCATATATAATCACATTAATGAATTACCATATCAACATAAACGTCATACATCAACTCACCATCTAACGACTACGAGATAAGGTGTTCAGGCACCTAGGTGTCCCAAACTGCCGTCCTATATACATACATACATACATACATACATACATACATACATATATATATATATATGTTGTTGTTCTGTATGCAATCCCATCGCACAACACACACGTCTTATTAGCAGCAACCGTGTGTGTGTTACTATCGGTCTTCGCACACATTTCTGATTACAGACCTGTTTGCCGCGTATCACACACATCTTGTTATATTGAACCGTTTCTGTTGTCTTGTCTCAACACAAACAGTTCATCCGAATGAACCGCATGCAGTATATCGCACACACCTTGATTTGGCTGACCGTTTCTTTTGTATTGCCTAAATACAAACGGTTCATCCGAGTGAACCGTATGTTGTATATCGCACACACCTTCTTTGGCTGCTTGTTTCTTTTGTTCCTCCTCATCGCAAATAGTTAATTGAACTGAATCGTATGCCCTTCATCGCACACGCAACTAAAATCTGAACCGTGTTTGATGCATCCTCCATCGCAAATGTTTTGCACCCTTTTTGACGGTTTTTTACACCACCATTTGCGATTATTGCATCGCACACAATTTCGTCGAAGGGTCTCTGATCGTAGTGTCGCGTTAGCAGCATCTTGCAGTAGTGATGGTTACTCTTCCATGTCACATACATCTTGGTGGAGCGCTCAAAATGATAGAATATAAATAGCATGCACTCATCACCAAGATAAATATGATTGATCATACACAAAAGATAAGATAACATCATTCAAGCACACTCAATAAAGCATAATATGATCAACCACATGATCATAAGATTATCTCACACACAAGCACAAATATGTAGCAAACACACGAGCAAATAAGTATCAAGAGAGACAAATAAGAAGCAAAAAACACACACACTCTCTCTCTTGAAGCCTATGATCTATACACCCCCCCTTCGGCAACCAGTTACCAAAAATCTTGAAAATGCATAGTGCTATACGGCACTCTACGCACGATCTCCAGGAGCTACGGAGTGCGAAGATGGCGTGGAGAGTATAGCATCTGCAAAGACTTCGGGTGATGTCTGAGGAACTGGAGGGGTTGCCACTGGAGAGGCAACTGAGGTTGTGGCTGCAGGTGCAGAAGTTGTGGCCCTTGTGTCATTGACTGACACTGCTGCAGACCTTTGTGCTCTAGGCATCGTCTGATAAGCATCAGTAGTAGATCTTCCTCTCCTCTCCTCTACTTCTTCTTGGAGTTGCTCAACTGCAGTCTGAATCTTTGTGACCTTCAAGTCTAGATCATAAGACTTTGTTTCAGTGATTCTCTCAAGACTTTGTTGGTTTTGAGTCAGGGTGGTTAGTCCTTTCTCAATCCTTACTATGGCCTCAAGCAGATAGCTGAGCTGGTCCTGCTTGGTCTTGAGATTGTTAGCTGATGGATCTGGAATCTTTGAAGCCTTTTCTGCCTTTGCCTTCTCTCTCTTCTCCTGAGCCTCTACAGATGTAGGATGTGAGGTATCCATGACCACTATGTTGTCCTCAAAACCTGGCCTCAAGGGAAGGTTCCCTCTATCTAGTAGATATGTGTTTGTGCCCACCTTGGAGTTGATGAGTATCTGAATCTGTGGGGCATATCCACATGATCTCTTTTGATCTGCTGCAGTACTCTTAACTGTTTCAACTATCATGGTCATCACCTTGAACTTCCCTGGCACATCAAACATGTGTAGCAAGTTGATTGAGTGCCCTCTGATCATCTTGTCATCTCCAGATTTGGGCAACAAAGTGTGCCTCAGAATAGTGTTGATTGTTGGCACTCCTGACAGCTGATAATAAACTAAGCCAAACTTGTGTGTGTCCGAGGCAGCATCTGGTATCTCCTTCTACATGTGTGCCATGGAGTTGTGGTCTTTCCTGGGCTTGGCATAGACATCAGTGTCATCTTCAGCCTCTTCAGAAGCATGGATTAGCTCAGCGCACTCAACAATGGAAGATTGGTACCTGGTACCCTCTGTCATCCAGACAATCTTGCCATCTGGGTAAAAACGTGTAGTGGAATAGAACTGCATCACCATCACATCATTCCATTTTGCTAATTTCTGACCCACAAAAGTGTCAATTCCATTCATTCTGAAGCTCTCATGAACTCCAGGAAAGTGATCTTCATTCTCATCAATGAATGTCCAGACTATGGGCTTCTTGTCTAAGAGGACTGTATCATAGAAGTCCTGCTGTTCCTTGGCGTGGAACCTGTAATCCACACCAGTCCTTCTCCTTGTTGCATAAGGATCTGATTACCTCCATAATCTGAGACCTGCATCTTTTCTCAACTTCATGTTTTATGCAATGGGATGGTTTTCACCATGATCAGGTATTTTGGCTTGAGCTTTCTGAGCACTTGGGTCTCATCATGTTCCTGAACTTCAGGCACTGGGGCCTTGTTCTTCTTAGTAGCTGGGATGTTTCTTGTGCTTCTCTTAGGTGCAGTTTGCTTTGGAGTTGTCTTGGGATCAGTCTTAGGCTTGGATGGGAAGCCCCAGACTTAATTGCATCTCCCATGAATTTTTGTGTCTTGGGATCTGGTGCAGCATCTTCTTCACCCTCTTCCTCATCTTCAGCTGGATCTTTCATCCTTGAGGATCTGCCAATCACTCTGGCAATGGTCATTTTGACCCTTTCCTTTCTCTTGTTGCCTCCATCAATTTCTTCTTCTCTTGGTTCCAAAGAGAATTCCATGGTTTCCTGAGTTGAAGCTCTGACTTTAGACATAGGCTTCCTCTGAGCAGGAGCCTTCTTCTTCATCCCTGGCTTAATGCCAGCAGTAGCAACAACAACAACAACTTGTTATTTCTTGATCAACTTCTTCTTGAAAGTGACCTCTTCATCAGCAATATAGTCCTCATTTTCAGATTCTTAGGTTCTCTTCTTCCTATGCCTAGTAGTAGCCTTAGGCAGATTGCTGGGTGTGCTTCTGCTTCCATCATCTCAGCTACTTGAGGGACTAGTGCCCTCACTGAGATTCTGGTGCTCCTCTGACCTGTTCTGACTATCACTTTGTTCTGACATTGCTGAAACTCTTTGGGTATAGGTAGAGTAGATGAGCATCACAAAGTACAACTGTTTTGGCAAAAAGAATGACTCAAAAAATTAATTTTAGTTTTCTACAGAAAGCATTTCGGAGCTACCGATATGACAAACTCGGTGAAACCGAAGCAACTTTAGAGTCTAAACATGTGAAATCGGTCAGACCGAGACACGGTTCGGTGACTCCGAGATGCTAGGGTTTCACTGAGAAAGTAAACTTGGTCACACCTATTTTTACACTTCAGTCAAACCGAGTAGTACATGTGCAATTGCCTGGGCCAAATCGGTGAGACCGAATCTTTGAAATCGATCGGTCCGAGATGAGTTCGGCGGAAACCTAACCCTAAGTTTTTGGATCAAAACTAATCTAGAGGAAGTTTTGATTGGATAGAACTATTTCAATCGTGGCAAGAATCATGGCATTGTCCTTAGTGCAAGAATCAGAGTTAAATATTGCACAAGGAGATGCGTTCATACCCTAACTTGGTGATGAACCCGCTACGGCGACAATGGCGGCGAAGATTTCCGTTGACGGCGGCGGAGACCAGGGGCAAGAGGTCGCAGGCGACGAGGAGACGAGCCGGAGACCACGAGCCGGCGGAGCTAGACAGGCGCGGGCGAAGAGTTTGGAGATATTTCCAAATTTTCAGCCCGTGGGTATATATATCCAGACTCTGTCTCTGTGACCTAGTGGAACGACTCGGTGGCACCGAGATGCAGAATTGCAAGCGGTTGCTGCAACTCGGTGTGACCGAGGGGTTAAAATCGGTTGCACCGGGATTAAAACCTAGATCAATTTAGAACTCGGTATGACCGAATGGGATGGATCGATTAGACCAAAATGCACTAAGAGGTTTTGAAAATTAAGCCCTTGATGGATCGCTGACTCCGAGTACTCCTCGCCGGATGGTCTGAATTCAACTTGTTCAAACTTTGTGATGTAGCATGAATAGAGTTTGAGACGAGAAAAAGCATAAACAGCTAGAGGGAGTTCTTACGCATTCTTGTCCATCCATTTGGCAAAAAGAAAGACGAATCAAACAAAGCAACAAATGGATGTCCTTGAATGAAAAACTATGCGACCAACATGCTCACGCAATAAGATAGCAAATAAAATATATGGCAAAGCATGCACAAACACTCTAGCATCTATCAGGCAATTGGCGATGCCTAGGTCATCTATATATGAGTATATTGACTGAGGAGTTGAATGCGAACATTTGATCGTAGGTCATACTCATCGTTTAAGCACGAGTGGGGTTACCACTTTTACATAAAGCATTGTTGTGTTCACACCAATAGAGTTGCTTTAGCTCAATTCTTAGAGAAAAGCTCCCCCTAGATGTGATATCCCCCCTAAGAGGGATGAACTAACCTTGAGTTTTGTCGATGATGACTTCATGTAGGTGTTGAAGATGTAGATGCTCAAAGTTGATGTAGCTCATTTGGAGCAATCCATTGGAGCGAGTTGCACTTTCAATACCTACATGGATTAGTCGCACAAGGAACATGCAAGAATATCCATAGACATAGAGTGAAATACACACATGATGTTGTCCATGAAAGCATTAGGTTACCTTGTCCCTTGTCTTACAAACAAGAGGGTTTGTGACTCCTTGAACTAGTGCAAGATGTGGAAGTTGTTTGCAGTTGTTCTTGCCAATATGAATATGAGTGAAGTATGTTGGCAGAGTCACCCTCAAGAACTCTCTAGTTCTTCTTCTTCGGGATCCACATCATCTTGATCGGAATCCTTGGAGTTGTAGTGTGATAACTGATACATCCATTTGCATCATGTTTTCCTAATGTTATTTATGATGTTTTTATGCGTAATAATGCTTTTTGGAGTAATTCTAATGCCCTTTTCTCTCATAATATGCAAGGTACACACAAATAGGGAGAATTCTGGCAGCTGGAAATCTGGACCTGAAAAGGCTACGTGAGGCTACCTATTCTGCACAACTCCAAATGAGCTGAAACTTCACGGATATTTTTTATGGAATATTTGAGGAATATTAGAGCCATAAGTACCAAAGGGGCCCCACCAGGTGGGCACAACCCACCTGGGCGCGCCAGGGAGCCTAGGCATGCCCTGGTGGGTTGTGCTCACCCAGGCCCATCTCTGGTGCCCATCTTCTGGTATATAGGTCATTTTGACCTAGAAGAAATGAGGAGAAGACTTTCGGGATGGAGCACCGCATTCTCAAGGCGGAATTTGGGCAGGAGCACATTTTCCCTCTGGCGAAGCGATTCCACCGAGGGAACTTCCCTCCCGGAGGAGGAAATCATCATCATCATCATCACCAACAACTCTCCCATCTTGGGGAGGGAAATCTCCATCAACATCTTCAACAATACCATCTCATCTCAAACCCTAGTTCATCTCTTGTGTTCAATCTTGTTACCGGAACTATAGGTTGGTGCTTGTGGGTGACTAGTAGTGTTGATTACATCTTGTAGTTGATCACTATATGGTTTATTTGGTGGAAGATTATATATTCAGATCCAATATGTTATTTAATACCCCTCTGATCTTGAGCATGATTATCATTTGTGTGTAGTTACTTTTGCTCTTGAGGTCACGGGAGAAATCATGTTGCAAATAATCATGTGAACTTGATATGTGTTCAATATTTTGATAGTATGTATGTTGTGATTCCCTTAGTGATGTCTTGTGAATGTCGACTACATGACACTTCATCATATTTGATCCTAAGGGAATACATTGTGGAGTAGTTATTAGATGATGGGTTGCGAGAGTGACAGAAGCTTAAACCCTAGTTTATGGGCTATTCCGTAAGAGACCGATTGGATCCAAAATTTTAATGTTATGGTTAGAATGTATTCTTAATACTTTTCTCATAGTTGCGGACACTTGTGAGAGGGTTAATCATAAGTAGGAGGATTGTTCAAGTAAGAACAACACCTAAGCTCCGGTCCACCCACATATCAAATTATCAAAGTAGCGAATACAAATCAAATCAACATGGTGAAAGTGACTAAATGAAATTCCCGTGTACCCTCAAGAACGTTTTGCTTATTATAAGAGACCATTTTGGCCTGTCCTTTGCCTCAAAAGGATTGGACTATCTTGCTGCACTTTTGTTACTACTATCGTACTTGCTTGTTACAAATTATCTTACTATCAAACTACTCTGTTACTTACAATTTTAGCACTTGCTAACATTACCTTGCTGAAAAGCACTTGTCATTTCCTTCTGCTCCTTTTTGGCGCCATCGCCGGGGAGTGAAGCGCCTTTGGTAAGTGGAATTTTGTAAGGAAACATTTATATAGTGTGCTGAAATTTATTGTCACTTGTTACTATGGAAAACAATCCTTTGAGGGGTTTGTTCGGGGTATCTTCACCTCGACCGGAACCACAATGAGCTACCCCTCAACCTACTGCACCTACTGAAAATATTGAATATGAAACAACTGCTAGCTAATCATTATGAAGGAGATGGAACCGAACATCCTGATATGCACTTGATATATGTGGAACAAATTTGTGGATTGTTTAAGCTTGCAGGTTTACCCGGAGATGAAGTTAAGAAGAAGATTTTCCCTTTATCTTTGAAGGGAAAAGCATTGGCATGGTATAGGCTATGCGATGATATTGGATCTTGGAATTGGAATCGATTTAAATTGGAGTTCCACGAAAAAATTTATCCTATGCATCTAGTTCATCGTGATCGGATTTTACATATGTAATTTTTGGCCTCGTGAAGGAGAAATTGTCACTCTAGCTTGGGTGAGGTTTAAGTCAATGTTATATTCATGCCCCAATCATGAGCTCTCAAGAGAAACTATTATCCAGAACTTTTATGCTCGGCTTTCTCATAATGATCGATCCATGCTTGATACTTCTTGTGTTGGTTCTTTTATGAAGAAGACTATTGAATTCCGGTGGGATCTTTTGGAAAGAATTAAACGGAACTCTGAAGATTGGGAACTTGGCGAAGGTAAAGAGTCAGGTATTAAGCTTCATTATGATTGTGTTAAATATTTTATGAATACCGATGCTTTTCAAAAGTTTAGCACTAAATATGGACTTGACTCTAAGATAGTAGCCTCCTTCTTTGAATCATTTTCTACTCATGTTGATCTCCCTAAAGAGAAGTGGTTTAAATATCACCCACCTGTTAAAGAAGAAACTAAAGAACCGGTACTAGCTAAAGAAGAAACCATACTTTATAATGTTGATCCAGTTGTTCCTACTTCTTATATCGAGAAACCACCTTTCCCTGTTAGGATAAAGGAGCATGCTAAAGTTTCAACTATGGTTAACAAAAGTTATATTAGAACACCTAAACTTGACGAACAAATTAAAGTAGAGCCTAGTGTTGCTATAGTTGAGGATCTCCTAGAAGAAAATGTAGATGGGAATGTTATTTACTTCTGTGAAGAAGCTGCTAGAATTGCCAAACCCGATAAAACAGATAATCATAGAACCGTTGTTGGCATGCCCGTTGTCTCAGTTAAAATAGGAGATCACAATTATCATGGTTTATGTGACATAGGTGCTAGCGTGAGTGCTATTCCTTATTCCTTGTATCAGGAAATCGAATGGCATAGCACCCGCAGAGATAGAAGACATAGATGTTACTATTAAACTTGCTAATAGAGATACCATATCACCAATTGGGATTGTTAGAGATGTTGAAGTCTTGTGTGGGAAATCAAATACCCTACTGATTTTATAGTTCTTGGTTCCCCACAAGATGACTTCTGTCGCATTATCTTTGGTAGACCTTTCCTGAACACCGTTAATGCTAAAATAGACTGTGAGAAACAAACTATCGGTGTTAGCTTTGGTAATGAGTCTCATGAGTTTAATTTTTACAAGTTTAGTAGAAAACTTCATGAAAAAGAATTGCCTAGTAAGGATGAAATAATTGGTCTTGCTTCTATTGCTGTGCCTCCTACTGATCCTTTAGAACAATATTTGCTAGACCATGAAAATGATTTACATATGCATGAAAGGAATGAAATACATAAGTTTTTCTTTGAACAACATCCTTTGATTAAACACAATTTGCCTATTGAAACTCTAGGGGGTCCTCCCCCACCTAAAGGTGATCTTGTGTTTGAATTAAAACAATTGCCAGACACTTTGAAATATGCTTATCTTGATGAAAAGAAGATATCCTGTAGTTATTAGTGCTAACCTTTCAGAACATGAAGAAGAAAGATTATTGAAAGTTCTAAGGAAGCACTGAGCTGCTACTAGATATACTCTTGATGATTTAAAGGGCATTAGTCCTACTCTATGTCAGCACAAAATTAATACGGAACCTGATGCTAAACCTGTTGTTGATCACCAACGTCGATTAAATCCAAAAATGAAGGAAGTGGTAAGAATGGAAATCTAAAAATATCTGGAAGTAGGTATAATCTGTCCTATAGCCGATAGTAGATGGGTAAGTCCTGTTCATTGTGTCCCTAATATCACTGTTGTTGCTAATGATAAGAATGAACTTATTCCACAAAGAATTGTTACAGGCTATAGAATGGTAATTGATTTTAGAAAATTAAACAAAGCAACTGGAAAATATCATCACCCTCTGCCTTTTATCGATAAAATGCTAGAAAGGTTATCTAAGCACACACATTTTTTATTCCTTGATGGATACTCTGGTTTTTCACAAATACCTGTTTCTCAACCTGATCAAGAAAAGACTACTTTCCCTTGTCCCTTTGGAACTTATGCTTATAGACGTATGCCTTTTTGTTTATGCAATGCACTTGCTACCTTTCAAAGATGTATGACTGCTATATTCTCTGACTTTTGTGAAAAGATTGTTGAGGTTTTCATGGATGACTTCTCTGTTTATGGTAAGGCTTTTGATGATTGTTTAAACAATCTTGATCGAAGTTTCTTGAGAGATGCGAGCAAACAAATCTTGTCTTGAACTGGGAGAAGTGCCACTTTATGGTTAATGAAGGTATTGTTTTGGGCCACAAAATTTCTGAAAGAGGTATTGAAGTGGACAAAGCTAAGGTTGATGCAATTGATAAAATGCCATGTTCTAAAGATATCAAAGGTATTCGTAGTTTCCTAGGTCATGCTGGTTTCTATAGGAGATTTATCAAAGACTTTCCTAAAATTTCTAGGCCTCTTACGAATCTCTTGCAAAAGGATGTTCCTTTTGTTTTTTATGATGATTGTTTAGAAGCCTTCGAAGCACTCAAGAAAGCCTTAATTTCTGCACCTATTGTCAACCACGTAATTGGAACTTTCCTTTTGAAATTATGTGTGATGCTAGTGATTATGCTGTTGGTGCTGTTCTAGGACAAAGAGTTGACAAGAAACGGAATGTTATTCATTATGCTAGTAAAACTCTAGACAGTGCTCAAAGCAATTATGCAACTACTAAAAAAGAATTCCTAGCAGTTGTGTTTGCTTGTGATAAATTTAGATCTTACGTTGTTGATTCAAAAGTATTTGTTCACACCGATCATGCTGCTATAAAATATCTTATGGAAAAGAAAGATGCTAAACCTAGACTTATACGATGGGTTCTCTTGCTACAAGAATTTCTTTACATATTACTGATAGAAAAGGAGCTGAGAACCCCGTAGCTGATAACTTGTCCAGGCTTGAAAATGTGCTTGATGACCCACTACCTATTGATGATAGTATCCCTGATGAGCAGCTAGCTGCAATAAATGTTGCTCATAACACTCCTTGGTATGCTGACTATGCTAATTACATTGTTGATAAATATTTACCACCTAGCTTTACATGCCAACAAAAGAAAAAAAATTCTATGATTTAAGACATTACTTTTGGGATGACCCACATTTTTATAAGGAAGGAGTAGATGGCATTTTTAGGCGTTCTGTACCTGAGCATGAAAAGGGACAAATCCTACGGAAATGTCACTCCAAAGCTTATGGAGGGCATCATGCTGGAGACAGAACTACTCACAAGGTATTGCAATCTGGATTTTATTGGCCTACTCTCTTCAAGGATGCCCATAAGTTAGTCTTATCTTGTGATGAATGCGAAAAAATAGGTAATATCGATAAGCGTCAAGAAATGCCTATGAATTATTCACTTGTTGTTGAACCATTTGATGTTTGGGGATTTGATTACATGGGACCTTTTCCTTCCTCTAATGGGTATACACATATTTTGGTTGCTGTGGATTATGTTACTAAATGGGTAGAAGCTATTCCAACTAGTAGTGCTGATCACAACACCTCTATTAAACTGCTTAAGGAAGTTATTTTCCCAAGGTTTGGAGTCCCTAGATATTTAACGACTGATGGTGGTTCACACTTTATTCATGGTGCTTTCTGTAAAATGCTTGCTAAGTATGATGTTAACCATAGAATTGCATAACCTTATCATCCCCAGTCTAGTGGTCAAGTTGAACTTAGCAATAGAGAAATAAAATTAATTTTGCAAAAGACTGCCAATAGGTCTCGGAAGAATTGGTCTAAGAAGTTAGATGATGCACTTTGGGCCTATAGAAGAACATACAGAAATCCTATGGTAGTGCTCCTTACAAAATGGTTTATGGAAAAGCTTGTCATTTGCATCTTCAGTTAGAACATAAAGCATATTGGGCAATCAAAGAACTCAACTATGATTTCAAACTTGCCGGTGAAAAGAGGTTATTTGATATTAGCTCATTAGATGAATGGAGAACCCAAGCTTATGAAAATGCCAAATTATTTAAAGAAAAAGTTATAAGGAGACATACCATTCATCTAATGAGATAATATCAAATAACCTCTTTTCATAAGCATGAGTTCAAAGTCAGAGAATATGTTCTTTTGTACAACTCTCGTTTCAGGTTCTTTGCAGGAAAACTCCTCTCCTAACGGGAAGGACCCTATGTTATCGAGGAGCTTTATCGGTCTGGAGCCATAAAAATAAATAATGTTGAAGGTACTAACCCGAAGGTTGTCAATGGGCAGCGAATAAAACATTATATCTCAGGTAAGCCCATTAATGTTGAAAGCAAAAATATCCAAACTTTGACACCGGAAGAACACATAAAATAGTCCTTCCGGAACACTCCAGAATGGTGAAATAAATGAGGTACGTGATAAGGTAAGTAAACGGACTCCGAAAAATCCGCAAAAATATTGTTTGTTAGTTTTGGAATATTTAGAAAATTAGGAAAATAAGAAACTTCCAGGAAGCGTACCCTGGTGGGCACAAGACACCAGGGCGCCCAGGTGGGTTGTGCCCACCTAGGGTACCTTCCAGACTCCATTTTCTTCCGTTTGCTTGTTTCCCAAGATAAAAAATCTTTATATAATCCCCGAACCTATTGACCACCGCATCGCGGAGAAATCTTCTGTTTTCTTTTCTTGTTGTTTCTCTGATAGATCTGAAAAAATATGTCATCCCAAGACTGTGAGGGTGAGAGCTATATTGTTGATTTCCTCGCAAACCCCTAGTCTTATGGGTATTTGGAGCACTATAGCTGGACCTCCGAAGAGGATGAAGATGAATCAGTTCCTCCCCGCTTCAAAAACGAAAGCATGGAGGCATTATGCAAGAGGATAATAAAGCTCAAGATAGATAACGATGAGTTGAGGGTAGATAACTTTATCCTTAGGTGTAAGTTAGAGGAAAAGAAGGGAAAACCCTCTACTTCTTCATCACCACCACCTTCTTCTTCATCACCAAAATAAAATTGAGTATCGTGTATGGGCACTCCCCTTGGCTTCCGCCAAGCTTGGGGGAGGTGCCCCGGTATCATATCATCCCCATTATCTTTTGCCTTTACTTATAGTTCGATCATTAGTTATCTTTTGCTTTAGATGAATAAAAGTTTAGTTCAATCCTTTCTTTTCGAGAGTTTGCTTAGTGATCTATCCTTGTAATTGTGTCCAAGATATATAATAAAGTTTAGATTGAGTTTTTCCTATCGTTATTTTCATGTTGCAATAAAAAGAAAGGATATAAATAAAAACAAAGGAAATAAATGGAAATGATCATATGCTTATCTTATGGTAGGTGATGACACCACATAAAGAAAAGTATAAGTAGAAAATTTTATTAGAGATTGACAAGCATAACATTGGTCAATGATGCAACTCATGAAAGAATTAATAAGGGAAGAGAAGATTCACATATAAATACACTATCCTAGAAATCTTTTGTGATTATGAGCCCCCATCAAAATATTATATGCCAAAATTGTTGACGTTGGACAAGGAAGACAACGTAATGATTTATGTTTGTTCATATTCACATTGAAGTTATATTGTTATAGATCCTTCGACATGTGGTGCTTGCCCCCTATATTTGCTAGCCAAAAATTCTGCACTAAGTGGAGATACTACTTGTGCATCCAAAAACCCTTAAAACTAAATCTTATTTTCAAGAGTCCACCATACCTACCTAGGGATTGAGCAAGATCCCTCAAGTAAGTTGTCATCGATGCAATAAGGCAATAAAAATTGCTTCTAAAAGTGTGATATAATTTAGTGTAAGAGAAAATTGAGCGTTGTACGAACTTGTGATGGTGAAGAATAAAAGCGACAGACTACATAATAAATGTCGCTATCACAAGGGGCAATACAACGTGACGTTCTTTTGCACTACGGGGTTGAGCATACAAAAAAAATAAGTGCATGGCAACCTCTGCTTCCCTCTGCAAAGGGCCTATCTTTTACCTTTATGTACTTACTTTTATGCAAAGAGTCAAAGTTTTTCTCTCTATTCCTTTTTATTTTCTCCTTTGGCAAGAATCATGTGGTGAGGAAAGATCTAGGAACATATGTCCAGTTGAATATGGTTAGCATGAGTTATTATTGTTGACATCACCCTTGAGGTGAATATGTTGGGAGGGGAAACTATAAGCCCCCATCTTTCTATGTGTTCGGTTGAAACGTTTTGCTCATGTGTATGCGGTGAGTGTTAACAATCATAGAAGACTATATGATGGTTGAGTATGTGGACTTGCCTAAAGCCTCCGATACGTGACCCTTCCTGAAAAGATGATGAATTGTAGTTGCAAAGTTGACTGAGAACATAGTTTGTTGGTTTCTAATAGAGTTTATACTTTATACTTCGATTGTGTGATGAATTTTCACTTATTCATGTGAAGTCTATGATAAGAGTCTTATGATTAATTTTGTTGCTGTTATAATAATCTGCATGATGCTTCTATGTCCGTATTTTATTCTTATTGATACCTCTCTCTCTCTCTCTCTCTCTCTCTCTAAGCATGTGGACATGTTTTTCGATTTTAGTTTTCGCTTGAGGAAAGCGAGGTCTAAGCTTGGGGGAGTTGATACGTCCATTTTGCATCATGTTTTCCTACTGTTTTATGTGATGTTTTTATGCATAATAATGCTTTTTGGAGTAATTCTAATGCCTTTTCTCTCATAATATGCAAGGTACACACAAAAAGGGAGAATTCCGGCAACTGGAAATCTGGACCTGAAAAGGCTACGTCAGGCTACCTATTCTGCACAACTCCAAATGAGCTGAAACTTCACAGAGATTTTTTATGGAATATTTAAGGAATATTGGAGCCAATAAGTACCAGAGGGGCCCCACCAGGTGGGCATTGGCCACCTGGGCACGCCAGGGAGCCCAGGCGCGCCCTGGTGGGTTGTGCTCACCCGGGCCCACCTCCAGTGCCCATCTTCTGGTATATCGGTCATTTTGACCTAGAAAAAATGAGGAGAGGACTTTCGGGACGGAGCGCCGCCGTCTCGAGGAGGAACTTGGGCAGGAGCACTTTTGCCCTCCGGCGGAGCGATTCCACCGGGGGAACATTCGTCCCAGAGGGTGAAATCATCGTCATCATCATCACCGACAACTCTCCCGTCTTGGGGAGGGCAATCTCCATCAACATCTTCAACAGCACCATCTCATCTCAAACCCTAGTTCATCTCTTGTGTTCAATCTTGTTACCGGAACTATAGATTGGTGCTTGTGGGAGACTAGTAGTGTCGATTACATCTTATAGTTGATCAATATATGGTTTATTTGGTGGAATATTATATGTTGAGATCCAATATGCTATTTAATACCCCTCTGATCTTGAGCATGATTATCATCTGTGAGTAATTACTTTTGTTCTTGAGGTCACGGGAGAAATCATGTTGCAAGTAATCATGTGAACTTGATATGTGTTCGATATTTTGATAGTATGTATGTTGTGATTCCCTTAGTGGTGTCATGTGAACATCGACTACATGACACTTCACCATATTTGGGCCTAAGGGAATGCATTGTGGAGTAGTTATTAGATGATGGGTTGCGAGAGTGGCAGAAGCTTAAACCCTAGTTTATGCGCTATTCCGTAAGGGACCCATTGGATCCAAAAGTTTAATGCTATGGTTCGAATTTATTCTTAATACTTTTCTCTTAGTTGCAGATGCTTGCGAGAGGGTTAATCATAAGTAGGAGGTTTGTTCAAGTAAGAACACCACCTAAGCACCGTTCCACCCACATATCAAATTATCAAAGTAGCGAATACAAATCGAATCAACATGGTGAAAGTGACTAGATGAAATTCCCGTGTGGCCTCAAGAACGCCTTGCTTATTATAAGAGACCATTTTGGCCTGTCCTATACCTCAAAAGGATTGGGCTATATTGATGCACTTTTGTTACAACTATCGTTACATGCTCGTTACAAATTATTTTGCTATCAAACTACTTTGTTACTTACAGTTTCCGCACTTGCGGACATTACCTTGCTGAAAACCACTTGTCATTTCCTTCTGCTCCTCGTTGGGTTCGACACTCTTACTTATCAAAAAGAGCTACATTGATCCCCTCTACTTGTGGGTCATCAATAACCCACAAGTATAGGGGATCGCAACAGCTTTCGAGGGTAGAGTATTCAACCCAAATTTATAGATTCGACACAAGGGGAGCCAAAGAATATTTGCAAGTATTAGCAGCTGAGTTATCAATTCAACGACACCTGGAGATTAATTATCTACAGCAAGTGATCAGTAGCAAAGTAATATTATAGTTCTGGTAATAGTAGCAGCGGTAATGGTAACGGTAGCAGTGATAGCAGTAGTTTTATAGTAAGTTCAACAGTAACAATAGCAGTAGTAACTTAGGAAACAATATAAGACCAATTCGTAGGCATTGGATCGGTAATTTGTTGGATGATATTCATCATGTGACAGTCACAACCTAGGGCGATATGGCACTAGCTCCAGTTCATAAATATAATGTAGGCATGTATTCCGTAAATAGTCATACATGCTTATGGAAAGAACTTGCATGACATCTTTTATCCTACCCTCCCGTGGCAGCAGGGTCCAATTGGAAACTAAGGGATATTAAGGCCTCCTTTTAATAGAGTACCTGAACAAAGCATTAACACACGGTGAATACATGAACTCCTCAAACTATGGTCATCACCGGGAGTGGTCCCGACTATTGTCACTCCGGGTTTGCCGGATCATAACACGTAGTAGGTGACTATAACTTGCAAGATCGGATCTAGAACATGGATATAATGGTGATAACATAAACGGTTCAGATCTGCAATCATGGCACCCGGGCCCAAAGTGACAGGCAATAAACATGGGAAAGTCATAGCAACATCAATCTCAGAAAATAGTGGATACTAGGGATCAGGCCCTAGCAAAACTAACTAGATTACATGATGAATCTCATCCAACTCCTCACTGACCAGCGAGCCTACGAAGGAATTACTCACTTCCGGTGGGGAGCATCATGGAATTGGCGATGGAGAAGGGTTGGTGATGACGAAGAATAAAGATTCCCCTCTCCGGAGCCCCAAACGGACTCTAGATCTGGCCTCCTGATGAAGAGCAGGAAGTGACGGCGGCTCCGTCTCGTGGATCGTGATAATTCTTTCTCTTTGATTTTTTCTCCGAAAATAAGATTTTATAGTGTCATTTTCAGGGTCTGCGGGGCCACCAGGTGGGGACAACCCACCTGGGCATGCCTGGGGGGCAGGCGCGCCCTGATGGGTTGTGCCCACCCAGGTGCCCCCCTCAGGTGACTCTTGGCTCCAAAAATTCTCTTTTATTGTATAAAAAATCCTCGCAAAGTTTCGGTCCATTCCAAGAACTTTTATTTCTATACAAAAACAACACCATGGTAGTTCTGCTGAAAACAATGTTAGTCCGGGGTTAGTTTCATTCATATCATGCAAATTAGAGTCTGAAACAAGAGGAAAAGCATTAGGAAAAGTAGATACGTTGGAGACGTATCAACTCCCCCAAGCTTAAACCTGTGCTTGTCCTCAAGCAATTCACTTGATAAACTGAAAGTGAAAAAGAAAAACTTTTACGAACTCTTTTGCTCTTGTCTGCATAAATAAGCTTAAACAACACCCAGGTTTTCACCAAACATATAACTAACCATGCACACAATAACTCTTAAAAATTATTTTAACTCATATCAATGGCATAATCAGCTAGCGAGCAATAATAAGATATCTCAAACAACAACACGTTATCAAAACAACCATGATATAATATGACAATAGTGGTATCTCGCTAGCCCTTTCTGAGACCGCCAAACATAAATGCGGAGCACCTCCAAAGTTCAAGCAGCGACTAAACATTGTAATTCATGGTAGAAAAGATCCAGTCATGATGCACCCAACATTAGCTACACACAATGCATCAGCATGACAACAATGCTCTCAGGTTCTGGCGCTTATTTCTGAAGGTGATGACACAACATAAAAGTAAATAGAAAGTCCCTTCACAGAGGGAAGCAGTGATTTGCAGAGGTGCGAGAGCTCAAGTTTTTCCAAACAGAGGTAAATGATATTTTGAGAAATGCACCCTTCTTGTTTACTTCACGACCATCAGTTATCAATATCTTTCACGCTAAGCACGCTAGTGGCGGTTCCCAAGTGATAAAAGTAAAGGTTTACTCCCCATCCACCATCCATCACACTCCACAGCTTGTCTAAACAATGGGTGTTGTCCATACCAACAACAGTCTCGGGGGAGTTTTTTTTAATTATTTGCACTTTGAGTTCGGGATTGGGAATCCCTAATACCGCCCTTTTCTCATGCGATGGTGAGTGAATAAACACTCAACCTGGGAATAACCCACTTAGCATGGGAGATACTGACCACCTCCTGCCATTCCATGAATGATCCAGGCACACAAAAAGGATATTTATTTGAAGTTTTTTAGTGGTGGCACATGCAAGTTTACTTAGAACGGCAGGGTTATACCGCATATAGGTAGGTATGGTGGACTCATCTGGAATAACTTGGGTTCAAGGTTTTTGATGTACAAGCAGAATTCCCACTTAGTACACGCGAAGGCTAGCAAATAGATTGAGAAGCGGCCAGCTAGAGAGCAACAATGGGCATGAACATGCATTATGCATAAGTAACATTGGACACTAGCATGAGTAAGATATGAACACCATGAACATAAATATCATAGAGGCTATGTTCGTTTTGATTCAAATACATGCATGAACATGTGCCAAGTCAAGCCACTCGAACATTCATAGGAGGATACCATATCATCATACTACATCACAATGATTTTGACGAAATGTTGATATCCAAGATAAATCATTATCCACTCCTAGCTACTTAAGCATGGCATGAGAAACTATAATCTCTAATTGTCATTGCAAACATGTTTAATCATAATGGGCTGAATCATGGATACAAGGTTAAACATATTTACAAAAACAGACAACTCGAGTTTGTACCAGTTTCTCTCTGCCACGGCCAGTTCATCGAATATCGTCATTATTGCCTTTCACTAGCATGACCGAACGATGTGAAAATAATAATAGTGCAAGACTGCCGTGGACTAAGCTGGAATCTGCAAACATTTTATTCAACAGGGGAACACAAGGTAATATGGGCTCTTTATTAGATCAACAATTGTTCATTTGGGAGCCACTCAACATTTTCGTCGTGGTCTTCTCCTTGGTACGACTCGAATAAAAAGGAAATAAATTTAGAGAAACACACTGAAATATTTTTGAAGTTTTGGTTTTCTTGAACAAGCAAATACAAGGGAAAAGCAAAAATGAGAAAAACTATTTACATGGGAAAGCTCCCAACAAGCAAAAGAAGAACAAGGAAATATTTTTGGGTTGTCTTTTTAGTATTACAACTAAACATGCATAGAAAGTAAACTAACTTCAACTAAATTTTTTTGGTTTTTCTTGTAAGGTTTTTAAAACACACAAGAAGAATGCGAGAAAATAAATTTAACATGGATGATACAATGAAAAAGTGTAAACACCGACAACTAGAACGAGATGTGTAAACATGAATGTAATGTCGGTGGGAATACGTACTCCCCCAAGCTTAGGCTTTTGGCCTAACTTGGTAATCGATGAGTAGCCTGGATAGTAGTCGGGGTGCTGAGGAGCGGGCATCCACGGATCCCACTGCTGAGGCTCCTCCTCTGCTGCAGCCTGGTCGTTTCGGTAGGCGGCGATATCTGCAGGCATAATCCTATATCCGCCTCAGGCAAAAGGATTAAACAAAGCAGGTGCAGGCAATGGAATAATATCATGAGTATTCACACTGAAAACCAGGTTAAACGGAATAGGAATGTTAGGGAAATCTCGTGCAATAAACTGGTGGTGCTAGGGAAATCTGGTGCAATAAACTGGTGGTGCTCCATAGCTGCGCGATCTAGGTAGACCTTGGTCAAAGGATAATCATGTAGGCGTATCTCAGCATTAAAGCGAGCCGCCAAACGAGTAGCGTAAATACCACCATGAATTTTAACCTTGGATTTATTAAGGTCAAGGTGACGTGCCACAATAGCCCCCAAACTATAAGTGTTGTCCCCCTCCAGTGCACGACGTAAAACATCAAGGTCTGGGGCACTGAGTGCACCCACGTTCTCTCTAGCAAGCAAGCATTTTGCAATAAAAATAGTGAAATAATGAACAAGAGGAAAATGCAAGCCAGCAGCAGTGATACCTGACACCCCTCTCCCATCTCCCACTGTCAAGGTACGATAAAAGGCCTCAAACTCTGCTGGCCTAGGCTCTACCAAACCATCATCAGAAGGAAGCAAGCAAATTTCACAGAACTCAGTAAGCGGTATGTGACAGAACTCAGCGTATAAATTAAACTGCACCTTAGGAGGATTATTCCTAGGAAGGAAATTAAAACTTTGAACTAAGGTGTTTTTGAGGATATTATACTGTTCACATTCAGCTGTGATGAAGTCGGTGAGGCCGGCATTAGTAGCATATTGTGTAAACTCTTGAAGGATTCCTGCCCCTTCCATGAACGGGGTATGCGGCTATTCACACGGCCGTACTTCCGCCAACCTCTGGGGATGGAGATCACTGTCAGACGACTCCCCAATAACTCCCTTGGAGTTCTTATGGAAGCAAACTTCCTAAAGATATACATCCTTTCCCTATGAACAAATTTTTTGAAATTTTTAGTCCAATTTTTTTTTCTCAACAAAACTTCACAAAATTGATAGCAACTACTCATAGGGATGCATAGAGGCCATAGCAAGCATTCAAACTACTTAGAACTCTAAGAATTCGACATGCAAGCTCATCTACAATAGCACCAAGAGTATCTAATTATTCAAAATATAAACCACTAAAACAAAAACTAATTGGACAAACGGTGGAGATACATACCAAGCAAAAATCCCCCGAAACAATTTCGAAAACAGAGCTTCGAGCAAAGAGATCAAAATCCGCGGGTTTGAGAGCAAGAACATGAGAGAGAGAGAGAGAGAGAGAGAGAGAGAGAGAGCAAGGGTGATTTTTTTCTGGAGGTTGTCGGATCACGGGTTCCGGCAAAACCCTCAAGGTTCGAACACTGGGGTGCGCACGAAGATTTCCCCCTACCGATCCACGTCCTAGCTCGCTAAGATCTCACGGACGAACTCGACGAACTCTTAACACAAGGGACACAGAGTTTATACTGGTTCGGGCCATCGTTGTGGTGTAATACCCTATTCCAGTGTGTGATGGTGGATTGCCTCTTGGGCTGACGATGAACAGTACAAGGGGAAGAACAACCTCCTGAGGTTGAGGTGTTCTTGTGCTTGGTGGACTCGTGTGGGAGAGGATTACTCAAGATCAGGTGCCCCTACGGTGGTGGCTAGTCCTACTTGTATAGGCCCTGGTCCTCTCCGCAAATATTGAGCGGGAAGGGAGCCAACAACAGCCAATTTGAAAGGGGACAGCTAGTACAGCTTATCCTGACAAAAGCAGTCTTCGCCTACAAAAGGCTCTGGTGATGACGCCGCCTTGGGCTCCATGGTGACCTCCATCTTGCTGTCCCGCTGGTCTTGGTCTCGTTGCACCGATATGGAACCTTTGCTTGACGCCTCGGTACTCCACGCCCGTTCTTGCCTCCTTAGCAGCAAAGAGGAAAGCAATACACTGCACGCGCTGGTGTCAGATTTCAGGTTCCGGCAGACCCTCTAGGTTCGAACTCTGGGGTGCACGCGGAGATCGCACCTCCAACCTACCTACGTCTCGTCGCCTCGCAAGGATCTAAACTACACAAATAACAACACAAGGGACACGAGGTTTATACTGGTTCAGGCCACCATTGTGGTGTAATACCCTACTCTAGTTTGTGGTGTGGTGGATTGCCTCAGGGGCTGATGATGAACAATACAAAGGGAGAACAGCCTCGCGAGGGGCTGTTCTTGAGCTGGTGCGACAAACTGCTTGGGTGAGTTCGATCGCCTCTCTTTCTCTCTCTCTAGGTGCCGATCCTCTCTCTGATCGATCCCCTTCTTTCCCTTCTTTTCCTCCACCCCTTGCCTTGGTGGTGGCTAGCTCTATTTATAGTGGGAGGCCCTGGGCCTCTTCCCAAATATTGAGTGGGAAGGGCGCCAACAATTGGCCATTTTGTAGGGGAACATCTAATACACTTATCCTGACTAAAGTCGGTCCTCGCCTACCAAAGACTCTGACGGTGACGCCGGCTTGGGCTCCATGATGGCCTCCTTCCTGCCGTTCTGCTGGTCTTGGTCTTGTTGCACCAAAATGGTTGCCTTTGCCTGATGCCTTGGCCTGCGCTTGCCTCCTTTGCACCAAAGGGGAAATGAGGACACTGCGCGGGCTGGCGCCCGCCTGGTGCCCTCGGTCGTCATGGCTTGCGTCATGGGCACCTCGTGAGGTACCCCGCCTTGATCTCTCCGCCTCCTCACGAGCCAGCCTGACGAGGCCGTGCCTGAAGAAGCATCCTGTCGTCTGCCCCGCGAGGCTTGGCCCCTCGCGAGGGTCTTGAGCTTGTGTTGATGAAGATGGGCCGTACTGGGCCACCCCTTGAGCCACGCCGCAGGCCGCAAGTAGGCAAGTCTGGGTACCCCCGTTCCCAGAACGCCGACAGTAGCCCCCGGGCCCAAGGCGCGCCTGGACTTGGCTTAGCAGAGAAGCGAAGGGGCAAGTGCGAAGCGCCGTGGGCCCCAACAGCCTACGGCCTTGGGCGCCGCGTGGTGGTTGATTTGACATGGGCATCCCTGCTTCCCGCCGATGCCTCGGCAACTGCACGAATTGACAAGTCCCTGCATGCAAAGCGGGTCATGATTACCTGTGATCGTGGAGGTTGGCGGTTGGCCTCCCCCGGCTATATGTACAGAATGGCGCGAGCCCTTCTAGTCCATCTCTTCTTGCTTCTCCTTCTTCTCCATCCTTGCCCTTGCTCCACATTGCGACAATGGCTCCGATCCGCCGGTTCTCCGCAGAAGAGAAAGGAAAGGCCCCCCGAGAGGGTCCCGATCGGCTTCCGCCGAAGAAACGGCTAGCCTTCTGCCGCCGAGATGAGGGCGCCCGGGAGGAGGTGTCGAGGCCCTGGTACGAGCGGCCATCACCAGGGTTCCCGCTGCCCTTGTACGCCCACACTGAGGGCCCTGAAGGAGTTGACGCCGAGCGCCACGGACGATGCCGCCGTCGGCGTCGGCGGGTCACGGCGGTGCGCGTTGTTCCTCCCGGAGTCCATGCCGAGGGCTCCTCCCGAGAGCTTGTGCTCCACGCCGCCATGCCTCCTCAGTCTTGGATTCGCCTTCCTCCCTCCTTCGCCTTCGTGATTCCGCAGAGGGGCTCTCTGGAGCTCTGGTTGCAGCATGCCGGCTGTAGCACCCCTGCGACCGGAGCAGAGGTTGCGGTCGTCGCTCCGGGCAAGGTCTTCATGACCCGAGGCTGCGGCGAAATCGCCCGGGTCTGCCGGACGAGGGGCACCCTCGTGATCCACCTGGAGTACGATGGCTCTTCCTTGATGTTCTTCAAGGTCTTCGACGCGGAAGGACGCCGGCTGGAGTGCTGCCCTGAGAGAGGCGGCCGGGGCCCTGCCGTGGCGAGGACTAGGCTCGCCGACCGCTCCCCCAGCAGCTCCTTAGGCAGCGGAGGCGTCGGAGGATCCAGCGACTCCGCCGAGCTCTTCGGGACTCCGGAGACGAGCGACGACAGCTACGAGCCTCCGAGCTTGCACCGCGCTCGGAGCCGGGCGGGCGTGTCAGGCTTCCAGCGCCGGTGATCTGGATGGGGTTGGCGCCGGTGCCTGGCGGCCCAGTGTTGATGATGGCGTCTCCTTGTGGAGACGTGCGTAGTTAGCGCTCTTTAGGATCTGCTCCTTTTGTTCCCTGTGAGGAATCAAAGAACACACCCCGTGGGGGCTTGTAAGGTGCATGCGGTTCCGTTTATTAATATGACCCTTGTCGTGAAGTGGTGCGAGATGCTCATCCCATCTTAGCTTAGTTCCTCCTTTCGAACCTCGCGAGGGCTTGACGCTCTGCGCCGGCAGTCCCGGTCCCAAGGCAGGCTTCAGCCGTCGCTAGTATGCCAAGTGCGATGCCGTGGTCAAGGCCAGGAGGTGAGTGGCCCAGGGTCCAGTAAGAGCCCCTGAGTCGCGATGCTCAGGAGGTCCCCTTTAGCGCTCAAGCAGACATCGTTCGGTGAGAAAGGAGTGCGATGTTGCTAACACGGGATTGCATTAGGTGCGAGGTCGGTGCTGCGATAGCTAGTATTTCCGGAGGATGACTTATCTCGGGAGTCAGGAACCGCCTCTTGGTGCGGCGTTAGGTCCGCGCATCGGCAGCTGAGGAGTTGCCCGGCGAGGTCCCCGCGTGCCTCTTCCCTCTCACCTTTACTCCCATTTCTGCTCTACGTCCTTGGGTCCCGGCCCTCTAGCGAGCTCAGTCGTCACTGGTATGCTAGGTCGCGATGCCGTGGACAAGGCCAGGAGGTGAGGGATGGAGAGCCAGTAGGAGTCCATGAGTCGCGATGCTCAGGTACCCCCCCTTTAACGTGCAAGCGGTTCGCGGACAAGAGTGAAGGAGATGTCGTGAAGGCCTCGCCTCACACTGCTGCTTGAAGAGATCCTGCAGGCTCATCACAAGAAGAACAAGAGTTCGCCATGACAATTGACAGTCAGCCGTTGGTTGCTCTGGAGGGGTGACGAGGCACTGAAGGCTTGACGAGGTGGCATCTTGCGGGGCTGCCGCGGCCAGAGCTCAGCCATTCAGGTTTGGTGACGTTGCAGGGACGGACCCATGCGCAAGCGTCGTGCCGTTAGGGAGCAGCTCCATCAGTTGGTGTCAATCAAGCGGGCGATTAGGTCAAACACGTTAATCACGAAGGAGCAAATCCATTTAGGTAGGCGCAGAGAAGGCGAACATCGCTGGGTCGGGCCCGAGCGACTTGGGGAAGACGCAGCCCGAGGGGCGCCCCTAATAAAGTAAACTAGAAACATGAATCACAAGGGATACATGCCGCAGGGACGGACCCACGCGGCCTGGGAATGATGCAGCCCTGGGGGCGCTCCCAGCTGAAAATGAAACTCGAAGGACGTCACCTGGTGATGCTGAAGTTGAAGGGATGCTGAGGTAGCGGACGGCGTGCGATGCGGAAGCCGATCTTCATGAGCCCCCAGGCCCAGGGGCCTCGGGAGGCTCTGGAGGCGCTGGCGGCTCCTCGCGGACCATCTCCATCTCCGCCAGGACTGTGGAACGCCTGGCCACTTGAGCCTCCAGGATGCTCCTCATGAGGCGCTGGCGCGCGACAGCCGCGTTCGGCAAGCCGTAAGGCATGCGGACATAGCTATGGGGTGGACCTTCACAGCGCCCCACGCGTGAGGGCCAGAGGCGCTCCTGAGAGGCGGCTCGGTTGAGCCCTGGTATGTCGATGCAGATGCGCAGCCCACCATCCTCGCCTGGATGGGGAGCTACGGCGGGTAAGCGGCGGCTGCCACTCATGACTCTTGACTCCTGCAGCTCCTGAATGATCTTGCTGACGAACTCCTGAGGGTTTGGCCCTCCTTGCCTTGCTCCTTCCTGAGGGAAACGTGCTTTAAAACACGCCTCCAAGTGGTGCCCGAGCGCCTCCCTCGTGATCTTAGCAAAGTCGGTGGCCCTCCAGGAGAGAGCCCCCGAGCCTTGCTCGAGGAGGGCACAGGGCGCGCCTTCCTATGCGACAGAAGGAGGCGCCCCTGGAACAGGCGCAGACCCTGAGGGGCCTGCTTCCCGAGGGGTCGGGCCAGGCAATGTCTTCTTCTTCTTAGGAGCAGCCTTGGGAAGCCTCCCGCTCCTGTGATCTGGATCTTCAATTGATGCGGCTTGGAAAGCACGCTCCAGAGAACACACAACGTCTCTCTCTTCACAAGGCACCGTGATGACTCCACCGCTTCCTGGCATCTTGAGGACATTGTAGCCATGATGGGTCATGGCCAGGAACTTGGCCAGGGCTGGGTACCCGAGGATGGCATTGTACGACAGGCGAATGTGCGCGACGTCGAAGTCAATGAGCTCGGTGCGGTAGTTATCGCGCGTCCCGAAGGTGACAGGAAGGCGGACCTGCCCTATCGGAACTGTGGAACCATCAGTGACTCCCGAGAAAGGCTTGGTTGGCTGAAGCTGATTGTACGGCACTTGGAGATTGTTGAATGTCTTGACGGACAGGACATTGAGCCCTGCTCCGCCATTGATGAGGGTCTTGGTGACTTGCACATTGCTGATGATTGGGGAACAAAGCATCGGGAGGAATCCAGCTGTGGCTGCGCACTTGAGCTGACCCGCTGAGCTGAATGTGATGGCGCACGCTGACCACCTGAGGGGGCGTGTGACTTCGAGCCTGGGGAGGACTGCGTTCACTTCGCGGGCGAACTGCTTGAAGATGCGCTGAGAGGGTGGGGCTTGAGCTCCGCCCAGGATGCAAGCGATTGCGCGCGGCTCCTGGAAGCCGCCAGCTAGGGCTGCAAACGAGTCGAGCTCGAGCGAGTTGGAGTTGGCTCAGCTCAACTCATATGAAAATTCGAGCGAGCTCAAACTGAGTGAAGCTCATGATCGAGCTGTAGAACATGACTCGTGCTCAGCTTGTAACGATCTCGAGCCAATCTTGAGCTAGTTTTGAGCTAAATATGATCGTAAAAATTATAAATCTATGGATGAAAAACAAAAAAAATTAAGGTGAATATCTTTGGGAACCTTTGCCAAAAATATAAGATATTTAACATATAGTCAACCACGTGCCATAATTAGGCCTAAATCTTCTTTGCACTTAATTAACTTTCCATGTTAGATTCAGTAAATAAAATGGAGAAAAATTATGGACAACATATATGGTAATAAATTATCTTATTTCCATTTAATATATGACATGTCATTTAAGGTAATGATATTATGTCGAGCTATCGAGCTAAAATCGAGCGAGCAAACATTGGCTCAAGATCGGCTCGTTTCTCGATCGAGCTACATAAAGTGTTTAAACTCATCTTGTTTCTTTTCGAGTCGATCTCGAGTTGAGTCAAAAAACGAGTCGATCTCGAGCGGCTCACGAGCCTCGAGCTTTTCTTGCAGCCCTACCCCCAGCCCCCTCGTCCTGATGATGGTCTTCATTTCTCCTTGGCTGTGGTGGCAGAGGAGGGAGGCCCGCGTTGCCTTGTGGGCGATCCTCGCGAGGCTGATCCCTCCAGCCTCCCTCGCGAGGCGGGTCCCTCCAACCTCCCTCGCGAGGCTGATCCTGCCAGCGGTCCTCGCGAGGTCGGTCACGCCGCCCTTGGCGAGGGCCACGGTCGTCCCATCGTCCTCCTCCTCGGCCATAGCCCTGGTCGCTGCGCTCGGGGCGTCGGCCGGCACGCACGTCCCGCACAGCCCTGAGCTCTTGGCATTCGTTGGTGTTGTGGGTGTGGAGGTCATGGTACACGCAGTACCGACTTCCCTTGGATGACTCAGGCTGATCCCTTCCTCGCTTGGTGTCCGGCTCTTCTGCAAGCACGGCAGCCCCCTTGCGCTTCATGTCCTTGACCTTGGCCTTCTTCTCTTCTGGGTTGGCAGCCGGCAGCTCGAGAAGGGAAAGGCGTCCTTCCTCAGCCCTGGCGCACTTGGTCGCCAAGTTGAACAGCTCCAGGGATGTGCACAGGTCTTCATGGATCGTGAGCTCTTCCTTCATCTTGACGTCACGCACACCGTCGGAGAAGGCTGAGATGATGGCCTCTCGCACACCACAGGGATCTTAAGGCGGCGTTGTTGAAATGTTGGATGAACTTTGCAGGTCTCCATTGACTTTGCTTGATGCGGCGCAGTCACTCATGGCGGGGGGCCGATCGCGGTGCCTTGGAAGTTGGCGATGAATCGGTGCGCATCTCGTTCGAGGAGGAAATCGTGCGAGCGAGGTTAAGGACCCAGGTGCGGGCACCGTCCTTGAGCGCCATGGGAAACCAGTTCGCCATGACCTTCTCGTCCCCGTTGGCGGCTTCGATGCCCAGCTCATAGAGCTGGAGGAACTCCGCTGGGTCGGCCGTGCCATCGTAACGTGGGGGTAGGCCTGGCTAGAACTTGCCCGGCCAGGCCACGCTGCGCAGCTCTGCGGTGAAGGCACGACAGTCTGCAGTGGCCACGAGAGGCCTTTGGTGATGGAGGGCTTGATCTTGGAGGTCTCCGTGCGCTGCCGCCAGGAGCAGCGCGGGGTCTTGGCGCGCTGGAGCAGGAGCGCGGTCGTGACGGGCCGGTGCGGGGAGCACTCGGGCAGCTTCTTGGGGACGAGGGACCTCTTGGCAGCTCTTCTCTTGCTGTGCTGGTGCCGGACGGAGTGGGTTCCGCCCAGGGGCCACGCACCTTGCGGCGAAGGCGCCTTCTTGTGGGGGAGGCGGTTGAGGCGCCCCCGAAGCTTCATCGCCCGCGCAAGGCAGGGCGCGGTGCAGCGAGAGGGATGGCGCAGGGGAGCCCCCAGCGGCGCTGAAGAGCTCGATGATGCGGGCGAGCCACTCGTCGTAGAGGTCGTCGATGGGACGGTAGTGCAGGAGTTCCCGCGCCAGAAGCAACGCGGTGTGCGCGTCCGCAGGAGCGCGACGGGCGTGGGACGAAGAACCGGCTGGAGTCAGCGACGGGGTGGCGATGCGGCCTTCTCGCCGTACCGAAGGATGCAGAAACGACGCCTGCTGCTCGTTCCCCGCCGGGCCGGTGGCGGCGTTGACGGCATGCGACGGGGAAAGGCGGGGGCGGCCGCCGACGGGAGCCGTCTGGGCGACGCGAGTAGTGAGAGCATCCCGGCGCTCGGCGCGGGCTCGACGAGCGTCTGACATGGATGCGAGGGGCGGCGAAGAGCAGGGCGGCGGAAGGCGGATTCCGGTGCACCCCTACCTGGCATGCCAAATGTCGGATTTCAGGTTCCGGCAAACCCTGTAGATTCGAACTCTGGGGTGCACGCGGAGATCGCACCTCCAACCTACCTACGTCTCGTCGCCTCGCAAGGATCTAAACTACACAAAGAACAACACAAGGGACACGAGGTTTATACTGGTTCAGGCCACCATTGTGGTGTAATACCCTACTCCAGTTTGTGGTGTGGTGGATTGCCTCAGGGGCTGATGATGAACAATACAAAGGGTGAACAGCCTCGCGAGGGGCTGTTCTTGTGCTGGTGCGATGAACTGCTTGGGTGAGTTCGATCGCCTCTCTTTCTCTCTCTCTAGGTGCCGATCCTCTCTCTGATCGGTCCCCTTCCACCCCTTGCCTTGGTGGTGGCTAGCTCTATTTATAGTGGGAGGCCCTAGGCCTCTTCCCAAATATTGAGCGGGAAGGGTGCAAACAATTGGCCATTTTGTAGGGGAACATCTAGTACACTTATCCTAATTAAAGTCGGTCCTCGTCTGCCAAAGACTCTGACGGTGACGCCGGCTTGGGCTCCACGATGACCTCCTTCCTGCCGTTCTGTTGGTCTTGGTCTTGTTGCACCGAAATGGTTGCCTTTGCCTGATGCCTTGGCCTGCGCTTGCCTCCTTTGTACAAAAGGGGAACGAGGACACTTGGCTGGCTGGCGCTCACTGGCGCCCTCGGTCGTCATGGCTTGCATCATGGGCACCTCGTGAGGTACCCCGCCTTGATCTCTCCGCCTCCTCGCGAGCCGGCTGACGAGGCCGTCCCTAAGGAAGCTTCTGTCGTCCGCCTCATGAGAGGCTTGGCCCCTCGCGAGGGTCTTGAGCTTGTGTTGATGAAGATGGGCGTCTTGGGCCACCCCTTGAGCCACGCCGCGGGCGCAGGCGAGCAAGTCTGGGTACCCCGTTCCCGAACACCGGCGGTGGCCTTTGGCCTCGATCGTCATGGCTCACGTCACGAGAACCTCGCGAGGTTTGCCTTGCCTTGATCTCTCCACCCCTCGCGAGCCAGCCTGGTGAGGCCGCTCCTGAGGAGGTCTTGTGGCGTCTGCCTCGCGAGGCTTGGCCCCTTGCGATGGTCTTGAATGCTTGTTGGTGAAGATGGGCCGTACGGGCCCGCTCGCAGAGCCACACGATGGGCTGCAGGCAGGCAAGTCTGGGGACCCCTGTTCCCAAAATGCCGACAGTAGCCCCCGGGCCCAAGGCGCGCTCGGGTTTGGCTTCGAGGCGAAGCCAAATGTCAAGTGCGGAGCGCCGCGGGCCCCAATAGCCGGCAGCCTTTGTCGACGCGTGGCGGTTGATTGGACGTGGGTGTCTCCGCTTCCCCACGCTGCCTCGGCAACTGCCCGACTATCAAAAGGCTGGCACAGACAGCGCTTGCCTTCACTGCTCCCTTTCGCCTTGCTCAGGTTCCCTTTCTTGTGCCCTGCCTCTAAAATCCTCAGATCTGCTTCCATCTTCCACCGCATCAGCGACCAATGGCGCCGCTCAAGGTCAAGTCCTCCGTGTCGCCGGCTTGGTACGTACCAGCTCTCGACGTGCCCGATGTCTCGGAGAAGAGCCTCGCCGCCACGCGCTTGCTGACAGCGGGGGAGAGCAATGAGAGAGGGAATACGGAGCTCCGGGTCGCCTCCGACGTGCCGGAGCCCGAAGGAAGCACCTTCTTCCCCTTCTTCATGAGCAGTATCGCCACGGGGTTGGTTCCCCCCTTCTCTGACTTCTTCTATGAGGTCCTCGGCCACTACGGGCTGCAGGTGCTGCATCTTCATCCCAAGTCCATCCTTCTCTTGTCCATCTTTGCCTACTATTGCGAGGCATACCTGGGCGTGATGTCATCCGTGGGTCTGCTGCGCCACTTCCTCTTCCTCTGCATCAGCGAGGGCCATATCTCTGGGTGCGCCAATTTCATTGCAGCCGGCAAGGCCAACTCGATCTTGAACACCGGGAAGAAGGCCGATAACCTCAGGGCCAAATGGGTCATGATGGGCGCCAAGTGTGTCCACCCGCGCTTGGTGCTGCCGACGGAGATGCCCCGGTCCGACAAGGGGTGGTCTTGCGCGAAGCTCACTGATGAGTGGGCGTCGTCGATGTTGGAACAGATGCAGACTGACCTGAAGTCGGGCAATGCAAGGGCGGCGAAGGTGATAGGGGCCATGCTCCTGAGGGAATTCCTGATGCTGCGCGTCGCTCCACTTCAGGCGCCTGCACGCCCCTTGTGGAGGCTTGGGGATGAAGAGGACAGGATTCGCGTGAGCCCGGAGGCCTTGCCTGACGATGAGCTGTCTGCAGTTTTGCGCCTCTTGGTCAGGGACAACCAAGAGTACCCGCCGAGCGCCTTCGTTCCCCTGTTCCGCCGCAAGGACTGGGAGCAGATTGTGGCTGCCAGGCCTACCTTCGACAGGCGCGGGCTGGTGCTGCATACGCCCTCCGGAGCCCCTGCGGCGCAGAAACCGGTGGAGCTGTCTGCTAACGAGTCCCACAGGAAGGAAGAGGAGGAGGAGGACTCGGGGGTGACCCCCGAGGAGACGGGGGAAACTTCCCCCTTGAGCAAGGCCGACATCCTCCGCACCATGCCGGATGACGACGAGGCCGATGCCCACCAGGAGGAGGGGGAGCTGCCCATTGACCCGACGAGGGGCAGGTCATGCTGGTCTCCCGAGATGCTGCCCCCGCCTTGACGCCGCCCGGAGCTGCCTCCGGCCCTTCTGCTGCACCGTCCTATGCTCGTGGAACCAGCGCGTCCGCGCCTCAATCCTCGAGGGTCTCGGGCTTCAAGCTCACCAAGCGGAGGGTGGACTATGTTGCGGTGGACCAGTGTGTGCTTGAGATTTGTCTTGTTTTTGCTTATACTGTTGTTTCATGACGTTCGTCCTTGGTTGACCAGGCCGCTGTCTTCGGCGAAGAGGATGAAGGAGGATGCAGCGGCCGCGCCCCCCTCCGCGGAGAAGGGCGGCGACAGCACTCACACCTCCCCGGCCCGGTCACCCCCGTGAGACCAGGGGAGCGTCATAAGGTCGACGTCTAGCTCCGTAAGTGCCAACGTCTGGCTCGGCTGCTGAAGTCCCAAAAGCTCAGGCGCCCTTGGTTTCCCAGGCTATGGTGACGATGTCGTCTCCTCCTCCCGCTGCGCCGCTACTCCCAGGTTCTTCTGCTTCCTCTGCTGTCTTGGAGCGTGCCCTTCCGGCGATGACCTAGCTGTGGGAAGATCTCATGGGAGCGGACCCACGCCTGGTGGCCGGGCGCCTGGAGCTGGCCTCTGGCTCGCTTCACTTTGACTCGGCGGTTCACGCGACACTGAGCCAGGCCGCGACAGCCTCCGAGAAGGAGAAACATGCCACCACCAAAGCTGCGGCCGATCGCGAGGCGGCGCGGAAGAACGCCGAGGCCGCCCACGACCGCAGACGGGCGCTGGAGGACGAGCTGAAGAGCCTGCGCGACCAGCACGCGGAGGAAACTTGTGGCCGCCAGGCGAAGGAGGAGGAGATGAGGGCTCGGGAGGACGCCATCAAGGACCGCGACGCCGAGCTGGGAGAGTTGGGGAAGGCGCAGACCGCTCAGCGCGGCCGGCTGGAGGAGCTGGAGCGGAAGGTGAAGGCAAAGGAGGTCGAGCTTGACGCCAAAGCGAAGGTCCTGGCCGAAGAACGCGCGGCCTTCTCGCTCCTCGAGGAGAGGTCCCAAGTGGCGCTGAAGGCATTGTACGAGAAGGGCTTCGAGAGGCCGCTGACCACCGACAAGGAAGGCCCTGCTCAGCTACTTCCCTTCGTGGTGAAGGCGCTCGAGGAAGTCGTGGAGGGCATCGGTCCCATGGCAGAGGCAGAGGCTCGCATCCTTTCTTCAGCCACGCTGACGCAGGTCTTCAACCACCTGCACCTTCGTGACCCCAGCGCTCATCTTCACGAGCTGCTGGAGCCTGTAACTGATGAACACTGCACAGCTGCCGCCACAGCAGTGAAAGGTCAAGTGGAGGCCCTGCTGAAGAAGTTCCGTGGCTTCACCCTCGTGCCTTCGACCGGTGGTGCCACCGATCCTGCGGCCCCTGCTGGTAGTGCAGGCGAAGGCGGCGCCACCAAGGGAGGAGCACCTTCTGCGGGCGATGGCGGTGTCCAGGGGTGACTTGCTTGCGGCTGCCTTCCTGTTTTATTCCTGCAACATGCATCATGCCTCGTGGAGGCGTTTGAACTCGTGCTTGGTATTTGGGAGAACAATATGGCTTGTAATATTTGCTTTGAGATTTTGCGATTTTCTTACTATTTCCTTTATGTTCTGCGTCGGCAGAGCCCGGCCCTCCACATACCTCAACCGCCATTGGGCCGACCAGAGACCAGGACGGACCAAGGAGTGAGGGGCTACGTGACCAGTTAGGCTCCTGAGTCGCGATGCCCAGGAGTCCCCCTTGACGCGCAAACATCCTATAGGAAGGACTCGCGGGGACATGTTAATGTTCTACGTCGGCAGGGCCCGGCCCCGCGCATACCTCAACTGCCATTGGGCCGACCGGAGACCAAGACGGACCAAGGAGTGAGGGGCTACGTGACTAGTTAGGCTCCTGAGTTGCGATGCTCAGGAGTCCCCCTTGATGTGCAAACAATGTCCATACCTTTGCCCTCGCAGAGGCTCGGCTCAGGAGGGGCGTGCGACGATGATACGTCTCCAACGTATCTATAATTTTTTATTGTTTCATGCTATTATATTATGTGTTTTGGATGTTTATGGGCTTTATTAAACACTTTTATATTATTTTTGGGACTAACCTATTGACCCAGAGCCCATGCAGTTCCTGTTTTCCCTTGTTTCAAAGATTTCAAGAAAAGGAATATCAAACAGAGTCGAAACGGAATGAAACCTTCTGGAGAAGTTATTTTTGGAAGGAAAGCTACCCGATAGACTTGGAGTGCACGCCAGGAAAGAAACGGGGGAGCCACGAGGTAGGGGGCGCGCACTCCACCCTCGTGGGCGCCTCGTGGCTCCCCTGACGTACATCTTTCACATATATATTCCCATATACCCTAAAAACTTCGGGGAACAGAATAGATCGGGAGTTCCGCCACCGCAAGCCTCTGTAGCCACCAAAAACCAATCGGGACCCTGTTTCGGCACCCTGCCGTAGGGGGGAACACTCACCAGTGGCCATCTTCATCATCCCGGCGCTCTCCATGACAAGGAGGGAGTAGTTCACCCTCGGGGCTGAGGGTATGTATCAGTAGCTATGTGTTTGATCTCTCTCTCTCTCTCTCGTGTTCTGGATTTGGCACGATCTTGATGAATCGCGAGCTTTGCTATTATAGTTGGATCTTCTGTTGCTTCTCCCCCTCTACTCTCTTGTAATGGATTGAGTTTTCCCTTTGAAGTAATCTTATCGGATTGAGTCTTTAATGATTTGAGAACACTTGTTGTATGTCTTGCCGTGCGTATCTGTGGTGACAATGGGATATCACGTGATTCACTTGATGTATGTTTTGGTGATCAACTTGTCGGTTCCACCCATGAACCTATGCATAGGGGTTGGCACACGTTTTCGTCTTGATTCTTCGGTAGAAACTTTGGGGCACTCTTTGAGGTTCTATGTGTTGGTTGAATAGATGAATCTGACATTGTGTGATGCATATCGTATAATCATACCCACGGGTACTTGAGGTGACATTGGAGTATCTAGGTGACATTAGGGTTTTGGTTGATTTGTGTCTTAAGGTGTTATTCTAGCACGAACTCTAGGGCTGTTTGTGACACTTATAGGAATAGCCCAACGGATTGATTGGAAAGAATAACTTTGAGGTGGTTTCGTACCCTACCATAATCTCTTCGTTTGTTCTCCACTATTAGTGACTTTCACTACAAAAAAAATACACTTCCGTGATGATACGTGTTTGTCACAGTAGGTCATGTTTTTTGTCATGCATGTACATCCATTACAAATTTATGACAGAATCAAGATAGTCATACATGTCTTTGTCGTAGAAGTGTTCCATGTGATTACCAAAATTATCATCACGGAAGTGTCCACTTCCATGATGATAAATCGCGCGTCACAGAAGTGCTTTCGTCAAGGGTGACCGACACGTTGCATCCACCGTAACGGAACACCGTTAAGCTATCGGGTCGGGTTTGGATCCGATAACCCGTTAACAGGCCCGACCAGTGGGGATTTTCCACGTGTAAAATCATCATTGGCTGGAGGAAACATGTGTCGGCTCATTGTTGGGACAGATGTCATCCACTCATTGGACAGAAGGCGCCTATGATACGTCGACACGTGGCACGGTCCAACAGAGGCCCATTCCTGTGAAAAGGCCGGCCCGTTTAACTTAGTCAAAAGGTGACGGGCCGGGCCATGGAAAGCCTATTAACGGCCGGTTCACATATAGCCCATTTACAGTCCGCTAACCCCAAGGCCCGTTACGCCCTATCCGAATTAGGCCCAGTAGCGTCATCTGGGCCATCCAATATGATTCCAGCCCGTTTTCACTTCTGGCCCATGTATGGCCCATGACGTCTTCGGCCCATATGAGGACCCATGTAACTCTTGGCCTATTAACGGCCCGTGGTGAAATCGGCACGCAATGAACAAAGGTATCACTTTAGACCCATTAACGGCCCGTGGTGAACCGGCCCGTAATGAACGATGTATCACTTTATACGCATTAAGGGTCATATTATTGGGCTGCTTCAAATTTATTTATCTTATCTTCGACCTTCTCAGAGCCCATTTATTCTTGGGCTCATTTCGAGCATTCATTTACTTACGTCCCGTTACTGTCATTTTCTGCTTGTGGGCCAAATTCAGCCCGTGGTTACAGTCGGCCCGTTTGTGGTCCGTTAATACATTGGGCCGTTTTCATAGCATCATCAAATACAGCCTATTAACGATGGCCCGTTATGGTCGGCCCATGAACGGATGATTCCAACTCTAGCCCGTTTACGGCCATAATGCTGACTCGTTATTGGCCCATGTTTCGCTAATCGATCATACGGCCCGTATAAGGCCCATTGATGATACGCCCGTAGAAGGCCCATTTTTCTCTGACCCGTAGAAGGCCCAATGTTTCACGGCCCGTAGAAGGCCTATCGCTTCTACGGGCCGTAGAAGGCCCATCGCTTTCTTCGCCCGTAGGGAGGCCCACCGTCACTACATAAATATTAGCCCATGGTTATTGTGGCCTAGTTTTTAAAAATAGGTTATTGCAGCCACTAGCAAACCGCGGAAAAAGAACTGCATCGACTACAAGCAAAAAATAAACAATACAACAAGGAAATAAATAAGCAAGCAACTTATGCTAGGCTATCACGGCTATTACACATATTACATCCACTGGGCATCAAAGTTCACCACCAGTGCAAATATAGGGAACACAGCAGCATATAAACGCCGCAGCAAAACAAGTCCAGAACTGAAACCACCTCATAAGAGTTCAAGAAACAATATCCTGGGTACCCAGAATGTTGGCAAGATGCTTAGCAAGCTTATTAATTTCCTCTTGTTTGGCGCTTAAATCCTCCAGCGCTCGCTGTTGCACAAGAAAGTATGCATCTGAATTCTGCAGGGACTTCCTAAGTCCTTCGGCTTCTTGCCGCAGCACAACTGACTGATGCCTTTCAGCTTGTAGCTGAGACTGAAGAAGCCAAAGTGATTCAGGCAGCGAGTTCAAGAGCTTGTGCCCGGTGATGCCACCGATGCTTTCGAACACTACATCAACGCAGGACTGTGGGGTTTTCTCACTGTCTACAAGATAGTTTTTATCACCTTTCTTGGAGACCAACAGGGTTGTCTCACTATCTTGAACCTTATCGGCATTACTTTCTCTACCATTGCATAGTGGGGTGCTCTTCTCCAATATTCTGTTTGCATACTACCAGAGAAACAAGCAGACACATCACATGTTTAGCTTGTAGTATACCAAACTCATTTTGGTAAACCGTTCAGTAGTAAGGTGGACAGGATAACAGCATGAAACAAACATATATCTATGTACTATGGTCACTGTATTGTCCATATCATTCTAGTTTATGTTCCCTAATCAAGATAGAGACACAGTTCAACTCATATATCTTTAAGACAGCGGCATAGACAGAATATAAGTGTGAGAAACTACACAGCATTGGCAGCACTTGTAATGTGCATCACATGAGAACATAACTGTTTATACAACTTAAACTGAAATTAACATAGAGCAAAAAGTTAGAACAGCAATCCAGTTAAAGAAATAGGTTTAAAAGATACCTGTTGCGCCATTGGAGTTTCAATTGGATCCTTCAAATTCGAAAGTAGTTGGTATGAGTAAATCTGATGATGCAACAGCAAAGGAGTATGGACCATAGCTACGGAATCGACACGAGAACAGTTGCTCTTCCGCTTTAAGCGTGGAGTTTGGGTTAATGTGGTGGTCTTCGTGCTTTGGGCACTGCAGTAGCTTTACAAACTGCTCGTGTGGGGGTACTCTATGGTGGACATGGTGCTTTGTCAACTATAAGTGGGTTACTATCCGCTGGGGTTGCGGTTAGATGGGTTGTAGCTGGTTCTTGGCCCAACGGTGTAAGTGTGCAATCTGGAAGAGTCTCGATTATGTGTGGTGGGGCTAGTTTGTGGGCCACTACAACCATGGTTCTATTTGCATCGACGGGTAGCACTGTCTTTTGTGAAGAACGGGTTTTTGCTCCCTTAGATACCGCCATCACCCCTCCAATTCAAATGGCTGATAAACAAGAAAAGAAATTGAACATACAGACATTGTATGATAGAAAGATGTGGTAATTCACATATATGTTATCTAACCAAACAGGACAGCATGACACAATTTCACATATATGATTCCTAACTAAACAGGATAGCATGACACAGTTTCAGATATATGATGGATAACTTAACAGGATATAATGGCATAATTCAACATATGACGAGTACCTAAACAGGATGACATGAAAAACTGTATGATGTCTTTCTAAAATAGGTTGGGATGAAATAATTCACATACATGTTGTCTAAGTATACAGGATGGCATGATATAATTGACATAATTGATTCATATACTAAGCGGTGGCACTTTCGCATGTATGATCTCTAAACTAAGCGAGATAGAATTCAATATTGTGCATATGATGTCTAAACTACAACGCAAGACACCATATGCATCATATGAGAAATATAAACATTGCAACTTAGAGCATACACCGAGGTGGGATATAGGACTGGTCATCTGTCTCGAATCCTCCTCTGAGGAGATCCCGTAACCATCGAGATATATGCTTCAACAGTACCATTGCTCGCTCTCAAGACCTTGTATTTCACTCCTGATTTGTCCATAACCGGCTAAAATGGCTGATACACATGAAGAGTAGTTCAATATACACAGATTGTCGACAAATGGAATACGTAATGAAAAAAAAAGATGGCATGAGATAATTCACATATATGATGCCTGGCTCCATGGCGGTGCATAATTCACATATATGATAACAGGAGTCATTCACACAAAGCATGTCTAATCTAAGCAGATGGCATGGCAATGCAAGACACCATATGCATTTTTTTTGAAAAGGGGGGTCACCCCAGCCCCTGCATCAGAACCATGCATACGGCTCTATGAGCAATATAACCCAGCCAAGTTAGAGCATGCACCTCGGGGGGGAATACGGCTGGTCATCTCTCTCTGGATCCTCCTCTGAGGAGCTATCTGTAACCAGCAAGAAATCTGCATCGACAGGTAGCACTGACTGCTCAGAAGACCTTGTTTTCAATCCAAATTTTCCCATGACCGACTCAATGGCTGATGCACAGGAAGAGTAGAT
The DNA here is from genome assembly GCA_021605145.1 of Aegilops bicornis. NCBI lineage: Eukaryota > Viridiplantae > Streptophyta > Magnoliopsida > Poales > Poaceae > Aegilops > Aegilops bicornis. Next base: position 501,265,224 of record CM038673.1, read on the forward strand.
GAATATATAAACATTGTTGGCAAATGGAATACAGAAAAAAATATGGCACGATACAATTCACATATACGATGACTGGCTAAGCAGGATGGCATTGCATGATTCATGTATATGATGCCTGGCTAAAGAAGATGGCATTGCATAATTCCCATATACTCCCTCTGTTCCGAAATATTTGTCTTTTTAGAGATTTCAAATGGACTACCACATACAGATGTATATAGACATATTTTAGAGTGTAGATTCACTCATTTTGTTCCGTATGTAGTCACTTGTCGAAATCTCTAAAAAGACAAATATTTAGGAATGGTGGGAGTATGATATAGAAACCAAACAGGTGGCATTCACACAAAGAAAATCTAAACTAAGCTGATGACATATAAGATGTATAATGTAAGCAATGCAAGGCGCCATATGCATGATAAGACCAACATCAGCATGCCAGGTTAGAGCAAACACCTCAGGTGGTAAACATGCATGGTCGGCTCCTTCTGAATCTCCATCTGAACAGTTATCTTCCTCTGGAATACAATCTGGAAATGCAGGAGAGGGGGGAACTTCGCCCACCATGGAGCAGCGTCTGCATGACATTATATTCGCATGCAACGGTCTTCTCTTTTTCTCTCTGAGTTCAGTATGATTGTGTACAATATCGACATGCATAATAAAAAATAGTTAGATTTTGTAAGGCCTAAGGGGTGCATGCAAAAATCAAGACTGATGGTAGCAAACGAGTGGATGGATCCAAAACTAATGATAGCGGGTAGATTACAGCCCGGTTTAAAAAGATAGACAATGGATCATCTATTGTTTGTTGCCCACCCAACATGAACCACATAGAAGACCCCGGATGAACCAGATAGTAGATAGATACTATTCGTTGCTGGCTCGATATGAGACCCATGGGCAATTCAAAACTCAAGATCGAACGATAAAGTAGTAGGTAATAATAACCGATGTATAACGTAAGCAAACACGAAAGATTGTGACCTCTCTTCCGGAATTGTCTAGTCCTCAGGTTCATCTGCTCAGTCGATGAAGGTAATGCACTTGGCGTGGCTGCTGGCAACGGGGAAGATGATCTGAGGCGGCGAAAGAAAGTCTGCAGGGGGGATCTCTGCTGCAGTGAACGCTTCTGTCGATGGTGCACCTCAGGTGGGGTGGATGATGGCACGGCAGGAGCAGGACATAACACACAGAGTTTTCTTTGACGCCAATCTGAAAATGAAGTAAATCTGTAAGGGCTCCTTAGAATTGGAGGATTCTATAAACGCAGGGACATGAAAAACACATGAATAGGATAGGAATGCACGTGCAAAACAGAGCATTTGGAAACGTAGGATTTCAGTCAACCTGGGTGTTTGGCTCACATGAATTGGAAGAACAGAGGAATGGAGAAACAAAGTGATGTGACGAGTGTACAACCTCTTTGGCATAGCCTTGTGGACCTCAACATCATTGGGTTGGATGTGGAGGATGGTGATGATGTTGGTGTGTTGTCGGAGGCGGGAAGAAGATCCGAGGCCTCCGGAAATGGCGCCGAGGTTATCGCTCATTGTGATGGACGGTTCCGTCGTTGGAGCAGCTCCGCTAAGGTGTACAGCGACGAGGCTGAAGCATGACAAGATAGACAACTTTAATCTGAAGTGAGACCCTAATATCATCTGCAATAGATTATGTAAAATACATCACCAAAAAGTGCTAGATGTAAACGCATCGGCACAGCCACGGCCGCCTCCGACAGATGTTGTTAATCTTTATTCACTCTAAACTTAATCAAGAAAATGAACTTCACAAATAAACTGATTGAACTAGTAACGAGCATTGCAATAGATGTTTAGGCGTTCGAGCACTAGTAGCAGAGAAGCGATGATCTAAATCAGCCAGACGCCGAGCAGGGAATGCACTAGCAGAGAGCAAGTCGTGCAGTAGCACCATGACGAGTGCTAAAGCAGCAACTCTCTAGCTGCCGGAGGTCGTGGCAGCAAGAAAGCAGAAGCAAGCGAGAGCAAGAGCAGAGCAGCAAGATGAACGAAAAGCAGGAGCAAGGCAAAGAATAACGACCGACAAAGAAGAACAGAAATGAAAGCGAGAGCCGAGCAGCCGCAGCTAGTGTCGTGGAAGTCGCCACCGAGGAAGCAACGACATGGGGGAGAGACGCCGTGGATGATGTGGCCGGTGACGGCGCCGTCGATGGAGACGCCATGTCTGCTCGGTATCAAGCACCGGCAGCCCCGTGAGATCGAATAAAAGTTAAAATGCAGCGGTGAGTGCAGAACCTCCTTGGTGGCGCCGAGTTGGCCTCGGCTTCATCGGAGGAATTGGTGAGGTTGCTGCGGTTCCGGTGGGGCAGGTCAAGACGGCGCTGTGGGGATTGAGGTGGCGCGATAGACGAGGCGAACATCGGGGTAGCTCCTTGGAGGTGGAGGACGGGGCGGCTGATCCGGCGGGACGACGAGATCGACAACGGATCCTCATCCGGTGCGGTTGATGAGGGACGGCGAGCTGTTGCGGTGGACGACGTAGTCAGGGAAGAGTCTCCGGCTCGGCAGCGGTCGGGAGGCCGACGGAGGAGGAGGGGGTGTCGCGGGTTTTGGCGGCCTCGGTGTACGAATGGGGTGGGGGCAAAGGGGGAGGGGGAGCCAAGCTTAGGGATGCGCTTGTCCGAAATGTAGGGTAAGTTACCAGCATACCCCCACTGGTTTTGGCACCGCGACGTGGAGCTTCATTTCCAGCTGAGGGGTAGAAGAGGGATTTCACGTGTCTGGGTTGCGGGAGCGATTTTGGATGAGAAGGGAGTTCTCAAGGCGTCAAATTTTGGGATAACAAGGCAGACGCTGAGTTGAAGAAGTGGGAGTTTCAAAGCATGTGAGACAAAAGATACTCGAGCTTGAAAATTTCGGGATAACAAGGTGCGGATTCCTTGTTCGGCAGGACAAACTTAACGTGTAAAAAACATCATACAAGACACAAGAGAGTCACGTCCCCTTTTACTATATTGCTATAGATGCCATTGAAAAAACTACAAGAAAAATGTAAAAAAATCGGGAGAACAAGATTACCACACGACAGTACCAAATCGATTCGCACTTCCCTCAACAACAACAAAAAACAAATCAGTTCCCACCAAAGAAAGAGTAATGTCCCTTTTTATATGATTAGAGATGCCATGATCTCGAATTTCAATTTTGAATCCACGTTATGTTGAATTCGAATATATCATTAGGTGACCTTGCGGTTTATAATTGATGTAGTCGTACATTTTGATCTTCCATCATATATGAACATTTTACTCCACCATGTGAACATATATATTGTCGTCTACCATATGGACTAAATTTGAATCAATTTTCTTTATTTGAATACGATTGTTGTCAAGTTATACAATAATTTAAATATTATCTTGATAACAAAAAGAAATGCAAATAGCACTAATCATATTTCACTATGAACTACATGTACCATAAGCTCTCCAATTCAAATATCTGTATCCATTTTATGTTGAATTCAAATCATAGTACATTATTGGTCTAGGTAGCGAGATGTTCGGGATAATCTAAACCCAGTTTTCATACATATAATTTTTGGCTGAATTGGGACAAGTTTTGGTATAAGCCTCTTGCAAAACAGGAGATTCTCTCAACAAGCCTCGTGGTTCCGAGAGGGAACGTGTCACCTTTGTGTGCGAAACGATATACGCTGCCCCCCCTGATTTTATTTACAGAGGCAACATATAACTATATGAGTGCCTTGTTAAATTTTGGAATTATTTCGGGTTCATTTGGCCTTTTATACATTAATTGAGTTTACGGACTTTTAATGTGCATAATCTAAATATGAATTGCATGCACATGCTCCGGTGCACCAAAGTGGGTTGAAAAATCACATGTCTGTCCTTGGTTGAATTTCTAGGTCCCATGGAAGAAATGAGAATGAAATTCAAACATCTCAAGGCGTCATGACTCTACCGAGAACATCGAGAAACTTAGATTTTAATTTCATGTAAATCCAAAACTCCTGGAAATCATAAAACTTGGCATGGTGTCATGTCATGGCACTAACATGTTGTGGTAAAAATTGGGCCGATTTGGAAGCTCATGGTTCTAAGAGGAACGTGCCACCTTTTAGTGTGGAACGATATCGCTGCCCCCCACCCTTGAGTTTCTTAACAAAGGCAACATAGAACTACATTAGTGCCATGTTAAATTTTGGAATTATTCCGGGTTCGTTTGTCGTCTTTTATACGTTAATTGAGTTTCTGGTCATTTAATGTGCATAAGTCAAATTTGAACTACAAGCACATGCTCTCGTGCACCAAAGTTGGCTGAAAAATCACATTTGTGTCCTCGGGTGAATTTCTAGGTCCCATGCAAGAAATGCGAATAAAATTAAAACATCTGGGCATCGTGGCTCGGCCGAGAACATTGAGAAACTTGGTTTTAAAATTCTTGTAAATCCAAAACACGTCCCGAAAATCATGAAACTTGGCATGGATGTCATGTCATGGTACTACCATGTTGTGGTAAAAAATGGCGAATAGGAATAGATTTTGGTATAAGCTTCTTGCAAACCGAAGCTTCTCTCAAGAAGGCTTGTGGTTACGAGGAGGAACGTGCCACCTTTGAGTGTGAAACGATATACGTTGCCCCCTTGAGTTTCTTAACAGAGGCAACATAGAACTACATGAGTGCCCTGTTAAATTTTGGAATTATTCCGGCTTTGTTTGGCCTTATTTACACATTAATTGAGTTTTTGGTCATTTAATGTGCATAATTCAAATTTGAACTACAAGCACGTGCTCCCGTGCACCAAAAGTTGGTTGAAAAATCACATTTGTGTCCTCGGGTGAATTTCTACTCCCATGCAAAAAATGAGAATAAGATTCAAACATCTGGGCATCGTGGCTCGGTCGAGAACATTGAGAAACTTGGTTTTAAAATCATGAAACTTGGCATGGTGTCATGTCATGGTAGTACCATGCCGTGGTAAAAAAAATTGGCCGAATAAGAACAAATTTTGGTAAGCTTCTTGCAAATCGGAGCTTCTCTCAAGAAGGCTCATGGTTCTCGGAGGGAACGTGTCACCTTTGTGTGCATAATTCAAATTTGAAATACAAGCAGATGTTCCAGTGCACCAAAGTTGGTTGAAAAATCACGTGTGTGTCCTCGGGTAAATTTCTAGGTTCCGTGCAAGAAATGGGAATGAAATTCAAAATTCTGGGCGTCGTGGCTGGGTTGGAAACATTGAGAAACTTAGTTTTTTAATTCTTGTAAATCCAAAACACGCATGAAAATAATGAGACTTGGCTTGGTGCCATGACATGGCACCAACATGCTGTGGTAAATTTGCAGTCCGATTTGCGAAGGCGCACACATTAACAATCAACAAAGTCATTTTGGAACAAGTGTTGTCACGTTACAATCAGAAACACAAGTATTATTGAAACCGTGGGCGTTCTACTTACTAGTACCATTTACGTGCCGCCACGTGTCCCCATTTTTTATTAGCTAGGAGGCGCCGTGCAGGGTAGCTATTTGAGTACGAGAGGCATGCGATCAGACCCCTGCGCGTGCTTATCGGGAGGAGAGCCCTTTGACCTCCATCTGCCGTCCACCTCTCTCCCAAGGTCTCCATTAATGGCGCCCGAGCCTCTGTTTAATGGTGTGGCTATGTCTCACTCGACTGAGATTTAAGAGAGAAAAAAGAAAATCTGAAAGCACGGACCTTGATGTAAGATCCGACGGACCTATATAGCATCTACTGCCACTTATAGCAAGATTGATGAATATATATATAAGGACGACGAGAGTGCATAATATTTGTCTTACATAATTAGGAAGATAAATTTAAAAAAGCCACATGCGGCTATGCCCGAAATACACAAGGGGAAAAGAAGAAGGAAGACGCATACTACGATCTGGCTCGCTGATCTCTACTTTCTTTATCTTGCCGCAGTCGCGGAGACTAGTTCTCGCAGCGGCGGCGATATTCTCTTTCATCAGTTCCTTGTTCTTAATACGCTGCTTCGCAGCATCCACGGATTCCTCCACCAGCATGTTGCGCTCGATGCGGAGCATGGCATTCTCGCCCATAAGTTTCATGACGCCGACGCCTGGCCCTCTCGCAACAAGGTAGCGGTCTCCTCCGCCGCTTCGACCTTCCGGCGATCTTCGCCCTCGGCCAGGTCAGCGCCAGCCCGAGCTTCGCATTGCCCTCCCCTAGTTGTCGGATGACGCCGGTAGCCTCGTCCTGCAACCTCACCCAGCCGGAGATCTGATCCATCTGGCTATGGACCATCGCATGCATCCTCCTGTAAGAGTCCTCGTCTGTCCGCGAGAAATTTTCCCAGGCCACCATGGTGTGGTAGGACCTCCGTGCTGCTTCGGCGGCGTGGCGAGACATCTCTGCTGCTTCCGCAGTGTGGTCGGACCAGTCTGCTACATCGACGGCGTGGCGGGACCTCCATGTTGCTTCAGCGATGTGGCGGGACCTCTATGCTGCTACTACTGCGCGGCTGGACATGTCAGTTGCTTTCGCGGCGAGGCGGTACATCTCTCGTGCTTCCTCTTCCATGCTTGCCTCTCCCTGGTGGAAATCTCTCGACCCATAACTCACACTGGCCATGGCTTGATTGACTTGATTGTTTTTGTGGATGAGGAGTTGAGGAGGAATGTGCAGTCATCTTGGCATAGTAGTATTTATAACCGAGTACTACTAATACGCTCCTAAGTGGGAAACCGTTTAGGTTGTGATCAGTGTGAACAGGTTTGCAATTAAATATAGCATGGTAGTAGTAGTAATTTGGAATGTGACGAGACGCGCTCAAAATTTATTGACGGTTCTAGTTTCGAAGTGCGGCACTATTCCCGGATGGCGTAACATGGGCATGTGTTCTCGACTGTGGTGTAGAATATGCCATGGTACTAGTTCTTTTTCTACTGTTGTGTACGTGCAAAAACTGGCACCGTCGGATACATATCTTACGCTTATTGGGGCGTTCGATAGGAATAGCCTCGTGGCGAGCTATAGACTAGTCTTTTTTTCAGACGCATTACACCTATCTCTCGGGACTTCTCACACGCACCATCACTGCTCCCTACGTCGATGCCACCCACATACACTTGTACTCTGAGTTTAGTATTTGATACAGGAAGAGAAGAGGTGCACGCACGCATTCGTCCTCTCTCACACATGCAAGACTGATGAATATATAAGGATGATTTTTATTTTTATTTTGATCTAAAAAGGGCTTGCCCCTTCCGATTTTCATTACTGAAAACCACCACAATTCACAAGAAGTTCAGCACAACTCCAGCCTAACACGAAGGACTAAAAGCTACGTACCAGATTGAAATCGCAACATCCCAAGAGGCCAACAAAGGCCAAACATCCGCGCTAGAACCCAACATTTCACACCCGACGACACTATCCACATCCTAAACCGATTATTACATCAAAAGAAACCAGGAAACTGAAGGAAGCCCAGCGGCAACTAGAAGAACATCAACGCCAGGGTCGCCACAGCAAGAGTTTTCTTCATTCCAGCCTCACAACATTGATCTTCCACAGCTTTCAGAAAAACATTGTTCTTCCACAGAAAGATAAGGACGATTAATTGTCTTACATAATTAGAAAGATAATTAAAAAAGCCACATGCGGATACGCCCGAAATACACAAGGGCAAAAGAAGAAGGAAGACAAGGATCTGGCTCGCTGATCTCTACTTTCTTGATGCGTTCTTTGCAGGTCATGGAACTAGTCTCCGTGGCGAGCGGCGATGAGCTCTTTCGTGTCCTCAAGATGCTGCTTGAGAACATCCACGGATTCCCCCACCAGCCTTTGGCACTCATTGCGGAGCATGTCATTCTCGTCCATAAGTTTCTTGACAATGACGCCGGTCCTCTTCAATAAGGCACTGGTCTCCTCCTGCTGGTCTGCACTTCGGACGATCTTCTCCCTCAGCAGGTCGAGCTCGGCCCGGAGCCTCTCATTGCCCTCCCTTAGTTATCGGATGACGCCGGTAGCCTGTTCAAACGAGGCTTTCACGTCGTCCTGCGACCTCGCCAAGCCGGAGATCTGATCCATCTGGCTATGGACGATCGCATGGATGCGCCTGTAACAGTCGTCGCCTGCCCGCGAGAAATTTTCCCAGGCCTCCAGCGTGCGGACATCTGCTGCATTCGTGGCTGGCGAGACATCTCGCTTCTTCCGTGTGGCGGCGGACCAATCTGCTGCATCGGCGGTGCGGCGGGACCTCCGTCTTTGCTTCAGCGTGGCGGGACCTCTATGCTGCTACTTCCGGCGGCGGGACATGTCGGCTGCTCTCGCATGGCGGGACATCTCTCGTGCTTCCGCTTCCATGCTCGCCTCTCCCTGGTGGCAATCTCTCGACCCAGAACTCACGCTAGCCATGGCAGACACAAGGGAAGGATGCAGAATGACTTGTTTGTTTTTGTGGATGAGGAGTTGAGGAGGAATGTGCAGTCATCTTGGCATACTAGTATTGATAACCGAGTACTAATACGCTCCTGAGTGGGAAACCGTTTAGGTTGTGATCGGTGTGAACAGGTTTGGAATTCAATATAGCGTGGTACTAATACGCTCCTAAGTGGGAAACCGTTTAGGTTGTGATCGGTGTGAACAGGTTTGCAATTCAATATAGCGTGGAGTAATTTGGAATGTGACGAGACGCAAGCTCAAAATTTATTGACGGTTCTAGTTTCAAAGTGCGGCTCTATTCCCGGATGGAGTACTTCTTTATCTACTCCCTCCTTTCCGTTTTTATAGGGCTTATCTCAAAATTTTAGTTTTTCCATTTTATAAGGCTCAATTTGGTTGTTCCAACACATGTTCAGATTCCAAGGTGCATTAAATCATTGCATGCAAGTGTTAAGAGAAAATTGACCAATGCATGTACTTTATGCATGCATGCATTGCAATTAATGCATTGATAAACATAATTTTTTGAGAAAAATAAGAGCATTAATTAGGTGCTTTTGCAAACTACAAAAAATATTCCACCACTCACCATAAAACCGGAAAGGAGGGAGTACTGCTGTGTACGTGCAATAACTGGCACCGTCGTATACATATCTTACGGTTAATGGGGCGTTCGACAGGAATAGCCGTGTGGCGAGCTCTAGGCTAGTCTTTTTTTCAGACGCATTAAACCTATCTCTCGGGACTTCTCGCACGCACCATCGTGCCACCCACAAAAACTTGTACTCTGAGTTTAGTAGTACGTTATACAGGAAGAGAAGAGGTGCACACACGCACTCGTCCTCTCACACACGCGTCTGTTTTTTCTCGAAAAGGAGGATGATGACCCCCGGCCTCTGCATCTGGGAGTCACACACGCATCTGTAGCTACGAATTGTAGTGTTCTCAACCATCCGATTGGCTCTACCATGGATGTACCTATATACTAAAACATGTCTAGATACATCTATAGTTTGACAAATGGAAGGCATGTATTGTGGAACGGAGGGTGTGCTTGTCATCAAAATGTATAAAAAGGGACGTATCTAGAACTAAAATACGTCTACATACATCTCCTTCTATCCATTTTGATGACAAGTAGTACTTCTTACCCAAAGGAACTTTATATTCAATGACACAAAATATCCGTTCGACTGTTGGAAATTACTGATCTGATGTCGAAGTAATTGCTGCATCGCCACCAAAACCCACCATGTCTTAAGCTAAAGTAGACCAGGGTAATCCCTATATTAGCATATTACTAAGATAAACAGAAGGCACTGTCGAAACATTTAGGACGTGAGCTTGTCAATCTGAATGGCGAGGGACCCAAGCTTAGCCCCGGTCAGCCGCTTGGGCGGAACTGTCCAGAAGGACAGCACCTGCACGTCGACGCCGACAGGATCCTTGCTGCTTGTCACCTCCATTTCCACCTTGACGGCGTCGGTCGTGCCTTTGAGCTCCCCGGCAGCCGTTCGCCCACAGCTGGCCAAGTAGTGCGGCAGTGGGGACGCCCGCTCGATGCGCACGCATCGACATGGTGATAGGCGAGCCGATGTCAAGCACGCCGCCGACCAAGAAAAACGCGCGGCGGTCCTCCTCCGCGAACAGCAAGAGCCGTGGCTCTGACAGTGGCACTTGCAGCTGGAGCACCTTGCCGTACTGGATCCTGTGCACGGGCATGGGATGCACGGTGTTGATGTAGTGGTAGAGCGCCGGCGGCGGGCCTTCGTAGCATGAGATGGGCACGGGCATTTGCGGTAGCGAGCGGACACACGCTCTGGTGATCGGCGAGCTTGTGGTAAGTGACGTAGAGCCCACAGCCTTCGTGCGGGCACTCCACCCTCACCGACGAAAGGACGGAGTCCACCGCCGTGTTCCGCACGTCGAAGCCACCACCGCGCTCGCACTTCTGGCACTGCCGCTGGTTCCCGGGGCGCTCGACGCGACAGTCCGCGCAGGCCAGGTGCCCTCCCTTGCGCTGCAGAAATCAATCCAACATCACATCAATCAAGAAACCTGCACCTTTCTCAATCAGCCGAACGGACGTGGTGTATTCGAACCTCATACACTGGAGGCATCAAGGGGTGGAGGCACAAGGGGCAGTGGAGCATTGTGAGGTCCATCGAGACCTTAGAGAGCTCCATCGTCGGGTCCTGTTCCTGTTCGGTCTGCATGATCTCGCCCTCCTCGTGCACAACCATCTCTCGACTTGGGCCGGGGTATTACAAAGCTTACCGTCACATATTTTATACTCCCTCTGTTCCTGAATGTACTCCCTCCGTTCGGAATTACTTGTCTCGGAAATGGATGTATCTAGAACTAAAATACGTCGATACATCCATTTTTGCGACAAGTAAGGCTGGCCATAGTGGGAGTAACATAAGTAGTATCATGCACTTGGGACTCGCAAACATGCTTATGTGGCAGACGATTAAAGAAGAGAGAGATGGTTATAGTAACATAGGTAGATACCGTAACATAATAAATATGGTGCTACTATGTGTCATGCATGGCAATAAATGGGACCATCTATGATACTACTAATCTATGATACTATGCACTATAGAGGTAGTAACATAGACTAGTAAGGCTGGTCATAGTGGGGAGTAACTTAGACTAGTGTCATATGCATGACACTAGTCTAAGTTACAACCTTCATAATGCAAAGTAACATAATAGTAGTATCATGGATGACTTCATTTATTAACTTGTAGACTCATCTTGTCTCAGGAAGCGCTATGTTACAGTAACATATTATGTTACCATCTCTCATTAACTACTTGCCACGTAAGCAAAATTTTCTTACTATGACCAGCCTAATACCGAACGGCGGGAGTAAGTCTTTATAGAGATTTCACTAGGTGGACTACATACGGAGCAAAATGAATGAATCCACAGTTAAAATGCATCTATATACATCCGTATGTAATTCATAATGGAATCCCTATAAAGACTTATAATTTAGGAACGGAGGGAGTACTACTTTAAGGTGCATTATATCAACACATGCAAGTACTATCAAAAGAAGAGTCACGGCATGCATGCATGCGTTGTAATTAATGCATCGGTAAACGCAAATTATTGAAATATATCGAGTGCAGTGCTTTGATGTGTCGCGTCAACTCGTACATCAACGAGAAGTTTGATTATCCTCTCCCTCGCGGACTTAAATGCACCTGCCTTTGGCTGTATGACAGGTTGGGCACACACCTGTCGGGCCCACCTGTCATACACGCAAAGATAGGAGCGTCCCTCCCTCACCCATGAGCGTGGTGGCTGGCAAGAATAGGAGAAGCTTTAGCTGCGCTCTCCCCTCCACGCTGCGGTGGACATGCAGCAGTTCAATCGGTGTCGATGGCGGAAGCGCATCAGTAGTACTCCTCCAAAGGCAGTAGTACACCATCATTGTTCGACTTCCCGAAGAGGCGAAGTGCCAAGCGCAGCCCGGACGCTCGTGTGGCAGTTTCATGTGTAGAGTAGTCTAGATAGCGTGTACCGTGCCTGTAAGCTTAAAATCGTTGGGGTCGGCTCCATGCTATGTGGCCGTCTCGAAGTTTTTTTAAAATTAAAATAGTCTTCTGGCCCTACCACACCCTCGGTGATTGTAGTTTGCACGCTCATCCGTCAAGACAGGAATATATATTTTAATTTGTTTTTTTTTCGAAAAGGGGACTCCCGCCTCGCCTCGTAACGATGCATACGGCCACATATATTTTAATTTGTGGTGGGTAAATGTTAGAGGTTGCAGCAAATATATTGTACATTGCGGGTCTTTCAGCCAAGTTTAGAGGCAAGCATGTGGGGCCAGTGCTATGATGTGTCGCGTCAACTCGTAGAACAAGGAGAAGCTTGATTTTACTACACGCCTTCTCCCTCGCCCATGCGCGCTGTTGCTCGCAAACGAGGAAAGGCTTTTTTAGTACTTCTACAACAAGCTATCCGTCCCGCTCGCGGTGGATGGACATGCAGCAGTGGATTCGACACTGTAGAAGCAGTAGTAGTAACATCATTGTTCGTCTTCTCGAAGAGGCAAAGAGCCAAGCGCAAACCATACGCTGCGATATGCGAACATTGAGCACGCATATAGCTGTGCTCTTGCATGAGACAAAATTGCTATGTGAGCCCACTATTGTACTAGTACGTACAACTACTTGCTAATATAGCCCTGTAAACCAGAAAGGAGTATTTGCCCTTCTAGATATTTCAACAAGTGACTAGACTACATCGAGACGGAGTACATATGGAGCAAAATGAGTGAATCTGTACCGTAAATAAATACGTACTAGTTCTATCGTTTTCCTCTCCGAGGTGCACAATATTGAGTATACTGACTAGTCTCTTTTTGACACGCATTTACGTTGTTTTTTTTGACACAGTACAGACGCAAGCGCTCATATACACGCGCATACACTCACCCCTATGAACGCACACACGCACGGCACTATCATCTTGAAATTTATGAAGTCACCATAGGCACCTCGTCGTCGACGGGTCTATAGGTGCTTGAATGCCAAGGAGGAAGAGGGTAGCGGTTCCCGAGACATTGAACGGTTAATGATGCATCCTCAATTACATGCAGAGGGAATTAATTGGAGAAGCAGACTAGAGCCAGCACGATGTGGATGCAACAGAGTTTGGACTCTCATATAATAAAGGCGCCCCACCTCTCCAATCCATCTACTTCCAAGTCTCTGCGCAACATTGCTCACTCCAATCCAAGACCAAGTGACCAGAAGCCACAAGCACCTATGGAGGCGATGGACGCGAGCGGCAGTCGGCTGTGCCAAATCATCCAAGGCGCCGGCCTGCGGCCCCGCACCGCATAGCGTTTCCAGACGGTGCCGGCGACCGCACGCATCGTAGCCCTCGCCGACGCCGTCTTCGCCTCTCGCATGGACGACATGATGGTCAACTCCATCCGCAAGTTCACCGCCGTCAAGAAGCGCGCGGATGACCTTGCCGTACTGCTCCAGCCCGCGCACCCAGGCTCCTCGTTGCCTGCCACCCTCATCGGCCTACATGGTGATGAACTCTTTCAAGTCGTGGAAGCCCTGCAGGTGCCGGAGGTCGCGATGAAGAATGTGCATCTCGAGGCCGCGCTCGCCGCGCAGCGCCTCGCCATGCAAGAAACCGTCGACCTGCACATCTACGTCTACGAGGAAATTGTCTACATAGGCCACTACAAGGCAAGCGAGGACAGAAAGACGTTGGCCTTCTTCCAACGGCTGGAATCTTTGGACGCCATTGTTCAGAAGCACGTCGACCTGGCCACGAAAGCCGCTGCTACTTAGGCGCCGTTCGGTGGGCCGGCGCCCTGAGTCGAGGAGGTGGACGTCGTCGATGGATGCATCTCTTCTTCTTGCCTCTTGTAACCATCACTGCATCGCCTCGTGCCCTTAATGTTTTATTAGTATAGTACTCCCGCCGTTCCCAAATATAAGTATTTCTAAAGATTCCAGCAAGTGACTACTACATACGGAGCAAAATGAGTGAATCTACACTCTAAACTATGTCTTCATACATCTGTATGCTGTATTCCATTTGAACTAGTATCTAAAAAGGCTTATATTTATGAACGGAGGGAGTATATGGCATTTTTATTCCAGTCGTAACGTTTTCACTGTGAGGTGGGGCCGCAGTTGAGAAAACCCACCCCGCCCACCGGGCGTCGGCCGAGTTTAGAATTAGAAGAGAGAAACGAGGGAGGAGAGCTAGCTATAGCACGGACGCTGTTGTCAGATGGGACTTGTGTCTATAGAATAGGAGTAATGAGCACTCGTGCCTCTTTTTTTTGAGGAAAAAATTAGTCGTATGTATAGTACCACTAGTTGGGTGCGTGCGACCTATAGCTGTCATTACTTTAGGTCTCCTTTTCGAACCGCGGCTATGCTTCACAGTACATATTTTTTCACGCATTTATCCTCCTATATGTACTCCTAGGCTATTTCCACGTGCTCCCATTCGCCGACATGTGGGACATAGATCATCTGGGTCGTAGTGCATGCACAACTCGGAGCATATGCCGGGGTACTTTACATTTCAGACCTCACGAATTACATGCAAACCCCCCGCAGAAGAATAAATAAATCAATGAATTACTACATGAAATCGGATTATTTTCATGGAAACCAGAGCACGTTCATTAAATTTTGGACATAACACGTTTATAAAAAATGACCGGACCTAAACCAGTCTAAGGGACTCTTTGATTTTTCCCGAAAAAAAGGGCCTCTTTGATTCGCAGGATACCGAAAACACAGGAATGGTGAAAGTATGATGGCGATGAACCGAGACGAGGAGAACTCTAGCTCAGTTAGAGGTTAGAGTTAGATTCTAACCCTGAACTAACTCTAAACCAAAGAGGTGTATGGATGGCAGGGTTAGATTGACAATAAATGCTCTATCTCAATCATTTGACTACTTTGGACCCTATTTTTAGTAAGACTAAAATAAGTCCCTTGGATCCAAGCACCGTCTTGGTGTGGCCGGCTATTCTGTGGCCTCCTCCCGCTCACAATTGACATAAACGAACCATCTATACAAATCAAGCATGCAAAAAAAGATAATTTTTACTTTGTCCTTACAAATGAGATATCCCACTTAAACATAGAAGTCGTCAATCAAGATTCACAAAATAAAAAAACACTTCATGAAACAAAGAATGAGCTAACTCATCATGGAAGTCGTTCAAGATAGGGAGGGAGCCCGGAGCCCCTCATGCACCGAGGGAGGAGCTCGCCATCGTCGCTCTGGAGGAAGGCTCTGTAGAGCCCAAGCCCCGAGAACCCCTCCAACGCTGGCCCTTGCGAGTTGAGGTCGACACCGGCATGGGTAGCAGGGCCGCTTGCCGCCGACTGGGAACTTAATCTTTGGGCCTTTAGAAATAATGCAAGCCTGTAACTAAAATACCTAGAAAGGTAAACTGAATCTTTGGGCCTCTAGAAATAATGCAAGCCTGAAACTTAAATACCTAGAAAGGTGAACTGAATCTTTGGGCCTCTAGAAATAATGCAAGCCTGAAACATAAATAGCTAGAAAGGTGAACTGAATCTTTGGGCCTCTAGAAATAATGCAAGCCTGAAACTGAAATACCTAGAAAGGTGAACTGAATCTTTGGGCCTCTAGAAAGAATGCAAGCCTGAAACTCAAATACCTAGAAAGGTGAACTGAATCTTTGGGCCTCTAGAAACAATGCAAGCCTGAAATTGAAATACCTAAAAAGGTGAACTGAATCTTTGGGCCTCTAAAAATAATGCAAGCCTGAAATTGAAATACCTAGAAAGGTGACCTGAATCTTTGGGCCTCTAGAAAGATTTACCTCCTGAAGCAGCATCAAACAATTCCATGCGTGCACCACAAATCTATAGCAAGTTTGATCAGGATCTACTTTTCCAAATCAAAATTAGCGCTAGAGCAAGCAAGATCAATGATATGGCCGTGAGACAGAGAAGGAACGAACAAACTCACCCCTCTCGCGGCCTCCCTGGTAGATGCGTCGCCGCCGCGCATGATAGAGGGAGAAAAACAACTGGTGAAGAGGGAGCGGGGCAACCTTCAAAGGTCGGAGGGAGAGGGCGGCCAGAGTAGGGCGGCTGAGGCCGGAAGGAGAGGGCAGCCGGAGGAGAGAGAGGGCGAGCGGCGCTTGGGCGGGCGGCCCTATGGGGAACAGAGAGGAGTCGTGCGAGAGGGGGGGGGAGGGAGCGATCTGGTGCAAGTAGTGATATTTTTTAGGGAGGCGATGCAGTGCGGCAGGTGAGTTCTTTTAGTTCTCTTTTAGTGGGTCTCAGGATAACTAACCCAATTAGAACCTCTCCACCGGGCTAGTTTTTTTAGTTGGGTTAGAGCAAACTAGCTCAAACTAACCACTCTTGTTTCGATAATTTGAGGCTATTTCAACCCAAACTAGCTCTAACTCAGGGATCCAAACAAAGAGGAGTGTTACTGTACATGCTACAGTGTGGACCGTAGCACATTGTTTTTTATGGCCATATCACCACATTGTTTTTTACTGCTAGTTCACTCGGCTATCGTGGTTCGCACGGCTGGTTCACTGGGCTGCCGTGGTTCGCACTCCTCCGACCTGAGTAGTACTCCCTCCGTTCCTAAATATAAGTCTTCGTAGATATTTCACTATGGACCACATACGGATGTATATAGATGCATTTTATGTGTAGATTCACTCATTTTTCTTCGTATGTGGTCCATAGTGAAATCTCTCCAAAGACTTATATTTAGGAACGGAGGAGTAGTATATATACCGCATCATTCTTTGCTCCTTCTTACTACTCCGACATGTGGGAGAGTCAAGATCCGGGTCGACGTGTCATGCACCGGATTAGAGCGTGAACGGAAGGGGCATCACCCGGTCGGAGCGCCAGAATTCATGACTATAGTGATTGGTCATATCACAAGTCTTTCCAAAGATGAACGCCACAAATCTCACAGCCCCACTAGCTCAGCCTCCTCGCCTCTCACAAACCGCCTACCCGAAAACCTGTCACAGCGTCGCCAGGGAAAAGCCCCGCCTCAACTTTTAACTACGCGAAAATAGTTCGAGCTTGTTCGTTTCTATATAAATACAAGATTATCTGTATGTTTATTCACCCGTGGGGTTGTTCAATGAATGGAGGGGCGGGGAGCACAAGTGAACAATACTACCTCTGTCTGGGTTTATTGGTCCCCATTGTATTTCGTGCCAAATTTTGACCATAGATTAAACTAAGAAAATGTTCACGCATGTAACCAAACATTATATTTTTCAAAACTATGTTCAAATACGAATCCAATGAGATAATTTTTCTTGACATGCATTAACATTTTCTTAGTTAAATCTGTAGTCAATATTTCGCACAAACTGTAAAAGGGACCTATAAACCAGGACAGAGGTAGTACTATAGTAGTAAGTAGGAGTCATAGAGTAGTCACCTTAAATAGAGAGTTTCTTTTCTTTAATGCCACGTACACAAATTGAAACGCTTGTTGTGGAGAGAAAAAAGATAATCACTCCACTATATATGGACGCAGGGGACTGAGCGCTTGCTTTACTAGGGTTGCTCTCTTCATTCTCTCATCCTCTCCAGATATAAACAAGACAGCGGTAGCGACATTTTCTCTCTGCTCACCGCTGGTCACAGATCCAGTCGGATCCCTTCGGCCGGTGTGTTTAGAGGACTAAAAGGTGCATCTTTCACGCGGTCATCGCCGCTGAGGGAGGAAACCCACAGCTGCCGGAGGGGCCCGATCCTCTGCCCGTGCCGTTCTCTCCGACACAGCGCCCGCTCGGGAGGTCCTCCGACCCTTCAACCTCCCTGCCGTATTGTCCGCAGATCCGACCTGCCGCCGCCGACATCCCGGCGACCCTCAGTTATAAGTTCTTCGAAAGCGGCCTTGCTCTACTACCCCAGCTCCCCACGTGTCTGCATGTGCATATTTTTCTACTCCCATCAGCTCTTCCAAAGCCACCTAAATTTTTAGTATTATTAGAGGTAAAGCTACTTCATGCATTCGAATCTAGGGCTTTGTTCAAACAACGAAGAAAGGGGGGAAAGTTGTAGCATGAATCTAGAACTTGATTCAAAGAGGAAATAATATGGTGAAAGTAGTAGAGACCGGATACCCAACCGGTCTCTTGGTTGAAAAGGGAAATAATGGGAAAACGCAGTACAAACTAGATAAGGAACATATCTATTATTGGTTGAAAAAAGGATAGAAAGTGGCGGCTGGTGGACAAGTCAGCAGTATGTCCAGGATTAGATTTGCTGCCATCACATCGTAAAAGGTCTCTGTGATTAGATTTGCTGCCCTCACATAGTAAAAGGTCTCATGATTAGATTTGCTGCCCTCACATAGTAAAAGGTCTCAGGATTAGATTTGCTGCCCTCACATAGTAAAAGGTCTCAGGATTAGATTTGCTGCCCTCACATAGTAAAAGGTCTCCAGGATTAGATTTGCTACCCTCACATATTAAAAGGTCTCCAGGATTAGGTTTGCTGCCCTCACATAGCGTGAACAAGCTCGGCATCACCACTTTATGCCTCCTTGTAGGTACATTGTGCTGATGCGTCCACTTTCGCATGTCCTTATACCAACCTTTTGCCCTTGTTAATGTAAGGGCGCATGTAAAATGAAGCAATCACATTGTTACCTTAGGGACATGTCTAACCAGTGTTATTGTTAATCTAATGCCTCCAGTGATAAGATGCAATTAAACTGTGTTACAAATGGCACTCCTGCTATTTTCCCCAGTATGATAGGTAAGTTGCTCCTTTACGCCTTTGAGTGTCCCGGTGTCCCCACGGTCCCATGCCCTTAAACCAACTCTTTAGCTGCTTTGTTGATTTATCGTATCCAGTAAACAAGCAATGCCACTATTAAAGTAATCCCATATCTCGTGAATCTCATTGTTGATCGTAATGCTTACGGTAACATGAAGCATTGCTGACGTTTTAAAATTTCTATTGTCCTTGCGTGATTGCCATGAACATAATTAAGATGCTTCTTTTCATTTTGTATATGTTTCGTATATTCTTATTGAGCAACAACTGTTTACTTTCTATCATTTTGTGCAGATAGGGATATCCATTTCACCTTGTTGCTATTGTGACCTTTTGGTGAACTGCACAAAACACTTTTTTTTGGAATGAGTGTCTTGTGCAGTTCAACTAAAATGTCACGTGGGCAACATCTCTCAATTTTTGTGGAACTACACAAAATGGTGATTGGAGTTTCCAGAAACTCCGTCAAGTTCTGCTGGTAATCTCGTGCAACATTTTATTAGCCTTTCCAAGATGTAGCCGTCACTGTCACCACAATCGCACTTTATTTTAGTGGAATTGCACAAAAGGATAAGAAAATTATAGTTGCACATTACATGAGCCGGACAGCCAACCTTAATGTTCCTCAATTTTAGTGCAACTACTAAAGAAGAACCTGCCAGCTCACAAGAGCAAGTACTTCTTGCTAGCTGAATGATGCAATCTTTGCTTCATTTCAGGTGAACCATGAAAAAAGGCGCATGAATTGAATCATGGAACTCAGTGCAGACCTCATCCTAGTGGAGCTGGAGGTTGAGTTCAAGGAGGCCGCTATTAAAGTGAAATCATGCTCTCTTGTCTCCTTGTTTGTCTTTGTGCGAGACATCTTTGTGCAAACGGGAATACTCAACTTCTGAGATGTTGTGACGGTCAAGAGCATTCGCCAAGTTCTTCAATTGTATGACATGGCTAGCCAAGATGGATTTAATCCCGATATTCACTTTATCAAAACGCTCTAATGGGTTGGTTCTGAATCTTGCAAGCTGGGAATAAATGAGATGTGTAGGAATCTTTGTTGTACTTATTATTTGAATCTTATTTGTTGGTTCTGAATCTTGCAAGCTGGGAATCAATGAGATGTGTAGGCATCTTTGTTGTACTTACAATTTGGATCTTATTTGTTGGTTCTGATTCTTGCAAGCTGGGAATCAATGAGATGTGTAGGCATCTTTGTTGTACTTATTATTTGGATATTATTTGTTGGTTCTGAATCTTGCAAGCTGGGAAACACGGCATGATGATGCAGAGGACAGCAACCATAACAAACAGTTCAAACTTGGTAGTATTATCTTTGTGAAAGTGTGACAAATGTACGATCGTTAAAAGGCCCTAAGAATAATAAATCTAATTGTTGTGCATGTTGATCCCGTGGCACTGATAGAATGAGCCAATGCATTGCTTGTTTTAAGTATAAATTTCTATTAAAGCTTATTAAATTTAAGTAAAGTGACCACTAACTCCTGTTATTACAGTACCAATATAGACCGCTCGTGAACCGACGTGTGGCCGGAGTAGGTTTCTTAATGGAGGTGTTTGAATGCGCTAAGGGTGCATCTTCTGTCGGGCGTGCAGCTGACGAGGGAGGTGTCGTAACTGTTGTCGCATGTACACACTCAGCTTACTATTGAATTCAGTTTCCCAAGAGCTGAAACACGAACTGCT
Source organism: Aegilops bicornis (assembly GCA_021605145.1). Taxonomy (NCBI): domain Eukaryota; kingdom Viridiplantae; phylum Streptophyta; class Magnoliopsida; order Poales; family Poaceae; genus Aegilops; species Aegilops bicornis. Next base: position 501,285,677 of record CM038673.1, read on the forward strand.
GCCGCCGCCTACACACTCGTTCACTCGAAGAGACTCCAATGGCGATCCGAGGGGTGAGCCTGCTGGATACGGACTTCAGCAAGGAGTTAGTTCGCCGTTCAGTCCTATGGCTGCACCAAGTTGAATGTGATGTACACCAACGATACGGACTCGGTGAAGCTCTGCCTCGCCTCAGTCCTATGGCTGCACCAGATTCTAGAGCATTCGCCCGTTTCATCGGCATCGCCGACTGCACCTTCGCTACGGTGGAGAGAAGGAAGAACGCGACGATTCGGCCATCTGGTGCAACAAGCTTGTCGACATCCAGAAGCAATACAAGATCATCGACAGCAGGCGGAGAAGGACTCCGTGGTGGACCTTCTTTGAGACCATCATCGACCGACACGCCAACATGAAAGAAGACGACTGAACACGTGGGAGGTACCTGCGAATCTAGCCTACATAACCTCACGCTGCCAAGGACGACACGCATGCTACGACATGTACATGAAGATCTTGGACATGAGGGTGTGTCTGCTTCCGTCAGAATCGACGAGTACCTTGACCCGCAGCGTCATGATCAAGCATGCCAGGAAGGTCTAGATGTTGTACTTTATCTGTTTATAAGCACCTTTATCATCTATCTGTTTCATGCATTAGCCTATGTGTCGTAATTATCTGTTTTGTCCGAAATATTTCTTTTAAGAACCCATTAACCTGGTTGTTTTTTTAGTGGCTATTTGCTTATGTATGTAAACTAGTTCACTTGTCCGTTAAAAAAACTAGTTCACTCGGCTGCCATGGTTTGAATCTCCTTCCTCCCAACATATTTCTCTACTCAGGTGGACCCAGCAGGTCTCTGAATTTTCTCCCACTTTCTTTTTCGATGTAAACTAAGTTTTCTCCCAGTACTTTCCCCTAGGACCAACTCAACTATCCCACGTCTAGCCTAAAAATAATAATACCCCACGTACTATTAACTCATTAAATTAAAATGATATTTTATTTCGTAAGTTGAAAGTACTTAGAAAATAATAATAATAATTGTTTATATATAACTTGCGAAGTTAACTCCTAGTGATTGCGTACATAAGCTTGCAAAGATTTTACTGAAGTGCAATCATGTGTTTATGTTTTTATAACATTTCTCCGTCTAGCCCAACATGATATTTTCACCCAGCCCAGCAAGTTCACGGATTTCAAGAAAAATGCAAATGGGATTTAAACGGGCTGCATAGATGCTACATCATTGTTTCACCCATCACATCAAATGGACTAAAAAACAAATGGACTGGCTGACATGTAGGTCGAAGCCTAAGAAGGCGTTGAACTTACATCCAAACGGCCGGCATTCTTCTTCAATCTCTCGTCTTCTTCCCCCAGCGCTACCGGAACCGCCTGCTCCAGCCTTCGGCGTCCAGTGACATTGTTTTGCGCTCCTCAGTGAAACTCTACCCCGCTGACGGCCAGGCCATCCCTCCACTCCGCACCTCCTGTTATTCTCTGCCGAGTGTAGGCCCACCCCGCACCCGAACCCGTCAAGTTTCCCACTCCTCTCCGTTTGCGACTCCACTGCCGCATCTTCCCCATCTCCGGGTCGTTCTAGTCTGGGGCCTTGCCGTCGTCCACCGCCTCGGTGCGCTCGGCGCGGCGTGGTCAACATACGAGAGTCATCGGAAGAGGACTGTACGTGGAGAGCCTGACTGTAGCGACCAGACCCGAATGGATCAAGTCTCTGTGCTCAGTGTCATCCTGGATCGATAATCTTGACACCACAGATGCCGAAGGATTTATAGCAGAGTAGCAATCACACACTTATTACATCGTTGTCCACAAGGGAACTTATTACAATAATATGGCTTAAGGCCATCTAATAATGGCAGCGGAAGGCTTGGAAGATAAGTGAGTCCATCAACTCCATCGGCATCACTGAGTATAGAACCACGACCTAACACCTTACTCGTTGTCTGAAAAGTCTGCAACGTGAAAGTTGCATCCCGAAAACGGGTCAGCACATGGAATATGCTGGCAAGGTAACACATAGAGAGTAATGAAGCAACAAGCCTATACTACATGCATATATGGCTGGTGGTAAGGCTCTCTGATTTACATTTTGCATAAAGCTAGTTTTTCCCTACAACAAAGGAATAATTTTTATTTAACTATCATGGTGGTTGTTAAACATTGAGAATGGTTGACAGCATCCTCAATCCCAATTAAAAAGTACTCATCAAAACCCAATAACTTTTATTAGAAGTAACATGTTGAGATTCACATGATATTCAATTACCAGATACTCAAAATGTCCATAACCGGGGACATGGCTAATCATGATTAGTTTATACACTCTGCAGAGGTTTGCACTTTTCCCCACAAGACTCGATCGCCTCCGGCTGGTTCTCGTGACTACACGGTGTTTGAGAAAGCGGATGACCGAGACATAGTCTTCGAGCGCTAGCACCTTACATGTGGGTAGACCGTACCAACCTACATCCCCTACATCAGCTAGCCTACCCGTAAGAGTTCGCACAACTTAGTCAACTACGCCAGAGCCCATAATTGGCTTGTGGCTGCACACGGAAGTTTCCAGTTTGAATAATCTTATGATCCCTTAGAGCACAGGTGGCGGTCAGAAGAAATACAGGCAAGTCCTCGATGGAAACCAGTGCCTCAATCCACCCAGATGTGTGATTAGGTTGCCACCTTAGATAAACCATTAAATAACAATCTCACATCTGTCATGGATATTCACTCACCCAATCCACGTCTACTAGCATAGCATGGCATAATAAGCAAACGTAGAAGTAACTCCCAAGGTTTCATAAGTAAGCAGTAATAGGTACTACCTCAATCTACTTCCCAACCCACAATTTAATTAGATCCTAAACATGCAAGTGTTTGAGGGCTTGATCTAATGCAATAAAACTGGGTAGTAGAAAAGGTATGATCAAGTGTTACTTGCCTTCTTTGAGGATCCATGAGACCTAGAGATTCAAGTAACAAGCGGCGCACTCCGGGTGATCTAACGCAGACAAACAACAAGCATACAATAAGTACTCATCTAATGCATGGGGAAATCTCGAATAAAAGATCTAACCAGAGAGTTCAACTTAAGAACCCTGGTTGCAAAAGAAACGAATCAAAATAAAACATCGAAAGTCGAAACTCGAGAGAGAACGACTCGATTTAGCAATCTGAAACTAGGTCAAAATTTTACAGTAGCAAAACTCTGTGTAAGTAGGTTAGTCGGAACGGCGGTTTCAGAATGAAACTCCATGCGCTAGAATCACCTGATTCCGATAAACGAGCGAGAAATTAAACAGATTTGAAAATCGAATTGGAAATCGAAATCAGAAAATAATGGATTAAATCCAATTAAAAGAAAACGACGAACGGATTAAACAGCGGACGTTCGTTAACAGAACTAATCCAACGAACACGTTCATTGAAACGAACGGGTCGGTGAACGTTCACTAAATAAGAAAACCGAGAAAATAAAAAAACCATCTAGGGTTTTGAAAAAAAACCGAACATCTCGAGAAAAACCGGATCGGGTTTTCTAACAAAAACCGGATCGGGGGTTGTGGCGGCTACCTCCGTGGTCGCCGTGTGCTCCGGCCTCGTGGTGGCGGGTCGGGCGAGGCGGCGAGGCGGTGGGTGGCGGCGAGGTGGCGAGGGCTCGGGCGGCAAAGGCGTGGCGTTCGGGCGGCGGGGGTGTGGCGGCGGCGGGATGAGGAGAGGGGGGGTCGGCGGGGTTAAATAGGAGGAGTGCCTTGGGGAGGGCAAGCCAGTGGCGGCGCGATGTCCGAGCCGGACACGGCGGGCGGCAAGGCGGTGGCGGAGTCAGCGTCTTGTGAGGAGGAGGTGGGCAGGCGGCGGCGGTTGGTGGTGGGCCCTTGGCCCAAAGGGGCGCGGATTTTTTTTATTTAAAAAAAACAAAACTTAAACGAAATAAAATAAAACCAAACGAACTCCGAATTTAATAAAATTAATTTTTCCCGACTCCTAAAAATGAGTCGAACAAAATGAACTTTAAAAACGGGCAAATATGCATATTTTTTTAAAATGCTCAATTTTGCCTAAAGCAAATAAATCTTTCAAAACCAAACTTGATTTATTTATAAAATCTTCATTTTTTCCTAAATGTTGGGAAAGTCATATTATTCCCTCTCTTAATTTTTTTATCGGAAAACTTTATGAAGATAATTAAATAAATCCAAATGATCCTATTTTCAAAATTTGAGAAATCCCCAAATATGAAAATAATGAAATCTCCAACTCTCTCCGAGGGTCCTTGAGTTGCGTGAATTTTTCTAGGATCGGAGAGATGCGAGAAAATATGATATGCATGATGACCTAATGTATAACATTCCAAATTGAAAATTTGGGATGTTACACTGACGGCTGGGACCCATGAGGTCCATGGTCGCACGCAAGGAAATTTCCTTCTTATTACGCACTGTACGTGCACTGTACGTGGGAAGGGCTTCTGTATTTCACGAAAAAAAACGTCCCCCCCCCCCCGCTGACAGGTCGGACCCACCAACTATATCTTTGCACGCAAGGAAGTGCCTCCTTTTTACGCACCAAAAAATGAATACCCCCTGCTAGTTGGGCCCACCATAGTGTGTGGCTGACTTGTGGGCCTAGTAAGTTGACGAGGACGGAGGGCTTTGTCAACTTAGTCAATATGAACGATTCTAGCTTCAGTGACCGTACGATGTCCATCCAACGGCCATAGTGCTTCTTCAACCTCTGGTCTTCTTGCTCCGGCACCCAAAGCGGCCAGGTCGTGTCGCGTGCTCCTGCCTCTCGTGGCCGGCTGTGATGCCGCGGAGGCCTCACCACCCCCTACTACTCCCACCGCTGGCCCAGGGTATCCCTCTACTCACCCACACCCCCTATTATTCTATGGCGACAGCAGCCTCACGCCGCAGCCGAACCAGTGAACCCTCGTACTCCTCTCCTCGTGGGCATCCACTGCCGCGTCTTCCCCGGCTCCGCGTCGTCCCCTTCCTAGGCCTTGCTGTCGTCCACCGCCTTGGTGCTCTCGGCGCGGCGTGGTCAATGTGGTCAACGACCGAATTCCATCGAAAAAAATCTTGTCAGACGTGGAGAGGCTAACAGTGGGTCCAAGGCCACAGCCCAGTTTTTGTGATTTGCCAAGTAAGTCGCTTTGTCGTGCCTGTTGGGCTGCAAATCTTTCAAGACGAGGAGAGCTTCATTCGGTTGGCCGAGAAAATGGCCTATCGATAATGAGAAATGGGTTGTACATTTTAACACACATCAAACCGGCAATTAGTTTCAAATATCTTTTTCATTTTGAGATTTTAAATTACATTAATTTTTATGCGTGGAGAATTTGTTGGATTTTATATTGATATACATTTATTTTTAAAATCAGTTTGAATGTGATCGAAATTTCGGGATTAAAAACAGTTCGGACCGCACCGAAATATGCAAAATTTTATATAATTTTTTAACCGTGGCCACAATATGGGCTGTAATGCTAACAAAAAGAATATGGGCTCCACAAAACCTTAAGAATTAGCAAATGGCAGATGGGTTGTATGATGTTTCCACAGATTTGAGGCTTTCCTAAAAAAAAGGTTGACGCACAAGCAGTGACTGTTGGATGTCCATCCAACGACCGTCGTGCTTCATCAATCTCTGCTCTTCCTGCTCCAGCCGCTCAAACAAGCGCCGGCGGGACTGCCTGCTCCCTCCTCCTCAGCTGGTATTTGTCTTTGCCTTGTGAGCCTCACCGCCCCACCGTACTCCCATCGCTGGCCTAGCCATCCCTCTACTCACCCACATCTGTTGTTATTCTCCGGCGACGGCAGACGAACCAGTAAACCCTCGTACAGTCGTACTCCCCTCCGCGTGGGAAACAACTGCCGAGTCTTCCCTGCCTCCGTGTCATTCCCTTCCTAGGCCTCGTCGTCGTCCACCACCCTGGTGCTCTCGGCATGGCCTGGTCAACGTGGTCAACGACCGACATGCATCTTAAGTGGATGTACTGGAGAGGCCGGCAATTTGGATCCACGGCCGCACGCAAGGAAATGCCTCCTTATTACGCGCAAAATAATGATTCCTCCACCTGACATTAGGGACCCATCGAAAGGGCCTCTGTGTTTCGCGAAAAAAAGTTGTCGCCGCTGACAGCTCGGACCCACCAGCTATATCTTCGCACGCAAGCAAGTGCCTCCTTATTACGCACAAAAAAAGAATACTCCCCACATTAGCTGGGACCCGGTATAGTGGCAGGCTGACTTGTGGGCCTACTAAGTTGACGGGACGGAGGGCTTTGTCAACTTAGTCAATATGCACGATTCTAGCTCGATGACCGTCGATGTCCATCCAACGGCCATAGTGCTTCTTCAACCTCTGGTCTTCTTGCTCCAGCCGCCCAAACCAGCGCCGGTCGTGCCTCGTGCTCCTGCCTCCCATGGCCGGTTGCGATGCGGCAGAGGCCTCACCGCCCCCTACTACTCCCACCGCTGGCCAGGCCATCCCTCTACTCACCCACACCCCCTGTTATTATGCGGCGACGGTAGCCTCACACCGCAGCGAACCAGTGAACCCTCGTACTCCTCTACACGTGGGCATCCACTGCCGCGTCTTCCCCGGCTCCGCGTCGTCCCCTTCCTAGGCCTCTCCGTCGTCCACCGCCCTGGTGGTCTCGGCGCGGCGTGGTCAACGTGGTTGTCGGTGTCAAAACCGACGGATCTCGGGTAGGGGGTCCCGAACTGTGCGTCTAGGCGGATGGTAACAGGAGAAAAGGGACACGATGTTTTTACCCAGGTTCGGGCCCTCTCGATGGAGGTAAAACCCTACTCCTGCTTGATTAATATTGATAATATGGGTAGTACAAGAGTAGATCTACCACGAGATCAGAGAGGCTAAACCCTAGAAGCTAGCATATGGTATGATGGTTGTACGTCCTACGGACTAAAACCCTCCGGTTTATATAGGCACCAAAGAGGGTTAGGGTTACACAGTAGTCGGTTACAATGGTAGGAGATCTACATATCCGTATCGCCAAGCTTGCCTTCCACGCCAAGGAAAGTCCCATCCGGACACGGGACGAAGTCTTCAATCTTGTATCTTCAAAGTCCAAGAGTCCGACCAAAGGCTATACGGCTATCCGGACACCCCCTAATCCAAGACTCCCTCAGGGGTCAAGGAATGGCTTCCATCGAACGTGGACTGTACGTGGAGAGGCTGACAACTGGGTCCACGGCCGCAGCAAGGAAGTGCCTCCTTATTATGCGCAAAATAATTATTCCTCCACGGCAATGAGGACCCACCGGACGGGCCACCGTATTTTGCGAAAAAAAGTTTCCCCACGACTTTGGGACCCTGGCTACATCTTATACGCAAAGGAAGTGCGTCGAGACAAAAAATTGATTCGCCCACATTGCTGGGACCCACCAGCTACATCTTCGCAAGCAAGGAAGTGCACGGCGGTCGGGACCCACCTGGTCGAAGCGCACGCAGGGTTGTCATTAAGTCGTGAACGTGTAATGCATATACCGGGTCGTTGTAGAGGCGCGCACGTGTCGTAGTAGAGGCACACACGTAGCATGTACATGTACGTACAGCGGCGAGGGTGCAAGAAAGAAAATATGGCCACGTACGTACATACGGGCTGGGTCTCGAAAGCCTACTCGCGCATATGTATATGGCTGGGTCGGAACGGAGAAACAACGTCATCGTCGTGTTCTTGGGGAGCCAACCGGCTGGGTCGGAACGGAATGCGTGGTCGTGTTCATCAGGAGGGCTTGGACGGAACAGGCGATGGAAACGAGGCTTGGCGTACCGCACAACGGAGGAAACGGCCTTGTGTTCGACCGGCCACGTTCAAAATGGGATCCTGTTGATCGGGAGGGGCTTGGCGTACCGCACAACAAGGAAATGAACCTCCTACGGTCGAAATGGGGGTCCTGTTGATCGGGAGGGGTGTGGCGTACCGCAAAACGGAGGAAATGGACCTCCTACGGTCGAACGAAGTCTGTTGATCGGGAGGGGTGTGGCGTACCGCAAAACGGAGGAAACAGACCTGCTACGGTCGAAACGGGGGTCTTGTTCATCGGGAGGGGTGTGGCGTACCGCAAAACGGGACTCCACGAGATACTGTTCATCTACACCGTCGACCTCCTCCAGCCTCCACGGGCTACCGTCGACCTCCTCCAGCCTCCACGGGCTCCTGTTCATCCAGCCTCCACCACGCGCTACTCCACCGGCTACTGTTCAACCACCCCTCCACGGGCACCACTCCACTGTCTACTGTTCATCCAGCCCTCCACACCATGGGGTCCTGTTCAACCACGCCTCCACGGGCACCCCTCCACCGTCTACTGTTCATCCAGCCCTCCACACCACGGGGTCCTGTTCATCCAGAGGCAACGCCACCGCTCACTGTTCATCCAACCCCCCCTGCAATGCTCACTGTTCATCCAATCGATCGGCTTCAGTTAGCAGCAGTAGCGAAGGAATCGCTCGATCGGCTTCAGTTAACAGCCATCGATCGATCGCTCGGGTTCAGTAACACGTAGCCTGCAGTGCAATCGCTCGGGTTCATTTAGAGCCAACGCCTCGCTCGGGTTCAGTTAGAGCCAACGCCTCGCGCACACGCGCGTACGTGTACGAGAGAAACGCGCATCGATCGGCCCCCAACCTCCCACCGTAACCGGCAACTCCTTGAAATTTTCCTCCCCCTCGCTTCTACCACGGTTTTTTCCGTAATGGACGGCCCAAAGAATGTCATGCAGCTACGTCTCCGGCCCGCCCAGGACGAAAAGCCCATTTTCTGTCATGATTTTTTGTCATAGAAGTAGGAGCCCACCACATCTATGATGATACTGGGTTTTGTCACAATTATAGTCATAGAAGTGTCATATGTATGACAGAAAAAAATTTCGTTCGGCCCAAAATGTCACGGATGTGTCTTTTTTTGTAGTGTTTGGAGTGACTCTTTGTTGCATGTTGAAGGATAGTTATATGATCCAATTATGTTATTATTGTTGAGAGAACTTGCACTAGTGAAAGTATGAACCCTAGGCCTTGTTTCAACTCATTGCAATACCGTTTACGCTCACTTTTATCGCTTGCTACCTTGCTGTTTTTATATTTTCAGATTACAAAAACCCATATCTACCATCCATATTGCACTTGTATCACCATCTCGTCCCCGAACTAGTGCACCTATACAATTTACCATTGTATTGGGTGTGTTGGGGACACAAGAGACTCTTTATTATTTGTTTGCAGGGTTGTTTGAGAGAGACCATCCTCAACCTACGCCTCCCACGGATTGATAAACCTTAGGTCATCCACTTGAGGGAAATCTGCTACTGTCCTACAAACATCTGCACTTGGAGGCCCAACAACGTCTCTGATGAAGGTTGTGTAGTAGACATCAAGCAGTTTCTGGCGCCGTTGCCAGGGAGGTGAGTGCTTGAAGGTATATCTTTAGATCTTGCAATCGAATCTTTTAGTTTCTTGTTTTAGCACTAGTTTAGTCTATAAAAGAAAATTAAAAAAAATGGAATTGAGTTTGTCTCATACGCTTCGTCTTTTTAATATCTTTCGTGAGTATGATGGAAAGGAAAATTGTGCCGAAGTGTTAGAATAAGAATGCATTAAAATGTCTGGCACTAAATCTTTGAATGATGGGCATGATTGCAATGTTGTTAGTATGAACTCCTTCTAGTACTAATGATGATTGCACTAGTTATGATGAAAATGCCTCCTATAAACATGTCAATTTTTGTGGAGTGCATTGGGTTTGCACGTACACACCAAATAGGAAGATAGATATTGCAAGAGGAATAAGTATTTAGAAACTAAATGGTTGCAAGAAAGGCCAGATGCGTGTGCTGAAAATTTAAACTTTCTTAGCCATACTTGTGAACTTTGCAATGAACATGATCATTTCAGTACCCAATGCAAATTGTTTCATGATTGTACCGTGTCCAAAAATTCTGATAACTTGATTTCCCTTGCACATCATAATGAACTTAGTTTTCTCTTGGGTTATGAAGGAATGAAACGTATAACTAAGGATATTCTAGAATTTGCCCTTGATAGAGTTCTTCATTTTGATCTAGAGGAAATTTATATGTATTGTGCGGTGAATTGCATTGAAAATCCTTATATTGCCAATTACATAAAGAAAACAAAACAAATAGAGGATGAAGAGAATACTAATGAAAGGGAAGAGACTCCCCAATATCCTCCTATTATTTCTTATGATGAATAAGGTAACGAGGAGGAGCCTTCTATTCAACCAATCTCATTAATAAGGAGCTCCAAAAAGAGGATTGAACCCACACATTATGTGGTGAAGAAGAAGAAAATAAAAAGGAAGAGAGGTAAAAAGGTATCTCTCCCAAATAATGTTGCTCCTATTATTGTTGTGCCTCATGAAAATGAATCAAAAATGATTGTGGAAGATGATGCACTTGATGATGATCTCGTTATGCCTATTGCTTGTTGTGGTTATTATGATTGGGAAGATAATGATACTTCTTATGATCTTGAAAATCTTTTTGGCACTTGCTTGGAAGAATATGATAATTGCTATACTATTGGTGCTATCCATACTATTAATGATGAGAGTGATTATGCTTATGATATGAAAAGGCCCAAGCTTGGGGATGCTATGTTTGATGAGGATGACATATTTGACAATATATTTGCTGCAATTAATGTTTGTCCCAAGCTTGGGGATGCTATGTCTAATGAAGATGATATTTTTAGCCTCTCAAGTTTCGATATGCAAATTTATAATGATAGCATGCCTCCTACTTATGATGCTTATGTTTATGAAAGTGGGTTTGGAAGAGTGTCAACTTTAGGAAGTAATGATCCCACTATTTTTGAGGATGTTGAATCTTATTATGATAATTATGAAAGTGAATTTGGAGAGGTCATGACTTTATTTAGTGATGATTCCACTATCTTGGAAGAGGTTTCAATCGATTATGATGAGAACAAAGTTGCTACTTATGATGATTATTGTGATGAAACTTATGCTATAAAAAGTAGTGATGATTATATTTAAAAAACTTGTCATGATTATGATTCCCCTTTTTCTGAACATTAGTCTTTTAATGTGGAAACAATTTATAGTATTCAAATCTCTTATGATACTCCCACTATTCCGAATGAGAAGAATTTTGCTTATGTGGAGAGTAGTAAAATTTCAATGCAAGTAGATCATGAAAAGAATGCTTTAGGTGCTGGTTATATTGTTGAATTCATTCATGATGCTACTGAAAATTATTATGAGAGAGGATCATATGCTTCTACATATTGCAATAATATCAAGTTTCCTCTCTATGTGCTTAAAAATTTAAAGTTATGCTTGTTTTGCCTTCTTATGCTAGTTGATTATTGTTCCCATAAGTTATTTGCTCACAAAATCCCTATGCATAGGAAGTGGGTTAGACTTAAAAGTTCTAGTCATATTCTTCATGATGTTCTCTTTATGTTTCAATTCTTATCTTTTATGTGAGCATCATTGAAATCATCATGCCTAGCTAGGGGCGTTAAACGATAGCGCTTGTTGGGAGGCAACCAAATTTTATTTTAGTTTCTTGATTTTTGGTTTTGTTTAGGAATAAATAATCCATCTAGCTTCTGTTTAGATGTGGTTTTATGTTTTAATTAGTGTTTTTGCCAAGTAGAACCTTTGGTAAGACTTGGGTGAAGTCTTTATGATCATGCTGTAAAAAATAGAAACTTTAGCGCTCACGAGATTAGCTAAAACTTTTTACTGGAGAGTGATATTTAGTTGATTATTTTTGTAGATGATTACTAGAAAAATTCCTCAGTTCCGAAAATTTAGTTTAGAATTTTTGGAGTTCTAGAAGTTTGCGTTAGTTACAGATTACTACAAACTGTTCTGTTTTTGACACATTCTGTTTTCTATGCGTTGTTTGCTTATTTTGATGACTCTATGGCTAGTAAAATAGTTTATAAACCATAGATAAGTTGGAATACAGTAGGTTTAACACCAATATAAATAAATAATGAGTTCATTACAATACCTTGAAGTGGTGTTTTGTTTTCTTTCGCTAACGGAGCTCACGAGATTTTCTGTTAAGTTTTGTGTTGTGAAGTTTTCAAGTTTTGGGTAAAGATTCGATGGACTACGGAATATGGAGTGGCAAGAGCCTAAGCTTGGGGATGCCCAAGTCACCCCAAGGTAATATTAAAGGATAACCAAGTGTCTAAAGCTTGCGGATGCCCCGGATGTCATCCCCTCTTTCGTCTTCGTTCATCGGTAACTTTACTTGGAGCTATATTTTATTCACCACATGATATGTGTTTTGCTTGGAGCGTCATTTTATTTATTTAGCTTTGCTTGCTGTTTGAATAAAATACTAAGATCTGAAATTATTAAATGGGAGAGTCTTCACATAGTTGCATAATTATTCGACTACTCATTGATCTTCACTTATATCTTTGGAGTAGTTTGTCATTTGCTCTAGTGCTTCACTTATATCCTTTTAGAGCATGGCGATGGTTTTATTTCAAAGAAATAGATGAACTCTCATGCTTCACTTATATTATTTTGAGAGTATTAAACAGCATGGTAATGTGCTTAATCCTAATATGCTAGGTATTCAAGACTAGTAAAAACTTTCTTATGAGTGTGTTGAATACTAAGAGAAGTTTGATGCTTGATGATTGTTTTGAGATATGGAGGTAATAATATCAAAGTCGTGCTAGTTGAGTAGTTGTGAATTTGAGAAATACTTGTGTTAAAGTTTGTGATTCCCGTAGCATGCACGTATGGTGAACCGTTATGTGATTAAGTCGGAGCATGATTTATTTATTGATTGTCTTCCTTATGAGTGGCGGTCGGGGACGAGCGATGGTCTTTTCCCACCAATCTATCCCCCTAGGAGCATGCGCGTAATACTTTGCTTTGATAACTTGTAGATTTTTGCAATAAGTATATGAGTTCTTTATGACTAATGTTGAGTCCATGGATTATACACACTCTTGTTTCTTCCACCATTGCTAGCCTCTCTAATACCGCGCACCTTTTGCCGGTATCATACACCCACCATATACCTTCCTCAAAACAGCCACCATACCTACCTATCATGGCATTTCCATAGCCATTCTGAGATATATTGACATGCAACTTACCACCGTTCCGTTTATTATGACACGCTCCATCATTGTCATATTGCTTTGCATGATCATGTAGTTCACATTGTATTTGTGGCAAAGCCACCGTTCATAATTATTTCATACATGTCATTAATGAGTCATTGCACATCCCGGTACACCGACGGAGGCATTCATATAGAGTCATATCTTGTTCTAAGTATTGAGTTGTAATTCTTGAGTTGTAAGTAAATAAAAGTGTGATGATCATCATTATTAGAGCATTGTCCCAGTGAGGAAACGATGATGGAGACTATGATTCCCCCACAAGTCGGGATGAGACTCGGACGAAAAAATAAATAAATAAAAGAGGCCAAAGAAGCCCAAATAAAAAAAGAAAAAAGAGGCCATAAAAAAAAGAGAAGGCCCAAACAAAAAAAATAAAAAATGAGAGAAAAAGAGAGAAGGGACAATGTTACTATCTTTTTACCACACTTGTGCTTCAAAGTAGCACCATGATCTTCATGATAGAGAGTCTCTCATTTTGTCACATTCATATACTAGTGGGAATCATTCATTATAGAACTTGGCTTGTATATTCCAATGATGGGCTTCCTCAAAATGCCCTAGGTCTTCGTGAGCAGGCAAGTTGGATGCACACCCACATAGTTTCTTTTTGAGCTTTCATACACTTATAGCCCTAGTGCATCCGTTGCATCGCAATCCCTACTCACTCACATTGATATCTATTAATGGGCATCTCCATAGCCTGTTGATACGCCTAGTTGATGTGAGACTATCTTTTCCCTCCTTTTTGTCTTCTCCACAACCACCATTCTATTCCACATATAGTGCTATGTCCATGGTTCACGCTCATGTATTGCGTGAAGATTGAAAAAGTTTGAGAACACCAAAAGTATGAAACAATTGCTTGGCTTGTCATCGGGGTTGTGCATGATTTAAATATTTTGTGTGATGAAGATAGAGCATAGCCAGACTATACGATTTTGTGGGGATAGCTTTGTTTGGCCATGTTATTTTGAGAAGACATGATTGCTTTGTTAGTATGTTTGAAGTATTATTATTTTTATGTCAATATTAAACTTTTTTCTTGAAACTTTCGGATCTGAATATTCATACCACAATTAAGAAGAATTACATTCAAATTATGCCAAGTAGCATTCCACATCAAAAATTCTGTTTTTATCATTTAGCTACTCGAGGACGAGCAGGAATTAAGCTTGGGGATGCTGATACGTCTCCAACGTATCTATAATTTTTTATTGTTCCATGCTATTATATTATGTGTTTTGGATGTTTATGGGCTTTATTAAACACTTTTATATTATTTTTGGACTAACATATTGACCCAGAGCCCAGTGCCAGTTCATGTGTTTTCCCTTGTTCCAGTGTTTCGAAGAAAAGGAATATCAAACAGAGTCAAAACGGAATGAAAACTTCTGGAGAAGTTATTTTTTGAAGGAAAGCTACCCGATAGACTTGGAGTGCACGTCAGGAAAGAAACGAGGGAGCCACGAGGTAGGGGGGCGCCCACCCCCTAGGGCGCGCCCTCCACCCTCGTGGGGCCCTCGTGGCTCCCCTGACGTACTTCTTTCACCTATATATTCCCATATACCCTAAAAACTTCGGGGAACAGAATAGATCGGGAGTTCCGCTTCCGCAAGCCTCGTGAGCCACCAAAACCAATCAGGACCCTGTTCAAGCACCTCACGGGAGGTGAACCCTCACCAGTGGCCATCTTCATCATCCCGGCGCTCTCCATGACGAGGAGGGAGTAGTTCACCCTTGGGGCTGAGGTTATGTATCAGTAGCTATGTGTTTGATCTCTCTCTCTCTCTTTCTCTCGTGTTCTTGATTTGGCACGATCTTGATGTATTGCGAGCTTTGCTATTATAGTTGGATCTTAAGTTGCTTCTCCCCTCTACTCTCTTGTAATGGATTGAGTTTTCCCTTTGAAGTAATCTTATCGGATTGAGTCTTTAATGATTTGAGAACACTTGTTGTATGTCTTGTCGTATGATTCTGTGGTGACAATGGGATATCACATGATTCACTTGATGTATGTTTTGGTGATCAACTTGTCGGTTCCACCCATGAACCTATGCATAGGGGTGGCACACGTTTTCGTCTTGATTCTCCAGTAGAAATTTGGGGCACTCTTTGAGGTTCTATGTGTTGGTTGAATAGATGAATCTGAGATTGTGTGATGCATATCGTATAATCATACCCACGGATACTTGAGGTGACATTGGAGTATCTAGGTGACATTAGGGTTTTGGTTGATTTGTGTCTTAAGGTGTCATTCTAGTACGAACTCTAGGGCTGTTTGTGACACTTATAGGAATAGCCCAACGGATTGATTGGAAAGAATAACTTTGAGGTGGTTTCGTACCTACCATAATCTCTTCGCTTTGTTCTCCACTATTAGTGACTTTGGAGTGACTCTTTGTTGCATGTTGAGGGATAGTTATATGATCCAATTATGTTATTATTGTTGAGAGAACTTGCACTAGTGAAAGTATGAACCCTAGGCCTTGTTTCAATTCATAGCAATACCGTTTACACTCACTTTTATCGCTTGCTACCTTGCTGTTTTTATATTTTCAGATTACAAAAACCTATATCTACCATCCATATTGCACTTGTATCACCATCTCTTCGCCGAACTAGTGCACCTATACAATTTACCATTGTATTGGGTGTGTTGGGGACACAAGAGACTCTTTGTTATTTGGTTGCAGGGTTGTTTGAGAGAGACCATCTTCAACCTACGCCGGATTGATAAACCTTAGGTCATCCACTTGAGGGAAATTTGCTACTGTCCTACAAACCTCTGCACTTGGAGGCCCAACAACGTCTACAAGAAGAAGGTTGTGAAGTAGACCTCAGACGACCAGGCCCGAGGGACCTGGCTTGGGTGGCGTACGCTTGGGCGTGACCCGAGTGCAGCCACTGTGCACAGCCCCCTCGCGTGACTCTCCAGGGGGGGGGGCGTTGCGGTGAGGCCGGACACTGAGTTCTTGGCTCCCTGAGGTTGATACGGCCGTGAGGCCGCCGTCTGTTGTTTATCACCAGCGCGGAGCATAGTGCTTCCGCTTGTGCACGGGCATAGCCACTCCTCGGCAGTGTCGACGGTCAGCGCGGAGCATCGTGCTTCTACTTGTGCTTGGGAGGGGGCTCCCTACTGCCGAGAGCCCCCGGGGCGTGTACAGCCCCGCCCTGACACGTGGCTTGCACGGCTGGGCTAGACGAGGTGTATCTGGGCACCCATGAGCCAACACGAGACTCATGAGGCCCTACCTCAAGGCGGGTTGCGCCTGGTCTTGGTTCTTGTTCGCTGTGTTGGTCCTGCGTGGTGGTCAGACAACCTGCACCGTACGAATCTCCTGAGGTTATCACGTGAGAAGGCCAAGCACCAGCGGCCCCAGTAGGTGACGTGAACGGGGCCGGCCCGCCAGACGGAGCTCAGCCGTTGGATTTATCGATGCTGCAGGGACGGGCCCGAGCACAGATGCCGTGCTTAACCTACTCACGTGAAGGATCCTGAAGAAAGACGGCCGTCGCGTGGCTCCCATGGTGGGCAACGATCGAGCAGGTAATAGTCATAGGTAGATTAAGCATGGAAAGCGTACTGGCTTAAGTAAATGCATGGAAGATACACGCCACCGGGTCAGGCCCGAGCGGCTTGGGGATGATGCAGCCCGAGGGGCGCCCCCATCGAGGTAAGCTAAAGACATGAAAAGGGATACATGCCACAGGAATGAACCCACATGGCCTGGGAATGATGCAGCCCGGGGGGCGCTCCCAGCTAAATAAACTTGGAAAATGTCACCTGGTTCTATTGATGAAGGCAGCTGAAGGTACGCGGCGAAGGGGTTGCTCCTCAGGAGCCACCAGGGCCCTGAGCCTCGGGAGGCTCTGGGGGTCCAGGTGGTTGCTTGAGGACTGTCTCCATCTCTGTTAGGACAGCGTGGTGCCTGGCCTCCTGAGGCGCCGGGATGCTCCGTAGGTTGCGCTGGTAGGCAGACGTCACGCTCAGCAGGCTGAAAGGCATGTGAACGTAGTTGTACGGTGGACCCTCGCAGCGTCCCACGCGCGAAGGCCAGAAGAGCTCCTGAGATGTAGCCCCGTTGAGCCCTGGGACGTCGATGCAGATGCGCAGCTGGGTATCCTCGCCTGGATGTGGAGCTACGCCTAGTGAGCGGCGGCCGCCGCGCATGACCCTTGCGTCTTGTAGTTCCTGTGTGGTCTTGGTGATGAACTCCTGAGCGGTGTGCGCTCCTCGCCCTGTGTTCTCCTAAGGGAAACGTGCCGCGAAGCACGCCTCCAAGTGGTGCCCAAGCGCCTCCCTGGTGAGGTTGGCAAGGTCTGAGGCCCTCCAGAACAGAGCCCTCGAGCCCTGCCCGAGAAGGGCGCCGGGCGCGCTTTCCTATGCGATGGAGGGAGGCACCCCAGGTGCGGGCGATGATCCTGACGAGGTGCTGCTTGCCTGAGGCCCTGCATGGAGCTGCTGCTTCTTCTTCTTGGGGGTGGCCTCAGGAGGGCGCTCGCCCTTGCAGTCGGGGTCGTCGATTGCTGTAGCTTGGAAGGCACGCTCGAGGGAGCACACCGCGTCTCTTTCTTCGCACGGGACTGTGATGATTCCGCCGCTCCCTGGCATCTTGAGGACGTTGTAGCCGTGGTGGGTCACTGCCATGAACTTGGCGAGGGCTGGATACCCGAGGATGGCGTTGTATGGCAGACGAATGTGGGCGACGTCGAAGTCGATGAGCTCGGTGTGGTAGTTGTCGCGCTGCTCAAAGGTGACTGGGAGGCGCACCTGCCCTATCGAGGTGGTGGAGCCATCAGTCACTCCTGAGAAAGGCTTGGTAGGCTGAAGCTGGTCATATGGCACTTGGAGGTTGTCGAATGTGTCGACGGACAGGACATTGAGCCCTGCGCCGCCATCGATGAAGGTCTTGGTGACTTGCACATTGCTAATGACTGGTGAACAAAGTATTGGAAGGGCACCAGCGGTAGCCGCGCACTTGAGCTGATCTGCCGAGCTGAACGTGATGGCGCACTTGGATCATCTGAGAGGGCGTGTGGCCTCGAGCATGGGGAGGACTACATTCACTTCACGAGCAAACTGCTTGAAGATACGCTGTGAGGCTGGGGCTTGAGCTCCGCCCAAGATGCAGGCGATAGCGCGTGGCTCCTGGAAGCCCCCAGGCCCCTCGTCTTGATGGTGGTCGTCATTCCTTCTTGGTGGTGGCGGCAGTGGAGGAAGGCCAGCGTTGCCTGGAGGACGATCCTCACAAGGCTGATCCCTCCAGGCGCCCTCGCGAGGCTGATCCTGCCAGCGGTCCTCACGAGGCCGGTCACGCCACTCCTGGCGTGGGCCGCGGTCATCCCAGCATCCGCCACCACTTCCTCCTCCTCGGCCGTAGCCCCGGTCGTTGCGCTCGGGGCGTCGACTGAAGCGTCCTTCTCGAATGGCTCTGAGCTACTGGCAGTCGCTGGTGTAGTGGCTATGCAGGTTATGGAAGGTGCAGAAGGGTCGGCTACTCTTGGACGACTCGAGCTGGTCTCTGCCGCGCTTGGTGTCTGGCTCCGCCGCGAGCACGGCTGCTCCCTTGCGCTTCACGTCCTTGGACTTGGCTTTCTTCTCCTCCGGGTCCGCAGCCGGGAGCTCGAGGAGGGAGAGGCGCCCTCCTCAGCTCTTGCACACTTGGTCGCCAGGTTGAACAGCTCCAGAGATGTGCACAGCTCCTCGTGAATGGAGAGCTCCTCGTTCATCTTGTCGTCACGGACGCCATCAGAGAACGCGGAGATGATGGCCTCGTTTGTCACCTTGGGAATCTTGAGGCGAACGTTGTTGAAGCGCTAGATGTACTTCTGGAGGGTCTCTCCTGGTTGTTGCTTGACGCGACGCAGGTCACCCGCGGTCAGCGGCGGTCGCGAGTGCCCTGGAAGTTGGCAACAAAATGGTCGCGCATCTCGTCCCAGGAGGAGATCGAGCCTGGAGGCACGTTTAGGAGCCAGGAGCGGGCACCATCCTTGAGAGCCATGGGGAACCAGTTCGCCATGACTTTCTCGTCGCCGTTGGCTGCCTCGATGCTCAACTCGTAGAGCTGCAGGAACTCCACGGGGTCGGGGGTGCCGCCGTAGCAAGGATCCGGCTTGAACATGCCCGGCCAGGCGACGCTACGCAACTCAGGGGTGAAGGTGCGGCAGCCTGCCATTGTCACAGGGACTCGACGCTGATGGAGAACTTGTTCTTGATGGGGTCCACGCACCGCCACGGCAGGTGGCACGCGGTCTTGCCGTGGTGGCGCAGGGAGCGCGGGGGCATTCTCCCGCGGCCGAGGGACTTCTTGGCAGCTTCTTTCTTCTTGCGCGGGCGCCGGACGCGGCAGGTCACGCTGTGGGGCCGCGCGCCTAGGCGCCAAGACTCCGTCTTGGGGCAGAGGTGGTGGAGGCACTACATGGGCTACACCGCCCGCAGCTGGTGGAGGGCGAGGAAGCGAGAGGGATGGCGCAGGGGACCCCCTGCGGCGCTGACAAGCTCGGCGATGCGGTCGAGCCAGTCCTCGTAGAGGTCGTCGACGGGGCGGTATCGCAGGAGCTCATGCGCCATGCACAGAGCAGCCTGTGCGTCCACCGGAGCGCGACAAGCATGGGATGGCGAACCGTCTTGGGTCAGTGACGGAGTGGCGATGCGTCCGTCCCGACGCATCGAGGGGTGCAGTGAGGATGCTTGCTGCTCATTCCCCACCGGGCCAGTGGCGGCGTTGGCGGCAGGCGACGGAGAACGACAGGGTGGCCCGCCCGTTGGGGAACATAGCAGAAATTCAAAATTTTCTACGCATCACCAAGATCAATCTATGGAGTAATCTAGCAACGAGGGGAAGGGGAGTGCATCTACATACCCTTATAGATCGCTAAGCGGAAGCGTTCAAGTGAACGGGGTTGATGGAGTCGTACTCGTCGTGATCCAAATCACCGATGATCCTAGCGCTGAACGAATGGCACCTCCGCGTTCAACACACATACGGTTGGGAGAGACATCTCCTCCTTCTTGATCCAGCAAGGGAAGGAGAGGTTGATGGAGATCCAGCAGCACGACGGCGTGGTGGTGGAAGTAGCGGGATCCCGGCAGGGCTTTGCCAAGCGTAAGCGGGGAGGAAGAGGTGTCACGGGAGGGAGGGAGGCGCCAGGACTCAGGTGCGGCTGCCCTCCCTCCCTCCACTATATATAGGGGCCTAGGGGGCGGCCCTTGTAGATCCCATCTAGGAGGGGCGGCTGCCCTAGGGGTGGCTTGGCCTCCAAGCCAAGTGGAGGCGCCCCCACCCCTTAGGGTTTCCAACCCTAGGCGCATGGGAGGCCCAAGGGAGGCGCACCAGCCCACCAGGGACTGGTTCCCACGCCCCTTCAGCCAATGGGGCTCTCCAGGATAGGTGGCCCCACCCGGTGGACCCCCGGGACCCTTCCGATGGTCCCGGTACAATACCGATGACCCCCGAAACTTTCCCGGTGGCTGAAACTGGACTTCCTATATATAGATCTTTACCTCCGGACCATTCCGGAACTCCTCGTGACATCCGGGGTCTCATCCGGGACTCCGAACAACTTCGGGTTACCGCATACTAATATCTCTACAACCCTAGCGTCACCGAACTTAAGTGTGTAGACCCTACGGGTTCGGAAACCATGCAGACATGACCGAGACAACTCTCCGGCCAATAACCAACAGCGGGATCTGGATACCCATGTTGGCTCTACATGTTCCACGATGATCTCATCGGATGAATCACGATGTCGAGGATTCAATCAATCCCGTATTCAATTCCCTTTGTTCATCGGTATAGTACTTGCCCGAGATTCGATCATCGGTATCCCGATACCTTGTTCAATCTCGTTACCGGCAAGTCTCTTTACTCGTTCCGTAACACATCATCCCGTGATCAACTCTTTGGTCACATTGTGCAATTATGATGATGTCCTACCGAGTGGGCCCAGAGATACCTCTCCGTTACACGGAGTGACAAATCCCAGTCTTGATTCGTACAACCCAATGTACACTTTCGGAGATACCCGTAGTGCACCTTTATAGCCACCCAGTTACGTTGTGACGTTTGGTGCACCCAAAGCATCTACGGTATCCGGGAGTTGCACAATCTCATGGTCTAAGGAAATGATAATTGACATTAGAAAAGCTTTAGCATACGAACTACACGATCTTTGTGCTAGGCTTAGGATTGGGTCTTGTCCATCACATCATTCTCCTAATGATGTGATCCCGTTATCAACGACATCCAATGTCCATGGTCGTGAAACCGTAACCATCTATTGATCAACGAGCTAGTCAACTAGAGGCTTACTAGGGACATGGTGTTGTCTATGTACCCACACATGTATCTGAGTTTCCTATCAATACAATTATAGCATGGATAATAAACGATTATCATGAACACGGAAATGTAGTAATAACTAATTTATTATTTCCTCTAGAGCATATTTCCAACACCGCCAACGGGAGCCGTCTGAGCAACGCGGGCGGCGAGGGCAGCCTATCGCTCAGCGCGAGCACGGCAAGCGTCCGCCATGGAGACGATGAAGCAACGGAGCGCAGATCAATGGAAGGGAGGCCACGGCGCACCCCTACCTGGCGCGCCAAATGTCAGATCACGGGTTCCGGCAAAACCCTCAAGGTTCGAACAGTGGGGTGCACATGAAGATTTCCCCCTACCTATCCACGCCCTAGCTCGCTAAGATCTCACGGACGAACTCGTCGAACTCGCAACACAAGGGACACAGAGATTATACTGGTTCGGGCCATCGTTGTGGTGTAATACCCTACTCCAGTGTGTGGTGGTGGATTGCCTCTTGGGATGATGATAAACAGTACAAGGGGAAGAACAGCCTCCTGAGGTTGTGGTGTTCTTGTGCTTGGTGGACTCGTGCGGGTGAGGATTACTCAAGATCAGGTTCCCCCTACGGTGGTGGCTAGTCCTACTTATATAGGCCTTGGTCCTCTCCCCAAATATTGAGCGGGAAGGGAGCCAACAACGGCCAATTTGAAAGGGGACAGCTAGTACAGCTTATCCTGACAAAAGCGGTCTTCGCCTGCAAAAGGCTCTTGTGGTGACGCCGCCTTGGGCTGCATGGTGACCTCCATCTTGCCGTCCCGCTGGTCTTGGTCTCGTTGCACCGATATGGAAACCTTTGCTTGACGCCTCGGTACTCCGCACCTGCGCTTGCCTCCTTAGCACCAAAGAGGAAACCAGTACACTGCGTGCTTTGGCGCCCGCCTGGCCTAGATCGTCATGACTCACGTCACGAGAACCTCGCGAGGTTTGCCTTGCCTTGATCTCTCTGCCCCTCGCGAGCCAGCCTGGTGAGGCCGCTCCTGAGCAGGTCTTGTGTCGTCTGCCTCGTGAGGCTTGGCCCCTCGCGAGGGTATTGAATGCTTGTTGGTGAAGATGGGTCGTACGGGCCCGCTCGCAGAGCCACGCCATGGGCCGCAGGAAGGAAAGTATGGGGACCCCCGTTCCCAGAACGCCGACAGAGGTAGCTGATGATGTGGGAAGAAGAGATAAGTGAGGGGGGCCACGTGGGGACCACAACCCACCAGGGCACGCCTGGGGGTCCTGGCGCGCCCAGGTGGGTTGTGCCCACCTGGTGCAGCTCCCTCTGATATTATTTGCACTAGAAATTCTTAAATATTTAGAAAAAATCGTATTAAATTTTCAGAGCATTCTGAGAACTTCTATTTTTGGGTCATTTTTTTATTGCACAAAAAATTCAGAAAACAGACACAACATGGCAGTTTATTTTATTTAACTAATAAAAACAGAAAACAAAAGGTAGGGACAAAAGGTAGTGCTTACTAAATTCATCAACTTCATACCTCTGAAAAATGATCCATTAATAAGGTTGATCCAGTGTTATTAACAACCACTTTCGATTAGCATGAAACCGAAGAAATTTTGTAAATTACTAAGTTACCTCAACGGGGATATGAATGTCCCCAACAATAAGCATTTCATATTTCTCTTTAACAGTCGGTAGAGGTAGTTGAAAACTTCCAATAGTGATTGTCGGAGATTTTTCAATAACATTAATACCATTCACTTGGAATTGTTTCTTCGAAAAGTGCACCGTATGCTCATTACCATTGATATGAAACGTGACCTTGATTTTATTGCAATCAATAACAGCCCCTGCAGTATTCAAGAAAGGTCTACCAAGGATAATCGACATATTGTCATCCTCGGGCATCTCAAGTATAACAAAGTCAGTCAAAATAGTAATATTAGCAACAACAATGGGCACATCCTCACAAATACCGATAGGTATGGCAGTTGATTCGTCAGCCATTTGCAAAAACATTTCAGTAGGTGTGAATTTATTCAAAGCAAGTCTTTTATATAAAGAGAAAGGCATAACACTAACACCATCTCCTAAATCACATAAAGAAGTTTTCACATAATTTCTTTTGATGGAGCAAGGTATAGTTGGTATTCCCGGATCTCCAAGTATTTTAGGTACTCCATCTTTAAAATTATAATTAGGAAGCATAGTGGAGATTTCAGCTTCCGGTACTTATTATCATTATCACGAGGTTTTTTTACTTCAGGTTCACTAGAGGCATGCAAAGTCCTATCATTTTTCTTTTTCTTTTTCTTTTTAGAAGGACTACGTGCATCAGTGTTAACTCTTTGAGAGTCTTGTTCAATTATTTTTGGGTGTCCCTCGGGATAAAGTGGTTCCTGAGTCATTCTACCTCCTCTAGTCATTATTCTAATAGCATGATCATTTCATCAAGAAATTCTATTTGAGATTTAGCAACTTGTTCTAACTGAATTTGAACCATAGAAGCATGCTTCCCCACACCTCTAACATCATTTGAGATTCTAAATAACAAGTCACTCAAGCGAGCAATCATATCAGAATTGTATTTCAATTGTTTCATAACATTTGCATTGAAGTCATCTTGCTTTCTAATGTAGTTTTCAAACTCATAAAGGCATTGGCTAGGGTGCATATTGTGAGGATTATCATTATCACTGAATTTCATTAGAGAATTTACCTCTGCCACCTTAGGCAGTGGTGGTGTATTAAGCCCATGTATTTCTTCAATAGGAGGTAAATTTTTAACATCCTCAGCTTTAATACCTTTTTCCTTCATAGATTTCTTTGCCCCTTGCATATCTTCAGGATTGAGATATAATATACCCCTGTTCTTCGGAGTGGGTTTAGGCGGTAGTTGAGGAAGTGTCCAATCATCATAATTTCTCAATATGTTATTCAATAATTCTTGAAGATGCCCAATAGTTCGTTCCGTGAAAACACAACCAGCACAACTATCTAGGAAATCCCTAGAAGCATCGATTAGTCCATTATAGAAGATATCAAGTATTTCATTTTTATTTAGAGGATGATCAGGAAAAGCATTAAGTAATTAGCAAAGCCTCCCCCAAACTTGTGGGAGACTCTCTTCTTTAGTTTGCACAAAGATAAATATTTCCTGTAAAGCAGCTTGTTTCTTATGAGCAGGGAAATATTTTTTAGAGAAGTAATAAATCATATCCTGGGGACTACGCACACAACAAGAAGCAAGAGTATTGTACCAAGCTTTAGCATCACCCTTTACTGAGAACGGAAATAATTTGAGAATATAGTAATAGCGAGTTTTCTCGTCATGGGTTAAAAGGGTGGCTATGTCATTCAACTTAGTAAGATGTGCCACAACAGTTTCAGTTTCGTAACCATGGAAAGGATCTGATTCAACCAGAGTAACTAACTCTGGGTCGACAGACAATTCATAATCCTTATCATCAATAAAGATAGGTGAGGTAGCAAACTTAGGATCATATTGCATTCTAGCATTCAGAGATTTTTCTTTATACTTGCACAATAATTTCTCTAGATCATCTCTGTCCTTACTAGCAAGAATGTCTCTAGTTGTCTCCTCATTCATAACATAGCCTTCTGGTACCTTAGGCAATTCATCTAGGAAGGCTAGTTCTAGCAGGTGTTTCAAGATTTTCAGTTTCAAGCTCATCATCAGATTCAACAACATCATGTTGTCTTACTCTAGCAATTTGTTCATCAAGAAAGTCACCAAATGGCACATCGTCATCATCAAGCAAGGTACTAGCATCATCATAAGTATAATTCATAGCATAAGTAGCATCATCAATAACTTGCGACATATCAGGATAAATAGCATGTGGTGTTGTTGCAAGTTTACTTATAACAGAAGGTGAATCTAAAGCAGAGCTAGATGGCAGTTCCTTACCTCCCCTCATCTTAGAGGGATAAATCTTAGACCTAGCATCCTTCAGATTCTTCATAGTGAATAAATTGATAATAATCCCAAGTGACTCAACAAATATAGGTATGCTCCCCGGCAACGGCGCCAAAAAAGGTCTTGATAACCCATAAGTATAGGGGATCGCAACCGTTTTCAAGGGTAGAGTATTCAATCCAAATTTATAGATTCGACACAAGAGGAGCCAAAGAATATTTGCAAGTATTAGCAGCTGAGTTGTCAATTCAACCAAACCTGAAGATTAATTATCTATAGCAAGTGATCAGTAGCAAAGTAATATGATATTTTTGATAATAGTAGCAGCAGCAATGGTAACGGTAGCGGTGATAGCAGCAGTTTTATAGCAAGTGCAACAGTAATGATAGCAGTAGTAACTTAGCAGAAACAATATAAGATAAAATCGTAGGCATTGGATCGGTAATTTCTTGGATGATACTCATCATGTGACAGTCATAACCTAGGGTGATACGGCACTAGCTCCAGTTCATAAATATAATGTAGGCATGTATTCCGTAAATAGTCATACGTGCTTATGGAAAGAACTTGCATGACATCTTTTGTCCTACCCTCCCGTGGCAGCGGGGTCCAATTGGAAACTAAGGGATATTAAAGCCTCCTTTTAATAGAGTACCGGAACATAGCATTAACACACGATGAATACATGAACTCCTCAAACTATGGTCATCACCGGGAGTGGTCCCGACTATTGTCACTCCGGGGTTTCCGGATCATAACACGTAGTAGGTGACTATAACTTGTGAGATCGGATCGAGAACATGGATATAATGGTGATAACATAAACGGTTCAGATCTGAAATCATGGCAACCAGGCCCAAAGTAACAAGCATTAAGCATGGCAAAGTCATAACAACATCAATCTCAGAACATAGTGGATACTAGGGATCAGGACCTAACAAAACTAACTAGATTACATGATGAATCTCATCCAACTCCTCACCAACCAGCGATCCTACGAAGGAATTATTCACTCCCGGTGGGGAGCTTCATGGAATTAGCGATGGAGAAGGGTTGGTAATGATGAAGAACGAAGTTTCCCCTCTCCAGAGCCCCAAACGGACTCCAGATCTGGCCTTTTGATGAAGAACAGGAGGTGATGGCGGCTCCATCTCATGGATCATGATAACTCTTTCGCCCTAATTTTTTCCTCCAAAAATAAGATTTTATAGTGTCGATTTCAGGGTCGGCGGGGCCACCAGGTGGGGACAACCCACCTGGGCATGCTTGGGGGGCAGGCGTGCCCTGGTGGGTTGTGCCCACCCAGATGCCCCCCTCAGGTGACTCTTGGCTCCAGAAATTCTATTTTATTGTATAAAAAATCCTTGCAAAGTTTCTTTCCATTTTTCGAGAACTTTTGTTTCTGCACAAAAACAACACCATGGTAGTTCTGCTGAAAATAGCGTCAGTCCGTGGTTAGTTTCATTCAAATCATGCAAAATAGAGTCCAAAACAAGAGAAAAAGCATTAGGAAAAGTAGATGCGTTGGAGATGTATCATAGTCGTACTTGATGAAGTAGAACTTGATGTAGTCTTGGGAACCCACTTGACCAAGGCCTTAGGAGCTTCTTCAAATGCATCAATCTCCTCTTAAAGCTTGTCCTTGCCTTTTAGCTTGTGGTGTTGTGGTGGAAGATCATCTTGAGCTTGTGTTCCTTTGAAAGAAGTGGGATCATACTTCTCTTGTTGAGGAACAAACTTCGTCTTGGGGTATTGATCTTCTTCCCACTCCACTCCATTGGCATTGAACTTGCGTTCAAAACCAACAAGTTGTTCTTCCGGTGCCTTCCTTGCTTGCGTACAATTTCCTCAAATTGCTTACTTCCGGCAAGGCTCTTGTTGTCAGTGTCAAAACCGGCGGATCTCGGGCAGGGGGTCCCGATATGTGTGTCATAGGCTGATGATAACAGGAAGCAAGGGACATAATGTTTACCCAGGTTCGGGCCCTCTCGATGGAGGTAAAACCCTACTTCCTGCTTGATTAATATTGAAGATATGGGTAGTACAAGAGTAGATCTACCATGAGATCATAGAGGCTAAACCCTAGAAGCTAGCGTATGATGGTATGATTGTAATTGTGATCGGCCTTCTAAGGACCAACCTCTCCGGTTTATATAGACATCGGAGAGGGCTAGGGTTTTCACGGATTCGGTTACAAGGAAGGTAACATAATATCCGGATCGCCAAGCTTGCCCTCCACGCCAAGGAAAGTCCCATCCGGACACGGGTCGAAGTCTTGAGTCTTGTATCTTCACGCTTCAATAGTCCGGACGATGTATATAGTCCGGCTGTCCGGATACCCCCTAATCCAGGACTCCTCAAGAGTAGCCTGAACCAGGCTTCAATGACGATGAGTCCGGCGTGCGATCTTGTTCTTGACATTGCAGGCGGGTTCCTCCTCCGAATACTCCAAAGTAATTATCGAACACTTGAACCGTGTCCGGATCCACAAAATGATCTTCACATGCCACCGTAGAGAGAATGGTATTTCACAAATGCAATCTGCTGACAACTTTTTAGGCAACGCGACGTGTCATTACGGTCGGGTCATTATTCAAACCGTTTTCCCGTAACTAGCCACAACACATATTGCGAGGCGGTTTCCTTGACACGTCTTGTCAAAACAGAGATCGTGTCCCCTTATCACGGGATTCTCACAATACGGGTATGGGTAATCCAACCGCATCGCTAATCGCGGCGAGCGGGAGGCAAACGGGTTCCACCAGGCAAGTGGGGAGGCGCAAAAAGCATTTGCCGCCCCTATAAAGAGAGAAGGCCTCTTTCTCTTTACCCACGCCTTTCTCTTTCCGCTAGCTCATTCCCCTCTGTTCGAGCCCTAACGCCCAAGCACTCTTCTTTTCCACCGAAGAGAGGTTTTCCAAAGATGACCGGATCTGGAGCAGGAGGCAGATGGATGGCCTCTACCGTCCAGGAGAAGGATATCAAGAAGCTCCGGGAAGCCGGGTATCTGGCCAAGAAGATCGGCCACCGTCTCCCACCGGCGGGACAGGTCGTCCCTACTCCGGAGTCCACGAGAGAGTCGTGTTCCTTCCCCACTTCGTCCGCGGGCTTGGGTTTCCCCTTCATCAATTTGTTCGTGGAGTCATGTATTACTACGGGATTGATTTTCATGATCTTTCCCCCAACTCCTTCCTCAATATCTCGACGTTCATCGTCGTGTGCGAGGCTTTTCTTCGGATCTCACCTCACTTCGGCCTGTGGCTGAAGATTTTTAATGTGAAGCCCAAGGTGGTGAGTGGAGAACACGCCGAGTGCAGCGGCGCCATGGTGAGCAAGATGCCCAAGGCCGTTTGGCCGAAGGGCGCTTTCAACGACTCCGTCAAGGAGTGGCAGCAGCAGTGGTTTTATATCACCGAACCACGCGGCAAAAGTGGGCTGCAGCTCCTGAGTTCAGATCCGGAGCTCAACTGCGGGTCACGTCCTGGCCCAAGAAGGGCCCGAACTAGTCCTCGTCCGATGAGCTGTCATTTCTCCAAACGCGCGTCCAGAGTGTGGTTGACAGGACGCCAAACTTCGCCGACGTGGGTCGGTGATGCTAGTTCGCCTGGTTCTCCCTTGTCAGCGCCGAGCCTGCACTCTGTGGGAGTTCGTCCCAACCGAGCACCAAACCCTTCAGGAGCTTTATGACTCCTCCCACATGGATATCTGGAAGGTGCTCTTCAAGCATGGTCGCGCTCCGCCGAGGACCGTGGGTATCAATTATCCCATTCTGCAAGCCCGGTAAGTTACAGCCACGCTCTGTCCATCCACGCTTCTGTTGGCATGTCGTGAGGGAGACATCTTAATCGTGTTTTGTCGTGACATCAGGGATGGATAAAGAAGATGGAGCAGATTCATTGTCCGGCCCCGCTGCCGGAGGAACCGGCCGGACCTCTTCTGACGAAGATGTTGTTCCCCGCGCCTTACGAGGCGCCAAAGAAGGAGGCCTCCAAGAAGGTCAAGGAGACCCTGAGTGGCCTCCATCGCCGCGAGGCTTCGGATGCAAAATCCGAAGACTCAAGCGACGCTCCTTCTTCGGAAGACGAAGAGGAAGAAGCAGAGGAGGACGAGCCTCACTCTGAAGGTGGGAAGAAGCATGCAGCTTCCTCGTCCCTGGAGGCCGAACCTCCCAAGAGGAGGAAAGGTTCCCTCCTAGAGGCATCCACCACGGCTGCCGATAGCAGCCCGGAGTGGGATCCTGTGGCCTGCACTCGGAGAAGTCGTAAGTATACGAAATCCGAACACGCATATGCGTCCGGGATTGTTTTTGGGTAGAGTAGTTTTAACTGTTGCTATATTTTGCACAGTCCGGCAAGGTCTCGCGCCGGACAGTCCTCATCCGAGGATTCGCTGAGCTCGGACACCTTGGCGAGCGAGACGCCTCCAGAGGCCCCTTCCCAAAGTCCCGGCGCGACACTGAGGTGTCGTCTCAACGGGGTCCGGACCAGGGGGGCATATCACTGGAGCCGGACACACGAGAGCGATGGCCCCTGAGTGTGCCGTCAGCGGGGGCGATCTCGGGTTCGGCCCACAGCCGGACAAGGTCCAGGAGACCTCTAAGGCACCCGGATCGGGCGAGCAGCCACCTTCGACGATGGGAGGCTTGCCTACTCAGCCGGCAACCTCTGTTCAAGCAGAGTTGCCAGGCGGTCTATCGACAACGTTAAAGAACGCGTCTATCGTCGATAAACATCGGACCCTTATGGGTGCGGTGGTTGAAAAGATTGATCCACGAGAGCGGGCTGAACGAGTCCTGCCTTGGCCTTATAAAGGCCTTTGAGGTATGTTTCCTAAGAAACCTTTGAGGAATCATCATAATATGAGTAGTAGCCCCTCATACACTGTCCGGCGAAAGAGAGAGAGCCGGGCAGGGGATCAAATCCTCTTTTTTCGTGGGAACTTTTGTTAATGGCGTGTGCCTTTTTGTTTGAAAACAGGCGTCTGCGGAGTAGACGGCCGCTCATAATGCGGAAGTGTCCGAACTGAAGCGGAGCCTGGAATGGGCCGAGGAAGAACTTGGCCGCGTGAGGAAGCAATTAGAGGATAAGCAAGGTATGTTGAAACATTGTCTTGCATTAGGCACGAATAAGTAATTGTGCTTATTGAAAAGTATTTGTGTTGTATGCCCTAGGAGCGAGTGCCGAATATGAGGCACTGAAGAAGGTTGTGGATGATGCCAACGAGAAGGCTGCCGCCGAACAGGCACTTCGTGAAAAACACGAGGCCAGGGTTGTCACAGCTGAGCGGGAGCTCCAGGAGGCTGTGAAGAAAAACGAGGGCTTGGAGCAGAGTCTAATAGGGAAAGAATCTAAACTCGCCCAAGCTCTCCAAGCCGCGGAAGATGCTCGGGAAGAAGCCCGAGGTGTCTGGGACATTCAGAGGCCCGGAAAGTTGCGGCTGGTAAGGCCTTCTGTATTCTTAGCCATTTGTTCATGATAATGGGAAGAATTCCATGCGGCAAGCTGAATTCTTATTTTTCTAGGGGCGTTTGCGGATCTTCCTCGCAGCATACCAGATGCCGTCCAATTCTACCGAACCGAGGAAAAGAAGTCTGCGGAGAGGGATTTCTGGTCGCCATATTTGGCACCGAACTATCCAGTGCCCTTTATCGATCAGCTGAAGCAGCTGGTTGAACTGCACCAGGCGGCCGAACTAGCCATGAAGGACTTGGTTGTCCGGCTGTGGCCGGCGGAGCCAATTCTGATCAGTTACTTTGGGCTCATGAAGCGGATTGTGGGCGCCTGTCCTCGGCTTGATGCTGTTAAGCGATCGGTCTGCATAGAGGGTGCGCGTATGGCGTTTGCCCGTGCAAAAGTGCATTGGGGGAAGCTTGACGCGGAGAAGCTGATGACTGAGGGGCTGCCAGAGGATAAGGAGCACCGCAAGCCCGAACTGTACTATGAAGGTGTACTGAAGGGAGCCCGCCTTGCGGCGGATAAATGTGCCAAAGACATTATATTTCCCTGAGGGCATTCTTGCTACTTTTTGTAATATGGGATTATGGCATTTTTATTATATATTGCCTGTTTTGTTTGAACATATGTTCTTCCTGTTCGGTTGTTTATTGTATGTAAATCCTAAGAGTTGGTCAGTCGTCGACTTCTGCCCCCATGTAAAAAGAATACGGGGGTGTTCGGGATATATCTGAACGCTCTTTATCCCATAGTTGGGTCCTTTTAAGGAGGTGTTTCTCTCCACGAACAAGGCAATCGGACTATAAGGCTTTATTGCTCTCACTTAGCCATAGGAATTCGAGTATGGTCGGCGCAGCCCCTAGTGTTCGGAAGGCCGAACTAGGGCTCTATTGGCGCCTGATCAGAAGACCGATCCTTCGCACTCTACATTTATAATGGTGTTGTGCGGAATAAATCTTTGAGGATTTTACAACCACTCGAACAGCTGACCAGCTCTCGCTGTATAATGACAGTCGGTTTTCGGCTTTCTCTACTGAGGTGCTCGTCCGGCAGATCCGGACACAATCGCAGAGTTCTCCTGCGCTACCTTAGCCGATATAACGTAAACGTAAGGTACCAAAACAAGGGAGCCGGGCAAACCCAACCAATGACCCAAGACATGATTCGAGCTGATGCATATAGTGCTATAAGTTCGAGTGCCGAGCGACGAGAAGGTGTTCGGACTTTATTGTCAGATTATGAAGCCCCGCATAATCGGGCGAATAACGAGGTGTCGATGAAAAGCGATGGCCGGTAAGTGTTATTTAAGTCTACGCATTGTAGTAAGATGATATGTCTATGCATATGAGTACGATGTATGATTATGAAAAGAGGTGTTTTTTGACGGGACCAGTGATGGCTGGACTGGAGGGGGTTGTTAGTGGATCAAGAGCGAATCTGAACCGCCTTCTAACTGCATGTTCCTGCCATTGTGTGTCCGGGCTTATTCCACACCGCCAATCTTGTTATGCGTCAAAGTTAGTTTGTAAAGGCAAATGCTTGGAGGCAGATGAACGTCCTCTTTTAGTTGGTCTAAGGGTTCCTGATCGGGCCCTGGTAAACCCAGCCGTTATACCGTGAAATAGCGCGGACTCCTCAGTTGGTGTCCGGATAGTTGGCTGTCATATCAAAATTTTGATAGGCATGCGTGACTCGCTACTCCGGCAGCTGTATGATTTCCGCTCTGAGGGCGGGGTTCGGCCTTGCCCATAGGTGTGATTGCATCACACGGTGTTGGCCTGAGTGATTTACCACGTGGAATCTAGTCAACGTGGTTCATCCTGTTAGCATACGGTAAATTACCGCATGGTGGGAAGGTGCCGAAGATCTATTCTTTGGCGTAGTATTTTTTGGTGATCCGAAGACAACCGTTAGAGTGGTGGGCCAGTAAAACTTGGCCTTTGCCCCTAGCATCTTTTAGAAGATGTTGTTTGTGGTTTCACACCTGCGGGGGCTTTATGTGTTATGGAGCCCCGGGTTTGCTATGTCTAGGGGTACTGCAATTGAATTGCTGTGGTTAATGCGGTCGGGGGCGATCGGCCGTACTTTTATGCTATGGGGGGGCTCTTGACCAGACGCCTCCCGTCATTGTTTCCGGCACGCGACCAGCCACTTTTTTTTTAGGATCCGGCATTCTCTATTGGTATGCTTTGCCGTCCTTCTAGGAGTACCATGAATTTCACATGGTTGATCGAATGTGTGGCTCGGGCCGGATAGGTCTGAGTTGTTCTTTGTCTGCTGAGCGGACTGGGAGTTGCTAGAATTGGCACCAGCTTTCCCGACTTGACGCTTATGACCATTGCACCGAGGCTTGAGTATGCTTCTTCGTGTGTCCTTCGTATTGTTTTGGACCGTAGTGATGTGTTGACGTCGGGGCATGTGCTTTGGGTTCTCCTGCTTAGGTTGGGGTGGCCGGTTGTGCCCTGTGTGCCCTTTGTCGGGGCGATCGGGTCCGTATCTTTCGGTTGCAAGGACCTTGGTCCATCTGTCCACCAACAAATCTTGGTCAGCTTTAAGCTGCTGTTGCTTCCTTTGCAGGCTCCTTGCCGTGGCCATGAGCCGTCGCTCGAAGCGAGCTTGTTCCACTGGATCTTCAGGCACGCCGAGTTTGTCATTGCCGAGGCTTGCCTCATCCTCGAGGGGGGCGTATAGTTGTCCCTCTCCAAGTATCTGATGGCCATCCGACCTTCTTAAAGGCAGGCCGACTAGGGTTATATTCATCTTCGGCGCCATCCGCATTGTTTTCGTCTTCTGGGCCGGTATTGCTGTGGCGGGGCTTGGAGCGGCGTCGACGACGCCCGTGCTTTTCTTTTCTCCCTGAGGGATTATCCTCCGCTGCCTCATTGCCATTGGTTTACTTCGGAGTGTCCGCCATATATATATATCATAGGGACAGGCGGCTGTCCACCGCCCAGTGAGCGGTGGTTCATGTTCTTCTCCTTCATCGTCGTCTATACTGTCGATGTCTTCAGAGTTGAAGTCCAGTACGCCGGTTAAATCATCGACTATGGCAATGAAGTGGGTGGTGGGTGGGCAACGAATTCCTTCATCGCCTGCTTCCCACTCGAGCCAGACATAGTTCGGCCAAGAGCCTCCTGACAAAGAGAGAGACTTTAATGAGTTCAAAGATGTCGCCAAGGGCGAGTGCCGGAAGATATCCGCAGAGGTGAACTCCATTACCGGAGCCCAACCCGCTCGACCGGCTCGGAGTGCGCGGTGGAACCAACATCCGGATCACGAATCTGGGTCCGGATTCACGAGCCACCATAGAGGTAAGGCCGTGTTCGGCTCCACCGCCGATAAGTGTGCGACCAAGCGGGCGGGTCCAGCCCCGTCCTTAGGGCAACGCAACCTGCTCGGATTTACGTCCCGAGGCTACCGCGGGGTGATACTCGAAGCTTTGTCCGACAGCAGTCTAAGCCGTGTTTCGTCGTGGATCGTCCGCTGTTTCGGCATAGGCCCGAATCCGTCGAAGATCCGGTCTCGCGGATGTCCGCCGTGTAATTCAGGTTTCCGATCCTGACCGTGGCCGGGCGTAGCTATCGATTCTGCTCCGGATGGCCAAGCGAATTGGCCCGCGGGGCGAAGCCGCCGAACACGAAGATCTGTCCGGGGAGAAAGGTCTCACCCGGGACCGTGTTGTTGACGATGGTTGAAGAAGCCCTTGAGCCCTGTAGCGACAACACAGAGGAACTCTCAATGAAAGCACCAATGTCGGTGTCAAAACCGGCGGATCTCGGGTAGGGGGTCCCGATCTGTGCGTCTTAGGCCGATGGTAACAGGAAGCAAGGGACACAATGTGTAACGCCCCGGATTCGATGCGCTAGGTGTCTGCCAGTTATTCGCCGTCGTTGCCATGTCATTTGCTTGCGTGTTGCATTTTTCCATGTCATCATGTGCATCTCATTTTGCATACGTGTTCGTTTCATGCATCTGAGCATTTTTCCCGTTGTCCGTTTTGCAATCCGGCACTCCTATGTCACCCGGCATCCCCATTTGCCTCTTTTCGTGTGCGGGTGTTAAACGTTCTCGGAATGGACCGATATTTGCCAAGCGGCCTTGGTATAGCACCGGTAGACCGCCTGTCAAGTTTCGTGCCATTTGGAGGTCGTTTGATACTCCAACGGTTAACCGGGTAACCGCAAAAGCCTCATTCTCTTTGCAGCCCAACACCCCTCCTAAGTTGCCCAAAACCCAGCAAACTCCCCTCTATGCTCTCGGTCGTTCGGTCACGATCGTGTGGGCGAAAACCGTGCTCCCTTTGGACTCTCCTAGCTCCCTCTACCTATAAATATGTGCCCCTCCCTGATTTTTCGCGCAGATGAAACCCTAACCTCCTCCTCCCTCCGCGTCGCCGGACATGTCCGCCCGCGCCGGACGCGTCCATCCCCGCAGCCTCCACGTCGCCGGAGCCAATCAGCGTTGCCACCTCACCACCGCCACCTCTCTCTCCTCAGCCCGCCACGGCCCGCTCGGCGGCACGCCCGCTGAGCCCATCTGGCCGCGCCGCCCGGCCAGCGCGCGCTTCAGCGTCACAGCCCTCCCGCGCCGCCGCCTTCAACCCCGTCGCCTCTCCTCCGCCCGCCAACCGCCGTCCGCTTGCCCGTCGCCGCTTTGGTGGCCGGATCTCAGCCGATGGTCGGATCCCTCGCCGGGCGATCGCCGTCCACGGCGCCTCGCCGAAGCTGCCAGGCCGAGCTGCCTCGCCTCGCCGCCCGGCCATCTCGGCATGCCCCGAAGCGCCGCTCCTCCTCCTCGCCTCGCCGGAGCCGAGCTCGCCGGAGCTCTACTCGGCCGGATCCGAAGGTGGGCGAGATCC
This sequence comes from Aegilops bicornis, assembly GCA_021605145.1. Classification (NCBI taxonomy): domain Eukaryota; kingdom Viridiplantae; phylum Streptophyta; class Magnoliopsida; order Poales; family Poaceae; genus Aegilops; species Aegilops bicornis. The sequence continues at coordinate 501,321,411 of CM038673.1, forward strand.
ACCACCACCGATCCAAACAGCGCCTGCCCCGCCGGATCTCCTCGTCCCAAGACGCCTCGTCCCCGGGTTGACTTTTCCCGGAGGTGATATTTCGTCTAAGTCCCCAGATTTCCAGTATTTTCATGCGTACTTTGACATGTCGTATCTCTGCATCCGTATCTCCGTTTCGTGCATATAATATGTCAAATTGTTTGCATCAACGAGTACTTCATTTAGTTACATTGCATCATTTTCATTTGATCTCATCTTGATGCCTGAATCATCGTTGCAAGAGTGCTATATGATGTCAACCTGCTGAAACTGTTATAACTTGATGATTTGTCATTTTTGTTGCATTTGATGTGTGCATCCTATGAGGTTAATGTCTACATGAGTTTTGATCTATGTCATGCCATCTTTACAGGGGTGCTATCCATGTATTTTTGTAATTCTTGTAGTGAGTGCATCAAGCTTGTTAAGTAGGGTACTTGCTGTTGCTGTTTTGCATGTCTGAATCTGCTATATCATGATGCTATGTTAACCTGCTTCTAAAAGTCATTCTATGCACAATCTGGAGATGTTCACTAAGGATGTTTTGTTATACATGTCATGCTCTATCCATCCATGCCCCTTGTTGCTTTTATAGCTTGCCTTACCTTGTTGTAATCTTGCTCTCAAATTGCTAAATAATGTTGCTGTCAGCCTGTTAACATTAAGTTCAATGTTGCCATGATTGTTGTTAGTGATCCATGCACCCTACGAACTTGTTCTTGCCATTTTTAGCTTCATATACATGTCTTATTACTGTGAGTTGCCTTTCCATGCCATGTATTTCTCTGTGGTGAGTGGTTCAAGCTCACCAACATGCCTACTTATTGTTGTTCCTGCCATGTATGAATCTGTAATATAACTTGCCATGTTTACATGGGTGCCATCATATTTTCTGTGCCCTTTAGGCTGATGGTCAGTAAAGGACTTTTGTTCTATGCAATTAGTAGATTCATTCCATGCCTTTTTTTGCCATGATAAGTTCCTGTAACATGTGTTTGATAGCTCTAAACATTGCAACCTGATGTTATTTCTGCTAAAGTCTGAAACTGTTATTATTTGCAATCTTGCCATGTGTGTTTGAGCATGTTCTAGTTATTTCTGGAGATAGTTCAGTGTTCATGTTTTGTCATGCTTTACCTGTACATCACGTCCATGTCTTTTGTTACCATGTGAAGATGCCTTAGCCTGTTGTTTAGGTGCTTGCAATATGCCTAGTTGCTGTTTTGGACAGCTTGTCCTTTAAACTTGTATAGAGTGTATGTGTTTAACCGTTGCTCCGTTTTTAGTGTGCTCTATATGAAACTTGCTTGTTTTTGCATGTAGTTTCATATTATCATGTTGCATCCATGTTTTGAGGTGTTTGCTTGATGTTTGTATGTATTTTGCATCAATGCCATGTTTAACTTGTTTTGCTCATATCTTCTAGGCCGTAGTTCAATTAAATGAACTTTATATGTAACTTGACTAGAATTTCGTGTAGATCATCATGGTGCATCTTAACTTGCTGTTTAACAACTTGAACATAAGGTTTATTCAGATCTGGACCAATTTCGAAATTTGCATATGAGGACTTACCGGAATTGTTATATGTTGTTTCGGCCTCATTTAAACTTGCTTTGATGTGTTGCTCTTGTATGCATCATCTCTTGCCATGAGTAGCTTCATGTAGCTTTGTCATGCATCATACTTGTTGTGCATCATGTCTTGTCTATGTGTGGTGTGTTTACCATGTTGTGTGCTTCTTCTTGTTAGTTCCCATTTCGCTATGATCGTGAGGATTCGTTCGCTCACGCTTGGTCTGCCTTTTGTGGCTTCATCTTCTTCATGGACTCGTTCTTCTTCCTTGCGGGATTTCTGGCAAGATGACCGCTACCCTGGATCTCACTACTATCATTGCTATGCTAGTTGTTTCGTTCTATCGCTATGCTGCGCTACCTATCACTTGTTCCTCAAGCCTCCCAAATTGCCATGTCAACCTCTAACCTTTTTCACCCTTCCTAGCAAACGATTTTTTGGCTATGTTACCGCTTTGCTCAGCCCTCTTACAGCGTTGCTAGTTGCAGGTGAAGTTGAAGATTGCTACATGGTGAACAGGATTATGTTGGGATATCACAATATCTCTTATTTTATTAATGCATCTATATACTTGGTAAAGGGTGGAAGGCTCGGCCTTATGCAGTGTTTTGTTCCAATCTTGCCGCCTAGTTTCCGTCATATCGGTATTATGTTCCCGGATTTTGCGTCCCTAACGCGGTCGGGTGATTTATGGGACCCCCTTGACAGTTCGCTTTGAATAAGACCCCTCCAGCAAGGCCCAACCTTGGTTTTACCATTTGCCTCACCACCACCTACTTTTTCCCTTGGGAGTCGCGCATCCCAAGGGTCATCTTTATTTAGCCCCCCCGGGCCAGTGCTTCTCTAAGTGCTGGTTCGAACCGAGCCGCCTGCGGGGCCACCACGGGGAAACTCGAGGCTTGGTTTTATGTGGGTCCAGGTCGGCAGCCTGGGCTAGCAGGGTGGATGTCGTTTGAGTTTCTGTTTATGTTTCATCCGTAGTCGGATGTTGTTCTCATGTATGTTGTTGATGTATTCTTGTGGCATTTGTGCCTTATGTATGTATCCTACCTATTATGTAACGTTGATGTAATGATATCCACCTTGCAAAAGCGTTTCAATATGCGGGTCTATCCTTGGTGGGACCTTCGAGTTCCTTTTGGATAGGGTCGCATATTGGGCGTGACAAGTTGGTATCAGAGCCTCGACCGACCCTAGGAGCCCCCTTGATTGATCGTGTAGTTTGGCCGTTGTTGAAGAAAACTGTTTTCGGAGTCTAGTTATATCGGAGAGTAGGAATTCTTTTTACTCCTCGGCCCCTTCGTCGCTCTGGTGAGGAATCTTGACGTAGGTGTTTTGAACTACTCCTCTTCCCCTTCAAATTTTTCTTAGGATCACGTGGTTAGTTTTTCGTTCGTTGGGTCTCAGCTCTTTTGATCCGATGCATTTCTCGTCAAGTTGAGTCGAGCCTCTTCATCGTTGTCAAGTCCAATCCTCAGTTGTTTTCTTTTCCCGCCCGCCCACCCTTCTTCTTCTCGGAACCGGAGTCCGTAATCGAGTATCCATACTACTCGTGCGAAGTATTTGCTTTCTTTCCTCAATGATTGCAACCGGTGTTTTCTCTTCAAGATATTCGTCGGTTCCCCTTCCAGTTGCCTGTGTTTTTCCCGCCCTCCCACCCCTTTTCTTCCCGGAGCCTGAGCATCTATTCGAGCATCAATTTCATTCATGTGGAGCCTCTTCAGTCTTCCATCAATTATTTTAACCGGTGAATTCTCGTCTCGTTCGTCATTCTTCATCCCTTTCTTTTTCCGGTGCACTCAATTCAAGTTTTTTGGTGTTGATCATATTCTTTCCTTGGATCAAGTGTTTTCCTTGCTCGTTCGTCTCTCGCCAGTTTATCCTCCCGGAGTGCTCAAGACATCTCAGGAGATTCGTTTGTGTTCCAATTAATTCGAGGTTGTCACCTCATTCAAATATTTCAATCGTTCTGGTGCATCATTTCTCATTCGACAATTTTTTCCAACGGTGTTTCTTTTCAGTGGGCCCTAACCCACAGGTCTTTTCCCAGGATCTTACCTGACTCTTCTAATTATTCCGGAGCCATTCCTAATTCTTTTCAAGTTTAACGTAAGAATGAATTTCATCAGTCAGACGCCTTCCCAAGATCTCTTTCAAATTATTTTCATCTTTTGGTTCAACCCTTCCTCTTTTACATTCTTTGGAGTATCTCAGTAATTTTGGTGGTGTTTCTCGTCATCATTTGAAGATTGAAGAGAATTTTTCCTCTAAATCTTGCCCGTTCTCCCGAAGATTCGTGGTTCTAGCTTCATGCTATCCTCTCGAATTATTCCGTTTGTCAGATATTCTTTCTTACCCATCCGAAGTATGTCAAGAGTTGTCTTTCCATTTCTTTTCACCGGAGGCCATCATTCCAGTTATCGTTCTAAAATTATCCAGGTGCTTCGTTCAAGTGTTCTTTAATCAGCTCATGATCTCTTTGTTCTTTTGCATCTAAATCCCTTCTAGCATATTTATTCTTCTAATTCTTCCCGGTGATCCATTCTCTTTCGTCAGTCATGTTTGAATTCTTATGGTGGTTCGTTCAAGATTCTTTTTCCTTGATTATCATGTTAATCCATTCGTTCTTTCAATTATACCGGTGGTTCATGAAGACCTTCTCAAGTTTGCGATATATCACTTCTCATCCTTTTCAAGAAGAATAAGTAGTATGCAAAATCTATTGCTTGTCATCAATTAAATTTGATGAAGGATAAGCATACAATAAATCTTATTCTTATTTCATCCAAGTGAGTAATCCCTTCCTTCGGAGTTTGTTCTTGGTGAATAAATTCTACTTCCAAGTGTTTTCATCTTTTCTTTTCCGGAGTTCAATTTTCTCGGCCATTTCGTCGGAACCTCCATCTAAATAATCGCAAGGCTCATCTTATTCTTTCTTCCTTCATTCTATCTCATCATCCTTTTTGTCAACGGAGTTCTTCATGGTGGTTCTTCATGATTTAATTCATTCTTCAAGAGTTCACCAAGATTTTGTTGGTGGAGTTCAAGTATCTTTTCTTCTCATCTTGAAGTGTAATTAATTCTTCGTATTCTTTTGAAGTGGAGTTTTGCATTTCTTCGTTATTCTAAGCTATCCAATCATTTCAATTTGTGGTTGGTTATCACCTCATAATTTTGAGAGGTTATCCATAAGTCCACAACAATCTTATTCTTTTCGGTGGTGATTTTTTTCAACAACTCCGTTCAATCCTTCCTTCTAAGTTCTTTTCATTCAATTCTTTCAATTCTTCCAGAGGCATTGGGTTGTTCCTCTCGTAAACTATCGTTCCATTTTGTCAAACTCAGTTCCAACTCCTTCCATGTTCAGCCGGAGTGCTGCATAAATCCTTTCAGTCTTATTCGTTTCTTATATCGTTCTAACCGGAGTGGTTTCAGAGTCTATCCGATTCCGTGAGCTTTTGATTCTCGTCATTCTCGTCGTTCCTCTCTTCTTCTCGAGTGCTCTCGATTCTTTGTTTCTTATCTTGAGTTCTTGTTTCGCATCTTCCTCTTTCACTTCCGTCTCGGTCCTAAGATCTCGGGACGAAATCTCTTGTTAGTGGAGGAGTGTTGTAACGCCCCGGATTCGATGCGCTAGGTGTCTGCCAGTTATTCACCGTCGTTGCCATGTCATTTTCTTGCGTGTTGCATTTTTCCATGTCATCATGTGCATCTCATTTTGCATATGTGTTCATTTCATGCATCCAAGCATTTTTCCCGTTGTCCGTTTTGCAATCTGGCACTCCTATGTCACCCGGCGTCCCCTTTTGCCTCTTTTCGTGTGCGGGTGTTAAACGTTCTCGTAGTGGACCGATATTTGCCAAGCGGACTTGGTATAGCACCGGTAGACCGCCTGTCAAGTTTCGTGCCATTTGGAGGTCGTTTGATACACCAACGGTTAACCGGGTAACCGCAAAAGCCTCATTCTCTTTGCAGCCCAACACCCCTCCTAAGTGGCCCAAAACCCAGCAAACTCCCCTCTATGCTCTCGGTCATTCGATCACGATCGTGTGGGAGAAAACCGTGCTCCATTTGGACTCTCCTAGCTCCTTCTACCTATAAATATGTGCCCCTCCCGGATTTTTCGCGCACATGAAACCCTAACCTCCTCCTCCCTCCACGTGGCCGGACATGTCCGCCCGCGCCGGACGCGTCCATCCCCGCAGCCTCCACGTCGCCGGAGCCAATCAGGCGTTGCCACCTCACCACCGCCACCCTCTCTCTCATCAGCCCGCCGCCCGGCCATTTCGGCCGCACGGCCGCCGAAACCCATCTGGCCCGCGCCGCCCGGCCAGCAGCGTCTGGCCCTCCAGCGCCGCCGCCTCCGCATGGCGCACGCCGCCCGCCGCCTTCAACCCGTCGCCTCCTCGCCGGCGTGGCCCCGCCATGACCGAACCCCGCGCCTCTCCTCCGCTTGGCCGTCGTCGCGCTTGCCCGTCGCCGCCGGTGGCCGGATCCCGCGCCGGTGGTCGGATCCCTGCTGGCTGGCGACTGCCGCCGTCCGTCGGCGCCTCGCCGAGCTCCCCCGCGGCCGAGCCCTGCCTCCTCGCCGCCCCGGCCATCTCCGGCATGCCCCGAGCGCCGCCGCTCCTCCCTCCTCGCCTCGCCGGAGCCGAGCTCGCCGGAGCTCTACTCCGGCCGGATCCGGAAGGTGGACGAAATCCACCACCACCGATCCAAACAGCGCCCTGCCCCGCCCAGATCTCCTCGTCCCGCACGCCTCCGTCCCGGGTTGACTTTTCCCGGAGGTGATATTTCGTCTAAGTCCCCAGATTTCCAGTATTTTCATGCATACTATGACATGTCGTATCTCTGCATCCGTAGCTCCGTTTCGTGCGTATAATATGTCAAATTGTTTGCCTCGACGAGTACTTCATTTAGTTACATTGCATCATTTTCATTTGAGGTCATCTTCATGCCTGAATCATCGTTGCAAGAGTGCTATATGATGTCAACCTGCTGAAACTGTTATAACTTGATGATTTGTCATTTTTGTTGTATTTGATGTGTGCATCCTATGAGGTTGATGTCTACATGAGTTTTGATCTATGTCATGCCATCTTTACAGTGTTGCTATCCATGTATTTTTATAATTCCTGTAGTGAGTGAATCAAGCTTGTTAAGTAGGGTACTTGCTGTTGCTGTTTTGCATGTCTGAATCTGCTATATCATGATGCTATGATAACCTGCTTCTAAAAGTCATTCTATGCATAATCTGGAGATGTTCACTAAGAATGTTTTGTTATACATGTCATGCTATATCCATCCATGCCCCTTGTTGCTTTTATAGGTTGTTGTACCTTGTTGTAATCTTGCTCTCAAATTGCTAAATAATGTTGCTGTCAGCCTGTTAACATTAAGTTCAATGTTGCCATGATTGTTGTTACTGATCCATGCACCCTATGAACTTTTTCTTGCCATTTTTAGCTTCATGTACATGTCTTATTACTGTGAGTTGCCTTTCCATGCCATGTATTTCTCTGTGGTGAGTGGTTCAAGCTCACCAACATGCCTACTTATTGTTGTTCCTGCCATGTATGAATCTGTAATATAACTTGCCATGTTTACATGGGTTCCATCATATTTTCGGTGCCCTTTAGGCTGATGGTCAGTAAAGGACTTTTGTTCTATGCAATTAGTAGATTCATTCCATGACTTTGTTTTCCATGATAAGTTCATGTAACATGTTGTTTGATAGCTCTAAACATTGCAACCTGATGTTATTTCTGCTAAAGTCTGAAACTGTTATTATTTGCAATCTTGCCATGTGTGTTTAAGCATGTTCTAGTTATTTTTGGAGATAGTTCATTGTTCATGTTTTGTCATGCTTTACCTGTACATCACGTCCATGTCTTTTGTTACCATGTTAAGATGCTTTAGCTTGTTGTTTAGGTGCTTGCAATATGCCTAGTTGCTGTTTTGGACAGCTTGTCCTTTCAACTTGTATAGTGTATATGTTTAACCGTTGCTCCGTTTTTAGTGTGCTCTATATGAAACTTGCTTGTTTTTGCATGTAGTTTCATATTATCATGTTGCATCCATGTTTTGAGGTGTTTGCTTGATGTTTGTATGCATTTTGCATCAATGTCATGTTTAACTTGTTTTGCTCATATCTTCTAGGCCGTAGCTCCGAATTAAATGAACTTTATATGTAACTTGACTAGAATTTCGTGTAGATCATCATGGTGCATCTTAACTTGCTGTTTAACAACTTGAACATAAGGTTTATTCAGATCTGGACCAATTTCGAAATTTGCATATGAGGACTTACCGGAATTGTTATATGTTGTTTCCGGCCTCATTTAAACTTGCTTTGATGTGTTGCTCTTGTATGCATCATCTCTTGCCATGAGTAGCTTCATGTAGCTTTGTCATGCATCATACTTGTTGTGCATCATGTCTTGTCTATGTGTGGTGTGTTTACCATGTTGTGTGCTTCTTCTTGTTAGTTCCCATTTCGTTGCGATCGTGAGGATTCGTTCGTCTACGCTTGGTTCGTCTTCGTGGCTTCATCTTCTTCATGGACTCTTTCTTATTCCTTGCGGGATTTCAGGCAAGATGACCGCTACCCTGGATCTCACTACTATCATTGCTATGCTAGTTGTTTCGTTCTATCGCTATGCTGCGCTACCTATCACTTGTTCCTCAAGCCTCCGAAATTGCCATGTCAGCCTCTAACCTTATGCACCCTTCCTAGCAAACCATTGTGTGGCAATGTTACCGCTTTGCTCAGCCCTCTTATAGCGTTGCTAGTTGAAGGTGAAGTTGAAGATTGCTACATGGTGAACAGGATTATGTTGGGATATCACAATATCTCTTATTTTATTAATGCATCTATATACTTGGTAAAGGGTGGAAGGCTCGGCCTTATGCCTGGTGTTTTGTTCCACTCTTGCCGCCCTAGTTTCCGTCCATATCGATATTATGTTCCCGGATTTTGCGTCCCTAACGCGGTCGGATGATTTATGGGACCCCTTGACAGTTCGCTTTGAATAAGACCCCTCCAAAGAAGGCCCAACCTTGGTTTTACCATTTGCCTCACCACCACCTACTTTTTTCCCTTGGGAGTCGCGATCGCAAGGGTCATCTTTCTTTAGCCCCCGGGCGGTGCTTCTCTAAGTGTTGGTTCGAACCGAGGCACTTCTTGGGGCCACCACAGGGAAACTCGAGGCTTGGTTTTACTCGTAGCCTGTCTCATCCAGTGTTGCCCTGAGAACGAGATATGTGCAGCTCCTATCAGGATTGTCGGCGCATCGGGCGGTCTTGCTCGTCTTGTTTTACCATTGTCGAAATGTCTTGTAGCCGGATTCCGAGACTGATCGGGTCTTCAGGGAGAAGGAATATCCTTCGTTGATCGCGAGAGCTTATCATGGGCTAAGTTGGGACACCCCTGCAGGGTATAAACTTTCGAAAGCCATGCCCGTGGTTATGTGGCAGATGGGAATTTGTTAATATCCGGTTGTAGTAAACTTGAAGTAAACTCTTCTAAAATACACCAACCGTGTCCGTAATCTTGAGTGTCTTTTTTCGGGGTTGATCGAGAGGAGAACACGGTTTCTGGGTTATGTCTGACGTAAGTAGGAGTTCAGGATCACTTCTTGATCATTACTAGTTGACGACCGTTCCTTTGTTTCTCTTCTCGCTCTCATTTGCGTATGTTAGCCACCACATATGCTTAGTCTCTGCTGCAACCTTACCACTTTACCTCTTCCTTACCCAGTAAGCTTTGTTAGTCTTGATACCCATGGTAATGGGATTGCTGAGTCCTCGTGGCTCACAGTTTACTACACCAACAGTTGCAGGTACAGGTTTGCGATGATCATGACGCGAGAGTGATGTTTGCTTGTTTTGGAGTTCTTCTTCTTCTTCTTCAATCAGGGGATAGGTTCCAGGTCGGCAGCCTAGGCTAGCAGGGTGGATGTCGTTTGAGTTTCTGTTTATGTTTCATCCATAGTCGGATGTTGTTCTCATGTATGTTGTTGATGTATTCTTGTGGCATTTGTGCCTTATGTATGTATCCCTACCTATTATGTAATGTTGATGTAATGATATCCACCTTGCAAAAGCGTTTCAATATGCGGGTCTATCCTTGGTGGGACCTTCGAGTTCCTTTTGGATAGGGTCGCATATTGGGCGTGACACAATGTTTACCCAGGTTCGGGCCCTCTCGAGGAGGTAAAACCCTACTTCTTGCTTGATTAATATTTAAGATATGGGCAGTACAAGAGTAGATCTACCACGAGATTGTAGAGGCTAAACCCTAGAAGCTAGCCTATGATGGTATGATTGTAATTGTGATCGGCCTTCTAAGGACCAACCTCTCCGGTTTATATAGACACCGGAGAGGGCTAGGGTTTACACAGATTCGGTTACAAGGAAGGAAACATAATATCCGGATCGCCAAGCTTGCCCTCCACGCCAAGGAAAGTCCCACCCGGACACGGGTCAAAGTCTTGAGTCTTGTATCTTCACGCTTCAATAGTCCGGACGATGTTTATAGTCCGGCTGTCCGGATAACCCCTGATCCAGGACTCCCTCACTTGTAAACACCTTTCTCTATAATTCCCTTCAATAAGCTGTTTTCTTGCTCAAGTGTAACTTGGCTAAGAGAATCATTAGTGGAATCAAGAGAACTACTAGAAGCAACAATATTGGATTTAATATGATTATTGTTACTACTAGAAGAAGAATCGTTCTTGCTGTTATTGCTAGATTTTACTTGTGGCATGTAAGTAAACAAGAGTAAACACTTGGAAAGGTAAGAAGAACATTTCTTACGAATATCATCATTGATTGCTTTTAAGAACCCATGCTCTTGCTCTAGATTGAGCTTTTCAAAGTGTAGCTTCTCATGAGTCTTTAAAAGCTCTCGATGATCCTCTAAGGTAGTTTCATGAGCTAACTTAAGAGTGTTTAGTTCTTTGTTAGATGCTCAATCTCCTTCTTATCATCTTCATTCGTTTTATCTTGATTAGCATGATTAATAGCAATTTTATCATAGTTTTCATCACTAGAGTTGTCAACAAGTAAATCATCATCACCTAGCAAATCATCTTCATCACTATTGAAATCAACATACTCGAGGTGTGATACCTTGGGGCCTTTAGCCATGAAGCATCTTCCAATCCCTTCATTTGGTGAATCAAATATGTCATAGGAGTTTGATGACACAAGTGCAAGACCGGCAACACCTTCATCTTGAGTATATTTAGAGTCGGAGTGATAGCTTCTCTTGGAGTAGTTTCGGAGTCGGAGCCAGATACCCATTCACCAACATGAGCTTGATGTCTTTGTCCTGCGTAGCTCTTTGATGACTTGTCCTTCCTTTCTGAATCCTTACTTCTGCGAGAGGGTCTTCATTGATAAAGATCATCTCTACTCCTTCTTTTTCTTGGTGGTGATTCTTCTCTTTTGCTTCTCCTTTTAGGTGAGTCTTCTCTTCTTTTGTAGGGAGCCGTACACTCACTAGAGTAGTGTCCGGGTCTTCCACAATTGTAGCAATTGCGATCACGACTAGAAGATCTTTTGTCATTGTAGGACCTTGACTTGGAACTTCTTTCTTTGCTTCTACTCTTGTAGAACTTGTCGAAGTTATTCACCATTAGGCACAATTCTTCATTGAAGACTTGTTTCTCACTTGATGATGTAGGAGCATCACATGAAGCTTTGTAAGCACCACTAGACTTGTTGTGAAGCTCTTCTTTATCCTTGAGTGACATCTCATGAGCAACAATTCTACCAATGACTTCCGTTGGCTTGAGATCTTTGTAATTCGGCACCATTTGGATCAATGTGCACACGGTATCATACTTTCCATCCAAGGCTCTTAGGATCTTCTTGATGATCAATTTGTCGGTCATCTCTTCACTTCCTAAGCCGGCAATCTCATTTGTGATGAGAGCAAGCCTAGAGTACATTTCAGAGACACCTTCACCATCCTTCATTTTGAAGTTGTCAAGTTGACTTTGAAGCACATCCAATTTGGTCCTTGACAGACTCGGTACCTACGTGCATATCGACCAAAGTATCCCAAATTTCCTTTGCATTCTCAAGGCGGGTGATTTTGTTGAATTATTCGGGGCACAATCCGTTGAATAGGATATCACAAGCTTGAGCATTGTATTGCAACATATTCAATTCTTCCGCTATTGCTTCACGATTCAGTTATCTTCCATCAAAGAATTCACCTTACAAGCCAATACACACAATAGCCCAAATAGCGGGGTTATGTCCAAGAATATGCATTTTCATTTTATGCTTCCAACTAGCAAAATTAGTGCCATCAAAGTAAGGACCGCTACGGTGGTAATTTCCCTCGCTAGATGCCATACTCTCTTAGGTTGTGAAACCAAGGCTATGGTCACCAAAACTATGGAAATCAAGGCAAATGGAGACCAAAGCTCTGATACCACCTGTAGGATCGAAAGTAGGTCTAGAGGGGGTGATTAGACTACTTGACCAAATAAAAATCTATCATTTTCCCAATTTTAAGTCTGGCAGATTTCAACAACTTAGCACAAGTCAAGCAATCAACCTACACATGCAATTCTAAGAGTATAGCAGAGGAATGTAGAACATTGCATATGAAGGTAAAGGGAGAGGTTTGGAAGGGCAAACGCAATGTAGACACGGAGATTTTTGGCGTGGTTCCGATAGGTGGTGCTATCATACATCCACGTTGGTGGAGACTTCAACCCACAAAGGGTAACGGTTAAGCGAGTCCACGGTGGGCTCCACCCATGGAGGGTCCATGAAGAAGCAACCTTGTCTATCCCACCATGGCCATCACCCATGAAGGACTTTCCTCACTTGGGTAGATCTTCACGAAGTAGGCGATCTCCTTGCCCTTACAAACTCCTTGGTTCAACTCCACAATCTTGACGGAGGCTCCCAAGTGACACCTAACAAATCTAGGAGACACCACTCTCCAAAAGGTAATATATGGTGTGTTGATGATGAACTCCTTGCTCTTGTGCTTCAAATGATAGTCTCCCCAACACTCAACTCTCTCTCACAGATTTGGCTATGGTGGAAAGATGATTTGAGTGGAAAGCAGCTTGGGGATGGCTAGAGGTCAAAATTCTTTTGGTTGGATTGGAATGTCTTGGTCTCAACACATGAGTAGGTGGTTCTCTCTCAAAAACTGTATGCTGGAAGTGTAGGCATGTTCTGATGGCTCTCTCACATATGGAGAGGAGGGTGGAGGGGTATATATAGCCTCCACACAAAATCTAACCGTTACACACAAATGAGCCAACTCGGTCAGACCGAATATATGAACTCGGTGAGACCGATTCAGTTCAAAATGTGAACGTTAGGATTTTCGGTGGGACCGACATGATCAACTCGGTGGGAACGATGTGCTAGGTTTATGGCAAACCTCATCTCGGTGTGACTGATTACGTGAACTCATTGGGACCAATTTTAGTAATAGGTTAACAAAGAATTGGTCAGGCAAACTCAGTGGGACCGATCGCTCCTTTCGGTGATACCAAAACATTATGAAAAGGAAAAATAGAGTTTGCACTGCAAACTCGGTGGGACCGATCGCTCATTTCAGTGACACCGAAACGTTACGAAGGAAAACAGATAGTTTGCAATCCCATCTCGGTGAGACCGAACTGGTTAGGGTTTCTGGCTATGGCTATGTCAAGTGAAATCAGTGGCGCCGGATGAATCAAATTGGTAGAGCCGAATTTGACTTTAGGTTTAGAACATATTTGGATTTGAGAAGATGGTTGAGGGCTTTGGAGCATATCACTAAGAATTTTGAGCAAGTCGACCATTAAGCAACACCTCATCCCCTTTTAATAGTATTGGCTTTTCCTATGGACTCAATGTGATCTTCGATCACTAAAATAGAAATGAAGAGTCTTGAGCTTTTGCCAATATTTGTCCTTAGCATTTTGAGGGGTCCACATCTCTAGTCCATGCCATGCCAATCATTGAACTTTCTGACATAGTCAACTTGAAAGGATATTAGTTCAATGAGCTATATGTTGTTATGAATTACCAAAACCACCCAGGTATTAGTTGCACTTTCAATCTCCCCCTTTTTGGTAATTTATGACAACATATAGATCAAAGCTTCGACGAATGATAATAAGAATGAAATATATCGTCGCTTTGAGAGGTATGTGATAAGCAAGAGCTCCCCCTAAATTTGTGCATTATTTATGATTTGCTTTTGAATGCAAATGCCCAATTGAGTAGGATCATGGGTTACTCTTCCATGTCACATACATCTTGGTGGAGCGCTCAAAATGATAGAATATGAATAGCACGCACTCATCACGAAGATAAATATGATTGATCATACACAAAAGATAAGATAACATCATTCAAGCACGCTCATGTGAATCTCCAGGGACTTCTATTTGTGTTCTCATGTGAATCTCACAAACACATAAGTCCCTTAACCAAGTTTGTCGTCAATAGTCCAAAACCAACAAGGGTTGGCACTAGATGCACTTACAATCTCCCCCTTTTGGTGACTGATGGCAAACTGGTTAAAGTTTTCAATCGGGATAAAATTATGTGGAAGTAAAGGAACAAGGTGTTTGGCTTCATGAAGTTGAAAGGCCCCCCTGAAGATGTGCATATAAGTAGTTTGCTTTGAAGGTAATGTAATGCACAATGAGAAATGGGCGTCTGTAGAATGACTTCATGTGCAGAAGATTAAGAACTGATAATGCGCAAGGACGAACAATAGCAAATGTAGCAGACGTCCATCATGACTTAAGTTTACAACCCAAAAACATCAAATACACATAACGAGAGTTGCAAACTTAACAAAATATAGCAAGCCAAACCCAATATGCCCGCTTGAAGACTATCAACTCGTATGATGTCCCTATTTGTCATCCAATGGCCAAAAAGGTTTGAAGACATAGAGCATCTAAACGTTCTGGGTGGGAGTGAAGATGTTGCAGCCGGTTCCATGTTGGTGTGGGGTGGAGCAGAATGGCCTGATGCAGAATCCTGGTGTAGTGAACTATCGCAAGAGAAGTGGCATCATCTTCTTCGTCAATGATACGAGCATGAACCATCGGGGCAGATGATGAATAATCTGAATCATCGATGGAAGGGGTAGCACGCCACTGCTCGGTTGATGGAGGCTTGGAGCAAAAGTTGAATTTCATCTTGAAGCCATCGACAAGAAGATCATCTTTAGAGCATAGCAAAGTGAGACTCTTCCAAGAACGGTGCCAAGCTTCATGAGACACAAAGGCATTCTAGGTAGACAGGTTCTGGATGCGATTGATATCAGATACAACACTCTTCATCTGGCGATTGGATCACTCATGATGCGTTTCTTGCTTCTGATGAAGCAAAACCAGAAGTACCCTGTCAGTGAGTGTACATGCATGCTTCGGCTAACGCCTTTGAGGAATAGTGCTAATGGTGGCTTCAGTAGTTGTAGAACTTGCATGAGGTTTGCGAATAGTTCCGACAATCGGAAGTAGAGTAGCTTCAGATGGAATATGAATGGTTTCAATGTGAGCTGAGAAGCTTGATTCGACCAAATTTGGATCTTTATCTGCTGAGGGGTATCTGACTGCACGAACTACTTCAACTTCAGGCAGAAAGATGTGATGATTGCGGCAAGACTACTGATAGGCTATAGTGAATGATGCTTGATTAGATGCATGATCCAAGCTTCATACATTTTAAGCTCAAACAAGTCCATGCCTGATGCAGCCAACTGACGAATGAAGAAATCATGCATGTTAAATTGGATGCGAGTGAAAATATTGTTGACCATTTTATTCAAAGCTCCTTCAAGTGCTCGAGAAGGTGAGTTCCTTTGATAGGCCAGAGTGTATGCCAAAGAATATGGAATATATTGCTCAGAAAGTACTCAAGGTCTTTGATAAGAAACTCCTTGGGGAAATCAGCTTCAGGAGGCAATGGCTTCATCATTGTCAACATCTCTGTTATGTTAGGTTCGGGCTTCTGGAAGATGCTCTTCAAAAGTTCATCATAAGCAGCGCAATTTGGTAAATCGTCTTCACCAGGAGCGCAGGTAGTTTGGTGAGATCAGGAAGCTCACGAGCATGTGCCTTATGGTGGGTGTCACCAGTTATCCACTCAAGAACCCAAGTGTTGTGATCTCTGTTGTAGCCTGAGAAGTGGAGTGTTGCATAAAATTGAAGGATCAGTTCTTCATTCCAATGTTCCTTATCTCTGACAAAGGGCAACAGTCCAGCATGCTTGAAGCATTCAAAGGCAGGGTCAAAACATGATAGATCTGCCATGGATTCATAGCTAAGCCATTGATGAGGATGAATCCTGTTCTGACTGTTTTAAGGGTTCTTGGAGCGATCAAAGAAGGTGTTGTCTTGCTTGAAGCCAATCACACTGAATTGGCAGTCTGTTGAAGTGGCAATGTGAAGCCTTGGAAACATTGGCTCCAGCTTATGATTGAGTGGCCGGCTGTTGACGTTGAATTCATATTGTGGGCCAGGCCGCTCAGGTGTTGAGAGACGATGCCATTTGACATGAACCAGCTCACCCGGTCACGATCGTGAGGGCTAAGACGATTGCCATCGTCATTGTATTAAGAGGACACTGATGCACTCACTTGAGGAACATCAGGTGACTGACCCGGAGGTGCATTATCTTCAGCCTCGGTTTCAGTGGCCGAAACAGTGGCTTTGGATTCAGTTGCTTGGTTATCTTCCGCTGATGTAGCAGAAATATCTTCAACATGCTTAACATCATGCTCATCCTAGTTGGGTGAATCACTTTATGAGAGACCTCTGGAGCAGCAAAGGTGTCATCACACACTTCCTCTTCAGGAATGCTTGTCATGGATGAGGAGGAGGGCATTGGGCCTCGTCGAAGCCTACAAAAGGTCGACGACTGTTCATTGGGTTCAGCATCCATGGCTTCCATGTGTGGTTCAGGTGACCCGAGCACATGAGTTGCAACATGACCTGGAGGAGAGTGGGGAATCACATCATGCTGAGGTGAATTTAGATGTTGCTCATCCGAAAAGTCATATTGAATGATTGGCATCAAAGGATCACCAATGCTAACATATTCAATGTTCTCGTGAACTAGCGGTGTACCACACTTATTTCGAGCTAAGGAAGGACTGCATCGTTTGCTCAAGAGACGGTGTCTCCACGAGCAAAATTTTCAGCTTATATGTCTTCAGCTGCGGTGTTATCAACAGTTGGAATATCTTCAAATTCTTTCTAGTGAGCCTTTGTGGGAGCAGGCTCATGTATCACAACACGCCTCTTAGTGTTTGTTGAAACTGGTGGAGCGATTAAGATAGGATCCACAAACATGGCTTCCTCTTGTGCAGATGACTAAGGAGCATGAGGCACTTGGACCTTCGGAGAAGCCTTTGGAGCTTTTATATTTTGATGCTTCTGAGAGGGGGCTGCTTTAGTGGCTTTAGTCTGCTTTCACTTGCAAGCTTCTGCTTCAGCAAGCTTAATCTTATTTCATTTGAAGCTATTGAGGAGGTTGATGGCTTTGAGCTAGAGAAATGTGGTGGGAAGACAATCTTGGGCACTTCTTGTCCAGAGGTAGCCTGACTAGAAGAGATTGGTTTCTTCTTCTTGATTAGCTTCGGGTTAATGGTAGGACGTCCCAATGCTTTTCCCTTCAAGCCCTCATTGTGAGTTTGCACTGTGTTTTCAGCATACTTCTTCAGACGATCTCTAGCGCCTTTAGCTTCATCTCGACGATTTCGGAATTTAGCTTTGAGATCAGTCATCTTCTGCTTGTAGCCTGTAACATGTTTGGCTTCAAGCTTATGAACAGTTTTCTTGAACAGCTTCATCTCATGCTCGATCTTGTTCTTCTGCTCAATCAATTTCCGAACTACACCTAGCTCTTTGGTTATGAATCCTTGAAACGTGACACTAATGTCAATGGGCAACTGAAGATCATCAATTGAGAGTGAAGGGTCATGAAACCATTGATGACCCATAATTATAGGGGATCAATCGTAGTCCTTTCGATAAGTAAGAGTGTCGTACCCAACAGGAGTAGAATGAAATGACAAGTGTTTTTCAATAAGGTATTCTCTGCAAGTACTGAAAGTAGCGGTTACACACAGTTTTGTAGTAAGGTAATTCATAATTCGTAACAAGTAGCAACAATAACCAAGGTGTAGAAAGGTGGCCCAATCCTTTTATAGAAAAGGACAAGCCAAAAAGTTCTCTTATAATAAACAAAGCATTCTCGAGGACACATGGTGTTCGCACACCAACACGTCACCGAGTACCTCCAACACCGAGGGTGATGCACCGCAGCTCACGTCGAAGGAGACCCGCCCGGAAGCACAGTATGCAAGCAGTCCAGCAGGCGCTTTTTAAGACCCGAAACCCCACACACCCGGGAGGGACCCCGTCAGGGCGCGCGGAGGCTATGGGCTGCCCTAGGTCAGCCTGACCGCCCCTAGGGCCTTGAGCTTCGTCGCCCTGCAACAAAAAGAACGAACGAAGAACGAGGAAGAAGAAGAACAAGGGAGAAAGAAAAGTAAAGGTAAAGATGTAGATATATTTTATCAATTGTGTGTTGTTGTTCAATCGGCCGTCACCCCTTAGGTATATAAGAGGCGGATGGACTTCTCGGGCAAGGAAAGGTTAGAATTCACGTTCAGAACCCTAATTTGGGTCCAACTCGGAATCCAACTTTCCAAACGGTTCAGTTTGTAATTTGCGGCAGAAAAATCCGAAACCCGAACAAACATCCCCGGAGTGTCCGGCCATCCTCGGAGAAATCCAAAACCCGGATGATCATTCCCGTAGTGTCTGGCCATCCTGATGCAACCACGCATTTTCGGCTCTAACTTTTGCATACGACCTCCGATTGAGACGTCTTCTATATAAAAATCAACCGTTTCGACGAGATGCACAACTTTCTTGTTGAAACTTTTTTCATTTGAGGGCACCTGAATTGGGTTTTAAGCCATTCTTTAATCTGGTGTCAACACGAGCATACGAGCTCCGTTTTAGACCACCTTCATATCCATCTTGATCTTCTCAAAGAAAGCCATCCCATGGTGACTTCCAATCATAAGTTTGAATTCTTCTTGACATAGCTTAAAGCAACTTTTATGATTGTGCCACTTTTGAGTGTCAACACATGCCCCCTGTTTTTTGGCAAAGCTAGCGTGCCGAAAAATAACTTGTACCATGTTTGTTCTAAGGATGATGTCAACAATCCATCGGTCATTTATATGTGCTTTGGGCGATAATTGTGTATCGGCCATGTCTTTGCTTAGGCGATATTTATATATCAGCCATTATTTGTTTAAATACTTGATTGCAAACTTGGTTGAAACCTTCTCAACTTCATTAACAATCCAATGATAAGGTTCCATATATATGTGTCTCAAAGCCATCTTTTGAACCATATTATTCACCCTTTTGCTAGGATTTTGCAGATAATCAAGAATGAACTTCCTCCAATCCTTGCTTCGCCTGCATAAAAGTTTCATTAGTGGCCGAGGTGGTGAGCTCCAATTCGGCCTTACCTATGTCGGCAAGAATAAGCATCGGCTATTGATACATGTGCAATACACCATGACAGACATGGTAGCCGGATGCTTGCTATGCCAACTCTCTCCAATTATCATGTCAAGATATATGTGCAGTATTAAAGTAACTTAAGGTAAAATTTTACGTCTAGACATACCTCAAGATAAACTAAAAGTGATTCATCAAAACATTGATAACTTTTGACATTTGTTGCACTGTACTAATAACGAATCACTGAAAGCCTCACTATGCACATCACCTATAGCAAGGAAAAGCTCCTTCTCTGAGTAACTATGCATATTCGGCTTTGATCATTTGTGCATAAATATTTTAAGCGGCATGAGACTTCACATAATAGTACCATAAGGAGATATATAAACAACACCAAAACCTTGGCCATTGCTACAAATTTAACCATCAATAAATAATCACCATGGTACTAGAGACATAAAGCTAAAGTCAGTATTATGCATGATGTCAATATGATGCTCAGTAATAAAATCGAACATGATCTGACTTTACATAAATTCTAAAAGCTAATAAGCCAAAGCACACCCAATCAAAACGTAAGTCCACTTTGCAATTTTGGTGGATTGGTCTATGCATAATATCTTCAATAGCATCAATTTGACAGATTTCTATGCAAGCACTTATCTCAATCTCTACTCAAACTAAGGACAACGTTAGAATACCACACCGGCCATTCTTAGATATATTCTTAGGGCGCTAGATAAATATCGGCCATTAGCACAAGGTCCATTAGAATTCACCCACCAAAGTATGTATAGCCGAAATAAACAAATGAAATAGCAATAAAATATTTCGGCCCCTTTGTATTAGCAACTATAATGTAACTAACCAAATGTATAGTGATTTGGTAATACCCTGTCATGATATAGAAAATTATGTTGCATCCATGGACCAAAATAAGTCCATGGGGGGTAATTTATCATACCTGTGGATGAATTCCATGACAAAGGCGTCAATGGCATTGTTGAAGAAAATGGATGATGTGCTAACCGAATATTTTGATGTTGTGATGCACACCTTCAGCTTAATTGTTTGTTGCTTCCATTCTTCTCTTTCTTTACTTTTATTGCACTTGTTGCAATAGAAGCATGCACATCATTTTTGTTATGAATGATCCTCTTGGGAACCCATGCCATGTTCTTCTGCCTCAGCTCTTGTGCACTAAGATTTTGTAATTCCTTCTTTTGCCAATACGTTAAGCCGAGTGGGCATCTTGGCTGTGATTCTATTTTGACCAATGGCAATTCCTTTTTGGCCTTATGCACTCTCAACTTCTTTTCTTCAGATTTGGCACTTTGACTCTCAATAATTGGTTGCTTTGTCTCATTGTCTTTAGTAGCCAATGTCAACACTTCAATTGGCTCTTTTTCATTTGAGATCAAATCCGAAGTTGCACTCTTACGACCATCTCTTTTAACACGGTAAACTTGCTTGACCACCTCTTTCTTCTTCCTTGAGCACTGGACCAATTCCTTATGATTGAAACGGTCTTTAACATGTGATTGTTCAAATGTTGATCTTCTCAGAGCTGCATAATATTGGTGAGATGGTCTAAAACATGAGGGAGAATGTGCCCTTGTATCATACATTCCCCATGATGGATATGGATCTATATGAGCATAGGAAGGCATCCACGGCATTGGCATTGGCGGCCCAAAATAAGGATATGAATATGTTGCATTAAAATTATCACTTTGCCAATACTGATCCTCATATTTGCGCCTTGGGGTGATCTTGGTTTCTTTGCATGATTGGGTCGATAAGCATCCTTCTCTTCACTCTTCTTTTGATATTTATCCAATAGTTCAGCGAAGGTGATTTTTGATCTCTTACACTTGCGCTTATTTCGGCCTTTGTTTTCTTTTGGTTTTCTTTCTTCGATCATTGAATTTGCTTGCTGCCCCCCCAGTCCTTGGCGTCTCCATTGTGGCTTCGATGGAATTCTCGCCCTCAAGATTTTGTTCATTATGCTCTTCAACAACTTATTTATTTGAAAGCTTAATCCCATCACCTGCAGTTTTTACCTTCTCTTTAAATGGATCGGCTTGAGGCAGCCGATGCAAAAACTTTCTGCCATCGGGACCAATCGGAATAGACTGGTCATATCTTGGTGTCTCAACAAATTTCAATCGTCCTTTATCAATGGCCGATTTAACTATTTGATGAAACATATTGCAATCCTCAAAATTATGTTTGAATGAATGATGCAACCTACAATACATTCATCCTTGAATTGATGGCTTGACATGGTGATCAAGAAATCTTATGTAATTATGTTTCAGCAACAAATCAAATATTTGATCACACATGCTTGAATTGAAGGTAAACTTTTTATTTTCTAGCCGATCTTGCTGTGAGAACGGCTTTGGGGTTAAGCAAACGAATGGTTCAGATTTTGTATCACCCCATTCGGCTATGAGTTTTATTTTTCATTGTCTTACTGATGTCATTGGATAAGATATTATACTAGCAACGGTTTTCTGAAAAGAATCTAACTTTGGCTTTAAGTTTCTGAAACAAAAATAGTTAGAACATGCATGCCTCAATTGAGACCAAGAGTAAGCCAAGTATGAAACAAGCAAAGCTACCCATGTAGATACGAACTTTAAATAAAGCAACAGGGAAAGCTTTGGCTGCAACAATAAGTCATTATCGGTCTTTATAAATGGCGCAATGGGCTGACCGATATGCTCAATAACAACTTTATTACTAACAAGTAAATTACCCTTCTTCATTGGTATTTCAAAATTACTTATGAGGATTTTTCTAATAGATGCATCAACAATGAAGTTGCGACCAAATATGAAAATAGGAAAATTACTTGCTAGGCATACCTCTTCAAATATGTTGGGAGAGCATGATGGTTGTGTGACTTGAACAATATCTTGCTCCATCTTTGGATGGCTCCCCAATGCCTTATCATCATCTTTTCCTTGATTTCGTGCATCATTACTTTGAAGATCCTTGTCAGGAGAACTTTGTTCGGCTAGTTGCTCTTCTTCTTGAGGCTTGTCAATTTCTACGGCGCGGAACTCGTAGGGCAGGAAATAGGTTCCATTAACTTCAGAAAAATCAAGCAGCATTGTTTTCCTATGCTTGCCATGCCCTTTCTTAGTTATGCTTGCCTCATTGGATTTGATGGATTCGAAATATATACTACTTGATTCGGATTTTTCAACTGAAGCACTTTCATGTTCCGAATCATCCTTCTTTTCATTGATACTACCAATTGGCAATGCTTCTTTTATCTGAGCCAATTCTTTTTCTATTTGATTCTGGTGGCGAGTGGCAAAATTGGCTTTAAGATTTTTCTATATTTCATCCCACTCCGGATAAGATTGCCCCCCAATGCTTTTAGATTCTTTCGGCAATGACACACGGGTGTTGCCGAAACTTTGCATTTTTTGTAGGGGTGTATAATATGATGTAGTACTAGGTGAAGGCATATGCATTATATTGTTGTAAAACCATATTTTTGTTCGCCAATTTTATCGATTGGCAAAGATTCATCTTCTTGCAAAACTTTAGCTTTTATTGCGGCATAATCAGGAAGTAGCCCATTTTCATGTTGTTCAAGGAAAAGAGCACTAATCCTCTTATTTTGGGCTAAACTCTTCAATGCAGTCGCCACTACCTCATCTTCTACAATATTGGGCACAACCACTCCTGTGAAATTTACATTTTTTCGGCTACGACCAGGAAGGTGTGAAGCCGAATTATGAACATCTACGGTTGTGTATGGTGCTGAAAAATTATTCTCATGAGGTATAGCATATGACAGTTGAGAATAACTGGCCGAATAGCAAGTAATAGCATGGCCAATTCTCTCGTTCATCGGCATGGTTGGATTAGTATATTGCACATTACTTGCCGATGAATAAAAGGGTGAAACACTTTCTTGCATGGCACTGGAAATTCTAACATGAGGTGTTTCAAATTTATTAACCAAACTCACCATGTTGTTCATCGGCATATGGATTTGTGGGGTTGCGGATGCATGAGAGTTAGAATACATATGTTATATGTTGCTAAAATCATAAGAATTTGAAGCATGAAGATTGTTTTGCATCGGCCCTTGCGCATAATTAGATGCATGATTGATAAAACTAGGGCTAGCCGATACATTATGCTCATTAGGTGATCTAGCAACAACATATGAATTATTTGCATCTACAAAGGGGAATTGGGTATTCATATTACCTTTGTAGATTGCAGCAACTTGATGACGATCTCTTCGTAGCAAGAACAGGCTAGAGACCGTTCAAATCTTCATCCCCAGCGGAGTCGCCAAAAAGTGTGTTCGCACACGAACACGTCACCGTGTACCTCCAACGCCAAGGGTGATGCACCGCAGCTCACGTCGAAGAAGACCTGTCCGGAAGCATGATACGCAAGCAGTCCGGCGGGCGCCTTTGAAGACCCGAAATCCCACACACCAGGGAGGGACCCCGTCAGGGCGCACGGAGTCTATGGGCTGCCCTAAGTCAGCCTGACCGCCCCTAGGGCCACGAGGTTCGCCGCCCTGCAACAAGAAGAATGAACGAAGTACGAGGAATAAGAAGAACAAGGGAGAAGGAAAAGTAAAGGTAAAAGATGTAGATAGATTTGGTCGATTGTGTGTTGTTGTTCAATCGGCCGTCACCCCTTAGGTATATAAGAGGCGGATGGACTTCCCGGGAAAGGAAAGGTTAGAATTCACGTTGAAACCCCTAATTTGGGTCCAACTCGGAATCCAATTTTCCAAAACGGTTTGGTTTGCAATTTGCGGCAGAAAAACCCAAAACCCGGACAAACATACCCGGAGTGTCCGGCCATCCTCGGAGAAATCTAAAACCTGGATGATCATTCCCGTAGTTTGTGGCCATCCTGATGCAACCGCGCATTTTTGGCTCTAATTTTTGCATACGACCTCCGATTGAGATGTTTTCTATATCAGAATCAACCGTTCCGACGAGATGCACACCTTTAATGTTGAAACTTTTTTCTTTTGAGGCCATATTAATTGGATTTTAAGCCATTATTTAATCTGGTGTCAACATGAGCATCTCCGAACTTGTCATAGCTTTTGCATCCGAGCTCCGTTTTAGACCACCTTCATATCCATCTTGATCTTCTCAAAGAAAGCCATCCCATGGTGACTTCCAATCATAAGTTTGAATTAACCTTGACATAGCTTAAAGCAACTTTTATGATTGTGCCACTTTTGAGCGTCAACACATGGTAAGTCTCATCTAGTCACGTTCATCATGTTTAGTTGATTTGCGTTCGCTACTTTGATAATTTGATATGTAGTTGGACAGGTGCTAGGGTATTGTTCTTACTTGAACAAGCCACCCTCTTATGATTACCCCCTTCCGCAAACATCTGCAACTATGAAAGAAGAATTAAGATAAATCTAACCATAGCATGAAAGATATATACAGATCCAGATCAGCCCAGGCCCCTAAGTTACATGCACGCGTCGGCATGGCATGCGAACATGCAGAAGCTATACTGTCAGGCCTATGATGTGGGTCTAGTAGACATGACATCTAGTGGGTCCCACATAGTACTCGAGAACTCTTTGGGGGCATGCAGCCATTTATCCACCGGGCAAGCCACCACCCCACGTTGTTCGCACACCCTACTCATGCCCGTCTTCTACCTTACAGTTGTTCGCTCCCAGTCATCTCGTCCTTTCACATTACACCAGTTCCACTTCTCCTAACCCGCCTCCAAAATACATGGCCTCCCAAATCTCCATGATCAGCGGTGAGTACAATATTAGAACCATCACCGGCGATGAGTTCATCGTCATCTACACCCATAGATCCGCGACGGTCGAAGCATGCTTTGGTCGCTTCCTACACATGTTCGAAAGTCCAAAGGATGAGTGGGTCGCTGGGCCAGATGTTGAGTACACCATAGTCCTGGAAAAGGAGAAGCTTCTAAAGGTGGCAGAGATGAATAAGCCCGCTGTGAACAAGGTATGCGTACATAACATGTGGTTGGTCTACCACATATGCCATGCCAACGTTAGGTGCCAGGATTTTGAGTTCTTCCTCAAGGACAAAAGAGTGAAATTCATTATTGTAGACTCTACGAACGACAGCAGAGTCCTGGATCGGATAGGCCTCGTTGTAGGCCAGCCCTTCAATCTCGGGAAGGAAAGCTTGGTGTCCTCCTCTCAGCCTTCAGTTCTGACCCTGGCAGAAGCCATGATTGATCCTTTGTATGCTGAACTGAAGAAACCTCACCCCAAGTTTCATCATGCATGGAAGCCGAAGACAATAGATGATGATCACATCGTGTACGCATCAATGGATGCCTACCTTTGTTTATCTATCTACAATGGTTGGATGAAGAAGCAGAGCCCATTGTCCAGTTCAAGCAAAGAAGTGTCAGTGAAGAGGAAGAGGAAGAGGGACGAGGACAAAGTCGGGGACGTGTACGAGGACTCCGAGTAAGGTGGCAGTGCCGTTGCTCATGCTAGTTCTACTGCAATGTCAAGTGGACTAGTTGCTTAGTTTTATTTCGGGGGTGTGCTGTCCTGAGCCCCTAGCAGAACTAGGTTATGTTCTTTCTCGTTATTTGAACTCTTTAATATGTGCAATAGACTAGTATGTCTTACTACTGTTCTTTGTAGTTGGTACTACTACTCGTATCTTCGCGTTCCTACTGTACTTAATACGTACTAGTAGTATAATTTGGGTCAGTCGTTTGTGAAAGAATTCGACGGAGGGAAGGAAGAAGACGGCAGAGAAGCTACCCCAGTATCTATATTTTTATTTTATAAGATGATGAAAGTAGTGTAAGAAATCTAAAATTCATGTTTTTTAGCAAATGTCAGGGCTGACTATTAATTTTCATAAAAGTGAGATCTTCCTGTTTCGGGAGGTTGTTGAAAAAGCTAAATTACAACAGGAGACTTTTACTTGTGAGTTAGTGGAGGTTCCTTTAGATAATCTGGGTGTACCTCTCAAGCATTCAAATTAGAAACAAACACCAGTAAGTGTTCACTTAAAAAATGAGAAGAGGTGTGCTTGTTAGCAAGGAAAGATATTAAACATTGCTAACAGAGATACCTTGGTACTATCATGTTTAACTATCATTCCCTTGTTCATGATGTGTGAAAGCATCGATATGGTTGACTAGAGGGGGTGAATGGGAAACTACCAATTTTTAGCTTTTCTTAACAAATTAGGTTTAGTAACAAATAGGTTGTCTAGATGTTCAACTAGGTGAGCAACCTATACGATGCTAACAACAACAAGAAGAGCAAGGAAAGGATACAACACAATAATAGCTAGCACAAAGTAAAGGTAAGAGATAACCACAAGTGGAGCCGATGGAGACGAGGATCTGTTACTGAAGTTCCTTCCCTTTGAAGGGAAGTACGTCTCCGTTAGACCGGTGTGGAGGCACGATGCTCCCAAGAAGCCACTAGGGCCACAATATTCTGCTCACGCCCTTGCACAATGCAAGATGTTGTGATTCCACTAGTGGTGCCTTGAAGGCGGCAACCAGACCTTTACATACAAGGTTGGGGCAATCTCCACAACCAAATTGGAGGCTCCCAACAACACCACGAAGCTTCACCACAATGGAATGTGGCTCCGAGGTGAACTCAACCGTCTAGGGTGCTCAAACACCCAAGAGTAACAACATCCGCAAGGGATTAGTGGGGGAAATCAAATTTCTCTTGGTGGAAGTGTAGATCGCGGCCTTCTCAACCAATCCCTAGAAAATCACCAAGTTTGATTGGCTAGGGAGAGAGATCGGGCAAAAATGAGCTTTGGAGAAACAATGGAGCTTAGAGTAGGAAGAGGTGAGTCTTCTTGGGGAAGAAGACCCCTTTATATAGGTGGGGAAAATCCAACCGTTTTTTGCCATCAGCCCGCATCTAAGCGGTACTACAGCTCCTAGGAGCGGTACTACCTCTTAGGCGGTACAGAATCTAGACAGAGACAAAGGAGAGAACAAGGCGGTAGTGCCGCAGGAGCAGTACTACCGGACCCCATAGCGGTACTATCGCTTAGGTCCTCTGAGTCGGACCAGGCAGCGGTACTAGAGGGTTCTAGGACGGCACTACCATGCCAAGCGGTACTACCACTAGTACCGCTTGAGGGAAAGAACTAACAGGAGCTAGCATAGGAGGGGGGAAAGCCCAAGCGATACTGGCAGCGGCAGTAGGCGCGATAGTACCGCTGGAGCGGTACTACCATGCTACCACCACTCTAGTACCGCTAAATAAAACCAGGCAACCGAGAGTTGCAAAAGTGGGAACCCCCTAAGCGGTAGTAGACCGGTGGTGACCAGCGGTAGTACCACCGAGCAGTACTACCGTGGTCACTAGCAGTACTACTGCTTGTGTGGTACCTCTAGCTAATCCATAAAACAAGCAAAGTGCTCCAATGAAGAGGAAAGGCAAAGTGGGTGCAAGTGAGGTCCTGTACGTGTTGATTTCGCCCATACCTTTCCAAAGCGGACCCCCTCTTAATAGTACGGGTTCCCTATGACTCAAACCACCGAAAAGAAATCGTCAGGAAAATAACCGTCTTCACTTAAAGCCACCGAAGGGAAATAAATTATCTTGTGCCAACTAGGATATTCTCTTAAAAAACTTGATGCACACAGTTAGTCCGCACAACGTATTGTCATCAATCACCAAAACCACTAAGGGAGAAATATGCCCTAACAATGTCCTTTTATCCCATTTCCTATTGGATTGAGGAAGAAGGCTGAGTTTTTTAGTGCTAGTTGGTTTGGCAAGTTGATGAGGATAAGAAAATATACCATTTGGTTAACTGAAAAACATGTAGCCAACACAAACATTAGGGGGCTTGGAGATTCTGAATTTGGAGCTTATGAGTAAAGCTTTACTTGCTAAATGGTTTTGTAAACTGTAAACAGAGATTGCGCTATGGTAAGATGTTCTGCTTAATAAGTATGTGAATGGAAAATGTATCTCTAGAATTAAACCCAAGGTGGGACATTCTTCACTTTTGGTCTAGTTTGTTGAAAGTGAAAGACATATTATATCAACACTATAAGAAAAGTTATAAGGGGTGGAAAAATACCAGAATCTGGAAAGATTGGTGGGTAGGAGAAAAACCTCTATACTTGTCCTATCCGGATTGTATTTTATTAGCTTTAATCATAATATCTCTATGGCTGGTGTTGTTAACAGAGGCTAGGATGGTATTACTTTTAGAAGAGCTACTTTTGTAGAAACTTTAGATCTATGGAATAGCTTAAAAATAAGATGTGAGGAGGTCAGCACAAATCAAATCAAGTGGATGCTCGATTGGATGAGAGATGGTCTTCTCAGCTGAATCAGATTCTCTCAAGGTGATCAACTTCTATACTACTCAGGTACAATGGTTTGACTCGGCTGCTGCCATTTTTTTAAAATGTCTAGATGTGGCAAATATGATTGGGAAGGTCAAATTTAGGAACTGTAAGAGAGATGCTAATGGTGCCTCTCATGAGCTAGTTAGAGTTAGTTATTTGCATAAACTTTCCTATAAGTGGGTTGATGACCCTCCTGACTAGATCCTTTTAGTCCTGGAAAATGATGTAATCGTTGTTAAGTAAAAAAAGATAGATGTGATGGTCTTTCCCTAAAAAAATCAAGTGGATGTTTACTTTATATAGGAAGTTTATTGTTGGATCCATGTACCCATTTTTCTTTATAATCTATTTGTGGTTTTCCCATAAGTTTCTATGAAAAGCCAAAGTACCTTCAAAAATTAAGATTTCCATGTAGTTCATGACCAAGAAAAGTAACTTCTACGTACACGTGGGTGGTCAGGGCCCGAGCGATGCGTGTTTCTCTCATACACGTAGGCATGTGGGTGCGAGGTCTTTACCTACTGAACCCGAGTGATTGCACTGCAGGCTATGCATTACTGAACCCGAGCGATCGATCGATGGCTGTTAACTGAACCTGGTCAAGCGATTCCTTCGCTACTGCTGCTAACTGAAGCCGATCGAACACTGCTACCTCCTTCCCTTGATGAACAATGAGTGTTGTTGGGGGGTTTGGATGAACAATTTCCCGGTGGGGGGTTCGATGAATAGGACCCCGTGGTAGTAGAGGCCGTTGCCGCTGGATGAACAGGACCCCGATCGATCGAGTCGGTTCGGGGGTGGATGAACAGGACCCCGTGGAGGGCTGGATGAATAGGACCCCGTGGAGGGCAGGTTGAACAGTAGCCAGTGGAGGGCTAGATGAACAGTAGCCCGTCGAGGGGTGATTGAACAGGACCTCGTGGAGAAGGCTGGTTGAACAGTGGCCGGTGGAGGAGCGCGCGGTGGAGGCTGGATGAACAGGAGTGAAGGACCTTGAGAAGAGGTGTCTAGAGGGGGGGTGATTAGACACTAAGTACCAAAGTTGCAGTTTTTAAGTTTCTTTAAAGTTTGAGTGGAGTTTAGGCACAAGTTTAACATTCACAACATATAGCAAGCAAGCATGCAAAGAGTATATGAGCAGTGGAAAATAAAGCATGCAACTTGCAAGAATGTAAAGGGAAGGGTTTGGAGGATTCAAACGCAATTGGAGACACGGATATTTTTGGCGTGGTTCCGATAGGTGGTGCTATCGTACATCCATGTTGATGGAGACTTCAACTCACGAAGGGTAACGGTTGCCTTGAGTCCACGGAGGGCTCCACCCACGAAGGGTCCACGAAGAAGCAACCTTGTCTATCCCACCATGGTCGCCGCCCACGAAGGACTTGCCTCACTAGCGGTAGATCTTCACGAAGTAGGCGATCTCCTTGCCCTTACAAACTCCTTGGTTCAACTCCACAATCTTGCTCGGAGGCTCCCAAGTGACACCTAGCCAATCTAGGAAACACCACTCTCCAAGAAGTAACAAATGGTGTGTTGATGATGAACTCCTTGCTCTTGTGCTTCAAATGATAGTCTCCCCAACACTCAACTCTCTCTCATAGGATTTGGATCTGGTGGAAAGAGGGTTTGAGTGGAAAGCAACAGGGGAAGGCTAGAGATCAAGATTCACATGGTAGGAATGGAATATCTTGGTCTCAACACATGAGTAGGTAGTTCTCTCTCGTAAATAAGATCTTTGGAAGTGTAGGTTCAGTCTGATGGCTCTCTCCACGAATGAAGAGGAGGTGGAGGGGTATATATAGCCTCCACACAAAATCTAACTGTTACACACAATCTACCAAACTCGGTGAGATCGAATCGTTAAACTCGGTCAGACCGATTTAGCAAATAATGTGACCGTTAGGGTTTTCGGTGGGACCGGAATGCAACTCGGTGGGACCGACTCGGTTAGGGTTAGGGCATAACGTAATCTCGGTAGGACCGATTACACAAACTCGGTGGGACCGATTTTGGTAATAAGCTTTCCAGAGAGTTGGTCAGGCAAACTCGGTTGGACCGATTATCAAACTCGGTGGGACCGATTTTGATAATAAGTTAACCAGAAAGTTTGCATTGTAATCTCAGTAGTACCGATTACTCAAACTCGGTGAGACCGATTTTGATAATGGACATACACAGAGAGATTACAATCACATCTCGGTGAGACCGAGATCCCTATCGGTGAGACCGATTTGCCTAGGGTTTGTGGCAGTGGCTAAGATATCCAAACTCGGTGGCGCCGGATAGAAAGAATCAGTGGGGCTGAGTTTGACTTTAGGTTTAGGACATATGTGTGGAAGTGGGAAAGTAGTTGAGGGTTTTGGAGCATATCACTAAGCACATGAAGCAAGAGGCTCATTAAGCAACACCTCATCCCTCCTTGATAGTATTGGCTTTTCCTATAGACTCAATGTGATCTTGGATCACTAAAATGTAAAATGAAGAGTCTTGAGCTTGAAGCTTGAGCCAATCCTTTGTCCTTAGCATCTTGAAGGAGTTCCCACATCCTTTAGTCCATGCCACTCCATTGTTGAACTCTGAAACATACTAGATAAAAGTGTTAGTCCAACAAGAGATATGTTGTCATTAATTACCAAAACCACCTAGGGAGCACTTGTGCTTTCAAGGAGCCCGTGGATGAACAGCCGCAAGTGGAGGCTGGAGGAGCTCGACGGTGGATGAACAGTAGCCCGTGGAGGCAGTCGATGGTGGAGATGAACAGTATCCCGTGGAGTCCCATTTTGCGGTACGCCACACCCCTCCCGATGAACAGGACCCCAGTTTTGACCGTCGCGCTCCAACACAAGTCTGTTTCCTCCGTTTTGCGGTACGCCACACCCCTCCCGATTAACAGGACCCCGTTTCCACCGTAGGTTTGTTTCCTCCGTTTTGCGGTACGCCAGACCCCTCCCGATGAACAGGATCCTGTTTCGACCATGGCCGGTCGAACACAAGGCCGTTTCCTCTGTTCTGCAATACGCCAGGCCTCGTTTCCATCGGCTGTTCCAGCCAAGCCGGTTGGCTCCCGATGAACAGCACGTGTTTTGTTGCCTCCCGATGAACACGACGCATTTCGTTGCCTCCCCATGAACACGACAACGACACAGTTTCTCCATTCCGCCCATCCATGTAAACGACCCATGGCCGTACGTATGCGCGAGTAGGCGTTCGAGACCCCGCCCGTATGTACGTACATGGCCGTATTTACTTTCTTGCACCCTGGCCATTGTACGTACATGTACATGCTACGTGCGCGCCTCTACTACGACATGTGCCCTTTCCTTACACGGCCACAGTTCATCACTACAGCCTTCAGGCAGACCGATCGAGCAGTATGTACGTACACGTTCGCGACTAGAACGACAACGCTACATACGCTTCGACCGGGTGGGTCCCGACTGTCAGGCACTTCCTTGCGTGCGAAGATGTAGCTGGTGGGTCCCAGCAGTCAAGGGGAAATATTTTTTTTGTGAAATACGGTGGCCCGTCTGGTGGGTCCCTGCTGTCAGGTGGAGGAATCATTATTTTGCGTGTAATAAGGAGGCACTTCCTTGTTGCGGCCGTGGACCCAGCTGTCAGCCTCTCCACGTACAGTACTCTTCCGATCGTAGTTGTTCGTTGACCACGTTGACCATGCCGCGCCAAGAGCAACAGGATGTAGACGACGGCAAGGCCTAGGAAGGGGACGACGTGGAGCCAGGGAAGATGTGGCAGTGGATGCCCACGCGGAGGGGAGTACGCGGGATGATTGCTTCGGTTCCGGTGTGAGGCTGCCGTCGCCGGAGAATAACAGGAGGTGTGGGTGAGTATAGAGGGATGGCATGGCAAGCGGTGGAAGCACAGCCGGACACGGGAGGCAGGAGCAGGCGGCATGGCCGACGCTTGTTTGGGCGGCTGGAGCAAGAAGACCAGAGGTTGAAGAAGCACTACGACCATTGGATGCACATCGTAAGATCACTGGAGCTAGAATCGTTCATATTGACTAAGTTGACAAAGCCCTCCGTCCCCGTCATCTTAGTAGGCCCACAAGTCAGCCTCCCACAATGGTGGGTCCCAGCTAGCAGGGGGAGTATTCATTTTTTTGTGCGTAATAAGGAGGCACTTCCTTGTGTACGAAGATATAGCTGGTGGGTCCGAGCGGATAGCGGGGGGAACGTTTTTTTCAAGAAATACAGAGGCCCTTCCGGCGGGTCCTAGCTGTCAAGTGGAGGAATCATTATTTTGCGCGTAATAAGGAGGCATTTCCTTGTGTGGACCCCTAATGTCAGCCTCGTCCGATGATTTTGTTTGTTGACCATGTTGACCTCGCCGCGCCGAGAGCACAAACACGGTGGATGAGGGCGAGGCCCAGGAAGGGAATGACCCGGAGCGGCGAAGCCACCGCAGCGGATGCCCACGCTGAGGGGTGTACAAGCGCTGACTGGTCGGCTACGGGGTGAGGCTGACGTCGCCGGAAAATAACAGGATGTGTGGGTGGGTAGAGGGATGGCCTGGCGACAGCACAGCCAGCCACGGGAGGAGGGAGCATGCAGTCCCGCCGGCGCTGGTTTGGGCGGCTGGAGCAAGAAGATCAGAGGTTGAAGAAGCACGGCGGCCGTTGGATGGACATCCAACAGTCACTGCTCTTTGTTGACTAAGTTGACAAAGCCTTGCGTCATTGTCAACCTAGTAGGCCTAGAAGTCAGCCTCCAAATCTGTGGAAAACAACATACAGCCCATTAGCCATTATTTTCAATAATTTACAGCCCATTTGCTAATTCTTAAGGATATTTGAAGCCCATATTCTTTTTATTAGCATTACAGACCATATATTCTGGGCACTGCTAAAAACTTCAATGAAATTTTGCATATTTTGGTGGGGTCCGAACTCTTTTAATCACGAAATTTCGAGTCACGTTAAAAATAATTTTAAAAAAATTATATCAAAATAAAATTTAGAAAACAATTCTTCGCAAAAAAATGAATGAATTTAAAATCTTAACTAGCAAGATGCCCGTGCGTTGCACGGAACATGAAGATGCATTTGTATGAGTAGTTTATCTTGTGGGAGACAAGACAATATTTTAATGTAATTGCCAGTTGGCTTTGGTTTTTATAAGAGTAGAGAGTAGAGAAATCCAGAAAAAAATGATATTTTAATGTAATTGCCAGTTGGCTTTAGTTTAAAAATGTACAGCCCATTTCTTACAACTTATAGCCCATTTTCTAGGGAAGCCCATTTCTTACTACGTACATCCCTCCCTCCTCGTCTTGAAAGATTTGCTGCCCAGTAGGGCTGCGAAAAGCAAGTAGGCCTCGGTTTTGGTATTCTCAAAAAAACTGGGCTAGCCATTTTCAGAAAGAAAAAAGATATCAACTGGGCTCGTCATGTGCTTAAATAAGAGCGTAAGTGTGGGCTAGACGGGCCACAGCCCCCGCACAGCGCACAGTTGAGCTCCGTCTATGAAACTAAAAAAACAACTGGGTGAGCTGCTGGGTCCCTGGTGTTATCCGCTCGTTGCGTAATTTTCTCTTTTATTGACTACATTGACAATGGCATGGGACCTAGTCGTCAAACAATTAGGAGGAAGTATTTTTTTGCCTTCTAATAACGAGGCACCTGCTTGCGTAATCCAATGACCCTAGTGGGCCCCTACTGTCAGCCTCTCCACGTATAGTCATCTAATGATTCCTCTTGGTTGTTGACCATGTTGACAACGCTAGACGGTGGCGGGCACAGCACGCGAACCAAGGCGAAGAACGACGGCGAGGCCTCGGACAGGAACAAACAGCAGCCGTGGAAGATGTGACAGTGTAGTGGCAGGTGGAGGGGAGTACGAGGGCAACAACATGCAACTCAAGCTTACAAACAGTACAATAAGCCCAAGGATTAATTGTTCATCAAATTTTTAGACAAAACCCAGATTGAACATGGCAGTAACATCTAATCCAACCACTCTTTTTCGGAGTCACAAACAAATGGATCGGTCTGATCCATAAAATTAACATCCTGTGCAAAAAAACTTATTGCATGATGACTACAACTTGTTGTAAATAGAAGCCGAGCACGTTTAGAAGCCCATTTGTCCACCTGAAACTTGTTTTTTTGCTGTTCAACGTGTCCGTCCATGAGAAATCTCTTGCGGTAAAACTTAAGCCTCATGGACAATAGTAACCTCGCATTCAACAGGAATAATGTGACAAAGCTTTTGTTTGCCTGGTGGGATGCATATCCTTCCATCGTTATTTTCCTCAAACGAATGTCATGGGAACTAAGAAAATATTGGTGCTTATTACGCCACCGATTGGTTATACGTTTTTCTCCATGTGGTTGCAGTACCTAAGTAGACATGAAGATTTGAAAACAGTTAAGGTCTGAAAAAAGAGTATGTCGAAAGAGCAACAGCTGAACGGTTAATTCTAGTACACTATATACGGTCTTTCAATGTGCATGAAATCACCACCTTTATATATAAATTCTCCAGAGACCGAAAGCATCACAACAAGCCAATAATTATGTTCAAATGATAACTATACATTCCAATATATAAGATCTTGACAGAATCCAATAGCATTGATAGGCTATCCATGGACGAACTCTTCATTGAGCATATAACATAATATTAGTACCCAAAGTGTACTCCAAGATGATATAAAACTTATGCGCACAAATGAAAAATGCAGCTTATGACTACAAATGTGTAGATGATAATATACGGTACCTGAAAAAGTGAGGAGCCAAACACCAACTTGTTGTGATCATCAAACGGAGCACTAGTTAGACCACTAATTAGACCCAAGGTCTCCAGTTTGGGCGCAGAGATGACAGTTATTTGCGAAGGTTTATAACAATGATCAAGGAGCAACCTTTGAAGTGAAGGGGCATCTTCAATGATGAGTTGTTGTCCTTCAAAACAAATTCCAATGCTTTTAAGGTGAGGCGACTTTATTTGGAGATAACAGATAGGGATTTCAATTCCCAAAACAATCAGCAAGCGCTCCAGGGCAGGGCAACTGGAGTGGATGATGTTGTGCAGTGAGGCCTCTGACAGATAAACCACCACAAGCGAAAGTTTTTTCAGTAGTGGGAGTCTAAGCATTTGTACCAGATCGCCTGGTAGATGGCACCGGGCGAAGGTGGCGGTGTGGAGAGAGGAGGAAAACTGCGAGATGGACAATGGTGGTGTGGGCACGAATTCTTGGTGTGTTCGTGGTATGAAACTTTCATGGTAATTGTAGAACTCAAACTGCTGGAGTTTTCCGAATTCAGGGGATGTCAGCCAAGCGTCCACCATGCCGGTTATTGACAGCAGGTAGCGTGTCGGGATGCAGAGGCGTTGAACGGGGCACTGCTGGTGAGAGGAGATGATGGCTTTGAGGAGAATAAATTCAGGAAGGACAAATATCTAACGACAGTCGAGATTGAGGGGCGCGGTGCGCCGTAGAGGGCGCCACTAAGTTGAGAGGACTTGCGTGCGGCAGCAATCCTTGGTGGGGAGAAGCGAGATGATCTCCTCAAGGAAGACGTCCGGGAGATCGCTGATGCGGTCCACCGGAGATTCTACCGGTTCCTCAGATCCGGGTGGGGGGCTCGCCGCTTCTCCCCATGATGCCAGGTGCAGAATCTACAAGCGGCGTCGCCGCTGGCGGGAGCCTCATCTTCTTGGTGCTAGGGCCAGCCGACTCTGTTTTCCTTGTGGGCGTCGCCCCGATCTCGCGGGTTTGAGCAGAGTAGCTAGAGACGAGCCTAGTGGCAGTGCGAGTGGGGAAGAAGGAGGGCTGGGGTTTTCTATAGGAGTGGAAGAAGAGGAGCAGGCGTTTTCTGTACAAGTGAGGAAAAAGGTGACCGGGGGTTTTCTGGAAGAGTGAGGAAGATGGGAAGCAGGGGGAATTGGGGTGAGACAGAAGCGTAAGTGGAAGCGAGGAGGAAGGAGGGTTTTCCTGGGATCGCCCCCTCTTCAAGTAATATGGGCTTCTCCTCGCAAAAAACAAAAACAAATGGGCTTTAATATGGATAGGCTTTTGTATCAGTCCAGTCGGCTACCCGTGTTTCGTACTGGAGGGCCTTGTGCTAGAGGCAGCCCAAGACACTCTCCGGCTTATTGCCCATTCGAAAGAAAAAAAAGAGACGCCTCCAGCTTATGGTACTCATCGGTAACCTTTTTAAACTTGGCATCCACCAAATTAGAGGATGTGGTACTGGATGCAGACACTCACAATGGTCGCGTAGCACGGCAAAGTGAGGTGTCAAATAACAGGCCTACAATATATTTACTAGATTGTGAAGGTTCACAGGCTAGTCAACATTTACATTAAACTAAGCTTCAAAAGATACGGTATGCATACTAACATTCAGAAGAACAAAAGTTCAGCATGTTTATGCATCTCAATGATTCACCATACTATAACCAATACAAAGCTGTGAGAAGGTGTGGAAGTAAAGAAAATCGGTCGATGCTTCTCTGAGCAAAGGGCCTCCCTGCGCACGCATTAATTTCCTAGGCATGCTTGTTTCTTCTCAATGTTGCGAGCACTTTGAGCATGTTAGCAACTCCATAGCTACCTAGCTACCTCATCTTGCAATTGATGATGACACATTTGTAGCAAACACATGAGGCAATAGAGATGACTCAACATGTGTCCATATTGTGCAGTTCCCCTGAAATCATCTTCATTGTCCTGAATCTGAAAAGATAGGAAAACAATAGCTATACTTAAACGGTGTTGCAAAACAGTAGCACATACCAATAGCTCAGCATGACAAAACATGATCATCTGGATGAAGGGGATACTGGCCTGCCTGAGGAACATTATATATAATTTCATAAGTCCTTGGTTGATTTCCACCTTCGGCTGCACTGCTTGTTTGCTACTCCACACATGACAGGATGGATTACGCACTTTGCCTGACGCAAGTCAACATACGAATAATCTTATTTCATCTTGTGGTGGTCATTGTACCTAGTTACGAATGTAGGAATACCTGGAGCACCATGTGGTTAGCTGACAGCAGGTAGATGCAGCCATATAAGTTTTGTGCGGTGCTACCAAAATTGCGGTTTGTATCCCTTCCCGTTATGAGAATTCTTCTTGAAGTTGGTAGGATGTGATGGCTTGTTCTTTGCATCAAACTTGCCTTTCCACGAGATTTGTTCTTGTTGTCTTGGGGCTGGTTGGGCTGGAAGTTCTTCTCGTGTAACATGTGGGCACTAGAAGCTCCCTCAGCGACCCGAGCACGTGTGTCTTTTGCTCTCGCCTTCTCTTCAAAATGAAGAGTGCTAATGAGATCCAAAACGGAAAACTCATGTCTCTTGTTTTTCAGAGAAGTAGCAAAATCGTTCCACGAAGGTGGAAGCTTGGCAATGATGGTCCCAGCAACAAATTTGTCCGGCAGCGCACACTTGAAGTACTCAATTTCCTTAGCGAGTGACTGTATCTCATGAGTCTGTTGAAGAACAGAGCGCTCATCAGTCATCTTGTAGTCACAGAATTGCTCCATGACGTACAACTCATTGCCAGCGCCCGATGCCCCAAACGTGGCCTCGAGCGCAGCCCACATGTCTTTGCCGCTGTCAAACGACATATATGAATCCACAATGGAATCTTCAAGAACACACAGCAGGGCGGCTTCGAAGAGGGTATCCATATTCTCAAAAGCTTCCTGCTGTGTAGGATTAAGATCGCCCTCAGGCTTACCCTTAGTGGCGTCATAGCAGTAGATGATCTGAAACCAATATACTGCTCTTGTGCGCCACCTTTTATATTGCACCCCCTTAAAAGTAGGCGGCTTCAAAAGTGCAGCAACACCACTCAGAGTAAATTGCCTATAATCAGGTTTCTGTATTGGATTGTTGAATATATGAGCAGTTTACTATGAGATGTAATCCGAATCAACAGTAAATAGATCATGATGACAATTGCAAAGTCAAAGTAATGATGTGGAGTAAACCAGGAGGACATAATCACATACTGTACAGCAGGAGCAGAACCACTATGGTTGATGTTGTCACTCATGTCGTTGATGAAGAGGTTACCGAGGTCGGGGAAGAAGGTTGTCGTTAAGGAAGTCGTCGCTGGCAGCAGTCATAGGATGTGCTCCCCAAAAACCTGATCGCCCCTCTCCCGTACAGGATCATGAAAGGCGGGGTTCGTAGGACTGCTGTCCCTTCTCGCGGTGCACGCCGGAAGGAGGGATGGAGAAGAATTGCATGGCGGTGCTAAGATCTGGAACAGTGCAAAACCATATGATACAGCGGCGGCTAGGGTAGAGCCTGTCAGGTCGGTCGTGCGAGTAAGACCAAGTACTCCCTCCGTTTCTTTTTAGTCCGCATATAAGGTTTGGCCAAAGTCAAGCTTTGTAGAGTTTGACTAACTTTATATTAAAAAATATAAACATTCACAATATGAAATCAATATTATCAGATGCACCATGAAACGTATGTTCATACTATATAGTTTTAGTATTGTAGATGTTCATTTTTTGTATAAATTTGGTCAAATTGTGTGCAGTTTGACTTTGACCAAATCTTATATGCGGAGTAAAAAAGAAACAGAGGGAGTATAATAATAGGCCTTTGGCCCGAACCCCACTTCCAAGTCAATAATAGCCCCACTATCCAAAAGAATCAGAAATTGCTAAGTAATTAAGGCGTCCGTTATTTATTAATTAATGACTTAATAAATTTTCTGACTCACACCAGACTTGGAGCATGGTTAATAGTATAGCCAACACCCGGCTATATGAAGTTGACACATCATCTAGAACCAACCTAATACGTAGCCTGCTTACAATAGTTAGTCCCTTTAGTATAATACTATATCATTAATAATGGCCCCACCTTTTGTCTCACAAAGTATGTGTAGTCTGAAATGCCGGGCGTGCAGCGGGCGGTGCCCTCGGTCGACGTGCCGCTTCAACGGTGGAAGCAGTGAGAGGTCGCCTTGACTTGCCATCAATGTGGAGCGGCGGGCTCAGCTGGCGTCGTACGGGAAGGTTTTGATTTTTGATTCAGTTTTTGTGCTGCTACCGTCCATTATTCGCATGTGGTTGTTTCTAGAATAAAAAAGGAGGTACTCCTACTTATGTTACTCCCACTATGGCTAGCCTAAGGTTAGTAGGTGACCTTGCGCTTGGTTCTTCGCCTCTTTCGGAAGTCGAACAATAATGGTGGTACTACAGTAGTACTTCTTGCAATCTGACACCAAATGTACTGTTGCACGTCCACTGCTTGTAAGCAAAAGTTCCTCCTCATGCTACGAGCCACCGCGCACGCGTTGGCGAGGGAGAAGGCATAGTAAGCAAGCTTCTCGTCATTCTGCAAGTTCACGGGACACATCAAAGTTATTTAGTACGTACTCTCTCCAAAAAAGGGCTGACCATGTCAGGGCAACCATCCCGTGCTCCGTCGTTGAGTACATGCACTATTCACATGCCATCGAGGAGAAAAAATATTGCGTAGTAGGAGTAGGTGCCATCGAAGTGCACGACTCACTTGGCACTGCTTATCTTATTATCTCCATTTTCTTGCATGACACGTGCACCTTGATGCTAGATGTCTCGCGTGTTGGCAAAAGGATGAACAAAGCTCACGTAAAAAAGAGTGGAAGAACATAGATTCCCGACGACCAAGAAGGAGCAAGGAACCTCGCGGTGGAGCATCTGCAAGGAACCTTGCGCGTTTTCCCCTATTTTTTGCCGCCTGACCACCTATAAACAAATAAACGATACATTAGGATGCTAAGTTGAAGATATTTTATTAATTTATATTGATAACCACGCAAGAAGCCACGCATGTACAGGACGCATGCAGCCACGCATGTACACACGCCGACGCACTAACGCATGCCGATCCAACTCATGCACAAACGCGCACAGCATGGAGCACACAACGCACGTACACAACACATGCATGCACACACACTCGGCCGCAGAATGCACGTGAATAATACATGCATGCGCACACACTCGTCTGCATGGAGGCGTGCGCCATCTGCGGCGACATCCGGTTCGTCGTGCTACGGCGAAGCTCGCACACAACGGCGCCTACGCATCTCTTGCAGCACCTCTTTGCCGTCGTTGCTCAACGACTAGCCAGAGACGAAGACGACCGCAGCCTCGGCCTTAGAGCTAGCACCGATGGAAAAGCATGCACGGTGCACGCACACGAGCACGTATGGAGTGCCCACGACGTGGTGCGTCTCCAGCTGCCTCTACTCCTTCTGTGCACGTTGTCTATGAAGGCGGTTGCATGCCTAATGATGATGTGGGTGAGATCTTCTAGGACTCAGATGATGACGAGGAAAATTATGGGGGGTGTCTCCAACAGTGTTCCTCGGCTCGCACCTCTTGCATCATGATGGTCGATCTTGGAGTCATTCATCTGGTACACGTGACATCTCAGATCTGGAGACAAGGTGACGTACACCGTCAAGGTCCACGGTCAAGGGGGTCAGGGCGGACGCGACCTCTCACTGCGTCCGCCATTTGAAGCGGCGCGCCGGCCCAGGGCGCCGCCCGCTGCACTCCCAGCTGTACCCGCCTCCTCGCCGCATTCAAAAACCTACATTTACTAGTATGTATACACGTGCAAGGCACGTCATAATATATCAGAGTGATTTTGGTAAAAGGGAAAAGAAGTAATATATGTGCTAATAGATTCAAAGAAAAAGAAATTATAGTGATGTATAAATGCCGATATTAGTTCAATATTGTAAAAGCGAGAAGTAGTATTCATGCCATAAAACTATACGTTCATTTAACAAGAACTGCACGTTGCTTCACTTTTTCCACGTGTTCTTTTTTGTTGAGAAATATCCACATTCTCCTACTAAACCATCTCGATTGGGCTCAATCAAACCATCTCGTGGTCATGTGTCAACACAGCCCATTGGAGCTAGTTATGGGCTTCTTTTTGCTAGAAAGGGTACATGATTGTTCTAGAACACAGGTGAGGTAGCAGCAGTGTACTGTTCAT
This sequence comes from Aegilops bicornis, assembly GCA_021605145.1. NCBI lineage: Eukaryota > Viridiplantae > Streptophyta > Magnoliopsida > Poales > Poaceae > Aegilops > Aegilops bicornis. The sequence goes on from CM038673.1 coordinate 501,362,917, forward strand.
GCGAATCCTACTGATATTGGCCGTTGGATTTAGAAGATCAACGGTTATGATTGATGTTCTTAGTCCTACTTAAAATTGGTACACTATATAGTAGTATAGATATAGAAACCCGCGTGGAATGCGAGAAACCAACTCCGACCACACACGTCCGTTCAGGAGCAGGACGCCGGCCAAGCTCCTCCTTTCACCATTTTGTCCAATCTTTCGGCGGCATCCGACGAGCAGGAAGAGCAATTCTCCGGCATAAAAGCCGTCTGGGTGGCCTGCCGAGCCCGACAGCTCGCTTCTCCACCTACCTCGCCTAGCCCGTCGGAGGCAGTTGTTGCACTAAGCCAGCGCGTGGTTCCGCAGCTGGCCTCTCCAATACAGGTCGAGGAAGAGTGCCGACTTGCTCCACGCCAGCTTGTCGAGGAGCACGGTGGCACGGGCATCGTCGCTGCCCTCGACGATGTCGCGTCGTACAGCGCCTCTAGTGTCTGCGACTGCGCCATTTGTCGTGGACGCGCGCGTAGCCACGACATGCAGGCAGAGAAAGAAGCCGCCGTGGATGTCGACGAGGTGATGCGGCTACGTGGATGTGAACGAGGTGACGAGTAGCACGTCCCCGCCCGCCGCCATCATCGAGGAAAAGTAGAACACGGGGGGCCGCCGCCGATTGTAACCCATGAAGGCCACTGCCAAGGTGGCGCCGGCGAATACAGCCGGTGTCTTGCTCGATTCTTCTTCTGTCGGATGCTGGAGGAGGACAAAGAGATCGGGCGGAGACCATTTAGATTAGGTATTTTAATTCTACAAGGCTGGTTGTAATGGGAGTATCATAGGTAGTATCTTGCATGCCAACTACTCCCTCCGTTCTGAAATATAGGAGTATTATAAGAGCATGGTTAATAGTATAGCCAGTTGATGGCTACATGACATTGCCACGTCATCTATAGCCAACCTTGTAGCCTTCAAGTATAATACTCCCTCCGTCTAGGTGTCATCTTACGAAAACCAAATAATCCCAAAACACTTAGGCACGGTGCATTAACTTCTACCTCGTTTCTTGTTTCTTGACATATCAACCAATAAGAGATGTGGGTGTGCATGCTTTTAATGACTTGAGACTACCAAACACGACATGCGGTGGTTAGTTCATTGCATGCAATGCTATTAATTAGCAAATAAACATTAAGTTCTCTCATTTTCCCTCCTCCTTGGTCACAAAGCAGCACAACCTAAGATACAAAGATGGGCTATTTCATCAATACAGGCCCACCTTCCACTCTCACATCCTACCTCCGTCCTGGTTTATAGGTCACCTTTGTAGTTCATGCCAAATTTTGACCAAATATTTAGCTAACAAAATGTTAATGCATGTCAACAAAAATTATATCACTAGATTCGTATTTCAACATAGTTTTCAATGATATAATTTTTGGTAACATGCACGAACGTTTTGTTAGTTCAATCTATAGTCAAAATTTGACACAATATACAATGGGGACCAATAAACCGAGACGAAGGAATCGATGCCACGTCAATGTACCCACTAGAAACAAGTTAGACTTGTTCGGTTCAACCGCCTCCCTAGGTGTTTGGAGAGGAATTGGCCAGCGTGAGGCGGTTCTATAGGTGGGCAGGCAGCTTAAAACAAGGGAAAACGTGCGAACCAGCTAAGACGAGGGAGGGAAGCTTCTACATTCGCAAGGGACATGGCATTGGGTATTGGGCGGCAACATGCCATCTAGTTAATATCAAGTCCACTTCTCATTCGGTCACCCATCTTATGACTACTCCAGCCTCAGCACACGTAAGTTGGAAGTTCTGTTAGATGAGCTATCGATAGGGAAGTTGGTCCTTGCTGATATAGGATGCCTCTTCTTATCATTTATGGCATACCTGGATGACCACCTGGTGACGCCCAATAGCCAATGCCACGTTCCCTGCGAATGTAGAAGCTTCCCTCCCTCATCTAGCTAGTTCACGCGCTTTCCCCTATTTTTTGCCGCCTGCCCACCTATAGAACCACCTCGCGCTGGCCAATTCCTCTCCAAACACCTAGGGAGGCGGTTGAACCGAGCAAGTATAACTTGTTTCTAGTGGGTACATTGACGTGGCATCGGAAGGGTGTAATAGCGGACTCTTGCAAAATAATTAACTACCACGTTGGCATACATGAGCATTGGTCCCACTTGTCAGCGTGCTGGACGGAGGAAGGAACGCAAGACAAAATGGAGCGTGGAAGGGTGCGAATCGATTGGCTCACGTGTGATGACCACTGGAGCAATACACTCGGGTACTATGTTAAAAATTAGTGCAAACATGGCGGTTATACGTGAGTAGGTGACCGTGGCGCTTGGCTCTTCACCTCTTCCTAAGTCGAACAGTGATGATGGTACTACAGTAGATAGTGTACTACTAGTAAGCAAAGCTTCTCCTCGTTTGCGAGTAGACCGGACACATCAAAAGTAGTGCATTAGTCTCCAAAAAGGGTTGACCATGTCCATGGCTACCATCCCGTGCTCCGTAATTTAGTGTGTGCTTCTCGTCGTTCTACGAGTTGAGGGGACACATCAAAGTTAATACATATTTAGTACTCTCTCCAAAAAGAGCCGACCATGTCCATGGCTACCATCCCGTGCTCCGTCATTGAGTACGTGCACTATTCACGTGCCATCGAGGAGGAAAAATATTGCGTAATACTAGGTGCCATCATAGTGCACGACTCACTTACGCACTGCTTACCTCCATTTTCTTGCATGACACGTGCACTGCTAGATGTCCCGCATGTTGGCAAAAGGATGAACAAAGCTCATGTCAAAAAAAAGTGGAAGAACATAGATTCCCGACGACCAAGAAGGAGCAAGGAACCTCGTGGTGGAGCATCTGCACTCATAATATTTTATATTATTTAGCGATATAAAATCAACCAATCATCTCCACAGTAGACCGGAAGAGTACGAAACACGGCAGCCCAGTGTAGTTACATCATACTGTACATGGCCAACCCATGCTATCACCATATTTCTTGGCCTCCGTGCGACACCTAGCTCTAGTAATCCAACAGCCTGTATTGCTTCTCGCTCCTCGTCTCTCTCAAAGTTCGGTGGGCTGGCGTTTTGCCGTCTATTGAGGTCGGTTAACTCATCACATGTTAGGGACATGCCAAGAGCATTCTAAAAAAATATTGTACTGTATTGTTATGCCAAGAAGAGGAAGCACTTTGACCAACAGACCAAACAAAACAGGTGTGTCGTGCCGTGAGTGGGTCCAGTTTCTCGTTTTGAACTTGTTTGGTGTAGTAGTAACACTTGGTTTTGACTATTGGTAAGATTTTATATACTCCCTCTGTCTTAGTGAATAAGTCATCTTAGATTGTGCACCGTGACCAAGGAAGAGGGGAAAACGAGAGAAATTAATATTTATTTGCTAATTAATAGCATTGCATGCAATGAACTAACCATTGCATGTCGTGTTTGGTAGTCTAAGTCATTGAAAACATGCACGCCTCACATCTCTTATTGGTGGATATGTCAAGAAACAAGAAACAAGGTGGGAGTTAATGCATCGCGCCTAAGTATTTTGGGATTATTTGGTTTTCATAAGGTGACTTATACACCTAGACGGAGGGAGTAGGGCCTAATGTATTATTAGAGGATGCCTTTGACTATTGATAAGATTTTATATAATTTGGAAATTATATCATTCGAAGATCCTTTCACATTCCGTTTTCAAAAAGAAAAAAGATCCTTTCACGCATTTAATTTGTTGTATGCTTTGAGCAACTTGCATGTCCTATACTGCTCTGCTTTGGATACTCTAATTTAGCTAGAGGTTAGAATAACTCATGACTAACCCTGAACTAACTGTAGCCAAAGAGGTGTTTCGGTGACAGGGTTAGATTGACAATAAATGCACTTGATGGAGAGAGAAAAGTGATTTTTCAGTGGGCCCAAGGAGGTACTATGACTTAGGCTAGCCATAGTGGGGGTAACATAACCGGTAACATGCACTTGGGACTAGCAAACATGCTTATGTGGCACACAATTAAATAAGAGAGAGAGGGGGTTATAGTAACATAGGTATAGGTATATACATTATCATGTTAAATGCTATGCTACTTTGTGTCATGCATGGAAATAAATATGGTAATCTATGATGCTACTTTATGATACTATGCACTATGAAGGTAGTATCATATACTAGTACCATATGCATGATACTAGTATATGTTACTCCCCACTATGAGTAGCCTTACTGTGGGAAAGGTGAAGTGATGGTTGCTTCGCCCGAGCAACTAAATACTCTGTGAATATAGGATTACCAACGGATTCAAGGAACAGAGAAATGATGGTTGCTTCGTCCGAGCAACTTACTGTGGCGAAGGTGGGGCTCTGTGATTTGACTGCTCACTAGTCATTACTAATGCGGTATAGCGACTGTGGTGAATCTTTCCCTGCAGTTGTGCTCTCAATATTGATGCCCCGGCAGGTGGAGCCAGATGAAGGATGTCCCACATGACGGCGAAACGAAGTTGAATTGTTTCTGCCCTTGCTATCAATCCTTCAGGATTTGTTTATATGTACATATAATTTTAATGAAATTGACTGTGATGATATGAAGGTTTCAACTTTGGTTCCCGCAGGAAAAAAAGGTTTCAACTTATGATTCATGTGTCCTCTTGCCTCAAGATTATCTCGTTACAACATTCCATCAAATACAAATGAAACTACCATGGTTGCTAATGGATCTCAATGGTTCGCAGATCAGCGCCAATATTCACATCACAACGGAAGACAAAGTTGTGAGAAGGTGTATAAATAAAGAAATATATATAATTGATCGTTGTTGTTCGTAGGCATGGCTCCATTTCCTGGGCACAGTGTTCATTGCTTGGCAGCTAGTTTCACCCAGCTCTGTAGCCAAAAAAGGGGTGTATGGAGGACACCACAATCCAATCATTTTGTGCAGCTCCACTAAAATCGAGCTGACCATCCCTATTTGCAAAGATATCCAGTCAGTGTGATTACAATAATAGTGGAACTAGATGATGAAACATAACACACACACAAATAGAAGCCGATCACCTCTGCGATCTCTCTTTAGGACTAACTACTTATTGGAGAAGATTAGGCACGGAGTTGGATGAGGAGGATAACAAAACCAATCTCCCTTTCTGCAATCCCACATAAACGTAAAAACGTTGCACGTGTGATAGTTTGGCGGAACTGCACAAAACACTTAAGAAAAAAGTGATTTGTGCAGTTCACCAAAAGGTCACAATAGCAACGAGGTGAAATGGATAGCCATGTTTGCAAAAAAGAGGTAGAAAGGAAACAATTACTAGCCAATAACACGAGTTGAAGACACATACGCCGAAAAAAAAGAAGCATATTCCACGTAATAAGGGAAAGATAGCAGCATGGTGGTTTATCAAAAATGGTTTGAGGACGAGATTACAAGATGGAAAGTACGCCGGCCGAGATACGTTTTAAGCAAACAACTAAAGAAGATCCACATGCAGCAACGTGGGAAGATGGTGGCAGTGGAGCAAGGTGTCGGTGTCAAAACCGGTGGATCTCGGGTAGGGGGTCCCGAACTGTGCCTCTAGGATCGATGGTAACAGGAGACGGGGGACACGATGTTTACCCAGGTCCGGGCCCTCTCTAAGGAGGTAATACCCTACTTCCTACTTGATTGATCTTGATGAATATGAGTATTACAAGAGTTGATCTACCACGAGATCGTAATGTCTAAACCCTAGAAGTCTAGCCTGTGACTATGGTAATGTGTGTATCCTTTCCGGACTAACCCCTCCGGTTTATATACACACCGGGGGATCTAGGGTTTACATCGAGTCGGTTACATAAGAAGGAATCTTCATAGTCGGTCACCAAGCTTGCCTTCCACGCCAAGTAGAGTCCAATCCGGACACGGTGCAGTCTTCGGCCTTCATGTCTTCACAGCCCATCAGTCCGTCCCACGGATAACAGGCCGGACGCCCGAGGACCCCTTAGTCCAGGACTCCCTCAGTAACCCCCGAACCAGTCTTCAATAGCGAGATGCTTGGCATACATATTGTATTCGGCATTGCAAGGTGGGTTCATCCTTCGATGATCTCCAAGTAGTGTATTCGGCTATTAATCCAATGTCGCCTCCTTGGCTTCTGCACGTTAAATAATCTTCGTCCTCCACGTGTCGAGCGAATGTGGAGACTCAGGGTATTTTTGCGAATAACACCCCATCTTCGCGAGGAAGAGCGCCTATTTAAAGATATTGGATCCCAGATCCATTCAGCGCTACACAGAAGAAATCCCCAAAGACCGCCTAGGAGAAACCATTCCAGCATGGCTAGTGTTCCCAGCTCCTCCGCTCGTCCCGGCCCAGAGAAAGGCGAGTGGGAGAGGTGTTCCGTGTCTCATAGCCAATTGGCGAAGTTGCAGACGCAAGGATTTCTACCCCCTGCGGATCTAGTCCCTGTTCGAGCGGGGCTAGCTTCCTTCAATGGTGGGAATCAAGCAGAGGACTTCCCCAATCCGTTCGGGTGAGATCGAGTTTGTTTTGTCCCCTACCTGCTAAGAGGTGTTGGATTTCTGATCCATTCGTTCCTCCGAGGGCTTCTGGAGTACTACGGCCTCCAGCTGCACAACTTCACTCTGGCCTCCATCCTGCACATTGTGGGTTACGTTGCTTTATGCGAACTGTTCCTGGGCGTTGAGGCTCATTCCGAGTTGTGGAGGAAGTTGTTCTGTCTCGTCCCGCGCAATCACGAAGGGTCGATATTTGAAGTGGGCGGAGCCGAAGTATGGCGTGTGACTAATACCGGATACCCATCCGGCACACCAAGGAACGCACCTGACGAATGGCCCTCCGAATGGTTTTATATAGAGGACGTTGCGCTTCCCGATCCAGTTCGAAAGGGTATTCCGGAATTCGCGCGCATCCCGCTGAAGAAAAGCCACAGTTGGCGCCCCCAGAGCCTTGAAGAGGAAGATAGTGCGGAGGTTCGTCAGCTGATGAGCAAGATAAAAGAGCTCGCTCAGTCCGGGCTCACAGTAATCGAGGTCATGGAGATCTCCATAGCGCGAGGGGTTCAACCGCTCCAGTACAGAGGGCTTCCAATGTGGGACTACAATGGGGAGGATGACGCCTCTCGCTGCAGCCGGAAAGGTCCGGATACCCATGCCGCTTTGGCTAAGATATTAGCCGAACTGTTGAAAGGGGAGGAAGAGGAATTTCTTCACATCAAACTCAGAGACGGGTACTCTATGTATAATCCTCCTAGTTCGGTAAGGCCCGACCCCTCTGCTTTTACTCCTTCCATCTCCGAATTGCTTTTGATAAATTTGTAGCTTGTTTTCTTATGATAGCACTGGCGAAAGGTCATCGAGGGACTTTATAGTCCCGCCCCACAGTCGGAGGACCAAAACCGGAAGCTTGATCCCGGGTTTGAAGATGATCCGGATATATTTGTGGTGCTCGTGGAGGGGTATTTTACCAGACGAGCTATGATGGCATAGAGGTGGCCATCATCGTCGACTACCCTGGTCTTCTTCCTGCTTCACAGGTAAGTAATCAAGAAACACCTTCTCTGAAAGGGTGCTCTTACTCTGCCTTACCCACCGCATAGTCGCGCATTCTGCAGGGGAGGCGTTTGATGATACCGAGGAAATCAGTTCCTGCGCCGGGCAGGCCTTCGAAGAGGAGGGCCGGTGAAGGCACTGCCGGGCCCTCAACGAGGTGGTATGGATAAATATATTTTTCAGTGGCCGTGTCCAACTGTGACCCATGCGCCTGTTTGATTACAGGAAAAAGGTTCGTCGGACTGTGTCCGGGGGTCCGGCCGGCCGCGCTCCCAACAACCAAGATGCGAACCCAGTCGGGGAGACGGGGGCCGATGTAGGAACAAAGCCGGACTGCCCTTCGGCCGAGGGTTCGGACAACATGTCTGTTACCAACTCGGAAGTGGAGAGAGCCATGAATCATCGGTGCTGCAGGGCTGTTTTACGAGACCCGAAGTTCTCGGACGAGGCATTTAATGCCTTTAGCTCGGGCGACGCATACATCCGAGCTGCTCGAGACGGGCTTAGAAAAGCCACGAGGCAGTATTTGACAGATGTGCAGGTAAGTTTTCTTTGTCAAAAAAAGGATAGCCATATACACATAGCTCCCAAGACTGAAAGAAGTTGGCACGACTGATTTAAGGATTGTTGAGCAACCAGGTCTGCTAACCCAGGAGCTGGAGCAATGTCGGACGCAGCTGAGAGCTGCTACCGCCGAACTGGGAGACTTGAAGAAGTCGTCCTCTAGTATTGTTCCCTTCCACTAAGGAACAACAATTGTGTACCCACCGTGCTAATGTAGCTACTGGTTTCGCATAATAGGGCCGCCTGATCAACTTGCAAAGAAGCTGAAGGCTGCCCAAGAGGGAGAAAAAGAGGCGAAAAGGCAACACGCCACAGGCGAGCGTGTGCTGACCCGTGTCAGAGGTGAGAAAAACAAGCTGCAGGATTCCAACACTACGTTGTGTGAAGAGTTGAAAGATGTTCGAGCCCAGCTAGCCGCTTCCGTGAAGGAGAACAAGGAACTGCGGGGCGGTATCTTCAGTATGTGTCCGAACTTTATTTGTGAATTAGCTCAAAGGTAAATGAGACTGAAATGGTCATGTTTGTAGGTGTAATGACGGGCCGTCCTGAAGAGGAGGTGTCCGGATCATTGAGTGATCTGCTGCAGAGGCTGTCACAGGTGCACGATAATGCTCGGCTAGCCATGCGGAGCGTGGCTAAGGCCTTATGGTCGTCCGACTCCCCTCCGGGAAGTATGGAGGAGCTTGTCGAGCTGTTCAAGGGAGCTCAGCGGTGTATCCGGCTATGGAAGATATCGGCCTGCCGAGAGGGTGTGCGGGAAGCCTGGGCCATGGTGAAAACGTGGTATACCAAGCTGGACCCGAATCACATGGCCAGGGTTGGACTGCTAGGGTCCAATGGGGAAGAAATTCCCGTTAGTTTAGTATATGACCAAGTAGAGTTGGCCGCCAAATATTCCCAACAGGATTGTAAGTTAGACCGCATGTTGGACGGTGTAGAGAGGGAAGTGTTTGAGTCCAAGTGACTATGTATTTTCCTTGCCCTGTGTAATTCTAGCTGAATTGTATAGCGTTTGTCATGGCAGACCTTTTCGCTTCAACCTCCTGACTCAAGGGTGCAGAGTGTTTCCGGATACCCTCGCGGCCGAATAGGCCGGGGCATGCCTGGAAAACTAGGCGTAGGGGTCATAATTGCTTGAACAGACAAGTTGTATCCTGCTAGTTATATTATATTACATTTGAGTCGTAAGAAACATCTTCCAGAGAGAATAGTTCCGTTAAGGGTTCCTTTCCCTGGGTGTGCATGTATTAATGTACATGTCCGAGTTGCGATGGAAGAAAATTCACCATTTCTATAACTTCTAGGGGTTATCAATGGAGTAATTGAAAAAATGTCTTTAATTCACCGACTGAATATTCCCTTAAGAACGCTAGCTTTCGGCTTCACCCAGTCTGAGGTACACATCCGGATGACCCGGCAGTAACAATCGCAGAGGTGCTCCCTTTATGCCCTAGCCGAACTAACGGGAACGTAGGGCATAAGCACAGGAGCCAGGCAACCCAGCTTGGCCAAAACGTAAGTCATATCGATGCATATTGTGGCGAAAGAAAAGGTGCATGTGGAAGAACTCATATGTTGAGAGCTTGATGCTCGAAAAGTAATGATAAAAAGCTTCTGTATAAGAAGCCCCCAGGTATAATGGACATACATATTTTGAAATATGTATGTGTTTCGGTGTGCAGTCTAGCCGTACCGACACGTTAAAGTGAAGAAGAAAGGTAACCGGAAAAGAGAGAAAAATAATGGAAACTACAGGGGAGAAGGAGACGAACTAGGAGTTCGGTGCTAGGCATAGAATCTTCGGAGTCTGGCCGCGTTCCAGGGGTTCGGTTCGAGGCGATTGTCTGATGCATCCCGAAGACGGTACGCTCCTCCGGTGAGAACTTCTGTAAATTATGAAGGGACCCTCCCATTTGGGCTTGAGCTTGTCCTTTTTCTTCTCCGGCAGGCGTAGAACGAGTTCGCCAATATTGTAAGTCTTGGCCCGTACTTCTCTGCTTTGGTATCTTCGAGCATGTTCTTGATAGAATGTTGAACGGCCTTTTGTGACATCGCGTTCCTCCTCCATTGCGTCTAGGTTGTCCTGCCGATCGAGCTCGGCTTCTCTCTCTTCGTACAAACGCACTCGAGGTGAGTCATGAATAATATCGCAGGGCAACACGGCCTCTGCGCCATACACCATGAAGAAAGGTGTGTATCCGGTAGTACGGTTGGGCGTGGTCCGCAACCCCCAGAGTACGGAGTCGATCTCCTCTACCCAGTGCTTGTCTGATTCTTTCAAGGAGCGCACTAGTCTGGGTTTGATGCTGCTCATAATGAGACCATTGGCTCATTCGACTTGACCGTTGGTTTGTGGGTGATACACGGAGGCGTAATCGAGTTTAATACCCAGATTAGTCCACCAGGTTTTTACCTCGTCGGCTGTGAAATTGGAGCCGTTGTCGGTGATGATGCTGTGTGGGTCACCATAACGGTGCACAACGCCTGATATGAAGTCAATCACCGGGCCGGACTCAGCCGTTTTGACCGGTTTAGCCTCTATCCACTTAGTGAATTTGTCCACCATAACCAACAGATATTTTTTTATGGCTTCCCCCCTTAAGGGGTCTGACCATATCCAGACCCCTGACCGCAAAAGGCCAGGTAATGGGGATGGTTTGCAAAGCAGTCGGGGCATGTGGCTTTGGTTGGCGAAGAGCTGCCATCCGGCGCAGCGTTGGACATGGTCCTGCGCGTTCGTTCGGGCTATCGGCCAGTAGAACCCAGTGCGGAAGGCCTTGCTAATGAGGGCCCGAGCTGCGGTGTGGTGTCCGCCGACACCAGCGTGAATTTCCGCTAACAGCTGCCGCCTTCTTCTTTGAAGATACATCTTTGAAGTATTCCGGTAGTGCTTTTCTTGTAGAGCTCTCCTTCATGGACCTTATAGGCCTTTGAACGCCTGACAATGCGGCGAGCCTCATTCTGGTCGTCTGGAAGCTCCTTCCTATCAATGTAGGCCAAGAAGGGTTCGGTCCATGGGGCAATGACTGGCATAATGAGATGGGCCGATGGTGTTACTTCGGTGGCTGAGCCCCCGGTACTGTCTGTGTGCTCGGGATTTGAGGTTGCGTTCGGATCTGAACTGTGGTTGCCGCCCTCCCCTTGCCACACCATGGATGGCTTAAAGAGCCTTTCCAGGAAGATGTTTGGTGGGACGGGGTCGCGCTTAGCGCTAATGCGGGCCAGGACGTCCGCCGCTTGATTGCTTTCTCGAGCAATGTGGTGAAATTCAAGTCCTTCGGACCGAGCCGACATTTTTAATACGGCATTGCAATAGGCTGCCATCTTTGGATCTTTGGGGTCAAAGTCACCGTTATCTAAGATATCGCGAGGTTCGAGTCCCCGCGCACCTCCAGGTGTTGTATGCCCATGGATGTGGCCATCCGAAGACCATGCAGTAGGGCCTCGTATTCGGTTGCGTTGTTGGAGTCTGTGTATAATATCTGGAGTACATACTAGACGACGTCTCCAGTAGGGGATGTTAATACAACTCCCACTCCTAGTCCTGCCAACATTTTGGAACCATCAAAATACATGACCCAATTTGAGTATGCGCCATACTCTTTGAGGAGTTCGGCCTCTGTCCATTCGGCGACGAAGTCGGCCAGCACTTGAGATTTGATGGCTCGACGTGGCTTGTATGTTATGTCAAATGGAAGTAGCTCTATGGCCCATTTGGCGATACGTCCCGTGGCATCGCGATTGTTAATTATGTCATTGAGTTGGACTTCGGAAGCCACCGTGATTGAACACTCCTGGAAGTAGTGTCGTAGCTTGCGGGATGCCATGAAAACTGCGTATGCTATCTTTTGGTAGTGTGGGTACCGAGATTTGCATGGTGTGAGGACAGTGGATACATAGTGTACTGCTTTTGAGGTGGGAATTTGTGTCCGTCCTGTTCTCGTTCGACAACGAGCACGGCGCACACCACTTGATGTGTTGCCGATATGTATAGCAGCATGGGTTCGCATGCGTTTGGTGCAGCCAAGATTGGATTGCTTGCTAGGAGGGCCTTTATTTCCTCCAGTCCGGCAGTCGCCGCGTCTGTCCATTCGAAGTTATCTGTGCGCCGTAAGAGGCGATAGAGTGGTAGTGCCTTTTCTCCTAGTCTGGAGATAAAGCGGCTTAGTGCTGCCATGCATCCTGCCAGTTTTTGGACCAGCTTGAGGTCTGTTGGTATAGCCAACTGTGACAGAGCTCTGATTTTAGCCGGATTTGCTTCGATTCCTCTATTGGAAACTATGAAGCCCGGCAATTTTCCAGCGGGGACGCCGAAGACACACTTCTCGGGGTTGAGCTTAATGTCGTATGCCCGGAGGTTGTCGAACGTAAGACGTAAGTCGTCTATTAGTGTTTCGACATGCCTAGTCTTGATGACGATGTCATCAACGTAAGCTTCTACTGTTTTTCCGATCTGTTTCTCCAGGCATGTTTGGATCATGCGTTGGTATGTCGTGCCGGCGTTCTTGGGCCCGAAGGGCATAGTATTGAAGCAGAATGGCCCGTATGGGGTAATAAATGTTGTTGCAGCTTGATCGGATTCTTTCATTTTGATTTGATGGTATCCGGAATATGCATCGAGGAAACACAGTGAGTCGTGTCCCGCGGTGGCGTCAATGATTTGATCAATGCGGGGAAGGGGAAAAGGATCCTTAGGGCAAGCCTTGTTGAGATCCTTGAAATCGACACATAGGCGCCAAGATTTATCCTTCTTTGGTACCATTACCAGGTTTGCCAGCCAGTCCGGATGCTTGATTTCTCTAATGAATCCGGCCTCGATGAGCTTGGCCAGCTCCTCCCCCATGGCCTGTCGCTTGGGTTCGGAAAAGCGCTGTAGTGTTTGCTTGACTGGTTTGAATCCCTTTAATATGTTGAGGCTATGTTCGGCCAACCTGCGTGGGATCCTTGGCATATCCAAAGGGTGCCAGGCGAATATGTCCCAGTTTTCGCGCAGGAACTCTCGTAGTGCGGCGTCAACTGTTGGGTTCAGTTGAGCTCCGATAGATGTTGCTTCTTGGGGTCCGTTGGGTGGACCTGAAATTTGACTATTTCTTCTGCTGGTTTGAATGAGGTGGATTTGGGGCGTTTGTCGAGGATCACATCGTCCCTATCCATTGTGGAGCGTAGTGTAGTTAATTCTTCGGCCGTGAGGGTTTCGGATAGCGCTTCTAGGGCCAGGGATGCGATTTTGTTTTTAGCGTGGAGTGCTATGTCCGGATCACTGACGAGAGTGATTATACCGCTTGGTCCGGGCATTTTGAGCTTCATATACCCGTAGTGAGGTATAGCTTGGAAGCATGTAAAAGCATCCCGTCCCAACAGGGCGTGATATCCATTGCTGAAAGGGGCCACTTGGAAGGTTATTCCTCGGACCGGTAGTTCTCCGGTGTGCCGAATACCACGTCAAGTGTGATTTTGCCCGCGCATCACGCCTCCCGACTAGGAATAATTCCCCGGAATGTTGTGTTGCTTTGTTTGATGTGACTCCTGTCTATTTCCATTTTATGGAGTGTGTCCTCATAAATGAGATTTAGTCCGCTGCCGCCGTCCATGAGGACCTTGGTGAGTCGAAACCCATCCATGATGGGGCTGAGGACTAACGCGGCTGGTGCTCGTATTGTTCTGTACTTTGGTTCGTCACTGGCGTTGAATGTTATAGCCGTGTCGTTCCATGGGTTTATTACAGCAATTTGGCAGACTTCGTCGAGCTCGTCGTGCCCTTTTGCACTTGTTATTTGAAGCGAATGTCTTGAAGACTGTCAATACTCTTGGGTCGTCGTCTTCTGGGTGGTGTTGTTCCGGGGCGTCCTTGATAAGGATGTCCTTGCCGCTCTTGGCTACCTATCGTAGTATCCAACATGCTCTAAGGTTGTGGGTTGCCACGGTATCTGTTGTTGTATGTATTTTGAAGGGGCCATCGAGCCACCCTTCCATAACAGTGTCGTGCCGTATAGCGGCTTTGTGTTTTTTGACTGTTGGACTGGGCATGCCACGAGGGTACGGCCTTTTCGCCTGTATGGGGAGCTTGGTTGGGACTGGTGGTTCCCAGCAAGCTGCCCGAGTTTCCCAGGCGCTTTCCATCGCGCAGTATTTTTGTACGATAGTTGCTAAGTCAGCAAATTTTAGTATGCGGCGACGATTGATGGCGTTGAGGATTCCTTCGTCCGCGCAATTTTTGCAGAACGCTGATATTGCGTCCTCGCAACGGCAGTCTTTTACCTTGTCCTTGACAAGGAGGAATCTGGCCCAGAAGTGGTGGACCTTTTCCTGAGGCTGCTGTTTTATGCTCATGAGAGCCTCGATGTCCGGGTGGGTGGGTGGAATTAAATCCGAACCCCGACCTAACCGATTGTCCGGGGTCTGATGATCTTCCAGACTGGACAGTCCGGGCTCCGGAATATTTTCTGGTTGTTTGAAACCGCCGTCCGATGCTATGTTCGGAGGGCTGGATGCATCCTTTTGCAGGTGACTATCCGGCTCTTCATAAACGGCGATCCGAACATGGTCCGTCTTCAATATAGAAGAAGACTCGCCATCCTGCGCCACGACTACCGCGATCTGGTGGGTGACCGGTGGAGTTTCGGTTCTTCCCTGGTCGGTTTTAGGCCCGATCTGATCGTAATCGGTGGCGATTCCCAAAGCGGCGATGCGATCTAGGAGCTCGTTTAAGGACGAAAACTCAACTGGATCCATCTGCTTGGAGTGCTCGGAGTTGATGTGAAGGGGATTTTCGATGGCCCGAGAGGTCATCGTCTGCTCTGCGACCGAACGGGTGATCATAGTAAAGTCGCCCAGCCGGAGGGTTTGGCCCGGGGCCAGAACTACCCCTGCGGTAATGTTGTCTTTAATGACAAGGTGAGCCATCGAGCCTTTCGTCGACGGCACAGTGGAACTCTCAATGGAAGCACCAATGTCGGTGTCAAAACCGGCGGATCTCGGGTAGGGGGTCCCGAAATGTGTGTCTAGGGTCGATGGTAATAGGAGGTAATACCCTACTTCCTGCTTGATTGATCTTGATGAATATGAGTATTACAAGAGTTGATCTACCACGAGATCGTAATGGCTAAACCCTAGAAGTCTAGCCTGTGACTATGGTAATGTGTGTATCCTTTCCGAACTAACCCCTCCAGTTTATATAGACACCGGGGGGATCTAGGGTTTACATGGAGTCGGTTACATAAGAAGGAATCTTCATAGTTGGTCGCCAAGCTTGCCTTCCACGCCAAGTAGAGTCCAATTCAGACACGGTGCGGCCTTCGGCCTTCATGTCTTCACAGCCCATCAGTCCGGCCCACGGATAACAGGCCGGACGCCCGAGGACCCCTTAGTCCAGGACTCCCTCACAAGGTTGGAGGAAGCTGTACCTGAGGTTCGTTGGGATGTTACTAGGAGGGCGCCGGCGGTCGGGATCTGCCAATACTGCAGCAGTGAGAAAGTGGCAAAGGCCCTACCACGCCGGATTTTTTTCAGAGAGAACGATGGGTACTGCAGATCGGGATGTGTTGCCTCAACGCCATCGAGCGGAGAAACGATGCACATCCTCCCTTTCCACCGGCAAACGGGATGCGGCCGGATCACTGACCAACAGTGGGAGAGAGAGGCCACCGCCGCCTTTTGTGAGATGGTGTGACGAGAGACAAACCCCGGCAGGTAGGCTCCGTTGTATATAGTGGAGCGGGTTTTTCCATTTTCCCCATGGTAATCGTTTTATATTATGTACTACGTGCCACTGAGGAGGAATATATAACTTTAATTAATACTAACGCATCAAGTCAAACTTTGTTCCGTCTAGGCATGGTACCCGACCCTCCTTCGATTAAACAACTGCTACATGCGTCAAATTATAACGTGGGCTGCCTTTTCATACATAAATGAACTCCACCGTGTACCCGCGCGGGTGTGGCCGGGAACGAGACGTGAGTACGTGCGTCCTGCGTGCACCTCTTCTTTAGGTGCAGGTACGTACGTGGGTGGGTGTGAGATAGATGGTTTGTGCGAAACCTAGGCAATGTGTCGATGACATCTCAAACAAAAAAATGTAACATATGCAATGTGTGTGAAACAGAGTCATGGATATATCATATATAGAGGGAGCGATCCACGAGAAGAGAGTGGAGGGATCATCGGCGTGAGATATCGATAGAATCGAAAACAGGGATGAAGTGTGTGGCTGCGCGATCGATAAAGAGTGCCATCAAATTTGTGTTTGCCCACGTCAAAGATACAGGGCGGCTGGCCTACTGGAATTTGAGAGGGCAGAGGTGCAGTTTTTCTCTGTGGCATGGATACCTACCTACAACGTTCGACTACCGGTGTGTGGAGGGGGGTAGGGGGCGGAGACCTAACTATAAAGAGGTAGATCGACTAGTATATGTGTGGAGAAGGAGAGAGACCTAGCTATGTATAGAGGGAGATCGATCGGCATCCATGGATATGTGTAGCAGAGGAATAAGGTTGGGAGAAAGACAAAGGTAGAGTGTTGGAGGGTTGGTGGTGGAGTGGCGTCTCACAAATGGTGGGAGAGGCTTGCTAGACAAATGGAGGGTACGAGTGCAATATCAATATATAAGAGAGGGTCGGGGATGTCTGTTTGTCAATGCACGTGCGTTTGAGAGACGGGTCAGGAGGTATGCAAGGATGATGAGGGGAGACGATATGGTTGTGGTAAGCATACGTAACTACATAGGAAGATCAACCGTCGTGTGTCCAAGAAAGGGAGAGACATAACTAGTGAGGTAAGTCTATCGGTGCGTGGGGAAAACGAATTATAGTCGACCTGGCTATATGTAGGGAGATCGGTACGTATACATGCATGCATGTGTTGGAAGCAAATAAGGTCCAGAGGGACAGACAGGGGGAGAGGGTGAGGCTAGGAGGTGGTGCGAGAGGGCTACCATGTCGAGGGGGAGGAGTGTACGAGTATGAGATCGATGAAAAGAGGGGCGGGAGTGTGCACCTGCATGGAACCGTATTGGACATAGGGGGGCATGGACGGTGAGAAGAGAAGAGGGGAAGTATGTGTATGGTGTAGGCACACTTGGCTAGAGAGGTATATAGACCGCTGTGTGCCGGAAAGAAGGAGCCGAGGGGGCCTACACACATCGCGGGTGAACGACCTAGAGAGAAATAATGAACGTGCGCGATGGAGGGGACACTGTGGGAGGGTGAGAGGAGGCGGGCATGTGCATGCACGATAGAAAATTAGCGCTAGCTAGCTACAAAGAGAAGAGGACCATGAAGGTGTTAAAGAAGAACATAGATCATAATTCATTATAAAAAAGTGGATACGAATACTTGAAGAAGATATCATAATGTAGAACATTGATTATAATTTGGGCTAATGTGTGGCTTTTGCAGCGCGAGGCTAAATACTTGTCATAAATGTAGGGGGCGGGGCACTATACTTTGTGTGATAAACACGGTGTACATATGGAACATGGTTTAGATTATGAATATCTAGTTAGTACATCAAATGTACTATTATTTGGAATCAACATCAAGTGTATTCAAAAAATTGAATTCGAGTTCATATAGTACACATAGTTCTTATCTATCTCTATAGTAATCATGTGGTGTGTTGTTAAGGTAATACATGAATAATGGTTGAAGTTAGCAACAATCATGATTGTAGATTCTTATTGAAATAGAGAAAGGAATTCAAATTCAGTTTGAATTGCAGCGGTAGTATAGACATTTGGAATGCCCTAAAATGTCGGGATGAGTAGGTTACATGCATTATACAGCCAGCGAAATAATTTAATTGGACATAACATGGATTCATAGCTTTGAATAGCATTTGTATAGTAAAACGGGACAAGACTCTCTCTTTGTCTGGTGTGAATAGTTTTTATTTTTTTCTTTCTTTTTTATTGAGGGAAGTGCGAATTGATTTGGTACGTACAAGTACAATATTACACGTTAGGCTTGTCCCTAAAATCCAACCCGCACCTTGTTATATCCCAAAAATTCAGATATCGTGCTCCCAAAACTGGTGCCTTCACAACCCGCGCCTTGCTATCCCGAAATTACAATGCGCGCGAAAACTCCCTCCAGCTGCCAAATCCCGACACGTGGAATCCCCCTTCTAACCCTGAGCTGAAAGGGCCGCTAGTTCAAATCGGTGGGGGTACTTTTGTAACACACCCTACATTTTGGACAAGCGCGTCCCTAAGTCATGGTTCCCCGTCCCATCGCCTCCTTTTCGCCATTCGAAATCTGGCCGCCATAACCTCTCCGCTTCAGCCGCGAAACCCCACCCTCCTCCGTCCGCCACCTCACCGCTGCCCAGCCGGAGCCTCTAGCCCGATGATGTCGTCCACCGCAACAGCTCGACGTCCCTCATCCACCTCCCCGGATGAGGATCCTCGTCCATCCCGTCGTCCCGCCGGTTCAGCCGTCTCGTCCTCCACCTCCATGGAGTTGCTCCGACGATCGCCTCGTCTATCGCGGCTGCTCCATCCCCACAGCGCCGCCTTAACCTGCTCCACTGAAACCGCAACATCCTCACTGACTCCTCGGACGAAGCCGAGGCCAACTCGACGCCACCAAAGAGGTTGTACACTCATCGCATTGCACCTTCTCCTTAACACTACCTCCCGGCGCCGACGGTGCTCCATCCCGCACCCCCATGGAGCGGCTACCTCGAAGCCGGCACCGTGGGTGACATCTCCATGGAGGCTCTCCCCCAGTGCGAGGCCCCTTCGGCAGCGGTGTCCATACCAGCTGGATCTGCTGCTGCTCCGGCTCTTGCTCGATCGCCCAGGTGCAACTGCTGCTCCGGCTCTCGCTCGCGTTGCTGCTGCTGCTCTGCCCCTCGCTCGTGCTACTGCTCTCCCCCTCGCTCGTTCTGCTGCTCTACTCTGATTTAGCTACACTTCAGTCGACTGAATCGACTTTTGGGTCAGTCAATTTTCAGGGTGTGGGGGGTCTCGCCGCAGTTAAGGAAGAACCACCCGCAGCGGGGAGGGGGCTCGCAGGAGAGGTACCCCACTATCTATCTTAGGGTTCTGGGTGGGGTGCTGCTCGCCGATGGTGGGGGCGCGGTGGTGGGGCGGTGGCATGGGGATCACCGAAGAAAAAGCTTGGCGCGGCGGGGGGGCTTGAGGGCTGGCCGAGGCGGCGACGGACCGGCGGTGGGGAGTTGTTTCTGAGCGGCGAGGCGGCGGCGGACCGGCGATGGGGAGTTGTTTCGGGGCGGCGAGGTGGCGAGGGGTTCGGCCGGTGATGGCGGGCGGCTTAGGGGGGTGCAGGTTGAAGAAGAACTGCAGGCCCTCCCTAAACTATCCCATGTGAAGTGTCTCTCTGCTACCATTGCGTTTAGTTTTGGCAATAACATTCAGATTCCACAGTAAATTTCAGTTTCGACAGTTAAGTTCAGAGTCAACGGTTTTTACCTCATCTGTTGTACTCAGGTGGTTTTTGGTCATGTAAATTTTACATCAATCACTTTTTGATAATGTATTTTACATCATCTATTGGAGATGCTATTAGAATATGTCAGCGTCCTGGGAACGGGGGTCCACATACTTGCCTGCCCGTGGTCCATGGCGTGGCTCCACTAGCGGCCCTGTACGGCCCATCTTCACCAGCAAACACTAAAGACCCTCGCGAGGGGCCAAGCCTCGCGAGGTGGACGACGCAAGACCTCCTCGGGGGCAGCCTCACCAGGCTGGCTCGCGAGGGGCAGAGAGATCAAGGCAAGGGGCACCTCGCGAGGTTCCTGTGACGCAATCCATGACGACCGTGGCCAGGCGGGCGCCAGACGGGCGCGAGCGTGCGCAGCGTCCTCGTTTCCTCTTTGGTGCTAAAGAGGCAAGCGCAGGCGAGGAGTCCCGAGGCATCAGGCAAAGGTTTCCATATTGGTGCAACGAGACCAAGACCAGCAGGACGGCAGGACGGAGGTCAACATGGAGCCCAAGACGGCGTCACCACTAGAGCCTTTGCCAGGCGAAGACCACCTTTAGTCAGGATAACTTGTACTAGTTGTCTCCCTTTGAATTTGGCCGTTGTGGGATCCCTTCCCGCCTAATATTTGAGGAGAGGACCAGGGCCTCTATAAATAGGACTAGCTACCACCGTAGGAGGCATCTCATGGGGGATCGGAGCCATTCCATCCGTAGCCACCATCATAGCAAGGGACGGATCATTCAGATCATCCCCAGCCACACAAGCTCACCATGCACAAGAGCACCTCTCCTCAGGAGGTTGTTCTTCCAATTGTACTAGTTCATCCTCAGCCCACGAGGCAATCCACCACACCACACTGGAGTAGGGTATTACACCACACCGGTGGCCTGAACCAGTATAAACTCTCGTGTCTCTCGTTCTTTGGGTTCGTCGAGCTAGGCCTTGCGATCGTTGCGATAGCGAGCTAGGGAGAGAGAGATCTTCATGCGCACCCCAGTGTTCGAACCTCAAGGGTTTGCCGGAACCCGAAATCCGACATTTGGCACGCGAGGTAGGGGTGCGCCGAAGCTTTCCTTCCGTCGATCCACGCTCCGCCAACGCAGCGCCTTGCTCCCATGACCGGCATTGCTCTTCCAGCTACGATGGCGGATGCCCATGGCGGGGCCAGGGGACACAGAGCCTTTGCCCCTACCTTGCGACGGGTGCGGTGGCCGCCCAAGTTCAAGCCGGAGGTTCCGCCGTGTTATGATGGCGTGGAGGACCCGTCGGCCTTCCTGCTGGTGTATGAAGAGGCTGCCCTGAAGGCTGGGGCGACAACAAGGTCATGCCAACTGGCTTCCCATGTCCCTCACTGTACGTCGCGCGCCTGGCTGCTCAACCTCCCAGGATCCTCGGTGGCATCTTGGGAGGAGCTGTGCAGCCTCTTCGCTGCGCGCTTCGCGGCACCGATGCCCCTTGCTGTCGTGGCCCTCCTCGGCGGCTGGCAAGCGCCACCCTCAGACCGTCACACCAAGCCGTTCTTTCGCCAGATCGGTGCCGCCTCCGCACGGCAAGGGTCTCCCCCGGGTTGGGCGGCGCGCAAGGCCGACCTGGCATTCGACTCGGGGGATCATCCAGTCACCACCGCCGGCTCGGGCGTGCTCCCAATGCTTTGCACGCCCACCATCGGCAGTGTAGCTGTCACCAAGACCCTCATCAACGGTGGCGCCGGCCTCAACATGCTCTCTGTGGAGGCTTTTAGTCTCCTTCACGTGCCGCTCGAGCGGCATCGCCCCAGCAAGCCCTTCTCCAGGGTCGGCGGTGGCTCCTCCATCCCACTGGGGCAGATCCATCTTCCGTGACCTCCGGCACTCGCGACAACTACCGCACTGAGCTGATCTACTTCGACATCGCCCGCATTGGCCTTCCGTACAACGCCATCCTCGGGTACCCGACTCTGGCTCAGTTTATGGCGACGACCCGTCCGGCCTACAACCTCATGAAGATGCCAGGGAGCAAGGACGTCCTCACCGTAGTTGGAGATACCAAGGAGGCTCTGGTGGCGCTCAAGCTTGCCTTCAAGACCGCCGCGACGGTGCGACTGGCCGACAAGGCCACCTCTGGAGTTAAGGGGGGCGCGTCGGCCAAGAAGAAGCAGTTGTTCACTCAAGATCGGGCAGGAACCAAGCAGGTGCCGGTCGAGGAAGATGGGTCCTCTGGAGCCACCTTCACCATAGGTGCCAACCTCAACCCGGATGAAGAGGAGGCATTGGTGAAATTCTTGCGCGCAAACAAGGAAGTATTCGCCTGGGAGCCCAAACAGCTGGTAGGGGTCCCAAGAGGGGTGCCCGAGCATCACTTAAGGGTGTGCCCCAATGTACGCCCTGTGAAGCAGAAGGCAAGGCGAGAGTCCACGGAGAAGCAGTCCTTCATCGTCCAGGAAACCCGCAAGCTGCAGGCAGCAGGTGTCATCCGCGAGGTTTGCTACCCTGAGTGGTTGGCGAACCCCATCATTGTGCCAAAGAAAGGCGGGAAGGAGCGCATGTGTGTCGACTTCACCAACCTCAACAAAGCCTGTACCCAAGATCCATTCCCGCTTCCACGCATCGACCAGATCGTTGACTCCACTGCCAAGTGCGACCTGTTGTGCTTCCTGGATGCATTTTCAGGCTATCACCAGATCAAGATGGCGGTAGAGGATGTGGATAACACGTCCTTCCTGACCCCGTGCGGGGTGTACTGCTACACTTGCATGCCGTTTGGGCTGCGCAACGCGGGCGCGACCTTCCAATAGCTGATGCACATCGCCATACAGGTCGGCTCGGGAGGAACGCTGAAGCCTACGTCGACGACATTGTGGTGAAGTCTCGGGAGGCGAGAACTTTGATTTAGGACCTGGAGGAGACCTTCGCGAGCCTGCGCCAGGTGGACTTGCGGCTCAACCCAGAAAAGTGCGTATTTGGTGTCCCCTCTGGCAAGCTGTTGGGCTTCCTCGTGTCCCACAGGGCGATCGAGGCCAACCCGGAGAAGGTCAAGGCGATTGAAGACATGAGCCCATCACAAACCCTCAAGGAGATGCAGAAGCTTGCCGGCTGCGTGACTTCGTTGGGGCGCTTCATCTCCAAGCTGGGAGAGCGCGGCTTACCATTCTTCAAGCTGATGAAAAAGAGGGTCCATTTGAGTGGAACCCGGAGGCTGACCAAGCGTTTCAAGACCTCAAGAGATACCTGACCAGCCCTCCGGTGATGGTGGCACCCCGCCCTCTTGAGCCCCTAGTGCTTTACCTTGCCGCCACTCCTTACTCCGCCAGCGCAGCTCTGGTGGCGGTCCGGGAAGAGCGCCAGGCCAAGAATGCTTCGCGCCGAGCCACGCCCCCAGCCGGGGCGATACAAGACCAGTAGGGCACCGCAAAGGCTGCAGCAACGCCAACTGATGACCAAGCTCAGCAAGACGGCGCCCTTGGGCCTGCCAAGGCCCCAATGAGCGACCAGGCTTCGGGGATTCCATCGCCTCAGGAGGCGCCCCAACCTCCAACAGACGTAGGCCCCATCAACGCACCCGCCCTTGTCGAGCACCCAATATATTTTGTCAGCACGGTACTACGGGATGCAAGGGCACGGTACCCCATGCCTCAGAAGCTCTTGCTCGCACTCTTGGTGGCCTCGCGCAAGCTATGGTACTACTTTCAAGGCCACCCAATAAAGGTCGTCTCGGCCTACTCACTGGAGAGGGTACTCAGGAGCCCCAATGCTGCTGGGAGAGTCGTCGAATGGAATATCGAGCTGCAGACATTCCAGCTCGAGTTCAACACAACCAGGGTCATCAAGGGAGCCGCGCTCGCCGACTTCATGGCAGAATGGACGGACGCCCCGGAGCTTGAAGCAGGTGAGTATCGATCCCTCTCGCCGGGAAGCGAAGCGCCAGATGGCTGGGTTATGTATTTCGATGGCGCATTTGCACGCCAGGGCGCGAGGGCTAGAGCAGTACTCATCTCGCCCACTCACGACAAGCTCTACTATGTCGTGCAGCTCTGCTTCCAGCAGGGCGAGAAGGTCTCCAACAACATAGCGGAGTACGAAGGCCTCATAGCTGGCCTTAAGGCTGCGGTGGCCCTGGTGGTGAAGCGCCTCACCATCAGGGGCGACTCGCAGCTTCTCGTCAACTTCTCCAACAAGGTATATGAGCCGAGGGACGAGCACATGGAGGCATACCTCGCGGAGGTACACAAAATGGAAAAACGGTTCTTGGGCCTAGAATTGCAGCACGTGCCCCATGGCACCAACAAGGAGGCCGACGACATCGCCAAGAGAGCATCCAAGCGACTACCCCAAGAGCCTGGCGTCTTCGAGGAGCGGCTCTTCAAGTCGTTGGCAACACCACCACATTCAAGGTCGGCGCCGCCTCGGGAGGAGCTCCCCCAACCACCTGCTTCGGGAGCCCCGGCCTGCGGCCCGACCTCGGGAGCGCGCCTACTCTTGGCGCTCGAGCCTCAGGAGGGGTGCTGGACCAATGAGTTCAAGGAATACCTGGCGCAAGGGACGCTGCCGGAGAAAGAGGAGGACGCAGAGCGCGTGGCCCGACAAGCCACGGCGTATTGCATCGAGGACGGTGAGTTATACATGAAGCGGCCGAATGATGTTTCCTTGCGTTGTATCTCCAGGGAACAGGGGAACGAGCTGCTAGCTGACATACACGGCGAGAACTGCGGACACCACTCATTGTCACGAACCCTCGTCGACAAGGCATTCCGCAGCGGGTTCTACTGGCCTAGGGCGCTGAACGACGCGACTGAGCTGGTGAGGTTCTGCAAGGCCTGCCAATTCCACGCCAAGCAAATCCATCAGCCGGCTCAGGGCCTCCAGACCATCCCGCTCTCATGGCCATTCACAGTCTGGGGGCTAGATATCTTAGGCCCGTTTCCCCGAGCGCCTGGGGGCTACTGCTACCTCTACGTCGCCATCGATAAGTTCACCAAATGGGCGGAGGTAGAAGCTGTCAGCACCATCCCGGTCGGATCTGCGGTCAAGTTCATCAAGGGTCTCGTGAGCCGGTTTGGTGTCCCCAACCGCATCATCACCAACAACGGCTCGCAGTTCACTAGCAATCTCTTCAAGACATATTGTGCTAACCTTGGAACGCAGATCTGCTATGCTTTGGTGGCACACCCCAGGAGCAATGGTCAGGCCGAACGTGCCAATGCGGAGGTCCTGAGAGGCCTCGAGACCAAGACCTTCAAGAAGAAGCTCGAGGCCTACGGCAGGGGCTGGCACGATGAGCTCCAGTCTGTGATGTGGTCCATCTGCACCACCGCCACCAAGCCAACAGGCGAGACCCCGTTCTTCCTCGTCTACGGAGCAGAAGCGGTTATCCCTCATGAGGTCAAGCATCGCTCCGGGCGGGTCCTTGCGTTCGATGAGGCGCAGCAGGACGCCATGCGGGGGATGGACCTCGTGCTGGGGGAGGAACGCCACCGTGAAGCCATGCTCCGGGCAGCAAGATACCAGCAGGCGCTGCGACGGTATCACTATCACAGCGTCCGCTCCAGGACGCTCGAGGTGGGTGACCTCGTCCTAAGGCGGGTGCTCTCCAGGGAAGGGTTGCATAAGCTTTCGCCCATGTGGGAAGGCCCGTTTAGGGTCGCCCACGTCTCCAGGCCTGGCGCCGTGCACCTGGAGACGTAGGACGGGGTCCCCATCCAGAACGCCTGGAACATCCAGCACCTCCGGAAGTTCTACCGATGAAGAAAGGCCCGGCGCCTGTGAAGCAAGGCCCAGTGCCTGTGAAGGTCTCCGCTCGTGACACTCTCACGTAATAATGAGTGGGGCTGTACACGCCCCGGAGTCACAGGAGTGCCGCCCTCGGGCCTCGGGGGCTCCCTCCCACGTCCTAGTGGCATCACTTAGCTCCACGGTGGTGAGAAGACAAGAAGACTAGACTAGGTGCCGGACGCGGCTTTTCATTTGCTTTCCGTAGTTGGCTTGCCTCTCTTTAATGAAAATTTGCTTTCTGGTGTTCCTTGCCCTCCTTTTGCCTCTATTTTTCCCTTGGTTCGTTGTTTTGATCCGTACTCTCCCTCGCATGCCTCGCGAGGGGGCTGGACAGGTGCCCACGTGAGCGTTTTTCCTGTTGCCCTCGTGAGCATTTTTCCTATTCTTCGCGAGGCACCCTCGTTCGAGCTCGCAAGTTGGCGCACCTCTCTCAATCCGTGCCCCTCAGGTACCGCGATATGAAGCGCTGGGTCGTGGCCGGCTGCGCCTGCGGCCAGGGCTCGGAAGAATAAGAGTTTCCTAATGAATTTTTGCAGTTCCTAGACGCCTCCCAAGCCAAGGAGGCCTCGCCAGGTACTGGGAAATGCGTGCCTCACGAGGCGAAAAATACTTCGAGTGCGTCAAGCGAAGTTATTTCTACGCGCCTACATAAAATGTTGATGCTGCAACACGACACAGGAACAATAAACATAGCATAGCAACTTGGAAATCATGGTTCGTTGCACGCCCCTACGGGGCCCCATACTTGTCTCTCTCTCAATGCAGGAAGAAAAGGAAGAATGAAACAAAAGTGGCATGTGCCCCTGCAGCAGTTCGCGAGGATGGACCCATGGCGCTCTCATGAGCTCAGCCAGACCCCTCCTCGCGCTTCACTGGAGCACGGCGACGAGACGCCCCGCTGCCACCCTCGAAGCGGGCGCGGCGGCTGGTCGTAGCCGCCGCTACCGGAGCTATCACCGGAAGAAGAGTCGCTGTAGCTGGACGAGTAGCGGCCGGCGCCGAGGGCAAGACCATCCTCACCCTCGTCATGACTGTCGCCAAGGCCGAGCACCTCGCCCCCGTTGTTGTCCTCAGGGCAGCACCCGACACAGCGGCCATCTTCTCCGAACGCCCTCATGTAGAGGGTCGCGATGTCGTCGTACTTGAAGTGGAGGGTGCACCGCCTGCCTAGGACACGCACGCGGGCAAACATCTGCCAGCCGCGGGCTAGGGCTGCGTTGCCCGCAACGTAGACCTCCACCGCGACCCACGAAGCCTTGCTGCAGCAGCTGTCAGCCTGCAGCCAGAGCTCGCCTGGACCCGTGGCCGGCAGCTCGCCGGCGAAGAAGCGTGGGAGCTGAAGCCAGGTGCTGGCCGGATTCTTCAACCACACGACGAACTCCGGCAACACCTCCGCCGAATGGAAGCACGGCCGGGGAGGCCGTGTGACCATGGCATGCCTCCCTTCATCAACGATGCTGCCATGACCTGGGCGACTCCCACCACGCGAAGAGGCGCCGCCGCGGCCGCGAGGGGCCACGGCGGGGGTCGCAGTGTGCTTGCGAGGGCGGCCGCGCCCCCTCTTGGGCGACGGTGAGCCGGGCCCCTCCTGGCGGGCATTCCCCTTCTCCGCGGCCGAGAACCTCTTCGCAGGCGCCATGGGTGTCGCTGCTAGAAATGAAGCAAGGGAAAATAAGCGAGCGGAGCAGGAAGAGATGAGCAACGGGGGCTCCGCCCCCTCCTCATTTATAGCGGGAGAAGGCCAACCGGCGATCCCCACGATCACAGGTAATGATGCTTTTTCTCTGCATGCAGCAGGGAATCGTCAAGTCGGGCAGTTGTCGAGGCAGCATGAGGAAGCGGAGACGCCCACGTACAATCAATCGCCACGCGTCAACCAAGGCCACTGGCTGTTGGGGCCCATAGCGCTCCGCACTTGCCCTTTGGCTTCGCCTCGAAGCCAAGTCCGAGCGCGCCTTGGTCCCGGGGGCTACTGTCGGCGTCCTGGGAATGGGGGTCCCCAGACTTGCCTGCCTGCAGCCCATGGCGTGGCTCCACTAGCGGCCCTGTACGGCCCATCTTCACCAGCAAACACTCAAGACCCTCGCGAGGGGCCAAGCCTCGCGAGGCGGACGATGCAAGACCTCCTCGGGGGCGGCCTCACCAGGCTGGCTCGCGAGGGGCGGAAAGATCAAGGCAAGGGGCACCTCGCGAGGTTCCTGTGACGCAAGCCATGACGATCATGGCCAGGCGGGCGCCAGGCGTGCGCAGCGTCCTCGTTTCCTCTTTGGTGCTAAAGAGGCAAGCGTAGGCGAGGAGTCCCGAGGCATCAGGCAAAAGTTTCCATATCGGTGCAATGAGACCAAGACCAGCAGGACGGCAGGATGGAGGTCACCGTGGAGCCCAAGACGGCATCACCACCAAAGCCTTTGGCAGGCGAAGACCACCTTTAGTCAGGATAACTTGTACTAGTTGTCTCCCTTCGAATTTGGCCGTTGTGGGATCCCTTCCCGCCTAACATTTTGGGAGAGGACCAGGCCTCTATAAATAGGACTAGCTACCGCCGTAGGAGGCATCTCATGGGGGATCGGAGCCATTCCATCCATAGCCACCATCGTAGCAAGGGACGGATCATTCAGATCATCCCCAGCCACACAAGCTCACCAAGCACAAGAGCACCTCTCCTCAGGAGGCTGTTCTTCCGATTTTACTAGTTCATCCTCAGCCCAAGAGGCAATCCACCACACCACACTGGAGTAGGGTATTACACCACATCGGTGGCCCGAACCAGTATAAACTCTTGTGTCTCTCGTTCTTTGGGTTCGTCGAGCTAGGCCTTGCGATCGTTGCGATAGCGAGCTAGGGAGAGAGAGATCTTCGTGCGCACCCCAGTGTTCGAACCTCAAGGGTTTGCCGGAACCTGAAATCCGACAGAATCCCACTTGAGATTAACGATGTTTGTCTTGTGCTGCTTCATCCTTGACGTCTTACGACTCACCAGAGCTGCTCCAACGACGGAACGATCCATCACAACAGAGCAGTGCTCTTGACACCATCTACAGATTCCTCAGATCTTCCTCCAGACCTCCGACAGCCACCTCTGCTTCAACTTCTTCAGCGACCAACCCAATGATGCTGAGGTCGACACGGCTACGGCATAGAGGTTGTACACTTGTCGCATCACTTATTACTCTACATTCATGTCGATCCATTAGGGCTACTTTCGTTCAAGGGAAAAACATAGCAATAGGAAATTTTCCTATGGCACTCTACTATTCAATTATTCATGCATTTTGTTGAAAGGAATGGAGCAAAACATCCACCGGGACCTACTTTTCAAACTCCTATGCATGAAAACAAGACCAAGTGCATTAGTGGCAGAATAACATTCTAACTGTACACGCTTTCATATGGTTTCACTTTATTTTGGCCATGTTTCTTTGCATTCCTCTGCTCCTCCAATTCCTGTGAACCAAACACCCAAGTTGACAGAAATCATGTGTTCACAAATGCTCTGTTTCCCATGTGCATTCCTATCCTATTCCGGTGTTTTTCCTCCTATCCCTACGTTTTTAGAATCATGCAAGCCAAATGAGCCCTTACAAAATTACTTGATTCTGGTAGGTGTCGAAGAAAACTTTGTGTGGTTTGTCCTGCTCCTGCCGCGACGTCGTCCACCTCACCTGAGCTGCTACATCGACAGAAGCATCCACCAAACCAGACATCACGACTCCTGGCCGTCTTTCGCCGCCTCAGATCTCCTTCCCTACCGCCAGCACCCACCACAACGGCATCACCATCATCGACTCAGCAGATAAACCTGAGGAGTACACGGGTCCACAAGAGAGGCTGCACTCTTTTGTTTCTATTTATGTTATGCATTGCTTAATATTACCTCCTACTTTATTGTCCTGTTCACCTCTTAGACTCCAAGTCAGGTCCAAATTGATGTTCAAACTTGAGTTCTAAATTAGTTGTGGGGCACATAACGAGGCACCAATGAATAGTATCTCTGTCTAATATCTGGTTCACCTAGGGTATGCCTATGTTGTTCATCTTGGGTGGTAAACAAATAGTAAAGCAATCATCATCTTTTTTTATTAAATTAAAGCAATCATCAGCCTGCTATCATTATTTTTGGATCCATCCACTGGTTCTTACCATTACTCTAGGTTTCTAAATGCTCTCCTTACATAATCTCACTATATTTTTTTTGTATGCATGTCAGATATTGTACATAGTCATGCTGAACATGTAGAGAAAAAGAGAAGAGTTTTGTGCGGCAATACAATGTCATGCAGACATCGCTCCATGATGGGTTCAATGGCAAACCCTCTTCCCTCTCCAGTTGTAATCCAGGAGGAAGATATCTGTTCGAGGCGTATTCTGACGCATTGGCCACTCCTATTTACCCCCCAAGGTGTTTGCTCTAACTTGGCATGATGATGTTAGTCATATCATGCTATGTTGCCTTGCAGTGCCTAGTTTCGACATCATATATGTCATATGCTTAGTTTAGACATGTTCTATAATGCCACCTAGTTTCAATATCATATATGGGAATTATGCAGTCTCATGTCTTTTAGCCAGCCATAATATATGTGAAATGTGCAATGCCATCCTGTTTAACCAGGCATCATATATTTGAATGATATCTAGCCCATCCTTTTCTTCATTAAATTTCCATTTGTCGACAATGTTTGTACATTAAACTACTCTTCCTGTGAATCAGCCATTTGAGTGGGTGATGGAAAAATCTGGAGTGAAAACAAGGCCTTGAGCGGAGCAGGTGCTACATGTCGGCAGATCTCTTCTTTGGGTCCCAATAGCTCCTCGGAGATGGATTCAGAGACAGATGACCAGTCCTATTCCCCCACCGAGGTGTATACTCTAACTTGGCACGGTTCTACTGCTCATATCATGCATATGGTGTCTTGCATTGCATAGTTTAGACATCATATACACAATATTCAATACCATGTTCTTAGTTCAGACATCATATATGTGAATGCCCTCCGCTTAGCATATAAATCACATATGTGAATTAAATCATGCGATCCTGGTTACTTAGATAACATGTATGTGAATTATGTCATGCGATCCTGTTTAGTTAGTCATCATATCTTTGAATTATGTTGTGCTATGCTATCCAGTTTAGATAGACATCATATATGTGAAATTCTGTCATGCTATCCGTTTTAGTTAAACAATACACATGTCAACTATTTAATGCCCTCTTTTCCACACTATCTATTGCATACATCTCTCATACAATGTATGTACATTCAACTATGTTTCCTGTTTATCAGCCATTTGAATTGGAGCGGGTGATGGCAGTATCTAGCGGAGTAAAAACACGGTATTCAAATAAACAATGCTACCTCTTGGTGGAGATAGCACCCTGGTTGTACATGCATGAGAACCAGCCCTACCACACATAACCCAAACTCTCGTAGATTGTACCCTTACTGCGATGGACAGAGAACCAGCTTCACCCAATCTAACCCCAACCCCAGCAGATAGTAACCGAGTTCCTGTTGACACAGCACCATCTCCACCACAGAGCTTCCAAACAAGAGCAGTTAGTAAGGGAGCTCCAGTGCCCAAAGCGCCAGTACTACCACGGCGAACCCCAACTCCACCAGTTAGTACACCTATCCATGTGGAGGAAGCACAACCAGCCATTCATAGTTTAGCATCTATCGCATTTGATGTTGTTAAATCCTATGTGCGTATCTTCCCATCGTGGAAATATTATACTGAAGATGACGAAAAATGCCGATTAAGGTGTTTGTCCAGAGTTATGTGTAAGTAATGTTATTCATGGCAATTACTTTGCTTTGTCCCATACATTCTACCTTCATGATGGTTATAATACAGCAAATTTTCCCATTTTTCTCTATAGAGAAGGACCGATTTGGAAACTCGGGATGAGGTAACCTGTGCTAATACCTCTGCTATCTTCAAGAATGCTTGGTGGCGATGTCGAATTACTCAAGAAAACGCACTTCACTGGCTAAGAAACTCATCAAATTCCCTTACGTTCTCCTGAGACACATTTACTGGACGATGACTAGGAACACCTTGTTCTTTACTGGTCCCGAACCAAGAATGTGGTAAGGTCAATGAGCTCATTTTATTTTAAGTACTATATGCTTGCGTCTTACCGTACTCTGTTCATGTAGAACAAGTGCTTAAACCTGAAGAACAACTGTTCACATTTAAGATTCTATTGCTATCATGCATACTGATTTGCTCTTGTATCACTGTATTTACTCATACAAACTTATTTTAAATTGAACGATCCAATGGAAACTCTAATGGCACAACAGGTATGTTTACGCATGTTTCTTTAAGAGGTTTGCTCTTATAAATAGCTCTGTTGATTTCAATTTCAATTGTGTATCTGATTGACTTCTCATATCATGCACATTACTAGCATCATAACAGGGCCAATAGTGTTGTTGTACATGTAGACCCGTGGTACCCATCTGAAATCTTGTTGTGCCATTTAGTTTCCCACGCTTTGTATTCTTTCAGTGCTGCTTTCTCTTGAACTGATATGATTTGAACCGTGTCTCTATTTTGGTTTGGCAAGACAATGCAGTGACCATAGGACATAGATATATGTTTGTTTGATGCTTTTATAATGTACTAGTTGGCAATAGAAGACTTGGTAGTTTAATCTTGTCCACCTTACTAATGAACTGGTTCACCGAAATGAGTTTCATATACTAGTACATGCTAAACCTATTATGTGTCTACTTGTTTCTTCTTTTAGAATGCTGACAGGATATTGGGGAAGAGTGCCTTATTAAGCAATGATAAAGGAAGTAATGCAGATAAGGTTCAGGATCGAGACATCCTTGTTGGTCTCCAACAAAGCTGATAAAACAACTAAGGAAAACTATCTTGAAGACAGTGAGGCAACCCCAAAGTCCTGTCTTGGTTTCTTGTTCAAATTCTTGGCCACTACCGCTTGCACAAGCTATTCAAACTCACTGTCTGAATCAGTTCAGTTTCTTGAGTCTCAACTACAACCTGAAAGACATCGATCAGCTATGCTGCGACAAGAAGCGGAAGGACTGCGGAAGTCCCTGGAGCATTCAAATGCATACTTTCTGGTGCAACAGCAAGTGTTGGAGGATTTTAGCGCCAAACGGGACAAAGCTAATAAGCTTGCTAAGCTTATTCCCATCATGGTGGATACCCATGATAACATTTCTTGAGCTCTGCTGAAGTTGTTTCAGTTATGGACTTGTTTTGCTATCGCGTTTATTTGCACTGGTGGCCAATTTTGACAGCCAGTCTATGTAATATGCTGCTTTGTTCCCTATATTTGCAATGGTAGCAAACTTTGATGCCCAGTGGATATAATATGTGTAATAGCTGTAATAGGCTGGCGTTAGTTGCTTGCTTATTTATTTCCTTATTGTCTTGTTTAGTTGTTTGCTTGTTGTCACTGCAGTTCTTTTTCCGCGTTAATCATGGCAACACACGGGCTGTTGTAACCATGGGCCTCCTGCAGGCCGTAGGATCCGTGGGCCTTCTACGGGTCGTAGGATCCATGGGCCTTCTACGGGCCGTAGGATCCATTGTTCTTCTACGGGCCGTAGGATCCATGGGCCTTCTACGGGGCGTATAACCATTTCGCCAAACATGGGTCGTACTATTCGTGGACCATAACGGGCCGTTAATAGGCCGTATTTGATAACGCTATGAAAATAGCCCAACGAGTTAACGGGCCACAAACGGGCCGAATGTAACCATGGGTTGTATTTGGCCCACAAACGGAACAGGCCAGTAACTGACCGCATCTAACCGAATTCTATAAATGAGCCCAAGAATAAATGGGCCCTTAGAAGGCCGAAAGTTAACACGGGCTGGAAACGACCGACGGAATAATGGGTCATTAATGGGTATAAAGTGATACACTGTTCATTATGGGCCAGTTTCATCTCGGGCCTTTAATGGGCCGAGAGTTACAAAGGGCCTCATATGGGCCGAAATACATCATGGGCCATACATGGGTCGAAAGTTACAACGGGCTGGAATTAAGGATGGCAATTTTACCCATGGACATGCATATCCATGGATATCCGACCCGAATGGATAGGGTTTGGATATGCTTTTGCGTCCATGGGCGGCGCCCAAACCCGATCCGATTGCTGGTGGGTAGGGCATGGATATAATCTTGTACCCATGGATATATCCAAACCCAACCCGATAGTATGACTTAATGGGCAAAAACTGCTATCCGTACACATGTCCCACTGCAATTTTACACTTTGTTATCTAAAACATGCAAAAGAAATTACACAATCCCTGTCGTCACTTTTGTTAGTTGACATTCAATACCCCCTAACATACTCGAACGCCCCTTCCCTTATTTTTATCTCCTTGTTAAATGACTCATCATCTCACCTGTTAGAAAAACTACTAAATGATCTTAGGTTGTTAGTCAATGTTGATTTACCATAAGTGAAGCCTAGCATGCCACAGGTGAAGAATGGAAGAGCTTATGTTAACATTGTGTTATGTCTTACTTATATGTCTTGAGAGGACCCAATGGATATCCAGTGGGTATGGATATCCATCGGGTTTGGACATGGACACAATTTTTCACTCGTGGATTTTTTCATGGGCGGGCAACGACTGTCTTCATGGATATGGATATGAATTTGATATTGTTCAGCCCGATCCAAACCCGACCCATCGCCATTCTTAGCTGGAATCATATTGGACGGCCCAAATGAAGCTACTGGGCTTAATTCCGATAGGCCGTAACGTGCCGGTAGTTAGCGGGCCATGAATGGGCTATATACGAACAGGCCATTAACAGGCTTTCCGTGGACCGGCCCGTTACCTTTTGACCAAGTCAAACGGGTCAGCCTTTTCACCGGAATGGACCTCTGTTGGGTCGTGCCACGTGTCGACGTATCATAGGCGCCTCCTGTCCAATAAATGGATGACATATGTCCCAATGGTGAGCCAACACGTGTTTCCTCTGGCCAATGAGAATTTTACACGTGGAAAATACCCATTGGTCTGGGCTGTTAACGGGTTATCGGACCAAAAACGGACCCGATAGCTTAACGGCGACCTGTTACGGTGGATGCCACGTGTCGGTCACCCTTGACGAAAGCACTTCTATGACGCGTGATTTATCGTCATGGAAGTGAACACTTTCGTGATGATAATTTTGGTAATGTCATGGAACACTTCTACGGCAGCACAGGTATGACTATCTTGATTCTGTCATAAAATCGTCATGGATGTACATGCATGACAGAAAACGTGACCTACTGTGACAAACACGTATCATCATGAAAGTATATTTTTTTGTAGTGCATAGAGTAGCAAGTGGGGTCTATCGAGCATCGTAGGACTGGAGAGCATGCGTTCTTTGAATTAGTGGTTGATTATGGACCCGGTGCTTGTGTGGCTCCCTTTCGTCTTCCAGCTAATGGCTTCTTTAGCCCTGTTGTATTTCGTTCGGATGTTTCCTTATATGTTTTAGATTGAACTCTATTTTTCGTGTGTCGGAGTCTAGAGTTTGGGATGGTTTTCAGCTTTAGCCTGGCCTCCCATGGATCTTGCAGGATCCTAGTCCTGCACTGTGGGTCGTTCTATTACGGTGATGTAAATTGGTGGTGACGTGCATGTTGCTTTTGAGTTTGGTTGGAGTCTAGGGTTGATAGCTTGTCTCAGACCATACAATTTTTTTAGAGTGAAGTGCATTGTAGGTCCTTGAACTATTTCACGGGTGTCATGTAGGTCCTGAAACTATGAAAACCTACATCCAGGTCCTCGAAGTGTAGTAAGTGTGGCATTCAGGTTCAAAATCTGTCCGGCCCCTCCTGACCGGCCAGCTGGCACCGTTGACCCAGGACACGTCGGGTCGGGGGCCTGCAAGGTAATGTCTGGTGATGGAAATATGCAGAGAAATTCAAATTCATGAACTTTAAAAATATGTTCGCGTCGTTGGAAAAAATGTATGTGAATATTCATATACTTTAACGACTTTAAAAAAATGTTTGTGAATATGGAAAAAAATGTTCCCAATTTTTTAGAAAAAGTTAAATTAATAGATTCATGAATATGGAAACAATGTTCGTGAACACTCAAATACTTTCATAACTTTAAACAAATGTTTGAGAATATGGAAAAATATGTTCATGACTTCAAAAAATATTTGCGCCATTCGCGAATATGGAAAAAAATTCACAACTTAAAAAATATATTCTTCGACATTTTTTTGAAGTCGTGAAAGTATATGAATGTTCACGAACATTTTTTTCCATATTCGCGAATGATGTGGACATTTTTGAAGTCATGAACATTTTTCCCATATTCACAAACATTTTTTAGAGTCATGAAGGTATATGAATGTCCATGAACATTTTTTTCTATATTCGCGAACGACGCAATCATTTTTCTAAAGTTTATGATTTGAATTTATTTGCGTATTTCCGTCACTGCGGTTACCTTGCGGGCCTGGTCCGACGTGTCATGGGTCAACGACGCCAGCTGGCCAGTCAGGAGGGGTCAGACAAAATTTGGACCTAAATGACACACTTACTGCACTCCGATGATCTAGATGGCTATTTTCATAGTTTGAGGATCTATAAGACACCTCCGAAATAGTCCATGGACCTACAATGCACTTCACTCATTTTTCTTTAATTTGAGATCGAAGAGGGATTTCTCATGTACTTTCTTATGGCTTCCTAAAGTTGACAAGTGGTATCGGGTGAATTCTTAAGTTGTTGGGGGCATCCTCTAAGGTTAGAGGCGATGCCAGCCATTTTTGTTAGAGGAAGCTCTGCAATATATAGAGGCTGCCTCTAAGAGGAGAGAGAAGGCTTACAGGCAGCAAAAGGCATACATTGTGGATGCCCTCAAGGGAGACTTGCCGCAGGGGTCAAATCATGTTTCTTTTCGAAACCAATAAGAAGTATTCCCTCCGTTTCATATTACTTGTCGCTGAAACAGATGTATCTAGACATATTTTAGTGCTAGATACATCTGTTTGAGTAACAACTGATATGGAACGGAGGGAGTACTATACATATAATCATCTTCCGTACCCACAAACTCATAGAGAAATTATCTTCATCCGTACGTCACATGATCTTCACTATTTATACAGTTCCTCAATCGTTTTGCTGCCGCCGGTTGATCGCCATACCATATTAGTAAGTGAGTGAAGTAATCAGGTATTGTGTCCGGTTTGACGGGTGGGAATGGAAGCATGCAGGCAGGGACGGTATCGAAAGCGGGGAACCGAGTGGAAGAATCTCGGGGGACAGTGAACTGCTGGGCACTGAAAGAAGTGTGAAGGGAAGAGCCCCCACTAGAGATAAAACTTGAAAACCTCCCACAGGCAAGCACTGTGGCAGCAGCTCAGCGACGGCACTAGTAGTCCAAAACAACACGCACAAACACACACGCAGCAGTGCAGCACGGCTCTCTCTCTCACCCCCGCCTGCATCATGTCGATGTCTCAGGGGGTGAAATGATGAAACGGCTCTGTGGAGGGGTAGTAAATGGCGGGCATGGAAGCAGATGCGGACGCGCGCGTGGGTTTCAGCGCCACCATGGCCTGGTCTAGCTCCCCTTGTCTGTCTTGGGCCGGCTAGCTAGATCATCATCATCAAGTAGCCTCTGGTCTCTGCACCATCTCGTAGCACTGAAAGCTATGCAGAAACTCACATTACTGCTCCTGCCTGCATGAATGCACCAGCTCCGGAGCTCCAGCTCCAGAGGGAGAGAGAGAGAAAGAGAGAGGGGGAGACACCCTGACCAAGAGGTGAACGGTACAATTCAGGCAGCAGCCAACCTAGCTACTAGCTAGTAGCTAGCTAAACGTACGTACCTGTGGCTTGTGATGCATGCCAATGCAGCAGAAGCTAAGCTTATAAAGCTAAGAAAGGCTATATGGCGCGAAGCCATGGACGGAGGGAGGCATGCAGCGCAGCCGGATCGAAGAAATTTCGGCGCGTGCGAGAGCGTGCGTGCATGGAGGCTAGCGCGCGCGCGTGCGTGCGTACGTAGCCGCGAATGCTGCATGTGGAGCGGCATACCGCGAATGTACGCGCCCTGTGCATGCACAGTAGTGCTGTCCGGCGTGCATACATTACATCAATTTAGGCGCATGCTACGCACGTCGTGTGAAGCTCAGACACTGCCACACTGAGCTGATATTTGATCGGCGCTCGTCCATCTCCAGCAAGTATATATGCAGCAGAGGTAAGAAAATGGAGTGCGTGAACTGGGAGCAGCAATATAACAATGGGCCGGATAAACAACTTTGTTTTCAGCAAATATATAACGGGCATGGGCCTTAGCTCCCGTGCGGTGCGGGTTTCATCTTGGCGTCAGGTCAGGTCGCCACCGATGATGGATGGACGGGTGAATGGATCGGTAGTTGTACCGCATCAGATACCGCAATGAATTCGGGGCTCGTGGGGTGGGCAGCGGCAGCGCATTGGTTTCAGGGCAGGGGCCTTTCGATGGCTTGTCTCTACTCTATGTCGCCTGTACGCAAGTCCTCGGCTTTTGGACGTGCGTGCCAGGATCAAAGCCATAGCCATTGATGGGTGGCCACTGCATGTCACAAATTCTGAATGTGTCTGCCTGCTCTCTCTCTCTCTCTCTGTAGTACTACTGTACTGTACTGCACCGCACTGCACTGCTGCAATCAAAGCCATGGACGGGCCAAGTGCGTGCGTCTCAACCGCCCGTTACATGCCACTAGCCGTTCGTCATCCCAGCGTTGCGCTCGGTTGCCGCGGACTGTGATGCCCCCGCCACGGCTCCTCAGCTCACCAAGGCGGCCGCCGGGGAGGCCCCGGCGGCGGAGCAGAGCGCCCAGCTGGCTCCATGGCGTGGGAGGAAGAGGAAGCACTAGACGACGACTCTGACCTCGGATCTAGGTTAACCACTGAAACTGCCAAATTTTCGGTGAAATTTCGAGCCCTGATAACCACGGAGCTGGTGGCGGCGACAAGGCCGGCCTGGTGTCGGGCATGGTTAAGGACTTGCCTGTGCGTTCGTACTCCATATTGTTTGTTGGGCATGATGGGGGTTAGAAAGGACTGCTAATACAGATAAGCGGAGCCCCTCTTGCAAACAGAAACTTGAATGTTCTTAAGTTCTGGATCCATTTGGACCATAGTACGTGCATGCGTGAGGTCCCTTGGGTACATACAGTACTACTATGTCAATTTACTGGCGACCATTTACTTCTCCTGTCGGTCCTTTCGGTTTTGTCTGTCACTCTGTATTCCGGTCAACAGCAGCAAAATCATGAACGCGCATGTGTGATGGGGCTGGAGTTGCAAAGAGCTTCAGTGGGGCTACGGTGATTAGTGGCACGGGCTCCATCATCGATCCGAGGTTACCGGGTACGGTACGTTGCATCCCGGAGCTCGCGTGTTGCACGTTGATTTGTGCCTTCGTGGAGACGGTAGTGCTCAACCTGTCAAAGGCCGCATGCCTAGCTAGTGTTGTGTTTGTTAGCGACTCTTTCCTGTTTTCCTCTCGTCCTGGCGGCTGGAACCCTAGCCGCCGCCAGGGGAGGCCGATCTTCCAACGCCGCTCTCCGGCGGCTCCCCTCCGCCGGCAACCTCGGTCGTCGGTGATGAGGGGGGTCGTCGGATCCACGCGTGTGGATCGCTTTTATTTTCTTGTAGTCTAGGTTTTTAGATTGTTCATCGTCTTTGCTTCGGCGGCGACGACGATAATGCTGAATAAAAATTCTTCGGATCCTTCCCTAACGAGGCCATCGGTTCTATGGTTGGGGATGGATTTGAAAACCAGTCTGTTCAAGCAAGGATGGCGTGGCGGCGACGGCATCCTCATGGTGGACCTGTTTCCTCGGGCTCCTTCGTTGCGATGGCGTTTGCTCCAGCGTCGGCGCGGAGCTTGGGAGGTATTCCAGGAGCGGATGCAGATTGTGGTCTACATCAACGACATCTGGACGACGGAGCATGTGTTGGGCTCGTGGTTCGTGGATGGCAGATATGGTTTCCTCCTTCGGCGTTTTACTCGTGGTGGGGTGCCAGATCTGGAGTTCGATGGCGTGTCCGGGGTGTTGCCCCTGTCTGATTCATTCAACGGTAAGGGCTTCACTTTTGGTGAGCCACCTTGGAGGTCCGCAAAGCTGCATATCAGCGATAGAGCCGCGTCGAGCTCGGGTGAGGAGGTGATTCGTCATTCTTTTCTTCTGTGGTTGCTGTGGTGGTGCCGCAGGCAGGTGACGAGCGTTGGTGTCAAGCTCAGAAATGTTCTGCTATCTTTTCAGTTTTGTCATGTCGGTCTTTACGTAACTCGTATTTTGTTCTTTATGATATGAGTGAGACACGTATTACCATGAAAAAAAAAACTATCAAAGGCATCTTCCAATTCCTTCATTTGGTGAATCAAATATGTCGTAGGAGTTGGTTGACACGAGTGCTAGACCGCCAACACCTTCATCTTGAGTATATTCAGAGTCAGAGTGATAGCTTCTTTCGGAGTGATTGTCGGAGTCGGAGCCGGATACCCATTCACCAACATGAGCTTGATGTCTTCGTTTTGTGTAGCTCCTTGATGACTTGTCCTTCCTTTACGAATCCTTGCTTCTCCGTGAGGGTCTTCGTTCATAACGATCATCCCTACTCCTTCTCTCTCTTGATGGTGATTCTTCTCTTCTACTTCTTCTTTTGGGAGAATCTTCTCTTTTTTTGTAGGGTGCCGTACACTCATTTGAATAGTGTTCGGGTCTTTCACAATTGTAGCAATTACGCTCTCGACTAGAAGATCTTTTGTCATTGTAGGACCTTGACTTGGAGCTTCTCTCTTTGCTTCTACTCTCGTAGAATTTGTTGAAGTTCTTCACCATTAGGCTCAATTCTTCATTGAAGGTTTGTTTCTCACTTGATGATGTGGGGGCTTCACATAAGGCTTTGTAAGCACCACTTGACTTGTTGTGAAGTTCCTCCTTATCCTTGGGTGACATCTCATGAGCAACAATTCTTCCAATGACTTCCGTTGGCTTGAGACCTTTGTAATTGGCCATCATTTGGATCAATGTGCACACAGTATCATATTTTCCGTCCAAAGCTCTTAGGATCTTCTTGATGACGAATTTGTCGGTCATCTCTTCACTTCCTAAGCCGGCAATCTCATTTGTGATAAGAGCAAGCCTAGAGTACATTTCAGCGACACCTTCACCATCCTTCATTTTGAACTTGTCAAGATGACTTTGGAGCACATCCAACTTGGATTCCTTGACGGAGTCGGTACCTTCATGCATATCAATCAAAGTATCCCAAATTTCCTTTGCATTCTCAAGACGGCTGATTTTGTTAAATTCTTCGGGGCACAATCCGTTGAAGAGGATATCACAAGCTTGAGCGTTGTATTGCAGCATCTTCAACTCTTCCACGGTAGCTTCACGATTCGGTTCTCTCCCATCAAAGAATTCACCTTGCAAGCCAATACACACAATAGCCCAAACGGCGGGGTTATGTCCAAGAATATGCATTTTCATCTTATGCTTCCAACTGGCAAAATTAGTACCATCAAAGTAAGGACCTCTACGGTGATAATTTCCCTCGCTAGTCGTCATACTCTCCTAGGTTGTGAAACCAAGGCTATGACCACCAAAAGCTATGGAAATCAAAGCAAATGGAGACCAGAGCTCTCATACCACTTGTAGGATCGAAAGTAAGTCTAGAGGGGGGTGATTAGACTACTTGACCAAATAAAAATCTAGCCTTTTCCCAATTTTAGTTCTTGGCAGATTTTAGCAACTTTAGAACAAGTCAAGCAATCTTAACACAATTCAAGCAAGCATGCAAAGAGTATATGAGCAGCGGAAAGTAAAGCATGCAACTTGCAAGAATGTAAAGGGAAGGGTTTGGAGGATCAAACGCAATTGGAGACACGGATGTTTTTGTCGTGGTTCCGATAGGTGGTGCTATCGTACATCCACGTTAATGGAGACTTCAACCCACGAAGGGTAACGGTTCTTGAGTCCACGAAGGGCTCCACCCACGAAGGGTCCACGAAGAAGCAACCTTGTCTATTCCACCATGGCCATCACCCACGAAGGACTTGCCTCACTAGCGGTAGATCTTCACGAAGTAGGCGATCTCCTTGCCCTTACAA
This sequence comes from Aegilops bicornis, assembly GCA_021605145.1. Classification (NCBI taxonomy): domain Eukaryota; kingdom Viridiplantae; phylum Streptophyta; class Magnoliopsida; order Poales; family Poaceae; genus Aegilops; species Aegilops bicornis. The sequence goes on from CM038673.1 coordinate 501,404,375, forward strand.
ACTCCTTGGTTCAACTCCACAATCTTGTCGGAGACTTCCAAGTGACACCTAGCCAATCTAGGAGACACCACTCTCCAAGAAGTAACAAATGGTGTGTTGATAATGAACTCCTTGCTCTTGTGCTTCAAATGATAGTCTCCCCAACACTCAACTCTCTCTCACAGGATTTGGATTTGGTGGAAAGAAGATTTGAGTGGAAAGCAACTTGGGAAGGCTAGAGATAAAGATTCATATGGTAGGAATGGAATATCTTGGCCTCAACACAAGTGTAGGTGGTTCTCTCTCAAAAAATGTGTATTGGAAGTGTAGGTTCGTTCTGATGGCTCTCTCTACGAATGAAGAGGAGGTGGAGGGGTATATATAGCCTCCACACAAAATCTAACCGTTACACACAACTTACCAATCTCGGTGGGACCGAATTGACAAACTCGGCCGGACCGATTCAGCAAATCTAGTGACCGTTAGGATTTTTGGTGGGACCGACATGCAACTCGATAGGACCGATATGGTTAGGGTTAGGGCATAACGTAATCTCGGTGAGACCGATTACACAAACTCGGTGAGACCGATTTTGGTAATAAGCTAACCAGAGAGTTGGTCGGGTAAACTCGGTGGGACCAATTCGCTCATTTACGTGAGACCGAAATGTTACAAAGGGAAGCAGAGAGTTTACATTGCAATCTCGGTGGGACCGATCGCTCATCTCGGTAGGACCGAAGCGTTCTGAAGGGAAACAGAGAGATTACAATCCCATCTCGGTGAGACCAAGATCCCTATCGGTGAGACCGATTTGCCTAGGGTTTGTGGCATTGGCTATGACATCTGAACTCGGCGGCGCCGGATAGAAAGAATCGGTGGGGCCGAGTTTGACTTTTGGTTTAGGTCATATGTGGATGTGAGAAAGTAGTTGAGGGCTTTGGAGCATATCACTAAGCATTTTGAGCAAGAGCCTCATTAAGTAACACCTCATCCCTCCTTGATAGTATTGGCTTTTCCTATAGACTCAATGTGATCTTGGATCACTAAAATATAAAATGTAGAGTCTTGAGCTTGAGCCAAGCCCTTTGTCCTTAGCATTTTGAGGGGTCCACTTTTATCATTCATGCCATGCCAATCATTGAGCTTTTTCTGAAATATTAGTCTTGAAATAGTGTTAGCTCAATGAGCTATATGTTGTTAGAATTACCAAAACCACCTAGGGATAGTTGCACTTTCAATCTCCCCCTTTTTGGTAATTGATGACAACATATAGATCAAAGCTTCGACAAATGATAATAAGAGTGAAAGACATTGTCGCTTTGAGAAGTATGTGAAAAGCAAGAGCTCCCCCTAAATTTGTGCATAGTTTAAGATTTGCTTTGGACTGCAAATGCACAAAGAGTTAGGATCATGGGTTACTCTTCCATGTCACATACATCTTGGTGGAGCACTCAAAATGATAATAAATAAATACATGCACTCATCACCAAGCAAAGTGAATGATCAGGGGAGATAAAAAGATAAAAATCATCCAACAAGCATTAAGGTAGCATATGATCAAACACATGATCATCCAAGTATCTCACAAACGTATAAAGTATCTCAAACAAGCAAATAAAGTTCAACCACCAAAACAGGAGAGAATAAAAGCAACACACTCTCTCGAAGCCTATGATCTATACATTTTTCTCCCCCTTTGGCAACAAGTTACCAAAAAGTTCATAGAAAATGCATAGCACTAAATCGACTCTCAGGCTTGGTCTTCAGGTGGTGGTGTAGAAAGAAATCCAAGCATGAAAGCATCAGTCGATGTAAATGGTGCTGGAGGAGTAGGTGTTGTAGCTGGTTGCACAGAAGTTGTAGCTGGTGCAGATGTAGTGGCTCTGGTGTCTGTAACAGGCACTGCAGCTGATCTCTGGCTCCTGGGCACTCTGGCAAAAGCATCAGTAGTAATCTTGCCCTTCCTCTCCTGCATATCATCCTGAAGTTGCTCAACAACTGACTGTATATCAGTGACCTTCACATCCATGTCATAGAACTTCTGCTCCATGATCCTCTCCAAGCTCTCCTAGTTTCGAGTCAGGGTGGCCAGTCCCTTCTCAATCCTCAGAGTGGAGGCAATCAAGTAGCCAAGCCGGTTCTGCTTGCTCTTCAAGAAGTACTGAGATGCCTCATCCATATCCAAGGGTGTTGCCCTGTCTGATTCGTTCAACGGTAAGGGCTTCACTTTTGATGAGCCACCTTGAAGATCCGCAAAGCTGCATATGAGCGATGGAGCCGCGTCGAGCTCAGGTGAGGAGGTAATTCGTCATTCTTTTCTTCTGTGGCTGCTGTGGTGGTGCCGGAGGCAGGTGACGAGCGTTGGTGTCAAGCTCAAAAATGTTCTGCTATCTTTTCGATTTTGTCATGTCGATCTTTACGTAACTTGTATTTTATTTTTTATGATATGAATGAGACACGTATATCATGAAAAAAAAAAACTGTCAAAGGCCTCTGAATGTTTTGCATTGCTACAAAACCGGTCGGTAACGAGTCTGTTCCTCGGTAGTGACTTCTCGATTTTTAACTTTGGATGAACACATTTTTTTAGAGGAATTCGGGTGAGTCCGGTGTCGTGAGTGTGAGCGTGGTCGCGAGTTGTAAGTTTCTGGTTTTCTAAGAGAGAAAACATACTCTGAAATCTTAACCATGGTTGGTTAAAAAACGTGAAGTCGCCTGCAGACCTGGGTGGAGGCATTCATTTGATTTGATTCCTTTGTTGTGCACATCACCGGGGGCTAAAAGCCCTGTATTAAAGCATTTCTAGCAAATCCTGTAAACCGGAATGGCCAGGTTTACGGGACGGATACTATTTTGCTAGTCCGAATAGATCCCGTATATTCGACCGTTCCGGATTTTTTCTTTTACGGGATCCTGGATACGCCGGCCCATTTTCTCTATATCTACAGGATTTGAGCCTTTTTTTACAGGACCTATAAAACATAGAAACAGTTGATGGAAGGAAAGTTTCAGCTCCCGCGCTTTCCATCCTCGCCCAGCCCCCACGGTCAGAGCTCGATTCCGTCCATCCCCGCCGTCAGTTCGCCCCGCATGCAGCTCGTCACGGTGTTCAACAAGGCGCGGGCAAAGCTCGACGCCCTCCGCCGGCGTACGTGCAGCCCGTAATGGCGTCCGATGAGGCGCAGGCGGAGCTCGCCGCCCTCCGCCGCCGTGCGTGCAGCCCGTCAAGGCGTCCGACGAGGCGTGAGCGGAGCTCGACGCCCTCCACCGCGTCGTAAAACATGGAAAAACGTTTTGCAGTATCATGTAAACCGACTTTTACGGGACGGGGGTATACAGGATCTGCTAGAGATGCTCTTAGCTCTTTTTTTAGGGAAGCTTTCTTTTTCTCTCTTTGTACAACCTAACTTCCATGAATATCTCCACACATGATAAAAGACCAAGCAATAAAAAATTATACAGTTGGGACCTACTCTTGTCCTACAAAAATTGATAAACCTTTATGAAAAATAAACATCCCGGTCTTAAAGGTACTCATAGAAATAAGATGTGTATGCATGCGTTCATAGCGGTGAGAATATGTGCATGCATGTGAGCTCCTACGTACATTTATGTATTATATAAATTTTTTAGAAACCTCGTAGTAAAAAAAAACCTGCATCCATAATCCAATGTCAAATTGGACCAAATTCCAAATTCTTGTATAGCATTACTAATCCGTGACGACTATATCTCGCATTAAGTGAGACAGAAAGATCTCTCGCAACGAATGCTACAGTAACGGGCCAGCCCAATAGCGGACATGACAACTAAAAGAAATAGGGAGAGAAAGTAAAGAGAGCGACGCACTTAGGATGATTCGAAAAAAAAAACTTAGGATGATTCGAACCCTGGTCTCCTGGAGTATCATGAGGCGGCTAGCCACTGCGCCAGATGTCATGTTGGTGATTAAATAGTAGGTGTTTTTTCAGTTTTTTTTTTTGTTTTCTGTATTACTTTCTCGGTTTTCACTAGCTTTCCTTTTTTTCCTTTTTCTTCGGTTTTGTTTCTTAATTTCTTGTTTTTCATCGGTTCTTCTTTTCTTTTTTCGTCTTCTTTGTTTTTTGCGTGGTTTTCTTATTTCTTCTCCATTTTTTGATTTCTTTTCACTTTTCTTTTGAGTTTTCTTTATTTCTTTTGGTTTCATTCTACATTTTCATTATATGTTAGCAACATTTTTCTAAGATATGTCTGACATTTTTTCAATATAAATTTAATATTTTTCTAATACATGGTCAATGTTTTTAATACACATTTTTAAAATAAATGCTTGATTCACATTTTTCAAATACAAGATTAATATTTTTTCATTACATTGTCAACATTTTTCCCATACACACTTTTAAACTTTTTCATATTTTGAATAACCTTTTTCAAATACAAGATTAATATTTCTTATACATGGTCAACATTTTTTCTATGCACATTTAACATATTTTCAAATCCTTGATTACATTTTCTAAATGCAATATTGCCATTTGTGGAACATATTGCCAACATTTTTCCTATATACATTCAACATTTGCCCAAATGCTTGATTAAGATTTTTCAATAGCTATTCAACATTTTTTTCAAATGCTTGATTAACATTTTTTATATAAATGATCAACATTTTCTAACTCATGGTCAACATTTTTGCTATACACATTTAACATTTTTCAAATTCTTGATCAACGTTTTTAAAATAATTGTTCAACATTTTTTCAAATGCTTGATTAACATTTTATATACATGATCAAGAAATCATCATTTTTTAATACATGGTCAATATTTTTCCTTTATATATTTAACATTTTAAAATTCTTTAACATTTTCAAATACTTGTCAACATTTTTTCAAATGCTTTGAATAATATTTTTATATACATGATCAAAAGATTTCATTATTTCCTTAATAAATGGTCAACATTTTCTGTATACACATTCAACATTTGTCAAATGCATGATTAACATTTATGTATAGCATATTTTTGTTATATATACGTTTATAATATTTGAAAGTGTAAACAAAAGTAAAAAGTGGAATAAAATACGAAATAAAAACATGAAAGAAAAGGAAACGAGACAGTGTACTACCGCGAACTAGGCCAGCCCATATGTTCGCGCGCTTCAGCGAGTTGGAAGCCTCGACTCGCTGAAGGCGAGACATAGGCGCTCCCTTAGTAATGAAATCACTAGTTAAGGAGCATTCTTTGCAAAGGCCACTCCCACCTCTTTAGGTTGCGACAAGTGTCACACTATATGTACGCCACTCTTCGCAATCTGAGAATTTCCCTTTTTTCCACAGATTCGTATCCAAAACGTTTTTTATCTCTCAAACCGTGCATCCAAATCTCGAATCGTTTTCACCATTGGATTCCGTGCTCCTAGATCTTCAGGTTTCGACAAACTTTTTTTAACAAAAAAATCAGACGAAAAACCCGAATCGGGAGCATATTGTTTTACTTTCCGAGAGGCACGGCTGTGCCCCTCGTGTAAGCAAATCCGTGCATCCACGAGGAGTAAATCCGTGCCTCTCGTGGTGGAAAAAAAACGTGTTTTCACCTTTTTGCGACGTGCCTCTCGCGTAAGCAAATCCGTGCCTCCACGAGAAGTAAATCCGCCCCTCTCGTGGAACGAAAAGAAAAAAAAAGTGTGTTTTTTTTCAATTTCGCGAAAGCAAGTCCGTGCCTCACGTCGTAGGAAAGAAAACACATATTTTGTTTTTTATTAGAGGCACGTCTGTGCCACTCGCGGAAGCAAATCTATGCCTTCACGAGAAGTAAATATGTGCCTCTTGCGGAAGAAATAAAAGAAAACATATATTTTTCGCATCAATTTTTTTGTCCAAAACCTAAGACATGCCGAGGAGAAACTGAAAAACCCAACAAAATCATCTAAAATCTGAAAAATGCGTGCAAAAGAATATAGAAAAACAAAATTCGAAGGAAGCTCTCAGAATGCGACACATGGTGGTGCTGAGAGCGTGCTAAATAACGCTCTCTCAACCCACTCCAAATACTCAACCCACTCCAAATAACCCTTGAGGAGGCTTGTGAAGGAGCGCTGTTTGATTAGTTGCTTCCCTCTACGGCCTCCCGAGACTGTGAAAGCGGGCCGCCGTGGCACTATAACGGGCCGTCTAGGGAAAGCATCCATCATCATCCCAGCGCTTTGATTCGTTTCCAGCCCACGGCCCAGTAACAGCAGGACGGCCGGACCACACCGCCGCCGTCTCTCCACGCCCACACGACGCCGGAGAACCTCGCAACGCCGAACCGGAAAAGGACTGCGCGGGCGCCGCCTGGCTTGGTGGCGTTCATCGCCGGCAGGCGAGAGCGCGTGCCGCGCGCAGCGGCGGAGGCTTTTCTCATCCCCTACCGCAGCTCCTGGAACCCAACCCTCTCTTCCGCCCAAACTCCACGCGTCGAGAAATTCGGGGAGGATGTCCGGATTGGCCGCGAGCGCGCTGCCTCTCGCCGCAGGTCCCAACTGCCCGCCGCGCCTACTGACGCCATGTCCGTCCTTATCTCCTTTTCCCGGCCAGATCCTCACTTTCTGCCCGCGGTTTCCTTCGTCTCCAGTTCCGTCTCTGCTTCCGTGGTGCAGACCCACTCGACCCAGCGGCCTAACGAGGCCTCCTCTACTCATGGTCGTAATTTCAATGGCCTCAGAATCATATTCCCTTGTTCTATTCTTCTTCTGGTTACTAAGCTAGTGATATATATACATGGTTTTGCGCTTACAGGTTGCCGAGCTGCAACCATGTCTTCTTCGCCGATTCGCTTTGGCCCGACGGCCGAAATGTGTGGCGGCATCGGGCAATGGGCGTCAGGGACTTCGCGCCAGCCAATACCGGTTTGATGATGATGAGCCGCTGTGGTTTGCGGTGGTTAGAGAATTCGCTGTGTAAGTGCAGATCTTGCTGACTTGCTCCCCCCTGTTTGTGCTGTTCGGTGATGAGATGAATTAGAATTGCCCTCTGTTATCAGGAGTGTGAGGAATTTGGTGGTTTTCTTGGCTGAGCAGCCACGGCAATTGAAGCACCTCGAATGGCCGGGCTTCCGGAATACGGTATGGCACTTGCATTTAAAGTTTATTTCGTAGGTCGGTTTTATTCAGGTTCTGTTTTCATATATTCTTAACAGTGCAATATATTCCCTTGTGGCCCTATCAGCTTACCAGTTAAGGAATGTGAACCTGTGAGGATGTGTTGAGTTTGCTATATGTGTGTAACACATGATTTAGAGTGATGCAGTGGTTGGTTTTAAGATTGCAGTGTGCATAGTTCATTCTCGACGAGTTTGCGTAGATAAACTCTGAACCTTATAGCTTGAACCAACAGGAGTCAAAATGTATTTATGTTCAATAAAGTAGTACTAAATTATGCCCTTATCATGATTCCTTTCATTTTGTCCAATGTTCGTTCTCTATGAATCTTCTAGACTTCTAGTATCATATGCATGCATCCTATTCCTAAATGCTAAAGTAGCTCGTTGCTGTTAAGTATTTTAGTTGTTGGTCAGTTTGTTAGCACACCATATTATTTGATGTCTTGCTGCTTTTCTTCCGTTAAGATTTTAAATTGCTACATAGTTGCCATGACTACTTTGGAAAACATCATATGTTTAATTAAATCATTTTCATTGGCAGTTGAGGACGGCAGCACTTACTCTCATACTCGTTGTGGTGTTCATTGTTGCCTTATCATCCGTTGATGCTGCCCTTTCATACATTTTGTCCTGGCTACTTCGGAAATCTGCTTAGTTTACTGGTATGCTACCTGTCCCTTATTTTTTACAACTTCCTAGTCCAATGTACATTTAGCCTCAGAATGCAGATGAGTTACTCATATAAAGGATGCAATTATTTTTGGGATATGTCGGAATGCTATTATCAACTGACAACATGCTCCTCCCTCGAGTCCCTTCATGCTATTAAATTGAGAGAGTAATAGCAAATGTGAATGCCTGATGCTGTATTAATTTGTAAGGACCACATCGGTCAATGAACTGGGCGATACCATCTGTCATGCTGTCGAGTTGGCTGGCAAGTTATTCATTGATCAGCATGTATATGTTTACTATAAGACTCTGATTTAGCAGAGCAAGATAGAAACAGCACTACAGCAGCAATTCAATCTCTTGTTGTTGCTTGTATACCATGCAGACCTGGCAAATTATGAAGGAATAGATGCTGCTACGTAGACCGGAGGTGGGAAGGTGGTTAATGTCCCAGTATACCATGTTATCCTGAGTGTTGAGAGAATCGAAAGGAATGCTCTGCAACTGACATTTGTTTGTCGTGAATGTATAATGTATTTATGCAGCTGCTTACTATGGTAGTTAAATGCTAATTATTTCTATTTGCTTGAGAAAGGAAAGAAGACAGAGTTACTCATTTGCCCCTAATTCTGTAACTCAAATATCTAGTTGTCGTCAATTCTTGTTGAATGTGCTCCACCAGTGAGAATCTCAACTTGTTACGTTAAGAACTGTTTTCTTTTTCTTGTAAATGTATCGGTTCATATTCTGAGATCTGAAGAAATTTGCATTTCTTAGATGCTGAAATGTAACTGAGATATGTACTGAGGCAATCACAGCTTTTTCTTTCTCATGCACCTGCCAATTTGTATTAGAAGAACTGATTGCACCCTGATCCATTGTTTTTTTCAGAAAAAATGCCCTGATTCGTCATATATTTAAAGTGCAGAGGGCACCGATATAAAATGTTTGGCTGCAGGCAAGCATCTATCTGGCAGTTATCGGCGTCATGGATCTGAATTTGGACTTTCTGTCTCATGGATATGAAACTACATAACCATTTCCTCTATACAGTTCCATAGTGGATGCAGATCTTTGGAGAAATGAGGAGACGAAAATGGAGGAGATCGAGTTTTGCCGGAGACGAAGCGCTCGGGTCCCTCACTGGAGCGAGCAGCCGGCATTCATCTTCCTCCAGGTTATCTCTCATGATCACATATTTTGTTGCATCATATCAACTGGGGTTGCCCTGAAATCTGAACCACAGGCTGCACCATGCGGTTCATGTTTATAATAGCGATAAAAATGCACTTCTCGATTGACACAACTCATGGGATGGGACCACACATGACACGGAAACTGATGCACTGTGATGATTATTCATAGTTCTCATCTAATCAATTTGCTTCCGTCATGTCGTCCGACAGAGCATATTCTTTAATGTCTGTATTTACTTGCACCATTCAGTTATAATGTTATATGCACCCAAGCGGAATTGAGAAGCATGGGATGGTGGGAGGGAGAAGCACAAATGCATTTTATGGCATGGACTCTTGCCTTTTCTGCTCATAAATTAAGGGTACTGAAATCCACATGCATATTGCACAAGAGAAAGAACTAGAAACTACTGCAGAAGTATGATATGTTACATCCGTACATATATTTCAAACTATTTCTGCAAGGTTGCAACACACAAGCCAGTCACATAAATTATGACATTTGATATGGTACAAGTGATTACCCCTAAACCACTCACTACATCTTTCACCTAATCGTCTAAAAGAGCCATCAGCTCGAAACATCAATTTCAAACCCGAAACCAAGTCAACCAACCCAGTGCTTACTAGTCAACAATACTAGCTATAGCTAAATACATGGCATCAGCAATGTACACACAAATGCAAAAACTTCATAGCACACTGGTCCATTTACAATGCTAAGTACTTGGCAATTGACCCAATAGATTGACCTGCCAAAATAATTAACATAACACATTGTTTAACCATCATCGGTAACCAATATGCTTGAAGATTGTTGTTAGAAGAAATGCATGAAGAGATTGAGATAGTACCAGGAGATTATCCCATAGAAGGGGATTCTGGTTCAGAACCACTAATTGATGTAAATGTCGATAGTGAATCATCACCGAAGTTCAGTTGTGATACGGATAGCCGCCTTGAATCACCAAAGTATCTATTATAGCGACTGGAATATGATTTGGGTGTCGAAAGCTCAGGGGTGGCACTGCCTAGGGATGATCGGCGAGGTGTTGGGGTCATTAGTCCATTAATGCTTCCATTTGAACGGTACCCATTTGTCTTTCTGGTTAAGCTGCTCGCTCTCTTTGGGCTTGGTTTGGAGCCAAAAATCGCTTCTTTCTCTGCAAGTAGGATGCTCTCCAATTTCTTCTGATCCTGCAAATGAAAAAAATGATGTTTAGACCAGAATATGCCATATTCTTTTTCAGCCAATAATGGCGATTTGGTAAACAATCACTACCCGGTATCGCCGTTTTTCCTCCTCCTTTTGTTTTCTGTTAAGTCTGTACTCTTCTAGAACAGATACTAGTCGTCCCTGTCAAATCATATATACGAATCAATTAATTAAGAAACAAACGATAAATGCTTACCCTACTGATCAGATTGTAGACATACCCCATCATATAAGAATGGCTTATTTCTTGCATTTTCCCAAGCGAAGGTACGGTTTATCAGGTTGTCCATCATAGCTGAGAAAGATATGGGTCATTCATTGAACTAAACTGAAATACACGAATAATCTCCAGCATCAAAACCTACCTGGAATTTTAGTGACCAAAATCCGTGCCTTTTCCGCCCTTCTAAGGTTTACATGAGCACCCCTTCCAGAACTATACCTCTTCGAGTCCTGCAAAAGAGCTTTGGTGTCATTTTTCATGATTTAGGGAACCACAGAATTATCTAGAAAATGCATGCGGGGGCAGGTTAGTCGGTGCAACAAGTGCACATGCTATGCTCAGAATTTGAGCATTGTAATTCCAAAGCAAATAGGCTTAAAACTACCTGGTTATATTCTTCAAGCCAAGCCTCTTCATCACAAGCAGCAATCCATTTATTTATCCTGTCCATAATATCTTTTCGACTTAGTGACTCTTCTTTTGCTTTCAATATTTGTGACTCGATATTCGCCAGGAGCTCAGAAGGGTCAATAGTACCTGAATGGAACAGGGGCAAGAGAGTCACAATTGTAAGAAAACAACCACCGGTCAAGATAGTACTTGAGCAAGATGCATAAAGTACAACCAGAATCAATCAGAGCGTTAGTTTGCTCAGGGGCTGTGCTGAGATCAGGTTCTATGTGTGCATTCTTGCATATATCTTCTAATTCGGCCCTTCTCTTCGTGACAATTTCTTTCAATCTTTTGGTTTTAAGTTCTGTTAACCTCTCAACCTCAGCTTCCATCTGCGTAAGAAATCAACACCGAAATTGTAAAAAATGATTAAGATAAGCAACAAACAGCGTACTAAAGAAAAAACAAAGGTGAGCTGGTAAAACCTTCTCGATTGTTTCCTGGGAAAGAACACCAGCGGATGTGATTCCCTCTTCTGGTGATATGAGAATGCTGATTACTTTGCTGAATTGTCTCTTCTCCACTTCAGAAGAGTCCATTAACTTCCAGAGGTGACATAATGACTCCATTGTGTCTCTCATCTATAGGTAATCGATTGCTTGAGAATGTATTACACAGAACTCATATAACAAAACACTGAGAAGAAAGGAACCTTGAGAGTACCTTATCGATTCTAGATTTTCTCTCTGCTTTAAGATTTGATATTGTGCTAGCAAGGCCTTCCAGTGTGCCATTGCTGATGTTTCTGGACTGCTCAACACCATTCTGATGTAGACTGGGATGAATTCCGTTTACGGTCTTTGCGAAATCAATTCCAAGGACTCCACATAAAGAATGCACTTCATTTACGTATTTCAGAACTTTGTGAAGTCTATCTGACTGAAAATATTGCGAACAAGAAAACATTTCCAGTCAAGACTCAATCCTAAAGCAACTTAAATTAGATGACCAGCAGCCCTAGACAGTTGATACACATTACATTGCAGTGGCGAGCTTATCAAATAAATCATCTTATCACTTTATAGAAACTATATACCCCAAAGTCTAGGAAGGCTTTTTTTGTTCTGAGTTGAACCATTTCTGAATACTCACGCATTCCTTAGCAGCTGCCAGTTCTATTTATTCACAAGTACTGCAAGAAACAAAATATTCTAAAAGGCAACTGAAGGTTTCAGATTAGCTAGCTTATTCATGACGGTTTACCTTATCTTTCTGAAGAGCACTAAGTTGCGCTTGGTAGCTATTAAGCTTCCTTGTCGATAAATCATGTTCATCGGCAGCTGGACTGTTTACATGATCACCTTTGTCATTATGCTCACTTAACTCAGAGCGTATCTTCTCAATCTGTGATCGAATATCGTAGTACTGCTTGATCCTTTCTTCTTTCTTGCATTTCAGGTCGTCGAGTACAGGGGTGACGGCGGCGAGTTGTTCCTTGAGCGACACGTAGCCCTTGTCTTTCTGCGCAAGCGGTCATAAATTAACAAAAGCATCCTAGTAATAAAACGATTAAAGTAAGCTGGTGTTGCCTAGAGATTTACTATAAGCCAGTAGCTACTTTGACAAACAAAACAAAAAAAGCAAACAGGCAATCCACAAGTTGAATCATGCATGTTACCAACAACAGCCAGATTCCATCATCTCAAGGGAACCCAGCAACCACCCAGGAAGCCAACAGACAACCAACCCAATTAGTGCATCATCATCATCATCATCAGTATGCATACCTTGAGATACAGCTTGTGCTCCCCTAGAGTAGCCATTAGCAATGCAACCTCGGCTTCCTTGGTGGCCACAGACTGGTGCAGCTGGACCCTGGTCCGATTGGCATCGTCCACCTTCCTGCGGTACACCTCCAAGCACTCCCTCTCTATCTCTGACAAGACCTTGCTCTTCTCGCCCTCGCTTTCCCCTACCTCTGCCCAGATTTGCTGAGTGCCAGAAACAACAGGGCATGCATGAGTAATGGCGCTTCAACCTTATGCATGGTCAAATAAATGCAAGGGTAAGGCAATAGTAGAGGTAATCAATCAAGAATGCATTTTGATCATTATCAGTGCACTCCCCTGGGCATTTTAATAAGTGTTAAAGATATTTTATTTACAGTAGAAGCCATAACGAAATGATGGCATTACAGGTGAAAAACAGAGTATTAGTTGACAAAAAAAAATGATTAATTTGTCCCACCTCAACTGCCTGGCGCACTAAGCCGAATAGAATCAAGGAAATGCTTTTTTGAGGTGGTGAAGAACCAGAAAGGTGACAAAAGAGAGAAGCTTCCACCATAAAGCCACACTGCCCTGAGGCATGCAGTTCACCTGCCGCGCAGCTCACCACCAAGAAAAAAGAAGACAACAACTCCTTACTACACAAGGAATACTCGCTCACGCTGTTACGCAATACTCGAATAAAAAGTTGTGAGTTTTCCGCAGCCCTGTGTAATCCCACGAACACTCAACCCTCGTTCCATGTCAGAGTAAAACAAAATAACACCCGATTCTCTAGTCTCAAATCATAGAGGACACTCAAACACAGTGTAGTTCCAACAATGATTTTTTCACCTAGTACTGGAAGAGATGGAAGCCGAACTTTTTCTTGTGAAATGAAGCATGCGAATTGGGTTAACACAGGCGCAGACAGCGAACCGAGAGAAGATGGGGGAAAAAAGAAGGCGGGAAAAAGCTAGTATGATGCAAAATTTGTTTCCAGAGAACAGAGCTCTACTTCACTCAATACTACTAGCAGTGGCACGAAGCAAAGGTGAGCAGCAGGTACCTGAAGCTCTCTGAGCAAAGCGCCACAGCCGGTGCCCTCCATGCCCACCATGGAAGCAGAGGACACCACCAAAGGAGCAGCTCGGAGGAGAGAGGAGACGAGGAGGCGAAGGGACAAAGGCGAGCAAAGGCCGGTAGCAAAGCCTCAGGCTCTTATCCACCCCTAGGCCGGCCGGCCACGGTCCAGCTACGCCGCCCTGAGCAGCTAGCTAGGCCATTAGCCAAAGCGGCGCCTGAGCTTTTTGTTTAGCCTCGTCTCCTCTCCTGTCCTCTCCTTGGGATTAGGAAAAGAAGAAGAATAGAAAAAGCACGCGCACCGAATGCCAGCAGCCCTTTGGGATCAAGGGAAGCTAAGCTCTTTTCCTGGCGATTTTGGAAGCTAAGCTATGTCTGCCTCCCCCTTGTGTTGATGGAAGCGAATGGGAAGGGAAAGGAAGAAGCGAAGCGGACTGAGTTTTTGCCAGCTGCTTATAGGAAGGTTGTTTGTGTTGGGAGGTTGGGAGTGAGCAGAGGCCAGCGGAGGGAAGAGGCCATGGAGGGTGGCCTTTGTCTTTCCTTTTATTTAATGGTGTGTGGCTGCGCACGTAAGATTCCCTCGGAATTTCGTTCAAGCTGAAATGATTTGAGTCTAGCTGGTGCCAAATACTTTCATGCAGAGAACGAACAAAAGGTTGTTACTGCACCGTACCCCGCCAAATTGTCACAGGCAATCGCCATATACTAGGATAATAGATGGTCACTTTTAACCGAGTGAGGTGGTTCCGGCCGGGACATCATGCCATGGTTGTACTGGCAGTACCAGCACGGTACTGCAGCTCGATCTCCCCTACACTTGTCGTGAGCTTGCCAAGGAGGCCATGAAGTGGCAAGGGAAGCTCACCGAATCCACCTGACCGTCCTGCCCACAGGGTACCTGAACTGGAACATACATCCTCGCGCCATTAACTGCATGCTTGCGCCCTCTTTTATTATGTCGCGACGGGCGGTACCCATGGGACGGGATCATGCGATGCTTGCTGCTCTTCGTCCGAATGATCAAGCCCGGACCGATTCTTGCCATCTTTGGGGCGTGCAAAGCGGCCGGTCCGAAAAGAAGGTCTCCACGATCCTCCCCCGGCCTAACAAAAGGTACGTCGAGCCAACCAACCAGTACACCGATCCGCACGTTCGATCAGGGTAGGAGAGAAGAGGTTCACTGTTTCATCCCGCAAAGTTCCCGCGGAGTAGCGGATCATCGAGCCGGCCATTGTCGGGCTTCTGAACTGGGAACACGTAGCAACTCACGTAATGCAGCTTATTCTGTAGAGGGTAGACTGTAGTAATTCACAATATGCAGCTTATTCTGAACTTGGAACGAGTTACGTACTACACTTATACCCCGGTTAACCCACGGACAAACCGAGGTCACTATCGTACTCCGGGTTGGGTTGTTGAACCATGTGGAGTCAAAACCCTTCCTAATTAATCACCGGGAATGTGTTTCATTCGGCGTACTGAGGTCAAACACGCTCATCGTCCTCAAACCACGCATGCATCTCGTTTGATTAGGCCTGGATCGTTGGCGTATTCGCAGCCTTTTGCGGGAGCTAGCTAGCTTGTACATGCCTGATTAATTAGGTGCGGCTAGTTAATCAGCCGTGCAGTCTGCGTCGTAGTAAATGATTGGGACCGGCCAAGGAATTGATTAGACATTGTCAAGCGATGAGAGCAAGGGACTCTGAAGTGGACGCCCGACCGAACTCCACAGTGACCCCAGAGCTTGAGCTTCATCGCGCTGTGTCATGGCCTCGTCCTCCACTGCATCTGCATGCCCGTATTGCAATACGTGATGCTGACGTGCATATTATATTATCCTATAAACCTTCAGATCGGCGCATCATACTGTCGGGTTTCCTTTCTCTCTTTCAGTATCGAAGTCCTAGTAGCATACGTACCACATTCTTTTAGCTCAAGCAGAGCTATGCCCACCGTTGATCTGTGCTCTTAAATTAGCTACTCCCTCTGTTCATTTTTATAAGACCTTTTAGACAATTCAGACATCATCCAAAATAGTTCAATGTCAGCTGTCTGAAATGTCTTATAAAAGTGAACGGAATCTGAAACCATCCAGAGGGCAGGTGAGGCGCCAAAGCACATCCAATTCAGGGGGGGAGTGCAGGTAGGCTTCGTGCTCCAGATGGGTCCCTGCGGCTCGAGTGTGAGCGAGCTAATCTCCACTGGCAGTAAAGCGGAAGGCGCGAAATGAAGCACAAATTAGTCAATTAGGATGGCATAATTAAAGGTCGGACAGATGCTAATTTGGAGCCAACAACAAGATGCCCTCCCTACGTCGCCTATAGCCCGCGCGAATTCAGGGGGGGAGCCGACCGTGATCTGAACTAAAGAACGGTGTCTCATGCCCCCAGCCGTCCTGGGTGACATGTCACTGCACGCACTTTGTGAACTGTGGCTCTGTCTGCATGAGCTTATCTGCACAGAAATCATTGGTTTCATGCCTGCCGTAATCATCCGGGGATCAAGTTTGCACACGAGTGGGTAGCAAATGATTACTACCTTATCGTGCAGTCCATGGACCGTACTGCGAAGACATATCATCAGCACATACCTCTGATCAGGGGAGATAATACTAGATATGGGATGGGATTCTCCTGTACTGTACTGCAGCTGCCAGCTCGTACCGGCGCTGCATATTTATAGCCGTACCAGCTAGTCGTCTACGAGGCAGGACACAAGAAGATCATCATCGCCACTAGTTTTCTCGGGTTTCCGGTGAATGATTGAGATGGAGGGCTGTTGGTGCATGGCCGCTTTGGAGTTTGGACGGGACGTATGATTCGCTAATATCCATACAGTTTGATCGACTGATCTGAGCCACGTAGCCGGTGCTTAATTTTGCCGCTGCTCTCTCCGCTCTCCGCAATGTAACGCATGTCGTTTTAACCGTCGGCGTGTTTCAGATGCGGAAAAGAAATTAAAAAAAAGGGTACATGGAGGAATCAAGGACAAAGGCACAGCGACAGACATGAACCCTCACATCCGGATAGATTACCGGCGGAGCTCGCGTCGACTAGTCCCGGGCTTCATTTTCGTCCTCTTCCCGCAGCACGCAAGTTGCACCTTGCACGCAGCAGCGAGCCGATGGAACAATACAACGCAAGTTGTACCTGCACGCAGCAGCGAGCCGGTCAAAATGGTCCTAGTAGGGGCGTCGATTCTTATATAGTCTCTTGGAACAGTGAGGTCAGAGTTTTTTTTATTGTGCATACGGTATGGCGAGAGCTTGTGCCAGGCGGTTCAAGATTTGACAAAAGGTTTCAACGACGACGATTGCATCTCCACCTTCAGGGCGTTGTTCCTCGAGGGTACGTGTACAAAGACTTCTTGAATGTCATCGATAAAGTCAGGCCGGCTTCAATTAGGAAGTCGCGACCATAATGTGCCAGCGGTTGTAGTGGTGGTTCGATGGTCTGTTTTAATCATGTTTCGGTTGCTTCGTACTCCACTTGTGAAGAATTTTTATAATGGACCCCCTTAGCTGGCAAACATTTGCCAGGAGGGGCGGCATTTAGGAATGATTTTGCTGATAGTTTTTTAAAGGAATTTTGCAATTTTAGTTGTGAGGGATGGCAGGTTTTTCAGAGAGACATGACAATTTCTGCCACAAAAGCCAATTTTTTGTTTAATACTGTTACCGTTTGATCTCACCTCAGAACTAAAATTGCCATCGAAAGGGGTCCGTTTGCCATCCCTTTCCCTACGAATGTCAGCTAGATAAGATTTCTGCTTATAATAGAGTTGAGTCTTTTATGCAAAAAAAAAGAAGAGTAACTGATGGAGAGATGGTTAGTTCAAAACTAATTTTCAACCATAATCAGTACTCCCTCCTTTCCGGTTTATAAGGCTCAAATCTAAAATCACATCAATCAAGGCACATGGTGAGTGAAGGAGTATATCTCGTACTTTACAAAACTATCCATACTAAATTGATGAATTAATTGGGATTAATGGCAATGCATGCATTCTTGACCACTAGATAAGTAGTAGAATCGCATGCATTGGTGAGTTCCTTTTTAATTCTTGCATGCAAAGATTTAATGTGCCTTGAAATCTCAAAAGGAGATGGAGATGAGCCCTTTAAATCAAAAAATGAAAAAATTTAGATAAGCCCTATAAACCGGAAAGGAGGGAGTAACATATACTCGATATTCAATTCTGAGCCCAGGCTCATTTGATCTCGATGACCAGTAAAAATTTTAAAAGATACTACAAAAATTTAGAAAAATCTTATTTCTCTTAACCAAGATACTCAAATGCATGATGTCCATGCAAAATTTCGTGATGTTCGGGCATCCGAGGAGCTAGTGACAAAAAGGATAAAATCAAGTCAAAACAGTGCATTTTTTCAAACTTTCTCACATGCCTGAATTTTGTTTTTCCTGTGTATTTTGAATGCCAGAAAAATTTCAAGTCATTTTTAATTTTCTTTTGCTATTTTCTAATTTTAATGTTCACGTGCAGGTGCAGCTGAACCCGAGACCGATGCATCAAGTTATACTCCCCTAGGGCATCTCCAACACTAACCCACAAACTAAACATCGTATTTGTCCGCCGACCGGTGGAGACTAGTTTGCGGACACTATGCGGGAGCTAGACATTCAAAGATATCCCTTAAGTATGCATCCAGGTATGCTCAATTTCAAGTTTAAATCTGTCTGATCATGTATCGCCCGACAGTGTGCATAGGTTTTACATGCCCGACCACAAAATAATATCGGTCCGGTAGTCTGTGCAAGAAATTGTATTTTCTACCCTGCCGGACCGGCAATCCAAGCCTCCACGCTCACTCTGTCATCGTCGTCGTCTGGGCCGCCTCCTTCCCCGCCACCTCCAACTGATCCTTTGTGTGATTCATCATCTTAAGACATTCGGCTTGCACGATCATCCCCGCATCGTCATCCAAATCATCCATCTTCGAGGTCAACATCTTCGCGTCCTCCAAAGCGGCTGCGATCTCAACCTTCTTCTTTTCCAGCATGGCCTTCTTCTCTCTGAGTTTTATCTTCTTCTCGGTCGCCGTCATCAACATGTTAAGCCTCGCAGGCTTGCATGCCTCCTTGACTTCAAAGCGCTTGATGTATGCCTCCTCTTTCTTCACTAAGATGCCCTTGAATCAAACTCTAAGAAAAGCAGTGGTGTCGTGTTAATGTCCAAGCAGTAAGGCACGTGCGTGATGGCGGATGCCGAGGACTGACTACCGAGTTGCTTGGCACATAGAAGTTGGGAACCTTGTATTGCTCTATCCAGGGCGACGTCTGCACGGATGGCGACAGTAGCGACGCCCCGTGTCCCAGGTTCCACCCTGCGCCACGTCTGCAGCTATTGAATTCATACTCCAGTCAACTCATCCAAATGTCTGAACTATGAAAGAGGGTCGAACATTATACTCCAACATGACATGGGCAGCGGGAGTGGGGCAAGCCGCAACTTTTATTGCATTTATCGGGTTTTGAACCCTGAACTTTTTGGTTGTAAGTTTATGCACCTAACCAGTTCACCCATCAGTTTGAACTGATAGAGGTAGATGGGCAATATATTTCAACACTTCACCTCACGACTATGCTTATTTAGACCTTAGACATGGGGTCAATGCAGGCCGCATGATCTTTTTATTTTAATATTACATTGGCAGAGTTTTGAACTCAAGACCTCTTGACTCGGATACCATATTGAATTCATGCTTCATCCAAAAGTCTGGACTATGGGAGTAGGCCGGACATTATACTCCAACAACAACAACCACCACCTGCACGTCCATGCAACGGCCACCACCTCCGCCTTCGCTGGCCTTCTGCTTCTTGAGCGACACCGCCTTCGCTTTGAGGCGGCAGTTTTACCGTGTCTCTGATTTGATCTTCAGGGTGAGTGTGATCACCGAATCCTCCACCACCGCCATCTCCGACAGCTTTTCGTACAGGTCCTTGCGGCGGCGACGATGAAAAAGGATGGGAATTGGGTGAAAAGCGGTGGGATGAAACAGGAGAGCGTTTGGAGGGAGGGTGGGGGGGGGGGGGGGGTGTTGCCGCGGAAATGGTGCGGATATCTGCAAAAGCGTGGGCTCTGGCTTAGTTTTGGGTGGGCCTCGGATATCGACACCAGACGTGCCTAGTGTCCGGACTCTTGCAAAGCCTCTTTGATTTCGGTTTGCGGGAAAAAGTGTGTCTGGTCCGATCAACTGACCGATACAAATCTATATTGGATGGCTAAACGAGTCCAGACGATTATGGGCGGTTTGAGCCTCCGCTTTGGAGACGCCCTTACTTTTCTACAAATTGCAGACACATACGGCTACAGTTTCCCCGACTTATGATCAACATTTAGGTGGGAAGCAAAGCATCCCTTCGGCCACAAAGATGATGCTTCCATGATTGTGTCGTGCGAACGTACTGACGCTCCCGCTGCACTGTACCGGCTTGAAGAATACTTCGAGTTGGCGCGTCTTATTCATAGCTAGTATCGATCGGAGCAATCAAGAATCTAAGGGCATCTTCAGCCGTTCTACTTCGTAGCCTAAATCCGGTAGCACAGGGACGCTGGCTTCAAGATCCTGGAGACGACCTAACTCCCAGTCACGCTCCCACGCACCGGCCCAGGATTTGGAAAATTTAAATTTGGTCGTTCCCGCTCTCAAAAGGCGCCGCAAATCCGGCGATCGGACGTAGTCTGGCGTTAAAAAAAAAACAGAATTCGGCGATCACGTGCGCAAGGCGATTCACTCGGCGGTGTCGGCTCCAGGCGTTGGCGGAGTCGGCTTGCGCGGGCTCGTCGGGGTCGGAGCTGCTTTGGTGCTGCGCTGCGTCGCCGTCGGCGTAGCCGGGCGACGATGAACCCCATGGAGATCCGGCGCCTTGCGGTCCCTGTATGCGTCTTGGGCGTGGTGACGACGGGTGGATTCATCCCGCTGGTCGACCGATGAGGAAGACGCCGCCGAAGCGCCGCGTTGTCGCGGGCCTTCTTGGCTATGGCCTGTTCCGCTTTGTCGGCGGTGATCGCCAGCGCGCTGAACTTCCACCTCCACTCGGCGTTCGACAGGCCGGTGGCTTCGATGGCGGCGCCCTCGGCTTCCTTCGCTTGGTGGACCACGGTGCGATCCACGGTTGCCGCCAGCCTTGTATGGCGTACTTCTTCGGCGGCATGGCGTGCTTCTTCGCGGCGGCGAGGCGGTTGGCGGGAAAAAGGGAAGAATGTCGGGAGGAAGACGGCGGCGGGAGAGATGTGAGGAAAAGCGTCAAGAACGGCGGAAAAGGCCCTCGGTCGCCTCTGCGAGCCCACGCGCCTTTTCACTTGTGCCGGCTCCCCAAACGCCCCAGGCGCGGGTTCAACTGGGCCCGCCGACTAGTTTTGACCGGCCGTGAAAACGGCTCTGAAGCGCGGACGGGGCCTTTTTGGCGGCCGTGATAAAATCGCGCAGAAAAAGCGCATTGACGCGGCTGGAGATGACTAAAGCAGCAGCAAATCAATAATTCTTTCTCTTCGCCGATTGATCGGGAGCCATACCCAGCTCGCGGAAGCTCACTGCAATCGGCAACGGAAAGAGGCGGCTTCGGTGACGTCGCGTCACCGTATAGCGGGGCCCGGGAGAGCCAGCTGTTGCACACTTGCACGTCGACGTCGGCGAGACGGGGAAACCAGGTCGGCGCGCCAAATTAACAGCGAAGATGTCCGACGGCGCTGGCGAAGCTGGAGCAGCCAGCTAGCTTTACCTACGCCTCCTGTTGACCGTGGCCGGTGATCACACGAGTGCGCTGCAGTGCATGCAGGGCAGGGATCGGAGATCCGCGCGAGCCGGGCGCGTGTCGCCGTCCGGCAGCGGGCACGAGGAGGCCTGCCGTTGCCGGATCGCCCGCGGCCTCTGCCTTCCCCTCATCTCCGGAACGAAATACAGCTGCTTCCCACTGCCGCCGCACGGGGAATCATCCTTTGCATGGCCGGCTGGTACGTGCGTCCTGCGAACCATTCCTTGGTTGACAATGGACGTACCGTGGTAGTAGGTCGGGGAGTGGCTGGGAAAGAGAGGTGGAGCTGCCCGGTACTTTCCCGGGGCCCAGCCGCACCCGTCGTCCGTCCATCCCCCGGATGTGACCGCCCACCCGTACGTGCGCTCTGCTTTGTGGAGAGCGTGTAGGGACCGGACACGGACAGGCACACGACGCAAGCCGCGGGCGAGAGTAGATAGACGGACGTGTATCAGTACGTACGTGAGGCGTGTTCACGTGTGCTAGTGCTACTACATACAGACAGGTATGTATCGCAGGCGCCAACCTTGAGCTTGATTGGCTAATCATCATCTGGACTAAAACCTCCCTCCGTGTACGTAGTACGTGCAACTAGTGGTCTTTCTGACTCCCTCGGATGCATGGTACGCGTACTCGATGGTCCCAGTGCGGTTGAGTGACCTCTTCCGCAGGCCATCGAACCGTTGACTGGCCTGTTAGCGCCATGGACGCGTGAGGTGCTGGGTGGATCATGGATGGTAGTACTGCTCGGCTGTATGTCTCTTGATCGGTGGGAATGTTGCCGACGACTTGGTCGGCGGATACCAGCCAGGTATCCAAGAGTGGAGGGAATGTTCATTGTCGACGACTTGATCGGCGGAGATATCCGCTCATATTGCGTCTCCTTTGCGAACCATTGGAGCCAATGCTCTCGCATGTTCACTGCTGTTGAATTTCGGATTTGATGGCCCAGGTAAAATGAGCGGCAGAAAATCCAAAGGAGTAGGTTCATCGCGACGCAGTTGACAGTACGCAGGGGGACCCCGGACTAGAGTAGACGTACCATACACCGTACCTACCGGCTGGCGGCTGACCGGCTGTTATCCACAGAAAGAAACAGCTGCCTCTATCAGTGCTTCCAAACTGGACCTGGACGGATAATGTCACATTCTCGTCACCTGGTCAGACAATCGGTGCATCTCCAATTAAACTGGACAAGTATGATTCTTATACTATCAGATTTGCTAGCTCTCGTTTAGATGAAATTTAACTATGCCTCATATAAGTCCATCCCTTTGATCTATTGTCGCTTGTTTTTTGGTGCAAAGCTCTTGATTCGCTTCCTGTGTCAGGTGACCCGCCTCTTTGTTCGTCGCGCCGTGCATGTTATGTTGTTTGTCACGGATATCGAGTACGTGAGCTCAAGAGTTCACATGCTCTTGGGTGAACAGTAAAATCCAAAAAAATAGTTTAAAAAAGTGAAATCACATTTGTGGAGGTGCCGGCAAGAATGACAACATTGGTGCTCCCAAAAGAGCGTTTTTTAAAGCATTTTGGAGCATCGATTTTTTTTTGCCGACACATCCACAAATGTGATTCCATCACAATAAATTGTACGCATGTAGAAAAATCATCAATGTTTTTTGACAAAAAATTTCTGTTTTTTATACTATTTTTTTCAGATGTTACTGTTCATCCAAAAGCATGTGAGCTCGAGCTCACCATACCACTTTTGGTTTGTCACGCTTTTCTTTTGGTGGCCTGTTGTCCTGCGCTGGGCTTGGGCCCGTTTTTCTGAATTGTTAGGCCCTGGGCTGCTAGGCGCGTGGGAAGAAGACACTTAGTGATGAAAAGGTGGGTGAGAGGTTTTGTCCCTTAGCATTCTTCATTCTCTTATTTTCTGTTCTCTTTTTTTCTTATACTTCATTTGAAATTCATGAAATACTAGAAGGGTGGACGCGCTTTGCCGTGTCATTGGCGTTGTTGGGTTTTCATAATCTTTTTACTCCCTCTGTTTAAGTATAATATAAGGTCTATTAGTTTTTTAAAAAGTCAAACCTCTTTAAGTTTGATCAGATACGTAGAGAAATATATCAAATTCGTATCATTAGATTCATCATGAAATAAATTTTCATATTTTATTTATTTAGTATTGTGATTGTCGATATTTTTGGCTCTGAACTTGGTCAAGGTAAAAGAAAAATAACTTTTCCAATACCTTATATTTTGAACTTTAGGGAATATTTGGTTTGGCGAGTGGGGAGATGATGGAGTGTGTTTTCTCTTTATTTATATTGTGGTGTTTTGGTGGGCCTTTCGTGGTATGCTTCTGTATTAATCAGCCCATATTTTATGTGGGGAAATTTTTAGCGCGATGACTGTGTGCACTATATTGATGATACAGTATTAGATGTTGGTGTTTCTTTTAACTAGGTGGTGAGAGGGTGCACATGATTGATATCTTTTTATAGGCAGGTTGTTGTCGATTAATTTTAAAAATCGTTGACACGGTCACATTGTGAACTATATACAAAATTGCATTCTTCAATCAAATGGAAGACCTCCAAAATTAGGAAACATAGTGAATTAAAAGAGTTGAACCAAAGTGCTCATTGGGAAATTGTTGACCCGGTCAAAATCGAGTGACCCAATTCCAAATTTAAAACCTCAATTGATTGTGAGGCCTTAAAAATTAGGGAGCATAGTGTATGTACTAGAAGGTTTGGACGCGCTTTGCTGCACCGTTGGTGTTGTTGGGTTTCTTAAAAACATTATTCTCTTGTTTCAAAATATAAGATGTATTACATTTTTTTAAATAATTAAGTTCTATCAAATTTGTAGAGAAATATATAAAAATCCATAATACCAAATCGGTATAATTAGATTCATCATGAAATGAATTTCTATTTTTTTGTTTAATATTGTGGATGTTGATATTTTTGGCCCTTAACTTGCTCAAAGTTGAAGGAATTTGATTTTCCAAAAAATAATAGTGTGTTTTATTTTTTTATAGTTTGATGATTTGGTGGACCTTTCTCTATATGATTCTGTGTTATCTGCTAAGAAATCCATATTTATGTGGGGAAATTTATGCGTCGGTAGCTGCATTTACTATATTGGTGCTACAATATCACGTGATGACGTTTTTTTAGGTGGTGGGAGAGTCGCAGGACTATATGTTTTTATAGACCAATTGCTACTGATTGATTTGAAAAAGGATTGTCTCCATAATTAAAAACCTCAACTGAATTGAAAAGTTTCAAAATTAGGAAACAATAGTGACTTCAAATAATTGACTGGGAAAGGTCCTTAAACAATTGTTGACCCAGTCAAAATTGGGTCACTCAATTTAAATTAAAGACCTCAATTAATTGTGGGGCCTTAAAAATTAGGAAGCATAGTGTATAATATAAAAAATGAATGGGAGAGCTTTGAGAAATTGTTGACTTGGTCAAAATCGGGTTACCTAATTTCAATTGGAGACCTCAATTGATTGTGAACCCTTTAAAGTTCGGGAGCTTAGTGTTATAGAGGATTATATTATATTATATTTATTTCGGTGTAAGTTATAAATTTATTATTTTTTCGCTGCAAGGCATAAATCTATGATTCTTTTCAGTTAAGTTATAATTACTTCATTTTATATTTTTTAGCTAAATTTATGTTTTTTGATGTAAGTTAAATTCATCTGTAAACACACATTTGCGAGTGTCATGCCTATGTCGCAACTGCATGCCTTTGACACGGCTGCAATTTGGAAAGTAGAAGTTTTTTTAACGGCAATTGCATGTTTCCTACTACAAACACAACTACTAGTCTACCCTCAAACTGCAACTAGGGAGGGGGGGAGGGGATTTTTGTCTGAGTCGCATGTTCACCTCCGACATGCAACTATGCCCTACCCATTGATTTACCCTAGTTGCAAGTCCACCCACGACATGCAAATGGGGGCTGATTTCCCAACTGCAATTCACCCCAACATGTAAATGGCTCACCTCATTCTTTTTTCCTTGTTGCAATTCCATCCTTAATACACAACTAGGTTTGGCCCCATTTTTTGTCTAGTTGCAAGTCCACCCGCGGCATGCAACTGGGGGCCGACCATTTTTTCCCCTAGTTGCAACTCCACCCCTGACATGCGATTGGGGCTTCGTCTTTTTTGGTCCTGGTTGTAAGTCCACCTTTGACACGCAACTGGGGCCCAACCCAATTTTTACTAGTTGTAACTCCAACTACACCTTGGACATGCAATTGGGGGCCGCATTTTTCCCTAGTTGCAAGTCCAGCCTCTATACGCAAGTGAGGCCGACCTATTTTTGTCTCAACTAGGTAATTGCCAGTGTGTTGCAACGGGAACATGAACATACATATTTTTGTGGTTCAACATTAGTTATGTCTAATACATACTCTCTCTCTCTCTCTGCAACCTCGATCTGCCACCGCTTTACTGCCCCCACATGCATATGCACATAGATGTCCCACGCCCTCGCTTCGAGCTCTATCGACACAAGATAAAAATGCCAGATTTCTACATTCTCGGGAGTTGGATGACCTCCCCAAGTTATTGTTTTGTAAGGTCTTTGCGGACAGCATCGTCGTCGAAGCCATCACCGCCCTGCGACCTCAAGCAACAAGACACACGCATCTTCCAACACCACCACCCTGCCACACTAGTCCACTGATGCCAGCCCCTCAATCGTTGCATCCAGGCCTCCAGCGTGCTCCCTCTACCAGCCGCTTTTCATTCTTGTGTCGTCGCCGCTACATGCCAAGACTGAGATGAGAGAGAGGAAGGAGGCTTAGGCAACTATGTAGCATTGATATGTAAAACTTATCAGAAGCTATTCGCAAAAAAAATCAGAAGCTAATGCAGAGCAGCCAAATCCTCTCAGTAATTTTTTATTTAGTCATATGTAGCAAACCCTACCGACCTTATTCCCCAAAAGGTTGGAAGGCAAATGTCTAAAGGAAAAAACCAATTCAGTGTAGTCCTCCCAGATGGATGAGCTTAATTTACAGGTTGTGTGGCCCTACTTGCAGTTGCATCTAATCGACGCCAATTTAATTATTTCAACACAGGAAAGAAAAATCATGTTTTGTGTCATTTAGTCCCGGTTCGTGAGCCCAGGGGGCCGGCCGGGGCCTCGTGGGCATTGGTCCCGGTTAAATGCGGACCCATTTGTCCCGGTTCTAAACGCGAACCGGGACCAATGGTCCTCGCTCTCGCCCACATACATTGGACCCGGTTCGTGCCTAGAACCGGGACAAAGGAGCTTTTGTCGGTTCCACCATGGCCGGGACAAATGAGTTGCCTATATATACCCCATCGCCGCAGCAGCACTCCACGGTGCTTTCTGTTTTTCTATTTGGCGAGGGAGGGCATTTGGGTGCTCTTGCTCACCTCCTATGCACATGAGGTGTTCGATGAAATGCCCGAGCCACACTAGTTAAGTTTTCTCCTCTCGAAGCTCGACCTCCGAGCTCCATTTTTCCCGAGATTTGTCTAGGTTTAGCTGTCCGTCACGCCCCATCCCCGTCTTCACCGTCGTCGATCGCCCGCGCCGATCTCGTCGCCGACACCACCGTGGTGAGCCTCTTGTTCTTATTTTCTTTCTGGAAGAAAAAAAATATTACTTTAGATAGATACTTGTCTAATTTTCTTACTTTTGACACACATAATTATATATAATGCACGCAGTTGAACCGGCAATGGATGTACGGTGACAGACACACCTTTGAGTACATTAAGGGTGTGCATAATTTTCTCGAAGTGGCTGAGGCAAACAAGCAGAATGGTTTTATGTGTTGTCCATGCCCTAATTGTGGGAATACGAAGTCTTACACGGACCGGAAAATCCTTCACACCCACCTTCTGTATAAGGGTTTCATGCCACACTATAATGTTTGGACGAAGCACGGAGAAATAGGGGTTATGATGGAAGACAACGAAGAAGAAGAGGACGATGACAACTATGTGCCCCCTGAATACGGTGATGCCGCAACGGGGAAAGCTGCTGAAGATCAAGAGGAACCAGACGATGTGCCTGATGATGATGATCTCCGTCGGGTCATTGTTGATGCAAGGACATAGTGCGAAAGTCAAAAGGAGAAGCTGAAGTTCGATCGCATGTTAGAGGATGACAAAAAAGGTTGTACCCCAATTGCAAAGATGGCAACAGAAAGCTCGATCTTGTCTTTGGAATTGCTGCGATGGAAGGCGAGAGAATGATGTGCACGACAAAGGATTTGAGAAGTCTTGAAAATATTGAAGAAGAAGCTTCCAAAGGATAATGAATTGACCGACAAGACGATGACGCAACAAAGAAGGTCGTATGCCCTCTAGGATTGGAGGTGCCAAGATACATGCATGCCCTAATGGTGCATCCTCTACAGCGGTGCGTCTGAGGATTTGAACGCATGCTTTCGGTATGCGGTGCATTGCGGTATAAGATCAGACGAGATGACCTCGGTGATGTTGACGGCGAGCCCCGTGAAGAGGGTTCTGCGAAGGTGATGTGGTATGCTCCTATAATACCACGGTTGAAACGTCTTTTCAGAAACGAAGAGCATGCCAAGTTGATGCGATGGCACAGAGAGGGCCGTAAGAAAGACGGGAAGTTGAGAGCACCCGCTGACGGGTCGCAGTGGAGAAAATCGGGAGAAAGTACTGGGCTGAATTTGTAGGTGACCCAAGGAATGTACGGTTTGGTTTAAGCGCGGATGGAATTAATCCTTTCGGGGAGCAGAACAGCAATCACAGCACCTGGCCCGTGACTCTATGTATGTATAACCTTCCTCCTTGGATGTGCATGAAGCGAAAGTTCATTATGATGCCAGTTCTAATCCAAGGCCCTAAGCAACCCGGCAACGATATTGATGTGTACCTAAGGCCATTAGTTGAATAACTTTTACAGCTGTGGAATGGAAACGGTGTATGTGTGTGGGATGAGTACAAACATGATGAATTTAACCTACACGCGTTGCTGTTTGTAACCATCAACGATTGGCCCGCTCTTAGTAACCTTTCAGGACAGACAAACAAGGGATACCACGCATGCACGCCTTTGTTTAGGCGACACCGAAAGTATATACCGGACAAATGCAGGAAGAATGTGTACACAGGCCATCGCCGATTTCTTCCGACCAACCATCAATGTCGAAAGAAAGGCAAGCATTTCAAAGGCGAGGCACATCACCGAAAGAAGCCCGCCATGCGTACCGGTGATCACGTACTTGCTATGGTCAATGATTTACACGTAATCTTTTGAAAGGGTCCCGGCGGACTAGCTGTTCCGAATGAAGCTGAGGGACGCACACCCATATGGAAGAAGAAATCTATATTTTGGAACCTACCCTACTGGAAAGACCTAGAGGTCCGCTCTTCAATCGACGTGATGCATGTGACGAAGAACCTTTGCGTGAACCTGCTAGGCTTCTTGGGCGTGTATGGGAAGACAAAAGATACACCTGAGGCACGGGAGGACGTGCAACGTTTGCACAAAAAAGACGACATGCCTCCAAAGCAGTATGAAGGTCCTGCCAGCTACGCTCTTACCAAAGAAGAGAAGGAAATCTTCTTTGAATGCCTTTCGATATGAAGGTCCCGACTGGCTTCTCGTCGAATATAAAGGGAATAATACATATGCGGAGAAAAAGTTTGAGAACCTAAAGTCTCATGACTGCCACGTGATTATGACACAACTGCTTCTGGTTGCATTGAGGGGGCTTCTACCGGAAAACGTCCGATTAGCCATTGTGAAGCTATGTGCATTCCTCAATGCAATCTCTCAGAAGGTGATCGATCCAGAAATAATACCAAGGCTAAGGAGTGATGTGGCACAATGTTTTGTCAGTTTCGAGCTGGTGTTCCCACCATCCTTCTTCAATATCATGACGCACGTCCTAGTTCATCTAGTCGACGAGATTGTCATTCTGGGCCCCATATTTCTACACAATATGTTCCCCTTTGAGAGGTTCATGGGAGTCCTAAAGAAATATGTCAGAATCGCGCTTAGGCGGAAGGAAGCATCTACATGGGCCATCAAACAAAGGATGTCATTGGGTTTTGTGTTGACTTCATTCCTGGCCTTAAGAAGATAGGTCTCCCTATATCGCGGTATGAGGGAGACTAAGCTGGAAAAAGGCACGCTTGGAGGGACTCAATAATATGCGAGGATGGGCATTCTTGGTCTCAAGCACACTACAGTCCTCTGAGAACTCTACCTTGGTGACCCCGTATGTCAATGAACACAAGAGCGATCTGCGCTCCAAACACGGAGGCGGTGTGACGACTGGATTACATGTGAACACATCAGGACTTTCAGCAGTTGGTTGGAAACACGTCTCAGGGGTGACAACACTGTTTGTGATGAGCTGTACTCGTTCTCCAGGGGACCATCTTCGACTTTATGGACTTACAAAGGATACGAGATTAATGGGAATACATTTTACAGGATCGCCCAAGATCAAAAGAGCACCAACCAAAACAACGGTGTCCGCTTTGATGCAGCAACCAAGAGGGGAAAGGACACATATTATGGTTACATAGTGGACATATGGGAACTTGACTACGGACATGATTTCAAGGTCCCATTGTTTAAGTGCAAATGGGTCAATCATCGGGAGGCGGGTACAGCTAGACCCACAGTACGGAATGACAATAGTGGATCTGAACAATCTTGGGTACACTGACGAACCGTTTGTCCTAGCCAATGATGTGGCGCAGGTTATCTATGTGAAGGACATGTCTACCAAACCGAGAAAAAGAAAAGATAAGGAAGCGAATACATCATACGATGAGCCAAAGCGCCACATAGTTCTTTCAGGAAAAAGGGACATCGTGGGAGTGGAGGGCAAGGCGGACATATGAGAAGATTATGAAAAGTTTCATGAAATTCCTCCCTTCAAAGTCAAGGCTGACCCAAGCATCTTGATAAACGATGAAGATTATCCATGGTTACGGCGCAATAAGCAAAGGACACAAGCGAAGAAATAGTGAAGACTTTCTCTCCACAACTATTATGATGATGCCTTTGATCTAGAATATCACTGCAGTTACATGTGAAGAAATGAAATGCCTGTTGTAACAGACGAGTTTCCGTATGAAATGAAATGATTTTCAATTTTAGGGTCATATAGATTTGAATGGGGCTTTGAATGGTGCATTTTGAACACAGAAAAATATCAGTAAATGCTTTAAAAATAACAAATGAAGTCAGAAAGGGTTGAAAATTGTTGATGTGGCTTTGAATGGTGCATTTTTGAACACAAGTCTGGAGTTCAAATAAGTTCAAAAAAATGAAATCCCTTTGTAATAGACGAGTTTC
This sequence comes from Aegilops bicornis, assembly GCA_021605145.1. Taxonomy (NCBI): domain Eukaryota; kingdom Viridiplantae; phylum Streptophyta; class Magnoliopsida; order Poales; family Poaceae; genus Aegilops; species Aegilops bicornis. The sequence goes on from CM038673.1 coordinate 501,435,115, forward strand.
CGTATGAAACCCTGATACTTCGAAAGAGATTGTCCGTTTTGTACACGAAGTGCATCCAGTTTTTGCCGTAACCCTCTCTACTTTTTTGGATATGCTATGTGGGTGAAATGATGATGCCATGCCAACTTTCAACCTTTTCAGAGTTCATTTGAAATGCTTTTCGATTCCAGGGTCATTTAGCTCAACCAAATCAGTAAATGCATGAAAAATAATAAATGAAGTCAGAAAGGGTTGAAAATTGATGAGGTCCCGGTTGAATGGTCCATTTTGAACACGTAAAAAGTCTGGAGTTCAAATAAGTTCAAAAAGGTTGAAAGTTTACATTTACATTCAAAACATTAAAAGCAAAAATAATTTTCTAAGAATTTATGCAACTAAAAGCAAAAGGAATCAACTAAAAATCTTTTATAAACCTCTAGTATTTTTGAAACTAAAATTATATAAAAGTTATGCAACTAAAATTATCTAAGAATTTTCTGTTCAAAACATTAAAAGCAAAAAGAATTTTTATTAAGAATTTTTTTGTTAGAAACTTTATAGCAAACTAAAATAACAAAATCTGTTTTTCATTAAAATAGATATTTGGAATACCCTAAAATTACCAAATTGAGTATAATGATAAAACACAGTAATATTAAATAGTAGGAAAAAATCACTCAAAAATTAAATTTGAAAACTAACGGCACTAACATAAAGTTTATAAATTTTTGCGACCTAAAAGCAAATAGAATTAAAAAATAAAGCAAAAAAATAATGCAAAAACAAAACAAAAAAACTAGAAAAAATGCTGCCTACTGGGCCACCACGACCTAAATACGACTAGAAACCCAACCAGCCAGGTGGGCCAGGATTCAGGCCTGCAGCAGGCCCAGTAGGCCCACATGCACATAGTAATAGATTAGGCCCGAAAGCCTGCAGTTGAGAGGAGCTCGAGAGGGTGGGCGCAACAGCGCTTATAAACCACTCCCGAGCTCTCTCAACTAACGAGGTGGGACTAAACTTTTGGCCGCGACGCGGGCAACACAAGGCCTTTGGTCCCGGTTGGTGGCACCAACCGGGAACAATGTGGTGCATTGGTACCGGTTTGTGGCACCAACCGGGACCAAAGGCCCCCCTTTAGTGCCTCTGCTTCCCGCCCTTTGGGCTGCTGAAAAGAGACCTTTGGTCCCGGTTGGTGGCACCAACCAGGACTAAAGGTGGCATTGGTCCCGGTTGGTGCCACGAACCGGGACCAATGCTCCATCTATATAAGCAAGACTTCTGAAAATTTTCATTCAGTTCCTCTTCCCCGCCCCGATTACGCCGCCAGGCTGCCCCTCTGCCTCGCCATCGCCGTTGTCGCCCTGCCTCCGACGCCGTCCCGCGCTGCCCCGATGTCATCGCCGCCCCGCGCCACCCCTGCCCTGACGCCGCCGGCCCTGCCTCCTCGTCGCCCGTCGCCGCGCCCCTACCCCAACGTCGTTGTCGCCGTGCCCTGCTTCCTCATCGCCGTCGTTGTGCCCTGCCTCCTCGTTGCCGTCCCCGTGCCCTACCTCCTCGTCACCGCCCCCGTGCAGTGAGCTCATTCTCCTCGTCGCCGGGCGCCCTCTGCATATATCCTAATTAAGTTTAGATGTGTAGTTGTATTAATTTAGATGTGTAGTTAATTTAGTTGTTGTAATTTTTTTCTGTTCATATTTTTTTTGGTGATATTATTGTTGAATATACAAATGTTTGTATGTTCATATGCAAAGAATATGTCAATTTTTTCACAGAATTTTTATGATTTTTTTTGTTGTAATTTTGTTCATAGAATTTTTATTTTGTTCATAGAATTTTTATGATTCTTTTCTGTTGTAATTTTGTTCATAGATTTTTCATGATTTTTTTGTTCATAGAATTTTGTTTGTCAATTTATGTATATGTTCATATTGTGTATGTATAGGAAAATTGTGTATGATCAAAGTCATTTATGTATATGTTCATATTTAGAAGAAAAAGGAGGAGAGGAAAAAGGAAAATGAGAAGAGGAAGAAGGAGAAGAAGAAGAAGAAGAAGAAGAAGAAGAAGAAGAAGAAGAAGAAGAAGAAGAAGAAGAAGAAGAAGAGGAGGAGAGGAAGAAGAGGAGAAATAAATAAGAAGATGAAAAAGAAGAAGAAAAAAGGGGAGAAGAAGAAGGAATAGAGGAGAAGAAGAAGAAATAGAATAATTTATTATTCTATTTTTTCTTCTTCTCCTCTATTCCTTTCTTCTTCTCCTCTTTTTTTTTCTTTTTTTTCTTCGATCTCCTCCTCTATTCTTTTCTTCTTCTCCTCTTTTTTTCTTCTTCTTCCTCTTCTTATTTTTTATCGGGTATGTCGTTGTCGATATACCCCCCTCCCCGATAACTTTTAGTAAGTACTACTTAGAAAGTGTTTAATATAATTAGTTAGAAAAATAATAGAACTAGTTAAACTAGTTTATTTTTAGTAAGTACTACTTTATTTTATTTATAGTAAGTGCTTAGTAGTTGAACTAGTTGATTTAATAAAACTACTTTATTTTACTATATATAGAAGTAGTTTATTTTTAGTAAGTACTACTTTATTTTATTTATAGTAAGTGCTTAGTAGTTGAACTAGTTGATTTAATAAAACTACTTTATTTTACTATAGAAATAGTTTATTTTTAGTAAGAAAATTAATAGAACTAGTTTATTTTTTTAGTTCAAGCAATTATTCCCGCATCGACGTCGATGATGCCTATCCCGCATCATCGTCATCGACTCGGCGGAGGAGGCCTGCTTGATCAGAGGGGCCATGTCCGGGACTGGGCTCCGCCGGGCTGGTATTGGGAGGTGCTACCTTCCGGGGGGCGTAGGTTGGTGAGGAGCCAGCCCGTCGTTGACCCGAACCTTGTTTGGTGGCGGTCGCGTGGGCCAGTGACGGTGCTGAGGCTTCCGAACACCATGGAGGTGATACGTCACCGTGTCAGCGAGGAGGACGAGCACGTCCGTCGCTACATGGTTGCGTTGGAGGGCAGGTTCGACAATACCTGGCAGGTTCTTCAGGGATCTCACTGGAGCTATGATCTTGTGATGGTTCCTTCTCTTTGGGTGTCCACCGCCCGCGCCGATACCCGTCGGGAGCTACGATTCTAGCTGTATTAGCGATGCTATATGTATGATACTATTCGAGGTGTATTAGCGATAATATTCGACGATGTACGGACGCAAGAGATGATGTAGTTTTGCTTATAATTGAATGCATGCTAATTTGAATACTACTTTATTTTATGATTTGGTTTTTCTTATTGAATGCTCAAATTGGAAAACTACTCCTACTTTGAATGCTAAAATTGGAGAGCACTATGCAAGGCGTATGCATTTGATTAGTTGATAGCTTATAGGGTTTATGTTTTTGCAGAAATCTAGGAGCCCACTCCATCATCCCCGCCGTCGTCCCTGTCACCACCCCCTCTGACCTCGAGGTGAGACCAGCCAACTCTCCATATAATTAAACGATATTTTGGGTTGACTTTAAGTATGTCGAGTCTCCACCATATATGAGAGGACAAAGAATCCCGACTGTTGTCTAGGGGTAGCTTCTGCTTCGTTCCCGTGTGCTAGACAATTTGGTGTAATGCACTCGGGAACGAAACACTACAAAAAAAGACACATCCGTGACATTTTGTGCCGAACGAAATTTTTTTCTGTCATACATATGACACTTCTATGACGATAATTGTGACAAAACCAGGTATCATCATAGATGTGGTGGGCTCCTACTTCTATGACAAAAAATCATGACAGAAAATGGGCTTTTCGTCCTGGACGGGCCGGAGAAGCAGCTGCATGACATTCTTTGGGCCGTCCATGACGGAAAAAACAGTGGTAGAAGTGAGGGCGAGGAAAATTTCGGGGAGTTCCCGGTTACGGTTGGAGGTCGGGGGCCGAGCGATGCGTGTTTCTCTCGTACACGTACGCAAGTGTGTGCGAGGCGTTGGCTCTAACTGAATTCGAAAGCAGGCGCTGGGCTCTAATCAACCCGGCGACAGCTGCAGTTACGTGATATCGAACCCAGCCGATCGATCGATGGCTGTTAGCTGAATCCGATCAGCGATTCGCCGCTCGATGCTAGCGAAGCCGATCGATGCTGCCTCGGGATGAGCGATGGCGTTGCGGGGGGTTGGATGAGCAGTGGCGGTGGCGTTGCCTCTGGATGGACAGGACCCGTGGTGTGGTGGAGGCTGGATGAACAGCAGATGGTGGAGGGTGGTTGAACAGGACCCGTGGTGTGGAGGGCTGGATGAGCAGTGAAGCGGTGGAGGGGTGCCCGTGGAGGGGTGGTTGAACAGGACCCGTGGTGTGGAGGGCTGGATGAGCAGTGAAGCGGTGGAGGGGTGCCCGTGGAGGGTGGTTGAGCGATGGCCGGTGGAGTAGCGCGCGGTGGAGGCTGGATGAACAGGAGCCCGTGGAGGCTGGAGGAGGTCGACGGTGGAGATGAACGGTATCCCATGGTGTCCCGTTTTGCGGTATGCTACACCCCTCCCGATGAACAGGACCCCTGTTTCGACCGTAGCGCTCCAACACAAGTCCGTTTCGTCCGTTTTGCAGTACGCCACACCCCTCCCGATCAACATGACCCTCGTTTCGACCGTAGGAGGTCCGTTTCATCCGTTTTGCGGTACGCCACACCCCTCCCGATCAACAGGACCCCTGTTTCGAGCGTAGGAGGTCCGTTTCCTCCGTTTTGCGGTACTCCAGACCCCTCCCGATCAACAAGACCCCGTTCCGAACGTAGGAGGTCCGTTTCCTCCGTTGTGCGGTACGCCAGGCCTCGTTTCCATCGCCTGTTCCGTCCAAGCCCTCCCGATGAACACGACCACGCATTCCGTTCCGACCCAGCCGGTTGGCTCCCACGCGTTCCGTTGCCTCCCGATGAACACGACGCATTCCGTTGCCTCCCCGTGAACACGACACATTCCGTTGCCTCCCCATGAACACGACGACGGCGCTGTTTCTCCGTTCTGACCCAGCCATGTACACGAGCCCTCGCCGTATGTATGCGCGAGTAGGCGTTCGAGACCCCGCCCGTATGTACACATACGTGGCCATATTTTCTTTCTTGCACCCTGGCCGCTGTACGTACGTGTACATGCTACGTGCGCGCCTTTTATGTGAGCATCATTGAAATCATCATGCCTAGCTAGGGGCGTTAAACGATAGCGCTTGTTGGGAGGCAACCCAATTTTATTTTAGTTTCTTGCTTTTTGGTTATGTTTAGTAATAAATAATCCATCCAGCTTCTGTTTAGATGTGGTTTTATGTTTTAATTAGTGTTTGTGCCAAGTAGAACTTTTGGGAAGACTTGGGTGAAGTCTTTATGATCATGCTGTAAAAAACAGAAACTTTAGCGCTCACGAGATTAGCTTCAACTTTTTACTGGAGAGTGATATTTAGTTGATTCTTTTTGAATATGATTACTAGACAAATTCCTCACGTCCACCTATTTATTTTATAATTTTTGTAGTTTCAGAAGTTTGCGTTAGTTACAAATTACTACAGACTGTTCTGTTTTTGACAGATTCTGTTTTTCGTGTGTTGTTTGCTTATTTTGATGACTCTATGGCTAGTAAAATAGTTTATAAACTATAGAGAATTTTTAATACAGTAGGTTTAACACCAATATAAATAAAGAATGAGTTCATTACAGTACCATGAAGTGGTATTTTGTTTTCTTTTGCTAACGGAGCTCACGAGATTTCTGTTAAGTTTTGTGTTGTGAAGTTTTCAAGTTTTGGGTAAAGATTCGATGGACTATGGAATAAGGAGTGTCAAGAGCCTAAGCTTAGGGATGCCCAAGGCACCCCAAGGTAATATTCAAGGATAACCAAGAGCCTAAGCTTGGGGATGCCCCGGGTGGCATCCCCTCTTTCGTCTTCGTTCATCGGTAACTTTACTTGGAGCTATATTTTTATTCACCACATGATATGTGTTTTGCTTGGAGCATCATTTTATTTTTTTAGTATTTGCTTGATGTTACTTAGAATAATGTTTAGCATCTCTTTTTTCAATAAAAATGTCAAGGATAGCTTTTGCCATGCTTATTTTGCAAGTATGCATGTTGCTGTTTGAAAACAGAAAGTTTACCGCTGTTGAAAAAATTCCCTAGAAAAGTCAGAATGTGATAAAATGTTGAAACCTTTTGCATATTAAGCTCTGATAAATGTACTGCAGGGTAAATTTCATTTCATAATGTTTGGAGTTAGGGAAGTATGATGAATCTTGCATTCTTTACAGACTGTACTGTTTTGGCAGATTGCTGCTATGTTTGCGTTGTTTGCATATGTTTGCTTGTTTAATGATTCTATTTGAGGATAGGAGTATTATATACGCAGAGGCATTTAGTATGCAATTTTGAATAATAATTTTAGTGATTTGTTACAGTAGAAGATGATAAGGTTTTGCATTAGTTTATACTAACTTATCTCACAAGTTCTTGTCGAGTTTGGTATGAATGAAGCTTTCGAGATTTAGGAAACCGAGATATAAAAGGAATTAGGGAGACACAAAAGCTCAAGCTTGGGGATGCCCAAGGCACCCCAAGATAATATTTCAAGAAGTCTCAAGCATCTAAGCTTGGGGATGCCCCGGTAGGCATCCCACCTTTCTTCTTCAACAATTACCGGTTAGTATCGGTTGAACCTAAGTTTTTGCTTCTTCACATGAGTTGTGCTATCCTTGAAATGTAGTTTTATTTAGCTTTGCTTGCTGTTTGAATAAAATACCAAGATCTGAAATTCTTAAATGGGAGAGTCTTCACATAGTTACATAATTATTCAACTACTCATTGATCTTCACTTATATCTTTTGGAGTAGTTTGTCATTTGCTCTAGTGCTTCACTTATATCTTTTAGAGCACAATGGTGGATTTGTTTTATAGAAACTATTGATCTCTCATGATTCACTTATATTATTTTGAGAGTATTAAATAGCATGGTAATTTGCTTAAATCCTAATATGCTAGGTATTCAAGATTAGTAAAAATTTCTTTTGAGTGCGTTGAATACTAAGAAAAGTTTGATGCTTGATAATTGTTTTGAGATATGAAGATGGTGATATTAGAGTCATGCTAGTTGAGTAATTGTGAATTTGAGAAATACTTGTGTTAAAGTTTGTGATTCCCGTAGCATGCACGTATGGTGAACCGTTATGTGATGAAGTCGGAGCATGATTTATTTATTGATTGTCTTCCTTATGAGTGGCGGTCGGGGACGAGCAATGGTCTTTTCCTACCAATCTATCCCCCTAGGAGCATGCGCGTAATACTTTTCTTTGATAACTAGTAGATTTTTGCAATAAGTATATGAGTTTTTTATGACTAATGTTGAGTCCATGGATTATACGCACTTTTCTCATCCTTCCACCATTGCTAGCCTCTCTAATACCGCGCACTTTTCGTCGGTATCATACACCCACCATATATCTTCCTCAAAACAGCCACCATACCTACCTATCATGGCATTTTCATAGCCATTCTGAGATATATTGCCATGCAACTTACCACCGTTCCGTATATTATGACACGCTCCATCATTGTCATATTGCTTAGCATGATCATGTAGTTGACATAGTATTTGTGGCAAAGCCACCGTTCATAATTCTTTCATACATGTCACTCTTGATTCATTGCACATCCCGGTACACCGCCGGAGGCATTCATGTAGAGTCATATTTTGTTCTAAGTATCGAGTTGTAATTGTTGAGTTGTAAGAAAATAAAAGTGTGATGATCATCATTTTTAGAGCATTGTCCCAAGTGAGGAAAGGATGATGGAGACTATGATTCCCTCATAAGTCGGGATGAGACTCCGGACGAAAAAAAAGAGGCCATAAAAAGAAGAGAAAAGGCCCAAATAAAAAAGAAGAAGAGAAAAAGTGAGAAGGGACTATGTTACTATCCTTCTACCACACTTGTGCTTCAAAGTAGCACCATGATCTTCATGATAGAGAGTCTCTCATTTTGTCACCTTCATATACTAGTGGGAATCTTTCATTATAGAACTTGGCTTATATATTCCAATGATGGGATTCCTCAAAATGCCCTAGGTCTTCGTGAGCAAGCGAGTTGGATGTACACTCACTTAGTTTCTTTTGTTGAGCTTTCATACACTTATAGCTCTAGTGCATCCGTTGCATGGCAATCCCTATTCACTCACATTGATATCTATTGATTGGCATCTCCATAGCCCATTGATACGCCTAGTTGATGTGAGACTATCTTCCCCTCTTTTGTCTTCTCCACAACCACCATTCTATTCCACATATAGTGCTATATCCATGGCTCATGCTCATGTATTGCGTGAAGATTGAAAAAGTTTGAGAATGTCAAAAGTATGAAACAATTGCTTGGCTTGTCATCGGGGTTGTGCATGATTTAAATACTTTGTGTGGTGAAGATAGAGCATAGATAGACTATATGATTTTGTAGGGATAACTTTCTTTGGCCATGTTATTTTGAGAAGACATAATTGCTTTGTTAGTATGCTTGAAGTATTATTATTTTTATGTCAATATTAAACTTTTGTCTTGAATCTTTCGAATCTGAATATTCATACCACAATTAAGAAGAATTACATTGATAGCACTCCACATCAAAAATTATCTTTCTTATCATTTACCTACTCGAGGACGAGCAGGAATTAAGCTTGGGGATGCTGATACATCTCCAATGTATATATAATTTTTGGATTGTTCCATGCTATTATATTATGTGTTTTGGATGTTTATGGGCTTTATTATCCACTTTTATATTATTTTTGGGACTAACCTATTAACCGGAGGCCCAACCCAGATTTGCTGTTTTTTTTGCCTATTTCAGTGTTTTGAAGAAAAGGAATATCGACGAATTCGAAGCGAACGAAATCAACTAGAGAAGTTATTTTGGGAACGAAAGCTACCCGATGGACTTGGACCCCACGTCAAGGAAGGAATGAGGAAGCCACGAGGGTGGGGGGCGCGCCCACCCCCTCGGGCGCGCCCCCTGCCTCGTGGGGCCCTCGTCAACTCCCGACGTACTTCTTCCGCCTATATAACTCCACGTGCCCTAAAACTTCCAGAGCGGAGAATAGATCGGGAGTTCCGCCGCCGCAAGCCTTGAGAGCCACCAAAACCAATCGGGACCTGTTCAAGGCACCTGCCGAAGGGGGAACCCTCACTGTGGCCATCTTCATCATCCGGTGCTCTCCATGACGAGGAGGGAGTAGTTCACCCTCGGGGCGGAGGGTATGTACCCGATAGCTATGTGTTTGATCTCTCTCTCTCTCTCTCTCGTGTTCTTGATTTGGCACGATCTTGATGTATCACGAGCTTTGCTATTATAGTTGGATCTTATGTTTCTTCTCCCCTCTACTCTCTTGTAATGAATTGAGTTTTCCCCTTGAAGTAATCTTATCGGATTGAGTCTTTAAAGATTTGAGAACACTTCATGTATGTCTTGCCGTGCGTATCTGTGGTGACAATGGGATATCACGTGATTCACTTGATGTATGTTTTGGTGATCAACTTGCGGGTTCCGCCCATGAATCTATGCATAGGGGTTGGCACACGTTTTCGTCGTGATTCTCCGGTAGAAACTTTGGGGCACTCTTTGAGGTTCTATGTGTTGGTTGAATAGATGAATCTGAGATTGTGTGATGCATATCATAAATCATACCCACGGATACTTGAGGTGACATTGGAGTATCTAGGTGACATTAGGGTTTTGGTTGATTTGTGTCTTAAGGTGTTATTCTAGTACGAACTCTAGGGCTGTTTGTGACACTTATAGGAATAGCCCAACGGATTGATTGGAAAGAATAACTTTGAGGTGGTTTCGTACCCTACCATAATCTCTTCGTTTGTTCTCCGCTATTAGCGACTTTGGAGTGACTCTTTGTTGCATGTTGAATGATAGATATATGATCCAATTATGTTATTATTGTTGAGAGAACTTGCACTAGTGAAAGTATGAACCCTAGGCCTTGTTTCAACGCATTGCAATACCGTTTACGCTCACTTTTATCTATAGTTACCTTGCTGTTTTTATATTTTCAGATTACAAAAACCTATATCTACCATCCATATTGCACTTGTATCACCATCTCTTCGCCGAACTAGTGCACCTATACAATTTACCATTGTATTGGGTGTGTTGGGGACACAAGAGACTCTTTGTTATTTGGTTGCGGGGTTGTTTGAGAGAGACCATCTTCATCCTACGCCTCCCACGGATTGATAAACCTTAGGTCATCCACTTGAGGGAAATTTGCTACTGTCCTACAAACCTCAACACTTGGAGGCCCAACAACGTCTACAAGGAGAAGGTTGCATAATAGACATCAGTGGACGACGGCGAGGCCTAGGAAGGGGACGATGCGGAGCCGGGGAAGGCAGCGGCGGTGGATGCCTGGCGTAGAAAGTCTGAGGTTCAACTGGTTATTTGTGGTGTGAGGCTGCCGTCGCCATGAGAATAACGGGGGGTGTGGGTGAGTAGAGGGATGGCCTGGCCATCGGTGGGAGTAGTAAGGCGGTGAGGCCTCCGTCGCATCCTGACCCGGCCACGGGAGGCAGGAGCACGAGGCACGACACTGCTGGGTTTGGGCGGCCGGAGCAAGAAGACCAGAGGTTGAAGAAGCACTACGGCCGTTGGATGGACGTCGTCACGGTCCTTTGGAGTTAGAATCGTGCATATTGACTAGGTTGACAAAGCCCTCCGTCCTGTCAACTTAGTAGGCCCACAAGTCAGCCTGCCACTATCTGGGTCCCAGCTAACGGGGGAGTATTCATTTTTGTGTGTAATAAGGAGGCACTTCCTTGCGTGCGAAGATATAGCTGGTGGGTCCGAGCTGTCAGCGGCGGTAACGTTTTTTCGCGAAATACAGAGGCCCTTTTGGTGGGTCCCTGATGTCAGGTGGAGGAATCGTTATTTTGCACGTAATAAGGATGCATTTCCTTGCATGCGGCCGTGGACCCACCTGTCGGCCTCTCCACGTACAGTCCACTTCAGATGCATGTCGGTCGTTGACCACGTTGACCAGGCCGCGCCGAGAGCACTAGGGCGGTGGACGACGGCGAGGCCTAGGAAGGGAACGACACGGAGGCAGGGAAGACTCGGCGATTGTTTCCCACGCAGGGGAGTACGAATCTGTTGTCTGAGGTTTCTTGGTTCGTCTGCCCGTCGCATGAAGAATAACGGCATGTGTGGGTGAGTAGAGGGATGGCTAGGCCAGCGATGGGAATGGGTGGGGAGGTGAGGCTGCTTGGCACCTGGCCCGGCCGTGGGGAGGAGGGAGCAGGCAGTCCTGCCGGCGCTTGTTTGAGCGGCTGGAGCAGGAAGAGCAGAGATTGAAGAAGCACGACGGCCGTTGGATGGCCATCCAGTCACTGCTTGTGCGTCTACCTTTTTTTAGGAAAGCCTCAAATCCGTGGAAAACAGCATACAACCCATCAGTCATTATTTCTAATAATTTACAGCCCATTTGCTAATTATTAAGGTTTTTTTGGAGCCCATATTCTTTTTGTTAGCATTACAGCCCATATTATGGCCACGGTTAAAAAATTATATGAAATTTTGCATATTTCGGCGGTCCGAACTGTTTTTAATCCGAAATTTCGACTCACATTCAAACTGATTTAAAAATAAATGTATATCAATATAACATCCAACAAATTCTCCATGCATAAAAATTAATGTAATTTAAAATCTTGAAATGAAAAAAGATATTTGAAACTAATTGCCGGTTTGATGTGTTTTAAAATGTACAACCCATTTCTCATTCTTGATGGGCCATTTTCTCGCCACCGAATGAAAGCTCTCCTCGTCTTGAAAGATTTGCAGCCCAACAGGCCTGACAAAGCGACTTACTTGGCAAATCACAAAAAAACTGGGCTATGGCCATGGACCCAGCTGTCAGCCTCTCCACGTACAGTACTCTTCCGATGGAAGTCGTTCCTTGACCACGTTGACCATGCCGCACAGAGAGCACCACGGCGGTGGACGACGGCGAGGCCTAGGAAGGGGACGACGCGGAGCCGAGGAAGACGCAGCAGTTGAAGCCCACGCGGAGCGGAGTACGAGGGTTCACTGGTTTGGCTGTGGTGTGAGGCTGCAGTCGCCGCAGGGCCTGGCCAGTGGTGGGAGTAGTAGGGGGCGGTGAGGCCTCCGCGGCATCACAGCCGGCCACGGGCGGCAGGAGCAGGCGGCACGACCGGCGCTGCTTTGGGCGGCTGGAGCAAGAAGACCAGAGGTTGAAGAAGCACTACGGCCGTTGGATGGACACCGTCTGATCCTTTGGATCTAGAATCGTTCATATATTGACTAAAGTTGACAAAGGCCTCCATCCCAGTCAACTTAGTAGGCCCACAAGTCAGCCTCCCACAAGGCCCAGGCGCCACTCCACGCATCCACAACCTTCTGAAAGCGGCTTCATCTCGCAATGTGGTCAATAAACAGGATATTCGCTTTAGAGCCATGGAAAAGCATGAACATAATCTTCTGTCCTATTCTCCAAGATGGACGGGCCTTCATTATTTGAGACCACCCATGAATAAGTATCTTTTCACCTCCAAGGGGAATTGAGTAGGTCGACATAAACATCATGTTGTGACCAAGCGCAAGTCCGACCCGATCATGGTCGTGCATCCAGATAGGAACAGTAGAGCTCGGCCTCGCTTTCAAGAAGATCACAGCTGTAAAACTATGTATAAGCAATAGTTTATGAACAACATATATAATGTAAAAACAGCTCGTACCATAAGTTTCTCGACACGCTTGGACCTGTTCAACGAGTGCAGCGAAGGGCACACATATCCCACGTGGCCTTACACCATTGAAATGCCCCACAAGGACCTCAAGACGATCAATAAAGTGTAGGAACTTGTATGCGTCGATCCACCAACTTGATTGCCATTAGTAATAGCCGAGTTATTACAGAGTAACAAACGAAGCGCATCGCTTAGCTCTGAAAAAACCTACACGTGCCACCAGTTATAAGAAAATATTAGTTAGAAGTAGCATCTTCGTGAGAGATTCGTTGCTACTTCTAAAGTTAAATTGTGATTAGTTAGACAGAATAGGTGGATTAAGAAGTAATCGAGGCAACAAGCAAGAACCAGACACAAAACTAACATGGATGAACAATTGGAATGACGTCGGGGTGGAAGATCGCAGTGAAGATGAGACGAGGTTCTGCTATTTCCATCAACATTCATGCGCCAACTTTCAGTCCGTAACACTTGAGAAAGTTTATCCAAGTTTGGCCATAAAAAAAGCAGCGATCTTCTTGGTTCATGAACCCAACTCGGAACTTATATCCATGGCTTGTCTTCACTGTGACCATTAAACTAGTGTATTCAGTTATGGCAAGGCCGAGCATCTTGAGTACATGTGTTCTGGCAGAGCAAATAATACACTGTAGGAAAAATAATATGAGAACACAACATGTTCAAAAAAACCCCACCCTCCCGGATAGAAAAGAGGATTCTAGGAACATACCGGCGCTGCTTTCAAAATGCTGTGTTAGGATGAGAAGGAACAAGTGTGGCATCTCACCGAGGGTGCAGAAACCTGTAGGGTACTCGTACTTTGGGCACTGCAAATGAAACACACTAGATTCAGTAGGAAGAGAAATGCATCAACGGCGGCGGCTTCCATCCTAGGATTACCTACGACCAAGGGACTTGGATTTATCGGGGATGGATGAAGAATTCGTACCTGGTTCTCCATGAGAAAACCCTATGCAATCGCCAAGAGGGGGTTTTCTCTGAACAAGCAGACGAGGGAGAAGGGGATTCAGGCCCAGTGAAATATTGCCGCTTCGTCCGTCCAGCTTACTACTAAAGTTGGAAGGGGGGGGGGTTGTGATTTGACGAATCATTGAGCATTACTGCGGCGCTACGACCGGGGTGTGTCTACCGTGAAGTTGTGCACTCTAATATGTGCATATGGCACGTGGACCCCGTTGCCGGTTGCCCCACATATTAGCGAAAGGAAGTAGAAAGACAGGAGTAACTAGTTACACATAAATATATATTTTGTGCAGAGATACTCCCTCTCAGAAAGAAATATACAAATCTTTTATATCACAGGCTCACCTTGCCGAGAAATATACTCCCTCTGCAACGCACGAGCATTATGGGGGTTCAGATTTTTTATGGGGGTTCAGCTAAGAATATAATACTCAGATAGGCTCACGGTTCTGGACTTTGGGCTGCCGACCGACGCTGCATGTTTGGGGGCCCATGTGTTCTACCTTAGCGCTTTTCATATTGCAAGCGATCGGTACGGTGCTGGTTTTAGATGCCGTCGCAAGGCGAATACACAAAATTGAATAAAGCACGGCAGCTGTTGGAATGAAATAGAACGTCAGTTCCTAACCAGCAATCAGAGTTGCAATTCTATCAATGATATACCATGTGATAAATAATCTTTGTCGTACTACTTATACACACGTAACACTTGTTTCACCATGCCAGATTATTACATCAAAATCTCTCGGAGGATAGATCAGTTCGGCGCTATGCGTCGCTCTTGAAGAATTTCAAAGTTGATTTGGACCAGCTCTCCTTGCCGAGAAAGTTCGATTTTGACATCATCCCCTACCGCAATATATGATTTAGATTTGAACCTTGACCATCCTTTAGCATCAATCATCATGCGACCATCCTTTGTACTTACGGTATATTGAGCAGGTTCATTCACACCAAGGCTGCGCATGGTAAGAGAAACTTGGTCATGGTCACCGGATTGTTGAACGACTCCTCGTTGCTCTAGGAATTATCTATTTGCAAACAAGAAGACATACCCAAACAGTTAGATCAACACAGTGAATCATGTGAAACAACATGGAAAGAAAAAAGAACGAAGCACTTGGGCGGCCAATGCTTACCAAGAAGGTGGACATGACGGTTTTTGTAAGGACTTCGGTATATGAAGTGTGAACTGCAGCCCAGTCTGTTGCCGGTGCAACTGCACGGGCCGGAGCAGATGCAAGTGCAAGTGTTGGTGCAGGTGCCGAAGCTGCTGCTGCTGCCGGAGATGGTGCTCCTTGTAGAGCAGGTGCCAGTGTCAGAGCAGGTGCCAGTGTCGATGCCCGATCCTTCGGTAGATCGGACTGATCCGCTGACGCGGTTGGTGCCCAATCCTCAGCTGGATCGGTCGAGCTGCTATCATTGTCGCTGCTAGAAACAGCTGCCGATGCTCGATCTGTGCGAGACAGCGGCGATCGTGTCTGGTCTGCTATGATCATCTTTCTAACTTGACTAGGATCCGTGACCGTGATCCAGTTTTTTTCTTTATTTCTTTTAAATGCGAGAAGGACTAATTGTGGCGTTTTTGTTAAACCAAACTGCAGTTCATCATAGGGATTCAGCTTGTACTCAGACAACAGACCGATCCAATTTTTTCCAGTAATATAAGTGATGGACAGTGCCTTCGTTACTGACACGACATAAGAAGTGAAACCTGCAAAAATAGCCATCGTAGAGCAAACCAAACGGTTTATTCTGTGATGAATGTCACATGGCAAAACCTGCATCATAAAATTGCAGGAAAAGAAAGAAAACATGACATTAAACCTATAAGATTTAGACAGTAGATCAATAATATTTACTTGATGTGACATGAGTGAATCCCTACCAGGAAATCACTATGTTGAAGTACTAAACAGAAGATTGATCGTCCAACTATGCGTGGCATGCAGGGGCCCCGCCTACTCCCTAAGGTGACAGTCCAAAGGTCGTGACAAATCGTATGGACCGAACATCGATGGGACTGGAAATCCTGGTGGGTGCGATAAACCCTGCAATGCATATAGATATTGGAGTGTAACCACAATTGATAAACCGTCCTCACAAAAAATATGATCTGGATACTTCAAAATATACAGACTGAATTGAGTGGACAGACATTAACATAGACCGTTCTCAGGACTGACCACACACCAAAAGCGGCAGTACTAATAAACAATACAGGGTTCACAAACACAAATCAAGTACGGATCAATAGTACTTACTACGGACAAGCAAAGTTGCACTAACTAAACTCTGCAGACTATTTCTTGCCACCGACCTACGGGATGAACCCCGTGATAATCGACTAGGCCATGGACTTCGTGTGAGATGTCTACATGCACCATCACCATCTTGTCAACCTTGGAGAACCTAACAGAGTAGTCTTTCCACTCATAAACATGATGATGAAGACAGGCCGCATCAGATTTGTTGGGAAGCTTTACAAGAACCACGCCTTTCGTAATCGAAGGCACAACTAGGAAATTGTTGTGGTCAAGTACAACCTCGAGAACACGCCTGACAACAATGCTAAGGAAAACACTAGTTCAGGACACGTGGCGACAAGGACACAGCAGCTGGATAGTTTAGCAGTAGAACTCATCCTCAGGTCTTCCAGTTCACACGGCATGACTTTGAGAACTTCATCTCCACCGCGGACCTGGTTCTAATTCAAACAGAAACCATATTTTATTACTACCTCCATTCAGAAATATAAGATGATTTTCGATGTTATACTCCATATATGACTACATATACATACGAAATGAGTGAACAAAGACAATAGAACATGTCTTCAAAGGCATGAGAGCAGAGGGATTACATGCAATATCCATAACACAAGTTGTTGAGGCAAATATACCCTCTTAAAAGGTAGCATTGATGTTCATAAAGTACTCCCTCCGTCCCAAAATTCTTGTCTTAGATTTGTCTAGATACGGATGTATCAAGTCACATTTTAGTATTAGATACATCCGTATCTAGACAAATCTAAGACAAGAAATTTGGGACAGAGGGAGTAGTTGAAAGTAATCTATATGAAATCAGTGTCAACCTCTTGCATGTTTTGGTCAAAAGAGGAATTTAGAACCGTTATTTGGCACACTAAAATCACATGCAAGATCACCCAGAAAGTTGTACTACCAGTACTAGTACTGCGTGTTAGATGAAAAAACACGATCAAGATCGAGAAAAATATCGTCAACAAGAGACATTACCTGGACTTGCTTAATGAGGGATCGAGAGAGGGGGCTTGGACAGGCGATGGCTTTGAGCTTGTCTGCGGTAGTCTCGGCGGGGTGCTTGCGCTTCTTCGTACCATGAGCCTCGACGGTTTTGGCCAGAGCCATAGACATCGCGTCGGCTGGTGCTCCGGCGTCCATCCAAGAGAGGAAGCTGAGAGAGAAGAGTGAAAGGAGGAACGAGATGAGGGAGAAGCGAAGAGAGTGGGGGTTTTCTTCAAGAGAGGTAGTTGAGTGAGAAGAGTGAAATGATGGTTACTTCGTCCGCCAACTTACTGCTGGAAAGGAGGGGGTTTTGTGATTTGATGGCTCATTGGGCATTACTGCGGCGGTTTGATCGGGATAGTCTACCATCACTCTACTACGGAGTAATTTAGTGCATGCTGGTGGACCCAGGTGCTGGCTGTCCCACACGTCGACAAAAGTGAGTAATTTAGTGCATGGTTGGAGGAGGATCCGCACGGTAGAGCGTGTCCACTGTTTTTCTGAAGAAAAAAATGATTACAGCAAGCGTTTCCACTCTTACGACGGAGGAGTGCGAAACACGGCAACCACTTGAACATACACAACGCTCCTACTACTAGGCATGTGCAGTGGTTCATACGTCAGTACTACACAATCTTGTTGCTAGTGTAGTAAGATATGACGATAACAAATGATGTTGTGCGCATGTCAACTACTCCTATATGTAACATAGTACCGCTTTTTCGACTGTCCGGTCGAAAATGAATGGTGAGATCAATGTTAACAGAACTAGGTCCACAATGCACGGAGAGTACGGTGCTACAGTACTCCATGAAACATGAACCATATGAAACACGAATAGTGTTAGGCAGGGTGTATGAAGGGTGCACGGGATGGGAGCAAAATTTCCCTTCTCGACCCACTTTTGGGTGTTTGGCTGAGTGCATGAAGGGTGCATGAGTCCATACTAGTAGGTTGACAAAAATACACGAAGAGGAAACAACTATATTGAGATGAGAATGCAACCAAACACACCCACACGCTTTGTGCTACAGTGACTGATCTGCACCGTCTAAGTTTGATCCAACGGTCATGTTGTGCCGAGACATGGACATGCCCATGCAGAGGGCGCCTAAACACCACCGAAGTCCCTCTGCTTCTCGAGGAGCACGACGTTGGTGATGCAGGGTGCAACCGCCTACGTAGCTCGCCTCCCGGCCGACGAGAGCCATCTCGTCCAAAGACGGCGATCCAATGGCACGAATTGATTCCAAAGTGATTTTGAGCCTTGAAAGGATTCGCCAAGAACGGCGGCAGCCCGCAACCCCTCCTTGTCCAGCTCAGCCCCCACCATCGCACGGAGACGGCTCAGCTCCTCGGAGATATAGGTGAAGAAGGAGACCAGGTCAGGAAGCCGCAGCTCGTTGAAGTCGACCGGGTGGTCGAACGGGTTTAGCTCGATGGCCGACATCGTCACGCTGGCACGACGGTAGGCATCGTGCAGCCGCAACATCGCGGCGTGGCAACTTGGTTCACCAAGTGGCCGAGGCGATCTGGACCTCGTCATGATCGGCCCTTCGCGCTCGGCCGGCTCCCCTGACGGCCTATCGTATCTCCCGCTTTCTGCAGCAACACTGCCGACGCCTCGAGCATCTTTGTGGTGGACGCCTGCCGCTTTGGAAGCTCCGTGAACTCCTGCACATAACGGAGGAGCATGGCACTCCTCTCCTCCTTGAGCTCACGGAGCTCCACGTCCTTGGCCCTGAGCTCTGCATCCTTGGCATGGAGCTCCTGTGTCAGGCGCCTCACCTCGGACTCTGTGATCTTCTGCGCCGCCATGGCACCAGGTAGAAGCAATGGGGAGAGGAAGCAAAGGGGGCGAAATGGCTGAAAGGCAATGCAATCTACGGGAAGGCGGAGGGAGCAGGGAATCTTTTGGTTTTCACCACGGTAAAACACCAGTCGGCGACTTCTCACATCAGGGAGCAGTGGGTTTTTACAGGCGGAGTCATCGTGACTAATTGCTGCCGCGCCTGCTCCCGTCAATCAAAAAATTAAAAATCCTGTCGCGCCTGCTCCCGTCAATCAAAAAATTAAAAATCCTGCCGCACCCAAACACCAGAGCAACGCCGCGGTGGATATTTAAATTTACCTGCCGGCAAGTAGATAAAAAAGGGGTGAAAAAACAAATGTGGCGGCGGCCTAGCTAATCGGTCGAACTAGCCCAACTAGCTAGCCACCGTGCTTCACTGATGTACTCGGCGAGAAAGGTGGTCTTTCATGATTTGACGACTCATTTACTTGCTTCGGCGCTACGACCGAGGAGGACCTAAAAAACGTGCGGTAGGGCGTCCCACGTCAGGAAGAATATATGTGTGCACCACCCGGGAGGACCCTGAAACCGTGCGGTAGGGTGTGCTTGTCTCGGCACGGAGGAAAAATGTGCGTGTAAAAATATACTGTATCAGACGTAGTACCTATGGTTCGACCTCGGGACCCAGCCAGTCAGTTGAAAACACCCCACTAGCCACACAACTTCAACATGCAAACGTGGCACGGAGGATAGATGTGGTTAGCTCCGTCTCGACCAGCCACAACGTCTCTTGTTTTAGGCGATTCTTCTATTTTCCAAGCTTTTTGAATTGTAATAACACCACGGCAAGCCAGCGCCGCTCTTCATGTGTGCCCGTGCAAAGCTTAGACGATGGAGAGAAGAGAGATTGAGATCGCAGACCTGGGACCCACCAGTAAGTGAGACAACGGTCATGCACGTGTTGATGAGGCACTCCCTCTACTCTACTCAACGCAAGTACTGTATAAAATCAAGTTATGGGACAAAGCCAACAACCGTTTGTTTTTTCAGGCTATCGACTTACGCTTTGTAGTCCAGGTTGACAATTCGAATCTCGTCTTTCAGATTTGTTAGTTTTAGGTCCAAATTTGATTAATGACAAGTGGGACCCCCGTGTGTTGTTCCGATATTTCAGCGTAGGATGGTTTTTTTGAACAAACACTTTGCGCGGTTAGACAAGTAATGGCACGAGTTACACGTATTTTGCAAGTTTACGAACAAAAATGACAGCGGCATATAATATCACATCCACCCCGCAGCTTAGATACTATGGTGATACGAGTTTTTACACTGTTGGAAGTGAGATCCAATGGCTTGGGAGTAGTCTTTGTAATTATGCGCAATTTCCAAACTCTCCAAAGTTTTTTTTGCAAATAAAACATTCAGGCCTTGTGTGTGCCACTGCATCTTCGATCCAACGGCTCCCCGGTGCTCATATTAGGTGCTCCCCGTTGCTTAATTGCCTACTACGGTGATATGAGCATCTAGGTCGTATGATCAGTGATCAGATGGCACATGCGTAGTACTTGTACTTTCTGCGCATTTCCCAAACTCTATCAGCCGTATATTGCAAAAACATTCAAACCTCCTACTGTGGGCCGTTAGATCTCAGTGAACTTGTATCACCATAGAATCTACGGTGCGGGAGCACCTCATACTCTCCCGTGCGAGAAAACATAAGGTGCTATCGCAGCTTGGATGCTACGGTGATACGAGCTTGGAGGTCGTTTGATCTGAGATCCAATGGCATCTCGAAAGCAGTCTTTGTGCTTGTAAGCGTGCCGAACTCTTTTGGGGCTTTTACGCAAAAACCATTCAAACCATCGAGGAGGTGTTGGGTCACAAATCCAATGCCTCAGAAGAGCTTGTATCACCAAAGCATCTAAGGTGTGGTAGCACATGATATTCTTACATACAGGAGAATATGATGTCCTCCTTCATCTTAGATGCTACGGTGATCTGAGCTTCGAGGTTGTTGGATATGGGATCAAAGGGCATCTAAGTAGTTTTTGTACAAATTGTGTGCAATTCTCAAACTCATCAAGGTTTCTGCAGAAATATTAAGACATATCATGTGAGCTGCTATATCTCAGATCTACAAGCTCCAAGCAACTCGTATCGGCATATAGCATCTAAGGTATGGGGAACATGATATTCTCCCGGGGAGGAGGGGTGGGGGTGCACAACCAATCGGTGGCTGGGAGGGTGGGGACAAATATAATCTAAACAACCCTAAACAGAGCTCCACAATTTTATCTAAGGTCGAGGGGTTGACCCCGACAATCATAGCTCTGCCTAAACAGAACATTTGCATGTCTTGTAGTGCTAGACTTAATATTCATGTTTCAGTTTCATGTTCATTTTAAATATTGAACTGAGGACCATGGATGTCTTACATTTTACTCCTTCGTTCCTAAATATTAGTCTTTTTAGAGGCTTCAAATGGACTGGCACATACGGATGTATATAGACATATTTTAGAGTCTAGATTCACTCATTTTGCTCCGTATGTAGTCACTTGTTGAACTCTATAAAAGACTAATATTTAGGAATAGAAGGAGTATTTTTGAATTCGTGTCATACATTGATGGTTTGGAAAAATAGATGCACTATACTTATTGGATTGTTGTTGTGTTCGTGCGTGTGTGTCTCTGTGTGTGTGTGTGTGTGGTCATATGCTTGATACATACAAAGTTTTCTCACCTCCATATTGTTCATCTTTTAAATTTGAATTTGCATTGGAAAACTTACTAGGCATACCATGAAATGTGAAATCCACGTTGAGATCACTATATCACAAACTCACTCTAATTCAACAATTCATCATAAATCAATTACCACATTGAGATTAGTATTTGCAAGGAAAATACGGGTATTGTAATACACATAGATTCGTTCGGCAATTTAAAAGGTTCCTTTCGTATTCTCGAATGATAGGACCCAATGGCGTACCAGCCAGACCTTGGCTCGTGTTGATCCTAAAAAAACCGGGCTCGTGTCCTTCGGTGGCATGCATGGTACGCATATTAGGCAACCCCAACCAGTCGAGCCTCAGCGTTTCAAGTCGAAATATATGGCGGCCATAATTCCAGCCCTAGGAAATTCCCCTCATGTCCCCGGTCCATAATGACTACCGATGAACAACAGAGGGATGCTTTAGTAACTAGACAACGTTACCTACCGTGCCGAGCACGGTTCAATTCCCTCGGTCGCCGCTCGTCAAGGTCACCCGTCAACTGCATTGCCTAGTACTACTACTACTACTACTACACCAGGATGAGCACAGAATTGAGCCCGTTTGTTCGTGCCTAGTACTTGAGTTAATATATCAGGCAATGCACTGGTACGGAGGGATTATCCTTTTACTCTGCATATATAACTTGTCTGAAGTCTAACTAAGCAAAATGTTTGACCAAATCCTTTCTTAAGAAATACAACATGACAGATGTACGGCTTGAAAATTTATTGCATGATGCAGGTTATGATATTGTTTCAAATCTTGGATCTTAAATTTCAGAAAATCCAAAAGCGAGCATAAATTCTTGAAACTAAGCATGGTCACGTGATATGGCACAAATATTATTTCATAAGTTTTTTCTTCAATTTGAGACAAGCTGCACAAATGAAGAGCCAAGGTATTTTGGAACAAAGACCTGTCACGTTAAGGCGAACGCTTTCACTATTGAAACCGTGGGCGTTTACGTGCCGCCACGAGTCCTCGCTTCTCATCGGCAGGTGTCGTCCGAGCAAGCGTGTGAGTCGACGGGAGGTGTGCGAGCAGACCGTTGTGCCGCTGTCGAGGAGGCGGCGAAAGGCATTGTCGCGAGCTCACCGAGGCGAGCCCTTTGACCAGTTCCGCCGCCCACCGTCGTCCCAACTGCTCCCACTTTTAATGTCGCCGGCACCACAGTTTAAAATCAACCCCACACTACCCGGTATCGCTACAATCCTCTCTCTTCCTCTCCGATTCTCCTGTCGTCTACCTCCAACTAGCCTGACCTAAACATACACCATGCCGCATCACGATGGTCTACCCTTAGTGTTCCAGTTTCCTAAGGAAGACACCCAGCCGAAGTCTCAAGAACATAAGGCGCTTTGGGACGAGCTTGAACTGGCCATGCGGGAAGACGCCCCGCCTGTCCCCGCTCTCATTCCGGCTCCGTCGCCCCGACTGCGCCAGCGCCCATCCCCGTGGAATTGATGGGCTGGGAGCCGCACATTGTCGCCGAGCTTGATCCCACGGGGTTCCACGAGGTCCCCGCCGACTTTCACGCGCCCGTGCACCTGCCAGCGCGTGCGCCTGCGCGTGCACGCCCGTGCCGGTGCCCGTGCACACGAATGTCTCCGCCGCGTCGTTGATAGCGCCTGTCCCCGTGCGGGTGCCAGTGCCCCCCTAAGCGGCATGCATGGCCGCCGTCGACCGCTTCCTTGCACGAACGCTAGTCGCCTCCTCCCGCCAGTTGACTCGCTCCGAAGTCCAGAACATTTTGGCCTTCCTTGAAGCTAGGCCAACGTCCAGGAGTACGCCAACAACGGCGCAAGACGCTGCCGTCGCCGTCGGTCAGTGGCCCGACAACACACAGAGCACGGCAGAGGAGCCGCTTCCCACCTCGAGACACCCCCGCCGCCGCCGCGTAATCTAAATTTGCCATGAATAACGTTCAGATTGCCATGCTTAAAATCTGAACGTTTATCATTTCCGTTTATTTTATATCAATCATTGTATAATTTAAAGTCGGAGTCAGACTGAACGAATTGTATGGTTTGATCGATTAAATGTTCTGCTAGAGCCGTATCAAATTAAATATAAAATGTCATCAAGCCACATGTATTCCTTGTAATCCAACGACCTAGACTGCTTCAATGTCGAGCGCTCAACACGTTTAGCGTGCAGTTAATTTCATGCCAAAAATAGTGCTAATCACATGACAACACGCAAATAATATCCTAGTAGTTAATATCCGCATGCACTTAATATACTTCCAAATTAACGTGCATTGCACGCACACACTTGACTAGTGCTGCTAGTACGTGAAACTGGTGCCGTGACTTGTGAGCAGCGTCGAGATATGGTCAACGGCAATATCGCCCATGAAGTTCTTCCTGTTTGCCCGCGTCCTAAACGCAGAAGGGAGGAGAGAGAGAGCACACATGGAACCCACTAGTAAGTGAAGGGAATAGTACTAAAAATAATATTACATGTTATCCATTAATTAGGCTGTGGTAATATAAAAACATTATGTGAACAAAGGGGTACAACAAACATTGCTATTCTACGTATGTTGCCTATTGACGTGCGGCTTGAAGGCCCGGTCGCATGTTCGATCCTCGTCCTTTATTTTTTAATTTGTATATGGGTCCAAATTTGTTTCATGACATGTGGGCCCCTCGGTGTAGTTCAGTAGCACTTTAATTTGTGGGTCGAAATTTGTTCCATTCCAAGTGGACTATCGGTGTGTAGTTTTGTAGCTTATTTATAATAATTAAAGAGAACAACATAGTTTTTCAATAATACCATGGTGCGACATTGAAGGCGAGAAAGGGCGTGCGAGAGGCGATGACCGAGCAGGAGGGAAATCAACTAGGGGAGTTGCGTGGGTTGCAATGGTGTTTGGAGTAGTTGTGGGCCGAATGCTACGAAAATATAATCTAAACCGACCGGAATAAATGCCCACACAAATTAATCCAAGGTTGGAGTGCCCCTCGCAATGTAAATAGCTCCGGCTTTGCGAGGGATGGACAGGTAGTAGCTTCAACGCGTGGAAGATACGGTGTGAGAAAGCGAGGTCAATTGAGAGACATATAGATAGAGAGACAAAGTGAGTGTGGTCCGACATTCATTGAACAAATATATATGCTCTGGAGAGATATTGTCCGATTGAGCTTTTTGGCAAGGGTGAGGGCTGTAAGATAGAGCTTGAGAGATGATCCAGTCACCGACGTGTAGATATATTTTGTGCGTGGGAGGAAGCAAGGTCAACCAAGCACACAGGGTCGCCGTGCGATCGAAAGAGTGAGACGGGTTGGATAGAGTGACCTAGATAAACGATGTGCGTGAGAGAGTATACAATGTGAACAGGTCAAATTGGGCTCAAACATGGTGATATATCATTTTTGTCCGAGAAAGAGCGAGGCCAATCGAGACATACAGAGAGAGAGAGAGAGAGAGAGAGAGAGAGAGAGATTGAGTGAGCGTGGCCCACCATGAGGTCGAAAGAGTGGCAGCGGCTTGGATGGACTGACCTAGATAGACAATCTGCGTGAGAGAGTATAGAGTGTGTCGATCGAGGCCCGAACAGGGAGATATATCATTTGTGTGTGAAATAAAACGAGGTTAAACGAGACTCATATAAAGAGAGCGAGATTGAGCGAGTGTGGCTCACGCCGTCTTGGAAAAAGAGTGAGACAGTCTCGAGGGAGTGACCTAGATATACAACGTGCGTGCGTGCGCACGAGAGGTTGGGGGGCTAGATAGGCAATGCATGTATTTAGCGCGAGAGGGTGAGAGGGAGAGGGGGAGAGAGAGAGAGAGAGAGAGAGCTCGGCATGGGGTGCAATGGCGGGTGTGTGAGGTAAATACATTTGGTAACATAGTGGAAAAAGGGGTTGTGTAGTTGAGAGACTTAGAGATCGAAACATGGAGAGAAAGAATGAACGTGTATTGGAAACCGATAGCTTCCTAAGGTGGTTAGGAGAGGAAGATTGACCGATCTGAGGAAGTATGTAGCGTTGTGTATGTGTGTGTGTGTGGGGGGCTAAAACAACATTTGAATGTACATAGTACGAGACTTAATATCGATGTTTCAATTTGGTGTACATTGTAAGATTTGAACCGAGGACCAGGCATACGGGTAATTATTTCGAATTCATGCCATACTAAGTTTCGAAAAGTTGACATTGACTCAGTTTGTTGTGCTATTTTGTAGGTCATATGTTTGAATCCATCCAAAAGTTTTCTCACTACCATGGTGTTCATCATATACATATGAATTTGTATTAAAAAATTAGCGTGGATACAGTGAAATGCGAAATCCACGTTAGAATTGGAGATTGCTACGTGACACACACTCTAATTCAAATAACTAACTACGTGACACACACTCTAATTCAAATAACTAATTATGTGACACACTCTAATCCACGTTAGCGTGGGTACCGCTTCGATTTTTTCAAATAACTCCTCATTAATTAATTTATAGTACTCCCTCTTCACTTTTATAAGACCTTGAAGACATTTAGGACAATGTGCAAAACAGTTCATTTTAAGTTGTGCGAAACGACTTACAAAAGTGAACGGATGGAGTATCTCGTTTCGAATGACTAATTATTGCAAGGAAAACACGGGCATGGTAATACATACAGATTCGTTTGCAAATGAAAGAAGATTCGTTTGCATTCTCAAATGTAGGCGCACCAGGCAGACCAGTGTCGTGTCGGGGTGGACGCTGCTTCGGTGCCTTAAAGGCAAATGCCTTTGGGTCACTGACATGTGGGCCAGCCACCTGTTGGGCCCACATGTCATGGACACAAAGGCAGGTGCCTTAAGGCACCGAAGCATAGTCTGTCTGTGGTGGTCGCGTGTGTCGGACGGACGCGTAGCACCCAGCCACCCCCCCCCCCCAACAGGATGACGACAATATAAGTTCGTGCTTCCATGTTTCAGATTGAAATATCTGGCGGCCCCAATTCCAGCCCTGCAAAATCTCTCTTCTCCACCGTCCCCTTCCGCGCCCAGATTGCTCAAATCCCTAATTCACTGCCAACCCTTGAATCGCCCCTTGTCTCGTCTCTTTCCCCACCGTTCCCCACCTCTATGCCGAACGACGATGATGAAGACGACGGTCGCGCTTCACCACCGCACCGGAGCTACCTCATCTACGCCCTCATCCACCGCACCGGGTGGTCCACCGACAACGTCGGCCGCCGCAACTGACATGCCTCACAGACACCAAGTTCCATCGCATCAGGTGCGCTTCACCGACGCCGTCTCCCAGCTCACCGGGGCTACTTCACCGAGCACATTGTCGCACCTTCGCCCCCCGAGGCCGTTGGGGCTTCACCAACAGTCTCGTCCACCGCATCGTAGCGCTCCGCTGCCACTCAAGATCTGCATCCGTGCGCGGCCAGTCAACGCCAGCGCATCACCCTCAACGGCTCTGAAGTGTCCCGCACTCTAGCTAGGCGAGCATGCCCAAACGCCGGCCCGAACTAGGTATCCACACATCACTCCCTTGTGCACTGTTCCGACGATGTTTGGATATCCTTTCACTGCTCTCTTAGCTTACACGCATATGCAACTCTGACTTTAACTCTTATTTCTTCTGGAGATATCATCTGAAATAAGCAAATCCATTTTTTAGAGAAGCATGACGGCGCTACGGGATCTGGTACACATCACGCACAATTATAACCTTGTAAGTACCCGTCCTCTGGTACAACATCAAGGTCGATTCCTCTTATTTGATCAACCATTTGCCGTGTCAAAAATGCAGAGGGGGATGCAAGGAGCACAAGGCCTGCACATCCAAGCAAGTGGTAACATGGACTTGTACATGGAACATCCCAAGCGCAAGCAGAGCTGCAGCGAGCTCTGCATAACGAGCTAGCGTAAGTCCACGCATTTCATTTAATTCGTCTTGGCATTCGTGTATGATTTGTGTGCGATGGCTGATCCACGAATTCAAGTTACCAGGGGCTTAACATTTAACTTAAAAAATATGAAGGCACTTGCACTCGAAATCAACATAACTTGAGAAATGTGAAGCTACATGCACTTTGAAAACCAGCTAATGATCCAAAGTAGTTCAGATTATAAACACCTAAATGATGCAAGCACCAAAAAACACAAAATGCAACATGGTGTACAAGGACTACAAACATGGTTTGTACCTGCTTGAATTATTCATTCTTTGGCTGAAAATATCGAAGTGTAATTGCACATATAACCAGTGCGCAAACTGCATATCAATATATCTATCCTGCACAAGTATGCCAATAGTTTCAAACAACAGATTAGAAAAGTATTTATGCGATGTTGTCATAATACATGGACTTTCTGGTAGATGGCCTCGACGTTTCCTCAAGCTATGAAAATGCACTATAATTTGCTTGTCATCAATGCCTGCAAATCTCTGTCTCTCTCAACATAGTAGATCATCATTAGACACTAAATCCTTCAATGAGCTTGCAAAATGCTTGCATTAGATCCCTCATTAGACACTATATGTTCATCACCAGGAGCATGTAAAATGTTTGCATCAAATCCTTCATTACCAGTCCGTTCATTAGACACTTCAGGCTCAAGAACAACATGAGCTTGTATGTTTGCACCGGAAACTTGATTAGATACATCAGATTCTGTCAGTTCAGTATTGATTGGGGGAGTTATAAAATAAGTAGA
The DNA here is from genome assembly GCA_021605145.1 of Aegilops bicornis. Classification (NCBI taxonomy): domain Eukaryota; kingdom Viridiplantae; phylum Streptophyta; class Magnoliopsida; order Poales; family Poaceae; genus Aegilops; species Aegilops bicornis. The sequence continues at coordinate 501,463,358 of CM038673.1, forward strand.
AATTGGTTTCATTTTCTCATAGATTCCCTACATACAAACAGTTTTAAAAGACCGTCAGGTTTATCTATTGGCCAGAAATTGAAGAGTTGAATTAGATATAATCAGGGAAGTGACGTACTTGCTCGTTGCGCATGCTACTCTTGCAAGCTGCGACTGTCTGTTTGTGCAAACTCGATGCCATGCCCGTGTTGCCGCCGCTGCCTCCCACGCAGGCTACACCCAGGCTTGGATCTTCATCTTCTTGTCCTTCCGTTCGCTTGAAGCCCGGCGACCGCCCTCCAACGAGGGCGAGAGGAAGTGTTGTGTCGGTCTGCCCAAATGGCTAGGTTAGGAGCGAACCAGACTGGAGGCTGGAGCGAATGAATTGGGATTTTTCCTACTGTCGATCGATATGGGAGGCGCTCGTTTGGACCGCGAGCCTGCTATAGGGCCTGCCTTGCACTTATATTATTGGCCCATCCAAATTGAAACATTTTTCTTCATTTTTTACATTGCACCTTTCAAATGCGTTGGGAAGAACAAAACTAGCGTGGGCCAACCCGGAGGACTCAAACTAGGTGCACACTTTCCAACCACCGAGGCGGCCGCCCATACCAACCCCTATGGTGGCGTCGCCCCTTTTTTGCGTGTATGATTGGATAGTGAAAAATATTCCAAAGGGCGCTTTTGATTTACCCACAGAATGGTTGAATTGCTTGTTTCTATGAACTGAGTTCGCCAATAATGTGAAGGATGCCATCTTTTCATCCTATTGTAGATTGCTTAGATCTCGATATGCCAAAAGTAATCACATGAAATATCTGAAAAGCCGTGTGATGTGTTTGGCTACAACTAGTCGACTACACGTCCTCATATAACATATCAAGGACGCACCATCTTACCAGATTAACCATTCGACTTACCCATGCAGTGTGGGAAGAATGAAGTATTGGGACTGTGTATCCAAGCAATTGATGCCATGGACTCCTTCGTACAACCTTGTAAGTGAAAAAGAAGTTGCAGTGTGCCTATACATATAACTAGCGTAAGTTCAGTTACCTGTTTCTCAGAATTTTAGTTAGCCACTTATTGCAAAATTGTTCAATTATGTTGCTTGGCTTAATTTAGTTTGCTACTGATTACATAATGGCACAGCCTGTTAATCATATTGTAGACTAAGCCTATCTATGTGTTTGATACTTACTGTTAAGAATTACCTGTTTGCCTTAACTTAAATATCTACTTGTTTGTTTAACTGCTTTGCTGCTGCAACATCGGGTTACAATGATGTAAGTGCATCTAGTGCCCCTTAGTGATTTTGGTGTATTGAAGACTTATAGGTTAAGAAACTAATGTGTTTATGAGTGTACAGAGGTCTATAAGTCTATGAGGAGTTTGATATTTATAGTGAAAGTAGACCCCTAAAAATGAAGTTCTTCGACTGAAGACTTTGATATTACGAAGACTTTACGAAGACTTTGTAAGTGAAGAAATTAGTGTGACCTTGAAGACTTGGTATTCATTTGAGGAACATGAAGCGTGAAGACTTTTGTTTTCGTAGTTTCGTTTTCTCTTTCTTGAGTCATAGGAAACACTGTACTGTTAAAGGGGGTCGAGAAAATACTAAGGAAAAATTTCCATGTGATGCTCAACTCAAAATCCTACACCTTCCAATCCCTTCGAGTGAAGCCTTTGGAAATCTCATACGATTCAGTCAATTTCTTCAAAGGATGAGACAAAGTTCTTCCGGTCACGAGGAATTTGTTCGACCGAGGAGTTAGGAATTCGCCAAAGGCGGATTGCCTACGATGAGGAACATGATAGCTACGAGGAATTTGAGAGTCAAATTTCCGACCGTTCTTGTGGTGCGCACTACTGTCCCAAAATATCTTATCCACCTAACGGTCATATCATTGAAGGGCATTTATGTCTTATCATGTCGGGCTGCTCCCTAGGCTATAAATAGCCGCCCCTACAACCACTAGCTGGTTGGCTGCTCGAGAGAAACTTGACACTTGTCATTTGAGAGCAACCCATCCTCTGAGGACTTTGAGCGAAAATCATCGAGTGAGGAAAAACCCAAAAACCAAACCCCTAAAACCCAAAGTGATTGAGCATCACTGAAGAGATTGATCCTGCGTGGATCCGACGCTTGTTACCTTTGAAGACTGTGCTTCTTCCAGACGGTTAGGCGTCATGGTCTAGAGCATCCAAGAGGAATTGTGGATCGCCGAGTGACCAAGTCTGTGAAGGTTTGGAAGTCGCTGAAGACTTACCACGAAAGTGATTGGACGAGGTCAATGTGACCTTAGTTCAAGGAGAATACGGTGAGGACTTGGTGTCCTGAGCTGCGTGCTTAGTGACTGGGTGTCCGGACTGTGTGTCCTCGAGTTTAAATACTCGGCCGCTCCAACTAGACGCATAACCGAGACAGCAGCTTGAACCGGTCTACCAAATCATTGTCTTCACCAACCTTACTGGTTCTATTTCCTCAACCCATTCATTTCCTCATTCTTGTGTTGAGTGTTTGTTCATATCTGTGTTTGAAGACTTTGATCAAGACTTTCTCAATTTCCTCAGTTCAATTTCTTGATCTGTTTGTCTTCATCTTGTGCTATCCTGTGTTTATGCTTTCTCGTACTCTTTGATTGTCTTCATTTCATCATGATGACCATGCCCGCATACATTATGCATATTTCTGAGTACTTATTCCGTTGCAAGTAGTTCTTCACTTAGGAATTTCCTCACCGGAAAATTCCTCGGTGAAGAATTCATAAAATCGCCTATTCACCCCCTCTAGTCGATATAACGCACTTTCAATTGGTATCGAGCAAGGTACTCCCTTGTTACGTGTGATTTTAGTTTAACCACCGGAGTTTTAGTTATGTCGACCGCAGTATGATCAAGGTCTCAGCAGGGTGTCCTACCTTTGATGGGACGGACTACCTCTTTGGAAGAACAAGATGCGAATGCATCTTGAGGTAATTGACAACGATCTACGGTATGTTGTGGAAAATGGTGTTCCCTCAGTCACACCTTCTCTGAATGCTGCCGATGTGAAGAGATTCAAGCAACTTGATTCTCAAGCGAAGAATATCATATGTGGCCATCTAAGCAAAGGACAATATCGAAGAGTGAGTGCTTGGAAACTGCCAAGCTCATCTGGGACAGGCTGTCCAAAGTAAATGAAGGAGTCTCAACTCAGTGTGACTCTCGAGTTGATGTTCTTCGCAATCTCTTCAACCGCTTCAAAAGACTCGACAACGAAAATGTTCAACAAACCTTCGATCGCCTCACTGACATCTCAAATGAGCTTCAAGCGCTTGGTGCCATTGACATCACCGACCATGAGGTGGTGAAGAAATTGTTGAGATCGCTTGATTCCTCATTTGATACTCGCACCGATGATACAAGAGCGTACGACTACAAGTCACTTGATCCAGTTGATATCCTCGAGAGGCTAAATACTCATGAGTTCCAACTTGTCAAAAGAGAGATCTCTATGGTTCTAGCTATGAAAAACACGTGCCTCAAGGCCAAGGTCAGGTCTGAATCTGAGTGTGAAGACTCGGTAGTAGCCTTGGAGATCCTGAAGAATTAAGCCAGGAGCTAGCATCGCCGTGAAGAAATTCCAGAAGTTCTCAAGACGTGGTCGCTTTGGAAAATCCTCAAGAAGTAGTGATTCCTCATCCAGTGACTATAAGAGAAGACTTTGCCACAAATGCAAGAAACCTGGTCACTACATTCAAGATTGTCCTCAGTGGGAAAAGGAATTGAAGAAGAAGAAATACAAGGATTACAGCTCGATGGCGCTTAAGAAGACGAAGAAATCGCCGAAATCTTAAATCATCAAAATCCTCAAAGCCCTCTTCTCACAAGAAAAGCAGCTCCAAGAAGGCTCGGGCATTCATTGGCAAGGAAATGGACTCTGAAGCTGAATCTGAGGAACATGAGGAAGAGGAGGCATCAGAAGAATCTGAGTCTGGTGTGGCGAGTCTAGCTCTCGCTACTGCTTTCATCAGCAAGTCCATCTTCAACTCTGAAGAAAATGACCTCACCAACAAAGCTGATGAAGATAGTGATGACTACGCTCCCACCTATTGCTTCATGGCAAAGGGTGCCAAGGTACTCAAATATACCTCCTCTGAATCCTTTATCACGGGATTGCCAAAGACTCGTTCAGGATATGACTCGATTTGGGTTATAGTCGACCGTTTGACCAAGGTAGCTCATTTTATTCCAGTCAAGACTACCTATAACAGTGCTAAGTTGGCAAAGATATACATGACCAGAATTGTGTGCTTACACGGAGTTCCAAGGAGCATCGTATCAGATAGAGGAACCCAGTTTACCTCGAAATTTTGGAACCAGTTGCACGAAACATTGGGAACCCGATTGGAATTCAACACAGCTTTCCACCCACAGACCGATGGATGACCGAGAGAGTCAATCAGATTTTGGAAGATATGCTGAGAGCTTGTGCCCTAGATTATGGATCTAGCTGGGATGATAATTTGCCGTATGCAGAATTTTCCTACAACAACAGTTACCAAACCAGCTTGAAGATGGCACCTTTCGAGGCTTTGTATGGAAGAAGGTGCAGGACACCGTTGTTATGGGACGAAACTGGAGATCGTCAGTTGTTTGGACCAGATTTGATTAAGGAGTCTGACGAAGGTTAAGTTGATTCGAGACAGTGCTCAAGGTAGCCCAGTCCGGACAAAAGAGCTATGCCGATTCAAAGCGCAAAGCGATTGCGTATGAAGTTGGAGACAGTATATCTCGAGTATCCCGCTTCGAGGAGTTAAGCGTTTTGGAGTTAAAGGAAAGTTAGCACCCGCTTCGTTGGACCGTATAAGATTTTTGCAACGCATGGGAGAAGTTGCTTATAAGTTGGAATTACGGAAGGACTGTCGGGGAGTTCATGATGTATTCCATGTTTCTCGATTGAAGAAATGTCACCCGAGATAGCAGAGGTACCGTTAAGAGACACAAAGTACACCGGAAGCAATTCAGTTGAAGGATGATTTGACATATGAGGAAAAACCGGTTAAGATTCTCGGTTATGCCAAAGCAGAGTTACCCGCAGCAAGGTTATCAAGTTTTGCAAAGTTCAAAGGAGCCACCACACCGAGGATGAAGCCACTGGGAAAGAGAGGAAGTTTTGCTCAAGGACCACCTCACCTATTTTCTAGCCAACCCGAATCTCGAGGGCTAGATTCATCTTAAGAGGTAGGTTTGTAACATCCCAAATTTTCAATTTGGAATGTTATACATTAGGTCATCATGCATATCATATTTTTCTCGCATTTTCCGATCCTAGAAAATTTCATGCAACTCAAGGACCCTCGGAGAGAGTTGGAAGTTTCATTATTTTCATATTTGGGATTTCTCAAATTTTGGAAATAGGATCATTGGATTTATTTAATTATCTTCATAAAGTTTTTCCTATAAAAATCTCAAGAGAGGGAATAATATGACTTTCCCAATATTTAGGAAAAATGAAGATATTATAAATGAATCAAATTTGGTTTTGGAAGATTTATTTTGCTTAGGCAAAAATGAGCATTTTAAAAATATTATGCATGTTTGCCGTTTTTAAAGTTCATTTTGTTCGACTCATTTTTAGGAGTCGGGGAAAATTTGTTTTATTTGAATCGGAGTTCATTTGATATTTTTTTAATTCGTTTTGTTTTAATTTAAAAAAAAATCGCGCCGCCCCCCCCTGGGCCAAGGCCCAGCCAGCCAGGCCCCAGCCCAGCGCCCCCGGCCCACCTCCCTCTCCTCCCTCGCGCGCTCGGCCGCCCGTGAACCCGCCGCCACGCCACCGCCGCGCCGCCCGTGTCCGGGTGGACACCGCCGCCGTGCCCCCCTTCCCAAGGCACCGGAACCCCCTCCTATTTAACCCGCGGACCCCCCTCTCTCCTCACCTCACCCCGCCGCCGCCAAGCCGAGTCCGCCGCGCCGCCGCCCGCTGCCGTTCCGTCGGCCGGACCCCGCCGCCTCGTCTCCGAACCCGCGAACCCGCCGCCCCTCGCCCGCCGCCCGGAGCCCCGCCGGCGATCGCCGGAGGTAGCCACCGCCCCGCGCCGATCCGATCCGGTTTTCCCTAGAAAACCCGGTCCGGTTTTTTTTTGCAAAGTTCGGTTTTTTTTTAAAAACCTAGACGGTTTTATTTTTTTTCGGTTTTCTTATTTAGTGAACGTTCACCGACCCGTTCGTTTCAATGAACGCGTTCGTTGGATTAGTTCTATTAACGAACGTCCGTTATTTAATCCGTTCGTCGTTTTCTTTTAAATCGGATTTAATCCGTTATTTTCGATTCGATTGATCCGATTTTCAAATCTGTTTTATTGCTTGCTCGTTTATCGAATCAGGTGATTCAAGCGCCGGAGTTTCAGAATGTGAAACCGCCGTTCCGACTAACCTACTTACACAGAGTTTTGCTACTATGGAATTTTGACCTAATTTCAGATTGCTAAACCGAGTCGTTCTCTCTCGAGTTCCGACTTTCGATGCTTTATTTGATTCGATTCTTTTGCAACCAGGGTTCTTAAGTTGAACTATCTGGTTAGATATTTTATTCGAGATTTACCTGTGCATTAGATGAGTACTTATTGTATGCTTGTTGTTTGTCTGCGTTAGATCACCCGGAGTGCGCCGCTTGTTACTTCGAATCTCTAGGACTCGCGGATCATCAGCAAGGCAAGTAACACTTTGATCATACCTTTTCTACTACCCAGTTTTATTGCATTAGATCAAACCCTCAAACACTTGCATGAATAGGATCTAATTAAATTGTGGGTTTGGGAAGTAGATTGAGGTAGTACCTATTACCTGTTCACTTATGAAACCTTGGGAGTTACTTCTACGTTTGCTTGATTATGCCATGCTATGCTAGTAGACGTGGATTGGGTGAGTGAATATCCATGACAGATGTGAGATTGTTAATTAATGGTTCATTTAAGGTGGCAACCTAAACACACATCTGGGTGGATTGAGGCACCTGGTTTCTATCAGGACTTGCCTGTATTTCTTGGACCGCCACCTGTGCTCTAAGGGATCATAAGATTATTCAAACTGGAAACTTCCGTGTGCAGCCACAAGCCAATTATGGGCTCTGGCGTAGTTGACTAAGTTGTGCGAACTCTTACGGGTAGGCTAGCTGATGTAGGGGATGTAGGTTGGTACGGTCTACCCACATGTAAGGTGCTAGCGCTTACGAAAGACTATGTCTCGGTCATCCGTTTCTCAAACACCATGTAGTGCGAGAACCAAGCGGAGGCGATCGAGTCTTGTGGGGAAAAGTGCTAAACCTCTGCAGAGTGTATAAACTAATCATGATTAGCCGTGTCCCCGGTTATGGACAAATCCTGAGTATCTAGTACTTGAATATCATGTGAATCTCAACATGTTACTTCTAATAATAAAAGTTATTGGGTTTTAATGAGTACTTTTTAATTGGGATTTGAGGATGCTGTCAACCATTCTCAATGTTTAACAACCACCATGATAGTTAAATAAAATTATTCCTTTGATGTAGGGAAAAATCAGCTTTATGCAAAAATGTAAATCAGAGAGCCTTACCACCAGCCATATATGCATGTAGTATAGGCTTGTTGCTTCATTGTTCTCTATGTGTTACATTGCCAAAGATATTCCATGTCTTGACCGTTTTGGCTGCAACTTTTCACGCTATGCAGACTTTTCGCATGACGAATAAGGTGTTAGGTCGTGGTTCTATACTCGATGATGCCGTTGGAGTTGATGGACTCACTCGTTTTCCAAGTCTTCCATGTTATTATTAGATGGCCTTAAGCCATATTATTGTATTAAGTTCCCTTGTGGACAACGATGTAATAAGTGTGTGATTGCTACTCTGCTATAAATCCTTGAAATCTTGTGGTGTCGACATCGATCCTGTGGATGACACTGAGCACAGAGCGCTAGATCCATTCGGGTCTGGTCGCTACAAATTGTACATGACAGGCATGTACAAAAGCCTCAAAGGGCATCAGACTCTTTGTGATGTGCTTAAAAAGCATATCCTCAACAGGAACCCTAGGAAAGAGGGTATTGCCTTTGAGAGGAAACTCAATTCTGATGGAACATATTGGAAGCCTGAGCAGTATCCGAAAACCTCATGGGTTGCCAAAAGGGACCTCCAGTTGATCCATCTAACTTATCTCGCTTTACATGCGAATCTCCTCATTCTTGATGAGTCATTTGACTCCAACTATAAACTGTTCAAAAATCAGAATGGTGAAGTATTTGCTAGATATGTTGGCACTAACTGCAGGAACGGTTCCACTATGAAGAAAATCTGGGTTCCCAAGAAGTGCCTTGAAAGTCTTCAGGTGAATATCCTCATGACACCACCTGTGAAGAATAGGAACCCAGATCAAACTCTTCATATGGATCCAAGTCCTCACACGGACCAAATTCCTCACGTGGATCAAATTCCTCATATGATTATCATCGTGCTAACAACTCTGTTTCGCAGGGTAGAGCTAAGGGCTATGAATATGTGCATTATTCTTCGAACCAATACGTTCATAAGTCCTCGAAGAATTTCTCTGCTTATTCATATGCTTACCCTAACCCCTCTTATGTGAAACGAAATGGATTGGCCTCTATGCCACCATTCTCATATGGTGCTCGCAGAGTGATGAACTCTTTGCCACCCCTTCAGATGTGGGTGGTGAAGAAAAAGAACTAACCTCTTCTGCAGGATCAGGTCTCCAGACGTGCTTTAAACGTCTGTAGAATTTGCTGGGGGCCTGACAAAAATGCCTGAAAGGACACAGGCTAATCATGATGAAATGAACTTTCATTTCACACGTCCTCATACTGCTTATCTCATTATAATCGCTCGATGAAATTCATCTGATGAACTTGATATCATATTCTTCACTGATGAAGTATATGAGATCGTAAGTTGCACTAATTCATCTGCAGGATGATCAACCCAAAGCCACTGAGTGGGTTCTCGATAGTGGATGCACACATCACATGACTGGTGACAAGAATCTATTGATGGATGCTCCCTTATCATCATCACATCTGAAGCATATCATCTTTGCTCACAAAGGCAAAAGTCAGGTATTGGGTCTTGGTAAGGTTGCGATCTCTAAGGACATACACTTGGACAAAGTCATGCTTGTTGAGTCCTTAGGATACAACCTCATGTCAGTCTCAATGCTTTGTGATCTTGATATGGTTGTTATCTTTGGCAAGTATTGTTGTGTTGTGATTATGGAAGCTGACAATTCCAAAGTCTTCGAAGGCTTTAGGAGAGGAGACTTGTATATTGTTGATTTCTCTACAGGACCACAACCAACCGTGTGTCTACTTGCAAAAGCTTCAGAAGGCTGGCTATGGCATCAGCGACTTGGTCATGCAGGCATGAGGAACTTGCACACGCTTGCAAAGAAGAAGCATGTCATTGGCATTGAGAATGTCAAATTCCTGAAGGATCACTTGTGTGGAGCTTGTGAAGCTGGAAAAATGACCAAGGCCAAGCATCCAGCGAAGACTATCATGACCACTACTCGTCCCTTCGAATTGCTTCACATGGACCTCTTTGGTCCTAATAATTACTCAACATTCACTAATGATGCATCTCTATATGGCTTTGTTATTGTTGATGATTACTCTCGTTACACATGGGTACACATTGTTACTTACAAAAATGAAGTGCAAGAAGTCTTCAAACGATTTTCCTCGAGGGCTTCAACTAACTTTGGTGTGAAGATCGACACATCAGAGTGACAATGGAACTGAGTTCAAGAATTCCGGTCTTGATGCCTATCTTGATGAACTTGGTATTACTCATGAGTTATCTCGCTCCCTATACTCCTCAAAGAAATGGCGCCGTGGAGCGCAAGAACAGAACTCTTGTTGAGATGGCTTGCACTATGCTTGATGAATACAAAACGCCTAGTCGCTTTTTGGATTGATGCAATTGATACCGCGTGCCACATCATCAACAGAGTATATCTTCACAAATTCTTCAAGAAGATCGCCTATGAACTCCTCAACGACAAGAAACCCAATGTGAGTTATTTCAAAGTCTTGATTGCTTAATGCTGGATTAGAGATCCTCATCACAATTCTAAATTTGCACCGAAAGCACATGAAGGTTTTATGCTTGGTTACGGAAAGGACTCGCACACCTCTGAGTCTTCAACATCGCTCTTCACAAGATTATTGATATCTGTAGATGTGCGGTTCGATGAAACTAATGGCTTGCAAAGAGAGCACCTACCTTCGTGTTAGATGAACCAGCACCGAGGAATCTATCAAGTTCAAGGCAATCGAGGATGTCATTCCCTCAAGAATCTGCTTTGAAGAATTCATTCCTCAGACGCTGAAGAACGTCGAAATGATGCACTCAAGATAATGTCAAGACAATGGTGCCGAGGAAAATGATCAAATTCCTCGACGACAACCAGCTCATCCTCGCGTTGCAAAAAGAAGTGCAAGTTGACAAGATCATCGATGACATTGAAGCGCCAGTCCTCTCACACGCTCAAAGGCTTCACATTTATCTAACTTTTGTGGGCACTATGCTTTTGTCTCTATCACAGAGCCCACTAAGGTAGATGAAGCATTTCTCGAGCCCGAGTGGATTCAGGCCATGCAAGAGGAATTACATCGATTCGAGGTCAACAATGTCTGGGAACTGGTCAAACGTCCAGATCCTCGCAAGCATAATATCATTGGCACAAAGAGGATCTACCGCAACAAGCAAGATGAAAATGGCCTTGTGGTGAGGAATAAGGCACGACTTGTAGCTCAAGGCTACACACAGGTTGAAGGAATTGATTTCGATGAAACTTTTGCACCTGTTGCTAGACTTGAGTCTATTCGCATATTACTTGCCTATGCTAACCATCACAATATCACTTTATATCAAATGGATGTGAAAAGTGCATTCCTCAATGGTAAGCTTGAGGAAGAAGTATATGTTGCTCAACCCCTGTGTTTTGAAGATCCAAAGAATCCTGACAAAGTCTTCAGACTCAACAAGGCCCTCTATGGTCTCAAACAAGCCCCACGGGCGTGGTATGATACATTAAAGGAATTCTTCGTGAAGAATGGCTTCACACCTGGTTCACTCGACCCTACTCTCTTTACTAAATCATATGATGGTGAACTGTTTGTGTGCCAAATATATGTTGATGATATTATCTTTGGTTGTCTTGACCAACGTTATAGTGATGAATTTGCCTATATGATGAGTGAAGAATATCAAATGTCTATGATGGGAGAGTTGAAATTCTTCTTAGGTCTTCAAATTCACAACAACACAATGGCATATTCATATCTCAGGAGAAATACCTCAAAGATGTCCTCAAGAAATTCGGCATGCAAGATTGCAAAGGTGTCAAAATTCCTATGCCCACAAATGGCCATCTATGCACTGATGAAAATGGTATTGACTTCGATCACAAGGTATACCGCTCCATGATTGGTTCTTTATTGTACTTATGTTCATCTAGGCCAGATATATTGCATAGTGTTTGCATGTGTGCCCGATTTCAAGCTACACTGTAGGAATCACACCATAAGGCTGTGAAGCATATTCTTCGATATCTAGCTCACACACCAACACTAGGATTATGGTACCCCAAGGGCTCTGCTTTTGATCTCATTGGATATTCGACTCACGACTATCTTTGGTGATCGTGGTGGACCGCAAGTCAACATCCGGTACTTGTCATTTCCTCGGACGATTTTTGGTGCATTGGTCCTAGAAGAAGCAGAACTGTGTATCACTGCTTCATCATGGAAGCTGAATACATTGCTGCTTGGCTCTTGTTGTGCTCAATTGCTGTGGATGAAGCAAACTCTCAAGGACTATGGCATCAATGTGAAGAATGCGCCTCTCTTCTGTAACAATGAGAGTGCCATCAAGATTGCTCACAACCCAGTTCAGCACTCGAAGACAAAGCACATTCAAATTCGTCATCATTTTCTTCGTGATCATGTGTTGAAGGGTGACATCTCCATCGAGCATGTGAAGACTGAAGAACAGCTAGCCGATATCTTCACTAAGCCCTTGGATGAGAAGAGATTTAGCAAGTTGCGGTGTGAGCTAAATATCTTAGAGTCTTCGAATGTTCTTTGAAAAGGACACACATCCTGATACTTATGCAAAACTGATGACTTAGATGTGAAACACATGAAGAAACATTTTTCTTCAATCAATGAAGAATAACTCTCTAAGTGTGAAGAAATTAATGAAGAATTTGATTCTCAGAACCCTACGACAATTGTACGCGGTGTCTGAAATCATCATTCTTATACGGTGGGTCACACCACCACCAAAGTTGAAAATCTTCAATTTGAGTTTTTCCTGTTTTTTGAAATTCTTCAACTTTTCAAAATCTTCACTGTTTCCGTCGTTTTTCTTCATTAACTATATATATATATATATATATATATATATATATGGGTTTATGTCCTCTACAAAATTCACTTATGGCTATTTCTTCAAGTCGTTTTTTTTCTGCTAAGTGAATGTGATCGGACCCTTCCCCCTCTATGCTATACTCAACCCAAATTCTTCATGCGGGTTCTATTTGAAACTCGTTCAAAATCTTCACTGTGTCCTTGTCAGCTGAAGAAATTGCGAACGGAACTTTAAAACTGATCTTATCCAAACTTTCGGTTTTGCCGCTCAAACCGTTCCGCATCCCACGATGGATTTATCTATTCACCCACGATCTAACACGATCTCCACCTTTCAAGACGTGGGTGACACATGTCGTTTAATGAGAAGGGTCAGGGGCACGTTCGTCCCAAATCTTCGGGCGAACAGTTTTTCACCGTGGCTATATATACCCCCTCTCCCCTTCCTCACTTACTTTACTCCGCTCGACCGCTCTCTCTCTCGCTCGAGCTTTTCAAACCCTAGCGCCGCCGCTACTCCATCGTCGCCGGTGAGGAAAAGCTTCACTGCCTCGACCTCTCCGCCGACGTACTCGCGCCGACCGCGGAAATCTTCACTCCGCCGCCGCCATAGCTGTCTTCCTCCACCGAGTTAGGGCGTGGAAGATCTGAACTGACGAACTTCCCATCTGTTCTTCCTAGTTCGTCGTGTTCTTCACTTTGGGTAATTAAAAGTTACTTTTATTACTCGCTTTGATTCTCAAACTTTCCTGAAAATCTTGAAAGGTGTTTATTCTTCAAATCTTCACACATATGAACACCTCAAACAAAATATGCTCTTGATTCGTTTCTCTAAGCAATGATTTTCTTCAAGATTCCTCAATTGTGTGGATCCTCGATCTATACAACTCTGGAACCTAAGACAAAGATCGCTTAGTGAAATTCTTCAAGGCTCATCTGGTCAAATTCCTCAAACTAGTTCTTTTTGAAAACCTTACGAGAATGCATATGACCTCTCCAAATTCCTCACAACTATACTGCTCACAGTACTCATGTCCGCCGCTGAATCACTAGGTTCTCATCAACTTAACTCATTTGCAGCGTTCCTCGAAGAAAAGTTGCATACTTCTTCAGAGAATTCGCTTGTTCAAATTCCTCACCAAGAACATGGCGTAAGGAAAGAAGCCACAGAAAGGAGGAAAGAGGCCAGAGGTCATGACTGCGTTTGAAATCCCTGAGGAAATATATGCTGATTATTGCACACCTGATGAAGCCGAGTTCGGCAAAGAAAACAAAAATCAGCGCAAGGTGCGCATTCAAAGGATTGAACGGAGATGGACAAGGGAATGGAGGGAGTACAGGTATGTAACTCCAAAGTACATGAAGAAATTCGCTCTCAATCCTCCATGCTCAAGAGCTCCATTGGCACCTGGTCAAGAAGCTGACCCCACCAGCATCAAGCGTGGTGAGGACTTTCCTGAAGAATGGGCCAAGCGCCAAGCCAAATTGGCAAGACAAGCCAACGAGGCAGTGAGGAAATTCAATGAGGACTCACATCGCTGCTGCCATTGAGGCCTCTGTCAAGCCAAGAAAATCTATGGCAAAGAAGCCCGCACACAAGCCAAGTGCTTTCACCAACAGTGCCCTCACGGCCAAGTTCCTCATTTGTGCCCTCACGGCCAATTCCTCATGCTGCTCCTGCTCCTCCCAAGTCCTCGCCTAACCCTACAAATTCCTCAAAGCCCGACAAAGTCCTCGGCACTGTGCATCCGCCACGTGCCAAAGGACTACAGCATCTCCATTGCCTCGGTGTTTCAAAGAAGTTCCTCACCTGCACCAAAGTCTTCATCCGGCCCAACAACTTTGAAGACTAAGGCCATACTGGACGAGGTCCTCGGCCAAGTCCCAAGAAGAAACAGGTCGCCTTCCAAGAGCCACCTGAAGATGATGAACTTGCAAAAATCATCAGAGACCGCCAAGAAAGGGCCGCTAGAGCCAAAGGCACATCTGTGCCACTGCTGTTGGATCCGAGGAAAATCCTCGATTACATTGACCTCTGGCACAAGGATCCAAACACCCCCATGCCTGACTTTCATCTGAATCCTGGAAAAAGTCATATAATGACCCATTTCATCACTGAAGAGAAATGGAAGTTTGAAAAGGCAAGAGAGCTCAAGAAAGCTCAATACAGAAAGGAGAAGTTCCTGAAGAAAAACGTTGTCGAATGACACCGAGGAACTTCTCAAAGTCCAGATCGAAATCCAGCCCTCAAAGAAAACTTCGATGCGTATTATGCTAATTGGCAAGGAGCCAAGGTCGATTCGTCAACCTCGACGAAGAAATTCACCAATGTTGCTGCCCTAACGCAACAAGAAATTCCTCAGCCGGAGCCTCAGCTCAGCAGATCGAAGAACATGCCAAGACCACCGATGAAGTTCAGCTCAAGAAAATGCCACCTGTGGCTGATGATCCCATTCCAGCCGAAGAAATTGCCAGGGCATCCACTAGTGGTGCGCTCAAGAAATCGAACAAGACAGGCAATCGATTGCGCCATACCGAGGAAAATCAATCGATTCCTCACCCTCCTCGCGCCAACACCAACTCCAATTCCTCCATCCGCCTCGATGTGAAGAAGACCAAGGCTGCAGAACGAGCTGTAGTGAAGAAACGGAAAGCATCACCAAGGCCAAATTCTTCGGCTGCAAAGAAAATGAAGCCAATGACCAGCTCATATGAAAATCCTATTGATGCTGTTCCAATTTCCTCAATTCCATCAAAGGACCTTGTTCCTTTTGGTGAAGATTATGAGATCCCAAGCGGATCTGATGAAGAAAATCATTCTGCTGCTTCGTCAGAGCAGATTGATGAAGAAATTGAAGTGGAAGCAATCCCTTCAACTCCAATCATTTCCTCGCCTATGCCTCAGTACACAGCTGAAGAGGCCCGTGTGGAGGAAATTGAAGATGATGTGGATATTGGAAGCACAACGCCAGTGATGAACGTTGACTTTTGGGAAAGTCAGCATCCAAATTCTCCACTCTTCACCCCAATCCAACAGATTCCTCAATCCCCTGCTCCAACAGTTCAAATGGGCTCAAGAAACTCATCCCACTTCATCTATCCATGAAGAAATTCCAGCCACTAAGCCGATGAACTTTCTTCTTCTGATCCTCGCATCAAGACTCAGAGAGGAACAAGAAATTCCTCAGCCTGAAGAACCTGAGATTGCGATTCCAGAGGTCGTGATGCAACTCACTGACACTCCACTGCCAAAGCCAAAGAATCCCTTCTCAACAAAGCAAAAGTTCAAGGCTGAAGATTTCTTCGGCGAGCATGTATTCTTCACTGATTACAATCCATATGATTCTGCTTTCGCATAAGGAAGAGGCGCTTCGGACCGCCACCAAGCCAATTTCTATTCCTCAAGGTTTCTTCAACAAAGACAAGGTCTTCGATCATGCACATATTCCTCATGTGGACATGGAGTCTCCGCTGTGCTTTGAGCCACCCTCCGTGTTCTTCACGACGCATGACTTCTGAATTTCTGCACTGACATATGTGATTGGAATGAAGAACTCATTCTTCAATTCTATGCAACGCTGCACATCACCGGAGACGCTGAAGACGTGAACTTATGGGTGTTAGACTGGATGTCTGAAAATACTCACTACAAGGCACCAACAACTGAATTGCTTCGCGTCTACTACTCGATCCCTCCACTTGATGGTGCTCGTTGTATCTACAATGAACCTGAGCTTTCAAATCACTATATGCAAGTGCTGATGAAGCCTTTGAAGCCAAGGCAGGCCCCAAGAACCAAATTCCTCGTCAAGGATTTATTGTATGTGCCTCGGACTGTCTATCGGATTCTGACGACGACAATGAGTCCTATCAAAGGCCACGACTCAAATGATGAAGAAGTCGTTGGCATCATGAAGAATATGCTTTTCAATATCTTTCATGGCGTTCCCGTCAACTTCCATGATTTCTTCATGAGGACTCTGGCAAACATTGCTATGTCACCATTTGAATTTGAAGCCTTATGCGCCTTTGGATAATGAGATTCATCAGACAAGGTCTTCGCCAATTACAAGGCCGATACTACGAACCACCGCAGCTACTTGCCCTCGATTGAAGTCCTCAAACGGACATTTACCTCAATCGATGACAAGGGCAAGGCAATCGCTATGATCGATGAAGACATTCGTCCATTGGATGGACAGCCAAGCAAAGCTGCATCCTACTCCACCAATGATGACTCGCCACACATGACTCGCCGCAAATACCTCAGCCAAGCAAAGTCCTCAAGCCACAAAGCACCTGTGGTGATGACTGATCGTGAGTTACTCCTCGGTCTTCATCAAGAGGGTTGATCGCAATCATAAATGGGTCAAGCGCCGGTTTGGTTCAATTCTTCACAACATGACCTCTACACACAATGCAGTGAAGAAAAACCACTACTACCTCCATGAAACCTTCAAACGCACCTGGGCTGTTCTTTCAAATGTCTACAATACGGAAGAACTGACGACAATGGGTCTCAAGGAGGAATTTGACTGGTCTGCACCTCCTCCGAAGAAATACAAGAAGGTCAAAGTTCCTTCCTTGGTGGCCAGCTCCTATTCTTTATCACGAGACACTGATGAAAATGAAGACTTGGACGACACTGTGGCAGGCCCTACTACATCAACCGACCCAACAACGCTGGCGCTCCTTCTTCAACTTGAAATTCTTCAGGGGCGTTAGTCCTCAGTTTCGATCCTTTTGGTCATTCGATGACAAAGGGGGAGAAATTTGAGTTAGTCTTCAAGCGGGTCTATTATATGGGCAATAATTTTTGTTAAGTTACAACTCTTGTTCTTCTGAAACTTTTATTGGACCGAGTTGTAATCTTAAACCCGATGGTGCTTTGATACTTTTGATGCACTGTGCTCTGGCACTATGCTCTGATACTCTTGATGCGTTATTTTGCATGCATGTTCCTCATTAATATAATTGCACGCATGCTGAATTTCATCAAGCACCATATTTCATCATGCATTTCAAATTCTTCATATTATATGTCAAATGCGTGTATGAATTACAAGATATAGGGGGAGATCTCCATGATTCAACTCTTCAAATGTGCACCGCCTCAAAAGCAAATTCCTCATAATGCACATCTTCGTGGGGAGTTCTTCTATATCTTGCAATCAAATTCCTCAATATCAGTATTTACACTTCATATGTTTATCCCGTTGAAAACTTAACCTATATTGTCATCAATCACCAAAAGGGGGAGATTGTAAGTGCATCTAGTGCCCTTAGTGATTTTGGTGGATTGAAGACTTATAGGTTAAGAAACTAATGTGTTTATGAGTGTACAGAGGTCTATAAGTCTATGAGGAGTTTGATATTTATAGTGAAAGTAGACCCCTAAAAATGAAGTTCTTCGACTGAAGACTTTGATATTCTGAAGACTTTCTGAAGACTTTGAAAGTGAAGAAATTAGTGTGACCTTGAAGACTTGGTATTCATTTGAGGAACATGAAGCGTGAAGACTTTTGTTTTCGTAGTTTCGCTTTCTCTTTCTTGAGTCATAGGAAACACCGTACTGTTAAAGGGGGTCGAGGAAATACTAAGGAAAAATTTCCATGTGATGCTCAACTCAAAATCCTACACCTACCAATCCCTTCGAGTGAAGCCTTTGGAAATCTCATACAGTTCAGTCAATTTCTTTAGTGACAGAGACGAAATTCTTCTGGTCACTGAGGAATTTGTTCTGACTGAGGAGTTAGGAATTCGCCAGTGCGGATTGCCTACACAGTGAGGAATTTGAGAGTCAAATTTCCGACCGTTGCTGTGGTGCACGCCAGCTGTCCCAGAATATCTTATCCACCTAACGGTCATATCATTGAAGGGCATTTATGTCTTATCATGTCGGGCTGCTCCCTAGGCTATAAATAGCCGCCCCCTACAACCACTAGCTGGTTGGCTGCTCCGAGAGAAACTTGACACTTGTCATTTGAGAGCAACCCATCCTCCGAGGACTTTGAGCGAAAATCATCGAGTGAGGAAAAACCCAAAAACCAAACCCCTACAAACCCAAAGTGATTGAGCATCACTGAAGAGATTGATCCTGCGTGGATCTGATGCTTGTTACCTTTGAAGACTGTGCTTCTTCCAGACGGTTAGGTGTCATGGTCTAGAGCATCCAAGAGGAATTGTGGATCGCCGAGTGACCAAGTCTGTGAAGGTTTGGAAGTCGTCAAGACTTACCACGAGTGATTGGACGAGGTGCATGTGACCTTAGTTCAAGGAGAATACGGTGAGGACTTGGTGTCCCGAGCTGCGTGCAAGGATCGGGTGTCCGGACTGTGTGTCCTCGAGTTTAAATACTCACCGCCCAACGAGACGCATAACCGAGACAAAGCAGTTGGAACTGGTCTACCAAATCATTGTCTTCACCAACCTTATCGGTTCTATTTCCTCAACCCATTCATTTCCTCATTACCGTGTTGAGTGTTTGTTCATATCTCGTGTTTGAAGACTTTGATCAAGACTTTCTCAATTTCCTCAGTTCAATTTCTTCACCTGCTTTGTCTTCATCTTGTGTTGTCCTGTGTTTACGCCTGTCTGCATTCTTTGATTGTCTTCATTTCATCATGATGACCATGCCCGCATTCTGTTATGCATATTTACGAGTACTTATTCCGTCAGAAGTAGTTCTTCACTTAGGAATTTCCTCACCGGTAAATTCGTCAGTGAAGAATTCATAAAAATTGCCTATTCACCCCCCCTCTAGTCGATATAACGCACTTTCAAATGATGTTAATAACTACTCCCTCCGTCCCATAATGTAAGACGTTCTCTGACACTAGTGTAGTGTCAAAAAACGTCTTACAGTATAGGACGGAGGGAGTACTTTTCAGCATCCAATTGAAACTCTTTAATTCCTTGTTTGTTTAATTGGTTTGCTGTTATAACTCCCAGCTGAGATGTTTTGCTAACTTCAAATTTTCTGAATCCAAATGAACTTTAATGGCAAAACAGGTTAGCCCAAGATCAAAGAGCGAGGTCCCCATGGACGTTGCATCATCCCACAACAAAGGGCACCGCCCAATCATGCATTATGAATTGCCAACTGCTGATGCTCTAGAGGCTAAACTAGTGGTAGAAAGAGATTACATACGCACTTAGAGATGAAGTTGACATGTTGAGGAAGCAAACAACACAATCACAAGCAGTACTCAAGACAACCATTAAATATTTGGTGGATTTCAAAAGCGAAGCAAGCTGAGACTCCACCAGATTGTTAAGGTCTGAAGGAAAATGGAAATTAAATTCCTACTTGGTAAATCATAGGTGAAATGTTCTTTCCATAGTTGAATAACATTTGTGTTGTCTGTTCATGTAATCAATCAAACCATTTGTTTTAGAGATCATGTAATAATTGTTTTTTTTATTTGAGCACAAGTCTGTATTAATTGATAAGACTCGAAGACATTTCATTTGGATTGTTGTGCCAGACCTACAAATATGCCAATCGGGCTGAATGTGCATTCAACAATAGTAGTAGTATAGATGGACCATAAGTGGCACGCATCGGAAAGGGCCAAGATGTTGGCTAAAAAAAGGATGTTGTAGCAAAAAAAAGTACAATGCCTGGCTTATGTATGTTAGTTGATATTATTGATACATATACTCTATAAGTGTTTATATGTCCATTAGTTCCGTACATTCTTGGTTGATTGACTCGGTATTTGAATCTTGATACATCGCTTGTGTACATATCTAAATGGGAGTACACATTATGCTGCGTGTGACATTTGAGTTGGACATGAAGTGTTCCAAATATTCGAATTCACCTTAAACTGGATTCTTGTTTCTGAATTTGAGTATCGGCATTTGTAAACCATATTCATACATGACAGTGGAATACATCTTTGTCGTCCTTTTGAAGATATATAAAAACACATAGAATGATATATAGAGATTCATATAGGAATACAAAATGGATTCGAATTTAGTTGCCAGGGTAAATGTGGATGCTTATTGTCCCAAAATTCGAAAGAAGCAACAAAATGTCCACTCCCACGTCGACTGCCCAAAGCCAAGTGTTTGGGAGATGGAAATTACTATCTACCCATTAAACAAACAATCATCGGCCCGATTTCCACTGCTCTAAATAGGGGTAGGTTAGTAACTTCAATTAGACGTGACACGACCGCCTCTGAGCCCATTCCGACACGGTGGGCGTCAAACATGGGCGGCAAAACTCATTTGATTCAACCTTGTCCGAAAGACCTCTATTTCTCCCTCCATTCCCCATTCATACACGGTGGGCGGCAAAACAAACTCTCCTCGTTCAAAATCGATGTAGGCTAATATTTTAAATAGGGGCAGATGTGTAACTTCCATCAGACGTGACACAATAGCCCTACCTGTTAGCCCCGTTCATACATCATGGGCGCCAACCGTGGGCGGCAAAACACCCTCTCCTCGCCCGAAATAGTTACCGGCAAATATTTGGGAGATGCGAGATTACCGTCCTATCCCCAACCGACGCGATGTCCGAAACTATAAACGGGGGATAAGTTCGTAACTTTCCCCCATTTCAGAGAAGCGCATCCCAAAGTTTGAGATCCCCCCTCCCCTCCATTTTCCCATTCATACACCGTCCGTGCTAGAACACCCATCCCCACACCAGCCTCCGTCCGCCACCCCATCCATCACCGCCGTCCTCCACCACATCCATCGCCACCGTCCTCCACCATGCCGGAGCGCCTACCAAGAGGGCATCGTCCACTGCTAGAGATGGACGTTTCTCATCCACGGCGACGGACCAATAGCCTTACATCGCGTCCTCTCGCTTCATTGGTGCTGTCGTCCTCTTTGCCGGGGCCGCTCACACGACCTTCTCTTCCACCGCAACGGGACTTATTACCCGATGCACCCGTCTACCATCGCAGATCTGCTTCAACGCCACCGGCAGCCATCGCACCCCTGATGCCTACACGGTGCTGCAAGAGAGGTGGTACTTCATATCTCCTCAACTTTTTGATCTCAACCAGAAAATAGATCTTAACTTGGTTACTCTACTGTCTTTTCAGCTCTTAGAATTTAGTTCTTAGTTCGAAGCAAACAATGGATGCTAAATATCATTTCTCCGGTTTGCAGCTTCAAATCTGCCATCACACAGCCATAATATGGTTTAATTGATCATGCTTAGGGTTTAATTGATCATGTTGGTTCCGTGGTGGTTTCTTTAATAGAAATCGGAGGGGAAACCCTCTTTTGCTAAAAAATATGCTTAGAGTTTCCCCCTTTTATGATCACTATACGATCAGAATACGTGCTTCGTGTCATAATAACACTGCTCCACCCATCAAGCTAAACAAGCTTAGTTGTTCAAATACGAATATGATATTATTAAAACAAAGTTGTTTAATTGGTCAGCTAAATGTTCCTAAATTAGTTTCGAAAATGCATGTTCGCCGCTCGGGTGTGTATCTCTACAGGGTGCCCACGGTGGGCCGGCCCACCCTGGGATTTTGGGTCGTCCCAGGCCCCGATTCCCCTCTGTTCTGCTGCGCGCTTCCGATCTCTACTCGCCCCCAGCCGCCTGCCTCGCCGGCGACTTGCCGTCCCCGGACAACATGACTCTAGGAGGAGACGCCGGACTAATCAGAGGCCAGAGCCGCCGCCCAACAGCGTCACCGCTGCCCGGCACGCCGTGCCTACCTTCCCGATCCGTTCAGGGCTCAGCGCGGCACCCACCAAGCCAACCCGATTTATCCTGATATACGTCCTCAACACTCAGTAGCCACTCCTCGTCACCCATTTTCTAATTGATTCATTACTCATTAGGCAGGACTGTCATTAGGGTTTGTTGTGTGCTTAGTGCTACCTACACTTAATTGTTCAGATGTATTTCGGTAATCTTTTGTACCTCTAAAGTTCACAGGGTTTTCAAAATTCCGGCCCTCGGAACAAAAACTAGTCATTTTGGATTGTTGGTCGTAGTGACATTGACCCAGATTACTACTGCAAGCCAGGTTTGTTGACAATTTTACTTGTCTTTCTTACTCATTCGATACAATATCCAATTATTCACGTCGATTAGTTGCAAACAATTAGTGCTAGACAAACTTCATTCAGATTTTGGACGGTCTCTTACTGCAGTTACAATTCTGCATACTTGTCCTAGTAAGCTCACAAGTAATTGATTGATTCACTACATCTATGCTTGCCTTGTCATATTTGTTGTCAATATTCTTTTAGGGTGGACCACCCTGTTTCTAAATCTTTGGAACATGAGACATGAGTGAATAGTATTTCACTATGTGATCTCTTCCATCATGTGTGGGTAACGAACACTGCATTGTATAGAAAGAAAGTGTCATTTCCAGCTTTTACATAGGTTTTGATCTTTTACATGGAATACAATCTGCCTACTTGCTTTGTGTCACACTACCAACACTCCATCCTTGAAGCTAAACATCATGCCACTCATAATTGCTTAGTTTATTTGTTCAAATACGAATTTCATATGATTCTAATGTTCCTACTTCAGTTTTGAAATGTGTGCCTGCCTGTTATAGAGACATAAGGGGTTTGTATTTCTGTGTGTGGTCTGTTCAGCACGGTTGGGGAGGTGAACTTTGCATATGCAGGGGTTTATAGGGAGACACTTGCCGAGTTGAATCCGCAATGCATTCCATAGATAATCTGACTACTTTTTATGTTTTCATGAATCCCAGATTCTGAACAGCATCATAATGATTATGATCTTGCGCGCATGAAAAGAATAAAGCGGAATAATGCCATGTCTGTGAAACTTGGCATTAAGGGACTGAAATCAAGTCTGGATGCAATGCAATGCAAACGCTCTCCACCTACAGATTCATGCTCAGAATATGATCCTAACAGTGATTCTGAGCTAGAGGGAGACCTAAGTCAATGTAGCTCCCTAGTGGAGGAGTCAAAGGAAGATGCCCTATCTTATTCACCCATTAAGGTACTTGCTCTAACTTTCCAAGGTTACATTGCTCGCACATATCTTGCAACTGATGCTTTGCATTGCTTCTACTTTGTTGAACTGCCATTAGCTTAGTTTACACATCGTGTATGTGAATACGCCGCCTATCCATTTTCAAAGACATATTCCATCTGTCATCATACCATATTTATCCATTCAAATGTTGTTCTTGTGTATCAAACATTCAAAAGGAAGAGGGTGATTGCTGATCGTGGAGGAGCACAAACAAAGTATTTGGAAAAGGTAGTGGCATCTGATAAATCAAATATCCCATTAGGTGTAGTTGCAATATCACCGGACCCACAAAATACCCCAACTCTAGCAGACTCTAGCCCTACTACACTGGTCATTTCTGATGCCCCAACTCAGCAGTAATCTTAACTGCAAAGCAAAGTATGATTATGCCGATTGACATAGCACCAAATGACGACGCAAAACCCCCATTCCAAAGAAAGAGTACACCAAATCTAGTTGCCAAATCCCTTTTCGAACCAGAGAGAGCCCCAATTGCAGCAAATAGGACCCCTGTTCCATTTCTTCCCAGTTTAGAAGACGAAGCTTATGTTGTTGTCAGGAACTTTGTGCGCATCTTCCCTTCATGGAAAGATTATACCGCAGACACAGAGCAATTTCCAGTCTTCCTCCGCAACTTACGCGTAAGTAATGTACTAATGTTATTCATGGTCATTACTGCATATGTTTCACGATGTAAGACACAAGATTTCATTCTTTTAAATAGGCGAGGAGCAAACTGGATTGTGATGACGAGCAAGGGTTGGTTGCACTTTTCAAGCACTCGTTGATGAAGTATCGTTCCTAACTGAGGCAAGCGCACTTCGATGGCAAGCCTCTAAATAAAATTTCTGTAAAGTCTCCGGTGCTACATTTATCCGACGGTGACTGGAATAATCTTGTTACACATTGGTTTCGGCTGTAGCGTAAGGTACTGTCTATGATATCACATCACAATTTGAACTACATTTATGCATTTGCCTTAATGTCTCACTTGTACGAAAATCATAGCGTAAGAACATTCGTTCTCAAGGGACCATGTAATCTCGCAACTATAGTGCACACTGCATTGCTCCTGTGAGTACCTCTTGCCCTGTATGACCATACTTACTTTCATAGCTGTTTGATTATGTAGCATCACTGCACATGTTAGCCTCGTAATCCTCCATTTGGTGGACATTATAAGATCCGTATGGACTCTTACATAAATTTAGAATCAACCCAATGCTTTTGAAGAGGTTTAGCTCTGCAGTCCTCTTGTAAGGACTGAACGTGGTCTATCACTGTACTTACATTAACAACTACTCCCTCCGTCCCATAATATAAGAACATTTTGTACAAGACATCGTTGTTCAAAACACTCTTGTATTATGGGAAGAGGGATTGGTTCATTTTGTAGCATTCGCATCTTATCTCCTCGCCCACCATTTACTAAAAAAGATCAGATCTATATTTAATCTTACCAACAAGTAGAATACATGACAATGCCAAAGTGCGTAAGTGTAGCCCATTGCTCTTGTCAAGACATTTTGTCCTCAGAACGCTTGTACTTCCAGGATTGGTAGTTGATTATGTAGCATCAATCTGCATCTTATCTTCAAGATCCTCTATCCCTTCCAAAGTATTATCATATCTATAATTACTCTCTACAAAATGTAGAGTACATGCAATGCTTATGAAGAAGATTACGTGCTGAAATTCTTGAGTTATCCTTCCCTTGACATGGAGAAGGGCATTATAAAGCCGGTGTTAACTGTTAATGTAAGTCAGTCCTTCTAAAGCCTTTATCCTCAAATGCTGTTTAATTTGCTCATACTCCCTATCGTTTACTGCTGTTTAGTTTGCTGTTTATACCAAAATGCATGTCCGTAAGAACCATAAGTTCTAAGTTTTACTTGTAAAACCAAATTCCTTATTCATACCATGCACATTACTTAATACTCCCTATATGTATGCTTGTTTTTGTGGATCTATAATCCAGTGTGTGGTGAAGCAGCCCACGTTTGCACCTTGTCATCTCCTATTTTATCTTACCGATGTGGTGATGATATGAACAACATGCCATGCACATTATCCAAAATAGATACAATGATTTTCTTTGCCCTTCATCTATTCTTGTTATGTTGACATGGTAATCCAAAGAGTGTGGTGAAGCTCCTGCATTATGAACAATGCCAAATTATGCTATTGATATTTTGAACTTACTCTTTATTTTCTAATTTGAAATTGGATAGAATTGACATAACAGTTATCATCTTTGTTTATACACGTACAAAACCTGTCATCTCTCTGCTTTGTTTCAGGGTGATATGCCTGATGACATGCACAAGTCCGCTGAACGCTGTGAGATAAACCCAACATATATTGCAGCAAAGAAGGCAAAACATCTTGAAGATAGCGAGACAACCCCAAAGTCTTGTCTTGAGGCAGTGTTCTAGTTACTTGAGACTAACAGTCAGACAAGCTCACGTAATTCGTTATGCGAATCAGTTCGACTTCTTCAGTCCCAAGTTCTAGCAGTAAAGGCATTACGCAACTCAACTTCGACTTGAAGTCCTATCTCTAAGAAAGATTGCGGAGAACACCAATGAGAACCTCATCGCTAAACAGCTACACTGGAAGCTATGACCGACATGCTAGGCCGGTCTCACAGCCTTGCTTTCGGCTGACTGGCAGTTCCCCCATGAGGCTAACCTTTCTTGAACTGTCTTGGAAGTGGTCTCGGTTTAGTATTATTTTGTTACGCTGCAATGGTGCCCAGCTTTTTGTAATCTGCTTCTTCGCTATACCGGTGAACTTCGATGCCCAGTGGATGTAATATACCTTAAATCCTTTATTGTATAGTGTAGGTTTATTCTTAGTTACTATGCCGTAATTTCTTTATCAGTTAGAGTAGGTTTGTTCTTAATTCCTACTAGTTACTGCCATCATTCGCTATCTGGAAAAAAGTCAGATGTAGTCGACCGGACTGAAACATTCGACTCTAACGGGCCAGGTTTTTAGCGGGCCTGAAACGTGCCGAACAGCTCACGGGCCGGCAGCAGCCCGAAATGAACCCCGGCCCATGATTGTGCGAATCAAATCACGGGCTTTTAACAGGCCAAAATTGTCTCGGTCCTTGTTTGGCCCAATCAGATATCGGATGCGAGCAGGCCGGATGCAAACCGGGCCGTAGTTAGGCCCAACTATATGACGGGCTTTTAACAGGCCGAAATTAATATAGGGCCGAAATGTTAAACATGCCCTTAACAAGCCAAAACTAATATCAGGCCGAATTACTAAGTGGGCCTTTAGCAAGTGGGCCCAAAAGCATAGTGTCGGTGCCAAAATCGGTGGATCTCGGGTAGGGGGTCCCGAACTGTGCGTCTAGGCGGATGGTAACAGGAGACAAGGGACACGATGTTTTTACCCAGGTTCGGGCCCTCTCGATGGAGGTAATACCCTACTCCTGCTTGATTAATATTGATGATATGGGTAGTACAAGAGTAGATCTACCACGAGACCAGAGAGGCTAAACCCTAGAAGCTAGCCTATGGTATGATTGTTGTTCGTCCTATGGACTAAAACCCTTCGGTTTATATAGACACCGAATAGGGTTAGGGTTACATAGAGTCGGTTACAATGGTAGGAAATCTACATATCCGTATCGTCAAGCTTGCCTTCCACGCCAAGGAAAGTCCTATCCGGACAAGGGACGAAGTCTTCAATCTTGTATCTTCATAGTCCAGGAGTCCGGCCAAAGATGATAGTTCGGCTATCCGGACACCCCCTCGTCCAGGACTCGCTCAAGAGCCTCTCGTACTGTGCTTCAATGACGACGAGTCCGGCGCGCATATTGTCTTCGGCATTGCAAGGCGGGTTCCTCCTCTGAATACTTCATAGAAGGTTTTGAACACAAGGATAGTGTCCGACTCTGCAAAACAAGTTCCACATACCACCGTAGAGAGAATAATTTTTTGCCCAGATCTGCTGACGTATTCCGTGGCGTGACATCACACCACGGCCAAGCCTTTATTCGAATCGTTTTTTACTGTCCCACCTCAGCGCGTTTAGCGAGGCGGTTTTTCTTGGCACGTCTTATCAAAGCGTAGATCGTGCCCCCTTATTCCGGGATTCTCATCAATACAGACGTGGGTAACCCAACCGCGCCATTGATTGCGGCGCTTGGGAGATAAGCGAGTTTTATCAGGCTGGAGGGGGACGCATAGCCTCGTCCGTCCATATAAGGGGATAAGGATCCACCCTTTTCACCTACACCTTCCTCCTCCCTTGCTCATCCATTTCCGCGCACTTTGAGCTCCAGCGCCCAAGTCCGTACATCCTTCCTCAACCATCTCCAGCCATGTCCGGAGCGGGAGGCAGGTGGATGGTCTCCTCCGTCACGGGGGGCCAAGTAAAAAGACTGCGGAAGGCCGGATACTTGTCCGGCGACGTCGCACATCGGCTGCCCGACGAAGGGCAGCTCATCTCACCCCTCGAGCCCCATGAGCGGGTCGTATTTCTTGCCCACTTCCTCCACGGACTGGGTTTTCCACTTCACCCATTCGTCAGGGGCTCATGTTCTACTACGGCCTAGACTTCCACGATCTGGCCCGAATTTCATCCTCAACATCTCGGTGTTCATCATCGTGTGCGAGGCTTTCCTCTGCATCCAGCCCCACTTCGGCTTATGGTTGAAGACCTTCAATGTCAAGCCGAAGGTTGTGGGCGGCCGCCAGGCGGAGTGGGGAGGCACCATGGTCGGCAGGATCGCCAACGTCTTATGGCTCGATGGCTCCTTTGTGGAGACCGTGAAGGGGTGGCAATCGGGGTGGTTCTACATCACCGAGCCGCGCGACCCTAAATGGGCGGCGGCCCTGAATTTCGGTCTGGTATTCCCACGCGGCTCACTTCTTGGAAGGAGGCGGCTGGCGTGGGGTAATTCGAAGAGCCGACGGACTCCAAACCTGCACGCGGACCTTGGTGAACAAGAATCTCGGGCTCGTCAATGTGGTCCAGGTTATGCTCATCCGCGGATCCTCCCATGCCAACAACGGGCCTTCAAATTGTGGGAGTTCGATCGGCACATCATCCAACCACGAAGAGGCTCTTGACACTACGCACGAAGATGCCCGGAAGGTCTTGTTCAAGCGCCGAGGCTCCCTCATCCGCTACAGAACATCGCGGATTCAGCTCGCAGCGTCAAGCTACCGAGGTAAGCTATTTTGCCCTTCACGGGAATCTTGCTTTTCATAGTTTGACTCTATGCGGGATCTAAACTGCCTTGCCTTTGACAGATGGCGGAGCACACCCGGGCAGTTAATCGTCGGCTCCTTTGCCGAAGACCAGTAGACGCCCGCTTGGCGAGTTGGCTCCGGCGCCTACGTGGTGCCGGAGAAGAAGGCCAAGAAGAAGGCCACGGGACTCGAAGGAGTGCGGCGCCAGGTGTTGTCGGACTCATCGTCCGGCTGACTCGAGGCGGACTCCTCCCGTGAAAACGAGGAGGAGGAATAGCCCTCTCCGGCGGGGAGAGAAGAAAAGAAAGGCCGCCCACCGGGAGGCCGGAGGGTTCAAGAAGGAAGAACCCTTCCTCGGGACGTCTCCACCAACGCCAACGACGGCGAGGAGGAGTGGCCCTCGAGGGCCAAGCCCTAGCGAGATCGTAAGTGCCCGGATACCCATGGCTTTTTTTTCATTGCAGAGTGTTCTCTAATGACGAACAATCATTCAGCCCGCCCAGGGCAGGCTCGCCGCCCGTCGGCGGGTCCTCAGGTCGTCAGTGGAGAGTACTTCACTTCCGGCCGCCTCCTCACCTCACGCTGCGGACGACGCCGAGGTGGGGCCCCAAGGGGGCCTGGTCAAGAGGAGGTGGCGCAGGAGGCGCCGCAAGGCAGCCTCCCGGACTCCAGGCGCGAGGGGAGCGAGACCCCCAGGGGCTCTAAGCCCGACCCTTGTCCGGACTCCATACCGGAACCTTCAGCGGTTCCGAAGTCCGGCAAGCGGCCCCTTCGTAGGAAGGGTAAGACGCCGGTGTCCTCCATCCAACCGGAGGCACCGGATAGCTTACTGGAGGCGCTTAACAGCCTCCATCGAGGAGGAGCACCGCCTTTGTTATGAGTGTGGTGATCCAGAAGTTCGATCCGCCAAGAGCGGGCTGATCAAGCTCGCAACGGCCTTCTAACGAGGCTTTGAGGTAAGTTTTCAATATATGTAAGAAGATTACCACATAGACGGTAGCCTCGATGCTTAGGTCGGTGTTCGGAAAGAAAAGCGGATGAGGATCTAAAAAGATATACGCAGGAGTCTAACATAATTATGTCAATATGGGAATGCAGGCTGCCCTGTGACTTCTCGCCTTGACCGCTGGAGGTCAATGCATTGAAGGAGAGCCTCAAGCGGTCCGAGAACAAGCTCGGCCAAGCCAAGAAGCAGCTCGAGGACAAGGAAGGTAAGTAATACCTTATGGAATTTAAAAAATGTGCGTGCAAAAGATAACAGAAATAACATGGGTACTGCAGGGGCCACGAGCGAGGTGGCGACCCTGAAGGAGGCGGTGTCCGCGGCCGAAAACAAAGCGGCCGTGGAGCGCACCGAGCGAGAGAAGGGGGAGGCGCAGCTCGCGGAGGTACGACAAGAGCTCCAGGATCTCGTGGAAAAACACGAGGGTTTGGAGCGTGACTCGAAGACACGAGAGTCCGAGCTTGCCTCGGCTCTTGAGAGTGCCAAAGCTGCTAAGGCCGAGGCCCAAAAAGCCCTCCAGGAGATTGAGGCAATAAAGAAGATCGCGGCGGGTAAGGCATTCTTTATGCAGAGCAAGAATGTAAAAGTCAATTATCTAGTACTTACCCGAATTCGGAGCTCTCCAGGAGCGTTCGCAGATCTGTCATGGAGTGTCTCCGATGCCGCCGCTTTCTACCGAGCCGAAGAAGGGAGCTCGACGGAAAAGGTGTTTTGGTCTCGATATCTTTGAGGCCGAACACCCGGTGCCCTTGAGCGACCAACTGAAGCAATTGGCCGAGCTCCACAAGGTCGCCGAACAGGCCATGAAGGGCCTTATAGCTCGGCTGTGGACAAATGAGGCCATGCCTGGGAGCTACTTCGGGCTAGTGCGGCAGCTGGTGGATGCCTGTCCATGGATCGAAGTCATCAAGCGCTCCGTCTGTATTGAAGGTGCCCGTAGAATACCCGTCTCAAGGTGCCTTTGGGGCAAGGGCGCCTTGGAGAAAATTTGGTAGCAGACGAGCCGCCGCCGGGCAAAGAACATCGCAAGCCCGAGAAGTATTATGAGGGCGTCCTGAAGGGTGTCCGTCTTATAGCGGCTGAATGCTCCAAAGATGTAATATTTGAGTAGACTCGCATTTGTTATCCTGTACGTTGAAAACTTTTTCATATGCGCTAAGCAACGCTTTTGAATTTAAAATATTACCTTCTGTGTGGCCGTTTATCAAATTTGAGAGATGGCGAAGTCGTTGGCTTCAGCCCCATGCCACGAAAGTCTTTGGGGTGTTCGGGATAAACTTGAGCGCTCTTGTTCCCATTCTTGGGTCCTTCGAGGAGGCGCTCAACGCAACGAACCAGGCAACCGGACTATAATGCTTGAACACTCTCACTTAGCCATAGAATTCTATAATTTTAAATTTCGCGAAGCCCCTAGTATTCGGAAGACCGAAGTTCGGGCGCTATCCACGCCTTTGGCCGGACAATGACGGTTCCTCGCTCTAAGCGGCATAAGTCTTTAGGGACTCAAGAAACCTCTCGAACAGCGACCGACTCTCGCCTTATCATGACGGTCAGTTTTAGCTTTCTCCACTGAGGTGCTCAACCCAGCTCAACCGGGGCACAATCGCAGTGGTTCTCCCAGCGCTAGCTTAGCCGATATAACGGAACGTAAGGTACCAAAACAATGGAGCCGGGCAAACCCAACTATTGACCCAAGACATGATTCAGAGCCGATGCATATAATGCTATAAGTTCAGGGTGCCGCACTTGTGAAAGTGTTCGGACTTGTCACACCATGTTTTTGGGGTACATAAGCCCCTGGTGTATTGGCCGTACCAAATTGTACGGTTGCACAATGTCATAAATGAACATATATAATGGGAAATAATGCAATAATAGGCAAGAGCTATATATTGGTTATTCAAAAGAAACTGCAAATAAAAGCAGAACGATACAAATTGTGCGATAAGCAAGGTACGGAACTTTTGACATGTCCCCTTCCAGGTAAGTTTATGTGTGGTATGTAAAACAGGTATACTGCTCGTAATAGAGACCACCTGGACACTCGACGCAGTTTTCTGCTTCCCTGGCTGTTGCATCGTGTATTCGGCGCGAATGCCGGACAGGGCTTCTGGAGAACAGAGTCCTGAAAGTAAAAGGAAGAAAAAAAGGAATGACACAAACGGGAGCCCCTAGTGCGGTCTAGCCGCATTCTGGGCGTGCCGTGGTCGTGGCCCGTCCCCTATGCCCATGGTGCTTCAGAGCGTAATTACGTGCACGTAGTACTGGCTTCGCGAGTTCGCGAGGGCTGGGGTTGGGGCTGCATTACTACGCTTGTTCGGAACGTGCCAGGCGGTCTTGCTGTAGGTTACTCTGGGCGCGCTTGACAGTGTACGCTTGTTTATTGGCCGGACTGGAGAATTGCCTTAAGAGGCTGTTCTGCACTTCTGCCGCAAGGGCGGCCGTATGCTCCTCCGTTCGGAGGGAGCGTTTGGTGTTTCCATTGACCGTGATTACGCCTCGAGGGCCTGGCATCTTGAGTTTGAGGTACGCCAGAAAAGCGGCAATCGCATTGAATTTTGCGAATGCGGTTCGTCCGGCAAAGGCGTGATAGCCGCTGCGAACGGGGCTATGTCGAAGATTAACTCCTCACTCCGGAAGTTATCCGGGATCCAAGACCACTTCAAGTGTAACAGAGCTCGTGCAGTTGGCCTCTACACTGGAATGACGCCTTTAAAGGTCGTCTTTGTGGGTTTGATCCTTGACGGTCTATGCCCATTTTGCGACCGTATCCCGATAAATCAGGTTCAGGCTTGCCGCCGTCCATCGGGACTACGGTGAGGTGAAATCCGGCCAATAATTGGGTCAAGAAACAATGCGGCGAAACAGCCGTGACGGATGCTAGTGGGTGGTCCTTCGATCGAAGGTGATCGGGCAGGGAAGACCATGGGTTGAACTTCGGGCGATCGGCTCCATCGTGTATACGCCCTTAGTGCGCGCTTCGCTCCCTTTTGGGTATGTGGGTTGCGTATATCATGTTCACCATCTGCACTTGTGTGGGAAAGCCCTTACGCCCTCTATTGTTCGGGCGGCCGGGCTCTTCCTCGCCATCGCTATGCAGCCCCTTGTCGTTGTTTTCGCGCGCTTAGCTTGCTCGCTTGCTTGAACACCCAACAATCCCTGTTTGTGTGGTTGGTTGGCTGGTTTTCGGGGTGCCATGTATCCGCACAAGCGATCGAGTATTCGGTCCAAGTTGGATGGGCCCCAGGTATTTCTTTTGAATGGCTTCTTCCACCGACCGGGTTTAGAGCCTCTGAATCCGGCATTCTTGTCGTATCTTCAAGCATTATCACCGCACGCGGGCGTTTATGCTTGTTGCGACGCGACCTGCCATTGCTATCCTTGGTATCTGAACTACTGTGGTGTTTGGCCAAGTTGTTGCTTCGAGCTAGCCACTGTCCTCTCCCGCAAAAGCGGGTCATGAGTGTGGTGAGGGCTGCCATGGATTTCGGCTTTTCCTGTCCTTATTGTCGGGCGAGCCACTCGTCATGGATGTTGTGTTTGAAGGCTGCTAGCGCCTCCGCATCAGACGGTCGGCGATCTGATTTTTCTTTGTTAGGAACCGCGCCCGTAATTGTCCGCCGATTCTTCCAGCTCTTGAATTATATGGCTAAGGTCATCGGCGTACGGTGGTCGCACATATGTGCCCCGGAAGTTATCAAGGAATGCGGCTTCCGTGTACTCCCAACAACCGATTGACTCTGGCGGCAAGCTGTTGAGCCAATGTCGAGCTGGTCCTTTAAGCTTGAGTGGGAGGTATTTGATGGCATGTAGATCATCACCGCGGGCCATGTGGATATGGAGGAGATAGTCCTCGATCCGCATCGCAGGATCTGTGGTACCATCGTATGATTCGATGTTTACGGGTTTGAAGCCCTCGTGGATTTGATGATCCATTACTTCATCTGTCAAGCATAGTGGGTGTCTTGGCGCCTCTGTATTGGCTATATCACGACGTAGCTCATATGAGCTTCGCTTCATCGTGTTCGCCCGCCGGGTTTGTCAGATCTCGCGTGACGGTAATCATCCCGAGTCGTTACGCCCACGCGATCTGTTGATCGATCTTGTATGCTTTGCCTTATCCTCCAATATATCTCGCAAGTCCGGCGCGTTTTCCCGTGCCTTGGTACTTTTTGAGCAGCGTCGGGGCATGGCTTGAGCGGAGGGCCGAGAGGCTTCTCTGTCACGGCCATGGGGTGGCCGGTCTGCCATGTCATGCGCTGGTGACGTGGGTGCTTCCTCCTCTGATCGAGGCAACGACTTGCGTTTGGGGTAGCTTTTGGAGGGGCGTTCGAGTTCATACTCTTCGCTGCAAGGACTTCACCCATCCGTCGCCTAGCGTGTCTTGGTCAGCTCTAAGCTATTGCTGCTTTTTCTTGAGGCTGCTTGCCGTGGCCATGAGCCCGCGTTTAAAACGCTCTTGTTCGACGGGTCCTCCGCACGACGAATTCGCTGCCGTCGTCGAGGCTTGCCTCGCCTTCGAGGGGGGCGATAATTATCGTCCTCTACCTCTCTTTCTGCCGCAGACCGTCAGGCGGATTCTTGCTTCTCCCTCCTCCCACGCCGAGTCCTCGCCGAGGGGGTCGCCTTCGCACCTTGTCCGGGGTATTATTGTCTCCCGTGCGGAATCGCCATTTCTTACCGTGGCGGGATTTAGAGCGGCGCCACGACATTGGCGCTTGGGTTGTTTCTTGGAGGGTCATCCTCCGCGTTCCATCGCCATTCCCATCTTTTGGGATGTCCACCATGTATATGTCATATGACGAGGTGGCCTTCCAAAGTGCCTCGTGGGCGCCGGCTCTTGATCGCCTCCGCACCGTCGTCCATACCATCGATGTCTTCGAAGTCGAAGTCGAGCATGTCGGTTAAATCATCGACAGTGGCTACAAAGTGGGTGGTGGGTGGGTGTTGAATTTCTTCGTCGTCCGAATCCCAACCTTCCTGACCATAGTTCGGCCAGGGCTCCCCTGACAAAGAGAGAGACTTTAATGAGTTCAGGATATCGCCAAAGGGCGAGTGCTAAAAGATGTCCGTGGCGGTGAACTCCATAACGGGCGCCTAGTCGGATTCGACTGGTAGAGGCGCGGGAGGTTCGGAGTCCAGAAAGGAGTCCGGCACCTGGGAGTCACGAGCTTCGCAAAGGATAGGGATGGTGTTCGGCTCAATCGCCGTGGATATTTCAACCCCCGAGGCGGTGTCCAACCAACTGTCCTCGATCGGCGAAACCGGCTCCGGATTAAGGGTCGGAGCGGATACTTGTGCGGCCTCCAGGGCGCTGTTTGGTGGCAGAGCTAGATCGTACCCATCGAGACAGTGCGGCGCGCCGATCGCGTGGTTCGAATCCGTCGAAGATCAAATCTCCGCGGACATCGGCCGTATAGTTCAGGCTTCCAAATCTGACCTGATGGCCAGGGGCGTAGCTTTCAATCTGCTCCAGATGGCCTAGCGAATTGGCCCGCAGCGCAAAGCCGCCGAATACGAAGATCTGTCCGGGAGAAAAGTCTCACCCTGGACTGCGTCGTTGCTGATGATTGAAGGAGCCATCGGGCCTATAGGTGACGGCTACGCAGGAACTCTCAATGAAAGCACCAATGACGGTGTCAAAACCGCGGATCTCGGGTAGGGGGTCCCGAACTGCGTCTAGGCGGATGGTAACAGGAGACAAGGGACACGATGTTTTACCCAGTGTTCAGCCCTCTCGATGGAAGTAATACCCTACCCCGCTTGATTAATATTGATGATATGGGTAGTACAAGAGTAGATCTACCACGAGATCGTAGAGAGGCTAAACCCTAGAAGCTAGCCTATGGTATGATTGTTGTTCGTCCTATGGACTAAAACCCTTCGGTTTATATAGACACCGAATAGGGTTAGGGTTACACGGAGTCGGTTACAATGGTAGGAAATCTACATATCCGTATCGCCAAGCTTGCCTTCCACGCCAAGGAAAGTCCTATCCGGACAAGGGACGAAGTCTTCAATCTTGTATCTTCATAGTCCAGGAGTCCGGCCAAAGATGATAGTTCGGCTATCCGGACACCCCCTAGTCCAGGACTCCCTCACATAGTGTCCAGTTGACGGGCAGAATCTGATATGGGCCATAATTGA
This sequence comes from Aegilops bicornis, assembly GCA_021605145.1. Lineage (NCBI taxonomy): Eukaryota > Viridiplantae > Streptophyta > Magnoliopsida > Poales > Poaceae > Aegilops > Aegilops bicornis. The sequence continues at coordinate 501,499,131 of CM038673.1, forward strand.
GCCCAAAGCCTCTTAAAGGGCCGGACCTGATCTGGGCCGTAATTTGGCCCAGAACATGGTAGGCTTTTAACGGGCCGGATCTCATATGGGCCACTATTAGGCCCGGAGCGTGGCAGGCCATTAATTGACCAGATCAAATATGGGCCGGCATTTGGCCCGAAATATGGCAGCCAGTTAATGGGCCGGCCTACTAGGGTCCTCAAAATCTTGTGGGCCTACAGCTGGGCCGACCCATTAATGTCGGTGAAATCTCGTGGGCCTTTAGCTGGCCGGCCCATTACGATCCACAAGAATCTTGTGGGCCTTTAGCTGGGCCGGCCCATTATGGCACACAAAAATCTTGTGGGCCTTTACTTGGGCCGGCCCATTATGGCCCGTAAAATCTTGTGGGCCTTTAGCTAGGCCAGCCCATTATGGTCCGCAAAATCTAAATGGGCCTTTAGTCGGGCTGGCCCATTATGGTCCACAAAATCTTGTGGGCCTTTCAGTTGGGCCGCCCATTTAAACTTGATAGGCGGTCCACGTGTCAACATATCATAGGCGCGTCTCGCCCATTGGATGAGTGACACCGTGCCAATGATGATTTTACACGTGGAAAATCCCCATTGGTCGGGCTGTTAACGGGTTATCGGATCCAAAACCCGACCCGATAGCTTAACGGCGTTCGCTACGGTGGATGCCACGTGTCGGTCACCCTTTACGAAAGCACTTCGCGGACGCGCGATTTATCGTCATGGAAGTGGACACTTCCGTGATGATAATTTTGGTAATGTCATGGAACACTTCTACGGCAGCACATGCATGACTATCTTGATTCTGTCATAAATTTGTCATGGATGTACATGCATGACAAAAACGCGACCTACTGTGACAAACACGTATCATCACGGAAGTCTATTTTTTTGTAGTGAAAGGAGGAGGTACCATCACCGGCGGTTGCAAATGTCAGAGAGGAATTAGTGAGGAAGAGTCTCCACCATATATGAGAGGACGAAGAATCCCGACTGTTGTCGTAGGGGTAGCTTCTCCTTCATTCCCATGTGCTAGACAATTTGGTGTAATGCACTCGGGAACGAAAGGAGGAGCTACCATCACCGACGGTCGAATATATGCACCACGTGAGCTGAGAGTTTTCAAGAAAAGACTCGACAGACCGATAGTCAACCCGTGATGAATAATAATGTTCTAATTTAGTTTTGTAGTACATATATATTTAATTGTACAAGTTTAATCTTTGAATTATGAACATAGGAAATGTCGTACTTTCGGACGCATGACGAAAGTCTCTGGGGAGTGTGGATTTGGTGCCACGACGACCGAGGTCATCTTGACAGGCCTCACCTGGACGAAGATCGGCGCTTCAGCATTAAGCTCGAGGAGACCTTCGATGTTGAAACGGTATCCAACGACGACAAGTGTTTTTTTCGTAATTAAGCACGACTTCATATATTTCAACGTGTACTTTTCATCTTTTACAATTTGACTAGCTTATCCCATGCCATGCAAGACGCTATGTCTTGGAGAGGATGGGTTTTGAAGACCATGAAAGTTTTGAAACAAAGAAAATTCACCTAAGGACCCATCATGGTGTGGATTTTGAAGTAAATCTGTACAATTCTGAGAGCGTAACCCATTTTGGTTGCAAAAAATGGGAAGCACTTTGCAAGATGTATGGTTTTTATGAGGATATGCTTGTCACCATGGATCTTGGTGATCCTGAAATCGAGCAAGACAATATGGACATTTGGGTCCTTGTTGATACGCCTCCAATTCTACCGCTATGTGAGTTTCTCAAACATAGTTATTAGCTAATTTATATTGTTTATTTCAAAATAGTTGATAGCTTATTTCCATTGATAGCTTATTTTCATTCTTCAAAGAATGTGCAGAAGATGGTAGACAGAACCTACTACACCGAAGGCTCCGAATTAACTTATCAGGAGAAAAATCATCTGATCACATTTCATACTGATCTTGAGAATTACAATATATACAATCAAACTTCTCAACATTATGGTCAATACGTGCCAGTAGTGCACGTGTTGAACTACGGTAACTTCCATGGAGATACCCTGGTAAGATTTTTTACTATTACGACGTCCGTGCATCTTTTGCATACTTCTAAAACTAGTACATCATTGCTAACTATGAAGTTATTACTATGTTTTTCAACAGAGAATCCCGATGGCTTGTGTGCCACATTTGATCTATCAGAATGGTAGCCTTGATGTTTTGAACATACAACCAGGTCATCCTACGAATCTCAACTGTCCATACCAGATTTCTAAAAGAAGTGGAGACATGAAAATGAAAGAATGGAAAAAATGTATGGACAGTCGTAAGGAGGTTCTTGGAAGCAAAAGGAAGCGAAGCACAAGAATTGGAGACAGGATGACCTCAATTCTCCATAATGGAGAGTTAGGGTCTATATTGTTTTATGCTATTTTACCTTAAAGAGGGTATTTAGGTCCTACATAATACTGATGATCATGTGCTAAGAACAATTAAGTAGGGTTGGTTCGATGACTATGAGGATGATGATCGTATGACTTGTTATTAATAACGAGTAGAAGTTGTATGATGATGATTAGTAGGACTTGTTATTATGATGATGCATGATGCGAGCACGAAGAGTTATTATATATCAGTGGGTGAAATGAACATGGATTGGATTGAAGTGAAGGCATCATACATGTGGTGCATGTCAAAAGTAGTACAATCCAAACTTGATCAAGTTAGGATTATATTACTTTTGACATGCACCACATGTTGCCTTCACTTCAATCTAAGCCATGTTTAGGCATAGCCGTAGCGTTGGTAAACCAAGCACGGAGATAACAGAGGACACTTCTCTCTATTAGCTAGCTAACAACCTAAATTAACCCCCAAAACCCCTAAACCACCCCCTTAAAAAAACAAAAACATCAGCTTCTGCCAGCTGCTAACACGTGGATGCCTTTTGGTCCCGGTTGGTGCCACCAACCGGGACCAAAGGCCCTCCTGCCTGGGCTCGCCGCAGCGGCCACGTGGAGGCCCATCTGTCCCGGTTCGTGTCAGAACCGTACTGAAGGCCAAGGGCTTTAGTAACGACCCTTTAGTCCCGGTTCCACAACCGGGACAGATGGGCCTTACGAACCGGGACAAATGGCCCTTTTTCTACTAGTGGGTAGTGGGGTGAAAAATCGGACGAGGGGGGAGGAGGATACACCGGGGGTGGGAGGAAGAGGCGGACGAAACGTAAGATCTGAGACGGAACCTTACGGTTTTTTAGGTAGTAGAGATAGAGATTGTAAGTCTACGCTCGACACGCAGTTGGGCGGCAACCCATTTTGTCCCAATTGCAACTTCATCCTTGATACGCAACTGGAGGCTCAAGGGATGTAGCAACCGAGGCTTTTCTCACGGGCCAACACAATCATGTGAGGTGACCCTACTAGGACATGAAGGAAATATGCCCTAGAGGCAATAATAAATTTATTATTTATTTCCTTATATCATGATAAATTTTTATTATTCATGCTAGAATTGTATTAACCGGAAACATAGTACATGTGTGAATACATAGACAAACATAGTGTCACTAGTATGCCTCTACTTGACTAGCTCGTTGATCAAAGATGGTTGAGTTTCCTAGCCATGGACATGAGTTGTCATTTGATTAACGGGATCACATCATTAGGAGAATGATGTGATTGACTTGACCCATTCCGTTAGCTTAGCACTTGATCGTTTAGTATGTTGCTATTGCTTTCTTCATGACTTATACATGTTCCTATGACTATGAAATTATGCAACTCCCGTTTACCGGAGGAACACTTTGTGTGCTACCAAACGTCACAACGTAACTGGGTGATTATAAAGGTGCTCTACAGGTGTGTCCGAAGGTACTTGTTGAGTTGGCGTATTTCAAGATTAGGATTTGTCACTCCGATTATCGGAGAGGTTTCTCTGGGCCCTCTCGGTAATGCACATCACTATAAACCTTGCAAGCAATGTGACTAATGAGTTAGTTGTGGGATGATGCATTACGTAACGAGTAAAGAGACCTGACGGTAACAAGATTGAACTAGGTATTGAGATACCGACGATCGAATCTCGGGCAAGTAACATACCGATGACAAAGGGAACAACGTATGTTGTTATGCGGTTTGACCGATAAACATCTTCGTAGAATATGTCAGAGCCAATATGAGCATCCAGGTTCTGCTATTGGTTATTGACCGGAGACGTGTCTCGGTCATGTCTACATAGTTCTCGAACCTGTAGGGTCCGCACGCTTAAAGTTCGGTGACGATCGATATTATGAGTTTATGTGTTTTGATGCACCGAAGGTATTTCAGAGTCCCGGATGAGATCGGGGACATGACGAGGAGTCTCGAAATGGTCGAGACGTAAAGACCGATATATTGGACGACTATATTCGGACATCGGAAAGGTTCCGAGTGGTTTGGATATTTTTCAGAGTACCGGAGAGTTACGGGATTTGCCGGGGAGTATGTGGGCCTTATTGGGATTTAGGGGAAAGAGAGAGGGGAGGCTGCGCCCCCCTAGGCTTAGTCCGAATTGGACTAGGGGGAGGGGCGGCGCCCCCTCCTTCCTTCTCTACTCTTTTCCCTTTCCTTCTCTCCTACTCCTACTACTTGGAAGGGATCCTAGTTCTACTAGGAAAGGGGGAATCCTACTCCCGGTGGGAGTAGGACTCCCCTAGGGCGCGCCATAGAGAGGGCCGTCCCTCCCCCTCCTCCACTCCTTTATATACGAGGGAGGGGGCACCCCATAGACACAACAATTGATCTCTTGATCTCTTAGCCGTGTGCGGTGCCCCCCTCCACCATTTTCCACCTCGATCATATCGTAGCGGTGCTTAGGCGAAGCCCTGCATCGGTAGCATCATTATCACCGTTACCACGCCGTCGTGCTGACGGAACTCTCCCGTGAAGCTCTGCTGGATCAGAGTTCGCGGGACGTCATCGAGCTGAACGTGTGCTGAACTCGGAGGTGTCGTACGTTCGGTACTTGGATCGGTCGGATCATGAAGACGTACGACTACATCAACCGCGTTGTGCTAACGCTTCCGCTTTCGGTCTATGAGGGTACGTGGACAACACTCTCCCCTCTCGTTGCTATGCATCACCATGATCCTGTGTGTGTGTAGGAAAATTTTGAAATTACTACGTTCCCCAACAGTGGCATCCGAGCCAGGTTTATGCGTAGATGTTATATGCACGAGTAGAACACAAGTGAGTTGTGGGTGATACAAGTCATACTGCTTACCAAAGATGTCATACTTTGGTTCGGCGGTATTGTTGGATGAAGCGGCCTAGACCGACATTACGCCAGACGCTTACGCGAGACTGGTTCTCTTGACGCGTGCTTTGCACAGTGTGGCTGGCGGGTGTCTGCTTTCTCCAACTTTAGTTGAACTGAGTAGCTACGCCCGGTCCTTGTGAAGGTTAAAACAGCACTAACTTGACAAACTATCGTTGTGGTTTTGATGCGTAGGTAAGAACGGTTCTTGCTCAGCCCGTAGCACCCACGTAAAACTTGCAACAATAAAGTAGAGGACGTCTAACTTGTTTTTGCAGGGCATGTTGTGATGTGATATGGTCAAGGCAGGATGCTATATTTTATTGTATGAGATGATCATGTTTTGTAACCGAGTTATCGACAACTGGCAGGAGCCATATGGTTGTCGCTTATTGTATGCAATGCAATCGCTTCAGTAATTGCTTTACTTTATCACTAAGCGGTAGCGATAGTCGTAGAAGCAATAGTTGGAGAGACGACAACGATGCTACGATGGATATCAAGGTGTCGTGCCGGTGACGATGGTGATCATGACGGTGCTTCGGAGATGGAGATCACAAGCAAAAGATGATGATGACCATATCATATCACTTATATTGATTGCATGTTATGTTTATCTTTTATGCATCTTATTTTGCTTTGATTGACGGTAGCATTATAAGATGATCTCTCACTAAACTTCAAGATAAAAGTGTTCTCCCTGAGTATGCACTGTTGCCAAAGTTCGTCGTGCCGAGACACCACGTGATGATCGGGTGTGATAAGCTCTACGTTCATCTACAACGGGTGCAAGCCAGTTTTGCACATGCAGAATACTCGAGTTATACTTGACGAGCCTAGCATATGCAGATATGGCCTCGGAACACTGGCGACCGAAAGGTCAAGCGTGAATCATACAGAAGATATGATCAACATAGTGATGTTCACCATTGAAAACTACTCCATCTCACGTGATGATCGGACATGGTTTAGTTGATTTGGATCACGTGATCACTTAGATGATTAGAGGATGTCTATCTAAGTGGGAGTTCTTAAGTAATATGATTAATTGAACTTTAATTTATCATGAACTTAGTCCTGGTAGTATTAGCATATCTATGTTGTAGATCAATTGCTCGCGTTTAGCTCCCCTGTTTTATTTTTGATATGTTCCTAGAGAAAACTAAGTTGAAAGATGTTATTAGCAATGATACGGATTGGATCCGTGATCTGAGGATTATCCTCATTGCTGCACAGAAGAATTATGTCCTTGATGCACCACTAGGTGACAGACTGATTGCAGGAGCAACTACATACATTATGAACGTTTGGCAAGCTCGATATGATGACTACTTGATAGTTTAGTGCACCATGCTTTATGGCTTAGAATCGGAGCTTCAAAGACATTTTTTTAAACGCCACGGAGCATATGAGATGTTCCAAGAGTTGAAATTAGTATTTCATACTCATGCCCGTGTCGAGAGGTACGAGACCTCTGACAGTACTTTTCCTACAAGATGGAGGAGAATTGCTCAGCTAGTGAGCATGTACTCAGAATGTCTGAGTACTACAATCACTTGAATCAAGTGGGAGTTAATCTTCCAGATAAGATAGTGATTGGCAGAGTTCTCTAGTCACTATCACCAAGTTACTAGAACTTCGTGATGAACTATAATATGCAAGGGATAACGGAAACGATTCCCAAGCTCTTCGTGATGCTGAAATCGACGAAGGTAGAAATAAAAAAACATCAAGTGTTGATGGTTGACAAGACCACTAGTTTCAAGAAAAGGGCAAAGGGAAGAAGGGGAACTTCAAGAAGAATGGCAAGCGAGTTGCTGCTCAAGTGAAGAAGCCCAAGTCTGGACCTAAGCCTGAGACTAAGTGCTTCTACTTCAAAGGGACTGGTCACCAGAAGTGGAATTGCCCTAGATACTTGGCGGATAAGAAGGATGACATAGTGAACAAAGGTATATTTGATATACATGTTATCTATGTGTACTTTACTAGTGTTTATAGCAACCCCTTAGTATTTGATACTAGTTCATTTGCTAAGATTAGTAACTCAAAACGGGAGTTGCAGAATGAGACTAGTTAAGGGTGAAGTGACGATGTGTGTTGGAAGTAGTTCCAAGATTGATATGATCATCATCGCACACTCCCTATACTTTCGGGATTATTGTTGAACCTAAATAAGTGTTATTTGGTGTTTGCGTTGAGCATGAATATGATTTGATCATGTTTATTGCAATACGGTTATTCATTTAAGTTAGAGAATAATTGTTGTTCTGTTTACATGAATAAAACCTTCTATGGTCATACACCCAATGAAAATGGGTTGTTCGATCTCGATCGTAGTGATACACATATTCATAATATTGAAGCCAAAAGATGCAAAAATAATAATGATAGTGCAACTTATTTGTGGCACTGCCGTTTAGGTCATATTGGTGTAAAGCGCATGAAGAAAATCCATGCTGATGGGCTTTTGGAATCACTTGATTATGAATCAGTTGATGCTTGCGAACCATGCCTCATGGGCAAGATGACTAAGACTCCATTCTCCGGAACAATGAAACGAGCTACTGACTTATTGGAAATAATACATACCGATGTATGCGGTCCGATGAGTGTTGAGGCTCGCGGTGGGTATCGTTATTTCCTGACCTTCACAGATGATTTGAGCAGATATGGGTATATCTACTTAATGAAACTGAAATAGTTGAAAAGTTCAAAGAATTTCAGAGTGAAGTGGAGAATCATTGTAACAAGAAAATAAAAGTTTTCTGCAATTTGATCGCGGAGACGAATATTTGAGTTACAAGCTTGGCCTTCAATTAAAACAATGTGGAATAGTTTCACAAACTCATGCCACCTGGAACACCACAGCATAATGGTGTGTCTGAACGTCATAAGCGTACTTTACTAGATATAGTGCAATCTATGATGTCTCTTACCGATTTACCACTATCGTTCTGGGGTTATGCATTAGAGACAGCTGCATTCACATTAAATAGGGCACCGTCTAATCCGTTGAGACGACACCGTATGAGCTATGGTTTAGCAAGAAACCTAAGCTATCGTTTCTTAAAGTTTGGGGATACGATGCTTATGTGAAAAAGTTTCAACCTGATAAGCTTGAACCCAAATCGGAGAAGTGCATTCTTCATAGGATACCCAAAAGAAAATGTTGGATACACCTTCTAACACAGATCCGAAGGCAAGACATTCGTTGCTAAGCATGGATCCTTTCTAGAGAAGGAGTTTCTCTCGAAAGAAGTGAGTGGGAGGAAAGTAGAACTTGATGAGGTAACTGTACCTGGTCCCTTATTGGAAAGTAGTTCATCAGAGAAATCTGTTCCTGTGACTCCTACACCAATTAGTGAGGAAGCTAATGATGATGATCATGTAACTTCAGATCAAGTTACTACTGAACCTCGTAGGTCAACCAGAGTGAAATCCGCACCAGAGTGGTACGGTAATCACGTTCTGGAGGTATAGACCATGACGAACCTACAAAGTATGAGGAAGCGATGCTGAGCCCAGATTCCGCGAAATGGCTTGAGGCCATGAAATCTGAGATGGGATCCATGTATAAGAACAAAGTGTGGACTTCGGTTGACTTGCCCGATGATCGACAAGCCATAGAAAATAAATGGATCTTCAAGAGGAAGACGGACGCTAATAGTAGTGTTACTATCTACAAAGCTAGACTTGTCAAAAAAGGTTTTTGACAAAGTTCAAGGTGTTGACTACGATGAGATTTTCTCACCAGAAGCGATGCTTAAGTCTGTCCGAATCATGTTAGCAAATTGCCATATTTTATGAAATCGGCAAATGGATGTCAAAACTACATTCCTTAATGGATTTCTTAAAGAAGAGTTGTATATGATGCAACGAAGGTTTTGTCGATCCTAAAGGTGCTAACAAAATGTGCAAGCTCAATGATCCATCTATGGACTGGTGCAAGCATCTCAGAGTTGGAATATACGCTTTGATGAGTTGATCAAAGCATATAGTTTTATACAGACTTGTGGTGAAGCCTGTATTTGCAAGAAAGTTAGTGGGAGCACTACAGCCTTTCTGATAAATATATGTGAATGACATATTGTCGATCGAAAATGATGTAGAATTTTCTGTAAAGCATAAAGGAGTCGGAAATGATGTAGAATTTTCTGTAAAGCATAAAGGAGTGTTTGAAAGGAGTTTTTCAAAGAAATACCTCGGTGAAGCTGCTTACATATTGAGCATCAAGATCTATAGAGATAGATCAAGACGCTTGATAAAGTTTTTCAATGAGTACATACCTTGACAAGTTTTTGAAGTAGTTCACAATGGAACAGTCAAAGAAAGAGTTCTTGCCTGTGTTGCAAGGTGTGAAGTTGAGTAAGACTCAGAACCCGACCACGGCAGAAGATAGAGAGAGAATGAAAGGCATTCCCTATGCCTCAGCTATAGGTTCTATAAAGTATGCCATGCTATGTACCAGACCTATTGTATACCCTGCCCTGAGTTTGGCAAGGGAGTGCAATAGTGATCTAGGATTACATCACTGGACATTGGTCAAAATTATCCTTAGTGGAATAAGGATATGTTTCTCGGTTATGGAGGTGACAAAAAATTCATCGTAAAGGGTTACGTCGATGCAAGTTTTGGCACTGATCCGAATGACTCTAAATCTCAATCTGGATACATAGTGAAAGTGGGAGCAATTATCTAGAGTAGCTCCGTGCAGAGCATTGTTGACATAGAAATTTGCAAAATACATACGGATCTGAATTTGGCAGACCCGTTGACTAAACTTCTCTCAAAAGCAAAACATGATCACACCTTTGTACACTTTGGGTGTTAATCACATGGCATTGTGAACTAGATTGCTGACTCTAGTAAACCCTTTGGGTGTTGGTCACATGACGATGTGAACTATGGGTGTTAATCACATGGTGATGTGAACTATTGATGTTAAATCACATGGCGATGTGATCTAGATTATTGACTCTAGTGCAAGTGGGAGACTGAAGGAAATATGCCCTAGAGGCAATAATAAAGTTATTATTTATTTCCTTATATCATGATAAATGTTTATTATTCATGCTAGAATTGTATTAAGGAAACATAATACATGTGTGAATACATAGACAAACACAGTGTCACTAGTATGCCTCTACTTGACTAGCTCGTTGATCAAAGATGGTTGAGTTTCCTAGCCATGGACATGAGTTGTCATTTGATTAACGGGATCACATCATTAGGAGAATGATGTGATTGACTTGACCCATTCCGTTAGCTTAGCACTTGATCGTTTAGTATGTTGCTATTGCTTTCTTCATGACTTATACATGTTCCTATGACTATGAGATTATGCAACTCCCGTTTACCGGAGGTACACATTGTGTGCTACCAAACGTCACAACATAACTGGGTGATTATAAAGGTGCTCTACAGGTGTCTCCGAAGGTACTTGTTGAGTTGGCGTATTTCGAGATTAGGATTTGTCACTCTGATTGTCGGAGAGGTATCTCTGGGCCCTCTCGATAATGCACATCACTATAAGCCCAGCAAGCAATGTGACTAATGAGTTAGTTGCGGGATGATGCATTACGTAACGAGTAAAGAGACCTGCCGGTAACGAGATTGAACTAGGTATTGAGATACCGACGATCGAATCTCGGGCAAGTAACATACCGATGACAAAGGGAACAACGTATGTTGTTATGCGGTTTGACCGATAAACATCTTCGTAGAATATGTGGGAGCCAATATGAGCATCCATGTTCCGCTATTGGTTATTGACCGGAGACGTGTCTCGGTCATGTCTACATAGTTCTCGAACCTGTAGGGTCCGCACGCTTAAAGTTCGGTGACGATCGGTATTATGAGTTTATGTGTTTTGATGTACTGAAGGTAGTTCGGAGTCCCGGATGAGATCGGGGACATGACGAGGAGTCTCGAAATGGTCGAGACGTAAAGATCGATATATTGGACGACTATATTCGGACATCGGAAAGGTTCCGAGTGATTCGGGTATTTTTCGGATTACCGGAGAGTTACGGGAATTCGGCGGGGAGTATATGGGCCTTATTGGGCTTTAGGGGAAAGAGAGAGGGGAGGCTGCGCCCCCCCCCCCCCCGAAGGCTTAGTTCGAATTGGACTAGGGGGAGGGGCGACGCCCCCTCCTTCCTTCTCTACTCTTTTCCCTTTCCTTCTCTCCTACTCCTACTACTTGGAAGGGCTCCTAGTTCTACTAGGAAAAGGGGAATCCTACTCCCGGTGGGAGCAGGACTCCCCTAGGGCGCTCCATAGAGAGGGCTGGCCCTCCCCCTCCTCCACTCTTTTATATACGGGGGAGGGGGGGCACCCCATAGACACAACAATTGATCTCTTATCTCTTAGCCGTGTGCGGTGCCCCCCTCTACCATATTCCACCTCGATCATATCGTAGCGGTGCTTAGGCGAAGCCCTGCGTCGGTAGCATCATCATCACCGTCATCACGCCTTTGTGCTGAAGGAACTCTTCCGTGAAGCTCTGCTGGATCGGAGTTCGCGGGACGTCATCGAGCTGAATGTGTGCTGAACTCGGAGGTGCCGTACGTTCGGTACTTGGATCGGTCGGATCGTGAAGACATACGACTACATCAACCGCGTTGTGCTAACGCTTCCGCTTTCGGTCTACAGGGTACGTGGACAACACTCTCCCCTCTCGTTGCTATGCATCACCAAGATCCTGTGTATGTAGGAAATTTTGAAATTACTACGTTCCCCAGAAAGACATGCCTATGGAAATGCAAAATCTAATGAGCCAAGGCTCTTCTAGTGCACAAAAGATCCTGGAGACGATGTCACCCAAGTCACATTTATTGTCAAATCATATTTCATGCCCGATGCACAAGTGTTAGGCCCGTGGGGGTACACGTGTCTTGGGTCTTGCGCATTCCTGGTTTTAGTTAGTCTTCTTCTTATTTTTATTTCCTTATATTTTTCCTTTTCATTTACTTGTTCATTTTTTCTTCCCTTTTTATGTTTTTTCATATATTTTTGTTTCTTTTCACTTGTTCTTGCTTTATGTTTATGTTTTAAATTTTATAATTCAAATATTTTCCCACAATATGTAAACATATATTCACATGTGTATGGAATTTTTATTTAAACGAATATTTTTAAATTGGCAATGCATTTTTATTTCACACATTTGAGCATTTATGAGTAAGTATGTGAATATTCTTTAATTATTCATAAAGTATGTTTCTGAAGTAATGTTAATTTTTTTAGCAGTTGAAGTAATGTTACTTGAATTAATTTTTCCAAAATACAAAAAAGGACCTAAGTGGGCTGGATCATGGCTGGCCCATATAAGGTGTTCACGTGTCTCTTGGCTAATCCGTCACGCCAGGCGCGGAACAGGTGGGCTCGCGTTTGTGTTTTGTCAAAATCACTCGTTGAGGAGTACTCGTTGCAAAGATCACTCCAACTCCTCAGGTTGCGACAAGTGGCGTACATGTGGCGCGCCACTTGTCGCAACCTGGGAGTTTTCTATTTTTTCGTAGATCCGTTTATTGAAAACGTTTTATCTCTCAAACCGTGTGTCCAAATCTGAAACCGCTTTCACAATTGGAGCCCTCGCGTCGAGAGCTTCAAAACTAGATCCCATGTTGATAGGTTTTGACGAACATTCTTTCACGAAGAAACCGAACCGGGAGCACGGGTTTTTTCGCTTTCCGAAAGAGGCACGCCCGTGCTTCTCACGAAAATCACAACCGTGGCTCTCACGGAAGCAAAACCGTGACTCTCGCGGAAGGAAAAAGAAAAGAAAACGCGTTTTGTTTCGTTTCCGAGGAGGCACGGCCGTGACTCTCGCAAAAGCACACCCGTGTCTCTCGCGGAAGCAAAACCGTAACTCTCGCAAAAGGAAAAAAAATAGAAAATGCGTTTTTTTCGTTTCCGAGAGGCACGGCCGTGACTCTCGCGAAAGCACACCCGTGCCTCTCGCGGAAGCAAAACCGTGACTCTCGCGAAAGGAAAAAAAAAGAAAACGCATTTTTTTCGTTTCCAAGAGGCACGGCCGTGACTCTCGCGAAAGCACAACCGTGCCTCTCGCGGAAGCAAAACTGAACTCTCACGAAAGAAAAAAAACAGAAAACGTGTTTTTTTTCATTTCCGAGAGGCACGACCATGACTCTCGCGAAAGCAAAATCGTGCCTCTCGCGGAAGCAAAACCGTGTGTAGCGATCCGACCTCAAACGGCCGAATCTGTGTGCATAAGTGTCATCCTAGATCGGTAATGCTGACACACAGAGTACTTGAAGGATTTATAACAGAGTGCAATCACACACTTATTACATCGAATGTCTCAAAAGAGAGCTTATTACAATAATATGGCCTAAGGCCAACTAAATAAGATAACTGCGAAAGCATCGAAAAGGTAAATGAGTCCATCAACTCCAACGGCATATCTGAGTGCACGACAACGACCTAGCGCACCTTACTCTTCGGCTGAAAAGTCTGCAACATAATATGTTGCAGCCCGAAACAGGTCAGCACATGGAATATGCTGGCAAAATAACACAGTAGAGCAATGAACATGTAAAATCTATCACTACATGCATATATGGCTGGTGGAGGCTCTACGGTTAATTTTTTTTTGCGAAAAGCAAATTTTTTCCTACAACAAAGGAATATATTTTGTTTAACTATCATGGTAGTTGATAAACATTGAGAATGGTAACCCCATCTCAATCCCAATTAAACAACATTAATAACCCAACAAATTAATTTAGAGTGATGAGATCAACATGATAATCCAAGAACCAGATACTCAAGATGTCCATAACCGGGGACACGGCTAACCATGATTAGTTTGTACACTCTGCAGAGGTTTGCGCTCTTTTCCCCACAAGACTCGATCTCCTCCATTGGATTTCTCGCACTACATGGTGTTTGAGAAACGGATGACCGAGACACAGTCTTTCAGAAGCATTAACTCTTTCGACGGGTAAACTGTACCACCTACATCCCCTACATCTGCTAGTTTACCACTGAAAGAGGTCACACAACATACTCAACTATGCCAGAGCCCATAATGGCTTGTGGCTGCACATGAAAGTTTCCAGCATGAATAATCTTATGATCCCTTTGAGCCTGGGTGGCGAACCATAGAATGATCACACAGATGCCCCGGGATCTCCTAGGACAACACTGGATTCCCCAGGTGCCCACCAACAATCCACCCAGATGTGTATTAAAGTAGCCACCTTAAATAAACCCTTAGTTTATAAATAATTCTCACAGCTGTCATGAATCACTCAACCAAATCACGTCTACGAGCATAGCATAGCAGTATAAGCATAACGTAGAAGTAACTCCCAAGGTTTGAAATAGCAGGGCAATAGGTTCTACCTCATCATGTACTTCCCACTAACCACATGTTAACAAATCCTAACCATGCAATGTTTGAGGGTTGAGACTAATGCATAAAAACTGGGTAATAAGAGGTATGATCTAAACCCTAGAGACTCGTAGTAGCATGGTTTGCACTCCGGGAATTCTATCGCAAACAAACAATAGCATACATAAGCACTCAAGCAAAAATTCAAGGGTAAAACTCAGATAAGAAAGATCAAATCTGAAAGTCCAACTGAAGAGCTTCGATTTGCAAAAAGAATCAATCAAATCGGAGCTACAAAACTCAAACTACGATCAAAGAAATTTGAATTCAAATCTGCTTGAATCCAAATTTTAAATTGTCAAAATCATGTTCAAGTTGATTAACTGGAAAGAGGGGTTCGATATGAAGATTTTGGCGTTGGTTTCACTGGATTTGGACAAACGGTTAAAAAGTTGCGAGGGTTTGAAAACTAGGGGCTAATCTGCGATAAAAATAATCATGGATAGGTCCCTGATCGAAAAATAAAATAAAATAAAAAGAAAAATCTATCGGACGAACGTCCGCTAACAGGGACAAACGAACGAATTCGTTCGTTAAAAGATCTAAACGAACGCACGTTCGCAAAATAGCTCTAAACCGAGAAAACCGATCTAATAAAAAAACCGATCTAGGGTTTTAAAAAATGGCGGTGGCTTTTTGTGGTTTTACCGGTTCACGGGCGAAAACCGGCGGTGGTGCGGATCCGAACGACGACCGCTTCCGTGGCGGGCGGCGGGCGGGCGGCGGGCTGGCGGCGGCAAGGGCGTGGCGTTGATGTCGGCCTGCGATGGCGGCTACACATTTGTTGTGGGTGGCGGGGCGGGACGAGGAGAGGCGGCGGGACTTCGGCTCCTTTTAAAGGGCCGGGGCTTCTTGGGGCGGGGGAGACGCGGGCGAGGGCGCCGAGGAGTCCGAGCCGGACTCGTCCAAGCGGCGGCGGTTGGGACCCTCCCGAGCGGGGAAGGCGGCGGTGAGCAGGCCGGCTGGGCCTTCGGCCCAGTGCAGCCCGAATTTTTTTTAAATAGTTCCGCAGAAGAAAATCCTAAATAAATATAATTTTTTTAAAAAATGCCAAAATCGATTTTCACCGTCTAAATAAAAAATTTAGAACAAAGTGAACATTTTTCTGGCCTAAAAAAGCAATTTAAAAAATGCAATTTTAAAAAATGCATATTTTTTCTAATTCAAATAAAATAGCAATAAAATTCCAAATAAAATATTTATTTGATTTTAATATTTTTCCTCCAATATTTTTTTATTTTAGAGAAGTCCTTTTATCTCCTCTCTTTTTTTATATTGGAAATATTTCGGAGAGAAAAATATAACCAGAACACTATATCTAACAAAGTTTACGCTCCCAAGTTTCACCACTTGGTTGATTGGGACTGGTGAGCCTACAGAGTGCGGACACGTGTATTTGTTTGGGCTGCTGTGGTGTAGAAATCACATGTGGCTGTAGGTCGTCCGTGAAAATTTTCTTAACATGTTATCTACCTTCGCGTGTGGACCTAGCAATTTGGATTCTGATTTGGGGACATTTTTTTTGTTCCGCATGGCCTTGTGTTTGTTTCCGTTGTGCAATTTTGTCCCCTAGCTATTTGGAAGGATTTGCACCGCGGCCGCTGTATGTGGGTTGTATGGTTATGATTTTCCTACGTAGATTTGTTGCGTTGTATGATGGTTGATTTCTTGTCGTTCTATGGACGCGTGGGTTGTGGATCATGCCCTCTTGATCTACATGGGATTGGCAGCATGTGACTGCGTGTTTGCATGCAGTTCATCCCCGAGCTTTCTCGATGTTGCTTGATCCGTTTTTTCTGGAGCGTTTGCCTACATATAAATATGTTGAGCATCCATGTCCCTCGCTGCACCCCTGTAACCGCTGCTGCACCACGTCCTCGACATCTATATACCTTAGCCACCCCGGCCATCTTCATGCCACTGCCACCGTTCTCATTTGCACGGCAGCGACGCGAGCGGTGCCTGTAGGAGCTACTTCGCCGTCGACCCCCTGCCACCTGAGACCGAGTCTGTCTATAGCTGCCTTACAGAGATGGAGGGCGCCATTGGGCTTCACACCGCTCTCCCTGACGAGTTGCGTGACCCAGAGGACCGCGTCGGCGCCTCAGACGGCCTGAGCTGCCTGTACTCCAAGAAGCACTGGGAGGTTCCATGTCGATGTCTACGCTGAGGCATCCATGTTCTTGGGCTCGAGCTTGCCAAACCCGCCGATGCCTGGAGCCCATCCAACCCGGTTGTAGCTCGCCTGCGGCCTCATGCACGCCAGGCCGCCGGCGCCCCGTGGAAGACGAGGCGAAGAGGCGCTCATGTTTCCTGTCGCTCCATGAAAAATATAAATTAAAGTCGCCGTCGTCGTCACTCGGGTCGGGAGTCGGGAGGGTGCCGGTTGCTACGTTATCGCCGCTCACAGCGCCGGGCTGTTCAAGCCGCTGACGTCCGAGAGGATCACCCTCAAGCGCCTTTCATCAAAGTCGAAGAATCTGACATCCCTGGCCAGCGTCACTGCGTGGGGTCCTCTGTGAGTGTCTTGCAGGTGGTGCTCGGTCTGTGAGACTACGTCGCGCAACTCGCTCCAGCGGCAGCATGACTGCTACAGGATGAGCACAGCCGTGCAGGGACCGCAGCTCCTCCCGCCGCTGCTCGATGACCTGCCAGGCACTAGCCATAACCGCTTTTCTTCTATCTCGTGCTCGCCGCCCACAGCAGGTGTCCGCCATCTGCCGTGCTCTTCTATCTGCCCGTGCTCTTTTGTCAAGCCTCTTGCCCGCCACTAATAGTATGTCCTGTCGTGACCCAGGAACTGATGGTGTCAGCGCACCGCTTGCTGTCCTTGCCAGTTCGCTACCGCATAGCTCCCTGATGTCTTCTCATGTCGTGGTTCATCTGCGTTGTCGGCCACACCGTCGTGAACGGATCAGCGCGCTCTTGACGTGGCGTCGGCGGCACCAACTACGTCTCCTCCTGTTCTGACACGGCAGCGTAGAACAGGGGCTCAAGAAGACGTCATTCGTGGTGATGTCGAAGCTGACATATGAAGTCGCCGGGGCGACGACCGTCGCGACCCACGGCAGCTCGGCATCCTCGGGGAGGAGGAAGATATTCACCTCCTTCCGCAGTAAGGCCATGGCTTCAACGTCACGTGCGTTGACGCCTGGCTCCTGCATACAGTTTATGTATATTGTATTGCCTGCTGCTATTCCCGTTGCCTGATATGGCTGATGCATGCGAAGGCACACCTTTAGTTAGTTTTATTCCCTCACGAAGGGCAGGCGGGGACAACGGATGGAGGCTTTTTATCTAATTAAGTATTTCCCACTTTGTATTGTTATGTCAAGACGTTGGCTAGGTGAGCTCAAATGTTGTTCCTACCATAGAGAATTGGGACCTAATGATGTTATAGCACCTACAAATTAATGGGGTTGCAGGAGTTCACAATGATGGGATTACACCTAGGGGTAGGAGATTTTGCTTTGTTTATTCCACGAAGTGATTTTGCAGCGGAAGCAATGGTTATATCATCATTTCAAAAGTTGAATCTTAAAAGCAGACCTATGCTTTCTGAGTTTTTCTTTCAAAAGATAAAGAAACACTAATACACCAGAGTTAAAGAAAAAATTAAAACACATAACAATGCTTCCATATAACAGATCAACCCAATTACACATCAACAAATTGCGTGCATCCGTGCAAAGAAATGATGTCCAGACTAGCAACCAATCAAATAATCAAAGAAATAATACATGAGTCTTCTTTTTACCATGTACTATATAATTTCAACACAAAGTATCAACTTAGCTCTATATTATCTTATCACCGGCACAATCCAGCAGGCGGTCAAACAAGGACATTGTCTATTACCAAAGAATCAAAAATTATCATGCAATATCAACATGTTCCATTTTATACACAATGTACAACCTTTTTTATTTAATAGAACTTTTCTTTTTGAAAGATTCAAACATCCGCACCAACATGATTTTTGTACATATACGCTAGAATAAAATAAAAATAAAATGAACAAGCAAGAACTGAATAATTAAAAAATAGTTAAAAGATAGAATTTAATATCACCATACACAAAATTTCGCACATGACGTATCAATAGGCGCGGCGTGCCGCCGCGCGGGCTTGGCTAGTTAAAACCAAAATGATCCTCTTTTCAAATTTGAGAAAAAAAATTCAAAGATGAAAATAACGAAATCCCCAACTCTATCCGTGGGTCCTTGAGTTGCTTAGGATTTCTAGGGTCACAAATGGGATGCAAATAAAATATGATATGCATATGATGACCTATGTATAACATTGTAAATTGAAAATTTGGGATGTTACATCATGACTCTCGTAAAAGGAAAAAAAACGCGTTTTTTCGTGCAATTTTTAAAAAAAAAAATTTGTCGAAAAGCTAAGGAACACCGGTGGAAAACCAAAACGTCGAAAAACCCAAAAAAACCGTTTAAATAGCCGAAAACGCGTGCGGAAAAATAAAAATAAAACAAAATTCGAAGGGAGCGCCCAGAGCGCGACATGTGGCGAATGACTGAGAGCGCATCAAGTGGCGCTGATCGTTGCGAGACTCCCGAAGGAGCGCTCATTAACTAGTGGCACCCGTGTTTCATTCTACTACAGTATTCTACTCCTACATTTCTCTCCCTTGTGTCTCAGAATTCTTGGTTCATTTCGCAGGCTCTCGGTGTGGCTGGCTGGCTTGTTGCCTCGGTGAAAAAGCGCATCACGTGGCAACCGTAGCGTGCTCCCTCCCATGGCCGAGAGGGAAGAAGGGAAGCAGCCACGCAACGCGATTCGAGCCCGGTCGACCTGGTGTTGCGGGCCAGGGCTCCGATCCAGCCTTGAACTCCACGTCCAAGCTAGGCACCCGATGCCATCCCCTTCCCCGGCACCGTTAAAAACTGAGCTCGCGCTTCTCCCCGCTCCATCAACCGAATCCCTCCCACCACCACGAGCTGTACATTTCTCATCAGGGTCGCGGTGAGTTCCTTCCGGAGCCGGGATGGCGAAGAGCACATGGGCGCTCATCTGCCACCTCCACGCCATCGCAGGGTACGCGCATGCATGACAGAGCTCACGGCTCCTGAATCCTTCCGTTTCCATCATCACTTATTTGGCTATAATCTGGTGGATCATGGGCGCTTCTCTTTCCTCTGCAGGCCGAGCCTGACCCTGATATACCCGCTGTGAGTGCGCATTCCTGTCAACCATCGCACCTTGCGTTGCAGCGGTTAACTGTGGCTAGGCTATGCTCTGTACTGAGAACGTTGGTAAGATCTGTGGGTGTACGTGTGAGCTGTTGGTTTTGATCATCAGGTACGCGTCGATCTGCGCGATGGAGAGTACGTCCAAGCTGGACGACGGCCAGTGGCTGGCCTACTGGATAATCTACTCCTTCATCGCCCTCTTCGAAATGGCAGCCGAGCAAGTCCTCTACTGGTAAAATCATAGCGGAGTGCTATCAAAATTGTTCATGCTCTTTCGTAGTAGAATCCTAGCTGCGAACATTTTGCTCCGCGTGCAGAAAAGATAATTGTGTTGATCTCGCAGGATACCGCTGTGGTACGAGGTGAAGCTGCTATTCGTGGCATGGCTGGTGCTGCCGCAGTTCAGGGGCGCGTCCTTCATCTACGAGAAGTTCGTCAGGGAGCAGATCAGGAAGCACGGGGTGATGCTGCACGAGCATCACGGCCACGGCCATGGTCACGATGCTGGCCACACATCGCACGTCCTGAAGGTAATAATGAAGTTCTTACGCTGTGTTTTTCTCTGTGTTCTTTCCGAAATGCATGGTCGATGACGCTTAAGCATCTAGCGTTGCTTCACTTGATGCTTCATTTAGAGCCATATAAAATCCATCCCTTGTCAAAGAAAAAAGCATCTTGCGTTGCTTTATTGTATGCTGAACGTGCAGGCTGAGCATGGCGTGCACTGAGGAGCAAACTGGCCAGGAGAATGGCTGCCTGTCCGCCGACGACGAGCCTGATCAGGGATCCCCTTCCGAGCCGGCATCGTCGTTGATATATGTTGTGAGATGGTTGGACGGAACATCCGGGTTGGGATACGATGTTTTACCTATGTTTCTAAATGTAAGACGAACTGCCGAAACGTGTTATATTTGAAAACAGAGGGTGTACATGCTAATTTGCCGATCCGTTGTATATTTAGAAATAACGAAAGGATTAGTGTTCTTTGTGATCAATAAATTTGTATGGTACTGGTTCCTCACATTTACTCGATCCCTAAATTTGTATGGCTTATTAATTCCTAGATTTCCTAGATTAATTCACGAAGTTTACGGGAATTGTTCATGTATTTTAGAAATTTAGATAACTTGGTCACGGTACTTTCGGAAAAGGTTCCCTGGAAATCACAAAATTACTTTACGTCATACACAAACGTATTTTCTAGTACTAATCATCTAATGAATTACTTCATTGCATTTTCAAAACAAGTATTCGTGACTATAAAATATGTTTGCGCATTATAGAAAATGATTTCAGAACATTCTTGTATATAATCAAATATTCAGATTTTCAGAAAATGTTTGTTTGTTTTGTAAAAAAAATTCTTTTGTAACAAAAGAAATGTTCATATATGTGACCAAAAAGTGTACACATGGGTTTTTCAAAAATAGGGAAGTACAAAGAAAAGGCAACAATACAAAATTTAGTAAGACATGGAAATCAAAAGTGGAGATGGTAAAAATGAAAATACTAGAACTTGAATGTAATATAAATAAATTCAAGCAATAAGATAAAAGGATTTTCTTCTTCTTCTTTTTTCATTTATTTCTCTTTTTCTTCCTGTTTTATGTCTTTATGTCTCTTTTCTATTTTTTTCCTATTCAATATTGTTTCTTTACATGTTTGTTCCTTTTTGTATAAATATTTTTTAAACATTATCATTTTTTATGAATATGAGATGAACATTTCTACAAATATGCGGTGAATATTCTTTTAATGCGCGGTGACCAGTTTCCAAATATGCTATAAACATTTTCCAAATGCATGGGTAATACCTTTCAAAAACGTGATGGCCACCACACATTTGGGATGGCTTATTAATTCCTCGATTTCCTAGATTAATTCATGAAGTTTACGGGAATTATTCATGTATTTTAGAAATTTAGATAACTTGGTCATGGTACTTTCGGAAAAGGTTCCCTGGAAATCACAAAATTACTTTACGTCATACACAAATGTATTTTCTAGTACTTATCATCTAATGAATTACATCATTGTATTTTCAAAACAAGTATTCGTGACTATAAAATATGTTTGCGCATTATAGAAAATGATTTTAGAACATTCTTGTATCTAATCAAATGTTTATATTTTCAGAAAAAATTGTGTGTTTTATAACAAATTTTCTTCTGTACCAAAAGAAATGTTCATATATGTGACCAAGAAGTGTACACACGGGTTTTTCCAAAATAGGGAAGTACAAAGAAAAGGCAACAATACAAAATTTAGTAAGACATGGAAATCAAAAGAGGAGATGGGAAAATGAAAATACTAGAACTTGAATATAATATAAATAAATTCAAGCAGTAAGATAGAAGGATTTTCTTCTTCTTCTTTTTGTTTTCATTTATTTCTCTTTTTCTTCCTGTTTTATGTCTTCATGTCTCTTTTCTATTTTTTCCTATTCAATATTGTTTATTTACATTTTTCTTCCCTTTTTGTATAAATATTTTTTAAAACATTATCATTTTTTATGAATATGAGATGAACATTTCTACAAATATGCGGTGAATATTCTTTTAATGCGCGGTGAGCAGTTTCCAAATATGCTATAAACATTTTCCAAATACATGGGTAATACATTTCAAAAACGTGATGTCAATTTTTCAAATATGAGATGTAATTTTTTTTATAAACTTGAGATTAACATTTTACAAACATGCGACATGCATATTTGCAAGCGTGATGAACATTTTTCAAATACTCAACTTTTTTTTCAATACACGATGAACACTCCAAATACACGGTGTATATTTTCAAATATTGTTTCAAAAAGATGAGATGATCATCTTCTTAATATATGATGAACAATTCGAAAATACGGAGTGGCTTTTCTGGAATATTTATTATCATTCTTAATATATGTGATTCCTAAATAGAGATTTTTCCGCAGACGAAACTTGTTTGACAACTGCATGTTCAACCCAGCGCCGCAACTGCGCCCGTGTTGCGGCAGTTGCGTGTCCACATCGGGCCCTCATGCGCACATATTTGTGCGGCAGTTGCATGTTCACCCTCAACCAGTGGCGGAGCCTGACAAAGCTGGCAGGGGGGCAACACAAAATTTGAATTTTGTTGGGCGCAAAACATAGAACTATCACTAAACTACGCTCTCTTGAAAATTTTCTTCACAAATGTGCAAAACTTAGGAAGGGGGGTGGGGGGGGGGGGTGCAGGCATGGCCCCCTGTGTTGCACTATGCTACGGCAGTGCCCTCGACCCACAGTTGCATAACGCCAACTCCATCGCGCGACCCTATCCTGTCCGCCCCGTCCGTTTGGGGGTAAAAGGACAAAAGAGACGGCCAGTATGCGCCTTAAACGGACAAATGTCCGGATTCCGTCCGTTTTCGACCCATCCCGGCCCAAAGTTGCGCTCGGTTTGGGGTGAAACGGATGCGCGCGGACGGCCGCGACGCACGCCCTTGTCCCCCCGTGGCCCGCCTGTCGGGGACACTACCAGTCCCTCCGCTCCCAACGCTTCGCCCTTTCTCCCCGCCCCGCCCCGTCGCCGGCGCCGCCCCTATTCTCTGGCAAAATTTAGGAAGGGGGGTGGGGGGATGCAGGCATGGCCCCCTGTGTTGCACTATGCTACGGCAGTGCCCTCGACTCACAGTTGCATAACGCCAACTCCATCGCGCGACCCTATCCTGTCCGCCCCGTCCGTTTGGGGTAAAAGGGACAAAAGAGACGGCCCAGGGCGCGGCCTCAAACGGACAAATGTCCGGATTCCGTCCGTTTTCGACCCATCCCGGCCCAAAGTTGCGCTCGGTTTGGGGTGAAACGGATCTTGTATGAACGCATGACGCCGCGCCCTTGTCCCCGTGGCCCGCTTTGTCGGGACACTACCAGTCCCTCCGCTCCCAACGCTTCGCCCTTTCTCCCCGCCCCGCCCCGTCGCCGGCGCCGCCCCTATTCTCTGGCAAAATTTAGGAAGGGGGGTGGGGGGATGCAGGCATGGCCCCCTGTGTTGCACTATGCTACGGCAGTGCCCTCGACTCACAGTTGCATAACGCCAACTCCATCGCGCGACCCTATCCTGTCCGCCCCGTCCGTTTGGGGTAAAAGGACAAAGAGACGGCCCAGTAGCGGCCTCAAGCGGACAAATGTCCGGATTCCGTCTGCTGACCCATCCGGCCCAAAGTTGCGCTCGGTTTGGGGTGAAAGCGGATCTTGACGCGGCGATGACGCCCTTGTCCCCGTGGCCCGCTGTCGGGACACTACGATCCCTCCGCTCCCTAACGCTCGCCTTTCTCCCCGCCCCGCCCCGTCGCCGGCGCCGCCCCTATTCTCCGGCCGCCTCCTCACCGCGCAGCCCCTGCCGTCCATACCAAAACCACGTCTCGACATGGCCGCCACCACGCCCGCGCTTTCGCCGTAGTTTTGGTCGTCTATCGGGGGAGGTTTGGCCGTCGCCGTACTTGCCGGTGGCGGAGGGGACAGGACTGGCGACGGACCACGGAGGCCGAGGCAGATTCCAAGGAGAGCTCCAGAGCGGCCAGTGGCCGGCCGGCAACCACCCTTGCTGCGTCGAGGTGATCATCGCGGCCTCTTCGCCACCACGACCGGAAGGTGTTCGACCTTTTGCCATCGAAGGTATGGACAGTGGAGACGAGTTTTTCTTTCATCACTTCCTTTGTTCATCGGACGATTCGTCGTCGGATGATGAAGATCTTGTGGTGGCTGCACTGGTCGTTCACGACCATATTCATCGGCAGCTTCCTCGATGCAGGGGTCACTCACGGCCGTGCTCCCAACCTGAACCGCAACAGGAGAGAGGCCACGCCCTGCTCTATGCCGATTACTTTGCCACCACCCCGCTCTTCAAGCCGGATAAATTCCGTCACCGTTTTCGTATGGCAAGGCATGTGTTCAATCGTATCCGAGAGGGAGTGGTTGCTCATGATCAATACTTCGAGTGCAAGACGGATGCCCTTGGCAAGCTTGGATTCTCCTCTTACCAGAAATGCACATGACCATACGCATGCTTGCATATGGTATTCCAGGCGATCTGGTGGACGAGTATGTGCGTATGAGTGAAACAACATGTCTGATGTCAATGTACAAGTTTTGCCAAGCTGTGATCGAGCTGTTTGGCCCAGAGTACTTGAGGCAGCCAACTACCGCTGATACAGAGAGATTGTTGGCGACCAACGAAGCTAGGGCTTTCGGGCATGCTTGGCAGCATAGATTGTATGCATTGGGAGTGGAAGAACTGTCCATTTGCTTGGCAGGCCAGTACAAAGGGACATGTTAACGGGTGCACTGTCATATTAGAAGCGGTGGCACCACAAGATCTTTGGATATGGCATTCTTTCTTGGCATGGCAGGTTCTCACAATGATATCAACGTGCTGCAGCGTTCTCCAGTCTTCGCGAGGCTTGCAGAAGGCCACTCCCCACCTGTCAACTTTGAGATCAACGGCCATCAGTACAACAAGGGATACTATCTAGCAGATGGTATATATCCTTAGTGGTCAACTTTTTGTGAAGACAATCTCAAACCCCCAAGGTGAGAAGAGAAAAGAGATTTGCCCAAATGCAAGAGAGTGCTAGAAAGGATGTGGAACGTGCCTTTGGTGTGCTTCAATCCCGGTGGGGCATCGTTCGAAACCCTGCACTGTCATGGGATGAAAGGAAGCTTTGGGAGGTGATGACTGCTTGTGTGATCATGCACAACATGATCGTCGAGGACGAGCGTGACGAAAGTATCTTCGACCAAGGATTTGATTATCAAGGTGAAAATATTGAGCCCCTGCACCAAGATCCGGCCACATTTGAACAGTTTGTCCAATTCCACCGTGAGCTGCGTGATTGGCACACTCATGTGGATCTTCAAAATGACTTGGTTGAGCACGGCTGGGATCACATTGGCAACCAATAGATGTATTGGTTCATTTTATGTTCGTTGAAGACAATTTCGGTTTAGTTGTAAAACTATTTTATTAGAGACAATTTCGATTGGGTTGTAAAACTATTTTTATTTTCAGACAATTAATATTTGGACGTGCAAACTAGTTTTCATAAGAATATATGGGCACTTTTGGCCCTGACGGACAGGATGGGGTAAATGGACGCGGCCGCGCGCTGGGCACACGGCCACCGCATCCCAGGACAGGGCCGGACACGATCTCAAATCCCTACCCAAACGGACAGAATTCGGACAAAACGGACGTCCGTTTAAGGTCGCGCGGTGGAGTTGACCTAACTTGACACATAACTGCAAGGGGTAAATGTGCGTGCAACTACAGATAATATCCGCCTACAAAGGCGACTCTGGTGTTCTCCCTTTGTGCGGTAGCTGCATGTCAAGCCCTTACCCGCAGTTGCACACGTTGTGCGGCGGTTGCCCGCCCATACCTAAGGGTGCGTTTGGGAGCTTAAGTATTTTTGAAGTTTTGTAGAAATACTGTGGTTTTTGAAAAAACTTTAGTATTAAATACTTTAAGATGTTTGGATAGAAAAAATACTGCAGTTTAAGAAACCATAGTATCTCTAAAGCTGTGGCATTTTTGTAGTATTTGACAAAGAGGTTGGGACCTCTTTTTTTTAAACTGAGAAATGTTGGCTCATTGGTCTCTCCGAGTCCATCTTCTTATGACCAATACTTGCAAGATGATAGATCTATCTGGCCAGAGTACACACACGGATGACATAGCATCAGCCGAAAACACGTACAGGGGTGTGTTGCTCCCGATCTCTTCCAGGTATTCAACAGGTCGGCGAGCAGCCGTATGACGCTTCCAGGTTCCGTTTTCCAGAGCTCTCGATCTTTATGTCTTGGCCACCTTTTTATACTGCATCTAGACACGCGAGTTGCACCTTCAGTGCCTGTCACAATGCTCCGTCTTTGATGATCACAAGAGATAACTTACAATACTAGCATGTATTAGTAGTAGAGAACGTGCTCATGCCCAACATGCATACGGCGGCCCTTAGCACGAGTTGATCCGGCCGTGAGTGCAGCTGAATTAGATTCAGCTTTAGGTATGGTCAACATTATCCATGCAACGACAGTCAAAATCAGAGAAATCTATTAAAACTGCCATTTGCCAAACGCCTCCACAATTTTATCAAAACTGAAAAAAAACTACGCTTTTTAGAAACTAAAGTATTTATTGCCCACACATTAAAATACTGAGGTTTTGGAATACTATGGTTTTGCAAAAGCTGTGTTGCCAAACTAGGCCTAAAGTTTTTTGTGCGTGCAACTACATCTGCTATAAGTCATTCGTGTAGTTCTACATAGATTTGAAGAATTAAACATGTGTTATATTCATGAAAAATATATCACTAGAATTCTACACGGATATAGTTTTTAAATATATTTTTTTTTATCATATATAATACATATTTAAATGGTTAAATTGTCAATCTAGAACTACGCGAATGACAGGACGAAGGTAGTACAATCCTTATGCAACTGCTGCCGGGGTGTCGGGGCGCTAGAAATGGGTGCGAGCCGGTAAGGTGTGATAATTATTTTTCGGTTACTACTATTTTCTTCATTTTTGTCCATCCTTGTTTCTCGTCGATGTACATGAATACGAAGACCTAATGTACATGAACTGTATTTTTTTAGTTGTACGGTAGTCCATTTCTCTGAATGGTAGTTAAACTACAAGACAAGCAAATAAGGCCCAGTCCAATGATAAAGTAAATACAAACAGAACACGGCAGACATGGCAACTGGGTGAAGTTCTCAAGAAAGAAAACCAGGGGCACTATTCTAGGCAGAGAAAAATGGAACTGGTGACATCATTCAACTGAAACTTTGGCGGCTGAGCCTTAGAGCATCTTCAGCGGTTCGCCCTCTTGAAATAGCGTCGCCTGGGGGCGAACCGGTGATAATTTTGGCATGGGGCCGATCGGGTTCCCAGCCACTGCCCCAGGACGCCCCATGCGCTTTTTTTGAAAAATAAAATCGGTCAAACACGACACAAATTCGTCCAAACTAGGCGATTTCATTGATATTTGTACAAAAACTTAAAAACGCAAATTAAAAACACAAACTGAAAACGACGACTACGCCTAGCACTACTACCTGCCGCCGCCTCCCGCCTTTTATATGCCGAGGGGCCTGTAGAACCGGGTGTAGTCGCCGCCGTTGTCGTCGTCGTCGCCGTCATCGTCGCCGTCGTGCTGGTGACGACGTCCTCCTCGCATCCGCGGCGCCGAGTGGCGATCTCCTCGAAGGCGCGTCATTGAGGGCGGTCTCGTCGGCGGCAGCCATGGCCTCGCGCTCCTTCTTCACGGGGAGCAAACCCGGCTCGGTCTTCGGCCTGATGAGGCGGGAAGAAGAAGGAGAGGGGCGGCCACCCTCGTTGATGACGAGGGCACCGCCGCGGGTGCGACGCCCAAGTGGCGTCTCCTGCAGCTCCGGCTTAACGGGACGGAGCGCCGGCGAACCGGAGCAAAGAGAGGCAGAGCCTGACGACGAGGAGGTCGTCGTCTCCATCCGCCACGGCATCCAGGAGCTACCACGACGGCGAGAGAAGGAGGGAGCGCCGGTACTCCAGGCACGGCGTGTTGCCAGCCCCAATGTGCTCGAGGACGGCTTCGAGGGTGCGGCCGGGGACGCCCCACCATTGGCGCCGCCCCTCGGAGTGGAGGTGGCCGCGGGGCTCGACGCAGTTAGTGGAGGCGATCTGCTCCTCGTGGCGCCGCTCGAAGTACGCTGTCCACTGATACGTCCATTTTGCATCATGCTTTTATATCGATATTTATTGCATTATGGGCTGTTATTACACATTATGTCACAATACTTATGCCTTTTCTCTCTTATTTTACAAGGTTTACATGAAGAGGGAGAATACCGGCAAATGGAATTCGAAATTTGGAAAAGGAGCAAATATTAGAGACCTATTCTACACAACTCCAAAGTCCTGAAACTCCACGAAAGTCAGTTTTAAAATATATTAAAAATATTGGGCGAAGAAAGCACCGGAGGGGGGGCACACCCTGTCCACGAGGGTGGAGGGCGCGCCCTACCCCCTTGGGCGCGCCCCCTACCTCGTGGGCCACCTGGAAGCCCCCCGATGCCCATCTTCTAGTATAAGGTGTCTTTTGCCCTGGAAAAAATCAGAAGGAAGTTTTCGGGACGAAGCGCCGCCGTCTCGAGGTTGAACCTGGGCAGAACCAATCTAGGGCTCCGGCGGAGCTGTTCTGCCGGGGAAACATCCCTCCGGAACGGGATAACCGTTACCATCGTCATCACCATCGATACTCTCATCGGGAGGGGGTCAATCTCCATCAACATCTTTACCAGCACCATCTTCTCTCAAACCCTAGTCCATCTCTTGTATCCGATTTTTGTCTCAAAACCTCAGATTGGTACTTGTGGGTTACTAGTAGTGTTGATTAGCCATACCCGCGCGGCGGCACGCCGTGCCTCGTCGATACGTGGTGTTTATAGATGATGTTTTTGTTGTATATAATTATTTTTTAATTAAAGTAAGAATACTATGTGGATAAAGAAAATTCTCAAAAAAGAAAGTAACGCTTAGAAGCAAACTGGAAAGAATACATTTATTGTCACCATGTACGGTGCATCTTAGACAACAGGAAATACATGCTGACACTGTTCTAATAACACAGCACCATATTTATTCCTAACCTACACCATTCTACTTTCATCTTTGGTCTACATCATTCTAGTTGACATCACTGCGAGATTGGTTCCTGTAATGAAGTAGTAGAGGGCATTTGCAATTTGTTCCATGCAAGATGGTTTGGCGCATGTGTATGTAATGATTGGATCATTCATCCGGAAAAAAATGATTGCATAATTAGTATGTGCACAGCAAGGATACATGCAGAATGAAATTATTTCTCTGTCACATATTTTTGCCAGAACTCTAGTCTCCCTCTTGAACTCATTTCGTTGGGTAGTATTTGCTGACGGGCCATGTTGAATTGCCATTGTTTGGTGCATGCATTCTCTTGTGTTGAGAGTAGACTTTGCTTTGTGACCTCAAGTGTATGGTAGTTGTGAGAGTACATGGCAATTATGATCACTGTTAGTGATGGTGTAGTGAGAAAACTGTATTCCAGGGCTACCTGGGCATTTTTTTATTTGGCTGCATCCAGAGTTTTAGTTAGCTAACCTGTGAATGTAGCTTTGTGTCAAAGTCGCCTAGTTCATGTGGCAGTGTGATGAAGCTAGATTCACAAACTAAGATTTTGCACTCCAAAATATGACTGGCAGATAAAGGAGTCTTTGAAGAACATGCACGTAAAAAAATGTAAGCTCTTTATAAAGGTAGTCTACTGCAGAAAATATTGGATACCGAAAATGACAACTTACACCAATATCCTGCATCATCATGTTGACATAGTAAGTATTTTAACATGGCTTGAACATGGCAGTACGAACTTTACAATCTTCGTACAGATAAATTCTGGCCCAACATGCACAAAGAGACGGCTCAACAGACGGAATGTCCCAAATCCCATCCAAAATTGTTGTGCAAAACTGCCGGGCACACCTACAATCGTACCCAGCCAGACCCCCCACTAACTGCATGTGTCAACACCTCATTCACCAGTTTTAGGCTGTAAATTTTCTTTAAAAACCCACACGCTGTAAATTTTCTTTAAAAACCCACACACAAAATCCTAGTGAGAAATAGAGAACTTAATCATTGACATGCATGTATCTGCCATGACATGGATTAAATTGAATAACAAAGAGATTTAAAGATCTTACGAAATAGCTGGAAACAAGGAACAACATAAAACATAAATCTTAATGTGAATATGTTTCAAACATTCAAACATCCGAGAGTAGCGGCACCTTCACAATTAATATTCTCTGTCAAAGTTCTGAAGAGAATACCGGGTCAGATCTCTGCTGCTAAACCGCGACAGAACCGAGTAAAAATTTATAATCTTCAACACCTCAGATATAAAAATATGAAATACCATATATACAATGGACACAATATTGCATAAAATAACATTATTCATTACCTGGTGTCTTGATGAAAATACATAATCTGAAATACAATGTAGGAAACATAACAGTGAAGAATCACCTTTTAAATTCTTCATAGAAGGGAACACATAACCAGATAATTGAAAATATTATCATACTAACAATAAATCCTTATACACAATTGTTTACAATACTAGTTTTTTTATTTCAATTAAAACTGGTTGCTTTTTCGCATTCATTCATGTGCTTAACAAACATATTTGAACTGTATACATTACAATGTGTCAATGATAATATCTTTTATACAAAAAGGAAAAAAATGAAGAATAAACTTATAAATATACAAAATTAGTAGCAAAAGAATCTTATCTGGATTACATGACATGTATTTAACGCAAGCGTAAGTCTGCAAATGGAAATCCAGCCAGGCAAATAAAATGAATTAGCTGATAAAAATCAGGAGATGTAGTACCTACTGAAAGGAGAAAGAGGAGGCATCATACTACATAAGACACGAACACACAGAATAGGAAATATCACAAGAATTGAAGGAAGGAGATGAACTTTCATTATACGTGCCTGGGAGGAAGATAGTAGCAGCATGGCAGCGTGCGAGAGGAACGTCGGCACATGGAGGCGCTTGTTCCGTCAGGTCGTGAGGGAGGCACGCGGGTGTCCATGGGCAGCAAAACATGCAGGTGGGGCCTGGAGATGGCAATGCGAAGTAGCTCCCCGGCGACGGTTTTTCTCGGTGGAGCAACTTGAACTGCGCAGTCGGCTCCGCGGTGGTGGTGGTTGCTGGTCCTTCATCGTAGATACCCGACGGTGGCACTGGCGCCATTCCCGCTCGAACGGCTAGAGACAGGCTGGAGGAAGCCTTGATGGGTGGGGGTAGGGACCACGATGCAAGTTCTCACTCTGCAGAGCAGCGGTGACATCGGCTCGATGCGGCTCTTGCCCAGTACAGGCCCTGATGGGGGCGACAGAGCCCCGCTCAGCATCCGCACCCTGGAAGATCACTGGTCCTTGTGCAGCCCAGTGACTGCACACCCATTGGCCTATTGTCGATGTCCCTGATGGCTTTCAGTCTTTCCACGGCTCCCCCGCAGCAGTAGGGCACCATGAATTGCAGCATGAAAAAGAAAAGAAAAATTATGAGATCGGAAAGAGATGGGCAGGCAACGACAAAGAGTGAGCAAGAACATCAAGAACAACCACAGAACGACACGCCCGAGCCGTCCGCTCGCACTACAAAAAATACACTCCCGTGATGATACGTGTTTGTCAAAATAGATCAGTTAAAGAAGGAGTTCTTACCTGAGTCATAAGGTGTGAAGTTGAGTAAGACTCAAAGCTTGGCCACGGCAGAAGAAAGAGGAAGGACGAAGGTCGTCCCCTATGCTTTTGTCATAGGCTCTATACGGTATGCCATGCTGAGTACCACACCTGATGTGTGCCTTGCCACATGTCTGGCAAGAGGGTACAAAGGTGATCCGGGAGTGGATCACTAGATAGCGGTCAAAATTGTCCTTGGAGTAATAAGGACATGTTTCTCGATTATGGAGGTGGTAAAAGAGGTCGTCGTAAGGGGTTACGCCGACGCAATCTTTGACACTAATCTGGATGATTCTGAGAAATAAACCGGATTCGTATAGTAGAACAGTTATTTGAAATGGCTCCAAGTATAGCGTGATAGTTGCATCTACAAGATGACATAGAGATTTGTAAAGCACACACGGATCTGAAAGGTTCAGACCCGTTGACTAAAACCTCTCTCACAAGACAAACATGATCAAACACCAGAACTCATTGAGTCTTAATCACATGATGATGCGAAGTAGTTTATTGACACTATTAAACTCTTTGGATGTTGGTCACATGGCGATGCGACCTGTGAGTGTTAATCACATGGCGATGTGAACTAGATTATTGACTCTAGTGCAAGTGGGAGACTGTTGGAAATATGCTCTAGAGGCAATACTAAATTAGTTATTATTATTATATTTCCTTGTTCATGATAATCGTTTATTATCCATGCTATAATTGTATTGATAGAAAACTCAGATACATGTGTGGGTACATAGAAAACACCATGTCCCTCGTAAGCCTCTAGTTGACTAGCTCGTTGATCAATAGATGGTTACGGTTTCCTGACCATGGACATTGGATGTCGTTGATAACGGGATCACATCATTAGGAGAATGATGTGATGGACAAGACCCAATCCTAAGCCTAGCACAAAGATCGTGTAGTTCAGGTATGCTAAAGCTTTTCTAATGTCAAGTATCATTTCCTTAGACCATGAGATTGTGCAACTCCGGATACCGTAGGAATGCTTTGGGTGTACCAAACGTCACAACGTAACTGGGTGGCTATAAAGGTGCACTATGGGTATCTCGGAAAGTGTCTGTTGGGTTGGCACGAATCAAGACTGGGATTTGTCACTCCGTGTGACGGAGATGTATCTCTGGGCCCACTCGGTAGGACATCATCATAATGTGCACAATGTGACCAAGGAGTTGATCACGGGATGATGTGTTACAGAACGAGTAAAGAGACTTTCCGGTAACGAGATTGAACAAGGTATCGAAATACCGACGACCGAATCTCGGGCAAGTACTATACCAGTAGACAAAGGGAATTGAATACGGGATTGATTGAATCCTCGACATCGTGGTTCATCCGATGAGATCATCATGGAACATGTGGGAGCCAACATGGGTATCCAGATCCCGCTGTTGGTTATTGGCCGGAGAGTTGTCTCGGTCATATGCGCATGGTTCCCGAACCCGTAGGGTCTACACACTTAAGGTTTGGTGACGCTTAGGGTTGTAGAGATATTAGTATGCGGTAACCGAAAGTTGTTCGAGTCCGGATGAGATCCCGGATGTCACGAGGAGTTCCGGAATGGTCCGGAGGTAAAGATTTATATATAGGAAGTCCAGTTTTGGCCACCGGGAAAGTTTCGGGGGTCATCGGTATTGTACCGGGATCACCGGAAGGGTCCCGGGGTCCACCGGGTGGGGCCACCTATCCTGGATGGCCCCATGGGCTGAAGGGGCGTGGGAACCAGCTCCTGGTGGGCTGGTGCGCCCCCCCTTGGGCCTCCCATGCGCCTAGGGTTGGAAACCCTAAGGGGTGGGGGCGCCTCCACTTGGCTTGGAGGCCAAGCCACCCCTAGGGCAGCCGCCTCCCTAGATGGGATCTACAAGGGGTGGCGCCCCTAGGCCCCTATATATAGTGGAGGGAGGGAGGGCAGCCGCACCTAAGTCCTGGCGCCTCCTCCCTCCCGTGACACCTCTTCCTCCCGCTTGCGCTTGGCGAAGCCTCAAGGGATCCCGCTACTTCCACCACCACGCCGTCGTGCTGCTGGATCTCCATCAACTTCTCCTCCCCCCTTGCTTGATAAAGAAGGAGGAGACGTCTCTCCCAACCGTACGTGTGTTGAACGCGGAGGTGCCGTCCGTTCGACGTTAGGATCATCGGTGATTTGGATCACGACGAGTACGACTCCACCAACCCCGTTCACTTGAACGCTTCCGCTTCGCGATCTTCAAGGGTATGAAGATGCACTCCCCTCTCTCTCGTTGCTAGAGTCTCCATATATAGATCTTGGTGATGCGTAGAAAATTTTGAATTTCTGCTACGTTCCCCAACATAGCAAACCGTGGAAAAAGAACTGCACTGACTACAAGAAAACAAATAAACAAGACAATGGAAATAAATAATCAATTAACTTACGCTAGGCTATCATGGCTATTACACATATTACATCCACAGGGCATCAAAGTTCGCCACAAATGCAAATATAGGGAACAAAACAACATATAAACGCCGCAACAAAACAAGTCCAGAACTGAAACCACTTCAGAAGAGCTCAAGAAGCAATATCCTAGGTACCCATAATGCTGGCAAGATGCTTAGAAAGCTTATTAACTTTCTCTTGGTTGGCGCTTAAATTCTCCAAAGACTTTACATTGCACGGAAAGTATGCATCTGAATTCTGCAGGGACTTCCTCAGTCCTTCGGCTTCCTGTCGCATAACATCTGATCGATGTCTTTCAACTTGAAGTTGAGACTCAAGAAGCCGAACTGATTCAGGCAGTGAGTACGAAGAGCTGGTGCCAGCAGTAGTAGCCAGTAACTCGAACACTACATCAAGACAGGACTTTGGGGTTGTCTCAGTGTCTTCAATATAGTTTTTATCAGCTTTCTTGGAGAACAATAGGGATGTCTCACTATCTTCAACCTGATCTGCATTAATTCCTTTACCATTGCATAACGGGGTACTCTTCTCCAATATTTTATCCGCGTTCTAAAGGAGAAACAAACAAACACATCACAGGTTTACAATGTAGTATATGAAACTCATTTTGGTAAACCAGTTCAGTAGTGAGGTGGACAGGATAACAGCATGACACAAACATATATCTATGTAGTATGGTCCTTTGTATGGTCAATATCATTCTAGTTTATGTTGCCAAATCAAGATTGATACTGATTCGAATCATATCTATTTAAGACAAAGCAGCATAGACAGAATATAAGTGTGGGAAACTACACAGCAATAACAACACTTGTAATGTGCATGGCATGAGAACATAACTGTTTATTCAATTGAAACTGAAATCAACATAGAGCAAGTTACAACAGCAAACACGTTAAAGAAACATGTTTAAAATATACCTGTTGCACCATTGGAGTTTCAATTGCATCCTTCAAATTTGAAATTAGTTGGTATGAGTAAATACAAGGAAGCAAGAGCAAAGTAGTATGAACCATAGCTACGGAACCTGACCTGAGAACAATTCTTCTTCTGCTTTAAGCGTTGACTTGGGGTTCGGAGTGGTGGTCCTCGTGCTTTGGGCACTGCAGTTGCCTTACTAACTGCTCGTGTTTGGGTGCTCTGTGGTGGAGATGGTGTTGTGTCAACGGGAACTGGGTTACTATCTGCTGGGGTTGGGGTTAGAAGGGGTGTAGCTGGTTCTCTGTCCAACTGGGTAGGGGTACAATCTGCGTGAGTCTGGGTTATGTGTGGTGGGGCTGGTTCTTGGGCAAGTACAACCGTGGTTCTATCTGCATCGATGTGTAGCACGACCTTTTACGAAGACCGTGTTTTTACTCCCACAGATACTGCCATCACCCCCTCCAATTGAAATGGCTGATAAACAAGAAAAGTAATTGAATGTACA
The DNA here is from genome assembly GCA_021605145.1 of Aegilops bicornis. NCBI lineage: Eukaryota > Viridiplantae > Streptophyta > Magnoliopsida > Poales > Poaceae > Aegilops > Aegilops bicornis. The sequence goes on from CM038673.1 coordinate 501,535,237, forward strand.
GACATTGTAAGATAGACATGTGCAATGGATAGTAGGGAAGAAAACATGGCATGAAATTCACATTTATGTTGTCTAACCAAACAGAATAGCAGGACATAATTTCAAATATATGATGGCTAATTAAACAGGACAACATGACACAATTTCACATGTATGATGGCTAACTAAACAGGATAGAATGACATACTTCAAAATATGATGACTATGTAAACAGGATGACATGATATAACTATACGATGTGTCTATTAAAGTGGTTGGCATGCCATAAATCACAAACATGTCGTCGATGGAAACATGATGGCATGATATAATTCACGGATAGAATGACATAATTCAAAATATGATGACTATGTGAACAAGATGAGATGATAGAACTATATTATGTCTTTAGAAAATGGGTTGGCATGCCATAATTCAGATACATGCTGTCTATGTAAACATCATGGCATGATATAATTCAAATATATGATTTATATACTAAGGAAGTGAGCAGGGGGCAATCGCATATATGATGTGTCAACTAAGGAGATGGCATTCAATATCGTGTATATGATGTAAAAACTAAGCATTGTAATACAACATATGCATGATATGAGTAATATAACCCTGCCAAGTTTGAGCATACACCTCAGGGGGATAATAGGACTGGTTATCTGCCTCTGAATCCTCCTCTGAAGAGCTATCTGTAACCAACAACATATCTACTTAACCCGGTAGCATTGTCTGCTCTGAAGACCATGTTTTCACTCCAGATTTCTCCATCACCAATTCAAATGGCTGATGCATAGGAAGAGCAGTTGAATATACAAACATTGTCGACAAAAGCAATGAGAAATACAAAAAAGGATGGCATGATATAATTCACATATATGACGCTTGGCTAAACAGCATGGCATTGCATAATTCACATATATAATACCTTGCAACAAGATAGCATTGCATAATTCACATATATAATGTCTTGCAAAAAGATGGCATTGCATAATTCACATATATGGTAATTAGACACTAAACAGGTGGCATTCACACAAATCATGTCTAAACTAAGAAAATGACATAGCAATGCAAGATATCATACGCACGATATGAGCAACATAACTCGCCAAGTTAGAGCATGCACCTCGGGGGATAGGACTGGTCATGTGTCTCTGAATCCTCCTCTAAGGAGCTAACCGTAACCAGCGAGATATGCGCTTCGTCAGATAGCATTGTCTGCTCAAGACCTTGTTTTCACTCCAGAATTTTCCATCACCGTGTCAAATGGCTGATGCACACGAAGAGTAGTTGAATGTACTAACACCTGTTGACAAATGTAATACTAAACGAAAAAAGGAAGGCTTGATATAAATCACATATAAGATGACTGGCTAAGCAGGATGGCATTGCAAAATTCACATATATGATGCCTGGCTAAACAAGATGTCATTGCATAATTCACATAAACGATGAATAAACTAAACAGATGGCATTCACACAAAGCATGTCTAAACTAAGCAGTTGACATATTTGATGTATAAAGTAAGCAATGCAAGGCACCATATGCATGATAGAACCAACATCAGCATGCCAAGTTAGAGCGAAGACCTCACGGGGTAAATAGGAGTGGTCTTCGCTTACGAATCCCCTCGAACAGTTATCTTCCTCTTGATTACGATCCGAAATGGGTGGAGGGGGGCTGCCTTTGTGCCCACCATGGAGCGACGTCCGCATGAAATTTTATTGCCATGCAAGGCTTGTCTCTTTTGCTCTACATGTTCAGTTCCATTGTGTACAATAACTGACATGCATAGGAATAAAACATAGTGAGATTATGTAAGGAGTGCATGCACAAATCCAGAGTGATGGTAGCAAACTATGGATAGACCCAAAACCAATGATAGCGCAGATAATAGCTTTAGTTAAAAATACAAATAATGGCTCCTTTAATGTTTGTTTGCACCCAACATGAAACTCATAGTAGACACCCGAGATTAACCAGATAGTAGACAGATAGTACTGATTGCTGCCCCAATATGTACCCCACAACCATTTAAAAACTCAAGTTTCAGCATAAGTTCGGACCTAAGTCTAATAGGTGAACACGACGATAAAGTAGCATGTCATCATATTAAGCGATGCATAACGTAAGCAGACACGGAAGAGTGCGACCTCTCTTGCGGACCCGTGTAGTCCTCATGATCATCTGCTCAGTTGATGATGGTAATGCAGTTGTCATGGCTGCCGGCGATGGGGAAGAAGATCTGAGGCGGCGAAAGACAGTATGGAGAGCGGACCCCTGCTGTGGTGAACCCTTCCGTCGTTGGAGCAGCTGAGCTGGGGTGGAACACAACACCGCAGGAGCAGGACAAACCACACAAGGTTTTCTTTGACACATATCTGTAACAGAAGTAATTGCGTAAGGGCTTGTTTGAATTTGAGGATTCTAACAATGCAGGGATAGGAAATAGACACGAATAGGATAGGAATGCACGTGCAAAACAGAGAATTTAAAAACACAGGATTTCTGCCAATCTGGGTATTTGGTTCACAAGAATTGGAAGATCACAGGATGCAAAGAAGTATGGTGATATTAAGTCAAACCACAAGAAGTGTACAACCTTTTTAGCGAAGCCATGTCGATCTCAGCGTGATTGGGTTGGCCGGTGAGGATGCTCCGGCTGACTTGGCTGTCGGAGGAGGGGAAGAAGATCTTAGGCATCTGGAGATGGAGCCCGAGGTACTGCTCCGCTGTGATGGAGGGTTTCGTCGTTGGAGCAGCTCCGGTGAGTTGTACGACGCCGAGGCTGAAGCAGGACAAGAGAGACAACGTTAACCTGAGTGGAATTCTAATAGCATCTCCAATAGATGACGTAAAATACATAACCACAAAGTGCTAGATGTATACATCAGCCGCTCATCTCTGAACTTAACTGTCGAAACTGAATTTAACTGTCAAAACTGAAATTAACTATCAAAACTGAATTTGATGTCGAAACTGAACGAGGTGAGGCTACACGTCAGTCGACTGACCTTTTCATCTCTGGTCAGTCGATTTTGCATCCGTTAGATACAAAATCAAGGGCCTGCAGTTCATCTTCAACCTCCACCCCCATGAACCGCCAGCGGCCAAACAGCTGCCCTGCCCGGCCCGAAAACACTCCCCACCGTCGGTCCACCGCCACCCCGGCCATCCCTCTAGGCCCCCCGTGCCGAGCTTTTTCTCCGGCCATCCCCACGCCACCGCCCCACCACTGCTATACCACCGCCCCACCTGAACCCTAAGATAGATAGTGGGTACTTCTCCGATGAGCCCCCTCCCGGCTGCGGTGGTTCTTCCTTAACTCAGTGAGCCCCCCCACCCCTCGAAAATCGATGACCCAAAAGTCGATTCACCGATCAAGTGTAGCTAAATCGGAGCAGCATCGCAAGCAAGAGCAAGAGCGAGAGCAGCAAGCGGAAAGCAAGAGCAAGAGCAAGAGCGTACGGGGGACCGAGAGCAAGAGCGAGCAACATCGCGGCGAGAGCTAAAGCAGCAGCCTATCGATGTGGACGTCGCCGCCGAGGGAGCGCCGTGGAGGAAGTGGCGGCGACACTGCGGTGGATGGAGCCACGCCGTGTCATTTCGGGACCGGCGCCCGGCAGCACCGTGAGATCGAATCAAGAAGAAAATGTGGCGATTAGTGTACAACCTCTTTGGTGGCGCCGATTAGGCCGCAACTTCATCCGAGGAAACGGTGATGCTGATGCTCTTCCGGTGGTGTAGGCGAAGACGGCGATGTGGGAATGGAGGTGGCGCGAAAGACGAGGGGAACGTCGGGGCAGCTCCTTGGAGGTGGAGGACGGGGTGGCTGAATCGGCGGGACGACCAGATCGATGACGGATCCTCATCTGGTAAGGTGGATGAGGGACGTCGAGGTGTTGCTGTGGACGACGTCGTCGGGGAAGAGGCTCCGGCTGGGTGGCGGACGGAGGAGGGTGTGGGGCAGCGGGTTTTCCGGCCTCGGTGTACGAATGGGTGGGCGGATGGGATGGGAGTGGGGAACCATGGCTTAGGGACGCGCTTGTCCGAAATGTGGGGTAAGTTACGAAAGTACCCCCATCGATTTGAGGCGGTTCTTTCGGTTCAGGGGGATCACGGGCATTTCGCATGTCGGAATTTCACAGGAGGTGGGAGTTTTCACGCGCGTTGTAATTTTGGAATAGCAAGGCGCGGGTTGAGATGGAGGGAGTTGTCGGAGCACAACGAGACAAAGATATATCTTAAATATTTCGGGCTAACAAGGCGCGGGTTGAAATTTCTGGACAAGCCTAACGTGTACTGTACCAAATCAATTCGACTACAAATGTCATTCAAAACTTTGAATTCATGTTATGTTCAATTAAAATATTTCGCCACGTATAATGCATGCAACCTAGTACTCAAATGAACGTTTTAGTGCATTCCAAACATATATACTACCGCTTCAATATGAACTAAATTTGAATTCCTTTCTCTATTTGAATAAGATCTACAATAATGATTGTTGTGAAGTCAAAGCGTTTGAATTCGTTTCTCTATTTTAATAAGATCTACAATCGCCATTATTGTCAAGTTAAACCATCGTTTGTGTATTATCTTCACAGCACACCACATGATTAGTCTCGAGTTACATATGAACAATGTGTACTATATGAACTCAAACTCGATTTTTCGAATCCACTTTATGTTGATTTCAAATCATAGTACATTTCAAGCTCTAGCTAGATCTTCACAAACTAAACCATGTCTCATATGTATAATGTGTTTATCACATTATGTATGGTGCCCCGCCCCCTACGCCTACAAGTATTTATATGTGAGTTGCAAACACCACACATTACCACAAATTCAAATAAAATGTGAGAATGTTCGATATATAGTAATTTTTAGACTGGCCGATATTTAGTTGTAAGCTGCAAAGGCCACACATTATCACAAATTTAAATAAAATGTGAGATTGTTCGATGTATAGTATAGTTTAGATTGTTCGACATTTAGCTGTGAGTTGCAAACGCCATGCATTATCATATTATGGTATAACATGTGCAAAACCACAACACACGTATCACCGCTATATTCATGCATCCATATGTTTAAAACACTATGATCTCCTATTCAAATATATGAATCCACTTTCATATCAAATTATGATCTTTGTTAGTCTCTTACACCCACACAATCATCTAACCTTTGTAGCTACCACTAACTTTCTCTTGTGCATGCACACGCCCTCCTCGCCCTAGCCCTCCCCCTCCCTCAGCATTCTATCCGTCCCGCACATTCATTTTCTTCTTCTTTAGGTCGTTCTCCCACAGTTTCCACAACTCCTTTCTGACACACACCGATCGATAAACCTCTCCAGCGATGTCTGCCTACAACATACACACACACCTTCAATCTCTTCCTTTATGTGGCCTTGCCTCGTGTCTCTCATACGGTCCCACTCACGTGTAAACTCTCGCCCCTATTTTCATCGATCTCACAACCGCACACTCCTCCCCCTATCTGGCTAGTAGCTGGGCCTCTTGCACCACCTCCTAGCTCCATTCTCTCTGTCTATCCGTCTCGTCGGGCCTTATTTGCCTCTAACAAGTGGACGTACACCGACCGATCTCCCGCTATACATATAGCTAGCTAGGTCCTTATAACTCGTTTTTCCCACACGTCGATCGATCTACCTCATTAGTTATGTCTCTCCCTTCCTCCGACAAACAAAAATTGATCTACCGATCTAGTTAGGTTTGCTTACCAAACACATGGTTCCCCTTCATCATCCATGGATGTGTCCCGACAGTTCTATCACGCATTGAGCATCCACGTAAACACATCCCCACTCTTATTGATAATATTGCAGTTCCACCCTCGGTTTGTCTAGTAGGTCTCTCCCACCATCTTGAGAAGCAACTCCATCACCCATCCGCACTCTACCCCTCTCCCTCCCTCTCTCTCTCTCCTCTCTCTCTCTGTCCCACCCTATTTCCCGTCCTTCAGTTATGTATGGATGTCGACCGATATCCCTCAAGACATAGCTGGGTCTCTACTTCTCAACACATATACGAGTCGTTCTACCTGTATAGTTAGGCCTCTGCCTACCCCTTCCCCACCCCCTCGCACACACACACACACACACACACACACACACACACACACACACACACACACACACACACACCGATACATCGAGTGCTCTAGTCATGTATCCCTCCCACACACAAACTTGACCTGTGCCCTCTGACGTTCCGGTAGCTAGGTCAGTCACCCTATATCTTTGACTTGCACACACACACAATTTTGATGGCTCTCTTCATCGATCTCGCACCCACCCACTTGATCCTCTCTTCGACTATCGATATCTATGACCCCTCCCTCTCTTCTCGTGGATCGCTTGAGCCCTCTATATATGATATGGATAGGCCTTCGTTTCACACACATTGCATGCAAAATTTTGTTTGAGATGTCATCGACACATATTCCCACAAATACATTCATGAAATAACCCCCCCCCCCAAAAACAAAAAACACTAACAAACGCACAATCCATTTGTCTAGGTTTGCATCTCTCACACACACCCACGTAGGTGGGGGACGTGCACGAAGAGAAGAGGTGCACACACGGCGCACGTACTCCCGTGTCTTTCCCAACCACACCCGCGCGGGTACACGGTGGAGCTCATTTCTGTACGAAAAGGCGGCCCACGTGGTAACTTAACACGTGTACTGGTTGTCCACTAGATGGAGGGAGGATCGTCTACCACGGGTGAACAAACAAATTGCGACTTGACGCGTTATGTTAAAAAAGAGGCAAATCATGTGGGGCCTACCTTAGAGGCAAGGCTCTATATCCCGTCAACTCGCAGAACGAGGAGAAGCTTGCTTAGTACGCCATCTCCCCCGCCCACGGGCGCGGTGGCTCGCAGGATGAGGTGAAGCTTGCTTACTACGCCTTACGCCCACTCCCTCGCCCACGCGCGCGGTGGCTCGCAGGACGAGGAGAAAATTTTACTTGTACTCCCTCCGTTTACTCCTCGTCCCTACCTTGGTTAGAGAGATTATCATATTGTTTGGAATATATGTCCTTTAGTAGATTTCAATATGAACTACTAGTACATACTCCAAACACTGATGTATATAGACGTATTTTAGAGTGTAGATTCACTCATTTTGCTTCGTATGTAGTCCATATTGAAACAGACATAATAGTAAGCACTCTCCCTCGCCCCTCGACCCTCGCCACGTGGTGGAAGTGCAGCAATTCATTCGGTCTCATATAGCCAGAACAATATATACTGCAGTACCATTATTGCTCGACTTCCCGAAGAGGCGAAGAGCCAATCGCAAGGTTAATAGTTTGGAGATGCCAAGCGCAAGGTTTATAGGAGAACGAGTAGTAGGTGCCGCGTCTTTTGTAAATAAAGTTTTTTTCTTCAGTGGCACGTACGCAATATAAATAGGTTCATATGGAGAGAAAAGGAAACCGCTCCACTATATACATAGGCAGGACGAGCCTACACGGTTGCTTGCTGGGGTTGCTCTCTTCAGTTTTCACACTCTCTCGCACAAAACCACTACGGCCACATCTCTAACATCCTGGCGGATCACGTCCGCCGGGGGAAGAGGTGGATGCTTAGTGTAGATGCGGTAGCCGTCGCCGGCGGTGAAAACCCACTGTCGGCACGTCCCGATCAGGGGTCCCCGCCATTCTCTCTCACAAAGCCTGTGAGGTTGCCTTCGTCCATTGCTCACTGCCGCGACATGGGTAGTTGTCTCCTCCCGCCGCCCTCCTCTAGGTTGAGCTATGTCCCGACATCCCTCAGGTACAACTCCCTTTACAGCCGGCTTGCACCACTGCTCCAGCTGCCCACATCACTCCATGTGGATATTTCTCTACTTCTTTGCCCCGTACATACCTCTACTGGCTTCTACGTACTGTATTTGTGATGAGTTTATGTCTCATCAACTAGTCCCAGTAATCTTATTCTAATCACGCTTTTTCAATTTCTTTGCCACAGGGATACTCATCTCGATTTTAGTGAAACTGCACAAAATGATCCGATGTCAAAGGGTTGCAAACTTCATTTCTTAGGAAGCGTCGACGTTGCCAGCAAATTAAAACCTGGTTAGGGTTTACGGTTCAAGGGCTAGGGACTGCATGGATCGCTTTTTTCTTTAGTTGTCTCTGTTTCAATGGCTAGGGACTGCATGAGTAGTAGTAGTATTGTACGCCTTCTGGCGCTCCCTCGCCCATCTTGTGTGATGGCTCATGGGATGAGGAGAAAATTTTACTACTCCCTCCGTTTACTCCTCGTCCCTACTACCTTGGTTAGAGAGATTATCATATTGTTTGGAATATATATGTCCTTTAGTAGATTTCAATATGAACTACTAGTACATTGTAACATCCCAAAATTCTAAATTTTAGATAGTTTTGATTGATTGTTTGATTGATTGACTGAAAGTGAGTGAATTTGAAACTTTTTGAAAGTTAAATGAGAGGGAATAAAATGACTTTCCCAAACTTTCATTTTCTTTTCTGATCTTCATGAATTCGAATTCTTTTCAAATACAAAACCCTTGAGTGAAGATGATATGACTTCTTCCATTTAATTAAATGAAGGGTATTTGAAAATATTTGAATTTCATTTGGAAATATTTCGATTCATAAACTTCATGCAACTCAATGATTTTCACGAGCGAGGATAAAATGACTTCTTCAAAACATATGAAATATGAGTTGGGAGTTTCAAAGGATTTAAATTCAAAGTTCTTTTGAATTTATCTTCAATTTGGAGTTATTTGAGTTTTATTCAAATTATTTTTCTCCAAAAATAAAATACATGGAAAATAGGGTAACATGATTCCCTACATCAGAAAATTGGAGAGAAATAAATTTGAATTCATTTTGGTATTTTTAAAATGATTTTATTGGATTTTAGTAGAGCTGAAGCACTCCTTGTTTTATTTGAATTTGTGTGTATATTATTTGAAGCTAAAATAATGTTCATGTTGTAGAAAATCTTTTTCTGAAAATTTTGATATATTACATGCCTATATAATATTTTTATTTCTTGGGTTTTATTTGTTTGTCTTTGTTTTTTTAAGAAGACTTCCGGCCCGGGCGGCCCGATAGCCAAGCCGGCCGAGCCACGGCCAACCAGCCCAGCGCCGCCCCTCTCCTTCCCGCGGGAGTCCCGCTCACGCCTGTGCCGCCATGGACGCCAGGCGTCTTGTCCGGCCTCCTCCTGCCCCTTACCCACGCCACCTCCTCGCCTTCCCCATAAAAGGCGCCCGACTCCCCTCTCTCTTTCCTCGCCTCGCCTCGCTGCATCTCGCCGCCACCGCCGCGCATCTTGCCGCGCCTTCGCCCGCACCACCGCGCCACTCCCCGCGCTGCCCTCGCCCTTCGCCGCCCTCGCCCCTCGTCACGAAGCCCCGCCTCGCCGGAGTTCGCCGTCGCCACTGCCATGCCTCGCCGGAGTTCGCCCGCCTCGCCGGAGTAAGCCGCGGCCGTCGCCGGTTTAATCTACCGAACCGGTATAAACCTCCCCCGGTCCGGTTTATTTCTTTAGTTTTCCTCCGGTTTTTCTTTTAAAGTTGGTTTTATATTTTAGTTAGATTAATTAGTGGACGTTCGCCCGTTAGTATTCGTTAGCGAACGATTCCGTTCTGTAGGGCTCTGTAGCGAACGTTCGATCGATAGGATTTTTCTTTTTATTAGTTTTTCTACCAGGGACTCGTTTGTGAATATTTTATTTACAGATTAGCCCCTGTTTTTCAAACGACCATAACTTTTTGCTCGTCAGTCGGAATTCAACGAAACCAACGCCCACTTCTTCGTTATGATCCCCTCTACCCAGATAATCAACTTAAACATGTTTTTGAAAGTTTTAAAATTTGATTTCAAACAGATTTGTATTCAAACTTTGTTTGATCATAACTTGAGTTTCGTAACTCCGATTTAGTTGATTATTTTTGCAAATCGAAGCTCTTGACCTAAACTTTCTGATAAGGACAAATTCAAATAATTTTGGTAATGTTAGAAACTGTTTTATGATGCAAGAGTTATTTGCTTGTTTTCGAAGTTTTCCGAATCGTTTTCTTCGTTCTTTCTGATCTTTTGAGTGATTGCTTATGTGTGGTTACTATTGATTGCTTACGATAGATTGACCGGAGTGTGACGTGTAGACAGAGTTTTGAGAGTGAATCATCTTCATCAACTTTGCAGGCAAGTAACACTTTGATCATATCCCTTAGTACCCAGTTTTTATGCATTAGATCAATCCCCAAACATTGCATGATTAGGAACTAATTAAATTGTGGGTTATGGGAAGTAGTTGAGGTAGTACCTATTACCTGCTTTTATTATCAAACCCTTGGGAGTTACTTCTCGTTTGCTTATTATGCTATGCTATGCTAGTAGACGTGGATTGGGTGAGTGTATCCATGATGATGTGAGATTGTTATTTAATGGTTTATTTAAGGTGGCAACTTAAACACACATCCGGGTGGATTGAGGCACTGGTTTCTATCAGGACTTGCTGTATTTCTTGGACCGCCACCCAGGCTCAAAGGGATCATGAGATTATTCAAACTAGAAACTTCCGTGTGCAGCCACAAGCCATTATGGGCTCTGGCATAGTTGATTAAGTTGCGCGAACTCTTACGGGTAGTCTAGGGGATGTAGGGGTTGTAGGTTGGTACGGTCTACCCACATGTAAGGTGGTAGCGCTTCTGAAAGACTATGTCTCGGTCACCCGTTTCTCAAACACCATGTAGTGCGAGAAATCAAACGGAGGAGATCGAGTCTTGTGGGGAAAAGTGCGCAAACCTCTGCAGAGTGTATAAACTAATCATGATTAGCCGTGTCCCCGGTTATGGACATCTTGAGTATCTAGTTCTTGGATTGTCCTGTTGATCTCATCATGTTACTTAATATAATTTGTTTGGATTTAATGAGTACTTTTAATTGGGATTGAGGATGTCACAACCATTCTCAATGTTCAACAACCACCATGATAGTTAAATAAATTTATTCCTTTGCAAGAGGGCAAATTTGGCTTTTCGCAAAAAAAAACCTTATAACCACAGAGCTTTTCCACCAGCCATATATGCATGTAGTATAGCTTATTCTTTCATTACTCTCTATGTGTTACATTGCCAGCATATTCCATGTGCTGACCCGTTTTCGGGCTGCAACATTTCATGTTGCAGACTTTTTCAGATGACGAGTAAGTGATACGTTAGGGTTACGATTTCTACACTCAACTTTGCCGTTGGTGTTGATGGGAATCCACAACCTTGTTACTTCCGCTATTCTGGATTGAGGTAATAGTATTTACGTTACTTTAAACATGTGATTTACCTCTGTTATAAATCCTCGAGCAATCGTGTGTGTCAAAGATACCGATCCGTGGATGACACTTAAGCACGTAGACTTGATCCATTCGGTCGGGTCGCTACAAGATGGTATAAGAGCACATGTTGATCAGAGGACGTGACTCTAGAAACCCGACAAGCCCATAGGAAAGATTTTTTCTCTACAACTTCATTTTCAAAAAGATCTTTTACCTCTCTTCTCTTCTGAGCTTATTCAAATATTCCCTTTTAGTGAGACCATACCCCTTTCCCCTTTTGACCACGAAGATTCAGCTAATGAGACCACTCCAAGGAGATAAGATATCGGACAACTAAGACCATTTGGAATGAAGAGGATTTTACCGTGTAAATGGAAACTACAAATGTTGAAGACTCTGAAGACTAGGAGACTTTGAAGGCTCTGAAGAATTCCCAGATATTTATGACCTAGGAAGGTTACGCTTATGGAATTTGAAAGACTATGGAAGTTATCAATAACCGAGATCAAGGTGTATTGGAGTAAGACCGGAACATGGAGAGTTAAAAACTCAAAGTTTTTGTCAAGGAAACCCTAAGGCAGGAGATATCAACTATGGAATGGTAGCTCATGGAAATGACAAGAGCAAAAACATGGCTATCCATGATGTTGTTAACCGCCTATGCTATTGTCACCATGCGGAGTTAAGCGTGCAGATGCATGGAAGAATTGGATGGTAGAAGGTTGAAGGAGCATCTGTCAGCGAAGCATGCAGTTTTAACATAGCTGGTGCATCACCAGGATCTGGAGTATTACGTCAAGAAGTTTAAGATGGACATGCAGGAAGCTATATTTGACAAGGAGGCAATTCATGAAGAATTCAGGAACCTGAAGCTGAAAATAGCCAAGCTAGAGGAGCAAAACCTTGAGACATCAGAGATTCGTCAGGAACTGAAGGACAGTAGGATCATGGTCCATGTCAAGGAAGTTGAAACCAGAAGTTTGGAATGCAACTCCAGAAATATTAAAGGACGTCGCGAGAGACTTCGCGTCAACATAGATGATCTGGCAAAAGAATTTGAGTAGGACAAGTACGATCGGAAGAAGCCGTCGGAGACATGAACAAGACTTGAAGAGTTTGGCGACATTGACCTTTAGAAGACCAAACCCCAGTTATATACCTACGTTAGATGCGACGATTGTGAGATGTCATTTTATTTGATGTTTTTTCCGACAGCCACAATAAAATCCGCCTTTTCAAAACTTTTGTTTGTATTGTGTGCATCCCTCTCTATCTCTCTTATCCCACCCCAAAACCCCTGGACCCAATAGAGTATGAATGGAGATGAGCTTGTATTGTCTGGACCAATGAGCCAATTGGAGATGCAATCGATGGATTCGTAACATGGAGGATCACATGAAGAATAACCCTATAGTCGAAGGATATGGCCCAGCATGCTCTTCCGTTCTTTGAAAGAGATGCTGCTACTTGGTGGAGGATGTACCAAACCATCAATGGATGGCAAGGAGTAACCAGTTGGAAAGAATTTAAGTGGACTTTGTTAAATTCTGGGCTCGTGTCCCAGAACTTGAAGCCTTATGGAAAGGATATGAAGAAACCTTGTGCATGCAAGCTTTGTGGGGAAATAGGACACAACCATAAAGAAAACAAGGACGAATACCCTCATAAGCGGAGGATTATCAAAGGAGTTAGCCGAGGATCTGAGGGAACTTCAGTTGGAGATTGTTCCCAAAGGTTTTGTTGCAGCAATGGAAGTTCAGTATACATTGTTGGGAAAGATTCGTGAAGCTCAGAAGGATGACAAAGAGATTGCTGAGGTAAAATAGAGGATGAGCAAAGGAAAGGCCAAAGGTTTTCGTAAGGATGAGCATGACACCTTATGGTTCGAGGATCGTGTATATGTGCCTAATAATGCAAAGATCAGGAAGTTAATACTTCAGGAGGCTCATGACTCACCATACTCGATTCGCCCTGGAAACACCAAGATGTATTTGGATTTGAAGGAGCGTTTCTGGTGGACTGGTATGAAGAAGGATATTGCCGAGTATGTAGCCGTATGTGATGTATGTCAGAGAGTGAAGGCAGAACATCAGAAGCCAGTCGGATTACTACAGCCTATGCCGATACCCGAATGGAAGTGGGATAAGCTTGGCATGGATTTCATTACCGGGTTTCCCAGAACCCGAACGGGACATGATTCTATCTGGGTAGTAGTTGATTCGCTTGACCAAAGTGGCTCACTTTATCCCAGTGAAAACCACCTATACAAGTATGAAGTTGGCCAAGATATATTTGACCAGGATCGTATGTCTGCATAGAGTTCCGAGGACCATCGTATTAGATAGAGGAACACAGTTTACCTCAAAGTTTTCGAATCAGCTGCACCAGACTTTGGGTACTAGGCTAGAGTTCAGTACAGCCTTTCATCCGCAGACAGATGGATAAATCGAGAGAGTAAATCAGATTCTGGAGGACATGTTGAGAGCGTGTGCGCTAAATTTTGGATCTAGTAGTGATGATAATCTACCTTACGCGGAGTTCTCATACAACAACAGTTACCCCGCCAGTTTGAAGATGGCCCCTTTTAAAGCTTTGTAAGGGAGAAGGAGCCAGACACCGTTGATGTGGGACGAAGTTGGAGACCGTCAGTTGTTTGGATCAAATGTGATCAAGGAGTTAAAAGAGAATGTTAAGTTGACTCGAGATAGACTGAAGGTAGCTCAGTCCAGGCAGAAGAGTTATGCAGACTCAAAAACGCAAGGAGGTAGTCCGTGAAATTGGAGACAGAGCATGTCTTCGTGTGTCCCCTCTGAGAGGAGTTAAACGATTTGGAGTTAAGAGAAAGTTAGCCCCTAGATTTGTAGGACCATACCGAGTTTTAGAGCATATGAGAGAAGTGGCCTACAAGTTGGAGTCACCCGAAGGACTGTCAGAAGTTCATGACATGTTTCATGTTTCCCAGTTGAAGAAGTGCCATGCAGAAATGGCCATTATTCCCCTGTAAGGACGCTTGACCGTGGAAAGGATAATGATGTTCCACGAAGTGGAGTATGGACTTCATAAGTATAAGTTTTTATCTCGGTATGTGGGATATCCCATGAGGATGAAGAGATGAATTACTATTGGATATAAAGGAGGTATGATGTTGGAAATATGGATCAATGGAAATTCCATGATGAGTCTGAGTAATCACGTCTCAGTTTGGTACAAATTGAAGGAAGGAAGACATTACAATTGGATGGATTTTTAAGTATGCTAGGAAGCTGGAAGTTGGATGTTGGATTAATGATCAGAAGCCCGAGGATAAGTTCAAGGACTACAAGAGATGCGATGGGCCATAACCCACAGGCCCCAGGACCTGCCAAGAAGCAAGCACATTTCTTACTGAAGGAAAAACCCTGGAAGAAGTTACGATTTTATCGATAGACGATCTTATAGGAGTAAAGCAAAAACCTGAGAGTTGTTAAGGAACGATAGATGTTTGTTTGGCTTGCAGAATCAATGGATTTATCCGAACTTGGTTCGTCGACAAGAGAAATTCTGCAATGCTTGTGAGGATGACCGAGTCTTAGAATGCGAGATTCACTAAACCATGTACAAGGTAATGATTTGGTTGCGGGATGGATTAATCACCATACCGACTTACTCTTATTATTCGCTTTGCTATATGGGATGGTAAATCTGAGTGACCTACCTATAGTAGAGTGACGACGATATTAAACCTTGTTGAACCTTAGAATGGTATATGAATTTTTTTCCCTTGTACACGGCAGCTGTTGCCAAATCGTAGGATATACTGTGAGGTTCAACCCAGACCCGTTTTCTGCAGGAGATACCATAAATTGTTGACCCCCATGAGATATCGATAGTTGTTTAGTATTGGCGCCAGACCCGTCAGCTAAGAAGACCCAATCTCGGAATAACCTTACCAAGAGGAAAGGACAAAAGTATTGAGGAAAAGGTTATGCCACTACCAGAAGAGCCCAGAGAAGGAATTATCCTTACGATCTGAGAAGACCGACACTGTCAGCAAAAGGATGAAGTATATGAGTTTTGACGGAACCGTAACCATGCTTCTAAGGGTGGTAGCACCCAAGACCCCGGAGACGAATGATGGATTTTGAGAAGACCGCCAAACCCTAACCTATTTTCTTTCTAGCCTCTCTGAATCTCGAGGACGAGATTCATTTTAAGGGTGGTAGTTTGTAACATCCCAAAATTCTAAATTTTGGAATGTTATAAACAAATAGATAGTTTTGATTGATTGACTGAAAGTGAGTGAATTTGAAACTTTTTGAAAGTTAAATGAGAGGGAATAAAAGGAATTTCCCAAACTTTCATTTTCTTTTCTGATCTTCATGAATTCAAATTCTTTTCAAATACAAAACCCTTGAGCGAAGATGATATGACTTCTTCCATTTAATTAAATGAAAGGGTATATGAAAATATTTGAATTTCATTTGGAAATATTTCAATTCATAAACTTCATGGAACTCAATGATTTTCACGAGCGAGGATAAAATGACTTCTTCAAAACATATGAAATATGAGTTGGGACTTTCAAAGGATTTAAATTCAAAGTTCTTTTGAATTTATTTTCAATTTGGAGTTATTTGAGTTTTATTCAAATTATTTTTCTCCAAAAATAAAATACATGGAAAATAGGGTAACATGATTCCCTACATCAGAAAATTGGAGATAAATAAATTTGAATTCATTTTGGTATTTGTAAAATGATTTTATGGGATTTTATTAGAGCTGAAGCACTCCTTGTTTTATTTGAATTTGTGTGTATTTTATTTGAAGCTAAAATAATGTTCATGTTGTAGAAAATCTTTTTCTGAAAATTTTGATATATTACATGCCTATATAATATTTTTATTTCTTGGGTTTTTTTTGTTTGTCTTTGTTTTTTTAAGAAGACTTCCGCCGAACTGGGCCGGCCCAGCCAACCGGCCAGGCCACGGCCCAGCTAGCCCAGCAACGCCGCACCTCTCCTTCCCGAGAGGGAGTCCTGCTCGGGCACGCCGCCGCGCCGCCATGGACGCCGTGCACCGCCCGGCCTCCTCCTGCCCCTTCCCCACGCCACCTCCTCGCCCTCCCCATAAAAGGCGCCGCCCCGACTCCCCTCTCTCTTTCCTCGCCTCGCCTCGCTGCATCTCGCCGCCACCGCCGCACGCATCTTGCCGCCGCCGTCGCGCCGCTTCACCGCTGACCAGCTTGCCCTTTCCACCGCGCCACTCCCGCTGCCCTCGCCCGCGCCCTCGCCAAATCCACGAAGCCCGCCTCGCCGGAGTTCGTTCGCCACTCGCCATGCCTCGCGGAGTTCGCCCGCCTCGGGAGAAAGCCGCGTCGCCGGTTTAATCTACTGAACCGGTATAAACCTCCCCCGGTCCGGTTTATTTCTTTAGTTTTCCTCCGGTTTTTCTTTTAAAGTTGGTTTTATATTTTAGTTAGATTAATTAGTGGACGTTCGCCCGTTAGTATTTGGTAGCGAATGATTCCGTTCTGTAGGTCTCTGTAGCGAACGCTTGTTCGATAGGATTTTTCTTTTTATTAGTTTTTCTGCCATGGACTCGTTTGTGAATATTTTATTTACAGATTAGCCCCTGTTTTTCAAACGACCATAACTTTTTGCTCGTCAGTCGGAATTCAACGAAACCAACGCCCACTTCTTCGTTATGATCCCCTCTACCGAGATAATCAACTTAAACATGTTTTTGAAAGTTTTAAAATTTGATTTCAAACAGATTTGTATTCAAACTTTGTTTGATCATAACTTGAGTTTCAGAACTCGATTTAGTTGATTATTTTTGCAAATCGAAGCTCTTGACCTAAACTTTCTGATAAGGACAAATTCAAATAATTTTGGTAATGTTAGAAACTGTTTTATGATGCAAGAGTTATTTGCTTGTTTTCGAAGTTTTCCGAATCGTTTTCTTCGTTCTTTCTGATCTTTTGAGTGATTGCTTATGTGTGGTTACTATTGATTGCTTACGATAGATTGACCGGAGTGTGACGTGTAGACAGAGTTTTGAGAGTGAATCATCTTCATCAACTTTGCAGGCAAGTAACACTTTGATCATATCCCTTAGTACCCAGTTTTTATGCATTAGATCAATCCCCAAACATTGCATGATTAGGAACTAATTAAATTGTGGGTTATGGGAAGTAGTTGAGGTAGTACCTATTACCTGTTTTATTATCAAACCCTTGGGAGTTACTTCTACGTTTGCTTATTATGCTATGCTATGCTAGTAGACGTGGATTGGGTGAGTGTATCCATGATGATGTGAGATTGTTATTTAATGGTTTATTTAAGGTGGCAACTTAAACACACATCCTGGGTGGATTGAGGCACTGGTTTCTATCAGGACTTGCGTATTTCTTCGGACCGCCACCCAGGCTCAAAGGGATCATGAGATTATTCAAACTAGAAACTTCCGTGTGCAGCCACAAGCCATTATGGGCTCTGGCATAGTTGATTAAGTTGTGCGAACTCTTATGGGTAGTCTAGCAGATGAAGGGGTTGTAGGTTGGTACGGTCTACCCACATGTAAGGTGCTAGCGCTTCTGAAAGACTATGTCTCGGTCATCCGTTTCTCAAACACCATGTAGTGCGAGAAATCAAATGGAGGAGATCGAGTCTTGTGGGGAAAAGTGCGCAAACCTCTGCAGAGTGTATAAACTAATCATGATTAGCCGTGTCCCCGGTTATGGACATCTTGAGTATCTAGTTCTTGGATTATCCTGTTGATCTCATCATGTTACTTAATATAATTTGTTTGGGTTTAATGAGTACTTTTAATTGGGATTGAGGATGCTGTCAACCATTCTCAATGTTCAACAACCACCATGATAGTTAAATAAATTTATTCCTTTGCAGTAGGGCAAATTTGGCTTTTCGCAAAAACCTTATAACCACAGAGCTTTTCCACCAGCCATATATGCATGTAGTATAGCTTATTCTTTCATTACTCTCTATGTGTTACATTGCCAGCATATTCCATGTGCTGACCTGATTTCGGGTTGCAATGTTTCATGTTGCAGACTTTTTCAGACGACGAGTAAGTGATGCGTTAGGGTTAAGATTTCTACACTCAACTTTGCCGTTGGTGTTGATGGGAATCCACAACCTTGTTACTTCCGCTATTCTGGATTGAGGTAATAGTATTTACGTTACTTTAAACATGTGATTTACCTTGTTATAAATCCTCGAGTACTGTGTGTGTCAGCATACCGACCCAGGGATGACACTTAAGCACAGAGACTTGATCCATTCGGGTCGGGTCGCTACATACATACTCCAAACTCTAATGTATATAGACATATTTTAGAGTGTAGATTCACTCATTTTGCTCCGTATGTAGCATAAAGTTGAGACACCTATTTTGGAACGGAGGGAGTACATATTTTCTATGATCTGTCAATCATTGAGATGCAATAGCATGCATGTTAGTCTCCTTTGTATTTGATGAAATGTTGCAACGGGCAACCTTGGACGTAAGAAACATGTAATGTGTCGGAAGCTTCATAGCATTGTACTATCTCACTGATAAATTACAGTACGTACTATACAAGTAGTACTATGTAAAGAGTTAGGTGTCGCACGGTGTCCAGAAAATATGGTGATAGTGTGAGGTGGGCCATGTAATAACTGAGCCTGTGTGTTTTCACTGCTCTTGCACTCCTCTGCCGTTAGAATGGAGAAAATTATAATCTAGTAGTACCTCCTTTCGCCGAAAGTGTGGGACATCCAGCAGTCCTACCACCTCAGTAATAATGACCAATGAGCCTTCAAATCACACAGATCCGGCAATAAGTTGGACGAATGAAGCAACCATCACTCTTGAATCCGCTTCTCCCTTCAACGCAGGCGCCAGTGAGAGGTCGTGTCCGCTCTGCCCGAGCATGAATGCGGCACCGATTCTTTGGAGCGGCGCTGACCGTTTCGGGTGGGAAGCGGCAGCGATGGAGGGGCTTTGGGTGGTCCAGCTGGTCGAGAGCGGCGTGGCAGCTGTCCGCCTGTCCCTACCGGACGCCCGGAAACGAGAGGATGCACCGACTCTCACGGATAAAATCGTACACTACACACCATCTCTTTGTAGGAGTAGGTCGATCTGTCGCTCTCTCTAACACACACATGCACACGCACACGCACACACAGGTTCATAGAATAGGAAAATCGTATGAAAAGCGAAGCCACGGTGAAGTGAGATACAAGTGGAGTACGTACAAGAAGAGAAGAGGCATCTCTTAGTTGTTTGGATTAATTGTTGCGTTTAGAGATGTAAATCAGGGCTTTGATTGGAGGAATGACCGGTCAAGTTTCTCTTTCTCCTCCAATCTGCTTGCACCTTGGTCCGCTGCACCTTCTAACGTGACTTATTACACCTAGACGGAGGGAGTCGTACCAGATACGGTGGCACACTAACTTAGGTCGAATACAAGTGCCCAAAATTGTGTGCATGTTATAATAAGGATTCACTTAAAATAGTATGTGAGCGAACAGAGGGATCAATTGGACAAAGGTTCCCAGCAAAGTAGCAAGATGTGTGAGGTAAGATACATCACCGACGCTTTTAATTTTTCTTATTAATTTGTTTGTTTCACCCTCTGACTGGTGGGACCCAACGTACTACGTGGAGAGAGGTAAGGTGACTAAGGCTGCATTATTTCTGCACCACAGTGGATAGTCTTACCACCAAAGCCACATGACACGATTATGATTTAAATCCCAATGACTCCCACACATACAAAAAACACGGCATGCTTGTCACATGAATGCAGGAATGTATAAAAGGTTATTTTCCTCTCGTTGAACATAACGGGAGGGATGTGTAGCTAGTTAGCCTGTTCGCTCATCAAACTTGAGGTCTCGGGTTCGATAACTACACTTGAGCATAATTCATGCCAGGAGGATTCTTTGACTGGTCAAAATGGACGGATATGGAGCTATACGATCTCGTAGTGACCGTATAATCACCTCATCACGTATAAGCTGCAGCCTCGGCGCTTGTTTTCTAGGGTTTGCACTCTTCGCACTCTCTCCAGTATATATATACGCGCTGGAGCCTCGGCGCTTGTATTTGCTCTCTTCACACTCTCTCACCCTCTCTAGATCTAAACAAGACTTCGTTGGCCTCTCTCTCTCCCCTCACTGCGGGTCTGCTTGTAGTTTCTCTCTTCACACTCTCTCACCCTCTCCAGATCTAAACAAGACTTCGCTGGCCTCTCTCTCTCTCCCCTCACTGCTAGTCAAAGAGCCGCCAGGATCCGTCCGTCGGGAAGTGAAGGAGACTTAACGCTGTCGCCGTCGGCGAGGGAGGGAATCCACTACCGGCGCAGCTGTTCACTTTCACCCAGCGGCGGCGCGGGAGGGCCTCCGACCCCTTCTTCTTCGTCGCCGTACATAGTGTGGGCCGAACGGCCTCCGATGCCCACGAACCACACCCAAGAACCTTAAGATATAATTTACTTATTCGACATGCATTGCTCTAGCTGCATGTGGGCTTTTTCCGCTTCGCACTCGAATCTAGGTGTTGGATCAAACAGAAAGTAGTGGGGAAAGTTGTATACCATGAATCTAGGACGTGGTTCAAAGAGGAAAGGAATGGGGGAAAGTAGTGGGAAAAGTTGTATAGCATGAATCTATGACGTGGTTCAAAAAGGAAAGGAAGGGGGAAAGTAGTGGGGAAAGTTGGATCACATGAATCTAAGACGTGGTTCAAAGAGGACAGGAATGGGGGAAAGTAGTGGGGAAAGTTGTATAGCATAAATCTAGGATGTGGTTCACAGAGGAAAGGAAGTGGGGAAAGTACTAGTACAGACTGGCTATCCAGCACCTACGTTGGTGAAAAAGGGAAAACAATGACAAACGCAGTACGCACATCTATAACGAGCTGATCTTTTGTTTTGGGGGACAAGGCTGTAGAGTTTGAGCAGGACTAGATTTGCTGCGCTCACATAGGGAAATGTGTCTAAAGATAAAAAAACTGGGGCCAACACAAATATGCTCCTTGGTTGTTTGTTCTTTGTTGCAACAGACTATGCATCACCCAAGTACAACGGTAGATGCACATGGTGCTGGTGCTGTCCCGTGCAACTCTTTTGTTGTTGTTAATCTAAGGCCCTGTTTGGTTAAAAACTCCCTAGTCCCTACCTGCTTGGTTCCAAGGACTAAACATGGACTAGAGGTTATTAAATGACATGCTAAAAGACCATGTTACCCCTAGTAGTGAACTAATAGAGACAAGGTGCGATGCGTGGCAAGGGCAACTGGTGGAAAAAGTCCCAAAAATACTCTCCCTCGGGGTCTTCTTTCTTTAGTCCCAAATGCCCACTTTTAGTCCCTAAAAGTCCTTCCTGTTTGGTTTAGATGGGACTGACACGGAGTTTTTTAGTCCCTCCACCAAAATGTCCCTGTAAACAAGCACCCTCTGATAATGATTTGGAAAATTGATGCAATGCCACGCTTAAAAGCAAATTACATGTTTAACGAATTTTATTGTTAATATAATCTCTCTGTTAATATTAATCAATGCCACCGTTTGAGAAATGCTCTTGTCTTGCTTTCTTTCCCATTTAGATAAGGTAGATGCTTCTTTTGTTGGCTTCATGTCATCCACCGTTATTGACCACTAGTTGTTTCCTTTGCACCTCTGTGTAAACAGGGTTATCTACTTCACCTCGTTGCCATTGTGACCTTTTGTTGCCTTTGCACAAAACACTTTTGTTTTAAGAGTGTTTTGTGCAGTTAAACCAAAATGTCACACCGACAACGTTGCTTGATTGCTTGATCTTAGTGGAACTGCACAAGAGGAGATCTTACTTCCTATCCGTGTTGGCAAATTTGGTTCAGATCTTCATCTTGTGAGTTATTTGAATTCCGCGTCATGAGAGGTTAGTACTAGCCTTCTTTCACATGATTCTGCAGTGTGCTTTCATATGTTGTGCTACTTGTACGGTAATGGTGCTTGATTCTAGTGAACTGCATAAATGGAGACAAGACTTCCAATCTGTATGTGCACCGTAATATCTCATTGAGGTAAGATAAAGGTATTTCACAACTATTGGCCTGTATTTTGCCACTTTCATCAGAAAATTAATGTCATTGTTTAGTGCTATACTTGTGCAACCTAATTGACATGCCAAATCTTACATTGAAGGCGTAAGCTTATGCATTATTGAACCAAGTGATGAAGGGGAAGAACAAGCGGAAGAAAACAAAATCAACTCTGGTGTCAGTAATGAAACCTTTGAACTGTGATGACACAAGTAGTGATATAGTTTTGCATCTTAATTTATTGCTATGGCTGGAACGAGCAATTGCTTTGCCACTGATTTGATGCCACCCTTAATGTAATACGTAACTATCTCTACTTGTGCAAACAGGGATCTTCTTTGAAGATACCATATATTTTAGTGGAACTGCACAAGAAGATGTTGGTAACATTAATCTAATCGAGGAGTATATAGTAAGCATGGCCACCACAGTAGATAGCAACAGATGGTTCCGGAGAAGTGCTTCAATTGTATGCTCTACACAATAAGCCTCCTGACAAAGGTTGGTACTCGCCCACTGATTTCATCCATATGATTGAGCTTTGTCATCTTTATTGGTGTTGTGCTACTGTTTAGATGCTGCCATCAAAAAGTGGTATTGTCCTTGAGAAGTGCTTCATCTGTGATGTTTTAAATATTTCCTTTCCTTTTTTTCGAGCAAACAGGGATGCTAGAATTTAGTTATCCTCTTGTCTTTGCACAATAGGATCATCCTCCTTTGAAGAAGAATATGGAGTACGTGAAGTGACTAGTTCCGGTTATGCCAGGATGAAGAAGCCATGTCTATCTTCTCATCAGAAGGAGCAGTTGAAGGATGGTTACATTACCCCCCACAAGACAAAACTAACTTCAGCTCGGAAGGGTGACAAATCTCCATTTTCTTGCTGTGATGCGCGAGTACAATGTTGTTCTAGGATTCTTTCCAGTGAGTTCCATTTTTGTAAAACTGTTCTCTACATGGACCATGTAGGTGCCTGTTTAAATTGTCAATTCATAGTACAATTTGCTTTATACTAATCACCTTTTTGTATTTGTGCAAACAGGGTGTAGCGACCCGACCTCAGACGGTCAAGCCTCTGTGTTCTATGCCATCCCTGGATCAGTATGCTGGCACACACAGTACATCAATGTATATATCAAAGTGCAATCACATGCATAAATAACGTAAAACTGATATATACCTCATAATACTCAGCGGAAACAATCAAACGGGTGTGGAGTCCCATCAACGCCATCGGCAGGTTGAGTGTAGACCGTAACCTGCACTGTACTCTTACTCGTCGAGGAAAATATCTGCAACATGATACATTGCAGCCGTGTAGGTCAAGACATTGAATGTACCGCAAGATCACAATATGAATAAACAGATGGTAAAACTATACTATATGCAATTTGGCTTTGTGGCTCAGTATCTGAGTTTTGTTTATGCGTAAAAGCTGATTTTATTTTACCTACATCAAAGGAATAGAATGTAGTCTGTACTAAGGAGTTTTCTATCATGACATGGTTCCGCCAACCGATGTCTCATAGCCCAAAATCATCATAAGTTGCCCACAATTAAGTTATCAATCCGGTGTTGAGAGTTCCGAGATAGATCCAAGTCCAGAGGCTCAAATTGTCCGTAATCGGGACACGGCTAATCGATTAGGTTTAAAACCCTCTGCAGAGGTTTGTACACTTTACCCGCAAGATTCGATCCCTCTTTTTACGTTCTCGCACTTCGTGGTGTTTGAGAACAAGACGCATCAAACATGGTCTTCGAAGAGTTCCTCGACCACCGTCCGATACTCATCCCATCCTACCGTAGTTCTACATCTGCTAGTACCGTCCCACCAGAGTCACCACTAAGGTCAACCAAGCCAGAGCCCATAATGACTTGCGGTTGCATGTAAGCTTCCGGGCATGAAGTATTCTTCCGTCTCTTTGAGTCTGGGTGAAGCTTTCCGCAAGATGTCATGGCGCTTCTCCATGCATCCCGCCAACCACTGGGTTCTCCAGGTGCCGTCAACCGTCCTCCACCCAAAGAGTGTGTATTGAATTCTTGTCTCGAGTCTTGAAGTCTTGAGGTCTTGAAGATGCAGTCCTTGCAGATTCCATCATGGAGTTGTCGTCATTGACGAGAGTCCTCCTTCTTCACACCACTCTCGTGCACTCATACCAAACCCCGTCTACTATAGCGTAGCATCAAAATAAAATATCGTCCGGGCTTGGTAACAGGGTGATGGGTTCCTACCTCATGCATACTACTCAACTACAAGAATTTCAATATCACTCTTGAGGGTGGTTGCAAAGATGCCACTAAATGCAATAAAACATAGGTATGAAAGCATGGTCAAAGTGAACTTGCCTTGTTGACGATCTTCGAAAACTAGGGATTCGTAGTAGCAAACTCCGCACTCCGGAAAATTCTACCGAGACAAACAAATAATCACAATAAGCACATAGCATAGGACCACATAACACAATAGCATAGCAATAGCAACATAACACATCAAAATCAAACGAATCAAAACCAAATCCAAAGGAAAACTCAAAGAAAACCAATTCAAAGTTTTTCCTACTTCAAGCAACAACTAAAATAGTTTTATATAACAAAATTTTCTCAACATAACCTAATCATGGTTTTAGGTTAACTTAACAGAAAAGATTTCACTAATCAACTAGGAGCAAAAAGAATTAATTTAAAACCTATTATGAAACTCCTATTAGGCCTAATCCAATTTCTAAAAATAAAATAAAACTTTTATTTATAAAAGTTCATCCTATAAAGTGACAGAAACTATCCTAGAATAATCAATCACCTGTTAAAAATAAGTTTATTTACTAATTAAATTAATAGGAAAACAGTAGCTAGCTAATTAATTAGGATTAACAAGATTCTGCTTAAAACTAATTATTTATTAATCCTAAAATACCCAAATTAATTTCTATGGTTTGGCAATGTCAAAATAAAGTTGGGACAAAAGAATCATATAAAAATAATTTTTCTAACTCAAGTTATAGCAGATTTACTATTCTGACTAAAACTAATTTAAAGCAATTTTAATTAATTTTAACATAGCTAAATATATATTCTACAGAAACTACATAAAATTTGCAATCCAACAAAAAAAAGAATCATCTAAAAATAATAAACAGAATAAAAGATATCAATTTTTCAAAACAGAAACTATTCTGCTAAAACAGAAAATCAAAATAAAAGAAAAAGGCCTCATGGGCCTAAACTGCGTCTCGTAAGGCCAAATAGTCTAAATGGGCCTAGGTTTAAACTAAAACGAACCGGCAAAAAAAAATAAACCTAACTAATACTAAACCAAAGAACTGGGCCGGTTTTCTAAATAAAACCTACCCCTTCGGTCTAATCCTAGCCCTAGATTAGAGATCTGGACGGGGAGTTTCTCCGACTTATCGGAGTCCCATGACGGCGGGCGGGCGGTGAGAGTCGGCCGAGGGTTCCGGCGTCGGGAGGTCCGGGAGTCGCCGTCTTGAGTGGGAGCTCGGTGAGGCTTGGGTGGGGTCGAGGTGGTCGGGTGGCCTAGGGCGCCGACGGGCGCGACTTTGGCGTGAGGAGGAGCTCGGGTCTCCGGTGAGCACGAACGGAGGGCGAGGGGTCCGCGAGGTCTCGGGGGGAATGGGGTGCGAGGGGGTCGGCTTTTATAGCTGTGGCCTTGACGGCTGGGGCGATCGGGCGATCGAATCCGGATCCTTCGGATCCGGCGATCTCGGCAGTGCGGGCGATGCGAGGGGGAAGAAGATGGGCGGGCCTCACTGGTCGATGAGAGAGAGAGGCGAGGCGAAGCGTGGCCGAGGCCTGGGGTTTCAAGTAGGGCGAGCTGGCTGGCTGGCTGGCCGCTGGGCCAATACAAGGGCTGGCCGGGCCAGTCAGGGGTGCGCGCCTTGGGCCTGGGTGGTTTAGCCGGGCGCCTCGGGGTTTTTTTTTTTTGAATTTTATTTTTTTAATAAAACAAAAACATAATTAAAACAATAACTATAAATATTTTATATATGGTATATATACCAAAATGATCAGGGGAATATTCCCTATCATTTGAACATTTTTCCAAAGGCAAAATCCAAACTTTATAAAAATTCATTTTTCAAATTCAAATAAAATTCAGATTTGAATCCAAAACTTTTGGCATTGTTTCCTCCGATATTTTTGGAGTGTCATGTTTGCTCCTCTCATACTTTTGATCAAGTATTTATCAGGTTTAGTTTTTGAAATGTTTCCCACTTGCCAAAGTTTTGAATTCAAATTCAAAACTCAAAATTTGAAAGAGGGTTTCAAGGCACTTTCAAATGACTTTCAACTTGATACTTTTTAACTTCCAACTCATATTTCATATAATTGAAGAAGTCATTTTATCTTCCCTCATGAAAATCATTGAGTTGCATAAAGCTTTGAATTTGAAATATTCCCAAATGGAATTCAAATCTATTTCCAAAACCCTTTTCATTTCAACATGGATGAAGTCATGTCAACTTCACTCTAGGGTTTCTTTGTTGCAATGAACTTGAGCTCATTGGGATCCAAAAGGCAAAAGGGGAAAGTTTTGGAAAGTCATTTCATTCCCTCTCATTCAACTTTCAAAAGTTTTCAAATTCCACTAAATTTCACTAAATCAATCAAACCATCAATCAGACAACAAGCATAGTTATTTATCTAATATAACATTCCAAAATTTAGAATTTTGGGATGTTACACAGGGGTGCTCAGCTTGATTTCAATGGGAACTGCACAAAATGTTCATGAATACATCGAATCATTCATTTCCAACACAAGAAAGGAGGTGCCGATAAGTTCAAGGCGTCGTAAAATATAAGGGCGAAATCATACAAGCTACGCGCGAATTTGGTTGATTTTGGTGGAACTGCACAAAAAAGAACAGCTGGTTTATTTAGCACGAGGTGCCATGTCAATGTCCGAACTGATGGCAAACCCTGTCCATTCCACAATCATAGGCATTTGATTTTTTGGAATGGGAAAAACTTAGTCAAATTTTGCTCATTGATTTTAGCAAGAAGACATGCGTTTGATATTTTCGAATGGGGCGCCCTTTGCTGTCAGCAGCGTCAGTCCATTTTTTCTTTATTCTTTAGTTGTGAAGTAAATATTGGCTCTGACATGTGAATCACTGAGATGCATAATCATCGATTGTTTTGAATGTTCTCTATGACATGTGAATCGCTGTGATTGCAATGTACAGGGATGCTAAAATGCTGCTCAAACTCTTTGTACTCCTTTTGTTCCTTTTTACTTCGCACATTGTCTGGTAGCATACAACTGAAGTGCTCAAGTTCTCTAGAAAATGACTGTATCTCATGAGCTTGCTCAACCACGGAGCGCTTTTCAATCAGCCTGTAACCATAGAATTGCTTCATGATGTACAGCTCAGTGCCAGCAACCGGAGGGTAGCAGCGGTGGCCTTACTTGCACCTGAGCGGCGGCGACCTACCGTGTTCTACTCTTCCTCATTTTTTGTGTGGCGCGGCCTCGTTGGCAGCGGGGCGGGGCCTCGGCGGAGCCGGCGATGTCCTCTGTCTCGTTGCCGGCGGGCGGCGCCTCGGTGGAGCGAGAGAAAATCCTCCCCTCGTCGCCGGCAGGGTGGGGCCTCGGCGGAGCCGGCGGTGTCCTCTGCCTCGTTGTTGGCGCCGCGGGGCCTCGGCGGAGCAGGGCCTCGTTGACGCCAGCGGAGCGGGGACTCGTCGGAGCCGACATTGTCCTCTGCCTCGTCCTCGGTCTCACCAAACAGCGCCTCGGCCTCTTCGCCTCTTTGTAGGCAGTCGCAGCCTCCGCCACCCACATGCGGTACCGCCAGCGCTTGAGGCGGCCCTCGCGGGCGGATCAGTATGAGTCGAGCAGCGCCTCCTGCTCCGCCCGCTTCGCAGCAATCTGCTCCTCCGCCTGCGGGTGCTCCTGGGGGAGATGGTGGTTGTAGGCGGCGGCGGCATGCGCCTCCCGGAACTGCTCCTCACTCTTCTGCCTCACCGTGCCCATATATTGGGCACGGGCCTCGCCGATGGTCATGGTGCAATGCACCGGCGAGGATGGCGCGGAGGAGGGGGTTGGCGCCGGATCATCGACTACCATGTTCCATTGGGACGTTGTCGTTCTCCGGCTGCCTGCCGTCCAGCCAGTCAGCAGCAATGGCTGCCATCTCCTTGTGGTCCGTCGCCCGCCCGTCCCGAAGAGCGCTGGAGCGCGAGGAAGCTATGGGGGGCAGTAGTGGTGTGGGCAGGAGAATAGGAACGGATGCGGATGACTACGGCTATGGCCGTTGCAGTAGTTTATATAGCAATGGTGGGCGGCGGAGGGACGGATGTGTGGCGCCGAAGTAGCCGCCTCAGCAACCACGTATCATTAATGTGGGCGGCAGAAGGACGGACGGACAACACTTGTGTCGTTTGAAGGCGGAGCAATCGCATGCACCGGGAAGCGGGGCGGGCGGCGCTGACCGTTTCGGGCAGAAAGCACGCGCGGTCCAGGGAGGCGGTCTGGGTGGGCCAGGGCCGTCAGACTCGTGCTTGGCAGTGGGTCGGTCCAGCAGCCGGACATGCTGGCTCGCCAGCTAGCTCGCCGAGCTGAGCGACGACAATCAGACGATGGGCGTAGCTTCCGACCAGGAGCCGGCACAACTGTCCAAGCCGGTTCATGCTGTGTTCACCATAGAGAAGGTGCGGCCGCACTTCGATGCCCTAATGGCGGAAGAGCTACCAGCGTAGGAGGACCTGTGCTGCAACCTCCGTCTCCTCAACGTGCACCGGTGAACAAGCGAACGACAATGCCGTCGTGGACATGTGGCCCTATAATCCTGGCTTCTCGAATGAGCAGCGGGCGCTGTATCAGACCATCCGTAGGGCCCGCGAGGCACTCTCCATCATCCTTCGAGTTGTTGCGCTCGTCGTGGCGCCGCCGTCTCGCATTGTCAACATGGTCAACGGACATGAGGATGAGGAGATGACTTTACTTGGAGAGGATGACAGCAAGTGCCTCCTTATTAGTATATAAAACTATAATTTGTTTTGCTTCCTCCTGGTTTCCTAACATCATGTTCCCACACCATTGTGAACCTATGTACTCAATAAATGAGAGAATTGCACAAGAAGCGGCCGACAGCTGGCACCAAGCAGCTCGAGCAGCATTTTTGTTTTTGAGGTGTGAGCACTGCAGAGTTTTTCTTGAGCGGTGTTTAGCCCAGATATTAATTTTTCTCCTCTGAACAACAACGTAAACATCACTGCAGCTACTAACTGGGCGGGCTGTGGCCCGTCTAGCCCAGGCCAGATATCCAGCCCAGATATTAATTTTTTTCAAACTGAAAATGGCTAGCCCAGCTATACTTTTTTTAGGAATACCCAGGCAAGGTCAAGTTGTTATTCTCCGCCCCGCTGGGCTGCAAATCTTTCTTAGGAGGGATGCATTAGGCTTAACAAGAAAATGGGCTTTAAGAAATAATAAATGGGATGTAATTATAAAAACTGGGCAGTAACTATGAAAAATGCACCAAACACGTAATTACTTTATAAAATATTATTTTTGGATATTGAAAATTTTAATTTCATTAATTGTTGCATGTGCAATGTTTCGTTGGATTTTTATGTAATATAAATTTATATTGAAATTGTATTTAATGTGACTAGAAATTTCGGGATAAAAATATTTCGGATCCCATCAAAATGTGGGAAATTTTCATCTCGTCTCGATTGCTCTTTCTGATCCAGATTACAGGGGTACGTACCTATATATACTAGCTTACCGAGAACTATCAATCCTAGTCGGTAGCTAATACTACTTCGACACGGACACGCATACCTGCACATGTAAGTGTAACTTCCGTACACATACAACTATGGCATACCAAGTCGTGTTTAACTCTATTATTCACCCCCTTAACACATGACGTACTCACTTTCTTTACCTGGATCCCAAATGCGGCTGCTGCAACTTGTAGACGTCATCGACATTGCTTTCGCCGATCCTTGCAGCATTTCATCAGCTTGTCCAATGCTTGACGCCAACACTTCTTCTTGGTTGCGTCCTCAACCTTCACCTGTTCTTCGGTGCTTGGTAGACTGTCTTTTGGATCATCAAGGGGTCTTTTGAACCCGAGTGAGACCAATCTTTGGTCTAGCTTTGAGTCCCAAGCTCTTGGCGCTTGCTTCAGTCTGTAAAGTGCCTTCTTGAGCTTGTAAACTTTTCCTTCTTCGCCTTTCTTCTCGTAGCCGAGGGGTTGTTCCACGTACACTTCTTCTGTGAGGTCACCGTTGAGGAAAGCGGATTTAACATCCATATGATGAACCTTCCAATCCTCTTGTGCTGCCAAAGCTAGGAGCACTGTCACCGTCTCGATTCGAGCAACCGGTGCAAACACCTCCTCATAGTCAACTCCTTGACGTTGTACGTAGCCCTTTGCGACGAGTCTTGCCTTGTGCTTTACAATGGCACCCTTCGTGTCTTTCTTCAACTTGTAAACCCACTTCAAACCTATGGCCTTTTGGTTCGGAGGTCGGGTTGCCAAAGTCCACGTGCCATTACTCTCGATCGCCTTCATCTCCTCATCCATGGCGTGCATCCAACTTGAACTTTTGCTCGCCTCTATGAAGTTCGCCGGCTCCTCAACTTCGAGTAAACACAAATCGGAGTACTCGAGTGTAACTGGCTTTTGGTGCATTTGTAGACTTTCTTGAGGGGCTTGTAGCGACGAGGCCCGGAAGAATCCGTCGTGGCTTGCGAAGGATGCGACACAAATTGTGTCGGCGTCGATGCACTTGAGGAAGACGGTTGAGCCTCGGGCGTGGTAGATGCCGGGTCGTTGGCATCCGCATCGTCGGTGTAGTCGTCGTGACCGTGACCATCATCTTGATTGTCATCGTCACTATGCGCCTTGTTGTCGAGATCTCCACCCGTGTCGTGCACGTCGTTGTCGCTATCACCTTGCGACCCATGCGCGTCGTCGTCGGTGTTGGCACCATGGTGATCACTGCCTTTGCGGTCACCTTGGTTGTGCGTCTTGCCAACCACCTGGACATCCTTCCAACTGTGAATATGTTACCGTTTGGAGCATCGTCGGCTGCTGCGCTCCAATTCCACGCTTGGTTTTCTTCAAACACAACGTCACGTGAAATCCGTAGACCCTTGGTTCGTGGATCGTAGAAGCGGTATGCCTTGGTGCCAGAACTCCTCTCGTATCCGATGAACACCATCTTGGTGCTACGATCGGCAAGCTTTGAGAGATGCGGCTCCGCCGTCTTCACATGCGCCACGCACCCGAACGTCCGTAGATGAGACACATGCGGCTTACGTTCGTATATTGCTTCATACGGAGTCTTGCCGATCACCACCTTCGTTGGAGCCCGGTTGAGAAGATAGACCGTCGTCGAGACAGCTTCTCCCCAAAAAAGTCCCCGGCAAGTTCTTGCTCTTGAGTAAACTTCTCGCCATGTCAACGACGGTTCGATTGCGCCTTTCAACAACCCCGTTCTGGTGTGGCGCATAAGGTGTCGTGAGGAACCTTTTTATGCCAATCTTCTCGCAGTAGTCGTTGAACTCGTTCGACGTAAACTCTCTGCCGCGATCTGTCCGTAGAGCGCGAACCTTCAGCTTGTGTTCCATCTCCGTTGCAGCCTTCAGCTTCTTGAATGCTTCAAACGCCTCATCTTTAGATCGTAGGAGAACGACCCACATGTATCTCGAGTAGTCATCTACCACAAGGAAGAAGTACTTCTTTCCTCCATGAGTTGCTGGGGTGATAGGGCCACATAGATCACCATGGAGCAGCTCGAGTGCATCACTTGCACCATAGGTAGACTGAGCAGGGAACGGCCTGTGGTGCTATTTTCCAACCAAGCACCCATCACATACTCGATCAGCATGGTCGATAAATGGCATCCCAGATACCATCTCCATCTTCGACATCTTCTTCAAGGTGTAGAAGTTAACGTGTCCAAATCTAGCAAGTCATAACCACGAATCATCATCACTCTTGGCGAGCCAACACTCCGGTTGAGATTGATCAAGGTTGAGGATATAGAGCCTGTTCGCTGCGGCGAATTTACACGCTTAGCACGCTTTTGGAGGTTGTCGAAGATCGTCATCACTCCGCTTGAATATCCATCTTGCATCCATTCTCGCCAAGTTTCCCGACAGAGATGATGTTGTTCTTGCCGTGGGATGTAGTACACTCCGGTGAGTATGCGATGTTCTCCTGTGAGACCCTCAAAGAGGACAAAACCTTGCCCGCAAATCTCTACATTTGAACCATCACCGAACTTGACCAAGCCTTGGACATCATATTCTAGCTCGAGGAACTTCTCCTTGCACCCCGTCATGTGTATACTGGCACCCGTGTCTAGATACCACGACACGTTCTGGCTTCCGGATAACTTTGGTGTTACTTTTTTCTCATGAAGTAGCACCTTCCGGTTTGGTTTTAGAACCGCTGTTTGGACGAGATCACAAACTTTTGCCATCAGAAGACCTGGATGTTGGTCTTCCTGCTTCGCCAAATTTGCCTTGATCTCCTGCTTGTTAGGCTCCACGAGATCACAAACTTCGGCCATCAGAACACCTGGACGTTCGTCTTCCTGCTTCGCCAAATTTGCCTTGATCTCCCTCTTGTTAGGCTCCGGACAATCCTTCGCAAAGTGACCCATCCCATTGCAGTTATAGCACTTGATCTCGGACATATCCAAGTTCCGTGACTTCCGCTCTTTAGATCGGTCCGCCTTACCACGACCTTGTGGCTTGCCATTTCCTTTTCCTTCTTCGGTTTGTCCGCCGCGCTACGCGTTGCTAGAGCCTTCGCCAACGTTGCGCCTTACTTTTCTACTTGGGGACTCCCAATCTGCGCACGAGTACAGGAGTTGGTCACTACCTCCTCCGTTGCCTTTTCGACAGCCACGAGCATTCTCTTCCCATGTCTGCAAGCGTCCGATCGCCTCCGTTATGGTCATGTCATCGATGTCGAAAAGTTTCTCGAGCGTGCCGATGATGTACGTGAATTTATCAGTCACCAAACTGAAAAACTTCTCCACAATCTCGGTCTCCTCGAGCTTTGCACCAAGCGCGCGGATCTCTCCCACCAATGTAGTCAGACGCATGGCATAGTCGTTCACCGATTCAGTTTCCTCCATTTGCAACTTGTGAAATTGGCGCTTCAGCACTTGTGCCCGAGCCTTGGTGATGCAATCTTCTTCGATCCTCATCTCTTTGAGTGTGTTCCATGCCTCTCTTGCTGTCTCGAACTCCGCCAATGTCATCAGCACAGAATCTGGCACAGACTGGGCTATGGCAGCCATGGCACCTTCGTCGCACTCCTCGTCGATGTCATCGTCCGTAATGGCCTCCCACACTCGAAGGGTTCGGAGAATGATCTTCATCTTCACCGCCCACACGCCGTAGTTGGCGTCGGTGAGCATCCGGTACTGGATGGGGATGTTGCGCGCGTCAAGACGCTACGCCGCCTGCCCGCCACCACTAGTCACTGACTTGCCGCCCTTCTTCACCTTGTCGCCGTTCTTGTTCGCCTTGGAACCACCGTCGCCGGACTTGTTCACCTTGGAACCGCCGTTGCCGGACTTGACGGACTCAGCGTCGCTATCCGTCATCGTAGATCGTCGAGGCTCTAGATACCAATTGTTGGCTTTTGAACTCTAGATCAAAACCACCCAGGAACTATGCACCGTAGTGCAAAGCTAGCAAGCAAGCACACAGCCTAGCAGCTTGATGGATGAACGGTAGCTAGCTAGCACGTGCACCTCTTGTACGTGAAGCTAGCTTGCTAGTGCTCAAATCGCTTGGATCGATTTACGTCGGCGTTGATGGAACTCTTGCGTAACTTGGCGAACACAGAAAAACTGATCGATGATTGATAGCCAAAGGCTCTTGACGTGCCTTGCTTTTCTTTATTGCTTTTCTTCTTTTACTGATACAGATTACAGGGGGGTACATACCTATATATACTAGCTTACCGAGAACTATCAATCCTAGTCGGTAGCTAATACTACTTGGACACGGACACGCATACCTGCACCTGTATGTGTAACTTCCGTACACATACAACTATGGAATACCAAGTCGTGTTTAACTCTATTATTCACCCCCTTAAACATGACGTACTCACTTTCTTTACCTAGATCCACAATGCGACTGCTGCTACTTATAGACGTCATTGGAATTGCTTTCGCCGATCCTTGCAGCATTTCAGGGACGGTCCTTAGTTTCATCGGCTTGTCCAATGCTTGACGCCAACACTTCTTCTTGGTTGCTTCCTCAACCTTCCCCTGTTCTTCGGTGCTTGGTAGACTGTCTTTTGGATCATCAAGGGGTCTTTTGAACCTGAGTGAGACCAATCTTTGGTCTAACTTTGAGTCCCAAGCTCTTGGCGCTTGCTTCAGCCCGTAAAGTGCTTCCTTGAACTTGTACACTTCCCCTTCTTCCCTTTTCTTTTCGTTGCTGTGTTCCACGTACACTTCTTCTTTGAGGTCGCTGTTGAGGAAAGCGGATTTCACATCCATATGATGAACCTTCCAATCCTCTTGTGCTACAAAATCTAGGAACACTCTCACCGTCTTGATTCTAGCAACCGGTGCAAACAGCTCCTCATAGTCAACTCCTTGACGTTGTACGTAGCCCTTTGCAACGAGTCTTGCCTTGTACTTCACAATGGGACCCTTCGTGTCCTTCTTCAACTTGTAAACCCACTTCAAACCTATGGCCTTTTTGTTCGGAGGTCGGGTTACCAAAGTCCACGTGCCATTGCTCTCGATCGCCTTCATCTCCTCATCCATGGCGTGCATCCAACTTGAACTTTTGCTCACCTCTACAAAGTTTGTCGGCTCCTCAACTCTGAGTAAAGACAAATCGGCGTACTCGAGCGTAACTGGCTTTGCATACTTGTACACTTTCTTGAGGGTCTTGTAGCGACGAGGCCCGGAAGAATCCGTTGTGGCTTGCGAAGGGGGCGACACAAATTGTGTCAGCGTCGATGCACTTGAGGAAGACCGTTGCGTCTCGGGCGTGGTAGATGCCGGATCGTTGGCATCCTCGTCGTCGGCGTAGTCGTCATGATCGTGACCATCATCTTGATTGTCATCATCACTATGCGCCTCTTTGTCGATGTCGTTGCCGAGATCTCTACTCGTGTCTTGCGCGTCATTGTCGCTATCACCTTGCGACCTGTGCGCGTCGTCGTTGGTGTCGGCACCATGATGATCACTACCATTGTGGTCACCTTGGTTTGGCGTCTTGCCAACCACTTGGACATCCTCCCCTGCATCATCATTAGTTGGAAATTCAACTGTGAATATGTTACTGTTTGGAGCATTGTCGGCTACTGCGCTCCAATTCCATACTTGGTTTTCTTCAAACACGACGTGGCATGAAATCTGTAGATGCTTGGTTCGTGGATCATAGAAGCGGTATGCCTTGGTGCCGGAACTCCACTCGTATCCGATGAACACCATCTTGGTGCTACGATCGGCAAGCTTTGAGAGATGCGGCTCCGCCGTCTTCACATGCGCCACCCACCCGAACGTCCGTAGATGAGACACATTCGGCTTCCTTCTGTAAATTGCT
The DNA here is from genome assembly GCA_021605145.1 of Aegilops bicornis. Taxonomy (NCBI): domain Eukaryota; kingdom Viridiplantae; phylum Streptophyta; class Magnoliopsida; order Poales; family Poaceae; genus Aegilops; species Aegilops bicornis. Next base: position 501,571,226 of record CM038673.1, read on the forward strand.
TCATACGGATTCTTGCCGATCACCGCCTTCGTTGGAGCTCGGTTGAGAAGATAGACCTCCGTCGAGACAGCTTCTCCCCAAAAAGTTCTCGGCAAGTTCTTGCTCTTGAGTAAAGTTCTCGCCATGTCAACGACGGTTCGATTGCGACTTTCAACAACCCCGTTCTGTTGTGGCGCATAACGTGCCATGAGGAACCTCTTTATGCCAATCTTCTCGCAGTAGTCGTTGAACTCGTTCGACGTAAACTCTCCGCCGCGATATGTCCATAGAGCGTGAACCTTCAGCTTGTGTTCCATCTTCGTTGCAACATTCAGCTTCTTGAACGCTTCAAACGCCTCATCTTTAGATCGTAGGAGAACGACCCACAGGTATCTCGAGTAGTCATCTACCACAAGGAAGAAGTACTTCTTTCCTCCGTGAGTTGCTGGGGTGATAGGGCCACATAGATCACCATGGAGCAGCTCGAGTGCATCACTTGCACGATAGGTAGACTGAGCAGGGAACGGCCTGCAGTGCTGTTTTGCAACCAAGCACCCACCACATACTCGGTCAACATGGTCGATAAACGGCATCCCCGATACCATCTCCATCTTCGACATCTTCTTCAAGGAGTAGAAGTTGACGTGTCCAAATCTAGCATGCCATAACCACGAATCATCATCACTCTTGGCGAGCCAACACTCCGGTTGAGATTGATCAAGTTTGAGGATATAGAGCCCGTTCTGTGTGCGATTAACACGGGCTAGCACGTTTCGGAGGTTGTCGAAGATCGTCATCACTCCGTTCTCAATATCCACCTTGCATCCAGTCTCGTCAAGTTTCCCGACTGAGATGGTGTTGTTGCGAAGCCGTGGGATGTAGTACACTCCGGTGAGTATGCGATGTTCTCCCGTGAGACCCTCGAAGAGGATAGAACCCTGCCCGCAAATCTCCACATTACAACCATCACCGAACTTTACCGACCCTTGAACATCATATTCCAGCTCGAGGAACTCCTCCTTGCACCCCGTCATGTGGTTAATGGCACCCGTGTCTAGATACCATGACACGTTCTGGTTTCCGGATAACTTCGGTATTACTTTCTTTTCATGAAGTAGCACCTTCCGGCTTGGTTTCACAACCGCTGTTTGGACGAGATCACAAACTTTCGCCATCAGAAGACCTGGACGTTCGTCTTCCTGCTTCACCAAATTTGCCTTGATCTCCCGCTTGTCAGGCTCCACGAGATCACAAACTTCGGCCATCAGAAGATATGGACGTCCGTCTTCCTGCTTTGCCAAATTTGCCTTGATCTCCCGCTTGTCAGGCTCCGGACAATCCTTTGCAAAGTGACCCATCTCGTTGCAGTTATAGCACTTGACCTCGGACATATCCAAGTTCATTGGCTTCCGCTCTTTAGATCGGTCCGCCTTACCACGACCTTGTGGCTTGCCTTTTCCTTTGCCTTCTTCGGTTTGTCCGCCGCGCTTCGCGTTGCTTGATCCTTCGCCAACGTTGCACCTTCCTTTTCTACTTGGGGAATCCCAATCTGCGCGCGAGTACATGAGTTGGTTACTACCTCCTCTGCTGCCTTTCCGACAACCACGAGCATTCTCTTCCCATGTCCACAAGCGTCCGATCGCCTCCGTTATGGTCATGTTGTCGATGTCGTAAAGCTGCTCGAGCGTGCCGATGATGTACGTGAATTTATAAGTCACCAAACTGAAAAACTTCTCCACAATCTCGGCCTCACCGAGCTTTGCACCAAGCGTGCGGATCTCTCCCACCAAAGTAGTTAGACGCATGGCGTAGTCGTTCACCGATTCAGTTTCCTCCATTTGCAACTTGTGAAATTGGCGCTTCAGCACTTGTGCCCGAGCCTTCGTGACGCGATCTTCTCCGACCCTCATCTCTTTGAGTGTGTTCCACGCCTCTCTTGCTATCTCGAACTCCGCCAATGTCATCAGCACGGAATCCGGCACAGACTGGGCTATGGCGGCCATGGCACCTTCGTCGCACTCATGGTCGATGCCGTCGTCCGTGATGGCCTCCCACACACGTAGGGTTTGGAGAATAATCTTCATCTTGACCGCCCACACGCCGTAGTTGGCGTCGGTGAGCATCGGGTATTGGATGGGGATGTTGCCATGCGCCAGTACGTTGGCGCCGCCCGTTCCGCCACCACTAGTTGCTGACTTGCCGCCCTTCTTCACCTTGTCGCTGTTCTTGTTCGCCTTGGAACCGCCATTGCCGGACTTATTCCCCTTGGAACCGCCGTTGCCGGACTTGACTGATTCAGCGTCGCTGTCCGTCATCATAGATCGTCGACGCTCTAGATACCAATTGTTGGTTTTTGAACTTGCAAAACCAAATCCACCGAAGCAGCCTGTACGTGCAAACTAGCAAGCAAGCTAGCTAGCAGGTTAATCGATGAACAGGTGCTCCAAAGACATGCATGTGTCGCCATATACTTCAGACGTGCACCTGGCTTGGGAAGCTAGCTCTCCAAAGACAGGATCAATTCAATCTATGACGGCAACTCGTAACTCAACAAACAGAAAACTGATCGGGAGATTTTCTTGATAGCAACAGGGGCGTGTCGCTCCTGGCTTTTCTCTTTTATTGCCTTTTCGTTTTTTTGGTTGATCAGATTACACGGGGTGGTCATGTATATATACTACCAGGCTAGACATAAACCAAACCGACTAGGACTAGATATCCTACATGGATACCCAGACACGGACACGGGATTACCTCACATTCACCCCCTAATCACGATGTCCACACTACGAATATTGAAATTTTTAATTTCATTAATTGTTGCATGCGCAATGTTTCATTGGATTTTTATGTAATATAAATTTATATTGAAATTTTATTTAATCTGACTAGAAATTTAGGGATAAAAATATTTCGGATCCCATCAAAATGTGGAAAATTTTATTGAATTCTATTTTGAACGGTTGGTTGAAATGGGTTGTACCTTTGACAAACTGTAAATGGGCTGTAGTAAATTCCATTAGAATTCAAAAATTGGCTGCACATTCTTACAAATCACAAATGGGCTATAAGTTCTCTGCCACACACTTGTGGCCTTACAAAGTTGACGCGTCCACACAACTTATAGTCAACACACGGTTCTAGCTGCAGTGTCCGTTGGATGTCCATCCAACGGATGTCGTGCTTCTTCTTCAATCTCGGATATTATATCTTCACCCGCCCAAAAAATGATTCCTTCCCCTGACATCTGGGGCGCACCATTTCGGAATCTGACCTGTGGGCCTACTAAGTTGACGGGGATGGAGTGCTTTGTCAACTTAGTCAATATGAACGATTCTAACTCCAGTGACCGTACGATGTCCATCCAACGACCGTAGTGCTTCTTCAACCTCTGGTCTTGTTGCTCCAAATTACCAAAGCAGCGCCCGGTCGTGCCGCATGCTCCCCGCCTCCCGTGGTCGGGTCAGGCCGCTGGAGGCCTCACGGGCCCCTACTATTCCCACCGCTGGCCAGCCCTCGCAACGACGACCTCACACCGCACCCGAACCAGTTGAACCTCGATTCTCCTCTCGAGCGGGCTTCCACCGCCACGTCTTCCCGGCTCCGCCGTCCCCTTCCTAGGTTTCGCCGTCGTCCACCGCCTGGTGCTCTCGGCACGACGTGGTGAACGTGGTCAAGGAACGACTTCCATCGAAGAGTATCAGACGTGGAGAGGCCGATACCGGGTCCACGGCGGCCGCAAGGAAGTGCCTCCAGACACGTGCAAAATAATTATTCCTCCACTCGACAAATAGGGACCCACCGGACGGCAATCAGATTTCGTGAAAAAACATTTCCCCACGGTCGATGGGACCTACCAGCTACATCTTCGCACGCAAGGAAGTGCGTCTGGGCAAAAAATAACGATTCGTCCCCCTGACTGCTGGGACCCACCAGCTACATCTTCACAGGCAAGGAAGTGCCTGACAGTCGGGACCCACCTGGTCGAAGCGTACATAGCGTTGTCATTCTGGTCATGAACGTGTACGTACATACTGGTCGATGTCGAGGCGCGCACATGTCGTAGTAGAGGCACGCACGTAGCATGTACACGTACGTACAGCGGCCAGTGTGCAAGAAAGAAAATACGGCCACGTACGTACATACGGGCAGGGTCTCGAACACCTACTCGCGCATACGTACGGCCAGGGCTCGTGTACATGGCTGGGCCAGAACGGAGAAACAACATCGTCGTCGTGTTCATGGGGAGCCAACCGGCTGGGTCGGAACGGAAAGCATCGTCGTGTTCATCGGGAGGGCTTGGACGGAATAGCCGATGGAAACGAGGCATGGCGTACTGCAGAACGGAGGAAACAGCCTTGTGTTCGACCAGCCACGTTTGAAACGGGATCCTGTTCATCGGGAGGGGTCTGGCATACCGCAAAACGGAGGAAACGGACCTCTTACGGTCAAAACGGGGGTCATGTTGATTGGGAGGGGTGTGGCGTACCGCAAAACAGAGGAAACAGACTTGTGTTGGAGCGCTACGGTCGAAACGGGGGTCCTGTTCATCGGGAGGGGTGTGGCGTACCGCAAAACGGGACTCCATGGGATACTGTTCATCTCCACCGTCGACCTCCTCCAGCCTCCACGGGCTACTATTCATCCACCGTCGACCTCCTCCAGCCTTCCACCGGATCGCTCATCCACGGGCTCCTGCTCATCCAGCCTCCACCGCTACTCCACTCCACCGGCCATCGCTCAACCAGCCCTCTCCACGGGCTCTCGCTCAACCACCTCCACGGGTTACCGCTCATACAGCCCTCCACCGCTCATCGCTCATCCTGCCCTCCATGGGGTGGTCCTGTTCATCCTGCCCTCCACGGGGTCCTGTTCATCCAGCCCCAACCGGCTCGAACGATCGGGGTCCTGTTCATCCACCCCCACTGGGAAACTGTTCATCCAAACCCCCCAGCAACGCTCATTGTTCATCCAGAGGCAATGCCAAGGGGTCCTGTTCATCCGCCCCCACTGGGAACTGTTCACCCAAACCCCCCCAGCAACGCTCATTGTTCATCCAGAGGCAGCATCGATCGGCTTCAGTTAGCAGCAGTAGCGAAGGAATCGCTCGATCGGGTTCACTAACAGTCATCAATCCGTCGCTCGGGTTCAGTAATGCGTAGCCTGCAGTGCAATTGCTCGGGTTCAGTTAGAGCCCAACGCCTCACTCGTGTTCAGTTAGAGCCCAACGCCTCGCACCCACGCGCATGAGTGTACGAGAGAAACGCGCATCGCTCAGCCCCGACCACCCAGCGTAACCGGGAACACCCTGATATTTTCCTCGCCCTCGCTTCTACCACGGTTTTTTCCGTCATGGACGGCCCAAAGAATGTCATCAGCTGTGTCTCCGGCTCGCCCAGGACAAAAAGCCCATTTTCTGTCATGATTTTTTGTCAAAGAAGTAGGACCCCACCACATCTATGATGATACCGGGTTTTGTCACAATTATCGTCATAGAAGTGTCATAAGTATGACAGAAAAAAAATTCATTCGGCCCAAAATGTCACGAATGTGTCTTTTTTTTTGTAGTGTTGCCCCCCTCGTTCCGCCGGACTTCCACCCGGCCCCGCTCCTGGATGTCTTCATCGACACCTACGACTCCGCCATGCCCGCCTTCGTGCCTGACCGCCACTGCTCCGATCCAGACCACACACACCGCCACCATCCGCGGCACTAACGTCTTCCTCACCCACGTCCCCAACGTTGAAGAAGAAGGGTCCGACCAGGATCATGCCACCGCCGTCCGCGGCGATGCCTCTAGATTGAATGATCGAAGCGAGGCCGACCCGATACACCGAACAAAGCAGCAGAACGGCACGAAACACCACGTCGGCCAACCACAGCCCCACGCAGCCGAGAGAAAGCAAAGACCTATTTATAACCCACGAAAGGCAGAAAGAGAAAACGAAAATGAACAAGGGACGTCTGGTGCGAGGTCTCTAGATTGAACGCTTCAAGCGGCACCGAGTAGCAACGATGACATCTCTAGATCAGACGGTCAAAGCGGCGCCGATCAAGCGCCGATCACGATAGGGAACGCAATCACACATGGATCGTACCAAACAAACGCGCACCCGAACAGACCAGGCCACAAGGACAACTAAGCCCAACTCATACCAGCCGACACGTGCACGCACGCACGAAGGGGAGCATACGCAATCACGTCAACGGGGTAGCATGGCCCACGCGCAATGAAAATTGCTAAGCCAACACACAGACGGGCAAACCACATTACGAAAATTTGAAATGAAGAACTACAGTTACCAGGGAAATCTACACACCGGGAGGCCAAAAAATACGCGTGGTCGTGCCCCGTCTACCCTCAGGTCACTGTCGACCAAGTGGTAAAACGTGGAAGCGTAAACTTTTCGAGATATAGTGGCTTGGGTATTACTCCTTGTAGTTGATGCTAGTTGGTTTATTCGGTGGAAGATCGTATGTTCTGATCCTTTATGCATATTAATACCCCTCTGAATATGAACACAAATATGATTTGTGAGTAGTTACATTTGTTCCTGTGGACATGGGAGAAATCTTGTTATAAGTAGTCATGTGAATTTGGTATTCGTTCGATATTTTGATGAGATATATGTTGTCTTTCCTCTAGTGGTGTTATGTGAACGTCGACTACATGACGCTTCACCATTATTTGGGCCTAGGGGAAGGCATTGGGAAGTAATAAGTAGATGATGGGTTGCTAGAGTGACAGAAGCATAAACCCTAGTTTATGCGTTGCTTCGTAAGGTGCTGATTTGGATCCACATGTTTCATGCTATGGTTAGGTTTACCTTAATTCTTCTTTTGTAGTTGCGGATGCTTGCGAGAGGGGTTAAACGTAAGTGGGATGCTTGTCCAAGGAAGGGCAATACCCAAGCACCGGTCCACCCACATATAAAATTATGAAAGTAACGAACGTGAATCATACGAGCTTGATGAAAACTAGCTTGACGATAATTCCCATGTGTCCCCGGGAGCGCTTTCCTTTATATCAGAGTTTGTCCAGGCTTGTCCTTTGCTACAAAAAGGATTGGGCCACCTTGCTGCACCTTGTTTACTTTTGCTACTTGCTACCAGTTACGAATTACCTTAACACAAAACTATCTATTACCGAAAATTTCAGTGCTTGCATAGAATACCTTACTGAAAACCGCTTGTCATTTCCTTCTGCTCCTTGTTGGGTTCGACACTCTTACTTATCGAAAGGACTACGATAGATCCCCTATACTTGTGGGTCACCAAGACTCTTTTATGGCGCCGTTGCCGGGGAGTGAAGCGCCTTGGGTAGGTGGAATTTGGTAAGGAAAAATTTATATAGTGTTCTGAAATTTACTGTCACTTGTTACTATGGAAAATAATCCTTTGAGGGGCTTGTTCGGGGTATCTTCACCCGACCAAGAGAGCAAAGAGTTGCTCCTCAACCTACTAAACCTACTTAAAATGTTTACTTTGAAATTCCTTCGGGTATGATAGAGAAACTGCTAGCTAATCCTTTTACTGGAGATGGAACATTACATCCCGATATGCACCTAATCTATGTAGATGAAGTTTGTGGATTATTTAAGATTGCAGGTATGCCCGAGGATGCTATCAAGAAGAAGGACTTCCCTTTATCTTTGAAGGGAAAGGCATTGACATGGTTTAGGCTATGTGATGATATTGGATCATGGAACTACAACCGATTGAAATTGGAATTCCATCAGAAGTTTTATCCTACTCATCTGGTTCATCGTGATTGTAATTATATATATAATTTTTGGCCTCGCGAAGGAGAAAGTATCGCTCAAGCTTGGAGAAGGCTTATGTCAATGTTATATTCATGCCCCAATCATGATCTCTCAAGAGAAATTATTATTCAAAAAATTATGCTCGGCTTTCTCTCAATAATCGCTCCATGCTCGAGCATCGCTTGTCTTTGGTTCTTTTATTATGAAGACTATTTCATTCAGTTGGGATTTATTGGAAAGAATTAAATGCAACTCTGAAGATTGGGAACTCGACGAAGGTAAGGAGTCAGGTATAACACCCAAGTTTGATTGTGTTAAATCTTTTATGGATACCGATGTTTTTCGTGAATTTAGCACTAAATATGGACTTGACTCTGAGATAGTAGCTTCTTTCTGTGAATCATTTGCTACTCATGTTGATCTCCCTAAGGAGAAGTGGTTTAAATATCATCCTCCCATTGAAGTAAAAGTAGTTGAACCTATTAAAGTTGATGAAAAGACTATCACTTATAATGTTGATCCTATTGTTCCTACCGCTTATATTAAGAAACCACCTTTCCCTGTTAGAATAAAGGATCATGCTCAAGCTTCAACTGTTGTTCGTAAGAGTAATGCTACAATACCTACACCCCCTGGTCAAATTAAAGTTGAACCTAGTATCACTATGGTTAAGGATCTCTTGGTTGATAATATTGATGGGCATGTTATTTATTTCTGTAATGAAGCTGCTACAATTGTTAGACCCGATACTAAAAATAAACATAGACCTGTTGTCGGCCTGCCTATTGTTTCTATTAAAATAGGAGATGATACGTCTCCAACGTATCTATAATTAATGAAGTATTCATGATATTATATTATCCATCTTGGGTGTTTAATGGGCTTTACTATGCACTTTTATATTACTTTTGGGACTAACCTATTGACCCAGAACCCAGTACCAGTTTCTATTTTTTCCCTTGTTTCAGTGTTTCGAAGAAAAGGAATATCAAACAGAGTCCAAACAGAATGAAACCTTCGGGAAAGTTATTTTTGGAAAGAAAGCAATTCGGGAGACTTGGAGTCCACGTCAAGGAAGCAACGAGGAAGGCACGAGGCAGGGGGGCACGCCCACCCCCTGGGCGCGCCCTCCACCCTCGTGGCTCCCCTGACATACTTCTTTCACCTATATATTCCCATATACCCTAAAAACTCCCTCCTCTGTAGCCACCAAAACCCAATCGGGACCCTGTTCCGGCACCCTGCCGGAGTGGGGAACCCTCACCGGTGGCCATCTTCATCATCCCGACGATCTCCATGACGAGGAGGGAGTAGTTCACCCTCGGGGCTTAGGGTATGTACCAGTAGCTATGTGTTTGATCTCTCTCTCTCTCTCTCTCTCGAGTTCTTGATTTGGCACGATCTTGATGTATCGCGAGCTTTGCTATTATAGTTGGATCTTATGATGTTCCTCCCCCTCTACTCTCCTGTAATGGATCGAGTTTTCCCTTTGAAGTTATCTTATCGGATTAAGTCTTTAATGATTTTAGAACACTTGATGTATGTCTTATTTTGCCTATCTTTGGTGACAATGGGATATCACGTGATTCACTTGATGTATGTTTTGGTGATCAACTTGCGGGTTCCGCCCATGAACCTATGCATAGGGGTTGGCACATGTTTTCGTCCTGATTCTCCGGTAAAAACTTTGGGGCACTCTTTGAGGTTCTATGTATTGGTTGAATAGATGAATCTGAGATTGTGTGATGCATATCGTATAATCATACCCACAGATACTTGAGGTGACATTGGAGTATCTAGGTGACATTAGGGTTTTGGTTGATTTGTGTCTTAAGGTGTTATTCTAGTATGAACTCTAGGGCTGTTTGTGACACTTAGAGGAATAGCCCAACAGATTGATTGGAAAGAATAACTTTGAGGTGGTTTCGTACCCTACCATAATCTCTTCGTTTGTTCTCCACTATTAGTGACTTTGGAGTGACTCTTTGTTGCATGTTGAGGGATAGTTATATGATCCAATTATGTTATTATTGCTGAGAGGACTTGCACTAGTGAAAGTATGAACCCTACGCCTTGTTTCCTAGCATTGCAATACCGTTTACGCTCACTTTTACCACTTGTTACCTTGCTGTTTTTATATTTTCAGATTACAAAAACCTATATCTACCATCCATATTGCACTTGTATCACCATCTCTCCGCCGAACTAGTGCACCTATACAATTTACCATTGTATTGGGTGTGTTGGGGACACAAGAGACTATTTGTTATTTGGTTACAGGGTTGTTTGAGAGAGACCATCTTCATCCTACGCCTCCCACGGATAGATAAACCTTAGGTCATCCACTTGAGGGAAATTTTCTACTGTCCTACAAACCTCTGCACTTGGAGGCCCAACAACGTCTACAAGAAGAAGGTTGCGTAGTAGACATCAAGCAGTTTCTGGCGCCGTTGCCGGGGTGAGTGCTTGAAGGTATATCTTTAGATCTTGCAATAGAATCTTTTTGTTTCTTGTTTTATCACTAGTTTAGTCTATAAAAGAAAACTACAAAAAATGGAATTAAGGGTGCCTCATATGCTTCATCTTTTTAATGTCTTTCGTGAAAATGATGGGAAGGAAAATTGTGCTCAAGTACTTGAAGAATAATTACATAGAATGCTTGGCATAAAATATGTGAATGGTGAGCATGATTGCAATGTTGTTAGTATGAATTCTTTGAATACCCATGATGCTAATGATATGCAAAGCCACAAGCTTGGGGAAGCTATGTTTGATGAAGATGATATTTTTTGTCCCCCAAGCTTTGATGAGCAAATTTACTATGATGAAAGCATGCCTCCTATCTATGATGATTATTGTGATGACACGTATGTGATAACCCACAAGTGTAGGGGATCGCAACAACTTTCGAGGGTAGAGTATTCAACCCAAATTTATTGATCGACACAAGGGGAGCCAAAGAATATTCTCAATTATTAGCAACTGACTTGTCAATTCAGCCACACCTAGATAACTTAATATCTGCAGCAAGGTATTTAGTAGCAAAGTAATATGATAGTAGTGGTAACGGTAACAAAAGAGTAATGAAAGCAAAAGTAATATTTTTGGTATTTTGTAGTGATTGTAAAATAGCAATGGGAAAGTAAATAAGCGTAAACCAGTAGATGGAAAACTCGTAGGCATTGGATCGGTGATGGATAATTATGCCGGATGCGGTTCATCATGTAACAGTCATAACATAGGGTGACACATAATTAGCTCCAATTCATCAATATAATGTAGGCATGTATTCCGAATATAGTCATACGTGCTTATGGAAAAGAACTTGCATGACATCTTTTGTCCTACCCTCCCGTGGCAGCGGGGTCCTAATGGAAACTAAGGGATATTAAGGCCTCCTTTTAATAGAGAACCGAACAAAGCATTAGCACATAGTGAATACATGAACTCCTCAAACTATGGTCATCACCGGAGTGGTCCCGATTATTGTCACTGGGGTTGCCGGATCATAACACATAGTAGGTGACTATAGACTTGCAAGATAGGATCAAGAACTCACATATATTCATGAAAACATAATAGGTTCAGATCTGAAATCATGGCACTCGGGCCCTAGTGACAAGCATTAAGCATAGCAAAGTCATAGCAACATCAATCTCAGAACATAGCGGATAGTAGGGATCAAACCCTAACAAAACTAACTCGATTACATGATAGATCTCATCCAACCTATCACCGTCCAGCAAACCTACGATGGAATTACTCACGCACGGCGGTGAGCATCATGAAATTGGTGATGGAGGATGGTTGATGATGACGACGGCGATGAATCCCGCTCTCCGGAGCCCCGAACGGACTCCAGAACAGCCCTCCCGAGAGGTTTTAGGGCTTGGTGGCGGCTCCGTATTGTAAAACGCAATGATTTCTTCTCCTTGATTTTTTTCTCCCCGAAAGCAAATATATAGAGTTGGAGTTGGTGTCGGAGGAGCTCCAGGGGGCCCACGAGGTAGGGGGGCGTGCCCCCCACCCTCGTGGACAGGGTGTGGGCCCCCTGGTCTTCATCTTTGGCGAGGATTTTTTATTATTTTTAACTAGATGTTCCGTGGAATTTTAGGTCATTCCGAGAACTTTTGTTTTCTGCACATAAAACAACATCATGGCAATTCTGCTGAAAACAGCGTCGATCCGGGTTAGTTCTATTCAAATCATGCAAGTTAGAGTCCAAAACAAGGGCAAAAGTGTTTGGAAAAGTAGATACGACAGAGACATATCAACTCCCCCAAGCTTAAACCTTTGCTTGTCCTCAAGCAATTCAGTTGACAAACTAAAAGTAATAAAGAAAAACTTTTACAAACTCTGTTTGCTCTTGTTGTTGTAAATATGTAAAGCCAGCATTCAAGTTTTCAGCAAAGATTATAACTAACCATATTTGCAATAATTCCGAGGTCTCATGATTACTCATATCAATAGCAGAATTAGCTAGCGAGCGATAATAATAAATCTCGGATGACAACACTTTCTCAGAACAGTCATGATATAATATAATAATATGGTATCTCGCTAGCCCTTTGTGAGACCGCAAAACATAAATGCAGAGCACCTTTAAAGATCAAGGACTGACTAGACATTGTAATTCATGGTAAAAGAGATCCAGTCATAGTCATACCCAATATAAATTAACAGTAATGAATGCAAATGACAGTTGTGTCCAGCTAGTGATTTTTAATAAGAGGGTGATGACTCAACATAAAAGTAAATAGATAGGCCCTTCGCAGAGGGAAGCAGGGATTTGTAGGGGTGCCAGAGCTCGGTTTTGAAATAGAGATAAATAATATTTTGAGCGGTATACTTTCATTGTCAACATAACAACTAAGAGACGGCGATATCTTCCATGCTACACACATTATAGGCGGTTCCCAAACAGAATGGTAAAGTTTATACTCCCCCTCCACCAACAAGCATCAATCCACGGCTTGCTCGAAACAACGAGTGCCTCCAACAAACAACAGGTCCCAGGGGGAGTTTTGTTTGCAATTATTTTGATTTAGTTTGCATAAAGCATGGGACTGGGCATCCCGGTGACCAGCCATTTTCTCATGAGTGAGGAGTGGAGTCCACTCCTCTTGAGAATAACCCGCCTAACATGGAAGATAAGGGCAGCCCTAGTTGATACATGAGCTATTCGAGCATACAAAACAGAATGTTTATTTGAAGGTTTAGAGTTTGGCACATACAAATTTACTTGGAACGGCAGGTAGATACCGCATATAGGAAGGTATGGTGGAATCATATGGAATAACTTTGGGTTTTAAGGGATTGGATGCACAAGCAGTATTCCTACTTAGTACAATGAAGGCTAGCAAAAGACTGGGAAGCAACCAACTAGAGAGCGACAACAACCATGAACATGCATTAAAATTAATAAACATTGGATGCAAGCATGAGTAGGATATAATCCACCATGAACATAAATATCGTGAAGGCTATGTTGATTTGTTTCAACTACATGCGTGAACATGTGCCAAGTCAAGTCACTTAAATCATTCAAAGGAGGATACCACCCCAGCATACCACATCACAACCATTTTGATAGCATGTTGGCACGCAAGGTAAACCATTATAACTCATAGCTAATCAAGCATGGCATAAGCAACTATAATCTCTAATTGTCATTGCAAACATGTTTATTCATAATAAGCTGAATCAAGAACGATGAACTCATCATATTTACAAAACAAGAGAGGTCGAGTTCATACTAGCTTTTCCCATCTCAGTCAGTCCATCATATATCATCATAATTGCCTTTCACTTGCACGACCGAACGATGTGAATAATAAGAAGAGTGCACGTGCATTGGACTAAGCTGGAATCTGCGAGCATTCAATAAACAGGAGAAGACAGGGCTATATGGGCTCTTGGTTAAATCAACAATAATGCATATAAGAGCCACTTCAACAATTTAATTATGGTCTTCTTCTATCGACCCCCAAAGAAGAGAAAAGAAATAAAACTATTTACATGGGAAAGCTCCCAACAAGAAAAAGAAGAACGGGAAATATTTTTGGGTTTCTTTTTAGTTATTACTACTACAGCAAGAAAAGTAAACTACTACTAAAATTTTTGTTTTTCTTAAGGTTTAACAAACACACAAGAAGAAAGCGGGAAAAAGAAAATAAACTAGCATGGACATTATAGTGAAAGAGTATGAGCATCGACATCTAGCAATGAGTGTGTGTGAACATAAATGTAATGTCGGTGGGAAATACGTACTCCCCCAAGCTTAGGCTTTTGGCCTAAGTTGGTTCATTGCCAGGGATGGCCTGGCGGATACCTGTAGGTGAAGCTAGGGTCGTACTGCGATGCAGCGTCTATCGCTGCCTGAGCTGCAGCATGGCGTCAGGCTGCCTCCGCTCTCCTCTCGTACTCATCTTCCTCCTCTCTGGTAATAATATATCTTCCTTTTGCCTGATAATCAAAGAAGGCAGGAGCAGGGAGAGTAATACGGACAACACGCTGTTTATTAAAGATTAGTCGATACTGGAGAGGTGATTCATTCCTCTCAATAAACTGATGGTGGACCATAGAATTATAATCTAAATAAGTAGGAGGCAACTCCATGTCATCCTCACGAACGTCCACCTCAAGAAAATTAGCTAAGCAGGTTGCATAAATTCCTCCAAAGAAATCTCCATTATATCTATTATGATGCAACCTACGTGCTACAATGGCTCCCATATGATAAGATTGGTCTCCTAGCACAGCACTCCTGAGAATGCTAAGGTCAGGGACACACAGGTGACATGCTTCATCCTTAGCATTTATGCATCTACCTATGAAGAGAGCAAAATAATGTATAGCAGGAAAGTGAATGCTCCCTATGGTAGCATGTGTTATATCTCTAGATTCCCCTACTGTTATACCAGCAAGAAAGTCTCTAAATTCAGATTTACGGGGATCATTAATACTACCCATTGTGGAAGTTTGCAAGCAAAAGTAAAATCCTCTAAGTCCATGGTATAAGATATTTCATAAAGATCAAACATGACTGTTGGAGAATTATGTGAAGATGAAAATTCAAACCTCCTCACAAATGAACTAGGGAGATCATGGTACTGTGGGCGTTTGTTTGCCTCGAAATCCACAAGATCGGCGTTACGCAAATATGCATTAAATTCCTCTTTGATTCCCGCTCGATCCAAAAAAAATTCTGAAGGCCATTCACAAGGCCGCGCTGGAGCGTCCCTTGGGGGCTCCTCATCAGCATCACGCATTGCAAGCCTGGGGCCTTGCTTCCTTGAAGAACCACCTAGGAACATCTTCCTAAACATATTGTTTTCTCTGAAAATATTTCTGAAATTTTTAGTAACTTCAAACAAAAGTGAATCAATCTCAATAAAATTGATAGCAACTACTCATACAAGTGCCTAGAGTCTATATCATGCATTAGAACTACTTGGAACCATATAAATTTGACATGCAAGCTCAAGAACAAGGTCACCTATGCAGCACAAATTTGCAATGAATAAAGCACTAGAGCAAAAACTAATTGGACCCATGGAGGAGTCACATACCAAGGAACAATCTCCCCAAGCAGTTTTGTGAGAGGTGCTTTGAGCAAGGAGATCAAAAATCGCAGCAAAGTGAGCTAGAACTCGTGCTTGAACCAGATATTCGTGTTTGTGGGAGGAAGAAGAAGAGGATGGATGCAAGAATAAGTGGAGGAGGGCCACCGTGGGCCCACGAGGCAGGGGGGCGCACCCTCGGGGGTAGGGCGCGCCCTCCACCCTCGTGGCCAGGTGGCAGCTCCCCCCGCGGTGTTTTCAGTACCATAAATCCTCAAATATTCCCGAAAAAATCATATTAAATTGGCATGGCATTTGGAGGACTTTTATTTTCGGGGTATTTTTATATTGCACGGATAAATCAGAAAACAGACAGAAAAATACTATTTTTACTTTATTTCAACTAAATAACAGAAAGTATAAAGAGGGTACAGAAGGTTTGTGCTTTCTAGTTTCATCCATCTCATGCTCATCAAACGGAATCCACTAACAAGGTTGATTAGGTCTTGTTAACAAACTCATTCCAATTAATATGGAATCGGAGAAATTTCGAATAACACTATGTTACCTCAACGGGGATATGCACATCCCCTATAATAAGAATATCATATTTCTTCTTGACAGTAGGAAGAGGAAATTCAAAACCTCCAAATATAATCGATGGAATTTTTCCAATAGAATTGATACTATGAACTTGAGGTTGTTTCCTCGGAAAGTGTACCGTATGCTCATTACCATTAACATGAAAAGTGACATTGCCTTTGTTGCAATCAATAATAGCCCTGCAGTATTCAAAAGGGGTCTTCCAAGAATAATATACATACTATCCTCCTCGGGAATATCAAGAATAACAAAGTCCGTTAAAATAGTAACGCTTTGCAACCACAACAGGCACATCCTCACAAATACCGGTTGTATAGCAGTTGATTTATCAGCCATTTGCAAAGATATTTCAGTAGGTGTCAACTTATTCAAATCAAGTCTATGATATAAAAAGAGAGACATAACACTAACACCGGCTCCAAGATCACATAAAGCAGTTTTAACATAGTTTCTTTAAATGGAGCATGGTACAGTAGGTACTCCTGGATCTCCAAGTTTCTTTGGTATTCCACCATTAAAAGTGTAATTAGCAAGCATGGTGGAAATTTCAGCTTCCGGTATCTTTCTTTTATTAGTAACAATATCTTTCATATATTTAGCATAGGGATTCATTTTGAGCATATCAGTCAATCGCATACGCAAAAAGGTAGGTCTAATCATTTCAGCAAAGCTCTCAAAATCCTCATCATCCTTTTTCTTGGATGGTTTGGGAGGAAAAGGCATGGGTTTCTGAACCCAAGGTTCTCTTTCTTTACCATGTTTCCTAGCAACAAAGTCTCTCTTATCATAACGTTGATTCTTTGATTGTGGGTTATCAAGATCAACAACAGGTTCAATTTCTACATCATTGTCATTACTAGGTTGAGCATCATCATGAACATCATCATTAACATTTTCACTAGGTTCATGTTCATTACCAGATTGTGTTTCAGCATTAGACATAGATATATCATTTGGATTCTCAGGTGGTTCAGCAATAGGCTCACTAGAAGTTTGCAAAGTCCTATCATTTTTATTTTTCTTCCTTTTAGAAGAACTAGGTACATCAATATTATTTCTCTGAGAATCTTGTTCAATTCTCTTAGGGTGGCCTTCAGGATACAAAGGTTCCTGAGTCATTCTACCAGTTCTAGTAGCCACTCTAACAATATAATCATTTTTCTTACTCTTCATTTCATTGAGCAAATCATTTTGAGCTTTAAGTACTTGCTCTACTTGAGTGGTAACCATAGAAGCATGTTTGCTAACAAGTTTAAGTTCACCTCTAATATTAGCCATATAATCACCCAAGTGTTTAATCATATAAGCATTTTGTTTTAATTGTCTACCAAAATAAGCAATGAAATCTTCTTGCTTAAACATAAAGTTATCAAACTCATCCAAGCACTGATTAGCAATTTTAGTAGGAGGGATTTCAGCTCTATCATATCTATAGAGAGAATTTACCTTTACTACCTGTGTCGGGTTATCAAGATCCGGAGGTTCTTCAATAGATAATGGATCAAGATCATATGTTTCCTCAGCAAGCGGTAAATTAAGACCATGTATTTATTCAATAGGAGGTAAATTCTTATCATCTTCAGCTTTAATACCTTTTTCTTTCATATATTTCTTTGCCTCTTGCATATCTTCAGATCGAGAAATGTAACACCTCTCTTCTTCGGAGTTGGTTTAGGAATAAGCTCAGTAATTGGAGCAGGAGCTG
Source organism: Aegilops bicornis (assembly GCA_021605145.1). Classification (NCBI taxonomy): domain Eukaryota; kingdom Viridiplantae; phylum Streptophyta; class Magnoliopsida; order Poales; family Poaceae; genus Aegilops; species Aegilops bicornis. Next base: position 501,588,838 of record CM038673.1, read on the forward strand.
GCTCAGGATGTGCCCAATTATTTTCATTTGTCAACATATTATTCAATAGAATTTCAGCTTCATCCGGTGTTCTTTCCCTAAAAAGAGAACCAGCACAACTATCCAGGTAATCTCTGGAAGCATCGGTTAGTCCATTATAAAAGATATCAAGTATTTCATTTTTCTTAAGAGGATGATCAGGCAAAGCATTAAGTAACTTGAGAAGCCTCCCCCAAGCTTGTGGGAGACTCTCTTCTTCAATTTGCACAAAGTTGTATATTTCCTTGAAGGCGGCTTGTTTCTTATGAGCAGGGAAATATTTAGCAGACAAGTAATAAATCATATCCTGGGGACTACGCACACAACTAGGATCAAGAGAATTAAACCATATCTTAGAATCACCCTTTAATGAGAATGGAAATATTTTAAGGATATAAAAGTAGCGAGATCTCTCATCATTAGTGAACAGGGTGGATATATCATTTAATTTAGTAAGATGTGCCACAACAGTTTCAGATTCATAGCCATGAAAAGGATCAGATTCAACCAAAGTAATTATATCAGGATCAACAGAGAATTCATAATCCTTATCGGCAACACAAATAGGTGAAGTAGCGAAAGCAGGGTCGGGCCTCATTCTATCTCTAAGAGATTCCTTGTTCCATTTAATCAATAGCCTCTTGAGTTCGCAACTATCTTTGCAAGCTAAAATAGCTGCAGAAGCTTCTTTATCAAAAACATAACCCTCATGAATAACAGGCCTATCTTCATCATCACTTTCATCATTATAATCAGATTCAATAATTTTTTTCTCTCTAGCCCTAGCAATTTGTTCATCAAGAAGTTCACTAAGGGGCACAGTAGTATCAAGCATAGAAGTAGTTTCATCATAAGTATCATGCATAGCAGAAGTGGCATCATCAATAACATGTGACATATCAGAACGAATAGCAGAAGAAGGTTTAGGTGTCGCAAGCTTACTCATAACAGAAGGTGAATCAAGTGCAGAGCTAGATGGCAGTTCCTTACCTCCCCTCGTAGTTGAGGGATAAATTTTTGTTTTCTCGTCTTTCAAGTTCTTCATAGTGTCCAGCAGATATAAATCCCAAATGACTCAAAGAATAGAGCTATGCTCCCCGGCAACGGCGCCAGAAATTAGTCTTGATAACCCACAAGTGTAGGGGATCACAACAGCTTTCGAGGGTAGAGTATTCAACCCAAATTTATTGATTTGACACAAGGGGAGCCAAAGAATATTCTCAATTATTAGCAACTGACTTGTCAATTCAGCCACACCTGGATAACTTAATATCTGCAGCAAGGTATTTAGTAGCAAAGTAATATGATAGTAGTGGTAACGGTAACAAAAGAGTAATGAAAGCAAAAGTAATATTTTTGGTATTTTGTAGTGATTGTAACAATAGCAACGGGAAAGTAAATAAGCGTAAACCAGTAGATGGAAAACTCGTAGGCATTGGATCGGTGATGGATAATTATGTCGGATGCGGTTCATCATGTAACAGTCATAACATAGGGTGACACAGAACTAGCTCCAATTCATCAATATAATGTAGGCATGTATTTCGAATATGGTCATACGTGCTTATGGAAAAGAACTTGCATTACATCTTTTGTCCTACCCTCCTGTGGCAGCGGGGTCCTAATGGAAACTAAGGGATATTAAGACCTCCTTTTAATAGAGAACCGGAACAAAGCATTAGCACATAGTGAATACATGAACTCCTCAAACTATGGTCATCACCGGGAGTGGTCCCGATTATTGTCACTTCGGGGTTTCCGGATCATACCACATAGTAGGTGACTATAGACTTGCAAGATAGGATCAAGAACTCACATATATTCATGAAAACATAATAGGTTCAGATCTGAAATCATGGCACTCGGGCCCTAGTGACAAGCATTAAGCATAGCAAAGTCATAGCAACATCAATCTCAGAACATAGCGGATACTAGGGATCAAACCCTAACAAAACTAACTCGATTACATGATAGATCTCATCCAACCCATCACCGTCCAGCAAGCCTACGATGGAATTACTCACGCACGGCGGTGACAATCATGAAATTGGTGATGGAGGATGGTTGATGATGACGACGGCAATGAATCCCCCTCTCCGGAGCCCCGAACGGACTCCAGATCAGCCCTCCCGAGAGGTTTTAGGGCTTGGCGGCTCCGTGATCGTAAAAACGCGATGATTTCTTCTCCTTGATTTTTTTCTCCCCGAAAGCAAATATATAGAGTTGGAGTTGGCGTCGGAGGAGCTCTAGGGGGCCAACGAGGTAGGGGGCGCGCCCCCACCCTCGTGGACAGGGTGTGGGCCCCCTGGTCTTCATCTTTGGCGAGGATTTTTTATTATTTTTAACGAGATGTTCCATGGAGTTTCAGGTCATTCCGAGAACTTTTGTTTTCTGCACATAAAACAACATCATGGCAATTCTGCTGAAAACAGCATCAGTCCGGGTTAGTTCCATTCAAATCATGCAAGTTAGAGTCCAAAACAAGGGCAAAAGTGTTTGGAAAAGTAGATACGACGGAGAAGTATCAGTATGCTTTAAAGAATAATGATAACCATGAAACTTGTCATCTTGATATTAATTTTCAATCACATGATAGTTATTTTGTTGAGTTTGCTCCCACTATTTTTGATGAGAATAAATTTGCTTATGTGGAGAGTAGTAAATTTTCTATGCAAGTAGATCATGAAAAGAATGCTTTAGGTGATGGTTATATTGTTGAATTCATTCATGATGCTACTGAAAATTATTATGAGGGAGGAACATATGCTTGTAGGAATTGCAATAATATCAAGTTTCCTCTCTATGTGCTTAAAGTTTTGAAGTTATGCTTGTTTTGCCTTCCTATGCTAGTTGATTATTGTTCCCATAAGTTGTTTTCTCACAAAATCCATATGCATAGGAAGTGGGTTAGACATAAATGTGCAAGTCATATTCTTCATGATGCTCTCTTTATGTTTCAATTCTTATCTTTTATGTGAGCATCATTGAAATCATCATGCCTAGCTAGGGGCGTTAAACGTTAGCGCTTGTTGGGAGGCAACCCAATTTTATTTTATTTTCTTGCTTTTTGGTTCTGTTTAGGAATAAATAATCCATCTAGCTTCTGTTTAGATGTGTTTTTGTTTTTTAATTAGTGTTTGTGCCAAGTAGAACCTTTGGGAAGACTTGGGTGAAGTCTTTATGGCCATGCTGTAAAAAACAGAAACTTTACCGCTCACGAGATTAGCTTCAACTTTTTACTGGAGAGTGATATTTAGTTTATTATTTTTGCAGATGATTACTAGACAAATTACTCAGGTCCACAAATTTATTTTATAATTTTTGGAGTTCCATAAGTTTGCGTTAGTTACAGATTACTACAGACTGTTCTGTTTTTTACAGATTCTGTTTTTCATGTGTTGTTTGCTTATTTTGATGAATCTATGGCTAGTAAAATAGTTTATAAACCATAGAGAATTTGGAATACAGTAGTTTTAACACCAATACAAATAAATAATGAGTTCATTAATGTATCTTGAAGTGGTGTTTTGTTTTCTTTCGCTAACGGAGCTCACGAGTTTTCTGTTGAGTTTTGTGTTGTGAAGTTTTCAAGTTTTGGGTAAAGATTCGATGGACTATGGAATAAGGAGTGGCAAGAGCCTAATATTGGGGATTACCAAGGCACCCCAAGGTAATATTCAAGGACAACCAAGAGCCTAAGCTTGGGGATGCCCCGGAAGGCATCCCCTCTTTCGTCTTCGTTCATCGGTAACTTTATTGGAGCTATATTTTTATTCACCACATGATATGTGTTTTGCTTGGAGCATCATTGTATTTTATTTAGTATTGCTTGCTGTTATTTAGAGTAATTTTTTTCATCTCTATTTTCAATAAAAATGTCAAGGATAGCATTTACCATGCTTATTTTGCAAGTATACATGTTGCTGTTTAAAAAACAGAAAGTTTACCGCTGTTGCAAAAATTCCCTAGAAAAGTCAGAATGTGATAAAATGTTGAAACCTTTTGCATAATAAGCTCTGATAAATTTACTACAGTGGGAGTTTTATTTCATAATGTTTGGAGTTAGTGAAGTATGATGAATCTTGCATTCTTTACAGACTGTACTGTTTTGGCAGATTGCTGTTATGTTTGCATTGTTTGCATATGTTGGCTTGTTTAATGATTCTATTTGAGGATATGAGTATTAAATATGCAGAGCCATTTAGTATGCAGTGTTGAATAATAATTTTAGTGATTTGTTACAGTAGAAAATGATAAGGTTTTTGCATTGGTTTATGCTAACTTATCTCACGAGTTCTTGTTGAGTTTGGTGTGGATGAAGTTTTTGAGATTTAGGGAAACCATGATACGAGAGGAATTAAGGAGACACAAAAGCTCAAGCTTGGGGATGCCCAAGGCACCCCAAGATAGAAGTCTCAAGCATCTAAGCTTGGGGATGCCCCGGTAGGCATCCCACCTTTCTTCTTCAACAATTATCGGTTGAGCCTAAGTTTTTGCTTCTTCACATGATGAGTGCTATCTTTGAAATGTCATTTTATTTTGTTTTGCTTGTTGTATGAATAATATCCCAAGATCTGAAATTCTTAAATGAGAGAGAGAGTCTTCACATAGCTAAATAATTATTTAACTACTCATTGATCTTCACTTATATCTTTTTGGAGTAGTTTGTCATTTACTCGTGTGCTTCACTTATATCCTATGAGTAAATGGTTGAATGAATTGAATATCATAAATCTGAAATTATATATGTTTCATATGCTTATCCCATGGGGAGTAATGACTTTAGATATAAGAAGTAGAGGTGGTAAATTTATTGAAGGTTAGCAAACGTTGTATTGGTCACTTGACCAATTCATGAACGAATATTGAAGGAAGAGAGATTTCACATATAAATATACTATCTTAGACATCTTCTATGATTGTGATCCCCATTAATTATTTTCAAACTTGATCAAATTAGTTGAAGTTGGACAAGGAAGACAACATAATGAGTTATGCTTGGGTATATTTGTATATAAGTTATATTGTTATGGATCTTCTAACATGTGGTGCTTGCTATTTAGAATCCTTTGCTAGCCAAAATATCTGTACTAAGCGGGAATACTGCTTGTGCATACAAATTCCTTAAACCAAGTTTATTCCATGAGTGTCCACCGTATCTACCTATATGTGGTATTTACCTGCCGTTCCAAGTAAATTTGCATGTGCCAAACTCTAAACCTTCAAATAATAATCTGTTTTGTATGCCCGAATCGCTCATGTAGCGACTAGGGGCTAGCAGTATCTTCCATGCTAGGTGGGTTATTCTCACGATGAGTGGACTCCGCTCATCATTCACGAGAAAATGGCTGGTAAATCGGGATGCCCAGTCCCATGATCAAAAGATCGAAATCAAATCAAAAATAATTGCAAACAAAACTCCCCAGGATTGACGTTAGTTGGAGGCACCCGTTTGTTTCGCAAGCCATGGATTGATGATTGTTGGTGGAGGGAGTAAAATCTTTACCTTTCTGTTTGGGAACCGCCTATAATGTATGTAGTATGGAAGATATTGGGAACTCTTGGTCGTTATGTTGACAATGAAAGCATACCTCTCGAAATTATTTTCATCTCTGTTTTTGCTTGAGCTCTGCACCTCTGCAAATCCACTGCTTCCCTCTGCGAAGGGCCTATCTTTTACTTTTATGCAAGAGTCAGTAGTATTCCTTCTCATTCCAACCTACTCTTTAGTTGGCAAGCATCATACGATGGAAAGATCTAAGCATATATGGCCATTCAAATATATTTGATCATAAATTATTACTGTTGACATTACCCTTGAGGTAAAAGGTTGGGAGGCGAAATATTAAGCCCCTATCTTTTTCTGTGTTCGATAAATACTATTTGTTCTAAAAATATGCTTTGAGTGGTAGCAATCATGGAAGACTAAATGATAGTTGAGTATGTGGAGTTTGCTAAATCAAAGCTCTGACATAGACTCTTCCTGAAAATAAGATGAATTGTAATTGTTTGATGGCTAATAACACAGTTTGTTAGTTTTCAAGAAAGTTTATGATCTATACTTTAGCATGTGAATAGTTTGTTACTTGATCATGCAAAGTTCTATGAGTTGAGCTACTGTTATGACATATAATGATGCTAGAAAAGGTGATTGAAATTATCATTGATCAAACTTATGCACCTGCTAGCATTCACACTTCATAAATTATTTCTTTTATCATTTACCTACTCAAGGACGAGCAGGAATTAAGCTTGGGGATGCTGATAGGTCTCCAACATATCTATAATTTATGAAGTATTCATGCTATTATATTATCCATCTTGGGTGTTTAATGGGCTTTACTATGCACTTCTATATTACTTTTGGGACTAACCTATTGACCCAGAGCCCAGTGCAAGTTTCTATTTTTCCCCTTGTTTCAGTGTTTCGAAGAAAAGGAATATCAAACGGAGTCCAAACGGAATGAAACCTTCGGGAAAGTTATTTTTGGAAAGAAAGCAACCCGGGAGACTTGGATTCCACGTCAAGGAAGCAACGAGGAAGGCATGAGGCAGGGGGCACGCCCACCCCCTGGGCGCACCCTCCACCCTCATGGGCCCCTCGTGGCTCCCCTGAGGTACTTCTTTCACCTATATATTCCCATATACCCTAAAAACTTCGGGGAACAGAATAGATCGGGAGTTCCGCCGCCGCAATCCTCTATAGCCACCAAAACCCAATCGGGACCCTGTTCTGGCACCCTGCCGGAGGGGGGAACCCTCACCGGTGGCCATCTTCATCATCCCGGCGATCTCTATGACGAGGAGGGAGTAGTTCACCCTCGGGGCTGAGGGTATGTACCAGTAGCTATGTGTTTGATCTCTCTCTCTCTCTCGTGTTCTTGATTCCTGCTCGTCATCACCACTACCATCTTCATCACCACCTCCGGAGAACTGAGTATTGGGTATGGGCACTCCCCTTGGCAACTGCCAAGCTTGGGGGAGGTGCCCCGGTATCGTATCACCATCGCACTTCTATCTTTAGCGTTTTTCTTAGTTCGATCCTTTTGGTTATATCTTGATCTAGTAGAATAAAGTTTTAGTATGATCTAGTTTTGAGGTTTGCTTTATGATTCCTCTATGTAATCGAGTCTGTGAGCTATATATAATAAAGATTAGTTTTGAGTTGAGGGCTTGGTTATCTTGCGGTGATCTTGAGGGAATAAAAAAATAATAAAAGAATAAAAAGAAATAAAAATATCATATTGATCTTATGGAGAGTAATGACTTCACATATAAAGAGTATGATGAATAAAAGTTGTTGAGAGTTGACAAACATAGTTTTGGTCATCGTTGCAATTAATACGAAGTAATAAAGAAAGAGAGGTTTTCACATATAAATATACTATCTTGGACATCGTTTTGTGATTGTGAGCACTCATTAAAATATGACATACTAAAAAGTTGATGTTGGACAAGGAAGACAACGTAATGGGTTATGTTTTCTCATATCCGAAATAAATTATATTGTCATGGATCATCCAACATGTTGAGCTTGCCTTTCCCCCTCATGCTAGCCAAATTCTTTGCACCAAGTAGAGATACTACTTGTGCTTCCAAATATCCATAAACCCAGTTTTGCCATGAGAGTCCACCATATCTACCTATGGATTGAGTAAGATCCTTCAAGTAAGTTGTCATTGTTGCAAAATTGCTCTCTAAATATGTATGATCTATTGGTATGGAGAAAATAAGCTTTATACGATCTTATGATATGGAAGAAATAAAAGCGACAGACTGCATGATAAAGGTCCCTATCACAAGCGGCAATATAAAGTGACGTTCTTTTGCATTAAGATTTTGTGCATCCAACCATAAAAGCACATGACAACCTCTGCTTCCCTCTGTGAAGGGCCTATCTTTTATTTATTTTTCTTATATCTTATACTAGAATCGTGGTGTTTTCACCTTTCCTTTTTACACTTTATCCTTTGGCAAGCACTATGTGTTGGAAAGATCCTGGTATATATATCCAATTGGATGTGGGTTTTCATAAAGCAGTATTGTTGACGTTACCTTTGAGGTAAAAGGTTGGGAGGCAAAACTATAAGCCCCTATCTTTCTCTGTGTCCAATTAAAACTACATACCCATAAGTATTGCGCGAGTGTTAGCAATTGTGAAAGACTAAATGATAGTTGAGTATGTGGACTTGCTGAAAAGCTCTTATATTGACTCTTTCTGATGTTATGATGAATTGCAATTGCTTCAATGACTGAGATTATAGTTTGTTAGTTTTCAATGAAGTTTCTGATTCATACTTTACATTGTGAATAGATTGTTACTTTAGCATAAGAAGTCGTATGACAATATATATGCTGCTGTTTTTAAGAATCATCATGATGCCCTCATGTACGTATTTTATTTTATCGACACCTCTATCTCTAAACATGTGGACATATTTTTTGATATCGGCTTCCGCTTGAGGACAAGCGAGGTCTAAGCTTGGGGGAGTTGACACGTCCATTTTGCATCATGCTTTTATATCGATATTTATTGCATTATGGGCTGTTATTTCACGTTATGTCACAATACCTATGCCTATTCTCTCTTATTTTACAAGGTTTACATGAAGAGGAGAATGACGGCAGCTGGAATTCTGGGCTGGAAAATGAGCAAATATTAGAGACCTATTCTGCACAACTCCAAAAGTCCTGAAACTCCACGAAAATCAGTTTTGGAATATATTAAAAATATTGGTTGAAGAAAGCACCAAAGGGGCCCACACCCTGTCCACGAGGGTGGAGGGCGTGCCCTATCCCCTGGGCGCGCCCCCTGCCTCGTGGGGCACCTGGAAGCCCCCGATGCCCATCTTCTGGTATAAGGTGTCTTTTGCCCTGGAAAAAATCAGAAGGAAGTTTTCGGGACGAAGTGCCGCCATCTCGAGGCGGATCCTGGGCAGAACCAATCTAGGGCTCCGGCGGAGCTGTTCTGCCGGGGAAACAACCCTCCAGGAGGGGGAAATCGTTACCATCGTCATCACCATCGATCCTCTCATCGGGAGGGGTCAATCTCCATCAACATCTTCACCAGCACCATTTTCTCTCAAACCCTAGTTCATCTCTTGTATCCGATCTTTGTCTCAAAACCTCAGATTGGTACCCGTGGGTTGCTAGTAGTGTTGATTACTCTTTGTAGTTGATGCTAGTTGGTGTATTTGGTGGAAGATCATATGTTCAGATCCTTTATGCATATTAATACCCCTCTGATTATGAACACGAATATGATTTGTGAATAGTTACGTTTGTTCCTGAGGACATGGGAGAAGTCTTGTTATAAGTAGTCATGTGAATTTGCTATTTGTTCGATATTTTGATGAGATGTATGTTGTCTTTCCTCTAGTGGTATTATGTGAACGTCGACTACATGACACTTCACCATTATTTGGGCCTAGGGGAAGGCATTGGGAAGTAATAAGTAGATGATGGGTTGCTAGAGTGATGTAAGCTTAAACCCTAGTTTATGCGTTGCTCGTAAGGGGCTGATTTGGATCCACATGTTTTATGCTATGGTTAGGTTTACCTTAATTCTTCTTTCGTAGTTGCGGATGCTTGCGAGATGGGTTAATCATAAGTGGGATGCTTGTCCAAGGAAGGGCAGTACCCAAGCATCGGTCCACCCACATATCAAATTATCAAACTAACGAACGCGAATTATATGAGCATGATGAAAACTAGCTTGTCGATAATTCCCATGTGTCCTCGGCAGCGCTTTCCTTTATATAAGAGTTTGTCCAGGCTTGTCCTTTGCTACAAAAAGGATTGGGCCACCTTGCTCCACCTTGTTTACTTTTGTTACTTGCTACCAGTTACGAATTACCTTAACACAAAGCTATCTGCTCCCGATAATTTCAGTGCTTGCAGAGAATACCTTACTGAAAACCGCTTGTCATTTTCTTCTGCTCCTCGTTGGGTACGACCCTCTTACTTATCGAAAGGACTACGATAGATCCCTTATACTTGTGAGTCATCGTCCACGACACGTTGCTGTCGGGGGCGTACCTCGGCTGGTTCCGCGCCGGCTCCGGCAGCTAGGGCCGGATGCGTGCGATTTCGGCGTGCCGAGCAGCTCCGGTGGGCGCGGGCGGCACCGGGACGCTGGCGGCACTGAGCCTCGAGGTGCCCGGCACCCGCAAGTCCGGGGGCGCTTGGTAATCGGCCTAGTAGAGGAGGCACGCCTCGTCCTCGTGCAGATGGCGGCGGTCGAAGCCGTTCGCCGCCGCACCGTCGCCTGGGAAGCGCTCGGCCATTGCCGTCGGCGGGGGGAGAGAGTGGGAGAGAGTGGCGTCGGCGGCGAGAGGTGGAGAGAAGGGCGTCGGTGACGAGAGCGTGTGCGTTCACCGGTGAGGGAGGGCGACTTTTATAGCCACGGATGGGCGGTGGGAGGGCTGCCGCCGTGTGCTGCGTGGCGGGAGCAAGCGAGACGCGCGTCGCTGCGCCTTCACGGCGCCGCCCGTGAGGCATCAATGGAAGGCTGACCGGCGCGGCAGCCTTGGCATTGATTCCCGCGGGAACCGAGGTGATGAGGACAACGGAGGCGGCGAGTCGCTGACTTGGCAGGCCCACTTCTTTTCGCGCCAAAAAGTTTCCCCTGGCGCCCCTTAGCGCGCCGGGTTTGGCCTGGGTCCGCCGGCGCCAAAATCGGGCCTAACAGATGAAAATGGGGTTTCCGAGGGCGTGACTGGGCTGAATTTTGGGCGCCAGCGACGAAAAAGGGTCTTTGAGGGGCATGTTGGGAGCGCGGCTGGAGATGCTCTTAGGGCTAGTTCTTTTGAGCAGATTTTAGAGAATCTCAGGCTGGAAAATCCTAAGTAAAAAGAATTCGATTTGCCTTCCAATATCTTGAGTTATAAAGTACTAGTGCAGTCCAAACTCGCTTACAAGAAACTCACCATGATATACATCATAAAACGAAGCATAAACAAGCTACCAAACGCACGCGAAAAAAGAAACAGTACCCTTGACAAACACATGACCGACCCCACGGCAACTAGCAATTCATCAGTGTGACTCGTGACAGTTTTGAAGCTTTATTCAGACCGAGAAGAGCTGACCATGCATGGCGCGCGCATGGGCTCACGCTCACCGCTACCTCTATGCAGTCGCGATGAGGTTGGAGCTCTGGGTCTCCATGGACTTGAAGGCCTCGAACCTGGGCTCCTTGTCCTCGAACTTGTGGCGCACGTACAGCTTCATGTAGTCCTCGAACACGAACCTGGGGTACGCCCCGCCGGCCGCCTCCGCCTCCACCAGCGCCGGCGCCGGGAAGATGACGGCGTCGCTGGCCGGGTTGTAGAAGGAGGCGATGGACATCCGGTTGCCGTCGGCCTGCGCGACCACGCGGTGGAGCACGCTCTTGTACCTCCCGTTGGTGATCACCTCCAGCTGGTCGCCCAGGTTGACGACGATGGAGTGGCGCGTGGGCGGCACGTCCACCCACTCGCCGTCCTTGAGCAGCTGGAGCCCGCCGACGCGGTCGTCCTGGAAGAGCAGGATGATGCCGCCGGCGTCGGTGTGGGCGCGGAGGCCCTTGACGAGGTCGGGGCGCGGGCACGGCGGGTAGCTGCTGACCTTGGTGCCGAAGGTGGGGACGCCCTTGGAGCCCCGGAACGCCCGCGTGAGGTACCCTTTCTCGAGGCCGAGGTTCTCGCAGAGCAGGTCCAGCAGCCGCTCCGCCAGCCTCTCCAGCTCCGCCGCGAACTGCTTCATCACCCGCCTGTACTCGTCGTCGAGGTCGGGTATCTCGGCGATGTTGGGCTCCGGGAGGTGGCGCACGAAGAAGGTGCTCTCCCAGTCCAGGTTCTCCGCGGCCCTGCCGCCGCCCTCCAGCGTCTTGCTGGCGAACTCGAGGAACCTCTGCTCGCGCGCCCTCTTGTAGTGCTCCTTGGTCATCTTCTCCACCTCGTCCATCAGCTCCGTCGAGATGCCGTGGTCCAGAACCTGCACGGACCGCCGAAAACAGAGAGAGCAGATCAACATTAAGGATAGATCGATAAGGAGATTCATCTCAATATTAAGGATAGATCGATAAGGAGATTCATCTTGTAAGATTATGCCATATTACTACTGTGTATTCACCTGGAAGAAGCCCCAGTTCTGGCATGCATCGTGCAGAAGGTTCATCGCCGCCGGCCGCTCCTCCCCGCGGAGCAGACCCATGTCGATGATCGGGAATGACAATGTCGATGCCATCTTACCCTCTTGATTCGTCACGTCACCCTCGAGACAAGCTGCGTCTCCGGATGTTTCTTCTTGCCTACCGAGCTTCAGAGCTTGCCTGATGCTGTATGAAGCAAGAGGAGCCAGGAGTGCAGTGCCTGGAAGAAGGCCAGCCTCGGGTGCAATTTATAGCCCAAAAATGCTAGACTTACGGCTGTCATCTACAGTCTAGACGTACGGACTCATTTTCCCACAAATCCTCTCCACTCCTGATTTCCAGCGGTGGTCTCCTCTTATTTTGATTTCCTATCACATCTTCACAACTCGTTCCGTAGCTTAACTTTCGTAGAAGCCGTCCGTAAGTGTAGCGTTGTATAGCCTCGATCGACCAGGCACCCAAAATGCTTCGACTAGAGAATTGCAAAAATAAAATAAAATGCTTCGACTAGAATGGGTCGACCTTGGAGGCTTGTACACCCCTCAGGTACATATTATATATCACTGATTTAGTATAACTTTATGCTAAATCAACGAGAAATAATATGGAACGGAGTTTACGAAGATTGTACTCTAGTATTATTAGCAGTCATTATGCTAAATCTTTCAATCAGAATCACGCAATAAATTATGATGGTCATATTGGATTTCAAAAATATTGTTATGGGCTTTAAAGTGTAGAATCTATATTCATAAAGGAAGTTGATAGGTCGGCATCCACAGTTTAATTTCGCCTCACCTCCCATCACCATCCCTTCACGCTGGGCTTTTCACCCTCACACTCAAAACCAAATCAATTTGCCCGACCCTCCTTTTTGTTTTTTCATGCTTGCTTTAACAGGTGCTGATTCAATTCAATCACGTAAATAATATGTAATTAAGAATTTAAAAATAGCATCATATATGCAGCGGCAGTGCTAGCACCAAAAAGCTATGGGTTCAAATGCACCAATCTCTTCAAAATCTCCTAATTTTTTGCACAAATATAGGTCAACTGACCCCACAGGTTACAACATGGAATCTCCACTGCATATATGTAAGATCACCTTCCTAAAAGACAGACACGAGATTTTCCTCAATAACCTTTCAAAACAAAATCAGATATTCTTCAATAACAAATTGCTAATCCCGCACACTACGACATCTACTATTGAATGACAATAACAACTTTCCTAATACAACAAAAATAGCATATATTTTTGTACTTACCAAATCACATATTTCAACTATTATTAAAACTCAATCTGTATGTCATTTGGTACCTCTCCCATCATTTGAACACATCCTCCACTCCCACTGACCCAAATTTATGCAAATATAAAACCAACCTCCCATCTGTTTTTTCCATAAAGAATTAACTTCCACCCGTTGGTGGTTTCCATTTTCACGTACCAAAGCCTATCGATCAGCACCAGGCCCACCACAAATATGGGAGAGGGAGTCCTGGACTAGGGGGTGTCCGGATAGCCGAACTATCATCACGGCCGGACTCCAAGACTATGAAGATACAAGATTGAACACTTCGTCCCGTGTCCGAATGGGACTTTCCTTGGCGTGGAAGGCAAGCTTGGCGATACGGATATGTAGATCTCCTACCATTGTAACCGACTGCGTGTAACCCTAACCTATCCGGTGTCTATATAAACCAGAGGGTTTTAGTCCCAGAGGGGCGAACAACAATCATACCATAGGCTAGCTTCTAGGGTTTAGCCTCTCTCGATCTCGTGGTAGATCTACTCTTGTACTACCCATATCATCAATATTAATCAAGCAGGAGTAGGGTATTACCTCCATCGGGAGGGCCCGAACCTGGGTAAAAACACCGTGTCCCTTGTCTCCTGTTACCATCCGCCTAGACGCACAGTTCGGGACCCCTTACCCGAGATCCGCCGGTTTTGACACCGACATTGGTTCTTTCATTGAGAGTTCCTCTGTGTCGTCACCGATAGGCCCGATGGCTCCATCAACCATCAGCAATGACGCGGTCCAGGGTGAGACTTTTCTCCCCGGACAGATCTTCGTATTCGGCGGCTTCGCACTGCGGGCCAATTCGCTTGGCCACCTGGAGCAGATTGAACCCTGGCCATCAGGTCAGATTTGGAAGTTTGAACTATACAGCCGATGTCCGCGGAGACTTGATCTTCGACGGATTCGAGCCACAGCCGAGCGTGCCGCACTGTCTCGATGGGCATTATCTAGCTCGCCCAACAAAGGCCTCGGAGGCCGCATCAAAGATCCGCTCCGACCCTTAATCCGAGCCGGATTCCCGATCGAGGATGAGTAGTTGGACGCCGCCTCGGGCTACGATCTCACGGCGATTGAGCGAACTCCATCCTGTCGCTGCGAAGACCTTGACTTGTGGTGCGGACTCCTCTCCGGACTCCGAACCCTCCGCTACCGCTAATCGAATCCGATTGGGCGCCGGTCATGGAGTTCACTGCCGCGGACATCTTTCAGCACTCGCCCTTTGGCGAAATCCTGAATTCACTAAAGTCTCTCTCTTTATCCGGAGAGCCCTGGCCGGACTACGGACAGGAAGGTTGGGATACGGACGGCGAAGAAATTCAACGCCCACCCACCACCCACTTTGTAGCCACTGTCGATGATTTAACCGACATGCTCGACTTCGACTCCGAAGACATCGACGGTGTGGACGACGATGCCGGAGACGACCAAGACCCAGCGCCTATGGCACGCTGGAAGGCCACCTCGTCATACGACATATACATGGTGGACATCCCAAAAGATGGGAACGGCGATGGAACAACGGAGGATGACCCTCCAAGAAGCAACGAAGCGCCCGACATCGGCGCCGCTCTAAACCCCGCCACAGCAAAAGCGGTGATTCCGGCACGGAGATAATAACACCGGACGGTGCCGAAGACTACCCCCTCCAGCGGAGGACTCGGCGCGGGAGGAGGGAGAGCAAGTCCGCCTGACGGCGGTCAGAAAGAGAGGTAGAGGGCGATAATTACGCCTCCCTCCGAAGATGAGGCAAGCCTCGACGACGGCATTTAATTTGGCGTGCACGAGGATCCCGCCAACAGGAGGCGTTTCAAACACAGGCTTATGGCCACGGCAAGCAGCCTCAAGAAAAGCAGCAACAGCTTAGAGCTGACCAAGACACGCTAGGCGACAGATGGATCGAATAAAGGTCACGGAGGCCGCATTAGTGTCCGCTCGAACATTGATTCGAGCCGATCTCGCCGATCGAGGATGGTTGGTTGGACACCACCTCGAGGGCTGAAATCTCTACGGCGGTCGAGGCGAACACAATCCTGTCGCTGCGAAGACCGTGACTCCTGTGCGGACTCCTTTCCGGACTCAACCCTCCGCCCGCCAATCGAATCCGATTGGGCGCCGGTCATGGAGTTCATCGCTGCGGACATCTTTCAAAGACTCGCCCTTTGGCGGCATCCTGAATTCACTAAAGTCTCTCTCTTTATCCGGAGAGCCATGGCGGACTACGGTCGGGAAGGTTGGGATGCGGACGACGAAGAAATTCAACGCCCACCCACCACCCACTTCAGAGCCAATCGCCGAAAGCTTACACGACGTGCTCGATTTCGACTCTGAAGACATCGACGGTATGGACGACGATGTAGGAGACAACCATGAACCAGCGCCTATAGGATGATGGACAGCCACCTCATCCCATGATGTATACATGGTGGATACACCTAAAGGAAATGAAGACGAGGAACAACGGGACGCTACGAAGGATAAATCCCTCGAAAAGAAGTCAAAACGGCAACGTAAACGCCGAACCAAGTCCCGCCTCAACAAAGACCCAGCCATAGAGCAGTATAACCGGTGGACGCATTTAACATGCTATCGAGCAATCGTCCGAACAAGACAACTTGGATAAACAACC
This sequence comes from Aegilops bicornis, assembly GCA_021605145.1. Lineage (NCBI taxonomy): Eukaryota > Viridiplantae > Streptophyta > Magnoliopsida > Poales > Poaceae > Aegilops > Aegilops bicornis. The sequence goes on from CM038673.1 coordinate 501,604,922, forward strand.
CGTCCCGGCGAAGACAACAGTCCAGACGATCTCACGCCGGACAAACTGTTGGAGCAGAATAACCTCCACAAAGGCTCGTCGCCATCGCTGTAGCCTGAAAAAGCGTAAGCGCAAGCTCAAAACAGCGGAAGATGCACTCGTAATCAGATGGATCAAAGTATTCAACATCAGAGACAAATACGACGACGCCCGAACAAAGAGCTACCCAAAGAGAAAACTATCGCCCGAATTTGATGAGGAGGCCATAGAGCCCCCACAATCAAAAAAGTAAGAAGGCCACCAGTCGGATGGACGACCCCACCAAAAAGAGAGAGGCAAATGGCGCCAAGACACAAGCCGGTGCGCGATCCGCATAAGGATTCACATCAAAAGGATGGCCCAGTTAGGTCCATCTATGGGCCGAGAAAGCAAGCTCTTCAAAGCAATGCAACACGCCAAATATCTGAACATCACGGCACACCCAAATATAGGGGCGTCGCACACCCCCTGCGTTTCACCGATGAGGTGCTGGATCACGAATTCCCAGCGGGATTCAAACCCGTAAACATAGAGGCATACGACGGAATAACAGACCCTGGAGTCTGGATTGAGGACTATATCCTCCACATACACATGGCTAGAGGAGATGATCTCCACGCCATAAAATACTTACCCGTCAAGCTCAAAGGGCCAGCCCGGCATTGGCTCAAAGGCCTCCCCGAAAATACCATTGGAAGTTGGGAAGAGCTCGAGGATGCTTTTCGGGCAAATTTTCAGGGGACTTATATCCGTCCTCCGGATGCAGACGATTTAAGTCATATAACTCAACAACCCGGAGAGTCAGCCCAAGAATTCAGAACAGGTTCCTCACCAAAAGAACCAAATAGTCGATTGTCCGGACGCCGAAGCCTTAGCAGCTTTCAAACACAACGTGCGAAACGAATGGCTCGCGGACACCTCGGCCAAGAGAAGCCGAGAACCATGGCCGCATTAACAAGCCTCATGACCCGCTTTTGCTGGAGAGGATAGCTGGCTAGCAAGATGCAGCACCAGCGACCCAAGTACATCCGAAGTCAGGGATGGAAATGGGAAACCACGGCGCAACAAAGACCAGCGCCGTATTAAGGGGAATGGTCCAAAGAGCGCGGCAGTCAACGCCAGATTCAAAAGCTCATGGCAGAACAATAAAAAACTGCCCCTTAAGGACAATAGCGATGAGCTATCCAACTTAAACAAAATCTTGGACAAGATATGTCAAATCCACAAGATTCTCGGAGGCTCGCAAACCATACCCACGTAAATTGTTGGGTCTTCAAACAGTCCGGCAGACTTAACGCCAAACACAAGGGGCTCGACACACCAAGTGAAGATGATGACGAGCACCACAAGCAGAGCCCCGGAAAACAAAAGAATTTCCCACAAGAAGTTAAAACAGTAAACTCACTTCACGTGATCAAAGGGAAAAACAGAGCGGCGCCCACCAAAATGTGTGTCGCACAATCTACCCTAGCGGAGTACCAACACTGGTTGTTAAAACCAATCACATTCGACCATCAGGACTATTCCGAAAGTATCCGGAACGCAGGATGGACTGCCTTGATATTGGATCCTATAATTGACGGATTCCAATTTACACAAGTCCTCATGGATGGCGGCGATGACATAAACACGATATATCAGGACACAATCCGCAGCATGGGGATAGACCCAACCAAAATTCTCCATAGCAACACCTCCCTCAAAGGGGTAATGCCCGGCCCATATGCCCATTGTACGGGCTCCCTTCTACTAGAAGTTGTGTTCGGCTCATCCGACAACTTCCGCCGCGAAAAGTTAACCTTCCACATTGCCATTCGACAGTGGCTATCAAGCACTACTGGGGCGTGAAGCTTTCGCCCGCTTTAACGCAATACCGCATTATGCATCTCTTACACTTAAAATGCCCGGTCCACGCGGCATCATCTCATTAAAAGGGAGTATTAAGTGTTACTCGAGCACGGAAGAACGTGAGATCGCCTTGACAGCCCCACACCTATCCGGCTCCGCTTAGTCAAAGAACACGAATAGGTCATTCAAACCCCGGACACGGCTAGACAGGTCCGGCGCCTACTAGCGGCATACCCACATACAAGGGGCTGCATGCATGTACAACAAGAGACAATAAAGCTCAATTTTATTCACTTCTTCGAATCGTACTCTGTTTATTTAATATAAAGTACATCTTTCACACGATCTTTTTTCTTTTAAACTAAGTTCCTCTCTTTTATAGATGAACAACGTGCTACACCCGTCCAGGATACGGCACAACGGAGACACAGGCGCAGACGTGCAGTAGGGACCCGTTGCAAGGATTCTTTTCAGATTAAGACCCTGCGTAAACCTTTCTTACTGTCTCTTGTTGATATACATCCCCCGATTTCTGATTATAACCGAGGAGGAGGCTGGCGTTTTGGCATTGGCCGCACCAGAATTTTTGCGCGTACCTGGACACCAGGGGCTTAGGGCATTATTCTGCCCGTTTTTATAAAGACAGAATACCTTAGGGAGTATTCGGCATCTCGAGTTAGGCCTTATATGCATCAGCTCCGAATCATGTCTTTGGTCAAATGTTGGGTTTGCCCGACTCCTGTGTTTTGCTGCTTTACGTTCCGTTCTATCGGCTAACGCGACACCAGGAGAACTACTGCGATTGTGCCCTGGTTCGCCGCAAGCGAGCACCTCGAGAGAAAGCCAAAACTGACTGTCATGATATAGCGAGAGACTGGTCAACCACTCGATGACTCACCGGAATGTTTAGAATTCCTCCGCATTAACGAAGGACCGTTTTCCGGTCAGGCACATACGCACCCCGAATTCGGGAGAGTGCGGTGCCCCCAGGGGCTATATAGTAGCCCCACCCTCGAACTCCTATGGCTAAGTGAAAGTGATAAAGCATTATAGTCCGGTTGCCTAGTTTGCTACGCTACCACCTCCTTAATAGGACCAAGACGTTGGATTAAGTGTGAAAAGCGCCTTCTTTGCAAACACCCCCGCACTATGTGCGTGGGGGCTGAAGCCAAGGACTGCCATCTTTCAGTTATATATACATATACATCAACGGCCTACGAGGGAGTAGTTTACTACTTGAACGCACAAGTATAAAAAGCTCTTATATTATATTGAAACATTGTTTTCATAAATCATACATGTCACTTAAACATAATATCCTTCGAGCAATCGCGTCTCTATTAAACGAAGCGCCTGCAGGACTTCCTCAAAATAGTGCTCGGCGGTACAAACTTCTGTCCGAATCTTGGGATGCAACGTCGGTGGCCTTCATCTCCGCCCAGTATGTCTTGACACGGGCCAGAGCCATCCGCGCTCCCTTAATACACGCCGACCGCTTCATTGCGTCGATACGCGGTACTGCACCAAGGAACTGCTGCACTAAACCAAAATAACTCTTCGGCTAGGGTCCGCCTGGCCATAAATGAGTCATGACATGCTTCATGGCAAGTCCGGATAATCGATTCAGCTCGGCCCATTCGGCCAACCGATCGGTCAACGGAAGAGGACGCTCCGGACTATGGAATTGCGAACAATATAGCTCTTCCCTTACGTGCCCTTCCGCCTCGGAAGTGCTCAATCGCGTCCGCGGCGCTTCGCCGCTAAGTCGAGATAAGCATCCTCCGAACTCCACAACTTGTCCAACCGAGCATACCGGATCCATATATTTCCTTCGCAATGTAAACGGTTTTCCACCGCAATAGCCCGGCCCGACTCAGCTCCTCCTTGGCAGCTCTCAAAGCGGAACGGGCATCCTTGGATTCGGTGGTGGCCTTTTTCAGGCCCTCTTGCTCCGCTTGACGTTCTTTTTCAAGAACCTCGCAGCGGTCGATAGTATTCTTCAACTTTATGGCCATATCGGCCATTTCCTCTTTGCTTCGGCAGTGAGCAGCCCGTTCGCTTTTAGCTCTTCACGCCCTTAAAGCGGCCGCATTACTATTTCTGGCTTGCTCTTTCGCTCGGGCAAGTTCCGCCCGCACCTCCTCCACAGCAGCGGCACCACCTGCATTAAGCATACAAGTAGTAAGGCATGGGCGTCAAGCTCCCTTACCAGGTGTCCGCATAGATGTCACATACCTTGTGACTCGTCAAACCGTTTATTGACCAGCGATGTCGCATCCGCCTCGTCAAGTTGCCGCTTTAGTTTGGCATATTCATCAGTCTGGCTGGCCACCGGACGCCCCGCCACCTATTTAGGAGCGGCGATATGTTATAACTGAGATTATGATCCTCGGCACGCTCTCAATTTTGACAACATACCGAGTCTCAGGGGCTACTATCTATACAGGGCGCATTCTATATGCATAACTGTCAGAAGGTACATCATTTTTGCGTACCTCGAACCCCGTCAGCAAGTTTCTGGCGGCTTCATGCAATCCGCTCTCAGCGGATGCAATTCTTTCAATCACCGTACCCATTAGAGCACGGTGATCTTACGAGATAACCGCCGCCCGGCAGATCCTTCACTCCTCCGATCAAGACGCCACCGGCGCGGACCTTCCGGCCCGCGGACTCGGGGAAACTCTCCGCGACGACACCTCAGGGGCGTCCGCCTCACATGAAGGTGCGACAGGTGGAGGCGTTTCGCTCTCCATCATCTCCGAAAGAAGATCCCCCGAAGACGAGCTCTGCTGAGAAGGGCAGAGATCCGAACTACAAGGTACAATTTCGGTTATCTTTAAAAATAAATGCAGGGATGTTCCTTATTTACAAGACCCCTTCTTTTTTTACTTACGGCTCGCTGGAGGGCTGATCCCCTTGGGGAAACAGTGCGGCTGGGTTACTTCCCAACGCCGGACTCTCTGACGAAGATTTCTTTCCCCTCTTTGAGGCCTTGACCTCCGGATCTTCCAAGCGGTCCTCTTCTCTCCTTGGAGGGTGGGACCTTTGATCCCTCCTTCCTCGAAAAGTCTCCTTCGTGGAGGTAGTTGCTTCCCGCTCCCCTTCGCCTTCTTTAAAAGGCGCGGCCTTCAACATCTTGGTCAAGATGGGATCGGCGTGGTCTCCGGAGGGGAGCCGGACACCTTATTAATTTTGCCTTGGCTATCCACTCATGTTCAAGAAACAGCTCCTTTAAGGGCAAGTTTACGATAAATGAACGGACAGCCTGTCCGGGTACAGGACTACTTACTTGAGTATCTGGGCGATTGCAGCTCAGTCCTGCGTCCTCAGTCAGGTCCGGACACTTCTCTTGTGATCCGAAGAACAGTTTATACATCTCCACGGGCGTCGTACCCATAAAATTTTGGAGAGCTCGTGGTCCCTCCGGATTAAATTCCCACAGGCGGAGGGGGCGACGTTTGCAGGGCAGAAGGCGCCGAATCAACATAACCTGCGCCACTGCCACCAGATTGATCTCTCTTTCTTGGAGGTCTCGAATACGGCCCTGCAACAAAGGAACGTCCTTGGACGGCCCCCAGTCGAGCCCCTTGTTGACCCATGACGCCAGCCGCTATGGTGGACTGGCGGAAGGCGGAAGCGCCACCCATTTGATGCCCCTAGGAGCGGTGATATAAAACCACTCCCGTTGCCACAAACCAAGCTCCTCTTGAAAAGATCCCTCGGGCCACGGAGCATCAGCACATTTGCTTATGACCGCCCCTCCGCACTCTACTTGTTGCCCCTCGATCATCTCTGGCTCCACCTTGAAGGTCTTAGGCCACAATCCAAAGTGAGGGGTAATATGGAGGAAGGCCTCACATACGACAATGAATGACGAGATATGGAGGATGGACTCCGGATTCAAGTCATGGAAATCCAGCCCATAATAAAACATGAGCCCCCGCACAAAGGGATCCGTCAGGAAGCCTAAACCCCGAAGAAAGTGAGACACGAACACCACGCTCTCGCCGGGCTCGGGAGTGGGAATGACCTGCCCTGGAGCAGGCAGCCTATGCGAAATCTCGCCGATTAGATACCTGACGTCTCGCAGCTTTAGCACATCTTCTTCTGTGACGGAAGAAGACATCCATCGGCCGTGCTGGTCGGAGCCGGACATCGTCGAAGGTCCAAAGCGCCTAAATCTGAAGTTTTGGGTGTTAGAACTCGAAGCGCGAGGCGAACTCGATGGAGGGTGTAAAAAAGAAGAGGGCCTTGGTCTCATTATAAAGAGGTTGAATACCAAGAGCCCTCCCCGTGGTCGATTAGGACTCGCCTTTGACAGAGGAGGTGTGCTAACGCACGTTGGGTTATCCACGTCCGTATTGATGGGAATCCCGGAATAAGGCGCGATCTACGCTTTGATAAAGACGTGCCAAGGAAACCGCCTCGCTAAACGGCGCTAAGGTGGAACAGTAAGAAAACGATTCATACAAAGGCACTGGCTGTGGTGTGGTGTCACGCCATGAATACGTCGCCAGATCTGTGCAAAAGTTATTCTCTCTACGGTGGTATGTGGAACTTGTTTTGCGAGCGGACATCGTCCTTGTGTTCAAAACCTTCTATGAAGTATTCGGAGGAGGAACCCGCCTTGCAATGCCGAAGACAATATGCGCGCCCGGACTTGTCGTCATTGAAGCCTGGTTCGGGGCTACCGAGGAGTCTGGACTAGGGGGTGTCCGGATAGCCGAACTATCATCACGGCCGGACTCCAAGACTATGAAGATACAAGATTGAAGACTTCGTCCCGTGTTCGGATGGGACTTTCCTTGGCGTGGAAGGCAAGCTTGGCGATACGGAATTGTAGATCTCCTACCATTGTAACCGACTCTGTGTAACCCTAACCTATCCGGTGTCTATATAAACCGGAGGGTTTTAGTCCGTAGGACGAACAACAATCATACCATAGGCTAGCTTCTAGGGTTTAGCCTCTACGATCTCGTGGTAGATCTACTCTTGTACTACCCATATCATCAATATTAATCAAGGAGGAGTAGGGTATTACCTCCATCGAGAGGGCCTGAACCTGGGTAAAAACATCGTGTCCCTTGTCTCCTGTTACCATCCGCCTAGACGCACAGTTCGGGACCCCCTATCCGAGATCCGCCGGTTTTGACACCGACAATGGGTACCAATCCCTCCTCTTCAGGCTCTTTCCATACATAGTTAACTTCCAAATAATCGGAAGTTTTCTACCCTTGCGCGGCACATTAAAAGTGCCTGACAGGACTGATCTGCCGTCTCGCCACCACATGCTCCTAACCGCCCTCGGGAAGGACGCATCCATAGGTGCCAGACATCGTTGCCGTTGCTTCGTCGAGGGGCCGTGACGCTGCATCCACTCTTATTCCCCGCCCTTTCTTCTTGGTCAATTTCACCTGCAACATCATGCTGACTGCCATTCAATACTGCTCTATCCCTCTGTTGGTTATGTGGCGGTTGAGAATAATAGTGGTTGTTACCTCTGCTTCGTTCTAACATGTCGAGGCTTGGCTTCCTCGACCACTCCAAACTCAACTACCACAAGGTTTGTGCTATTGAAACCCCTCTCTCTCTCTCTCTCTCTCTCTCTCTCTCTCTCTCTCTCTCTCTCTCTCTCTCTCTCTCTCTCTCTCTCTCTCTCTCTCTCTCTCTCTCTCTCTCTCTCTCTCTCTCTAATGTAATTGTCGACGCACCCGCTCACTCCCACATTGTTGTGCATCCGCGGGATGGAACCAATGGATCCTTAAATCACACAGCGGTCAACAGAGAGAGGAAAAGACGGGAGAAAAACTTCCATTGCCGCAAGGAACATGGAAAAGCATTTCACTCACTCCCTTTGCCCGTGGCAACACACAGGTATATATTGTGTTAGTTAAGATCGACACAATGACGTGGTTAATCAAAATTCGCTACACATCAAAGTGTTGCATGCAAATTAAAGTGCAGTAGACATTTCAACAACGAAAAAAGAATGTCCTTTCAAATTACTAGTAAACCCGACAATCTAGACAAAATGTGACTGGTTTTCCTTCATCCAACAGCAAGGCGTAGATCAAGTAGAAAAAAATGCGACTGAAATTTTTTGTTGTTTCAAATCGATTTTTGAGTAGATAGATCGATGGGGCACGAACCCAAAATGCTGCGTGCGGAATGTACCGGAAGGGGTACGTGTCCACCGCGTCGGGCGTCGGCGATGGAGACGCGGCGCTCCGATGCTTGGATCGGGGGATGGGTACGCCACACTGGAGCATGTCCTTCCAGCTGGCTAATCTCACTCACCCGATCGCGATCGGGACCGCGGCATGGCGCCGTCCATCTGCACCGCACGGGAACCTCATTCCCATTCGCTTGGTTGGATGAGATGAGATGGGATGGGATGGGACGCAGCGCGAACAAATACATCTTCTGCTTGCCGGAGAAAAATGAGCGACCGGAAATGTGCCTCCGGGAATTCTGTTGGTTGGATTCCATGTGATGGGCGACTGACTGGACTGCCTGCCTACGTGAAAGCATATAAATCTGGAGCATGTATAGAAAAAAGAAGTTGTTGAGATCGAGTAGCCTACGATGTAGCGTACGTATAAGTAAGAATTTTTCAGTGTATGTAGTGTATGAGCAGCCCGTTGCATAGTAGTAGTTGGACAAGCTGCCAATCACAGACAACGGGATCCTAAATCCCAAATCCCAAATCTCGAGAGGGCATGATCGATATCTTTGTTAGTTGTCAGCATATTATTGCTCTCCATATATTGCATGCACCCGCCAAAACCCATCTATTCCTAGACACTGATGAGCCGGCCAAACTCATGAGAGATACTCTAGCAGCTAGCATGGCGATGTTCTTTAGTGATGTAATTCAGGAAAGTTGGAATGTAGTGGATTACTTTTACTCACATGACATTTACCAGCACGTCTCTTGTCACCGGGTTCAGTGGTGGACAAATTAGCACAAGAGTCCAAATTAGTGTTCTAGATAGATCAACTTCTTGTGGCCTTTTATTAGGTTTCCCTCGACGTCCAAGTTCCACCTTTTGCATAGGAGGAAAAGCCATTGCCGGCAAAAGGTAGGAGGAACGAACAAAGCAGAGAGAAGCATAGCTTGTGCGGTAAGGCATGACGGAACGATGCATTAGGGTGACGGCGAAACCTTGTGGATATGTCGGCAACTTGCTTCGATCTCTTTCTTCGTGCTGGATGCTGATTAGGTGTGTGTTTGAACATTTTGCTCGCCGTCGCACTCCATGGGCAAATCAGTGGCTCGTGATCAACGTAAAAAGATGAATGCTGAGAGTTGAGTAGCAGCATTTAGCTACTAGCATAATGCTCCATATGGGCATTGTCTCTGCTTTTACCATATATTCTACTTTCAGTGGGCTTTCTGTTGTACTCAAGAGCATACGGTTTTCTGGTAATGGCAGTTGCCACGTAGTCACTATTATTATAACTTCATGGACTGAGTTATTTTTAGACAGACAAGCAGACAGTTGTTAACCTTGCCGTTGCCGAGACTCAATACAGCGTCAAACCTATGAAACCAACAAAAACCCATGGCAAATGTTGCAGCCTTCAAGAGAATGTAGCGACAGTCGAACAACTTGAGAAGCTGGATGTACCCTCCAACCAGGCGATTGCACAGCTGATTCTTTTTGAAACAAGTTGCACAGCTAATTCTGGCTTTGGAACCATCAGACTGAGGATTTTGGCGGTGTCCGCACCGGCACCCAACATGCCTATGGGACTGGCACTAGCCCTTGTGGTGCGACATCAGTGCTGGATTGGGTCTGATCCTATGTCTAACCTAGCTAGACATAGCATTACGCAAAGCAAATTTATTCAGCGCATTTAAAAGGAGTAAAGTATGACTAGGACGCAGGAAAAAGGAGGCACCGAAGCCAACTTGGGAACGGCTTGCCACAATGCCACTTAGTAAACGCGGAGAAAGCTTTGGTGTAGCTTTCTGGCCTGTACTCCCGAAAGCAACACTGAGCTGAGCTCTTATCGGCAATCGGCATGGCCGTGTAGACGTGTACACTGAAAGGAAGTTCCTTGAACCAGGACTGTAGTAGGTATGAACTCCGAACTTAGCTCCACCGACGCTGAAACTGACGCTGTGTGTGCGCTCATGGCCTCGCAAAGCAGATAGTGTGAAACTGTTTCTGGAAGACACGACACGAACTGTTGAAAGTAACCGGGCACGTTAGCGACGGCGAGGACCATGAACAGTGCACGAACCGAAGACGTCTCCCGGATTTTGGGAATCCAAGGCGTCCGATGAGCTGCCACCGAGCTGCGCTGATGGCGAGTGTAACATGGCAGGTCCATGCCACCAGTTGAACTGATGATGACTGGTGATCAGGTCCAACTTGTCCCGGTCCGAGTGTCCCGGCGCACCTACTGATTGACAGTCGGTTCGCTGATGATAAACGAGAAGTGCAGTCTACAGTGCGATTCAAACGGACGTGGCTCCCACCTAGCCACGTTTAAGGGCAGTTAGGGCATCTCCAACCCCGACTCTAAAACTGTCCGCCGTTGGGACTATGCCGTCTGAACGAGTTTTGCCATCCAATATAGCTTATATCGGTCCGCAGCCAGTTCAAACGTGTTTTTTCCCGTAAACCAAAATTAAAGTGTGAAGGCTTTGCGGGCGTCCGGACCGACCGCTGCCACGTTCGCGTGTGATCACCTTGACCCAACCAAAAAACCCATCTGCCTCTCCCCGTGTTTTTCATCCAACAACCGTGTCGCTTGCCCGCGCCGCATTCATGCCGGTTCAGAGCACGCAGCGGCGGGCATTGATGCCGAGCGATGCCGAGCCACGCGTCCGGACATGAAGGCGGCGCTGACGGACGCGACCTCTCGTGCGTCGCCGCTTCAATGCGGCCGTCGCGTCCCAAAAACTAACTCTGGGCGCTACGCCACATTGAAGCGGGTTGACCGACCCTTCTCATGGCCTGCCCGTGGCTATTTAAGCCTTGTACCGGCGATGCACATCCTCACTCCGTCCTCTCCTCCTCCTCGCCGAGCACCTCCAACTACAACAGCGATGTCTAACTCGTGGTTCTCCGCATCGGCACACGGAGGCGGTGGCGGTGGCAGTTCATCGACAAGCGGATCTTGGTGCCGCTGCCCTCGCTCTTCAGGCCCCTCGGCATCCACGGCGGCCGGCTCCTCCGGCAAGGATGAGATCGTCATCTCCTCCGATGATGAGGAGGGCCAGAAGCTGTAGCAGCAGTCGAAGCAACTGAGGTGGCTCGACGGAAGAAGAGTTCCTCCGTAAGAGGCAAATCATGACGGAGCGCTCGGACCGTCAGATGTGTCCGGCTACACCGTCGAGGGCACGGGTCAACGAGGAGTCACCGTCCCCGGTGCGCTACCGTGTCAAGCGAGAGACGGCGTCCCCACTCCGGCGGGTGAAGGAGGAACCCGCTTTGCCCATGTAACCGTTGCAGCGTCTAGATTGGACGCCGTGTCAAGGATGAGCCGGCCTCGCCCCGCAACCGCAACGTGCAGATCGGACTCCGCGTAAGGGACGAGCCCGCGTTGTCGTGGTTCTAAGTCCGACAGTAGAATGGGGGGTAGGTATGGAGAGGCAAGGTACTAGCTATGGAGTAGTTGGTACACACGAGTTTACGAGTTCATGCCCTTCTCGGAGGAAGTAACAGCCCTACGTCTCGGAGCCCGGAGGCGGTCAACTGGATTATATGCGTATGAATTACAGGGGTGCAAACCCTTCTACCTGTGGAGGGGGTGGCTTATATAGAGTGCGCCAGGACCCCAGCCAGCCCACGTAACGGAGGGTTTAAGGTACATTAAGGCTAGGCGTTACTGGTAACGCCTTACATAAAGTGTCATCATGACCATAAAGACTACTTAACTACAGACCGTTTGGACGCCGAGTGGCTCTTGAACTCCTGGTGGTCGAGTGGGTCTTCATGGTCGAGTGTCTTTGAATGCATCGAGTGGAAACCTACCAGGTCGTTGGTAGGCGATCTATTCTAAGGATGCCCTTGGGGAGGGTATCTTGGACAGGTCCATGACCCTACCCTAGGTATATGACTTCATCATTAGCCCCCGAATGGATCGAGGTTTGAGTGAGGAAGGAATTGATAATCTTTTGGACCTGCTTTTCGCGCTGCGAGTGTGCTTTACTCTGGATCAGTGACCTTTCAGTGACGGTGTCAACTTTTCTTTCAGTCGCCTTGATCCACTCTCTATATCTGTCGAGTGAACTTTATGAACTTGGAGATTTCCGAGCGACGGATCGGAGGAAATCTGCTGTCTGACAAGTTGCTCTGCTGTTAGCGGATTTAGTGGGATCCGAATTTCGGAAGCCTTGAAGCGGAGAAGGCCGCGGCACTCGGATGGGATAAGGCGAGGACGCCTCGATCTCCGCGCCACCTTTTTCTCCACGTATCGCGCGTGCGACTGTTGCGGGATTTGACAGGATTGCCCGGGCCTACCAGTCAGCCACTCGGAAGTGACTTCATATAAGGCGCCGGGCGGGGGTATTTTGAACGGTGCGCCCTCATTTTCCCCTCCTCCGTCCTCAGATTCATCCGCCGCGCCCGAAACCTGCTCAGCGCTGCTGCCGCGCTCCTGCCCCGCCGGCGACAATGGTGAAGGAGAAGACGACGGCCCTGGAGCGGGCGAAGAAGGCGACGGCGAAGGCGAAGGGGAGAGCGCCCAGTCGGGGCGGATCCTCGTCGCGGTCCTGCTGCCCGCAAGGTTGGGTCCAGGAGATTGGATCCGCTCGACCATCACCCAGAAAGACCTCAACGACCTGGCCAACGAGGGATTGATCCCCCACGGGTCAGCAAGGCTTCCGGGGACAGAGTGGCAGCCGCAGCCTCAAGAGGGTGAGTGCGTCCTCTTAGCCACCCATGTGGATCGCGGATTTTCTCTTCCGCCGAATCTTTTCTTTCGGGGTTTTCTGAATTTCTTTGGAGCACAACTCCATCACTTTACAGCCAACTCTATTGCCTATCTCGCCGCTTTCGTGTCTTTGTGTGAAAACTTCTTGGGTTGTCGACCACACTAGGGCCTCTTCAAACACATATTCACTTGTCGCTCTCAGACGGTGAAAAAGGCTAGTCCGAATGATGAAAGAACCCAAGTAATCCAGATGTGTGGGGGTCTTGGGGTCCAGATGAGGGTAAAAGTGCCTTTCCAGCCATGATTCTTCCCGATTGATTCAGAGGGTGGCGGTCGACCTGGTTCTATCGCCAAGACCGATCGACGCCTTGAGGCGATCATTGGACTCCCTCCTTTCTCCATGGATCGAGTGAACAAGCCGTCCTCTCTGAAGGTGCTCCCGGAGGAGAAGGCCCAGGTTAAGTTGTTGATGGAGCGTGTAGTCTAGCTCATTCGCGACGGAGTGACCGGCATGGATCTTCTAGAGGTTTTCCTTCGACGGCGCATTCAACCGCTCCAATACCGAGGTCACCCGATGTGGATGTACTCTGATACCGAGGACACCACCCGGGTCCACCCAGAGGAGGTCGACGACGCCACCTTGGAGAGGTGGATGACTGCCATCACAGGGAACAAGGATAACCCTGCAGGGCTAGGAGGATTCCACCACTCGACCAATCTTACGAACCGCACTGTATGACCACTTATCTCCATTGTAATCCTGTTGCATTTGCTCTGTCTACCGCGAATCGATCGGTGACTTTCGTCTTGTTTTGCTTGTCTCCTAGGTCACCACCGAGATGTACTTTCGATGCCCAACGGGCGCAAGAACCAGTCGAAGAAGAAGAAGGAAGTGGAGGCGAAAGCCGGAGGAATGGGAGTCCGAGGAAAACGACAGCTCGATGAAGAGGGGAGGAGGAGGAGGAAGAGGAGGAGACGTGGAACCACCCCACTCGGAAAGGCGATCCAAGGCGACGCATGATCCGGTGGTCGGCGTGGTAAGGCTATCGCGCCCATCGGGCGATCGACGAAGCGCACTTTCGGACGACTTCTCCAAAGGCTAACCGAGAAACCGCCAAAGCAACCCCGAAAGCAACGTCATCAAAGCCCGAAGGCCTTGCCCAAGATGAGGATGGTCATTCCCACCATTTTCGGTAATCAGCAGACCTTGTGTTTTCCTGTCTATCATGAGTGCACTTTTGGTCGACTGCTTTGGTGATCAATTGACTTCTGAAATCTGCAGTGCTGCCACCTCCGAGACCTCAGCTAAGCACGAGGACCAGGAAATGGAAGATACCGCCACCTCCCATCTTGGTATGATCTCTGCAGTTTTGCTTTACGGTCGACTGGATTTCTGTTTTTACCTTTGAATCTTACTTGTAGTTCCGCCTCATGTCATTGATCTCCCTGATGACGACGATGAAACACCGCTGAGGACGAGGAAGGACAAAAGGTGCTCACGGGCAAGGCTACTCCAGTTGTATCACTGCCTGAGACGCTAGTTCACGAGGGAGGCGACACCACTCGGACTTCTGTGTCCTTTGATGTGCCGCTGACGAGTGTCCGTCCTTCGTCGTCGACTGCTGACCTGCCATCCCTTTTTGCCACACACCACGTCCCGGAATACCAAGTGAGTGCTGCCAAGGAGGCCATACGCCAGGCAGGGATCATGATGGAGCAAGTGAAGGTGGTCCGAGAGGCCACCAGCGGCTTATGATGCAAGCTTCGGCTCTTGAGCAATGTCCAAGTAAGTTGCTTGTTCTGTTAGGATATGCTACCTGAAATTTCTTCTTCTCAAGATTTCCATATTCGCATCTGTACACCCACCGGGTGGGTGTGTCGATTGAATTTTGAACTGGTGGGGGCACGCTGAGTGCACCCACTGGAGTGTAGTCCCCGAGACTATGGTGGATGCGCAGGCGATCGACTATAGTCTTTATACTTGAACTTATTCACTCGGTGCAGTCTGCCATGTTGAATGGATCTTTGGAACCCGGTGGGGGCACGCTGAGTGCACCCACCGGGTGTAGCCCCGAGACTATGGTGGATCAGGCGATCGACTATAGTCTAAGAACTTTTTACACAGTGATCACGACGATTAGCTATGTTTTTAGGATCATAACCTTTTAGCCTCTTTCGGTCGACTAGTCGAACCGAATTGGTAAAATCAGTGGGGGCACGCTGAGTGCACCAACTGGGTGTAGTCCCCGAGACTACTGTCGAAGGTTTTGATTCGACTGTAGTCTTAGAAATGCTACGATTTTTCTTTAGTCACTCGGAAGTGACCTGTCTTTGATGTTTTTTCGATTGACTCTTTGCAGAAATCTTGCGAGCTCGTGGCCCGCTATACCAAATTGGAGAACAAGCAGATCCAACTCAACCTTGACTTGAAGCTTGCTCAGGAGAACTTGCAAAAGGTATGGCTGGTGAGAACTTGATGATTGTCTTTGTCTTTCTACCCCTTCTCAACTCTGGACTTATTGTTATTTTGCAGACAAACTGGAGGAGGCTCTGAAGAAGAAAGAACACGACCTTGCAGAGAGAGAAAGGCGGCTTTGGAGAAAACAAAGCTCATGGAAGAAACTGGCCTCACCGGAAAACTTGAAGAGGAGAATACCAAACTTAAGATCGCTCTCGACGCGCCAACAAGGAGGCTAGCCGATCAAGAATGACAAAGTTGCTCTGACCGACAAGGTTGGCGAATCAAGGCGGGGAGGAGGAACGATCTGGAGGTTTATCCGGGAGGGCTCGCCAAGAAGCTATTCCTCATGCTTGAAGGTAATTCCTCTTATCCGGTGACTTGTCATCATCGACTCACCATAGAACCATTAGCTTGAACTTGAGTCGCATTCGCACTACATTAGAACTTGAAGAGGAGACCAGTCGAGTGGAGACAAGCCTGGACCCCATCAACTCTCCTGTGAAGGATGAAGCCGCAATGAACGTGCTCCGACTGGAGTCTCGCATTGCTGGTGTGGTGGACTATCTCGCTCGACTGAAAGTTGCGGTGTCACAGATCGACTCAACCCTCTGGCCAGACTAGACACTTCAGAATGACCTTGAGTCCTTAATGACTCGACTGAATGAGGTTCGAAGTCGAGTGCAAGAATGGAAAAAGTCTTCTGCCAGGTGCGGTGCTGATGTCGCTCTGTCTCTGGTTCGTGTCCACTACAAGGAAGCGCGGGAGGATAAGCTGGCGGCCCTCAGAGTTGCCAACAGCAAGAAGTATGATTTCCAATCTTTCATTGAAACTTTCATCGCCGCTGCCACCCGGATCGCCGATGGGATCGACCTTGACCAGTTTGTGGCTCCTTCCAGTCCTCCACCTGAGGAGTAGAAAACTTTTATGCTCTACCTTAAATTTGCCTCGGAATGCCGAGTGATTTTTGTAACCGATAAACTTTAGCGGGCTTGAGTCCTGGGTACTTCTGCATCCTTAGGATGCTATCCGAACTTTATTTATCGTCAAAATATGCTTCTGTTTGCCTTCGAGTGAACTTTGCTCCTCACTCAGATTATGCTTCAATGTTTGAGATGCGGCTCTGAGGTGGATCCAGTCGACCTACACTTTGTGGCTCTTGCAGGTGCAGGAGAAGGAAGCAGTCGACGTGTACCTCGTCATCCTTGCGGATCGGGATGGAGCGCACGTTGTACTTGTGGCGTAGCTCCGAAGGAGAAGGTAGCAGTCGACCTGCACCTCGTCGTCCTTGCGGATCGGTATGTTTTCAAACTTAGGCGAGTCTCGGACTGTAGCTAAGCCCCTGAGTGGGAGGTTTGCTCTACACTCGGTAGGATTTTCAAAACTTAGGCGAGTATTGGACTGCAGCTAAGCCCCCGAGTGGGAGGTTTGCTCTCCACTCGGTAGGATTTTTCAAACTTAGGTAGTCTTGGATCTGCAGCTAAGCCCCCGAGTGGGAGGTTTGCTCTCCACTCGGTAGGATTTTTCAAACTTAGGCTAGCATCTTGGACTGCAGCTAAGCCCCAGAGTGGGAGGTTTGCTCTCCACTCGGTAGGATTTTCAATACTTAGGCGTAGTCTTGGACTGCAGCTAAGCCCCGAGTGGGAGGTTTGCTCCCCACTCGGTAGGATTTTTCAAACTTAGGCTAGTCTTGGACTGCAGCCAAGCCTCCAAGGAGGATTTTTGTGTCATAGCTTTGAAGGGGAAGGCAACAGTCGACCTGTACCTCGTCGTCCTTGCAAAGTGCACATTGTATTAAATACTTAGGCGAGTACTTGGACTGCAGCTAAGCCCCCGAGTGGGAGGCTGGCTCACCACTCGGTAGGATTTTAAATACTTAGGCGAGTACTGGACTGCAGCTAAGCCTCCGAGTGGGAGGCTGGCTCACCACTCGGTAGGATTTTAAACACTTAGGCGACTACTTGGACTGCAGCTAAGCCTCCGAGTGGGAGGCTGGCTCACCACTCGGTAGGATTTTGAATACTTAGGCGAAACGAATTCGCAGCTAAACCCCCGAGTGAGAGGCTGGCTCACCACTCGGTAAGGATTCTTTTACAAACTTAGGCGAAATGGATTCGTAGCTAAGTCACCCACTTGGGGGGGGGGATTTTAAGAAAAAGTAATAACAATCACTGGGAAAATTATAATCTTCTTGATTTAGATAGACAAACTACAGAGGTACTTTTATTACATCTCACCCGAGTGAGCTCTTAAGTGTAAAAGGGACGGAGCAGCTCCGCATTCCATGCCCGAGGCTCATCGATCTGGCGCTCGATGTTGTAAAGATGGTAAGCCCCATTGTGAAGAACTCTGGTGACGATGAAGGGACCTTCCCAAGTGGGAGCGAGCTTGTGCGGTTTCTGTTGATCCACTCGGAGGACCAGATCTCCTTCCTGAAAGGCTCTGCTCTTCACATTTCTGGTGTGGAATCGACGCAAGTCCTGCTGATAGATGGTCGAACGGATCAGGACCATCTCTCTCTCCTCTTCAAGGAGGTCGACTGCATCTTGACGGGCTTGCTTGTTGGAAATATGCCCTAGAGGCAATAATAAAAGCATTATTATTATATTTCCTTGTTCATGATAATTGTCTTTTATTCATGCTATAATTGTATTATCCGGAAATCGTATACACGTGTGAATACATAGACCACAATACGTCCCTAGTAAGCCTCTAGTTGACTAGCTCGTTGGTCGACTGTGATAGTCATGGTTTCCTCGACTATGGACATCAGATGTCATTGACAACGGGATCACGTCATTGGGAGAATGACGTGATGGACAAGACCCAATCCTAAGCATAGCACAAAATCGTGTAGTTCGTTTTGCTAGAGCTTTTCCAATGTCAATTATCTCTTCCTTAGACCATGAGATCGTGTAACCCCCGGATACCGTAGGAGTGCTTTGGGTGTACCAAACGCCACAACGAATCGGGTGACTATAAAGGTGCACTATGGTATCTCCGAAAGTCTCATTGGGTTGACACGGATCGAGATCGATTTGTCACTCCGTGTTACGTAGAGGTATCACCGGGCCCACTCGGTAGTGCATCATCATAATGAGCTCAAAGTGACCAAGTGTCCGGTCACGGGATCATGCATTACGGTATTTAATAAAGTGACTTGCCGTAACGAGATTGAACAAGGTATTGGGATACCGACGATCGAATCTCGGGCAAGTAACATACCGATTGACAAAGGGAATTGTATACGGGGTTGTTTGAATCCTCGACATCGTGGTTCATCCGATGAGATCATCGAGGAGCATGTGGGAGCCAACATGGGTATCCAGATCCCGCTGTTGGTTATTGTCCGAGAGCCGCCTCGGTCATGTTCACGTGTCTCCCGAACCCGTAGGGTCTACACACTTAAGGTTCGGTGACGCCTTGAGGTTGTATGAATATGAGTATGCAGTATACGAATGTTGTTCGAGTCCGGATGAGATCCCGGACGTCACGAGGAGTTTCGGAATGGTCCGTAGGTAAAGAATTATATATAGGAAGTGGTATTTCGCCATCGGGAAAGTTTCGGGGTCACCAGATTGTCTGGACCACGGAAGGGTCCTGGGGTCCACCGGTGGGGCCACCCATCCCGGAGGGCCCCATGGGCTGAAGTGGGAGGGAACCAGCCCATAGTGGGTTGGTGCGCCTTGGCCCACCCCTGCACCTAGGGTTGAAACCCTAGGGTGGGGCGCCCACTTGCCTTGGGGCACTCCACCCCTTGGCCGCCGCCCCTTGGGAGATGGGATCCCAGGGCGGCGCCTGGGGTCTATATAAAGGAGGGGGAGGGGCAGCCGCACTCAAACTCTGGCGCCTCCCTCCCCCTGCTACACCTCGTCCTCCTCCCGCAGCAGCTTGGCGAAGCCCTGCCGGAGTTCTGCTGCATCCACCACCACACCGTCGTGCTGCTGGATCATCATCAACCTCTCCTTCCCCCTTGCTGGATCAATAAGGAGGAGACATCTCCCGTCCCGTACATGTGTTGAACGCGGAGGTGCCGTCCGTTGGGCGCTAGGATCTCCGGCGATAGGATCACGGCGAGAACGACTACTTCATCCCCGTTCTTTTGAACGCTTCCGCTCGCGATCTACAAAGTGGTATGTAGATGCAATCTCTCTACCATTACTCGTTGCTTAGATGAACTCATAGATAGATCTTGGTGAAACCGTAGGAAAATTTTAATTTTCTGCAACGTTCTAACAAAGGGTATCGAGAGCTAGGTCTATGCGTAGTTCTCTATTGCACGAGTAGAACACAATTTGGTTGTGGGCGTAGATCTTGTCAACTTGCTTGCCGCTACTAGTCTTATCTTGCTTCAGCGGTATTGTGGGATGAAGCAGCCCGGACCAACCTTACACGTACGCTTACGTGAGACCGGTTCCACCGAATCGACATGCACTAGTTGCATAAGGTGGTCAAGCGGTGTCCGCTCTCCCACTTTAGTTGGAGCGGATTCGATGAAAAGGGTCCTTATGAAGGGTAAATAGAAGTTGACAAAATCACGTGGTTATTCGTAGGAAAGAAAACATTCTTGCTAGAACCCAATTGCAGCCACGTAAAAGATGCAACAACAATTAGAGGACGTCTAACTTGTTTTTGCAGCAATTGTCATGTGATGTGATATGGCCAGAAGTTGTGATGAATGATGAATGATATATTGTGATGTATGAGATCATGTTCTTGTAATAGGAATCACGACTTGCATGTCGATGAGTATGACAACCGGCAGGAGCCATAGGAGTTGTCTTTATTTTGTATGACTTGCGTGTCATTGAAGAACGCCATGTAAATTACTTTACTTTATTGCTAAACGCGTTAGCCATAGAAGTAGAAGTAGTCGTTGGCGTGACAACTTCATGAAGACACGATGATGGAGATCATGGTGTCATGCCGGTGACAAGATGATCATGGAGCCCCAAGATGGAGATCAAAGGAGCTATATGATATTGGCCATATCATGTCACTACTATATAATTGCATGTGATGTTTATTATGTTTATGCATCTTGTTTACTAAGAACGACGGTAGTAAATAAGATGATCCCTTACAACAATTTCGAGAAGTGTTCTCCCTAACTGCACCGTTGCTAAAGTTCGTCGTTTCAAGCACCACGTGATGATCGGGTGTGATAGATCCTTACGCTCACATACAACGGTGTAAGACAGTTTTACACATGCAAAACACTTAGGGTTAACTTGACGAGCCTAGCATGTATGAGACATGGCCTCGAACACGGAGATCGAAGGTCGAACACGAGTCGTATGGAAGATACGATCAACATGAGAATGTTCACCGACGATGACTAGTCCGTCTCACGTGATGATCGGACACGGCCTAGTCGACTCGGATCGTGTAACACTTAGATGACTAGAGGGATGTCTAATCTGAGGGGAGTCCATTAAAATAATTTGATTAAATGAACTTAATTATCATGAACTTAGTCTAAAACCTTTGCAAATATGTCTTGTAGATCAAATGGCCAACGCTCATGTCAACCTGAACTTCAACGTTCCTAGAGAAAACCAAGCTGAAAGATGATGGCAGCAACTATACTGCATCGGGTCCTAACACGAGGATCATCCTCATAGCTGCCAGAAACAATATGTCCTAGAAGGACCGCTAGGTGACGCCCCATCCTGCAGAACCAAGACATTATGAATGCTTGGCAGACTCGTCTTGATGATTACTCCCTCGTTCGGCGGCATGCTTTACAGACTTAGAACCGGGCTCCAAAAGCGTTTGAGCAACACGGAGCATATGAGATGTTCAAGAGCTGAAACTAGTTTTCCAAGCTCATGCCCGGTCGAGAGATATGAAGTCTCCGACATGTTCTATAGTTGTAAGATGGAGGAAAACAGTTACATCAAGGAGCACATACTCAAAATGTCACGGGTTGCACAACCGTCATTCCAGCCTAGACATAAACCTCCCGGACGAGGCGGTCATTGATAGAATCCTTCATCGCTCCCACCAAGCTACAAGAGCTTTGTGATGAACTACAATATGCATGGGATGGTGAAAACCATTCCGAAGTATTCTCAATGTCAAGTCAGCAGAGGTTGAAATCAAGAAAGAACATCAAGTGTTGATGGTCAATAAAACCACTAAGTTCAAGAAGGGCAAGGGCAAGAAGAACTTCAAGAAGGACGGCAAGGAGGTTGCCGCCGGTAAAGCAAGTTGCCGGAAGAAGTCAAAGAATGGACCCAAGCCCGAGACTGAGTGCTTTTATTGCAGGGGAAGGGTCACCGAAGCGGAACTGCCCCAAATACTTAGCGGATAAGAAGGCCGGCAACACCAAAGGTATATTTGATATACATGTAATTGATGTGTACCTTACCAGTACTCGTAGTAACTCCGGGTATTTGATACCGGTGCCGTTGCTCATATTTGTAACTCACAGCAGGAGCTGCGGAATAAGCGGAGACTAGCGAAGGACGAGGTGACGATGCGCGTCGGGAATGGTTCCAGAGTCGATGTGATCGCCGTCGCCATGCTACCTCTACATTTACCCACGGGATTAGTTATGAACCTCAATAATTGTTATTTAGTACCAAGTTTGAGCATGAAGATTGTATCTGGATCTCGTTTAATGCGAGATGGCTACTCATTTAAATCCGAGAATAATGGTTGTTCTATTTATATGAGAGATATGTTTTATGGTCATGCTCCGATGGTCAATGGTTTATTCTTAATGAATCTCAAATGTAATATTACACATATTCATAGTGTGAATACCAAAAGATGTAAAGTTGATAACGATAGTCCCACATACTTGTGGTAATCGCCGCCTTTGGTCACATTGGTGTCAAGCGCATGAAGAAGCTCCATGTCGATGGACTTTTGCGATCTCTCGATTATGAATCATTTGACACATGCTAACCATGCCTCATGGGCAAGATGACCAAGACTCCGCTCTCGGGGACAATGGAGCGAGCAACCAACTTATTGGAAATCATACATACCGATGTGTGCGGTCCAATGAGTGTTGAGGCTCATGGAGGATATCGTTATGTTCTCACTCTCACCGATGACTTGAGTAGATATGGGTATGTCTACTTGATGAAACACAAGTCCGAGACCTTTGAAAAGTTCAAGGAATTTCAGAATGAGGTAAAGAATCAACGTGACCGAAAAATAAAGTTCTTACGATCGGATCGTGGAGGAGAATATTTAAGTCACGAATTTGGTACACACTTAAGAAAATGTGGAATCGTTTCACAACTCACGCTACCGAACACCTCAACAGAACGGTGTGTCCGAACGTTGTAATCGCATTCTATTGGATATGGTGCGATCCATGATGTCTCTTACCGATTTACCGCTATCATTTTGGGGATACGCTCTAGAGACAGCTACATTCACTTTAAATAGGGCACCGTCTAAATCCGCTGAGACGACACCGTATGAATTATGGTTTGGGAAGAAACCTAAGCTGCTTTCTAAAAGTTTGGGGATGCGATGCTTATGTCAAGAAACTTCAACCTGAAAAGCTCGAACCCAAGTCGGAAAAATGTGTCTTCATAGGATACCCTAAAGAAACCATTGGGTATAGCTTCTACTTAAGATCCGAGGGCAAGATCTTTGTTGCCAAGAACGGATCCTTTCTGGAAAAAGAGTTTCTCTCGAAAGAAGTAAGTGGGAGGAAAGTAGAACTCGATGAAGTACTACCTCTTGAACAGGAAAGTAGTGCATCTCAGGAAATGTTCTGTGATGCCTACACCAACCAAGAGGAAAATAATGATGATGATCAAGGTACTTCGGATCAAGTAGCTACCGAACTCAGAGGGTCCACAAGGACACGCTCGCACTGTGAGTGGTACGGCAACCTGTCATGGAAATCATGTTGTTAGACAACGGTGAACCTTCGAACTATGAAGAAGCGATGGCGGCCCAGATTCCAACAAATGGCTAGAAGCCATGAAATCCGAGATAGAATCCATGTATGAAAACAAGGTATGGACTTTGACCGACTTGCCCGATGATCGGCGAAATATAGAAAACAAATGGATCTTTAAGAAGAAGACGGACGCGGATGGTAATGTCACCATCTATAAAGCTCGACTTGTCGCTAAGGGTTATCGGCAAGTTCAAGGGATTGACTACGATGAGACTTTCTCTCCCGTAGCGAAGCTTAAGTCCGTCGGATCATGTTAGCAATTGCCGCATACTATGATTATGAGATATGGCAGATGGATCGCCAAAACAGCGTTCCTTAATGGTTATCTTAAGGAAGAGCGTATATGATGCAGCCGGAAGGTTTTCTCAATCCTAAGAATGCTAACAAAGTATGCAAGCTCCAAATGATCCATTTATGGGCTGGTGCAAGCATCTCGGAGTTGGAACATTCGCTTTGATGAGATGATCAAAGTGTTTGGGTTTATGCACACTTATGGAGAAGCCTGCGTTTACAAGAAAGTGAGTGGGAGCTCAGAGCATTTCTCATATTATATGTAGATGACATACTTTTGATGGGAAATGATATAGAATTCTTGGACAACATTAAGGCCTACTTGAATAAGTGTTTTTCAATGAAGGACCTTGGAGAAGCTGCTTATATATTAGGCATCAAGATCTATAGAGATAGATCGAGACGCCTCATAGGTCTTTCACAAAGCACATACCTTGATAAGATTTTGAAGAAGTTCAAAATGGATCAGTCCAAGAAAGGGTTCTTTCCTCAGGTTGCAAGGTGTGAGATTGAGCTCAGCTCAATGCCCGACCACGGCAAAAGATAAAGAAGAGATGAGCGTCATCCCCTATGCCTCAGCCATAGGATCTATTATGTATGCCATGCCGTGTACTGCACTGATGTAAACCTTGCCGTAAGTTTGGTAGGAAGGTACCAAAGTAATCCCGCAAGGAACACCGGACAGCGGTCAAGAATATCCTAAAGTACCGAAAAGGACAAAGGACATGTTTCTCGTTTATGGAGGTGACGAAGAGCTCGTCGTAAAGGGTTACGCCGACGCTTAGCTTTGACCTGATCTGGATGACTCTAAGTCACAAACCGGATACGTGTATATGTTGAATGGTGGAGCAAGAGCTGGTGCACCTGCAAGCAGAGCGTTGTATGGCGGGATCTACATGTGAAGCGGAGTACATGGCAGCCTCGGAGGCAGCGCATGAAGCAATTTGGGTGAAGGAGTTCATCACCGACCTAGGAGTCATACCCAATGCGTCGGGCCGATCAAACTCTTCTCAGGACAACACTTGGAGCTATTGCACTTGCCAAGGAGCCTGTGTTTCACAAGAAGACCAGGCACATCAAGCGCCGCTTCAACTCCATCCGTGAAAATGTTGAAGATGGAGACATAGAAATTTGTAAAGTGCATACGGATCTGAATGTCGCAGATCCGCTGACTAAACCTCTCTCATGAGCAAAACATGATCATCACCGTAACTCTATGGGTGTTCGATTCATCACAATGTAACTAGATTATTGACTCTAGTGCAAGTGGGAGACAGTTGGAAATATGCCCTAGAGGCAATAATAAAAGCATTATTATTATATTTCCTTGTTCATGATAATTGTCTTTTATTCATGCTATAATTGTATTATCCGGAAATCGTAATACACGTGTGAATACATAGACCACAATACGTCCCTAGTAAGCCTCTAGTTGACTAGCTCGTTTGTCGACAGATAGTCATGGTTTCCTGTCTATGGACATCAGATGTCATTGACAACGGGATCACGTCATTAGGAGAATGACGTGATGGACAAGACCCAATCCTAAGCATAGCACAAAATCGTGTAGTTCGTTTTGCTAGAGCTTTTCCAATGTCAAGTATCTCTTCCTTAGACCAGGAGATCGTGTAACTCCCGGATACCGTAGGAGTGCTTTGGGTGTACCAAACGCCACAACGAATCGGGTGACTATAAAGGTGCACTACAGGTATCTCCGACAGTCTCTGTTGGGTTGACACGGATCGAGATCGGATTTGTCACTCCGTGTTACGGAGAGGTATCACCGGGCCCACTCGGTAGTGCATCATCATAATGAGCTCAAAGTGACCAAGTGTGCAGTCACGGGATCATGCATTAGTAAAGTGACTTGCCGGTAACGAGATTGAACGAGGTATTGGGATACCGACGATCGAATCTCGGGCAAGTAACATACCGATTGACAAAGGGAATTGTATACGGGGTTGTTTGAATCCTCGACATCGTGGTTCATCCGATGAGATCATCGAGGAGCATGTGGGAGCCAACATGGGTATCTAGATCCCTCTGTTGGTTATTGTCTGAGAGCCGTCTCGGTCATGTCTACGTGTCTCCCGAACCCGTAGGGTCTACACACTTAAGGTTCGGTGACGCCAGGGTTGTATGAATATGAGTATGCAGTATACTGAATGTTGTTCGAGTCCGGATGAGATCCCGGACGCCACGAGGAGTTTCAGAATGGTCTGGAGGTAAAGAATTATATATAGGAAGTGGTATTTCGCCATCGGAAAGTTTCGGGTCACCTCAGATTGTGCAGGGACCACGGAAGGGTCCTGGGGTCCACCGGGTGGGGCCACCCATCCCGGAGGGCCCCATGGGCTGAAGTGGGAGGAACCAGCCCATAGTGGGCTGGTGCGCCTCTGGCCCACCTCGCGCCTAGGGTTGAAACCCTAGGGTGGGGCGCCCACTTGCCTTGGGGGGCACTCCACCCCTTGGGAGATGGGATCCACAGGGTAGGCGCCCAGGGGGCCTATATAAAGGGAGGGGAGGGGCAGCCGCTGCTGAAACTCTGGCGCCTCCTCCCCTGCTACACCTCGTCCTCCTCCCGCAGACAGCTTGGCGAAGCCTGCCGGAGTTCTCACATCCACCACCACACCGTCGTGCTGCTGGATCATCATCAACCTCTCCTTCCCCCTTGCTGGATCAATAAGGAGGAGACGTCTCCCGTCCCGTACGTGTGTTGAACGCGGAGGTGCCGTCCGTTGGGCGCTAGGATCTCCGGTGATAGGATCACGGCGAGAACGACTACTTCATCCCCGTTCTTTTGAACGCTTCCGCTCGCGATCTACAAAGTGGTACGTAGATGCAATCTCTCTCCCATGACTCGTTGCTTAGATGAACTCATAGATAGATCTTGGTGAAACCGTAGGAAAATTTTAATTTTCTGCAACGTTCCCCAACATTGCTCTGCTTCAGCTTCAAAGTAGAGTTCGACTCGGGGGGCATTGTGAAGCAGGTCACTCGACAGAACTGCTTCAGCTCCATAGACCATAAAGAATGGAGTTCTCCCAGTCGAACGATTAGGAGTGGTCCTCAATCCCCAAAGAACCGACGGAAGTTCGTCGACCCACGCTCCTGCTGCATGCTTGAGATCACGCATCAGTCGAGGTTTCAGTCCTTTGAGGATTAGACCATTTGCTCGTTCAGCTTGTCCATTCGACTGGGGGTGAGAAAATGAAGCATAGTCGACTCGCGTACCCTGAGAGGCGCAAAAGGCTTTGAACTTGTCGGAATCGAAATTTGACCCATTGTTCGTGATGATGCTGTGCGGAACTCCATATCTGAATATCAATTCTCCGATTTAAATTGACAAAGGTGCACGCATCAAGGTTCTTGATAGGTTTAGCTTGATCCACTTCGTGAACTTGTCGACTGCCACAAGCAAATGAGTGAAACCACTCCTGCTAGTTCTCAGTGGTCCAATCATATCCAACCCCCAAACCGCGAAAGGCCAGACGAGTGGAATGGTCTTCAATGCTGAGGCAGGCTTGTGTGACATATTGGAGTAGAATGACATCCTTCACATTTGTCGACTATTTCCTTTGCCATTTCATTTGCCTTTGGCGGTAAAATCCCGCTCGGTATGCTTTAGCCACGATGGTCCGAGAGGACGCATGGTGACCACAGGTCCCCGAGTGGATACCATCAAGGATTATCTGACCTTCTTCTGACGTTATGCACTTCTGGCTGACTCCAGTCACGCTTCCTCTGAATAAATGTCCCTTGATCATAGTAAAGGCCTTGGATCGACGGACGATCTGTCTAGCCTCTTCTTCATTCTCCGGGAGCTCTTTCCTCAGGATGTATGCGATGTACTGATCGTCTGGGCCGGGAGTGATGACCACAACTTCCATGACTAGGTCGACCACCGCTGGGACCTCAACTTCAGTCGGATCAGTGGCATTTTTTGGCTGTGGATCCTCTTTAGTGAAAGGATCCTCTTCAATCGACGGTGTGCGGATGTGCTCCAAAAACACATCACTGGGAATGGCTTCCCTCTTGGACCCTATTTTCGCCAAATCATCAGTAGCTTGATTTTTCAGTCGGGGTATGTGATGGAGCTCTAACCCCTCAAACTTCTTTTCTAGCTTCCTCACTGCATTACACTAGCCAGTCATGGCTGGACTTCTGACATCCCACTCCTTCATCACCTGATTAACCACCAGATCCGAGTCGCCATAGACCATGAGGCGACGGACGCCGAGTGAAATGGCCATACGCAACCCATACAACAGTGCTTCGTATTCTGCTTCATTATTGGAAGAATCAAAGTGAATCTGGAGCACATATCTGAGCTTATCTCCTCAGGGGGAAACCAATACTACCCCAAAGACCGGAACCATTCAGCATCTTGGAACCATCAAAGAACATAGTCCAAAGGTTCGAGAGAACTTGAGTCAGAATCGTTGTTCAATCCACTCGGCGATGAAATCTGCTATTGCTTGGGACTTGATGGCTTTCTTTGCCTCAAACTTGAT
The DNA here is from genome assembly GCA_021605145.1 of Aegilops bicornis. NCBI lineage: Eukaryota > Viridiplantae > Streptophyta > Magnoliopsida > Poales > Poaceae > Aegilops > Aegilops bicornis. Next base: position 501,632,874 of record CM038673.1, read on the forward strand.
ATTAAGGGGAAGAAGTTCAATCGCCCATTTCGCCACTCGACCAGTTGCATCTCTGTTGTGCAGAATCTCTGATAACGAGGCGTCGCTGACGACTGTAATGGAATGATCGGAGAAGTAGCGAGCAACCTTCTTTGTGGTCATATAAATCCCATACACAAGCTTCTGATAATGAGGGTATCTTTGCTTCGACGGGATTAACACTTCAGAAAGATAATATACTGGGCGCTGAACTTTGAAGGCTTTTCCTTCCTCTTCCCGCTCGATCGTAAGTACTGTACTGACGACTCTGTGGCTACAATGTAAAGCAACAATGGCTCTTTGCTGATTGGGGCAGCAAGCACCGGCTGGGTGGAGAGCAGAGCTTTGAGCTCTGCAAACGCTGCATCAGCTTCAGGAGTCCACTCGAACTTGTCTGACTTCTTCATCAGTCGGTAAAGAGGCAATGCCTTTTCACCGAGGCGAGAGATGAATCGACTTAAAGCGGCCAAGCATCCAGAAGCTTACGGACATCGTGCACACGCATTGTATGCGTTTCATTCGGAGAATAGTGCCAACTTTCTCGGGGTTAGCGTCGATTCCTCGTTCAGAAACGAGAAAACCGAGTAACTTTCCACCAGGAACTCCGAATGTGCACTTTGATGGATTAAGCTTATTATCATACCTCCTGAGGTTGGCAAATGTTTCAGCAAGGTCAGTCAACAGGTCGGAACCTTTCCGTGACTTGACCACAATGTCATCCATGTATGCTTCCACATTCCGACCGACGGAGTGAGTAAACACTTCTAAATCATCCTCATGAACGTGGCTCCGGCATTCTTGAGGCCGAATGGCATGGTGACATAACATAAGCACCCGAATGGAGTGATGAAAGCTGTTTTGATCTCGTCGGGTCCATACAGACGGATCTGATGGTACCCGGAATATGTGTCTAAAAAACACAACTGCTCACATCCCGCAGTCGAGTCGACTATTTGGTCGATGCGGGGGAGAGGAAAATGATCTTTCGGGCAGGCCCGATTGATATGTTTGAAGTAGATGCACATGCGCAGTGAATTGTCCTTCTTAGGGACCATGACCACATTGACGAGCCACTCGGAGTGGTAAATTTCTCGGATAAACTCTGTTGCTAAGAGCCGAGCCACCTCCTCGCCTATGGCCTTTCTCTTCTGGACGGCGGACCGTCGAAGATGTTCTTTGAAAGGTTTGACTTTTGAGTTGACTCGCAGACGATGCTCAACCAGCTCCCTGGGAACACCCGGCATGTCAGCAGGCTTCCATGCAAAGATGTCCCAGTTCTCACGGAGGAACTGGACGAGCGCTTCTTCCTATTTGGAATCGAGTGTTGTTGAGATGTTGGTCGGAGCAGCATTGGGGTCGGTCGGGTGAATATGAATCTGCTTCGTCTCACCGGACGAATGAAATGCCGACTCCGTAGCGGGCTTCTTGGCTCGCAACAAATCACTCAGATCTGCAGTCTTCTGATATTCTTGCAATTCTACCACTGCCATCTGAGCATCAACAATCTTAGAGCCTTTTTGGAAACACTCTTCCGCTTTCTTCCGGTTGCCAGTGATAGTGATCACACCCTTGGGGCCGGGCATCTTCAGCTTAAGGTACACATAACATGGTCGGACCATGAAACGGGCATACGCCGCCTTCCCGAGAATAAGCGTGATAAGCGCCTCGAAATCCACGACCTCAAAGGTCAACTTTTCTTTGCGGAAATGCTTGAATCACCAAAAACCACATCAACGATGAATTTGACCGAGTGACTCAGCCTTCTTTCCAGGAATGACTCCGTGGAAACTCATGTTACTGGTGCTGAGTCTGGACATCGGAATGCCCATCCCTTTCAACGTCTCTGCATACAAGATGTTCAGGACGCTGCCGCCATCCATCAAAACTTTGGTCAGTCGAGTGCCTTCGACAACTGGGTCGACCACCAACGCTTGCCTCCCAGGGGTGGCAATGTGTGTCGGATGATCGGACTGGTCGAAAGTGATGGCGATGCGGGACCATTTCAGATAATTGGGCGTCGCCGAGCGACCATGTTCACTTCTCGGTTGATAACTTTCAATCGACTTTTGCTTTCAACGCCAAGAAAATCATCAGGGTGGAATTGACCTGGGGGTATCCACCATCACTATCTTCTTTGTCCTCAATTTTATCCGACCCCTTTTCCTTATCCTTGGGTTGCTTCCCTTGGAACTGCTGAATCAAGAGCCGACATTGTCGAGTGGTATGCTTTGGGTAAATGAGTTTACCCTCTTCATCTTTCTTCGTGTGAATGTGACATGGCAAGTCCAACACATCATTCCCATCTTGGTCTTTCACCTTCTTGGGGTTCCACGGACCCTTGGGTTTCCCCTTGAACTTTCCCGGGGTCACAGCCAAGGCTTCTCCGGGAGCGGCTGGCTCGGCTTTGCGCTTCTGCTTCCGACTGGAATTTCCTCCGCCGGCTTCATTAGCGGCTGACTTGTACTTACCACTCCAGAGCCGATCCTCTTCTCCACCATTAGCATACTTGGTGGCAATCTCCATCATCCGACTCAGGGTCATATCTCTTGTCCGACCGAATTTCAAACTCAACTCTCTGTTCTTGACACCTTCCTTGAAAGCACAGACTGCCTGGTGATCAGACACATTCTCAACTGTGTGGTGCAATGTTATCCATCTTTGAATGTAATCTCTCAAAGTTTCATTCGACTTCTGCACACACGATTGCAGCTCTGTCAATCCTGCTGGTAGCTTGCAAGCCCCTTCAAATGTCCTGACAAACACTCGGGCCAGATCTTCCCAAGTGTAACATCTTTCTGGGTGCTAACTGATTCAACCATGCTTTGGCCGAACCCTCCAACATAAGGGCAAATGCTTCATAGCTACCTCATCGTTGCCGCCGCCAATCTGAACAGCCACTCGGTAGTCCTCAAGCCAAGTGTCGGGCTTGGACTCACCAAAGGAACTTACTAACTCCAATCGCCAACTTGAAGTTGGGAGGAATCATCGGGCTTTGATGGCCTGCTAAAACACTCGCCCCGAGACATGAACTCTGCTTCTTGGAGGGAACATCTCTGTCATGACCTTCTCGGTGAGCTCTGTTCCTGTCGACCAAGCCTTGAACGATGATGGATCTTGCATCAAAGCCTGGCTCTCTAGGGTCGACTAGAACCCTTCGCCCAGCACTGTGCTGGCATCTGTCATCTTGTTGCCGAGGAGCGTATGATCCACCCCTTGGGGGAGGGGTGGGCACTCGACGACGATCATTGCGATCGAATCAGTGCTCATACGGCTCACGATTCCTGTACTGATCATCACGCCGGCCTCCACGTTCCTCACGCTGGGGCGATCTTGGACTATGGGTCGATCGACTGAATTCGCAGCGACGGATCTGCTGTGAATCCTATTCCGTGACTGTGATACGACTGAGTTTTGATCTCCTGCTGCCCGGAGTAAATCTCTGATCTGTTGCAAACCTCTACCCGCCTCCGAATGGGAAGGCTGAATTGATTCGGCTATACGGGCTGCAGCTGCTAAATTCTGAATCGGAGTTCGATATACCTGAGTCGGTTGTGGAAAGAGCTGACGTCGACTGGATTCTGGAACCCATGGTCGCGTGCGCTCGTCGAGAACTCGCTGGAGATTCTCCAGTCGAGTGCGCTCAGCCAAGTTGGCTGTTGCGCGCATCCTCCAAGGCACGAGCCTCGGGGGTTTCTCCAACGATTGGAGTGTGAAGCGCATCCATGTCCCGGCGGCGAAGTTCCTCCCTCTGCAGCGAAGTGAGGGGCTCGGGTTGGTACTCTTCGTGATCTTGCGCCGGATCACCTCCACCGACGCCTCCGTCAGTGCGGGGATATCCAGGAGGACTGCGTGGTCCATCGACCATCAGAACCTCCGCTGCCGGATCGCTGCTATCGCACTCGGATGCAGTCTCTGCGGAGCCAGTCGACAGATCGAACAGGCCGTAGAGAGATTCGTCGGGCTCGATTGCCGCAACTTGGGAAGTGGCCGACTGGCGAGCCACCGCATGTCTCACCCACCGCTGAAGCCTCGACCGACCGGGCGCTTGCGCGGCGGAGGCCCAGGGAGTGAACGGCACAAGAACCGACCCATCTTTGGGTCGACGGTTGCCGCAGGTGAGGGCGCCACGCAGACGCCGCAGCGAAAGTCACGTTGCCCAGCAGACGGGAGCGTCGGCGTCGAGAGGAGCCTCCTGAAGCCAAGCGGAGTCGTCGGCGATGAACGTGAGCGCACCGAGACGGATCTCGCGCCCTCGACCAAAACTCCACGAAACCATGATGTAGGAGATCGAAAGAATCCCAACTTCTCCAACAAATCGCTAGAACACCTGCCCCACGGTGGGCGCCAACTGTCGTGGTTCTAAGTCTGATAGTAGAATGGGGGGTAGGTATGGAGAGGCAAGGTACTAGCTATGGAGTAGTTGGTACGCACGAGTTTACGAGTTCAGGCCCTTCTCGGAGGAAGTAACAGCCCTACGTCTCGGAGCCTGGAGGCGGTCGACTGGATTATATGCGTATGAATTACAGGGGTGCGAACCCTTCTACCTGTGGAGGGGGGTGGCTTATATAGAGTGCGCCAGGACCCCAGCCAGCCCACGTAATGAAGGGTTAAAGGTACATGAAGGCCAGGTGTTACTAGTAACGCCTTACATAAAGTGTCATCATGACCATAAAGACTACTTAATTACAGACCGTTTGGACGCCTTGAGTGGCTCTTGAACTCCTGGTGGTCGAGTGGGTCTTCATGGTCGAGTGTCTTTGAATCACGAGTGGAAACCTACCAGGTCGACTGGTAGGCAGTCTATTCTAAGGATGCCCTTGGGGAGGGTATCTTGGACAGGTCCATGACCCTACCCTAGGTATATGACTTCATGACGCGTCGCCACTGGCACTTAGCCGGTACATCCGCATTGATGGGCCCGCCCTCCCGCAACCGCCGCTCCGTCAATATCAGCGAGGAGTGGTCGCTTAGAGCATCTACAACCGGACATTGTAAATCCGGCCCCTTAAACGCCCGCAGACGCGTCTGCGGCACTGACCGGGCACGCATCAAATTAGCCACTTTGCGTCCGCCTCTCTCATATTTCATCCCCTAGATCCATACAAAACATGCAAAAGTAATCCTACGTACTACATCTACGTACTACCCTAGCTACTCTTCGTCATCGGAGATGTCCACGACGTCGGTGTCGGGCGCCGGCTGGACAAGCGGGTAGGAGGGCTCCGACTCATTCTCCTCCTGCTCGACCTCATCCATGTAGGCGAACATATCCGCCTTGTCTGCGGCCTCTTGCGCCTCCATTTCTTGCCGGCGACGACGTCTTGCCTCCGCAGCCGACTCCGATCGAAGGGAATCGAGGATAGACTGGTGCTCCGCTTGCAGATCCCCGTCACCAGCGTCCCCCGCATCCTCCTCCTCCTCCTCCTCCTCCAACTCCAACTCCTCCCCCGGATCCACTGCATCCAGAGGTAGCCCCGTGGCGATCCGGGCTTCGCGCCTTGCCCGGATCAGCTCAAGGAGCTCGAGCCGGCGCTCCAGCGTCAGAAAGGGCTTGCTCCTCACCCGGCAGCGTGGGGGCATGGCTACTAGGTGGACGGGTGGAGTGGAAAGTGGCGGCGGCAGCGGACATGAGGAGGAAAATGTGGATGGATGGCAGTTAGGGTTTCGGTGCCGCCGGTCGACTTAAATAGCCGGGCAATGCACTACGCGGTCCGCGGAGCTACGCCACGCGGCGCCAGCGGTCCGACTGAGGAGACGAGCTTCGGACCGCCGGGTTTGAGGGCGTTTCCGGCCAGGATCCTTTTGTCACTCCGACGTGGCGGGCGTGCCCGGGCGTCCCGATATCCACCCCATATTTGGGCTGGATATGGGGGGTGCCGGTCAGCTCGGGCGTTTGAGGGCCGTCTGAGAGGCCCGTCTGGGTCAAAAAATCGTGCCCGAGCGGCCTGCCTGGGTGTTTGAGACGGGTTTGAGGGGTCCGATTGTAGATGCTCTTAGCGACTGCTCCGCCAACATTGGCATTGGCCGCGGTGGCCCTCCACACCGTGCAGCGGGAGGTGGAGCGGCTCCTCCGCGAGCGGTAAGCACCCTCCGGACAAGGTTGCCGCCGCCCTTCGGCGTCCTTCCGCCGCTGAAAGGACCATGATGACGACGACGACATGGACAATGATGTTGGTGCGGCAGGGCAGGGCGGTCACGTTGGTATAGGGTGTAGTTTTTTTTCTCTAGTTGTTAGTTAAACCTTTTACGTAAATTATGTCCGAACTTTTATAAAAGCCTTCAAGTTTGCATGAATTTTGTCCCATCTATTAAAATCCTGTTTGAATTGCATGCAGATCACGTTGGATGGCCGACTCCCGAAGACGGATGCCGGAGCAAATTTGAGGGCGAGCGTTTGGAGATGCCCTAACTTGCCCTCGTGTGTTGTACATCCGACATTCATCCGCGTGCATTTCACGAAATGTACTCACGACGTGATGGTGCGGAAATGGAGGAATGCTCTCCTCCCTCTCTCTGGCCAGATCCGCGAGCAGTCAGCGTGGACCGAGCACGCATGCGGGACATGGCAATTATCAGGTTTGAACGAGTCAAAAAGGCCACATCGCCTCAACCTCTCCAGTCGCCTCAACTCGTGGCTGCTCGTGACGGGCGGCGATTGGTTGGCCCAATCATGCATGCACGCCATCGATCGGCCTCTCTCCCGGCGTCGCGTACGCGCTGCGGCTCCGTCTCCATGCCTGCACCACCACGGCCGCTGATGGAGGAGCACATGGATGCATGGGCTGGCGTCAGGTACTCAGGTGCATGCACTCGCTGCGTGGCAAGGCGTGGCATGGCATGGCACGGGCGCGGCGAGCAAGCAGCCGGGCGCGACATGGCAACGTGTGGCACGGCGGGCATTGGATGCGCGCGCGCCCGCCACCACCGCGTTAATTATTCGCCTCATGCGGAGACACAGCGCCGCTCGGCCGGACCACCACGGGCACGGGCGCACGGGATGGGCTACGTCGTCCATTGCCAGTGGTACTATGTAGTACGTGCGTACGTGCTATAGGAGCAGGTGCATGAGGGGGTGGGAGTAGACGGCGACGGGGACCGGAGAGTGATTTGGCATCCACCGAGATATCGAGAGATGCGTGACATGTCATGTACGTAGTACCTCAAAAGAAAGAGAGATGCGTGACATGCCTTGCCGCCTGTGTTCGTGTCCGGCGCCAAGGCGTGCACCACGGTCTGTAACTTTTATCTAGATGGAACATAATTTAGCGGCCGTGTTAATGTTACGCGAGTCTTTTTCTGCGCTAGATCCATCGCCTGGTCGGGTCAAACTCTACACTACCTGCTACTACTATAGTAGATCAATGGCTGGTCAAGACAGGAGGTTTCTCTAATGTTCATTTCCTGTTTGGGGGTGTCGCTGGTGTGGTATCGTACTGTAGGGTGATTCGTTCGCCCCAACCGACACATTAAATTCCTGCATGTTATGGCTACGTGGTGCAGCTTGACCTGTTCTGCGCTGACAGCTTGGGGGATCTTTGTCATCAGGCTATCATGCATATGGGCGACGGCGATCTTAATTGAGCTACATATGGGTCAAGGAAAAGAATCAGCTTAGAGCAACGACAACGCACGGAACATATTTCGTGTGTCCGTTTGGGTTCGCCGGACAAAAACATCGCCCAAACACATTGACCCATTTCTATTTTATGTTCTTTTGTATCCGCTCCGACTCATTTCAGTCTTAAATTTGGATCATATTTGGATGACAGAAAGCGGATGTTCTGCGTGTCCTCTCTGTCAGCTCCATGAGAGACTGGCCCACATGTCACACACTCACCATCTCTCATCTATCTCTCCTCCTTTTTCTCTGCCCAGCCCACCAGGCCCTCATGCACGCACGCCGGCGGCCGGCCTCGCCTCACCTCACCTTTCCGCGCCCGGCCGTCGTAGCTGTTGGAGCCAGAGCGCCGCTGCCCCTCCCCACCCTTCCCCGCGCCACACCCGGCCTCGCCTCCTCGCTTCGCCCGTCGCTCGGTCATGCGCCAAGGCGCTCCTGGTAGCGCTTCGCCTTGCTTCTTCTTGGAGCAGGACCGTTGCCGCCCGCTTGGCGCCGTGCTTGGCCCGCGCTCGCACTTTCGCCCGCCGATCCGATCCTGGTCACGCCGACCAGGTACTGTATAGGCTGCGAAGGGTTCGAGCGGGCCATGGACGCCAGATCGCTCAAGCTCCGTGGCGCTGCCGGCCGGCGGTCGCGCCTCGCGGAGCGCGTGCAGTGGCGCGACGCGGATGCCGCGGGAGCTCACAGAAGCGGTGAGGCGAGCCCGAGCCCGAGTGGGGGCGGGGGCGGGCGCGGGCATCTTCACTCTAGCGCATGGTGCGGCCTCCCGAGCCATGAGCACGCATCGGCTGAGAGCACCGCGACGAGCACGTGTGGACGAAGTCGTCACGCCAGAGCGGGGCGTGGTCGTGTCCAACCGCCACCTGCCATGGCTCGCCTCTCCGACGGTGTTGCTGCTGCCGGTGCGGCCACGAGCCACCTTGCAGGTCCTCCTCACTGTTGAGTGATACATCTCCAACGTATCTATAATTTTTGATTGTTCCATGCTATTATATTATTTATTTTGGATATTTAATGGCCTTTATTATACACTTTTATATTATTTTTGGGACTAACCTACTAACCAAAGGCCCAGTGCAAATTGCTCTTTTTTTGCCTATTCGAGTGTTTCGCAGAAAAGGAGTATCAAACAGAATCCAAACGGAATGAAACCTTCGGGAGAGTTATTTTTGGAACAAACGTGATTCAGGGGACTTGGAGTGGACGCCAAGAAAGAAGCGAGGAGGCCACGAGGCAGGGAGGCGCGCCTGCCCCCCTTGGGCGCACCTCCACCCTCGTGGGCCCCTCGCAGCTAGACCGACCTACTTCTTCCTCCTATATATACCCATATACCCCAAAAACATCCAGGAGCACCACGAAACCCTATTTCCACCGCAGCAACCTTCTGTACCCATGAGATCCCATCTTGAGGCCTTTTCCGGCGCTCCGCCGGAGGGGGAATCGATCACGGAGGGGCTTCTCATCAACCCCATAGCCTCTTCGATGATGTGTGAGTAGTTTACCACAGACCTTCGGGTCCATAGTTATTAGCTAGATGGCTTCTTCTCTCTCTTTGGATCTCAATACAAAGTTCTCCTTGATTCTCTTGTAGATCTATTCGATGTAATTCTTTTTGCGGTGTGTTTGTCAAGATCCGATGAATTGTGGGTTTATGATCAAGATTATCTATGAACAATATTTGAATCTCCTCTGAATTATTTTATGTATGATCTGTTATCTTTGCAAGTCTATTTGAATTATCAGTTTGGTTTGGCCTACTAGATTGATCTTTCTTACAATGGGAGAAGTACTTAGCTTTGGGTTCAATCTTGCGGTGTCCTTTCCCAAAGGATGTTAGGGCAGCAAGGCACGTATTGTTTTGTTGCCATCGAGGATAAAAAGATGGGGTTTATATCATATTGCTTCAGTTTATCCCTCTACATCATGTCATCTTGCCTAATGCGTTACTCTGTTCTTATGAACTTAATACTCTAGATGCATGCTGGATAGCGGTCGATGTGTGGAGTAGTAGTAGCAGATGCAGAATCGTTTCGGTCTATTTGTCGCGGACGTGATGCCTATATACATGATCATGCCTAGATATTCTCATAACGATGCACTTTTCTATCAATTGCTCGACAGTAATTTGTTCACCCACCGTAACACTTATGCTATCTTGAGAGAAGCCACTAGTGAAACCTATGGTCCTCGGGTCTATTTTCCATCATATAAGTTTCCAATCTATTTTACTTTGCAATCTTTACTTTCCAATCTATACCATAAAAATACCGAAAATATTTATCTTATTATCTCTATCAGATCTCACTTTTGCAAGTGGCCGTGAAGGGATTGCCAACCCTTTATCGCATTGGTTGCAAGGTTCTTATTTGTTTGTGTAGGTACAAGGCGACTTGCGTGTAGTCTCCTACTGAATTGATACCTTGGTTCTCAAAAAACTGAGGGAAATACTTATGCTACTTTGCTGCATCACCCTTTTCTCTTAAAGGAAAAACCAACGCAGTGCTCAAGAGGTAGCCAGAAGGATTTCTGGCGCCGTTGCCGGGAGGCTTACACCAAGTCAAGTCAAGATTTGATCTCCCGCCAACGTGCGATTTCTGGCGTCGTTGCCGGGGAGATCTACGCCAAGTCAAGTCAAGTCAAGACATACCAAGTACCCATCACAAACTCTTATCCCTCGCATTACATTATTTGCCATTTGCGTCTCGTTTTCCTCTCCCCCACTTCACCTTTGCCGTTTTATTCGCCCTCTTTTTCCGTTCGTCTCTTTTCGCTTGCTCTTGTGTGCTTGTGTGTTGGATTGTTTGACACGATGGCTCAAGACAATACTAAATTGTGTGACTTTTCCAATACCAACAACAATGATTTTATTAGCACTCCGATTGCTCCTATTACCGATGCTGAATCTTGTGAGATTAATGCTGCTTTGTTGAATCTTGTCATGAAAGATCAATTCTCTGGCCTTCCTAGTGAAGATGCCGCTACACATCTAAACAACTTTGTTGATTTGTGTGATATGCAAAAGAAGAAAGATGTGGATAATGATATTGTTAAATTGAAGCTATTTCCATTTTCGCTTAAAGATCGTGCTAAAATTTGGTTTTCGTCTTTGCCTAAAAATAGTATTGATTCTTGGAATAAGTGCAAATATGCTTTTATCTCTAAATATTTTCCTTCCGCTAAGATCATCTCTCTTAGAAACGATATTATGAATTTTAAGCAACTTGATTATGAACATGTTGCGCAAGCTTGGGAGAGGATGAAATTAATGATACGTAATTGCCCTACACATGGTTTGAATTTATGGATGATTATACAAAAAATTTATGCCGAATTGAATTTTGCTTCTAGAAATCTTTTAGATTCAGTCGCGGGAGGCACTTTTATGGAAATCACTTTAGGAGAAGCTACTAAACTCCTAGATAATATTATCGTTAATTATTCTCAATGGCACAACGAAAGATCTACTAGTAAAAAGGTTCATGCGATAGAAGAGATTAATGTTTTGAGTGGAAAGATGGATGAACTTATGAAATTGTTTGCTAATAAGAGTGCTTCTGATCCTAATGATATGCCTTTGTCTACTTTTATTGAGAATAATAATGAATCTATGGATGTGAATTTTGTTGGTAGGAACAATTTTGGTAACAACGCTTATAAAGGAAACTTTAATCCTAGGCCGTTTCCTAGTAATTCATCTAATAATTATGGTAATTCTTACAAGAACTCTTATGGAAATTTTAATGAGATGCTGATACGTCCATTTTACATCATGCTTTTATATCGATATTTATTGCATTATGGGCTGTTATTACACGTTATGTCACAATACTTATGCCTATTCTCTCTTATTTTACAAGGTTTAAATGAAGAGGAGAATGCTTTGGGATTCGAATTTGGAAAAGGAGCAAATATTAGAGACCTATTCGCACAACTCAAAAGTCCTGAAACTTCATGGAAGTTATTTTTGGAATTAATAAAAATCTTTGGCGAAAGAAAGTACGGAGGGCCCACACCACTGCCACGAGGGTGGGGCGCGCCTACCCCCTGGCGCGCCCCTGCCTCGTGGGCCCCTGGCAGCCTTCGGTGCGCATCTTCTGCTATATGAGGTTTTTTACCCTGGAAAAATCATAAGCAAGCTTTCGGGAAGAAACTCCGCCGCCACGAGGCGGAACCTTGGCGGAACCAATCTAGGGCTCTGGCAGAGCTGTTCTGCCGGGGAAACTTCCCTCCAGGAGGGGGAAATCATCGCCATCGTCATCACCAATGATCCTCTCACCTGGAGGGGGTCAATCTCCATCAACATCTTCACCAGCACCATTTCCTCTCAAACCCTAGTTCATCTCTTGTATCCAATCTTTGTCCCAAAGCTTCAGATTCGTACTTGTGGGTTGCTGTAGTGTTGATTACTCCTTGTAGTTGATGCTAGTTGGTTTATTTGTTGGAAGATCATATGTTCAGATCCTTTATGCATATTAATACCCCTCTGATTATGAACATGAATATGATTTGTGAGTAGTTAAGTTTGTTCCTGAGGACATGGGAGAAGTCTTGCTATAAGTAGTCATGTGAATTTGGTACTCGCTCGATATTTTGATGAGATGTATGTTGTCTCTCCTCTGGTGGTGTTATGTGAACGCGTCGACTACATGACACTTTACCATTGTTTGGGCCTAGAGGAAGGCATTGGGAAGTAATAAGTAGATGATGGGTTGCTAGAGTGACAGAAGCTTAAACCTTAGTTTATGAGTTGCTTCGTAAGGGGCTGATTTGGATCCATATGCTTCATACTATGGTTAGGTTTAACTTAATACTTCTTTTGTAGTTGCGGATGCTTGTAATAGGGGTTAATCATAAGTGGGATGCTTGTCCAAGGAAGGGCAGCACCCAAGCACCGGTCCACCCACATACCAAATTATCAAAGTAACGAACGCGAATCATATGAGCGTGATGAAAACTAGCTTGACGAAAATTCCCATGTGTCCCCGGGAGCACTTTTCTCTATATAAGAGTTTGTCCAGGCTTGTCCTTTGCTAAAAAAAGGATTGAGCCATCTTGCTACACCTTATTTACTTTCATTACTTGTTACCTGTTACAAATTACCTTATCACAAAACTATCTGTTACCGATAATTTCAGTGCTTGTAGAGAATGCCTTACTGAAAACCGCTTATCATTTCCTTCTGCTCCTCGTCGGGTTCGACACTCTTACTTATTGAAAGGACTATGATATATCCCCTATACTTGTGGGTCATCAAGACTCTTTTCTGGCACCGATGCCGGGGAGTGAAGCGCCTTTGGTATGTGGAATTTGGTAAGGAAAAATTTATATAGTGTGCTGAAATTTACTGTCACTTGTTACTATGGAAAGTAATCCTCTGAGGGGCTTGTTCGGGGTATCTTCACCCTGACCAGTAGAGCAAGGAGTTGCTCCTCAACCTACTGAATGTACTGAAAATTTTTACTCTGAAATTCCTTCGGGTATGATAGAGAAACTGCTAGCTAATCTTTTTTCACGAGATGGAACATTACATCCTGATTTACACCTAATCTATGTGGATTAAGTTTGTGGATTATTTAAGCTTGCAGGTATGCCCGAGGTTGTTATCAAGAAGAAGGTCTTCCCTTTATCTTTGAAGGGAGAGGCATTGACATGGTTTAGGCTATGTGATGATATGGGATCATGGAACTACAACCGGTTGAAATTGGAATTTCATCAGAAGTTTTATCCTATGCATCTTGTTCATCGTGATCGTAATTATATATAATTTTTGGCCTCGCGAAGGAGAAAGCGTCACTCAAGCTTGGGGGAGGCTTAAGTCAATGTTATATTCATGCCCCAATCATGAGCTCTCAAGAGAAATTATTATTCAAAAAATTTATGCTCGGCTTTCTCTCAATAATCGCTCCATGCTCGATACTTCTTGTACTGCCTATTTTATGATGAATACTATTGAATTCAAATGGAATTTATTGGAAAGAATTAAACGCAACTCTGAAGATTGGGATCTCGACGAAGGTAAGGAGTCAGGTATAACACCTAAGTTTGATTGTGTTAAATCTTTTATGGATACGGATGTTTTCCGTGAATTTAGCACTAAATATGGACTTGACTCTGAGATAGTAGCTTCTTTCTGTGAATCCTTTGCTACTCATGTTGATCTCCCAAAGGAGAAGTGGTTTAAATATAATCCTCCCATTGAAGTAGAAGCAGTTGCACCTATTAAAGTTGAAGAAAGGACTATCACTTTTAATGATCCTGTCGTTCCTACTGCTTATATTGAGAAACCACCTTTCCCTATTAGAATAAAGGATCATGCTAAAGCTTCAACTGTGGTCAATAAAAGTAACATTAAGACACGCAAACCCCCTGAGCAAATTAAAGTTGAACCTAGTATTGCTATGGTTAAAGATCTCTTGGCTGATAATATTGATGGGCATGTTATTTACTTCTATGAGGAAACTGCTAGAATTTCCATACCTGATACTAAAAATAAACATAGACCTGTTGTAGGCATGCCTGTTATTTCTGTTAAAATAGGAGATCATTGTTATCATGGCTTATGTGATATGGGTGCTAGTGCAGGTGCAATACCTCATTCCTTATACATAGAAATTATGCATGATATTGCACCTGCTGAGATAGAAGAAATTGATGTTACAATTAAGCTTGCCAATAGAGATACTATTTCACCAGTCGGGATTGTTAGAGATGTTGAAGTCTTGTGTGGAAAAGTTAAATATCCTACTGATTTTCTTGTTCTTGGTTCCCCACAAGATCACTTTTGTCCCATTATATTTGGTAGACCCTTCTTGAATACTGTTAATGCTAGGATAGATCATGAAAAGGATGTTGTTACTATTGGTTTGGGGGATATGTCTCATGAGTTTAACTTTGCTAAATTTTGTAGACAACCCCGTGACGAGGAATTGCCTAGTAAAGATGAAATTGTTGGTCTTGCTTCTATTGTCGTGCCTCCTAATGACCCTTTAGAACAATATTTGCTAGACCATGAAAATGATATGTTTATGAATGAAAGAAGAGAAATAGATGAGGTATTCTTTAAACAGGGACCTATTTTGAAACACAACTTGCCTGTTGAAATCCTAGGGGATCCTCCTCCACCCAAGGGTGATCCCGTGTTCGAGCTTAAACCATTACCCAATACTCTAAAATATGCTTATCTTGATGAAAAGAAGATATATCCTATTATTATTAGTGCTAACCTTCCAGATCATGAAGAAAAGAAATTATTGAAAACTCTAAAGAAGCACCGTGCTGCTATTGGATATACTCTTGATGATCTTGAGGGCATTAATCCCACTCTATGCCAGCACAAAATAAAATTGGAGAAAGACGCTAAACCAGTTGTTGATCACCAACGACGGTTAAATCCTAAGATGAAAGAAGTTGTAAGGAAAGAAATACTAAAGCTTCTGGAGGCAGGTATAATTTATCCCATTGCTGATAGTTGATAACCCACAAGTATAAGGGATAAATTGTAGCCTCTTCCGATAAGTAATAGTGTAGAACCCAACGAGGAGCTAAAGGTAGAACAAATATTCCCTCAAGTTCTATCGACCACCGATACAACTCTACGCACACTTAATGTTCGCTTTACCTAGAACAAGTATGAAACTAGAAGTACTTTGTAGGTGTTTTTGGATAGGTTTGCAAGAATAATAAAGAGCACGCAAATAAAATCTAGGGGCTGTTTAGACAAAGACACAATAAAGTAAATATAGCGAGTGTGGAAAAGTGGTGGTACGAGTTGCGTAATTGTCTAAGCAATTGACTACTTTACTAGACCGATAGCAAGTTTATGTGGGAGAGGCCACTGCTAGCATGTCATCCCTGACTTGGAATTCTATGCACTTACGATTGGAACTATTAGCAAGCTTCCGCAACTACTAACGTTCATTAAGGTAAAACCCAACCATAGCATTAAGATATATTGGTCCCCCTTCAATCCCGTATGCATCAATCTCTATGCTAGGTTGAAGCTTCTGTCACTCTTGCCCTCCAATACATAGTCCTATCAACATACAACTAACCCTATGGTGTGATCCACGGGCGTGCTCATATGATACGATGTAGTCGTATCAGCATCCCCAAGCTTAATTCCTGCTCGTCCTCGAGTAGGTAAATGATAAAAAAGATAATTTTTGATGTGGAATGCTACCTAGCATAATCTTGATCATGTATCTAATCATGGCATGAATATTAAGACACGAGTGATTCAAAGCAATAGTCTATCATTTGACATAAAAGCAATAATACTTCAAGCCTACTAATAAAGTAATCATGTCTTTTCAAAATAACATGGCCAAAGAAAGTTATCCCTACAAAATCATATATTCTGGCTATGCTCCATCTTCACCATACAAAATATTCATAACATGCACAACCCCGATGACAAGCCAAGCAATTGTTTCATACTTTTGACGTTCTCAAACCTTTTCAAATTTCACACAATACATGAGCGTGAGCAATGGACATAGCACTATAGGTGGAATATAATATGATGGTGGAGGTTTTGTGGAGAAGACAAAAAGGAGAAAGTCTCACATCGACGCGGCTAACCAACGGGCTATGGAGATGCCCATCAATTGATATCAATGTGAGGAGTACGGATTGCCATGCAACGGATGCACTAAGAGCTATAAGTGTATGAAAGCTCAAACTGGAAACTAAGTGGGTGTGCATCCAACTTGCTTGCTCATGAAGACCTCGGGCATTTGAGGAAGCCCATCATCGGAATATACAAGCCAAATTCTATAATGAAAATTCCCACTAGTATATGAAAGTGATAACTCAAGAGACTCTCTATATGAAGAACATGGTGCTACTCTGAAGCACAAGTGTGGTAAAAGGATAGTAATTAGTAACATTGTCCCTTCTCTCTTTTCTCTCATTTTTTATTTTTATTTTTTCTTTTTCCCCTTTTTTGGTGGGCTTCTTTGTCATATTTTTTTTATTTGGGCTTCTTTGGCCTCTTTTATTTTGATAACCTCACATGGGACAATGTTCTAATAATGATGATCATCACACTTTTATTTACTTACAACTCAATATTACAACTCGATACTAGAACAAATATATGACTCTATATGAATGCCTCCGATGGTGTACCGGGATGTGCAATGATCTAGCGTAGCGATGACATCAAAAAATGGACAAGCCATGAAAACATCATGCTAGCTATCTTACAATCATGCAAAGCAATATGACAATAAATGCTCAAGTCATGCATATGATGATGATGGAAGTTGCATGGCAATATATCTCGGAATGGCTATGGAAATGCCATGATAGGTAGGTATGGTGGCTGTTTTGAGGAAGATATAAGGAGGCTTATGTGTGATAGAGCGTATCATATCACGGGGTTTGGATGCACCGCTAAGTTTGCACCAACTCTCAAGGTGAGAAAGGGCAATGTCTTGATCAGAGAGGCTAGAAATTTGTGGAAGGTTGAGAGTGCGTATAATCCATGGACTCACATTAGTCATAAAGAACTCATATACTTATTGCAAATGTTTATTAGCCCTCGAAGCAAAGTACTACTACGCATGCCCCTAGAGGGATAGTTTGGAAGGAAAAGACCATCGCTCGTCCCCGACCGCCACTCATAAGGAAGACAATCAATAAATAAATCATGCTCCGGGTTCATCACATAACGGTTCACCATACGTGCATGCTACGAGAATCACAAACCTCAAAAAAAGTATTTCTACTAATCCACAACTACCCACTGGCATGACTATTGCAATCTTTATATCGCAAAACTATTGCAAGGAATCAAACATATCATATTCAGTGATCTACAAGTTTTATGTATGATTTTATGACTAACCATGTGAATGACCAGTTCCTGTCAACTCTCTAAATAGATATAAGTGAAGCAAGAGAGTTTAATTCTTTCTACAAAAGATATGCCCACGCTCTAACAAATATAAGTGAAGCAAAAGAGCATTCTACAAATGGCGGTTTTCTATGTGAGGAGAAACAGGCAATCCAAACTTCAAATGATATAAGTGAAGCACATGAAGCATTCTATAAAGCCATACTCAAAAGATATAAGTGAAGTGCAAAGAGCATTCTATAAATCAACCAAGGACTATCTCATACCAGCATGGTGCATAAAAGAAAAGTGAAAACTAAATGCAAAAGATGCTCCAAGATTTGCACATATCGCATGAACGAAACGAATTCGAAAACATACCGATACTTGTTGAAGAAAGATGGGCTGCCTTCCGGGGCATCCCCAAGCTTAGACGCTTGAGTCTCCTTGAATATTTACTTGGGGTGCCTCGGGCATCCCCAAGCTTGAGCTCTTTCCTCTCCTTCTTCTCCTCACATCGAGACCTTCTCGATCATCGAACACTTCATCCACACAAAAATTCGACAGAAAACTCGGTAAGATCTGAGGGAGTCCCAGACTAGGGGGACCGGATAGCCAGACTATCGTCACGGCCAGACTCCAAGACTATGAAGATACAAGATTGAAGACTTCGTCCCGTGTCCGGATGGGACTTTCCTTGGTGTGGAAGGCAAGCTTGGCGATATGAATATGTAGATCTCCTACCATTGTAACCGACTATGTGTAACCCTAACCTATCCGGTGTCTATATAAACCGGAGGGTTTTAGTCCCAGAGGACTAACAACAACAATCAGACCATAGGCTAGCTTCTAGGGTTTAGCCTCCTTGATCTCGTGGTAGATCTACTCTTGTACTACCCATATCATCAATATTAATCAAGCAGGAGTAGGGTATTACCTCCATCGAGAGGGCCGAACTCGGGTAAAACATCGTGTCCCTTGTCTCCTGTTACCATCCGCCTAGACGCACAGTTCAGGACCCCTACCCGAGATCCGCGGTTTTGACACCGACATTGGTGCTTTCATTGAGAGTTCCTCGTGTCGCCACCGATAGGCTCGATGGCTTCTTCGATCATCAACAACGACGCGGTCCAGGGTGAGACTTTTCTCCCGGACAGATCTTCGTGTTCGGCGGCTTTGCAATTGAGGGCTAATTCGCTTGGCCATCTGGAGCAGATCGAAAGCTACGCCCCTGGCCATCAGGTCAGATTTGGAAGTTTGAACTATACGGCCGATATCCGCGGAGACTTGATCTTTGACGGATTCGAGCCGTAGCCGAGCGTGCCGCACTGTTCCGATGGGCATGATCTAGCTCTGCAACCGAACAGTGCCCTGGAGGCCGCACCAGTATCCGCTCCGACCCTTCATCCGGAGCCGGATTCCCCGATCGAGGACGAGTGGTTGGACACCGCCTCGGGGGCTACAATCTCTACGGTGATCGAGCCGAATTCCATCCTCGCCCTTTGCGAAGACCTCGACTCTGTGGTGCGGACTCCTCTCCGGACTCAACCTCCGCATACCGCTAATCGAATCCGATTGGGCCGGTCATGGAGTTCATCGCGCGGACATCTTTCAAAGACTCGCCCTTTGGCGACATTCTCAATTCACTAAAGTCTCTCTCTTTATCCGGAGAGCCTGGCGGACTATGGACAGGAAGGTTGGGATGCGGACGGCGAAGAAATTCAACGCCCACCCACCACCCACTTTGTAGCCACCGCCGATGATCTAACCGACATGTTAGACTACGACTCAAGACATCGACGGTATGGACGACGATGCGAGATTTAACAAGACCCAACGCCTACAGGGCATTGGAAGGCCACCTCGTCATATGACATATATATGGTGGACATCCCAAAAGATGGGAACGGCGATGGAACAACGGAGGATGACCCCTCCAAGAAACAGCCGAAGCGCCGACGTCAGCGGCACCGCTCTAAATCCCGCCACAATAAAAACGGTGATTCCGGCACGGGAGATAATAACACCCCGGACAGTGCCGAAGAGAACGCCCTCCAGCAGGACTCGGCAGGAGGAGGGAGAAGCAAGCCCGCACGACAAAGGCGATGTAAAGAGAGGTTGAAAACGATAATTATGCGCCTCCCTCCGAAGATGAGGCAAGCCTCGATTTATTTACAAGTTTGTCGTGCCCGAGGATCCCGCCAACAGAGGCGTTTCAAACGCAGGCTTATAGCCACGGCAAGCAGCCTCAAGAAAGCAGCAACAGCTTAGAGCTGATCAAGACCTACTAGGCTGACAGATGGATGAAGTCCTTGCAGCCAAGAGTATGAACTCGAATGCCCTCCAAAAGCTACCCCAAACGCAGGCCGTTGCCTCGACTAGAGAAGGAAGCACCCAAGTCACCAGCGCACGACATGGCAGACCGGCCACCCCGTGGCCGCGATAGAGAGGCCTCTGGACCCTCCGTTCAAGCCACACCCCGACGTCATTCAAAAAGTACCAAGGCACGGGAAAACGCGCCGGACTTGCGAGATATATTGGAGGATAAGGCAAACATACAAGATCGATCTACGGATCGCGTGGGCGCCCAGCAATGCGGGATGATTACCGTCGCGCCGGATATAGCAAAACCGGCCGGGCCGAACACAGTAGACAAAGCTCATATGAGCTACGTCGTGATATAGCCCAATACAGAGGCGCCCCACACCCACTATGCTTCGCAGATGAAGTAATGGATCATCAAATCCCCGAGGGCTTCAAACCCGTAAACATTGAATCATACGATGGTACCACAGATCCTGCGGTCTGAATCGAGGATTATCTCCTCCATATCCACATGGCCCGCGGTGATGATCTACATGCCATCAAATACCTCCCACTCAAGCTTAAAGGACCAGCTCGACATTGGCTCAATAGCTTGCCGCCAGAATCAATTGGTTGTTGGGAGGACACGGAAGCCGCATTCCTTGATAACTTCCAGGCACATATGTGCGACCACCAGACGCCGATGACCTTAGCCACATAATTCAGCAGCCGAAGAATCGGCCAGACAATTCTGGACTCGGTTCCTAACAAAGAAAAATCAAATCGTTGACTGTCCGGATGCAGAGGCCCTTGCAGCCTTTAAACATAACATCCGTGACGAGTGGCTTGCCCGGCACCTAGGACAGGAAAAGCCGAAATCTATGGCAGCCCTCACAACCCTCATGACTCGCTTTTGTGCGGGAGAGGACAACTGGCTAGCTCGAAGCAACAACTTGGCCAAACATCCTGATAGTCCGGATACCAAGGACAGCAATGGCAGGTCGCGTCGCAACAAGAACAAGCGCCGCATCAACGGCGATAACACTAAAGATACGACCGTCAATGCCGGATTCAGAGGCTCTAAACCCGGTCAGCGGAAGAAGCCATTCAAACGAAATACCTGTGGCCCGGCCCAACTTGGACCGCATACTCGATCGCTTGTGCCAAATACATGGCACCCCCGAAAACCAGCCAATCACACCAACAGGGACTTTTGGGTGTTCAAGCAAGCAGGCAAGTTAAGTGCCGAACTCAATGACAAGGGGCTGCATAGCGATGACGAGGAAGGGCCCCGGCCGCCGAACAATAAAGGACAGAAGGGTTTTCCTACACAAGTGCGGACGGTGAACATGATATACGCAACCCACATACCCAAAAGGGAGCAGAAGCGTGCACTACGAGACGTATATGCGATGGAGCCAGTCGCCCCGAAGTTCAACCCATGGTCTTCCTGCCCGATCACCTTCGATCGAAGGGACCACCCCACTAGCATCCGTTACGGCGGCTTCGCCGCATTGGTTCTTGACCCAATTATCGACGGATTTCACCTCACCAGAGTCCTGATGGACGGCGGCAGCAGCCTGAACCTGCTTTATCAGGATACAGTGTGCAAAATGGGCATTGACCCCTCAAGGATTAAACCTACAAAGACGACCAATAAAGGCGTCATACCGGTGTAGAGGCCAGTTATGCGGGCTCGATTACACTCGTAGTGGTCTTCGGATCCCCGGATAACTTCCGAAGCGATGAGTTAATCTTCGACATCGTCCCATTCCGCAGCAGCTATCATGCACTGCTCGGACGAACCGCATTCGCAAAGTTCAATGCGGTGCCGCACTATGCATACCTCAAGCTCAAGATGCCATGCCCTCGAGGAGTAATCAGGGTCAATGGAAACACCGAACACTCTCTCCGAACGGAGGAGCACACGGCGGCCCTCGCAGCGGAGGTACAAAGCAACCTCTCACAGGAATTCTTGAGTCCGGCCACTAAGCGTCCGGACACTGTCAAGCGCGCCCGGAGTAACCTACAACAAGACCACCTGGCACGATTCAAGCACGAGTAGCAATCCAGCTCCAACCCCAGCCCTCATGAAATTGCGAAGCTAGTATTACGCGTACATAATTACGCTCTGGAGATACCATGGGCATATGGGGAGGGGCAAGACAACAGCACGCCAAGAATGCGGCTCGACCGCACTAGGGGCTCCCGTTTATGTCATTTCTTTTTTTCTTTTTCCTCTTTTCTTCCTTTTTTTTACTTTCAGGACTCCGTCTTTGAGAAGTCCTGTCCAGCACTTGAATCGCCGAACTCACGATGCAACAGCCAGGGAAGCGGAAAGCCACGTCGAGTGTTCAGGTGGTCTCTCTTACGAGCATTATACCGCTTTTACATACCATCCCGCAGCTTACCCTCGAGGGGGACATGTTAGATAGTCCCATCCCTTGCTTATCGCACTATTTGTATCGCTCGCTCCCATTGCAGTACCTTTGAATAAACAATACATAGCTTTTGCTTATTATTGCTCTACTTCCTTTATACATATGTTCATTTCACGACATGTTGCAACCGTACACTTTGGTACGGCTAATACACCAGCGGCTTAAGTATCCCAAAATTATGGTGTGATAAGTCCGAACACTTTCACAAGTGCAGCACCCCGAACTTATAGCATTATATGAATTGGCTCCGAATCATGTCTTGGGTCAATAGTTGGGTTTGCCTGCCCGTGTTTTGGTACCTTATGTTCCGCTTATATCGGCTAAGGTAGCATCGGAGAACCATCGCGATTGTGCCCCAGCTTATGCCGGGTCGAGCACCTCGATGGAGAAAGCTAAAACTGACCGTCATAATAAGGCGAGAGCCGGTCGCTGTTCGAGAGGTTTTTTCGGGTCCCTAAAGACTTATGCCGCTTAGAGCGAGGAACCGGAATTGTCCGGCCAAGGCGTGGATAGCGCCCCGAACTCGGTCTTCCGGATACTAGGGGCTTCGCCGAAATTTAAAATTATAGAATTCTATGTCTAAGTGAGAATGTTCAAGCATTATAAGTCCGGTTGCCTTGTTCGTTGTGTTGAGCGCCTCCCTAGATGGACCCAAGAATGGGAACAATAGTGCTCAAGTTTATCCCGAACACCCCAAAGCACTGTGGCATGGGGGCTGAAGCCAACGACTTGCCATCTCTCAATTTTGATAAACGGCCGCATGAAGGTAATATTTTAAATTAATAAGCATTGCTTAGCGATATGAACAAGTTTTCAGCGTCTTTGGATAACAAATGCGAGTTTATTCAAAATTGCATCTTTGGAGCACTCATCCGCTTATTCGGCGGGCACCCTTCAGAGGCCCTCGTAGTACATTTCGGGCGCAAGGCGATGCTCATGGTCTTCGGTGGCCCGTCTGGCCACAAGCCTCTCCGCATCCAGCTTGCCCCAGCAGCACTTTAGCACGGGCAAGGGCCCGACGGACACCTTCAATGCAGACGGAGCGCTTGATGACTTCAAGCCACGGACAGCATCCACCAGCCGCTGCACCAAGTCAAGTAGCTCCGGGCATGGCCTCCAATGGCCACAGCCGCGCTTATAAGGCCCTTTCATGGCCTGTTCGGGCGACCTTATGGAGCTCGACCAGCTGCTTCAGCTGGTCGTCAGGGCCTCGGATGGTCGGCCTCAAAGATACCGAGACCGTAACACCTTTTCCATCGAGCTCCCCTCCTTGGCGCGGTAGAATGCGGCAGCATCGTATTACACCACGGGCAAATCTGCCAATGCTCCTGGAAAGCTCTGAATCCGGGTAAGTAATAGGTAATTCACTTTCACATGCTTGCTTTGCATAAAGAATGCCTTACCCGCCGCTATCTTCTTTAAAGACTCAATTTCTTGGAGGGCTTTTTGGGCCTCGGCCTTAGCAGCTTTGGCACTCTCAAGAGTCGAGGCGAGCTCAGACTCTCGAGTCTTCGAGTCACGCTTCAAACTCTTGTGTTTTTCCACGAGAGCTTGGAGCTCTTGCCGTACCTTGGCCAGCTGCGCCTCCCCCTTCTCTCGCTCGGTGCCCGCAGCCGCTTTGTTTTCGGCCACGGACACCGCTTCCTTCAGGGTCGCCACCTCGTTCGTGGCCCCTACAGTACCCATGTTATTCCTGTTATTTTTCGCAACCAAAACCTTTTCTATAAGGTATTGCTTTAATAAGGTATTAGTTACCTTCCTTGTCCTCGAGCTCCTTCTTGGCTTGTCCAAGCTCGTTCTCGGACCGCTCGAGGTTCTGCTTCAATGCATTGACCTCCGCAGTCAGTGCGGCAGAGGTCAGGAGCGCAGCCTGCATTCCCATATTGACATACTTATGTTAGACTCCTCACAGATATCTTTTTAGATCCTTAGTCCGGCTTTTCTTTCCGAACACCGAACTAAGCATCGTGGGCTACTGTCTATGCGGTTATATTTTTACATATTCTAAAACTTACCTCAAAGCCCGTTAGAAGGCTGGTATTCGGTCGATCCGCTCTTGGCGGACTGAACTGTCCGGATCACCGCACTCATAACGATGCGGTGCTCCTCCTCGATGGAAGCGCCTGTTAAGCGCCCAAGAGCTATCCGGTGCCTCCGGTTCGACGGAGGACACCGGTGTCTTACCTTCTTCCGAAGGGTCTGCTGCGGACTCCGGAACCATCAAGGTTCCGCATGGAGACCGGAGAAGGGTCGGGCCTAGAGCCCCGGGGTCTTGCCTCAAGGCTGGAGTCCTGGAGGTTGCCTTGTGGCACCTCCTGCGCTACCTCCTCTTGACCAAGCCCTCTTGGGGCCCGCCACAAGGCCGTCTGCAGCGTGAGGCGAGGAGGCGGTCGGAAGCGAGGTACTCTCCATTTCCGATGAGCCTGTGGACCCGCTCGATGAATCGGCGAACTTCGCCCTTAGGCGGGCTGCACGAATGTTCGACATTAGAGAACACTGCAATAATAAAAAGCCATGGGTATCCGGACACTTATGGTCTCACTCAGGGCTTGGCCCTTGTAGGCCAATCCTCCTCGTCGTCGCCGGCGTTGGTGGAGAAGTCCGGAGGAAGGGTTCTTCCTTCTTGGACCCTCCGGCCTCCCGGTTGGGGCGGCCTTCCTTTTCTTCTCCTCCCCGTCGGGGAGGAGCTTCTTCTTCTTCCTCCTCGCTGTGGAGAAGATTACGCAGAATCGGACAACACTGGCGTCGGGAGCTCCTTCGAGTTCCCGTGGCCTCCTTCTTAGCCTTCTTCTCCGCACCACGACGGGCGCCGAGCCAAAGAACCCCGCTAATCCAAGGCGTCCTCCGGTCTTCCGGCAAAGGAGCCGGACAGTTAATCTGTCTCGGACGTCTTTCACCAGTCTGCCAAAGATTAGGGAATTTTAGATCCCACGTAGAGTCAATCTATGAAAAAAGAGTCCCGTAAAGGGTAAAATGACTTACCTCGCCGGCTGGACGCCGCGAGCTGTATCAGCGATTCTTGTTAGCGGATGATGGGGCTTCAGCGCCCTTGAACAGCACCTTCCAGGCATCTTCGTACGTAGTGTCAAAGAGCCGACTCAAGGTTCGGTGCTGTGCCGGATCGAACTCCCACAAGTTAAAGGCCCGTTGTTGGCATGGGAGAATCCGGCGGATGAGCATCACCTGGATTACGCCGACAAGCCCGAGATTCTTGTCCACCAGGTTTCGGACGCATGATTGGAGTCCTGACAGTTTCTTCCGAATCCCCCACGCCGTGCCCATCTCTTTCCATGACGAGAGCCGTGGGGAAGCCAGATCTGAATTGGGGCCGCCACCCATTTGGGGTCGCGTGGCTCGGTGATGTAGAACCGCCCGATTGCCACCCCTTTATGGTCTCCACAAAGGCGCCCTCGAGCCATAGGACCTTGGCCATCTTGCCAACCATGGCGCCCAAGCACTCGCTTGACGGCCGCCCACTACCTTCGGCCGAGCGTTGAAGCTCTTCAGCCATAAGTCAAGTGGGGCTGGATGCAGAGGAAAGCCTCGCATACCCATTTATAAATGCCGAGATGTTGAGGATGAAATTCGGGGCCAGGTCGTGGAAGTCCAGGCTGTAGTAGAACATGAGCCCCGGGACAAATGGGTGAAGTGGAAAACCTAGTCCGCAGAGGAAGTGGGGGAGATACACTACCCTCTCATGGGGCCCGGGGGTTGGAATAAGCTGCCCCGCTTCGGGCGGCCTGTGCGCAATGTCGCCGGACAAGTATCTGGCCTCCCGCAGTCTTTTGATGTGCCCCTCCGTGACGGAGGAGGCCATCCACCTGCCTCCCGCTCCTGACATGGTTGGAGAAGGTTGAGGTGGGATGTGCGGACTTGGGCGCTGGAGCTCGAGTCTTGTGAGGAAATGGATAAGCAAAGGAGGAAGAAGGCGAGGGTGAAAAGGTGGATCCTTATCCCTTATATAGACGGACGAAGTTATCGCCCCCACCAGCCGTGTAAAACTCGCTTATTTCCCAAGCGCCGTAATCAATGGCGCGGATGGGTTACCCACGTCCGTATTGATGAGAATCCCGAATAAGGGGCACGATCTATGCTTTGATAAGACGTGCCAAGGAAACCGCCTCGCTAAACACGCTGAGGTGCAACAGTAAAAATGATTCATATAAAGGCCTGGCCGTGGTGTGATGTCACGCCGCGGAATACGTCAGCAGATCTGTGCAAAAATTATTCTCTCTACGGTGTTATGTGGAACTTGTTTTGCAGAGCCAGACACTATCCTTGTGTTCAAAAACTTCTATGAAGTATTCGGAGGAGGAACCCGCCTTGCAATGCCGAAGACAATATGCTACCGGACTCGCCGTCATTGAAGCCTGGTTCAGGGCTACCGAGGAGTCCCGGACTAGGGGTGTCCGGATAGCGAACTATCGCCACGGCCGGACTCCAAGACTATGAAGATACAAGATTGAAGACTTCGTCCCGTGTCCGGATGGGACTTTCCTTGGCGTGGAAGGCAAGCTTGGCGACACGGATATGTAGATCTCCTACCATTGTAACCGACTTTGTGTAACCCTAACCTATCCGTGTCTATATAAACCGGAGGGTTTTAGTCCGAGGACTAACAACAATCAGACCATAGGCTAGCTTCTAGGGTTTAGCCTCCTTGATCTCGTGGTAGATCTACTCTTGTACTACCCATATCATCAATATTAATCAAGCAGGAGTAGGGTATTACCTCATCGAGAGGGCCCGAACCTGGGTAAAAACATCATGTCCCTTGTCTCCTGTTACCATCCGGCTAGACGCACAGTTCGGGACCCCCTACCCGAGATCCGCCGGTTTTGACACCGACAAGAGCCGTTAGTATAATAAAGAAAATCACTACTCTAAGTACTGTTGCAAACCAATTAATATTTTTTTTTGCATTATAGATTCTGTAATATAACTTTTCCATGGCTTAATCCACTGATAGAAATTGATAGTTTCATCAAAACAAGCAAACTATGCATCAAAAACAGAATCTGTCTAAAACAGAACAGTCTGTAACAATCTGAACATTCATCATACTTCTGATACTTGAAAAATTCTGCCAGAATTAGGAAACATAAACAATTTGTATAGAAAGACAGTGCAAAAAGTTTCAGAACCATTTGACGTTCCAGTAAAAAATGTAAAATCGCGCACTACAGCCAAAGTTTCTGTCCTGCACTGCACAAACCAACAAGCATTGTAAACATCCTAAAGGCAAACCTTGGCACATTATTTTTATAATACAATGGAATTGTACAAGGGGATAATTATTTTTGTTGAAACGTTTCCGTAATTAAGATTCACAAAGTTTCCATGGGCATGAACAAAGTTCAAGGACATCCCCCACTTTCACAATGCTCGTCTATCTCACTTTCACTTTTATTTTTGAAAAGTTTTGGGTTCCCCTCTTTATTTTTTTGTTTTTAAACTATATAAAAGCACTCAACAGAAATAAATGAATCTCTAGAACTTCCAGGTTGTCTCCCTGGCAGCGCTTTCTTTAAAGCCATTAAGCTAGGCATATAGTGCTCAAGTAGTGAATCCACCCGGATCCCAAGGTATATCAAAGCCAATTTTAATTAACAAAGATTTAGCATTTAGTAGCGAGCACAAAGCAACATATATCAAGTCATGACAAAGTCTAACTCTCTTCCTATGCATCGGCATGTTATAAAAGAACAATTCATGCTCACATGGTAAAGGCCAATGCATAGCATAAGCAGTTTCTTGCAATTTTATCGTGTGGGAAACATAGAGGGGTGGAGATATAGTTCCTCTCTCATAATAATTGCAAGTAGGAGCAGCAAGCACATGCATATTATATCAATCAAAATCATCAATATAGCCATCAATATAGTCCTTAATAAGTGCAAACTTCTCCGATATAGTGTAGTCGGGAGAATTAAAAAACACAATAGTACTATCATGCGTGGGTGCAATAGCAACAATTTCATGTTTAACATAAGGAACTATAGCAAGTTCATCTCCATAAGCATAATTCATATTGGCATCTTGGCCACAAGCATAGCAAGCATTATCAAAATGGGATATTTCAAAAGAATTAATGGGACCATAACAATCATCATAGCAATCATCCTTCGGTAAGTACGAAGGGAAATTAAACAATGTATGAGTTGAAGAGTTACTCTCAGTAGAAGGTGGGCACGGGTAGCTAATCCACTCTTCCTCCTTTTGTTCTTCGCTCTCCTCCTCATCTTTTTCATCCAATGAGCTCACAGTTTCATCAATTTCTTCTTCCATGGATTCCTGCAAAATATTATTCTCTTCTTGGACAGCGGAGACTTTCTCAATAAATGCATCAATATCGGAATTTAATTCATAATTGGCATCGCAATATTTAAGGATAGCTAAATTTTCAGGTCTATAAACAGCATCATAAAGATTTTCAAACTCTTTGAACATAGATTCAATTTCATAAGCACCCATAAAAGCAACAAATTCTTCTATTTGCCACATCATAGTAATCATATATACCTCTAGCATAAGAAGCCAAGGTTTCATTATCATTAAATTTGCATGAAAAGGGAAGGTGTGGAGCCTTCATCCTAGAGCAACAAGTATAATCATATCTCAAGCATAGTTGCCTAGCATACCACTTCAACATATGAATTTGATCCCATAACAGTTTCCCTTTTTGAGTCAAGCGATAATCCCTAAAGTATTCATGTTGATCCAAAGTGTCTCCCATTACATAATTGAATGGGGTTTTCTCAGGATTATCAAAGTAGTACATAATATCTATCACATAACGAGCATCGAGGGTTTTAGGAGGTTCCCCATCTCCATGAGTAGCAAGTACACCTAATTTTTTGGTATTTCGTGATCCATATTCATAACTAAAGATAGAAAACAACTAAGAACAGCAAATAAAAATTACTTAGTGATAAAGCAAACAAGCACACACGAGAATATTCACCCCACGCTATGATTCTCGGCAACGGCGCCAGAAAAAGGTCTTGATAACCCACAAGTATAGGGGATAAATTGTAGCCTATTTTGATAAGTAAGAGTGTCGAACCCAACGAGGAGCTAAAGGTAGGACAAATATTCCCTCAAGTTCTATCGACCACCGATACAACTCTATGCATGCTTAATGTTCGCTTTACCTAGAACAAGTATGAAACTAGAAGTACTTTGTAGGTGTTTTTGGATAGGTTTGCAAGAATAATAAAGAGCACGTAAATAAAATCTAGGGGCTGTTTAGATAAAGACACAATAAAGTAAATATAGCGAGTGTGGAAAAGTGGTGGTACGAGTTGCGAAATTGTTCCTAAGCAATTGACTACTTTACTAGACCGATAGCAAGTTTTATGTGGGAGAGGCCATCGCTAGCATGTCATCCCCGACTTGGAATTCTATGCACTTATGATTGAACTATTAGCAAGCATCCGCAACTACTAACGCTCATTAAGATAAAACCCAACCATAGCATTAAGATATATTGGTCCCCTTCAATCCCGTATGCATCAATTTCTATGCTAGGTTGAAGCTTCATCACTCTTGCCCTCCAATACATAGTCCTATCAAAATACAACTAACCCTATGGTGTGATCCACGCTACAAGACTCATATGATGGGCACCAAAGGACAGCAACATAACCACAAGCAAATTAAACCAATCATAGCAATTCATCAATTACTGATAGGACAACGAAAATCTACTCAGACATCATAGGATGACAATACATCATTGGATAACAATATGAAGCATAAAGCACCATGTTCAAGTAGAGGGTACAATGGGCTGCGGGAGAGTGGACCGCTGTAGATAGATGGGGGAAGGTGATGAAGATGTTGGTGAAGATGATGGAGGTGTTGGTGTAGATCGCCGTCACACGATGATGGCCCCGGCGGCGTTCCGGCGCCACCGGGAGAGAGAGGGGGAGAGAGCCCCCCCTCCTTCTCCTTCTTCCTTGGCCTTCTCCCTAGGTGGGAGAAGGGTTTCCTCCGGTCCATGGCCTCCATGGCGGCGGAGGGCGAGAGCCCTCCGAGATTGGATCTGCTCTCTATCTCTCTCTGCTTCTGCGTTACGGTATTACGCCCTTTCACCGCTTTCAGATATATATGGAGATCCGTAACTCCGATTGGATTGAAACCTTCGGTGAGATTTTTTTCCTGAAAATTAGCTTTCTTGCGGCCGAAGAAGAGCAGCAACTGCCTTACGGGGGGCCCACGAGGGTGCAGGCGCCCCCTGCCTCGTGCCCCCCTTGGGCACTGTCTCGCATTGATTCTTCTTCCCATATTTTCCAAATATTCCAAAATATTCTCCGTCCTTTTTTATTCTGTTTGATATGGGGTTTCTGCGAAACATAAAACATGCAACAAACAGGAACTGCATCGGCAATCGGATCAATAGGTTAGTCCCAAAAATAGTATAAAAAGTTGCCAAAAGTATATGAAAGTTGTATAATATTGGCTTGGAACAACCAAAAATTATAGATACGACGGAGACGTATCAATAGTCAGTGGGTAAGTCATGTCCATTGTGTCCCTAAGAAGGGAGGTATTACTGTTGTTCCTAATGATAAAGATGAATTGATCCCACAAAGAATTATTACAGGTTATAGAATGGTAATTGATTTCCGCAAATTAAATAAAGCTACTAAAAAGATCATTACCCTTTACCTTGTATTGATAAAATGCTAGAGAGATTATCCAAACATACATATTTTTGCTTTCTAGATGGTTATTCCTGTTTCTCTCAAATACCTGTGTCAAAAGAGGATCAAGAAAAGACCACTTTTACTTGTCCTTTCGGTACCTTTGCTTATAGACGTATGCCTTTTGGTTTATGCAATGCACCTGCTACCTTTCAAAGATGCATAATGGCTATATTCTCTGATTTTTGTGAAAAGATTGTTGAGGTTTCATGGATGATTTATCCGTATATGGAACTTCTTTTGATGATTGCTTGAGCAACCTTGATCGAGTTTTGCAGAGATGTGAAGAAACTAAACTTGTCTTGAATTGGGAGAAGTGACACTCTATGGTTAATGAACGTACTGTTTTGGGGCATAAAATTTCTGAAAGAGGTATTGAAGTTGACAAAGCTAAAGTTGATGCTATTGAAAAGATGTCGTGTCCCAAGGACATTAAAGGTATAAGAAGTTTCCTTGGTCATGCCGGTTTTTATAGGAGGTTCATTAAGGACTTCTCAAAAATTTCTAGGCCTCTGACTAATCTATTACAAAAAGATATTCCTTTTGTCTTTGATGATGATTGTGTTGAAGCATTTGAAATACTTAAGAAAGCATTGATTTCTGCACCTATTGTTCAGCCACCTGATTGGAATTTACCCTTTAAAATTATGTGTGATGCTAGTGATTATGCTGTAGGTGCTGTTCTAGGGCAAAGAGTTGATAAGAAATTAAATGTTATTCAATATGCTAGTAAAACTCTAGACAATGCCCAGAGAAATTATGCTACTACTGAAAAAGAATCTTTAGCGGTTGTATTTGCCTGTGATAAGTTCAGGCCTTATATTGTTGATTCTGAAGTAACCGTTCACACTGGTCATGCTGCTATTAAATATCTTATGGAAAAGAAAGATTCTAAGCCTAGACTTATTAGATGGGTTCTCTTGCTACAAGAATTTGACTTGCACATTATTGATAGAAAGGGAGCTGAGAACCCCGCTATGCATAACTTGTCTAGGTTAGAGAATGTTCTTGATGACCCACTACCTATTGATGATAGCTTTCCTGATGAACAATTAGCTGTCATAAATGCTTCTCGCACTGCTCCATGGTATGCTAATTATGCTAATTACATTGTTGCTAAATTTATATCACCTAGTTTCACATACCAACAAAATAAAAAGTTTTTCTATGATTTAAGACATTACTTCTGGGATGACCCACACCTTTATAAAGAAGGAGTAGATGGTATTATTAGACGTTGCATACCTGAGCATGAACAGGAACATATCCTACGCAAGTGACTCCGAAGCTTGTGGAGGACACCACGCCGGAGATTGAACCGCGCATAAGGTATTGCAATCAGGTTTTTATTGGCCTACTCTCTTCAAAGATGTCCGTAAGTTTGTCTTATCTTGTGATGAATGTGAAAGAATTGGTAATATTAGTAGACGTCAAGAAATGCCTATGAATTTTTCACTTGTTATTGAACCATTTGATGTTTGGGGATTTGATTATATGGGATTGTTTCCTTCCAATAATGGGTATACACATATTTTAGTTGCTGTTGATTACCTTCTAAGTGGGTAGAAGCTATTCCAACTAGTAGTGCTGATCATAACACCTCTATTAAGATGCTTAAAGAAGTTATTTTTCCGAGGTTTGGAGTCCCTAGATATTTAATGACTGATGGTGGTTCACATTTTATTCATGGTGCTTTTCATAAAATGCTTGCTAAGTATGATGTTAATCATAGAATTGCATCTCCTTATCACCCGCAGTCTAGTGGTCAAGTAGAATTGAGTAATAGAGAGCTCAAATTAATTTTGCCAAAGACTGTAAATAGATCTAGAAAAAATTGGTCCAAAAACTTGATGATGCATTATGGGCCTATAGAACTGCATATAAAAATCCTATGAGTATGTCTCCATATAAAATGGTTTATGGAAAAGCATGTCACTTACCTCTCAAATTAGAACATAAGGCATATTGGGCCATTAAAGAGCTCAATTATGATTTCAAACTTGCCGGTGAGAAGAGGCTTTTTGACATTAGCTCACTTGATGAATGGAGAACCCAGGCCTATGAGAATGCCAAACTGTTTAAAGAAAAAGTTAAAAGATGGCATGACAAAAGGATACAAAAGCGTGAGTTTAATGTAGGTGATTATGTGTTGCTATTCAACTCTCGTTTAAGATTTTTTGCAGGAAAACTTCTCTCCAAATGGGAAGGTCCTTACGTTATCGAGGAGGTCTATCATTCCGGTGCCATAAAAATCGACAACTTCGAAGCCACAAATCTGAAGGTGGTGAACGGTCAAAGAATCAAACATTATATCTCAAGTAATCCTATAAATGTTGAAATCAATGTTATTGAAACCGTAACCCCGGAGGAATACATAAGAGACACTTTCCAGAACATTTCATACTCTGAAAAGGAATAGGTATGTGGTACGGTAAGTAAACCGACTCCAAAACAGTTCTAATGGCAGTTTTTCTCCGTTTTGGAATATTTAAGAAAATAGGAAAATAAGAAGTAGTCCGGGAAGGACATGAGACATCCACGAGGGTGGAGGGTGCGCCCTACCCCCTGGGCGCGCCCCTTGCCTCGTGGGCACCTCGTGTGCTCTCCGGACTCCGTTTTCTTGCACGATACTTCTTTTGGTCGGTAAAAATTCATTATATAATCTCCCAAAGGTTTTGACCACCGTACCACGCAAATATCCTCTGTTTTCGTTTCAAGCTGTTTTCTACCAGAGTTGTCAAGGCCAGGAATCATGTCATCCCCCTCCTCCAACAATGGTGACAATGATGCTTGGCTAATGAAGATAGAGCTGAAGAGGGAAGAACCCATGGAGATCAACACAGATGATGGGATCAAGAAGGCCGCGGAGGATCAAGCCCCGACAGCAGAAGAAGATGACATCCTTCAACTTGATCACAATCTTCTTACCCCAACTGAGATCGAAGCTTTCAAGATGATTGAGTTAGCTCGTATACAAAACAAGTATCTCACACGTGAAAATATTTTGTTGAAGGAGCATATCATCGCACTCAAGGGCATTATCCGCAAATTGGAGGACCTCCTACGCTCGATGTGCGACTATCCATCATCACCTCCATCTCCTTCACCAGCAAAAGAGACATAATCACATGGGTATGGGCACTCCCATTGGCAACCGCCAAGCTTGGGGGAGGTGCCCCAGTATCGTATCACCATCACCCTCCTATCTTTACCGTTTTTCTTAGTTCGATCCTTTTGGTAATATCTTGATCTAGTAGAATAAAGTTTTAGTATGATTTAGTTTTGAGTTTTGCCTTATGATCCTTCTATGTAATTGAGTCTGTGAGCTATATATAATAAATATTAGTGTTGAGTCAAGGGCTTGATCTTCTTGCTACGATCGTGAGAGAATAAAAGAAAAAGAAAGAATGAAAACACGTAAAGAGATCATATTGATCTTATGGAGAGTAATGACTTCACATATAAAGAGTATGATGAATAAAAGTTGTTGAGAGTTGACAAACATAGTCTTGGTCATCGTTGCAATTAATAGTAAGTAATAAAGAAAGAGAGGTTTTCACATAAAAATATACTATATTGGACATCTTTTATGATTGTGAGCACTCATTAAAGTATAACATGCTAAAGAGTTGATGCTGGACAAGGAAGACAACATAATGGGTTATGTTTTCTTATATCCGAAATAAAGTATATTTTCATGGATCATCCAAGATGTTGAGCTTGCCTTTCCCCCTCATGCTAGCCAAATTCTTTGCACCAAGTAGAGATACTACTTGTGCTTCCGAATATCCTTAAACCCAGTTTTGCCATGAGAGTCCACGATATCTACATATGGATTGGGTAAGATCCTTCAAGTGTTGTCATGTTGCATTGCAATAAAAATTGCTCTCTAAATATGTATGATTTATTAGTGAGGAGAAAATAAACTTTATACGATCTTGTGACATGGAAGCAATAAAAGCGACGGACTGCATAATAAAGGTCCATATCACAAGACGTTCTTTTGCATTAAGATTTCATGCATCCAACCCTAAAAGCACATGACAACCTCTGCTTCCCTCTGTGAAGGGCCTATCTTTTACTTTTGTCTTATACCTTATGCAAGAGTCATGGTGATCTTCACCTTTCCTTTTTACATTTTATCCTTTGGTAAGCACCTTGTGTTGGAAAGATCTTGATATATATATATCCAATTGGATGTAAGTTAGCATGAATCATTATTGTTGACATTACCCTTGAGGTAAAAGGTTGGGAGGCAACACTATAAGCCCCTATCTTTCTCTGTGTCCGATTAAAACTCCACACACATAAGTATTGCGTGAGTGTTAGCAATTGTGAAAGGCTAAATGATAGTTGAGTATGTGGACTTGCTGAAAAGCTCTTACATTGACTCTTTCCAATGTTATGATAAATTTCAATTGCTTCAATGACTCTGGGAGGGGGAAATCATCACCATCGTCATCATCAACGATCCTCTCATCAGGAGGGGGTCAATATTCATCAACATCTTCACCAGCACCATCTCCTCTCAAACCCTAGTTCATCTGTTGTATCCAATCTTTGTCCCAAAGCTTCAGATTCGTACTTGTGGGTTGCTGTAGTGTTGATTACTCCTTGTAGTTGATGCTAGTTGGTTTATTTGTTGGAAGATCATATGTTCAGATCCTTTATGCATATTAATACCCCTCTGATTATGAACATGAATATGATTTGTGAGTAGTTAAGTTTGTTCCTGAGGACATGGGAGAAGTCTTGCTATAAGTACTCATGTGAATTTGGTACTCGCTCGATATTTTGATGAGATGTATGTTGTCTCTCCTCTGGTGGTGTTATGTGAACGTCGACTACATGACACTTTACCATTGTTTGGGCCTAGAGGAAGGCATTGGGAAGTAATAAGTAGATGATGGGTTGCTAGAGTGACAGAAGCTTAAACCCTAGTTTATGAGTTGCTTCGAAAGGGGATGATTTGGATCCATATGTTTCATGCTATGGTTAGGTTTAACTTCATACTTCTTTTGTAGTTGTGGATGCTTGCAATAGGGGTTAATCATAAGTGGGATGCTTGTCCAAGGAAGGGCAGCACCCAAGCACCGGTCCACCCACATACCAAATTATCAAAGTAACGAACGCGAATCATATGAGCTTGATGAAAACTAGCTTGATGATAATTCCCATGTGTCCTCGGGAGCGCTTTTCTCTATATAAGAGTTTGTCCAGGCTTGTCCTTTGCTACAAAAAGGATTAGGACATCTTGCTGCACCTTATTTACTTTCTTTACTTGTTACCCGTTACAAATTACCTTATCACAAAACTATCTGTTACCGATATTTCAGTGCTTGCAGAGAATACCTTACAGAAAACCGCTTATCATCTCCTTCTATTCCTCGTTGGGTTCGACACACTTACTTATTGAAAGGACTACGATAGATCCCCTATACTTGTGGGTTATCGGATGCCCTCTGATTTTGAGACTAGTGTTAAAGAATTTATGATTTCTCAAAAGAATTTCAATACTTTGCTTGAAGAAAAATTGCCTAAGATTGATGAGTTGGCTAGGAACGTGGATCGAATTTCTCTTGATGTTGATTCTTTGGAACTTAGATCTATTGCACCTAAGCATGATATCAATGAGTCTCTCAAATCTATGAGAATTTCCATTGATGAGTGCAAGGAAAGAACCGCTAGGATACGTGCTAAAAAAGATTGCTTTGTAAAAGCGTGTTCTTCTAGTTTTCTCGATAATAGGGATGAAGATATAAAAATGATTCATGTGTCTCCTATTAAATCTTTGTTTTGCAATATGAATCTTGATAATGATGGGACTGGAGATGAGTCAACTTTAGTTAAAAGGCGTCCCAATGATTATGAGTTTTTAGATCTTGATGCAAAAATTGGTAAAAGTGGGATTGAAGAGGTCAAAACTTTACATAGCAATGAACCCACTATTTTGGATTTCAAGGAATTTAATTATGATAATTGTTCTTTAATACATTGCATTTCCTTGTTGCAATCCGTGTTAAATTCTCCTCATGCTTATAGTCAAAATAAAGCTTTTACCAAACATATCGTTGATGCTTTAATGCAATCTTATGAAGAAAAGCTTGAATTAGAGGTTTCTATCCCTAGAAAACTTTATGATGAGTGGGAACCTACTATTAAAATTTAGATTAAAGATCATGAATGCTATGTTTATGTGATTTGGGTGCTAGTGTGTCCACGATTCCAAAAACTTTGTGTAATGTATTAGGTTTCCGTGAATTTGATGATTGTTCTTTAAATTAGCATCTTGCGGATTCCACAATTAAGAAACCTATGGAAGAATTAATGATGTTCTTATTGTTGCAAATAGGAATTATGTTCCCATAGATTTCATTGTTCTTGATATAGATTGCAATCCTACATGTCCTATTATTCTTGTTAGACCTTTCCTTAGAACGATTGGTGCAACTATTGATATGAAAGAAGGAAATATTAGATTTCAATTTCCGTTAAGGAAAGGCATGGAACACTTTCCTAGGAAGAAAATTAAATTACCTTATGAATCTATTATGAGAGCCACTTATGGATTGCATACTGATACGTCCATTTTGTATCATGCTTTTATATCGATATTTATCGCATTATGGGCTGTTATTACACATTATGTCACAATACTTTTGCCTATTCTCTCTTATTTTACAAGGTTTACATGAAGAGGGAGAATGTCGGCAGCTGGAATTCTGGGCTGGAAAAGGAGCAAATATTAGAGACCTATTCTACACAGCTCCAAAAGTCCTGAAACTTCATGGAAGTCATTTTTGGAATTAATAAAAAATACTGGACAAAGAAAATACCAGAGGGGGGCCACACCCTGGCCACGAGGGTGGGAGGCGCGCCCTACCCCCTGGGCGCGCCCCCTGCCTCATGGGCCCCCTGGTGGCCCTCCGGTGCCCATCTTCTGCTATATTAAGTCTTTCGTCCGAGAAAAAAATCACAAGCAAGCTTTCGGGAAGAAACAATGCCGCCACGAGGCAGAACCTTGGCGGAACCAATCTAGGGCTCCGGCAGAGCTGTTCTGCCGGGGAAACTTCCACCGGGAGGGGGAAATCATCGCCATCGTCATCACAACGCTCCTCTCATCGGGAGGGGGCCAATCTACATCAACATCTTCACGGTACCATCTCCTCTCAAACCCTAGTTCATCTCTTCTATCCAATCTTTGTCCCAAAGCCTCAGATTGGTACCTGTGGGTTGCTAGTAGTGTTGATTACTCCTTGTAGTTGATGCTAGTTGGTTTATTTGGTGGAAGATCGTATGTTCAGATCCTATATTTATATCAATACCCCTCTGATTATGAACATGAATATGATTTGTGATTAGTTACGTTTGTTCCCGAGGACAAGGGAGAAGTCTTGCTATTAGTAGTCATGTGAATTTGGAATTCGTTTGATATTTTGATGAGATGTATGTTGTCTTTCCTCTAGTGGTGTTATGTGAACATCGACTACATGACATTTCACCATTATTTGGGCCTAGAGGAAGGCATTGGGAAGTAATAAGTAGATGATGGGTTGCTAGAGTGATGTAAGCTTAAACCCTAGTTTGTGCGTTGCTTCGTAAGGGGCTGATTTGGATCCATATATTTCATGCTATGGTTAGGTTTACCTTAATACTTCTTTTGTAGTTGCGGATGCTTTCAATAGGAGTTAATCATAAGAGGGATGCTTGTCCAAGTAAGGGCAGCACCCAAGCACCGGTGAGGGAGTCCTGGATTAGGGGGTGTCCGGATAGCCGAACTATCACTCGTGGCCGGACTCTTGGACTATGAAGATACAAGATTGAAGACTTCGTCACGTGTCCGGATGGGACTTTCCTTTGCGTGGAAGGCAAGCTTGGCGATACGGATATGTAGATCTCCTACCATTGTAACCGACTCTGTGTAACCCTAACCCTATCCGGTGTCTATATAAACCAGAGGGTTTTAGTCCGTAGGATCTAACAACAATCATACCATAGGCTAGCTTCTAGGGTTTAGCCTCTTTGATCTCGTGGTAGATCTACTCTTGTACTACCCATATCATCAATATTAATCAAGCAGGACTAGGGTTTTACCTCCATCGAGAGGGCCCGAACCACGGTAAAAACATTGTGTCCCTTGTCTCCTGTTACCATCCGCCTAGACGCACAGTTCGGGACCCCCTACCCGAGATCCGCCGGTTTTGACACCGACATTGGTGCTTTCATTGAGAGTTCCTCTGTGCCATCGCTGTCAGGAAGGATGCCTCATCCCGTCTTTAAAGATGGCACCGTTGCTAAAGGAGCTTTGGCCATCGGCCAAACTCTCCGGCTAGGCGGTTTTCTTATGACCGTCTGTTCGGCCGCCGCGCCGACGATGACTTCTCGGGTCATCGAAAGCAGTCTTCACGTTAACTCAGAACTCGCCAGCAGTTAGATCCGATGGAGCTCTCTTCCTTAAACGAGCTCTTGGATCGCATCGCCGTGCTGGGAGTCGCTACAGACTATGATCAGATTGGGCCTAAAACCGATCTGAGAGAGATCAATTCTCCCCAGGCTACCTACCACGTTACTGTGGTAGACGAACAATACGGCGACTCTTCTCCTACCTTAAGGACTAGCTATGTCCAGATTCCTGACCCCTCCACGCCAGATTCCCGCGGAGGGGAGGACACCACTCAAGCCAAGAACTTAAAGTCAGCAAATGGGCTAGATTCATTGGATAACCTCCAAGAACCCAAGCTTCCAAGTTCGGAAACTTCTTGGCCCTTGAGTCTTAGATCAGATGGGGTTCGAAATTTAATTCCACCCGCCCACCCAAACATAAGCGATCTATCCCAAATCCGGCAAGAGCCCGGTGAAACAACACATCATCACTGGGCCAGATTCCTCCTGGTTATGGACAGGATAAAGGATTTCCGCGAGGAGGACGCAATCTCATTCTTCTGCAATAATTGCACGGACAAGGGAATCCTAAACGCCATAAGTCGTCGTGAAATTACACGCTTCGCTGACTTGGCGTCCATATTCCGAAAGTACTGCGTGATGGAGAGCGCCTGGAAAACCGAAATCAAATTTTGGGATAATCCGGCCCCGAATACGACCCTAGTCCGAAATAAAAGGGTGCATCATCACCAGGCACCTGGGTTACATACCAAAAAGCAAAAACCCCTCAAAGGGCATGGAACCATACTAGAGGATGGCTCAATGGACCCTGCAAAATTCATAGCACAGAGGGCGCCACTCCAACTCATAGCCTGAGAGCATGTTGGATACTACGGCAGGTGGACAAAAGTGGCGAAGAGCTCTTAGCTCCAGAGCACCAGCCAAGCAATATCAGTACGGTATTAACAGTCTTCGAGACTTTCGCATCAAATAATATGCGGAAATGAACACTCCGCAGCCTTGCCAAAGTCTACCAGATAGCAACAATAAATCCATGGAGTGACACGGCTATTACCTTTAACGCCAAAGGATTTAACCTAAATTCGAATAGCCCGAGCACCAGCCGCATTGGTCCTCGGTCCAATAGTGGATTTGCCGCCTTACCAAGGTACTCATGGACGGCGGCGGATTAAACCTCGCTTCACGAGGAAACCCTTCGAAAAATGGAAATAGACTTAAGCCGCATTGAGCAAAGCAGCACAACCTTTAGAGGAATAATCCCTAGTCTGGAAGCATGTTGTACAGGAAAGATCACACTGGATGTGGTGTTCGGCACGCCGGGCAATTATAGGTCCGAGGAGGTCACATTCCAAGTGGCCTCGTTCAGCAGCGGATACCATGCTCTATTAGGGCGAGAGGCATTCACAATTTTTCAAGCTATACCCCATTACGGGTACATGAAGCTCAAAATGCCCGGACCCAACGGAATTATCACTCTCGCTAGTGACCCGGACATAGCGCCTGCGTCAAAATAAAACAGCCGCACTTGCCCTTGAGGCACTTTGTCCAAAGCCCTAGCGGCAGAGGAACTCATCATGCGCTCCACGGTGAACAGGGGACGATGTGATACTCGATAAGAGATCCAAGTCCACCTCTTTTAAACCGCGCATTTAAATAGTCAAATTCCAAGTCCATCCAACGGACCCTTCAAAACGGCCTCCATCGGGCACAATTAAAACCTGATGTGGACGCCGCAGACGACGAGAATTCCTACGAAAAATCGGACATTTTTGCTCGGCACCCTTCAGACATGCCAGAATCCCACGCCGGCTGGCCGAAAGCACAACCTAAATATCCTAAAAGGATTCAAGCTACCAAACAAGCTCTTGGCGCTTTCTCCCACCCAAGAGACAGGCCATGGGAGAGGAGCTAGCCAAACTATTGGAGGTCGATTCATCGAGATATTAAACATCCGGACTGGCTAGCAAACCCGGTAATGGTACCAAAGAAGGACAAATCCTGGCGCCTATGTGTCGATTTTAAGGACCTTAACAAGGCTTGCCTAAAGGATCCCTTCTCCCCCCGCATCGATCAAATTATCGACGCTACCGCATGACACAATTCATTGTGTTTCCTCGACGATACTCCGGCTACCACCAAATCAAGATGGCAGAGCTGCACCAAGCCGCAACGGCATTCATCACTCCATACGGCCCATTCTGCTTCAACACAATGCCCTTTGGGCTCAAAAACACCGGCGCAACATATCAGCGCATGATTCAGACATGTCTGGCAAACCAGATCGGCAAAACAGTGGAGGCATACGTAGACGACGTGGTCGTCAAATTCAAGCATGTCGAAACCCTAGTCGACGACTTGAGGCTCACATTCGATAATCTCCGAACATATGACATCAAGCTCAACCCGGAAAAATGCATTTTCGGCGTACCAGCCGGAAAGCTCTTAGGCTTCATTGTATCCCAGCCAAGATCCGAGCTCTTTCACAATTGGATATCCCCAAAGACCTCAAACAAATACAAAAATTGACTGGATGCGTGGCGGCTCTAAGCCGCTTTATCTCCCGATTAGGAGAAAAGGCATTACCCCTTTATCGCCTCCTCCGGCGCACCGAACACTTCGAGTGGACGGATGCCGCCACGGCCGGACTCGAAGAAATCAAAGCCATATTGGCAACAAATCCGGTCCTGGCCACGCCCAACATGGGCGAACCAATGCTATTATACATCGCAACAACCCATCAAGTTGTAAGCGTGGTGCTCGTTGTCGAACGAGAAACGGACGGACACAAGTTCCCTCTCCAAAAACCAGTTTACTACGTGTCCACTGTCCTAACTCCATGCAAGTCATGGTACCCGCATTATCAAAAGATAGCATACACGGTGTTCATGGCATCCCGGAAGCTGCGACACTACTTCCAAGAGTGTTCAATAACAGTAGCCTCCGAAATACCTCTTAATGACATTATAAACAATCGCGACCAACGGGCCGGATTGCTAAATGGGCCATTGAGCTCCTCCCGCTCGACATAACCTACAAGCCACGGCGAGCTATTAAGTCGCAAGTTTTGGCTGACTTCGCCGAATGGACTGAAGTCAACTCCCTAAAGAGTACGGTGCATATTCCAACCGGATCATGCACTTCGACGGCTCCAAAATGTTGGCGGCCCGGGGTCAAGGCTGCTCGATGTCCCCAACCGGAGATACAGTCCAATACGTACTTCAAATAATGTACACGGACTCCAACAACGCAGCCGAATATGAGGCCCTTCTACATGGTCTCCAGATGGCAGACTCCATGGGCA
Source organism: Aegilops bicornis (assembly GCA_021605145.1). Lineage (NCBI taxonomy): Eukaryota > Viridiplantae > Streptophyta > Magnoliopsida > Poales > Poaceae > Aegilops > Aegilops bicornis. The sequence goes on from CM038673.1 coordinate 501,675,505, forward strand.
TTCAACGCCTAGAGGTGCGCGGGGATTCGAACCTCGCGATATCCCAAATAAATGGGGACTTTGATGCTAAGGATCCGAAAATGGCAGCTTATCGCAATGCCGTCCTAAAAATGTCAGCTCGGTTTGAGGGGCTCAAATTTCACCATATAGCCCGGGATAACAACCAGGCAGCAGACGTGTTGGCACGCATTGGCGCAAAGCGCGATGCCGTCCCCCCCAACATCTTCCTAGAGAGGCTTTTCAAGCCATCCGTATTATGGGAGGGAGAGTCCAGAAATAACAACCCGGACCCAACAACACTACCCCACACCGAACATTCCGACATAGTTGGTGGTTCCGCCAACGAAATAACACTGTCAGCCCATGAAATAATGGCAGTCATTGCCCCGTGGACAGAACCATTCCTAGCCTACCTAACTAGGCAGGAACTTCCCGAGGACCAAAACGAGGCCCGCTGCATAGAGCGGCGGTCTAAAGCCTATAAGGACCATGAGGGAGAGCTTTATAAGAAAAGCACAACCGGAGTCCTTCAAAGGTGTATCTCCGAAGAGGAAGGGCGGAATCTCCTAGCTGAAATTCATGCCGGACTCGATGGGCACCATGCCGCAGCCCGGGCCCTTGTAGGCAAGGCCTTCCGTGACAGGATTTTATTGGCCGACGGCCGGCAGATGCTCAGGACTTAGTCCAACGATGCGCCGGTTGCCGCCTCTTTGCTAATCAAAGCCACATGCCACCCACCGCCCTCAAAACTATACCCATCACCGCCCTTCGCAGTCTGGGGTTTGACATGGTTGGACCCCTTAAAGGAGGAACCCACAAGCAAAAATACCTATTGGTCATGGTGGATAAATTCACCAAATGGATAGAGGCCAAGCACAGAAGACGGCTGAATCCGGACCGGTGATAGACTTCATATCGGGGTAGTACACCGTTACGGCGTCCCCCATAGCATCATCACTAATAACGGCACGAACTTCACGGCCTCACGAGGTCAAACTCGGTGCAAAAACATGGGCATCAAGCTCGACCACGCCTACCTATCACCCCAAACTAACGGTCAAGTCGAGCGAGCAAACGGTCTAATCATGAGCGGCATTAAACCCAGACTAGTGTGGTCCCTCAAGGAATCTAACAGCACAAGGTAGAGGAGCTCGACTCCGTACTCTGGGGGCTGCAGACCACGCCGAATCGCACTACCGGATTCACACCATTTTTATGGTATACGGCGCAGAGGCAGTTTTGCCCTGCGACATAATTCATGACTCACCTCGCATGCGCATGTACGAAGAAAGTGAAGCCGAGCTCGATCGGCAGGACAGTTTGGACGCCTTGGAGGAGGAGCGTGACGTGGCAAAAGCTTGTTCTGCATTCTATCAACAGCAGGCTCGAAGATATCAAAGCAGGGAAGTACGGGCCAAAGCTTACAATGTTGGCGAACTAGTTCTACGCCTGCCGGACAAGAAAAAGGACAAACTCAAGCCCAAATGGGAGGGTCCTTCATCAACGACCAAGTCCTAACCGGCGGAGCGCACTGCCTACTTAAACGCATCAGATAACCGACTCGAGCCGAACCCATGGAACGCAGCCTGCCTCTCAAGATTCTACGCCTAGCGCCGGATTACGAGTTCGTCTCCTTCCTCCGCCTATATTTTATACTTTAAGCTGTCTTTTATTTCTCTCCTTCTTCCTCCTTTTTCCGGTTGCTAAAGGCTCGCTTTGTGCATTGTTCAAGACACTTGACGCGCTTATTCGCGCCATTATACTCGGGGGCTTCTTTAATGTAAGCTTATTAATACGGGCTTTATGCCCAACACATGTGTCACACTTCCGCATGTACCTTTTATTCACCATTATATGCATCGATATGACTTAAGTTTTGGCCAAGATGGGTTGCCTGGCTCCTGTGCTTACCCCTACGTTCTCGATTGTTCGGCTAGGTGGTAAAGGAGCACCTCTGCGATTGTTACACGGTCAGCCAGACGTGTACCTCGAGGGTGAAGCCGAAAGCTAAGCGTTCTTAAGGGAATATTCGGTCGGTGAACTAAAAGACGATTTTTTATTTTTCATTTATCTGCCCCGGATGCTTTTCTCGCTTTTTCGCAGTCCGTACATGCACTTTAGGGCATGCCTCCTGTGGAAAGGAACCCCTAACGGAACTATTCTCCCTGGAAGATGTTTCTTACTAATCATGTAATATAACATAACTAGTTGGGCACTTGTCTGATAAAGCACTCATGACCCCTACGCCTGGTCTCCATGCATGCCACGGTTTTTACATAACCGTGAGGGTATTCAGACACACTCCGGACTATTGGGTCCCAAGGTTGAAGCGAAAAGGTCCGCTACGACAAACGATCTACAATCCGGCTAGAAGGCATTTTACATGTCATTTTAAATTACATAGTCAAATTGACTGATTGTATTCCTCTTCAATGCCATCTAATAGGCTGTCTAGTTTACTGATCCTGCTGAATACTTTGCGGCCAACTCTACTTGGCCGCATACACTAAGCTCACAGGGATCTCCTTCCTTCGGGCCCACAGGTCCGACCTCGCCACGTGGTTTGGGTCCGCCGTGTACCGCGTCTTCACCATGGCCTGTGCCTCCTCGGCGCCTTTGATGACAGTGCCGATATCTTCCATAGTCGGAAGCGCCACCGTGCTCCTCAAGCTTCTCTCGCAAGCTCTCCAAGGCCTTCGGAAGGGAGATAGATGGCCACAAGGCACGGGCGACGCCTTTCATCACCGCCAAACTTCGCTCAGGCAGTTGCAACAGCTCGGGAAGAAGGTCACACGAGAACCGGGCATTTCCTCTGCAGGACGCACCCGTGAGCATACCTACATACATAACTCATTAATTGACTTCCTCGCTGAACTCTTTTTCAAAGTTCGCTCAAGCACTTACTATAAATGCCGCGACGAAGTCGCCGATTCTCCTTCATGGAGTCAGACAGCTGGGCACGAACATCCTTTAGTTCCTCACCCAGCTGGGTGTTGGCATCTTGGAGATTATTTTTCTCTTGCCTCACCCTTGTAAGCACATCCTCGCCGGCCTTCAACCGGCGCAAGAGCTGTTGCTTGTCCGGATCTAGTCCGGAGGCATCTGCAATATTATTTTCAGATTTACACACACGCCACACTTCACAAACTACTTATCTTTTGAAGCATATATAACCAGAGGGGGTCTCTGTGGCTCCCCCTGTAGCGGCTAGTGCGGCCTCAAGTTGGGCCTTGCATTCTTCAAGCTCGGGACAGTCGGGTATTCTTTTGTGTAAGATCCTCAGATAACAAATGATCCTTAAATCAGTTATTCTAACTATTTTAAGTCTCGGGACTCTTGGCATAAATAACCGTCAAATTTCCTCACCCGTATGTCCTTTACATACTGCTCCGTGGCTCTGGCTAGACCATCTTGAGCGGCACGGAAGTGCGCATCTCCCGAATTGAAGGCATTCAACACCTCTTGGGAGAAACATGTGTCACGAAGAACTGTCCAGCGGCGCCTGTGATTCATGGCACTCTCCACCTCGGAGTTGGTGGCGGACGATCTGTCGGCATCCTCTGTCGGAGGAGGATCCGACGCACGCCTCGTGCTCGCCTCCGCTTCTGGACCCGGCTTTGGAGCCTGGCTGGCGGAGGCTCGATCGGCAACCTCTCCGGACACAGTCCGGCGAGCGCTCTTTTTCCTGAAAAGAGCACCAGCGTTAGTACGCCTTCCAGGAATCAATCCTGGGAATATGGTGACGCGCCATACCGTTGCGGCGGTGTTTCGATCCGGACCGCACTTCTTTTTAGCCTGCGGGGCCGTGCTGCCCCTTGTTGGCTAGCCGCCGCGGGCTCGGCCTCCTGCCTCGAAGGCACCCTCTACGAAACACCATTGGTATACGATGATCAAAAATAAGCACGGATGGGTCATTATCAGAGTATTGGGACCTCGGTCTCAGTTAACTGTGAGGCTGGAAGTATTCCGGGGTAATCGGCCGTAATGGCAACCAAGGCATTATCGATGCTCAGTTGGTGAAATACCCCATCAATCAGCTCCACCAATATGTTCGGATCCTCTTGGGAGGCCGGATCGAGGAGCCGTTCCGGATCCTCGGGTTGTGGAGGCGGGCTGTTTATGTCTTTACTACCGGCACAGTTCCTGCGCCAAAATCACAAAATGAGATACCTAACCATGGGAATACGGATCAGATGTGTAAAAAGAAATGTCCGCTTACCCAGCTTCGAGGATTGTTCATAGAAAATCCGTTCAATGGATCGACGCAGAAAATCCTCCTCTCCTCCCTTGTACAAAGACGGACAAGATCTTCACCAGATCGTTGACCGATCCCGCCCCTTACGGCCATGACGGGTGGCATCGTCCCTCCGTTGAAATCCCACATGGGTGGCCCCTATATCGAGCGGCTGCACTTCAAGATAATACATGTGGCCATGACACCGATCATGGTCAGTCCGGAGTGAGCTAACAATCTTATTCGCTCATCGTAAAGGACGTCCCTCTCGTCTTCCCTCCGGGGCTCATGGGCGCCAACTCAGGCGTTTCTTCAAAGAAGCATTGCTGAACTCCGGGAGACCGATCCAAACAGGATCCGGCAGCGGGACATCTTCTATATAAAACCATTCCGAAGGCCATTCTTCGGACGACTTCTTCGGGGTTCCGGATAGATATCCGGTCCCGGTGATGCGCCACAGCTCGGCTCCGCCCACTTGATATATTGACCCCTCATGAGAACGGGGTACAAGGCAGAATAATCTCTTCCACAACAAGAAATGAGCCTCGACGCCCGAGAACAGTTCGCAAGAAGGGCCACGAAGCCCGCGATGTGCAAAATGGAGGCAGGCTTAAGGTGGTGTAATCGAGGTCAGAGAACTCCAAGAGCCCTTGAGAAACGGATGAATTGGAAATCCGAGTCCTCTTACTAGATAAGAGACAAGGCATACCCACTCTCCTTTGGAGGGATCGGGGACGCTCTCCGCTTGCTTTCCGCCCTTATAGGTGGCGAGTCTGGCTCGAACCGGAACCATGAAGGCCGGGGGAAGAAATCCCTTGGTTTGGAGTGTCACTAGCTCGCTATGCGGATCGAGCATCTCTCCCAAGTTCCAGGCTGAGGCCGGGAGCGCGAGAGGAGGAGCAGCGTCGACCGTCCCATGATGGAATGGATTTTTGTCGAGGCGCCCGGCCTAAAGCTCGCAGAAGGAGGATGGTGTGACTCGGATCTAGATCCTCGTCCCTTTTATAGACGGCTCATTTGCGCAGCTAGGGGGATAAGTGTAAAAATACCCTGGCTTTTCACATTCATTCAACACGTGGAAGAAGGCCATTATTGGGCGTGGAAGCCAAGGAGTGCAGCATTTATCAGAAGCCGGACACTATTCGACAAGTATATGGAATTTGGAGAAGAACCCTCCTCGCAATGCCGTAGACAATCTACGCGCCGGACTCATCGCCATTGAAGCCTGGTTCGGGGCTACCGAGGAGTCTGGATTAGGGGTGTCCGGATAGCCGAACTATCACCGGTGGCCGGACTCCTGGACTATGAAGGTACAAGATTGAAGACTTTGTCCCGTGTCCAGATGGGACTTTCCTTGGCGTGGAAGGCAAGCTTGGCGATACGGATATGTAGATCTCCTACCATTGTAACCGACTCTGTGTAACCCTAACCCTATCCTTTGTCTATATAAACCGGAGGGTTTTAGTCCGAGGATCTAACAACAATCATACCATAGGCTAGCTTCTAGGGTTTAGCCTCTCTGATCTCGTGGTAGATCCACTCTTGTACTACCCATATCATCAATATTAATCAAGCAGGAGTTGGGTTTTACCTCCATCGAGAGGGCCTGGACCTGGGTAAAAACATCGTGTCCCTTGTCTCCTGTTACCATCCACCTAGACGCACAGTTCGGGACCCCCTACCCGAGATCCGCCGGTTTTGACACCGACAACCGGTCCACCCACATATCAAAATTATCAAAGTACTGAACACGAATCATATGAACGTGATGAAAACTAGCTTGACGATAATTCCCATGTGTCCTCGGAGCGCTTTTCTCTATATAAGAGTTTGTCCAGGCTTGTCCTTTGCTACAAAAAGGATTGGGCCATCTTGCTGCACTTTATTTACACTTGTTATTCATTACCCGTTACAAATTACCTGATCACAAAACTATTTGTTACTGATAATTTCAGTGCTTGCAGAGAATATACCTTGTTGAAAACCGCTTATCATTTCCTTCTGCTCCTCGTTGGGTTCGACATTCTTACTTATCAAAAGTAACACGATAGATCCCCTATACTTGTGGGTCATCAAGACTCTTTTCTGGCGCCGTTGCTGGGGAGTGAAGCGCCTTTGGTATGTGGAATTTGGTAAGGAAAAATTTCTATAGTGTGCTGAAATTTACTATCACTTGTTATTATGGAAAGTAATCCTTTGAGGGGCTTGTTCAGGGTATCTTCACCCCAACCAGTAGAGAAAAGAGTTGCTCCTCAACCTACTGAACCTATTGAAAATGTTTACTTTGAAATTCCGTCGGGTATGATAGAGAACCTGCTAGCTAATCCTTTTGCAGGAGATGGAACATTTCATCCTGATTTACACTTAATCTATGTGGATGAAGTTTGTGGATTATTTAAGCTTGCAAGTATGCCCGATGATGTTATCAAGCAGAAGGTCTTCCCTTTATCTTTTAAGGGAGATGCATTGATATGGTATAGGCTATGTGATGATATGGGATCATGGGACTACAAGCGATTGAAATTGGAATTTCATCAGAAGTTTGATCCTATACATCTTGTTCATCGTGATCGTAATTATATATATAATTTTTGGCCTCGCGAAGGAGAAAGCATCGGTCAAGCTTGGGGGAGGCTTAAGTCAATGTTATATTGATGCCCCAATCATGAGCTCTCAATAGAAATGATTATTCAAAATTTTTATGCCCGGCTTTCTGACAACAATCGCTCCATGCTCGATACTTCTTGTACTGGTTCTTTTTTGATGAAGACTATTGAATTCAGATGGGATTTATTAGAAAGAATTAAACGCAAGTCTGAAGATTGGGACCTCCACAAAGGTAAGGAGTCAGGTATAACACCTAAGTTTGATTGTGTTAAATCTTTTATGGTTACCGATGTTTGCCGTAAATTTAGCACTAAATATGGACTTGACTCTGAGATAGTAGCTTCTTTTTTGTGAATCTTTTGCTGCTCATGTTGATCTCCCTAAGGAGAAGTGGTTTAAATATCATCCTCCCATAGAAGTAAAAGTAGTTGAACCTATTAAAGTTGAAGAAAAGACTATCACTTATAATGATCCTATTGTTCCTAGTGCTTATGTTGAGAAACCACCTTTCCCTGTTAGAATAAAGGATCATGCTAAAGCTTCAACTGTGGTTTGTAAGAGTAATACTAGAACTTATACACCTCCTGATAAAATTAAAGTTGAACCCAATATTGCTATGGTTAAGCATCTCTTGGCTGATAATATTGATGGGCATGTTATTTATTTCTGTGAGGAAACTGCTAGAATTGCTAAACCTGGTGCGAAAGATAAACATAGACCTGTGGTAGGCATGCCTGTTATTTCTGTTAACATAGGAGACCATTGTTATCATGGCTTGTGTGATATGGGTTCTAGTGCTAGTGCAATACCTATTTTTTTAAATAAATTATGCATGATATTGCACCCGCTGAGTTAGAAGAAATTGATGTCACCATTAAGCTTGCCAATAGAGATACTATTTCACCGATCGAGATTGTTAGAGATGTTGAAGTCTTGTGTAGGAAAGTTAAATATCCTGCTGATTTTCTTGTTCTTGGTTCCCCACAAGATAGTTTTTGTCCCATTATATTTGGTAGACCCTTCTTGAATATTGTCAACGGTAAGATAGACATCAAAAAGGATGTTGTTACTATTGGTTTGGATGATATGTCTCATGAGTTTAATTTTTCTAAATTTTGTAGACAACCCCGTGATGTGGAATTGCCTAGTAAGGATGAAATTATTGGTCTTGCTTCTATTGATGTGCCTCCTAATGATCCTTTAGAACAATATTTGCTAGACCATGAAAATGATATGTTTATGAATGAAAGAAGGGAAATAGATGAAGTATTCTTTAAACAGGGACCTATTTTGAAACACAACCTGCCTGTTGAAATCCTAGGGGTTCCTCCTCCACCCAAGGGTGATCCCATGTTTGAGCTTAAACCATTGCCTAATACTCTTAAATATGCTTATCTTGATGAAAAGAAGATATATCCTGTTATTATTAGTGCTAACCTTTCAGGTCATGAAGAAAAGAAATTATTGAAAACTCTGAAGAAGCACTGTGCTGCTATTGGATACACTCTTGATGATCTTAAGGGCATTAGTCCCACTCTATGTCAACAAAAAATAAATTTGGAGAAAGATGGCAATCCGGTTATTGATCACCAACGACGACTGAATCCTAAGATGAAAGAAGTCGTAAGAAAGGAGATATTAAAGCTCCTTGAAGCAGGTATAATTTATCCCGTTGCTGATAGTCAGTGGGTAAGTCTTGTCCATTGTGTCCCTAAGAAAAAAGGTATTACTGTCGTTCCTAATGATAAAGATGAATTGACCCCGCAAAGAATTATTAGAGGTTATAGGATGGTAATTGATTTCCGCAAATTAAATAAAGCTAGTAAAAAGATCATTACCCTTTGTCTTTCATAGATCAAATGCTAGAAATATTATCCAAACACACACATTTTTGCTTTCTACATGGTTATTCTGGTTTCTCTCAAATACCTGTGTCAGCTGATGATCAAGCAAAGACCACTTTTACTTGCCCTTTCGGTACTTTTGCTTATTGATGTATACCTTTTGGTTTATGTAATGCACCTGCTACCTTTCAAAGATGCATGATGGCTATATTCTCTGATTTTTGTGAAAAGATTTTTGAGGTTTTCATGGACGATTTCTCCGTTTATGAATCCTCTTTTGATGATTGCTTGAGCAACCTTGATCGAGTTTTGCAGAGATGCGAAGAAACTAACCTTGTCATGAATTGGGAGAAGTGCCACTTTATGGTTAATGAAGGAATTGTCTTGGGGCATAAATTTTTTGGAAGAGGTATTGAAGTTGACAAAAAGCTAAAGTTGATGCTATTGAAAAGATGCCATGTCCCGAGGACATCAAAGGTATAAGAAGTTTTCTTGGTCATGCCAGTTTTTATAGGAGGTTCATTAAGGACTTCTCAAAAATTTCTCGGCCTCTGACTAATCTATTACAAAAAGATATTCCTTTTGTTTTTTATGATGATTGTGTAGAAGCATTTGAAATACTTAAGAAAGCATTGATTTCTGCACCTATTGTTCAGCCACCTGATTGGAATTTACCCTTTGAAATTATGTGCGATGCTAGAGATTATGCTGTAGGTGCTGTTCTAGGACAAAGAGTTGATAAGAAATTAAATGTTATTCAATATGCTAGTAAAACTCTAGACAGTGCTCAGAGAAATTATGCTACTACTGAAAAAGAATTCTTAGCAGTTGTTTTTGCTTGTGATAAGTTCAGACCTTATATTGTTGATTCTAAAGTAAATATTCACACAGATCATGCTGCTATTAAATACCTTATGGAAAAGGAATATGCTAAGCCTAGACTTATTAGATGGGTTCTTTTGCTACAAGAATTTGATTTGCATATTATTAATAGAAAGGGAGCTGAGAACCCCATTGCAGACAACTTGTCTAGGTTAGAAAATGTTCTTGATGACCCACTACCTATTGATGATAGCTTTCTTGATGAACAATTAGCTGTCATAAATGCTTCTCGTACTGCTCCATGGTATGCTGATTAAGCTAATTACATTGTTGCTAAATTTATACCACCTAGTTTCACATACCAGCAAAATAAAAAGTTTTTCTATGATTTGAGACATTACTTTTGGGATGACCCACATCTTTATAAAGAAGGAGTAGATGGTGTTATTAGACGTTGTGTACCTAAGCATGAACAGGAACAGATCCTACACGAATGCACATCTATTTTATGAGTGTCCTTTTGTTGCAAAGTGTTGGGATGTTGTGGGAATCGATTGGGATAATCATTTGGACATGCAACACAAGTATGAAAGAGTTAAGGCAAGATGGCAGGGACCTTTGTTCAAAGAGATAACCATATTTGCCTCCTGGAATATTTGGAAGCAACGCAACAAAGAGATATTTGATGGAGAGGCGGCCAGGCATGCTGAGTGGCTGAGGAAACTAAAGGAAGATTTTGTGATCTTGGGTTACAGGATCAACCCTAAAAAATTAACCTTTCTAGAAGGCTTTAGAAACTCTTTGTCTTTGTAATCTGTGTTTTACATAGGCTAGTTTAGTGCCTGTTGTGTTCTTATTAAATCCATGTAAAACAGACTTCCTCCCTAAATGTTAACCATTGGTTAACATTTAAATAAATAAAGAAGAAAAACAACAGGAGGAGGCTCTCCTGCTGTTTTCACTGTTCAAAAAAAAAGGACACCACGCTGGAGATAGAACTGCGCATAAGGTATTGCAATCCGGTTTTTATTGGCCTACTCTCTTCAAAGATGCCCGTAAGTTTGTCTTATCTTGTGATGAATGTCAAAGAATTGGTAATATTAGTAGACGTCAAGAAATGCCTATGAATTATTCACTTGTTATTGAACCATTTGATGTTTGGGGCTTTGATTATATGGGACCATTTCCTTCCTCTAATGGGTATACACATATTTTACTTCTTGTTGATTACGTTACTAAGTGGGTAGAAGCTATTCCAACTAGTAGTGCTGATCATAACACCTCTATTAAGATGCTTAAAGAAGTTACTTTTCCGAGGTTTGGAGTCCCTAGATATTTAATGACTGATGGTGGTTCACATTTTATTCATGGTGCCTTTCGTAAACTGCTTGCCAGTATGATGTTAATCATAGAATTGCATCTCCTTATCACCCAGAGTCTAGTGGTCAAGTAGAATTGAGTAATAAAGAGCTCAAATTAATTTTGCAAAAGACTGTTAATAGATCTTGAAAGAATTGGTCCGAGAAACTTGATGATGCATTATGGGCCTATAGAACTGCATATAAAAGTCCCATGGGTATGCCTCCGTATAAAATGGTTTATGGAAAAGCATGTCACTTACCTCTCGAACTAGAACATAAGGCATATTGGGCCATTAAATAGCTCAACTATGATTTCAAACTTGCTGGTGAGAAGAGGCTATTTGACATAAACTCACTTGATGAATGGACAACCCAAGCCTATGAGAATGCCAAGTTGTTTAAAGAAAAAGTTAAAAGATGGCATGACAAAAGGATACAAAAGCATGAGTTTAATGTAGGAGATTATGTATTGCTATACAACTCTCGTTTAAGATTTTTTGCAGGAAAACTTCTCTCTAAATGGGAAGGCCCTTACGTTATCGAGGAGGTCTATCATTTCGGTGCCATAAAAATCAACAACTTCGAAGGCACAAATCCGGAGGTGGTGAATGGTCAAAGAATCAAACATTACATCTCAGGTAATCCTATAAATGTTGAAACTAATATTATTGAAACCATGACCCCGGAGGAGTACATAAGAGACACTTTCCAGAACGCTTCAGACTCCGAAAAGGAATAGGTACGTGGTACGGTAAGTAAACCGACTCCAAAATAGTTCTAATGCAAATTTTTCTCCGTTTTGGAATATTTAGAAAAATAGGAAAATAAGAAGTAGTCTGGGAAGGACACGAGGATTCCACGAGGGTGGGAGGCGCGCCCTACCCCCTAGGTGCGCCCCCTACCTCGTGTGCTCTTCGGACTCCGTTTTCTTGCACGATACTTATTTCGATCAGTAAAAGTTCTTTATATAGTCTCCCGAAGGTTTTGACCACCGTATCACGCAATTATCCTCTGTTTTGTTTCGAGCTGTTTCTGTAGTAGATTGGGAGCAAGATGTCATCTCAGGTTTCCGACGGAGAGTGCTATGTCTCACACCTCATTGCTGACCCATAGACCTATGGGGATCTATCTCCCTGTGTTCGAACTACGGATGAGGAGGAGGATGCTCATTTGATGAGGATCAATGATTCAAGTTCGAAGGAGGAGGATGTTGGAAATATGCCCTAGAGGCAATAATAAAATGGTTATTATTATATTTCTTTGTTCATGATAATTGTCTATTATTCATGCTATAATTGTGTTGTTCGGAAATCGTAATACATGTGTGAATACATAGACCACAACATGTCCCTAGTGAGCCTCTAGTTGACTAGCTCGTTGATCAACAGATAGTCATGGTTTCCTGACTATGGACATTGGATGTCATTGATAACGGGATCACATCATTAGGAGAATGATGTGATGGACAAGACCCAATCCTAAGCATAGCACAAGATCGTGTAGTTCGTTTGCTAGAGCTTTTCCAAATGTCAAGTATCATTTCCTTAGACCATGAGATTGTGCAACTCCCGGATACCGCAGGAGTGCTTTGGGAGTGCCAAACGTCACAACGTAACTGGGTGGCCATAAAGGTGCACTGCGGGTATCTCTGAAAGTGTCTGTTGGGTTGGCACGAATCGAGACTGGGATTTGTCAGTTCGTATGACGGAGAGGTATCTATGGGCCCACTCGGTAATGCATCATCATAATGAGCTCAATGTGACCAAGTGTTTGGTCACGGGATCATGCATTACGGTACCAGTAAAGTGACTTGCTGGTAACGAGATTGAATGAGGTATTGGGATACCGATGATCGAATCTCGGGCAAGTAACGTACCGATTGACAAAGGGAATTGTATACATGATTGATTGAATCCTTGACATCGTGAATCATTCGATGAGATAATTGAGGAGCATGTGGGAGCCAACATGGGTATCCAGATCCCGTTGTTGGTTATTGACCGGAGAGTCGTCTCGGTCATGTCTGCGTGTCTCCCGAACCCGTAGGGTCTACACACTTAAGGTCTTGGACGCTAGGGTTGTAGAGATATTAGTATGTGGTAACCCGAAAGTTGTTCGGAGTCCCGGATGAAATCCCGGACGTCACGAGGAGTTCCGGAATGGTCCGGAGGTGAAGAATTATATATAGGAAGTCCGTTTTCGGCCATCGGGAAAGTTTCGGGGGTCACCGGTATTGTACCGGGACCACCGGAAGGGTCCCGGGGGTCCACCAGGTGGGGCCACCTATCCCGGAGGGCCCCACGGGGGCTGAAGTTGGGAAGGGAACCAGCCCCTGGTGGGCTGGTGCGCCCCCCTTGGTCCTCCCGTGCGCCTAGTGTTGGAAACCCTAGGGGTGGGCAGGCGCCCCACTTTGCTTGGGGGGCAACCACCCCCCTTGGCCGCCGCCACCCCATCTAGATGGGATCTAGAGGGGCCGGAGCCCCCCCCCCCTTGGCCCCTATATATAGTGGGGGGAGGGAAGGCAGCCGTACCCTAGCCCCTGGCGCCTCCCTCTCCCTCCCGTGACACCTCTCCCACTCGCTGATCTTGGCGAAGCCCTGCCGAGATCCCCGTTGCTTCCACCACCACGCCGTCGTGCTGCTGGATCTCCATCAACCTCTCCTTTCCCCTTGCTGGATCAAGAAGGAGACGTCTTACCCAACCGTACGTGTGTTGAACGCGGAGGTGCCGTCCGTTCGGCGCTCAGTCATCGGTGATTTGGATCACGACGAGTACGACTCCATCAACCCCGTTCTCTTGAACGCTTCCGCTTGCGATGTACAAGGGTATGTAGATGCACTCCTTTTTCCCCTCGTTGCTAGATAACTCCATAGATTGATCTTGGTGATGCATAGAAAATTTTAAAATTCTGCTACGTTCCCCAACAGTGGTATCAGAGCTAGGTCTATGCGTGGTTTCTATGCACGAGTAGAACACAAACTTGTTGTGGGCGTAGATGTTGTCAATTTTCTTGCCGCTACTAGTCTTATCTTGCTTCGGCAACATCGTGGGATGAAGCGGCCCGGACCGACCTTACACGTACGCTTACGTGAGATAGGTTCCACCGACTGACATGCACTAGTTGCATAAGGTGGCTAGCGGGTGTCTGTCTCTCCCACTTTAGTTGGAGCGGATTCGATGAAAAGGGTCCTTATGAAGGGTAAATAGAAATTGGCATATCACGTTGTGGTTTTACATAGGTAAGAAATATTCTTGCTAGAAACCTATAGAAGCCACATAAAAACATGCAACAACAATTAGAGGACGTCGAACTTGTTTTTGCAGCATATGCCTTGTGATGTGATATGGCCAAACGATGTGATGAATGATATATGTGATGTATGAGATTGATCATGTTCTTGTAATAGGAATCACGACTTGCATGTCGATGAGTATGACAACCGGCAGGATCCATAGGAGTTGTCTTTATTTTTTGTATGACCTGCGTGTCATTGAATAATGCCATGTAAATTACTTTACTTTATTGCTAAACACGTTAGCCATAGAAGTAGAAGTAATCGTTGGCGTGACAACTTCATGAAGACACGATGATGGAGATCATGATGATGGAGATCATGGTGTCATGCCGGTGACGACGATGATCATGGCGCCCCGAGGATGGAGATCATAAGGAGCAAAATGATATTGGCCATATCATGTCACTATTTGATTGCATGTGATGTTTATCATGTTTTACATCTTATTTGCTTAGAACGCATTTATAGCTTAAATAAGATGATCCCTCGCAATAATTTCAAGAAAGTGTTCCCCCTAACTGTGCACCGTTGCGAAGGTTCGTTGTTTCAAAGCACCACCTGATGATCGGGTGTGATAGATTCTAACGTTCGAATACAACGGGTGTAAGCCAGATTTACACACGCAATACACTTAGGTTGACTCGACGAGCCTAGCATGTACAGACATGGCCTCGGAGCACGGAAGACCGAAAGGTCGAGCATGAGTCGTATAGAAGATACAATCAACATGAAGATGTTCACCGACGTTGACTAGTCCGTCTCACGTGATGATCGGACACGGCCTAGTTGACTCGGATCATGTTTCACTTAGATGAGTAGAGGGATGTCTATCTGAGTGGGAGTTCATTGAATAATTTGGTTAGATGAACTTAATTATCATGAACTTAGTCTAAAATCTTTACAATATGTCTTGTAGATCAAATTTCCCACGCTAATGTTGCCCTCAACTGTCACATCCCTAGTTCTGGTATGACCTAGACTAGCTAGTCATTTGTGCATCATGTTTAAATTCCATTTAAATTGAAATGAGGATTTGTGAAACCCTCAGAATCATTTTTGGAAATTGACCAAATAAAAATTGCTCCAAAAAGGTCCAAGAAAATGCTCATGTTGCTCTCTGAAAATATTGGACAGAGATAAAAATCAAACCAATATTTTTAGGAGTTCATAAGTAATTATTTTGGGCATTTGGAATTAATGTAGTAATTATTTGCCTTGGATATATATTGTTATATATATATAATATTGTCCAAAAATTGTGCCTTTTGTTGAGGAGCTCTGGAATAATACCCCTAGCCCCTACAAAAATTGGCATAAGAAAATAAAATGGTTTAGTATTTTTATTAAACCAAACAAATGTCAGAAAAATAGAAAGAAACAAAAACAGGAAAAGCTTACCTGGCGCTTACCTACAGCCATCTGGCGCCTCAGCCGGCCCAGCGGTGCGGCCCACTGGCCCAACCGCCAACCGTCGTCCTCTTGGCAACGACAGGCGACAGGGCACGATCGGCGTGGCTGCCACGCGTCGGCCGCGCCACATCTCCCGCCACCTCTCGCTTCTCCGTCTCGTCGCTCGAACGCCCGGGACGTGCCGCCACGCCCGACCGCTCTCACTCTCCCCCTGCTCTCTCCCTCGTTTTCTCTCTCGCGTCCGAACGCGTCCGCCGCCGCCGACGAGCACCACCGCAGCCATCGCCGTCCCCTCGCCCCTCCGTCGTGTCCAGAAGCTCCGCTACGACTCCCTCGTCATCTCCGTCGAGCTACGCGCCTCGGGAGGCCCTGGAGAGTCGCCATCGCCGCCGTCTTCATCTCCGGTCGCCGGAGATCGTCTTCGCCGCCCCGCCGTCTTCAGCGCGTCCCCGAGCTCGCCGTCAAGCCGTCGAGCCCGCAATAAGCTTCTGCTCCATTCCCCTCTCTCCGTTTAGCTGCCCACACGCTGTAGCCCCTCCTCCCCACCATGGCTGAAGCCTCTCGCCGCCGCCCATGTCGCCGCCGTCGCGCTAGCCGCTGCAGCTCGCATTCACGCGCGTCACCGAGCTCCTGGTGACGCCAGGAGGCCGTAGAGGCCTTCCGCAGCCCCTGTCGTGCCCCATAGCTCGCTCCGGCTCGAAGCCGTGCCCCGGCCGCCGCCCCGAGCTCCGCTCCGGCGAGCTCAGGCCACCCCCGCCTCTCCCGTTTGCTCCAGACGACGCGGACGGGCCCTGGCTCCTCGCCCGTGGCCTCCGCCGCCCAAATGGTCGCCGGAGCGACAGACCCGAGCCCCTCCGCCGCGTTCGCCCTCGCCGGCGACTAATCGCCGGTCAAACCGGGTCAACCCCTCTAACTAAACCCCCCTGTGACACTGACATCTAGGGCCCGGCCCTGCTAATTTTTAGTTGAGCATTAATTTAGCAACTAATTAACTCTGTTAACTAACTATGACACTGACGTGTGGCCCCCACACGTCAGGTTTGACCTGGTCAGCACCGTTGACCTGCTGACGCAGGCATGACGCAGAGCTGACGCAATAAATGATTTCTGGAATTAAAATAAATCAGGAAATTCCAGAAAATAGCCAAAACTTCAAAAATTCATATAAATTCAACCGTAGCTCAGATTGAAATAATTTATATATGAAAAATCATCAGAAAAAGGCAATCTATCCATCTGCACCAGTTTCATGCATGACAAACCAACTTATACCTACTGTATAAGTGAAACACTATAATGGCATTTATAAAGAGTTAATTTGGAGTTGCATTTGAAATCTTGGTTCAAATGAACTTCAACCAAATGAATGCTAGTTGCATTAGCTCAAAAAACATCACATCTTCATGCCATGTTCATGCATCATATTGTTGCATACGCTTGTGTATTGATTGTTGGCACCGTTCCTTCTCGATAGGTCCAACTCCGGAGAGTGTTCCAGAGTACCTGTCTGAGGAGCAGTGCCCCCCTGTTGTTCTACCAGGCAAGCAAACCCCCTTGTTCATTCCGATACAATCCTACTCTCTCGCACCTGCTCTCAGTTATTGCATTAGGGAAACAACGATTCATCTGCTATTTTGTGTTGCGGTAGTTGAACCCATTCTTCTGCATGACCTATCATTGCCACAGTAAATAGTTGAAACCCACTAGCATGTGTAGGAGTTGATTGAGCCATGTTGTGTTCCTACCATGATATGCCTGCTATTGCTTAGAGTTGTGTCAGGTCTGATTCATTGGGAATGAATTGGAGTGTTACGATATGTTCTGATGCTGAGAGTGAAGTGTGTGAACACGATTTGGTAAAGGTAGCGGTGAGAGGCCATGTAGGAGGACATGGTGGGTTTTCTCTGGAATCGCCCTTAAGCTAATCGAGTTCTATGTATGTTGTCCAATGACTCGATACTACCACACATTGGGTTCCGTAACTCGGCCCCTCTCGACTTATTAATCAACTTGGTCTCGCCTGTGAGTCGCAACTAGTTTCTGGTGTTTGTAGGTAGTGCTATTTTTCTACCAAGTGGCACCCGGCAGGGTGGGCTTGGGACAGACTAGGCACATGTGGCCTCGTGTACCGAGTGGCACCCGTATGGTGGGCTCGGGAACCCTGCACACATTGTTTGGGGCCGTGAGCGACACCCCGGCCGGATCTCCTTACGGATGGAACCCGAATAGGCGATAAACCTGGGCTAGAGTCTTGTGTGGTTAGTCAGGTCGTGGCCGACACCCTCGCCAGGCTTCCGCTTGAAGGTTGCCGAGGTACATGACATGTACATGGTGATAAGTGGTGAGAGCGTGTGTGAAGAAGTACACCCCTGCAGGGTTATCATGATCTATTCGAATAGCCGTGTCCTCGGTTATGGACTTCTTGGATGCTTACGTGGTACATAGACAACTTGAAGTGGATACTCTAAAATGCTCAAGACAAGTGTGAGTGCTATGGATGGCCTTCTCGTAGGGGGAAGGGGATGAATCCATAGTAGTGTATTGATGTGCTGGCTAGTGGACTCGTGTGCGCTGCTTCACCTCAAAGAAGTTCTTGTAGTCGTAGAACAGGATATCCACTGAGTCAAAGCTGGCTTGCTGCAACTAAACCCCACACTACCTCCTTGATACAAATGCATGTATGATAGGATCTGATGTAAGTCTTGTTGAGTACCTTTGTACTCACGTTGCTTTATTTATGTTTTTGCAGCGGAGACTTCAGTCTTACTAGTGGTTCCGCTTGGACTTCGACGAGTAGGTTGTTACCTCAGCTACGATCTTGTATCCTTGGGAGGGTCTTGTAGATAGTCAGGCTTCTCAGCCTTTTTCTTTTGTAGTTGTCTGTACTCAGACATGTAAAGCTTCCGCTTGTTGCTTGTATGCTCTGAATGATGGGTCATGTGACCCCTGTTTGTATTTAATGCTATGTGGCTCTTCTGGGCCTTTATCTATATGAGTTTGCGTTATGTTGTGATGCCATGTTGTACAACACATACTTGCATGTTATGCGTACGTGTAACGTGTATTGCTATGTGTGGGATCCGACAACATAGTTGTCTATCCTTAGTAGCCTCTCTTATGGGGAAATGTAGTCTAGTGCTTCCACCGAGCCATGGTAGTCCGCCATGCCCGGTTTATCGGAGTCCCGCTAGCCCAAAGACTACTGCTCCTAACACTTAGATCGGCCACATGTGATTCACTGCCGTTCTGTATACGTCCCTTTGGGGAAATGTCACGCTGGTGACATCCGGAGTCATGCCTAGCACCTTTCTGCCCGGGTTCCGAGTCCTGTTAGCCCATTGCTACATGCCGGATTCACACGCTGGCGACCGACATGCTCGATGTTGTTTCATGTATGCTGTCCCCGTAAGTTAGTGCCACTTTGGGTTCACGACTAGTCATGTCGGCCCGGGTTCTCTGTCATATGGATGCTAGCGACACTATCATATACGTGAGCCAAAAGGTGCAAACGGTCCCGGGCCATGGTAAGGCGACACCCGTGGGAATACCATGCGTGAGGCCGCAAAGATATGAGGTGTTACATGCTAGATCAGTGTGACTTAGAATCAGGGTCCCGACAGCTTTGGTATCAGAGCCTGACTGCCTGTAGGATTTCCAAGCCAACCTGGTCGAAGTTGAGTCTAGAAATTCTTTAGTTATGTAAGGGAATTGATTGTGGGAAGGAACGTAAGGCTCTTTTTACTCCTTTACCTCATGGCCTTCTGATCTGAGTCATCTTACCTTTCCTACGGGGTTAAGGAACTAGGCTTTCTTTTCTGTCTATCAGGGTCACGTGTTACCACTCCGTAGTCCCATAGGATTAGTTGATCAGAGTCATACCCCAACTTCGAGTACTTCCGGTGTAGTCTGTTTAGTATTATCCCAGAACCTTGAGTGATGATGTTGAGTATGTTACTACCCCATTTTAGTAGGATGTCTCATTCTGAGCATTTTACTGCCGTTATGCTGCCGGAATTGCCCCAGGAGTTCGAGAGTTACTAATTTCTTTGTCCTACATTTTACAGTATGTAGTTGATGTTGATTCCGTCCTTGGTTTCGTTTCTCGGGATGTCATCGGTTAAGCGAAGTTACATTGCTCGTGGCGAGAATCACGGAGATGGTAGGGATGAGGATCCTCGACCAGCCTTCATTGGCGAGTTTATGTTAGAGTTGGAGAGGAACAAGCGTGAGTCTAACCGCTTGTTGGCACGTATCGAGGAGAACACCGCACAACAGTTCAAAGGGGTCCGCAACCATTCATGACTTCATTCGCTTGCACCCACCTAACTTTCATCATTCCATCGAGCCACTCGATGCGGATGACCGGCTCCAAGATATCACACGCAAGCTCCGCTCTGCGAACGTGGTTGAAAGTGACAAGGTCACCTATGCTGCATACCACCGGAAGGTCCTGCTAGTCTCCGGTGGCGAGAACTATGAGGCTATGCTTCCAGCCTGGCGATTCCTACCTGGAGAGATTTCACCGAGGCTTTTCGTGAGCATCACATTCCTGAAGCCCTCATCGATCGCAAGAGAGAAGAGTTCTGTAGTTTCATCCAGGGTAAGATGGCTGTTGATGCTTACAGCAGAGAGTTTGAGAACCTTGCCCGCTATGCTTCAGAAGAAGTGTCCACAGACGCCAAGAAGCAGGCTAGGTTTCGGAAGGGTCTCAATCCCAAGTTGCATCGTGATCTCCACCTGCATCATTGTGATACATTCCAGGCTCTTGTGAACAAGGCCATTAATGCGGAGACAGCTCAGCTCACCTACGAGGAGTCCCGTAAGCACACCCGAGATTTGGTTTCTTCCTCCGGTTCTACTTCTCAGAAGCGCCGGATTTGGATTCCGAACTCTGCTCTTCCACCCGGATATTCACCGAGGCCATCCCATGTGATGCCTCCCCTAGCTCAGTCGTATGCTCCACCCAGGCCTACTGGTCGACCGCTTGTCAGTGCGGGTCCACGTCCAACCTCAGGGACTTGCTTCACATGCGGGAAGCCAGGACACTATGCACGTCACTGCTCTCAAGCCAGTTATGCTCCAACCCAGCCCGAGAAGTCTGTTGGCCGTGGTAAGCCACCATGCAAGATGATCAGTGTCAAGTCAGCTCCCATTGAACATGGACGTGTGCATCACGTCTCAGCTAAAGACGCTCATGATGATCCAGATGTCGTTCTTGGTACTCTCCTTGTCAACTGTCATCCATCATCGGTTCTATTCGTTACTGGAGCATCTAACTCCTTCATCTCTCAAGGCTATGCTCGCTTGCACGACATGTCATTTTGTGATATGCCAACTCCGCTTGAAATCAAACCCTGTGGTCTAGAT
Source organism: Aegilops bicornis (assembly GCA_021605145.1). Taxonomy (NCBI): domain Eukaryota; kingdom Viridiplantae; phylum Streptophyta; class Magnoliopsida; order Poales; family Poaceae; genus Aegilops; species Aegilops bicornis. Next base: position 501,696,446 of record CM038673.1, read on the forward strand.
GGCAAACCACTAGAATCAGCTATGGTAATGAAATCCTTGTTGATAGACTTGTATTTCTTGCATCACTTGTAGCCCTCAAGTCTTCAGATATTAACATCATCTTGGGTATGGACTAGATGACAGCTCATCATGCCAAGATTGATTGTTACACCAGGTCTATTCAGCTTACACACCCATCTGGCAAGATAGTCACTGTCTCCACTAGAGTTGCACAACGTCAACTCTATTCTCTTAATGCCAGCCCTCTTCCAGACCTTGAAGATATTCCGATAGTCCGTGACTTTCCAGATGTCTTTCCAGAGGAACTGCCAGGTGTTCCACACAGCGGAGATGTAGAGTTCGTCATAGATCTTATCCCAGAACCGCTCCAATCTCTAGGAGACCTTACAAGATGGCACCCTTAGAACTAGCCGAGCTTAAGAAACAACTTGATGAGTCCTTGCAAAAGGGTTTCATCCGTCCTAGTTCTTCTCCTTGGGCTTGCCCGTCCTCTTCGTCAAGAAGAAGGATGGTACGGACCGGATGGTTGTAGATTATCGTCCGTTAATTAGGTCACGATAAAGAACAAATATCCGCTTCCCAGGATCAACGACCTGTATGATCAGCTCGCTGGATCCTCAGTCTTTTCCAAGATGGATTTGAGGTTAGGCTACCACCAAATCAAGATCAGAAATGGGGACATCCCCAAGACAACCTTTGTCACTCGTTATGGCCAGTACGAGTACACCGTCATGTCCTTTGGTCTAACCAACGCCCCAGCCACATTCTCCCGCTTGATGAACTCGATCTTCATGGAGTACTTAGACAAATTCGTGGTTTACCTCGATGATATTCTTATTTACTCAAAGAACGAGGAAGAGCATGCCGAACATCTTAGACTTGTGCTAGAAAAACTCGGAGAGCACCGCCTTTATGCCAAGTTCTCCAAGTGTGAATTTTGGTTGCCGTAAGTGACCTACCTAGGCCACGTAATCTCCGGTAAGGGCATTGCTGTCAATCCCGAGAGAGTTCAGGCCATTCTTGATTGGACTCCACCAAAACAGTTAAACAAGTTAGGAGTTTCCTTGGTCTAGCCAGTTATTGTCGCCGCTTTGTTGAAAACTTCTCCAAAGTGGCCAAACCCCTCACGGAACTTCTCAAGAAAGATAAAAAGTTTGAGTGGTCCTCACAGTGTGAGTACAGTTTTCAGGAACTAAAAAGGCGCGACTTACGCTCCCATACTTGTGCCACCGGATTTCACTAAAGACTTTGTTATCTACTGCGACGCCTCACGATAGGGACTAGGTTGCATTCTTATGCAGGATCGTCATGTGATTGCCTATGCATCTCGTCAGTTGCATCCACATGAGGAGAATTATCCTACACATGATCTAGAGCTTGCAGCCGTAGTCTATGCACTCAAGACCCGGCGACACTACCTTCTTGGTAAACATTGCGAGATCTACACCGATCACCAGAGTCTCAAGTATATCTTCACCCAACCAGATTTGAACCTTAGGCAAATACGTTGGTTGGAGTTGATCTCAGATTATGATCTAGGGATTACCTACACCCCAGGCAAAGCTAATGTCATGGCTGATGCACTAAGTCGCAAATCCTATTGCAACAATCTCATGTTGCAGCTGGGCCAACCACTTCTCCATGAGGAATTCTGTAAGCTTAACATTCACATTGCTCCTCACGGATTCCTTTCTATCTTGGTGGCGAAACCTACTATTGTGGATCGTATCATAGAAGTCCAGAAGCATGATACGGGAATCTCCCGAATTAAGAAAAATATCTCCAAGGGAGTAGCTGGTTGTTTCTCTATGGATGAACGAGGTGTTGTTTACTTTGGGAACCGCTTGGTGGTTCCCAAGAGTCAGCAGATGCAAAGAATCGATTCTTAAGGAGGCGCATGAATCCCCTCTCACAATTCATCCCGGTAGTACTAAGATGTATCAGGACCTACGCCAGAGGTTCTGGTGGACTAGGATGAAGAGAGAAATCGCCGACTTCGTTGCTAATTGTGACGTTTGTCGTCGCGTTAAGGCAGAGCATCAAAGGCCTGCTGGCACCCTTCAGCCTTTAGCGATTCCTGAGTGGAAATGGGATAAAGTTGGTATGGATTTCATCACCGGCTTTCCCAGGACCAAGAAAGGGAATAACGCTATCTTCGTAGTCGTTGATCGTCTTTCCAAAGTGGCTCACTTCCTTCCTGTTTGAGATAGTATCACCGCTAGTCAGCTCGCTGACTTATATATTTCTCGAATAGTGTCACTTCATGGTGTTCCACTAGAGATCAATTCAGATCGTGGCAGTCTTTTCACTTCTCATTTCTGGGAGAGTTTCCATACTGCCATGGGAACCCATCTTTCCTTCAGTACCGCTTTCCACCCTAAGTCGAGTGGTCAGGTGGAAAGGGTCAACCAAATTCTCGAAGACATGCTTAGAGCTTGCGTTATCTCATTCGGTATGGATTGGGAGAAATGTCTTCCTTACGCCGAGTTTGCTTATAACAATAGCTATCAATCCAGTCTCAAGAAAGCTACTTTTGAGATTCTCTATGGACGAAGATGTCGAACACATTTGAACTGGTCAGAAACCGGTGAAAGACAATTCTTTGGACCGGACATGATCCAGGAGGCAGAAGAGCAAGTTCACATCATTCGTGAGAATTTGAAAACAGCCCAGTCTCGTCAAAAGAGCCAGTATGATCGTCATCATAAAGATATGACTTATGAAATTGGCGACAAAGCTTACCTTCGGGTTACTCCTTTGAAGGGTACCCATCGTTTCGGTATCAAGGGAAAGTTGGCACCTCGTTACATTGGTCCCTTTCGCATTCTCGCTAAACGAGGAGAGGTTGCCTACCAGTTGGAACTACCCCCACATCTTTCTCGAGTTCATGATGTCTTCCACGTCTCTCAACTCAGGCGTTGCTTCTCGGATCCCATCGGTGGAGTGGACCACGAAACGCTTGATCTCCAAGATAACCTCACATACCGAGAGTACCCGATTCGCATTCTTGATCAAGCAGAGCGTGTTACCCGACGTCAGAACATCAAGTTTCTCAAGGTTCAGTGGTCTCATCATTCCGAGAGAGAAGCTACTTGGGAGCAAGAAGATCGTCTTCGACTGGAGTACCCCGCTTTCTTTTGTCGACCCCTGAATCTCGGGACGAGATTTTTTCAAGTGGGGGCGAGTTGTCACATCCCTAGTTCTGGTATGACCTAGACTAGCTAGTCATTTGTGCATCATGTTTAAATTCCATTTAAATTGAAATGAGGATTTGTGAAACCCTCGTAATCATTTTGGAAATTGACCAAATAAAAATTGCTCCAAAAAGGTCCAAGAAAATGCTCATGTTGCTCTCTGAAAATATTGGACAGAGATAAAAATCAAACCAATATTTTTAGGAGTTCATAAGTAATTATTTTGGGCATTTGGAATTAATGTAGTAATTATTTTCCTTGGATATATATTTTTTTATATATATATATAATATTGTCCAAAAATTGTGCCTTTTGTTGAGGAGCTCTGGAATAATACCCCTAGCCCCTACAAAAATTGGCATAAGAAAATAAAATGGTTTAGTATTTTTATTAAACCAAACAAATGTCAGAAAAATAGAAAGAAACAAAAACAGGAAAAGCTTACCTGGCGCTTACCTACAGCCATCTGGGCGCCTCACCGCCCAAATGCGCGCCCATCGCCCAACCGCCAACCGTCAGCCCTCCTCCCGGCGCATTTACGTATGATGTGGGCGCACGATCGGCCAAGACGGCCACGTGTCCGGCCGCGGCCACGTCTCCCCGCCACCTCCTGCTTCTTCGTCTCGTCGCCTGGAACGCCCGGACGTCACCACGCGCCGCCCCGACCGCTCTCACTCTCCCCTTGCTCTCTCCCATGTTTTCTCTCTCGCGTCTGAACGCGTCCGCCGCCACCGACGAGCACCACCGCGGCCATCGCCGTCCCCTCGCCCCTCCGTCGTGTCCAGAAGCTCCGCTACGACTCCCTCGTCATCTCCGTCGAGCTACGCGCCTCGGGAGGCCCTGGAGAGTCACCATCGCCGCCGTCTTCATCTCCGGTCGCCGGAGATCGTCTTCGCCGCCCCGCCGTCTTCAGCGCGTCCCCGAGCTCGCCGTCAAGCCGTCGAGTCCGCAGTAGGCTTCTGCTCCATTCCCCTCTCTCCGTTTAGCTGCCCGCACGCTGTAGCCCCTCCGCCCCACCACGGCCGAAGCCTCTCGCCGCCGCCCATGTCACCGCCGTCGCGCTAGCCGCTGCAGCTCGCATTCACGTGCGTCACCGAGCTCCTGGTGACGCCAGGAGGCCGTAGAGGCCTTCCGCAGCCCCTGCCGTGCCCCATAGCTCGCTCCGGCTTGATGTCGTGCCCCGGCCGCCGCCCCGAGCTCCGCTCCGGCGAGCTCAGGCCACCCCCGCCTCTCCCGTTTGCTCCAGACGACGCGGACGGGCCCTGGCTCCTCGCTCGTGGCCTCCGTCGCCTAAATGGTCGCCGGAGCGACGGACCCGAGCCCCTCCGCCGCGTTCGCCCTCGCCGGCGACTAATCGCCGGTCAAACCGGGTCAACCCCTCTAACTAAACCCCCCCCCCCTGTGACACTGACATCTAGGGCCCGGCCCTGCTAATTTTTAGTTGAGGATTAATTTAGCAACTAATTAACTCTGTTAACTAACTATGACAATGACGTGTTGCCCCCATACGTCAGGTTTGACCTGGTCAGCGCCGTTGACCTGCTGACGCAGGCATGACGCAGAGCTGACACAATAAATGATTTCTGGAATTAAAATAAATCAGGAAATTCCAGAAAATAGGCAAAACTTCAAAAATTCATATAAATTCAACCTTAGCTCAGATTGAAATAATTTATATATGAAAAATCATCAGAAAAATGCAATCTATCCATCTGCACCAGTTTCATGCATGAGAAACCAACTTATACCTGCTGTATAAGTGAAACACTATAATGGCATTTATAAAGAGTTAATTTGGAGTTGCATTTGAACTCGTGGTTCAAATGAACTTCAACCAAATGAATGCTAGTTGCATTAGCTCAAACAACATCACAACTTCATGCCATGTTCATGCATCATATTGTTGCATACGCTTGTGTATTGATTGTTGGCACCGTTCCTTCTCGATAGGTCCAGCTCCGGAGAGTGTTCCAGAGTACCTGTCTGAGGAGTAGTGCCCCCTGTTGTTCTACCAGGCAAGCAAACCCCCTTGTTCATTCCGATACAATCCTACTCTCTCGCTCCTGCTCTCAGTTATTGCATTAGGGCAATAACGATTCATCTGCTATTTTGTGCTGCGGTAGTTGAACCCATTCCTCTGCATGACCTGTCATTGCCACAGTTAATAGTTGAAACCCACTAGCATGTGTAGGAGTTGATTGAGCCATGTTGTGTTCCTACCATGATATGCCTGCTATTGCTTAGAGTTGTGTCAGGTCTGATTCATTGGGAATGAATTGGAGTGTTACGATATGTTCAAATGCTGAGAATGAAGTGTGTGAACACGATTTGGTAAAGGTAGCGGTGAGAGGCCATGTAGGAGTACATGGTGGGTTGTCTCACTGGAATCGTCCTTAAGCACTGAGTTCTATGTATGTTGTCCAATGACTCGATACTACCACACATTGGGTTCCGTAACTCGGCCCTCTCGACTTATTAATCAACTTGGTCTCTGTCCGGGAGTTGCAACTAGTTTACGGTGTTTGTAGGTAGTGCTATTTTTCTACCAAGTGGCACCCGGCAGGTGGGCTTGGGACAGACTAGGCACATGTGGCCTGGTGTACCGAGTGGCACCGGATGGTGGGCTCGGGAACCCTGCACACATCGTTTGGGGCCGTGAGCGACACCGGCCGGATCTCCTTGCGGATGGAACCGAATAGGCGATAAACACAGGCTAGAGTCTTGTGTGGTTAGTCGTCGTGGCCGACACCCTCGCCAGGCTTCCGCTTGAAGGTTGCCGAGGTACATGACATGTACATGGTGATAAGTGGTGAGAGCGTGTGTGAAGAAGTACACCCCTGCAGGGTTATCATGATCTATTCGAATAGCCGTGTCCTCGGTTATGGACTTCTTGGATGCTTACGTGGTACATAGACAACTTGAAGTGGATACTCTAAAATGCTCAAGACAAGTGTGAGTGCTATGGATGGCCTTCTCGTAGGGGGAAGAGGATGAATCCATAGTAGTGTATTGATGTGGTGGCTAGTGGACTCGTGTGCGCTGCTTCACCTCAAAGAAGTTCTTGTAGTCGTAGAACAGGATAGCCACTGAGTCAAAGCTGGCTTGCTGCAACTAAACCCCACACTACCTCCTTGATACAAATGCATGTATGATAGGATCTGATGTAAGTCTTGTTGAGTACCTTTGTACTCACGTTGCTTTATTTATGTTTTTGCAGCGGAGACTTCAGTCTTACTAGTGGTTCCGCTTGGACTTCGACGAGTAGCTTGTTACCTCAGCTACGATCTTGTACCCTTGGGACAGTCTTGTAGATAGTCAGGCTTCTCAGCTTTTTTCTTTTGTAGTTTTCTGTACTCAGACATGTAATGCTTCCGCTTGTTGCTTGTATGCTCTGAATGATGGGTCATGTGACCCTTGTTTGTATTTAATGCTATGTGGCTCTTCTGGGCCTTTATCTATATGAGTTTGCGTTATGTTGTGATGCCATGTTGTACAACACATACTTGCATGTTATGCGTACGTGTAACGTGTATTGCTATGTGTGGGATCCGGCAACATAGTTGTCTATCCTTAGTAGCCTCTCTTATGGGGAAATGTAGTCTAGTGCTTCCACCGAGCCATGGTAGTCCGCTACAGCCCGGTTTACCGGAGTCCTGCTAGCCCAGCACTACTGCTCCGGAACACTTAGACTGGCCGGCATGTGATTCACGTCGTTCCTATGTCTGTCCCTTCGGGGAAATTTCACGCGGTGACATCCGGAGTCCTGCCTAGCCTGCTACATCCCGGGTTTTCGGAGTCCTGTTAGCCCAGCTGCTACAGCCCGGATTCACACGCTGCTGACCGACATGCTCGATGTTGTTTCATGTATGCCTGTCCCCGTAAGTTAGTGCCACTTTGGGTTCACGACTAGTCATGTCGGCCCGGGTTCTCTGTCATATGGATGCTAGCGACACTATCATATACGTGAGCCAAAAGGCGCAAACGGTCCCGGGCCATGGTAAGGCGACACCCGTGGGAATACCGTGCGTGAGGCCGCAAGTGATATGAGGTGTTACATGCTAGATCGGTGTGACTTAGAATCGGGGTCCCGACATCAACTTCAACGCGTTCCTAGAGAAAACCAAGCTGAAAGATGATGGCAGCAACTATACGGAGTGGGTCCGGATACTGAGGATCATCCTCATAGCTGCCAAGAAAGATTATGTCCTAGAAGCACCGCTAGGTGAAGCACCCATCCCAGAGAACCAAGACGTTATGAACGCTTGGCGATCCGCGTCTTGATGATTACTCCCTCGTTCAGTGCAGCATGCTTTACAGCTTAGAACCGGGGCTCCAAAAGCGTTTTGAGCAACACGGAGCATATGAGATGTTCGAAGAGCTGAAAATGGTTTTCCAAGCTCATTCCCGGGTCGAGAGATATGAAGTCTCCGACAAGTTCTTTAGTTGTAAGATGGAGGAAAATAGTTCTGTCAGTGAGCAAATACTCAAAATGTCTGGGTTGCACAACCGCTTGACTCAGCTGGGAGTAAATTTCCCGGATGCCGCGGTCATTGACAGGATCCTTCAGTCGCTTCCACCGAGCTAAAAGAGCTTTGTGATGAACTTCAATATGCAGGGGATGGAAAAGACCATTCCTAAGGTATATTCAATGCTGAAATCAGCGGAGGTGGAGATCAAAAAGGAACATCAAGTGTTGATGGTGAATAAAACCACTAAGTTTAAGAAAGGCAAGGGTAAGAAGAACTTCAAGAAGGACGGCAAGGGAGTTGCCGCTAAGTAAGCCAGCTTGCCGGAAGAAGCCAAAGAATGGACCCAAGCACGAGATCGAGTGCTTTTATTGCAAGGCAAGTGGTCACCGAAGTGGAACTGCCCCAAATACTTAGCGGACAAGAAGGTCGGCAACACTAAAGGTATATGTGATATACATGTAATTGATGTGTACCTTACGATTACTGTAGTAGCTCCTGGGTATTTGATACCGGTCGTTTGCTCATATTTGTAACTCAAAGCAGGAGCTGCGGAATAAGCGGAGATCGGCGAATCATTTAGGTGACGATGCGCTGCCGAATGGTTCCAAGGTCGATGTGATCGCCGTCGGCACGCTGCCTCTACATTTACCTACGGGGTTAGTTTTAAACCTCAATAATTGTTATTTAGTGCCAGCTTTGAGCATGAACATTGTATCAGGATCTCGTTTAATTCGAGATGGCTACTCATTTAAATCCGAGAATAATGGTTGTTCTATTTATATGAGAGATATGTTTTATGGTCATGCACCGCTGTTGAATTGTTTATTCTTAATGAATCTCGAGCGTAATGTTACACATATTCATAGTGTGAATACCAAAAGATGTAAGGTTGATAATGATAGTCCCACATACTTGTGGCACTGCCGCCTTGGTCACATAGGTGTCAAACGCATGAAGAAGCTCCATGTAGATGGACTTTTGGAGTCTCTTGATTACGAATCATTTGACACGTGCGAACCATGCCTCATGGGTAAAATTACCAAGACTCTGTTCTCCGAAACAATGGAGCGAGCAACCAACTTATTGGAAATCATACATACTGATGTGTGTAGTCCAATGAGTGTTGAGGCTCGCGGTGGCTGTCGTTATGTTCTCACTCTCACTGATGACTTGAGTAGATATGGGTACGTTTACTTAATGAAACACAAGTCTGAGACCTTTGAAAAGTTCAAGGAATTTCAGAGTGAGGTTGAGAATCAATGTGACAGGAAAATAAAGTTCTTACGATCAGATCGTGGAGGGGAATATTTGAGTCACGAATTTGGCACACACTTAAGGAAATGTGGAATCGTTTCACAACTCACGCCGCCTGGAACACCTCAGCGAAATGGTGTGTCCGAACGTCATAATCACACTCTATTAGATATGGTGCAATCTATGATGTCTCTTACCGATCTACCGCTCTCATTTTGGGTCTCTGCTTTAGAGACTGCCGCATTCACTTTAAATAGGGCTCCATCGAAATCCGTTGAGATGACACCGTATGAATTATGGTTTGGGAAGAAACCTAAGCTGTCGTTTCTAAAAGTTTGGGGATGCGATGCTTATGTCAAGAAACTTTAACCTGAAAAGCTCGAACCCAAGTCGGAAAAATGCGTCTTCATAGGACACCCTAAGGAAACCATTGGGTATACCTTCTACCTCAGATCCGAGGGCAAGATCTTTGTTTCTAAGAACGGATCCTTTCTGGAGAAAGAGTTTCTCTCGAAAGAAGTAAGTGGGAGGAAAGTAGAGCTTGATGAAGTACTACCTCTTGAAACGGAAAGTAGCGCAGCTCAGGAAGATGTTCATGTGGTGCCTGCACCGACTAGAGAGGAGGTTAAAGATGATGATCAAGGTACTTGGATCAAGCTCCCATCGAACTTCAGAGGGTCCACAAGGACACGCCCGCACTGCAGTGGTACACGGCAACCTGTCTTGGAAATCATGTTGTTAGACAATGGTGAACCTTGAACTATGAAGAAGCAAAGGCGGGCCCAGATTCCGACAAATGGCTAGAAGCCATGAAATCCGAGATAGGATCCATGTATGAAAACGAAGTATGGACTTTGGCTGACTTGCCCGATGATCGGCGAGCCATAGAAAATAAATGGATCTTTAAGAAGAAGATGACGCGGATGGTAATGTGACCATCTATAAGGCTCGACTTGTCGCTAAGGGTTATCGACAAGTTCAAGGGGTTGACTACGATGAGACTTTCTCACCCGTAGCGAAGCTGAAGTCAGTCCGAATCATGTTAGCAATTGCCGCATTCTATGATTATGAGATATGGCAAATGGACGTCAAAACGGCATTCCTTAACTGTCGGGGATATACCCCGCGGTATGACCCAGCTAGAGTTGTAAACCGGCTGGGACTTGGTAAACCGGCAGACAATGTTAAACCGGCAGACAATGTTAAACCGGCAGACAATGTTAAACCGGCAGACAATGTTAAACCGGCAAACAGTGATAACTGGGTTGTCAGGGGTTATGAAGCATTAGATGTTATGAAGCCCAAGATGTTAAGAAGCCCATGAAGATAAGTTAGAATAGTTAAGTCTTAAGTCTGAGTTGGACTCTACATGTAACCCACCTCTTCAACATATATAAGGAGGGGTAGGGCTCCCCAAAGAGGGACAAGCTACAAGCAAGAAGAAACAATCTTAGGGCTAGACACAAATAGGAGAGCCGGTTTACGGCGACTCCCTCGTGATGATAATGAGACCTAGCCTCAAACAGCATGTAGGGTTGTTATTAAGTGGGAGACTGTTGGAAATATGCCCTAGAGGCAATAATAAAATGGTTATTATTATATTTCTTTGTTCATGGTAATTGTCTATTATTCATGCTATAATTGTGTTGTTCGGAAATCGTAATACATGTGTGAATACATAGACCACAACATGTCCCTAGTGAGCCTCTAGTTGACTATCTCATTGATCAACAGATAGTCATGGTTTCCTGACTATGGACATTGGATGTCATTGATAACGGGATCACATCATTAGGAGAATGATGTGATGGACAATACCCAATCCTAAGCATAGCACAAGATCGTGTAGTTTGTTTGCTAGAGCTTTTCCAAATGTCAAGAATCATTTCCTTAGACCATGAGATTGTGCAACTCCCGGATACCGTAGGAGTGCTTTGGGTGTGCCAAACGTCACAACGTAACTGGGTGGCTATAAAGGTGCACTACGGGTATCTCCGAAAGTGTCTATTGGGTTGGCACGAATCGAGACTGGGATTTGTCACTCCGTATGACGGAGAGGTATCTCTGGGCCCACTCGGTAATGCATCGTCATAATGATCTCAATGTGACCAAGTGTTTGGTCACGGGATCATGCATTACAGTATGAATAAAGTGACTTGCCGGTAACGAGATTGAACGAGGTATTGGGATACCGACGATCGAATCTCGGGCAAGTAACGTACCGATTGACAAAGGGAATTGTATACGAGATTGATTGAATCCTCGACATCGTGGTTCATCCGATGAGATCATCGAGGAGCATGTGGGAGCCAACATGGGTATCCAGATCCCGCTGTTGGTTATTGACCGGAGAGTCGTCTCGGTCATGTCTGCGTGTCTCCCGAACCCGTAGGGTCTACACACTTAAAGTTCGGTGACACTAGGGTTGTAGAGATATTAGTATGCGGTAACCCGAAAGTTGTTCTGAGTCCCGGATGAAATCCCGGACGTCACGAGGAGTTCCGGAATGGTCCGGAGGTGAAGAATTATATATAGGAAGTCCATTTTCGGCCATCGAGAAAGTTTCGGGGGTCACCGGTATTGTACCGGGACCACCGGAAGGGTCCCGGGGGTCCACCGGGTGGGGCCACCTATCCCGGAGGGCCCCATGGGCTGAAGTGGGAAGGGAACCAGCCCCTGGTGGGCTGGTGCGCCCCCCATGGGCCTCCCCTGCGCCTAGGGTTGGAAACCCTAGGGGTGGGCGGGCGCCCCACTTGGCTTGGGGGGCAAGCCACCCCCTTGGCCGCCGACCCCCCATCTAGATGGGATCTAGAGGGGCCGGCGCCCCCCCCCCTTGGCCCCTATATATAGTGGGGGGAGGGAGCGCAGCCATACCCTAGCCCCTGGCGCCTCCCTCTCCCTCCCGTGACACCTCTCCCTCTCGCTGAGCTTGGTGAAGCCCTGCCGAGATCCCCGCTGCTTCCACCACCACGCCGTCGTGCTGCTGGATCTCCATCAACCTCTCCTTTCCCCTTGCTGGATCAAGAAGGAGGAGACGTGTTCCCCAACCGTACGTGTGTTGAACACGGAGGTGTCGTCCGTTCGGCGCTCGGTCATCGGTGATTTGGATCACGGCAGATGCGACTCCATCAACCCCGTTCTCTTGAACGCTTCCACTCACGATCTACAAGGGTATGTAGATGCACTCCTTTTCCCCTCGTTGCTATATAACTCCATAGATTGATCTTGGTGATGCATAGAAAATTTTAAAATTCTGCTACGTTCCCCAACAGGGGATGTCCCTCTACCTCAACCTGGGGATATGCACGTGAAGTTCAAGAAGTCTAGTCTTCCTAAGAGGGCTAAACTATCTAACAATCGATCTATCCCTTCTCGTTTTCGGAAAAAAAGCAAAGGAGATTTATGTGACAAGATCTTGAAGCTGGAGTCGGAGGTTGATGATTTAAAGGAGGAAATTGCTCTTCTCACTTACAACATGAATAAGCTGAAAGCACAATTTACATCATCAACAACTCCATTATCATCACCTCCGAAGAAGGAGACATAATTAAATGGGTATGGGCACTCCCCTTGGCAGCTGCCAAGCTTGGGGGAGGTGCCCCGATATCGTATCACCATCACACTCCTATCTTTACCGTTTTTCTTAGTTCGATCCTTTTAGTAATATTTTGATCTAGTAGAATAAAGTTTTTGGTATGATCTAATTTTTAGTTTTGCTTTATGATCCCCTTATGTAATCGAGTTCGTGAGCTATATAATAAAGATTAGTGTTGAGTCAAGGGCTTGATTATCTTGCTATGATCTTGAGTGAATAAAAGAAAAAGAAAGAATAAAAAGAAATAAAGAGATCATATTGATCTTATGGAGAGTAATGACTTCACATAGAAAGAGTATGATGATTAAAAGTTATTGAGAGTTGACAAACATAGCTTTGGTCATCGTTGCAATTAATAGGAAGTAATAAAGAAAGAGAGGTTTCACATATAAATATACTATCTTGGACATCTTTTATGATTGTGAGCACTCATTAAAATATGACATGCTAAAGAGTTGATGTTGGACAAGGAAGACAACGTAATGGGTTATGTTTTCTTATATCTGAAATAAAGTATATTGTAATGGATCATCCAACATGTTGAGCTTGCCTTTCTCCCTCATGCTAGCCAATTCTTTGCACCAAGTAGAGATACTACTTGTGCTTCCAAACACCCTTAAACCTGCCATGAGAGTCCACCATATCTACCTATGGATTGAGTAAGATCCTTCAAGTAAGTTGTCATCGATGCAAGCAATAAAAATTGCTCTCTAAATATGTATGATTTATTAGTGTGGGGAAAATAAGCTTTATACGAGCTTGTGATGTGGAAGAAATAAAAAAAGAGATGGACTGCATAATAAAGGTCCATATCACAAGTGGCAATATAAAGTGACATTATTTTGCATTAAGATTTCATGCATCCAACCATGAAAGCGCATGACAACCTCTGCTTCCCTCTGTGAAGGGCCTATCTTTTACTTTTATCTCTTACCCTTATGCAAGAGTCATGGTGATCTTCACCTTTCCTTTTTACATTTTATCCTTTAGCAAGCACATTGTGTTGGAAAGATCCTGATATATATATAATTGGATGTAAGTTAGCATGAACTATTATTGTTGACATTACCCTTGAGGTAAAAGGTTGGGAGGCGAAACTATAAGCCCCTATCTTTCTCTGTGTCCGATCAAAACTCCGTAACCACAAGTATTGCGTGAGTGTTAGCAATTGTGAAAGACTAAATGATAGTTGAGTATGTGGAGTTGCTGAAAAGCTCTTATATTGACTCTTTCTGATGTTAAGATAAATTGCAATTGCCTCAATGAGCGAGATTATAGTTTGTTAGTTCTCAATGAAGTTTCTGATTCATACTTGACATTGTGAATAGATTATTACTTGAGCATAAGAAATCAAATGACAATATCCATATATGTTGCTATTATAAGAATGATCATGATGACCTCATGTCTGTATTTTATTTTATCGACACCTCTATCTCTAAATATGTGGACATATTTATCGTTATCGGCTTCCGCTTGAGGACAAGCGAGGTTTAAGCTTGGGGGAGTTGATACGTCCATTTTGCATCATGCTTTTATATCAATATTTATCGCATTATGGGCTGTTATTACACATTATGTCACAATACTTATGCCTATTCTCTCTTATTTTACAAGGTTTACATGAAGAGAAAGAATGCCGGCAGCTGGAATTCTGGGCTGGAAAAGGAGCAAATATTAGAGACCTATTCAGCACAACTCCAAAAGTCCTGAAACTTCACGGAAGTCGTTTTTGGAATTAATAAAAAATACTAGACGAAGAAAATACCAGAGGGGGGCCACACCCTGGCCACGAGGGTGGGAGGCACGCCCTACCCCCTGGGCATTCCCCCTACCTCGTGGGCCCCCTGGTGGCCCTTCGGTGCCCGTCTTCTGCTATATGAAGTCTTTCGTCCGAGAAAAAATCACAAGCAAGCTTTCGGGAAGAAACTCTGCCGCCACGAGGCGGAACCAATCTAGGGCTCCGGCAGAGCTGTTCTGTTGGGGACACTTCCCTCCAGGAGGGGAAATCATCGCCATCGTCATCACCAACGCTCCTCTCATCGGGAGGGGGCCAATCTCCATCAACATCTTCACCAGCACCATCTCCTCTCAAACCCTAGTTCATCTCTTGTATCCAATGTTTGTCCCAAAGCCTCATATTGGTACCTGTGGGTTGCTAGTAGTGTTCATTACTCCTTGTAGTTGATGCTAGTTGGTTTATTTGGTGGAAGATCATATGTAAAAATCCTATATGCATATCAATACCCCTCTGATTATGAACATGAATATGATTTGTGAGTAGTTACGTTTGTTCCTGAGGACATGGGAGAAGTCTTGCTAATAGTAGTCATGTGAATTTGCTATTCGTTTGATATTTTGATGAGATGTATGTTGTCTTTCCTCTAGTGGTGTTATGTGAATGTCGACTACATGAAACTTCACCATTATACTTGTGGGTCATCACCTACCAAAGATGATAATACCTAGCTCTATCCTTGCCTTTATGCCTAGCTAGGGGCGTTAAACGATAGCGCTTGTTGGGAGCCAACCCAATTTTATTTTTGTTTCTTGCTTTTTGGTTCTGTTTAGTAATAAATAATTCATCTAGCTTCTGTTTAGATGTGTTTTCATGTTTTAATTGGTGTTTGTGCCAAGTAGAACCAATAGGATCTTCTTGGGTGATGGTTGTTTGATCTTGCTGAAAAAGACAAAAACTTTGCACTCACGAATATAATTGTTAAAGTATACCAGAACATGATAAAATACTAATTCATTTTGTAGTAGACCTATATACAAATTTTCCAGGTTGTCCTAGTTTTTCAGAATTTTTGGAGTTCCAGAAGTATTCGATCAAATCTGATTGCTACAGACTGTTCTGTTTTTGACAGATTCTGTTTCCCGTGTGTTGTTTGCTTATTTTGATGAATCTATGGCTAGTATCGGAGGGTATAAACCATATAGAAGTTGGAATAGATTAGGTTTAACACCGATATAAATAAAGAATGAGTTACAATACCTTGAAGTGGTGGTTTGTTTTCTTTCGCTAACGGAGCTCATGAGATTTTCTGTTGAGTTTTGTGTTGTGAAGTTTTCAAGTTTTGGGTAAAGATTTGATGGATTATGGAATAAGGAGTGGCAAGAGGCTAAGCTTGGGGATGCCCAAGGCACCCCAAGGTAAAATTCAAGGACAACCAAAAGCCTAAGCTTGGGGATGCCCCGGAAGGCAGCCCCACTTTTGTCTTCGTCCATCGGTAACTTTACTTGAGGCTATATTTTTATTCACCACATGATATGTGTTTTGCTTGGAGCGTCTTGTATGATTTGAGTCTTTGTTTTTAGTTTACCACAATCATCCTTGCTGTACACACCTTTTTGGGAGAGACACACATGAATCAGAATTTATTAAAATACTCTATGTGCTTCACTTATATCCTTTGAGATAGATAATTTTGCTCTAGTGCTTCACTTATATCTTTTAGAGCACGGTGGTGGTTTTATTTTATAGAAATTATTGATCGCTCATGCTTCACTTATATTATTTTGAGAGTCCTTTAGAACAACATGGTAATTTGCTTTGGCTATAAAATTAGTCCTAATATGATAGGCATCCAAGATGGGTATAATAAAAACTTTCATAAAAAGTGCATTGAATACTATGAGAAGTTTCATACTTGATGATTGTTTTGAGATATGAAGATGGTAATACTAGAGTCGTGCTAGTTGAGTAGTTGTGAATTTGAGAAATGCTTGTGTTAAAGTTTGCAAGTCCCATAGCATGCAAGTATGGTAACCGTTGTGTAACTAATTTGAAGCATGAGGTGTTCTTTGATTGTCATCCTTATGAGTGGCGGTCGGAGACGAGCGATGGTCGTTTCCTACCAATCTATCCCCCTAGGAGCATGCGTGTAATGTTTGGTTTTTTATGACTTGTAGATTTTTGCAGTAAGTATGTAAGGTCTTTATGACTAATGTTGAGTCCATGGATTATACGCACTCTCACCTTTCCATCATTGCTAGCCTCTTCGGTACCGTGCATTGCCCTTTCTCACCTCGAGAGTTGGTGATGATCATCATTAATAGAGCATTCTCCCAAATAAAAAAAATAAAAAAAGAAAGGCCAAATAAAAAAAGAAAGGCCAAAGAAAAGTGAAATAATAAGGGACAATTCTACTATCCTTTTTCCACACTTGTGCTTCAAAGTAGCACCATGATCTTTATGATAGAGAGTCTCTTATTTTCTCACTTTCATATACTAGTGGGTATTTTTCATTATAGAACTTGGCTTGTATATTCCAACAATGGGCTTCCTCAAATGCCCTAGGTCTTCGTTAGCAAGCAAGTTGGATGCACACCCACTTAGTTTCTTTTGTTGAGCTTTCATACATTTATAGCTCTAGCGCATCCGTTGCATGGCAATCCCTACTCCTTGCATTGACATCAATTGATGGGCATCTCCCTAGCCCGTTGATTAGTCACGTCAATGTGAGACTTTCTCCTTTTTTGTCTTCTCCACACAACCCCCATCATTATATTCTTTTTCACTCATAGTGCTATGTCCATGGCTCACGCTCATTTATTGAGTGAAAGTTGAAAAAGTTTGAGATTACTAAAGTATGAAACAATTGCTTGGCTCGTCATCGGGGTTGTGCATGATGAGAGCATTCTAGTGTGACGAAAATGGAGCATGACCAAACTATATGATTTTGTAGGGATGAACTTTCTTTGGCCATGTTATTGTGAGAAGACATAATTGCTATGTTAGTATGCTTGAAGTATTATTATTTTATGTGAATATTAAACTTTTATCTTGAATCTCTCAGATCTGAACATTCATGCCACAGTAAAGAGAATTACTTAGAAATTATGCTAGGTAGCATTCCACATCAAAAATTCTGTTTTTATCATTTACCTACTCGAGGACGAGCAGGAATTAAGCTTGGGGATGCTTGATACGTCTCCAACGTATCTATAATTTTTTATTGTTCCATGCTATTATATTATCTGTTTTTGATGTTTAATAGGCTTTATTATACACTTTTATATTATTTTTGGGACTAAACTACTAACCAAAGGCCCAGTGCAAATTGCTGTCTTTTTTGCCTATTTCAGTGTTTCGCAGAAAAGGAATATCAAACGGAATCCAAACGGAATGAAACCTTTGGGAGAGTTATTTTTGGAACAAACATGATCCAGGGGCCTTGGAGTGGACGTCAAGAAAGAAGCGAGGAGGCCACGAGGCAGGGAGGCGCGCCTGCCCCCCCTGGGCGCGCCCCCACCCTCGTGAGCCCCTCGCAGCTCCACCGAACTACTTCCTCCTATATATACCCATATACCCCAAAAATATAAAGGAGCACCACGAAACCCTATTTCCACCGCCGCAACCTTCTGTACCCGTGAGGTCCCATCTTGGGGCCTTTTTTAGCTTTTGGGAGGGAATCGATCATGAAGGGCTTCTACATCAACACCATAGTCTCTCCGATGATGTGTGAGTAGTTTACCACAGACCTTCGGGTCCATAGTTATTATCTAGATGGATTCTTCTCTCTCTTTGGATCTCAATACAAAGTTCTCCTCGATTCTCCTGGAAATCTATTCGATGTAATTCTTTTTGCGGTGTGTTTGTCGAGACCCGATGAATTGTGGGTTTATGATCAAGATTATCTATGAACAATATTTGAATCTCCTCTGAATTCTTTTATGTATGATTTGTTATCTTTGCAAGTCTCTTCGAATTTTCAGTTTGGTTTGGCCTACTATATTGATCTTTCTTGCAACGTGAGAAGTTCTTAGCTTTGGGTTCAATCTTGCGGTGTCCTTTCCCAAAGGATGTTAGGGCAGCAAGGCACGTATTGTATTGTTGCCATCGAGGATAAAAATATGGGGTTTATATCATATTGCTTCAGTTTATCCCTCTACATCATGTCATCTTGCCTAATGCGTTACTCTGTTCTTATGAACTTAATACTCTAGAATCATTCTGGATAGTGGTCGATGTGTGGAGTAATAGTAGTAGATGCAGAATCGTTTCAGTCGCAGACGTGATGCCTATATACATGATCATGCCTAGATATTCTCATAACTATGCACTTTTCTATCAATTGCTCGACAGTAATTTGTTCACCCACCGCAATACTTATGCTATCTTGAGAGAAGCCACTAGTGAAATCTATGGCCCCCGGGTCTATTTTCCATCATATAAGTTTCGAATCTATTTTACTTTGCAATCTTTACTTTCCAATCTATACCATAAAAATACCAAAAATATTTATCTTATTATCTCTATCAGATCTCACTTTTGCAAGTGGCCGTGAAGGGATTGACAACCCCTTATCGCGTTGGTTGCAAGGTTCTTATTTGTTTGTGTAGGTACAAGGCGACTTGCGTGTAGTCTCCTACTGAATTGATACCTTGGTTCTCAAAAACTTAGGGAAATACTTACGCTACTTTGCTGCATCACCCTTTCCTCTTCAAGGGAAAACCAACGCAGTGCTCAAGAGGTAGCATTGAGCACGGTTGTTACGTTATGTATATCTGGCAGCTAGGATCTCTTGTTTTTACTTCCTAGCTTAGTGATATCTCCCGATCCTTTCCCTGTATAGTGGATATGGTTGAGATCTCGCAGTCCTTGTACCTACATATGTGCCTAGTGCAGGATCAATGAGAATTATCGATGCATGCAATCCTTCTCTTCCTAACTTACATGGTATCAGATAGCAAGTCGATCTCCTACCTTCCACTGCCCTAGCCGCAGCCGCACCCAGCCGCCGCCGCCGCCCAAACCTTGCCGTTGCCCCTCTTCCCCGCAGCCGCACCACCCTCCCCATCTCCCATCTCCCTAACCCTAACTCTCCAGCCACCGCCGCCGCACCGGGCCCCCGTCGCTGCATCCAGCCGCCATCGCCCATCCCCACCGTGCCACCGCCGCTCCCTGGCCGCCGACGTGCCTCCTCCCCCATCCGCCGCCATCTCTGCTGCGATGTCTTCTTCCTTGTTGTCTCTCATCAGCCACATGTATGCGGGTATGCCGGCTCCCTTCACCCACATGCAACCGGCCCCGGCAATGACCGGCGTCCACGCTCCGCCCGCCCTGGTTCAGCCCTTCGGTGGCTTCATCACGCCACCGGTTTTCCCAGCGGGCCCCATCCGGCCTACTTCGCCGTAACACAGCAGTCGGCCGGTGCCGGCTCCATAGCTCTGCCCAGCCCGACGATGGCTGTCGGTCACGCTCCGCCCGCCCCGGTTCAGCCCTACGGCGGCTTCGCCCCGCTGCCGGTCTCACCGCCATAGGGCGACGCTTTTTTGGTGTAGCGACCAGACCTCAAACAGTCTGACCTCTGTGCATCAGTGTCATCCCTGGATCAGTAATGCTGACACGCACAGTACTTGACGGATTTATAACAGAGTAGCAATCACACACTTATTACATCGAGTGTCTCCAAGAGAGAACTTATTACAATAAATATGGCTTAAGGCCATCTAATAACGATAACAGCGGAAGGCTTGGAAGATAAGCGAGTCCATCAACTCCAACGGCATCACTGAGTATAGAACCACGACCTAAGGCACCTTACTCGTCGTTGCGAAAGGTCTCCAACATGAACGTTGCAGCCCGAAAACGGGTCAGCACATGGAATATGCTGGCAATGTAACACATAGAGAGCAATATGAAAGAGTAATGCTATACTACATGCATATATGGCTGGTGGAAAGCTCTATGGTTACAACTTTTGCATAAAGTCAATTTTCCCTACTGCAAAGGAATAAATTTATTTTAACTATCATGGTGGTTGTTAAAGATTGAGAATAGTTGACAGCATTCTCAATCCCAACTAAGCATCATCATTAAAACCCAACAATATTAATTAAAGTAACATTATGAGATTCACATGATAATCCAAGTACTAGATACTCAAGATGTCCATAACCGGGGACACGACTAACCATGATTAGTTTGTTACACTCTGCAGAGGTTTGTGCACTTCTCCCCACAAGACTCGATCTCCTCCGTTTGATTTCCCGTACTGCATGGTATTTGAGAAACGGATGATCGAGACATAGTCTTTCAGAAGCGCTAGCACCTTACGAACGAGTAGACAGTTACACCTACATCCCTCTACATCTGCTAGTCTACCACTGTAAGAGTTCGCACAACTTAGTCAACTATGCTAGAGCCCGTAGTAGCTTGTGGCTGCACATGGAAGTTTCTAGCATGAATAATCTCATGATCCCTTTGAGCACGGGTGGCGGTCCAAAAGAAGCAGGCAAATCCTGGAATACCCAGGTACCTCAATCCACCCAGATGTGTGTTTAAGTTGCCACCTTAAATAAACCATTAATTAAAAATCTCACACCTGTCATGGATACACTCACCCAATCCACGTCTACTAGCATAGCATGGCAATATAAGCAAACGTAGAAATAACTCCCAAGGGTTTGATATTAAAACAGGTAATAGGCACTACCTCAACTACTTTCCCAAGCCCACAGTTTAATTAGATCCTAATCATGCAATGTTTGAGGATTGATCTAATGCATAAAAACTGGGTAGGAAAAGGAATATGATCAAGTGTTACTTGCCTTGCTGATGATCTGTGAAACCTAGAGACTGAAAGTAGCAAGCGGCGCACTCCGGGTACTCTATCGCAAACAAACAAGCACACAATAAGTACTCATCTAATGCACAGGTAAAACTCAAATGAAAGATCTAACCAGAAAGTTCAACTTAAGAACTCCGGTTTGCAAAAAGAATCAAAACGAACGAAGCAACGAAGGTCAAACGTAGAAAGAAACAGGCTTCGTTTTACTAATCTGGACCTAAGTCAAATTTTATAGTAGCAAAAACTTGTTTGAGTTGATTATTCAGAAAGAGGGTTTCGAGACGAAACTCTAGGCGCTTGAATCACCTGATTCTGATAAACGAGCGAAAAGTTATACTAGATCGAAAATCGGATCAGAAATCGCGATCAGAAAAATCGCGTAATAAATCCGAGAAAAAGAAAAAACAACGAACAGCTTAACGAACGAACGTTCGTTATCTGGATCTAAATGATAAACACGTTCGTTAAAATGAATGAACGAGCGAACGCTCAATAATTAACCTAAATCAGAAAAAAAACAGATCTAATAAAAAAACGAATCTAAAAAAACCGACGGAAAAACCGAACGGTTTTTCTAAAAAAGCGGCGGCGGCGAGGTCAACCTCGGGGTGCGGGTCCAGCGACGGCGACGGTGAGGGCGGCGGTGGTCGGCGGCGACGGCGGCGTGGTCCGGCGAGGCGGCGGCGGTCGGCAATGACGGCGGTCGCCGGGCGACGGCAAGCATGAAGCAATGAAGGCCACATGCAAGGCAATAAGCATGGGCAAGTGGCGCTGGCATGGCGGCATCTAGGGTTAGGGTTTGGATGGCGGCGGCGGTTTGGGCTGAGGGGGGTCGGCCCGGGCGCGGCTTATAAAGGCCGAGGCCGGAGGAGTCCGGGCCTAACACGGCCCGTTAGGTCGGTTCACTTTTTTTTAATTAATTCCGCGCAGAAAATCTAACGAAAGAAATACTAAATGGACTCCAAAAATCCCGAAATAAAATTTCACCGGCTTCTAAAATCAAGCCGGAGAAGATGAACATTTATTTGGGGCCTAAACGCAATTTTGAAAAACTCGCATTTTTCCTAAATTCAAATAAAATAGCGAAAAACTCCAAATAAAAAAATCTTATTTGATTTTTTTATTAAATCTTCATTATTCCTTTATTTTAGGAAAGTCATTTTATTCCCTCTCTCATATTTTAACTGTAGAAATAATTGAAGATAAAATAAATAAAATCAAATGATCCCATTTTCAAAATTTGAGAAAACTCAAATATGAAAATAATGAAATCTCCAACTCTCTCCGTGGGTCCTTGAGTTGCATGAAATTTCTAGGATCGAGCCAAAATGCAATAAAATATGATATGCAAGTGATGATCTATGTATAACATTCCAAATTGAAAATTTGGGATTTTACAAACCTACCCCCCTTAAGATTAATCTCGCCATCAAGATTCGGGTTGGCTAGAAAATAGGTGAGGGTGGTCCTTCAGCAGATCTTCCTCTCGCTCCCAGGTGGCTTCATCCTCGGTGTGGTGGCTCCACTGAACTTTGCAAAACTTAATAACCTTGTTGTGGGTGACTCGGCTGGCATACTCGAGAATTTTGACTGGTTTCTCCTCGTAGGTCAAATCGTTACCCAACTGAATAGCTTCCCGCGGCACAACATCTCTTAGTGGTATATCAGCCATCTCTGCGTGGCACTTCTTCAACTGAGAAACATGGAACACGTCGTGAACTCACGACAATCCTTTGGGTAATTCCAACTTGTAAGCAACTTCTCCCATGCGCTCCAAAACTTTGTATGGTCCCACAAAACATGGCGCTAACTTTCCTTTAAGACCAAAACTCTTAACTCCTCGAAGCGGGGATACACGAAGATAAACTCTGTCTACGACTTCGTAAACTGTCTCCTTGCATTTTGAATCCGCATAGCTCTTCTGCCTAGATTGGGCTACCTTGAGCCTATCGCGAATCAACTTCACCTTCCGTTTAGACTCCTTAATCAAATCTGGTCCAAACATCTGGCGGTCTCCAACTTCATCCCACAACAACGGGGTTCTGCACCTCCTTCTGTACAAGGCTTCGGAAGGGGCCATCTTCAAACTGGTTTGATAGTTGTTGTTATAAGAAAACTCCGCATACGGCAAGTTGTCATCCCAACTTGATCCATAATCCAATGCACATGCTCTCAGCATATCCTCCAAAATCCGATTGACTCTCTCGATGCATCCATGCATGCGTGGATGAAAAGTTGTACTAAACTCAAGTCTGGTTCCCAAAGTTTCGTGCAACTGATTCCAAAACTTTGAGGTAAATTGGGTTCCTCTATCTAATACTATACTCCTCGGAACTCCGTGCAGACATATGATCCTGGTCATGTATATATTAGCCACCTTGGCACTGCTGTAGGTAGTCTTTACTGGAATGAAATGAGCTACCTTCGTCAAACAATCGACTACAACCCAAATCGAGTCATAGCCTGAATGAGTCTTGGGCAATCCCGTGATAAAATCCATGCCTAACTTTTCCCACTTCCATTCAGGTATTGGCAATGGTTGTAACAATCCTACTGGCTTCTGATGTTCTGCCTTCACTCTCTGACATACATCACAAACTGCTACATACTCTGCAATATCCTTCTTCATTCCGGTCCACCAGAAAGTATCCTTCAAATCCAAATACATCTTGGTATTTCCTGGGTGAATCGAATACAGCGAATCATGGGCCTCTTGCAGAATCAACTTTCTAATCTCCGGATCACTAGGCACATAAACGCGGTCCTCAAACCATAGGGTATCGTGCTCATCCTCACGAAATCCCTTAGCTTTTCCCTTGCTCATTTTCTCCTTAATAGCGGCAATCTCCTTATCCGTTATCTGAGCTTCTCTAATCTTATCCATCAATGTAGACTGTATCTCCAATGCTGCTACATAGCCTCTCGGAACTATTTCCAAACATAGCTCTCGAAATTCCTCGGCTAACTCTTTTGGTAAACCTCCGGTCATTAGTGTGGTGACATGGCTCTTGCGGCTCAACGCATCTGCTACTACGTTAGCCTTTCCGGGGTGATAATGCAATCTCATATCATAATCCTTGATGAGCTCCAACCATCTCCTTTGCCTGAGATTCAACTCCTTATGTGTGAAGATGTACTTCAAACTCCTGTGATCCGTGTACACCTCACAATGGTTTCCAATGAGAAAATGTCTCCAAGTCTTCAGTGCGTGCACCACGGCTGCTAACTCCAAATCATGGGTAGCATAGTCCAACTCATGAGGCTTAAGCTGTCGTGAAGCATAGGAAACAACTCTTCCCTCCTGCATAAGCACTGCTCCAAGTCCTCGGCGTGAAGCGCCGCAATACACCTCGTAATCCTTGCTTTGATCTGGCAGAATTAACACCGTGAGGTAACCAAACGCTTTCTTAAACTCTTGGAAACTAGCCTCACATTCCTCAGTCCAATTGAACTTAGTGTCCTTCTTCAACAGCTCTGTCATAGGCTTCGCAATCTTCGAGAAATTCTCAATGAATCTCCGGTAGTATCCTGCCACCCAAGGAAACTCGGATCTCTCCAACTGTCGTTGGTGCTTCCCGATTGTCACGGTGACAACTTTAGTGGGGTCCTTTGCTATACCTTCTCCGGATATAACATGACCGAGAAATCCAACTTCCTTCAACCAAAACTCACATTTGCTGAACTTGGCATATAACTGATGTTCTCTGAGCTTCTCAAGTACCAAACGCAAATGCTCCTTATGCTCATGTTCATTCTTCGAATAAACCAAAATATCATCAATGAACACCACAACGAACTTATCCAAAAACTCCATAAACACCTTGTTCATCATGTTCATGAAATAGGCAGGTGCGTTAGTCAGTCCAAATGACATAACAGTATACTCATACAGCCCGTACCTGGTGGTAAAAGCCGTCTTAGGTATATCCTGCTCTCGAATCTTCAACTGATGGTATCCTGATCGCAAATCGATCTTGGAAAACACATTAGCTCCTTGCAATTGGTCAAACAAGTCATTGATCATCGGCAACGGGTACTTATATTTAATTGTCACTTCATTCAATCCACGATAATCAACAACCATTCTCAATGATCCATCCTTCTTCTCCACTAGAAGTACTGGCGATCCCCAAGGTGAAGAACTTGGGAGAATAAAACCTTTATCCAGTAACTCCTTAATTTTCTTCTTAATTTCTTCCAAATCCTGTGTGGGCATCCGGTACGGTCTCTTGGATATTGGCCCTGTGCCTGGCAAAAGTTCAATACATAAGTCAATGTCTCTATCCGGTGGCATGCCTGGCAACTCTTCTGGAAACACGTCCAGGTAATCCTTCACCACTGGTACTTCCTCCTGCACAACTCCTGATAAAGAGTTTAGTTGTGTCCTCCTTGGCTCATGCCGTGATACATACTTGATCCTTCTTCCTTCGGGCGTTGTAAGAAAAATCGACTTACTAGCGCAATCGATGTTCCCACCATACATCGATAGCCAATCCATACCTAGAATCACGTCCAAACATTGCGATTCCAGAATGATTAAATCCGTGGGGAAAATATGCCTGCCTATGCTCAAAGGTACTTGAAAACATCCCCGACTGGCCATATACTCTGCTCCTGGTGAGCTTACTAGCATAGGTGTTCTAAGAACCTTGGTGGGCAGTTTGTACTTATCCACAAATCCCCATGATATGTATGAATGTGATGCACCAGTATCAAAAAGAACCATTGCAGTAAATGTCTTAACCAAAAACTTAACTATTACTGCATCTGGCTGAGCTTCAACCTCCTCCACGTTAACGTGGTTCACCTGTCCCCTGCTGAAAGGGTTCGACTTCTTCCCTGAGCTTCCATTACCATTTCCATTCTGGACTTCGAGACATTCATTGGCATAATGTCCAGTTTTCTGACACTTAAAGCAAGTGATTTGGCTCAGGTCTCTCTTGGCTGGGGTGGATGGGTTGGTGCGGTTTTGTCCATTGCTACCTCCATTCCCGTTACCATTCTTGGAACCATTATGATTGTGTGAGCTACTTCCTCCATGGGTATGTTGGAATTGTCCTCCCGGTTTCGGGGTAAAGCGTAACCTGCTGAGCTCCGTAATTGTACTTCCCATTCCATACTTCCTCTTGCGGTTATCAATCATTGCTGCTTCCCTTCAATCATAAGAGCACGATCTACCAACTCTGGTAGTTATTGAAAGTGGCTACCATCAATCGCATGCTCAGCTCATCATTTAGTCCTTCGAAACTTCTCTGTTGAGCTGCATCTGTAGCAACATCATTTGGGGCATAACGTGCTAACTTACTAAAGTCCTCCACATACTGGCTTACAGTACGTCCTCCTTGGCGTAAGTTGTGAAACTCACGCTTCTTCATGGCCATAGCTCCTGCTGAAACATGAGCAGTACGGAAAGCTTGCTGAAACTGATCCCACGTGACTGTGTCAATAGGGTGTGTGGCTGTGTAATTCTCCCACCATGATGTTGCGGGTCCATCAAGTCGATGCGGCAAAATGCACTCTCTCCGCATCGGTGCATCCTGCGATGGTCAGCTCCTTCCAACCTTGCGGAGCCAATCATCCGCCACAATCGGCTCGGTGCTACTGGAAAACATCGGCGGATTTAGCCTCAAGAAACGAGTCAAATGGTCAACACGTGGTGGTGGTGGTGGGTTGTTGTTGTTTTTGTTGTTGCCTTGGTTATGTACCTGTCGGCGTTCTGGGAACGGGGGTACCCAGACTTGCCTACCTGCGGCATGCGGCGTGGCTCAAGGGGTGGCCCAGCATGGCCCATCTTCATCAGCACAAGCTAAAGACCCTCGCGAGGGACCAAGCCTCACGGGGCGGATGACAGGAAGCTTCCTCAGGCACGACCTCGTCAGGCTGGCTCGCGAGGAGGCGGAGAGATCAAGGTGGGGTACCTCACGAGGTGCCCATGACGCAAGCCATGATGGCCGAGGGCGCCAGGAGGGCGCCAGCCCAGCCTTGATGTCCTCATTTCCTCTTTGGTGCAAAGGAGGCAAGTGCAGGCCAAGAGCATCAAGCAAAGGCAACCATTTCGGTGCAACAAGACCAAGACCAACACAACGGCCGGAAGGAGGTCATCGTGGAGCCCAAGCCGGCGTCATCGTCAGAGCCTTTGGCAAGCGAGGACTGACTTTAGTCAGGATAAGTGTACTAGATGTTCCCCTTCAAATGGCCAATTGTTGGCGCCCTTCCCGCTCAATATTTGGGAAGAGGCCCAGGGCGTCTGCCTATAAATAGGACTAGCCACCCACAGGGTAGAGGGATCCAGGATCCGGAATCTAGAAGAGAGCTAGAGATCAAGCAATCTAGAGAGAGAGAGAGAGCGACCGAACTCCCCCTAGCAGTTCCTCGCACCCGCCAAGAACAGAGGTTGTTCTTCCTTGTACTGTTCATCATCAACCCCTGAGGCAATCCACCACACCACACACTGGAGTAGGGTATTACACCACAATGGTGGCCCAAACCAGTATAAACCTTGTGTCCCTTGTGTTGCTCTTTGTGTAGTTTAGATCCTTGCGAGGCGACGAGGTGCAGGTTGGTAGGGGTGAGATCTCCGCGTGCACCCCAGAGTTCGAACCTAGAGGGTCTGCCGTAACTCGAAATCCGACAGTACCAGTGTTTGAATCAAGGCATTCTGCTGCTGAATCAACTAAGTGATCTCCGGTGGGAAAACAAATCCGGTGTCGCGTCTCGGAGGCATCTGAGGGTTTAGAGAAGGTGAGAAAATAGAGCAGAATGAGGTCTAATGAGAAAACACTACCCATATGCACATGATACAAAGCAAACAATATCACTCCAATCAATTCAAACAAATCATACAACGGTCTAACTATCGTTACAAAAGTGCTTGGACTAAACTAAATACAATGGGGGAATTTCTACTACTGTTATGGTGGTCAACTAGAAAAACTGCTCCGATGAAGGCTCCATGATATCTGCTCCAGCTTCATCAACATAGTCATCATCGTTGTCGTCGGGATCTGAGTCGGTGTCGTCGATGATGATATAGTTATTCGGGCAAGTGGAATCATCGTCATTTCCTCCTGGCGCGGGGTCTCCCATGAAAACTCCGAGCTTCCTGGTTAAGTGGTCATTCTTCTCCACTAGCACTTCAATTTCTTCCATGTAATCTTCACGTGTAGCCTTGAGTTCTTCCTCTAGCTCTTTGATCTTGGTCATAGCCTTCTGCAGATCCTCCATGCCTGCGCACATCTGGTTCTCCTGACGTCGGATGTGTTGGTTTAACTCCTGGATATATGCTACTATTGATCTATCCCTCCTGGTGCTGATCATCTCCCATTGCTCATCTTGGCGCCCGCAAATCTGGTAGATAGTATTCTTGAGATCATTGCGGTATACTTCTCCAATACGTCCCATGGAAATGTGGGCTGCCATGCTGTTTCCTAGACTCCAGGTTGGTGCATCAAAGGAAAACTCTATGGGCTCCGTGACTGGTGCAAATGTCCTTCCTGGAACTTGAACTTGAATCATCCAGCGCTCCTCTTTGGGTAAAGTGGCATTGTAGGTCCCGGTGAAGCTTGGTACTCCGATGTTCGGTATCTAGTGACTTCCTTCAAGTGGCATCCAAAGGGTGTATCTTCATCCGGTTGTGTGAACTTGTTCCTTGCATCCGCCATCCTAAAAGAGTAGAAAAGATGAGGAGTCGAAATGAGAAGAAAGAGTAGTGATCTAGGGCTTTAGCTTAGTGGTCGTGTCCTACGGTCGTGATGTGATCTAATACCATCTTGTAGCGACCAGACCTCAAACAGTCGACCTCTATGCATCGTTGTCATCCTCGGATCAATAATCTTGACACGCACGATTTGACGGATTTATAACAGAGTAGCAATCACACACTTATTACATCGAGTGTCTCCAAGAGAGAACTTATTACAATAAATATGGCTTAAGGCCATCTAATAACGATAGCAGCGGAAGGCTTGGAAGATAAGCGAGTCCATCAACTCCAACGGCATCACTGAGTATAGAACCACGACCTAAGGCACCTCACTCGTCGTTGCGAAAAGTACGCAACATGAACGTTGCAGTTCGAAAATGGGCCAAAGACATGGAATATCTTTGGCAATGTAACACATAGAGAGCAATATGAAAGAGTAATGCTATACTACATGCATATATGGCTGGTGGAAAGCTCTATGGTTACAACTTTCATAAAGCCAATTTTTCCCTACTGCAAAGGAATAAATTTATTTTAACTATCATGGAGGTTGTTAAACATTGAGAATGGTTGACAGCATTCTCAATCCAAATTAAGCATCATCATTAAAACCCAACAATATTAATTAATGTAACATGATGAGATTCACATGATAATCCAAGTACTAGATACTCAAGATGTCCATAACCGGGGACACGGCTAACCATGATTAGTTTGTTACACTCTGCAGAGGTTTGTGCACTTTTCCCCACAAGACTCGATCTCCTCCGTTTGATTTCTCGCACTGCATGGTGTTTGAGAAAGGGATGATCGAGACATAGTCTTTCAGAAGCGCTAGCACCTTACGAACGGGTAGACAGTTACACCTACATCCCTCTACATCTGCTAGTCTACCACTGTAAGAGTTCCCACAACTTAGTCAACTATGTTAGAGCCCATAGTAGCTTGTGGCTGCACACGGAAGTTTCTAGCATGAATAATCTCATGATCCCTTTGAGCCTGGGTGGCGGTCCAAAAAGAAACAGGCAAATCCTGGAATACCCAGGTACCTCAATCCACCCAGATGTGTGTTTAAGTTGCCACCTTAAATAAACCATTAATTAACAATCTCACATCTGTCATGGATACACTCACCCAATCCACGTCTACTAGCATATCATGGCAATATAAGCAAACGTAGAAATAACTCCCAAGGGTTTGATATTAAAACAGGTAATAGGCACTACCTCAACTACTTTCCCAAGCCCGCAGTTTAATTAGATCCTAATCATGCAATGTTTGAGGATTGATCTAATGCATAAATACTGGGTAGGAAAAGGAATATGATCAAGTGCTACTTGCCATGCTGATGATCCGTGAAACCTAGAGACTCAAAGTAGCAAGCGGCGCACTCCGGGTACTCTATCGCAAACAAACAAGCACACAATAAGTACTCATCTAATGCACAGGTAAAACTCAAATAAAAGATCTAACCAGAAATTTCAACTTAAGAACTCCGGTTTGCAAAAAGAATCAAAACGAACGAAGCAACGAAGGTCAAACAGCGAAAGAAACAGGCTTCATTTTACTAATCTGGACCTAAGTCAAATTTTACAGTAGCAAAAACTTGTTTGAGTTGATTATTCGGAAAGAGGGTTTCGAGACGAAACTCTAGGCGCTTGAATCACCTGATTCCGATAAACGAGCGAAAAGTTATACTAGATCGAAAATCGGATCAGAAATCACGATCAGAAAAATCGCGGAATAAATCCGAGAAAAAGAAAAACGACGAACAGCTTAACGAACGAACGTTCGTTATCTGGATCTAAACGATGAACACGTTCGTTAAAATGAACGAATGAGCGAACGCTCGCTAATTAACCTAAACCGAAAAAAAACGATCTAATAAAAAATGAATCTAAAAAAACCGACGAAAAAACCGAACGGTTTTTCTAAAAAACGGCGGCGGCGAGGTCAACCTCGGGGTGCGGGTCGGTGGCGGCGGCGGCTCCGGCGAAGGGCGGCGGTGGTCGGCGGCGACGACGGCGTGGTCCGCGTGGCTGCGCGGGTCGGCGGCGACGGCGGCGGCATACAAGCGGCACGACAAGGCGACGGCATGACGGTGGCGCTGGTGGCGGCTAGGGTTAGGGTTTGGGCGGCGGTAGTTTGGGCTGAGGGGGTCGGCGGCTGGCTTATAAAGGCCGAGGTCGAGGAGTCCGGCCTAACACGCCCGTTAGGTCGGTTTAGTTTTTTTTAATTAATTCAGCAGAAAATCTAACGAAAGAAATACTAAACGGACTCCAAAAATCCCGAAATAAATTTTCCCCGGCTTATAAAATCAAGCCGGACAAGATGAACATTTATTTGGGGCCTAAATGCAATTTCGAAAAACGCGCATTTTTCCTAAATTCAAATAAAATAGCGAAAAACTCCAAATAAAAAAATCTTATTTGATTTTTTTATTAAATCTTCATTATTCCTTTATTTTGGGAAAGTCATTTTATTCCCTCTCTCATATTTTGACAGTAGACATAATTGAAGATAAAATAAATAAAACCAAATGATCCTATTTTCAAAATTTGAGAAAACTCAAATATGAAAATAACGAAATCTCCAACTCTCTCCGTGGGTCCTTGAGTTGCATGAAATTTTTAGGATCGAGCCAGAATGCAATAAAATATGATATGCAAGTGATGATCTATGTATAACATTCCAAATTGAAAATTTGGGATGTTACATTTGGCTGCACTTCACTCGGCCACATCACCGAACAACTACGGCACCGGCGACGCTTGGTACATGGACTCGAGCGCCACCGCTCACATGACATCTCATCCCTGTACGCTAACCTCCTCCACTCCGATTCATACTCATACTCACATCACCGTTGGTAACGGTTCCTCTTTACTTATCACACATGTCGGTCGTACTTCGTTTCCTTCCACGTCTACGCCTGTCACCATGTCCAATGTTCTTGTTTCTCCTGATTTTGTCACGAACCTCGTATCTGTTCATCGCACTACAAGAAATATGTCAACTTGTGACTCTCACTATTGGCCGCTAAAAGGTCATTGTTTTTCATTTGCGACCTTTTTTGACCAAAAACAGAAGGTCAAAACTTGGCGGTCGTAAACTGAAATTAACGACCTTCTGTAAAAGGTCGTTGGTTCTTTGACCAAATTTTTGGTCACTAGCAGCCTCCCCAGGACACGTAGGATCCAGCGTGGCAAGCTGACGTGGATAAGAATCAGCCCGGTCCAAATCGGTGTTTATATGGGCCAAACCCATTAATTCAGCCCATTTATATATTTTTTCCTATGAATTTTTTGTCAGCTTCATGGGCCAAGCCCAACAATTCGGCCTTTTAATTTTCTAGGCCATGGCCCTTTTGCAGACCATTTCGTTAAGCCTTTTTGTTCATGTTTTCCAGAAATAAACAATGTTCCAGTCCACTATTATTTGGGCCATAGCCTTTTTAGAGCCCATATATTATTTGGTCCAATAGAATATTTGGTCTTTTTATTCACTGATTTCCAGTTTACACATTTGAACAGCAAACACTCAATAATTCTCTTGATTAAATGATTAAATTCAGAAATCATTCAGCCAAATACACACAACAGCACATACAAGTTCGCATGCCCAATATCAACTAAACTTAGCACATACAAGCAAAAACAGCTACACAAGCACATACAAGTGTGCTTACAAGCAAAAACAGATACACAAGCACCAAAACATGGTGCAACATCAACTAAAATTGTGGTGCGCATCTCCATGCCTCTTCTGATCTTCCGTCACAGCAGCAACAGCCTAAACAACATTAGATCCTGATCCAGATCACCAAAAAGAAACATTATTAAATGTTTAGAGACAATGCCATCAACATGAGGCGGTAATCCAACTTAACACGTTGTCAACATATTTTACATATGCAAATAACTAAGCTTATACTGTATAAGTTTAAGATCCAAATGCAATATGAAATTGAATTGCCAAATAGTAGCATGGTACATTGGTACAAGTGCAGGACGTCAATGAACCCTTGAGCAAACGAAAATCTCAAGGCAAATAGCACAGAAACTAGAGCTTTGGGTAGCCAGAAAAGGCATGCGCACAAGCTGCACCAATTAAGAGGGGCGCAGGATTCTAAATGAGTACAACGCCAAGCTGCTCCTAACAATCTCAACACTTGTATTTTTGCTTGTTGCAATCTAAACTATATATCACCACAAGTTCTATGATGCATCCAAACTTGTGAAATTCATGCATAGATTCAAGTATGATACTAAGTGAGCAAGTAGAATCACCCAAGCATGGAGGCAAGTGTCTCACCTGCAACCCGACCAGAGCAAAGTTGAGCACGGTAAGGTGAGCAAATGGAGTAGCACGGCCGGCCTTGAGGTTCGGGGCATCCACAACCTGCCTGGCATCGGGTGCCCAGAGCGAGGGGAGAATCAGGGTGTGCCTGCATGATGAAGGAAAGCAGCATCAGAGAGTTAAAGACTAAAGGACATGTGGTAGCAAAAGGAATATCAAACTGCTGTCATAACTTGACTGTGAAGTTAACGAACCTCTTTAGTCTTTACTTTGCAAAGAAGGGAGCATGTAGGTTCATGATAACTAATGTACTAGTAGAGAAGTGGTAAATTAGAAGATCCTCTGCACAATGAATGGGCAGATCCATCCTTGAACCCACTCTAATGGCTCGGAAAGATTAATCTCAAACAGCAACCAAATTCCAGAGTGCTCAGGCCCAAATTCTACAAGACATCTAAAGTACAGTAATATATTGTACATCATAGCAAACCGACTGGACGAGTTTAGTTTAACAACCCACTAAACAATTCAGCAATAAGAACATACAACTACAGCAAAACAGAGCATAATTCAGTTCTTATATGCACGACTGAAACTACTCCAATTTTGGTTTTAATATGTATACATCACACATCATTGACCATGGAGCATACGGCCACAGCAAAACACGGGAGCAATTCAGGGAAAGGAATACTACAGTTGCTTGAGACATGTGCTACTCGCTCGAAAGTAATCGGCAACCAACGAGTCAATAAAAGTGTGCAAGTAGGTCACTCTACCCAGTGAGATTAATACACTACAGTATCTATCTAAGACAAGACCACCACCGACATTAAACTGTACTATATTTATGGACAGCAAACTAAATAGACGGCTGCTCTCAAACCATATATCCAAACAAAGCAAACAAGTACTCTACAGAAACCTTAGAACATGCTTTACAACTCATATGTAGAGGCCAACTTGAAATCATGAGCATAACAAACTCGTTTTTCAGTTAAAAGCTCGCTGCTCAAAATTGTCAGGTAGTGCAGTTTTTTAACTGAACCAAATTCGGTTTACGGAACAGCCAGAGAAATCCAATTCTACAGGAGACATGATCATATTCCTAATCCCATCAGGATTGTATAGGGAAATCCTAAGCAGAGTACATAGCTTTGTCTTATGTAATTAGAATTGTTGAGATGCAAGAAAGGGCAAAACAATCCACACTAACAGGCCAACTAATCAGCCCCATTGCTAACAAAACCTACAGGGACTAGGTTGCTCTAGTGTTATTGAAATAACTAAAATAACACAAGGAGTAGAGAGACAACAGACCGGGTGTTGGCCGATGGCCAGCAGCAGCCCGTGCTCCAACGACAGCGGCAGCCACGACAACGCAAGGAACAGGGGAACAACAGGAACTAGATAACAACTTACACAAAGTCATTTGTTTGCTGACTAGAATGAAAACAGCCAACAACTCACAGCGAGGCATTTGTTATTATACTACAGGAACACAAGATGCAATAACTAAATCGTATTTAAGACCAAACTATATAAGTTGTGTCGGTGACATTCGTCACAATCTCTACACCAAACACTGCACCGTGGCGGCAGAGCCTACGGCAAGCGTATTGAAGGCCCGTGGATCTGACGATGATATAGAGGAGCACAACAGATGAAGAGAGGAAAAAGAGAGGGGATTTGGGCAGTGCGGATCAAATCAACCATGCCCGCCACCGGTGAGCTTGACCTGGACGCCCTTGTCGACGAACTTGGCTAGGTCGAGCGCCGTCTCGTTGCGCCCCGCCTGAGCAGAAACAAACAACACAAGACTCGCATCAAACAAACAGAATCAGCAAAACCACGGGCCAGACGAACAATTATCACAGAGAACAAGATACCATGAGATGAATGGTGCACTCAAATTCTAATCTCACATAGATAAAATTCATTGCCATAGTAAATTAGTAACAGTACATCTTCACTTGTGTATATATAGTAAGTCAAGTTCATTCTCATAAGCAAGTATTATCAGGTTACCCTAACATGGCTACTTAACTTATACTTAAATGTGAACAAACAGTACATATCAGAATCATGGATTTGATTTAAAGTGACAGCGTCCAGGATAATTGAACAGACAAGGATTTTTCCCCTTGAGAAAAATACAAGGAAGAACAACTTAGGAATCGAGGCCAGGTTTAAAATAAAATGCATACAGTACATCATAGATGTCATCAATGTTTTGTAGTATAAGATTGTTTGTTTCCTATATCATCTCCATGCATTACAA
Organism: Aegilops bicornis; assembly: GCA_021605145.1. Classification (NCBI taxonomy): domain Eukaryota; kingdom Viridiplantae; phylum Streptophyta; class Magnoliopsida; order Poales; family Poaceae; genus Aegilops; species Aegilops bicornis. The sequence goes on from CM038673.1 coordinate 501,731,819, forward strand.
GTAAGATTAATCTCTAGGTAGCAAGATTCAATCACCTAATTACTTGCCTCTCCTTTCTCCTAAGACTAACAAATTGAGCCGAATCAAGGAGCAACCGCGTGCTGGAACGGGCAATGGTATCCAGATTGCACAACAAGATATCCGCAAATGTAGGAACTGGAACTGTAACTATGTGTGGCCTTTCCTCCTTTGGTGAGAACCTTCCGTTGGTGGAAACGAGGGAAGAAAATCAGGGATCAGGGAGAGGAGGAACGGGCCTGGAAGGTGAGGATGGAGGGCGTCTCGGTGTGGACGCAGCGGGTGACCTGTGGCTGTGCCACAAGCGCCCGTGGCGTGAGGTCGTAGTGGGAGGCCACCCACACCGGATGGCCACCGGGCGCACCCCTCCACCGCCTCCCCCCTCGCCGGCCTCCGCGTCCTCGCCCTCGTCATCCTCCGCGGGCGGGAGGAGGGCGCAACCGCCCCCCGCAGCGATAACCCGCAGGAACAGTGCGTGGCGACAACCCAACCCCTTATTTCCATTCTGCGGCGACCGGTGATGAGAAGAAGTCGGCGGTGCCGCCCCATGGCGCGCCGCTCATGTTGCTCCTGTGGATGCGCGGCGGCGAAGATGGTCGACAAAGGTAGGGGAGGGAGGGGAGGGGAGGGTGCAGACCGGCGGCGAGCGAAGAGGGAGGTGGATCCGGATCTGGAGCGACGGTGGGAGGCGGCTGCAAGGGATAGCGCTAGGGTTCGCGTGCGGGGCTTCATGGGGTGAGAGGGTGAGGGAGTTTTTTTGTTTGAGACAAAGATGGTGTGAGGGAGAAAGGGCTACCGTCGGATCCAGGAGCATCCGACGGCATTGGAGGCACGATCTGCGTGACATGCCTATGGACCAATCAGAACCCAGTACACGTTATGACCATCTAAATTGGTCATTATCGACTAAAAATAAGGTGTTGAATCATATAAACAGTTTTATGATACGAGAAATTCAAAAAAATAAAAACATTCTCATTGTGTCAACAAATCTGACGTACTTTTTAGGAAAACTAACAAACTTGGAATTGCAATAAGACAAATATCTTTAAAAAGTGTTATGAGAAACGATTTTTTAGGAAAAAATTATTTTCTATTTTCGGAGTGACAAAATCCTTTTTTTGAGAAGAATCTACCAAATATTTGTTTCAAAATGGCACCACACCATTTCCAAAATTATAAGACATCATTTTATGTACATTTGACCAAATCTTAACATGTAAAATGTTTTTGATCCACCTCTCATCAAAAAGACAAGTTATGTTTCAAAAAAGAATCTACCTAAGCATTCTTTTGTTTTTCTTCTATCTTTTCACATGAAAAATTGAAAAAAAAAGTGTTCTCAGAAATGAGCTATCATGCGTGAAGATTCATGGCTTTCAAGCCAAATGATCAATCTTATGGCCACATTCATGGCATAGTTTGTTCAAATGATCTCATATTGTGCACACCGTTGTATCTTGGAATTCCAAACAATGTTGCCTAAGGGGGTCTTCATTTTCTTTGCACGCAAAATTCATTTTCCATTTTTTTGAGTGCCCGAAATGAGTTTTTTTTGTGAAGGACCTACCATATATTCGTTATAAAATTGGACTGAATCAATTTTCTAAAATACTAGGCCATATTTAATTCACAATTGACCAAATGGTTGGGTGTCAAAAGTTTTGATCCACCTCTGGTGAAAAAGACAAATTTCCGCCGATTCAGTTGGAAGCGGGTCAAATTTGAACTGCAGCTGCCTCATAATTTGCTCTATATTTTTTACAAAAATCATTTCTAGGTACATAAGTATCTATTTAATCAGAGAAAGACCAAAAAATTTCCAAGATTCAACCACTAGCTAGGAACGGTCAAGCCCGCCGTTTTGACCGCATTTTGAAATGGGCATAAAAAATTCAAAAAAAATCAAAATAAATCGGAAAACCTTCGCATTGTGTCATTATATGTGACCAAATTTCCAGGAAAAATAATAAACTTGTAATACAGTAATTCTTTTAAAAAAGTGTTCTCAAAAATGAGCTATCATCTCTGAAGATTCTTGGCTTTCAAGCCAAATGATCAATCTTATGGCCGCATTCATGGCGTAGTTTGTTCAAATGATCTCATATTGTGCACAAGGGTGCATATTGGAATGGCAAATAATGTTGCCTAAGGGAGTTTTCATTTTCTTTGGACGAAAAATTCCATTTTCGAGTGCCCAAAATTAGTTTTTTTGTGAAGGACCTACCATATATTTGTTGCAAAATTGGACCAAATCAATTTTATAAAATACTAGGACATGTTTAATGCACAATTGAAAAAATGGTTGGGTGCCAAAAGTTTTTATCCACCTCTGGTGAAAAAGACAAATTTCTACTGATTCAGTATGAAGCGGGACAAATTTGAACTGCAGCTGCCTCATAGTTTGCTCTTTATTTTTTCAAAAAATCATTTATAGGTAGAAAAGTATCTATTTAATCAGAAATACATGGTTTGGTGGCGATAGGTTGAGGTTTGGATGGTGGCCCAGGGCCCCAACTCCAAAGCGCGTAGACTCGCATGCCCGCCGCATGGTCACCGCGTGACCGTGGTGTTGCCACGCGTTCCGGGCGGCCTAGGAATGTCTAGTGGGTTGGGCACTCCCCTGATAGGTGTCATGAAGAAGGAGGCAATAGAAGAATATCACGAGGAGACTGAACCGAGCTCAAACATGAATTAGCACCCAAGTGTTTGATTAGTGGTACGGGAAATGCACATGGCCAATGGGCCTGAGTTTTGGCCGAGGACGATCATCTACTAAGGACACTATCTTGGAAAATTTGCATCTCAAATGGCGGAGTCTAGGTGTCACTTGCTTTGCAACGTACCACGCTGGACAGAAATATGAATGTTGAAGCCACAGTCACATGTATTGTTAGATGGGGCTCAAATTTTATGGAGAGCTATGATTTGGGAATATAGAAGATGTGGCAAAAATTCAGCTCATTAGGATATGCCTAGCCAGTACTTCCTTCACAACAGTTCAAGCTGAACAAAAACTTTGGAAATTTGCCGAGGAAAAGATTTACCAGTCAAATGGACTTGAATATTGTCATGAGGCAATGATTTGGATAGTAAAGAATGCCCAATTTTTTTGGGAATTTTAGCAATGACAGAAATATAAGTTGCTTCACAACCTAGGGCAAAAATTGACACATGGACATGACACATGGGCAAAACTGATGAGGTGGCGCCTTGTCATACTAATAAGTACCAATGCATCCACGTTCACAACCTCATGACCATTTATATTGGTCGTAATCAGGTAGAAATAAGGTTATTGGCACCTCTTGTCTGCTTTGTGACCATTTGGTGTAAGCAATTTTAGGGTTTGAGCCCTTCCAAGCGAAATGGCCGTGAATTTACGACCAATTCAGCTGGGGTCACTAAGAGAAGGTCATAAGTTGACATATTTCTTGTAGTGTCGTCTTGCTCGTGAGAATCCCATTACCGTTCAATTTTATGATGTCGGTTTTTCAGTGAAGGACGCGCGCACCCAGATGATCCTTCACCGATGCGATAGTCCTAACGAGCTCTACCCGGTGCACTCCTCCGCCACCATTGCCACCGCCCCAGTCGCCCTCGCTGCAGGTGTCGACCTTTGGCATGCTCGTTTTGGACACCTGAACCCCACCACTTTAGGTCAAATTCTTAAGAGTTTTTCATTCTCATGCAATAAGATCAACGACCATACTTGTGAGGCTTGCCGTCTTGGCAAACACGTCCGTCTTCCCTTTAGTGCGTCCACAAATATTTCTACTTTTCCGTTTCAGTTAATCCATAGTGATATTGGACATCCCTGGTTGCAAGCAACACGGGCTATCTTTATTAGTTTGTGATCTTAGATGACTTTTCTCATTATGTGTGGATGTTTCCTATTTGTAGCAAGTCTGATGCACTTGCCACACTCACCATGTTTTACCCGTACGTCACCACACAGTTCGGTCGTCTCATCCTTGCTCTCCAAACTGATAACGGAAAAGAATTTGATAACATTGTTGTCCGCAACCTTCTCGCTATGCACGACACTATCTTTCGTCTCACTTGCCCCTACACGTCCCAACAAAATGGCCGTGTTGAGCGTATCCTACGCACTCTCAACGACTGCATACGCATGTTGCTCTTTCACTCCAACGTGCCTCCCCGGTTTTGGCCGGACGCTCTCGCCACCGCCACTCTCCTCATCAACATCCGCCCATGCCGCCCACGCTGGAACTTTGCTCCTCATCATCTTCTCTTTGGTGCGCCTCCGTCTTATGATGGTCTTCGCATCTTCGGGTGTCCCTGTTATCCTAGCACCATGTCCACCACTCCTCACAAACTCACTCCATGGTCGGTTCCTTGCATCTTTCTTGGCTACCCTCCCAACACCAAAGGTTACCGGTGCAATGATCCAGTCTCCCACCGAGCAGCCTCCGGCTCCTCCCACGGCGCGGCTCGCCCCTACCACCACCCCTGGCGGGCCGCTCCCCTTGCCGAGCACCGCCCCGTCCCCGCTCGCGCTGTTGGGGAACGTAGTATTTCAAAAAAATTACCTACGCACACGCAAGATCCATCTAGGTGATGCATAGCAACGAGCGGGGAGAGTGTGTCCACGTACCCTCGTAGACCAAAAGCGGAAGTGTTTAGTAACACGGTTGATGTAGTCGAACGTCTTCGCGATCCAACCGATCCAAGTACCGAACGCATGGCACCTCAAACATCTGCACACGTTCAGCTCGGTGACGTCCCTCGTACTCTTGATCCAGCTGAGGCCAAGGGATAGTTCCATCAGCACGACGGTGTGGTGACGGTGTTGATGAAGTTAGCGACGCAGGGCTTTGCCTAAGCACTACAACGATATGACCGAGGTGGAAATATATGGAGGGGGGCACCGCACACGGCTAAGACAACTGTCAACTTGTGTGTCTATGGGGTGCCCCCCTCCCCTGTATATAAAGGAATGGAGTAGGGGAGGGCCGGCCCTCATAGGGCGCGCCCAAGGGGGGAATCCTACTCCTAGTAGGAGTAGGTTTCCCCCTTTCCTTATTGGAGTAGGAGAAGAAGGAAGAGGGAGAGAGAGGGAACGAAATGGGGGCCGGCCCCCCACCCAATTCGGATTGGGCTTGGGGGGTGCGCCCTCCACCTGGCCGCCTCCTCCTCTCTCCCACTAAGGCCCAATAAGTCCCATTGACTCCCCGGGGGGTTCTGGTAACCCCCTAGTACTCCGGTAAATGCCCGAACTCATCCGGAACCCTTTCGGTGTCCAAACATAGCCTTCCAATATATCAATCTTTATGTCTCGACCATTTCTATACTCCTCGTCATGTCCATGATCATATCCGGGACTCCGAACTACCTTAGGTACATCAAAACACATAAACTCATAATACCGATCGTCATCGAACGTTAAGCGTGCGGACCCGACGGGTTCGAGAACTATGTAGACATGACCGATACTCACTTCCGGTCAATAACCAATAGGGGAACCTGGATGCTCATATTGGTTCCTACATATTCTACGAAGATCTTTACCGGTCAAACCACATAACAACATACGTTGTTCCCTTTGTCATCGGTATGTAACTTGCCCGAGATTCGATCGTCGGTATCATCATACCTAGTTCAATCTCGTTATCGGCAAGTCTCTTTAGTCGTTCCGTAATGCATCATCTCGTGACTAACTCATTAGTCACATTGCTTGCAAGGCTTATAGTGATGTGCATTACCGAGAGGGCCAAGAGATACCTCTCCGACAATCGGAGTGACAAATCCTAATCTCGATCTATGCCAACTCAACAAACACCATCGGAGACACCTGTAGAGCATCTTTATAGTCACCCAGTTACGTTGTGATGTTTGATAGCACACTAAGTGTTGCTCCGGTATTCGGTAGTTGCATAATCTCATAGTCATAGGAACATGTATAAGTCACTAAGAAAGCAATAGCAATAAACTAAACGATCATAGTGCTAAGCTAACGGATGGGTCAAGTCATCACATCATTCTCTAATGATGTGATCCCGTTCATCAAATGACAACTCATGTCTGTGGCTAGGAAACTTAACCATCTTTGATTAACGAGCTAGTCAAGTAGAGGCATACTAGTGACACTCTGTTTGTCTATGTATTCACACATGTACTAAGTTTACGGTTAATACAATTCTAGCATGAATAATAAACATTCATCATGATATAAGGAAATATAAATAACAACTTTATTATTGCCTCTAGGGCATATTTCCTTCAATCTCCCACTTGCACTAGAGTCAATAATCTAGATTACAAAGTAATGATTCTTACACCCATGGAGTCTTGATGATGATCATGTTTTGCTCGTGAGACAGGCTTATTCAACGGGTCTGCAACATTCAGATCCGTATGTATCTTGCAAATCTCTATGTCTCCCTCCTTGACTTGATCGCGGATGGAATTGAAGCGTATCTTGATGTGCTTGGTTCTCTTGTGAAATCTGGATTCCTTTGCCAGGGCAATTGCACCAGTATTGTCACAAAAGATTTCCATTGGACCCAATGCACTAGGTATGACACCTAGATCGGATATGAACTCCTTCATCCAGACTCCTTCATTTGCTGCTTCTGAAGCAGCTATGTACTCCGCTTCACACGTAGATCCCGCCATGACGCTCTGCTTGGAACTGCACCAACTTACAGCTCCTCCATTTAATATAAATACGTATCCGGTTTGTGACTTAGAGTCATCCAGATCAGTGTCAAAGCTTGCATCAAAATACCATTTACGATGAGCTCTTTGTCACATCCATAAACGAGAAACATATCCTTAGTCCTTTTCTGGTATTTCAGGATGTTCTTGACCGCTGTCCAGTGATCCACTCCTAGATTACTTTGGTACCTCCCTGCTAAACTGATAGCAAGGCACACAGCAAGTCTGGTACACAACATTGCATACATGATAGAACCTATGGCCGAAGCATAGGGAATGACTTTAATTTTCTATCTATCTTCTGCAGTGGTCGGGCATTGAGTCTGACTCAACTTCACACCTTGTAACACAGGCAAGAACCCTTTCTTTGCTTGATCCATTTTGAACTTCTTCAAAACTTTATCAAGGTATGTGTTTTGTGAAAGTCCAATTAAGCGTCTTGATCTATCTCTATAGATCTTGATGCCCAATATATAAGCAGCTTCACCGAGGTCTTTCATTGAAAAATTCTTATTCAAGTATCCTTTTATGATATTCAGAAATTCAGTATCATTTCCGATCAACAATATGTCATCTACATATAATATCAGAAATGCTGCAGAGCTCCCACTCACTTTCTTGTAAATACAGGCTTCTCCAAAAGTCTGTATAAAACCGTATGCTTTGATCACACTATCAAAGCGTATATTCCAACTCTGAGAGGCTTGCATCAGTCCATAAATGGATCGATGGAGCTTGCACACTTTGTTAGCACCTTTTGGATCGACAAAACCTTCTGGTTGCATCATATACAACTCTTCTTTAAGATATCCATTAAGGAATGCAGTTTTGACATCCATTTGCCAAATTTCATAATCATAAAATGCGGCAATTGCTAACATGATTTAGGTGGACTTAAGCATTACTACGGGTGAGAAAGTCTCATCTTAGTCAACTCCTTGAACTTGTCGAAAACCTTTCGCAACAAGTCGAGCTTTGTAGACAGTAACATTACCGTCAGCGTCAGTCTTCTTCTTAAAGATCCATTTATTCTCTATGGCTTGTCGATCATCGAGCAAGTCAACCAAAGTCCACACTTTGTTCTCATACTTGGATCCCATCTCAGATTTCATGGCCTCAAGCCATTTCGCGGAATCTGGGTTCATCATCGCTTCCTCATAGTTCGTAGGTTCGTCATGGTCTAGTAACATGACTTCCAGAACATGATTTCCGTACCACTCTGGTGCGGGTCTTACTCTGGTTGACCTACGAGGTTCGGTAGTAACTTAATCAGAAGTTTCATGATCATCATCATTAGCTTCCTCACTAATTGGTGTAGGAATCACTGAACTGATTTGTGTGATGAACTACTTTCCAATAAGGGAGCAGGTACAATCACCTCATCAAGTTCTACTTTCCTCCCGCTCACTTCTTTCGAGAGAAACTCCTTCTCTAGAAAGGATCCATTCTTAAAAATGAATGTCTTGCCTTCGGATCTGTGATAGAAGGTGTACCCAACAGTCTCCTTTGGGTATCCTATGAAGACACATTTCTCCGATTTTGGTTCGAGCTTATCAGGTTGAAGCTTTTTCACATAAGCATCGCAGCCCCAAACTTTAAGAAACGACAACTTGGGTTTCTTGCCAAACCACAGCTCATAAGGTGCCGTCTCAATAGATTTAGATGGTGCCCTATTTAACGTGAATGCAGTCGTCTCTAAAGCATAGCCCTAAAACGATAGCGGTAAATCAGTAAGAGACATCATAGGTCGCACCATATCTAATAAAGTGCGGTTACGGCATTCCGACACACCATTATGCTATGGTGTTCGGGTTATGAAGTTGCGAAACTATTCCGCATTGTTTCAAATGAAGACCAAACTCGTAACTCAAATATTCTCCTCCACGATCAATTCGTAGAAACTTTATTTTCTTGTTACAATGATTTTCCACTTCACTCTGAAATTCTTTGAACTTTTCAAATGTTTTAGACTTATGTTTCATCAAGTAGATATACCCATATCTTCTCAAATCATCTATGAAGGTTAGAAACTAACGATACCCGCTGCGAGCATCAACACTCATCGGACCGCATACATCAGTATGTATTATTTTCAATAAGTCTGTTGCTCGCTCCATTGTTCCGGAGAACGGAGTCTTAGTCATCTTTCCCATGAGGCATGGTTCGCAAGCATCAAGTGATTCAAAATCAAGTGATTCCAAAAGCCCATCAGCATGGAGTTTCTTCATGCGCTTTACACCAATATGACCCAAACGGCAAGCCACAAATAAGTTGCACTATCATTATTAAACTTATATCTTTTGGCTTCAATACTATGAACATGTGTATCACTACTATCAAGATTTAGTAAAAATAGACCACTCATCAAGGGTGCATGACCATAAAAGATATTATTCATATAAATAGAAAAACCATTATTCTCTGATTTAAATGAATAACCGTCTCGCATCAAACAAGTTCCAGATATAATGTTCATGCTTAGGCTGGCACCAAATAACAATTATTCAGGTCTAAAACTAATCCCGAAGGTAGATGTAGAGGTAGCGTGCCGCCGGTGATCACATCGACTTTGGAACCATTTCCCACACGCATCGTCACCTCATCCTTGGCCAATCTTCGCTTCATCCGTAGCCCCTATTTAGAGTTGCAAATATTAGCAATGTAACCGATTATCAAATACCCAAAGCGCCATCATGCGAGCATTAGTAAGGTACACATCAATAACATGTATATCAAATATACCTTTCACTTTGCCATCCTTCTTCTCCACCAAATACTTGGCGCAGTTCCGCTTCCAGGAACCACTCCCTTTGCAGTAGAAGCACTCAGTCTTAGGCTTAGGTCCAGACTTGGGCTTCTTCACTTGACCAGCAACTTGTTTCCGTTCTTCTTGAAGTTCCCCTTCTTACCTTTGCCCTTCTTCTTGAAACTAGTGGTCTTATTGACCATCAACACTTGATGCTCCTTCTTTATTTATACCTCCATGACCTTTAGCATTGCAAAGAGCTCGGGAATTGTCTTATCCATCCCTTGCATATTATAGTTCATCATGAAGCTTTTGTAGCTTGGTGGCAGTGATTGAAGAACTCTGTCAATGACACTATCAACCGGAAGATTAACTCCTAGCTGAGTCAAGTGATTGTGGTACCCAGACATTCTGAGTATATGCTCACTGGCAGAACTATTCTCCTCCATTTTGCAGTTGTAGAATTGGAGACTTCATATCTCTCAATCCGAGCATTTGCTTGAAATATTAACTTCAACTCCTGGAACATCTCATATGCACCATGACGTTCAAAACATCGTTGAAGTCCCGGTTCTAAGCTGTAAAGCATGGCACACTGAACTATCGAGTAGTCATCAGCTTTGCTCTACCAGATGTTCATAACATCTGGTGTTGCTCCTGCAGCGGGTTTGGCACCTAGCGGTGCTTCCAGGACGTAATTCTTATGTGCAGCAATGAGGATAATCCTCAAGTTACGGACCCAATCTGTGTAGTTGCTACCATCATCTTTCAACTTAGCTTTCTCTAGGAACGCATTAAAATTCAACGGAACAGTAGCACGGGCCATTTATCTACAACAACACAGATATGAAAATATACTATCAGGTACTAAGTTCATGATAAATTGAAGTTCAATTAATCATATTACTTAAGAACTCCCACTTAGATAGACATCCCTCTAATCATCTAAGTGATCACGTGATCCATATCAACTACACCATGTCCGATCATCACGTGAGATGGAGTAGTTTTCAATGGTGAACGTCACTATGTTTATCATATCTACTATATGATTCACGCTCGACCTTTCGGCCTCAGTGTTCCGAGGTCATATCTGCATAAGCTAGGCTCGTCAAGTTTAACCCGAGTATTCTGCGTGTGCAAAACTGGCTTGCACCCGTTGTATGTGAACGTAGAGCTTATCACACCCAATCATCACGTGGTGTCTCTAAGACGACATTTAACTGAGTAAATAAAGTGCATACTCAGGGAGAACACTTATACCTTGAAATTTAGTGAGAGATCATCTTATAATGCTACCATCGTACTAAGCAAAATAAGATGCATAAAGGATAAACATCACATTTAATCAATATAAGTGATATGATATGGCCATCATCATCTTGTGCCTTTGATCTCCATCTCCAAAGCACCATCATGATCACCATCGTCACCGGCTTGACACCTTGATCTCCATCGAAGCATCATTGTCGTCTCGCTTAGTGATAAAGTAAAGCAATATGGCTCCTGCCAGTTGCCGATAAAGCGACAACCATATGGCTCCTGCTAGTTGCCGATAATTGTGTTACAAAACATGATCATCTCATACAATAATTTATATAATCATGTCTTGACCATATCACATCACAACATGCAATTCGGCGGTATTGTTAGATGAAGCGGCTCAAACCGACATTACGCGTACACTTACAGCGTAGGATTCTACCGGCGTGCATCGCAATTGGCTAGTGGGTGTCTATTTCTCCAACTGTAGTTGAATCAAGTGTGACTACGCCCGGTCGTTGTTGAAGGTTAAAACAGCAAACTTGACGCAAAACCGTTGTGGTTTCGATGCGTAGGTAAGAACAGTTCTTGCTAAGCCCGTAGCAGCCACGTAAAACTTGCAACAACAAAGTAGAGGACGTCTAACTTGTTTTTGCAGGGCATGTTGTGATGTGATATGGTCAAGACATGATTATATAAATTATTGTATGAGATGATCATGTTTTGTAACACAGTTATCGGCAACTGGCAGGAGCCATATGGTTGTCGCTTTATTGTATGGTTGTCGCTTTTGTAACACCTTGATCTCCATCGAAGTTTCTACGACTATCGCTACCGCTTAGTGATAAAGTAAAGCAATTACATGGCGATTTCATTTCATACAATAAAGCAACAACCATATGGCTCCTGCCAGTTGCCGATAACTATGTTACAAAACATGATCATCTCATACAATAATTTATATAATCATGTCTTGACCATATCACATCACAACATGCCCTGCAAAAACAAGTTAGACGTCCTCTACTTTGTTGTTGCAAGTTTTACGTGGCTGCTACGGGCTTAGCAAGAACTGTTCTTACCTACGCATCGAAACCACAATGGTTTTTCGTCAAGTTTTTGCTGTTTTAACCTTCAACAAGGACCGGGCGTAGTTACACTCGATTCAACTACAGTTGGAAAAACAGACACCCACTAGCCACCTGTGTGCGATGCACGTCGGTAGAACCAGTCTCGCGTAAGTGTACGTGTAATGTCGGTCTGAGCCACTTCATCTAACAATACCGCCGAATCAAAGTATGACATGCTGGGTAGTATGACTATTATCGCCCACAACTCTTTGTATTCTACTCGTGCATATAACATCTACGCATATACCTGGCTCGGATGCCACTGTTGGGGAACGTAGTATTTCAAAAAAATTACCTACGCACATGCAAGATCCATCTAGGTGATGCATAGCAACGAGCAGGGAGAGTGTGTCCACGTACCCTCGTAGACCGAAAGCGGAAGCGTTTAGTAACGCGGTTGATGTAGTTGAACGTCTTCGCGATCCAACTGATCCAAGTACCGAACGCACGGCACCTCCGCGATGTGCACACGTTCAGCTCGTTGACGTCCCTCGTACTCTTGATCCAGCTGAGGCCGAGGGAGAGTTTCATCAGCGCGACGACATGGTGACAGTGTTGATGAAGTTACCGATGCAGGGCTTCGCCTAAGCACTACAACGATATGACCAAGGTGGAAATCTGTGGAGGGGGGCACCGTACATGGCTAAGACAACTGTCAACTTGTCTGTCTATGGGGTGCCCCCCTCCCCCGTATATAAAGGAGCGGAGGAGGGGAGGGCTGGCCCTCATAGGGCGCGCCCAAGGGGGGAGTCCTACTCCCAGTAGGAGTAGGTCCCCCCCCCTTCCCTTGTTGGAGTAGGAGAAGAAGGAAGAGGGATAGAGAGGGAAGGAAAGGGGGGGCACCCCACCCAATTCGGATTGGGCTTGTGGGGCCCTCCACCTGGCCGCCTCCTCCTCTCTCCCACTAAGGCCCAATAAGGCCCACTGACTCCCTGGGGGGTTCCGGTAACCCCCCGGTACTCCGGTAAATGCCCGAGCTCATCTGGAACCCTTCTGGTGTCCAAACATAGCCTTCCAATATATCGATCTTTATGTCTCAACCACTTCGAGACTCCTCAGCATGTCTGTGATCACATCCGGGACCCCAAACTACCTTCGGTACATCAAACCACATAAACTCATAATACCGATCATCGTCGAACATTAAGCGTGCGGACCCTACGGGTTCGAGAAAAATGTAGACATGACCGAGACTCACTTCCGGTCAATAACCAATAGCGGGACCTGGATGCTCATATTGGTTCCTACACATTCTATGAAGATCTTTATCGGTCAAACTGCATAACAACATACGTTGTTCCCTTTGCCATCCGTATGTTACTTGCCCAAGATTCGATCGTCGGTATCATCATACCTAGTTCAATCTCGTTACCGGCAAGTCTCTTTACTCGTTCCGTAATGCATCATCTCGTGACTAACTCATTAGTCACATTGCTTGCAAGGCTTATAGTGATGTGCATTACCGAGAGGGCCAAGAGATACCTCTCCGACAATCGGAGTGACAAATCATAATCTCGATCTATGCCAACTCAACAAACACCATCGGAGACACCTGTAGAGCATCTTTATAGTCACCCAGTTATGTTGTGACATTTGATAGAACACTAAGTGTTCCTCCGGTATTCGGGAGTTGCATAATCTCATAGTCATAGGAACATGTATAAGTTATGAAGAAAGAAATAGCAATAAACTAAACGATCATAGTGCTAAGCTAACGGATGGGTCAAGTCAATCACATCATTCTCTAATGATGTGATCCCGTTCATCAAATGACAACTCATGTAAATGGCTAGGAAACAAAACCATCTTTGATTAACGAGCTAGTCAAGTAGAGGCATACTAGTGGCACTCTGTTTGTCTATGTATTCACACATGTACTAAGTTTCCGGTTAATATAATTCTAACATGAATCATAAACATTTATCATGATATAAGGAAATATAAATAACAACTTTATTATTGCCTCTAGGGCATATTTCCTTCACGCGCGCCACGCGCCCTCTGGCCCGGTTGCTCCCTTGGGGGTCCCCACGGTTGCCGCGGGCCCGGCTGCCCCTCTAGCGGTGCCACGGGTGTGGCCGCCCCTGAGGGAGTCCTAGATTAGGGGGTATCCGTACAGCCGGACTGTGTACAACGTCCGGACTATTGAAGCATGGAGATACAAGACTCAAGACTTCGGCCTGTGTCCGGATGGGACTTTCCTTGGCGTGGAAGGCAAGCTTGGCGATCTGGATATTATGTTTCCTTCCTTGTAACCGACTCCATGTAAACCCTAGCCCTCTCCGGTGTCTATATAAACCGGTGAGGTTGGTCCTTAGAAGGCCGATCACAATTACAATCATACCATCATAGGCTAGCTCTTAGGGTTTAGCCTCTACGATCTCATGGTAGATCTACTCTTGTACTACCCATATCACCAATATTAATCAAGCAGGAAGTATGGTTTTACCTCCATCGAGAGGGCCCCAACCTGGGTAAACATCTGTGTCCCTTGCTTCCTGTTACCATCAGCCTTGACGCATAGATCGGGACCCCTACCGAGATCCGCCGGTTTTGACACCGACATTGGTGCTTTCATTGAGAGTTCCTCCGTGTCGTCATTTGTCGGGCTCGATGGCTCCTTCAATCATCATCAATGACACTATCCAGGGCGAGACTTTCCTCCCCGGACAGATCTTCATGTTCGGCGGCTTTGCACTGCGGGCCAACTCGCTTGGCCATCTGGAGCAGATCGACAGCTACGCCCCTGGACACTAGGTCAGGTTCGGAAACCTGAACTACACGGCGGACATCCGAGGAGACTTGATCTTCGATGGATTTGGGCCTATGCCAGGTGCACCGGACAGTCACGACGAGCATGGCTTAGACCTGTCGTCGGACGAAGCTCGGGGCATCATCCCCGTACTATCCCCGGACCTAGATCCAGAGCAGGTTGCGTTGTCTAAGGACGGAGGGATGGACCCCGCCCCCAGATCGCACACTCATCGGCGGTGGAGCCGAACACGGGCCTTACCTTTGCGGTGGCCTGTGACTCCGAATCCCCGGATTCGTATCCGGACGTTGGTTCCAGTCCGCACGCTCCCGAGCCCGTCGGGCCAGGGTGGGCTCCGGTAATGGATTTCACCGCTGCGGATATCTTCCAGCACTCGCCCTATGGCGACATGCTGGACTCATTAAAATCTCTCTCTTTGTCAGGAGGCTCTTCGCCGAACTATGTTCGACTTGAGTGGGAGGCAGGCGACGAAGGAATATGTTGCCCACCCACCACCCACTTCATGGCCACGGTCGATGACTTAACCGAGGTACTGAACTTCAACTCCGAAGACATCGACGGTATGGACGACGATGCAGGAGAAAAACATGAACCACCGCTCACTGGGCGGTGGACAGCCACCTCTTCTTATGATATATATATGGTGGACACTCCGAAGGAAACAAATGACGATGAGGCAACAGAGGATAAAACCTCAGGGAAAAAAGCAAAGAATGGGCGTCGTCGGCGCCACTCCAAGCCCTGCCACACTAATACCGGCCCAGCAGACGAAAACAATCCGAATGGTGCCGAAGAAGAATACAGTCCTGAACAGCCCGCCTTCGAGCAGGCCAAACAGGAGGATGAGCATGTCAGCCCAGAGGAATAGGCGACAGACGAATACCCGGAGGAGGACAACTACATGCCCCCCCTCGGAAGAAGAGATTAGCCTCGACGACGACGAGTTCGGCGTGCCTGAGGATCCCGCAGAGCAGGAGCGCTTCAAGCGTCGGCTTATAGCCACTGCGAGGAGCCTGAAAAAGAAGCAGCAGCAACTCCAAGCTGATCAAGACCTGCTCACAGACAGATGGACTGAAGTCCAGGCAGCCGAGGAATACAGACTCGAGCACCACACGGCTGACCGGCCACCTCGTGGTCGGGATAAAACGGCATACCAGTCCGCATACCAGCCAACACCCCCACACCAACATACTATGGCCCGGGGCAACAAATCAGGATAGCCAAGATCGATCTACGGATCAGGGCGCGCCAGATGCGTGGCGAGGACCGTCACGCTGGACACACCTTCAACAAGTCCGGCCGGGCCGAATATAGCCACCCAGAGCAATTCGACCTGCGTAGCCACATAGCCCGGCACAGAGGTGCCGTGCACCCCCTCTGCTTCACTGACGAAGTAATGGATCATGAATTCCCAGAAGGGTTCAAACCCGTAAACATCGAATCATACGATGGCACAACAGACCCCGCAGTATGGATCGAAGATTTTCTTCTCCACATTCACATGGCCCGCGGAGACGATGTGCACGCCATCAATTATCTTCCCCTTAAGCTCAAAGGACCAGCCCGGCATCGGCTAAACGACTGCCGACAAACTCCATTGGCATTTGGGAAAACCTAGAAGACGCATTCCTCGATAACTTCCAGGGCACATATGTGTGACCACCTGACGCCGACGACTTGAGCCACATTACTCAACAGCCCGGAGAGTCAGCCAGAAAATTGTGGACTCGGTTCCTAACTAAGAAGAACCAAATAGTTGACTGTCCGGATGTCAAGCCTGGCGGCTTTCAAGCATAATATCCGTGATGAGTGGCTCGCTCGACACCTCGGCCAGGAAAAACCCAAGTCCATGGCAGCTCTCACAACACTAATGACCCGCTTTTGCGCGGGCGAGGACAGTTGGTTGGCCTGCAGCAGCACTACGCCACAGTCTGGCAATTCGGATGGCCGTGACAATAACGGCAAGCCACGGCGTAACATACACAAGCGACGGAACAATGGCGATAGCACTGAAGACACGGCAGTCAATGCCGGATTCAGTGGATCCAAGCCCGGTCAGCGGAGGAAAGCCGTTCAAAAGAAATAATCAGGGACCGTCCAGTCTGGATCGCATACTGGAGCGCTCGTGCCAAATTCATGGCACCCCGGACAAGCCAGCCAACCACACCAATAGAGATTGCTGGGTATTCAAAAAGGCCGGCAAGATAAATGCTGAAGACAAGGACAAGGGGCTGCACATTGACGATAACGAGGAGCCCCGACGTCCGAACACGGGGGGACAGAAGAAATTTCCCCGGCAGGTGAAAACGGTCAACATGATCTACTCCACGCACATCCCCAAGCGGGAACGGAAGCGGGCACTAAGGGACGTCTATGCGATGGAGCGGTCGCCCCAAATTCAAACCTTGGTCACTTGCCCGATCACCTTTGATCGTAGGGATCACCCTACTAGCATCCGTCATGGCGGCTCGGGCGCATTGGTCCTAGACCCAATCATTGACGGATTCCACCTCACGCGCGACCTTATGGACGTTGGCAGCAGCCTGAAACTGCTTTACCAGGACACGGTCGCCAAAAATGGGCATTGACCCTTCAAGGATCAAGCCCACTAAAACCACCTTTAAAGGTGTAATTCACGAGTAGAGGCCCGTCAGACGGGCTCTATAACATTGAAGTGGTCAGATCTCCGGATAACTTCCGAAGCAAAGAGTTAATCTTCGATATCGTCCCCTTCTGCAGTGGTTACCATGTACTACTCGGACGAACCGCATTTGCCAGATTCAATGCGTACCACACTACGCATATCTCAAGCTCAAGATGCCAGGACCACGCGTGGTCATAACGGTGAACGGAAATATGGACAGCTCCCTACGAACAGAAGAACATATCGCAGCCCTTGCGGCGGAAGTACAATGCGGCCTTCTCCGACAAACCAATCCGGCGACAACAACTTCGAGCACAGTCAAGCGAGTCCGGAGCACCCCGCAACAGGATCATCAGGCACGCCAAGAGCGCGACTAGCAGTCCGGCCTCCGCTTAAGCCCCATCAAAGCAGCATTCGTGCCACGTGCACACAATTACGCACTTAAAATACCATGGGCATAGGCGGAGGCACATTAACGACTCAGTCAACAGTACGGCTAACCGCCAAATACTTTCACACCCTTCCCTCTTACCTTTCAGGACACCGCATTGGCGCAACATCCTCAAAAGAGCCGAATTGCCGGACTTATAGGGAAGAGACATCCAAGGAGGCAATAGACGTTGTGCACAGAAGAAAATACCTAGGTGGAATCTAGTTACGATCATTATACCTGCTTTATCTACCTGAGCACAGCCTGCCCCATGTCAAATAGTCCTATTTTATATCTGCTTAACGGATCCATTGTAAATGTACGCTTAAACATATTTTTCGTCAATGAGAGATTATATATAGCGTCAGCTTATTATTCTCATTTGAGCATTTTTTTTCTTATAAATGTTTATTTGATATTGCATCCGTACACCTTGGTGCGGCCGGTTTGCCGGGGGCTTCTTATGGCGCCTCGCTATATGGAAACTAAAGTCCGAACACTTTTCAACAGTGCGGCACCCTGAACTTATAGCACTATATGCATCAGCTCTGAATCATGTGTTGGGTCTACAGTTGGGATAGCCTGGCTCCCTTGTTTTGGTGCCTTATGTTCTGTTATATCGGCTAAGGTGGCGCAGGGAGAACTACTGCGATTGTGTCCCGGTTCTTCCGGACGAGCACCTCAGTAGAGAAAGCCGAAAACTGATCGGCATGATGTGGCGAGAGCTGGTCGCTGTTCGAGAGGTTTTAAAATCCTTAAAGATTTTTCGCTTTAGGCGATAAATCGGCTTCGTCTGATCTAGGCGTGTATAGCGCCCCTATTCAGTCTTCCGGATTCTAGGGGCTTAGACGAAATTTAAAATTGTAGACTTCTATGGCTAAGTGAAAGTTATAAAGCCGCATAGTCTGATTGCCTTGTTCGCTGCGCCGGACACCTCCTTAAGTGACCAAACATTTGGGTAAAGAGTGTCCGGGTTTTCCATGAACACCCCAGTGCTAATCACGCGGGGGCGGAAGCCGACGACTGGCCTACTTTCAGGATTTTTTAAACAGCCGCACAGAAGGTAATATTTTAAATAACAAAAGTGCTACATAGCGCAAGTAACTTCGTCTTTAATTACAAACACGACAGAAGTGAATTCATTCAAATATGGCGTCCTTGGTACACTCATTGGCGACGAGATGAGCACCCTCATCACGCCATCGTAGTACATTTCCGGATGGCGATGCGCCTTGCCCTCCGGCGGCCCGTCCTTGACTAGCTTCTCCGCATCTAGCTTGCCCCAATGCACCTTGACGCGGGCAAAAGCTCGGCGGGCACCTTCAATGCAAACGGATCGTTTGATCACTTCAAGTCGCGGGAAGGCATCCACCATCCGCTTGATCAGGCCAAAGTAGCTACTGGGCAGTAGCTCACCAGGCCACATCCTGACTATGAAGTCTTTCATAGCCAATTAGGCCGACTGTGGAGTTCGACCAACTGCTTCAGTTGGTCGCTCAGAGGCATCGGATGTTCGGCCCTAGCATACTAGAACCAGAACAGCTTCTCCGTTGAGCTCCCCTCCTGGGCACGGTAGAACTCCGCAGCGTCTGAGGCGCTGCGTGGCAGATCTGCAAATGCCCCTGGAGAGCTCCGTATTCGAGTAAGTAAAAGAAACGCCTCCTCCACATGTTTGCTTTGCATAAAGAATTTCTTACCCTCTGCTATCTTCTTGGCCTCCTGGATCTCCTGTTGTGCTTTCTTGGCCTCGGCCTTGGCATCTTTCAAACTGACAAGGGCCTTCGCAAGCTCGGCCTCCTTGGCCTTCAGGCCATGATCCACGGACTCGCACTTCTTTCCGAGGTCTTGTAGCTCTTGTTGTACCTCGCCCACTCTAGCATTTTGCTTTTCGCGCTCCTTGCATTCCAAGGCTGCTTTGTCTTCGGCCTCGGACAGCGCTTTCTTCAGGGACGCCACTTCGGCGGTGGCCCCTGTTACACAGTCACGACACTTTGGCGTTAGATTGACAATTTTGCCTATCTTTAAATACACAAGAGAGGGAATCACTTACCCTTGTTCTCTTCGAGCTGCCCCTTCGTGAGGACGAGCTCTTCCTGCGCCTGCTCCAGGTCCCGCTTTAGCTCGGCAACCTCGGCAGTACGGGCAGCAGCAGCAAGCAGCACAACCTGCTTATTCACAACAATGCTTATTATTAGACTCCTGCGGATTATAATTGACCCTCCGTTTAGCTTTTCTTTTCGAACACCAAACAGAGTATCAGGGGCTACTACCTATCGGGTGATAATTTCATACATTTTTATTACTTACCTCAAAGCCCGTCAGAGGCTTGTGCGAGCTTCGGTTAGTCCGCCTTTGGCGGACAGAACCTTTTGAATCACCGCACTCATAAGAGTACGGTGCTCTTCTTCCATGGAAGCGCCTCGAAGCGCTTCCACCAGGCTATCCGGCGCCGTTGACGCGACGGAAGTCCTCGGCACGGGAGGCTCGCCCTCCCTAACAGGGGCTGCCCGCCCAAGTCCGGAACCGTCAGAGGTTCCGAGCAGTGTTCGGTCGGGAGTCCGGCCCGTTGCGGCTCTCATCGACGCGATCCGCGAGGATCTTGAACCCCGCATGTCTGACAACCGGAAGCCCGCCTTGGGGCGTCTCCAAGGTCACCTCCCCCCGCTCGGGGAACCTTCGGGACAACACCTCCGTGTCATCTGCAGGCTGAGGAGTGATGCTCGTCGGGAGCGAGTTCATCTCTGAAGCCCTCAGAGACCCGTCCGAAGACGACTCCTCCGGATGAGCCCTGGCCGGACTGCATATATGCTCGGCGTTACTAAACAGCTATGACTTAAAATCATGGTAGAGTGCGGACACTTATGATCGCGCCAGGGGCTTCCCCCTGGGCAGCCATCCTTCATCGCTGTAGGCGGCCGTGGTGGAGTAGTCCGGAAGGGAGGTTTTCCCCTTCTTACGCGACCTCCCCCCTCCGGGCGGCTTTTCTCTTCTTCTCCCCCCCCCCCAGTGCGGGGAGGTGGAATTTCTTCTCGATTTCCCCCGCCTCTGTGGGAGGAATCTGTCTCGTCGTCATCGGACGACAGGGTGATAACGGCCTTACGCCGAGGGCCTTTTCCGGCCCCCTGGCCCGCTTCGCCGGGCCCCTCATCCTTTGCGGATGGGGCGTTTTCTTCTTATTCCTCCTCCCCTTCGTGGGAGGAGCCTGCCTCGTCATCTTCGTACGAGGCTTCTGGCACAACCTTACGACGGAGACCCTTTCGGGTCCCCGGGGCCTTCTTCTCGGCCTTCTTCTCCGGCACCTTGTATGGTGCAGGGACTAGCATCTCCGTCAGGAGAGCATCCGCTGGGCCTTCCGGCAGCGGAGCCGGACAGTAGACCTGCTCCGCTGTCTCCACATAGTTTTGAAACAAATATGCATGATTACTTAAGGGACTCCCGGGAATATATTGTGAAAAATTGGGTCCGGTGGCAGTCTGAGAACTCACCTGACTAGGAGCCCGCGTGGCGTGAAGCCTGCGGTCCTCGGAAATGGGAGGAGGCACTTCTGAGGCCTTAAACAGCTCCTTCCACTCATCCTTGTGCTTCATGCCGTAGAGCCTCTGGAGCGTCTGGTGTTCGGCCGGGACGAACTCCCAAAGATTGAATGCCCACCTTTGGCACGACAGGATCCGGCGAACGAGCATGACCTGGATCACGTTGACGAGCTTGATGTTCTTGTCCTTCATGCTCTTGATGCAGGTTTGGAGTCCGGTCAGCTCTGTAGGTTCGCCCCAAGTCAGGCCCTTCCTTTCCTGTGGAGGTGAGCCGCATGGGGGCTCCGGACTGAACTTCGGGGCCGCCGCCCAGTTGGCGCCGCGCGGCTCAGTGATGTAGAACCACCCCGATTGCCACCCTTTTACGGTCTCCGCAAAGGAGCCGTCCGGCCAGGTGACATTAGGCATCTTGCCCACCATGGCCCCTCCGCATTCCGCTTGCTGGCCGCGTACGACCTTCGGCTTCACACAGAAGATTTGTAGCCACAGGCCGAAGTGAGGCCGGATGCGGAGGAAGGCCTCACATACGACGATGAACGCCGAGATGTTGAGGACGAAATTCGGGGCTAGATCATGGAAATCTAGCCCGTAATAGAACATGAGCCCGCGAACGAAGGGATCGAGTGGAAATCCCAGTCCACGGACGAAGTGGGCAACGAACACGACTCTCTCGTGGGGTCCGGGGGTCGGAATGACCTGCCCAGCGTCCGGTAGTCGGTGCGCTATGTCTGCGGCCAAGTATCCGGCCGCCCGAAGATTTGTGATGTGCTTCTCCTGGACGGTGGAAGCCACCCACTTGCCTCCTGCTCCGAAAATGTCTAGCTGTGCGGAGGAGACTTGAGCTTGGGCGCTGGAGCTCGAGGGGGCAAGAATGGGTAGAGAGGGAAGAAGGCGTGGGTAAAAATGAGGAAATATTATCCCTTTATAGAGGCGATGAAAGCGGTACGCCTCCCCACTTGCCCGTTGGAAATCGCTTGATTGCCAAGCGCCACGATTAATTATGTTGTGGGATTACCCGTACCCGTATTGATGAGAATCCCGTAATGAGGGGGCATGATCTCTGCTTTGACAAGACGTGTCAAGGAAACCGCCTCGCAATATGCGTTGTGGCTGGTTGTGGAAAGACGGTTCGAATAATGACCTGACCGTAGTGACACGTCGCGTTGCCTAAAAAGTTGTCAGCAGATTGCATTTGTGAAACATCATTCTCTCTACGGTGGCATGCGAAGATCATCTTGTGGATCCGGACACGGTTTGAGTGTTCGATAATTACCTTGGAGTATTCGGAGAAGGAACCCGCCTTGCAATGCCGAAGACAATACTGCACACCAGACTCATCGTCATTGAAGCTTGGTTCAGGGGCTACTGAGGGAATCCTGGATTAGGGGGTATCCGGACAGCCGGACTGTGTACAACGTCCGGACTATTGAAGCGTGGAGATACAAGACTCAAGACTTTGGCCCGTGTCCGGATGGGACTTTCCTTGGTGTGGAAGGCAAGCTTGGCGACCGGATATTATATTTCCTTCCTTGTAACCGACTCCATGTAAACCCTAGCCCTCTCTGGTGTCTATATAAACTGGAGAGGTTGGTCCTTAGAAGGCCGATCACAATTACAATCATACCATCATAGGCTAGCTCTTAGGGTTTAGCCTCTACGATCTCGTGGTAGAACTACTCTTGTACTAGCCATATCATAAATATTAATCAAGGAGGAAGTAGGGTTTTACCTCCATCGAGAGGGCCCGAACCTGGGTAAACATCTGTGTCCCTTGCTTCCTGTTACCATCAGCCTTGACGCACAGATCGGGACCCCCTACCCGAGATCTGCCAGTTTTGACACCGACAGCCCCCTCAGGTGCCCCCGCCGCCGCGGTCTTCGGCTCGGCCCCATCGGGTGCTGCCTCTCCTGGCTTGGCAGATGCGGGCTCTTCAGCAGCCTCAGAGACCGGCTCGACTCCTTTATCGCCGGTCTCCCCTCTAGCTCTGCCGACGGGAGCTGCACCCCCCACTGGTGTGTGATACGTCTCCAACGTATCTATAATTTTTTATTTTTCCATGCTATTATATTATTTGTTTTGGATGTTTAATGGGATTTAATATGCTCTTTTATATTATTTTTGGGACTAACCTATTAACCGAAGGCCCGGTGCGAATTGTTGTTTTTTTGCCTATTTCAGTGTTTCGTAGTAAAGGAATATCAAACGGAATCCAAACGGAACAAAACCTTCGCGAGGATCTTTCTTGGAACAAACACAACTCAGGAGACTTGGAGTGGAAGTCAAGGAAGCAACGAGGCAGCCACGAGGCAGGAGGGCGTGCCCGGGTGGGGGCCCCTCGTAGCTCCACCGACCTACTTCTTTCTCCTATATATACTCTTATGCCCTGAAAGCATCTAGGGGAGCCACGAAACCACTTTTCCACCGCCGCAACCTTCTGTACCCGTGAGATCCCATCTTGGGGCCTTTTCCGGCGATCTGCACGGGAGGGGATTCGATCACGTAGGGCTTCTACATCAACACCATAGCCTCACCGATGATGTGTGAGTAGTTTACCACAGACCTTTGGGTCCATAGTTATTAGCTAGATGGCTTCTTCTCTCTCTTTGGTTCTCAATACAAAGTTCTCCTCGATTTTCTTGGAGATCTATTCGATGTATTACTTTTTGCGGTGTGTTGATACGTCTCCAACGTTGATACGTCTCCAACGTATCTATAATTTTTTATTGTTCCATGCTATATTATATTCTGTTTTGGACATTATTGGGCTTTATTATATACTTTTATATTATTTTTGGGACTAACCTATTAACCGGAGGCCCAGCCCGTAATTGCTGTTTTTGCCTATTTCGAGTTTCACGTAAAAAGAATATCAAACGGAGTCCAAACGGAATGAAACCTTCGGGAACGTGATTTTCGGAACGAACATGATCCAGAGGACTTGGACCCTACGTCAAGACATAAACCAGAGGGCACGGTAGGGGCCGCGCCTACCCCTGTATGCGCGCCTCCACTTTCATGGGCCCCCTGTTGCTCCACCGACGTACTCCTTCCTCCTATGTATACCTACGTACCCCCAAACTACCAGATACGGAGCCAAAAACCTAATTCTACCGCCGCAACCTTCTGTACCCGTGAGATCCCATCTTGGGGCCTGTTCCGGAGCTCCGCCAGGAGGGGGCATCGGTCACGGAGGGCTTCTACATCAACACCACAGCCTCTCCGATGATGTGTGAGTAGTTTACCTCAGACCTTCCGGTCCATACTTATTAGCTAGCTGGCTTCTTCTCTCTTTTTGGATCTCAATACAATGTTCTCCCCCTCTCTCGTGGAGATCTATTCGATGTAATCTTCTTTTGCGGTGTGTTTGTTGAGACTAATGAACTGTGGGTTTATGATCAAGTTTATCTATGAACAATATTTGAATCTTCTCTGAATTCTTTTATGTATGATTGGTAATCTTTGCAAGTCTCTTCGAATTATCAGTTTGGTTTGGCCTACTAGATTGATCTTTCTTGCAATGGGAGAAGTGCTTAGCTTTGGGTTCAATCTTGCGGTGTCATTTCCAGTGATGAGGGGCAGCAAGGCACGTATTGTATTGTTGCCATCGAGGATAACAAGATGGGGTTTATATCATATTGCATGAGTTTATCCCTCTACATCATGTCATCTTGCTTAAAGTGTTACTATGTTCTTATGAACTTAATACTCTAGATGCATCTTTGGATAGCGGTTGATGTGTGGAGTAATAGTAGTAGATGCAAAGGTGAGTCGGTCTACTTGTCTCGGACGTGATGCCTATATACATGATCATACCTAGATATTCTCATAACTATGCTCGATTCATCAATTGCTCAACAGTATTTTGTTCACCCACCGTAAATACTTATGCTCTTGAGAGAAGCCACTAGTGAAACCTATGGCCCCCGGGTCTATTTTCCATCATATTAATCTTCCTACACTTAGTTATTTTTA
Source organism: Aegilops bicornis (assembly GCA_021605145.1). Classification (NCBI taxonomy): domain Eukaryota; kingdom Viridiplantae; phylum Streptophyta; class Magnoliopsida; order Poales; family Poaceae; genus Aegilops; species Aegilops bicornis. The sequence continues at coordinate 501,757,010 of CM038673.1, forward strand.
TTGCCTTTTATTTTACTTTGCATCTTTATCATAAAAAATACCAAAAATATTATCTTATCATATCTATCGATCTCACTCGTGAAGTGACCATGTAGGGATTGACAACCCCTTATCGCGTTGGTTGCGAGGATTTATTTGTTTGTGTAGGTGCGAGGGACTCGTGCGTGGCCTCCTACTGGATTGATACCTTGGTTCTCAAAAACTGAGGGAAATACTTACGCTACTTTGTTGCATCACCCTTTCCTTTTCAAGGGAAAACCAACGCAGTGCTCAAGAGGTAGCAAGAAGGATTTCTGGCGCCGTTGCCGGGGAGGTCTACGCAAAAGTCAACATAACAAGTACCCATCACAAACCCTTATCTCCCGCATTACATTATTTTCTATTTGCCTCTCGTTTTCCTACCCCCCACCCCACCCCCACTTCACCCTAGCCGTTTTATTCGCCCTTTTTCCGTACGTCTTTTCGTTTGCCTTGATGTCTTACTTGGCTCGTTTGCCCGTTTGGTTGAAATAGTTGAGTATTTATTCCTAAACAGAGAAGCTAATATCTATGGATCCTCGTCCGCTTTCCAATCTTTTTAAGGGATCCAATTATGATGAACCAATTCCTAGTGATTTGGATGCACTAGATTATCTTTATAAGGTTTTGCTTGAAATCCGTGAATCTGAAAATTGTGATGAAGTGCTTTATAAAGTGATTCACGATAGATATTTGAATAAAAAGAATGATTGCAATGATTTTATTATAAATTCTATTGATGTAAATTATGTTTATAATATGCAAAACCCTAAGCTTGGGGATTCTAGTTTTGCTATGTCCACTACTTGTTGCAATAATCATGATTGGGGAGATTCTTCTTATGATCTTGAAAATTTATTTAAGCCCCATGATGAATATAAGATTGATAATAGTGTTTGCAATAATGTTGAAATTGGGTTTGGAAGAGTGTCAACTTTAGATCCCACATATTTGGATAATATTCAATCTTATGAAATTTTTGATAAAAGTGGGCTTGGAGAAATCATGACTTTAGTTAATGATAATCCCACTATTTTGGAAGAGTGTCAATTTCGCATGCATGTGGATCGTGTTGAGAATATGTTATGTGATAGCTATATTGTTGAATTTTCTTATGATCCTACATGTAATTATTATGAGAGATGAAAATACGGTTATAGAAATTTTCATGTTACTAAATTACCTCTCGTTATGTTGAGATTGCTATTGTTCCTTTCCGCTTCCTTGCATACGCTAGTTTTTGCTTGCTATGGTAATTTTTTTTCTATAATACGCCTATGCATAGGAAGTATGTTATACTTAGATGTGTTTGTCACGTGTTTTATGATGCTCTCTTTGTGCTTCAATTCTTGTCTTTCATGTGAGCATTATTAAAATTATCAATGCCTAGCTAAAAGGCTTTAAAGAAAAGCGCTTGTTGGGAGACAACCCAATACTTTTACTTGATGTTATTCAATAAATATTTGATCTAGCCTCTGTTTATATGTATTTTTATGTTTTAATTAGTGTTTGAGCCAAGTTAAACCTATAGGATCTTCTTGGATGATAGTTATTTTATCTTGCTGAAAATTCCAGAAACTTTCTGTTCACGAAAATAATTGTTAAAAATCACCAGAACATGATTAAATATTGATTCCAATTGCTGATGATCAATAAACAAATTTTATAGGTCGTCCTATTTTGTCTGAATTTTTGGAGTTCCAGAAGTTTGCGTTAGTTACAGATTACTACAGACTGTTCTGTTTTTGACAGATTCTATTTTTCGTGTGTTGTTTGCTTATTTTGATGAATCTATGGCTAGTAAAATAGTTTATAAACCATAGAGAAGTTGGAATACAGTAGGTTCAACACCAAAATAAATAAAGAATGATTTCATTATAGTACCTTGAAGTGGTGTTATGTTTTATTTTGCTAACGGAGCTCACGAGATTTTCTGTTAAGTTTTGTGTTGTATAGTTTTCAAGTTTTGGGTGAAAGATTTGATGGATTATGGAACAAGGAGTGGAAAGAGCCTAAGCTTGGGGATGCCCATGGCACCCCAAGATAATCTAAGGACACCTAAAAGCCAAAGCTTGGGGATGCCCCGGAAGGCATCCCCTCTTTCGTCTACTTCTATCGGTAACTTTACTTGGAGCTATATTTGTATTCACCACATGATATGTGTTTTGCTTGGAGAGTCTTGTATGATTTGAGTCTTTGCTTTTTAGTTTATCACAATCATCCTTGCTGTACACACCTTTTGAGAGAGACACACATGATTCCGAATTATTAGAATACCCTATGTGCTTCACTTATATCTTTTTGAGTTATATAGTTTTTGCTCTAGTACTTCACTTATATCTTTTAGAGAACGGTGGTAGTTTTGTTTTATAGAAACTATAATTCTATCATGCTTCACTTAGATTATTTTGACAGTCTTAAATAGCATGGTAATTTACTTAAATAATCCTAATGTGCTAGGTATTCAATACTAGTAAAAACTTTCTTATGAGTGTGTTGAATACTAAGAGAAGTTTGATGCTTGATGATTGTTTTCAGACATGGAGGTAGTGATATCAAAGTTGTGCTAGTTGAGTAGTTGTGAATTTGAAAAATACTTGTGTTGAAGTTCGCAAGTCCCGTAGCATGCACGTATGGTAAACGTTATGTAACAAATTTGAAACATGAGGTGTTCTTTGATTGTCCTCCTTATGAGTGGCGGTCGGGGACGAGCGATGGTCTTTTCCTACCAACCTATCCCCCTAGGAGCATCTTGGCGTAGTGCTTGGTTTTGATGACTTGTAGATTTTTGCAATAAGTATGTGATTTCTTTATGACTAATGTTGAGTCCATGGATTATACGCACTCTCACCATTCCATCATTGCTAGCCTCTTGATGCCGTGCATTGCCCTTTCTCACATTGAGAGTTGGTGCAAACTTCACGGTGCATCCAAACCCCGTGATATGATACGCTCTTTCACACATAAACCTCCTTATATCTTCCTCAAAACAGCCACCATACCTACCTATTATGGCATTCCCATAGCCATTCCGAGATATATTGCCATGCAACTTTCCACCGTTCCGTTTATCATGAAGCATTCATCATTCTCATATTGCTTTGCATGATCATGTGGTTGACATAGTATTTGTGGCAAAGCCACCATTCATAATCCTTTCATACATGTCACTCTTGGTTCATTGCATATCCCGGTACATCGCCGGAGGCATTCATATAGAGTCATACTTTGTTCTAGTATCGAGTTGTAATCATTGAGTTGTAAATAAATAGAAGTGTGATGATCATCATTTTCTAGAGCATTGTCCCAAGTGAGGAAAAAAAGGAGAAAGGCCATAAAAAAATAGAAGGCCCAAAAAATGAGAGAAAAAGAGAGAAGGGACAATGTTACTATCCTTTTACCACACTTGTGCTTCAAAGTAGCACAATAATCTTCATGATAGAGAGTCTTTTGTTTTGTCACTTTCATATACTAGTGGGAACTTATCATTATAGAACTTGGCTTGTATATTCCAACAATGGGCTTCCTCAAATGCCCTAGGTCTTCGTGAGCAAGCAATTTGGATGCACACCCACTTAGTTTCTTTTGTTGAGCTTTCATATATTTATAGCTCTAGTGCATCCGTTGCATGGCAATCCCTACTCCTTGCATTGACATCAATTGATGGGCATCTCCATAGCCCGTTGATTAGCCGCGTTGATGTGAGACTCTCTCCCTTTTTGTCTTCTCCACACAACCTCCATCATCATATTCTATTCCACCCAAAGTGCTATGTCCATCCCTACTCCTCGCATTAACATCAATTGATGGGTGAGGGAGTTCCGGACTAGGGGGTGTCCGGATAGCCGAACTATCATCATTGGCCGGGCTCCAAGACTATGAAGATACAAGATTGAAGACTTCGTCCCGTGTCCGGATGGGAATTTCCTTGGCGTGGAAGGCAAGCTTGGCGATACAGATATGTAGATCTCCTACCATTGTAACCGACTCTGTGTAACCCTAACCTATCCGGTGTCTATATAAACCGGAGGGTTTTAGTCCATAGGACGAACAACAATCATACCATAGGCTAGCTTCTACGGTCTAGCCTCTTTGACCTCGTGGTAGATCCACTCTTGTAACACACATCATCAATATTAATCAAGTAGGACGTAGGGTTTTACCTCCATCAAGGGGGCCCGAACCTGGGTAAAACATCATGTCCCTTGTCTCCTATTACCATCCGCCTAGACGCACAGTTCGGGACCCCCTACCCAAGATCCGCCGGTTTTGACACCGACATTGGTGCTTTCATTGAGAGCTCCTGCGTGTTGCCACCAACAGGCCCGATGGCTCCTTTGATCATCAACAACGACGCGGTCCAGGGTGAGACTTTTCTCCCCGGACAGATCTTCGTGTTCGGTGGCTTTGCACTGCGGGCCAATTTGCTTGGCCATCTGGAGCAGATCGAAAGCTATGCCCCTGGCCATCAGGTCAGATTTGGAAGTTTAAACTATACGGCCGATATCCGCGGAGACTTGATATTCGACGGATTCGAGCCGCAGCCAGCGCCGCCAGACTGTCTCGATGGGCATGATCTAGCTCTGCGGCGAACAGCGCCATACAGGCCGCTTTGAATCCGCTCGACCCTTAATCCGGAGCCGGATTCCCGATCGAGGACGAGTGGTTGGACACCGCCTCGGGGCTTTAGTCTCTACGGCGATCGAGCCGAACTCCATCCTGTCGCTGCGAAGACCTCGACTCCGGTGCGGACTCCTCTCCGGACTCGAACCCTCCGCGCCCTTGCCAATCGAATCCGATTGGGCGCCCGTTATGGAGTTCACGGCGCGGACATCTTTTCAAGACTTTTCGCCCTTTGGCGACATCCTGAATTGACTAAAGTCTCTCTCGTTATCAGGAGTGCCATGGCCGGACTGGGGTCAGGACGGTTGGGATGCGGACGACGAAGAAATTCAGAGCCCCCCCACCACCCACTTGGTAGCCGGTGTCGACGATCTAACCGAGCATGCTAGACTACGACTCAAGACATCGACGGTATGGACGGCGATGTCGAGATTTAACAAGAACCAGCGCCTACCGGGCACTGGAAAGCCACCTCATCATATGACATATACATGGTGGATATCCCAAAGGATGGGAATGACGAAGGAACAGAGGAGCATGACCCCTCCAAGAAACAGCCCAAGCGCCGCGTCAGCGGCGCCGCTCTAAATCCCGCCACAAAGAAGAATGAAGATTCCGCACCGGAGATAACAATACACCGGACGGTGCGAAGACAATCCACTCCGGCAAGATCCGGTAGCGGGGAGGATGGAGACGCCACCCTCGGGCGAGAGCGGCGTAAGAAGAGGTAGAGGATTATATGCCTCCTCCGGAGACGAAGCAAGCCTCGGCGATGATGAATTGCCGTGCTCGAGGATCCCGTTGAACAAGAGCGTTTTAGACGCGGGCTTATAGCCACGGCGAACAGCCTCAAGAAAAAGCAGCAGCTTAGAGCTGATCAGGATCTGCTAGCCGACAGATGGACTGAAGTCCTCGCGGCCGAAGAGCATGAGCTCGAACGCCCCTCCAAAAGCTACCCTAAACGCAAGCTGCTCCCCCGATTAGAGGAGAAGGCTTACGAACCCGCATCACGGGGAGACAATACGGCTGACCGACCACCCCGTGGTCGCGACAGAGAGGCCTCTAGGCCCTTCACTAGAACTGCACTCGCATTGCTCAAAAAGCACATGGCCACGAGGGAACGCTCCGGACTGCGAGATATATTGGAGGACAAGGCAAGACAATCAAGATCGATCTATGGATCGCGTGGGCGCACGATGCGTGGCGACAACCGTCGCGCGGACACGGTAAGTCCGCCGGGCCGAACAAAATGCATAAAGCTCTTTTGAGCTCCGGCCGTGATATCGCCAAGTCTGAGGCGCCAAGACACCCACTATGCTTCACAGACGAAGTAATGGATCATCAAATCCTCAAGGGTTTAAACCCATCAATATTGAATCCTATGATGGCACAACAGACCCGCAGTTTGGATCAAGACTATCTCCTTCACATCCACATGGCCCGCGGTGACGATCTTCACGCCATCAAATACCTCCCCTCAAGCTTAAAGGACCAGCCCGGCATTGGCTCAACAGCTTGCCAGCAGAGTCAATTGGGAGCTGGGAGGACACGGAAGCCGCATTCCTCGATAACTTCGAGGGCACTACGTGCGACCACCAGACGCCGATGACCTAAGCCACATAATTCAGCGGCCAGACGAATTGGCGGAGACAATTACGGACACGGTTCTTAACCAAGAAAAACCAAATCGTCGATCGTCCGGGATGCGGAGGCCCTCGCGGCCTTCAAGCATAACAGCCGCGATGAGTGGCTTGCCCGGCACCTAGGACAGGAAAAGCCGAAATCCATGGCAGCCCTCACATCACTCATGACCCGCTTCTGCGCGGGTGAGGACAGCTGGCTAGCACGCAGCAACAACCTCAACAAAAATTCTGGCAGTCCGGACTTCAAGGACGGAAATGGCAGGCCGCGTCGTAACAAAAACAAACTCCGCATTAACGGCGACAATATTGAGGATACGGCAATCAATGCTGGATTCAGAGGCTCTAAACCCGGTCAGCGGAAAAAGCCATTTAAAAGAACTACTCCGGGTCCGTCCAATTTGGACCGAATACTCGATCGCTCGTGCCAGATACACGGCACCCCTGAAAAGCCGGCTAACCACACCAACAGGGACTGTTGGGTATTCAAGTGCAGCAAGTTAATTGCCGAAAACAATGACAAGGGGCTGCATAAGCGATGGCGAGGACGAGACCCAACCGCCGAACAATAGAGGATGAAGGGTTTCCCCCAAAGTGCGGACGATGAACATGATATACGCAACGCACATACCCAAAAGGGAGCGGAAGCGTGCACTCGTGGATGTCTACGCGATGGAGCCAGTTGCCTCAAGTTCAATCCATGGTCCTCCTGCCCGATCACTTTTGACCAAGGGACAACCCCACCAAAGATCCGCCACGGCGGATTCGCGACCGGTCTTAGACCCAATCGTCCGCTGGATTTCACCTAACCAGAGTCCTCGATGGACGGCGGCGGCAGCTGAACCTGCTTTACCTGTGATACGGCGCAAAATGGGCATATACCCCTCAAGGATTAAACCTACCAAAACGACCTTTAAAGGCGTCATACCAGGTGTAGAAGCCAATTGTACAGGCTCAATTACACTCGAAGTGGTCTTCGGATCCCCGGATAACTTCCGAAGCGAGGAGTTAATCTTCGACATAGTCCCGTTCCGCAGCGGCTATCATGCCTTGCTCAGACGTACCGCGTTTGCAAAGTTCAACGCGGTGCCGCACTACGCATACCTCAAGCTCAAGATGTCAGGCCCTCGAGGAGTCATCACGGTCAACGGAAACACTTAACGTTCTCTCCGCACGGAGGAACATACAGCGGCTCTCGCGGAAGAAGTGCAATGCAGCCTCTTAAGGCAATTCTCGAGTCCGGCCGTTAAGCGGCCGGACTAAGCAGCGCCGGAGTAACTTACAAAAGACCACCGGCACGCTCGAGCACGCATAGCAGTGCGGCCCCAACCCCAGCCTCCGTGAAACGTCAGCAGGTCCTTCGCAGACACCATTACGCTCAAGATACCATGGGCATGGGGAGAGGGCACGACCACGATAAACCTGCATGCGGCTCAACCACGCCAGGGCTCTCAAGTGTGTCGTTCCTTTTCTTTTCTTTTTTTACCTTTTACTTTTTTTACCCACAGGACTCCGTTTGTCGAGGCCACATCCGTCTGGCAGAACTGCCGAACTCACGATGCAACAGCCAGGGAAGGATAAAGGCTACAACGAATATACAGGTGGTTTCCATTACGATCATTTTTATACACCAATCTGCAGCCTAACACTGGAGGGGGACATGTTTAACAGTCCCATACCTTGCTTATCGCACTATTTGTATCATTCTGCATTCGTAGCAGCACTTATTGAATAAAACAATGCAGCACCTTTTTGCTTATAATTGCATTTCTTTTTCATACATATGTTCATTCACGGCATGTTGCATCCGTACACTTTGGTACGGCTAATATACACCAGGGCTTATGTTTCCTGCATTATGGTATGATGAGTCCGAACACTTTCACAAGTGCGGCACCCGAACTTATAGCACTATATGCATCGGCTCGAATCATGTCTTGGGTCAATAGTTGGGTTTGCGGCTCCCATGTTTTGGTACCTTACGTTCCGCTTATATCGGCTAAGGTAGCACTGGGAGAACTACTGCGATTCCGCCTGAGCTTGAGCTGGGTTAACGCCTCAAGGAGAAAGCTAAATGATGTCATGATGAGGCGAGAGCCGGTCGCATGATTCGAGAGGTTTGCGAGTCCTTAAAGACTTATGCCGCTTAGAGCGAGGAGCCGGATACTGTCCGCCAAGGCGTTGATAAGCGCCCCAAATTGACCTTCGAAGACTAGGGGCTTCACCGAAATTTAAAATTATAGAATTCTATGGCTAAGTGAGAGTGTTCAATCATTATAAGTCCGGTTGCCTTGTTGTTTGTGTTGAGCGACTCCCTAGATGGACCCAAAAATGGGAACAAGAGCGCTCAAGTTTATCGAACACCCCAAAGACTTTCGTGGCATGGGGGCTGAAGCCGACGACTTGCCATCTCTCGATTTGATAAACAGCCGCATGTAAGGTAATATTTTAAATTAACAAGCGTTGCTTAGCGCATATGAACTAAGTTTTCAGCAAGACAGGATAACAAAATGCGAGTCTACTCAAATATTACATCTTTGGAGCACTCACCCGCAATAGTGCGGGCGCCCTTCAAAGACACTCTTATAATACATCTCGGGCGTATGCGATGCTCCTTGCCCTCACGGTGGCGGGTCCGTCCACGAGCCTGGGCATCCATCTTGCCCAGTGCACCTTTGCGCGGGCAAGGGCCCGACAGGCACCCTCAATACAAGCGGAATGCTTGATAACTTCAACCCACGGGCACGCATCCACCGGCCGCCAGACCAGTCAAGTAGCTCCTGTGCATGGCCTCCTTAGGCCACAGCCGAACTATGAGGCCCTTCATGGCCTGTTCGGCCGCCTTTAGGAGCTTCGACCAGCTGCTTCAGCTGGTCACTAAGGGCACCGGATGTCCGGCCTCGACATCTTGAGACGAAGACCTTCTCCGTCGAGCTCCCCTCCTCGGCCCGGTAGAATGCGGCAGCATCGAACACACTGTGAGGAAGATTTGCGAACGCCCCTGGAGAGCTCCGAATTCGGGTAAGCAACAGGTAATTAACACTCACATGCTTACTTTGCATGAAAAATGCCTTACCCGCTGCTATTTTCTTCACCGCCTCAATCTCCTGGAGGGCCTTGTAGGCTTCGGCCTTAGCGGATTTGGCACTCTCAAGAGCCGTTACAAGCTCAGACTCTCGAGTCTTGAGTCACGCCCAAGCTCTCATGTTTTTTCACGAGATCCTGGAGCTCTTGCTGTACCTTCTCCGCCACCCGCGCCTCCTGCTTCTCTCGCTCGGTGCGCTCGTCAGATTATGCGTTCGGCCGCGGCCACCGCCTCCTTCAGGGTCGCCACCTCGTTAGTGGCCCCTACAATACCCACGTTATCCTTGTCATTTTTTTTGCAACCAAATCCTTTTCTGTAAGGTACAATTTTCATAAGGTATTACTCACCTTCTTTTTCCTCGAGCTGCTTCTTGGCATGGCCGAGCTCGTTCTCGGACCGCTCGAGGTTTTCCTTCAAAGTATTGACCTCCAGCCAATCGGCGGAGGTCAACAAAGACAGCCTGCAATCCCATATTGACATATTTTTTATATGACTCCTGCGTTTATCTTTCTAAAGATCCTCGGTCCGGCTTTTCTTCTTTGAACACCGAACCGAGCATCGTGGGCTACTGTCTATGCGGTACCATTTTACATATATTGAAATTCTTACCTCAAAGCCTGTTAGAAGACTGCTGCAGGCTTCGGTCAGCCCGCTTTTGGCGAGTTGAACCTTCTGAATCACCGCACTCATAACAGTGCGGTGTTCCTCTTCGATGGAGGCGCCGTTGAGCGCCTCCAGCAAATTATCCGGCACCTCCGGTTGGACGGAGGCAGCCAGCGTCGCGGTCTTGCCCTTCTTATGAAGGGGTCGCCCGCCGGACTCCTGAGCCACTGTGGCCTTCCGGGGCTGAGTCCGATGCAAAGTCCGGGAGGGTGTCCTGTGACACCTCTGGGGCCTCCTCCTCCTGGTGGGTCCCTTTCTAGGATCCCACCTCGGCATCGTCCGCGGCACGGGGGGTGGAGGCAGTCGGAAGGGAATCCATATCCGACGCACCCAAGGACCCGCTCGACGAAGCGGAAAGATCATCCTTGGGCGGACTGTAGGGTTGTATGCGGCATTAGAAAGACATTATGTTGCGAAAAGAAAAAACCTTGAAGTTATTCGGGAGTCCGGATACTTACGATCTCTCCAGGGGCTTGGCCCTTGGAGGCCAGTCCTCGTCGTCGTCACTGGCGTTGGCGAAGCAGTCCGGGGGAAGAGTTTTTCCCTTCTTGGACCCTTCGGCCTCCCTTGTTGGGGAGGCCTTCCTTTTCTTCCCTCCCCCCGCTGGGGGAGAGGCTTTCTTCTCCTCCTCGCCTTGGTGGGAGGAGTCGGCCTCAGATTCATCATCCGATAGCACCTAAAAACGGGAACTCTTCCGAGTCCCCGTGGCCGTCTTCTTGGCGTTCTTCTCCGGCACCACGTGGGGTGCCGGAGCTAGCAGCCCTGTTAGGCGGGCGTCCATTGGTCCTTCGGCAATGGGGCGGACAGATAGTCCGTTCGGCCTTCGCCACCATTCTGTCAAAGGTAAAGGGAGTTTAGATCCGCATAGAGCCAAACTATGGAAAACAAGTGGTGAAATCACTTACCTCGTCAGTGGACGCCATGCGGCGGAATCCGCCATCTTCGGTAGCGGATGCGGAGCTTCGCACCCTTGAACAGCACCTTCCGAGACATCTACGCACGTAGTGTCGAAGAGCCCTTCAGGTGCAGTGCTGCGCCGGATCAAACTCCCACATGTTGAAGCCCGTCGGCCGCACGGAGAATCCGGCGGATGAGCATGACTGGACTACGTTGACAAGCTTGAGCTTCTTGTCCACCAGCTTTTGGATACAGGCTTGGAGTCCGGCCAGCTCCTCGAATCCCCAAATCCGCCACTCTTTCCAGGAGGTGAGCCGTGTAGGGATGCTGAGATCTGAATTCGGGGCGGCTGCCCAATCAGGGTCGCTGGCTCGGTGATGTAGAACCACCCCGATTGCCACCCCTTGATGGTTTCCACGAAAGTGCCCTCCAGCCACGTAACGTGGGACATCCTACCCACCATGGCGCCTCCACACTCCACTTGGCTGCCCTTCACAACCTTCGCTTGACATCAAGGTCTTGAGCCACGTCAAGTGGGGCTGGATGCAGAGGAAGGCCTCGCATACCCATTTATAAACGCCGAGATGTTGAGGATGAAATTCGAGGCCAGATCATGGAAATCTAGGCCATAGTAGAACATGAGCCCCCGGACAAAGGGATGAAGCGGGAAGCCCAGTCCGCGGAGGAAATGGGGAAGAAATACTACCCTCTCATGGGGCCTGGGGTTGGGGACGAGCTCTCCCTCGTCGGGGAGCCGATGCGCGATGTTGCTGAACAAATATCCAGCGTCGTGCAGCTTCTGGATCTGCCCCTCCGTGACGGAGGAGGCCATCCACTTGCCTCCCGCTCCGGACATAGTTGGAGAAGGTTGAGATGAGAAGTGCGGACTTGGGCGCTAGAGCTCGAGTTCACGGAGATGGATAAGCCAAGGAGGACGAAGGCGCAGGTAAAAGGGTTGGATCTTTATCCCCTTATATGGACGGACAAAAACATGTGTCCCCGCCGTCCTGGTAAAACTCGCTTATCCCCCAAGCGTCACAATCAATGGCGCGGTTGGGTTACCCACGTCCGTATTGATGGGGATCCCGGAATAAGGGGAACACGATCTCTGCTTCGACAAGACGTGCCAAGGAAGCCGCCTCGCTAAACGCACGAAGGTGGAACAATAAAAACGAGTAAAAGCTTGGTAAATGGCATGACGTCACGCCACTAAATACGTCAGCAGATTGAACTTGTGTAATATTATTCTCTCTACGGTGGTACGTGGAATTTATCTTTGTAGAGCCGGACACTATCCTGGTGTTCACAATCTTCTATAAATTATTCGGAGGAAGAACCCGCCTTGCAATGCCGAAGACAACATGCGCGCGGACTCGTCATTGAAGCCTGGTTCGGGAGCTCTTGAGGAGTTCGGACTAGGGGTGTCCGGATAGCGAACTATCATCATCGGCGGACCCCAAGACTATGAAGATACAAGATTGAAGACTTCGTCCCGTGTCCGGATGGGACTTTCCTTGGCATGGTAGGCAAGCTTGGCGATACGGATATGTAGATCTCCTACCATTGTAACCGACTCTGTGTAACCCTAACCTATCCGGTGTCTATATAAACCGGAGGGTTTTAGTCCATAGGACGAACAACAATCATACCATAGGCTAGCTTCTAGGGTCTAGCCTCTTTGATCTCGTGGTAGATCCACTCTTGTAACACACATCATCAATATTAATCAAGCAGGACATAGGGTTTTACCTCCATCAAGAGGGCCAGAACCTTGGTAAAACATCGTGTCCCTTGTCTCCTGTTACCATCCGCCTAGACGCACAGTTCGGGACCCCCTACCCGAGATCCGCCGGTTTTGACACCGACAATGGGCATCTCCATAGCTCATTGATTAGCCTCGTTGATGTGAGACTTTATCCCTTTTTTGTCTTCTCCACATAACCCCCATCATTATATTCTATTCCACCCATAGTGCTATATCCATGGCTCACGCTCATGTATTGCGTGAAGGTTGGAAAGTTTGAGATGACTAAAGTATGAAACAATTGCTTGGCCTGTCATCGGGGTTGTGCATGATGAGAGCATTCTTGTGTGACGAAAATGGAGCATGACTAAACTATATGATTTTGTAGGGATGAACTTTCTTTGGCCATGTTATTTTGAGAGGACATAACTGCTTAGTTAGTATGCATGATGTATTATTATTTTTATGTCAATATTGAACTTTTATCTTGAATATTTTGGATCTGAATATTCATACCACAATTAAGAAGAATTACATTGAAATTATGCCAAGTAGCATTCCACATCAAAAATTCTGTTTTTATCATTTACATACTCAAGGACGAGCAGGAATTAAGCTTGGGGATGCTTGATATGTCTCCAATGTTGATACGTCTCCGTCGTATCTACTTTTCCAAACACTTTTGCCCTTGTTTTGGACTCTGACTTGTATGATTTTAATGGAACTAACCCGGACTGACGCTCTTTTCAGCAGAATTGCCATGATGTTGTTTTATATGCAGAAAACAAAAGTTCTCGGAATGACCTAAAACTCCACGGAACATCTTATAAAAAATAAAAAAAAATCCTCGCCAAGGATGAAGACCAGGGGGCCCACACTGTCCCACGAGGTGGGGCGCCTCTGGGCGCGCCCCCTACCTCGTGGGCTCCCTGGAGACCTTCCGATGCCAACTCCAACTCTATATATTGGCTTTCGGAGAGAAAAAATCAGAGGGAAGAAATCATCGCGTTTTACGATACGGATCCGCCGCCAAGCCCTAAAACCTCTCGGGAGGGCTGATCTGGAGTCCGTTCGGGGCTCCGGAGAGGGGGATTCGCCGTTGTCGTCATCATCAACCATCCTCCATCACCAATTTCATGATGCTCACCGCATGCGTGAGTAATTCCATCGTAGGCTTGCTGGACGGTGATGGGTTGGATGAGATCTATCATGTAATCGAGTTAGTTTTGTTAGGGTTTGATCCCTAGTATCCATTATGTTACGAGATTGATGTTGCTATGACTTTGCTATGCTTAATGCTTGTCACTAGGGCCCGAGTGCCATGATTTCAGATCTGAACCTATTATGTTTTCATGAATATATGTGTGTTCTTGATCCTATCTTGCAAGTCTATAGTCACCTATTATGTGTTATGATCCGGCGACCCCAAGTGACAATAATTGGGATACTTCTCGGTGATGACCATAGTTTGAGGAGTTCATGTATTCACTATGTGCTAATGCTTTGTTCTGTTCTCTATTAAAAGGAGGCCTTAATATCCCTTAGTTTCCATTAGGACCCCGCTGCCACGGGAGGGTAGGACGAAAGATGTCATGCAAGTTCTTTTCCATAAGCACGTATGACTATATTCGGAATACATGCCTACATTACATTGATGAATTGGAGGTAGTTCTGTGTCACCCTATGAAATGACCGTTACATGATGAACCGCATCCGGCATAATTATCCATCAACGATCCAATGCCTACGAGCTTTCCATATACTGGTTTACACTTATTTACTTTTCTGTTGTTACTGTTACAATCTCTACAAAATACCCTAAATATTGCTTTTGCTTTCATTACTCTTTTGTTACCGTTACCACTACTATCATATTACTTTGCTACTAAATACCTTGCTACAGATATTAAGTTATCCAGGTGTGGCTGAATTGACAACTCAGTTGCTAATACTTGAGAATATTCTTTGGCTCCCCTTGTATCGAATCAATAAATTTGGGTTGAATACTTTACCCTCGAAAGCTGTTCCGATCCCCTACACTTGTGGGTTATCAGGAACAATTTCTGGCGCCGTTGCCGGGGAGCATAGCTCTATTCTTCGAGTTACTTGGGATTTATATCTGCTGGTCACTATGAAGAACTTGAAAGACGCTAAGACAACAATTTATCCCTCAACTACGAGGGGAGGTAAGGAACTGCCATCTAGCCCTGCACTTGATTCACCTTCTGTTTTTTTTTTGAGTAAGCTTGCGACACCTAAACCTGCTTTTGCTATTCGTTCTGATATGTCGCATGTTATTGATGATGCCACTTCTGCTATGCATGATACTCATGATGAAACTACTTCTATGCTTGATACTACTGTGCCCCTTGGTGAATTTCTTGATGAACAAATTTCTAGGGCTAGAGAGAAAGAAACTATTGAAACTGATTATGTTGATGAAAGTGATGATGAAGATATGCCTGTTATTCCTGAGGGTTATGTTTTTTATGTGGAATCTTCTGCAGCTATTTTTGCCTGCAAAGATAGATACGAACTTAAGAGGCTCTTAGTTAAATGGAGTAAAGAATCTCTTAGAGATATAATGAAACCTGACCCTGCTTTTGCTACTTCACCTATTTGTGTTCCCGATAAGGATTATGAATTCTCCGTTGATCCTGATATAATTACTTTGGTTGAATCTGAAACTGTTGTGGCGCATCTCACTAAATTAAATGATATGGCCACCCTATTCACTAATGACGAGAGATCTTGCTACTTTTACATCCTTAAAATATTTCCATTCTCATTAATGGGTGATGCTAAGATATGGTTTAATTCTCTTGATCCTGGTTGTGTGCGTAGTCCCCAGGACATAATTTATTACTTCTCTGCTAAATATTTCCCTACTCATAAGAAACAAGCTGCTTTAAAGGAAATATACAACTTTGTGAAAATTAAAGAAGAGAGTCTCCCACAAGCTTGGGGGAGGCTTCTCAAGTTACTTAATGCTTTGCCTGATCATCCTCTTAAGAAAAATGAAATACTTTATATCTTTTATAATGGACTAACCGATGCTTCCAGAGATTACCTGGATAGTTGTGCTTGTTCTCTTTTCAGGGAAAGAAGACTGGATGAAGATGAAATTCTATTGAATAATATGTTGACAAATAAAAAAATGGGCACTTCCCGAGCCAGCTCCAGAGCCAATTATAGAGCCTATTCCTAAACCAACTCCGAAGAAGAGAGGTGTTCTATTTCTCAGTCCTGAAGATATGCAAGAGGCAAAGAAATCTATGAAAGAAAAAGGTATTAAAGCTGAAGATGTTAAGAATTTACCTCCTATTGAAGAAATACATGGTCTTAATTTACCGCCTGTTGAAGAAACATATGATCTTGATCCATTACCTATTGAAGGATCTCCTGATCTCGACAGCCCGACACAGGTAGTAAAGGTAAATTCTTTCTATAGATTTGATGAAGGTGATATTCCTCACTATAAGTCTGCTAGACAATGCTTGGATGAGTTTGATAATTTTATTGTCAAACAAGAAAATTTTAATGCTTATTTTTGGTAGACAATTGAAATATGATTCCGATATGATTAAACACTAGGGTGATTATATGGCTAATGTTAGATGTGAACTTAAACTCATTAGCAAACATGCTTCTATGGTTACCACTCAAGTAGAACAAGTACTTAAGGCTCAAAATGATTTGCTCAATGAAATGAATAGTAAGAAAAATGATTATCTTTGTTAGAGTGGCTACTAGAACTGGTAGAATGACTCAGGAACCTTTGTATCCTGAAGGCCACCCTAAGAGAATTGAGCAAGATTCACAGAGAAATAATACTGATGTGCCTAGTTCTTCTAAAAGGAAGAAAAAGAAAAATGATAGGACTTTGCAAACTTCTAGTGAACCTATTGTTGAACCACCTGAGAATCCAAATGATATATCTATCTCTGATGCTGAAACACAATCTGGTAATGAACATGAACCTAGCGAAAATAATAATAATGATGTTCATGATGATGCTCAACCTAGTAATGATAATGACGTAGAAGCTGAACCCGTTGTTGATCTTGATAACCCACAATCAAAGAATCAACGTTATGATAAGAGAGACTTTGTTGCTAGGAAACATGGTAAAGAAAGAGAACCATGGGTTCAGAAACCCATGCCTTTTCCTCCCAAACCATCCAAGAAAAGGATGATGAGGATTTTGAGCGCTTTCTTTGAAATGATTAGACCTATCTTTTTGCGTATGTGATTAACTGATGTGCTCAAAACAAATCCTTATGCTAAGTATATGAAGGATATCATTACCAATAAGAGAAAGATATCGGAAGCTGAAATTTCCACCATGCTTGCTAATTATACTTTTAAGGGTGGAGTACCAAAGAAACTTGGAGATCCAGGAGTATCCACTATACCATGCTCCATTAAAGAAATTATGTTAAAACTGCTTTATGTGATCTTGGAGCCGGTGTTAGTGTTATGCCCCTCTCTTTATACCGTAGACTTGATTTGAATAAGTTGACACCCTCTTGAAATATCTTTGCAAATGGTCGATAAATCAAGCTGCAATACAACCGGTATTTGTGAGGATGTGCCTGTTGTGGTTGCAAACGTTACTATTTTAACGGACTTTGTTATTCTTGATATTCGTGAAGACGATAGTATGTCTATTATTCTTGGAAGACCTTTTCTGAATACTGCAGGGGCTGTTATTGATTGCAACAAAGGCAATGTCACTTTTCATATTAATGGTAATGAGCATACGGTATACTTTCCTAGGAAACAACCTCAAGTTTATAGCATCAACTCTATTGGAAAAGTTCCATCGATTATTTTTGGAGGTTTTGAATTTCCTCTTCCTACTGTCAAGAAGAAATATGATATTCTTTTTATAGGGGACGTGCATATCCCCGTTGAGGTAACATAGTGTTATTCAAAATTTCTCCGGTTCCATGTTAATCGGAATGAGTTTGTTAACAAGACCTGATCAACCTTGTTAGTGGATTCCTTTTGATGATCATGAGACGGATGAAACTAGAAGCACAACCTTAGTACCCTCTTTATACTTTACATTATTTAGTTGAAATAAAGTAAAATTAGTATTTTTCTGTTTGTTTCTGATTTATCCATGCAATATAAAAATATCCGAAAATAAAAGTCCTCATAATGCCATGCCAATTTAATATGATTTTTTCGGGAATATTTGAGGATTTTAGTGCAAAAATTACCGGGGAGCTGCCACAGCCACGAGGGTGGAGGGCGCGCCTACCCCTGGGCGCGCGCCTCGTGGGCCCACGGTGGCCCTCCTCCACTTATTCCTGCACCCATCCTCTTCTTCTTCCTCCCACAAACACGAATAACCAGCTCAAACACGAAGTTCCAAATTCTGCTGTGATTTTCGATCTCCTTGCTCAAAGCACCTCTCACAAAACTGCTTGGGGAGATTGTTCCTTGGCATGTGACTCCTCAATTGGTCCAACTAGTTTTTGTTCTAGTGCTTTATTCATTGCAAATTTGTGCTGCATAGGTGACCATGTTCTTGAGCTTGCATGTCAAATTTATATGGTTCCAAGTAGTTCTAATGCTTGATATAGGCTCTAGTCACTTGTAGGAGTAGTTGCAATCAATTTTATTGAAGTTGGTTCACTTTTGTTTGAAGTTACTAAAAATTTCAGATTATTTCAGAAAATAATGAAGAGACTTTTGAGGGGCTCGTCGAGCCGAAGCTCGAAGGAAAAACAAAAGGAAGAAGCACAGAAGCCCAAATATAATTTGCCTCGCACCGCGGAGGTCCGGCCGTGTGAATGGCCTTCCGATGACTTATTGAGGAGAGCCGGGATTTATGAGGATTTCTATTCACTAATTGGGAACGCCGGCCTCACCGACTTCCTCCGCGACCAACGTCATCAGTATCTCTTACTCACTAATACTTTCGTGCAAAACTTCTACTATTTTCCCAAGGAATCACCTCCATCAGTAGAGTTTCATTTATATGACGTTGTTAAGAAGATGCCATTAGCTGAATTTTGCGAGGTTTGCAAAATACCCTTTGAGGGTACCTTAGATGGACCACACCATAATGAAGTGGAAGCATTTATTAACACTATCACTGTGGGAGAAACCAGGAAGGTTTCTGATGCAAGAATTACTAGCATACATTTTCCTGTTTTACGCTACTTTGCCTTATTTGCTAGTCGTTGCTTGATTGGTCGCGAAACTGTGGAAACCTTAGTGTTCTGATATTATCATTTTGTTCCATGGTTTATACCACAATAACTCTGTTAGTATGGGTGGAATTGTTGCTAGACGGTTAAGTCCGAACCGTACTAAGGGCCCCATCTTTGGAGGCATTTATGCTTCACGCCTAGCTGAATATTTTGGCATACCTATTAGGCATTTTGAGAAAGAAGAAAAATTGCTGCCTAGTGCTTATCTAGATTATAAGAGTATGCTAGCACATGATTTTATTGTTAACAGTCGTGAAGGGGAGCTCAAATATAAATTGTACTTTGATAAACATCACCCTGAGACTATTACTTTGCCTGCTCCTTCTTTGTTTAACTTGTCTGCAGGTCCTTACCTCATTCCGTGGGCGGCCGTTCAAGCCTATCGGAATCCTGCACCAGCCCCGGAGCCGGAACCACAATACGAGCCTCCACGCCAGTCTGTTTATTCTTGGGATCTAGAGGTGGCTGCCAGCCAGTGGCAGTCAGAGTCCTCTTCATCACAAAGACGACCCAGCTACACCTACGGGTATCCGCCAGCTATCCTCGGCAACGAACCAACTTAGGCCAAAAGCCTAAGCTTGGGGGAGTACGTATTTCTCACCGACATTACATTTATGTTCACACACACTCATTGCTAGATGTCGGTGCTCATACTTTTTCATTGTAATATCCATGCTAGTTTATTTTCTTTTTCCTGCTTTCTTCTTGTGTGTTTGCTAAACTTTAAGAAAACAACAAAAATTAGTGTAGCTTCTAGTTAGTTTACTTTTCCTGCTGTAGTAGTAGTAATTAAAAAGAAAACCCAAAATATTTCCGGTTCTTCTTTTGCTTGTTGGGAGCTTTCCCGTGTAAATAGTTTTATTTCTTTTCTTTTCTTTGGGGGTCGATAGGAGAAGACCATGATTAAATTGTTGAAGTGGCTCTTATATGCATTATTGTTGATTTAACCAAAGAGTCCATATTGCCTTGTCTTCTCCTCGCTAATTGAATGCTCGCATGATTCCGGCTTAGTCCAATGCACGTGCACTCTTATTATTATCCACATCGCTCGTCGTGCAAGTGAAAGGCAATTATGATGATATATGATGGACTGACTGAGATGGGAAAAGCTGGTATGAACTCGACCTCTCTTGTTTTTGTAAATATGATGAGTTCATTGTTCTTGATTCAGCTTATTATGAATAAACATGTTTGCAATGACAATTAGAGATCATAGTTGCTTATGGTATGCTTGATTAGCTATGAGTTATAATGGTTTACCTTGCGTGCCAACATGCTATTAAAATGGTTGTGATGTGGTATGATGAGGTGGTATCCTCCTTTGAATGATTTAAGTGACTTGACTTGGCACATGTTCACACATGTAGTTGAAACAAATCAACATAGCCTTCACGATATTTATGTTCATGGTGGATTATATCCTACTCATGCTTGCATCCAACGTTTATTAATTTTAGTGCATGTTCATGACTGTTGTCGCTCTCTAGTTGGTCGCTTCCCTTTTTTGCTAGCCTTCACTTGTACTAAGCGGGAATCTGCTTGTGCATCCAATCCCTTGAACCCCAAAGTTATTCCATATGAGTCCACTATACCTTCCTATATGTGGTATCTACCTGCCGTTCCAAGTAAATTTGTATGTGCCAAACTCTAAACCTTCAAATAAACATTCTGTTTTGTATGCTCGAATAGCTCATGTATCAACTATGGCTGTCTTTATCTTCCATGTTAGGCGGGTTATTCTCAAGAGGAGTGGACTCCGCTCCTCACTCCACGAGAACATGGCTGGTCACCGGATGCCCGATCCCATGATTTATGCAAACTAAATCAAAATTAATTGCAAACAAAACTCCCCACAGGACACGATGTATGTTGGAGGCACTTTCGTTGTTTCGAGCAAGCCGTGGATTGATGCTTGTTGGTGGAGGGGAGTATAAACTTTACCATTCTGTTTGGGAACCGCCTATAATGTGTGTGACATGGAAGATATCGACATCTCTTAGTTGTTATGTTGACAATGAAAGTATACCGCTCAAAATATTATGTATCTCTATTTCAAAATCGAGCTCTCGCACCTCTACAAATCCCTGCTTCCCTCTGCGAAGGGCCTATCTATTTACTTTTATGTTGAGTCATCACCCTCTTATTAAAAAGCACTAGCTGGAGAGCGCAGCTGTCATTTGCATTCATTACTATTAATTTATATTGGGTATTACTATGACTGGATCTCTTTTACCATGAATTATAATGTCTAGTCAGTCCTGGATCTTTAAAGGTGCTCTGCATTTATGTTTTGCGGTCTCAGAAAGGGCTAGCGAGATACCATCATGTTATATCGTATTATGATTGTTTTGAGAAAGTATTGTCATCCGAGATTTATTATTATGGCTCGCTAGTTGATTAGGCCATTGATATGAGTAATCATGAGACCTGAGAATTATTGCAAATGTGGTTAGTTATAATCTTTGCTGAAAACTTGAATGCTGGCTTGACATATTTACAAGAACAAGAGCAAACAGAGTTTGTAAAAGTTTTTCTTTTTCTCTTTCAGTTTGTCAACTGAATTGCTTGAGGACAAGCAAGGGTTTAAGCTTGGGGGAGTTGACATGTCTCCATCGTATCTACTTTTCCAAACACTTTTGCCCTTGTTTTGGACTCTAACTTGTATGATTTGAATGGAACTAACCCAGACTGACGTTGTTTTCGGCAGAATTGCCATGATGTTGTTTTATGTGCATAAAACAAAAGTTCTCGGAATGACCTGAAACTCCATGGAACATCTTATAAAAAATAATAAAACATCCTCGCCAAAGATGAAGACCAGGGGGCCCACACCCTATCCAAGAGGGTGGGGGTGCCCCCCCCCCCCCTCCTGGGCGCGCCCCCTACCTCGTGGGCCCCCTGGAGACCTTCCGACGCCACCTCCAACTATATATATTGGCTTTCGGAGAGAAAAAAATTAGAGGGAAGAAATCATCGCGTTTTACGATACGGAACCGCCGCCAAGCCCTAAAACCTCTCGGGAGGGCTGATCTGGAGTCCGTTCGGGGCTCCGGAGAGGGGGATTCGTCGCCGTCGTCATCATCAACCATCCTCCATCACCAATTTCATGATACTCACCGCCGCGGCGTGAGTAATTCCATTGTAGGCTTGCTGGATGGTGATGGGTTGGATGAGATCTATCATGTAATCGAGTTAGTTTTGTTAGGGTTTGATCCCTAGTATCCATTATGTTCTGAGATTGATGTTGCTATGACTTTGCTATGCTTAATGCTTGTCACTAGGGCCCGAGTGCCATGATTTCAGATCTGAACCTATTATGTTTTCATGAATATATGTGTGTTCTTGATCCTATCTTGCAAATCTATAGTCACCTATTATGTGTTATGATCCGACGACCCCGAAGTGACAATAATTGGGATACTTCTCGGTGATGACCATAGTTTGAGGAGTTCATGTATTCACTATGTGCTAATGCTTTGTTCTGTTCTCTATTAAAAGGAGGCCTTAATATCCCTTAGTTTCCATTAGGACCCCGCTGCCACGGGAGGGTAGGGACGAAAGATGTCATGCAAGTTCTTTTCCATAAGCACGTATGACTATATTCGGAATACATGCCTACATTACATTGATGAATTGGAGGTAGTTCTGTGTCACCCTATGAAATGACCGTTACATGATGAACCGCATCCGGCATAATTATCCATCACCGATCCAATGCCTACGAGCTTTCCATATATTGGTTTACGCTTATTTACTTTTCTGTTGTTACTGTTACAATCACTACAAAATACCAAAAATATTGCTTTTGCTTTCATTACTCTTTTGTTACCGTTACCACTACTATCATATTACTTTGCTACTAAATACCTTGCTGCAGATATTAAGTTATCCAGGTGTGGCTGAATTGACAACTCAGTTGCTAATACTTGACATATTCTTTGGCTCCCCTTGTGTCGAATCAATAAATTTGGGTTGAATACTTTACCCTCGAAAGATGTTGCGATCCCCTACACTTGTGGGTTATCAAACGTATCTATAATTTTTTATTGTTCCATGCTATATTATATTCTGTTTTGGACATTATTGGGCTTTATTATACACTTTTATATTATTTTTGGGACTAACCTATTAACCGGAGGCCCAGCCCAGAATTGCTGTTTTTTTGCCTATTTTAGAGTTTCGCAGAAAAAGAATATCAAACGGAGTCCAAACGGAATGAAACCTTCGGGAACCTGATTTTTGGAACGAACGTGATCCAGAGGACTTGGACCCTACGTCAAGACATCAACCAGGAGGGCACGAGGTAGGGGGCGCGCCTACCCCCCCCTAGGGCGCGCCCTCCACCCTCGTGGGCCCCCTGTTGCTACACCGACGTACTGCTTCCTCCTATATATACCTACGTGCCCCCAAACTACCAGATACGGAGCCAAAAAACCTAATTCCACCGCCGCAACCTTCTGTACCCGTGAGATCCCATCTTGGGGCACATTAGGAGCTCACGAGGGGGGCATCGATCACGGAGGGCTTCTACATCAACACCATAGCCTCTCCGATGATGTGTGAGTAGTTTACCTCAGACCTTCGGGTCCATAGTTATTAGCTAGATGGCTTCTTCTCTCTTTTTGGATCTCAATACAATGTTCTCCCCCTCTCTCGTGGAGATATATTCGATGTAATCTTCTTTTGCGGTGTGTTTGTTGAGACCGATGAACTGTGGGTTTATGATCAAATTTATCTATGAACAATATTTGAATCTTCTCTGAATTCTTTTATGTATGATTGGTTATCTTTGCAAGTCTCTTCGAATTATCAGTTTGGTTTGGCCTACTAGATTGATCTTTCTTGCAATGGGAGAAGTGCTTAGCTTTGGGTTCAATCTTGTGGTGTCCTTTCCCAGTGACAATAGGGGCAGCAAGGCACGTATTGTATTGTTGCCATCGAGGATAACAAGATGGGGTTTATATCATATTGCATGAGTTTATCCCTCTACATCATGTCATCTTGCTTAAAGCGTTACTCTGTTCTTATGAACTTAATACTCTAGATGGATGCTGGATAGCGGTCGATGTGTGGAGTAATAGTAGTAGATGCAGGCAGGAGTCGGTCTACTTGTCTCGGACATGATGCCTATATACATGATCATACCTAGATATTCTCATAACTATGCTCAATTACATCAATTGCTCAACAAAGTAATTTGTTCACCTTTGTAAATACTTATGCTCTTGAGAGAAGCCACTAGTGAAACCTATGGCCCCGGTCTATTTTCCATCATATTAATCTTCCAACACTTATTTATTTTTATTGCCTTTTATTTTACTTTGCATCTTTATCATAAAAATACCAAAAATATTATCTTATCATATCTATCGATCTCACTCTCGTAAGTGACCGTGTAGGGTTTGACAACCCCTTATCGCGTTGGTTGTGACGATTTATTTGTTTGTGTACGTCATGAGGGACTCGTGTGTGGCCTCCTCTTGGATTGATACCTTGGTTCTCAAAAACTGAGGGAAATACTTACGCTACTTTGCTGCATCACCCTTTCCTCTTCAAGGGAAAACCAACGCAGTGCTCAAGAGGTAGCAAACGTATCTATAATTTATGAAGTATTCATGCTATTATATTATCTGTTTTGGATGTTTATGGGCTTTATTAAACACTTTTATATTATTTTTGGGACTAACCTATTAACCCAGAGCCCAGTGCTAGTTTCTGTTTTTTTCCCTTGTTTGGTGTTTCATGGAAAAGGAATATCAA
This sequence comes from Aegilops bicornis, assembly GCA_021605145.1. Classification (NCBI taxonomy): domain Eukaryota; kingdom Viridiplantae; phylum Streptophyta; class Magnoliopsida; order Poales; family Poaceae; genus Aegilops; species Aegilops bicornis. The sequence goes on from CM038673.1 coordinate 501,781,667, forward strand.
ACGGAGTCCAAACGGAATGAAACCTTCGGGAGCATGATTTTTGGAACGAACGTGATCCAGGAGACTTGGAGTTGAAGTCAAGGAAGCTTCAAGGTGGACACGAGGCAGGGAGGCGCGCCTGCCCCCCTGGGCGCGCCCCCCACTCTTGTGGGCCCCTCGTGGCTCCCCTGACCGACTTCTTTCGCCTATATATATATATATCCATATACCCTAAAAACATCGGGGAACAAAATAGATCGGGAGTTCCGCCGCCGCAAGCCTCTGTAGCCACCAAAACCAATCAGGACCCTATTAGGCACTCACGGGAGGAACCTTCACCGGTGGCCATCCTCATCACCCCGGCGCTCCCCATGACGAGGAGGGAGTAATTCACCCTTGGGGCTGAGGGTATGTACCAGTAGCTATGTGTTTGATCTCTCTCTCTCTCGTGTTCTTGAGGTGGTACGATCTTGATGTATCGCGATTTTTGCTATTATAGTTGGATCTTATGATGTTTCTCCCCCTCTACTCTCTTGTAATGGATTGAGTTTTCCCTTTGAAGTTATCTTATCAGATTGAGTCTTTGAGGATTTGAGAACACTTGATGTATGTCTTGCATGTGCTTATCTGTGGTGACAATGGGATATTCACGTGAAACACTTGATGTATGTTTTGGTGATCAACTTGTGGGTTCCGCTCGTGAACTTATGCATAGGGGTTGGCACACGTCTTCGTCTTGACTCTCCGGTAGAAACTTTGGGGCACTCTTTGAAGTACTTTGTGTTGGTTTGAATAGATGAATCTAAGATTGTGTGATGCATATCGTATAATCATACCCATGGATACTTGAGGTGACATTGGAGTATCTAGGTGACATTAGGGTTTTGGTTGATTTGTGTCTTAAGGTGTTATTCTAGTACGAAATCTACGATAGATCGAACGGAAAGAATAGCTTCGTGCTATTTTACTACGGACTCTTGAATAGATCGATCCGAAAGAATAACTTTGAGGTGGTTTGGTACCCTACAATAATCTCTTCATTTGTTCTCCGCTATCAGTGACTTTGGAGTGACTCTTTGTTGCATGTTGAGGGATAGTTATATGATCCAATTATGTTATTATTGTTGAGAGAACTTGCACTAGTGAAAGTATGAACCCTAGGCCTTGTTTCCTAGCATTGCAATACCATTTACGCTCACTTTTATCATTAGTTACCTTGCTGTTTTTATATTTTCAGATTACAAAAACCTATATCTACCATCCATATTGCACTTGGATCACCATCTCTTCGCCGAACTAGTGCACCTATAAAATTTACCATTGTATTGGTTGTGTTGGGGACACAAGAGACTCTTTGTTATTTGGTTGCAGGGTTGTTTGAGAGAGACCATCTTCATCCTACGCCTCCCACAGATTGATAAACCTTAGGTCATCCACTTGAGGGAAATTTGCTACTGTCCTACAAACCTCTGCACTTGGAGGCCCAACAAACGTCTACAAGAAGAAGGTTGCGTAGTAGACATCATGTGTTTGTCGAGATCCGACGAATTGTGGGTTTATGATCAAGATTATCTATGAACAATATTTCATTCTTCTCTGAATTCTTATATGCATGATTTAATATCTTTGCAAGTCTCTTCGAATTATCGGTTTAGTTTGGCCTACTAGATTGCTCTTTCTTGCAATGGGAGAAGTTCTTAGCTTTGGGTTCAATCTTGTGGTGTCCTTTCCAAGTGATAGCAAGGGCAGCAAGGCACGTATTGCATTGTTGCCATCAAGGATAAAAAGATGGGGTTATATCATATTGCTTGAGTTTATCCCTCTACATCATGTCATCTTGCCTAATGCGTTACTCTGTTCTTATGAACTTAATACTGTAGATGCATGCTGGATAGCGATCGATGTGTGGAGTAATAATAGTAGATGCAGAATCCTTTCGGTCTACTTGACACGGACGTGATGCCTATGTTCCTGATCATGCCTAGATATTGTCATAACTATGCGCTTTTCTATCAATTGCTCGGTAGTAATTTGTTCACCCACCGTAATATATGCTATCATGATAGAAGCCACTAGTGAAACCTATGGCCCCGGGTCTATTTTACATCATATTAGTTTATCATCAACTTGCTATTTCTATCGCCGTTTATTTTGCAATCTTTACTTTTCAATCTATACAACAAAAATACCAAAAATATTTATCTTATTATCTTTATCAGATCTCACTTTTGCAAGTGGTCGTGAAGGGATTGACAACCCCTTTATCGCGTTGGTTGCAAGGTTCTTGATTGTTTTTGCAGGTACTAGGCGATTTGCGTGTAGTCTCCTACTAGATTGATACATTGGTTCTCAAAAATGAGGGAAATACTTACGCAACTTTGCTGCATCACCCTTTCCTCTTCAAGGGAAAACCAACGCATGCTCAAGAGGTAGCAAGAAGGATTTCTAGCGCCGTTGCCAGGGAGATCTACGCACAAGTCAAGACATACCAAGTATCCATCACAAACTCTTCTCCCTCGCATTACATTATTTGCCATTTTCCTCTCCCCCACTTCACCTTTGCCGTTTTATTCGCCCTTTTTCGTTCGTCTCTTTTCGTTTGCTTCTTCTATGCTTGTGTGTTGGATTGATTGTTTGTCACGATGGCTCAAGACAATACTAAATTGTGTGACTTTTCCAATACCAACAACAATGATTTTATTAGCACTCCGATTGCTCCTATTACCGATGCTGAATCTTGTGAAATTAATGCTGCTTTATTGAATCTTGTCATGAAAGATCAATTTTCTGGCCTTCCTAGTGAAGATGCTGCTACCCATCTAAACAACTTCGTCGATTTGTGTGATATGCAAAAGAAGAAAGATGTGGATAATGACATCGTTAAATTGAAGCTATTTCTATTTTCGCTTAGAGATTGTGCTAAAACTTGGTTCTCTTCTTTGCCTAAAAATAGTATTGATTCATGGAATAAGTGCAAAGATGATTTTATCTCTAAGTATTTTCCTCCCGCTAAGATCATCTCTCTTAGAAACGATATTATGAATTTTAAGCAACTTGATCATGAGCATGTTGCACAAGCTTGGGAGAGAATGAAATTAATGATACGTAATTTCCCTACACATGGTTTGAATTTATGGATGATTATACAAAAAAATTATGCCGGATTGAATTTTGCTTCTAGAAATCTTTTAGATTTGGCATGGAGGCACTTTTACGGAAATCACTTTAGGAGAAGCTACTAAACTCCTAGATAATATTATGGTTAATTATTCTCAATGGCACAATCAAAGATCCACTAGTAAAAAGGTTCATGCGATTGAAGAGATTAATGTTTTGAGTGGAAGGATGGATGAACTTATGAAATTGTTTGCTAATAAGAGTGTTTCTTCTGATCCTAATGATATGCCTTTGTCCACTTTGATTGAGAATAATAATGAATCTATGGATGTGAATTTTGTTGGTAGGAACAATTTTAGTAACAACGCGTATAGAGGAAACTTTAATTCTAGGCCGTTACCTAGTAATTCCTCTAATAATTATGTTAATTCCTACAACAACTCTTATGGAAATTTTAATAAGATGCCCTCTTATTTTGAGACTAGTGTTAAAGAATTTATGATTTCGCAAAAGAATTTCAATGCTTTGCTTGAAGAAAAATTGCCTAAGATTGATGAGTTGGCTAGAAACGTGGATAGAATTTCTCTTGATGTTGATTCTTTGAAACTTAGATCTATTCCACCTAAGCATGATATCAATGAGTCTCTCAAATCTATGAGAATTTCCATTGATGAGTGCAAAGAAAGAACCGCTAGAATGCGTGCTAAAAAAGATTGCTTTGTAAAAGTGTGTTCTTCTAGTTTTCATGACAATAATGATGAAGATCTAAAAGTGATTGATGTGTCTCCTATTAAATCTTTGTTTTCCAATATGAATCTTGATAAAGATGGGACTGGAGATGAGTCAACTTTAGTTAAAAGGCGTCCCAATGATTCGGAATTTTTAGATCTTGATGTAAAAATTGGTAAAAGTGCGATTGAAGAGGTCAAAACTTTACATAGCAATGAACCCACTATTTTGGATTTCAAGAAATTTAATTATGATAATTGTTCTTTGATAGATTGTATTTCCTTGTTGCAATCCGTGTTAAACTCTCCTCATGCTTATGATCAAAATAAAGCTTTTACCAAACACATCGTTGATGCTTTAATGCAATCCTATGAAGAAAAACTTGAATTAGAAGTTTCTATACCTAGAAAAATTTATGATGAGTGGGAACCTACTATTAAAATTAAGATGAAATATCATGAATTCTATGCTTTATGTGATTTGTGTGCTAGTTTTTCCACGATTCCAAAAACTTTGTGTGATGTGCTAGGTTTCCGTGAATTTGATGATTGTTCTTTAAATTTGCATCTTGCGGATTCCACCATTAAGAAACCTATGGGAAGGATTAATGATGTTATTATTGCTGCAAATAGGAATTATGTGCCCATAGATTTCATTGTTGTTGATATAGATTGCAATCCTACATGTCCTATTATTCTTGGTAGACCTTTCCTTCGAACAATTGGTGCAATTATTGATATGACAGAAGGAAATATTAGATTCCAATTTCCGTTAAGGAAAGGCATGGAACACTTTCCTAGGAAGAAAATTAAATTACCTTATGAATCTATTATGAGAGCCACTTATGGATTGCATACCAAAGATGGCAATACCTAGGTCTATTCTTTTTTTATGCCTAGCTAGGGGCGTTAAACGATAACACTTGTTGGGAGGCAACCAAATTTTATTTTTGTTCCTTGCTTTTTGTTCCTGTTTAGTAATAAATAATTCATCTAGCCTCTGTTTAGATGTGTTTTTATGTTTTAATTAGTGTTTGTTCCAAGTAGAACCTTTGGGAAGACTTGGGTGAAGTCTTTGCGATCTTGCTGTAAAAAAGAGAAACTTTAGCGCTCACGAGATTAGCTGCCATTTTTTACTGGAGAGTGATTTTAGGTTGATTCTTTTTGCAGATGATCAGTAGATAAATTCCTCAAGTCCACCATTTTATTTCATAATTTTTGGAGTTCCAGAAGTATACGTTTGATACAGATTACTACAGACTGTTCTGTTTTTGACAGATTCTGTTTTTCGTGTGTTGTTTGCTTATTTTGATGAATCTATGGCTAGTGTCGGGGGGATTGAACCATAGAGAAGTTGGAATATAGTAGGTTTAACACCAATATAAATAAAGAATGAGTTCATTAAAGTACCTTAAAGTGGTGGTTTGTTTTCTTACACTAATGGAGCTCATGAGATTTTTAGTTTAAGTTTTCTGTTGTGAAGTTTTCAAGTTTTTGATTAAAGATTTGATGGATTTCGGAATAAGGAATGGAAAGAGCCTAAGCTTGGGGATGCCCAAGGAACCCCAAGGTAAAATTTAAGGACAACCAAAAGCTTAAGCTTGGAGATGCCCCGGAAGGCATCCCCTCTTTCGTCTTCGTCTATCGGTAACTTAACTTGAGGCTATATTTTTATTCACCACATGATATGTGTTTTGCTTGGAGCGTCTTGTATGATCTGAGTCTTTGCTTTTTAGTTTACCACAATCATCCTTGCTGTACACACCTTTTGGAGATACACACATGAATCGGAATTTATTAGAATACTCTATGTGCTTCACTTATATCTTTTGAGCTAGATAATTTTGCTCTAGTGCTTCACTTATATATTTTTAGAGCACGGTGGTGGTTTTATTTTATAGAAATTATTGATCTCTCATGCTTCACTTATATTATTTTGAGAGTCTTTTAGAACAGCATGGTAATTTTCTTTGGCTATGAAATTAGTCCTAATATGATAGGCATCCAAGATGGGTATAATAAAAACTTTCATATAGAGTGCATTGAATACTATGAGAAGTTTGATACTTGATGATTGTTTTAAGATATGAAGATGCTAATATTAGATTCATGCTAGTTGAGTAATTGTGAATTTGAGAAATACTTGTGTTAGAGTTTGCAAGTCCCGTAGCATGCACGTATGGTAACCATTGTGTGACAAATTTGAAGCATGAGGTGTTTCTTTGATTGTCTTCCTTATGAGTGGCGGTCGGGGACGAGCGATGGTTTTTTCCTACCAATCTATCCCCATAGGAGCATGCGCGTAGTGCTTGGTTTTGATGACTTGTATATTTTTGCAATAAGTATATGAGTTCTTTATGACTAATGTTGAGTCCATGGATTATACGCACTCTCACCCTTCCATCATTGCTAGCCTCTTCGGTACTGTGCATTGCCCTTTCTCACCTCGAGAGTTGGTGCAAACTTTGCCGGTGTATCCAAAGCAAGTGATATGATACGCTCTATCACACATAAACCTCCTTATATCTTCCTCAAAACAGCCACCATACCTACCTATTATGGCATTTCCATAACCATTCCGAGATATATTGCCATGCAACTTTCCACCATTCCGTTTATTATGACACACTTCATCATTGTCATATTGCCTTGCATGATTGTGTAGTTGACATCATATTTGTGGCAAGGCCACCATGCATAATTTTTCATATTTTGTTCTAGTATCGAGTTGTAATCCTTGAGTTGTAAATAAATAGAAGTGTGATGATCATCATTATTAGAGCATTGTCCCGTGTGAGGAAATAAAAAATAGAAAGGCCAAAAAAAGAGAAAGGCCAAATAAAAAAAAGAGAAGGCCCAAAAAATGAGAGAAAAAGAGAGAAGGGACAATGCTATTATCCTTTTTTTCGACACTTTTGCTTCAAAGTAGCACCATGATCTTCATGATAGAGAGTTTCTTATATTATCACTTTCATATACTAGTGGGAATTTTTCATTATAGAACTTGGCTTGTATATTCCAACAATGGGCTTCCTCAAATGCCCTAGGTCTTCGTGAGCAAGCAAGTTGGATGCACACCCACTTAGTTTCTTTTGTTGAGCTTCCATACATTTATAGCTCTAGTGCATATGTTGCATGGCAATCCCTACTCCTCGCATTGACATCAATTGATGGGCATCTCCATAGCCCGTTGATTAGCCGCGTTGATGTGAGACTCTCTCCCTTTTTGTCTTCTCCACACAACCTCCATCATCATATTCTATTCCACCCAAAGTGCTATGTCCATGGCTCACGCTCATGTATTGCGTGAAAGTTGAAAAAGTTTGAGAATACTAAAGTGTGAAACAATTGCTTGGCTTGTCATCGGGGTTGTGCATGATGAGAGCATTTTGTGTGTTTAAAATGAAGCATAGCCAAACTATATGATTTTGTAGGGATGAGCTTTCTTTGGCCATGTTATTTTGAGAAGACATAATTGCTTAGTTAGTATGCTTGAAGTATTATTATTTTTATGTCAATATTAAACTTTTGTCTTGAATCTTTCGGATCTGAACATTCATGCCACAATAAAGAAAATTACATTGAAAATTATGTTAGGTAGCATTCCACATCAAAAATTCTGTTTTTATCATTTACCTACTCGAGGACGAGCAGGAATTAAGCTTGGGGATGCTTGATACGTCTCCAACGTATCTATAATTTTTTATTGTTCCATACTATTATATTATCTGTTTTGGATGTTTAATGGGCTTTAATATGCCCTTTTATATTATTTTTGGGACTAACCTATTAACCGAAGGCCCAGTGCAAATTGCTGTTTTTTTGCCTATTTCAGTGTTTCGCAGAAAAGGAATATAAAACAGAATCCAAACGGAATGAAACCTTCGCGAGGATCTTTCTTGGAACAAACGCAACCCAGGAGACCTAGAGTGGGAGTCAAGGAAGCAACGAGGCAGCCACAAGGCAGGAGGGTGCGCCCCCACCCTCGTGGGCCCCTCGTAGCTCCACCGACCTACTTCTTTCGCCTATATATACTCTTATACCCTGAAAACATCCAGGGGAGCCACGAAACCACTTTTCCACCGCCACAACCTTCTGTACCCGTGAGATCCCATCTTGGGGCCTTTTTCGGTGATCTGCCGGAGGGGGATTCGATCACGGAGGGCTTATACATCAACACCATAGCCTCTCCGATGATGTGTGAGTAGTTTACCACAGACCTTCGGGTCCATAGTTATTAGCTAGATGGCTTCTTCTCTCTCTTTGGTTCTCAATACAAAGTACTCCTCGATTTTCTTGGAGATCTATTCGATGTAATACTTTTTGCGGTGTGTTTGTCGAGATCCAATGAATTGTGGGTTTATGATCAAGATTATCTATGAACAATATTTGATTCTTCTCTGAATTCTTATATGCATGATTTAGTATCTTTGCAAGTCTCTTCGAATTATCGGTTTACTTTGGCCTACTAGATTGATCTTTCTTGCAATGGGAGAAGTGCTTAGCTTTGGGTTCAATCTTGCGGTGTCCTTTCCCAAAGGATGTTAGGGCAGCAAGGCACGTATTGTATTGTTGCCATCGAGGATAAAAAGATGGGGTTTATATCATATTGCTTGAGTTTATCCCTCTACATCATGTCATCTTGCCTAATCGTTACTCTGCTCTTATGAACTTAATACTCTATATGTATGCTGGATAGCGGTTGATGTGTGGAGTAATAGTAGTAGATGCAGAATCGTTTCGGTCTACTTGACACAGACGTGATGCCTATGTTCATTATCATGCCTAGATATTCTCATAACTATGCGCTTTTCTATCAATTGCTCGGCAGTAATTTGTTCACCCACCGTAATATATTCTATCATGAGAGAAGCCACTAGTGAAACCTATGGCCCCCGGGTCTATTTTACATCATATTAGTTTATCATCAACTTGCTATTTCTATCGCCGTTTATTTTGCAATCTTTACTTTTCGATCTATACAACAAAAATACCAAAAATATTTATCTATCTTTATCAGATCTCACTTTTGCAAGTGGTCGTGAAGGGATTGACAACCCCTTTATCACGTTGGTTGCAAGGTTCTTGATTGTTTGTGCAGGTACTAGGCAATTTGCGTGTAGTCTCCTACTGGATTGATACCTTGGTTCTCAAAAACTAAGGGAAATACTTACTTTACTTTGTTGCATCACCCTTTCCTCTTCAAGGGAAAACCAACGCATGCTCAAGAGGTAGCAGTGTGGTCACTCGGGCTCGTACCAGGACGTTTCGTCCTAGTACGCGCTACACCTCCGACTAGTACGCGTGTGTTGCGTCTACCTCGGCGCCGTCTCCGCTACCCTCCTCCACTCGCGCAACCCTTTGAGATCCGAACTGGCTCACTGCGATGCGTGAGGAGTTCGACGCCTTGTAGTGCAACCATACGTGGTAGCTTGTCCCGCGGCCTCCCCACGCCAATGTTGTCACTAGCAAGTGGATCTTCCGCCACAAGACTCGCCCCGGCGGCTCCCTCGAGCGCTATAAGGCGCGTTGGATGGTGCGCGGCTTTCGACAGCGCGCCGGTGTGGACTTCACCGACACCTCCGCCCCGGTTGTCAAATCGGGCACGATTCACATTGTTCTCCAGCTGGCTGTTTCTCGCGCCTGGCCCGTTCACCAGCTCGAGGTGTCCAATGCTTTCTTGCATGGTCACCTCGATGAGCAGGTGTTCTGTTAGCAGCCCACTGGTTTTGTCGACACCACCTATCAAGACCATGTGTGCTTGCTCTCCCATTCTCTTTACGGGTTGAAGCAGGCACCCCGGGCCTGGTACCAGCGTATTGCGGCCTTCCTTGAGGAGCAGGGGTTCCGGTCCGCATGGTCCGATGCCTCCCTGTTTGTTTATCATCAAGGCGCCGCTACTGCGTACCTCCTCCTGTACGTCAACGGCATCATCCTGACTGCGTCCTCACCAGCGCTTCTTCAGCAGATCATCACTCGACTTGGCACCGAGTTCGCCCTCAATGACTTGGGGGCTCTCCATTACTTCCTCGGCATCGAGGTCGTTCGCCGTGCCACTGTCTTCTTTTTGCATCAACATAAGTATGCCTATGAGCTTCTGGAGCGAGCCAGCATGCTCAATTGCAAGCCCGCTTCCACGCCTGTCGACACGAAGGCTAAGGTGTCCGCCGTTGAGGGTTCTCCGGCGTCCGACACTCCCTTCTACCGCTCCATTGTCGGTGCTCTTCAGTACCTCACGCTAAGGCGGCCGAATCTTCAGTATGTTGTTCAGCAGGTGTGCCTTCACATGCACGCCCCCCGTGACACTCATTGGGCTGTGGTGAAACGTATTCTCTAGTATATACGTGGCGCCATGGCTATGGGTCTCACCCTGGCGGCTTCCTCCGACACCGACCTCGTCGCCTACTCCAACGCCGACTGGGCTGGGTGCCCCTACACTCGGCGCTCCACCTCCGGCTACTGCGTCTACCTCGGGCCCTCTCTGATCTCGTGGTCGTCTAAACGACAACCCACGGTTTCACGATCGAGTACCGAGGCTGAGTACAGGGCTGTGGCCAACGCCGTTGCGGAGTGCTACTGGCTACGACAGCTGCTTCAGGAGTTGCTATGTGAGGTTCCCAAGGCCACGATTATCTATCATGACAACGTCTCCACGGTCTACCTCTCCGCCAACCCCGTTCATCATCGCCGGGCAAAGCATGTTGAGCTCGACATTCACTTTGTCCGGGAGCACGTTGTCCTTGGTCGTGTTCGAGTCTTGCATGTACCCACCGATCAGCAGTCCGCCGATGTCATGACGAAGGGACTGCCTACCTCGACTTTCGAGGGTTTTCGGTCCAGTCTTTGCGTCTCCAACGATGCTTCGACTGCGCGGGGGGGGGGGGGGCGTGTTGAACACGGTTGTTATGGCATGTATATCTGGCGGCTAGGATCTCTTGTATTTACTTCCTAGCTTAGCGATATCTCCCGATCCCTTCCCTCTATTGAGATCTCGCAGCCCTTGTACCTATATATGTGCCTATTATCGATGCATGCAATCCTCCTCTTCCTAACTTACACTCAATGCGCCCAGGAGGTGCGGCGGCTCGCCGGTGATGCTCGACAAGGAGAAGACCTCCCGCTACGGCGCGGGAGCTCGGGGCAGTTCACTCACCAGGACGAAATGTCGGGACGGACATGTCACAAAATGCGTCCACCCTCGTTGGATGCACCGGCTGACCCAAACAAAAAAACGGGCAAATATGTCCGCTCGGCAGACCCAAACGGACATAAAAGAGGCGTGCGTTGCAGTTGCTTGGTGCTTGGGCATGCATTTGCTGACCTAAGCACGTTAGTTTGCTAGCCTATCCTCGCGTCGACATTAATTTTGGCAATCTCACTCGTCTCAGAGTAATCTTACTCGCAACGTTAGCCAGCCGTGGGGACGGACGACCGCCACCCAACATTTCGCACGACGATTTCAATGCCAATGGCGACATGCACGTGCTTCGACGTACCACTGGAAAACCATCGCTAGTTCGAAGAGCGGGAGTATAACACTGGGTGCCATATACCCTAAAAAAAGGAAAAACTGGGTGCCACAGCGGAGGGGAGCGGGGCGGCGGCGAGTGGGAGCCGCGGTGACCAATGGGCGATACGGCGGGGGCCAAATGATTGTCCAAATAATTCCCGTGCCCGACGACAGATCCACGATCCAGCACGCGGATATCCCACATGGCCCGGTCTCCGCCCGGTCAACCACCCGAGCTAATAATTCCAACACTGATACGTTCAGGTTACAGTTACGGTTAGCCGCAAAAAAGAAAGGTTACAGTTACGGCGCGCATCAATACGTACACTTGAGCACCTTTTGATCGGCGGCGAGTCTATAAATTCGCACCCGCCCTGCTGCATTTTCACTCACACTGACTACTCAAACGCACAACAAGCTCTTGCAGAGAAGCCATAGAGCAACCTGAGATCAGTTCCAGGCATCCAGCACCAGGCGCCGCAGCTCGAGAGCTAGAAATGGCGCCGGCTTCGTCGTTCCCGATCATCGACATGGGGCTGCTTGCCGGGCAGGAGCGGCCGGCGGCGATGGACCTGCTGCATGACGCATGCGAGAACTGGGGATTCTTCCAGGTGAATATGCAGCTCCATAACTCGATATATACTCGATCGACAACTTGCATGAATAGTTTCGTGCCGTTCTTTTCGAGTTGTACGTTGATCTTGCTCTGCTCTTGTGGTGCGTGCGCGCGTGCAGGTTCTGGACCACGGCATCTCGACGGAGCTGATGGACGAGGTGGAGAAGATGACCAAGGAGCACTACAAGAGGGCGCGCGAGCAGAGGTTCCTCGAGTTCGCCAGTAAGGCGCTGGAGGGCGGCGGCAGGGCGGTGGAGAACCTGGACTGGGAGAGCACCTTCTTCGTGCGCCACCTCCCGGAGCCCAACATCGCCGAGATACCCGACCTCGACGACGAGTACCGGCGGGTGATGAAGCAGTTCGCGGCGGAGCTGGAGAGGCTGGCGGAGCGGCTGCTGGACCTGCTCTGCGAGAACCTCGGCCTCGAGAAGGGGTACCTCACGCGCGCGTTCCGGGGCTCCACGGGCGTCCCCACCTTCGGCACCAAGGTCAGCAGCTACCCTCCCTGCCCGCGCCCGGACCTCGTCAAGGGCCTCCGCGCCCACACCGACGCCGGCGGCATCATCCTGCTCTTCCAGGACGACCGCGTCGGCGGGCTCCAGCTGCTCAAGGACGGCGAGTGGGTGGACGTGCCGCCCACGCGCCACTCCATCGTCGTCAACCTGGGCGACCAGCTGGAGGTGATCACCAACGGCAGGTACAAGAGCGTGCTCCACCGCGTGGTCGCGCAGGCCGACGGCAACCGGATGTCCATCGCCTCCTTCTACAACCCGGCCGGCGACGCGGTCATCTTCCCGGCGCCGGCGCTGGCGGAGGCGGAGGCGGCCGGCGGGGCGTACCCCAGGTTCGTGTTCGAGGACTACATGAAGCTGTACGTGCGCCACAAGTTCGAGGACAAGGAGCCCAGGTTCGAGGCCTTCAAGTCCATGGAGAGCCAGAGCACCAAGCTCATCGCCACCGCTTAGAAGCAAACCCTTGCTCTGCTCTCCGTACGTGGCCTCGGTTAATGGTTGAGGACGATGGCACATAGGATGCTCCAGAGTTTGTACGTACGTACGTACGTGCTAGACCACTGGCTACTGTTTGGTGCCGAATAAACGAGCCTGTGCTGGCTTGTGTGCTACGCCTAGCTAGGATCTGTAGTAAGTAGGAGTGTTTGTCATTTTCGCTGTGTTGTGCTGCTTCCGACCAGCATGAGAGCTGTACTGTTCTGTGTCTGTTCTTATTCCCAGGGGCATCGTATCGGTTGTCTCTTTTAATATGTACTACGTGCTGCCTCCTTGTGTGAGAGTACTACCGCTTCTATGAGTGTTTCCAACTTGCCACCATCACGCCAACACGGCAGCATCGCAGCGAGCTGAACTTGCCACCATTTGTGTTATTCGCGCAGAACATGCCTTGCCAATATTTCCCGGGTCAGGTTTGCCCCACCGCATAATGTAGTTCAGTGTGCACAACGGTGCCGGAATTATTACTCTTCCCAGAAGTGGTCACCACTTTTCTCGCGCTAAGAAAGCCTAGGGCCGTAGTTCTTCCGTACCACTCAACACCAGTATGCATTACCTTGATTGGTTGTACTGTTCATAATGCTTCCTCTCGCTGGCCTTTTGAGCATCTACAACCGCAACTCACAAACGTGTCTCCACGTCATCTCGAGCGCAGAATCTTATTAGTGGCAGATGACCCCTTCTTCATGTCCGCAACCGCCCCCTCAAATCCATGCTACGCATGCAACATGATCAACTTAGGTAGATAGAACTTGAACATGGCAACAGGGATAACAAGTTTCATCATCACATAGATACAACCGGACACAAAATGGTCATCATCACCTAGGTACGGTAAGCATAAACGATAGATAAACTAGAACTTTTCAAATTTCAAATATTTTTGGGAAATACATGAACGATTTTTTTAAACATGGACATTTTTTAAATTTTCAAGCATTTAAAAAACAAAAAAATAGAAAAAAAACCCGAATAGAACGGTAAAAAAAACAGCAGTTCACGAACCTTCCAACAGGTTCCTAAACCCGTTCGGTTCGCTCGCTTCGCCTTGATTTGTAATTGACCAGCCCATCTATCAAGCACTAGCAACCGATCACTAACAAACGATTGTTATCAGCGACATATAGTAGTCGTGAGGATCTGCCCCCGTTTTCAGGAGATCATTAATTAAGGTGCATCCCTTGCAAATTTCACTCCACCTTTTCTCTAGTGTTGACAAGTGACACATTGTATATGTGGCACCTTTTGCAATCTGGGTGTTTTCCCTTTTTTGGTTGATACTTTTATTTATAATGTTTTATCTCTTGAACCGCGCGTCCAAACCATAAACGGTTGGATATCTTGTGTTGATCTTCGAAAGTAGATCTCATGTTAATATGTTTCGATGAACTTTTTTCACGAAAATTTTAAAAAAAAGGGATAAAAATGAAACCCTAAAAAACGAATAACTAGTTCAAAACGAAAAAAAAATGAAACCTGAAAGTGTGCTTCCTGGGCAAGCACAGACTATGCTTTCCCTTTTTAAAAAAGCATTGTTGTGTTTTCGTTGAAACACGGGCTATGCTTTTCTTTCTATGGAAGCACCGTTACGCTTCTTATGGAAGCACTAGAACATATAGGTGTGCGTTGCCGTGCCCGTCCATGTTAAAAAAAATATAAAAATGCCTAAAACTATGGATATATAATATGAATTTTTTAACATGGCAGGAATGGGTGTACAAAGTTCAAGATCAGCATTATCATAGTTAATTAAACTGAGCTAGCACTGTATGTGCTAAATACTCTCACTAAGCCTGCATATATGTCTTTTCAGAGTGAGAGCCAAAATTAATGGCCCATGAGAGTACTGTAGGATCAACAGCAGAAAATTTTCCTAAGAAAAATATAAACATAGCATAAAAGACAGGGAAGTTACTGATGTAGATCTTGAATGGAAAACGACGGTGCCACGTCCATCACATACATACAAAATTCTCAACCATGTTCATTATTTCGGGAAGACCAGATTTGTCATGTTTCTCCAACTGTAACAAAAGACCGGATTGAGTGTTTGGATGAAACTTGCTTCGAGAACCTAGAAACTGGATTAATATATTATATTAGCTACTGAAAAGCTTGAGACATTGCAGATCTAAGATAAACTGAAGTGACAAAGCACATCAAAGCAAAGAAATCATCATGGACGAATTGAAGAGACAACCATGGACGAAATGAAGAGGCTCAGCTCCTGCTCCTCAGCACCGTACCGTACTCATCACTTTCATCATCCACCTGCTTTCGCAACATAGCCGGGCCAAGGCCAAGAATGGCAGGCGCTCTGCCAAACACACTCTGCAGCCTGCTGTTGCTGCGGGACTTCTCGCCCTTGGTCGATGCGGAGCCCCTCCTTTGGCACTTCATCGCGCGCTCGACTCATCGTGTCGCTGTTGCCCACACTTCGAGGCTAGGCTCCCGCTTCGCGCGTGCCCCACGCCGCCCTGGTGGAGTGCTGCGTCGCTCTGGCCGTCCGCCCGTAGGTCACGCGCGGTCTTCTCGGCAAGATCACCAACACCATCTGGCGCTCCAGATGGGCGCCTGCGCCACAACCTTGTCTCTGGGACTTTGCATCCGTCGCGCATCCACCTCTTTGCTCTGGTGCACACATGGTGCAATCGCGTGCTCGTGAACAAGCGGCAGGAGCGCGAGTCCTCCAGCCTCGAGAATGATACCCCGCTCCGCTGGAACGGGTCTGCTTCCTCGTGCTCATGTTCTTCCGAAAGTGGCTCCACGACGCTGCCGAAGGTCGCTAGTGGAGATAATAAAGCCACGAGGGATGTGGACATGTGGTGCGTGGATCCTTCAATGATCCGGATGGTGGCACCACTAAAATTTTCTCCTTCAACGTCAGTAGGCCTCTCCCTTCCTTCCCCTTCGCTTTTATCGCCGTTTCGTCGAGCGGGGGCAGTCCGCAGCATCCGATGCTTTCTCGTCATGTCGAGCTTACGAGTGGGCGAGCCATGCAATGGAGCAAGCCGAGCGCCAGAGGGAGTGGTGGTGAACGCGTTGCGGGCGGCTGACGATGAGCGATGCCAAGCAAGGACAAGGAGAACCAAGAAGGCACAACCGCGGTCGCTATCGGGTAGGGAAATGTGTGTAGGTGTGGAGGGGCCAATCTTGGTCGTTTGTTTCCAATCTGACGTGGGGGCGCAGGGTAAACCGGAGATGGCCCAGATAGGTTTGCGGAGCAGCTGCCCAGCTACGTAAGCCTGATTAGTAATGCGTGATGATGATGGCTGGGGAGAACCGTCAGTTTTTTGATCGGACGGTTGAAGACAGCAAAATGCTGAGAGGCCTTCTAGGTAGCTCCGTTTTACTGTTTAGCAATAGTTGTGCCTTTTCTTTTTTTAAATGCATAATTGTGATTCTCGTGAAAGCACATGCTCTGTTTTTCCCTTTTTGAAAAGCACACATTGTGCTTCTTGTAGAAAAGCACTGCTTCAAAATAAAAATCCATCCAAACCTAGAGAAATCAGGCAAAAACAAAAGCAAAAACATCTAAAATCCGAAAACACGTATAGAAAAAAAGACGAAATCCAGAGGAGCGCCCAACCCGTGCACGTGCGAGGGCTGGGCACATCAGTTGACGCGCTTCCTGGCTAAAAAGATGACCCTTGAAGTAGCTCCCTAAGGGATGACTGTTAGTTAGTTGCATTCTTGTTTTGAGTATATAATCTTACTCTTGACAAGATCATCAATACAGCAAAAACAAGAGGAAAAAGTCCACCAACACGGCTGAAGCGCACCGCCCACAAATTTGAACAAGAACACGCCCGAGGCCCATATGTGCGGGCGCGCGTATGTCTCGCTCCAGTAACCTGATTGGGCCGGTCCATTGTGGACACATGCCATTAGCGCATTTTTTCTTTCATTTTCTTTTCACATTTTTGCACTGTTTTTTTGTTTTACCTTTTTCCATTTTCTTGTATTTTGAAATATTCTTAGGGTGTGTTTGGTTCAAGTTTTAAATAGTAGTTGCATTGCATACACTTCAACCCAGTCTGATTGAGCAAAAACAGCCCTAAATGCGTCATCTGCAAGTTGTTTGATTGCCTGCATCTAGGGTCCCTGCATTAGGTAATACGCAAGCGCACTTTGTTTGGTTGGCTGCATTAGCCCAAGCGGCACATGAACACGGCGTTTGGTTGCATACGACGTACATGTTGTACTTACCTTGTACCCTAGTTGGTGAGCTTACCCACACCTAGCCCACACCTAGCACACCAACGCCACAACACAGCAATGGCGATGAACTGGGCGAAGATGATAAAGTTCTTCAGCTTCAGCCCAAACTGGCGATCCACCTTGACACCTCCAACCTTGCCACTGTCAACACTGCTGCCGGGCTTTCACACCCACTCGGAGTAAGCTTGTTCTGCTGCCTGCCTAGTCTTGAACCCTCTATAGGTGCTGTTGCTATACGATGCCACTTGTGCACTGGCTTCTTCCCATAAACTATAAACCCCTGGAGCCTTACCGATGAACACGGCATACCACTTGCCTTAGCAATGCACAAGAGCAAGAGTTGAAGCAGCAAATCAATGGAGCACACAAGTAGCAAGCAAAGTAGCACACAAACAACAATGTAGCAGAAGAGAAGTAAAACATGCATGATCATACGGCATAGCAAGTTCTTCCTAGCACTACCTTGGTGTTAATCTACCACCACATCCAAAAGAGGGGGTCGTCCTACCACCACAAGTTCATCATCAGCGTGAGGGGTTACTATATACCACCTCACCAAAATATACAGACCATCAAATAGTTTTTGAGCCCTAGCTAGCTACACAAAATGTACGTCGTCATCGTCGCCACTGCCATCGCCATCATCGTCAGGGATCATGCACGCTCACAGGCAGCACTACTCTAGTAGTAGTGCTTGCCCAGCCAGCTCCTCAGCCACAGCACCATGTGAGCGTCGGCCATGGCAACGAACCCAACACCCTGGGCCTTATTGTCAAGCAGGTGGCTGAGAGATGCCATGAAAGCCTCGTCGCTAAACCCAGGGTGCCACCCTGGGTTATGACAGCGCCATACAGGTCAGGGTGGACGTCGAGGGGCTTGCACTCCCTGATGGATGTTGCCACCTCCTTCACCGCCTCAGTCATGCTGCAAAAGACATTGATCTCCTCCTCCATCAGGCCTCCTCTCTTCCTCTTCCTATCATGGACGGGGTCAAATGGCTTGTCGAAGGGCTTCGCGGCGGGCTTGTCAGGGCCATCAAGGACCTCGACGTCCGGGGTCCCAGGGAAGTCTGGCATGGGAGAACCAAGAGGCTCCCCCGAGCCCATGGCATGCTTCCTAGTTGCCCGGCCGAAGGAGAAGATGTCTCATCTGGCTGTAGTTACGGATGGGTGTGTTGAGGAACTCGGCGTCCCTTGGGTGGTCCTAAGAATGAAACACAAGTGTTGTTAGTTGCGATTAGGAGTAGGCAATGGTGGGCCAGTATGAAAAGGAAGAGGGTTGTGAGCTAACCGCGACATGCCCGGGCGTAGTGCTCTCGCCTCCGTAACTATGGAGCAAGTGTTCTCATCCCATGAGGCGCCGCTAAGGTCTCTCGGCTTGGACACTTGGATCCATCGATTTCTCCACTTCCTCGTGTGGTTGTACACCTGGGTGGCGTACACCTCTTGCCCATGAACTCGAACACCTACTTCATAGAACGGTGTTCAAGTGCACCTCCTTGAAGCCCTTGTCACCCTAACTCCACTAGAGATGAGCTCACACATCTTGTTCAGCACGAACGTGGACATGAACGGCTGCCACTTCATGTTGTTCGACCTACCATCCTTCTTTGCCTTTGCTGCTGCTAGCTTGAATGAAGCGGCAGCAACAACAACAATAGTTGGCTCAACGAGCACTACTGGCACATAGAGGGAATCAGACGCGAACACCTTTGAATCAGGTGCCATCTCGGACATAGGCTGCGAGTCCTCGACAAACGATGGAGCAAACTGGCTGTTGGACACGACAAGGGCCTCACTAAGATCTTGCGTCTGCATGGTCATGTCCTACAGTCAAAGCACGCATTGACAGTAAGCATAGCACACAACATACCGGACAATCCATGAAAGCAGAAGCATACATGTACATGGTTCATCTCTATCATAGTAAGCACATGCTTCATCGCTATCATACCAAGCATACCGGACAATCTATGAGCAGGAACATACATCTATAGCAAACAACATGCTACAAATGGACCACCAATACCTACAAATCACAGATCTAAGCATGATTCAATACAAGAACAAGGTTCAACTTCAAACTCTACTACTGATCTAGCCTACCACATGCTTGAACATCTAGCCCTACCACAAATTACAACCTCAGCATAACAATCAACCATATCAGCTCACAGATCAGACCACTAATCAACCATGCATCTAGATCAAACCCTAGCTGCAGCTCAGATCTAGCTAGAAGGAACAGAGGAAAGGGGGATTGAACTCACAGAGCCCATGGCTACAGCTTGAGGACGAGAGGGGGCGGTCGTGGAAGATCAACATCGGCCGGTGAAGGAGCGCCGACGCCGTGGATGTTGGAAATACGCCCTAGAGGCAATAATAAAATGATTATTATTATATTTCCTTGTTCATGATAATTGTCTATTGTTCATGCTATAATTGTATTAACCGGAAACCGTAATACATGCATGAATACATAGATCGTAATATGTCCCTAGTGAGCCTCTAGTTGACTAGCTCGTTGATCAATAGATGGTCATGGTTTCCTGACCATGGACATTGGATGTCATTGATAAAGGGATCACATCATTAGGAGAATGATGTGATGGACAAGACCTAATCCTAAGCATAGCACAAGATCGTGTACTTCGTTTTGCTAGAGCTTTTTTAATGTCAAGTATCGTTTCTTAGACCATGAGATTGTGCAACTCCCGGATACCGTAGGAATGCTTTGGGTGTATCAAACGTCACAACATAACTGGATGACTAAAAGGTGCACTACAGGTGTCTCTGAAAGTGTCTGTTGGGTTGGCACGAATCGAGACTGGGATTTGTCACTCTGTGTGACCGAGAGGTATCTCTGGGCCCACTCAGTAATGCATCATCATAATGAGCTCAATGTGACTAAGGAGTTAGCCACGGGATCATGCGTTACGGAACGAGTAAAGAGACTTGCCATAACGAGATTGAAAGAGGTATGGGGATACTGACGATCGAATCTTGGTCAAGTAACATACCGATGGACAAAAGGAATTGTATACGAGATTGATTGAATCCCCGACATCGTGGTCATCCGATGAGATCATCGTGGAAGATGTGGGAGCCAATATGGGTATCCAGATCCCGCTATTGGTTATTGGCCGGAGAGGTGTCTCGATCATGTCTGCATGGTTTCCGAACTCGTAGGGTCTACACACTTAAGGTTCGGTAACGCTAGAGTTATAATCTCTATTATTAAAGGAGAATCGAACTTCGTGATGATTCGACCTTGTTCGATCCCCTCCTCCCTTCGAACGAAAACCATCGCGAGGCCACACGCCCGACCGCAGCAGCCCAAAAATCGCCAACTCGGCCCACGTACAAGATCCACATCCGAAAAACACAGATCGGACCTTTCCTCCCCTCGTACGATATCACGCACGAAAAAAAATCTACCGAAAACCTCGCGCACCACACCGAAGCAAAACACAGGGCAGAACCCACGTCCAACACCTTCTCCCCGACCCAATCTCCATCTGTAAAACAAGACCTCTCTCCCAATCCCTAACAACCCACGAAAAACAAGAGAAAATCCCGCACATCTCCACGACACCCACGATCTCCCGCAATCCAGGCGACGAACATCCCTGCCGCCCTACACCATGCCATGGGTCCGCCGCGTCGTCATCTTAGACGAGCAGCCGGGAGATGGGAAGCAGGCCCGTCCTTTGACGAGGAGGTGTCACCGGAGGTCCCATATGCCTCTTCCCTTCGCTCAGGCACGCCGACCCGTCGATAACCAGTGGCGGAGGTGTCGACGAGTTCGTCCCGGGCCTGCGCGTGGAGCACGTCAACGGCTCCATGCCAATCCTGCTGTTACTCAACATCGACCTCGAGACGGTCGGCTGGGGGTTCCTTCTTGCCGTTGAGGACTTCCACGACTGAGTCCACAGTGCCACCTGCCCACCTGCGGCTGGATCGGGGGTAGTACAAGTACAACTACCAGTAAGCTCTTTTTCTTCCTTTTCCTCTCTGAAATTTTGTTTAGTTCTCTTCTTGATCTGGTTCCTAATACAGAACTCGAGCCCGATCTTGATTTCTTGGTTATGACCTGCATTATTGTTGTTGATACAAATTCATCGAATAACTTCTAATGAAGACAGAATAATAATAGTTATATTGTTCTTCTATTTCACGACTTACTGTGATTTCTTCATGGTTTGTGCCAAGTACGGTGCACGTTCATGTGCCCCTGCTAACCGTCATATTTTTCAGGTTAAAGAAAAGGTATGAGCATGGACCTCTAATATTTCTCTATACATTTGATATTTTGATTATTTCTCAAAAAAGAAAGTAAATCCATCATTGCTGATATGTAGATTTAGGAGAAATTATATTTTTCAGTTTTGTAACCACTAACGGAGTTCTGCGTTCTTTATAGCAGAAATTTGATAGTCTTGTTTATTTTGTTTCGCCATTCTCTACATATAGTCTTCTTGTTGTGATGGATAGGCCGGAAAGAGTTTCGCGGATGGGGTGGATAACTGACGAGGTTACATGTATGGCTGTAGCGGTACATCAGACTTAACTTCATATTTCTCGCTGACAATAATTTCCTCTTTATGTTTTGGTTTTGCTCAGTATCACATGTGTTAGTTCTGCGTGTATTTTATTTGTTTACTGAAACTAGGAGCAGTAGTACATCAGAGTAGTTACTGAAAATACTCCTACTACAGGAGGTATTGCATCTGGTTTTGGCAGAGAATGCAACTTGTTTTCTGATTTTTATCTGATATCCATATTTGTGTTTGCTGTAACAGTGATTCAATACCAAGGTCAGGATAAGGTGGAAGACTGTGTAAGCTCCACAATGCCAAAACTGTTGGTAACCATCTGTTTACTTCTTCCGACTATTCAATGACCAATATATCCTGAAAATTAGCTACTACTCCCTCCGTCCGGAAATACTTGTCATCAAAATAAATAAAAGGAGATGTATCTAGATGTATATCAGTTCTAAATACATCTTTTTTTATCCATTTTGATGACAAGTATTTTCGGACGGAGAGAGTACGATGTACTAAAATGCTGCTCAATCGAGAGCTTTCTGTACACACACCTACCTAATATCTGTGTGTTGCTACTTAAGATGATGCTGGATGTAGTACATGCCTTTTTTGTTAATTCCAGCCTTAAGATGTTGCTCTCAAATTTATATAAAAAGTTAGTTCTATAAAATTGTTATGAAGTGTACTGATACGTCTCCAACGTATCTATAATTTTTTATTACTTCATGCTATATTATCTACTGTTTTGGACTATATTGGGCTTTATTTTCCACTTTTATATTATTTTTGGAACTAACCTATTAACCGGAGGCCCAGCCCAGAATTGCTGTTTTTTGCCTATTTCAGTGTTTAGAAGAAAGGGAATATCAAGCGAAGTCCAAATAGAATGAAACCTTCGGGAACGTGATTTTCTCACCGAACGTGATCCAGGAGACTTGTACCCTACTCCAAGGAACAAAAGCCCCTCGGAGCTCCACTGACGTACTCCTTTCTCCTATATATACCTACGTACTCCCAAACGATCAAAACAGGAGCCAAAAACCTAATTCCACCGCCGCAACTTTCTGTATCCACGAGATCCCATCTTGGGGCCTGTTTCGGAGCTCCGTCGGAGACGGCTGTCATCACAGAGGGCTTCTACATCATAGCCTCTCTGATGAAGTGTGAGTAGTTTACCTCAGACCTTCGGGTCCATAGTAGCTAGATGACTTCTTCTCTCTTTTTGGATCTCAATACAATGTTCTTCCCTCTGATCTATTCGATATAATCTTCTTTTTGCGGTGTGTTTGTTGAGACCGATGAATTATTGGTTTATGATCAAGTCTATCTATGAATAATATTTGAATCTTCTCTGAATTCTTTTATGTATGATTGGTTATCTTTGCAAGTCTCTTCGATATCAGTTTGGTTTGGCCTACTAGATTGATTTTCTTGCAATGGGAGAAGTGCTTAGCTTTGGGTTCAATCTCGTGGTGTCCTTTCCCAATGACAGATGGGGCAGCAAGGCACGTATTGTATTGTTGCCATCGAGGATAACAAGATGCGGTTTTTATCATATTGCATGAAACTATCCCTCTACATCATGTCATCTTGCTTAAAGCGTTACTCTATTTTTAACTTAATACTCTAGATGCATGCTGGATAGCGGTCGATGAGTGGAGTAATAGTAGTAGATGCAGGTAGCAGTCGGTCTACTTGTCTCGGACGTGATGCCTATATACACGATCATACCTAGATATTCTCATAACTATGCTCAATTCTGTCAATTGCTCAACAGTAATTTGTTCACCCACCGTAGAATACTTATGCTCTTGAGAGAAGCCACTAGTGAAATCTATGGGCCCCGGGTCTATTCTCATCATATCAATCTCCATCACTTTATATTTGATTTGCTTTTACTTTGCCTTTACTTTTCACTTTGCATCTCTATACCAAAAATACCAAAAATATTATCTATCATCTCTATCATATCTCACTCTTGTAAGTGACCTGAAGGGATTGACAACCCCTAATCGCGTTGGTTGCGAGGAGCTATTGTTTTTGTGTAGGTACGAGGGACTTGCGTGTAGCCTCCTACTGGATTGATACCTTAGTTCTCAAAAATGAGGGAAATACTTACGCTACTTTGCTGCATCATCCTCTCCTCTTCGGGGAAATCCAACGCAGTGCTCAAGAGGTAGCATGTACTTCACTTGATCATAACAATTTCTACAGAGTATTTTAATGTTTTTCAAATAAAAAGTATGTGTTTAAAATAATAGCATTAAGTATCTTTATATTTTGTTCCGTAAATCACTGCAGATAGATGTATGTCTTTATGTAGCATTTTATAGTGAGGTAGTGGCACAGGTAAGTATATATGAGATGTACCTTGTGTTCACATAACCTTTTCCCAAGAAAGAAAATACTACAAAGGTCTTAGTGCTACATCGTACTTATTTTATTTATATCCATTATATACTCCCTCTCTACCAAAATAAGTGTCTCAACTTAAGTTAAAGTTGGGATGGAGGGAATAGAATCCATTTCATGCCTTGCAGGCTTGGTTCCTTCACTATCAATTGAGTACTTCCGTTTGTTCCACTATAACTATATTGGAGGCAAACATAATGTTGGTATACCCATGATTGATAAATTTAAGAAAACACTGGAAAGTGGAAACCATGATGATGATATACCTGTGACTGATAGTTCATGCAGTGTTGCATATTAGTACATCTATGTGCTCTTATATTTCTTTACGGAGGGAGTACTACTTTAGTATTCAGACTTCACTAAAGAGGACAAAAAATCTACATTCTTCCAACTTAGGTTTATCTTCACTATTGTCTTCTGGTTCTATTTTTCAAATTATAAACCACTTCTTTGGTTCGAAGGAAGAAACTCCATTGCTGCTTAGGACTTGGTGGTGAGTAATTTAAAAGGGCATGGTAACTATGACTATACATAACAACTGCATGTTAGATCTCATATGGATATACATGCATCAAGTATTTCATGTGTCCATTGTTAAAATAGATAAAAAATGATGTTATGTTTTGAATAGAACACACAAACTCAACTAAGTACATTTGTGAAATCCTATGCAGAAGAGAATATATTGTCTTTTAAGCTAGGTATGCGGATGAACACCTTGAAGAGGATTGCTCTCACATTTGAAGAAGTTTTTACAGTCCATTGTTTATGGGATTCTGAAGGAAGGTTTGTTCCAACATCTATCTCTGTCATTGGGCTGAACACGGCAGACCTAAGGGAACATTATATTTATATCCTTGGCCGGAAGCTTGGGAAGGGCCAAGTTGGGACTGCATACTTCTGCACTGAGATATAAGTACATCTGAGCTGAAGGTTGTAGAGCTTGCAGGAATTGTTGTCAGCGCTTTGCCTATGTGCCATTCACAAGAATATTTTATAAGTAAAAATATTCTAGAGAAATGATGTGATTCGGTAAATTTCAAAATTTTAAATACCTACTTTTATTAATTGTTTTAATTCTACATATTTTCTATGATATCCTTGATTTTTTTTCTAAATTTTGGGCTTTTTCTAATTTCTCATTTGATTTTATCATGCATGGTGAGCTTTTGATACGAGACAGGCATGTGGTTAGAGGGCAGTAGGTTGCCGAAAGCAAGGAGTGAATGAAGACGTCTGCATGAGGCCAAGGCATGATACTGTTAGAAAGTACAGTGTTCAAGTGACTATAATTCCATTTCCAAATCATGTGCTTTTGTCAAAACAAGTGGAGGGATGTTAAGAAGAGCATTGTCATTATGCCAGTAAGGTGACGAAGAGGGTGGATATTGGTCTACAGACATAGAAGAGTGAAACATGTTTATCTTCTTTCAAAATCGATTTCTGAATAAAAAAGTATTCATACTCTTTATTCCGTGGCAATGCACGGGCAATCATGGTTATTTTGACATATGGTTTCAGAAAATGCAGAGCAATATGAGCTTGTCATAGCAGATATTTAGTTGGAAGAAAACATAGATTGAAGATGGACATATCAGATGTGGCTGCTTGATAGGATGCTTATTTAGTTATGTTGAGATGCAGTTATGCTTAGTTTGATGTGGTATGTGTTCTCTTTTTTTTAATATTTGCTTACTTGCTTCTTTCTTGTCTATCAGGCTACTTTGGTACATTTTAGAGAGAAATTTGTAACAAAGGGAGTACATTGTATAGAGAAGAACGTATCATACTATTTTGTGAGGTGGGCACATTAAGGAGGGGTTGTCCAGGCTACAAGTGGGCTTATCGTGGGTTCGTTGATAACAGTGAGCAACTAGCAAGGTTGGATCAGTGTTGGTGGTGAATAACAATGTTGAGTGACACCCAAATTTATGTTCCGTGGCAACGCACGGGCACTCAGCTAGTGGGAATAGTATGTGGTTACCGAAGGTTGTTCGGAGTCCCGGATGAGATCCCGGACGTGACGAGGAACTCCGGAATGGTCCAGAGGTGAAGATCGATATATTGGACGAAGGGTATTGGAGTCCGGAATTGTTCCGGAGGTACCGGGTGACGACCAGCGTGTCCGAAAGGGGTTTCGAAGGCCCCGGCAAGCGTTGGGGGGCCTTATGGGCCAAGGGGATGGGGCAGTAAGGGGCTGAGCGCCCCTCCCACCCCATCTCACGTAACGTGGAGAGGTGGGGCACCTTCCCTAGGGAAGCCACCCCTCCCGGCATGGGGGCAAGTTTCCTAGGGGCGGGGGCGCCCAAACCCATCTAGGGTTTCCCCTGTGGGCGCCTCCTCCTCCCCCCTTCCCCCTATATATAGTGAAGAAAAATGGCAAATGCTCAAGGAAGAGGGGCGGCGCAGAGCTGCCATTGAGGAGAGAAAAGTACGCGCTTCTGAAAACAAATCGTTGTCATTGTTGCTAGCCGAAGAGAACAAGATCATGTAAATGAACCGCAATGACATGGACAACGTCACCAAAACATGGCATGATATGGCAAGGAGAGAGATCTTGAAGAGGAGAATGATCGCCTCGGCCGGTCCGTCCGCCAGTTCCGGTGATGTTTTCTCTGCTCCATACGGTGTCAATGCGGATGATTTCGGTGCGGGAGTTGGAACAAGCGACGGAGGTGGCTACGGTGGTTACGGTGGCGCCGATGAACTTCAAGATGGACTCCATGGCGCCGAGTGACGATCGAACCCCAAGATGATGCCGGACATGGGCGCATACCTTTGCATGCCCTCTTTTGCGTAATGAACTTTGCTTTTATTCGCGCGCAAACTGTTTATGTCATTTGAATTTAAACTTGTTTGTGAAGCCCTATGACAAATTTCAGATTTGCAGTTTTTCCGTTTGCGGGTCGTTGCGTTGTTGCCCGAGCAAAACCCGCATAGCCGACCCGTAAAAAAGCATATTCTGCGAATATACTTTTTTACGGGTCCGTTTGGGGGGTTTGCATCTATGCTAGCCCTCGCCGGCCTGCAAAAGCGGTTTTGCGCAAACTGCAAACGCGTTTTGCGGGCCACCGTTTTGCGGGGTCTGCTAGAGTTGCTCTAAACCGGCTCGTTCGTTCGCTCGCAAGCTGAGCTCGCTACGCGGTGCATTCGCTTTGTTTTTTTCCTTTTTCTTTTCTTTAGGTTTTTCTTATTTTCCTTTCTTTAGGTTTTCTCTATTTCTTCAATGATTTTCTTTCGTTTTTTTTCTCTGGTTTTATTCTTCTCACCGGTCTTCTTCATTTTTTTATCAGTTTTCACCGGGGTTTTCTTTTTGTTTTCCTTTGGTTTTCTTTGTTTCCTTCTCTGGTTTCTTCTTTCTTTTTCTTTTTTATTCCTTTTCTTATTTTCTTGATTTTTCTCCCATTTCCTTGTTTTTTTTTTCTTTTTGGCACTGGTTTTCCTCTAGTTTCTTTTTTTCCTCTTCCGCTTATTTTGTTTTTTTTTCATGTTTTCTTCTCTTTATTTATGTTTCTTTGTCATGTTTCACCATTTTCCTTTTTCTTCAAACTTAAATAATTTTCGATGCAACGGTGTACATTTTGGTACACGTGAAATATTTCTGGATGCACATTCTATATTTCTCAAATGCACAATGTTTTTTTTCTGAATTACATTATGAACACCATTTCGAATACGTTGTCAATATTTTTCAAATTCGCGCTGAACATTTATTTATTGCAATAATTAATTTTTAAAATTCTGTGAACATTTTAAAATTAAAATTCTTTCCAACATATGTTTTTAATGTCTAATTTTTCCATACACAGTTGTAGATTTTTCGCATACACTAGGAACATTTTTTATATACACGTTTAGCATTTTTCATATACGTGATTAACATTTTTGAAACTTATAATTTTTTGTCTGCTTTTTTTATACACATTCAACATTGTTCGTATACACCAGGACGTTTCTTATATACACATCTAACATTTTTGGCAAGCATGATTATTTTTCGTTAAACATATATTTTTTCATGACTACTTTTTTCATATATATTCTACATTTTTTGTACATATCAGGAACTTTTTTATATACACGTTTAACATTGTCCAAATACATGATTACCATGTTTAAAAGTGTTTTTTCTTATGTCTACTTTTTCTATAAACACTGTACATTTTTCTTATATATCGGAAACATTTTTTCTATATAAATTTAATATTTTATAAAATCATGATTAGCATTTTCAGGAAAAATTTGAAAACCTTTATTTTTTTCTAATATTTTCTAAAGTGTACTGTATATTTTTTTACATTTTCCTTATACATCAGAAATATTTTTCTATACTTAATTAACATTTTTTAAATGCATGATGAACCTTTTTGTTTCTAAATGCTCTTTGTGAGCCTTTTTGTTTTTTGTCAAGACTTGGAGACTTGTGTTGGATCATTTGCTTATTAATAATCATGGCCGTATGCATCGTTCTGATGCAGAGGCTGGGGCGAACCCCCCTTTTCAAAAAAAATGCATGATGAACATTGTTTGACTTTTGCATGTAAAGTGATTTCACAATAGATATACTAAGGGCGTGTTTGGTTGCCCGCATTCGGCCCAGCCTGGCCCGCGCGGGAAGAAAGTGGCCCGTTTGGTTGCCTGCGTTCACTCTGCGGCCCGAATCGCACGGACCTTAAAGCACGTCCAGGCCAGGCCCAGGGGAACGCCGAATCAGTGAGAGCTTCATGAGCTGGCTCGGCCGCGGGAGGGCGACGCGCTTCTCCCCTCGTGCGAGCAGGGGAGTGTTGGGGAACGTTGCAGAAAATTAAAATTTTTCCTACGGTTTCACCAAGATCCATCTATGAGTTCATCTAATCAACGAGTCATGGGAGAGAGATTGCATCTACATACCACTTGTAGATCGCGTGCGGAAGCGTTCGAGGGAACGGCGATGATGGAGTCGTACTCGCCGTGATTCAAATCACCGATGACCAAGTGCCGAACGGACAGCACCTCCGCGTTCAACACACGTACGGAACAGACGTCTCCTCCTTCTTGATCCAACAAGGGGAAAGGAGAGGTTGAGGAAGAAGGCTCCAACAGCAGCACGGCGGCGTGGTGGTGATGGAGTGGCGATTCTCGGCAGGCTTCGCCAAGCTCACGCGGAGGAGGAGAGGTGTTGGGAGGGAGGGCTGCGCCTTGGATCAGTGTTCAGCCTCCCTCGCCCCTCTATTTATAGGGAAGGGGAAGGGGCGGCCCCTCTAGATGAGATCTAGAGGGGGGGCGGCGGCCAGGGAGGGGGGCTTGGCCCCCAAGCAAGGGGGGCGCCCCCACTAGGGTTCCCTCCCCCAACCCTAGGCGCATGGGCCCAAGGGGAGGCCCAGCCCTCCAGGCTGGTTCCCTGCCTGCGGCCCATGAGGCCCTCCGAGAGGGTGGCCCCTCGGTGGACCCGGAACCTCTCCGGTGGCCCCGGTACAATACCGATATGCCCCCGAAACTTTCCGGTGTCCGTATGACAACTTCCCATATATAAATCTTCCCCTCCGGACCATTCCGGAACTCCTCGTGACGTCCAAGATCTCATCCAGGACTCCGAACAACATTCGGTAATCACATACAAGTCTTCCTAATAACCCTAGCGTCACCGAACCTTAATTGTGTAGACCCTACGGGTTCAGGAGACATGCAGACATCACCGAGACGACTCTCCGATCAATAACCAACAGCGGGATCTGGATACCCATGTTGGCTCCCACAGGATCCTCGATGATGTCATCGGATGAACCACGATGTCGAGGATTCAAGCAACCCCGTATACTATTCCCTTTGTCAGACGGTATGTTACTTGCCCGAGATTCGATCGTCGGTATCCCAATACCTCGTTCAATCTCGTTACCGGCAAGTCACTTTACTCGTACCGTAATGCATGATCCCGTAACCAGACACTTGGTCACATTGAGCTCATTATGATGATGCACTACCGAGTGGGCCCAGTGATACCTCTCCGTAAGACGGAGTGACAAATCCCAGTCTCGATCCGTGTCAACCCAACAGACACTTTTGGAGATATCTGTAGTGCACCTTTATAGTCACCCAGTTATGTTGTGACGTTTGGTACACCCAAAGCACTCCTACGGTATCGGGAGTTACACGATCTCATGGTCTAAGGAAGAGATACTTGACATTGGAAAAGCTCTAGCAAAATGAACTACACGATCTTGTGCTATGCTTAGGATTGGGTCTTGTCCATCACATCATTCTCCTAATGATGTGATCCCGTTATCAATGACATCCAATGTCCATAGTCATGAAACCATGACTATCTATTGATCAACGAGCTAGTCAACTAGAGGCTCACTAGGGACATATTATGGTCTATGTATTCACACGTGTATTACGATTTCCGAATAATACAATTATAGCATGAATAAAATACAATTATCACGAACAAGGAAATATAATAATAATCCTTTTATTATTGCCTCTAGGGCATATTTCCAACAGTCTCCCACTTGCACTAGAGTCAATAATCTAGTTACATTGTGATGAATCGAACACCCATAGAGTTACGGTGTTGATCATGTTTTGCTCGTGGAAGAGGTTTAGTCAGCGGATCCGCAACATTCAGATCCGTATGTACTTTGCAAATATCTATGTCTCCATCTTGAACATTTTCACGGGTGGAGTTGAAGCGACGCTTGATGTGCCCGGTCTTCTTGTGAAACCTGGGCTCCTTGGCAAGGGCAATAGCTCCAGTGTTGTCACAGAAGAGTTTGATCGGCCCCGACGCATTGGGTATGACTCTAGGTCGGTGATGAACTCCTTCACCCAAATTGCTTCATGCGCTGCCTCCGAGGCTGCCATGTACTCCGCTTCACATGTAGATCCCGCCACGACGCTCGCTTATAATGCGCCACCATCGCTCCACCATTCAACATATATACGTATCCGGTTTATGACTTAGAGTCATCCAGATATGTGTCGAAGCTAGCGTCGACGTAACCCTTTACGGCGAGCTCTTCGTCACCTCCATAAACGAGAAACACGTCCTTTGTCCTTTTCAGGTACTTCAGGATATTCTTGACCGCTGTCCAGTGT
This sequence comes from Aegilops bicornis, assembly GCA_021605145.1. Classification (NCBI taxonomy): domain Eukaryota; kingdom Viridiplantae; phylum Streptophyta; class Magnoliopsida; order Poales; family Poaceae; genus Aegilops; species Aegilops bicornis. Next base: position 501,812,886 of record CM038673.1, read on the forward strand.
TCCTTGCCGGGATTACTTTGGTACCTTCCTACCAAACTTACGGCAAGGTTTACATCGATGCGGTACACAGCATGGCATACATAATAGATCCTATGGCTGAGTCATAGGGGATGACACTCATCTCTTCTTTATCTTTTGTCATGGTCGGGCATTGAGCCGAGCTCAATCTCACACCTTGCAGTACAGGCAAGAACCCTTTCTTGGACTGATCCATTTTGAACTTCTTCAAAATCTTATCAAGGTATGTGCTTTGTGAAAGACCTATGAGGCGTCTCGATCTATCCCTATAGATCTTGATGCCTAATATGTAAGACTTCTCCAAGTCCTTCATTGAAAAACTTTTATTCAAGTAGGCCTTAATGTTGTCCAAGAGTTCTATATCATTTCCCATCAAAAGTATGTCATCTACATATAATATGAGAAATGCTATAGATCTCCCACTCACTTTCTTGTAAACGCAGCTTCTCCATAAGTCTCAGATAAACCCAAACGCTTTGATCATCTCATCAAAGCGAATGTTCCAACTCCGAGATGCTTGCACTAGTCCATAAATGAATCGCTGGAGCTTGCACACCTTGTTAGCGTTCTTAGGGTCGACAAAACCTTCCGGCTGCATCATATACAGTTCTTCCTTAAGATAGCCGTTAAGGAATGCCGTTTTGACATCCATAGTATGCGTCAATTGCTAACATGATTCAGACGGACTTCAGCTTCGCTACGGGAGAGAAAGTCTCATCGTAGTCAACCCCTTGAACTTGCCGATAACCTTTAGGACAAGTCGAGCTTTATAGATGGTGACATTACCATCCGCGTCCGTCTTCTTCTTAAAGATCCATTTGTTTTCTATCGCTCGCGATCATCGAGCAAGTCTGTCAAAGTCCATACTTTGTTTTCATACATGGATCCTATCTCGGATTGCATGGCTTCAAGCCATTTGTTGGAATCCGGGCCCGCCATCGCTTCTTCATAGTTCGAAGGTTCACCGTTGTCTAACAACATGATTTCCATGACAGGGTTGCCATACCACTCTGGTGTGGAACGTGTCCTTGTGGACCTACGGTTCAAGAGCAAATTGATCCAAGTACCTTGATCATCATCATTAATTTCCTCTCTAGTAGGTGTAGGCACCACAGAACATTTTCCCGAGCTGCACTACTTTCCGGTTCAAGAGGTAGTACTTCATCGAGTTCTACTTTCCTCCCACTTACTCCTTTCGAGAGAAACTCTTTTCCGTAAAAGGATCCGTTCTTGGCAACAAAGATCTTGCCTTCGGATCTAAGGTAGAAGGTATACCCAATGGTTTCCTTAGGGTATCCTATGAAGACGCATTTTTCCGACTTGGGTTCGAGCTTTTCGGGTTGAAGTTTCTTGACATAAGCATCGCATCCCCAAACTTTTAGAAACAACAGCTTAGGTTTCTTCCCAAACCATAATTCATACGGTGTCGTCTCAACGGATTTAGACGGTGCCCTATTTAAAGTGAATATAGCTGTCTCTAGAGCGTATCCCCAAAATGATAGCGGTAAATCGGTAAGAGACATCATAGATCGCACCATATCCAATAGAGTGCGATTACGACGTTCGGACACACCGTTATTACCGAGGTGTTCCAGGCGGCGTGAGTTGTGAAACGATTCCACATCTCCTTAAGTGTGTACCAAATTCGTGACTTAAATATTCTCCTCCACGATCTGATCGTAAGAATTTTATTTTTCGGTCACGTTGATTCTCCACCTCATTCTGAAATTCCTTGAACTTTTCAAAGGTCTCAGACTTGTGTTTCATCAAGTAGACATACCCATATCTACTTAAGTCGTTTGTGAGAGTGAGAACATAATGATATCCTCCACGAGCCTCAACGCTCATTGGACCGCACACATCGGTATGTATGATTTCCAACAAGTTGGTTGCTCGCTCCATTGTTCCGGAGAACGGAGTCTTGGTCATTTTGCCCATAAGGCATGGTTCACATGTGTCAAATGATTCATAATCGAGAGACTCTAAAAGTCCATCAGAATGGAGCTTCTTCATTCGCTTGACACCAATGTGACAAAGGAGGAAGTGCAACAAGTATGTGGGACTATCGTAATCAACTTTACATCTTTTGGTATACACACTATGAATATGTGTAATATTACGCTCGAGATTCATTAAGAATAAACCATTGACCATCGGAGCATGACCATAAAACATATCTCTCATATAAATAGAACAACCATTATTCTCGGATTTAAATGAGTAGCCATCTCGCATTAAACGAGATCCTGATACAATGTTCATGCTCAAACTTGGCACTAAATAACAATTGTTGAGGTTTAAAACTAATCCCATAGGTAAATGTAGAGGTAGCGTGCCGACGGCGATCACATCGACCTTGGACCCATTCCCGACGCCAAGATCGTCACCTCGCCCTTCGCCAGCCTCCGTTTATTCCGCAGCTCTGCTGTGAGTTACAAATATGAGCAACGACACCGTATCAAATACCTGTGAATTACTACTTCTTGGTAAGGTACACATCAATTACATGTATATCAAATATACCTTTAGTGTTGCCGGCCTTCTTGTCCGCTAAGTATTTGGGGCAGTTCCGCTTTCGGTGGCCCTTCCCTTTGCAATAAAAGCACTCTGTCTCGGGCTTGGGTCCATTCTTTGACTTCTTCCGCAACTTGCTTACGGGCGGCGGCAACATCTTTGCCGTCCTTCTTGAAGTTCTTCTTACCCTTGCCCTTCTTGAACTTAGTGGTTTTATTAACCATCAACACTTCATGTTCTTTCTTGATTTCAACCTCTGCTGACTTCAAAGCATTGAGAATACTTCAGAATGGTCTTCACCATCCCCTGCATATTGTAGTTCATCACAAAGCTCTTGTAGCTTGGTGGGAGCGACTGAAGGATTCTGTCAATGACCGCCTCGTCCGGGAGGTTAATGTTGGGGAACGTTGCAGAAAATTAAAATTTTTCCTACGGTTTCACCAAGATCCATCTATGAGTTCATCTAAGCAACGAGTCAAGGGAGTGAGTTTGCATCTACATACCACTTGTAGATCGAAAAGGAAGCGTTCAAGGGATGGTGATGATGGAGTCGTACTCGCCGTGATTCGGATCACCGGTGACCAAGTCTTGAATCTGACAGCACCTCCGCTCAACACATGTACTGCAGATCGACGTCTCCTCCTTCTTGATCCAGCAAGGGGAAGGAGAGGTTGAGGAAGACAGCTCCAACGGCAGCACGACGGGCGTGGTGTTGTTGGTGCAAAGAAGATCTCGGCTGTGGCTTCGCCAAGCACGCATCGAGGAGGAGAGGTGTTGGGGAGGGAGGGCTGCGCCTTGGCTTGTGGTGTGCAGCCTCCCTCACCTCTATTTATAGGGGAAGGGAGAAGGGGCCGGCCCTCTAGATGGCATCTAGAGGGGGTGGCGGCCAAGGGAGGGACTTGCCCCCCAAGCAAGGGGGGCGCCCCCTCTAGGGTTCCCCCCCCCCCAACCCTAGGCGCATGGGCCCAAAGGGGGGAGGGCGCGCCCAGCCCACCAGGGGTTTGCTCCTTCCCCACGCAGCCCATGTGCCCCCGAGGGGTGCCTCCCGTGGACCTCGAACCCTTCCGGTGGCCCCAGATAATACCGATATGCCCCGAAACTTTTCGTGTCCGCTTGACAACTTCCCATATATAAATCTTTACCTCCGGACTGTTCCGAACTCCTCGTGACATCCGAGATCTCATCCGGACTCGAACAACATTGGGTAATCACATACAAGTCTTCCTAACAACCCTAGCGCCACCGAACCTTAAGTGTGTAGACCCTACAGGTGTTCGGGAGACACGAACATGACCGAGACGGCTCTTAGGTCAATAACCAACAGCGGGATCTGGATACCCATGTTGGCTCCCACATGCTCCTCGATGATGTCATCGGATGAACCACGATATCGAGGATTCAAGCAACCCCGTATACTATTCCCTTCATCAATCGGTACGTTACATGCCCGAGACTTGATCGTCGGTATCCCAATACCTCGCTCGGTCTCGTTATCGGCAAGTCACTTTACTCGTGCCGTAATGCATGATCCCGTGACCAAACACTTGGTCACTTTGAGCTCATTATGATGATGCATTACCGAGTGGGCCCAGAGATACCTCTCCGTCATACGGAGTGACAAATCGAGTCTCGATCCGTGTCAACCCAATGACACTTTCGGAGATACCTGTAGTGCACCTTTATAGTCACCCGCCACGTTGTGACGCTTTGGTACACCCAAAGCACTCCTACGGTATCCGGGAGTTACACGATCTCATGATCTAAGGAAGAGATACTTGACACTGAAAAAGCTCTAGCAAAACGAACTACACGATCTTGTGCTATGCTTAGGATTGGGTCTTGTCCATCACGTCATTCTCCTAATGACGTGATCCCGTTGTCAATGACATCTGATGTCCATAGTCAAGAAACCATGACTATCTGTTGACCAACGAGCTAGTCAACTAGAGGCTTACTAGGGACGTATTGTGGTCTATGTATTCACACGTGTATTATGATTTCCGGATAATACAATTATAGCATGAATAAAAGACAATTATCACGAACAAGGAAATATAATAATAATGCTTTTATTATTGCCTCTAGGGCATATTTCCAACAGTCTCCCACTTGCACTAGAGTCAATAATCTAGTTACATTGTGATGAATCGAACGCCCATAGAGTTACGGTGTTGATCATGTTTTGCCATGCGGAAGAGGGTTTAGTCAACGGATCTGCGACATTCGGATCCGTATGCACTTTACAAATTTCTATGTCTCCATCTTGAACATTTTCACGGATGGAGTTGAAGCGACGCTTGATGTGCTCGGTCTTCTTGTGAAACACAGGCTCCTTGGCAAGGGCAATAGCTCCATGTTGTCACAGAAGAGTTTGATCGGCCCCGACGCATTGGGTATGACTCCTAGGTCGGTGATGAACTCCTTCACCCAAATTGCTTCATGCGCTGCCTCCGAGGCTGCCATGTACTCCGCTTCACATGTAGATCCCGCCACGACGCTTCGCTTGCGGCACCACCATCTTGCTTCCACCATTCAACATATACACGTATCCGGTTTGTGACTTAGAGTCATCCGGTGTGTCGAAGCTTGCGTCGACGTAACCCTTCTGACGAGCTCTTCGTCACCTCCATAAACGAGAAACATGTCCTTTGTCCTTTTCAGGTACTTTAGGATATTCTTGACGATCATTGTCAAGTGTTCCTTGTCGGATTACTTTGGTACCTTCCTACCAAACTTACGGCAAGGTTTACATCAGGTCCGGTACACAAAGCATGGCATACATAATAGATCCTATGGTCGAGGCATAGGGGATGACGCTCATCTCTTCTTTATCTTTTGCCGTGGTCGGGCATTGAGCTGAGCTCAATCTCACACCTTGCAAAAGACAGTGCAAGAACCCTTTCTTGACTGATCCATTTTGAACTTCTTCAAAATCTTATCAAGGTATGTGCTTTGTGAAAGACCTATGAGGCGTCTCGATCTATCTCTATAGATCTTGATGCCTAATATATAAGCAGCTTCTCCAAGGTCCTTCATTGAAAAACACTTATTCAAGTAGGCCTTAATGCTTGTCCAAGAATTCTATATCATTTCCCATCAAAAGTATGTCATCTACATATAATATGAGAAATGCTACAGAGCTCCCACTCACTTTCTTGTAAACGCAGGCTTCTCCATAAGTCTCAAGATAAACCCAAACGCTTTGATCATCTCATCAAAGCGAATGTTCCAACTCGAGATGCTTGCACCAGCCCATAAATGGATCATTGGAGCTTGCATACTTTGTTAGCATTCTTAGGATCGACAAAACCTTCCTACTGCATCATATACAGCTCTTCCTTAAGATAACCGTTAAGGAACGTTGTTTTGACGTCCATCTACCATATCTCATAATCATAGTATGCGGCAATTGCTAACATGATTCGGACGGACTTAAGCTTCGCTACGGGAGAGAAAGTCTCATCGTAGTCAATCCCTTGAACTTGTCGATAACCCTTAGCAACAAGTCGAGCTTTATAGATGGTGACATTACCATCCGCGTCCGTCTTCTTCTTAAAGATCCATTTATTTTCTATCGCTCGCCGATCATCGGGCAAGTCACCAAAGTCCATACTTTGTTTTCATACATGGATTTTATCTCGGATTTCATGGCTTCTAGCCATTTGTTGGAATCTGGGCCCGCCATCGCTTCTTCATAGTTCGAAGGTTCACCGTTGTCTAACAACATGATTTCCGTGACAGGGGTTGCCGTACCACTGGGTGCGGAACGTGTCCTTGTGGACCCACGGGTTCAAGAGCTACTTGATCCGAAGTACCTTGATCATCATAATTATTTTCCTCTTCAGTTGGTGTTGGCATCACAGGAACATTTTCATGAGCTGCACTACTTTCCCATTCAAGAGGTAGTACTTCATCGAGTTCTACTTTCCTCCCACTTACTTCTTTCGAGAGAAACTCTTTTTCCAGAAAGGATCCGTACTTGGCAACAAAGATCTTGCCCTTGGATCTTAAGTAGAAGGTATACCCAATGGTTTCTTTAGGGTATCCTATGAAGACGCATTTTTCCGACTTGGGTTCGAGCTTTTCAGGTTGAAGTTTCTTGACTTAAGCATCGCATCCCCTAACTTTTAGAAACGAATTAGGGTTTCTTCCCAAACCATAATTCATATGGTGTCGTCTCAACGGATTTAGACGGTGCCCTATTTAAAGTGAATGTAGCTGTCTCTAGAGCGTATCCCCAAAATGATAGCGGTAAATCGGTAAGAGACATCATGGATCGCACCATATCCAATAGAGTGTGATTATGACGTTCGGACACACCGTTACGCTGAGGTGTTCCAGGCGGCGTGAGTTGTGAAACGATTCCACATTTTCTTAAGTGTGTACCAAATTCGTGACTTAAATATTCTCCTCCACGATCCGATCGTAAGAATTTTATCTTTCGGTCACGTTGATTCTCTACTTTATTCTGAAATTCCTTGAACTTTTCAAAGGTTTCAGATTTGTGTTTCATTAAGTAGACATACCCATATCTACTCAAGTCATCTGTGAGAGTGAGAACATAACGATATCCTCCGCGAGCCTCAACACTCATTGGACCGCACACATCGGTATGTATGATTTCCAACAAGTTGGTTGCTCGCTCCATTGTTTCGGAGAACGGAGTCTTGGTCATCTTGCCCATAAGGCATGGTTCGCATGTGTCAAATGATTCATAATCGAGGGACTCCAAAAGTCCACCAGCATGGAGCTTCTTCATGCGCTTGACACCAATGTGACCAAGGCGGCAGTGCCACAAGTATGTGGGACTATCGTTATCAACTTTACATCTTTTGGTATTCACGCTATGAATATGTGTAACACTATTTGGAGATTCATTAAGAATAAACCATTGACCATCGGAGCATGACCATAAAACATATCTCTCATATAAATAGAACAACCATTATTCTCGGATTTAAATGAGTAGCCATCTCGCATTAAACGAGATCCAGATACAATGTTCATGCTCAAACTTGGCACTAAATAACAATTATTGAGGTTCATAACTAATCCCGTGGGTAAATGTAGAGATAGCGTGCCGACGGCGATCACATCGACTCTGGAACCATTCCCGACGCGCATCGTCACCTCGTCCTTTGCCAGTCTCCGCTTATTCCGCAGCTCCTGCGTGAGTTACAAATATGAGCAACGGCACGGTATCAAATACCTGTGAGTTACTACAGTAATCGGTAAGGTACACATCAATTACATGTATATCAAATATACCTTTGGTGTTGCCGCCTTCTTATCCGCTAAGTATTTGGGGCAGTTCCGCTTCCAAAGTGACCCTTCCCTTGCAATAAAAGCACTGGTCTCGTGCTTGGGTCCATTCTTTGACTTCTTCCGGCAACTTGCTTATGGGCGCTGCAACCTCCTTGCCATCCTTCTTGAAGTTCTTCTTGCCCTTGCCCTTCTTGAACTTAGTGGTTTTGTTGACCATCAACACTTGATGTTCTTTCTTGATTTCAACCTCTCACGACTTCAAAGATTGAGAATACTTCGGAATGGTCTTCACCATCCCCGTGCATATTGTAGTTCATCACAAAGCTCTTGTAGCTTGGTGGAGCGATCAAGGATTTTGTCAATGACCGCCTCGTCTGGGAGGTTTATGTCCACTGGGACAGGCGGTTGTGCAACCTGCACATTTTGAGTATGTGCTCACCGATGTAACTGTTTTCCTCCATCTTACAACTATAGAACTTGTCGGAGACATCATATCTCTCGACCCGGGCATGAGCTTGGAAAACTAGTTTCAGCTCTTCGAACATCTCATATGCTCCGTGTTGCTCAAAACGCTTTTGGAGCCCCGGTTCTAAGCTGTAAAGCATGCCGCACTAAATGAGGGAGTAATCATCAACACGAGTCTGCCAAGCATTCATAATGTCTTGGTTCTCTGGGACGGGAGCGTCACCTAGCGGTCCTTCTAGGACATATTGTTTCCTGGCAGCTATGAGGATGATCCTCGGGTTCCGGACCCAGTCCGTATAGTTGCCGCCATCATCTTTCAAATTTTGGTTTTCTCTAGGAACGCGTTGAAGTTCAGGTTGACATGAGCGTTGGCCATTTGATCTACAAGACATATTTGCAAAGGTTTTAGACTAAGTTCATGATAATTAAGTTCATCTAATCAAATTATTTTAATGAACTCCCACTCAGATTATACATCCCTCTAGTCATCTAAGTGTTACACGATCCGAGTCGACTAGGCCGTGTCCGATCATCACGTGAGACGGACTAGTCATCGTCGGTGAACATTCTCATGTTGATCGTATCTTCCATACGACTCGTGTTCGACCTTTCGGTCTCCGTGTTCGAGGCCATGTCCGTACATGCTAGGCTCGTCAAGTTAACCCTAAGTGTTTTGCATGTGTAAAACTGTCTTACACCCGTTGTATGTGAACGTAAGGATCTATCACACCCGATCATCACGTGGTGCTTCAAACGACGGACTTTAGCAACGGTGCACGCTTAGGGGAGAACACTTCTTGAAATTGTTGTAAGGGATCATCTTATTTACTACCGTCGTTCTAAGTAAACAAGATGCATAAACATAATAAACATCACATGCAATTATATAGTAGTGACATGATATGGCCAATATCATATAGCTCCATTGATCTCCATCTTCGGGCTCCATGATCATCTTGTCACCGCATGACACCATGATCTCCATCATCATGATCTCCATCATCGTGTCTTCATGAAGTTGTCACGCCAACGACTACTTCTACTTCTATGGCTAACGCGTTTAGCAATAAAGTAAAGTAGTTTACATGGCGTTCTTCAATGACACGCAGGTCATACAAAAATAAAGACAACTCCTATGGCTCTCGCGGTTGTCATACTCATCGACATGCAAGTCGTGATTCCTATTACAAGAACATGATCTCATACATCACAATATATCATTCATCATTCATCACAACTTCGCCATATCACATCACATGACAATTGCTGCAAAAACAAGTTAGACGTCCTCTAATTGTTGTTGCATCTTTTACGTGGCTGCAATTGGGTTCTAGCAAGAACGCTTTTCTTACCTACGAATAACCACAACGTGATCTTGTCAACTTCTATTTACCCTTCATAAGGACCCTTTTCATCGAATCCGCTCCAACTAAAGTAGGAGAGACAGACACCGCTAGCCACCTTATGCAACTAGTGCATGTCACCGGTGGAACTTTGTCTCACGTAAGCGTGCACGTGTAAGGTCGGTCCGGCCGCTTCATCCCACAATACCGCTGAAGCAAGAAAAGACTAGTAGCGGCAAGCAAGTTGATAAGATCTACGCCCACAACAAAATTGTGTTCTACTCGTGCAATAGAGAACTACGCATAGACCTAGCTCATGATGCCACTGTTGGGGAACGTTGCAAAAAATTAAAATTTTTCCTACGGTTTCACCAAGATCCATCTATGAGTTCATCTAAGCAACGAGTCAAGGGAGTGAGTTTGCATCTACATACCACTTGTAGATCGAGTGCGGAAGCGTTCAAGGGGATGGTGATGATGGAGTCGTACTATCCGTGATTCGGATCACCGATGACCAAGTGCTGAACGGACAGCACCTCCGCGTTCAACACACGTACAGAACGGACGACGTATCCTCCGTCTTGATCCAGCAAGGAGGAAGGAGAGGTTGAGGAAGACAGCTCCAACGGCAGCACGACGGCGTGGTGTTGTTGGTGCAAAGAAGATCTCGGCTGTGGCTTCGCCAAGCACGTACGGAGGAGGAGAGGTGTTGGGGAGGGGAGGGGCTGCGCCTTGGCTTGGGGTGTGCAGCCCTCCCCTCACCCCTCTATTTATAGGGGGAAGGGAGAGGGGGCCGGCCCCCTCTAGATGGCATCTAGAGGGGGGGCGGCGGCCAAGGGGAGGGGGGACTTGCCCCCCAAGCAAGGGGGGCGCCCCCTCTAGGGTTCCCCCCCAACCCTAGGCGCATGGGCCCAAGGGGGGGGGCGCCCAGCCCACCAGGGGCTGGCTCCTTCCCCACGCAGCCCATGTGCCCCCCCGGGAGGGGTGGCCCCTCCCGGTGGACCTCGAACCCTTCCGGTGGCCCCGGTACAATACCGATATGCCCCCGAAACTTTTCGGTGTCCGTTTGACAACTTCCCATATATAAATCTTTACCTCCGGACTGTTCCGGAACTCCTCGTGACATCCGGGATCTCATCCGGGACTCCGAACAACATTGGGTAATCACATACAAGTCTTCCTAACAACCCTAGCGTCACCGAACCTTAAGTGTGTAGACCCTACAGGTTCGGGAGACACGCAGACATGACCGAGACGGCTCTTAGGTCAATAATCAACAACGGGATCTGGATACCCATGTTGGCTCCCACATGCTCCTCGATGATGTCATCGGATGAACCACGATGTCGAGGATTCAAGCAACCCCGTATACTATTCCCTTTGTCAATCGGTACGTTACATGCCCGAGACTTCGATCGTCGGTATCCCAATACCTTGTTCGGTCTCGTTATCGGCAAGTCACTTTACTCGCATGGTAATGCATGATCGCGTGACCAAACACTTGGTCACTTAGAGCTCATTATGATGATGCATTACCGAGTGGGCCCAAAGATACCTCTCCGTCATACGGAGTGACAAATCCAGTCTCGATCCGTGTCAACCCAATGCAGACACTTTCGGAGATACCGTAGTGCACCTTTATAGTCACCCGATTACGTTGTGACGTTTGGTACACCCAAAGCACTCCTACCAGATCCGGGAGTTACACGATCTCATGGTCTAAGGAAGAGATACTTGACATTGAAAAAGCTCTAGCAAAACGAACTACACGATCTTGTGCTATGCTTAGGATTGGGTCTTGTCCATCACGTCATTCTCCTAATGACGTGATCCCGTTGTCAATGACATCTAATGTCCATAGTCAGGAAACCATGACTATCTGTTGACCAACGAGCTAGTCAACTAGAGGCTTACTAGGGATGTATTGTGGTATATGTACTCACACGTGTATTACGATTTCCGGATAATACAATTATAGCATGAATAAAAGACAATTATCACGAACAAGGAAATATAATAATAATGCTTTTATTACTGCCTCTAGGGCATATTTCCAACAGTTAATGTCCTGCTGGGACAGGCGGTTGTGCAACCCAGATATTTTGAGTATGTGCTCACTGACAGAACTATTTTCCTCCATCTTACAACTATTGAACTTGTCGGAGACTTCATATCTCTCGACCCGGGCATGAGCTTGGAAAACCATTTTCAGCTCCTCGAACATCTCATATGCTCTGTGTTGCTCAAAACGCTTTTGGAGCCCGGTTCTAAGTCGTAAAGCATGCCGCCTTTGAACGAGGGAGTAATCATCAAGACGAGACTGCCAAGCATTCATAATGTCTTGGTTCTGCAGGATGGGTGCTTCACCTAAGCGGTGCTTCTAGGACATATTGTTTCTTGGCTGCTATGAGGATGATCCTCGGGTTTCGGACCCAGTCCGAATAGTTGCCGCCATCGTCTTTCAGCTTGGTTTTCTCTAGGAGCGTGTTGAAGTTCATGGTGACATGAGCGTTGGCCATTTGATCTACAAGACATTTTGCAAAGATTTTAGACTAATGTTCATGATAATTAAGTTCATCTAATCAAATTATTTAATGAACTCCCACTCAGATTTGACATCCCTCTAGTCATCTAAGTGTTACATGATCCGAGTCGACTAGGCCGTGTCCAGATCATCACGTGAGACGGACTAGTCATCGTCGGTGAACATCTCCATGTTGATCGTATCTTCCATACGGCTCATGTTCGACCTTTCGGTCTCTTGTGTTCCGAGGCCATGTCTGTACATGCTAGGCTCGTCAAGTTAACCCTAAGTGTTTATGCATGTGTAAAACTGTCTTACACCCGTTGTATGTGAACGTAAGGATCTATCACACCCAATCATCACGTGGTGCTTCGAAACGCATTTAACTTTAGCAACGGTGCACGCTAGGGGGAACACTTTCTTGAAATTATTCTAAGGGATCATCTTATTTACTACTGTCGTTCTAAGTAAACAAGATGCATAAAACATAATAAACATCACATGCAATTATATAAAGTAGCGACATGATATGGCCAATATCATATAGCTCCATTGATATTCATCTTCGGGGCTCCAAGATCAACTTGTCACCCGCAAGACACCATGATCTCCATCATCATGATCTCCATCATCGTGTCTCCATGAAGTTGCTTCGCCAACTATTACTTCTACTACTATGGCTAACACGTTTAGCAATAAAGTAAAGTAATTTACATGGCGTTGAATCAATGACGCGCATGTCATACAATAATTAAGACAACTCCTATGGCTCCTGCGGTTGTCATACTCATCGACATGCAAGTCGTGATTCCTATTACAAGAACATGATCTCATACATCACAATGTATCATTCATCATTCATCACAACTTGGCCATATCACATCACATGACAATTGCTTTGCAAAAACAAGTTAGACGTCCTCTAATTGTTGTTGCATCTTTTACGTGGCTGCAATTGGGTTCTAGCAAGAACGTTTTCTTACCTACGAATAACCATAACGTGATTTTGTCAACTTCTATTTACCCTTCATAAGGACCCTTTTCATCTAATCCGCTCCAACTAAAGTAGGAGAGACAGACACCCGCTAGCCACCTTATGCAACTAGTGCATGTCAGTCGGTGGAACTTGTCTCACGTAAGCGTACGTGTAAGGTCGGTCCGGGCCGCTTCATCCCACAATACCGCTGAAGCAAGAAAAGACTAGTAGTGGCAAGCAAGTTGACAAGATCTACGCCCACAACAAAATTGTGTTCTACTCGTGCAATAGAGAACTACGCATAGACCTAGCTCATGATGCCCTTTGTTGGGGAACGTTGCGAGAAAATTAAATTTTTTCCTACGGTTTCACCAAGATCCATCTATGAGTTCATCTAAGCAACGAGTCATGGGAGAGAGATTGCATCTACATACCACTTGTAGATCGAGTGCGGAAGCGTTCGAGGGAACGGTGATGATGGAGTCGTACTCGCCGTGATTCAAATCACCGATGACCAAGTGCCGAACGGACAACACCTCCGTGTTCAACACACGTACGGAACAGACGACGTCTCCTCCTTCTTGATCCAGCAAGGGGAAAGGAGAGGTTGAGGAAGAAGGCTCCAACAGCAGCACGGCGGCGTGGTGGTGATGGAGTGGCAGTTCTCCGGCAGGGCTTCGCCAAGCTCACGCGGAGGAGGAGAGGTGTTGGGGAGGGGAGGGGCTGCGCCTTGGATCAGGTGTTCAGCCCTCCCCTCGCCCCTCTATTTATAGGGGAAGGGGGAAGGGGGGCCGGCCCCTCTAGATGAGATCTAGAGGCGGCGGCGGGAGGGGGCTTGCCCCCAAGCAAAGGGCGCCCCACTAGGGTTCCCCCAACCCCTAGGCGCATGGGCCCAAGGGCGCCCAGCCCTCCAGGCTGGTTCCCTGCCTTGCGGCCCATGAGGCCCTCCGAGAGGGGTGGCCCTCCCGGTGGCCCCAGACAATACCGATATGCCCCGAAACTTTCCGGTGTCCGTATGACAACTTCCCATATATAAATCTTCACCTCCGGACCATTCCGAACTCCTCGTGACGTCCGGGATCTCATCCGGACTCAACAACATTCGGTAATCACATACAAGTCTTCCTAATAACCCTAGCGTCCACCGAACCTTAAGTGTGTAGACCCTACGGGTTCGGAGACATGCGAACATGACCGAGACGACTCTGGGTCAATAACCAACAGCGGGATCTGGATACCCATGTTGGCTCCCACGTGCTCCTCGATGATGTCATCGGATGAACCACGATGTCGAGGATTCAAGCAACCCGTATACTATTCCCTTTGTCGACGGTATGTTACTTGCCCGAGATTCGATCGTCGGTATCCCAATACCTTGTTCAATCTCGCTACCGGCAAGTCACTTTACTCGCACCGTAATGCATGATCCCGTAACTGCACACTTGGTCACATTGAGCTCATTATGATGATGCACTACCGAGTGGGCCCAAGTGATACCTCTCCGTAAGACGGAGTGACAAATCGAGCCTCGATTTGTGTCAACCCAATGAACACTTTCGGAGATACATGAGTGCACCTTTATAGTCACCCGATTACGTTAGGACGTTTGGTACACCCAAAGCACTCCTACGGTATCCGGGAGTTACACGATCTCATGGTCTAAGGAAGAGATACTTGACATTGGAAAAGCTCTAGCAAAACGAACTACACGATCTTGTGCTATGCTTAGGATTGGGTCTTGTCCATCACATCATTCTCCTAATGATGTGATCCCGTTATCAATGACATCCAATGTCCATAGTCAGGAAACCATGACTATCTATTGATCAACGAGCTAGTCAACTAGAGGCTCACTAGGGACATATTGTGGTTATGTATTCACACGTGTATCACGATTTCCGGATAATACAATTATAGCATGAATAAAAGACAATTATCACGAACAAGGAAATATAATAATAATCCTTTTATTATTGCCTTTAGGGCATATTTCCAACAGGGAGATGGCGCGAGCTCGCCCGCATCGCCAAAAAATCGGCGGGAGGATTTCGGCTCACCTCCCGCCGAGTCCACCCCTATTTAGCCCCTCCCTCACCGCCCCAAGTCCCGCCACCATTCTCCCTCCGTTCGAGCTTTCCCGCCGACGCGCATCGGCACCGACGAGCAGGTAAGCGGCGCATCTTCATCGGCCGGCGGTCCACTGTTGGGGAACGTAGTAATAATTCAAAATTTTCCTACGTGTCACCAAGATCAATCTAGGAGATGCTAGCAACGAGAGAGAGGGAGTGCATCTTCATACCCTTGAAGATCGCTAACCGGAACCGTTCATAGAACGCGGTTGATGGAGTCGTACTCGCGGCGATTCAAATCACGGAAGATCCGTTCTAGCGCCGAACGGACGACGCCTCCGCGTTCAACACACATACAGCCCGGGGATGTCTCCCCCTTCTTGATCCAGCAAGGGGAGAGGAGAAGTTGAGAGAAAGCTCCGGCAGCACGACGACGTGGTGGTGGTGGAGCTCGTGGTTCTCCGGCAGGGCTTCTCAAGCACTACGGAGGAGGAGGAGCAGTTGGAGGAGGAGAGGGCTGCGCCAGGGAAGGGTTGCGACTGCCCTCTCTCTCCCTGCTTCTCTTTTGCCTTCTTTTCGGCCAACTCTTTCTTGATCTCCAACGACTTCAACAACATTAACTCGTTTGATTGCACCATGGCATCAATCTTCTCCCTCAAGCTCGATGCTTCTTGCTCTCTTTATCTTCTCTCTAGTCTTCTTGTCGCCATCGGGCTTGTTCAAATTTCTTGGGCCATCATCATCCTCATCTTCATCCATGTTTGTAATTAGCCTCTCTTTGGTGGGGACTCTTTGTCGATCAACTTCCACTTGTTGCACTTTTGGAGCAACTCCCAATAATGCTCTAATTTGAAGAATCTGCCTTCCGAAGCTTCCATGTCCTTGTATCTATGTTGAGCAATCTTGTCCAACACAATGCAAACAAGATGTTGCAATCATTTTTCATGATACATAACGATGATGCATAACTTGAACAAAGGCTTGATGTTGCAATAACTCACATAGTCGGACTCCACGGTGCCACTTGAAGGTGCATTGCGTACTGGTCCAAGCAAGCTGCCCAACAGCTGCACATAGGCTTGATGTTCTCCCAATGACCTTGAAGCGACCGAAATGTGCGTGGAGTCTTGTTGGGGTAGTTTTTCATAATATGAAAGTATTGATCTTCGATCCTTTGCCAATATCTCTTGGCGGTTTGATTAGTACCCGTGCATGCATCAAGAGACACCGCACTCCATGCTTTGATCAAAGCTTGATCTTCCAAGATGATGTAGTTCTTCGATCTTTGGCTTTTCCCAGCTTTTGCTTGTGAATTCTCAAACGCTTCCGCTTCGATCTCAGCCAAGTCGTTTGCACAACCATGGTCGTCCACGCCACACTCTGTTTCATTGTAGTCGAAAGGTTCGAAGGGGGCTTGATCAATGTCAACCGCGTTCGTGTCCAACAAGTTCACGAACTCGGTTTGTTGCATTGTTCGAACCACCGCTATACCGAACGATAACAAGTCACGAGCTATCGAAAAACAATGGCGAAAATGAAAGAGAATCACCAAAGTCCGAAGAGATATACCTTCCGGCCATTTTTCGTCGAACACCTCGCTCGCGGGGGAGGCAAGATTGAAACAGCGTCGCCGAGCACCTCCTCGCGGGGATGGAGTGAGAGGTTGAAGAAGATTTGTTCCTTGAAGTCGGAACCTTCCTCCGCTGCGCCATACCTGCGGCCTTCTCCGCCGCCGGCCGATTGCAATGGCATTGCTGCCGGGCCTTGGGCCATCGCGGCGAAGCGGCGGATTCCCGCCTTGCACAAGCACGTTGCCACAAGCTGCGCGAAGCGGTGGCGTGGTAGGTGACGCCGGCGGGGTCTACATGGCCGTGACGAGATCCGCCCGAGGAAAGGCGGCGCGACCTCGGCGGTGAAGCGACATGGGGTCGTCCATGGCGGCGACGGACGGCCGGGGAGGAGTAGCCGGAGCTTTCAGGGGGGGGGGGGGCAATGGTGATGGAGGGTGCGAGAAGCGGGAAAGGGGGCGCGGAAATGTCCCTCCCGCCAAATCTCACACCGGATGGGGGTTGAGCTCGGGTCGGCCTCCCAGCCCGTGAAAATAGAGATTGGGGGAGAAGATTTGCCGCGCCCTGCAAAATATTTTGCGGGCCAGGGCGTTTTGCGAGGTCTGCTCGTGCAGGTTTTTCAGTCCCGATCCATAATTTGATGATTATTTTATGGGCCGGGGTGTTTTACGGGGTGTGCTAGGGTTGCTCTTAGTTGTCGTGCATATGCGCGGCCTGTGGCGACGAACAGGTCTACCCAGACTCCAGAGTGTCCGACCTACTGTGCACCCAGTCCTCCAACCATGCCACGGTCGCGACCATTCCCGTCGCGCCAAGGAGGCGAAACCATACCGACGTGGCAGAGCACCAGACGTGGACGCTAACGATTGGTCCGCACACGCGTTCGTCTCCTCTCTCGCGAGCAAACTTAAATCCGCACCACCACGCCCCCCGGTGACGCAGCCGATCGATCGCCGCCATCTAGTCCCCCCTCCGTCTTCCAGAAGCTTCTCGACGACGCCATGCGTCCGGCCATCCTCGCCGCCGTACTCCTCCTCCTCGCCGCCGCGGCCTCCCCGGCGGCCGCGCTCTACTCCGCCGGCTCCCCGGTCCTCCAGCTCAACCCCAACAACTTCAAGAAGGTCTCGCCTCTCCCCTGTCGCCAGATCGGCTCTCCTCCCATTTGAGCTCCTCTCTGACCCCCGAGCGGCGTGCCGCCACTCGCTTGCGCGCAGGTGTTGAACGCGAACGGGGTGGTGCTGGTGGAGTTCTTCGCGCCGTGGTGCGGGCACTGCAAGCAGCTGACGCCGATTTGGGAGAAGGCCGCCGGCGTCCTCAAGGGCGTCGCCACAGTCGCCGCGCTCGACGCCGACGCTCACAAGGAGCTCGCGCAGGTGAGCACGGCCTCTCGTTTCCTTTTGACCCGCCCACACTCCACGTGTGCGTGCTGATCTGCTTGTTTCCTGATGTGATCTCGGCATCGGTAGCAGCGATGTCACAGTAATTTATCGATTGTTAGCGTATAATTGCCTTACTGGTGCATCGGCCGTGCAATTTTGTTGGATAGAAAGACATTAAGAAGCTCAGTACCAAAATAATGCACTTGTAGTGGGACATTGTAGTTCAGACAGTAAATTTTACTAAGATGCTTCGATGCTTTTTATATAGTAAATGAATTTGAATTCTGCTGATGAAAGACACAGGTTGACAGGGGCTTATCAGTAATCAGGATTTGGTCTTTTGCTAATGCTGTTTTGGTATCCTCCCAGTCCCAGTTGATTACTAGCCTGGTTTTGTTTTCAAATCTCTGTTAAGTATATACAGAGGCCAAAATCCAACGAATTGTGCAACTTTAGGTTGATATGGTGGCATTGCCTACAAGTTTGTTTCTTGCGTTCTATGATTTTTTTTGTGTGTGTGTCTGAAATTACTTTTTGTATCAAAGCATTCTTGTCTCAAATGTTACCGCACAGAAGATGGATACCCCCGATTAAAGAAAATAAGCAAGACATTGACTGTGAATTAAGACCGTTATGGCTTTACCAATATACCAGCAGTGAAACTTAACCATCCTCCAAACCATCTCGTGTTCCACAGCATGGTTTTAAGTTGTGTTTAGCATAGCAGACTGATAGTTAGGGCCAGAGGAGTGAACATCAAGTCTATATTGTGGCGATGAATAACAACAACAACAACAAGAAGTTGGGGTAGGCTAGAGCTGAAACCCATAAGAATCTCGCAACCAACTCATGGTTATTGCACATGGATAGCAAGCTTCCACGCACCCCTGTCCATGGCTAGTTCTTTGTTGATACTCCAGTCCTTCAGATCTCTCTTTACGGACTCCTCCAATGTCAAGTTCGGTCTACCCCGACCTCTCTTGACATTATCAGCACGCTTTAGCCGTCCACTATGCATTGGAGCTTCTGGAGGCCTGCGCTAAATATGCCCAAACCATCTCAGACAATGTTGGACAAGCTTCTCTTCAATTGTGGCAATGAATACTTAGTTAAAACTAACTTAGGCAACATGCATCTGGACTACTTTCTTTCGCTTTCCTCTACAATTGTATGACTGAGTTACCTCTTAAACAGTTTATATTCTAAATTGATGACAATAACACAAAATTTCTGGCTTTTATAATTAGAATTAATAAATACTATTATGGAATGCTACTAATACAGTTTGTGATGAATTGTGTTACTTTTGCAGCAATATGGAATACGGGGATTCCCAACCATAAAAGTATTTCTCCCTGGCAAGCCACCAGTGGATTATGAAGGCGCAAGAGATGTAAAGCCAATTGTAAATTTTGCTCTGTCGCAGGTTAGTTGCAGCAAACCCTATTTGTCTTGCAATTCTATTTTGTTCCACTAATTTGCATGATATATTCTCAATTGCATTTTCTTATGTTGCACAAGTTGTTTATACTTTTGATGTGATGTTTCCTCTGCTACTCCACCAATATGTACATCCTTTTCTCCGGAGACATTATCTGTTTTGTCTGAATGTGAAGAGTAAAATTTATATCCACTTAAATATCTTCGGATCTTATAGGATGTAATACTATGAACAACAAGTGCCATCTTTCTGTTGGCTGAAAATGGTGTCTTGGGTAGCCCATGATTCTACTTACCAACTTCTCCTAATGACTTTGAGGCAGGCACTCTGCATAGCTTAGCATGCAATGATCCTTCTTACTCCGTTTTTACTCTTCTCTGAAGTTCAGTAATTACTCTTACACTAATGTTAGCTGACATGAGTTTCTTCAACATGTCATGTGTTTCAATTTAATTGTTCGTTGGTCATCACCGTTGCATGCTGTGAATCGACAATCTTTGTTCTTTATATTGTATTATTTTGCACTCCCTCCGGTTTGGTTTATAGCTCAGGCACGGGTTTTTAGGTCTTCAATTGAACCAGGCAAACGTTAATATGGATCAGAGGGAGTATAAGAAATATATCTTTTGATTCTAACCATATAATTTGTGATATATTATACATGTTTTATTTGCCAAATCAAAGACTTTAAAACCCTTATACCCGACTTATAAACCCAGCCGAAGGGAGTACGAATTTGTCAGTTATGTTGCAAAAGATGTGAGCTTCCACTTTCATTACAAGGGAAAATATCTGTTTGTTTTATGATGCACAGGTCAAAGGTCTTCTCAGAGATAGGTTGGATGGTAAAACATCAGGAGGTTCAAGTGGCAAAACCTCTGGTGGCTCAAGTGAGAAGAAAAATGAACCAAATGAATCAGTAGAATTGAATTCGAGTAACTTTGACGAACTTGTCGTCAAAAGCAAGGATCTTTGGATTGTGGAGTTCTTTGCACCGTGGTATGTAGCTCAATACCCATATTGTTCATCATGTTAATCGATTCTTTACTTGCTATTGGGTGTTTTCTCCAAATTAAGAGAATTATATGCATAATTCTGCACGATGTAGTCATCTCTTATTATTTCTTATGTATACTCTAGTACATTCTTGATTAACTATAGGGCTTCAGAAGAGTTATAAACAAACCATAGAAATTTGAGTTTGTATGGTTGTATGCATCTGAGGATGCAGAGGCTAGGAGGTTTAACCTTCTTTCTCAGAAAAAAAAGAATATTAAGTTCTGATTTTGGTTGACATATATGAGGCCTACCTTTTAACTAGACTACACAAGCTCACATGATGCTAAAGTAAAGTCGATGCATCCCCTTTCATCGGTTGCCAATATAGAGAGATAAGCCTTTTCCATTGGATCTTGCTTGATTTGGTTCATATGCTTAAGCTTTGTCTGATCTCCTCTACTGTTTGTACACGTTATCACATTTTACAAGTTAATCCATTTGTTTGATGTATTGGACTTTTAGTATTGTATTTCTGTTACTTGTATGTTGAGAATAAATCCTGCTAACTGAATACACTTTTCGGCTCATTGACTGTATTGTTTTTCTTGTTAAGGTGTGGGCACTGCAAGAAATTGGCTCCTGAATGGAAAAGGGCTGCAAAGAACTTGAAGGGTCAAGTGAAACTAGGCCATGTTGATTGTGACTCTGATAAGGTACGACCTTGGGATTATATCCTCATTTAACATTTTCATCTTCTGGTTGAATTTTGTCCTAGGAAAAAAAATATTTCAGGCCAATATTATAGGTTAAATTTAAGAATGTATTTGCCATACTAATGAATCTGCACTTTGATTTCACTAAGAATTGAAATTATACAAGGGAAATAGTTGGTAACATTTGGTTTGAAAATCTTGGTGAGTTCTTGGCATTCTTGTGATCAGCAAGACTGGAATGAAGTGTTTTTTCGCAGTTATTGCAATTTTATAATGAAATTAACTCAGCATATCACTTTGGGGTCACATCATAAATGTGCATATCATACAAATGCTGGAGTCTGGCAGCAAATAACTATGGTTATCTTGGAAATTTTTATTGAGGAAAGCTTCAGTTGGCTAACTTATCCATGCGCCATTTGATTGAGTTGTCGCCTATGTTTTGTTTGAGGTGCCTTTTTAACATGATGACATGGTATACTACAATACTTTGAACTTTAATAGTTCAATCAGAAGATTCAACTGAATTAATAGGTTTGAATGATTTTTCGAAATGTTTCAGGCAGTGTATCAGACTATCAGAATAGTTAAGAGTTGAAACTCGACATTTTGAAAGCATGCATGCATGTGCCACCAAATAATTCGTTGGGCCTACCATACAGCTTCTTTCTCAAGTACATATTGCAAGCGTATATATTTTGACTTGTGATTTTTGCAGTCCTTGATGAGCAAGTACAAGGTTGAAGGCTTTCCAACTATTTTGGTATTTGGTGCCGATAAGGAGAGCCCGTTCCCCTACCAGGGGGCTAGAGCTGCTTCTGCCATCGAGTCCTTCGCGTTGGAGCAGCTGGAAGCGAACGCTGCACCCCCTGAAGTTTCTGAGTTGACTAGCGCAGTAAGCCTTCATGATATTCACAATATCTCTGCAGATCACGTAATGAATGATTGATGTTCTGATGTGGGGTTGGCTTATCTTTAGGATGTGATGGAAGAGAAGTGTGCTTCTGCCGCAATTTGCTTTGTATCTTTCCTTCCAGACATCCTGGACTCAAAGGCAGATGGAAGAAACAAGTACCTTGAGCTGCTACTATCTGTTGCTGAGAAATTTAAGAAGAGTCCATACAGGCAAGCTTACTTGAATTTTACCTGCAACTGTTTTCCTCTTAATTCATTTTCAGAAGAGCACACAGTTTCTAGTCAGTACTATATCCTACTTTAGTGAGTTGAAAAAAGCAACGAACTGTTATACTCCCTCCGTATCAAAATATAAGACGCTTGGAAGCAACTTGTTTGTATTTCTCTTACCTTAAATGATCAGATCAATATGCCTTTGGCATGAACAGAACTAGGGTCGTCGTAACTACATATCCAAGCCATTGTATAAGGTTCTACTCCCTCCGTTCGGAATTACTTGTCTCGGAAATGGATGTATCTAGAACTAAAATACGTCTAGATACATCCATTTCCGTGACAAGTAATTCCGAACGGAGGGAGTAATTTCTTAACTAGCCTCAGAAAGTTGTCCTAATGCTGAATATTTTGTGTTAAAAACTTCATTCATTGTTCTTGAAATGGACCATACTGAGCCAGGATAGCGTTGCCTTGCAGTTTTGTCTGGGCAGGTGCCAGCAAGCAAGCTGATTTGGAGAAGCAGGTTGGAGTCGGTGGTTATGGATACCCAGCCATGGTTGCTCTCAACGTGAAGAAAGGCGCGTACGCTCCGCTTCGTAGCGCCTTCGAGCTCGCCGAAATCACGTAAGCTCCCCGTTGCCATGGCTTCGATGATTGCATTAGGTTCAACCAGGCGCACGTCTAACAAAAAATAATGTGTGTCCTGCAGCGAGTTTGTGAAGGAGGCGGGGCGCGGCGGAAAGGGCAACCTTCCTCTGGAGGGCGCCCCCACGGTCGTCGAGTCGGAACCATGGGACGGCAAGGACGGAGAGGTCATCGAGGAGGACGAGTTCTCGCTCGAGGAGCTCATGGCCGACAGCTCTCCACCCAACGACGAGTTGTGATTTCTCAAACCGTCCTAGCGATTAGAGGAACACTGATGCTTCACTTGTTCTGATGTGTACACTGTACAATTTGGACGGACAATTTTTGGAACGCTTTTCTTTTGTCGACGTTAGTATTGTGGGAGAAAGCGAAAGCGCTGATGTGCAAGGTGGGGTGGGGTGTCTGCCCCTGAAATAAAACCAGTTCTGAGTTTAGATGCTTGTCCATGATTGCAGTTGCAGGAGAGGCAGATGACGGAGCAACCAGTTCTGAGTTTAGATGCTTGTCCATGATTGCAGTTGCAGGAGAGACAGATGACGGAGCATTCACTGCTCTGCTCTTTATTTAAGCGCTTTGGTACGGCTGAAATCGTTGGCGTTTTGTCTCGCTCGCTTCGCGAGGCTGCCGATCTGACTCGTACCCTCTGTTGCTCCTCATCGTCAGCAGCGGTGAGCAGCATTTCCCGTCTCTGTGAGCTGCACGTGCTTTTTCTTTACCGGCGTGCGGACGTCAGTGACAGGATCCTTCGAAATTTAGTACTCCCCGGCAATTATCTTGTCAAGGAAGGCTCGTACTGCTTGAGAAAGTGACGAGTTATTTTAACTAGGGATGTTTATTGCACAATGCACTCACTCACAGCCAAGGTTTCTAATTTCGGACCCAACTGAAATATGCAAAAATTCAGAAATTATTTTGGCTTTTCAGAAATTTTACTTACTTTTACTCAATCCTAACATAATTTTATTTTATTTTCAAATCAGTTTGAATCTGCATCGAAATTTTGGGGTTAAAAATATTTGGACGTGGCTAAGGGAGCGCCGCTGCGCTCGTTCATTGTTTAGAGCGCACTGCCATATATAGTAAGTATGTGTCCTTGTGTCCAGCTGCTAGACTATAAAAGAAAATGGGAATCGTTTGGCAACGGCGCACCGGCCGGTCGCGGCCACGCGCCAGCGACTCGCCTAGCGACACGTAGGATTGGGGGGCCCGCCCACGTGCGTCTTCTCCCTCCTGCCTTTTCTCTTCTTCCTCTCGGTCATCTCTCTCTTCTCTCTCCCCGTTGTCATGGTCAACCCATCGCCCACGCCGGAGGCCTCCCAGGGGAGCCGCCGTCATGAGAATCAGCCGATCTGGCCGCCCTTGACCAGATCCGCGCGGATGCGCATGCATCGGAGCTCTGCCTACCTCGTCGGACACGGCCATGCTGGAGCTGCAACCAGCCATGGCAGACTACACCCCGCGGAAAATTTTTGCTGGAACCGGTTGTAACAAATTCACTCACCGGTGGTAGCAAAAATCTACTACGGTTGCAGCAAAACGACGTCATCGTCAACGCGGGGTCGCAGCTGAGATAAGAAGTTTGAAGCTTTTTTCAATGCGGTTGTAACTTTTATAACTGTCGGTTACAACTTTTCGTTTTTCGTCCATGGCTTCGATTCCACGGTTGAAACTTTTTTTATAGTCGGATGAAGCTTTTCCTGTCACCGGTTATAACTTTTCTTGGTCATCCATGGCTCCAGTCGTATACTGGTTGAAGCTTTTTCCGTAGCCGGTTGAAGCTTTTTCTATCGCTAGTTGTAGCTTTTTTGGTCGTTGGTTGTAGCACTGGGCATCTTCCCGGTGCTCAATTTTTGTTTGCAAGATGCACACCGGGATGAGCGGCGAGCATGCCAAATGAGCTTCAGTTGTTGCAACGGGAGCTACAACGGTCTCAACAAGAGCTTCAACCGCAGGGTGGGGCTGTTGCACGGGGCAAAGCAACAACGGCGAGTGGCTAGCAGGTACGATGTTGCTACAAAGAATGACGACGAAGCTTACGGCGACCAGCAATGTGGCGACGAGCACGGAGACGAGGACGACTGGGCGGGGGAGGGAGAGGAGGGCTGCACAACGCTTGGAGCAGCGGGGGCGGTAGGAGGCGCGGCGCCGTGGTGCGAGGTAGAAGGTGATAGGGCGAACTTGTTCAGCCGGATCCAATGGCCCACTCGCTCAGATCCAACGGCCGCGGTGCGACCGGCCCAACAGTTGGGCCGGCGCAGATCGTTGCCCTTTATTTGGGGTTTAAAAAATAGTAAAAGCCGTAACTTTTGATTCAAACATCGAAATTCAATTCTGTTTTCACCATCAGGTTTCTCACGACGAGTTCTTCAAAACTAGATCCCATATCGGTAGGTTTCGTCAAACTTTTTCTTAGAGCAACTTTGGGTGCAATGTAGGCAAGTATAGTTCTATAGGAAAGCAACTTCTTCTTTTTGGCCTAGTAGGACTAACTATTAGGTTGGTTTGTGTAAAAATGAGAAAATCATAAAAAAAAACATAAGGCTTCTTTAGTGCTATATACAAAGCAACTTCGCTACACTGTGTATCTATGAATTTTGCTATGATTGTCCCAATTTGCGTGCCATGGCTGCTCAATTGCCTATTGTTGATGGTCAGTTGCCTACAATAGTACAGTTGATATTCAATTGCCTATAAATGCTATAAATTGCCTACTATTGATGCCTAGTTGCTGGTATTGGTAATTAGTTGCCTACAATTGCTGCTCACTTACCTAACTTTACAAAAAATAGTTGCTTAAAATATTATGAAGTTATTTATCATTGTTTTTCTAAGTTGCCTACAAACACTCTGAAGTGGTTTAGATTCACCATCATGTTGGTTTACCATAACTAGCAATAGCAGACACATGAGCATCACTGGTAGATGACTTCATAGTATTATAGCAATCTAAAAACAACGACATACGAGCATGATCAATAAGCAAGTTAGAAGTACCAGTGAGAAGTTAGGATTGACTTTTTTTGAGAAGGAGGAATACCCCCGGCCTCTACATCTCTTGATACATACAGCCAAATTATAGACAAAATTAATTAGGACATGAAATGTAGTGAAGTTGCCTACTTTTAGCACTAAAGTTGCCTCTTGTAGAAGGAAAGTTGCTATGACGGTGATGTGATATTATCTACCTCTGTTTCAAAGTTTTTATTTATTATTAGTTAGTTGCTTATTCTTGGTAATTAGTTATTTTTTATGGAGTGAAGTTGCTTCTATTTGGCACTAAAGTTGCATCATCTAGCATAAAAGTTGCTTTGAATTTTTTTAAAGAAACATATCCATGTGGTTTAGTTTTGAAGAGCTTGTCGCAACCTGGCTAGCCAACTCATGTGTGTTTTCATCATTATATCTGAAGATTTCAATGATTTTTGCAGGCAACTCAACTAAAAATTAAGAATTTATGTTGGTTTGTGGGCAATTGTCTGATCTGCCCCCTATGAAACTTCTGGTTACCCCCTATGCAACTTCTTATCTTGTTGGGGAACGTAGCAGAAATTCAAAATTTTCCTACGTGTCACCAAGATCTATCTATGAAGAAACTAGCAACGAGGGAAGGAGAGTGCATCTACATACCCTTGTAGATCGCTAAGCGGAAGCGTTCATGAGAACGGGGTTGAAGGAGTCAGACTCGTCGTGATCCAAATCACCGGAGATCCGAAAGTGCCGAATCTGGACGGCACCTCCGCGTTCAACACACGTGACAGCCCGTGACGTCTCCCATGCCTTGATCCAGCAAGGAGAGAGGGAGAGGTTGAGGAATACTCCATCCAACAGCAGCACAACGTGGCGTGGTGGTGGTGGAGGAGCGTGGCAATCTGCAGGGCTTCGCCAAGCACCTATGGGAGAGGAGGAGGTGTCACGGGAGGGAGGGAGGCGCCAGGGGCTCGGTGTGGATGCCCTCCTCCCCTCCACTATATATAGGGGCAAGGGAGAGGGGAGGCGCAGCCTTGCCCCTTCCTCCAAGGAAGGGTGCGGCCAAGGAGGGAGGAGTCCATCCTCCCAAGGCACCTCGGAGGTGCCTTCCCCTTGAGGACTCTTCCTTTTTCTTATATCTTGGCGCATGGGCCTCTTGGGGCTGGTGCCCTTGGCCCATATAGGCCAAGGCGCACCTTACAGCCCATGTGGCCCCAGGGCAGGTGGACCCCGGTGGACCCCGGACTTTTCGCACTCCGGTACAATACCGATGAAGTGCGAAACTTTTCGGCGACCAAAATAGGACTTCCCATATATAAATCTTTACCTCCGGACCATTCTCGAACTCCTCGTGATGTCCGGGATCTCATCCGGGACTCAACAACATTCGGTAACCACATACAAACTTCCTTTATAACCCTAGCGTCATCGAACCTTAAGTGTGTAGACCCTACGGGTTCGGGAACCATGCGAGACATGACCGAGACGTTCTCCGGTCAATAACCAACAGCGGGATCTGGATACCCATGTTGGCTCTACATGTTCCACGATGATCTCATCGGATGAACCACGATGTCAAGGACTCAATCGATCCCGTATACAATTCCCTTTGTCTAGCGGTATTGTACTTGCCCGAGATTCGATCGTCGGTATCCCGATACCTTGTTCAATCTCGTTTCCGGCAAGTCTCTTTACTCGTTCCGTAACACATCATCCCGTGATCAACCCCTTGGTCACATTGTGCACATTATGATGATGTCCTACCGAGTGGGCCCAGAATACCTCTCCGTCACACGGAGTGACAAATCCAGTCTCGATTCGTGCCAACCCAACAGACACTTTCGGAGATACTGTAATGCACCTTTATAGCCACCCGATTACGTTGTGACGCTTTGGTACACCCAAAGCATTCCTACGGTATCCGGAGTTGCACAATCTCATGGTCTAAGGAAATGATACTTGACATTAGAAAAGCTTTAGCATACGAACTACGATCTTTGTGCTATGCTTAGGATTGGGTCTTGTCCATCACATCATTCTACTAATGATGTGATCCCGTTATCAATGACATCCAATGTCCATGGTTAGGAAACCGTAACCATCTATTGATCAACGAGCTAGCCAATAGAGGCTTGCTAGGGACATGGTGTTGTCTATGTATCCACACATGTATCCGAGTTTCCTATCAATACAATTATAGCATGGATAATAAACGATTATCGTGAACAAGGAAATATAATAATAACTAATTTATTATTGCCTCTAGGGCATATTTCCAACAGTCTCCCACTTGCACTAGAGTCAATAATCTAGTTCACATCGTCATGTGATTAACAGCGATATGTCACATCGCCATGTGACTAACACCCAAAGAGTTTACTAGTGTCTTTAAACTAGTTCACATCATCATGTGATTAAGACTCAATGAGTTACGGGGTTTGATCATGTTTTACTTGTGAGAGAGGTTTTAGTCAACGGATTTTAGTCAACGGGTCCGAACCTTTCAGATCCGTGTGTGTGCTTTGCGATTCTCTATGTCATATTGTAAATGCTGCTTCCACGCTCCACTTGGATCTATTCCAAATGGTTGCTCCACTATACGTATCCGGTTTGCTACTCAGAGTCATTCGGATAGGTGTTAAAGCTTGCATCGACGTAACGCTTACGCCGAACTCTTTATCACCTCCATAATCGAGAAACATGTCCTTATTTACTCCAAGGACAATTTTGATCATTGTCCAATGATCCATTCTGGATCATTCTTGTACCCTTGACCGACTCATGGCATGGCACACTTCCTGCGGTACACAAAGATAGCATACCTTGTAGAGCCTATGTCTAAGGCATAGGGACGATCTTCGTCCTTTCTCTCTGCTCGCCGTGGTCGAGCTTTAAGTCTTAACTTCATACCTTACATCTCGTGCAAGAACTCCTTCTTTGACCGATCCATCTTGAACACCTTCAAGATCATGTCAAGGTACATGCTCATTTGAAAGTACCATTAAGCATTTTTGATCTATCCTTATAGATCTTGATGCTCAATGTTCAAGTAGCTTAATCCAGGTTTTCCATTGAAAAACACTTTTCAAACATCCCTATATGCTTTCTAGAAATTCTACATCATTTACGATCAACAATATGTCAACAACATATACTTATCGAAATTCTATAGTGCTCCCACTCACTTCTTTGGAAATACAAGTTTCTCATAAACTTTGTATAAACCCAAAATCTTTGATCATCCTATCAAAGTGCATATTCCAACTCCGAGATGCTTATTCCAGTCCTTAGAAGAATCATGGAGCTAGCATACCTTTTAGCATCCTTAGGATCGACAAAACTTTACGATTGTATCACATACAATCTTTCCTTATTTAAACCGGTAAGGAAACTCATTTTGACATCCATCTCGCCAGATTTCATAAATGCAGCTTATGCTAACATGATTCCGACGGACTTAAGCATCGCTACGGATGAGAAAATCTCATCGTAGTCAACTCCTTGAACTTGTGAAAAACTTTTCGCCACAAGTCGAGCTTCATAGACGGTGACATTACCGTCCACGTCCGTCTTCTTCTTAAAGATCCATTCATCTCAATGGCTTGCCGATCATCGGGCAAGTCCACCAAAGTCCATGCTTTGTTACGATATATGGATACTATCTCGGATTTCATGGCCTCTAACCATTTGTCGGAATTTGGGCCCACCATCGCTTCTCCATAGCTCGTAGGTTCATTGTTGTCTAGCAACATGACCTTCAAGACAGGATCACCGTACCACTCTGAAGCAGTACGCGTCCTTGTCGTCCTACGAGGTTCGGTAGTGACTTGATCCGAAACTTCATGATTACTGTCATAAGCACTTCATGTGCCCTGCTACACACTAGTTGAAGTGACGGTTCAATAACCTCATCAAGTCTCCACCATCCTCCCACTCAACTTTTCGAGACGAACTTTTCCTCGAGAAAGGACCCGATTCAAGAAACAATCCCTATTGCTTCCGGATCTGAATTAGGAGGTATACCCAACTGTTTTGGGTGTCCTATGAAGATGCATTTGTCCGCTTTGGGTTCGAGCTTATCAACCTGAAACTTTTCCACATAAGCGCCGCAGCCCCAAACTTTTAAGAAATGACAGCTTAGGTTTCTCTAAACCATAGTTCATACGGTGTCATCTCAACGGAATTACGTGGTACCCTATTAAAGTGAGTGCGGTTGTCTCTAATGCCTAACCCATGAACGATAGTGGTAATTCGATAGGAGACATCATGGTACGCACCATATCCAATAGGGTGCAACTATGATGTTCGGACACACCATCACACTATGGTGTTCCAGCGGTATTAATTGTGAAACAATTTGCACAATGTCTTAATTGTGTGCCAAAACTTCAGAACTCAGATATTCATCTCTATGATCATATCATAGACATTCTATCCTCTTGTCACGAAGATCTTAAACTTCACTCTGAAATTACTTGAACCATTCAATAATTCAGATTTGTGTTTCATCAAGTAAATATACTCAACATCTACTCGAATCATCTGTGAAGTCGTAACATAACGATATTCCTTTGCATGCCTCAAAGACTCATTGGACTGCACATCAAAATGTGTTACTTCTAACAAGTTGCTATCTAGTTCCATCTTATTGAAACCGAGGCTTTTCAGTCATCTTGTCCATGTTATGATTTGCATATCTCAAGTGATTCAAAATCAAGTGAGTCTAAACGATCCATCTGCATGGAGTTTCATCATGCGTATACACCAATGCACATGGTTTGCATGTCTCAAACTTTTCAAAACGAGTGAGTCCAAAGATCCATCAACATGGAGCTTCTTCATGCTTTTACACCAATATGACTTACATGGCGAAGGCCACAAGTAAGTGGTACTATCATTACTATCTTATACTTTTGGCATGAAAATGTGTATCACTACGATCGAGATTCAATAAACCATTTATTTAGGTGCAAGACCATCGAAGGTATTATTCAAATAAATAGAGTAACCATTATTCTTCTTAAATGAATAACCGTATAGTGCAGCATATAATCCAATCATGTATATGCTCAACGCAAACACCAAATAACAATTATTTAGGTTTAACACCAATCTCGATGGTAGAGGGAGCGGCGATGCTTGATCACATCAACCTTGGAAACACTTCCAACACATATCGTCACTCACCTTTAGCTAGTATCCGCTTATTCCGTAGCCTTTTATTTCGAGTTACTAACACTTAGCAACCGAACCGGTATCTTAATACCTCGGTGCTACTAGGAGTACTAGTAAAGTACACATTAACATAATGTATATCCAATATACTTCTTTCGACCTTGCCGACCTTCTTATCTACCAAGTATCTAGGGTGGTTCCGCTCCGATGGCTGTTCTCCTTATTACGTAAGCACTTAGTCTCGGGTTTGGGTTCAACCTTGGGTTTCTTCACCGAGCAAAGAATCGATTTGCCGTTTCATGAAGTGTCCCTTCTTGCCCTTGCCCTTCTTGAAACTAGTGGTTTCATCAACCATCAACAATTGATGCTCCTTCTTGATTTCTACTTTCATGTGTCAAACATCGCGAATACTTCAAGGATCATCATATCTATCCTCGATATGTTATAGTTCATCATGAAGCTCTAGCAGCTTGGTGGCAATGACTTTGGAGAAACATCACTTTCTCATCTGGAAGATCAACTCCCACTCGATTCAAGTGATTGTTGCACTCAGACAATCTGAGCACAAGCTCAACGATTGAGCTTTTCTCCCTTAGTTTGCAGGCTAAGAAAACTCGTCGGAGGTCTCATACCTCTTGATGTGGGCACGAGCCTGAAATCCCAATTCAGCCCTCGAAACATCTCATATGTTCCGCGATGTTTCAAAACGTCTTTGGTGCCTCTACTCTAAACCGCTCAACCGAACTATCATGTAGTTATCAAACGTGTATGTCCGATGTTCGCAACATCCACAAACGACGTTTGGGGTTCAAAGACACTGAGCGGTGCATTAAGGACATAAGCTATCTACTGTCCGCATAATCGCTACTTTCAACTTTCAACTATATTTTCTCTAGGAACATATCTAAACAGTGGAACTAAAGCGCGAGCTTACGACATAATTTGCAAAAGGTCTTTTAACTATGTTCAAGATAATTAAATTCATCTTATGAACTCCCACTCAGATAGACATCCCTCTGGTCATCTAAGTGATTACATGATCCGAGTCAACTAAGCCGTGTCCGATCATCACGTGAGACGGACTAGTCAACATCGGTGAACATCTTCATGTTGATCGTATCTACCATACGACTCATGCTCGACCTTTCGGTCTCGTGTTCCGAGGCCATGTACGTACATGCTAGGCTCGTCAAGTTAACCCCAAGTGTTTTCTTTGTGTAAATCTGTCTTACTCTGCTGTAATGCGTGAACGTAAGAATCCATCACACCCGATCATCACGTGGTGCTTAGAAGTTTATTTAACCGAAAGTAACGGTGCACAGTGGAGAACACTTCTTGAAATTTGTAAGGGATCATCTTATTTACTACCGTCGTTCTAAGTAAACAAGATGCATAAACATAATAAACATCACATGCAATTATATAGTAGTGACATGATATGGCCAATATCATATTGCTCCTTTGATCTCCATCTTCGGGGCTCCATGATCATCATCGTCACCGCATGACACCATGATCTCCATCATCATGATCTCCATCATCGTGTCTCCATGAAGTTGTCTCGCCAACTTATTACTTCTACTACTATGGCTACGGTTAGCAATAAAGTAAAGTAATTACATGGCGTTGTTCAATGACACGCAGGTCATACAATAAATAAAGACAACTCCTATGGCTCCTGCCGGTTGTCATACTCATCGACATGCAAGTCGTGAATCCTATTACAAGAACATGATCAATCTCATACATCACATATCATTCATCACATTCTTCTTGGCCATATCACATCACATAGCATACCCTGCAAAAACAAGTTAGACGCCCTCTAATTGTTGTTTGCATGTTTTACGTGGCTGCTTTGGGTTTCTAGCAAGAACGTTTCTTACCTACGCAAAACCACAACGTGATATGCCAATTGCTATTTACCCTTCATAAGGACCCTTTTCATCGAATCCGTTCCGACTAAAGTGGGAGAGACTGGCACCCGCTAGCCACCTTATGCACCAAGTGCATGTCGCCGGTGGAACCTGTCTCACGTAAGAATGCGTGTAAGGTCGGTCCGGCCGCTTCATCCCACAATACCGTCGAAACAAGATTGGACTAGTAACGGTAAGCATATTGAACAAAATCAACGCCCACAACTACTTTGTGTTCTACTCGTGCAAAGAATCTACGCAATAGACCTAGCTCATGATGCCCTTTGTTGGGGAACGTAGCAGAAATTCAAAATTTTCCCACGTGTCACCAAGATCTATCTATGAAGAAACTAGCAACGAGGGAAGGAGAGTGCATCTACATACCCTTGTAGATCGCTAAGCGGAAGCGTTCATGAGAACGGGATTGAAGGAGTCGCACTGCCGTGATCCAAATCACCGGAGATCCGAAAGTGCCGAACGGACGGCACCTCCGCGTTCAACACACGTACAGCCCGGTGACGTCTCCCATGCCTTGATCCAGCAAGGAGAGAGGAGAGGTTGAGTAAGACTCCATCCAACAGCAGCACAACGTGGTGGTGGTGGAGGAGCGTGGCATCCTGCAGGGCTTCGCCAAGCACCTATGGGAGAGGAGGAGGTGTCACGGGAGGGAGGGAGGCGCCAGGGGCTCAGTGTGGATGCCCTCCCTCCCTCCACTATATATAGGGGCAAGGGAGAGGGGAGGCGCAGCCTTGCCCCTTCCTCCAAGGAAGGGGTGCGGCCAAGGGAGGGAGGAGTCCATCCTCCCAAGGCACCTCGGAGGTGCCTTCCCCTTGAGGACTCTTCCTTTTTCTTATATCTTGGCGCATGGGCCTCTTGGGGCTGGTGCCCTTGGCCCATATAGGCCAAGGCGCACCTTACAGCCCATGTGGCCCCCGGCAGGTGGACCCCGGTGGACCCTCGGACCCCTTTCGGCACTCCCTGCAATACCGATGAAGTGCGAAACTTTTCAGCGACCAAAATAGGACTTCCCATATATAAATCTTTACCTCCGGACCATTACGGAACTCCTCGTGATGTCCGGGATCTCATCCGGACTCAACAACATTCGGTAACCACATACAAACTTCCTTTATAACCCTAGCGCCATCGAACCTTAAGTGTGTAGACCCTACGGGTTCGGGAACCATCTTGCAGACATGACCGAGACGTTCTCGGTCAATAACCAACAGCGGGATCTGGATACCCATGTTGGCTCCCACATGTTCCACGATGATCTCATCGGATGAACCACGATGTCAAGGACTCAATCGATCCCGTATACAATTCCCTTTGTCTAGCGGTATTGTACTTGCCCGAGATTCGATCGTCGGTATCCCGATACCTTGTTCAATCTCGCTTCCGCAAGTCTCTTTACTCGTTCGTAACACATCATCCGTGATCAACCCCTTGGTCACATTGTGCACATTATGATGATGTCCTACCGAGTGGGCCCAGAATACCTCTCCGTCACACGGAGTGACAAATCCGATCTCGATTCGTACC
Organism: Aegilops bicornis; assembly: GCA_021605145.1. NCBI lineage: Eukaryota > Viridiplantae > Streptophyta > Magnoliopsida > Poales > Poaceae > Aegilops > Aegilops bicornis. Next base: position 501,847,536 of record CM038673.1, read on the forward strand.
AACCCAACAGACACTTTCGGAGATACCTGTAATGCACCTTTATAGCCACCCGATTACGTTGTGACGCTTTGGTACACCCAAAGCATTCCTACGGTATCCAGGAGTTGCACAATCTCATGGTCTAAGGAAATGATACTTGACATTAGAAAAGCTTTAGCATACGAACTACGCATCTTTGTGCTATGCTTAGGATTGGGTCTTGTCCATCACATCATTCTACTAATGATGTGATCCCGTTATCAATGACATCCAATGTCCATGGTTAGGAAACCGTAACCATCTATTGATCAACGAGCTAGCCAATAGAGGCTTGCTAGGGACATGGTGTTGTCTATGTATCCACACATGTATCTGAGTTTCCTATCAATACAATTATAGCATGGATAATAAACGATTATCGTGAACAAGGAAATATAATAATAACTAATTTATTATTGCCTCTAGGGCATATTTCCAACATATCTAACACCCGCGACCTGGCTAGCCAACAACCGCGCACTCAGTAGTGTTGGCATCTTAGGTCCTTTGTTGGACAACTTTCATAGTATATTAGGCAATTAGGGATCACCCGTAGACAACTTTGTAGCGACGTAGGCAACTTGGTTTCTGAGGTAGACAATTTGGAGAACATGTTAGAAAACTTCCCACTTTACAGTGAGCAACTTACATAGTATGGTAGGCAACTGAACTATGTACAACTTAGTTTTTTGATGTATGCAACTTAGCAACCATGGTAACCACCTATTACACTATTGCACACAACTAAGTAGGAGGCTATTCGGCGAAATTCACTTATACATTGATGCAATTCTTCTAGCATCAAAGTTGCTCATGTTTAGAACTAAACTTGCCTCGTCTAGCATCAAAGTTGCTTTTGGAAAAAATCACCAAAACATGTTCATATGGGATCTAGTTTTGAAGAGCTTGTCACGAGGAACCCAATTATGAAGATCGATCATAATTCCGGCACGCGGTTTGAAAGTTATAGCTTTTTGAATTTTCTTGTACCAAAATTAATGCACGTTACGTCATCACTGCGTTCACACAGACGGTCGGACAAGGTGGAGAAAATCAACATACTATAGTGAAAGAATCTTTCTATATATAGAATGGGTGGGTGGGCAGTTTTCCAAATCAGGGATTAGTTTGTCGCATCGTTCGGTCTTTGAGCGTGCGCTCGGATCAACCGAAAAGTGCAACTGCAGTATCTAGCATTTAAGAAAATATTTTGACCCCACTGAAATATCGGAAATTTCACTAAAATTTTGTTGAATTTTTTTAGCCCTGCTCACAGCGCACTTGCCGTGCCTAGGGGAAAGGCATACAAAAAGCAAGGTGCGGTAAAAACTCGGTAGAAATCACATTTGAATTATTATTTTTAAAGTTTGAAAAAGGGTATTATGTTAGGAAGATGATGTTCTTAATTCAAAAAAGAAGGTTGATGTTCCATAAACTCGTGGAACCTGAAGTTCATCCCTCAAGTTCAAACTCATTCATTTGGGTGGCAAGAATAATGATTTTGATGTATAAATGGTGATATTGCACTTTTTTGTCACTACCGTTGAATTTCTTTTTTCCATACTGCGTAAATGATTTTGATTTTGAACTAGGAATCTTATAAGTTTGCGAAACACGACCTCCTCAACCATAATTTAGAGACCTTGAACCATAATAACGTCAGATGGGAAGGGGTGGCAAGAGAACGTTTTTTCCTAGCGGTTTTAGTTGTTCCGCGAGATCAGACTGTGGCAGTTTTTGAAAGAAAATATACCTTCTTCTCAAGAAACTGACATGTTGTTTTAAAGAATTTGCAATCCCTCACAACTAAAATTTCCAGCAAAATCGTTCGTAAATGCCAACCCCTCCCAGCAAACGTTCGGCAGCTAACCACTTCCTAATGTTTACTTGATTTTCATCAGTCCCTACAAGATATTTTCTCATGTCTGGGTTGGCGGATGGTAGAACCTAATGGGCGCAAAGCTATACTTCACATGAATAATCTCAAAATCATACTCCCTTCATTCCATAATGTAGTGCATATAGATCTATTGAAAAATCATTTTTTGCAAACTTTGATCAAGTTTATACGGAAAATTGTTTATACCTACAATATCAATTATATGAAATATGAAACTACATCTTATCATGAATCTAAGGACATATGTTTGGCATTCTAGATGTAAATATTTTTCTCCACAAACTTGGTCAAAGTTGGCGAGGTTTGACTTTTCAAAAAATCCATATGCACTACATTATGGAACGGAGGGACTAAAATGTTGCCCACTCGTGCTAAGCTAAATAGCGCATGTTTACCCTGGCTGCATTTTTCATGTAGTTATCAGCAATGCGGCTGATTCATCATAGATTTTTCAACCACAATGCACTTTCTCAATTGTACCTTCTTTGCTAACATGATTGTGTTTCAAATGCACTTTTTCAACTGCATCATGTATTTGACTATATATTTTAACTTGTATCATGTGTTCTTATGGAGGATTGAGAGGCCATATATCATATATTAAGTAGGCGGGGAGGCTTTGGGACAAGCGCCAGGAATGACAAAGTCTCTAAATGAACCTCCTTCACTTCAAGGCAACAACAACCTTTTTAGAGGATGAGGGGACGCATGTGATAGTGGCGCCTCCCTGCAGAGGCGTGTGTTTTGGATATCTACGACGATCTCGTCGGCCACCTTGTCGGAGTGGAGGGTCCCAATGTTGGTTTGAGGACATGGAACCGGTGCGGTGGTTCCCTAAAGGATGGGAAGTGTAGGTGGACTCGCTCTTCGCAGTCGTCTGTCATGAGGATTCCGTGGATTCTGAGCGCCTCAATCACCTGAGGGGAAGTGAGTTCATCCCGGGATTTTGACGACACCAATGTACGCGGAGACGGTCGCGGGGGTGGCCGTATATTTTTGCACCGGTGGTCAGGGCAGGGTTGGAGTTCGCGCAAAAGGTAGGTGATGGTTTCGTGATTTGTAGTCGGAGGAATGTTATTGATGGATGTTTGCAGAGTCGTGATTCTACAGGTGTTATCTTGGATTCGGTGGAGTTTCCCCTCTTACCAGATCTGGTGGTGGTTCTGCCATTGATTTCATCGATCCAAGGCGGCTGGCGATTAACTTTTTGAAGTGGTGTTTTGGGCCCCATGGGTTGTGCTTCACGTGTGGGCTATGGGTTGGGGCCCTTGATTGGCTTGTTGAGTGGCTTGTGGATCGGGAAACAAGTGCAACTTGAGACATGTCCACAACAAGGGAGATTTCTGAACGATCTACGAATCTTCAATCTTGTAATATAGTTCATGAGTTTAGGAGCTTGAATTATGAAGCTCACAACCTAGCAAAACATGCTCTCTCACTCGGTATTGGTTGACATGTTTGGTTGGGCCATCCGGGAGATCTTTCCTTCGTCCCTGTAAACATTGTGACGTCTGAATAAATAAAGCTTTGCAGGTTGCCTAAAAAAACTAAATCGTAGGGGGCTTGCTTCTCCGCAACTGACGTCGAGTAGATCCTTCGCGTCGGTGGTGATGGCGGGCGGAGATGGTCACAGTTGGAGAGGTGATAGAGGCCATTGTGAGTTTGGGCGCTCGAACTAGGCAGGGAGAGGAAACAAACGTGGGTTGGGTAGAACAAGATGGATGCAGTCTGACCTCGTTTGGTGGCCCGCCTCAGGATGAGTTCCTGACATACTATGAGTTAGAACATGGTTAGCAATTTATTCAAGAGTTGAGATTTCATCTGCAATTGCACATTTTGGTCCAGAATGCAGAATCGGTCGCAGTTTCAACCTCCTTTTGTGGGTAATCGACTCCAACGATCTCATGTTCTGTCGATGGGTCAAAACGTGGAGATTATTAGTAGTTTGGTGTTAGGCCCTTGGGGTGCATGAGAACACAAGTATGAGTAGAATGAGTAAGAGTTGTGGACAAAATCTAATTAGCTGGGAAGTGTTCAAGTGGAAAATAGGGAAATGCCGCAGGATCGGTCTAAACAGACCAGTGGTGTGATTCCAATTTCTGATGATGGTAGTACTCGTGGGAAGGAAGTTTTAGTGGGAGGTGGTTCTAAACCGGGAGTTGCTTGTTACAAATGCTTGAAAGTAGGTCATATAGTGAAGGGTTGTACTAATTACTTGTTTTGCATATATTGTGGTAGGGAGCAACCTCATGTTTCAGAATAGCGCACCAATTCTTATAGCAGTCCGGTTCCTCAGTTGGTGGGTTACTCAACAGATGGATTACAACTGATGGTGGGGAATTCTGGGAAGAAAATTGAAGATCATAAGAAGAAGCAAATTTGAAGGATTGTTAATGTAGTTCATGGGAATACTACTGCTGATAAATCACTATTGCCTTTTAGAAGTAATTTCCTTGGGAGGATGGTGGGAAGTCAAGATGTTTGCGCAGAGAACTTTCCTTACTAAGTTCATTTCTATCGAGAAGCATGGTGAGATCAGTGATTACAACTTTGGTTTGAAGGGTACTGCAGTGGTTATTAGAATTTCAAAAATGACTGAAGACCTTTGAGTAGTTTTTAAACTGAGCTCTATTTGGGTACAAGCTTTTGAGGTGATTGAACCTTTCCTTCACGTGGATGGGTTTGCTGAAATTACTAATCTTATAGGCACCTTCCTTGATGTTGGCATGAAAGAATTTTGGGAAAATGAGGTGGTCATAATTTAGTGTGGGTGAAGGACCCTAGTAAGATCCCATATATTGCGGAATTTACTCATAAGAATACATCTTTGGTGTATCATATTGGTTTTGAGCTAGAAAAAAATGTAGGAGAAGGGAGGGCACTTGATTGATGGGCATCAAATCACTATCTCCGAGTTCAACAAGGAACTGCAAAGAAAAGGGCAGAGAGTTTAAAAGGGAAAACAAATGTGCAACAATATGGATCTGCTTTGCATAGAGCTAGTAGTGAGAGGGGAAGACCGGAAAGCATAACAAATTAAGTACATAAGAAGTTGAATGTGTGACTTCAAGCCAACCTAGTTAGGATAGGAGAATGGATTAGGAGCTTAGGGGAAGGATGCCAACTAAGGAAACATGGAGGAATTAGGAAGAGAGCATACAGGAAAACTGGATATGTTTGCATTGCTCTTTGGCTAGGTATGCTTGGGGTGTCATAAAATGTGCTTTTGGTATAGATATGGATGTTGATTCCGTACAAGATTTATATGGCTAGATTGTTGAATTCCCTAGGAAAGTTAGGGGCTTGGTAGCAGCGGGGATGGTTGTTGTTATTGAGCTTTGTGAAAATCCAGAAATAGAGCTTGCTTTGACAACATATATCCATATAATTCATCGAGTATTATTACACAGTCTACACATTGGCTAGAGTTTTGGAAACTGCTACAAAGACGAGAACTATGAGAGGCACAAGACAAAGGGGCAAGATTAATGTTTCGGGTGGCCGTTGATATCCTTAGCAAAAGGAGATGTTGGGCACATGTAGTGCTCATGATTGCTAGGTAATGACCCTTGGAGATGTGTTGTTGTTTCAGACAATTATTGTAGTTTGTAGTATGCTTTACTTTAATAGCTTCTATTCTTGATCGTGTGGTCCTATAATAAGGCTTAGTTTCTGATGGGTAGATGTCTCATGTTCTTACAAGGGTGTTTGTAAACATGTTATATGATGTTGGGTTGATGCCTCAACTGACACTTGGTACATGATTCTGTTATTATAGGGATACAAGATATAATGATTACAGACCACACCAAGAAAGAAAGAAACAACAAGAGAGCTACAAGGATGGAAAGAGTCATTGCTTGCAATCATGGATCACATCGACACCACCACCACGGAGGACTTCAACTTTCATCTTCATCTCACTAAGCAAGGCAAAGGCTTGAGATTGGTCGTCTGGTGCCACCTGACAATATCCTCAAGGAGGTGAGGTTCATATGGACGAGGGGATCCAATGTGGAACACAATCTCGCTAACCCGACTTCACATGAGAGCATCAAGCTCTTTCGCAAACTGGATCGAATGGCAATACCAATGCGCACATCTCAATAAAGGATCATATGATGCTAAAAAAAGAACTAGAAGCAAACACCACTTATGAAGTCATGTACCTGGGGTAGGGTCATAGACCTGCCCAAAGGTACCCTCCACAAGGACACTCACAAGAGAAGCAGCCTTCCAGTCGACCTGGTAGGTTTCCACTCGACAGATTCAAAGACACTCGACTACGAAGACCCACTCGACCACCAGGAGTCCAAGAGCCACTCGGTACCCAAACGGTCTGTAGTTAAATAGTCTTTATGACCTTAATGACACTTTATGTAAAGCGTTACCAAGAACGCCTAGCTTTAACGCACCTTAAACCCTCTACTACGTAATGGCTGGGGTCTGGCGCACTCTATATAAGCCACCCTCCACGGTAGAAGGGTTCGCACCCTATAACACAATACGCATATAATCCAGTCGACCGCCTCCGGGCTCCAGGGCGAGGGCTATTACTTCCTCCGATTGAACTTCGTAAATCCCTTGCGTATACAACTACTCCATAGCTAGGATCTTACCTCTCCATACCTACCCCCATTCTCTTGTCGGACTTAGAACCACGACGGTTGGCGCCCACCTTGGGGCCGGTGTTCTAGCGATTTGTTGGAGAAGTTGGGATTCTTTCGATCTCCGGCATCATGGTTTGGTGGAGTTACGGTTGACGGCCACGAGATCCGTCTCGGTGCGCTCATGTTCGTCGCCGACGACTCGCTTAACGGGAGGCTCCACTCGACGTGGGCCGCGCTCCCGTCCGTGGGCGCACATTCACGCGTGTGTCCACGGCGTCCTCCTGCGGCAACCGTCGACCCAGTATGGGTCGGCTCCTGTGCCATCTTCACTCCCAGTCTCCCACCGGCGCAAGAGTTTCGGTCGGTCGAGGCTTCAGCGGTGGGTGAGGCATGCAGTGGCCCGCCAGTCGGCCACCCCCCAAGTCGCGGCGATCGAGCCCGACGAATCTCTCTACTACTGTTCGACTGGTTCGTGAGAGATCAAGCGTCCAATGCGATAGCGATGACCCGGCGGCAGAGGTTTTGATGGTCGATGGACCACGCGGTCCCCTGGATTCACCCGCACCAACGAAGGTGGCGGTGGAAGCGATCCGGTGCAAGCCCACGAAGAGTACTTGCCGAGCCCCTCACTTCGCTCCAGAGGAGGAGCTTCGTCGTCGGAACATGGATGCACTTCACACTCCTATCATTGGAGAAACCCCGAGGCTCGTGCCTTGGAGGATGCGGCAACAGCCATTAACCTGGTTGAGCGCACTCGATTGGAGAATCTTCAGCGAGTACTCGGCGAGCATCTGTGACCGAGGGTTCGAGAATCCATCGACGCCAGACTCTTTCAACCGCCAACTCAGGTATATCGAACTTCGATTCAGAATTTAGCATTGCCGTCCATATAGCAGTCAATTCAGCCTTCCGGTCCGAGGCGGGTAGAGGTTTGCAGCAAATCGTGGATTTGCTCCGGGCGGCAGGAGATCAAAACTCGGTTGTATCGATCGGCGGAACAGGGTTCACACCGATCCGTCGCTGCGAATTCATTCGATCGGCCCATAGTCCAAGATCGCCCCGAGGCGTGAGGAACGTGGGGGCGGCGTGATGATCAATACAAGGGTCATGGCAAAGTATGAGCACCGATTCGATCGCAACGATCGACGCCGAGTGCCCACTCCTCCCCAAGGGTGGATCATACGCCTCCTCGGCAGCAGGACGACAGACGCCAAAAACAGGTCTTTGGCTTAAGAGTTCGGTCGACCCTGTGGAACCGTGCTTTGATGCGAGATCTATTATCGTTCAAGGTTTGGTCGACAGGAACAGAGCTCACCGAGACGGCCATGATAGAGATGTTCCTTCCAGCAGCAGAGTTCATGTCTCAGGACCAGAGTGTTTCAGCAGAGCCATCAGGGCCGCAGTGATTCCTCCCAACTTCAGGTTGGCGACTGGAGTCAGCAAGTTCCTTTGGAGAATCCAAGCGACACTTGGCTTGAAGATTACCGAGTGGCGGTTCAGATCGGCGGTGGCAACGATGAGGTAGCCATGAAGCATTTGCCTCTTATGTTGGAGGGTTCCACCAGGGCGTGGTTGAATCAGTTAGCACCCAGCAGTATTTACACTTGGGAAGATCTTGCCCGTGTGTTTGTCAGGACATTTGAGGGAACTTGCAAACGACCAGCAGGTTTGACAGAGTTGTAGTCGTGTGTGCAAAAGTCGAGTGAAACTTTGAGAGATTATATCCAGAGGTGGATCACTTTGCATCACACGATCGAGAATGTATCGATCACCAGGCAGTCTGTGCCTTCAAGGAAGGTGTCAAGAACAGAGAATTGAGTTTGAAATTTGGTCGAACCGGAGATATGACCCTGAGTCAGATGATGGAGATTGCCACCAAGTATGCAAATGGTAAAGAAGAGGATCGGCTCCGAAGTGGTAAATATAAATCGGCCGCCAATGAGACCGGCGGAGGAAATTCCAGTCGGAATCAGAAGCGCAAAAAGTCGAGCTGACTCCGGAGAGGCCTTGGCCGTGACCCGAGGAAAGTTCAAGGAAACCAAGGGTCCTTGGAACCCCAAGAAGGTGAAAGACCAGGATGGAAACGGCGTGTTGGATTTGCCATGTCATATTCATACAAAGAAAGATGAAGAGGGTAAACTCATTTACCCGAAACATACCACTCGACAAAGGTCGACTCTTGATTCAGCAGCCCAAGGGAAACAGCTCAAGGATAAGGATAAGGAGACAGACAAAGTTGAGGACAGAGATAGCGGTGATGGTGGATATCCCGGTCAATTCCACCGATGATTTTCTTGACGTCGAAAGCAAAAGTCGATTGAAGGTTATCAATCGGGAAGTAAACTTGGTTGCTCGGCGACTCCCAATTATCTGAAATGGTCCCGGACCGCCATCACATTCGACGGTCGATCACCGACGCACATTGCCACCCACGGGAGGCAAGCATTGGTGGTCGACCCAGTTGTCGAAGGCACTCGTGACCAAAGTCCGATGGATGGTGGTAGTGGCTTGAACATATTATACGCAGAGACGCGTTGAAAGGCATGGGCATTCCGATGTCCGGACTCGATTACCGATAACATGAGCTTCCACGGAGTCATTCACGGAAAGAAGGCCGAGTCACTCGGCCAAATTGCTCTTGATGTAGTTTTTGGTGATTCAAAGCATTTCCGAAAGAAAAGTTGACCTTTGAGGTCGTGGATTTCAGAGCGCTTATCACGCTATTCGGGAGACCAGCTTATGCACGCGTTTCATGGCCCGACCATGTTACGTGTATCTTAAATGAAGATGCCTGGTCCCAAGGGCGTGATCACCATCACGGGCAATCGAGAAAAAGGCGGAAGAGTGCTTCGAGAAAGGCTCTAAGATCGCCGATGCTCGATTAGCGATGGTAGAGCTACAAGAGTATCGAAAACTGCAGATCCGGAAAGTGATTTGTTGCGAAGAAGCCGCCACGGAATCAGCATTTCGATCATTGGCGAGGCAAACAGGTTCACATTCACCCGGTGATCCCAATGCTGCTCCGACCAACATCTCAACAACACTCGACTCAAAATAGGAAGAAGCGCTCATCCGGTTCCTCCGTGAGAAGCTGGGACATCTTTGCATGGAAGCTCACGACATGCCGGGTGTTCCTGTGGGGCTGGCTGAGCATCGCCACTGAAGTCGACCCAAAATTCAAACCGGTTAAAGAGTATCTTCGGCGGTCCGCCGTCCAGAAGAGAAAGGCCATTGGCGAGGAAGTGGCTCGGCTCTTAGCAGCAGAGTTCATCTGAGAGATCTACCGCTCCGAGTGGCTCGCCAATGTCATCATGGTCCCCAAGAAGGACAAGTCGTTGCGCATGTGCATCGATTTCAAGCATATCAATCGGGCCTGCCCGAAAGATCATTTCCCTCTTCCTCGCATCGACCAAATAGTCGAGTCAACTGCGGGATGTGAGAGGTTGTCTTTTTAGACGCCTATTCCGGGTACCATCAGATCCGTCTGTATGGACCCGATGAGATTGTCACCATGCCATTCGGGTGCTTCTGTTATGTCACCATGCCATTCGGTCTCAAGAATGCCGGAGCCACATTCATGAGGATGATTCAGAAGTGTTTGCTCGCTCAAATCAGTCGGAATGTGGAAGCGTACATGGATGATATAGTGGTCAAGTCACGAAAGGGTTCCGACCTGTTGACCGACCTTGCTGAAACATTTGCCAATCTCGGGAGGTATGATATCAAGCTTAACCCATCAAAGTGTACATTTGGAGTTCACGGTGGAAAGTTACTCGGTTTTCTCGTTTCCGGCGAGGAATCGATGCTAACCGTAAAAGGTTGGCACCATACTCCGAATGAAGTGCCTGTGCGTGTGCACGATGTCCGTAAACTTCTTGGATGCTTGGCCGCTTTAAGTCGATTCATCTCGCCTCGGTGAAAAGGCATTGCCTCTTTACCGGTGATGAAGAAGTCGAGACAAGTTCGAGTGGACTCTAGAAGTCGATGCAGCGTTTGCGAGCTCAAAGCTCGCTCTCCACCCAACCGGTGCTTGCTGCCCCAATCAAAGAAGAGCCTTTGCTTTGCTCTACATTGCAGCCTTTGGACAAGTCGTCAAGATCTTGTACTTACGGTCGAGCGGAAGAAGAAGGAAAAGCTTTCAAAGTTCAATGCCCGGTTTATTATCTTTCAAGTAATCGACCCCATCAAAGCAAAGATACCTCACTATCGGAAGCTTGTTTATGGGATCTATATGACCATGAAGAAGGTTGCTCATTATTTCTCCGATCATTCCATTACGATCGTCGTGACGCCTTCGTCGGAAATTCTTCATAACAGAGATGCAATCGGTCGAGTGGCAAAATGGGCGATTGAACTCCTTCCCTTGATATCAAATTCGAGGCAAAGAAAGCCATCAAGTCCCAAGCAATAGCAGATTTCCTCACGAGTGGGTGAACAGCGACTTCCGACTCGGGTTCACTCGGAACACCGGACTATGTTTTTCGATGGTTCCAAGATCTTTGAGCAGTTACGGTGCAGGGGTTGTATTGGTTTCCCCGAGGAGATAGGCTCAAGTATGTTCTCCAGATTCACTTTGATTCTTCCAACAACGGCGGAATATGAAGCACTCTGTATGGGTTGCATGGCCATTTCACTTTCGGCGTCCCGCCTTATGGTCTATGGCGACTCGGATCCGTTGTTAATCAAGTGATGAAGGAGTGGGATGTCAAGCCCAGCTATGACATATTATTGTAATGCTGATGAGAAAATTTGGAGAAGAAATTCGAGGGTTAGAGCTTCATCATATACCCGATTGAAAAATCAAGTTGCGGATGATTTGGCGAAGATAGGGTCCAAGAGGGAAGCCATTCGGTGATGTATTTTGGAACACATTCATGCTCCATCGGTGCAGGAGGATCCTTTCACGAAGAAGCCCCGCAGCAAAAGAGTGCCAATGATCCGGTGAAGTTGAGGTCCCACCGTGGTCGACCTGATTATGGAAGTTGTGATCATCACTCCCGATCGACAAAGGCCGTACATCGCATATATCCTAAGGAAAGAGCTCCCAGAGAATGAAGAAGAGGCTCGACAGATCGTCCGTCGATCCAAGGCCTTTACTGGTGATCAAGGGACAATTGTCCGAGAAAGCCTTGTTCGAGTCGGCGAGAAGTGTATCACGCCGGAAGAAGGTCGGATAATTCTTGAGGATATCCACTCGGGGACTGTGGTCATCATGCGTCCTCTCGGACCATTGTGGCTAAAGCATACCGAAAGCGGGATTTTACTGGCGAAAGCAAATGAAATGGCAAAAGAAATAGTCGACAAGTGTGAAGGATGTCGGTTCTATTCCAACATGTCACACAAGCCGCCTCACCTTGAAGACCATTCCACTCGTTTGGCCCTTCATTGTTTGGGGATTGGACATGATTGGACCGTTGAGAAGCTGGCGAAGCGGCTTCACTCATTTGCTAGTAGCGATCGACAAGTTCACCAAGTGGATCGAAGCCAAGCCCATCAAGAACCTCGATGCATGCACTGCTATCAGTTTCATCAGAGAGTTGATATTCAGATATGGAGTTCCGCATAGCATCATCACCGACAATGGGTCAAACTTCGATAATGACAAGTTCAAAGCCTTCTATGCCTCTCAAGGCACGCGGGTCGACTATGCTTCAGTGGCTCATCCTCAGTCGAATGGACAAGCAGAACGTGCAAACGGCCTCATTCTCAAAGGGCTGAAACCACGGCTGATGCGTGATCTCAAACACGTAGCAGGAGCTTGGGTCGACGAACTTCCATCAGTTCTCTGGGGATTGAGGATCACTCCTAATCGGTCGACTTGGAGAACTCCATTCTTCCTGGTCTATGGAGCTGAAGCAGTTCTGCCGAGTGACCTGCTTCACAATGCGCCTCGAGTCGAGCTATACTCTGAAGAAGAAGTGGAACAAGCCCGACAAGATGCAGTCGACCTCTTGGAAGAGGAGAGAGAGATGGCCCTGATCCGCTCGACTATCTATCGGCAAGACTTGCTCGATTCCATGCCAGAAATGTGAAGAGTCGAGCCTTCCAAGAGGGAGATTTGGTCCTCCGAGTGGATCAACAGAAACCACACAAGCTTGCTCCCACTTGGGAAGGTCCCTTCATCGTCATAAGAGTCCTCCACAACGGAGCGTATCTTCTCTACAACGTTGATCGCCAGATCGACGAGCCTCGAGCTTGGAACGCGGAGCTGCTCCGCCCCTTTTACACTTAATATTCACTCGGTTGAGATGTAATAAAAGTACTTTTGTAGTTTATCTAAGACAAGAATGTTATAATTTTCCCAGTGATTGTTATTGATTTTTGTTGAAATTTCCCCCAGTGGGTGGCTTAGCTGCGAATCCGATTCGCCTAAGTTTGTAAAAAATTCCTTTCAAAGTGCGAGCAGGTCTCTCACTCGGGGGCTTAGCTGCGAATCCGCTTCGCCTAAGTATTCAAAATCCTACCGAGTGGTGAGCCAGCCTCCCACTCGGAGGCTTAACTGAAGTCCAAGTACTCGCCTAAGTAATCAAAATCCTCGAGAGTGGCGAGCCAGCCTCCCACTAGGAGGCTTAGCTGCAGTCCAAGTACTCGCCTAAGTATTCAAATCCTACCGAGTGGCGAGCCAGCCTCCCACTCGGAGGCTTAGCTGCAGTCCAAGTACTCGCCTAAGTATTCAAATCCTGCCGAGCGGTGAGCCAGCCTCCCACTCGGGGGCTTAGCACAGCCCAAGGATTGGCCTAGGATCCAAAATAATAAAAATCCTACCGAGTGGAGAGCAAACCTCCCACTCGGGGGCTTAGCTGCAGCCCAGTGCTCGCCTAAGTAATAAAAATCCTACCGAGTGGAGAGCAATCCTCCCACTCGGGGCTTAGCTGCAGCCCAGTGCTCGCCGACGTAATAGAAATCCTACCGAGTGGAGAGCAAACCTCCCACTCGGAGGCTTAGCTAACGACATCATGCTCGCCTAAGTAATAAAAATCCTACCGAGTGGAGAGAAAACCTCCCACTCGAGGGCTTAGCTGCAGCATAGTGCTCGCCTAAGTAACAAAAATCCTACCGAGTGGAGAGCAAACCTCCCACTCGGGGGCTTAGCTGCAGCCTAGTGCTCGCCTAAGTAACAAAAATCCTACCGAGTGGAGAGCAAACCTCCCACTCGGGGGCTTAGCTGCAGCCTAGTGCTCGCCTAAGTAACAAAAATCCTACCAAGTGAAGAGCAAACCTCCCACTCGGGGGCTTAGCTGCAGCCTAGTGCTCGCCTAAGTAACAAAAATCCTACCGAGTGGAGAACAAACCTCCCACTCGGGGGCTTAGCTGCAGTCCAGTGCTTGCCTAAGTAAGGAGTTCATCCCAATCCGCAAGGACGACGAGGTGCAGGTCGACTGCTACCTCCTCCCTCGGAGCTTCGCCACAAGTACAACATGCGGTCCATCAAAATCCGCAAGGACGACGAGGCGCAGGTCGACTGCTACCTCCTCCTTCGGAGCTTCGCCACAAGTACAACGTGCGGTTCGTCCCAATCCGTAAGGATGACAAGGTCAGTCGCAGTCTGTGGTCCATCTCTACCTGCAGGATAGATGAAGCACAAGTCGACTGTAATTTCAACGGAATATCTTCCGAATGAAGAATAAAGTTCTCTCGAAGGCAAACAAAGCATGTTAAAGGAAAAATAAGTTCGGATAAACGTCCTACGGATCCAAAGGTGCTCAGGCGTTAAGCCTGTTAAAGTTTATCGGTTACAGAAACCACTTGGCATTCCGAGGCAAATTTAAAGTGGGACTCAGAAGTTTTTTACTCCTCCGGCGGAGGACTGGAAGGTGCAACAAACTGGTCGAGGTCGATTCCGTTGGCAATACGGGTAGCAGCAGCGATGAAAGTCTCCATGAAAGATCTGAAGTCATGCTTCCTGGTATTGGCAACCTTGAGAAACACCAGCCTGTCCTCTTGCGCTTCTTTGCAGTGGACACGGACCAGAGATAGAGCAACATCCCACCACACCGCGTAAGACTTTTTCCATTCTTGCACTCGACTTGGAATCTCATTCGATCGAGTCATCGTGATTCAAGATCATTACGAAGAGTGCATTACGGCGGAGAGTCGAGTCGATCCGCGACCTTTGCAACTTTCGGTCGAGCAAGATAATCCACCACGCTTAGCAACGCGAGACTCGATCGGAGCACATTCATAGCAACCGTCCTTCACATGAGAGTTGATGGGGTCCAAGCTGGTTTCCACTCATTGGTTTCTTCTTCAAAGTTTTGGTAATTACGAAAACACAGTTTAGACTCAAAATAACGATCATGTGATGAGCTGGTGAGAGCAAGACAGTCGGATAAAAGAGACTACCTTCAAGCATGAGAAACAACTTCTTGGCGAGCCCTCCAAGATAAATCTTCAGGTCGTTTCGCTTCCCCGATTAGCCAACCTTGTCGAACGTAACAATCTTGTCATTCTTGATCGGCTAACTTCCTTGTTAGCAGCGTCAAGAGAGGATTTCAGCTTGGCATTTTCATCTTCGAGTTTGTTGACCGAGGCAAGCTTCTCTTCAGCGAGCTTTGTTTTCTCCAAAGCCGCCTATACAGGCCTCTCTGCAAGGTCAAGGTCCTTCTTCTTCAAAGTCTCTTCCAGTTTATCTGCAAAGCAACAATGAGAGCAGAGTTGAGAACGGCAGAAAAACAAAGGCGATCGTCAAAATTCTCACCAAAGAATACCTTTTGCTTCATCCTTTGCCTTACGCAAATTCTCCCGAGCAAGCTTCAAATCGAGGTTGAGCTGGATCTGCTTTTCTCTAACTTTCGGTATAGCGAGCCACAAGCTCGCAAGATTTCTACAAAGAGTCAACCAACAAAAGACATCAAAGACAGATCACTTCCGAGTGATTAAGGAAAAATAGTAGCATTTCTAAGACTACGGTCAATTAAAACATCTCGACGGTAGAGTCTCGGGACTACACCCGGTGGTGCACTCAGCGATGCCCCCTTTGGTTTACCATCTTTGGTTCGACCAATCGACCAAAAGAGGCAAAAAGGTTATGATTCTAAAACCATGGCTAATTGTCGGTGATCACCGCGATAAAAAAACTATATAGCTCTTTAGACTATAGTCGATTGCCTTGATCGACCATAGTCTCGAGGACTACACCCGGTGGGTGCACTTAGCGTGCCCCCACGGTTTCTGATTCCATTCGACTTGGTCCGTCCGGTCGAGTGAAGAAGATCACAGCATAAAGACTATAGCCGATCGCACGCGATCGACCATAGTCTCGGGGACTACACCCGGTGGGTGCACTCGGCGTGCCCCCACAAAAGTTCAATCGACACCCACACCCGGTGGGTGTACAGATATGGAAATCTCGGAAGAAAGCAGTTTGAGATAGCATATCCTAACAAAGCAAGCGACGGTGACTTACTTGGACATTGCTCGAGAGCTGAGCGGCATCATAGGCGCTGACTAGCCTCTCGAGCCACTTTCACTGCTCCATCATGATCCCTGCTGGCGTATGGCCTCCTTAGCAGCACTTACTTGGTCTTCCGGACGTGGTGGGTAGCAAAGAGAGATGGTGGATCAGTGATCGTGAAGTGGGTCGGGCACTTGTCGGTACATCAAAGACACGAAGTCCGAGTGGGGTTGCCTCCCTCGAAATCAGCGTCTCAGGAATCGCCATGACTTGAGCAGCCTTGCCGAAGCGCTTTCTTGTTCTTCCTCTTCCTCAATGGCGCTTCCTCGTCATCATCGGGGAGATCAATGACGTGAGGCGGAACTACAAGAAAGATTCAAAAGTAAACATGGAAGTCCAATCGACTAAAAGCTCCGGTCGACTAAAAGCGAAACCTTAAAGATCTTACCAAGGTTGGAGGTGACCGCATCCTCCATTTCCTGATCTTCCTGCTTGGCTGAAGTCTCGGAGGTAGCGGCCAGTAGATTTCAAGAATCGGCTGATCAGTCATCAAGTCGACCAAAAGTTCACTCATGTTGAATACAAGGATCTGTTGGTTACCCGGAGATGGTGGGGATGACCATTCGCATCTTGGGCAGGGCCTTCGCCGGCTTTGACGACGTCGCTCGAGGTTGCTTCAGCGGTTTCTCGGTCGGCGGGAGAAGTTGTCCTAGGTAAACCGTCGGTCGACCGGTGGGCACAACAGCTTTACGCGCCCGGCCCGGTCGTGCGTCAACTTGGACCTTCCCTCCGAGCGAGGAGGATCGACGTCTTCCTCCTCTTCCTCCTCCTCCTCCTCATCATCAGAGCCATCATCCTCCTCATCCTCCTCGCCGTTGGACTCCCATTCCTCCGGACTCTCACCTCCACTTCCTTCTTCTTCTTCGACTGTTTCCTGCGCCCCGTTGGGCATCGAGTACATCTCAGTGGTGACCTAGAAGACAACAAAACAAGGTGAAAGTCGATCGGCGAATTGGCATCAAAAGCAGAATGAATGCAGCAGAATCACGATCGGAGATAAGTGGTGATACCTTATGCGGTTGGTAACTCTGGTCGAGTGGTGGAATCCTCCTAGCTCCGCGAGGGTTGTCTTTATTTCCGGTGATGGCAGTCATCCACTTCTCCAGCGTGGCGTCATCAACCTCCTCTGGATGGACCCGAGTGGTATCATCCGTACCAGAGTACATCCACATCGGATGACCTCGGTATTGGAGTGGCTGAATACGTCGTCGGAGAAAAACCTCCAGGAGATCCATGTCGGTCACCCCATCGCGAATAAGCTGGACTACACGCTCCATCGGCAACTTTACTTGGGCCTTCTCCTCTGGTAACACCTTGGGGAAGATGGCTTGTTCACTCGACTCATGGAGAAAGGAGGGAGCCAGGTCGATCGCCCGACATCGGCTGGTCTTGGCAGTAAAACCAGGTCGACTGCCACCCTCTAACCGAGTCGGGGAGAGTCATAGATGGAAAGGCGCTCTTCCCCCTCATTTGGACCCCGAGTCCCCCACACATCTGGATTACTTGGGTCCTCTCGTCATTCGGGCTCGTTTTCTTCACCGTCTGAGAGCGACAGGTGAATATGTGCTTGAAGAGACCCCAGTGCGGTCGACAACCCAAGAAATTCTCGCATAGCAAAATGAAAGCAGCAAGATACACAATGGAGTTTGGAGTGAAATGGTGGAGTTGCGCTCCAAAAAAGTTGAAAAACCCCGGAAAAAGGATTTGGCGGCGGAAAACCCCCTATCTACGTGGGTGGCGGGAGGACGACTCACCCTCTTCAGGCTGCGGTTGCCACTCCGTGCGGAAGCCTCGCCGACCCATGGGGATCGGTCGCCGTTGGCGGTCGGTGAGATCTTTCTCGGTGATGGTCGGCGTATCCGATCTCCTTGGACCCGACCTGCGGCGGCTTGGACCCTTGAAGAGGAGCCGCCCATTGGCGCTCTCCCTTGGCCTTCGCCGCCCGTCTTCTTCACCTGTTCGAGCGACGGTCTTATCCTTCACCATGGTCGCCCGGCGAGAAAAGTACAGAGCTTGGTGGGCGACAGACGAAAAGCCTTGGCGAGAAGGTTTGGAGGCGGAGAGAGGAGAAGTGCGAGGTCGCACTGCTCAAAATGCCACGACCGGCGCTTTATATGGGGCCGCTTAAAGTGTCGACCGGTAGGCCCGAGCAATCCGTCGCAATCCACTTAGCGGTAGCGCCGCGATACGTGACGAAAAATTCGGATCCCGCGAAATCCGCTAACCGCAGAGCAACTCGTCAGATAACATATTTTCCTCCGATCCGTCGCTCGAAAATCCTCAGGTTCACAAAGTTCACTCGACAAACGTGAAGAATGGATCAAGGCGACTGAAAGAGAAGTTGATGCCATCACTAATAAGTCGTTGATCCAGAGTAAGGCGTACTCACAACACGAAGAAGAACAGGTCGGAAAGTTTATCAACTCCTTCCTCACTCAAACCTCGATCCATTCGGGGCTAATGATGAAGTCATGTACAGGGGTAGGGTCATAGACACGCCCAAAGGTACCCTCCACAAGGACATTCACAAGAGAAGCGACCTTCCGATCGACTGGTAGGTTTCCACTCGGCAGATTCAAAGACACTCGACTACGAAGACACTCGACCACCGGGAGTTCAAGAGCCACTCGGTACCCAAAGCGATTGCGTAGTTAAATAGTCTTTATGACCTTAATGACACTTTATGTAAGGCGTTACCGAGAACGCCTAGCTTTAACGCACCTTAAACCCTCTACTACGTGGGTTGGCTGGGGTCTGGCGCGACTCTATATAAGCCACCCTCCTCCACGGGTAGAAGGGTTCGCCCTATAACACATACGCATATAATCCGATCGACCGCCTCAAGACTCAGGGCGTGGGGCTATTACTTCCTCAGAGAAGGGCCTGAACTCGTAAATCCCTTGCGTATACAACTACTCCATAGCTAGGATCTTGCCTCTCCATACCTACCCCCCATTCTACTGTCAGACTTAGAACCACGACAACCACCACCCCCTCCACCGCCAAATGCAACGATAGACCTTAAACCGGCCACCACACTCCAATCAAGACGTCAAACAAGCAAGACATGATCAGAGACTTCAAGACGATGGACCAAGGAGGTTACGACACCGAGGGCGTTGTCTCGTCCGGTCCAGAAGCTGGATATGAGGCGTTCACCTCGAGAGCACGTGTGATCAATGTGTGAAAGATCCACGACAATGCCTTCGAGAAGGAAAACGGCGCCCTAAACTTACTTCACATCATGTTGTTGCACTCGATAAACCTAGCCAAACTTGAACCAGTCTGACTCGAGTCAAAAGAAAACGGGCCTGGTAGACACCCGGCCGGAGCGAGCGCCGACTGTTTCGCAACGAGACGGCGAACCCTCTTGGGTCAGGTAGTAATTGGTGTGCTGGCCGCCGCATGCCGCGGACAGGCATTGGCATCGGCATTGCGCACCGCACGGAACGCCGGCACGGCACCCACCCACCCACCCCCACCGTGGGCGCGGCGCATGCCAATCAAGCACGCCCACCCGCCGCACCCAACGACTCGATCGCACGCACCGCGCCGCGCCCTGCCTCTTAAAATATCGGCACCGATGCGGATACAGGTTACCCAAGGGTCGCCGGGTGGGTTAGCAGCAGAGCACAGCACACACCACAGCCCAGCGCAGCGCAGACCCCCCAGCGCGACGCGAGGGACACGAGGCGAGCGAGAGCGCCCCAGGCCAGAGCCAGACCTCGCCGCCCCGCCGCATGGCGCCCAAGCGCTCCGCCGCCACGGCATGGGGGTCCCCGTCCGACGGCTCCGACGCGGAGGGCGACGCGGGCCACCGCCGCGACGACCCCCCCTCCGACACCGACCCCTCCAAGACCCCGCCGCCCAACCCTAACCCTAAGTCGTCCGCCGCCGCGCCCGCCACCACCCCTCCGTCGCGGCCGACTCCGCCGCCGCCGGATCCGACTCCGGGGGCACCTACGACTCCGACGCCGAGGCGCACCGCCGCCCCGCGCCCAAGCCCGCCGCCTCGTCGCCCAAGCCCGGCGGCAAGCCCAGGGCGCGCTCCCCCGGCATCAACTCCGACTCCTACAACTCCGAGGACTCCGACGCGGAGGCCGACCGCCGTCTCGCCGCTCCCAAGGCCGCCCCCTCGTCGCCCAAGCCCGGCGGCAAGCCCAGGGCGCGCTCCCCCGGCATCAACTCCGACTCCGAGGACTCCGCCGCGCCCGTGGCCTCCGACGCCGACCTCGACCCGGCAGCCGGCGCCGACTCTGAAGACGACAACGTCTCGCCGCTCCGCTCCGCGCGCCGCCCCCGCGCCGAGGCCTCCATCATCAAGCCCATCAGCTCCCGCCCCATGGACTCGCCGCCCCGCGGCAGCGCCTCTGCCTCGGAGCCGCGCGTCAAGCGCCCCCGCAGCGCCGCCATATCAGCGCCCTCTCCGGACCCGCTGAAGCGCCCCTCGCGGCTCTGGAGCCATGGCGACGAGCTTCTCATCCTGCGCGGCCTCGCCACATACCGCGCCAAGAGCGGCGTGCTCCCTGGTTCCACCAATGACATCGGTAAGCTCCACAGCCACATCCGTGCCCAGCTCAGTGTTAGGGTATCCACCACGCAGCTCAGTGACAAGGTCCGGCGCCTCAAGCAGAAGTACCAGTTGCTTGCCACCCGTGCCAAGAATGGACGGGAGCAGGAATTGCACACCCCGCATGACCGCAGCATCTATGAGCATGCCAAGAAGGTTTGGGGCTTGGTTGGTAGTGGTGGTGGTGATGGAGGAGGCAGTGGGTATGAGAATTATGGTGGTGGTGATAGTGATGAATTGCAATACAGCGGAGATAGCGATGATGATATGGAGAGTCAGCGGGATGACCGCTACCACATCAAGAACCGGAAGGTGAGGCCGATTACAGCGGCCAATGGCAATGGGATTGGGCTTGGGGCTGTCAATGCCAATGGCAGAGGTAAAAGTGGGCTTGAGAAGGGGAAGGATGCATATCCGTACCTGTGGGAGACTGTTGAGGAGCTGTCCAAGGAGCATCCGAGTGGTGCGGCATTCAAGAAGGCATTTGAGGTGCTTGAAGGATCAAAAGCACGGGCTATTGAGGAAAAGCTGAGGAGGTTTAGGTTGACGGAGATCAGACAGCAGCTGCGTGGGATGGACCTTATGAAGGAGACGGTGAGGATGGTGCTCGATGCCCTTGAGAGTGCTGACTGAATAATGGCTGATCGATAGTGATTGGTAAACTGTTGGAAGGGGGGAATCACTCTTTTGGTTTCTAGATAGATTATATGTGGTTAATTACTTACTTCCCTGGACAAGGTTGCAGTTGCCTCCATCAAAATTAGGCATAGAACATGGAGTGATGGTCTTCTCCTTGTTATTGTTCATGGATCATTGTATTTTGTGATTTTTAGGTGCTAACTTGTGGTTTATATGCTATTTGGTTGTGTCAAATCAGGGTTCTTGCATCCTCGTTTTGAATGCTACATCATCTGCAGGCTGGTCAAAATTGGGTGCTATTGTCTTGCGCGCATAGAGTTGCATAATTTTGTGACCATGCTAGGTCATGCCATTGCGCTTAATTAGAGTTGCATTGTCTTCTTTTTGGTTTCTTGATTGATTGGCATTTCTAGTTGTGCACTCACCTTAACTAATCTTGTAATTGTAGTTGAGGAACAATCTGCTACCATGCATGCTTCAGGGCCTGTTAGATTTAAGCGGTGTGTTATATTTAAGCAAGTTCTTATAGTGATAATGTTGTTTATATATGTTGTAAAGTTTGTGAGATGTTGCTCCTACCATCCATTATGCAAGGCGTGCCAATTTGGCTTGAATTGAATAGGAATGATGTTGTGCTGTGGTTGTTATAGTTGAGGGTCAAAAGTAGGGGTTAGCTTTAACATGATTCGCTAGTGCTTTCATCACAGAACACATTCTTTGAAAAGGGGATATTCTGAAGTAGATGCTTTCTCGGGATGGGAATAGTAGTCTGAAATACACCTGATGGAAACCTTTGTTGATTGTGATCTCTGCACATGTTTAATGTCTATGCTGTTGTGCGGATGTTATGCGTGTCTATGTCGGTGAGCTTGTGTTATGCACTTGTGCGTTTTGGTGTCCCCCCTTGGTTCTCTCATGTCACTGGTGTTTGATACGGGTGATTATCTTGGTCCTTGCTGGTGTTTTCTTTATCCATGGATTTTTAGAGTCCTGCGAGTCCTGGGCTCTCTCTTCACTAGTGTGGTGCTTATCTTAGTCCTTCCATTTTTACTGAGGGTACCGGTGTGTCTTAGGGCATGCACCATGATCAGGTCGAGTTGAGTCCAGACGTAAAATGATTTTTTTAGGGAAAAAACATGTGATCATGCATAGAAGCATTGTGCAAATTGAATTGAGTTACATTATTTGATCAGGGCAACCATCCCTCACCGTGAAACGAAACTGATCAGGTTGAGTTCAGACTCCAGCAGATGAGATATATATATTATTATTTTGGATGTTGGAGATGAGATAAATTATCATGCCTCCTCTCCTGATAGTGTAACTGTAAACTGCTGTACTCTTTGAATCATTGCTCGCTGCTGAGTCGTCCTTCGTTCGTCTTTTGATGGACGGCAAAGCTGAGCCGACAGTTCAGTTAGAGCAGAGCTGGAGAATCTCAAAGCAAACTGGTAGCACATCTGGCCGAAGATTTTGGCGACACCATGCGCCAGTAGCTTTCGTTGTGCGCTGTACTATTCTCCGGTGGGGCGCAGCGCGCGGCGCAGGCCGTTGAGGGTTTAGGAGGACCGTCGTTAATCAGGGTGTGGGCGTAGCCTGGCATCATCCAGGGAACTCCATGATTTTTCACCGAAGCTCGCGTGCGTGAGAACTTGACCATCAGCTGCCAGTGAATTTGCAAGCGACCGTGGCCTCTTCCTCTCGACAGGCAGCGTTCATCTGGTGGAACCAATCCAACTCCTACCGTCCTTTTTTTCTTTGAATCAAAGGGTCCCCCTGCCCCAAACTTGTTATTAAAAAACAGAGGCAAACGGCCACCACCACCAACGTTCAAACAGCAATTCAAAAGGGTTACAATAGATCGAAACCAGAGGGAACCTATCATCACCCCACTAAACAACCCAGACATGGGAGCTCGCCCATGCCCACTGTCTCCTGCGCTGTCTGGCGTCGGCGGCTTCGGACCACTCCCCTCTCTTTCTTGATTGCGCACCTCGAGGGGCCGGCGGCAAGCACTTCCACTTCCAGAGATTTTGGCCCGGCCTTGAGGGCTTCCAGCAAGCCGTCCAATCCACTTGGCATTCCACCGCCCCGGAACTCGACCCTTTTAGGCGCATCTTCGCCAAGCCTGGCCACAGCCTTGTGACCTCAGTACTGGAGCTCCGTTCGCCTCTAATCTCGCCGCCCAACTTGGGGTTGCCGTGAGCTCATTACGCCTGTAGCGAGGCCCAAGACACCCGCCGCTTTGTCTCCTCTCGAGGCACAGCTCATAAACGGCTAAAGCGCCAAATACCTAGGGCTTGCCTCCCTTGAGCGCTCGATCGCCCGTCAGCGTGCTTTCGCTGCGATGGCTCCGGTTTGGCGAGTGCCGCTATTTCAAAAATCCGGGCGTCTCAGCGGAGTAATAAGAATCGCATCCTCAGCCTCCTTGTTGACGGAGTGCACGTTTCGGGTGAGGCAGATTTGGCCCATGCCGCCTTTGCACACTTCTCCTCCGTCCTCGGTGCCCCTGCGGAGCGCGGCTTCACCCTCGACCTGGCGGTCATTGGCCAGCGATCTTTTGATCTCTCTGCCCTGGATCATCCATTCTCTTCTACTGAGATCTGGGAGGCTATCAAGCGGCTCCCCTCTGGCAAAGCGCCCGGCCCCGATGGTTTCGCGGCCGAGTTCCTACGCTCTTGTTGGCACATCATCAAAGATGACCTATGTGACGTCTTTGACAAGCTCTAGGCGCTCAATGGCCAGGCTTTCCAGCGGCTCAACGAGGCTTACATCACTGTGCTGCCCAAGCGGCCCGACGCCGCCTCCCTCTTCGATTCTGAGCCGACCGGTCTCATTCACACGATCGCGAAGCTCTTTGCTAAGTACTCTCGCTTGGTGGCGCCGCATCTTGGCGAACTTCGTCTCCTAACGAGGCGCCTTCATCATTTGGTAGAAGCGCCCGACAACTTCCTCCTCGTCCGGTGAGACCGCGCGGCGGTACATCGACTCAAACACCCTCGTCCTCCTCAAGCTCGACATCGCGCGCCTTTGATTCGGTGTCTGGCCATTCTGCTCCAGTCTTTGCGGCATATGGGCTTCGGCCCAAGGTGGCGCGAGTGGATTTCCATTACGATCTCGGCGGCCTCGGCAGCGCGTTTTGATCAACGGCGCACGAGCCCCCCATCTCGCCTGACCAAGGCCTCTGTCGGCGACCCGATGTCCCCATCTTTGTTCGTCTTTGGTCATTGACACACTCAACCAGCTGCTCCGATTCGCCCGTGCGATCCGGGATCCTCAAGCGGCTCACGCGAGGCATGCTCCGTCGGCGTTTCTCTCTTTCTTCGACGACGTGATTATCTTACGCCATCACGATAGGTCGGAGCTCTCCACTATCAATTCTACGCTTTCGATCGTTTTGGCATTGCATCGCCGAACTGCGCACCAACTTTGCTAAGTGCTGGCGCTCCAATCCGATGCTCCACCGATGATGCCAACACCGTCCGTGCGGCCCTCGCTGCCCGATGGTGCCCTTCCCCATCGATGCACAGGTGCGCCTCTCTCGCTCAAAAAGTGCCCACCTCCCACACTGCTACCTGATTGAGAAGCTTCGCCGCAAGCTCGCTACGGAAAGCTGCTCTACTCAACCGTGGTGAGCGGCTCAATCTCGTTCGGCAAGTCTTGAGCGCCATGCCTGTCCACATCCTCCTTGCCATGGCCCTCTCCCCCGCCATCCTCAAACAGGCCAACCGCATCCTCCGCGACTTCCTCTGGCATGAAAGAAAGGACGCGCGCGCTGGCTCCTGCTTAGTAGCTGGGCACGAGTCTGTCGCCCGATCGAGCTGGGAGGTCATGGCATCCGCGACCTCCAACGCACTAGCATCTCTCTCCGGATTCGTTGGCTATGGCTCCAGGCCACTGATCCCTCTCGTCCGTGGTCCCACCTGCAGCTCCCACGTGACCCTAAGGCGCTCCAATTCTTCCGGGCTTCCACGGCTTGGACCGTCGGGGACGGCAACACTTGTAAACCACAGGTTGATCCGTGGGCTGGATGGGCGATCGCTCCTTGATAGCCCCCACCTTTCTGGTGGCATTGGTCCCTCGCCCGGCGTCCGGCGATCCCGCCTGATGGCCAGTAGCTTTCAGGCCATTCTTGGATGTCGACATCCAAGGCCCCTTGGCCCCTCTGCTTCTTTATTGACTATGTTGGGCTTTGGCGCGCCTCTGACTCATTGAGCTCACCCAGCGCCGAATCTGCTCCGTTGGCTATTTGGGCTGCGAATGGTGTCTACTCTGCCTCCTCCTGCTACAACGCCCTATTCTATGGATCCACGGCCTCTCGAGTTTTGGCGCCTACTTTGTACACGGCGCCCCCACATCCGTGCAGTTCTTCATTTGGCTAGCATCCCTCAACCGATGTTGGTCTGCCGACCGCCTGGCCCGGCACGGCCTGCCGCATGAACCGGCGTGCGTCTTCTGCTGCCAGGAACCCGAAACGCTACACCACATCCTGGTGGGTTGTGTGTTCGCGCGCATCACATGGCACGAAATCCTCTCGTGGTGCTCCCCGACAACCGCTCTGCCGGATGGGAACACCGGCTACTTTGCTTGGCTCTCTGAAGCCACTCTCCTCCTCCCGGCTGCACGGAGCCGAGGCCTCGCCACCATCGCCTCCCTCCTTTGCATGGTCCCTTTGGCGACACGAACGCGATCATCTTCGACAAGATTACCCCTCCTCCTCCTCCACGATCACCGCGATCAAAGATGAAGCTCGCTCTGGGCACGCTTGAGGCTCGAGGTCTCGCTGTAGCGTACTCTTGTAACCCTGAACTTGTAATCTTTGGGGCTGAGCAACCCCACGCCCTCTGCTCTCTCTGGGATCATGGGCTCGCCATTAGTGCGCACGAGGCTTTGATTCCCATTCATGTACTTTGTTCTCTTCTCCTATCAATGCAATGATACGCTAGCTTAGCGTATTCGAGAAAAAAAATAAACAACCCAGACATTGATCATCTCCATGCAATCCCAAGGAGCTCCCTCCCATGATGATCGAGTAGGCGCAAGCATCTGAGGAGCAGGCCAGCTTGAGCATCTGCACAGAGCACCTTTCACTGATGAACCATAACTCTCACCAAGTTCGACCTTGAAAAAAAAATCGTTGCATAGCAACCAGAAGGTAACAGATGTGATCATGTTAACAACTATAGCATGTTTATATATATATATATATATATATATATATATATATATATATATATATATATATATATATACGGTCTATTCTACTAATATTAGCAGAATAACTATTCTACACACCACTTCCACTTTTCTGCACTGCGCTGAGCATGAAGTGTCGTCATTCTTTGAACCAAGTGTGCTGTAGTACTCACACGATTGAACTTCTCGTCGGAAAAAACTGCCCGCGTTATTTTTTTGGTACTGTTTTCGCTCTAATTTTTTAACCATTTATCGGAATGAGGCGTATAATATACTGTTGAAAAGCTATGGATTAAGGCGCCAACCGACATGTTGAACACTTTTGAGATTCCACATGGTTTAAGAGCAGTTTTAAAAGGTGCGGCCCATGACGAGTGGCAGCGGCGTTTTTCGTGATTTCTTCTAAACCGCTCGTCCGAATGAAAACAAGCGATACACCATTGGATGAATATCGTCGAGGCGCATCTTTTCATATATAATTTTTCTCTAATTCCTTACGGTTTAAGAGCAGTTTCAAATTTACTAAATCGCGGAATTCTGTTTTTTAAAAAAATTCAAATTTTTGGTACTGTTCAAAAACTGGAGCGAAAACAGTACCAAAAATTTGAATTTTTTTGAAAAACAGAATTCCGCGATTTAGTAAATTTGAAACTGCTCTTAAACCGTAAATTGAGAAAAATTATATGCACCTCGATTTCAACAACAAAACGTAAAAAAATCTTTTTCGGCGATTTAAAATGGCTGCACTAACGTCTCTTGTCTTAAAATAATAATAAATAAACGTCTGTATATATATAGTGATGCTATTCATCATCCAGGATGCAGAATAACTTATTATTCACCCGAGGTAATCTTACGATCATTTTATAATTAAATTACGTTTGAATTTCAAATAGTTGCATTCCTATTCATTCATTATGTAATATTTGACATAAGAAAATAAAAATATAGGTCATAAGACAAGAAAATTTGCAGCTTATGTGTATTTTACACTATGTTTTTACGTTTATAATTTTACATAACATAAAATATTTTTTACGACGATTATATATTTTCTTACGGTCTCTTTTTATGTCGAAAATAAGACAAAACTTACGAAACGTAAAATTACAGTATATTAATGGTAAAATAGAGGGGGTGAAGAATAACTATTCCTCACCCAGGGTGACGAATAGACAATCCCTAGCCAA
The DNA here is from genome assembly GCA_021605145.1 of Aegilops bicornis. Taxonomy (NCBI): domain Eukaryota; kingdom Viridiplantae; phylum Streptophyta; class Magnoliopsida; order Poales; family Poaceae; genus Aegilops; species Aegilops bicornis. The sequence goes on from CM038673.1 coordinate 501,875,113, forward strand.
CTCATAAAAAGAGCAAGGGCTTGGGATGCCAAGTATATCAGCCACCATTCCAGTTTTTTTTTTGCAACGACGCAATGAAAGAACAGATGTTGAATACTTTCCATTTCATTACAAAATACACAAGTAGGATCAACCACATTGACGCCGTTAGCCAAATTATCTCTAGTAAGACACTAAGACACTTATTATGTAAAACGAGCCACAGAAAAACATGAATATTTGGAGGGGTTTTAATTTCCCAAATGCAATATTTAAGATAGAACAATTGGTTTCATGAGAGAAAGCAACTCAAAAAAGCTACTGAGAATTTGCTCACTAACACATCTTTTAAAAGTCAACTTTAGATCTGAACCATCCTAAACATGCGCATTCAAACAACAATTGTTAAGCGTCTCTGGATATTGTAGCAACCTACACGCCTGTCTAACCAATGTAGTTCTGTCGTCAAGTTGCTCTGCTTGTTTGTTCCGGTCTTTCCATTTCGACTGTAGTATCTTGGTGTTGGCAAATCACATACAAGTCCTAAAATTTGGTCTTTGAACACACCCATCCAAACATCATGCCAGAAGGCAACATTTTCCCATTGCCAAGTTTCCATCTATAGAAAGTTTTAACAACAGAAAAAGCCCGGGAAACACCTTTCCGAAAAGGAGAGTCCATACTAGGCCTAGTCCAAAGAATATTAGGTTTATCAGTATTATACTTAAAATTCAATAGCCTCCTCCAATCACTGGCACGACTATAGGAAAAACTTTACTCCAAGAGGCCAAGAAAGCCATGTTAAAATCCTTAAGATTAGGGACCGCCCAAATCTTTCTTTCTAGAAACAAGCCCCCAGTTTGCAAGATGGTATCTGTGATCCTTCCAATGTCGGCCCAAAAGAAATGAGCCATTTGAGAAGTAATGGCTTCAACTACCCACTTAGGAAAGTTAATCATGGACATGAGATAGGTAGGAATACTAGCAATGCAAGTACTCCCTCCGGTCGAAAAAGCTTGTCTCTCAAATGGATGTACCTAGCACCAAGTTAGTGCTAGATACATCCATTTGAGGGACAAGCTTGGGACAAGTTTTTTCAGAGGAGGGAGTAGTGAGTAGGATATACTTTCCCCTGATAGGACAAGTTCTTACCAAGTCATCCATAAATATTCTTAATAATCCTATTAACATTTGGTTGACAATCCTCCTTTCTCAACTTTTGAAATGCAAAGGAACACCCAAGTACTTAAAAGGAAATGATCCAATCCGGTGGCAAAAGATTTGAGCAAAGGAATTACTCATGTCATCCTCCACAAGGATAGTATGCAGGTCATTTTTATGGAAACTAATTTCATCCCAGACAACTTCTCAAAACAAGAAAGGATCCATTTCAAATTCCTAACATGATCCAAAGAAGCATTTAAAAGAGAATGGTGTCATCTACATATTGCTGACTAACAGCACCACCAGGATAACATGAGGAAGTAAGCCATCAATTAAATTGTGTTGAAAAGCTTTAGCAAGCATGTTAGAAAAGACATCAAAAACCAAGTTAAAAAGCAATGGGGACAAAGGGTCTCCTTGTTTTAAACCTTTACCACCAACAAAATAAGGACCATTTGTATCATTGATCCTAACCCAAAAACAAATTTGGAATAGAGTACTACAAATCCAACCAATCCATTTACTATCACCTCTAGATGTGAGCATTTCCCCAAGTAAATCCCAACTCACTCTATTATAGGCTTTCTCATAGTCTATTTTCAACACCAGACCACTGGCACCAGTTTTATGAATCTCATCGGCTTCCGGTAGAATGGTGAATTGGCCATTGGGAAGGGTCAATCTCCACAAGCCCCAACCACTCTTTGATCATCCTCCAAACCCTCAATGTAAACCGACACTTGAAGAAAAGGTGGGCGACAGACTCGTACTCATGCTTGCATAACGGGAAAAGCCCACAATCCTGCCAAACTTGTCGTTCCAGACGATCACCCATCCACACCCTGTTTTGGATAGTAAGCCAAGCAAAAAAATGACCATTGAAGGAGCCCACACTTTCCAAACGACCTTGTTCATGGGGGTGAGGATAGCTCCCAAGAATTGAGACGTGTATGTCGCTGCCGCCGAGTCTTCACCGTTAGAAGAGAACTTCCAATTAACAGAGGCATCAACATCCTCGTTCAATGGAACATGAGTAAGTTGAGACCAAAGCTCAACAAATTTGGCGACATGGTTCCAAGAGAGACTGTTTCTCATGTCAATCACTTTGATCCACGCATTGCCTTTCATGGTGTTGCCGACTTTCCAATTCTTGCACTCGGAGGCTTTAAAAATGAGTGAGGCGATGTCTTTTGGCTTGTGCCCATGCAGCCATGGGCCGTCTCAAAACAGTGTCCTCTTCCCATTGCCAATAGTGATGGTGGTGAGATAATAGAAAAGGTATGTGTTCTTCTTGTCGCACGGATAGCCCGTCCCGACCCAAATCTTTATGTGATCCTTCCATTCTAGCCAGAGCCACCACATACGAAGCACCCTTGCAAATTTCTTGAGATTAAACCAAGGCCATCAAGATGGTTAAGCCTACAAGCAGTCTCCCAGTTAACCTTGCACTTCCTGCATGTCACCTTATTGGCCCCTGCCCCAAAGAAACAATATTTCAATCTTGTTGATACTTTTGAGGGCAGGCAAGGGGACGACAAGAAACATGATGTGGTGGATCGTCCACGAGGTGAGGACCAATTTGACGATCGGCCCGTGACCCCCCGAAGTGATGCCCAATCCCTCCCAGGAACAAGCTTCAATATCACTTTGTCCCTAAGGTACTCATAGTCGATCCACTTGAGTTGCCAAACTGAGAGTGTCAGGCCAAGGTACCGCATGGGAAAAGTAGCATGCATGGCGGGTAGCCCCTCAACGATACTATCCAAGTCCAATGCCCACACCATATAGGCACAAACGAGCTCTTGTGAAAGTTTGTTTGCAGCCCCGTCACATCACCGAACTCCTGTAGGATATGAGCAAGGTTCTGGATTTCTTCTTTGATTGGCGCAATGAAAACAGTTGCGTTGTCGGCATATAGAGATGTCCTGATGATAGCTCGACGTCCTCAGATTTTATGGATGAGACGAAGTCGTCGAGGATTTGTTGCAGCGGGTTGATGGCTATGACAAACAACAACGACGAAAGCGTATCTCCTTGCCTAAGACTGCGACCATGTGCAATGGGATAGGTCGGCACACCATTGAGAAGAACCCTCGATGAAGCTAAGTAGGGCCGCAATCCAATCACTAAATCTACTAAGGAAGCCTCTTCTTTGAAGAATGTCAAATATGTACTCCCAACGCACCGAGTCAAAAGCTTTCCGATTGTGAAGCTTGAAGAGAAGGGAGAGGGTTTTGTTTCCGTGGAGCCGATGGGCAAGGTTCCTCACGTACATAAAGTTGTCGTGGATACTTCTCTTCTTGATGAAAGCACTAAGAGAGTTGGAGACAATTGCATTCATGTGTGATGAAAGTCTAACCTCTAACGGCAAGCATCTTGGCAATGGCATGAATAAGACTAATAGACCTAAAATCGATGAAAATAAGCATGGAGCAAATTCGAAAAGCTAATAGAAAATCCACCACAAGGCAGATAAAGAGGAGAAGATTACTCAAACCCATTGCACCCACGATCGTCCAAAGCCAACTTTTATCTCTTATTTCATCCCTGGGGCAACAAGAGTATAGAAAACCCGTTATGCTCTTTTCAAATCTCCCAAGCAATAAGCATCATATACACTGCAAAGTGCTTAGAGAGGTGATTATAAATAAGCACCGGTGCTTAAGAAAGAAACTATTCATTTTCACAGTTGTGGATCCCAAGCCAAATGAAAACCTCCATCCAAGTTGCACCCGTGAATTGTCATTGGTATATGATATATGAGGCGCACCGCGAACTCTTGGAATTGCTTACGAAGAGGACAAATGTAACATAATGGAAAAGTGGCTAGTCTGGTTCGGGAATAAAGCAAGGACCAGCGTTCAGTTTTTCACGGATCATAGCCATCTTCAAAATAGTGGATGTCAGGTTCACATCGGGTTTTGTAACTTTCATAACCGTTCAAGATATTGGATACCTGCTAATTTCATTTTTAAGAAAAAGAATCTCCGACATCCACATATTGGCCCAAGTGACCTTATCAACCTGCCCATAGGAGATTAATAGCAAGTTGAATTGCATATTTCAGAAGAAAATGTTATGTTCATACAATGCAAGAGCCAACAGGGATGCACAAGAGCAGTGCATCACACACCAGATAAGATGGATAGATATGAACTTCCAAAAAAAAAACTATTCAAACCATTCCACCACTTTGCTAGCACCTTTAAATCCATGAAAGCCTCATGTTTCTTCTGAATGTAGGCCACTCATACTCCCTGAGAACAGATCCGGGCAACTGCTACTCTGTCAGGTCTCAACTTCTTTAGGAGGTTGCGCTAACGGTAATAGCACGTCATTTTCTCATGTTTCTGCGAGCAATTCAGATATCACAGAGCAACAAAGTCCGTATTGGCCATTTACACTGCAGAATCATTAGCAGCACCAAGGTGATCATCACCTCCACGCCAACCAGATGACAGAAGCTCCTCCCACTGCAACATGGCAGACAATAGCCCTTGGAGCATTGACGAGCTCGTCGCACAGATCATGTCTTGCAACGTGGTTCTGAACATGAGCCGCCTCCATCTGTAAGTCTGTAGAGGGTCCGCAGCACGAGGCTTTGCCGAAGGATGCTTCTTTCGTGCATGCCTGCAGAGTTCTCTGTATGTACCACTGTATGAGCAGCCATCTTGCATGCAGCTCCTCCTGTTTCTGTTTAGCTGCTCCCGAGCAGGCTCAACCAGTGTATATCCCTTAACCTCACCACGGCAAAGAGGGCATGTGAGCACTATGGAGCCTGGATCATCACCGCTTCCTGGGCTTCTGCATGACTCTATAAGCTGGTCGAGACAATTTGAGTGGAGGAAGCTGGTTCCACATACATATGGACGGCAGCCTTTGTCATGAGATGAACAGAGTAGAAGGACAGCATCATGCGGGCATTCGATGCAGACTGGACAGATCGCGTCTTTCCATGCACATTTCTCCGTTGCTGCTAATGTTGGCTCCTGGGTAGCAACTCTCTTGAAACTACAATGGCTGAAGGGCCTCAAATAACGCGTTGATCTGAGCTCACCAGACGAATATTTCATGCTCCTTGAATTTTTGGCCATCTTGAAGACTGCAAGTGCAAGATCAGCATGCTTAGCGTATCAACTCCTACAAAGTCTAATACAAGAAAATTCACATTGTCCATTGCACAAATAAAAATTAAAAAGAACCGGCTGACTGTAGGGTGAAAAGGGTGTTGTTAAAGGTTCTTTTTTGCTCCACTCTTCATATAAATAAATGAACTAGAGATCTGATTGATGGTTGATATATGAAAGGGCAACACATGATGCTGTGAAGAAATTAAATGGTTGATGTCACCCCCTTTTACTGTTTTACCCTGATAATTTTTCTCACGGGTGTATAAGGAACTATACAGTCTTATTCTAGCTATATGGAAGGGCAACACAAGATGCTGCGAAGAAATTAAATGGTGGATGTCACCCATTTTTGCTGTTTTACCCTGATATTTTCCCTACACGTGTACAAGTAAATGTAAAGTCTGATTCTAGATATATGAAAGGGCAACACAAGATGCTGTGGAGAAATTAAATGGTTAATGTCACAAACTTTTGCTGTTTTACCCTGATATTTTTCCTACAGGTGTATAAGGTACTATATAATCTGTTTCAAGAATCTCAAAGTCTTATAAGAAGTGGAGAAATTAAATGGTTGTCACCAACTTTTGCTGTTTTAATACCCTAATATTTTTCCTACGGGTGTATAAGGTACTCCCCCTGTAAAGAAATATAAGAGCGTTTAGATCACTAGAGTAGTGATCTAAACCCAGAGGGAGTACTATACAGTTTGATTCAACAATCTCAAACTCTTATAAGAAGTGGAGAAATTAAAATGGTTGTCACCAACTTTTGCTGTTTTAATACCCTAATATTTTTCCTAGGGTGTATAAGGTACTCCCTCTGTAAAGAAATATAAGAGTGTTTAGATCACTAAAGTAGTGATCTAAACGCTCTTATATTTCGTTACGGAGGGAGTACTATACAGTTTGATTCAGCAATCCCAAACTCTTATAAGAAGTGGAGAAATTAAAATGGTTAATGTCACCAACTTTTGCAGTTTTACCCTGATAGTTTTCCTATGGGTGTATAAGGTACTATAACAGTTGATTCAAGAATCTCGAACTCTTATAAGAAGTCCAACATCATATGCTGACCACAAATTCAAAGGAACATGTTAGTGCTAAACTTTGAATCATTTGCTTTAGTCAGCACAAGTTCCACTGGACATTGTATGCCCACTATAAGATCAACCAGAAGAATCAAACAGAGTACTATGATTTGTTCTCTTTATAATAGAGATCCATAATCGTTTCCATCACATAAAGATAGTAAAAGGCAACTTTGATGTTTCTAGTAGTCCAAGAAAAAAGATAACTATGACACATGCGATTGCTATTGCAGGTGTGGCATTTCAACCAGACAAAATATAAGATAAGATCAGTTCCCTCAAACCTTCGCTAGCATATGTGTCGAATGTTAGATATCTTCACATGCGATGGAACTTGCAGGAATGGAAACTGTAAGATTAAGCTCAAAATCATATAGCACACAAAGGGATTCTACTTAAAGTTAAAGACGGATCGTACTACGAAATCTACATTGCTAACAATATCGCAGAGCGTAGTGTCTGTCCAGGTTCCTAAAGCAGTCTTATTTGCAATAACCGAACACGATCCGTACACTTTGCAGTCCAGGGAAAGTTTACAGTGTCAAATCTTAACGCTATTGGATGTATTGGGGGTAAAACAGCACCCAAAAATCGCAACTTGAGGACAACTGATACGCATCTAAGAAACACAAAACACTTGTTTAAAAAAAAAAAAAGCTAACACTTGTTTTCATCAGAGAAACACCAGACACTTGTTTTCATCAGAGAAACACCAAACACTTGTTTTCAGCAAAGGAAACAACAAACACTTGTTTTGAACCACAGAAACACTCAGCGCCAGTTCCCCTGCCCAACGCAGGCAAACAACAGAGCAGCGTCACTAGATCAAGGGGGGAACAAGATAAACAAGGCAAAAGAGACTTCGCTCAAGTAAAGCTGAAGGCGGTAGGCAGTAATGAGGCGAGAGGGCCGATTTGAGCCGGGGAGATTCAAAAACTTACCACCCGTGCCTCGATTCTCCGAGGAGAGAAGCAACGGCCGCGCGGCGGGCGCGGCGTCGGAGGCGGAGGCGGCGGCGGCGGGGAGGGAAGTCGCGGTGGCGTCGCCTCCCTAGGCGAGAGGCCGAGAATTCGGTCGGGTTTGCGGAGCGCGGCGGTGGAGCTTTTGAGCCGGGGTGCGGGGTGCCTCCTGTCTGTCTTGGAGGAAGGGAGTCTCGGCTGCGATGTGGTGGCTAGGGCCCTAGTGGTGGTAGTGGCTTTGACCCTGGAGCGACAGGGAGACGAGGTGGGCCTGTCAAAACCTAGCACGGCCCAAGGCTCAGGAACGAGCTGTCAGACGGGCTGGCCCATTTAGGCTTACCATTTCACCGGTTTTAATTCATAAAGTGTGGTTGTCTCAAAAAGAATTTTTAATAAAGTGTGGGCATTCCAAAAAAAGGAAGCTTCCAGAATGCCTCATGTCCTAAAAAAACAGGAAGCTTCCAGAAGATTTATTTTTCTTTTTTTCCCTTTTCTGTGCATTATCTCTTTGGCTTTATATCGCCTTTTTTATTTTCATTTTTCTGGTTCCTTATCTTTTTTCATTCCTCTTATATTTTTCCAATTTTCAATATATTTTTCCATTTCCTTTTATTTTTGCGTTTTTTCATTTTTCCAATTCGTGATTTATTCCAAGTGTGTGTTTTTTAAAATTTGCTAATACTTTACAAATCGGCAAAATTTTCCTTGAATTTCGTCAAATCAAATTTGGGAACTTCTTTCAATCCAAGATATTTTCCAAATTTGCAGAAATTTATCGAAATTATGAACTTTTTTCCAAATTCAAGAATTTTTTTTAGTTCATACAATTTTTTAAGACCACAAACATTTCTTTGAATTTGAAAACATTCTTAAAATAATGAAAAATTTCAAGTCATTGAACATGTTTTTGAATTTGCAAAAAAATAGAATTTGTGAACTTTTAAGTTACCAAACATTTTCAAATTTGTGAACAGTTTTCAGATTTGAGAAGAAAATTCAAGTTTGCAAATAATTTTCAAGTTGACAATTGTTTTTAAACTCATTTTTTTCAAATTCTCAAACTTTTTTCAAATTGGTGAATAATTTTACAACCTATGAACCTTTTCAAATTAGCAAACAAAATTTTAATTTACAACATTTTTCAAATTCAGGAATAGTTTAAAAATTTGTGAACTTTCTTTAAATGTGCAAATGTTAGTTGCATTCATGAACTATTTAATCTATGGAAAACTAAAGGGTCGTTTTTTCCCTCAAAAACCAGCGGTTGAATAGAAAGCGAGCGAGCCGACTAGGAAGGAGCTCCAACGAGCAAGCAGGAAAAAAACGACAAGCAAGCTGAGGAGCGGAGAAGCAAGACGAGTTAGCTGAGCTAAGAAGCAAGCGACAATCTCATTTAGGTCGCGACCCGAGGGAGAATGCGTGCGAGCGTTGTTTCACCTGACAATGCTTGGCAAATCCTAGTTGACACCCACAAGCTTCAACTAGTGGAGGCAACGCCTGTAGGGCGAGCGAGTTGGGCCCATTGAGCAGCTATTGTTACTAAGATTTTAGGAACATTATGTAATGTTCCATATGGTTTTATCTTTCTGGGTGGATTTTTCTTCGCCGGTTTTCTCAGACTTTTTGATTATTTTTTCCTACTGTTCCAAACTTTTAATAAACATTCAAAAAATATTCACGATTACAAAAGTGTTCAGGAATCACAAAAAGTACCGGATTTTTTTAAAAAAATGATCATTTCTTAAAAATATATTCAAAAATTTCAAAAACAATGTTTGGAATATTTAAGCTTTGTTCGTGTTTATGAAAATTTGTTCAGATATTTTAAAAAATGTTTGCACTTTTCGAAAAATCTTCAATATTTCAAAACTTGTTACAATTTTTAGAAAAATTGTTTTTATGAAAACTATTCAAGAATTTCATAAATATTTGAATTTTCAGTGATAGAAACAACTTAAAAATTGTTCTTTTAAAAAGTTAAGTTTTATTGAAAACTATTCACAATTATAAAAAAGATCACGTTTTTGAAAATTGTTTGTTGTTTCAAAAAATGTTCTCATTTAAAATAATGTATGCTATTGTACAACAGTTTTCTATATTACATCGTCTCGACATAGTATCGGTTTGCTATAGTAGCTCGATTTAGTTCTCAGGCACTACAGTGCCGGTTTCCCCATTCGTTGCCATAGATTTAATGGGCCGGTCCAACCTGGAAACCTCTGTGCGGCAACCCTCCTGGAACGTGTCAGGGTTATTTCTCACCCGTTGTGAGACATAGTTCCGTATCGCCTCAGGCGTGGCTCTACTCAATAGTCCCAGCAATGTTGGTGCGCACGAGTTTTTTTTCCGTCTGTGGTTTTCTTAATCTTTTTCACTGTTTATATGGTGTTTTCTAAAGATGGTAATTTTAGCCATGTACCCGACCCGCATGGGTAGGATATGGGCACATTTTTATGTCCATGGGCAATACCCGAACTCTACCTTACTAGTCATGGGTAAGGCATGGACATGATTTTGTGCACATGGGTACCCACAGACCTTACCCTACCCGATTATTTTAGTGATAGTTCACATATATTATAAACCCTAAGTTACTGAGTCTTTGTATATAAGCTCTGTACCCTACCCCATCCTCCCCCCAATAAACAATTTCCCAAACGTAGAGACCTCTCGGCGGATGGCTTCTCCACCACATATGGAGCTAGAAATTACATCACCACTCTTCAGTGTTGTGTTGATATGTCCGATGGTTAACTTGGGCATAGGCATGGGCATGGATATTTATCTGATGGGTAGGGTATGGGTAGGATTTTATGTCCATGAGAATATGGGTATGGGTATGGGTTTATGGTACCCGCATCATATCCAACCCATTGTCATCCTTAGTGTTTTCTCTTGTTTCTTTGTTTTTTAATGTTCCTTTTACTTTTACCCCCCCCCCCCCCCCTTCAGCAAATGTCTACAGTTCCATACACATTGTACTTATTTATTTTTTAGCAAGGATATTTTTATTACACATCTAACAATTTTTATATACATGATTTTTTTTCAAACATATGTTTTGATGTCTATTTTTCATACACATTGTACATTTTTAGTATATATCTAAAACAATTTTATAAACATTCATTTTTCAAATATATGATTAACATTGTATTTTTTTGAATACATGTTAAACATTTTTCGAATAAACGTTGAAATATTTTTATGAATGACAGAAAACATGTTTTAAATCTATGTGACATTTTTTGCATTATATATTTTATTTTGAAAATGTCACAAACATATTTTTGAAACTAGTAATATTTTTAGAAATGTAATGCACATTGTTTTTGAATGGTATGAAATATTTTTTCGAATTACACATTTTTTAACATCCTATAAACACTTTTGTAAAATTTCACGTGCAATGTTTTTGAAACATGTGAACATTTTCTTAGTGCTATTAATTTGTGTCTTAGATTACACTAACATTTTTTTACACTGCGTTGATATTTATCATGTTCATGATTTTTAAATTTTTTGAATAAGTATAAGCTTTTGAATATTTGTATTTACAATGGTTTCGGACTTATGAACAAGGGAAAGAATAAATACTGAATTGAAAATGAACGAAAGCTACTTGGGCCTGCCAATTAGTAGCTAAACTTGAGGTGAAACGCTTGTGTCTTGCGATAAGTGAGACACAACCACTCCCACTAGAACATGCCCACGAAATCGCATATCGGTCGGTTCGGGCCTGACAAATATCCGTGCTTGCCCGTGGCATGAGCGATGATGGCAGCAGTAGTAGTAGTAGCAGTAGCAGTAGTAGCAGCAGCAGCATCAGCAGTAGTAGTAGCAGCAGCAGCAGCAGTAGTAGTAGTAGAGATGTGAAGCACTACATTTGCGGAAACCAACCATCATGGTCCTCTCATATGTCTTCTGTCTCCCTGTCTTTTCTCTCCTAGGCCGATAACTTCTCATCTCATCCACTTTAAACGATCGCTTTTGCCTCCTCTCCTTCTTTTGTGAAGTCCCCACCTCTCCTACAGGATCCCATTCGCATTTGCAGACAACCGTCTTTTCATATATTTTTCCATGGAAGTGAGGCATCCGATGCATAGGGTTGGGGCAGCAATCCAGCATGTACCATAGTACATGCTCTAAGAGGATGGGCAATGCTCTACCCTAGACGTCTGCTCTAGCTCGCCATATAGTCGAAAAAACTTGCCATATAGTCCGACAATCCACAACTCGGCCTATGGTTTTGCTTGCAGAGTAAAACATGATCATGCAAAAAAAACGCGCTTCCTCCCTAACAAAAGCATTGGTTAAAGCTGAAAAACATCGAGCAAATGTTGAAAAGGAGATAAAGAGAAGGAAAAAAAGGAAGAGGAAGATAGCTAAAAGAACGCCACAACAAAGAGGTCGCCATCCGTGAACGGACAAGCGCTGACGACTGCGACTCGTTGAAGGTCCACACTGCGTTGAGGTCAACGTTGTACGACACGTGATAGCCGATGGTGATGGTTGGTACAGACTGCTGTTGTGGACCTACTTGGGGAGGGGGGGGGGGTCGCACGACTGGCACCCATTTTTCGCACGCTTTGCCATGGAGGTACTGGGTGGTCGATCATCGCCAAAGCATCCTCTCCCTCCTGTTTGCGGCGGTGTGTGTCGTTGTGTTGGCCTTGCGGGCGGTCACCACCAACGGGTCTTCCAGCTCTGGCAAGACTATAAACATCTGCGTCCCCACCTCCTCCGGTTCCATCCCAGTGGTGTACGGTGAAATGGGCGGGAACTAGGGGACGGGACAGCGGCAATCGGGGCCGAGAGGGTGGGAAAGGGCGGGTTTTCACGCGGAAATGTCCGAATTGGCGGGCTTGCCTCCATTTTGGCTAGGTCACAGGTGTCAGACTTCTATTTGTCGGCTGTTCTGATGTTCGCAAACCTGCCTCACCTTTGCTTCTGGTTTGCGGGACTTCGGACGCACGGACACCGATCTGCGGACGTTTGATGCATGACATTGGATGACACAAAGTGTCCAGATGCACGGTATTAGAGATGCCTTTGTTACCTTTGATGCATAGTTAATTTTTTCTCGTGCAGTAGTAGTAGCACCAGTATAGTGAAGTACTCCCGTCCGGTGATAACTGTACATCTAGAAAATGATTGACACATTAGTTTGGCAGCAAAGTATTTTTAAAACTGTAGTAATTGAAAACCGGACACGAGTATTGAAGGAAATATGCCCTAGAGGCAATAATAAAGTTATTATTTATTTCCTTATTTCATGATAAATGTTTATTATTCATGCTAAAATTGTATTAACCGGAAAAATAATACATGTGTGAATACATAGACAAACATAGTGTCACTAGTATGCCTCTACTTGACTAGCTCGTGAATCAAAGATGGTTAAGTTTCCTAGCCATAGACATGAGTTATCATTTGATTAACGGGATCACATCATTAGAAGAATGATGTGATTGACTTGACCCATTCCGTTAGCTTAGCACTTGATCGTTTAGTATGTTGCTATTGATTTCTTCATGACTTATATATGTTCCTGTAACTATGAGATTATGCAACTCCGTTTACGGAGGAACACTTTGGGTGCTACCAAACGTCACAACGTAATCGGGTGATTATAAAGGAGTACTACAGGTGTCTCCAAAGGTACATGTTGGGTTGGCGTATTTGAGATTAGGTTTTGTCACTCCGATTGTCGGAGAGGTATCTCTGGCCCTCTCGGTAATGCACATCACTATAAGCCTTGCAATCAATGTAGCTAATGAGTTAGTTACGGAATGATGCATTACGTAACGAGTAAAGAGACTTGCCAAGAACGAGATTGAACTAGGTATTGGATACCGACGATCGAATCTCGGACAAGTAACATACCGATGACAAAGGGAACAACGTATATCGTTATGCGGTTTGACCGATAAAGATCTTCGTAGAATATGTAGGAACCCGTAGGATCTAGGTCATGTCTACATAGTTCTCGAACCCGTAGGATCCGCACGCTTAAGGTTTCGATGACAGTTATATTATGAGTTTATGAGTTTTGATGTATCGAAGGAGTTCGGAGTCCCGGATGAGATCGGGGACATGACGAGGAGTCTCGAAATGGTCGAGACGTAAAAATCGATATATTGACGACTATATTCGGACATCGGAAAGGTTCCGAGTGATTCGGTATTTTTCGGAGTACCGGGTAGTTACGGGAGAAGCAATGGGCCTTGATGGGCTTTAGTGGGAAGAGGAGAAAGGGCCAAGGGGCTGCTGCGCCCCCTCCCTCTAGTCCGAATTGGACTAGGGAAAAGGGGCCGCCACCTTTCTTTCTCCTCCACTTCCTTCTCCCTTCCTCCCCTCTTGGTGGACTCCTACTAGGACTTGGAGTCCTAGTAGGACTCCACATCCTGGCCGCACCAAGCCTTGGCCGGCCTCCTCCTCCTCCATCCTTTATATACTGAGGCAAGATGCACCCCATGGAGACACAAGTTGATCTACGGATCGTTTCTTAGCCGTGTGCGGTGCCCCCCTCCACCATATTCCACCTCGGTCATATCGTCGTGGAGTTTAGGCGAAGCCCTGCGCCGATAGAGCATCATCATCGTCACCACGCCGTCAGGTCGACGGAACTCATCCCCGACGCTTTGCTGGATCGGAGCCCGGGATCGTCATCGAGCTGAGCGTGTGCTGAACTCGGAGGTGCCGTGACGTTCGGTACTTGGATCGGTCGGATCGTGAAGACGACGACTACATCAACCGCGTTGTCATAACGCTTCCGCCACGGTCTCACGAGGGTACGTGGACAACACTCTCCTCTCTCGTTGCTATACCATCACCATGATCTTGCGTAGCGTGGGATTTTTTTGAAATTACTACGTTCCCCAACGGTGGCATCCGAGCCTGGTTTTATGCGTAGAGGTCATATGCACGAGTAGAACACAAGTGAGTTGTGGGCGATACAAGTCATCTTGCTTACCAGCATGTCATACTTTGGTTCGGCGGTATTGTGAGATGAAGCGGCCCGGACCGACATTACGCGTAGGCTTACGCGAGACTGGTTTCACCGCTGCGAGCACTCGTTGCTTAAAGGTGACTGGCGGGTGTCTGTCTCTCTCACTTTAGTTGAACCGGGTGTGGCTACGCCCGGTCCTTGCAAAGGTTAAAACATCACCAACTTGACAAACTATCGTTGTGGTTTTGATGCGTAGGTAAGAACGGTTCTTGCTCAGCCCGTAGCAGCCACGTAAAACTTGCAACAACAAAGTAGAGGACGTCTAACTTGTTTTTGCAGGGCATGTTGTGATGTGATATGGTCAAGACGCGATGCTATATTTTATTGTATGAGATGATCATGTTTTGTAACCGAGTTATCGGCAATGGCGAGCCATATGGTTGTCGCTTTATTGTATGAAATGCAATCGCCATGTAATTGCTTTACTTTATCACTAAGCGGTAACGATAGTCGTTGAAGCAATAGTTGGCGACTACAACGATTCTACGATGGAGATCAAGGTGTCGCGCCGGTGACGATGGTGATCACGACGGTGCTTTGGAGATGGAGGTCACAAGCACAAGATGATGATGGCCATATCATATCACTTATATTGATTGCATGTGATGTTTATCCTTTATGCATCTTATCTTGCTTTGATTGACGGTAGCATTTTAAGATGATCTCTCACTAAAATTATCAAGGCGTGTTCTCCTGAGTATGCACCGTTGCCAAAGTTCGTCGTGCCTGACACCACGCGTGATGATCGGGTGTGATAAGCTCTCGTCCATCTACAACGGGTGCAAGCCAGTTTTGCACACGCAGAATACTCAGTTAAACTTGACGAGCCTAGCATATGCAGATATGGCCTCGGAACACGGAGACCGAAAGGTCGGCGTGAATCATATAGTAGATATGATCAACATAGTGATGTTCACCGTTGAAACTACTCCATCTCACGTGACGATCGGACATGGTGTAGTTAATATGGATCACGTAATCACTTAGAAGATTAGAGGGATGTCTATCTAAGTGGGAGTTCTTAAGTAATATGATTAATTGAACTTTAATTTATCATGAACTTAGTCCCGGTAGTATTTTGCAAATTATGTTGTAGATCAATAAGCTCGCGTTGTTGCTTCCCTATGTTTTTTATATGTGTTCCTAGAGAAAATTGTATTGAAAAATGTTAGTAGCAATAATGCGGATTGGATCCGTGATCCGAGGTTTATCCTCATTGCGCCTGAAGAATTATGTCCTTAATGCACCGCTAGGTGACAGACCTATTGCAGGAGCAAATGCAGACGTTATGAACGTTTGGCTAGCTCAATATGAAGACTACTTGATAGCTTAGTGCACCATACTTAACGGCTTAGAATCGGGACTTCAAAGACGTTTTGAACGTCATGGACCATATGAGATGTTCCAGGAGTTGAAGTTAATATTTCAAGCAAATACCCGAGTTGAGAGATATGAAGTCTCCAACAAGTTCTATAGCTAAAAGATGGAGGAGAATCGCTCAACTAGTGAGCATGTGCTCAGATTGTCCGGGTACTTCAATCGCTTGAATCAAGTGGGAGTTAATCTTCCGGATAAGATAGTGATTGACAGAATTCTCTAGTCACCATCACCAAGTTAGTAGAACTTCGTGATGAACTATAATATGCAAAGGATAACAAAAGTAATTCCCAAGATCTTCATTGATGCTGAAATCGACGAAGGTAGAAATCAAGAAAAGAGCATCAAGTGTTGATGATTGACAAGACCACTAGTTTCATGAAAAGGGCAAAGGGAAAGAAAGGGAACTTCAAGTATAATGACAAGCAAGTTGTCGCTCCAGCGAAGAATCCAACACATGGACCAAAACCTGAAACTGAGTGCTTAAACTGCAAAGGAAATGGTCCTTTGGAAGCAGAAATGCCCTGAATATTTGGTGGATAAGAAGGATGGCAAAGTGAACAAGAGTATATTTGATATACAGGTTATTGATGTGTGCCTTACTAGTGTTTATAGTAGCCCCTGAGTGTTTGATACTTATTCGGTTGCTAAGATTAGTAACTCGAAGCAGGAGTTCTGAATAAGCAGAGACTAGTTGAAGGGAAAGTGACGATGAGTGTTGGAAGTAGTTCCAAGATTGATATGATCATCATCGCACACTCCCTGTACTTTCAGGATTAGTGTTGAACCTAAATAAGTGTTATTTGCTGTTTGCGTTGAGCATGAATATGATTTGATCATGTTTATTGCAATACGGTTATTCATGTAAGTTAGAGAATAATTATTGTTCTGTTTACATGAATAAAACCTTCGATGGTCATACACCCAATGAAAATAGTTTGTTGGATCTTGATCGTAGTGATACACATATTCATAATATTGAAACTAAAAGATGCAAAGTTAATAATGATAGTGCAACTTATTTGTGGCACTGCCGTTTAGGTTATATTGGTGTAAAGCGCATGAAGAAACTCCATACTAATGGATCTTCGGAATCACTTGGTTATGAATCATTTGATGCTTGCGAACCGTGCCCTTTGGGCAAGATGACTAAAACTCCGTTCTCCGGAACAATGGAACGAGCTCCTGACTTGTTGGAAATAATACATACCGATGTATGCGATCCATCGAGTGTTGATGCTCGTGGCAAGTATCATTATTTTCTGACCTTCACAGATGATTTGAGCAAATATGCGTATATCTTCTTGATGAAACATAAGTCTGAAATAGTTGAAAAGTTCAAAGAATTTCAGAGTGAAGTGGAAAATCATCGTAACAAGAAAATAAAGTTTCTATGATCTGATCGTGGAGATGAATGTTTGAGATTCTGAGTTTGGTCTTCATTTGAAACAATGTGAAATAGTTTCGCAACTCACGCCATATGGAACACCACAACTTAATGGTGTGTCCGAAAGTCGTAACCGCACTTTATTGGATATGGTGCGATCTATGATGTCTCTTATCGGTTTACCACTATCGTTTTGGGGTTATGTATTAGAGACAGATGCATTCACGTTTAATAGGGCACCATCTAAATCCGTTGAGACGACACCGTATGAACTATGGTTTAACAATAAACCTAAGTACATCGTTTCTTAAAGTTTGGAGTTGTGATGCTTATGTGAAAAAGTTTTCACCTGATAAGCTCGAACCCAAATCGGAGAAGTGCGTCTTCATAGAATACCCAAAGGTAACTATTGGGTACACCTTCTATCACAGATCTTAAGGCAAAACATTCGTTGCTAAAAATAGATCCTTTCTAGAGAAGGAGTTTCTCTCGAAAGAAGTGAGTGGGAGGAAAGTAAGAGCTTGATAAGGTAATTTGTACCTTCTCTCGAATTGGAAAGTAGTTCATCACAGAAATCTGTTCCAGTGATTCCTACACCAATTAGTGAGGAAGGCGATGATGATGATCATGAAACTTCAGATCAAGTTACTACAAAACCTCGTAGGTCTTCCAAAATAAGATCCGCACCAATGTGGTACGGCAATCCTATTCTAGAAGTCATGTTACTAGACCATGATGAACCTACGAACTATGAGGAAGCAATGATGAGCCCAAATTCCGCGAAATGGCTTGAGGCCATGAAATCTGAGATATGATCCATGTATGAGAACAAAGTATGGACTTTGATTGACTTGCTCGATGATCAGCAAGCCATGTTAAATAAATGGATCCTCAATAGGAAGACGGACACTGATAGTAGTGTTACTATCTACAAAGCTCGACTTGTCACAAAAAGGTTTTCAACAAGTTCAAGGTGTTGACTACAATGAGATTTTTGTCAACTGTAGCGATGCTTAAGCCTGTCCGAATCATGTTAGCAATTGCCACATTTTATGAAATCTGGCAAATGGATGTCAAAACTACATTCTTTAAATGGATTTATTAAAGAAGAGTTGTATATGATGCAACGGAAGGTTTTGTCAATCCTAAAGGTGCTAACAAAATGTGCAAGCACCAATGATCCATCTATGGACTGGTGCAAGCATCTCGTAGTTGGAATACACGCTTTGATAAGTTGATCAAAGCATATAGTTTTATCTGAGACTTGTGGTGAAACTGTATTTACAATAAAGTGAGTGGGAGCACTACCGCCTTTTTGATAAATATATGTGAGTAACATATTGTTGATCGAAATGATGTAATTTTTCCGGAAAGCATAAAGGAGTATTTGAAAGGAGTTCTTTAAAAGAAAGACCTCGGTAAAGCTACTTACATATTGAGCATCAAGATCTATTGAGATAGATCAAGGCGCTTGATAAGTTTTTCAATAAGTACATACCTTGTCAAGATTTTGAAGTAGTTCAAAATGGAACAGTCAAGAAAAGTTCTTGCCTGTGTTGCAAACGTGTGAAATTGAGTAAGACTCAAATCCCGACCACGGCAGAAAATAGAAAAGAGAATGAAAGTCATTCCCTATGCCTCACCATAGGTTCTATAAAGTATGCTATGCTATGTACCGGACCTATTGTATACCTTGCTCTGAATTTGGCAAGGAGTACAATAGTGATCTAGGAGTAGATCACTTTGGACATTGGTCAAGAACATCCTTAGTGAGGACTAAGGAAATATTTCTCGATTATGGAGGTGATAAAAGAGCCCGTCAGAAAGAGTTACATCGATGCAACCTTTTTACACTGATCCAGATGACTCTAAGTCTCAATCTGGATACATATTGAAAGTGGGAGCAATTAGCTAGAGTAGCTCGTGCGAGCATTGTAGACATAGAATATTTGCAAAATACATACGGCTCGAGAATGTGGCCAGACCCGTTGACTAAGCTTCTCTCACGAGCAAAACATGATCATACCTTAGTACTCTTTGGGTGTTAATCACATAGCGATGTGAACTAGATTATTGACTCTAGTAAACCCTTTTGGGTGTTGGTGACATGACGATGTGAACTATGGGTGTTAATCACATACAGATGTGAATATTAGTGTTGAATCACATGATGATGTGAACTAGATTATTGACTCTAGTGCAAGTGGGAGACTGAAGGAAATATGCCCTAGAGGCAATAATAAAGTTATTATTTATTTCCTTATTTCATGATAAATGTTTATTATTCATGCTAGAATTGTATTAAGGAAACATAATACATGTGTGAATACATAGACAAACATAGTGTCACTAGTATGCCTCTACTTGACTAGCTCGTGAATCAAAAGATGGTTAAGTTTCCTAGCCATAGACATGAGTTGTCATTTGATTAACGGGATCACATCATTAGGAGAATGATGTGATTGACTTGACCCATTCCGTTAGCTTAGCACTTGATCGTTTAGTATGTTGCTATTGCTTTCTTCATGACTTATATATGTTCCTGTAACTATGAGATTATGCAACTCCGTTTACGGAGGAACACTTTGGTGCTACCAAGCGTCACAACGAATGGGTGATTATAAAGGAGTACTACAGGTGTCTCCAAAGGTACATGTTGGGTTGGCGTATTTCGAGATTAGGTTTTGTCACTCCGATTGTCGGAGAGGTATCTCTGGGCCCTCTCGGTAATGCACATCACTATAAGCCTTGCAATCAATGTAGCTAATGAATTAGTTACGGAATGATGCATTACGTAACGAGTAAAGAGACTTGCTAGTAACGAGATTGAACTAGGTATTGGATACCGACGATCGAATCTCGGACAAGTAACATACCGATGACAAAGGGAACAACGTATATCGTTATGCGGTTTGACCGATAAAGATCTTCGTAGAATATGTAGGAACCAATATGGGCATCCAGGTTCCGCTATTGGTTATTGACCGAGAATAGTTCTAGGTCATGTCTACATAGTTCTCGAACCCGTAGGATCCGCACGCTTAAGGTTTCGATGACAGTTATATTATGAGTTTATGAGTTTTGATGTATCGAAGGAGTTGAGTCCCGGATGAGATCGGGGACATGACGAGGAGTCTCGAAATGGTCGAGGCGTAAAAATCGATATATTGGACGACTATATTCGGACATCGGAAAGGTTCCAGTGATTGAATTATTTTTCGAGTACCGGGTAGTTACGGGAGAAGCAATGGGCCTTGATGGGCTTTAGTGGGAAGAGGAGGAAGGGCCAAGGGGCTGCTGCGCCCTCCCTCTAGTCCGAATTGGACTAGGGAAAGGGGCCGACCACCTTTCCTTCTCCTCCACTTCCTTCTCCCTTCCTCCCCTCTTGGTGGACTCCTACTAGGACTTGGAGTCCTAGTAGGACTCCACATCCTGGCCGCACCAAGCCTTGGCCGGCCTCCTCCTCCTCCATCCTTTATATACTGAGGCAAGATGCACCCCATGGAGACACAAGTTGATCTACGGATCGTTTCTTAGCCGTGTGCGGTGCCCCCCTTCACCATATTCCACCTCGGTCATATCGTCGCGGAGTTTAGGCGAAGCCCTGCGCTGATAGAGCATCATCATCGTCCTGCACGCCGTCGTCTTGTGGAACTCATCCCCGACGCTTTGCTGGATCGGAGCCCGGGGATCGTCATCGAGCTGAACGTGTGCTGAGCTCGGAGGTGCCGTACTTTCGGTATTTGGATCGGTCGGATCGTGAAGACGTACGACTACATCAACCGCGTTGTCATAACGCTTCCGCTTACGGTCTACGAGGGTACGTGGACAACACTCTCCTCTCTCGTTGCTATACCATCACCATGATCTTGCGTGTGCGTAGGAATTTTTTTAAAATTAGTACGTTCCCCAACAAATATTCTCCTGGATGGGCATTGAATACTACAGTTTTTTAAAAACAATGTTTTTCTTAGTTTTACATGTGTTTGGTTGGTGCTGTTTTACCAAAGTTTTGACCAAGTATTTTAGCGTGGATGATTGATTGACTGAGAGTAATTAGCGGTTGCAAACGGCGGCCGGCTGCATGCAGCTGCCACGCACACATCCGCCGGACCTAGATGCTAGGATATGTAGACTACCCCTGATACACCTACATGTATGGGCTGCTGGCATTGAAGGTTTCAAATAATCCACCTATATAGGAGTATATCCGACTTGATTCGCTCATGGCGCTGCAGAGTAGAGATGGGACTTGCACGGGACGCCGGCTGGAAGAAGAACCTGAGAGACCTACTTACTCGTAAATAGGATGGGATTGGCTAGAACCAGGAGTTTACCATATAACAGATAGAGGGAAAATAGGATCGGATTGCAGCTGGTATTCTTATCTCGACGTAGAGGGCAACGTCAACTGCGATCTCCCGACGATTTCTCTCCGTTCTGTTTTAAAAAAAAGAGGTCGGGACCTCTTTTTCAGAAACCGCAAAAATACCATGGTTTCTGGCATACTTTGGTTTACAAAACTTCGGTTTTTTCTGATGCCAAACACAATGAAGTATTCAAAACCATGGTTTTCTTTCAGAAACCGCAGTATTTTCAGAAAACTTTGAAAAAACTTTGCTGCCAAACGCAGTTTTCTCTCTTCTTATAGTCTTCATTAATTAAATTAAGGGTCCCGATAACTGCCACACGTGTGGTGTATCGGATAGTTGTGCCACACGCCTCATGTGGCATGGACAACAACCAGCACACACACCTACGTGTGGGCAAAACAACTAATGCCCACACATATCTTTTTTCCCTCCCGAACCCTCTCACACGCGTGCGTGTGGGCGAAGTTGATAACGCCCACACGCTCGTATGTCAGGCCTCGTACCCTCCTGGTCCTGCACGCGACGCGTGACGCCCACCGCGCGCCGCGATTGCCATTGTCCAGACCCTCGTTCATGTTCGTTTATCTGCGGTTGCCATGTCATTTGAACTACGGTTGCCATGTCGGACAAGCTGCAGTTGCCATGGTTGCTCAAGCTGCGGTTGCCATGTATGGTCCGATCTAATGTAGTTGCCATAATTTCATAACTTTAGGAGTTGCCACATACTAACACTAGGCAGTTGAGAGAGTTGCCATGTGCTCACAAACATGCTAGGGCAGTTGCCATGTAAAAAGAAAGAGTTGCCATACGCTTACGTGCACGCGTTAGGGCGATTGCCATGTCACGTGCGTTGGGGCGGTTGCCATGTACCATGCAAAACACATGGCAACTCGGTAAAGAGAGTTGCCATCCGCTTACGTGCACACTAGTGGGTTGCCGTGTACCTGCAAAAACACATGGCAACTCGGGTAAAAAAGAGAGTTGCCACCGCTTATAAAGCACACTAGGGGCAGTTGCCATGTGTTGCCAAAAACACATGGCAACTAGCAGCTTGGGTGTGGGAGAGGAGATGGGCGTGTGGGCGAGATGGCAAATGCCCACACACCAGCCCTTGTGCGTGACTGAAAACTGATGTGTGGGTGAACTGCTAAACGCCTACACACCGACCCCTCCGTGTGGTAAAACGAATGTTTGGGCGAACTATGTCACACACCACACACACGCCTTGTCCTACGTGGCACAGAAAATCAGCCAGATTATGCCAAAATTCATGCATATAGTATTGGACGGTGATGAATGCGTGTGGTCAAGATGGTCAACGCTCATACGTGTGGGCGTTAACATTTCTGTAAATTAAAGGAGAAGAATGAGGATTGGGAGGGATGGTGCGGGGGAGAAGAATGGGACTGGAGGGATGATGTAGTGAGGAGGCCCTTTATTAACTGCATAGGAAGTGTAGACGTACACTTTTTCTTGAGAAAAATTGTGCGTATGCTAGATGCACACTTATAACCGGACAGAGGGAGTATCACTGTAACAGCTCCTCTACTGTCTGCACCGCTGTGTGGTTCTGTTTCTGTATGGCATTCACTCTCTTTTTTGATGAGTAGTAACTTGCATGGTACTGCTTGTCAGGGAAGGCCATATACCTGGCTCGAGACTTAAAATTGGTTTGAGAGTCATGTCAGTCACAGAGGGGACATGATTTTATTTTGGTGTCAGGATTGTACTATAGATCGTCAAATAGGTAGATAACTTGCCCTCAAGGCTTCAATGCCTTGGGATGGCTTTCAAATCTTTCAGGCTCATCTGCGTAAAACAAGAAGAGTTCAGGTTTTGCTGCCCTGGCCTTGGTTGATTTGCTTGTTTATATGGATAGTTCAAGCACATTCAACACGTCAACGTGCGCTTAAACTCAATGGCTGGTCGCATATAGGCTGAAAATTCTCACTCTTGCTATCATCCTAAAGATTTCAGAGAAAAACATGCACTGCATTTTTATACTAATTTCTTATGTTGAACAATACATAATGTTTCGTTTGTCGAGACATCCCCTTGTTTGCAACTTTGATTGTTCACAAAGTTCTATTGATATGTTAAAAAGATATATATTTTCCATGGCAAGTACAGTGGATACTATCTTCAGTTTACCAAAAAAAGACAACATGTTTGTTCAGCTACAAAGATGAAAAGTAGTTTGGGGGCCACTATTGTACATGTGCTGAATTTTTTTCAATCAAATCGCTCTCCACGACCGTCCGATCGAGATCCAAAAGCCCAATGGCCTTCTTCTTCCTTTGCTGCTTCTTCCTCCCCCTTTCCCTTGTCTCCGGCGAGGTGTACGAGCCTCCCCCGCGACCCTACGTCTCGCTGCCGCTTTCCGTGGCGTCCTTGTCCCTGGCCCTGGTTCCGTCTTATCAAACTGGGCGTGAGAACCAAAAGGCCCCCACCGCTGCCTGTGACGTCGCGCCAGCCGCGTCTTCATCGGCTTCGGCTCGCTCCCGGCTCGACCTCGCCAGTGTCCCCGCGCCTCACCGCGGCATTGAAGAATTTAACTAGCGCCTGAAAATATTTCAAGCGCATGCCAAATAGCAATCATGAAGTAGTTTTTATGCAATCCACCTCTTTTTAGTTCTTATGATTCGCCCATCACCCACTAGTATATTTCCATGTGCACTTGTAAAACAAGTTTCCTCCAACCAAGTCCACTCGCATTCCAGTGTTTCAAATGTATTTTTACACACCGAAATAACTTATAGTTTTCTCAACACAACAATCATGCATGAACATCGAGTTATAACAAGTAGTCCTACAAAATCTCACGTAAATATGTTATCATGAGTCATGGACTAAAAAAAGAAAGCCATTGTAGCTTGATTGATGATAATTTGTTCTTTTTTTGGCAGAAAACACATGGTTATATTTATCATGAAAGTAAGCAAAGATACAAATTATGACATGATGATCACGCGTCATATTTTCTCTTCTAACCCCCAAACAAAATGCAAGGCGTGAAGCGGTGTGTGAGTGGTATGAGTATATGATTTTGTCTAAACTCGGGCTCGGGGCCAAACGAACCGCCGCCCGAAGAAAATTTCTTACAGCTAGTTTGAAGCACAAATAAAACAAAATCCCAATGAAAAATCGTGGAGTCTCTCATGTTTGAACTTTGAAGAACAGGCCACCCACCCACACCACCCCTGAAAAAATCGTACTGCATGCACGGCCTGGTAGCTGGACCGTACATGCAGCATTGAAAGGTCAAAAACCCAGCAAGACCCATACGGGGAGTTAACTCGCCTTGATGGCTTCGTCATGGGGAGTCGGGATCTTCTGCGTTCCCCGAGGGATCAGCTTTTCCCAGTGGCTCTCCTCTCTCCTCTCTTCTCCCTCAATCACAGCGGCATCATGAACCCATAATTGCTGCCAACCTGAGGCACAGGCTGCCACCGAGCGGGATCCCGCCACGTCGACGAGTTAACGCCTGGGCGTTTTCAGTCGGTCGTCCGGCTCCATCCGCCAGCAGGACGCGAATTTACACCGGCCCGCCCATGGTATTGCTGGCTGGCTCTGCGTGGTTTATAGACTTTAACTTCTTTTTTGAAACGGATATAGTCATATAGACTTTAACATTTGTTGTCCTCTTATATTTTTCTTTTGCGGGAGTGTCCTTGGTATCATTCTTTCACCTGCATTATGAAGAAAACATTTGGAGCAAAATGATCATGCATCCATGATACCATGATGGGTAAGTCATCAAACTTTTATTTTATTTTTGAGGAATAACAAGTCACCAAAGTTCTCTGCTGAACTTCGGTGACTTGTTATTCCTCAAAAACAGTTGTGGGCAGCCAAGGATGCCAGTGTAGCCGCCCCATCTTGTAGAACCTCTGGCCATCTTGAACAAAAACTGTTGGATGCCAGTGTCGCCGCCCCACTTGTCGCGATGACTGCTGCAAAACTCCAATCGTCCAATATGTAAACTTCTTCTGGTCTGTCCCATCTAGTCTTCTTCTTACATCACCGCCATTACCGAGAAGCCTCACACAGTATAAGTGTGTAGAACCTCTGGCCATCGATCCATCTTGACATACCCACCTCCGTTAATCCCTGTCCAATGAGGTGGATAATGCGATGTGGTGGCGCCGCCGCTTGTAACTCGTCATGGTGATCTGTGCGCAGCGTTGAAGATCTCGGGTAAAGGCCACACAACGGTACCAGACAAGGAACATATGTGGGCAGCCAAGGATGGCATCATGCCCCTCAACTCCGTCACTATGGACGGCCGCGGCTGGAGGGACGCACGCCTCGCCAGGTTGTGACCGAACGCCGCTGTCCACGCCGGGATCGGCACCATGATCTTGGCCAGGTTGTCTCAGCAATCAGATCAAATCAAATCGACAACAGATATGGGGATAGGTGAATGAGGTAGGGCGAGGGAAAAAAGGAAGGAAAAACTAAGGACGCCCCGCCGTTGGACGGCCTTCTCCGGCGGCGGCAGGAGTATGGAAGGAGGTGAGGGAGGGGCCAGCGGTGGCCGGAGGTTGGGTTCCCCCGTGTCGCCCGGTTGAGGACGACGCGAGGTCGGGGGGTGTTTTAACATGTTAGATGATCGCCCATCCAAAAGTTTGTTGTCACCAGGTAGTACTGTTTTACTTAAACATGGATGTTGTGTAAATTTGCTTTGTTAGTTGCATGTCAATGGGATCAAGGGAGAGACTCATAATTTTCTTTAAAACCCAATAGCACTACAATTGTGGGCCAAAGTCTTGTCTTAATCAGTCAAAATATACCCTACAAAATATACGTCTAGAGTCTTTCATCATGAATATATTAATATCTATTTCATGTTATCATTATGAGTAAAAAGGTCATGGTGATTGTCGAATTTGAAAAATGTTTGGTTGGATTAAATACAATAGCTAGAGTTGAAAGATGACGGAGATAATGTAGAGGTTTCATTATTTTCAATTTGTTCTTATTTGTTACCCGCAAAAATAAATAGTTCTTCTTTGTCATCATCTCTCTACAACATCAGTAATTAATCTACATGGAAGAGCATAATCAGTCATTACAAGTTCATAATTTTGTGCCTCTAGAACCGGTTTGGTAACTATAAGTTCACTTCTCTTATACTCTCTCCGTTCTAAAATATAGTGCATATAAATATTTTAAGAAGTCGAGCTTCATAATGGATGACCAGGTTTACAGAGAAATACCAGCACTAATAATACCAGATAAATACAACAATTATCAGTGCATTTAATTACAAAAACATGTTCCACAATGTATCTGATGATATTGTAGACATAGATATCTATTCTATAAATTTCAACAAATTTTAGAAAGCTTGGATTTTGAAAATAATAGTCTATACACTGTATTTTGGAATATACGAATTATTATTTCCAAATCGTAACTATAAGTTGACTTCTCTTATATTAAGACCAATTTTAACTATAAGTTGACTTCTCTTATATGAAGACCCCACCAATTTTTTAGGCTTTGGTCAACTTCTAGGAGTATGTGATGTTCCATATTGGCCCAATGATTCAATTGTTTGACTTGCCCCTTGACTTATTACCAATAATAAAGCAAAAGTCGTAGTAGGACTAAAAACGTGGAAATCTAGTCAACAAACAAAAACAGTGACTGGGTAAAAGTAAAACCTAAAAACCGGAGTCATACGAGCATATAAGGGCAGCAGTAGCCAGCACTCTATTTTCCTGGAGAGAAAAAATCACACCACACTCACACACACACAGTACGCCTGTACCACAAGCAATGAAGTCTGTTTTCAGTGGCTATCAGTGCACAGCTCGTGTATGTCCAATGGCAGGCCCCTCAATAAATGGCAATTCAGTGGCCCATCATCCATGGCCAGTTAGCCACTGCCCGTTCCCCCTCTTCAAAACCACCAGCCCTAGCTCCCCATCTCCATCTCCTTCAGTAGCCAGTTGCCCAGTTCTTCTCTTCTCTGCCTATATCTCACCCCCATCTTCGTCTACCTTCTTGCTTCCACCGAGTCCATCCATGGTGAAGTAGCTTCACCGATGTTTTGGTGATGAGTGTGTTTGGACTGCATGTCCAGGTTGAAGTTAGGTTAAGGGGGTTGTTGTCTGGTTCAAGGTCTCCACATACATCATATACATGCATGGAGAGCATGGTATGGATTGTATGATTTGGTGACCTCGGACCAGGCTTCAATCCCTTTAACCAGCATCTGCACAATTCGCATGCCTCATGCATATGATAGTTCCAGCGGCGGTGGTTTGCTTCTGATGTAAGCATATGTGTGGTATGTCATCTACCACAAATCAGCTCCTCCTCTTGTTCGTCCTATCATAACATGTGCAGGTTTGTTTTTCATCTAGTTCCATTGATTAACAGACAATTATCTTCTTGGAACTGCGTAGATTTGTTCTTACAGTAGACTTTCACTCTCATATGTTGTCCAGAGTCAGGCCATGAGCAGGCATGCAGTAACACTACATACTAGGCTAGCTAGCAGCATGTTCATGTGAGAAACGATGTATAGAAGAGCTAGAAGCGGAGATGAACTGCGTGTGGGACGTACGTGTGGTGTGAAGTACTTCTCATCGGTGCTGAATTAATCAAATTATCGTACTGCCATTTTCATCTTCCACACCACATATGCACCACAAGCCTCCAGTCAACTTGCATTTCTGCATTGGCGTCAACTAATCTTAACCATGCATGTTGACATCAGTCGTACAAGAAAACGACACACCTAGACAGCTAGCACATGTTCGTTTTCATGCTACGCAGTGAAAATGCTAGCTCTTTGATAAAACTACTCCACAATAATGCATGCAAATTACCACAATTAGTCTTGAGGAAGCTAGCTAGTACTAGGGTGAAGTATGGATCGATTATTAGGGACAGGAACTGACCAAGCATTTAAGCAGGACTGGCTCGACACTCATGTATGACAAAGGAATGGGGAATGGCTGGCCAGGCTCATTACTTGGCTCACGTGGCTGCTGTGAGAGAGATGCCATGCACAGTACTGCTCCTCTTGTTGCATCTGAACGGCGTGCGATCGGTTGATCCCATTCGCTGCCTGTTCTCTCTGGGAGTTTTGTTCCATCCGTCTGCAAATCGCAGAACTACGTAGTCGTACCCATGCTGGTGGCCTCGTGCATTAACTTTTTTATGCAGGTTGAAGCGCTTCTCGTGACAGCTAGGAGAGTAGATTTGTCATCGAATTGTTTTACCATTATATTGTAGTAAGTTTTAATTCTAGAATATATAGTTATGCAAAATATACGATCAACCTAATGGTACAACCGGTAATGCATTTTGTAGCCAGACCGGAATAATTTAACTTAAATTATAGTACATCAAATCTTTTTTTGTGAAACAAGATAGTACATCCAATCTAACATTACAGTGTAACTAGCTCAACATATATACCCTCAGTATATGAAGTGAGTCGAACTGTTCTACAATTTTTAGCATATATAGATTAATTATCTTGTTTATATTGTGTAGCATCAATATTACTTGGAGTAGTTCTATCTTTACAATAGAACCTTTGCAATGTCTTGCAGGATGCTTGCTTCCACTTGCAGAGCTAGCGTCCAATGTTCATGTCACCGATCAAATTAATTGATACACATGTGATGTATACAGTATATTGCTTGGAACAAGCGATGACAGTTCATGCATGACACAGACGGGCACATGCGTTGACATTGATCTGTTGCATCGTATTATTAGTCTTTTGTAGTAGTAGCTAATTCATGACTAAATTATTTGCCTAAGGCAAACTGGTGGTACTCCAATCAAGCTAACTCATCAAACCGACATGGAAATAGATACGGTATCATTGCTCAATTAATACCACCTGTATATGTACTTGTTGCAATGTAGCATCTACTAGGTCGCCCAGAAGATTACTAATATCTTCACCCGCAAAAAAAGAAGAAGATTGCTACTATCTTACAATATAATTCCGGAAAAAATAATCCTTCTGCAGCGCCAGCCGCCATATCATGCATATGAGCTAGTTTTGATATACCGAAAAAATTCTTCTGCACCCTTTTATGTATAAAGCAACGATCAATATACAAACCAACGCGTCTATCTATCATGCTAATCGGTTTTGATATCGAGCGCTCGCAGCGGGATTCCTGCTAATTAATACTCCAACTCACATCTATCTTTCCCTGCCCCCTCTTGCTGCTTGTAACAAACTTATTAATGGAAGAGAAAGGTGTGGTAGCTCCCGGGTGTCCCTACACCCTCATGACAGTAAATTCAAAAACATAGGGAAAAAATCTGAAATTCCATGACATCAATTATTCTCAAAAGTTTTAGGTGCCTACATATTTTCATGGAGAACTATCATCCGATAGGCTCTACAAATAAGAAACAAAATTCAGCGCTCAAAACTATGAGCAATGAAATATCTTTCTTGTGTAGAGCTCCTCGAATGTTTTTTTCTGCATGAAAAATCTTGCAATCACCTGCAAAGTTTGAGCATATTTGATGTCACAAAATTTCAGGGTTTTTATTTTGTTTTTTTCCTTTTTCAAAAATTTACTGTTTATGAGGTCCCTCCCGGGGTTTGCTCGGTTGGAAAAAAAAATTAGCTCCAATTATTGGCGAGTAAAACTTTGACTGGATTGCAGGTGCGTAGTACGTAGGTAGATCATGGGCTGATGGGCATGGAGATAGGAGGAGGTGGAGCGCGTGAATATATGCTTTTGGAAAGTGAAGCTGCAGAGCGAAGACAAACGCGTAGTACAGCTACAACCCTACTTATGTCTACATGGCTCTCCTCGTCAGTAGTAGTAGTAGCTAGCTATAGTGTGCTGTGCACCCAGTACAATATATGCTTTCTTGTGTAGAACACTGCTCGTATATAGCGTATGCAACTATGCATGCATGCGTAGATGCCGCGCCATGATGGCCTGAAGATGCAGTCTAGCTCGAACCATATTCGGCCATGGCACACAAAAGCGACGCAGTGCCCATCATGTGAACGGGTTGTTTCAGTGGCATCATCGAGCTCTGGCTAGCTAGCTGCTGTCGATATGGACGAGAGCCATGTATTCTGACCATCACCCCGGACGTACTGTGCGTAGTGTATGTGTACTCGGCTAGCTGGTAGCGATCCATGTGCCTGTCCTGCAGTCCTGCTAGCTGCTGCATCCTCCATCGTTTTGGGGAGGAGGATTCTGAATTTCAGGCTACAAAATTTGGCGGGTGAGGATTGTATGGTTCTGCGAGTCTTTGATGCCGACTGAGGATCGGATCCGATCGGATCGAGGACCAGCTGCTGGCTAAAGCGACTAGCGCATGCGCATGTGCGGACCCTGCGGTTCAGTGGCGTCTACCGGGACAAATGGGGTGAGGGAGTTGAAAGGATAATATATGACGCGTTGAAGACTGGTAAGGGAAAAGTCATCATCCACGCGTTGAAGACTGCTCGCACCATTTTTTTACCTCTTTGCATTCTGGGCTGGTAAGGGAAAAATCATCATCCACATGTTGATTGACTCTCTGCATACCCTTTAGTGTGGTTGTGACGAAACGGAAAGCAGGCTGCGGGCTTGTTTAAGGGGAAACACAAATTAGGTTGTTTGGTTACATGCAACACATGTTGTCTGGTAACCTCCTCGTCGAGGTGGTGAGATTACCAGCACACTAGAGCAGGCAGAACAAACCATAAACACACATAGATAGTATGAGAACAAAACATAGTAGGAAACTTATTAAACAAGCAGTCTTAAACCAAACCAGCACGACATAGTCATAAAACCAAACCAACACTCGCAATCAGGCAACAGAGAGCTCTTTAGACCTTCACAGCGAAGGCGTCGTCATGCTTTTTGCACTTGGTGACCACCTCAACGCCGTCGTCGTTGAAGACAATCACCTTCAGGATATTGGGAGTCAGGAGCTTGAAGATGACCATGTAGCCGATCCTGATCTGGTGAATGACGATGAAGGGGGGGGGGGGGGGGGAACCCGAATCAAGGGTGACCCTTCTGCTGATCACCGAGACCATGACCTTCCATGCGCAACCAGTGTTCGCTTCAGCTTGAACTCCCGAGGGACGGTGGGGAAGTGATTTGTGAAGTCTGAACGCTTAGGCAGGCACTCCAGCTTCAGGGCAAGGATCACCTTGCAGAAGTGGGTTGCCCCCGCCTCCTCATGGTAGTGGTCGTAGTTCCTCCACTTGCCGCTGGTGGCGGTGGGGGGCTCCTCCACCACCATATCATCATCTAAGGGCGACACCACATCCTTGCCCTTCTCTAATGGCGGCTGATGACCCACAAGTATAGGGGATCTATCGTAGTCCTTTCGATAAGTAAGACTGTCGAACCCAACAAGGAGCAGAAGGAAATGATAAGCGGTTTTCAGCAAGGTATTCTCTGCAAGTACTGAAATAAGTGGTAACAAATAGTTTCGTGATAAGGTAAATTGTAACGAGCAACAAGTAACAAAAGTAAATAAGGTGCAGCAAGGTGGCCCAATCCTTTTTGTAGCAAAGGACAAGTCGGAACAAACTCTTATAATAGGAAAAGCGCTCCCGAGGACACACGAGAATATCGTCAAGCTAGTTTTCATCACGTTCATATGATTCACGTTCGGTACTTTGATAATTTGATATGTAGGTGGACCGGTGCTTGGGTGCTATTCTTACTTGAACAAACATCCCACTTATGATTAACCACTATTACAAGCATCCGCAACTACAACAAAAGTATTAAGGTAAACCTAACCATAGCATGAAACAAGTGGATCCAAATCAGTCCCTTACGAAGCAACGCATAAACTAGGGTTTAAGCCCATCACTCTAGCAACCCATCATCTACTTATTACTTCCCAATGCCTTCCTCTAGTCCCTAATAATGGTGAAGTGTTATGTAGTCGACGTTCACATAACACCACTAGAGGTTAGAAAACATACATCTCATCAAAATATCAAACGAATACCAAATTCACATGACTACTAATAGCAAGACTTCTCCCGTGTCCTCAGGAACAAACGTAACTACTCACAAAGCATATTCATGTTCATAATCAGAGGGGTAATAATATGCATAAAGGATCCGAACATATGATTTTCCACCAAGTAAACCAACTAGCATCAACTACAAGGAGTAATCAACACTATTAGCAACCTACTAGCACCAATCCCGGACTTGGAGACAAGAATTGGATACAAGAGATGAACTAGGGTTTGGAGATGAGAGGGTATTGGTGAAGATGTTGATGGAGATTGCCCTCTCCCGATGAGAGGAGCGTTGGTGATGATGATGGCGATGATTTCCCCCTCCGGGAGAAGTGTCCCCGGCGAAACAGCTCCGGGAGCCCTAGATTAGTTCCGCCAAGGTTCCGCCTCGTGGCGTGAGTCTCGTCGAAAGGTTGCTTGATTTTTTCTCAGCGAAAGACTTCATATAGGAGAAGATGGACGTCGGAGAGCCACCAGGGGGCCCACGAGGTAGGGGGCCGCGCCCAGGGGGGAGGGCGCGCCCCCACCCTCGTGAGCAGGGTGTGGGGCCCCTGGCCTGCATCTTTGGCGATGATTTTTCTTTATTTATTTTAAGGTATTCCGTGGAGTTTCAGGACTTTTAGAGTTGCGCAGAATAGGCCTTCAATATTTGCTCCTTTTCCAGCCCAGAATTCCAGCTGCCGCATTCTCCCTCTTCATGTAAACCTTGTAAAATAGGAGAGAATAGCCATAAGTATTGTGACATAACGTGAAATAACAAGCCATAATGCGATAAATATCGATATAAAAGCATGATGCAAAATAGACGTATCAGCGGCACAACCTCCTTGCCCTTCTCTGCGGGCGCCACCACCCCCTTGCCCTTTGTGTTCTCCGTGTTCATTCCTATATTGTCCAAAGCCTCTAAATTTACCCACCCAAAGGACACCTACTTACCCACCACCGCACTCAAAGCTTCTATGTCTCTTACTGTTACTCTTCCACATCTCTATTTTACCACCTCTCCATCGCCATGACCCCCATCCCCTTGGGCGGAGGCCTTTCTTCCTTGGTTGCTCACTCGGTGACCGCACCAAGTTCGAGAACACCATCGAAGTTTGCTCTAACTTCACCAGTATCGAGGACATGCACAAGGAGGCAGACGCTGTGGTAAAGAAGGCGCCGACGGAGGAGTTGAAGACGCTGATTCTTGACCTAGTGAAAGGCGCTATGTCAGTGGACATACTGCGCTGGGCCATGGATCAGGCCGAGTCCAGCGATGTTGGTCAAAGAGCAAGATGGGCTAAGTATAGGGGGTACAAGGCTCCTCAACACCAGCATGCCGCATTGTTGTGGACGAAGACGTTGGTGGCGCCGGAGGACGACCATGATGCGGTGCAGATGGTGGTCAGGGCACCGATGGTAGGCAATCATGCAAGATCCTTCATTTTGGACGAAGACGATGAGAAGGATATTATGGATGGTGTGGTGGAGGCGGTGGTGGAAGACAACAAGAAGGCTACGCCCCTTGCCGCTCGAAGCGCCTCCAAGGTCGCCGCGTCTAGGACAGGTGCTTGTAAGGTAGTACCCCCATTCCCCAGCCCCCTTGTACTAAAAAAATCAGTGCATGACACCTAGAATCCATTGGTTCCGTGATGAATTGAGTGCGCAAATCCAATCCCCAAGCCCCTTTGTATTCAATCCCCTCCCTAACGCTTGAATCGAGTCTGAAAATCCAATCTAAACCGCGAATCAAATGCGGTAAATCAAGAGAGAGGGTAAGGGCTTACCGCCATTACCGATGTCCTGCCAGTGCGTTGGTGAATCCGGTGCTCGACGCCTAGGATTGCCTTGCAGTCCGTCGCTCCGCCGCTCGCTGTCGTTGGTGTAGAGTGGGAAGAGGGGAGTGGGAGCGCTGAGGGTAATTTATGTCACAACTTCGAGAAATAACGTGACGCCTCGAGGCCGCCTCCACGCGTGCAACACACCATCCAATGAGCAGTTTGCATAGTAACACTAGTAGGATCATAAAGGAAAGCACTATCAAAGCATGCCTTGTTCCTAGTTTTCCATATCACCCACACAACCATCGCTAAACCTGTTGGGGAACGTAGTAATTTCAAAAAATTTCCTACGCACACGCAAGATCATGGTGATGGCATAACAACGAGAGGGGAGAGTATTGTCCACGTACCCTCATAGACCGTAAGCGTAAGCGTTATGACAAGGCGGTTGATGTAGTCGTACGTCTTCACGATCCGACCGATCCAAGTACCGAACGTACGGCACCTCCGAGTTCAAAGACACGTTCATTCGATGGCGATCCCGGACTCCGATCCGGCAAAGTGTCGGGGATGAGTTCTGTCGACCTGACGGCGTGGTGACGATGATGATGCTCTACCGGCGTAGGGCTTCGCCTAAACTCCGCGACGATATGACCGAGGTGGAATATGGTGGAGGGGGGCACCGCACACGGCTAAGGAACGATCCGTAGATCAACTTGTGTGTTTATGGGGTGCCCCCCTGCCCCCGTATATAAAGGAGCAAGGGGGGGTGCGGCCGGCCCTAGGAGGAGGCACGCCGGAGGAGTCCTACTCCCACCGGGAGTAGGACTCCCCCCTTTCCTAGTTGGACTAGGACTGGGGGGGGAAGGAGGAGAGGGGGACAAGGAAAGGCGCCGCCCCTCCTTGTCCTATTCGGACTTGGGGGAGGGCGTCGGCTGCCCTTGGCCCCTTCTCCTCTTTCTCCACTAGGCCTACTAAGGCCCATTAGGTCACCGGGGGTTCGGTAACCTCCAGTACTCGGTAAAATGCCGATTTCACCGGAACACTTCCGATGTCCAAACATAGGCTTCCAATATATCAATCTTTATGTCTCGACCATTTCGAGACTCCTCGTCATGTCCGTGATCACATCCGGGACTCGAACAAACTTCGGTACATCAAAACTTATAAACTCATAATAAAACCGCCATCGTAACGTTAAACGTGCGGACCCTACGGGTTCGAGAACTATGTAGACATGACCTAGAACTATTCTCGGTCAATAACCAATAGCGGAACCTGGATGCCCATATTGGTTCCTACATATTCTCCGAAGATCTTTATCGGTCAAACCGCATAACGACATACGTTGTTCCCTTTGTCATCGGTATGTTACTTGCGAGATTTGATCGTCGGTATCCAATACCTAGTTCAATCTCATTCTTGGCAAGTCTCTTTACTCGTTCGTAATACATCATCTTGCAACTAACTTATTAGTTGCAATGCTTGCAAGGCTTATGTGATGTGCATTACCGAGAGGGCCCAGAGATACCTCTCCGACAATCGGAGTGACAAATCCTAATCTCGAAATACGCCAACCCAACATGTACCTTTGGAGACACCTGTAGTACTCCTTTATAATCACCCGATTCGTTGTGACGTTTGGTAGCACCCAAAGTGTTCCTCTGGTAAACGGGAGTTGCATAATCTCATAGTTACAGGAACATGTATGGGTCATGAAGAAAGCAATAGCAATATACTAAACGATCAAGTGCTAGGCTAACGGAATGGGTCATGTCAATCACATCTTTCTCCTAATGATGTGATCCCATTAATCAAATACCAACACATGTCTATGGTTAGGAAACATAACCATCTTTGATTAATGAGCTAGTCAAGTAGAGGCATACTAGTGACTATATGTTTGTCTATGTATTCACACATGTATCATGTTTCCGGTTAATACAATTCTAGCATGAATAATAAACATTTATCATGATATGAGGAAATAAATAATAACTTTATTATTGCCTCTAGGGCATATTTCCTTCAGTCTCCCACTTGCACTAGAGTCAATAATCTAGATTACACGTTAATGATTCTAACACCCCTGGAGTCTTGGTGCTGATCATGTTTTGCTCGTGGAAGAGGTTTAGTCAGCGGGTGCGCAACATTCAGATCCGTATGTATCTTGCAAATCTCTATGTCTTCCACGGACTTGGTCCGGATGGAATTGAAGCGTCTCTTGATGTGCTTGGTCCTCTTGTGAAATCTGGATTCCTTTGCCAAGGCAATTGCACCAGTATTGTCACAGAAGGTCTTCATTGGTCCCGATGCACTAGGTATGACACCTAGATCGGAAATGAACTCTTTCATCCAGACTCCTTTATTTGCTGCTCCCGAAGCAGCTATGTACTCCGCTTCACATGTAGATCCCGCCACGACGCTTTGTTTAGAACTGCACCAACTAACAGCTCCACCGTTTAATAAAAATATGTATCCGGTTTGCGATTTAGAATCGTCCGGATCAGTGTCAAAGCTTGCATCGGCGTAACCATTTACGACTAGCTCTTTGTCACCTCCATATACTAGAAACATATCCTTAGTCCTTTTCAGGTATTTCAGGATGTTCTTGACCGCTGTCCCGATGATCCACTCTGGATTACTTTGGTACCTTCTGCCAAGCTTATTGCTAAGCATACGTCAGTCTGGTACACAACATTGCATACATGATAGAGCCTATGGCTGAAGCATAGGGAACATCTTTCATTTTCTCTCTATCTTCTGCTGTGGTCGGGCATTGAGTCGACTCAATTTCACACCTTATGTCAGGTAAAAATCCTTTCTTTTCTGATCCATTTTGAACTTTTCAAAACTTTATCAAGGTATGTGCTTTGTGAAAGTCCAATCAAGCGTCTTGATCTATCTCTATAGATCTTGATGCCCAATATGTAAGCAGCTTCACCGAGGTCTTTCATTGAAAACTTTTATTCAAGTATCTTTTATGCTATCCAGAAATTCTATATCATTTCCAATCAATAATATGTCGTCCGCATATAATATCGGAAATGCTATGAGCTCCCACTCACTTTCTTGTAAATACTGGCTTCTCCAAAAGTCTGTATAAAACCATATGCTTTGATCACACTATCAAAGCGTTTATTCCAACTCCGAGAGGCTTGCACGGACCATAAATTGATTCTTTGGAGCTTGCACACTTTGTTAGCACCTTTTGGATCAACAAAACCTTCTGGTTGCATCATATACAACTCTTCTTCTAGAAATCCATTCAAGAATGCAGTTTTGACATCCATTTGCCAAATTTCATAATCATAAAATGCAGCAATTGCTAACATGATTCCGACAGACTTAAGCATCGCTACGGGTGAGAAAGTCTCATCGTAGTCAACCCCTTGAACTTGTCGAAAACCTTTCGCAACAAGTCGAGCTTTATAGACAGTTACATTACCATCAGCGTCAGTCTTCTTCTTAAAGATCCATTTATTCTCAATGGCTTGCCGATCATCGAGCAAGTCAACCAAAGTCCATACTTTGTTCTCATACATGGATCCCATCTCAGATTTCATGGCTTCCAGCCATTTTGCGGAATCTAGGCTCACCATCACTTCTTCATAGTTCGTAGGTTCGCCATGGTCAAGTAACATGACTTCTAGAATAGGATTACCGTACCACTCTGGTGCGGATCTTACTCTGGTTGACCTACGTAGTTCAGTAGAAACTTGATCTGAAGTTTCATGATCAATATCATTAGCTTCCTCACTAATTGATGTAGTTGTCACAGGAACCGGTTCTTGTGATGAACTACTTTCCAATAAGGGTGCAGATACAGTTATCTCATCAAGTTCTACTTTTCTCCCACTCACTTCTTTCGAGAGAAACTCTTTTTCTAGAAAGGATCCGAATTTAGCAACGAAAATCTTGCCTTCAGATCTGTGATAGAAGGTGTACCCAATAGTCTCTTTTGGGTATCCTATGAAGACACATTTCTCCGATTTAGGTTCGAGCTTATCTGGTTGAAGTTTCTTCACATAAGCATCGTAGCCCCAAACTTTAAGATACGACAACTTTGGTTTCTTGCCAAACCATAGTTCATAAGGCGTCGTTTCAACGGATTTTGATGGTGCCCTATTTAACGTGAATGCGGCCGTCTCTAAAGCATAACCCCAAAACGATAGCGGTAAATCAGTAAGAGACATCATAGATCACACCATATCTAGTAAAGTATGATTACGATGTTCGGACACACCATTTCGTTGTGGTGTTCCGGGTGGCGTGAGTTGCGAAACTATTCCGCATTGTTTCAAATGTAAACCAAACTCGTAACTCAAATATTCTCCTCCACGATCAGATCGTAGAAATTTTATTTTCTTGTTACGATGATTTTCCACTTCACTCTGAAATTCTTTGAAGTTTTCAAATGTTTCAGATTTGTGTTTCATTAAGTAGATATACCCATATCTGCTCAAATCATCTGTGAAGGTGAGAAAATAACTTGATACCCGCGCGTGCCTCAACATTCATTGGACCACAAACATCAGTATGTATGATTTCCAACAAATCAGTTGCTCGCTCTATAGTTCTAGAGAACGGCGTTTTAGTCATCTTGCCCATGAGGCACGGTTCGCAAGTACCAAGTGATTCATAATCAAGTGATTCCAAAAGCCCATCAGTATGGAGTTTCTTCATGCGTTTTACACCGATATGACCCAAACGGCAGTGCTACAAATAAGTTGCACTATCATTATCAACTATGTATCTTTTGGTTTCAACACTATGAATATGTGTATTACTACTATCGAGATTCAATAAAAATAGACCACTCTTCAAGGGTGCATGACCATAAAAGATATTATTCATATAAATAGAACAACCATTATTCTATGACTTAAATGAATAACCGTCTCGCATCAAACAAGATCCAGATATAATGTTCATGCTTAACACTGGCACCAAATAACAATTATTTAGGTCTAAAACTAATCCCGATGGTAGATGTAGAGGTAGCGTGCCGACCGCGATCACATCGACTTTGGAACCATTTCCCACGCGCATCGTCACCTCGTCCTTAGCCAATCTTCGCAATCCGTAGTCCCTGTTTCGAGTTGCAAATATTAGCAATGAACCAGTATCAAATACCAGTACTCATGCGAGCATTAGTAAGGTACACATCAATAACATGTATATCACATATACCTTTGTTCACTTTGCCATCCTTCTTATCCGCCAAATACTTGGGGCAGTTCCGCTTCGATGTCCACCGCTTGCGGTAGAAGCACTCGGTCTCGTGCTTAGGTCCAGACTTGGGTTTCTTCTCTTGAGCAACAACTTGTTTGCTGTTCTTCTTGAAGTTCCCCTTCTTCTTCCCTTTGCCCTTTTTCTTGAAACTGGTGGTCTTGTTGACCATCAACACTTGATGCTCCTTTTTGATTTCTACCTCCATGGCTTTTAGCATTGCGAAGAGCTCGGGAATAGTCTTTTCCATCCCTTGCATATTATAGTTCATCACGAAGCTCTTGTAGCTTGGTGGCGATGATTGAAGAATTACATCAATGACACTATCATCGTGAAGATTAACTCCCGGTTGAATCAAGTGATTATTATACCCAGACATTTTGAGTATGTGTTCACCGTGAACTATTCTCCTCCATCTTGCAGCTATAGAACTTATTGGAGACTTCATATCTCTCAATCCGGGCATTTGCTTGAAATATTAACTTCAACTCTGGAACATCTCATGTGCTCCATGACGTTCAAAAGCGTCGTTGAAGGCCCGGTTCTAAGCCGTAAAGCATGGCACACCGAACTATCGAGTAGTCATCGACTTTGCTCGCCAGACGTTCTTAAGTCGTCGATTGCATCAAGAAGAAGTTCGGCACCCAGCTGTGCTTCGGACGTAATTCTTACGTGCAGCAATGAGGATAATCCTCGAAGTTACGGACCCGGTCCGTGTAATTGCTACCATCATCTTTCAACTTTGCTTTCTCAAGGAACGCATTAAAATTCAACGGAACAACAAAGACGAGCCATCTATCTACAGTAAACATAGACAAGCAAAATACTATCGGTACTAAGTTCATGATAAATTTAAGTTCAATTAATCATATTACTTAAGAACTCCCACTTAGGCAGACATCTCTCTAGTCATCTAAGTGATTACGTGATCCAAATCAACTAAACCATGTCCGATCATCACGTGAGATGGAGTAGTTTCAATGGTGGACATCACTATGTTGATCATATCTACTATATGATTCACGTTCGACCTTTCGGTCTTCGTGTTCGAGGCCATATCTGTATATGCTAGGCTCGTCAAGTTTAACCTGAGTATTCCGCGTGTGCAACTGTTTTGCACCCGTTGTATTTGAACATAGAGCCTATCACACCCGATCATCACGTGGTGTCTCAAAGACGAAGAACTTTCGCAACGGTGCATACTCAGGGAGAACACTTCTTGATAATTTTAGTGAGAGATCATCTTAAAATGCTACCGTCAATCAAAGCAAGATAAGATGCATAAAGGATAAACATCACATGCAATCAATATAAGTGATATGATATGACCATCATCATCTTGTGCTTGTGATCTCCATCTCCGAAGCACCGTCGTGATCACCATCGTCACCGCGCGACACCTTGATCTCCATCGTAGCATCGTTGTCGTCTCGCCAATCTTATGCTTCTCGACTATCGCTACCGCTTAGTGATAAAGTAAAGCATTACATGCGTTGCATTTCATACAATAAAGCAACAACCATATGGCTCTCGCGATTGCCGATAACTTCGGTTACAAAACATGATCGTCTCATACGATAAAATATAGCATCACGTCTTGACCATATCACATCACAACATGCCCTGCAAAAATAAGTTAGACGTCCTCTACTTTGTTGTTGCAAATTTTTACGTGGCTGCTACGGGCTGAGCAAGAACCGTTCTTACCTACGCATTAAAACCACAACGATAGTTCGTCAAGTTAGTGCTGTTTTAACCTTCGCAAGGACCGGGCATAGCCACACTCGGTTCAACTAAAATGAGAGAGACAGACACCCGCCAGTCACCTTTAAGCACGAGTGCTCGTAACGGTGAAACCAGTCTCGCGTAAGCGTCTGGCGTAATGTCGGTCCGGGCCGCTTCATCTCACAATACCGCTGAACCAAAGTATGACATGCTGGTAAGCAGTATGGCTTGTATCGCCCACAACTCACTTGTGTTCTACTCGTGCAAATAACATCAACGCATAAAACCAGGCTCGGATGCCACTGTTGGGGAACGTAGTAATTTCAAAAATTTCCTACGCACACACAAGATCATGGTGATGGCATAGCAACGAGAGGGGAGAGTATTGTCCACGTACCCTCGTAGACCGTAAGCGGAAGCGTTATGACAACGCGGTTGATGTAGTCGTACGTCTTCACGATCCGACCGATCCAAGTACCGAACGTAAGGCACCTCCGAGTTCAGCACACTGCGTCAGCTTCGATGGCGATCCCGGACTCCGATCCGGCAAAGTGTCGGGGATGAGTTCTGTCGACCGCGATGGCGTGGTGGCGATGATGATGTTTCACCGGGCGCAGGCTTCGCCTAAACTTCTGCTGACGATATGACCGAGGTGGAATATGGTGGAGGGGCACCGCACACGGCTAAGGAACGATCCGTAGATCAACTTGTGTGTTTATGGGGTGCCCTGCCCGTATATAAAGGAGCAAGGGGGGGGTGCGGCCGGCCCTAGGAGGAGGCGCGCTGGAGGAGTCCTACTCCCACCGGGAGTAGGACTCCCCCCTTTCCTAGTTGGACTAGGACTTGGGGGGGAAGGAGGAGAGGGGAAAGGAAAGGGGGCGCCTCCTTGTCCTATTCGGACTTGGGGGAGGCGGCTGCCCCTTGGCCCCTTCTCCTCTTTCTCCACTAGGCCCACTAAGGCCCATTAGGTCACCGGGGTTCGGTAACCTCCCGTACTCTAAAATGCCGATTTCACCCGGAACACTTCCGATGTCCAAACATAGGCTTCCCATATATCAATCTTTATGTCTCGACCATTTCGAGACTCCTTGTCATGTCCGTGATCACATCTGGGACTCCGAACAAACTTCGGTACATCAAAACTTATAAACTCATAATAAAACTGTCATCGTAACGTTAAGCGTGCGGACCCTACGGGTTCGAGAACTATGTAGACACGACCTAGAACTATTCTCGGTCAATAACCAATAGCGGAACCTGGATGCCCATATTGGTTCCTACATATTCTATGAAGATCTTTATCGGTTAAATCGCATAACGACATACGTTGTTCCCTTTGTCATCGGTATGTTACTTGCCCGAGATTTGATCGTCGGTATCCAATACCTAGTTCAATCTCGTTACTGGCAAGTCTCTTTACTCGTTCCGTAATACATCATCTTGCAACTAACTTATTAGTTGCAATGCTTGCAAGGCTTATGTGATGTGCATTACCGAGAGGGCCCAGAGATACCTCTCCGACAATCGGAGTGACAAATCCTAATCTCGAAATACGCCAACCCAACATGTACCTTTGGAGACACCTGTAGTACTCCTTTATAATCACCCGATTCACGTTGTGACGTTTGGTAGCACCCAAAGTGTTCCTCACAGTAAACGGGAGTTTCATAATCTCATAGTTACAGGAACATGTATGGGTCATGAAGAAAGCAATAGCAATATACTAAACGATCAAGTGCTAGGCTAACGGAATGGGTCATGTCAATCACATCATTCTCCTAATGATGTGATCCCATTAATCAAATAACAACACATGTCTATGTTTAAGAAACATAACCATCTTTGATTAATGAGCTAGTCAAGTAGAGGCATACTAGTGACTATATGTTTGTCTATGTATTCACACATGTATCATGTTTCCGGTTAATACAATTCTAGCATGAATAATAAACATTTATCATGATATGAGGAAATAAATAATAACTTTATTATTGCCTCTAGGGCATATTTCCTTCAAAACCTACTCCAAATACTGCTCTAAACTTACTAGGGATCCTCGTAATCCAGCCACACATATCATGTACCAAACTGAAGTCCATCTTATGACCAAATACACAATTCACTACACCCCAAACATATATAGTTAGAGAACAATGAATAAATAAATGATCGATAGTTTCATTAGCATTGCAAAGCCTGCACTTCTCACTACCAGTCCAACATCTCTCCAACAAGTTATATTTAGTAAGAATATTGTTAACATTAGCCAAAAAGAGAATTTGATTTGCAAAGGAAAAGGGACATCTAATATGTATAGCTTTGTGGGATGCATCCCCTGAGGGGGTATTGTCGGGTCTCGAGATATGAGGTATACATGAAGTCAAGATTCTTCGTACAACAACCATAACAAATGGGTTCATGGATGTCATATACTCTCGGAGAGACCATAATAAAGGTCTAGTAATCCCCACATCGGGAAAAAAACATTCGAAGGGGGTCATGAATTTTTGGCTCATAGATAAG
The DNA here is from genome assembly GCA_021605145.1 of Aegilops bicornis. NCBI lineage: Eukaryota > Viridiplantae > Streptophyta > Magnoliopsida > Poales > Poaceae > Aegilops > Aegilops bicornis. Next base: position 501,918,814 of record CM038673.1, read on the forward strand.
TCGCTTCACCTTATGTTTGATCGAACGCTAGCAAATGCATACCTAAGATCCCAAGACTCCACACACAACATGTACTTTATCCACGTGCGTCTGTGGAAACAACATGCATCACAACACAAACTCTACGACAGAAACTATGACATATATAACAACTCTGAAGCGAGTAAAGTTTAATAACAACTTAATACAAGAAATGGTCTCAAGAGCAAGGCAACTAAAACAACGAAAACAAAGATATTCCTTAGACAACAAAACTTAACAAATGCCTTAAGAAGGCTATAAAAAAGTAGATGGGGACCAAACCTTTCCCAGACCACTCTGTGGGACAAGCATAGCTAATGTCGTCATTCATCACCCTTTTCCAAATGCTACCATCTGATTGTAGCTTATGGATCAAAGACATAAATAAAGCAAGATGAGTATGGGTGTACTCGCAAGACTTACATCAGAGTAGTAATAGATACACAAGGTATAAATAAGGGCCTTTTTGTGGAATATTTGAATAGAAAGCTAGTTTTATCCGAATTATGTTGCTTTAAGTATAAGTGGAATGGCTACTGTGTATTTTGTAACAAGATGAGGTAGCATGACTTTGAGTTCCATATAATCCGAACTAACCACAACAATACACTGCCATGAAACCTCCCTCAACTCACCCACAAGGAAGCAATCCATAGAACTCACGCTTATCCTAGCCATGTTAAGGTAAAGATAGAAGTTTAACGTCACATAGCACCCACGAGGAAGCAATCCATAACAGTCACATAACTACAACCTTATAGGGGTGTGCAAGTTTACTCACACGTTTCAACTGTGTCTTAATGCGTATGAGTAGCACACTTCACATTGTATGCTGACATAGGGGGATCCGCCACGATACTTACCTTAGACTCCACTCTATTCCATGGAGTCGCCCATATGAGTTCAAAGCACGATCGTGATTCCGGTCAAGTGCTCCGATACTGACTCAAACATTGTGTGTAGGGCCCCATCCCGGAGGGGTAGTTCACCCACTTGGCCAGTGGTGCCACATCCCTACGCCATGCTATGCAACCATACTACTGTTCTTATCCATACATATGCTGCCAAAGCCCGAACTAGGTGTGACTCATGGGCCGGTCTGAGGCAAGTTAATAGGCCGAGAGGGGACCATATGACATCATGTGGTTGTGCGCTAATTCTTGGATCAATGAAACAAGAACTCGGGTCCTAAGAGAAGCGTAAATGAGGCAACCCAACATGCTCTCCAACATGACCACCTATCATCTTAACCTTTAGTCATGTTTAACCCGGATTAATCCCAACAATCTTACCACATCCCATTATTCATGTTCACTACCAACTGTTATGCATCAAACACATTCGATGGATGATGAATCGATTTGTAATGAGCCTGACTAAGCATAAGTAAGGCTGATAAGTGGCTAATGATCAACAAACTACGAATCATGCTAGGATTATAAGATTCATGGATAAAGGGTTACAATGATCAAGTTGTGCAAAGGAATAGGCTTAACAAGTACTTATTATCAATAAAGTAGTAGTTGAATCGAACAAAAGTATAGAGGGGGCACACGAATATAAGTTTTGAGGTGATGAGATTCAACATGATCAAAGATTATTTTGCGTACCTATTATCATTGCTTTGGCACACAGCTCTTGCCATTGCTCACGTCATCTCCGGATACTCTCCTAGAAGAAGAAGAAAAAACTTGAAAGAGCAAACGAGGCTTTTGCCACTACGAGCAAGATGTCAACTTGTTCATGACATGGAATGAAAGGCATGCCAAAAGGTCATTCAAAATTCACCTAATGCAACAAATAGCAAGTTAAATAAAATCAAAATGCATTAATTAGAGCATTTTCATAACTCCAATAAATATTAAAACATCATTAACATTGTTTTAACCTAAAAAGATATTTCCAATAGCTTTATCATGAATGCAAATGACATGAACATATTGTTATATTTCCTAAACATTTTGATATAGCATACATATTTTTCCCATTTCTTGTTTCAAATTTATGATTTTTCTATAACTAAAGGTATTTTTGGAAAATTCAAAATCATTACTGATTTACAAATCAGTCAAGAAAGACTTTTGCTACTCACTAGGTGGCTAGCCACAATCATAGACATGTGGGATTAGGTCAATCCTACTCAGCTAAGTCAAACTAACATCTGGGGCAACTGCAATTAACATTTTTCCTAAACAGACAATCAAACTAATTAACTAAACAACAGGTGACCCACCTATCAGTGGCTAACTAACTTAATTAACCCTGACCCTAATCCAGACTAAGGATTATGTTGGAGTTTAACTATGTGTGAGCAAAATCCGTGATGTAGACCTGTCGGAAGGCCACGAGGTAGTCGGAGTCAACAGGAGTGGGGAAACTATCCCATCTCTCCCGCATCCAGGGGAGCAAGCCAGAAGACACAAGGTAGTTGGAGTCATCGATGATGAGCTCCACATCGGTGGAGCAGTTGTAGGAGCACAAAGGCATGCTTGGTTGGATCACACGAGGACTACCACATCGGCGAGCCACCCTCACTACTACAGAACAGAATTGTAGTAGCTAGCCAATTCATATCACTAATGCGTGAGTGGCCCTTATGTTCCTCGGGGTCAATGATAAAAGTTTTGTCACTGACTGGCCAGTTGACCGGTCAATGATGATGCAAAACAAAGATGGGCCAACCGGCCGGTGTTGATCACCTTGAGGTACCTTATAAGCAATACATCACTCACTATCCTTCCAGTCGACACACGCCAGTGATGTTTTTAAATACATGGTGAACATTTTTTAAAATTCATGAACATTTTCTTAAATCACTAACATTTTGAAATCTGCAAAAAAAAATTGAGCTTGCCAACATTTTTCAAATTTCTGAAAAAAATTAAATTGAAGAACATATTTCCGAATTCATGAACATTTTCAAGTTCATGAACATTTTTTGAGTTCATGATGAACAATTTTGATAACACGTTTATTTAAAAAAAAGTTGAATAATTTTATAATATATGTTGAATTTTTTAATACATATTGAACACATAATGAACATTATTTTATTGTTCATTTTGAACGTATATAAATCAGATGTAGATTTAAAATAAAAGTAAAATAATAAATAAGTTTCAAAATATAAAATTAGGGAAACAAAATAACAAAATTAGAAAGAAGGAAGAGGAAAAACATTTTTAAAATATTTCGCAAAAAACATTTTTAAAATAAAACTTGTTTTCCTCGTCTATCTCATGAGAAAAAAGTAAGAGTGGAAAAAGAATAAGTTGCTACATATCGTACGTAACATATTGCTACTAGCGATCAGACATGCCCCAATCTTACGTACTCTCTCCATTTTAAATTAGTTGTCAGTCATTTAGTACAACTTTATAGTAAATCAGCATTGGTCATTGGGTCAGCGTACTGCGTACTGCTAGTGTAAAACGTAGAGTAATTCAGCGTACCAACGCGTGGCACCCCGGCACCAATGGGTCAGCCCCACCCAATGCGGAGTGTTGGCGAGCGCAGCTGGTGCTCGCTAAACGCGAGACATAGCACCATTGCTATGGAGGTCTATATATCGCCCGTTACGAGGCGGTAGTCCGTCTCGTCTCTGGCGAGCGCTCTACTGGGCCGGATTTTATTGTAGTACGGTTTTTTCTGTTTCCTCTGTGTTTCAGGGTTTCGTCATTTCCCCCTGTTTTTTTTTTCAATTTTTCCTTTGTTTTTCTTCTGTATCCTTTGTTTTTCTTCGTATATATTTTTTCCATTTCCTCACTTTCCTTGTTTCTTTCTCGGTCTTCTTTGGTCTTCTTTGTTCCTTTGTTGGTTTTCTTCAGTTTTTTCTTGTTTTTCAATGATGTTTTTTCTTTCTTTCTCGGTTTTGATCAAATTTTTAGCTTTTTTTCTTGATCTTTTTACTTACATGTCATAGATATTCCATATATAGCAGGAACTTTTTTTTACACATTTGAATATTTTTCACTAACTTAAAAAAATGTATTATTGACTACTTTTTCATACACTTTGTACACTTTTCGTATATGTAGATTATATATATTTAATATTTTTCAAATAGATGATTATCAATTTTTTCAAATATATGTTTTGATGCCTACTTTTTTCATAGGTATTATACATCTGTGTATACATAGCAAACATTTTTCATACATGTTAACAATTTCAACTACATTATTAACATTTTTTGAAATATATGTTTGAAACCTAATTTTTCATATACATTATATATTTTTCATATACATCTGAAACATTTTTTATGCATGTTTATCATTTTTAAATACTCCCTCCATCTGTAAATACTTTTCGGAGAAATGGATAAAAATAGATGTACTTAGAAATAAAATAAGTCTAGATACATCTATTTCTCCGACAATTATTTCCGGACAGAGCGAGTACATGATTAACGTTTTTTCGCACACATGTTTTACCTTATGTATACTTATTGTGATTTTTTTTACATATTAGGAACATTTTAAAATACTTTTTATTTAAAAAAATACATGATTAACATTTTCAAATATATATTTTGATGTCTACTTTTTCATATATGTTCTACATTTTTTTGTATACATAAGAAACATTTTTCTATACGTGTCTAACATTACTTTTGCACTGCTGCACCATTTTTGAAATATTTAATAAAGACTTCTAAACAAATGAAACTAAAAACTAAATAAAGAAATGTCTGAATAACCAGTCAAGAAATGAAAAACCGACCAAAACAAAAAATGTGCATATGTGTGTTACAAGTGTCAGGTGCATATAGTCGCGCGTGCCGGGCAACGAGGCGCTACATGCAAGGTGTTACAGGGATCGCACAAACTGATACACAGACGCTCCCTTGCGTGCTGCACCACATAAAAAAAGACACCCCTCAAGACAACAACATGAAAATAATCACTAGTTAAGGGTACCTTTGAAAAAGTTATTCTGAACTTGATATTCTGCATGGGCGGTTAGCTATTTCGGTAAAACAAGTTACCGCAAACTTCTCAAGTTGTGATATGCGGCTCAACCCATGTGTACTACATCTCGCCATCTGAGAGTTCTCTTTTTGCAAAACCACCCGAGAGTTTTGGTGGGCTTTCTCACGTCGCGCGTGTGGGATTGGAGGCTCATTGTTTGTGCTTCTTGCCCTACATCCATTTTTAAATGAAAATAGGACAGTGCATGTGCGGTTCAACGAGATATAAATATTTTAGTATTTTCGCTTATGATTTGCTTGGCCATATTACTATATTAGGGCATTTACAATGTTGCTATCTTACAAGTGCGACGTGGAGATGATGGAGATGGACGGTGCTAGCAGGTCGGGAGAGAGGGCCGACGCCGCCCCGCAGGACGACGCCGACGAGCGGTGGTTGGTGCTATACGCGGCAGATTTTGCGACTGCGCGACGGATCTCCTTATCCGATGGCGTGATCTGGCTCAGGAAGGACGCGCTCCGACTCGTGCTTCTCGACGAGTTCGGCGTCACGATCGATGCGAGATTTCTTCGTGTCGGGGATTCGATCGACATCGGCGGGTTCGTCTCCTTTCCTTGCCACTTCGCTAGGGTTTGTGACAGGGCTCCGGTGATCGTCGCGGCGGTCGATCCCCGGCGTGTTCCTTCGTCCCGGGCGAATGAGTCGATCGGTGCGATTCACGGTAACGTAGATGTGGTGCAGCGCGGTGCACGGCCACATCCGCCGCCCCTGACCAATGGGGCAGGCCTGCTGGGGCGTGGACCGACTCAGCACACGGTTGATGCTCGCCACGTGGTGGAGGCGGGATCCGACCGCCATGAATCGAGCGAGCCTAGGGTTTCGGTGGGCGTCGCTGGTATAAATCGTGAAACCGAGCCCCCTCCCCCCATTTTGGATCTTGACGAGTGCCTCGCCCACTTCTGGGATGCGCCGCGAGAAGCCAGATCTAGGGTTCCTCAAACTTTTTCGTGGTGGGAGGGGAAGATCCATGGGGATAGCAGATCGTATGGACAAGTTGCTGGCTCCACACCTCATCTTCCAAACCCCAAGCCAATCCACACCAGCCAGAGACCAGAGATGAGGGGGGAAGGCTTCGGTGCTGGTCGCCATGGCCGAGGGGCTGGCCGTTTCAACCACGGCAGCGGCCGCGGCCGGGGCCATGACTCCAACGTTTGGAAGCGCAAGGCGGGGACGGGCGTGGGGGAGTCGTCCTCGACGAAGGCGTCCGGATCTGGCGATTCGGGCTTCGAGAAGTGGGATGAGGCGGCGGAGGGCAGGCTCGACCCCATCCGCCGAGATCGATGGGGGGACGAAGAGTGCGGCGGGGCTGACCAGAGGGGAGAGCCTCCGCCGAGGGGAGCACTTGCTGCTCCTACTCGCATCAACGACAACAAGATGGACCAGGTCGCCCACAACAACGCCCCCCCCCCTCGATCTGATGATTCTCCTGCAACCACTGGTAACATCATTCCTCGTCTTGAGGCTTGCCAGATCTGTCATCTGGCCGGTCATTTTACTGTGAGTTGCCCCCAAGCTATTTGTGAGCGATGCAAGAAAAATGGGCATCTGTACATCATCTGCAAAGAATTCGTTCCCTGGGAGTGTCTTCCTGTTATGTGTGCTTTCCAATCTAAGGGGCAAGGGTTCCATTTCATTCCTGACACGAACATTGAGAGACAGGCAGAGAGCGTATGTACAATATTATCGTTACCATCATAAATATTATCGTTACCATCATAGAGGGTTCTGCTCCCACCAAGGACATTGAACATGAGCTTAGTGTCTATGTAGGGCAAGGCTGGCGCTGCTCTGCTAGGTTCTTTGCCCCACAAAAATTTGTCATGAGAATGCCTAATCCTAGGGAGGTGGATCGTGCTTTGTTTGTAGAATTTATTAAGCTCAAAAAGTGCGGTGTGAGTGTCAAATTCTCTCCTTGGTCGGAAGATGTGGATGCTGAGGGGCTACTTGAGGTGGCCTGGGTCAGAATTGGGAAAATCCCACCTAACAAACGCAATGATAAAACTGTGGCTTATGTTGGAGGTCTTGTTGGGGTCACGCTAGAAGTTGACATGTCCACTTTGAACCGTCCCACCTATGTTAGGGCCAAAATTGGCTGTAGATTTGTGGATCAGCTGCCTGCCACGGCCGAGGGGATGTTAGGGGGACGTTTCTACAAGTTCACTTACGAGATTGAAGAGGTTTTGGTAAGGAACCCTGTGGAGGAAGGCAAAGGGATTGCTGTGCAAAATGACAATGTTAACAAAACTGATCAAACGCCCAAATGCAAAAGGGCTGATCAAGAACTGGCTGCTGAACAGCTAGATGCCTCTGTCTCTGAAAATCCTGGCACTTTTTTCCGTGGTGGCAAAACCTGTCGTTTGCTATCACAGGAAAATGAAAGCTCATCATCGTCTGAGAGCGACGACAACTCTCTGCTGATTGAATCCATGGCCAGGGATCATGAAGAAGGTGCTCAAAAAGAGCAACAAACTACGTCAGGCTGGCTGGTCCCTGTGGATACTACTATGGGACATACTCCTGTTGAGCATGGCACCCCAGGACAGAGCGTTCATGTGACTATGTTTCCTGTTAAGCAATCCATTTTATCTTATGCAGAGGTGGTAATGAACTCCTCACAGGTCATGGAGCTGGAAGGGGAGGTGGATCCTTGGATGAAGATCTCGAAGGATTATGTGGTACAGCTCCCTACTTCTGATTGCGACGACGAAATGATTCTCACTCCTCCATTAGTCCCTGAAGATCTACCCAGACTCAGCAAACGTAATATTCAGGGGATGAAGGAACATGTGATGGCCAAAGCTGATAAGATGGCAAGCAAGAAAAATCTGGAAGGTAACTCTCATAATGCTCGTAAAAATTCTTTTGGCATTCTGTCTGATGCTGAATTAATTAGTAGAGTGTCCAATATGGGAGTTGCTATTCCTGATAATGACTTTGCATGTATTGATGTGCTGAGAGAGCTTGAACATGTCAGAAAAAATTTAGAGGAGAAAGATAATTTAGGCAAGCTAGATCAAAGTGGTGAGGATGACATTTTCGTTACTAATGGGTTGGGTAAAAAAGCCCCAGTGAACCTCACCTGGCTGGACCAGGATGAGGTCATCCATGATAAGGTGGCCCCTGGTAAACCTAAGAAGAAAACACCTAAGAAACCTGTCGTCAATATTTCTAGACCTGTGACTAGAAGCCAGAGAAAGGTTTCAGAGGGGAGTGAAAATTGTAGCCCTGCCATGCCTCCTGGTGGGGCTACTAAGTTCAAGTTCCATAAAAAACGTTCCAGATGAGAGGGCTCATCTGGAACTACAGAGGGGTGGGCAAGAAAGGGATGGCCACCTGCCTCTCTGACCTTATCAGTGACCATTCCCTAGATTTCCTGGGTCTGCAAGAGACCATGAAAGAAAAAAATTCTCCCAAATGTTTGAGGAGTATTGACCCCTTTAACTTGTTCAATTGGGACTGGATCCCTTCTGTGGGCAAATCTGGAGGTATCCTATGTGGAGTTAGACAAGACACCCTGGAGGTGGTTGCATGTGACAAAGGCAAGTATATCTTGCAGCTAGTGGTCAGGGATAAAAAGAAAAATACCAACTGGGGACTGTTGATAGTATATGGCTCTGCTCATGAAGAACATAAGGAGGAATTCTTGCTTGAGCTTGCTACTATGTGTCATAATATGCAAGTCCCTTATATAGTGGGTGGGGACTTTAATATTCTCAGGCACCCTGGGGAGAAAAACAAAAAAATGGCAAGCCATAAATCCACTGACCTGTTCAATTCTATCATTAACACCCTGGCCCTTAGAGAGATTCATACTAGTGGGGGTAAATATACTTGGACGAACAATCAAGCTCACCCTACTTTGGAGAAACTTGATCGTGTCCTGATGTCTGAGGAGTGGGAGGAATTATTTCCCCTGGTTTCTGTTAGGAAATTGGTTCGAGAGATTTCGGACCATAACCCTTTGCTGATTAATTCTGGGGAAGAGGGACGAGAGGCTCCCAAACCTCGCGAATTTTGCTTTGACCTTTCTTGGATCAAGGACGAACGCTTCCTTCCTTTGGTCAGTAAAATCTCGGCTCAAGGGGTCTTCTCTAAAGATCCCATCGATATCCTGAATATTAAGTTGAAGAGATTCAAAAACTTCTTTAAGGGGTGGGGCTCAGACAAATTTGGTCATAATAAAAGGTTGAAGGAAGAGCTTAGGCTCGAGTTAGCCACGCTAGAAGAACTAGAGGAGGATGGTCCCCTTACCCCAAAGCTGTATAGTAGGAAAATCGATGTGTGTTTTGAACTCCATGAGATTTTGGTTAATGAGGAAATTTACTGGCTCCAGCAATCACACGAGTGCAGGCTGCTTAAAGGAGACCTGAACACTGACTATTTCCATAAAATTGCCAACAGACGTAAGCGTAAAAACACTATTCACTCTCTTAAAGCTGCCGAGGTGGAAATAGAGGGTACAGATAACCTGATTGCCCATGCTACTGATTTTTATAAGGAACTTTTCGGCCCAGCTCAGGGCAATCAATTTCACTTGGATCCTAATACTTGGTCCGAGAGTGAAAAGCTGAGTGAGGATGACAATAGAGATCTTTGTCGCGAATTCACAGAAACTGAAGTTAGAGATGCTCTCTTCTCTATGGCCACCAATAGGGCACCTGGACCGGATAACATTCCTGTCGAATTTTATCAAATATGTTGGGATATAGTAAAGGATGATATCATGTCCCCTTTTAGACACTTTCATAATGGGACGCTTGATGTTCAACGTCTTAATTATGGAGTGATCACTTTACTGCCCAAAGTGTCGGGAGCTGACAAAATTCAGCAGTTTAGGCCAATTTGTCTCCTGAGGCGCCCATATAAACTCATTACTAAAGTAATGGACCGCAGGGTGGAGGTATATGCTGATAAGTTGATTAGTTCCACCCAGAATGCGTTTGTTAAGGGAAGTAACATTATGGATAGGGTGCTCTCTTTACATGAAATTTTGAATTACACTCATGTTAAAAAAAGAGTTGGCATAGTGCTTAAGCTTGATTTTGAGAAGGCATATGAAAAGTTAACTGGGATTTCCACATGGAATGTCATAAGTTGCGTGGTTTCAATGAAACACAGTGAGGTTGGGTAAAACAAATTCTCCATAAGGGCACAGTTAGCATTAAGCTCAATAATAGTGTGGGCCCCTACTTCCAGAGTGCAAAGGGTGTGAGGCAGGGTGGCCCACACTCTCCATTCTTGTTTAATCTTGCAGTGGAGTGCGTGACCAAAATGATAAAAAATGCCCAGGAAAATAAGCTAATCACGGGATTAGCCTCTGATCTGATTCAGGATGGGGTCGCAGTGTTGCAGTATGCAGATGATACTATCATCTGTTTAGAGCATGATATTGAAAAAGCAGTTAACCTGAAGTTGCCGCTTTATACCTTTGAAATGATGTCCGGACTCAAGGTGAACTTTCAAAAAAGTGAAATCCTCACTGTGGGTGGAGATGACAACGTGGTCAAGGAATATGCTGAATTATTTAATTGTGACATAGGGAGTTTCCCTATTAAGTACTTAGGGATGCCTGTGAGCTACACCAATCTCCGAAATTCTGACTGGGAATTCATTGTTGTCAAATATCTTAAAAGATTTGAGGCCTGGATTGGCAATGCCGCATCCATGGGCGGCAGACTCACTCTACTTGACTCGGTGCTTACTCAACTGTCCATCTTTCACATGTCTATGTGGCTCATGAATAAAACTTTCATTGAAAAGCTGGATAAGCATAGACGTAGATTTTTCTGGCAAGGGTGTAATAAAAAGCGTAGATATCATCTTGTCAGGTGGAATAGGATCTGTAGATCCAGAGACAAAGGAGGACTGGGGGTTAAAGACCTTAGAAAACAAAATATTAGTTTAATGGTCAAATGGTGGTGGAAGCTGGAGACCCAAAACGGGTTGTGGCAGGATATTGTGCGTGCTAGATACCTTAGAAACAAAACTGTTACTGAGGTGGGTGCGAGGTTTTCTGATTCACCATGCTGGAAAGCTCTTCTGAAGGTGAAGGAGGTCTACCTGGCGGGGAGGGAAATTAACATTGAATCTGGTAATATTGCCCGGGTGTGGATGGATCCCATCAAAGGGCTGCCCCCCTTTCGGGAGCAATTCCCACAACTCTTTTCTATTTGCAGTGCTCCTGAATGCACAGTGAGTAGGGTGCGGCTAGTGGATACTAACACTTTCTTTAGACGGGGGCTTAGTGCTGAATTGTCTGAGCAATGGAAGACGATCCAAGCCACGGTGGGTGGCCTAACTTTAACCGATGCTAGCGATTGGGTGTCTTGGGGGCTTAACCAAAACGGTAAGTTCTCGACTAAGTCGGTCTACAAGTGGCTGGAGAGATCGATTAGTGGATGCCACTATAGATGGATCTGGAGAGCCAAACTTCCTCTTAAAATAAAAATCTTCCTCTAGGAGATGTCGAAAGATGCTGTACTGACTAGACAGGTCATGCGTGGTAGGAAGTGGCCTGGTAACCCTTGCTGTTCCTTCTGTAACGAGGTTGAGAGTTCGCGACATTTGTTTTTTACCTGCCCTGTGGCGAAATGTCTGTGGAGATCCGTTGGGGTCGTGCTGGGTACTGATAGATGCCCCAGTAATTACTGGCAATACTATGCGTGGTGCCATGTTTTTCTTCCTGGGGGAGAGAAATTTTATACGGTGGCCACGGCGGTCATTGGTTATCCGGGTGGGCTCGAAATTGAGCCACCTTTGAGAAGAAAATGATCAAAACTCCTTTTGAGATAGTCTTTTCCATGTGCTCTTTCTTGCTTTATTGGACAGGTCTGCAGCAAGGAGATGATGCTAAGAGGTTACGCGCAGGCGCGGAACAGATCAGGACGGGGACCATGCAGATGATGAAGCTGTGTGAGGCGGCCAGGCAGCCGATCACCGGAGAGTGATCTTCTGGGTGCTACACGCCGAAGCTTGAAGCCTGCTGCTCTTCGTTGCTTCGATTAGCATGATTTTTTGGTCTGGTAGTGTCAATTTGGTCCCCGGCAGGTCGGTTTTGTAATAGCTGGTCAGACTTTATAAATATTGGTGCTGCTCAGGTTTTCGCCCCATGGCACTCGTCACGATGTCGGGCGAGTGTGGTGGGTTTCCTGGTAGTGCTTGAACTCGCTTTTCCCCTTTCCCTTCTTTCTGAACATGTTTCTGGGACTGATGTATTTCCGTTCTATGCAATGGAAAGGGGTCAAAAAGCCCGGTTAAAAAAAAAACAAGTGCGACGTGGGATAAATGCTTAGGCGGAGGAGAGAGAAATCCTAAGAAAAGGCTTATCTTCTCTTATTTAAGAGATGATCTCTTATCATAATATGTCTCATCATATTTTTAGGAATAGTGAGTTATTGAAGCTAAGGCTAAGTTATAATCCATTGTAGACATGTTTTTTTTGTCATCTCTAAATTACATGCAAGACTTAAGATAAGACTGTCTTATCAACCATTGTACATGCCCTTAATGTGATTGTGTAAATAAATGTTAATTAAATACTGCCCATATTAATGTGATTGTGTAAATAAATATTTATTAAATCATGCCCATGATTTACCTTATAGTTTGATGGGAAGTACGGTAAGTAAATTAAAATGGATTGGTTCAAAAGGTAAGTAACTAAGGTGATTGACTATCATACAAGGAAGGTTGTATGAATGGATGGTGGGAAGAAAAGTGAAACATGGAGCCTTACATTCATTTTAAGTAGTACAGAGATAGAGATATCTCGTGAACCATGCGTCCAAATTACAAAAAAAAATCACCATTGCATTCCTTCAATCGGGATCTTCAAAACTACATCATATGTTGATAGATTTTGATGAACTTTTTATTGCCGAAATTGAGCCCCTCAAATTGAACTAACATGTGCTTCCAAAATGCACTAGCATGTGCTCACAAGTGAACTAATGTGTGCTCCTGTAGAGGTGAATCACAATTTGCTCCCACGAGAAAGCACACATGGCTCCTCGCGGAAGCACAACCCTGTTTTTGAAATGGACTAACTTATGCTCGTCGTGGAAGCACAATCGTGCTTTCAAAATGAACTAACTTGTGCTCGCGCAGGGTGAGGCACAACTAAGAGGTGAACTAACAAGTGTGCTTCCGAACTGAACTCATAGGCGATTTTTTTCCTGGATTTTTATGTTTGATATTCTAATATGGATTTTCTGGTTCTTATTATTTTCAACCGTTTTCCCTTTTTATAATTTTTTAAATTTCTCTATTTTCATTTCCTGTTATTTTTCCGTTTCTTGTTCTTTCCTGGTTTTCATATTGCTTCAATATACCTTCTAATTATATGCGCAATTTGGTTCATCTTGTATTTATTTTCCTTATTTTGCCTTTTCTCGTCTTCTAGTTCATTGTTTTCATTGTGAATTAAAAATTTGGATCGTGTACTTTGAAAGGCTCATAGCTTAATAACACATTTAAAACAATGTTCATCGCATACTCTAAAATACTCATCATGTATTAAAAATTTCATCACCCGTGTACTAAAAAAAATGTCCACTCTATTTCTAAAAATTATTCATCATGTATTAAAAACGTTTCATTGTTCAAAAAATTAAGTTCATCCTATACTTCGAAATTGTTCATAGGGAATTACAAATATTTCAACATTTGTTTTGGAAATGTTCATCATGTAATTTAAATATAGCTTAAATATTTTTAAATACCTGATATTATTTAAAAAAATACATGAGCATTTTTTGAATAAGCACCAAACATTTTTTGACCGCAATGGACTTTAAACATGGTAACATTTTTAAGACACAATGAACATTTAGAAAATACATGACAAACTTTTATTAAACATACCATTAATTTTTTTAGACTACCAGACATAGTTCTTATTATTGGATGATGAACTGTTTTTAAAATATATGTGATGAACATTTTCTAAGCATACGCATTATTTTTACCAAGTATGAACATTTTAAAGATGTTTTATGAACCCCTTTTTAAATTATGATTGAACATGTTCTCATGAATAATTTTTAAATACCCATGAAGATAAAATATATTTTTCTAAATATATATTTTTAATAATATTTTTAAAATCTCTACTATTAAAGGAAGGTTTTACTTTACCCTCATCCCCATCCACACACACATCCCCCTTACGTTGGTTCTTACTCTCCACGCCCCCTTGATTTGGAATAATCTAAATCAAGTCTGTACTTTACTTTCATTGTACTATTGAAAACCATTTTCTGTATTAACTCAATTAAATTTTATTAAGCCATGTCCTACATTAACTCAGTCAATTCAAATCAAATCATACCAAAATCTCAACAAAATCAAAAAATTCCTTTCCCCCCTACTCATACCTAAATAAAATCAGATCTTATCAAAACCTCAACTAAATCAAAACTTTTCTTGTCTTTCGCTACCCATCCTCAAACCATATCCAATCTTACCAAATCTAGAATATGGTGGATGTAAGGTATATGTTGAACATGATTGGTGTTGAACCAATATAATATATCTGCCCCGTTGCAACCTAAGTGTAATTACCTAGTATATGTTAATTTGGGGGGGGGGGGGGGGGGTTAAAAACAAGAAGGTAAAAAACCCAGCAAAACATACCTAACCTGCACCAACTAGCAAACTGACATATTGGGTCGATCTACCCCGCAAGTACATGGGCAACCGCCCTATGTAGCTTGCAGAAGGTAGGGTATATGCACACCTTTTGCTAGCCCCTTCCTCGATCTCTACATATGTGACGGCGTTCATTTTTTTGTCATAAAAATGCCCTGGTCTATTAACGAGATAAACCTTCAAAAATAAATAGATTACATTGAGGTCCCTAGCAACACTACTGGGAAAGGTCTTATAGATGAACCCAAATGAGTGGCGAGCGAGGTGGGGCACCCGCCACAACTATTTTTTAAAACAAGCAGTGGTAGGTAGCAAAGCCTGCCCGCCACAGCTAATAGACTAACTGTGGCAGGCGGATATCATGACCCGCCACAGGTATAATCTCCCGGACGGGACTTGTTTGTGATACTCAGTAGTGACGTGCTGTGTCTACAGCTCGCCACAACTAGATGTTCAAGCAGTGGCGAGCGTTGTCTCGCAACCACCACTAGTTATCCTCGCATGATGTCTAGTTTTGTCAGAACATAGATGTGGCGGTTGCCCGTTACCGCCAGGCGCAGCACGAACACATTTTATCAACCCACGCGCACCCCGGTCATCCTCCCCCCTCACTTCACTCACTCACCCACCCTAACCCCCCCATGGATCTCGCTCACGGTGCCGCCGTCACCTCTGACTCGCCGTCCTCTTGGCCAGCCCCATCGGTCGTGCCTTTCTCTTGGCCGCCCCCTCGGCCCCGCCGTCCTCTTCGCTGCCCCCATCAGCCTCGACGTCGCCATCTCCATGGGATCCGATACGCTCTAGTCGTCCCCGCCGTCACCCACACCAACAGCTGTGGCCGCCACCAACACCCATGGCCATGGCCACTACCCACATTGGTAGGGGGGCTAGGGTTAGAGTTAGGAGTACGTGGGTTAGGGGGTTATGGCTAGGGTTTGTAGATCGTAGATGGATTATGATTCGTATTGTGTTCTATTACATTTTTTTGTTGGTAGGGTTACTGCTAGGGTTTGTAGATCGTAGATTGCTTGTGATTCGTGTTGTGTTCTATTACATTTTTTGTTGGTAGGGTTATAGCTTTGTAGATCGTAGTTGTAGGCACTTTCTTATTCGTAGATTGTTTACAAGGATTTATAGTAAGAGGCCAAATTTTAATGTAGTGCCGTTGATATTGTTAGTTACATTGTTTGTTCATAGATTATTGAAACTTTCTTATTCATATTCGTAGATCATAGACCATAGATTATAAGAACTTTCTTATTCGTATTTGTAGATCGTAGACGGTAGATTATAGGAATTTTCACTACTAGGAAAAAACCTAGCAGTAGCGCGGGTCAAAGGCCTAACAGTAGCGCGGTCCGCTGCGCTACTACTACAGTGCTACAACTAACTTTTAGCAGTAGTGCATGTTGACGAGCGCTACTGCTATCTATAGGTAGCAATAGCGCGTGTTATGAAGCCCCACTGCTGCTAATAGCTGCAACACCTTAATTTAAAGCGCGCTACTGCTAAGGACTCGCTGCTACTAAAAACATACCCTGCGCTAGTGTTATTAGTTTTTGAAAAAAGTTTGTTGCATATTTAGATATATTAAAACTGAGCACCCTCCCAGCCCTCTCAGGCCATTAGCATTTCTAGCCATTCGATTTCATGTGCTAAACGTCCCTGGCCGTTAGATCTTTGTCAACATGATTTTTTCATGAGGTGGGCTGGCTGTCCTAAAGGGCAGCTATTCCCGTAGCTTTTTGGCCCACCGTGGTTAATCGGGCTAATATTTGGTTTTCTGGCCCATATATCCGCCTCGACTCGTCCTCTCCCCACCTCAAAAAAAACTCCTCCTCTCCACGACCTCTTCTCTTCTATCCGCCTGCAGGGCTTGCGCCCGCACGCGCTTGACCGCCGGCGGGTGAAGGAGTCGGGGCCGGATCCGGCGGCTTGTCGCCGCGCTTATGGATCCAGACCGCATCCATCGCGACCGGTGGTTCCTGCGCCCCATCTCGATTCCCCGCTGTCACCGACCAGCCCACGGCCTCGACCTCAATTCCTTCCTGTTCCTCCCCATCAAGTAGGTCGTCGCACTTCACTAACGTTGACCTCGAGCGGCAGAGCCGTCCCCCGACCTCAATCTCCAGTGGCAGCGTCCAGCATATCCAGCCATATTGTCCACCGGCGGCGCCACCAGATTCTCCTGCGACCTCAACCTGCTGTGGCATCGTTATCATATCTAGCCATATCGTCCGCCGGCGGTGCCACCAGATTCAGCGTCCACATGTGCGGTGCGAATGCCGTCCTAGATGGCTTCCGCACATCCATGCCTTGCCTACAGGTACAACCAGCCTTTCCCCATTCGCAATATGCCTAGGCTAGAGATGGAGGCCATTCCCCATGCGAGAATCACTCAAGACATGGATATGGTTATGGTAGATACACTCGATTTAATATGTGAGTTCCATAGTATACATATTTTTTCTACTTGTCCTAGGTATTCCAAATAAATTCAGAGTTCTCTTATTTATTTTATGTATGGTTTAATTGCTTTTCGAAGTGCACATTGTATGTTGGTGATACATTTTTAATTGAATTCTTTCTCTTTTAGACTTTTACTGGATTGAGCAGAACAAAAAAGAATAGACGTTTTTGTTTAGTTTATAACAGAGAAAGGAACTTGGAAGGCGATTCAGTTTTGTCATAGAATTGATGCTAAGTATCTTGTGCATTTAACTTTGATGGGAAACCGCACCCATACAAATTCAAGAATCAATTATCTAACCAGGTTTACTAAACATCTATGCATTTCTCTTATTTATTTTGCATATTCATTACTATTTTGTGATTTGGTTGTGATAACCAACAGGAGGAAGGAGAAGATCGCCTCTAGCATGCTGAGACATCAAGGCAACTCAAGAGCAGATCGCCAATGGAAGCTACACCATCCTACTCCAGCCGGATCTGGAGGCCGGCGCACCATGATTCACCAAGGGCACCGTCGTGAGGTTCGCCGCTCATTTGCCGGGCCGTCTTGTGTCTGCTTGCGGTTGCCCATGGGGACGGCGGTGTCGGCTCATTTTGGTGGTGCTTACTGTTGGCAGGTTCGCAGCACAATCGGAGGTTCGGGAGCGTGATGACCATCATGTCCAAGATGCTGCAGCTCGAGGACACCATAGCTGTCCAGAGCAATGATATTTTGGATTGAAATCTGTAAGTGGAGGATACATTGTAACCTGTCAAATAATGTGTACCTATTGAGAGAGTAACAATAGCAGAATGTTGACATGTCTGTGTTTGGGATTGTAGGCAGAAGGCCACGACCGGTTAACTCCATGGAAGGTACAATGCTGCCGATTTCATTTCTGAATGTTATGCTGCACGGTCACAATATCTTAGAAAAAAATCTTCGCAATGCTTATCTGTAGCTGAAAATCCTCTTCTGGTTATGCAGTACATCCTCTCCTCTTGTAGGCAGAAGGCCACGACCGGTTAACTCCGTGGAAGGTACAATACAACCGATTTCATTTCTGAATGTTGCGTTGCACAGTCACAATATCTTAGAAAAAAATCTTCGGTAATGCTTATCTGTAGCTGAAAATCCTCTTCTGGTATCCTCTCCTCCTCTGATGTTGATGTGAAATCTCCTTCTACAAGGTAACTAGACAATCCATTCCTACAAATTTGCAAGCTTTGTTTCTCTCAAGTCTCCACTCAACCCAGACAATATTTCATTGAATCTGTGAATTTTCTCCTGAACTGATAGATGCAGTTGCAGGTCAAAACATTGTGATATGAGGTAATGAAAATATTTATGGAGGAAATTTACTTTTACACATCGTATAGGTTATCTTTATCTAAATCATGTGGTCCTTTTTCAGTTATGAGTTGCAGTAGTACTACATGAAGATTATAAATTAGGTACGATTGTTTTTGCTTTCTAATTCATGAGTACCTGCGTACAAACTCAGTATCTATTTTCACCATGTCATGGCACGGCAACTGTGGGGCGAATATGATTGAACCTTATAAGCTGGCCTCAAGAACATAAACACCGGTTCCATTTTATTTTCCTGGACCTCATAAATACTCATTTTGCTTATAACATTTCTGAGATATGACAAAAAGATTAAGAAGAAAGCAATGCTTGCTACAGATTCCTGTAACAGTCTTTCTTTAGAACGCCTAGCCCTTTGCATATATTTCCTAGAGATAAAATAACCTAATCGCTCTAGCTGGGCTTAAATTTAGGACATTTCTTTTTGGTTGTTGAATAAGGTTTCACAACAGTAGTAGAGATAGTTCGAACTTGCAATAGCTACGTGTCGATGAAAACAACAACACAAGAAGCGAGCATGTCAATCATGGGTATTTTTATTGTTCAACTTTTCCAATAGTGTTGGAGAAAACATGGTTGTTGCCGATTGAACGGATGTTATGTTTTCAAAGAGAATTCAAGTTCGTCTTTTATATGTATTTATATGTGCTGATGCAATAAAATTTGATTGAATCTTCTTTGAAATTTATTTCAGTACTAATGCATAACTAAGTAATGATATCTTGCTTGAGCGGCTCAACTACGACGCACTGGATACATGCTAGGTATACTGACATCTTCGCGTATCTTCGCTTTTATTTCAGTTATCACTTTTGGTGTAGAACTCTTTGTCTTCCATTTTATAATGATGTTACTTTGCTATATCACCGGATAGTTATCTTTTGTGTAAGCGACACAGGTGGTTGCTGATTGGTTGACATTTTAATTTGGACCTTACTTAATTCATGCAAGTGTAGTGACCCCATTTTCCATGTTGGTTTGTTTTGGTAAGCATTTTCATGTATAAAATGGAATTGCCGGTCTGCCACTTTATTACATATGGCTTTCAGCCTGATTGATCTTTAACAAAACAACAAACAAAAAGGAAAAGTATGATTACTGCTCGTATGGTAGTATTTAGTATATATCATTATTTGATATCGCAACTAATTTAATTCTTGTTTGGATGCTTGTCCTATGAATGTGATGCCCTCCACAAGAAACAGCCAGCTGCATTAGGCAAACATAAATCTTCTTTGTTTCGGAACATGGTGGCCCTTTGGTAGAGGCATGTGAAGATTCCATTTACGCATGATGTATACAATCTACTCCCTCCGTTCCTAAATATAAGTTTTCTTTAAGAAATATCAATATAAACTACATACGAATGTATATAGACTAATAGACATAGTTTAGAGCGTAGATTCACACATTTTGCTTCATATGTAGTCCATATTGGAATCTCTAAAAAGGACTAATATTTATAAACGGAGGGAGTATTTCTTATTGCCTATTATCTGTACTGATTAGTTGTATTTACTATCTAGATTGTTCTGTATGTTGTTATACCAAGCCAATTTGTATATGTGACCTTGCCTTTACGGAGTATATATATGAGATTTTCTTGGATTACCGACTAATGTATGTTTATGTGTAAATTCAGTATATTTCATGTGGTCATTTATTTATCAAAATACCTATTATTTCATTGTAGAAATAGATAGGCGCAACAACTAATGTATGGTTATGTTTAGGTAAATTCAATATATTTCATGTGGTCATTTATTTATCAAATACCTATCATTTCATTGTAGAAATAGATGGGCGCAGCAACGCGCGCCATCAATGATCTAGTGTCCTTTGTATTTGTACATGTTTTATACAATAGTCTCTAGCATATCATACACATACAAATCTAATCATATCATACACATACAAATAGTCTCATCAAATCATGTCATCATCCAGCACAAATGATGTCTGTCATCATCATCTCGAAATAGCGATACAAGTTATGACATGTCTCGAATACTTGCAACTACATCGTCATCCATCTAAACAAGGATATAGAAGAGAAGAGCTATCACTATGAGTGAGAGTGGAACTATACAGTACATGAGGCGGCGGTTCTGATTTCTCTCTCGCGCTAGCGTGAACCTCAAGTAACTAGCTTCTGCTTCTTGTCTGCTATCGAACCCTTAATGGCTGGCGCTTGAGAACGCTCCACTTGGGCCTGACACTCAGGCCACTCGTTATACACTCCTGGAACCTTCCCTATGTACACAACATAGCACTTCTTCGCCATCAAGGATCTATGTACCTGTTAGAGATGCATCTTCATCAAGGGAATCAACAATAATATGCAACATAATATACTTGAGCAACATAAAAAGAAAGGGTTAGCAAATAGATGCAACATATAGTAAACATAATTAATAAACGCATGTTCATCGTACCCAAACTAATTAACTAGATGTACGCAGGTCATCGTACCCAAACTAACAAACTAGCATTACGCAAGTTCAGCATGATTGTGGAGATCACAAGTTTCATCGCTACAAAAGTACAAGTTCAACCGACACATCATCATCGGCATCGTCAATCACTAGAAGTTCCATTCATCCATATCCGGGAGGATGCATTCTAACTTCGTGAATGACGTTAGGTCTTGACGTTGTAGGCCTATGCGAGTTTGGATGTCAGCTCGTGATATAGGGCCGTGGTGGAACATCCCCTTCTTTTCAACGACTTCTTTCATGATTGAGGGAGTTCCAGACTAGGGGGTGTCCGGATAGCCGAACTATCATCATCGGCCGGACTCCAAGACTATGAAGATACAAGATTGAAGACTTCGTCCCGTGTCCGGATGGGACTTTCCTTGGCGTGGAAGGCAAGCTTGGCAATACGGATATGTAGATCTCCTACCATTGTAACCGACTCTGTGTAACCCTAACCCTATCCGGTGTCTATATAAACCGGAGGGTTTTAGTCCGTAGAAAAACAACAATTAGACCATAGGCTAGCTTCTAGGGTTTAGCCTCTTTGATCTCGTGGTAGATCCACTCTTGTAACACACATCATCAATATTAATCAAGCAGGACGTAGGGTATTACCTCCATCAAGAGGGCCCAACCTGGTAAAACATCGTGTCCCTTGTCTCCTGTTACCATCCGCTTAGACGCACAGCCGGGACCCCTACCTGAGATCCGCCGGTTTTGACACCGACATTGGTGCTTTCATTGAGAGTTCCTCTGTGTCATCACCGATAGGCCCGATGGCTCCTTCGATCATCAACAACGACGTGGTCCAGGGTGAGACTTTTCTCCCCGGACAGATCTTCGTGTTCGGCGGCTTTACACTGCGGGCCAACTCGCTTGGCCATCTGGAGCAGATCGAAAGCTACGTCCCTGCCGTCAGGTTAGATTTGGAAGTTTAAACTATACGGCCGATATCTGCGGAGACTTGATCTTTGACGGGTTCGAGCCGCAGCCAAGCGCGCCGCACTGTCTCGATGGACATGATCTAGCTCTGCAGCCGAACAGTGCCCTGGAGGCCGCGCCAGAACCCGCTCCGACCCTTAATCCGGAGCCGGATTCCCCGATCGAGGACGAGTGGTTGGACACCGCCTCGGGGGCTTTAATCTCAACAAATGATCGAGCGAACACCATCCTCGTCGCTGCGAAGACCTCGACTCAGTGGTGCCGGACTCCTCCCGGACTCCGATCCTCCATACTTGCCAATCGAATCCGATTGGGCGCTGTTATGGAGTTCACGGCCGCGGACATCTTTCAAAGACTCGCCCTTCAAATGACATCCACGAATTCACTAAAGTCTCTCTCTTTATCCGGAGAGCCCTGGCCGGACTACGGACAGGAAGGTTGGGATGCGGACGATGAAGAAACTCAATGCCCACCCACCACCCACTTCATAGCCACTGTCGAAAGCTTACACGACGTGCTCGATTTCGACTCCGAAGACATCGACGGTATGGACGATGATGTAGGAGACAACAATGAACCAGCACCTATAGGATGCTGGACAACCTCATCCCATGATGTATACATGGTGGATACACCTAAAGGAAATGAAGACGAGGAGCAACGGACGCCACGAAGGATAAATCCCTCGAAAAGCAGTCAAACGGCAACGTAAACGCCGAACAAAGTCCCACCTCAACAAAGACCCAGCCATAGAGCAGGGCGAACCAAAGGACAACGAACAAGCTATCGAGTAATCGTCTCAACAAGACAACGATGATAAACAAACTGTCCCCGGAGAAGACAACAGTCCAGACGATAAGACGCCGCACAAAATATTGGAGCAAAATGACCTCCGTAAAAGGCTCGTCGCCACTACGTAGCCTGAAAAAGCGAAGCGGAAGCTCAAAACAGCGGAAGATGCACTCAGGATCGATGGAGCAAAGTATTCAGCACCGCAATTAACATACGGCGGCAGTCGCGAACAAAGAGCTACCCGAAAAGAAAGCTACTGCTCGAATTGACGAGGAGGCCTTAGAGCCCCACAATTAAAAAGTAAGAAGGCCACCCGGTCGGATGGACGACCCCACGGCAAAAAGAGAGCGGTGAATGGTGCCGATACAAGCCAATATGCGATCCGTATAAGGATTCACATCAAGAGGATGGCCCGATTAGGTCCATCTATGGGCCAAGAAAGGTGCTCGTCAAAGCAATGCAATACGCCAAAATTCAAGTTCACGGCACACCCAAATATAGGGGCGCCGCACACCCCTATGTTTCACCGATGAGGTGCCGGATCATGAATTTCCAGTGATTCAAACCCGTAAACATAGAGGCATCTGACGGAACAACAGAGACCTCGAGATGCGGATCGAGGATTACATCCTCCACATACACATGGCTAGAGGAGACGATCTCCACGCCATAAAATACTTACCCTTAAACTCAAAGGGCCAGCTCGGCATTGGCTTAAAAGCCTCCCGAAAATACCATTGGAAGCCGGGAGAGCTCGAGGATGCATTTCAGTGCAAATTTTGGGGGACTTATGTCCGCCCTCGGATCTGAGACGATCTAAGTCACATAACTCAACAACCCGGAGAGTCAGCTCGGAAATTCTAGAACATGTTCCTTACTAAAAAGAACCAAATAGTTGACTGTGCGGACGCCGAAGCCTTAGCAGCTTTCAAACACAACGTCCGAGACGAATGGCTCGCCAGACACCTCGGCCAAGAAAAGCCAAGAACAATGGCCGCATTAACAAGCCTCATGACCCGCTTTTATGCGGAGAGGATAGCTGGCTAGCAAGGTGCAGCACCAATGACCCGAGTACATCCGAAATCAGGGATGGAAATGGAAATCACGACGCAGAAAGGATCAGCCGGAATAAGGAAAATGGCCCAAATAGTACGGCGGTCAACGCCGGATTCAAAAGCTCTCGGCGAACAACAAAACACCGCCCTAAAGGATAATAAAGGACGAGCTATCCAACCTAAACAAGATTCTCGGATAGATCGTGTCAAATACATGGTACCTCCGGGAAGCCTGCAAACCATACCCATAGAGATTGTTGGGTCTTCAAGCAGTTCGGCCGACTTAACGCCGAACACAAGGGGCTCGACACACCAAGTGGAAGTGACGAAACCCAAAAGCAGCACTCCGGAAAACAAAAAACTTTCCCACAGGAGGTTAAAACAGTAAACTCACTTCACGTGATCAACAGAATAAAGCGGCGCTTCTAAAAGGCGCGCCGCACACCGGGTTGTCAAAACCAATCACCTTCGACCATCAGGACTATTCCGATAATATCTGGAACGCAGGATGGACTGCCTTGATGTTGGATCCTATAATCGACGGATTCCAATTTACACATGTCCTCATGGATGGCGGCAGTGATATAAACCTGATATATCAGGACACTATCCGCAGGATGGGGATAAACCCAACCAAAATTCGCCGTAGCAACACCTCATTTAAAGGAGTACTGCCCGGCCCATACGCCTCTGCACGGGCTCCATACTGCTAGAAGTTGTGTTTGGTTCATCCGACAACTTCCGTCGCGAAGGTTACTCTTCCATGTCGCCTGCTTAAAACTAGCCATCAAGCACTATTGGGACGCCAAGCTTTCGCCCGCTTTAACGCAATACCGCATTATGCATCTCTAACACTTAAAATGCCCGTCCACACGGCATCATCTCGTTAAAAGGAAGTATTAAGTGTTACTCGAGCACGGAAGAACGGGAGACTGCCTTGACAGCCCCACGCCTATCCGGCTCGCTAGGCAAAGAACCTGAATTGGTCATTCAAACCCGGACACGGCTAGACGAGTCCGGCGCCTACTAGCGCATACCCCCATACGAGGGGCCGCATGCATGTATAACAAGAGACAATAAAGCTCCATCTTATTCACTTCTTCGAACTGCATTTTGTTTATTTAATATTAAGTACATTTTTCAGACGATCCTTTTTCTTTTAACACTAAGTTCCTCTCTTTACGGATGAACAACATGCTACACCCGGCCCGTGATACGGCACAACGGAGACACAAAGCGCAGACGTGCAAGAGGGACCCGTTGCCAGGATTCTTTTCAGATTAAGACCCTGCGTAAACCTTTTTTCACTGTCTCTTGTTGATATACATCCCCCCGGTTCCTTAATATAACCGAGGAGGAGGCTGGTGCTTTGGCATTGGCCGCACCAGGATTCTTGCACGTACCTAGACACCAGGGGCTTAGGGCATTATTCTGCCCATTTTCATAAAGACCGAATACCTTAGGGAGTATTCGACGTCTCGAGTTAGGCCTTATATGCATCAGCTCCGAATCATGTCTTTGGTCAAATGTTGGGTTGCCCGGCCTGTGTTTTGCTGCCTTACGTTCCTGCTTTTCACGGCTAACGCGGCACCGTGGAGAACTATCGCGACAGTTCTTCGCCGGGCGAAAGCACCTCAAGAGAGAAAGCCAAAACCGATCATGATATAGCGAGAGACCGGTCAACCACTCGATGACTCACAGAATGTTTAGAATTCCTCCGCATTAACGAAGGACCGGTTTTCGGTCGTGCACATACGCACCCCAAATTCGGGAGAGTGCGGTGCCCTGTGGGCTATATAGTAGCCCCACCCTCGAACTCCTATGGCTAACTGAAAGTGATAAAGCATTATAGTCCGGTTGCCTGGTTTGCTACGCTATCACCTCCTTAACAGGACCAAGACGTTGGATTAAGTGTGAACAAGCGCTTTTTTTTGCAAACACCCCCGCACTATGTGCGTGGGGGCTGAAGCCAAGGACTGCCATCTTTCAGGTTATATACACATATACATAAACGGCCTCACAGGGAGTAGTTTACTACTTGAACGCACAAGTATAAAAAGCACTTATATTACATTGAAACATTGTTTTCACAAACCATACATGTCATTTAAACATAATATCCTTCGAGCACTGCGTCTCTATTAAGCGAGCGCCCGACGGGACTTCCTCAAAGTAGTGCTCGGCAGGTACTCGGCCTCCGTCCGAATCCTGGGATGCCACGTCAGTGGCCTTCATCTCTGCCCAGTGTGTCTTGACACGGGCAAGAGCCATCCGCGCTCCCTCAATACACGCCGATCGCTTCATTGCGTCGATACGCGGCACCGCACCAAGAAACTGTTGCACTAAACCAAAATAGCTCTTCGGCTGGGGTCCGTCCGGCCACAAGTGAGTCAAGACATGCTTCATGGCAAATCCGGACAATCGATTTAGCTCGCCATTCGCCAACCGATCGGTCGGCAGAGGACGCCCGGACTATGGAATTGCGACCAATATAGCTCTTCCTTCGTGCCCCTTCTCGCCCCGGAAGTGCTCAACGCGCCCACAAGGTTTCGCCGCCAAGTCCAGATAAGCATCCTCTGAACTCCACAGTTTATCCAATTGAGCATACTTTGGATCTGTATATTTCCTCCGCAGTAGAAACGGTTTTCCAGCCGCAATTGCCCCGGCCTGACTCAACTCCTCCTTGGCAGCTCTCAAAGCCGAGTGGGCATTCTTGGCTTTGGCGGCGGCCTTCTTTAGGCCCACTTGTTCCGCTTGACGTTCTTTTCAAGAACAGCGCAGCGATCGGTAGTATTCCTTAACTTTTTGGCCATATCGGCCATCTCCTCCTTGCTTCGGCAGTGAGCAGCCCGTTCAGCTTCTAGCTCTTCGGCCGCCTTTAAAGCGTCAGATTACTAATTCTCGCTTGCTCTTTCGCTCGGGCAAGTTCTCGCATAGCTCCTCCACGGCAGCGGCACCATCTGCATTAAGTATATGATTAGTAAGACATGGGCGTCAAGCTCCGCTACTGTGTGTCCGTGATAGAAGTCGATACCTTGTGACTCGTCAAACCGTTCATTGACCAGCGATGTCCAGATCCGCCTCATCAAGCTCCCGCTTTAGTTCGGCATATTCATCATCCGCTGGCCTCCGGACGCCGCCACCTGTTTAGGAGCGGCGATATGTTAAAACTAAATTTGATCCTCGACGTCGTCAATTTTGACAACATACCGAGTCTTAGGGGCTACTATCTATACATGGCGCATTTTATATGCATAATCGCCGAAGGTACATTATTTTTTATGCACTCAAACCCCGTCACAAGAAGCTTCGATGGCTTCATGCAATCTGCTCTCCATGGATGCAATTCTTTCAATCACCATACCCATTAGAGCACGGTGATCCTCTGAAATAGCCGCCGCCTCGAGCAGATCCTTCGCCTCCGATCAAGACGCCACTTGGCGCCGGACCTTCCGCCCCGCCGGACTTGGGGAACCCTCCGCGATGACACCTCCGGGTCGTCCGCTTAACATGAGGGTGCGATGTGGAGGCGTTGGCTCCATCATCTCCGGAAGAAGATCCTCAAGACGAGCTCACTGAGAAGGGCTGAGGTCCAAACTACAAGGTACAATTTCAGTTATCTTCATACATAAATACAGGGATGTTCCTTATTTACAAGACCCCTTCTTTTTACTTACGGCTCGCTGAAGGGCTGATCCCCTTGGGGAAATAGTGTGGCTGGGTTACTTCCCGGCGCCGGACTCTCTGCCAGAGATTCCCTTCCCCTCTTTGAGGCCTTGACCTCCGGATCTTTCGAAGCAGTCCTCTTCCCACCTCGAAAGACGAGACTTTTTATCCCTCCTTCCTTGATAGCCTCCTTCGTGGGGGCAGTCGCTTCCCCGCTCCCCCCTTCGCCTTCTTCTAAGGGCGCACGACCTTCAACATCTTGGTCAGCATGGGATCCGGCGTGGTCTCTAGGAGGGGAGCCGGACACCTTATTAACTTTGCCTTGGCTATCCACTCCTGTTCAAGAAACGGCTCCTTTAAAGGGCATATATATAAAATAAATGGATGAACAGCTTGTCCTACTGGGACTACTTACTTGAGCATCCGGGCGATTGCAGCTTAGTCCTGCGTCCTCGGTCAAGTCCGGACACTTCTCTTGTGATCCAAGAACAGTTTATACATCTCCACGGGCCTCGTGCCCATAAAATTATGGAGAGCTCGTGGTCCCTCGGATTGAATTCCCACAAAGTGAGGGGGGGCGACGCTTGCAGGCTGAAGGCGCCGGATCACCATAACCTCGCGCCATCGCAACCAGATTGATCCTCTTTCTCGAGATCTCGAATGCGGCCTGCAGATAGGGGAACGCCCTTGGACGGCCCCCGCCGAGCCCCTTGTTGACTCATGATGCCACCACTGTGGTGGACCTGAGTGGAAGGCAGGAGCCGCCCATTTGGTGCCCCCGGGAGCGGTGATATAAAACCACTCCCTGCCACAAACCAAGCTCCTCTTGAAAAGAGCCCTCGGGCCACGAAGCATCAGCACATTTGCTTATGACCGCCCCTCCAAGACTCCGCTTGTCGCCCCTTGATCATCTTTGGCTCCACCTTGAAGGTCTTGAGCCACAATCCAAAGTGGGGGTAATATGGAGGAAGGCCTCACATACGACAATGAATGACGAGATATGGAGGATGGACTCGGATTCAAGTCATGCAAATCAAGCCCGTAATAAAACATGAGCCCTCGCACAAAGGGATCCGTCGGGAAGCCTAAACTCAAGGAAGTGGGACACGAACACCACGTTCTCGCCAGGCTCAGGAGTGGGAATGACCTGCCTCGAGCAGGCAGCCTATGCGTAGATCTCGCCAGTTAGATACCCGCGCCTCGCAGCTTTAGCACATCTTCTTCAGAACGGAGGAAGACACCCATCGGCCATGCTTGGTCGGAGCCGGACATCGCCGAAAGTCCAAGCGCTGAATCTGAAGCTTTGGGTGTTGGAACTCGAAGCGCGAGGCGAACTCGATGGAGGGTGTAAAGAAGAAGAGGGCCTTGGTCTCATTATAAAGAGCTTGAATACCAAGAGCCCACCCCGTGGCCGATTAGGACTCACCTTCGATAGAGAAGGCAGGCCAACGGGCATGGTTGGGTTACCCACGTCCGTATTGATGAGAATCCCGGAATAAGGGGGCACGATCTACGCTTTGATAAGACGTACAAGGAAACCGCCTCGCTAAACGCGTCTTGAGGTGGAACAATAAAAAAGATTCATATAAAGGCCTGGCCGTGGTGTGATGTCACGCCGCGGAATACGTCAGCAGATCTGTGCAAAAATTATTCTCTCTACGGTGTTATGTGGAACTTTTTTTGCCGAGCCGGACACTATCCTTGTGTTCAAAACCTTCTATGAAGTATTCGGAGGAGGAACCCGCCTCGCAATGCCGAAGACAATCAACATGCCGGACTCGTTGTCATTGAAGCCTGGTTCAGGGGCTACTGAGGGAGTTCCAGACTAGGGGGTGTCCGGATAGCCGAACTATCATCATCGGCCGGACTCCAAGACTATGAAGATACAAGATTGAAGACTTCGTCCCGTGTCCGGATGGGACTTTCCTTGGCGTGGAAGGCAAGCTTGGCGATACGGATATGTAGATCTCCTACCATTGTAACCGACTCTGTGTAACCCTAACCCTATCCGGTGTCTATATAAACCAGAGGGTTTTAGTCCGTAGAAAAACAACAATCAGACCATAGGCTAGCTTCTAGGGTTTAGCCTCTTTGATCTCGTGGTAGATCCACTCTTGTAACACACATCATCAATATTAATCAAGCAGGACGTAGGGTATTACCTCCATCAAGAGGGCCCAACACAGGTAAAACATCGTGTCCCTTGTCTCCTGTTACCATCCGCCTAGACGCACAGTTCGGGACCCCCTACCCGAGATCCGCTGGTTTTGACACCGACAATGATGATCGTTGCAATATCCCTCTGGATGCGAAAGAAGTCATCTCTGAGTTTTTTATCTGATTCCTCTCCTAGGGATTCTTCCCATTTGCGTATATGATCATCATTTCTGGTTCTCATGCGAAGCTGTTGGTGTTCCCTTCCAAACTCCATCATGAGAGGGAGGAGGTAGAATCCATCGTTCTTGCTTGTTGTCGGTTGATGGATGCCACAGAAGCTAGTTTTATGCGAGAAACCTGGCTTGCTCTTCCTTTGTTTCCTGATCTCGAGGTGGCCAGCCTTCATGCTAAAGCCAGAGCATCATCTAGAATACCCATTATGTGGGTGTAGTCCTTCTTCTCGTAGTTTCTGGAAGGGTCGAAATACACAGTGTGGGAGTCTCGCAGGAAAAGAATGATAAGGACGGAGCGCCCGTTGCTGCGGGGAAAAACACCTCAAATTATTCTCCATATGAGCGAGATGGAATGATTGAAATGTACAAAAGGGTTATCCGTCAATGACTTACATTGGATGATAAGGCAGGAGAACCGTTTCCTTGTCCTTATTCCTTATCATGAAGTTTTTTATGTACTCCCTAGCAGCTTTACGCTCAAAGTCGCCAAGCCTCAAGAAGGACCCGTGCATGTCGTATGGATCCACCACACAGATTTGCGAGATTTGTCCTCTCGTTATGACGAAGTTTATATGTAGCGCAAAAAGGCGGACGATTGTAAAACCGAGGCGCCTCGTGAGAAACATCTCAAAGATATTATCAAACCACAGGAAGAACACCTCCGCGGGCAGTGTGTCGACGTAGCACTTCCCCTCAGGCACACGAACCGCGTAAAGCGGATATCCTGGATCCTTCGAGGCGAGAAGGCTTTTCTCAGCCGACAACACATGGTCGTGCAGTCTCCTAAGATCCCCTGATATGCCCTCCAGCGGTTTTGGCAGTAGGATCGTCTAGCCCGCGACATGGTACATCGCCGCACCTTTGACCGGTACAGGGTCTGCAAAATTGAGAAAACAACTCTCTTTTCCGCAATAAATTCCTGATGATAGAGGAGTTGATAAAAAATGATCCAATAGCTCCTTTTTCTCCAATAATTTTTTTGGTAATCATCGAGAAAACAACCATATCCACCTATATGGAGGGAGAGTTGGCTTCTCCTAATATCAACCCCAATACGACCACGTCATCAAATTACATAAAAAGTCACTCCCGCCATCATGCCCGTTTGAAAGTGCAATGATCACTCAATTATGATTTTGGTGTTGATCACAATACAATTTGCAAGAACTAATGTCGGTTGTTAAGTTTATCTCAAGACATTGGCTTTGTGTAGTCTATGGACATCAATGACCCCATCTATTCAAAAAGTGCAAAATAGGGTGTTCTTCGGTGGCTCAGAAAGTTTTTTGGTTACTTTTTGAGTCATAGGAGCAACCGTACTATTAAGAGGGGTTGAGAGGATTAGGGAGTTGGGGAACTCAATCAAATTCCATACTTTATCTTCCCCAAATATTTCACAATCTTGGATGGGTTTCTTAAAGAAATATAGTGCTCCATCCAGAGGTCCGGGTGCCCAAAGTCCTTCTGGTTCGGGCGTCCAGAGGCACTAAAGGAGATGGCCTAGTCTCAGCCTTGTCCAGGTGCCTATGGTCCCTGAACCCCTGGGTGCTTGGAGTATGCCGCGAGGCTCTGGACACTCGGTGCCCGAGGTCCTGGACCCTTTGGTGCCCGACCCTCTGCTGCCCCCATCGACTTATTTGTTCGGGTGCCCGGAGTCATTGACCCTCTGGTGCCCGAGGCAGGCCATGATTCTCCTGGATGGTCCGGGTGCCCAGACATCTTTAGCCCCGGTGCCCAAAGGTGCGGCTGCGCAACAACGCTATCTCTTTGAGGGGTATTGATACCCCCCCTTCTTCCACGTGTAAACAAAATCTTTTCTCAAGCTTTTCCCCCACAATTGACAAGCCCTAAAAGCTTGAGATCTCCATCCCCGTCCACCAAAACTCTCCGATACTTTGGGGATTAGAAGAGATTCACCCGATCTACATTCCTACCAAACCGATTTGTGTTCCCCCGACTCGTTCATCTTCGTCAACTTGTTACTCTTGGGTGTTTGGGCACTTTAGATGGAAGAGGTCACCATAGAGCCACATTACATTGTGGTGAAGCTTATTCTTGGTGTTGGGAGCCTCCAATTTAGTTGTGGAGATTGTCCCAACCTTGTTTGCGAAGTTTCTCGTTGCCGCCTTTAAGGGCACCGCTAGAGGATTCACACCACCTTGCATTATTAGAGGGCATGAGAAGAGTAGGGTGAGCCATTGAGGAGCATCATGCCTACACACCCCTCCAATGGAGACGTATCTCCCCCAAAGGAGGGAACTTCATAAACACATCATCGTATCCACTTGTGGTTACTTCTATCCTTATACCATGCAATCTACTTATCTTGTTGTATATTATGCTTATCATATAAGTTGTCCACCTAGTTGCATGTATAGACAACCCAATTTCTTGATAAGCCTAAAATTTGCAAAAGATATTAAAAGTTGTTAGCCGCCTATTCACCCCCCTCTAGTCTACCATACTGATCCTTCGCCATCTAGGTCCCCAGCCACCACGTCATTGCACCACTGTCCTCGCGCACCTCATCCTACCTTACATGACTTCCGGGCAATAGTAGGCATCCCCGCGGTTTCCCTCCCGTGCCTCCGCCTATCATGCATCGTGCCTCCACCTCCATGTTGACCTCCGCGTCCACACTGACCTCCTTGTCCATTCTGCACACCGCCATTTCCTCGCGTGCGCCTGGTCCTCCGCCTCCCCACCACTCCTTGTCAGATGATGCCATAGAGCGCCCCTGCGCCTCAAGAATTTGTTATGTTTAATTTTGAATTTGAATTTAATTTCATAAATTGTGGATTTGAAATGTTTTTTGATTGTGCGAGTCTCAAATATCATTATTTGAACTATTGTTTTAATAGAATGCACTTTCATATGTCGTTTTTATGCAATTTTAATGAGAAATAGGAAAAACACAAATCATTGTAAATAGTTATCCGGGATCCGCTAAAGCGCCCATCGTAGTAACCAGAAAAGGGTTGTTCTCGAGTCCTAATATTTTTTTTACGGCTATAAGATTTTTTCATCAAATGACAACGATATTGTTTACAATTAAAGATGAGATAAAATCAGGGGTAGAGTTATCACAAAATTATGGAAATTTAGATATATAACACTCCTTCGCCAAAAAATCCGCAACTTCATTTCCATCCCTTTTGCACCAACATAATTCAACTATGCAAAGTCTTTTTTTATAGGAAAGGCATCGGCCCGACTTTATAAATAAAGCCACAGAGCAGTGTTCCAGACAGAACACAAAGCAAACGGCCACAACCAAAGTCATAAAGAGAGTACGGGGTACAGGGCTCACAAGCCACAACCTCGGCACGCAGGCCGGAACTGAGAAACATGAACCAAGAACGAAAAGCAAACAAAGCCAACAGCTAAGCCAAATTATCATCCAGGACAACTAGCCACCTGGCTCCTGCCACGATAAAGCAGACGCTGAAGCCCAAATTTTAGAAGATAGTAGGTCGAAAGCGTCTTGGTCTTCCATCTTAGTCAATAATCTCCACTGCTACAGGAACAAGCATGATTTAAATAAGCAATCAGCAGGTTTAGAAGGAAAAATATGCTCAATCGTAAACTTGTTTCTAGTTGTCCACAGGGCCCAACAGACCGCAACAAGGCTGACCCAAAATAACCGCTTGGTAACCCCAACCAGGACATTGGAGAGAGCCCGAAGCTCAAAAAAGGAAGAGGGATCCGAAGAAACCTGAAGCCACGACCTAAAGCAACATCAAACCAGCTTGGCCAACACACAGTGGAAGAAAATGTGATTCATGTCCTCCAGGGCTCCGCACAGCACACATCTGTCCGAGCCCGGGCCATTGCGTTTAAGGATTTAATCGGCCGCAGGCAGACGGCCCATGAAAGCTTGCCAAAGAAAGATCTTCACCTTAGGGGGAATATCGGCACGCCAAATCGGTCTAAACTTGTTAGTGGGGTGCCATCGATGAGCTTGGAATAAAGCGACTTAACAGAAAAGAGGCCAGACGAAGAGTGGGGCCAGACCACCGAGTCTTCTGTCTCTGAGAGCTTGGGGATGAGGGAAACAAGACGCTGCCAGTCATCCAACTCTGCAGGGGGACAACGAGCGACGGAAGGCAATGTCCCAATTATTATCAAATAGCTCCGCGATGGAGATATTCAGGTTCGGACAGTAATAAAACAATGTGGGGAAGGCCACCGAGAGAGTAGAGTCTCCACACCACCAGTCTAGCCAAAAACGAATCGAAGCACCGTTACCAACCACAAACTTGACGTGTTCCTTAAAAAAGGGGGCGAACCTTGACAAGATCTTTCCAAAATTGAGACCCTCCCCGAGAAGAGGCAAACATGGGATTCGAAGTAGGGAAGTACTTAGCCTTAAGAATGGATAGCCATAAGGTGTCAGCTTCCGTGGTCATGGTTTTCCACCACCATTTGATCATGAGGCACTTGTTCATAGTAGCAGTATTAATGATCCCCAACCCCCTAAGGTTTTTGGGTCTGCAAATAATTTTCCACTTAACCAACCGGTATTTTTTGTTTATTGTCCGAAAAATTCCAGTAGAAAGCCCCCCTATGCTTGTCAAAACCATCATGGGTACCAGCAGAGAAGAGATAGAATCCCATGATGAACATAGGTAGGGAGGAAATACAAGCATTGATATGTCTCCAACGTATCTACTTTTTCTCACGCTTTTCCTCTTGTTTTGGACTCTAATTTGCATGATTTGAATGAAACTAACCCCGGACTGACGATGTTTTCAGCAGAACTACCATGGTGTTGTTTTTGTGCAGAAATAAAAGTTCTCGGAATGAAACGATAATTTGTGAGGAATTTTTATGGAATAAAAGAGGATTTTTGGAGCCAAGACCCACCAGAGAGGGCCCCCTGGGTGGGCACAACCCACCAGGGCGCGCCCCCCTCTCCTGGCGCGCCCATGTGGGTTGTACCCACCTGGTGACCCCGTTAACGATACCCCTGATACTATAAAGTCTCATATTTCCAGAGAAAAATGGGGGAGAAAGAATTATCGCGTTCCACGAGACGGAGCCGCCGCCAAGCCCTATTCTTCCTCGGGAGGGCAGATCTGGAGTCAGTTTGGGGCTCCAGAGAGGGGGATTTTCGTTCTTCGTCATCACCAACCCATCTCCATCGCCAATTCCATGATGCTCCCCACCGGGAGTGAGTAATTCCTTCGTAGTCTCGTTGGTCGGTGAGGAGTTGGATGAGATTCATCATGTAATCGAGTTAGTTTTGTTAGGGCCTGATCCCTAGTATCCACTATTGTAACGCCCCGGATTCGATGCGCCAGGTGTCATCCAGTCATTCGCCGTCGTTGCCATGTCATGTGCTTGCGTGTTGCATTTTGCCATGTCACCATCTGCATTTCATCTGCATGCTTTTCAAAACTTGCATCCGTTCGGGTTCCGCCGGTTCTCTCCGTTGTCCGTTCCGAGTCCGGACACACTCGCACGCGCCCGCGGCACCTCCGAAATATTATTTTATTAGTGGCATAAAATATTCTCGGAATGGGTTGGAACTTGGTGTGCGGCCTTATTATAGTGTAGACAGACCGCCTGCCAAATTTCGTCGCATTCGGAGTTCGTTTGGTAGCCCAACCGTCATCCGTAGTGGCACCGTTGCCGGTACCTTTGTCGGATGTTTCGGTCTTCAAAACTGCCGCCGGGCTGCCCTTCTCTTCTCTCTTCTCAGCCCAAGGCCTCTCTTCACAGCCCACACCCACTCTAATCCAGCCCACTAAACCCTCCTCCGATCCGGAGCCGTCCAATGACGATCTGAGGCTCCGAAACGCCCCAAACCCCTCCTAACCCTAGCACCTACCCTATTTAAACCCCTCCCATGCCATTTTGGGCAGGCCCTAGCCTCCCCTAACCCCCAGCCGCAACTTCCCCTTCCTCCTCGGGATCTCCGCCGCCTCCCACCTCCGTTTCCGCCACCGCTCGCTCCTCGCCACTTGGCGCCGCCACATCGTCTCCCTCACGCCAAGTGGCGCGGCTCCCATTGGTCTGCGCGCCTCCCGGCCGCTGGAGCCAACCAGGCGGCCACCGCCTCCCGCGCCTTCCCACTGCTGGGCCCTCCAGTTCGCAGCTGCCCGCTGAGCCCCGGCCGAGGAGCCGCCCGCCGCCAGCGCCTCGGCGCCCGACCCGCCATCGACGGCCTGCCTCGCTGCTGCCCGTCTGGCACGACCGCCGCCGTCTCACCGCCGCCTTTCGCGGTGCCCGCCAGCGGATTCAAGGTTTCGCCGCCTCGCCGCCCAGGCTGCCCGTCGTTACTGCCGAACTCTCCGCCGTCGCTGCCAAGGGCCAGCCGCCACGAAGTCGCCGCGCCGCTTCGCCACAGACGCCTCCTCCGGCGAAACCCGACTTGCCCGTCTTCGCCCGGATCCGCCCCTCTCCGTCTCCGGCGCCGCCTCCCCGGCCCCGTCCCCGACAACTCCGGCCGCTGCCTTCTTCCCCGTCTCCGGCGGACCCCCAGATCCAGATCTGAATGTGAGGTTGACCCCGAAAATATCCTAAGTCCCCGGATTTTTGCATTATCATGCCATGTTCAACGCATCATAACTTGCTGCATACTGCTCCGTTTCATGCGTGTAATATGTCAAATTGTTCGCCTCAACGAGTACTTCATTTCATTCCATTGCATCATGTTCATTTGGTTCCATCTTGATGCCCTTATCATCGTTGCAAGAGTGATATATGATGTTAATCTGCTGAAACTATTATAACTTGATGATTTGTCATTTTTGTTGCATTTGATGTGTGCATCCTATGAGGTTGATTTCTACATGTGTTTTGAACTATGTCATGCCATCTTCACAGGGGTGCTATCCATGTATTTTTGTGATTCCTGTAGTGAGTGCATCAAGCTTGTTAAGTAGGGTACTTGCTGTTGCTGTTTTGCATGTCCGAATCTTCTATATCATGATGCTATGTTAACCTGCTGCTACAAGTCATTCTATGCATAATCTGGAGATATTCACTAAGGATGTTTTGTTATACATGTCTTGCTCTATTCATCCGTTCCCCTGTTTGCAATTATGGAGTAGTCTAGCTTGAGTCAATCAAGCTCTACTTTTGCTATAAAATGTTTCCTGGCAGATTGTTTACATGTTATTCAATGTTGTCATGATTGTTGTTAGTGATCCATGCACTCTATGAACTTGCTATTGCCATACTTAGCTTCATAAACATGTCTTCTTACTGTTGGTTTTCTTGCCATGCCATGTATTGCTCTGTGTGAGTGGTTCAAGCTCACCAACATGCCTACTTATTGTTGTTCCTGCCATGTATGAATCTGTCATATCTTTTGCCATGTTTACATGAGTTCCATCATATCTTCTGGTCCTTTTTGGCTCATGGTCACTAAAGGACATTTGATCTATGCATTTATTAGATTCATGCCATGCCTTTGTTTGCCATGTTAAGTTCGTGTACCATGTTGTTTGATAGCTCTGAACATTGCAACCTGATGTTATTTCTGCAAAGTCTGAAAATGTTATTATTTGCAATCTTTCCATGTCCTTTTGAGCATGTTTTAGTCATTTCTGGAGATAGCTCAGTGTTCATGTTTTGTCATGCTTTACCAGTACCTCGTGCCCATGCCTTTTGTTTTCACGTTGAGATGATGTAGCATGTTGTTTAGGTGCTTGCAATATGCCTAGTTGCTGTTTTGGACAGATTGTTGCTATAACTTGATTCATGTGTATGTGTTGAACCGTTGCTCCGTTTTGAGTGTGCTCTATATGAAACTTGCTTGGTATTGCATGAACTTTCATATTATCATGTTGCATCCTTGTTTTGAGAGTGTTTGCTTGATGTTTGTATGCATTTTGCATCAATGCCATGCTTAACTTGTTTTGCTCATATCTTCTAGGCCGTAGCTCCGAATTAAATGAACTTTATATGTAACTTGACTAGAATCTCGTGTAGATCATCTTGGTGCATTTTAACTTGATGTTTAACAACTTAAACATAAGGTTTATTCAGATCTGGACCAATTTCGAAATATGCATATGAGGACTTACCGGAATTGTTATATGTTGTTTTCGGCCTCATTTAAACTTGCCTTGATGTGTTGTTCTTGTTTGCATCATCTCTTGCCATGAGTAGCTTCATGTAGCCTTGTCATGCATCATGCTTGTTGTGCATCATGTCTTGTCTATGTGTGGTGTGTTTACTATGTTGTGTGCTTCTTCTCGATAGTTCCTGCTTTCGCTATGCGATCGTGAGGATTCGTTCGTCTACGCTTGGTTCGTCTTCGTGGCTTCACCTTCTTCATGGACTCGTTCTTCTTCCTTGCAGGATTTCAGGCAAGATGACCGTCACCTTGGATCTCATTACTATCATTGCTATGCTAGTTGCTTCGTTCTTTCACTATGCTGCGCTACCTATCACTTGATGCTCAAGCCTCCCAAATTGCCATGAACCTATAACCTTTGTCACCCTTCCTAGCAAACCATTGTTTGGCTATGTTACCGCTTTGCTCAGCCCCTCTTATAGCGTTGTTAGTTGCAGGTGAAGTTGAAGATTGCTCCATGGTGGACAGGATTTTGTTGGGATATCACAATATCTCTTATATTATTAATGCATCTATATACTTGGTAAAGGGTGGAAGGCTCGGCCTTATGCCTGGTGTTTTGTTCCACTCTTGCCGCCCTAGTT
Organism: Aegilops bicornis; assembly: GCA_021605145.1. Lineage (NCBI taxonomy): Eukaryota > Viridiplantae > Streptophyta > Magnoliopsida > Poales > Poaceae > Aegilops > Aegilops bicornis. The sequence continues at coordinate 501,957,295 of CM038673.1, forward strand.
TCCATCATATCGGTATTATGTTCCCGGATTTTGCGTCCCTAACGGTTGGGTGATTTATGGGACCCCTTGACAGATTCGCTTTGAATAAGACTCCTCCAAAGAAGGCCCAACCTTGGTTTTACCATTTGCCTCACCACCACCTACCTTTCCCTTGGGAGTAATTAACCCAAGGGTCATCTTTATTTAGCCCCCGGCCAATGCTTGTCTAAGTGTTGGCCCGAACCGAGTAGATCGCGGGCCCCCTCGGGAAACTCGGGTCCGGTTTTACTCAGAGGATGTCTCATCCGGTGTTGCTCGAGAATGAGATATGTGCAGCTCCTATCGGGATTGTCAAGATCCGGGCGGCTTTGCTGGTCTTGTTTTATTACTGTCGAAATGTCTTGTAGCCGGATTCCGAGACTGATCGGGTCTTCCCGGGAGAAGGAATATCCTTCGTTGATCGTGAGAGCTTATCATGGGCTGTTGGGACACCTGAAGGGTTTGAACTTTCAAAGCCGTGCCTGCGGTTATGTGGCAGATGGGAATTTGTTAATATCCGGTTGTAGTAAACTTGAAGTAAACTCTTCTAAAATACACCAACCGTGGTGCGTAACCGTGAGTGTCTCTTTTCGGGGTTGATCGAGAGGAGAACACGGTTTCGGGTTATGTCCGACGTAAGGAGTTCGTGGATCACTTCTTGATCATTACTAGTTGACGACCCGTTCCTTTGTTTCTCTTCTCGCTCTCATTTGCGTATGTTAGCCACCATATATGCTTAGTCGCTGCTGCAACCTCACCACTTTACCCCTTCCTTTCCCTTTAAGCTTTGCTAGTCTTGATACCCATGGTAATGGGATTGCTTTGAGTCCTCGTGGTTCACAGATTACTACACCAATGATTGCAGGTGTACAGGTTTGCGATGATCTTGACGCGAGAGCGATGTTGCTTGTTTTGGAGTTCTTCTTCCGCTTCTTCGATCGGGGATAGGTTCCAGTCGGCAGCCGGGCTAAAGGTGGTGGATATTGTTTGAGTTTCTGTTTATGATTCATCCGTAGTCGGATGTTGATCTTGTATGATGTATTGATGTATTCATGTGACATTGTATGTATTGGATGTATCCCCATTATTATGTAATGTTGATGTAATGATATCCACCTTGTAAAAGCGTCTTCAAGATGCGCTTCTATCCTTGGTGGGACCTTCGAGTTCCTTTAGGATAGGTTCGCATCTTGGGCGTGACAACTATGTTCTTAGATTGATGTTGCTATGACTTTGCTATGCTTAATGCTTGTCACTTGGGCCCGGGAACCATGAACTCAGATCTGAACCGTTTATGAATTCATCATTATATCCATGTTTTAGATCCGATCTTGCAAGTTATAGTCACCTACTACGTGTTATGATACGGCAACCCCGGAGTGACAACAACCGGGCCCACTCTTGGTGATGACCGTAGTTTGAGGAGTTCATGTATTCACTATGTGTTAATGCTTTGTTCCGGTTCTCTATTAAAAGGAGACCTTAATATCCCCACGGGAGGGTAGGACAAAAGATGTCATGCAAGTTCTTTTAATAAAGCACGTATGACTACTTACGGAATACATGCCTACATTATATCGATGAACTGGAGATAGTGCCGTATCGCCCTAGGTTATAACTGTCACATGATGAATATCATCAAACAAGTCACTGATCCAATGCCTACAAATTTATTTATATTGATCTTGCTGTGTTACCATTGCTATCATCATTGTTACACTTGCTACAAATTACTGCTATCACTGTTACCGTTGCTGCTGTCATTATTATCAAAACTATCAAACTACTGTGCTACTGATTACTTGCTGCAGATAATTAATCTCCACGTGTGGTTGAATTGACAACTCAGCTGCTAATACCTTCAAATATTCTTTGGCTCCCCTTGTGTTGAATCTATAAATTTGGGTTGAATACTCTACCCTCAAAAACTGTTGCGATCCCCTATACTTGTGGGTTATCAAGACCTTTTTCTGGTGCCGTTGCCGGGGAGCATAGCAATATTTGTTGAGTCACTTGGCATTATTATCATATTATCACTATTAAGAATCTGAAGGATCCAAATACTAAGATTTATCCCTCTAAGACGATGGGAGGTAAGGAACTGCCACTACAAAAAAATACACTTCCATGATGATACGTGTTTGTCACAGTAGGTCACGTTTTCTGTCATGCATGCACATCCATGACAAATTTATGACAGAATCAAGATAGTCATACCTGTGCTGTCATAGAAGTGTTCCATGACATTACCAATATTATCATCACGAAAGTGTCCACTTCCATGACGATAAATCGCGTCACGTAAGTGCTTTTCGTCAAGGGTGACCGACACGTGGCATCCACCGTAACGGAACACCGTTAAGCTATCGGGTCCGGTTTTGGATCCGATAACCCGTTAACAACCCCGACCAATGGGGATTTTCAATGTGTAAAATCATCATTGGCTGGAGGAAACACGTGTCGGCTCAATGTTGGGACAGATGTCATCCACTCAGTGGACCCAAAGCGCATATGATACGTCGGCACGTGGCACGACCCAACAGAGGCCCATTCGTGTGAAAAGGCCAGCCCATTTGACTTGGTCAAAAGGTGGCGGGCGCCCTGGCAACAAGCTCGTTAACGGCTCGTTCGCATATAGCCCATTTACTGACTTCGCTAACTCAGGGCCCTGCTTACGGCCTATCCGAATTAGGCCCAAGAGCGCTATCCGGCCGCCCAATATAATTCCAAATTTATTTTAACTTCCGGCCCATTTATGGCCCATGACGTCTTTTGGCCCATCTGAGGCCCTTAGTAACCCTCGGCCCGTTAATGGCCCGTGGTAAAACTGGCCCGTGATGAACAGTGTATCACTTTATACCCATTAACGGCCCATAATACCGTTGGGCTGTTTCAAATTTATGTTATCTTTTCGCCTTCTCGGGCCCGCTTATTCTTGGGCTCATTTCAAAGATTCGTTTACTTACGGCCACATGTGCCTTTTTCTCGCCAGGGCCAAATTCAACCCGTGGATACAGTCGGCCCGTTTGTGGCCCGTTAATCTGTTGGGCCATTTTCATAGCATCATCAAATACGGCCGTTTAACGGTCCGTTATGGTCAGCCCATAAAACGTACGATTTCCACTCTAGCCCGTTTACAACCCCTTATACGGCCCGTACAAGGCCCATAGATGAGACGGCCCGTACAAGGCCCATAGATGAGACGGCCCATAGAAGGCCCATTGACCCGACGGCCCACAGAAGGCCCATTGACCCGATGGCCCATAGAAGGCCCATGGATCCCCTGGCCCATGAAAGTCCCACGGATCCGACAGCCCATAGAAGGACCACGAATCCGACGGCCACAGAAGGCCAGGGATCGTCCGTCCCGTAGATGGCCCATGGAACGTATTGTGGAGGGCCATGGTCACTACAATGTTTGGGCGAGTTGGCCCCCATTTGAACGATATAGCATATTCAAAGAATTATCCTACTCTATACTATCACCTCTAAAAAACATACACTATACAATATAAAGAGACTAATGCATAGAAACGTAGAATAATCCTACACTATACAATAAAGAAATTACAGCCGATTATACCCAGTGAGCATTATGGTTTGGCACCAGTGATAATAAAGCATACACAAATAGCAAATTGCATACACTGGGCAAATACAGCTCATACATCATGGACACGCATCAACATAACTTACCATTTGAACTATAATCTCTTCAGAAAATAGGATTGGCCGGATTTAGATAGCAGAAATTTCAGTCTGCAAAATATCCAATTCCTTCGTTGTTACCTCGGTGTCTTGTTTAATTTTTTTGACTCCTGCATCTAATACCTGCATGTCCAGTCTCAACTTGTTGATTGTACGTTCAGAATCATGTATACGTTGTCTTGCCATCTCTAGTTGATGCTCGAGAACATCAAAGACATTCCAATTCCAATCCATAATCATTCGGTAACGGCCATGCCGCCTTTGCTCACATATCTTTGTGTTGATGTCACGTCATCCTGAAATGTTTCTGTAAGTACACATGACTAGGGCAAAAATATAGTTACAACAGTGAAGCGAGCAAGACAGACTATTTTGTACATGGCAAAACATGACTAACAATAAAGTTACACGTCATGAAGCATAAGCAGGTGATATTTTAAAAATTATAAAAGAGGTAGTCTGTGCAGCCTGCATACAGAAATCTCTCTTAGCTCACCAGAGGAGCATGATGTTGGGGCCCAATCCAAAACACAGACAAGTTACAAATTTAGACAACACATTGCGTAGAAGTAAGCAAGCAATTGGCCATTCTGTAGCTCAATTAAAGTCTTAGCAAGCATAATGAACAGCAGAGGATTTCATACAAACATACTACAACAAGCAAAACTATGCAATCATTAGCTTAGTATAAACTAGATTGTGAGCCTCATTCAATAATAGTTGGTTGATAGACTTCAAAGCTTCAGGCACACTTTGGCAGAGTAATTAAATGGTAAGGCCTTTAAATATGTCAACTAATAGTTATACAAGTACCCAACATCAGGCATCATTCTTTAGGCATATCATTAACTGAGGACAAATAAATCAAATGAAAAGAGCAAATTAACTATGCCTGAAACAAACAAGGAATTGAACTGTTGAGTTGGATACAGTGACTTACCTTAATAGGTTGAAGAGGCTCAGCGCAGCTCCTACTTCTCTTGCAAGGCTCCTTCCTAACATCTTGTACTTGGAAATCCTCAATCTTATCTTCATTGCACCCCCTCCGCAAGGTGACACAAACTAGTTACTCGCCTCCTTGGAAGATAAATATGCATACTTTGCGCCTGTGAACACAAAAGGATGAGATTATAACAAAACAACACCACATAATGAAACATGCCGCATCTCTTGCACTTGCACACAATGAAATGAGCATTTACTATGTGTGCACTATGTAAAAACTAGGCATACCTTCTCGAATCGGATCTCCAGGTACTCTTGGAGAGCCTACTTTAGTGTACAACCAAACCTTTATGTCACCTATGAGTTAGAAAAGGCCCCACTACAACAGCCCTTAGTGTTTAAATTGTTGACAATCTCTGTTAGAGTGTTAGGTCAAGAACAACGAGTAATCAAAGCAAACAGTCCTAGTATGCCTGGCTGATGCAAACAAGCAATTGAACAGATGTGTGAGCAAATCTTACATATCAAGAAAAGAAGCAAAGAAGGAGGCTTAAAGACAATCACTTGACTGACCAGATTTAAGGGGCATTTAAACATCATGTGCAACGTATGAACTAACATAAACATTGCATATTCCAGATTCTACAATGGAATGCACATGTATTAGGTTATGCCATGTATGATGATGCCTAAATGTACACTATAGCAGTGTGAGTGATTCATCATTGCACGCACAATTGAATTGCAGGTTAAGGGCCAGTTCTATTCCGCCTTTTCAGGGATTATTGTCAAAATAAGCCATAAAAGATGTAACGAAGTCATTTTTGAGTTATGGGCTTGGGCTTAACTAATTTCTCTTTGGAGGGGGGTGTTTTGGGTAGAACCTCACTAAAAATTGAAGGGAAGGGGAATAGTGAAATGACTCTGTTGTCTGCTTATATTACACTCAAAATGCAACTGGTGATGCCCGCGTCACACCTCACCCTCAAGTAAAAACAAACACGCAAGCGTTCATTCCCCTGCCCGCTTGCATCTCCTCTCCCCTTTCCCTCTACCTCGATCCTCACTGCAAAGACTAGGGTTCCTCCAGCAAGCCGCCATCGGGTCCCATCTGCCCGGTCCTCGACGATGCTCATTCTACCGGTGGTAGGGCAAATCTCCTGGCTGCTCCTCCCTCCGGTGCCGCCTCATTCTCATGGTCTCCAGCAATTTGCTTCCACCGTGGTTCGGCCCAACGACTACTCCATAGCGCTGCATAACTACGGCCGATGCCACATCATGTATAAGGCACCTTATTCCCCCTCCCCACCTCCCAGGTCGTGGCCTTGAGGTGTTGTTGAAGGATGAGCTCATCCAACAAGGTGAGGATCTCCTCTGATTTTTTGCCAAATTTTCATTCTGATCCACTATACGATGAATTGCTATGAGCTGCTTCTGCTGCTGCTATATGATGCATTTCTATGAGCTGCTCCTGCTGCTGTTATATGATGAATTTCTATGAGCTGCTGCTGCTATATGATGAATTTCTATGAGCTACTGCTGCTATATGATGAATTGCTATGAGCTGCTGCTGCTATATGATGAGTTGCTATAAGCTGCTCCTGCTGCTGCTGTATGATGAATTGCTATGAGCTGCCATCGCCGATGCTATATGATGAATTGCTATGAGCTGCTCCTCATTGTTGCTATATGATGAATTGCTATGAGCTGCTCACGCCGCTATATGATGAATTGCTATGAGCTACTCCTCGCTGCTATATGATGAATTGCTATGAGCTGCTGCTTTGGTATATGATGAATTGCACATCGTTGTTGCCGCCGCTGTATGATGAGTTGCTATGAGTCAGCTGCTGCTATATGATGCTTTCGTGGTGATGCTATATGATAATAACCAGCCACTTGGACCATCGAATTTCAATAAATAATTTTTCTTCATTTAAATGTGGGTCATGCATTTTTCGTTTAAATTAGGCAATGGGATCTCTATGGAAAACATTGACCAAAGTAGATTGTGCCAAGTAGATGGTATCTTTGTATTTGCATTTTGAGCAAATAGTGATTGTCTGTTTTCCTATCATATTAATTACTGCACTGGGTTCAATTTGTGATGTTTGCAAGTCAAATTAATTTTCATATGGGCAGCAAAATGAAAAAAATATAATGCAATCTAGACTTTTCACTTATCATACCAAAGATAAGCTGAAAACGCAATGAAAAGAACTGGTTGGCTTATTACATGGAGCTTATATTCACAGGTGCTTATTTTCTTAGGATAACTCGTAATAACTGTCCCTAAGAAACTTGGCCAATAGAACCGACATACAAATAACATGTCACTATGATTGCAATGGAGGAGTGACGTACCATAGCACATTGTATAGGCTCACCGTCTCTCCTTTTTTGCGATGTTCCATGAAATTGCCACATACATCTTGTACTTTTTCATTGTGTAACCCAATCTGCAAGTTGGCACGGCTAATTTCAGACATCTCTACATGATAATACATTGCATATCTCTTGCGCATATTTAAACCACCAATTAGTGATTGTGTGCGTAGCATAAACTAGCCATGACTCTGTGTGCTGGACTAGCAGGCACTCAAAGGGAGCCTAATGTAGTGTACTAGAATTCCTACATGCCACCTACGATTTTGTGTAATGTACAGTTGTCGGTTCAATATCCGGCGTATCTCGTAGTAGGGGTCCTAAGCTAGGTGTCTTGGAGCGATGGTAACATGGACACAGGGTTTTACCCAGCTTCGGGCTCTCTTAATGAGATAATAACCTACATGCTGCTTTTGATTGTATTCATATGGGTGTAGTACTGAGTACATGTATCTACCACGAGATTGTAGTAATGAATGAGATTGTCTATTGACTAGCCTGGCCCCGGTTTATATAAGACACCGGAGGCCTAGGGTTTACGAGAATCCTTTTCTTGGGAGCCAAGTCTTGTGGAATCTTCCTTGTATGCGGCAGGGGTTGTCCGAACTGGCCCATGACTATACGGCCATGGGGGTCCTCGGCCCAATCCAACTGATTGGGAGACGACATGGTGAGTACCCCCTAGTCCAGACACCGCCAAGAGCCCCTGAACCGGTCTTCAAGTTGGGGACGCTCCTCGATTCTTCCGAACTGTTCTTCATCTTCGGTCGTTGGTCTTGAAAACTGGTTCAACAAATCTTCCCATCTTCGATCTTGAGGATCGCCAAAGTGCATCCGAAGAGTTTACACGTCGGGTATCCGAGGAGCCCCTTTAAGTTTCCGGCCTTTATCAATGCACTACAAAAAAAAGACACATTTGTGACATTTTGGGCCGAACGAAATTTTTTTCTGTCATACATATGACACTTCTATGACGATAATTGTGACAAAACCCGGTATCATCATAGATGTGGTGGGCTCCTACTTCTATGAAAAAAAATCATGACAGAAAATGGGCTTTTCGTCCTGGGCGGGCCGGAGACGCAGCTGCATGACATTTTTGGGCCGTCCATGATGGAAAAAACCATGGTAGAAGCGAGGGCGAGGAAAATGGGCTTTTCGTCCTGGGCGGGCCGGAGACGCAGCTGCATGACATTTTTGGGCCGTCCATGATGGAAAAAACCATGGTAGAAGCGAGGGCGAGGAAAATTTCAGGGAGTTCCCGGTTACGGTGGAGGTCGGGGGCCGAGCGATGCTGCTTTCTCGTGACAGTGCACGCTGTGTGTGCGAGGCATTGGCTCTAATCGAACCCGAAGCGAGGCGTTGGGCTCTAATCAACACGAGCAATTGCACTGCAGGCTACGCGCCATCGAACCCGAGCGATCGATCGATGGTCGTTAATCGAACCCGATCAAGCGATTCTTCGCCATCGCTGCTAATCAAGCCGATCGATGCTGCCTCTGGGATGAACAGTGAGCATTGCGGGGTGGGGGGGGGGGGGGTTGGATGAACAGTGAGCAGTGGCATTGCCTCTGGATGAACAGGACCCCGTGGTGTGGTGGAGGGCTGGATGAACAGTAGTCGGTGGAGGGGTGCCCGTGGAGGGGTGGTTGAACAGTAGCCGGTGGAGTAGCGCGCGGTGGAGGCTGGATGAACAGGAGCCCGTGGAGGCTGGAGGAGGTCGACGGTGGAGATGAACAAGATCCCGTGGACTCCCGTTTTGCGGTACGCCACACCCCTCCCGATGAACAGGACCCCCGTCTCGACCGTAGCGCTCCAACACAAGTCCGTTTCGTCCGTTTTGTGGTACGCCACACCCCTCCTGATGAACATGACCCCCGTTTTGACCGTAGGAGGTCCTTTTCGTCCGTTTTGCGGTACGCCACACCCCTCCCGATCAACAGGACCCCATTTTTGACCGTAGGAGGTCCGTTTCCTCCATTTTGCGGTACGCCACACCCCTCCCGATCAACAGGACCCCCGTTTAGATCGTAGGAGGTCCATTTTCTCCGTTCTGCGGTACGCCAGGCCTCGTTTCCATCGCTTGTTCCGTCCAAGCCCTCCCGACGAACACGACCACACATTCCGTTCCGACCTAGCTGGTTGGCTCCCACGCATTCCGTTGCCTCCCGATGAACACGACGCATTCCGTTGCCTCCCCATGAACACGACGCATTCCGTTGCCTCCTCATGAATACGATGCATTCCGTTGCCTCCCCATGAACACGACGACGACGTTGTTTCTCCATTCCAACCCAGCCATGTACACGAGCCGTTGTACGTACGTATGCGCGAGTAGGCTTTCGAGACCCTGCCCGTATGTATGACGCGTGGTCAGATTTTCTTTCTTGCACCTGGCGGCTGTACGTGCGTGTACATGCTACGTGCGGCGCCTCTACTACGACTGCGTCGCGGCGCCTCTACTACGACGCGTCGCGGCTTCTCTACATCGACGGTATATATATGCGTACACGTTCGCGACCAGAATGATAACGCCACGCACGCTTCGACCAGGTGGGTCCCAACCGCCGTGCACTTCCTCATGCGAAAAATGTAGCTGGTGGGTCCCAACAGCCAGGGGGCAAATCATTTTTTTGCCCGGACGCACTTCCTTGCGTGCGAAGGTGTAGCTGGTGGGTCCCAGCAGTCAGGGGGGCGAATCATTTTTTTGCCCGGATGCACTTTCTTGCGTGCGAAGATGTAGCTGGTGGGTCCCAGCAGTCAGGGGGGCGAATTGTTTTTTCCTGAACGCACTTCCTTGCGTGCGAAGATGTAGCTGGTGGGTCCCAGCAGTCAGGGGGTGAATCATTTTTTACGCAAAATACAGTGGCCCGTCCGGTGGGTCCCCGCTGTCAGGTGGAGGAATAATTGTTTTGTGCGTAATAAGGAGGCACTTCCTTGCGGCTGTTGTGGACCCAAATTGTCGCCTCTCCACGCATACCCACGTCCGATGGAAGTCGTTCCTTGACCATGTTGACCACGCCGCGCCGAGAGCACCAGGGCGGTGGACGACGGCGAGGCTAGGAAGGGGAAGACGCGGCAGTGGATGCCCACGCGTAGAGGAGTATGAGGGTTCACTCGTTCGGCTGCGGTGTGAGGCTGCCGTCGCCGCAGAATAACAGGGGGTGTGGTGAGTGGAGGGATGGCCTGGCAGTGAGGCCTCCGCGGCAGCTTAGCCGGCCACGAGAGGCAGGAGCAGGCGGCACGACCGGCGCTGCTTTGGGCGGCTGGAGTAAGAAGACCAGAGGTTGAAGAAGCACGACGGCCGTTGGATGGACATCGTACGGTCACTGCAGCTAGAATCATTTATATTGACTAATTTCACAAAGCCCTTGGTACGTCAACTTAATAGGCCCACAGGTCAGCTTCCGAAACGGTGCGCCCCAGATGTCAAGGGGAGGAATCATTTTTTGGGCGGGTGAAGCTAGAATATCCGAGATTGAAGAAGAAGCACGACATCCGTTGGATGGACATCCAACGGCCACTGCTGATAGAATCGTGTGTTGACTATAAGCTGACAAAGACTTGCATACGCGTTAACTCCGTTTTTTAGGGGACGCGTCAACTTAGTAAGGCCAGAAGTGTGTGGCAGAGAACTTATAGCCCATTTGAGATTTGTAAGAATGTGCAGCCCATTTTTGAATTCTAATGGAATTTACTACAGCCCATTTACAGTTTGTTAAAAGTACATCCCATTTCAACCAACCGTTCAAAACAGAATTCAATAAAATTTCCCACATTTTGATGGCATCCGAAATATTTTTATCCCGAAATTTCTAGTTAGATTAAATACAATTTCAATATAAATTTATATTATGTAAAATCCAATGAAACATTGCGCTCACAAAAATTAATGAAATTAAAATTTTCAATATCCAAAAACAATATTTTATAAAGTAATTACGTGATTAGTGCATTTTTTATAGTTACTGCCCAGTTTTTATAATTACATCCCATTTATTATTTCTTAAAGCACATTTACTTGTTAAGCCTAATGCATCCCTCCTAGGAAAGATTTGCAGCCCAGCGGGGCGGAGAATAAAAACTTGACCTTGCCTGGGTATTCCTAAAAAAATAGCTGGGCTAGCCATTTTCAAATTTTGAAAAAATTAATGTCTGGCTGGATATCTGCTCGGGCTAGACGGGCCACAGCCCGCCTTGATTAATACCTGCAGCGATGTTTTCATTGTTGTTCAGAGGAGAAAAAAATAAAATCTGGGCTAAACATCGAAAAACTACTGCAGTGCTCACACCTCAAAAACACAAATACTGGTCTAGCTGCTTGGTCCCAGCTGTCGGCTGCTTCTTGTGCAATTCTCTCGTTTATTGACTACTCCCTCCTTTCCGGTTTATAGTGCTCAATTCAAAAATCTCACCAATCAAGGTAGATGGCGAGTGGTGGAATACTTTTTGTAGTTTTGCAAAAGCACCTAACTAATGCTCTTATTATCCTCAAAAAATTATGTTTATCAATGCATTAATTGCAATGCATGCATGCAAAAAGTACATGCATTGTTCAATTTTCTCTTAATACTTGCATGAAATGATTTAATATACCTTGGAATCTGAACATGTGATGGAAAACAACCAAATTGAGCCTTATAAAATGGAAAAACTAAAATTTTGAGATAAGCCCTATAAACCGGAAAGGAGGGAGTACATAGGTTGACAATGGTGTGGGACCGTGATGTCGTGAAACCAGGAGGAAGCAAAATAAATTATAGTTATATATATAATAAGGAGGCACTTATGACGTGAGGCTATGGCCTGTGGGTCCCCATTGTCATCCTCTTCAAGTAAAGTCATCTCTCGCCAAGGCTTCCGGCCGAACAGCTTGCCGCTCGCTTCGCTTCCCGGTGCAGGCGATTGCTCTGCCTTCAAACGACACAAGTGTCGTCCGTCAAATCCATCTGCCGCCCACATTAATGATATGCGGTTGTCGAGGCGGCTACTCCGGCGCCACACGTCCGTCCCTCCGCCCGCCCACCATTGCTATATAAATTGTTGCGCCGGCCATAGCCGTAGTCATCTGCATCCGTTCCCTTTCTCCTGTCCGCGCCACTACTGCCCACCATGGCTTCCTCGCGCTCCAGCGCTCTTTGGGATGGGCGGACGACGGACCACAAGGAGATGGCACCCATTGCTGCCGACCGGCTGGCCGGCAAGCAGCCGGAGGACGACGACGTCCCAATGGAGAACATAGTAGTCGACGATCCGGCGCCAACCCCCTCCTCCGCGCCATCCTCGCCGGTGCATTGCACCATGACCATCGGCGAGGCCCGTGCCCAATATATGGACACGGTGAGGCAGATGTGTGAGGAGCAGTTCCGGGAGGCGTATGCCGACGCCGCCTACAACCACCATCTCCTCCAGGAGCACCTGCAGGCGGAGGAGCAGATCGCTGCGGAGCGGGCGGAGCAGGACGCGCTTTCGACTTCGCATCGCTCCGGCAAGGGCCGCCGAGGCCGGGCAAGACGCATGCGGGTGGCGGAGGCTGCGGCCGCCTACAAAGAGGGCGATGAAGCGAGCTAGGCGCTGTTTGGTGAGACCAAGGACGAGGCAGAGGACAATGCCAGCTCCGACGAGTCCCAGCTCCGCTGGCATCGATGAGGCCTTGCTCTGCCGAGGCCCCGCGGTGCCAACAACGAGGCAGAGGACACCGCCGGCTCCGCCCCGCCAACAACGAGGCAGAGGACATCGCCGGCTCAGCCGAGGCCCCACCTGCCGGCAACGTGGGGGAGGATTTCCACCGCTCCATCGAGGCGCCGCCCGCCGGCAACGAGACAGAGGACATCGCCGGCTCCGCCAAGGCCCCGCCCCGCTACCAACGAGGTCGCGCCACACAGAAAACGAGGAAGAGTAGAACATGGTAGGTCACCGCTGCTCAGGTCCAAGTAAGGCCACCGCTGCTACCCTCCGGTTGAAGCCAAGCTAGGCGGGTTGACCACTGACGGCCGGTTAGCTTCTTGGCGGCGACGTGGAGTCAGAGAGCTGCGCTGGAGAAGAACGTTGCTTCTACTTAACTGCTGGTGCAGTTGGCTGACTGACACATGGGCCCAACATGACACATGTCGATGAATCGCGAATCGCACTGCAGTTAAGTCATCAAGCTTCTGCTCGCTCGAGACAGTGGGTAGCTTCGGTTAATTAATTATACCTCCAGCGCACCCCTTTTTAGTTGAAGAATGTATGAAATGTAATGAAATCCGACATGTTTATATGAAATCCAACCATATATGAATGAATTTATTTCGATTAGTTTGAATTACTGTATCACTGGCATTGGATGAGCATGCAAAACAATACGTACTAGCATTATTCCCAGGGTGATCACCTCGTTTGCAGCAGTTTCACATGTACTCCCTTCGGTCCTTTCTAGTCTGCATACAAGTTTTATTCTGCAGTCAAAGTATCTCTACTTTGACCAATCTTATACGAAAAGTATGCACTTTCGCAATGTGCTAAGTAAAAAGGAATGTATGAGTACAAAGAGTTTGAGAAGCTTTTTAGCTGCTTCAGACATTGCAATCAAACACACAGGGCTGGCAATTCATAGAGAACATTCAAAAAAATCTATGATTATGCATATCAGCGACTCACATGTCAGAGGCAATATTTACTTCACAACTAAAGTATAAAGAAAAAATCGATCGACGCTGCTGACAGCAAAGGGCGTCCCATTCCAAAATATCAAATGCCTACAATTGTGGAATGGGCAGGGTTTGTCATCAGTTCGGACATTGACATGGCACCTCGTGCTAAATAAACCAGTTGTTCTTTTTGTGCACTTCTACCAAAATCAACCAAATTCGCGAGTAGCTTGTATGATTTTGCCCTTATATGTTGCAATGCCTTAAACTTATCGGCACCTCCTTTCTTGTGGTGGAAATGAATGATTCGATGTATTCATGAACATTTTGTGTAGTTCCCATTGAAATCAAGCTGAGCACCCCTGTTTGCACAAATACAAGAAAGTGATTAGTACAAAGCAAACTGTACTATGAATTGACAGTTTAAACATGCACCTACATGGTCCATGTAGAGCACACTTTTAGAAAAATGGAACTCACCAGAAGGAATCCTAGAACAACATTGTACTTGCGCATCACAGCAAAAAAATGGAGATTTGTCACCCTTCCGAAATGGGTTAGTTTGCTCTTGTGGGGAGTAATGTAACCATCCTTCAACTGCTCCTTCTAATGAGAAGATAGACATGGCTTCTTCATCCTGGCATAATTGGAACTAGTCACTTCACGTACTCCATATTCTTCTTCAGAGGAAGATGATTCTGTTGTGCAAAGACAAGAGGACTACTAAATGCTAGCATCGCTGTTTGCTCGAAAAAAGGAAAGGAAATATTTAAAACAGCACAGATGAAGCACTTCTCAAGTACCACTTTTTCATGACAGTATCTAAACAGTAGCACAACACCAATAGAGATGACCAAGCTCAATCATATGGATGAAATCAGTGGGCGAGTACCAACCTTTGTCAGGAGGCTTATATTGTAGAGCATACAGATGAAGCACTTCTCCGGAACCATCTATTGATATCTACGGTGGTGGCCATGCTTACTATATCCTCCTCGATTAGTTTAATGTTTCCAACATCTTCTTGTGCAGTTCCACTAAAATATATGGTATCTTCAAAGAAGATCCCTGTTTGCACAAGTAGAGATAATTACGTATTACATTAAGAGTGGCATCAAATCAGTGGCAAAACAATATGCTCGTTCCAGCCATAGCAATAAATTAAGATGCAAAACTATACTTGTGTCATCACCGTTCCAGTGCTTCATTACAAAGACCGGAGTTGATTTTGTTTTTCTTCCGCTTGTTCTTCCCTTCATCACTTGGTTCAATAATGCATAAGCTTCGCCTTCAATGTAAGATTTGGCATGTCAATTAGGGAGCACAAGTATAGTATTAAACTTAATTTTCTGATGAAAGTGGTAAAATACAAGCCAACAGTTGTGAAATATCCTTATCTTACCTCAATGGGATATTACGGTGCACATACAGATTGGAAGTCTTGTCTCCATTTGTGCAGTTCACTAAAATCAAGCAACATTATTGTACAAGTAGCACAACATATGAAAGCACACTGCAGAATCATGTGAAAGAAGGCTAGTACTGACCTATCATGATGCAGAATTCAAACAACTCACAAGAAGAAGATCTGAACCAAATTTTCCAACACAGATAGGAAGTAAGATCTCCTCTTGTGCAGTTCCACTTAGATAAAGCAATCAAGCAACGTTGTCGGTGTGACATTTTGGTTGAACTGCACAAAACACTCTTAAAACAAAAGTGTTTTGTGCAAAGGCAACAAAAGGTCACAATGGCAACGAGGTGAAGTAGATAACCCTGTTTACACAGAGGTGCAAAGGAAACAATTAGTGGTCAATAACGGTGAATGACATAGAAGCCAACAAAAAGAAGCATCTACCTTATCTAAATGGGAAAGAAAGCAAGACAGTAGCATTTCTCGAACGGTGGCATTGATTAATATTAACATAGAGATTATATTAACAATAAAATTTGTTAAACATGTAATTTTCTTTCAACTGTGGCATTGCATCAATTTTCCGGCGGCATTATTAGAGGGTGTTTGTTTACAGGGACATTTTGGTGTAGGGACTAAAAAACTCCGTGTCAGTCCCATCTAAACCAAACAGGAGGGACTTTTAGGGACTAAAAGTGGGCATTTGGGACTAAAGAAAGAAGACCCCGAGGGAGTTTTTTTTTGGACTTTTTCCAACAGCTTGCTTCGCCACGCATCGCACCTTGTCTCTATTAGTTCATTACTAGGGGTAACATGGTCTTTTAGCATGTCATTTAATAACCTCTAGTCCATGTTTAGTCCCTGGAACCAAGCAGGTAGGGACTACGGAGTTTCTAACCAAACAGGGCCTTAGATTAACAACAGCTAATGAGTTGCATGGGACAGTGGACGCACCAGCACCATGTGCATCTACCGATGTATTGTGGTCATGCACAGTCTGTTGCGACAAAGAACAAACAACCAGGGAGCATATTTGTGTTGGTCCCAGTTTTGTTATCTTTAGACACCTTTCCCTATGTGAGCAAAGCAAATCTAGTCCTGTTCAAACTCTACAGCCAGTCTGTACTAGTACTTTTGCCCCTTCCTTTCCTCTTTGAACCACGTCCTAGATTTATGCGATACAACTTTCCCCACTACTTTCCCCCATTCCTTTCCTCTTTGAACCACATCCTAAATTCATGCTATACAACTTTCCCCCTTCATTTCCTCTTTGAACGACGTCCTAGATTCATGCTATATACAACTTTTCCCACTACTTTCCCCACTCCTTTCCTCTTTGAACCACATCCTAGATTCATGGTATACATGCAGCTAGAGCAATGCATGTGGAGTAAGTAAATTATACCTTAAGGTTCTTGGGGCGTGGTTCGGTGGGCGACGGGACGGTGGCGAAGAAGAAGGGGTCGGAGAACCTCCCGCGCCGCCGCTGGGTGAAAGTGAACAGCTGCGCCGGTAGTGGATTCCCTCCCTCGCCGACGGCTACAGCGTTAAGCCTCCTTCCCTTCCCGGCGGATAGATCCTGCCGGATCTTTGAGCAGCAGTGAGGCGAGAGAGAGGCCAACTAAGTCTTGTTTAGATCCGGAGAGGGCGAGAGAGTGTGAAGAGAGCAACTACAAGCGCTGAGGCTCCAGCGGGAGAGGGCGAGAGAGTGTGAAGAGAGCAACTACAAGCGCTGAGGCTCCAGCGTGTATATATATACTGGAGAGAGAGTGTGAAGCGTGCAAACCCTAGAAAACAAGTGCTGAGGCTGCAGCTTATATGTGATGAGGTGATTATACGGTCACTACGA
Source organism: Aegilops bicornis (assembly GCA_021605145.1). NCBI lineage: Eukaryota > Viridiplantae > Streptophyta > Magnoliopsida > Poales > Poaceae > Aegilops > Aegilops bicornis. Next base: position 501,974,243 of record CM038673.1, read on the forward strand.
GATTGTATAGCTTCATATCCATCCATTTTGACCAGTCAAATAGTCCTCCTGGCACAAATTATGCTCAAGTGCAGTTATCGAACCTGAGACCTCAAGTTTGATGAGCGAACAGGCTAACCAGCTACACAACCCTCCCGTTATGTTCAACGAGAGGAAAATAACCTTTTATACATTCCTGCATTCGTGTGACAAGCATGCCGTGTTTTTTTTGTGTGTGTGGGAGTCATTGGGATTTCAATCATAATCGTGGCATGTGGCTTTGGTGGTAAGACTATCCACAATGGTGCAGAAATAATGCAGCCTTAGTCACCTTACCTCTCTCCATGTAGTACGTTGGGTCCCACCAGTTAGAGGGTGAAACAAACAAATTAATAAAAAATTAAAAGCGCCATGATGTATCTTACTCACACATCTCGCCATCGCCGGAAAACTGTCCAATTGATCCTCTTGCTCGCTCACGTACTATTTTAAGTGAATCCTTATTATAACATGCACACAATTTTGGGCACTTGTATTCGACTTAACTCAGTGTGCCACCGTATCTCGTATACTTACTACTCCCTCCGTCTAGGTGTAATAGGTCACGTTAGAAGGTGCAACGGGACCAAGGTGCGTCTGTGTGTGTGTGTGTGTGTGTTTAACAACATGTGTGTGTTAGAGAGAGCGACAGATCGACCTACTCCTACAGAGAGATGGTGTGTAGTGTATGATTTTAGCCGCGAGAGTCGATGCATCCTCTCGTTTCCGGGCGTGTCCGATAGGGACATGCGGACAGCTCCCACGCCTCCTCGACCAGCTGGCCCACCCAAAGCCCTCCTCCATCGCCTCACAAGGCCTTCCCGCCTGAACAGGGCCGCCTCCAAAGAATCGGTGCCGCATTCATGCTCGGGCAGAGCGGACGCGACCTCTCACCGGGCGCAAGAGTGATGGTTGCTTCGTCCGTCCAACTTCATGCTGGGTCTATGTGATTTGAGGGCTCATTGGTCTTTATTATCGAGGTGGCAGGACTGCTGGATGTCCCACGCTTTGGCGAAGGAGGTACTACTAGATTACAATTTTCTCCATTCTTACAGAGAGGCGTGCAAGAGCAAAGTGAAAACACGCAGCTCGGTGATTACATGGCCCACCTCACACTATCACCGTGCGACACCTAACTCTTTACATAGTACTCCCTCCGTTCCTAAATATTACTACTCCGTAGATGAGTCCGCTGCTGTCATGAACAGCCGTATATCTCTCTGCAAAATTATCAATTTCATAGAACTAAAAAACTCTATAACCGCATGACAAATGTGGTAGCCAAACTAAATAAACTCCCATCATCATTTAGATCATCCCACGTAAGGAAAAAAAGATCAGCCAACTCCCATCCGCATAATGGGATTATATTTTTCTTTTTGACATGTTAATGGGACTTAAAAGCTCACTTACATGCATGCTACCGGTGCATGCTTGCATGCGAACATGTTTATGTGATTTAAAACCCACTCACATGCATGCCACGGTATTTCGCATGCTTGCATGTGGCTTAGTGTGAGCCTCTCAACGCCTAGATCAGACGGCTATTATGGACTGATTTAGTTCATCTAACGACTACATTAATTTTGATGACGTGGCTCAAGGAGAGGATAGAGAATTCCTAGTAGTGGGGGCTAGCTATTACTAGTAGATAAGTCTTTGTAGAGATTCCACTACATAGGGAACAAAATGAATGAATCTACACTTAAAATGCATCTATATACATCCGCATGTGGTTCATGGTGAAATCTCTACAAAGAATTATATTTAGGAACGGAGGAAGTACTAGTATAGTACGTACTGTAATTTATCAGCGAGATAAATTTATACAATGCTATGAAGCTTCCAGCTTCTGTTACATGTATCTTGCGTCCAAGGTTGCCCGTTGCAACATTTCATTAAATACAAAGGAGACTAACATGCATGCTATTGCATCTCAATGATTGACAGATCATAGCAAATATGTACTCCCTCTGCTCCAAAGAAGTGTCTCAACTTTGTGCAAACTTTAGTACAAAGTTGTACTACTACTAAAGTTGACACTTATTTTGGAGCAGAGGCAGCTAAAGAAAAACGATCCATGCAGTCCCTAGCCTTGAACCGTGAACCCTAACCAGGCTTCAATTTGCTGGCAATGTTCGAGCTTCCTAATAAATGAAGTTTGCAACCTTTTGACCATCGGATCATTTTGTGCAGTTTCACCAAAATCGAAATGAGCATCCCTGTGGCAAAGAAATGAAGAAGCGTGATTAGAATAAGATTACTGGGACTAGTTGATGAAAACTCATCAAAATACAAAGACGTAGAAGCCAAGAGAGGTACAAAGGGGCAAAGAAGTAGAGAAATATCCACAGGAGTGATGTGGGCAGCTGGAGTAGTGGTGCAAGCCGGCTGTAAACGGAGTTGTACCCGAGGGACGAGCTCAACCTTGAGGAGGGTGGTGGAGGCGGCAATCGCCCACGCCGCGGCAAAGTGAGCAAGGGACGAAGGCAACCTCACCGGCTTTCGAGAGAGAACGGCGGGGACCCCGATTGGGATGTGCCGACAAGGTTTTCACCGTCGGCGACGGGCGCATCAAGATTCTACACTAAGCATCCACTTTCCCCAATGGACGTGATCCGCCGGGATGTTAGAGATGTGGCCACGATCGTTTGTGCGAGAGAGTGTGAAGAGAGCAACCCCAAAGAAGCAACCGTGTAGGCTGGCCCGTCCTGACTATGTATATAGTGGAGTCGTTTCCTTTTCTCTCCATATGAACCTATCATATTATGTACGTGCCACTGAAGAAAAAAAACTTTATCTATAAATGACACGGCACCTAGTACTCGTTCTCCTATAACCTTGCGCTTGGCATCTCCAAAATATTAACCTTGCGATTGGCTCTTCGCCTCTTCGGGAAGTCGAGCAATAATGGTAGTGCAGTATATATCGTTCTGGCTATATGAGACCGAATGAATTGCTGCACGTCCACCACGCGGGCGAGTGCTACATACGGAGCAAAATGAGTGAATGTACACTCTAAAATACGTCTATATACATCAGTGTTTGGAGTATGTACTAGTAGTCCATATTGAAATCTACTAAAGGACATATATATATTCCAAACAATATGATATAATCTCTATAACCAAGGTAGTAGGGATGAGGAGTAAACGAAGGGAGTAGTAAATTTTTCTCCTCGTCCTGCGAGCCACCGCGCGCATGGGCGAGGGAGCGGGCGTAAGGCGGAGCATGCTTCACCTCATCCTGCGAGCCACCGCGCCCGTGGGCGGGGGAGACGGCGTACTAAGGAAGCTTCTCCTCGTTTTGCGAGTTGACGGGACACATCAAAAGTACTCCAGTGTATAGAGCCTTGCCTCTAAGGTAGGCCCCACATGGTTTGCCTCTTTTTTTAATTTAACATAATGCGTCAAGTCGCAATTTGTTTGTTCACCCGTGGTAGACGATCCTCCCTCCACCAAGTGGACAACCAAGACATCGCGTACAAATTACCACGTGGGCTGCCTTTTTTCAGATGTAAATGAGCTCCACCGTGTACCCGCTTGGGTGTGGTTGGGAAAGAGACGGGAGTACGTGCGCCGTGCATGCACCTCTTCTCTTCGTGCACGTCCCCCACCTACGTGGGTGTGTGTGAGAGATACAAAACGCGTTCGTGAGTGTTTTTTGTTTTGGGGTGGTGTCGGTGTACTAGAGTAGGGGTACCCTAGTATCCCAAACTTGTGCACGGGCAGTTGCAGCCCTCCGCGGCAAGGCTTACCGGGTGACCGCCAAGGTCCTCCGTGGTTCCTTTGGAGCCATTCAAGAACAAAGTATTCAAGCCAAGGAGACAAGGCCCCATCAAGAGGAGCTTGCCGGGAAGGCCACCCAAGGCACCTAGAAGACAAGCCCCCAGCAAGAGGAGCTTGCCGGGAAGGCCCAATGAGCGACAAGCTTCCGGGCGCGACAAGACAAGACAACAACTGCGGGTAAGGCGCTTGTCATGCGGCATCACCTCTCTCAGATTTCCACGCCCAGCGCATCCACTAATGTGTCGCTCGACCTTTCCAGCGCCACAGGTAGCAGAGGTCGCGTGCAGCCAGCGATGCGAGGTGGCAAGCGGCGCCGACAAGATTGCCATCGTGGCAAGCGGTGGCGCCTCGACGGTCCCCTCGCTTGCACCGTTAGGGTGACGAGACGGCATTTAATGCCTTTGTCCCCCGCTGTCGTGGTTAGGTATGATACATCGTACAATCGTACAATCGTACAAGTAGGTGTACCAACCACTACTTTTCCATTTGTACCCTTGTCTACGTTGCCACCTGTCGGAGACCCCTTGAGCATATAAAAGGAGGCCCATGCGCAACGTAGAGGGGGTCGGTTCCCCCCACGCTCAGTCTCGTTAGCAGATCATGTGTACCGTAGCACGCAGCACTCCTGAGCAAGAACGCAATATACCTAGACATGCAGCAGTAGGAGTGTTATCTCTCCGGAGAGCTCCGAAGCTGGGTAAACCTCTCGTGTGCTTCGCCTCGACCGCTTCTTCGCGGCGACCTCCGCCTCCCTGCCGAACCGAAAGGGGCTCGGTCCGCCGGCCCCATAGGTGTTAAATGGGCCAGATCAGCCTGCCCCGACATCTTTGGCGCGCGCCAGGTAGGGCGCCGAGGTTGTGTGAACCTGATCCGGCATCCACGCCGAGCTAGATCTTCATCATCTTCATCAACATGCCACCGCAGAAGAAGGCTTCGGCAGAAGCTCCGTCGCTGTCGAACCCACCACCACCGTGAGCAAACAGGTGGTGGGGTAGACGCCGCGAAAGAATGGACGGCGACGGGGAGCTTCACGGTGCTGCCAAGTCCAAGGACAAGGCTGCGCAGACCTCGGCGTCAGACATGCACCGCTGGCCCATTTCAGAGGCGCGGACCGACAAAGATCATGGTGTTCATAACGCCATACGCCGCTGGACCAAGATCGAGCTGGTGGATCTCGGGATGCTCAAGACCAGCATGCACGCCAACATGTCGGGCGCTGAAGCAGGCACGGTCGCTGGACGGGATATCGCTCCTTCTAACATAGTTAGAAGTTCGAGCATGTCCCGCCTCCTCGCGCCGCTCGCCATCGCCACCCACCACTCCAGCAGAAGCTTTGGCGAGAGCACAACTGCTTCCTAGATTACCCTCCAACGGCCGACAAGGTCGGCGAATGGAGGGCCACCATTCAGAGTCTCATCGGCTTCGCTTAACGGCGGCGTTCTCGGCAGCCGAAAGTGCATTGGCCGCTGCGGCAGACTGCCAAACACGAGCCGGTGGCGACGTGACCGTGGGGGTGCAACCACCATGCATTCTCCGCTCAAGGTTAAGATCGCTGCTCGCGGATCCACCTCGACAGCGACTCCACCGCATCATCGGATCCACGAGCTCGCCGCGATCAGCGCCAAGTTCTTCACGAACGACAGCAAGAAGACGCTCAAACTTCGCACCGAGCGCCAAGAGAAGCGCGACGTCAATCCGACAAGCGGCTGGCCCTCTGTCGACATGCAAGCGCCAGGAGAACCAGCGACTTGCCAGACACGGTAGGTTGCCCCTGCGTTCACTCGTGAGCTGCGGCAAGTCCATGGCCCAAAGAAGAAGAATTTCAAGCCAGACGCACCCGTAGAAGTACGACGGCAAGACGATCCGTCGGAGTTCCTCAAGATCTACACCATCGCGGTGCAAGCTGCGGGGCGTAGACGACAAGATCCTTGCCAACTACTTCCGGCTGGTGCTCAAGCCCAACGCCGAGATCCTGGCTCATGCACTTGCCGGACAACTCCATATCCTCTTGGGCAGATCTATGCCATCAGTTTGTCGGCGCTTTTACAGCGCCACAAGCCCCATGGCTAAGAAAGCGACCTTCATCCGCCGCCCGGAAGGAAGGAGAGCCTCGCGCAAGTACATTCAGAGATTCAGTCACAGACAAAGACAACATCTCAGATGTCCACCCCGCCACAGTAATCAGCACGCTCCATCGAGCGTCGCGAAACCGCAGGACGCGGAGGAGATGGCGATGTGCAAGATCAGAGACGCGTCGATTGAGCTATATGCCCCGCCGACAAGTGTGCATGTGCCGAGGAAGGAGGAGACTCCCGGAGAGAATCTGAAGGTGGAGGATCGAGCAGGAGGAAACCGCCCCGGCAAGGAAGAACCGGCGGCGGAACAATAGGAAGAAGAAAGGCAAAGATATGCTAGTTGTTGAGCAGTCCGGCAATGGAGGTGGCGCCAAGAAAGCAAAAGTTGGTAGCTCCGGCAAGGAGGTTGCCGCTGGCGTAATCGCCAGTATGGCGGTCGCCGACAAGCTGTGACGGCTCCAACAAGCGATCGCAAGATCCACCGCACCAAGGGCCATGACCTCCGTGAGCTGCAAAAGGTCGAGCAGCTTGTCGAGCAGCGAAGGCTGAATACGAACGACGCGACAAGGAGAAGGCCCAGTGAAGGTGCCGAGGATCTCGCAAGAAGCGCCCCGGCCGAGGAGGACGCCGCGGCAAGGCCAAGCAGCCGCAAGGAGACAGACCTCGGCGCCGCCGCGACAAAGATGAAGACGACGCAGCGATGATGAAGACATGGATGATGACGAGACCGATGAGCAGGAGTTCCAGAAGCCACAGAGGTCCTGCGTTGGCGGCGGTGCTTCTCGCATACTTCACACCGCCAACTCAAGCAAAGGATGCGGGAAGTCAATGCGGTGGAACCATCCATCGAGTCACGCAGGCCTCTCGAAATGGTCCAAAGACGCCTACCATCTTTGATATTGAGGACCACCCTGATCACAGAAGCTGCGGTCGGGTGCTTGCCGATGTTGGTTTCACCAACTATCCGCAACCTCAAGGTCACCAAGATGTTAGTTGACGGCGGGCCGGCTTGAACCTCGATCTCCTCCGCGGTGCTCCGTAAACTCCAGATCCCCGATGGCGAAGCTCAAGAGACCGCACGCTCCAAGGAATCAATCCGGGAAGGAGCAAGTCAAGGGAAGATCACATTGCCGGTGACATTTGGCCGAAGTTGAACTTCAGGGATCGAGAGGGTCACTTTTGACGTTGTCGACTTTCCATTGCCTTACAATGGGATACTTGGCCAGCCCAAAGACTTGCCAAATTCATGGCAGCCTCTCACTATGCATACAACATGTTGAAGATGCCAGCCCGATAAGTGTCATTTCACCCCTGGCATAAAAAAGGATGCTCTTATTTGCGCCGACAAGATCTACCGGGAAGCGGCAGCTGCAACAGATTGCAAGCCACTTGTTGCTGAAGCTCCGGGGAAGAAGAAGACCAAGTCCGCAAGAGCTCGATGCCCACTCCGCAAGCGCACCTCTTCTGAGTGCTGCGCTACCATCAAGGACGCACCATCGAGCTCCACCGGCAAGTGTAAGAAGACGATGGCAGCTCCACCAGAGACCAAGAAGGTGTCCGCCAAGGAGGACGGCACCGGTGGTACCTTCACCATCGCGTGCCTCTCTCGACCCTAAATAGGAAGGCGCGTTGCTGTTTTCTCTGGGCTTAACGTCGACGTGTTTGCGTGGCAACCGCCCCGACATCCCCGGAGTTCCCAGAAAGTAATTGAGCACCATCTTGCCGCTTGTCCTCGCGCGCGCCCGCCGGGCGTAAAGTCGTGAAGCAAGCAATCGGAGCGCCAAGAGTTCATCGCAGAAGAAATCAAGAAATTGGAAGCAGCAGGCCTTGTCGAGGAGTGCTCCATCCTACGTGGTTGGCCAATCCTGTAGTTGTATGCGCAAGGCTAACGGAAATGGAGGCTTTGTATCGACTTTACCGATGTCAATAAATCTTGTCCCAAAGACCCATTTCCCTTGCCGCCAAGATCGACCAGATTGTTGACTCCACGGCCGGATGTGATTTGCTTTCATTTCTGGATGCATACTCAGGATATCATCAGATCTTCATGGCGTAAGAGGATGAGGAGAAGACCGCATTCATCACCCCATGTGGCACATAATCGCTTTGTACGGATGCCTTCGGTTAAAGAATGCCGGTTCAACGCTTGCAAGAGTAGTCCATGACGCTTTTGAGCCGCAAATGCACGTAAATGTGGAAGCCTACATGGATGACATAGTGGTCAAAAGCAAGGACAAGGCGACTCGATTCAAGATTTAGACGAAACCTTTGCAAATCTGCGGAAGATCAACCTCAAGCTCAACCACGAGAAGTGTGTGTTGGAGTCCCTTCCGCAAGCTTCTCGGGTTCTTCGTGTCTCAGCGGGAATTGAAGCCAATCCCGACAAGATCAAGGCCATTGAGCAGATTGAAGCACCAAAGCGCGTCAAGGATGTACGAAGGCTTGCCGGTTGCGTAGCTGCTCTCAAAGTTTATCTCTAGGTTCTGCTGAGCGCCTCGCCATTTTTCAAAATCTTGAAAAAGGCAGGTCCGATGCAATGGACTCCGGAAGCGGAGGTCAGGTCAGCAGGACTTGAAGAGATACCTGTCCTCCACTCCAACACTTGTCGCACCTAGGCCGCAAGAGAAATTGCTGCTATATATAGCGGCAACCAATCAAGTGGTTAGTGCTGCGTTAGTAGCGGAGAGGGAGGCGGATGATGAGCTAGCAACCATGGCAGATGCATCCAGCTACAAGCAGGGGGCTTCACCGGCAAGCTCTGATCCCGACAAAGACGGATCTGCAGACAGACGCATGAGAAGATGCGAGAAAGAATGGTGCAGCACCCAGTTTACTTTGTCGGTTCCCTTCTGCAGGGGGCTAGGTCAAGGTACTCTAGTGTGCGTAAATTGCTTTTGGCCTCCTCATGGCCTCGAGAAAGCTGCGCCATTACTTCCGTGCACATGAGATCACAGTTGTCACTTGCTTTCCGCTGAAGAGGATAATGCAAAATCCATAGGCAACAGTGTGATTGTCGAGTGGGCATCGAACTGTCCAAGCTTTGGCCTCAAGTTTGAGAGCACTTCAACTATCCAAAGCGAGCATTGGCGGAGTTCATAGCAGAATGGACGCCAACACAAGATGAAGAAATTCTGCAAACGAGCATCCCCTGGCCAAGGAAGCAAGAAAAGGGTGGCTGATGTACTTTGATGGTGCCTTCTCGCCGCAAAGGCGCTATGGCGTGCTACTTGTTGCACCCACCGGAGAGCACCTCAAGCACGTGGGTCCAGATGCACTTTCCCAAGGAGCAAGCAACAAACAATACTGCAGAGTATGAAGGTTTGCTTGTCGGTCTCAGGATCGCGGTAGACCTTGGGATCAAGAAGCTCATTGTCAGGGGTGACTCACAGATTGTCATCTGCCAAGTGAACAAGAATTATCAGAGTCCACTGATGGAAGCTTATGTTGATGAAGTGAGAAAGCTAGAAGAGCATTTTGACGGCCTACAGATGGAATATATTCCAAGAGCTCAGAACGACATTGTTGATGGCCTGTCGAAGTGCGCCGCACTTAAGCTACCTGTGGAACCAGGGATTTTTGTGCTCAAGCTGGCTCAACCGTCTGTAACACCATCAACTGGACAGAGCAAGAAGAGGAAGTTGATTTCTCGTGACTATTTTCCGGCAGAGCTCCCCGAAGCCGCTGCCAAGAAGGTTCCCAAGATCAACACCAACAGTGCTGAGGAGCAGTCTGCTCCGATAAGCCCTAGGGTTTGTTTCGTTGAAGCAGACGCTCCCGACAAGTTTTGCTCCGGCAAGCTTGCTGGGGAACGTCAAGCTCCGGCTGAGCCGCAGGTTCTCGCCGTGGAAGCTGGTGTTCCCGCAGCAGCAGATGTGCCTTTAGTCCTTGTTGTCGAGCCACAAACTCCAGCATGGGCGCAGCAGATTGTCCATTTCCTTCAAATAGGAGAACTTCCCGAAGAGCAAGAAGAAGCGGAAAGAGTAGCCCGGCGGTCAAGTATGTACCGGTTTGTCGACAACACAACATGCATGTAAGAAGACTCAACGGTGTGAAATTGAAGTGTATTCACCGGGAAAAGGCGGACAAAAGTCGCTGGCGAGATACATGGAGTTATATGTGGTCACCACATTGGCGCTGTGGCACTTGCCGGCAAAGCGTTGCCCAAAGAAGGTTTCTTTTGGCCGACAGCCCTCCGTGATGCAACCGCACAAGTAACCAAGTGTGAAGCGTGCAGTTCCCATTCCAAGCAGATACACCACCAGCTCAAGCTCTCCAGACGATCCCTTTATCCTCGCCATTTTCGGTGCAGGGGCTCGACATCCTCGGCCCCTTTCCCCGAGTTGTCGGGGCTTTGAGTTCTTATGCGTAGCAATCGACAAGTTCACAAAGTGGCCGGAAGTGGAAGCGATGAGGAAGGTGGCAGCGATGTGATCAAGTTCTTCGTGTCGATTGTTTGCCGTTTTGGAATCCCTAACAGGATCATCACCGACAACGGCACGCAAATTCCACGAGCCGCACCTTCATGCAAGACGCCCAAGATCTTGGCGCCAAGGTTCGCTTCGCTTACATTGCTCATCCGAGAAGCAACGGTCAAGCGGAGAGGGCAAATCTTGAAGTGCTGCGGGCTCAAGATCGAACTTTCGGCTGTGCTGCACAAGTGCGGAAGAAAGCTGGATTGAGGAGCTGCCGGTGGTTCTTTGGTCGATCAGACGACGCCAAATCGAGCCATCGCCGGACACCTTCGCTCTAGTCTACGGAGGCAGGCAGTTCTCCCACGGAACTCGTGATACGGATCACCTCGAGTGCTCGCTTATGATGATGAGCTTGAGCAAGAGCACTGCGGCAAGATGACGCGCTGCTCCTTGAGGAAGATCGTCTTCGTGTCTTGCACGAGCTGCTCGGTACCAGCAAGCTTTGCGCGCCGCTACCATAGCCGCAGTTAATGCCAGAAGTCTCAAGGAAGGCGACCTTGTTCTTCGGTAGCGTTCAGTCCGCCAAGAATTCCAACAAGTTGACGCCAAAGTGGGAAAGGTCCTTACCGGGTGAAACGAGTCACTAGGCTCGGCGTCATCCGCTTTGAGACCAAAGATGGCATTCCGTGAGCAACTCACGGAACATTGAGCATCTTCGTAAGTTTTACCAGAGAGGCGTGGTTGCGGAACCTGTTTGGCAACCACCTTTTGTACAAGTCTTGCCGCTGTTGCATGTAATCCTTTGTACAAAGCCGAAGCGCAGAATTTCTGCATAAGTAAAGCTTAGCGTGTTTCGCACATCTTGTCAATTTCATGCTTTTTACTTCTATTTTGCATGCGTTATCGACACTTTGTGCAGCACCTACCCACAGTAAGCAATAACGAGCCATAAGGCTCCATATCTTTATTTTCTCTTCTTTCTCTTTCTCAAAGAAGGGAAGGTTCCTCGCACACAAGTTTGCCGGGGAAAAGGAGAAGATAATGGTGTGGACCAAGCGTCGCTCAAGGAAGTCTAGCCTTACCGGAAGCAAACGATGTAAAAGCTAAGTTGCCAAAGTTTGAGCAATCAGTTTTAAAATTTTTAAGTTATCTTCCTCGAACGACCGTGATTTTGTATGGAAAACCTGTGGCGCGGAGGAACCAACTCGTAGCTAGTTGCGCCCTTACTTTGTTTCGAGTCCGCTCAACAACCTAAGTGAGCTGCGACTAGTTGCGACAAGGTTACTTGTCGGAGCGGCACCGCTTGACGAGGTCGACATCCCGCACTGGCTCATGGCTCGAGTGCCCAGTGACAAGTTCCCTAAAAGCGAGGGGCAAAAACATACAAAGGAAGGAATCAAGTAAAGGAAATAACATAGCAATTGATACCCAAAATAGAGTTATATTACAAGATAGCTTGCCGCAGCTCTAATGGATTGTTCTTATGACATGACCAGCAGCGGCAAGAAAAAGAGAAAGCGGGCGGCCTAATCTATGCGATCGCCCTCAACCTCTTGATCCCGCTCACCCTGTCCCACGATGGGTGCGACAAGGGTCTTGAGCGCCTCCACATCAGCATCCGGGCGGCAAGGACTTGAGGACGTTGGTGAGGTTGAGGCCTGGATTATGGAAGGCCACCTTCATCAAGACCTTCGAAGAGCTCCCAAGATCTAGCGCGACTCCTCGGCCAGCTGTTTTGGGACTTCTTCCTGAGTCGCTGGAGGGCCGCCACCACGCCCTTGAAGAACAGGCTGAGCTTGGCGCGGGTTGGAGATGCTCGCCGGAGGAATATCCAAGATCCACCATCCCCACCGCGCCAGCTCCTCGTCCGATGGTTGCGGCAACATTCACGAGACCCTCGGTCCAAGGTGCTCCACATTCTCCCTCAAGGCACTGCAGGCGGCAAGAGCACTCAAGGCGCCCTCGTCGGCCTTGATCTTCTCCTTCAAGGCCACTTCTCGCTCCCTGGCGCTGCCCGGCCTCGAGTCAAAGTAGTTAGCTTCAACTCAAGATCTGCATTGAGTCCTTGGCGGCGCTGAAGCTCCTTGCTCCTCTCGGCCGAGACGGCCTGCAGCTCGCCAAGAGTGTAGGCGTCCTTCTCGGCTCGTGCTTGAGTGCAGCAAGCTCCTCGCCGCTCTCCTTGAGACTGGCCTCCAACCGCGCCACCTTCATCTCCAGCTCTTTCTTGGCGGCCTCGGCAGCATGGGCAAGATCCTTTGCTTCCTTGAGAGCCCCGCCAAATGTTTGCTCGCGCATGGCAAGATCCTCCTCGTGGCTGTCAAGGTTAACCTTCCGCTGCGCCAACTTCGCCTTCTGCTTGAGACAACTTCTCGGCGGCAAGCCGCTGTTGCTCTCGGCTTGACCTTCTCGAGGAGGAGGGTCAGGCGCTCCTCGGCAAGCCACTCCCGCTCCTCCGCCAAGGACCAAGAGCTTCATGGTTGATGCCGGAGCTCCTCCGGCAGGCACCGATGTCTGCTCCCGCCCTCGCGACAAGCGCTTCCCGGGATTCCAGCTTGGCTTGTCGGGCGCGGTAGAGCGACAGCAGCTTCCGCAACAGCTCCTCCTCCTCAGGCTCGCCGCTGCTGCTGCTTGGCGCGTCGACCAGCGTCAGTCCAGCGGAGGCGAGCAGCTCTTCATCAAAAGTTTTGCCTTCGGCCGGTGCCCTGGAGCTCGACGCCCATGGGAGCTTGATGAAGACGCCATCGCTGGCCTTCAAATAGGCGCCGGGCTGGGGCTCTTCGGAGCCTGACGCTGCAGCAGCGGCGGAGGGATCGGCGGTCGGCGTAGTGCCTGGCGCTCCTGCGGCCTCAGGGTCATCAGTACGATCGCCGGACCCCTCGCCAGCATCTGCGGCGGCAGCTTTGGCGGCCTCTTCGCCGGCGGGCTCGTCAGCGCCGGCTTCTTCTTCGATAAGCGGCGCGTCGCTTGTTGTTGCAGCGCCACGTCCTCCTCGCCGGCGACCTCGGTCTCCATTGGCTCTGTGGCGGATGGATGAAGAAAAGTCAAGCAAATATTCAAAAACAAAATCAGAAGAAGAAGAACACAAGGGAAGTTTTCTAGCAAGAAGATTACCTGTGCTGGGGTCTGCGGTCATGGTCTCCGCCGCCAAGGGATCGCTGGTGCCGTCCCTTGCCGGAGAGCTGCCCCTTGCCGGAGAAGTCTCCCTTGCCGGAGAACGCTCCCTTGCCGGGAATCCTCCCTTGGCGGCGTAGTCGAAGGTAAGGAGGCTGCTCGCTTCCTACACAAATCAACGATCGAGATATCAAGAAAGAAAGAGCACCCATGCACGCCAACAGCAGGAAGTAGACCATATACTTACGCTGGGGCTGCTTTGAAGAAGAGTTGCAGCGTCCAGCAGGTGGTCTCGACGCGCCTCATTGTCGCAGTGGGTTCGGCCCTCGATGACAACCACCGGGTCTTGGCTCTCTTCGACATTCTCTGGGCCAGCGTCCTGAAAAGGAATGGGTTCAGAGTAAAGCAAATCAGATACAAGACAAAGCAACAAATCGAAGAATTACAAGTACAGCAAGGAATCTTACTCTTCTTCTTCCAGTACGACGAGGCGGAGGAGTGGGTTCCCTTGGACGCTTGGCGGGAGCGGAACCGGTGGTCTGCGAGGGCCCCGCTCCAGTTGCCGCAGAGGCGTGAGGTGCTCCTGCGGCAATAGTGCTTGCCGGTGGGATGGCCGCGTCGGGCGCCGCGGGCTGTTAGCCCGTCACGCCCGCTACGTCTCCGGCCTTGCGAAGATGCCTTCTTGGTGGAGCCGGGGGCTCCGCTCGCGGCAAGCTACTTGGAGGTGGGGAGGATGCGCCCTTGGCGGGCTCGCTCGACTCAACTTCAGGCTCAGCAAGCTCCTCCTCGCCGACAAAATCCTTTCGCTCGACAAGGCTTGCCACCTCTGCTGCCTCTGCCTCCTCCACGGTGAAGCCAAACTCGCCCGCGGCGGCGGCTGCTGCCGCCTCTTCCAGCCTGGTGGCGATGCGCTGCATCTCATCATCGGTGGTGTCGCGGGTGAGGCCCCTCTGCTCATCGGGGCGGATCGGCATTTCTACCAGATTGTCAAAGAACTGCCGGACGACGTCATCTGCAGGCTCTTGCCAAGTTGGGACAATTCCATGCGAGTCGCACAACGGCATCATTGCACGGATGCGGTCGAGCGAGGAATTGTTGCACAGCGGAACGACGCCCCTCGGCAACCTAAACATCTCTGGATGATCAGGATCGGGCTTGAACAGCTCTAAGAGCATCGCGTCAAGCTCCAAGACGGTGAAGTTGAAGTTGAGGCCTGGGCGCAGCCTCATGATATCTGCCGTGTTCTAAAACTCCCAGGCAGGTCTCCTCCTCTCCTGCAAGGGGGCGATGCGGCGGCGAAGAAAGTCTGCGCCAACGGTGCCTACGGTGAGCCCGGCAAGCCTGAGGCGCAGGATTCGGGTGACTGCAATCTTCAGCCTGGCGTCTTCCGGGGCCAGATTGCTCCAATCGTTGCCGCAAGACCATCTGGGGTTTGGCGCCGGGCGGTAAATGGCTGCGGGTTCTCCTCGACAATCCAGACCAATCCGCCTCCATTCCTCCCATTTGCTACGGAGCTCCCCCTCCAGATAGGCTTCCTTCTTGCCGACCACGGAGATCCAAGCGATTCCTCCGGAAGAGGCTCCTCTCTCGACTCGGGTAAAAAGAAAGGGCGGAAAAGGGCTACATTTGGGTGGACTCCGACAAAGTTTTCGCAGAGATGTGCGAAAACTGCCATGGTCAGAACGGCATTGGGGGTGAAATCAAGGAGGCGGAACCCGTAGGTGTTCATGATGTCATAGAAGAATTCAGAGAAAGGCGGGCAGAGCCCGTAGTAGAAGAAGAGCGCAAAGAAGGGATACCCAGTCGGGGCCAGTTCCGAAGCAGCGGCGGGGAGTACCTTCGGCGCTGGATGCGCTGCGTCTCCGTCGACCGAAGAGGTAGTAGTTCTCCTCGGCTCCCTGGCGAGCTGGGGGAAAGATCGCCGCTCCTTCCACAAGCCAAGAAGCTGCGCCTCGGCCGACTTCACGGCCTTCCCTTGTCAGCTTTCGGAGCCATGGCGGAGGTGGTGAGGAAGATCGTGGCGTTGATGATGCCGGGTATGGCGATGAAGTGAGCGCTGCTCTCTTTTCAGCCTTGAAGAAAGGGGGGAGCAGCGGTGGTTTTCTAGAGATTGGACAACAACTGGCAAGGTGAGCGACCTGCCCCTGTTTCCCCTGCTTATAAAGAGGGAGGGGGCGGACATTCCGTTTTTCCGAATAAAGAAACCCCCACGATCTCGCCCACGATCTCTCACACGACGCCACATTCGGCGCGTGCTGCTCGTGGAGGGCGTGGTGGGTCCGGGGTGAGTTATGGTGTGACCCAGGCCGCGTGCCCATGCCTGCTTTGGGCCCGGCCCAACAGCTGGCACTGCAGTGTGTGTGGCCCAGGCCGGGGCTCTGTCGGTGTACTAGAGTAGGGGTACCCTAGTATCCCGAACTTGTGCACGGGCAGTTGTAGCCCTCCGCGGCAAGGGTTACCGGGTGACCGCCAAGGTCCTCCGTGGTTCCTTTGGAGCCATTCAAGAACAAAGTATTCAAGCCAAGGAGACAAGGCCCCGACAAGAGGAGCTTGCCGGGAAGGCCACCCAAGGCACCTAGAAGACAAGCCCCCAGCAAGAGGAGCTTGCCGGGAAGGCCCAATGAGCGACAAGCTTCCGGGCGCGACAAGACAACAACCGTGGCAAGGCGCTTGCCGCGGCAGACCACCCTCTTCAGAGCTTCCACGCTTCCAACAAGATCCACTAACGTGTCGCCACAGGACCTTTCCAGCGGTAGCTGCGTGGCGAGAGGTCAGGCAGCCCGATGCGAGGTGGCAAGCGGCGCCGACAAGATTGCCATCGTGTAAGCGGTGGCGCCCTGACGGTCCCTGTTTGCACCGTTAGAGGCGGACGTAGACGGGCATTTAATGCCTTTGTCCCCCACCGTCGTGGTTAGGTATGATACATCAGTACATCGCATAATCGTACAAGTAGGTGTACCAACCACTACTTTTCCATTTGTACCCTTGTCTACGTTGCCACCTGTCGGAGACCCCTTCAGCATATAAAAGGAGGCCCATGCGCAACGTAGAGGGGGTCGGTTCCCCCCACGCTCAGTCTCGTTAGCAGCTCGTGTGTACTGTAGCACTCAGCGCTCCTGAGCAAGAACGCAATATACCTAGACATGCAGCAGTAGGAGTGTTATCTCTCCGGAGAGCTCCGAAGCTGGGTAAACCTCTCGTGTGCTTCGCCTCGATCTGCTCTTCGTGCGACCTCCGCTCCCTGCCGAACCGAAAGGGGCTCGGTCCACCGGCCCCATAGGTGTTCGTGGGCCAGATCAGCCTGCCCCGACAGGTGGGGGGTTGATTTCGTGAATTATTTATGGGAATATGTGTCGATGACATCTCAAACAAAATTTTGCATGCAATGTGTGTGAAATGGAGGCCTATCCATATCATATATAGATGGTCGGGAAATCCACGAGAAGAGAGGGAGGGGTCATAGCTATCGATAGAGTCGAAGAGAGGATCAAGTGGTTGGGTGCGAGATCGATGAAGAGAGCCATCGAAATTGTGTGTGTGTGTGTGCAAGTCAAAGATATAGGGCGACTGGCCTACCGGAACGTTAGAGGGACATGTCAAGTTTGTGTGTGGCAGGGAGACATGACTAGAGCGCTCGATGTATCGGTGTGTGTGAGGGGGGCTGGGGGAGGGGTAGGCAGAGGCCTAACTATAGAGGTAGAACGACTCGTATATGTGTTGAGAAGGAGAGACCCAGCTATGTCTTGAGGGAGATCGGTCGACATCCATACATAACTGAAGGACGGGAAATATGATGGGATAGAGAGAGAGAGAGAGAGAGGGAGGGAGAGGGAGGAGAGGGGTAGAGTGCTTTGGATGGGTGATGGAGTTGCTTCTCAAAGATGGTGGGAGAGGCCTACTAGACAAACTGAGGGTGGAACTGCAATGTTATCAATAAGAGTGGGGATGTGTTTCTGTGTATGCCTGTGCATGACAGATCTGTCGGGATGCATCCATGGATGATGATGGGGAACCATGTGTTTGGTAAGCAAACCTAACTAGATCGGTAGATCAATTGTTGTTTGTCGGAGGAAGGGAGAGACACAACTAACAAGGTAGATCGATCGACACGTGGGTAAAAGCGAGTTATAAGGACCTAGCTAGCTATATGTATAGCGAGAGGTCGCTCGGTGTACGTCCATTTGTTAGAGGCAAATAAGGCCCAGCGAGACGGATGAGCAGAGAGAGAATGGAGCTAGGAGGTGGTGCGAGAGGCCCAGCTACTAGCTAGATAGGGGAGGAGTGTGCGGTTGTGAGATCGATGAAAAGAGGGGCGAGAGTTTACACGTGTGTGTGACCGTATGAGAGACACGAGGCAAGGACACGTAAAGGAGGAGATTGAAGGTGTGTGTGTATGTTGTAGGCAGGCATCGCTGTAGAGGTTTATCGATCGGTGTGTGTCGGGAAGGAGTTGTGGAGACTCGGGAGAACGAACTAAAGAAAAAATGAATGTGCCCGGTGGATAGAATGCCGAGGGAGGGGGAGGGCGAGGAGGGCGTGTGCATGCACGAGAGAAAGTTAGTGGTAGCTACAAAGGTTAGAGGATTGTATGGGTGTAAGAGACTAACAAAGATCATAATTTGATATGAAAGCAGATTCATATATTTGAATAGGAGAGCATAGTGTTTTAAACATCGCATGCATGAATATAGCAGTGATACACGTGCTGTGCACATGTTATACCATAATTTGATAATGCATGGCGTTTGCAACTCACAGCTAAATGCCGAACAATCTAAATCATACTATACATCAAACAATCTCACATTTCATTTGAATTTGTGATAATGTGTGGCGTTTGCAGCTTACAACTAAATATCGAACAATCTAAACAATACTATATATCAAACATTCTCACATTTTATTTGAATTTGTGGTAATGTGTGGTGTTTGCAACTCACATCTAAATACTTGTAGGCGAGGGGGCGGGCACCATACATAATATGATAAACACATTATACATATGAGACATGGTTTAGATTATGAAGATCTAGCTAGAGCTAGAAATGTAATGTGATTTGAAAACAAAATAAAGTGGATTCAAAAAATCGAGTTTGAGTTCATATAGTACACATAGTTCATATGTAACTCGAGACTAATCATGTGGTGTGCTGTGAAGATAATACACAAACGATGGTTTAACTTGACAATAATGATGATTGTAGATCTTATTAAACAGAGAAACTAATTCAAATGCTTTGACTTCACAGCAATCATTACTGTAGATCTTATTCAAATAGAGAAACGAATTCAAATTTAGTTCATATTGAAGCGGTAGTATATACGTTTGGAATGCGCTAAAACGTTCATTCGAGTAGTAGGTTGCATGCATTATACACGTAGCGAAATATTTTAATTGAACATAACATGAATTCAAAGTTTTGAATGACATTTGTAGTGCGCATTGATTTGGTACAGTACACGTTAGGCTTGTCCAGAAATTTCAACCCGCGCCTTGTTAGCCCAAAATATTTAAGATATATCTTTGTCTTGTTGTGCTCCGACAACTCCCTCTAGCTCAACCGCGCCTTGTTATTCCTAAATTACAACGCGCGCGAAAACTCCCACCTCCTGTGAAATCCCGACACGTGAAATGCCCGTGGTACCCCTGAACCGAAAGAACCGCCTCAAATCGGTGGGGGTACCTACGTAACTTACCCCACATTTCGGACAAGCGCGTCCCTAAGCCATGGTTCCCCATTGCCATCCCATCCGCCCACCCATTCGTACACCGAGGCCGCGAAAACCCGCGGCGAGACCCCACACTCTGCTCCGTCCGCCACACAGCCGGAGCCTCTTCCCCGACGACGTCGTCCACAAAGAACACCTCGGCGTCCCTCATCCACCGTGCGGATGAGGATCCGTTGTCGATCTAAATCGTCCCGCCGGTTCAGCCACCCCGTCCTCCACCTCCAAGGAGCTGCCCCAACGTTCCCCTCGTCTTTGGCGCCACCTCCATTCCCACACCGCTGTCTTCACCGCACCACGGAAGAGCATCATCATCACCATTTCCTCGGATGAAGCTGCGGCCTAATCGGGCGCCACCAAAGAGGTTGCACACTAATCGCCGCATTTTCTTCTTGATTCGATCTCACGGTGCTGCCGGCACTTTCGGTCCCGAGCCGACACGGGCGCGGCTCCATCCACGGGCGGCATCGCCGCCACTTCCTCCACGGCGTCGCTCCCTCGGTGGCGACGTCCACATCGATAGGAGCTGCTGCTGCTTTAGCTCTCGCTTTCGCTTCTTGCTCTGCTCTTGTTCTTGGTCCCTGCACAGTGCTCTTGCTATTGCTCTTGCTTTCATGTTCTTGCTCTCGCTCTCGCTCTTGCTTGCAATGCTGCTCGATGAAGCTTCACTTGATCGATTGAATCCACTTTTGGGTCGGTCGATTTTCAAGGTGGGGGGGCTCATGGGGTGAAGGAAGAACCAGCCACAATGAGGAGGGGGCCTCACGGAGAGGTACCCCACTATCTATCTTAGGGTTCAGGATGGGGGCGGTGGTCGCCGGCGGTGGCGGGGCGTTGGCGGGGCGGTGGCATGGGGATCGCCAGAGAAAAAGCTCGGCACGGGGGGGCCTAGAGGGATGGCCGGGGCGGCGGCGGACCGACGGTGGGGAGTGTTTCCGGGGCGGGGGGGCTGCTGTTTGGCCGGTGGTGGCTGGCGGTTCAGGGGGGTGGAGGTTGAAGATGAACCGCAGGCCCTTGATTTCGTATCCAACAGCTGCAAAATCGGTGACCGAGAGATGAAAAAGTCGATCGACCGACGTGTAGCCTCACCTTGCTAGTGCGTTCAGTTTGACAAAGAAGTGTTTACAAAGAAAATTCAGTTTCGACAGTTAAGTTCAGTTTCGACAGTTAAGTTCAATTTCGATAGTTAAATTCAGTTTCGACAGTTAAGCTTAGAGATGAGCGGCTGATGTATTTTACATCTAGCACTTTTTGGTTATGTATTTTATGTCATGTATTGGAGATGCTATTAGAATTCCACTCAGGTTAACATTGTCCGTTGTCTCTATTGTCCTGCTTCAGCCTTGGCGTCGTACAACTCACCAGAGCTGCTCCAACGACGAAACCCTCCATCACAATGGAGGCGATACCTCGGGCTCCATCTCCAAACGCCTAAGATCTTCTTCCCCTCCTCCGACAGTGAAGTCGATCGTAGCATCCTCACCAGCCAACCCAATCATCTGAGATCGACATGGCTTCGCCAAAGAGGTTGTACACTTGTTGCATCTCTTTTTACTCTACATGTTATATATATTGTCCATCGAGCACACGGGTTTGTTCCTTTAGTGTCTCCTTGAAAGAAAAAACGTAGGAATTTTAATTTTCACTTGTCCTCCTTTTCAAATTCCTATTCATGAAGCACAAGACTAAGAGATAGTAGTATAATAGCATTATAACCGTACATTTTCTTGTGGTTTGACTTAATCTCACCATGCTTCTTTGCATCCTGTGATCTTCCAATTGTTGTGAATCAAACACCCAGATTGGCAGAAATCCTGTGTTTCTAAATTCTCTATTTTGCACGTGCATTCCTATTCTATTCATGTCTATTTCCTATCCACGCATTGTTGGAATCCTCCAATTCAAACGAGCCCTTACAGAGTTACTTCTCTTACGAGATAGTTGTCAAAGAAAACCTTGCGTGGTTTGTCCGCTCCTCTGCGCCATCGTCCACCCCAGCTCAGCTGCTCCAACAATGTATGGGTCCAGCACAACGAGGATCCAGCCTCGGTATCTTTTCACCGCATCGATCTTCTTCCCGCTACCGCAGCCATGAAAAGTGCATTACAATCATCAACCGAGCAGATGACCTCGAGGACTACACGGGTCCGCAAGAGAGGTCGCACTCTTTCGTGTCAGCTTACGTTATGCATCGCTTATATTACATGCTACTTTATCGTCCTGTTCACCGATTAGAATCTGAGTCAGCTCCAAACTAATGGTCAAACTTGAGTTTTTAAATGGTTGTGGGGTACATATCGGGGCCGCAATCAATAGTATATATCTACTATCTGGCTAATCTCCGGTGTCTACTATGAGTTTCATGTTGGGTGGGAAACAAACAGTAAAGAAGCCATTATCTGTATTTTTTAACTGAAGCCATTATCTGCCTACTATTATTGGTTTTGGGTCTATCCACAGGTTGCTACAATCACTCTGGATTTCTGCATGCACTCCTTACATAATCTCACTATGTTTTATTCCTATGCACGACAGTTATTGTAAACAATGGAACTGAACATGTAGAGCAAAAGAGACGAGCCTTGCGTGGCAATAAAATTTCATGCATCGCCGCTCCATGGTAGGCGCAAAGGCAGCCCCCTCCACGCATTTCGGATTGTAATCGAGAGGAAGATATCTGCTCGAGAGGGATTAGGAAGGAGAAGACAACTCCTATTTACCCCTTGAGGTCTTCGCTCTAACTTGGCATGCTGATGTTGGTTATATCATGCATATGGTGTCTTGCATTGCTTACTTTATACATCAAATATGTCATCTGCTTAGTTTGGACATCCTTTGTGCCAATGCCATCTGTTTAGTTTATTCATCGTTTATGTGAATTATGCAACGCTATCTTGTTTAGCCAGGCATCATATATGTGAATTTTGCAATGCCATCCTGCTTACCCAGTCATCTTATATGTAAATTATATCAGGCCATCCTTTTTTTCGTTACATATTACATTTGTCAACAATGTTAGTACATTCAACTGCTCTTCGTGTGCATGAGCCATTTGACACAGTGATGGAAAATTCTGGAGTGAAAACAAGGTCTTCAGAGCAGACTATGCTATCTGACGAAGCGCATATCTCGCTGGTTACGGGTAGCTCCTCAGAGGAGGATTCAGAGACAGATGACCAGTCCTATTCCCCCCCCCCCGAGGTGTATGCTCTAACTTGGCAGGGTTATGTTGCTCATATCGTGCGTATGGTGTCTCGCATTGCTATGTCATTTGATTAGTTTAGACATGCTTTGTGTGAATGCCAATTGCTCAAAGTGTCTAATTACCATATATGTGAATTATGCATTGCCATCTTGTTGCAAGACATTATATATGTGAATTATACAATGATATCTTATTGCAAAGGCATTATATATGTGAATTATGCAATGCCATGCTGTTTAGCCAATCATCATGTATGTGAATTATATCATGCTATCATTTTTTGTATTACGTGTTCCATTTGTCGACAATGTTTGTATATTCAACTACTCTTCCTGTGCATCAGCCATTTGAAGCGGTGATGGAAGTATCTGGAGTGAAAACAAGGTACTCAGAGCAGACAATGCTACCTGCTGAAGCAGACATCTTGCTGGTTATAGAGAGCTCCTCAGAGGTGGATTCAGAGACTGATGACCAGTCCTATTTCCCCACGAGGTCTATGCTCAAACTTGGCAAGGTTATATTACCCATGTCATGCATGTTGTCTTGCATTGCTTAGTTTTTACATCATATATGGATTGCCATCTGCTTACTTTCTTACTATATAAATCCTATATTTGAATTATATCATGCCATCATAGTACATACACATCATCTATCTGAATTATGGCATGGCAACCCATTTAATAAAGACATCATATAGTTATATCATATCATCCTGTGTAGTGTTTACAGTCATCATATTTTGAATTATGGCATTCTATCCGTGAATGTATGTGAATTATGGCATGCCAACCTATTTAATAAACACATTATATAGTTATGTCATGTCATCCTGTTTACATAGTCTCATATTTTGAACTATGTCTTTCCATCTTTTTAGTTAGCCATCATAATGTGAAATTGTGTCATGCTATCCTGTTTAGTTAGCCATCATATATGTGAAATTGTGTCATGCTATCCTATTTGGTTAGACAACATAAATATGAATTATTCCATGCCCTCTTTTATTCCCCACTATCCATTGCACCTGTCTATCATACATTGTCTATACTTTCAATTACTTTTCTTGTTTATCATCCATTTGAACTGGAGAGCGTGATGGCAGTATCTAAGGGAGTAACAACACGGTCTTCCGAAAAGATAGTGCTACCAGTTGATGTAGATAGAACCACGGTTGTACTTGCCCAAGGACCAGATCCACCACACATAACCCAGACTCTCGCAGATTGTACCCCTGCCCAGTTGGACAGAAAACCAGCTACACCCCTTCTAACCCCAACCCAGGCAGATAGTAACCCTGTTCCAGATTGACACAAAGACTTGTCTCCACCACAGAGCACCCAAACACGAGCAGTTAGTAAGGGAACTGCAGTGCCCAAAGCACGAGGACCACCACTCAGAATCCCAACTCAACGCTTAAAGGAGAAGAAGATTTGTTCTCAGGTCAGGTTCTGTAGCTATTGTTCATACTCCTTTGCTCTTGCATTACTGTATTTACTCATACCAACTATTTTCAAATTTTAAGGATGGAATTGAAATTCCAATGGCGCAACAGGTATGTTTTAAACCTGTTTCTTTAAGCGGTTTCTTTGTTGTAACCTGCTCTATGTTGATTTCAGTTTAAATTGAATAAACAGATTATGTTCTCACGTCATGCACATTACAAGTGTTGTTATTGCTCTATAGTTTCCCACACTTATATTCTGTCTATTACGCTTTGTCTTGAACAAATATTATTTGAACTGTGTCTCTATCTTGATTTGGCAACAAAAACTAGAATGATATAGACCGTAAAGTGACCATGGTACATAGATATATGTTTGTTTCATGTTGTTATCCTGTCCACTTTACTACTGAACTCATTTACCAAAATGAGTTTCATATACAACATGGTAAACATGTGATGTGACTGCTTGTTTCTCTTTTAGAATGCGGACAAAATATTGGAGAATAGTACGTCGTTATCCAATAGTAAAGGAAGTAATGCAGATAAGGTTCAAGATAGTGAGACATCCCTGTTGGTCTCCAAAAAAGCTGATAAAAACTATCTCGACGACAGTGAGAGAACCCAAAAGTCCTGTCTTGATGTAGTGTTCGAGTTACTGGCCACTACTGCCGCACAAGCTCTTGAACTCGCTACTGAATCAGTTGGTCTTCTTGAGTCTCAACTTCAAGTTGAAAGACATCGATCGGATGTCTTTGCAACTTGAAGTCAAGGACCGAGGAAGTCCCCGCAGAATTCAGATGCATATTTCTGGCGCAACAACAAGCTACTGGAGGATTTAAGCGCCAAACAAGAGAAAGTTAATATGCTTGCTAAGCATCTTGCCCGGCATTATGGGTACCCAAGATATTGTTTCTTGAGATCTTGAAGTGGTTTCGATTCTGGATTTGTTTTGCTTGGCGTTTATTTATTGATGCGTCGCCAACTTTGACAACCAAAGGTATATGATATGTCGCTTTGTTCCCTATATTTGCACTAGTGGCGAACTTTGATGCCCAAAGTGGATGTAATATGTGTAATAGCCGTGATAGCCTAGCATAAGTTGCTTGCTTATTTATTTCCTTGTTGTCTTGTTTATTTGTTTGCTTGTAGTCAGTGCAGTTCTTTTTCCGCGGTTTGCTAGTGGCTGCAATAACCTATTTTTTAGAACTAGGCCACAATAACCATGGGCTAATATTTACTATAGTGACAGTGGGCCTCCTACGGGCCGTAGAAATAGTGGGCCTTCTACGGGCCGTAGAAACAATGGGCCTTCTATGGGCCGTATCATCAATGGGCCTTATACGGGCCGTATGATCGATTGGCCAAGCATGGGCCAATAACAGGCTGCATTATGGCCGTAAATGGGCTAGAGTTGGAATCGTCCGTTCATGGGCCAACCATAACGGGCCAACGTGAATAGGCCATATTTGATGACGCTATGAAAACGGCCCAGCGTACTAACGGACCACAAACGGGCCGACTGTAACCACGGGCTGAATTTGGCCCACAAGCAGAAAATGACAGTAACGGGCCGTAAGTAAACGAATGCTGGAAATGAGCCCATGAATAAATGGGCTTTGAGAAGGCCGAAAGGTAATATGGGCTGGAAACGGCCCAACGGAATAATGGGCCGTTAATGGGTATAAAGTGATACACTGTTCATTACGGGCCAGTTTCACGACGGGCCGTTAATGGGTGTAAAGTGATACAATGTTCATTACATGCCAGTTTCACCACGGGCCGTTAGTAGGCCAAGAGTTACATAGGGCCTCATATGAGCCGAAAGACGTCATGGGCCAGAAGTGAAAACGGGCTGGAATCATATTGGATGGCCCAGATGACGCCATCGGGCCTAATTCGGATAGGGCGAACGGGCCTTGGGTTAGCGGGCTGTAAATGGGCTATATGCGAACAGTGTCGTTAACAGCTTTCATGGGCTGGCCCGCCACCTTTTGACCAAGTCAAACGGGCCGGCCTTTTCACAGGAATGGGCCTCTACTGGGCCGTGCCACGTGTCGACGTATCATAGGCTCCTTCCGTCCAATGAGTGGATGACATCTGTCCCAACGATGAGCCGACCGCGTGTTCCTCCGGCCAATGATGATTTTACACGTGGAAAATCCCCATTGGTCGGGGCTGTTAACGGGTTATCAGATCCAAAACCCGACCCGATAGCTTAACGGCGTTCCATTACGGTGGATGCCACGTGTCGGTTACCCTTGACGAAAGCACTTCTGTGACGTGTGATTTATCGTCATGGAAGTGGACACTTCCGTGATGATAATTTTGGTCATGTCATGGAACACTTCTCACGAGCAGTACGGTATGACTATCTTGATTCTGTCATAAAATCGTCATGGATGTACATGCATGACAGAAAACGCGACCTACTGTGACAAACACATATCATCACGGAAGTGTATTTTTTGTAGTGATGCCTTGTTATTTTCACGCCTACCTCGGGTTTGAAGTTGTTCCCGAGCGGCAGCGTCCTCTTGCATCCGAGCTCCAACGCCGAACTGCATTCGAGGTATTTTTTGCAGCCGAGCCCCAACGCCGGACCGCTTCCGAGCCCCAACGCCGGAATGTATCCGAGCTCCAACGCCGGACTATGTCCAAGCTCCAACGCCGGACTATATCCGAGCTCCAACGCCGGACTGTGTCCAAGCTCCAATGCCGGACTGTATCCGAGCTCCAACGCTGGACTGTGTCCAAGCTCCAACGGCGGACTGTATCCGAGGTGTCATAAATCACCTTGGTTCAAAAAAGTTAAAGGAGTTTAGCCGAGCTTAATGCCGGAAATGCCCTCTATGGAGCCAGCCACTAGCGCCCGAGCTTTATGCCGGACTGATTCCGAGGTGGTGCACTACCCCAACCACGGACCGAATTTTGTCAATATTTTTGATTGGTGCAATTTATTCTCTGCCGATATATATAGCCACTAGCCCTCAAGGTGTGTATCAGTCTAAAACCCGAGATGCACATGAAGGATGACATAAGACCGCTGATCCCAGTAGCCCCTGAGACTCGGGTTGATTCGCAAAATCAACCTCAGGATCAACTCCTAGCTCGGCAGAATACTTCAGGACACAAAAAGCGGTGTGCAAAGTCCTCGAGACTCAGGTTGGGTGTGGCCGACCAACCTGAGGATCACAATCTCCTCGAAAACTATATTGCACTTAAATTTTCTGCATTGGATTGCCAATGCAGTAGCCCCCCGAGAATTGGGTTGGGCAACATGGCCGACCCTAGGATCATACCTCCTCGGGAACTAGTTCAACTGTCATGTATGTTTTGACAATACCGAGGTGGGGTTCGGCAGAAAAGATGCCGAACTGTAGTTTTATAAACGAGTGTCAGTGTCAAAACCGGCGGATCTCGGGTAGGGGGTCCCGAACTGTGCGTCTAGGTGGATGGTAACAGGAGACAAGGGACACAATGTTTTTACCCAGGTTTGGGCCCTCTCGATGGAGGTAAAACCCTACTCCTGCTTGATTAATATTGATAATATGGATAGTAGAAGAGTAGATCTACCACGAGATCAGAGAGGCTAAACCCTAGAAGCTAGCCTATGGTATGATTGTTGTTAGATCCACGGATTTGAAACCCTCCGGTTTATATAGACACCGGAGAGGGTTAGGGTTACACAGAGTCCGTTACAATGGGAGGAGATCTACATATCCGTATCGCCAAGCTTGCCTTCCACGCCAAGGAAAGTCCCATCCGGACACGGGACGAAGTCTTCAATCTTGTATCTTCATAGTCCAGGAGTCCGGCCAAAGGTTATAGTCCGGCCATCCGGACACCCCCTAATCCAGGACTCCCTCAGTAGCCCCCGAACCAGGCTTCAATGACGATGAGTCTGGCACGCAGATTATCTTCGGCATTGCAAGGCGGGTTCTTCTCCAAATTTTGTGTACCTGTTGAATAGTGCCTGGCTTCTCGTGAATATTGTGCTCCTTGGCTTCCACGCCCAATAATGGTCGTCTTCCACATGTCAAACGAATGCGAAAAGCCAGGGTGTTTTTACATTTACCCCCCTAGCTGCGCAAATGAGCTGCCTATAAAAGAGACGAGGATTTAGATCCGAATCACAAACATCTTCCCTTCGCAAGCATTCATCGAGCGCATCCGATAGAGATCCATTCCATCATGGCGGTCGACGCAGCTCCTCCTCTCGCCCTCCCAGCCCTCGGCACGGAGGTTGGGAGAGATGTTCCGTCCCTTGACAATGAAGCTAGTGACGCTCCAAACCAAGGGATTCCTTCCCCCAGCCTTCATGGTCCCGGTTCGAGACAGACTTGCCACCTATAATGGTGGAGAGCAAGCGGAGAGCGTCCCCAGTCCCTCCAAAGGAGAGCGGGTATGCCATGTCCCTTATCTGATAAGAGGGCTCGGATTTCCAATTCATCCGTTTCTCCAGGGGCTCCTGGAGTTCTACGGACCTCGGTTGCACAACCCACGCTTTGCCTCCATATTGCATATTGCGGGCTTCATAGCCCTTTGCGAGCTGTTTTTGGGCATCGAGGCTCATTTCGCGCTGTGGAAGAAGTTGTTCTGCATTGTGCCCCGTTCTCAGGAGGGGTTGATATATCAAGTGGGCGGAGCCGAACTATGGCGCATCGCCGGGACCGGATATCTATCCAGAACCCCAAGCAAGGCGTCCGAAGACTGGCCTTCAGAATGGTTTTATATAGAAGATGTCCTCTGGCCGGACCTCGTTGGATCAGCCTCCCGAGTTCAATAATGCTCCCTTGAAGAAGCGCCTTAAGTCAAGGGCGTCCACGGAGCCCTCAGAGGGAAAATGACAAGGACATCCTTTACCTGATGAGCTGGATAAGGTTGTTAGCTCATTCCGGACTGACCATGATCGGTGTCATGGCCACATGCATTATGCGGGGGGTTCAGCCGCTTCATTATAGAGGCCACCCCATGTGGGATTTCAACGGGGAGGATGATGCCACCCGCTGCGGCCGTAAGGGGCCGGGATCGGTTGCCGCTCTGACGAAGGTCTTGTCCGCATTGTACAAGGGAGAAGAGGAGGAGTTCCTCCGAGTCAATCCACAGGGCGGATTTTCTATGTACAATCCTCCAAGCTGGGTAATCGGACACTTCTTTTTGCCCATCCGCTCCATATTCCCATAGTTAAGTACCTTATATTGTGATTTCGACGCAGGAATTGCGCCGGGCCATAAAGGATATAAACAACCCTCCTCCACAACCCGAGGATCCGGAACGGTCCCGATCCGACCTCCCAAGAGGATCCGTACATATCCGTGGAGCTGATCGATGGGGCATTTCACCAACTGAGCATCGACAATGCCTTGGTGGCTATTACAGCCGATTATCCTGGACTGCTCCCCGCCTCACAAGTAATCGAGACCGAAGTCCTAATACTTCAAAGATGATCCATCCGTGCTTATTTTTTATCACCGTATACCAATGGTGTTTCACAGGGGAGGATCTCGAGGCGGAATGCCAAGCCTGCGGCGACTAGCCAACAGGGGACCGTGAGGGCGGGTAGGCTAAAGAGACACGCAGTCCGGGTCGAGGCACCGGCGCAGCAGTAAGGCGCGCTGCCTTATTCCAAGGTATTATTCTTACGATGCATACTAACGCCCGTGCTCTCCTTTTTTTTAGGAAAAAGAGGGCTCGCCGGACTATATCCGGAGAGATTGCCAATCGAGCCTCCACCAGCCAGGCTCCAAAGCCAGGTCCAGAAGCAGAGGCGAACACGAGGCGTGCGTCGGACGCTCCTCCGACAGAGGATGCGAACAGACCGTCCGCCACCAATTCTGAGGTGGAGAGTGCCATGAATCACAGGCGTCGCCGGACAGTTCTTCGTGACGTTTGTTTCTCCCAAGATGATTCCAAGTCACATCGATCTAGCCGGTAACACCTCATATCACTTTGCAGCCTCACGCATAGTATTCCCACGGGTGTCGCCTTACCATGGCCCGGGACCGTTTGCGCCTTTTGGCTCACGTATATGATAGTGTCGCTAGCATCCATATGACAGAGAACCCGGGCCGACATGGCTAGTCGTGAACCCAAAGCGGCACTAACCCATGGGGACAGGCATACATGAATCACATCGAGCATGTCGGTCAATAGCGTGTGAATCCGGGCTGTAGCACTGGGCTAACAGGACTCCGGGAACCCGGGCTGTAGCAGGCTAGGCAGGACTCCGGATGTCACCGCGTGACATTTCCCCGAAGGGCAGAACCACAGAACGAAGTGAAACACATGCCGCCCGATCAAGTGTCCCGGCAGTAGTGCTGGGCTAGCAGGACTCCGGTGAACTGGGTCATGGCGGACTACTATGGCTCAAGGAAGCACTAGACTACATTTCCCCATAGGAGAGGCTGCCAAGGATAAACAACTAGATTGTCGGATTCCACACATACCAAGCATTTCAAACATACACACAATATGCTCGATATGTGTAAATACAACATGGCATCACAACATAACTCTACGACTCAAGTATTTATTCATTAGGCTCCGAGGAGCGAGATATTACAAACATGGGTCTCTCGACCCAGCATTCAGAGCATACAAGTCAAACACATGCGGAAGCTTAACATGTCTGAGTACATACAACTATAAATGAAAAAGGCTGAGAAGCCTGACTATCTACCAGATCCTGCCGAGGGCACAAGATCGTAGCTGAGGTAACAAGCTAAACGTCGAAGTCCACGCGGAACTACTAGTGAGAATGAAGTCTCTCTGCAAAAAACATAAAATAGGCAAACGCGAGTACAAATGTACTCAGTAAGACTTACATCAGAACTAACTACATATGCATCATTATCAACAAAGGGGTGGTGGGGTTTAACTGCAGCAAGCCAGCTTTGACTGGGTGGCTATCCTGAACTACGACTGCAAGTAACTCTTTTGAGGTGGCGCACACGAGTCCACATATTCACCAATCAATACACCACTATGGATTCGATTCCGTCTTCCTACGAGAACGCCATCCATAGCACTCACGCTTATCTTGCGCATTTTAGAGTATCCACTTTCACTTGTCTATGAACTGTACAGGCAACCCAGAAGTACTTTACCGCGGACACGGCTATTCGAATAGATGATGTTAACCCTGCAGGGGTGTACTTCTTCACACACACTCTCGCCACTTACCACCATGTACACGTCGTGTATCTCGGCAACCTTCAAGCGGAAGCCTGGCGAGGGAGTTGGCCACGACCTGACTAACCACACAAGTCTCTAGTCCAGGTTTATCGCCTATTCGGGTTCCATCCGCAAGGAGATCCGGCCAGGGTGTCGCTCACGGCCCCAAACGATGTGTGCAGGGTTCCCGAGACACCAAGCAGGCGCCGGTACACCGGCCACGGTGTATCTACCGCATCATAGCCCACCCCTAGGGTCAACGCCACGCACGGCCTCCAACACATATCCTACAAACACCGTAAACTAGTTGCAACTCACGGGCCGGAGATCGAGGCGATTAATAAGCCGAGAGGGGCCGAGTTACCGGAACCCAATGTGTGGTAGTAACTGTTTCATGGATCACAAACACAGAACTCAGTTCCTGAGGACGGCTGCAATGAGACAACCAACCATGTACTCCTACATCGCCTCTCACCGCTACCTTTACTAAATCGTGTTCACACACAATAGGACATGTTCACACACCTCTGATTCATCCTCGATGAATCAGACCTGACTCAACTCTAAGCAGTAGCAGGCATGACAAACAAGCATGTATGAGTAGGCACATCAGGGCTCAAACAACTCCTACTCATGCTAGTGGGTTTCATCTATTTATTGTGGCAATGACAGGTCATGCAGAGGATAAAGGGGTTCAGCTACCGCAGCAAGTAACAGATGAATCGTTGTTGTCCTAATGCAGTAAAAGAGAGCAGGAGCGAGAGAGTGGGATTCTATCGGAATGAACAAGGGGGTTTTGCTTGCCTGGCACTTCTAAAGATAGTATAACTCTTCATCGGTGTCATCGATCTCATCGTCGGAATACGTCTATCGAGAGGGAACGAATACCGGCAACACAGAAGGAAACACAATCAATGCGATGCACAATATGATGCATGCTCATGACATGGCAATATGCTGTGTTTTCAGCTAATGCAACTAGCTACAGGTTAAATGAAGTTGATTCGAATCAAAGATTCAAATTCAAACTCCATATGTGATGGTTAAATGCCCTTTATATGATTTGTCCTAAACAGTAGCTATAAGTTGTTCTAACATGCATGAAAATGATACAGATGGATAGATTGGATTTTTCTGATCATTTTTCATATATAATTTATCTTATTTGGAGTTAAATTTCTATGATTTTTAGAAGTTTTGGATATTTTCTGAAATAAATAAATCATTTTTGATTTATTTTAAATTCCAGGAAATATTACTGCGTCAGCATGACAACAACATTACATCAGGTCGGTCAGGCTGACCAGGTCAAACCCGACCAACGGGACCCAATCCGGTCGCTGACCCATTGCCGATTAGTTACACTGCAGCAGGTGGCCCGGCCAATGACCACGTTAGGGAGGTCAACGCCGACGTGGGGGCCTTGTGATTAACCTAAACTAAACAGAAGTTTAAGCCGTGGTTAGTTAAGGGCGTGGGACCCATATGTTAGTGAGAGAGGGGTTAATTAGCAGGGTCATTAGTGGCTAATGACGGGCCACGTCGACCTCGCCGGAGCTTGGCCGGTGATGACCAAAAACGCGGCGGAGGTCATCGGGATTTTGCTACAGCCCACGGTTTGGGGCGGGGTTTGGCTCGTTAGAACGCTGGGAGTGCACGCGTCCAACATGGTAGGTGGCTAGGCGAGGGGAGGCCCCCAGCGACGGCAGCAACAACGGAGGCGGCGGCCGGAGCTCGGGCAAGTGGCTAAACAACGCTACGGTGCATTGTCGGGGAAGACAAGTAGTTTTACGGCATCCTAGAGGTGCGGGGAGCACAACTAGCTCAAGAATTCGAGCGGAGAGGTACGGCAGAGCCATGGCCGACGTCCATGGCGGACGGCGGCGCTCAGTCAAAGGGGGCCACGACTAGAGGACGAAAACGGGAGGGAAAACAGTGGGAGATGATGCGGGGGCTCACGGTGATCTCGTAGAGACGCTCAGAGTGCTCGGGGAGGTCCTGTGCGCGGCGAAATCGACGGCGGCGATCCACGGCATCGAGGAAGAAGATGGCGTTGAAGGCCGCTCTATGGGGCGTCCGGGCTTGTGTGAGTCATCGAGGAGGAATAGGCGGTCGTGGCGGTCCTTCAGAACACGGAGAGAGGTCGAGGGGAGGCTGTGGCTACGTAGGCGATGAGCGGCGGCGACGGGCTCCGCTCGGGAAGGGAGCAGAGAGGGAGGAGAGAGCTGCGAGGAGGGGAGAGGTCGAGGGGAACACGGGACTGCGCGTGGCGATGGGAGGCGTCCAGGCGTCGGGGAGTCTGTGAGCAGGCAGGAGGTGGCCGGCGCACGGTGGCCACGCGCCTCGCGTCCTTCTGGCGCGAGGAGGAAGGCGACAAGAGTTGTGGTGGTGGGTTGGGCTGCACAGCTGGGCCGCCAGGTGGGCTGCAGGTAAGCGCCAGGTAAGGTTTTCTCCTCTCTCTGGTTTTCTATATTTTGTTTACTTTTTGTTTCTTCTGTTTGTTTTAATTTAGTTCTGAGGCCAAATCATTTTTGTAGCTTCTGAAAATATTTATGGGGTTAGATATGAAATATCCAAAACCACATAAAATAAAATTCCTAATTATTGGACATATATTTAATATATAACAAATATAAATCCAATGCAAATAATTATTAGATTAAATCAAATGCCCAAAATAAATTATTTCTGTGACTCCAAAAATATTGGTTTGAATTTTACCTCATGCCAATATTTTCACAGAATAACAGGAACATTTTCTTGGACTCATTTGATGATATTTAAATGCTGGTTATTTTTAAAGGTTTTTCTGAGGCTTTTGAAAATTCCTCAATTCAAATTTCATTTGAATTTAAACATGATGCACACATGGAAGCTGGCATAGGTCAGACCAGACTTAGGGATGTGACACATTGGATGCCTTCAATTCGGGAGATGCGTACCTCCGTGCCGCTCAAAACGGTCTAGCCAGAGCCGCAGAGCAGTATGTGAAAGACATACGGGTGAGAAAATTTGATGGTTATATATGCCAAGAGTCTCTCGAGACTTGAAACAGTTAGAATAACTGATTTAAGGATCATTTGTTATCTGGATCTTACAAAAAAGAATACCCAACTGTCCGAGGAGTTGGAAGAGTGCAAAGCCCAACTTGAGGCCGCACTAGCCGCGGCAGGGGAGGCCAAGGAGACCCCCTCTGGTAATATACGCTTCGAAAGATAAGTATGTTGTGAAGTGCGGCGTGTGTGCAAATCTGACAATATCATTGCAGATGGCGCCGGAGTAGATCCGGACAAGCAACAACTCTTGCGCCGGTTAAAGGCCGGCAAGAGCGTGCTTACGAGGGTGAGGCAGGAGAAGAATAATCTCCAAGATGCCAACACCCAGCTGGGCGAGGAACTAAAGGATGTTCGTGCCCAGCTGTCGAACTCCGTGAAGGAGAATCGATGGCTTCGACGCGGCATTTTTAGTAAGTGCTTGAATGAACTTTTAAAAAAGAGTTCGGCGAGGAAGTCGACTAACAGAGTTATGTCTCAGAGGGTATGCTCATGTCGCGTCCTGCAGAGAAAATGCCCGGTTCTACGGGTGACCTTCTTCCCGAAGTTTACAACCGCACGAACGAAGTTCGGCAGGTGATGAAAAGCGTCGCCTGAGCCTTTGTGGCTATCTGTCTCCATGCCCGAAGGCCTTGGAGAGCTTGAAGAGATGCTTAAGGGAGCGCGGCGCTCCGATTATGGAAGATATCGGCCTGCCGTCATTAAGGTGCTGTGGAGGCTCGGGCCATGGTGAAGACGCGGTACACGAAGGCTGACCCAAACCATATGGCCGAGGTCGGACATGTGGGGGCCGATGGGAAGGAGATCCCTGTGAGCTTAGTGTACGACCAAGTAGAGTTGGCTGTCAAATATTCCCAACAGGACTGCAAACTAGATAGCCTGTTGGATGGTATTGAAGAGGAATATGCTCAGTCAAATTGACTATGTAATTTAAGATGACATGTAAAATGCCTTCTAGCCGGATTGTAGATCGTTTGTCATGGCGGACCTTTTCGCCCGACCTTGGGACCCGCTAGTCCGTAGTGGGTCCGTCTACCCTGTCGATTATGTAAGAACTGGGGCATGCATTGAGCCCAGGAGTAGGGGTCATTATTGCTTGAACAGAAAAGTTGCCAACTCGTGATGTTATATTACATGGTTAGTAAGAAACATCTTCCAGGGAGAATAGTTCCGTTAGGAGTTCCTTTCCCTGGGAGGCATGCCCTAAAGTGCATGTCCGGACTATGAAAAAAGCAGAAAAGCATCTGGGGGCAGATAAATAAACAAGTGAGAAATCATCTTTAGTTCACCGACCGAATATTCCCTTAAGAACGCTAGCTTTCGGCTTCACCTACCGAGGTACACATCCGGCTGACCCGCAAGAATAACAATCCCAGAGGTGCTCCCTTTACCGCCTAGCCGAACAATCGAGAACGTAGGGGTAAGCACAGGAGGAAGGCAACCCAGCTTGGCCAAAACTTAAGTCATATCGATGCATATAATGGTGAATAAAAGGTACATGCGGAAGTGTGACGCATGTGTTGGGCATGAAGCCCGTATAAATAATCTTCTGTTAAAGAAGCCCCCAGGTATAATGAGCGTGAATAGCGCGTTAGTTATGTGCGAACAAGGCGTGAACAAGCCCTTAAGGCTGTAAGGGGAAGGGAGGGAGAAGGAGAGAAATGTAAGACAATTAATGTGTAAAAAATAGACAGAGGAAGGAGACGAACACGTAGTCCGGGCGCTAGGCGTAGAATCTTCGGAGACGGGCTGCGTTCCATGGGTTCGGCTCGAGTCGGTGATCCGATGCATCTCGCAGACGGTACGCTCCACGAGTCAGGACTTGGTCAATAATAAAGGGACCTTCCCATTTGGGCTTGAGTTTGTCCTTTTTCTTGTCCGGCAGGCGTAGAACTAACTCGCCAACATTGTAAGTTTTGGCCCGTACTTCTCTGCTTTGATATCTTCGGGCCCGCTGTTGATAGAATGTGGAACGAGCTTTTGCCACGCCACGCTCCTCCTCCAAGGCGCCCAAACTGTCCCGCCTATCGAAGTTCGGCTTCTCTTTCTTCGCACATGCGCACGCGAGGTGAGTCATGAATTATGTCGCAGGCGTAACTGCCTCTGCGCCGTATACCATAAAGAATGGTGTGAATCCGGTTGTGCGATTCGGCGTGGTCCGTAGCCCCCAGAGTACGGAGTCGAGCTCCTCTACCCAGTGCGTGTTAGATTCCTTGAGGGACCGCACTAATCTGGGTTTGATGCCGCTCATGATCAGACCATTTTCCCGCTCGACTTGACCGTTAGTTTGCGGGTGATAGACTGAAGCATAGTCGAGCTTGATGCCCATGTTTTTGCACCAGAGTTTGACCTCCTCAGTCGTAAAGTTCGTGCCGTTATCAGTGATGATGCTATGGGGGACGCTGTTACGGTGTACGACCCCTGATATGAAGTCTATCACCGGTCCGGATTCGGCCGTCTTAACCGGCTTGGCCTCTATCCATTTGGTGAATTTATCCACCATGACCAGTAGATATTTTTGCTTGTGGGTTCCTCCTTTAAGGGGTCCAACCATGTCAAGCCCCCAGACCGCGAAGGGCCAGGTGATGGGTATGGTTTGGAGGGCGGTAGGTGGCATATGGCTTTGGTTAGCAAAGAGCTGGCAACCGACGCATCGTTGGACTAAGTCCCGAGCATCCGCTCGGGCCGTCGGGCCAATAAAATCATGTACGGAAGGCCTTGCTTACAAGGGCCCGGCTACGGCTGGCGTGGTGTCCGCCGAGTCCGCATGAATTTCAGCCAGAAGATTCCGCCCTTCCTCTTTGGAGATACACCTATGAAGGACTCCGGTGGTGCTTTTCTTATAAAGCTCTCCCTCATGGACTTTATAGGCTTTAGATCGCCGCACTATGCAGCGTGCCTCATTTTGGTCCTCGGGGAGTTCCTGCCTGGTTAGGTAGGCTAGGAATGGTTTTGTCCACGGGGCAATGACTGCCATTATTATGTGGGCTGAAGGTGTTACTTCGTTGGCAGAGCCTCCCATTGTGTCAGAATGTTCGGTGCCGGGCAGTGCGGTTGGGTCCGGGCTGTTATTTCCGGACTCCCCTTCCCATAATATGGATGGCTTGAGCAACCTCTCCAAGAAGATATTGGGGGGGGACGGCATCGCGCTTTGCGCCAATGCGTGCCAAGACGTCCGCTGCCTGATTGTTTTCCCGAGATATATGGTGAAATTCGAGCCCTTCGAACCGAGCTGACATTTTTAGGACGGCGTTGCGATAAGCTGCCATTTTCGGATCCTTGGCATCAAAGTCTCCATTTATTTGGGATATCGCGAGGTTCGAATCCGCGCGCACCTCTAGGCGTTGAATGTCCATGGAGACTGCCATCCAGAGACCATGTAGAAGGGCCTCGTATTTGGCTACGTTGTTGGAGTCCGTATACATTATCTGGAGTACGTATTGAATCAGATTCTCCTGTTGGGGACGTCAGGACGACGCCAGCCCCCAGACCAGCCAACATTTTGGAGCCGTCGAAGTGCATGATCCAGTTGGAATATGTGTCGTACTCTTTAGGGAGTTCGGCCTCCGTCCATTCGGCGACGAAGTCGGCCAAGACTTGCGACTTAATAGCTCGCCGTGGCTTATAGGTTATGTCGAACGGGAGGAGCTCAATGGCCCATTTTGTAATCCGGCCTGTCGCATCGCGGTTGTTTATAATGTCGTTAAGAGGTACTTCGGAGGCTACTGTTATCGAACACTCTTGAAAGTAGTGTCGCAGCTTCCGGGATGCCATAAACACCGTGCAGACGCTATATATTTTGATAGTGCGGATACCGTGACTTGCATGGAGTGAGGACAGTGGACACGTAGTAAACTGGTTTTTGAAGGGGGAACTTGTGTCCATCCGTTTTGTCGGCGTTCTGGGAACGGGGGTCCCCAGACTTGCCTGCCTGCGGCGTGGATTAAAGGGGGGCCCATCACGGCCCATCTTCATCAACACAAGCTCAAGACCCTCGCGAGGGGCAATGCCTCGCGGGGCGGACGACATGGAGCTTCCTCAGGCACGGCCTCACAGTGGCTCATGAGGAGGCGGAGAGATCAAGGCGGAGTACCTCATGAGGTGCCCATGACGCAAGCGATGAGGACAAAGGGCGCCAGGCGGGCGCCAGCCCGCGCAGTGTCCTCCTTTCCTCTTTGGTGCAAAGGGAGCAAGCGCAGGCGAGAGCATCAAGCAAAGGCGCCCATTTCGGTGCAACAAGACCAAGACCAGTCCAACGGCAGGAAGGAAGTCATTGTGGAGCCCAAGCCAAGGCGTCACCACGAGAGCCTTTGACAAAGCGAGGACCAACTTTAGTCAGGATAAATGTACCAGATGTTCCCCTTCAAAATGGCCAATTGTTGGTGCCCTTCCCGCTCAATATTTGGGAAGAGGCCCAGGGCCCTCGCCTATAAATAGGACTAGCCACGCACAGAGCTAGAGGTGAAGCAATCTTAGAGAGAGAGAGAGAGAGAGAGAAAGAGAGGGAGCGACCGAACTCTCCCTAGCAGTTCATTGCACCGGCCAAGAACAGACCCTCGCGAGGCTGTTCTTCCTTGTATTGTTCATCACCATCAGCCCAAGAGGCAATCCACGACACCACAAACTAGAGTAGGGTATTACACCACAATGGTGGCCCGAACTAGTATAAACCTTGTGTCTCTTGTGTTGTTCCTTTCGTAGTTTAGATCCAAGCGAGGCAGAAGTGCGAGTAGGTAGGGGCGAGATCTCCGCGACCCCAAAGTTGTTCGAACCTCAAGGGTCTGTCGGAACCCGAAATCCGACATTTGGCACGCCATGTAGGGGTGCGCCGGGATCCACCTCCTGCCGCTTCGTGTCCCATCGCATCGTCATCATCATGTCCGGCGACCAGGAGGGCAACCCCGGTCCCTGGGCGGCTTGGACCGCCCGCGCAGAGCCGCTCGCCTCGGGCGACCCCATGCCCCAGGCAGCTCGCGGTCCGCAGGGCGCTACAGGTCGTGGGCGACGCAGACAGGCTTCGACAGCTCTCACGCCGCGACAGGCGCGGTCGGTAGCGAGGGCCTCCAACCACGCCACGGCCGCTGACACCAGACACCCGGGGAGCAAAGCGAACTCGAGGGTCAAGGCTCACGGTGGCCCGGGAGCTACTGCAGTCTGCCGGAAGGCGGCCGCGACACTGCCGCTAGAGCGGGTGGCAGAGCTCCGGCTTTGCCGCCTGGGGCTCACCCCTTCGCACCCAGCTCCCACCTCAGGTCCAGGGGCCCACGCTGGGCTCCACACGCGTCGCTGGCTCCAAGGCTACTCCAACACCTGGCTGTCAGCACCGGGCCAGCGGCAGCGCTGCCTCCGCTCCCGGCCAGCGAAGAAGGACTCGTCGCGACCCACGGCCCCAGTGGGCCGCCGCGCTACCACCC
Organism: Aegilops bicornis; assembly: GCA_021605145.1. Classification (NCBI taxonomy): domain Eukaryota; kingdom Viridiplantae; phylum Streptophyta; class Magnoliopsida; order Poales; family Poaceae; genus Aegilops; species Aegilops bicornis. The sequence continues at coordinate 502,013,666 of CM038673.1, forward strand.
CAGGTGGGTGCCTCAAGCAGAGCTGCATGGCACGCGGAGCACTATGGCGCGGCCTTCGGGATGACGGCCCTAGAAGAATGCGTGCCCCACATGATGGACCAAGGGCACCAGCATTTGAGCGAACAAGGCCCGCTCCTCAGCCCAAGCTGGGGGGACGAGGCGACAGAAGCTGAGCTCTTCCAGGAGCCCGTGAAGGCACCACCGGCCATGCAGGAAGCGACGATTATCGGGTACTGCTAATTCCTTAGGAGCAGGCATACGCTAATCATGGATCGCAGGAGGTGCAGGTCGCCAACGAAGCGGGCTGCCCGCCCCGCAGTCTCCTACCCCTCGGGAGGAGGGCATCGGGGGCTGCAGGAGAGGGGCCGAGATCCGGCATCACCACCGCGGCGTTCGGAGCAAGGCGTTCTCAGGAGGTAGGCCCTCTGCTGGGGAGGTGCCTCAGGGCTGCCCACAGCGGAGGAGGACCCGTGGTCGTCGGGGGAACCGCTGGAGACCGCTCTACCCCATCGGCGGCGTCCTGGTTTCCGGTCGTCGTTGATGGCACTAGAGTGCAGCGCAAGGCGGGGTCCTCATCTGGCGATATGAAGCAAGGCCGGTACCTATGAAGAAGGCCCAGTGCCTATGAAGCTCGCCGCCCTGTGACACTCTCATGTAATAATGAGTGGGGCTGTACACGCCCCAGAGTCTCAGGGGTGCCGGCCACAGGCCCTGGGGCTCCCTCCCACGCACAGTGGCAGCACTTAGCTCCGCGCTGGTGAGAAGACGTCCAAGACTAGACTAGGTGCCGGACGCGGCCTTTTTCTGCTTTCATTGCTTTTCCCTTTGGTTGTCACTTTCCCCGCTGGATTTAAGTTGGATTCGAATTTGAGATTTGCGTGTGTTTGGGGAAGGGGGTGCTTAGTCTCATTCGAGCAATCTCTCGCGTTCCGGTTACCGCTTTGCCTCAGCTGCCTCCCCTCGTGAGCCCCTCGCGAGTCGGGTTAGGCCTAGCCGGCGTGCAGCCTAGACTGCTGCCGCCGCATCCTCTCAGGAGGTTTTTACTGCAGATCCTACGGGTTCGATCAGGAGAAACTTGAGACGCCACAGCCCTCCACAGGCTATCTCGGGGCCCGCACGGGACAAAGGTAAACTAGTCAGCCACTTGGCGCAGGCGTACGGGTGATATAGCATCTACTAATACGCAGAACACAAGTTTTACATGAGGGGCTCCCCCTCCCAAAATGCTCTCACAACCGTCAGGGCAAAACCTAAGCTCTATTTGTGTAGGGTAAGGAAACAGGAACGATGCACAGTCACTCGGATAAATCCCCCAATGCATCCTCAGGGGCACCTCCTGAACTGTTGCTGGCGTTGCTGGCCTCGCCATCGCTCTCTGCGTTGTCGCCAGCGGCGTCAGGGCCGTTCACCATGCCGCCTTCTCATCAGCCACGATCACACCATCGTTATCTGAAGCAAAGGCCCTGACGAGGGCGTCCACGTTGTCCTCCACCCAAAGGCGCCAGTCGTTCTGCACGGCCCGGGTACCGGGCGATGGCGGCGTCGAAGTCGAATTGGGGGTCCATATTCTGGAGATGGCTGAAGACGCGAGAAAAGGCGCCCGAGCAGGTGGCGCTGGCTCCTCTCCTCCACCAAACTGTTGGCTTTCGATCGACCGACAAGGCCCAGCTGCGTCACCACGTTGGTGAAGAACTGAAGGTTGCCAGCGTAGTTAACTGCGTGCGGCTCGCCAACAGCCGCCTCGCAGATGTTACCCAAGAAGCACCTCGGCACGGGAGGCAGCTAACTCCTCCTGCGCCACCTCGAGGGTGGCCTGAGAAACATCGGCCCGCCGCGTCACTTCCTCCTGCTTGGCCCTCAAGGCAGCGGTCCTACCTTCGGCCTCAGCCCGGATCAACCCCAGCCTCTCCTCGAACTCGCGCTCAAGGTTCAAGCGCCATTGCCGCCACACCCGACATCCGACCTCCTCCAGGACACGGGCTTCCCGCGCCGCGACATCATCCTCCGCCCGCGTTACCAAGCGCTCCCTTGTTTCCAGGCGCTCATACTCGCTGCAGCGTTCGGGCGGCTTCGGCGTCGGCGCCTCCTCACGCTTCGAGCTCCGCTGGTCGCTGAGGCCACCTTCATCGACGCAAGGGCCGCCTTGGCGCAGCTCCACATGCTCCTCCAAAGGAGTGGCATCGGGCCAGGAGTTCCGCGCCGCTCCTCCGCCGCCTCTCGCGCCGGGGTCAGCTTCCCGAGCCTCCTCCACGGCCCGAGAACGGACCTCCCGAGAGGCCGCCACGACGCCTTGGCCTCCCCATTGTCAAGATCACGCCGACGGCAGCGCGCAGGGCGACAGCCGCCCAGCTCACGCCTCTCCGCTGGCGCAGGCCCTCGGCCTCAAGGCGCGCGTCTTCATCAGCGAGCTCTTCACCAAGCAGGCTCACCGCGTCAGCTGCCCTCCAAAGAAACCCTTGGCGAAGAGCGCGACGCTCCCGGGCGCGGTCGAGTACGTCTTCCACACCATCATCCGCCTCAAGCGAGCGCCGGGGGCCACGAATCAGCACTCCCCCTCCGGGCAGGGGGCTGGCGCCCTCGCCACGGCTGGGCACGCCTCGCCAGAAGCCCGGCCAGGAGCCAGCCCATCCCCTAAAGAAGAGCGCAGGGAATACCTCAGCCAATCGCGGTCGACGACCAGACGAGAAGCCCACGACAGGCTGGCTATGCCATGAGAGGGCTCGCGAAGGAGGGTCGCGAGGCGCGCGGGGTTGCGATGCGCCTCAGGATGGTTCGTCTCTCCGACCGGCCTCACCACGAGGGCTCTACTGCTTGGAATACTCGAGGATGGTGGAGAGGGCGGAGCCAAGGGGGGTGGCTCCTCAGCCATCTCCGTGAGCTCGGCGGGAAGGGCCCTGCGGAGCAAGGATCGGTAAAAGCAATAGAAGGATTAGGAGCTAGAAAAGGGGAAGGCTTACTCATCAGTGGTGAAGTACTTCCTACGCTTCAAAGAAAGTATAAGGGTAATCGTCACCCAAGGCCTCCCTTCTTCCGGAGAGCCTCAAAGTCCACGCGAAGCGACTCCAAGAGTTGAGCGCAGGGTCAGCCTGCAACGAGGAAGGAGCGCCAAGGCGACTCCGCATCGTGGGCCCACCCGATGCACGCCACGTCACCTCACCAAGAAGAGTAACTGGGGCCCTTGGGGCCTCAGGCGTAGGCACTGCGGGCAGCTGCTCACCACCCCCAGCCGCGGCAGCCTGGGCCTCAGGAGCTGGTCCCTCAAGAGCGCTGCATGGCGCCGTCACCCCGGCGGAGGCCCCCTCAGCCTCCGGTGGCCCATGCCTCCCTGCTCCGCCACTTGAGGAAGAGCCGCCGTGGCCGACTGGAAGGGCGGCCACCACCACTGGATTCTCGCTTGGCCCCCGAAGGCCAGCGGGGCGCAGCCACCATTTGTCGAAGACGGGCATCTGATTTACAAAGTCGCCCCTGCTCGGGCAGAGGTACAGCAAGGCCCCCCTTGCCGGATGCTGCCAGGGGTGGGGTCCCTAGTCAAGACCAAGAGCACCTTCCTCAGCGCTTCAGGCGTCAGGTCCTCTTCCCGAGCCTCATACGGTCTTCACGCTGAAGGCCCACATCCAGCGAGAGTGACGTTGGAGGGGGGCAACACGGCATAGCAGGAACTCCTTCACCACCTTGGGCGCCGTCACGCCGAGCTCCCTCAAGAACGCAAAGCGGCGCCAGACGAATACGATCCGGGAACTTGTGAGCGTCTCTTGGCCCCAGCCTGAATTGGGGACAGCAAAGTAAGATGGCTCGACAAATAGGGGTTGGGCACCCCTACGTCCACGCAGCCACCGTCATGGAACTCAAAGTGCAGGCGGAGGAAGGCCGAAGTCAATCCCTAAAGCCGCTGTTTCAGGTGCAGCAATGAAGCTCACACACCCCGAACATTGGGTGGGGTCAACAAAGCACAGAGAGAAGAAGTGGTGCAGCAAGGCAATTGAGGGAAGGATGCCCATCATCGCCTCGCAAACAAAGGCGAAGACCGCAAGAAGGGTGATGGATTCGGGACCCAAATGCATCATATGGATCTGATAGTGGGAGAACAAAGCATTGAAGAAATCGGAAAAGGGGGGAACCAACCCCGCCCACAGGGTGTCGGCGAAATACCGGACCTCGGTGATTATCCTGTCGATGGAGAAGTGGGACGCGGGCCAGGCCATCGTCCGCCCGCATTCGTTGAAGATGGTGGCCAAAGCCGAGCTGACCTTGCCCAGGCCCTCTCGATTGAGTATGATCGACCGATCGACGGCGGGGGCCGCCGCCGACGGCGAGCGAGGCGGGGTCATGGATTTCTTCCCTCTTCCCTTCTTCGTCGGAGCCATGGCAACGGAAGGGGGGGGAGGTTCGAGATTGGATTGGGAGCAGAAGCTGGAGTTCGAGAAGAGGAAGAGCGGGGGACGGTCGAGAAGCGAAAAGGGGAGCGTCTGTGTGCGGCTATGAGTCCTCCTAGCATGGCACAAAATAAGGAGGCGTGGGAGAACAGTGTCGCCCATGTCCAATCAACCACCACGCGGCGCCCAAGGCCGCAGGCTGTTAGGGCCCGCGGCGCTTCGCACTTGCCCCTTCGCCTCTCTGCTCGGCCAAGTCCGGGCGCGCCTTGGGCTCGGGGGCTACTATCGGCGTTCTGGGAACGGGGGTCCCCACACTTGCCTACATGCGGCCTGCGGCGTGGCTCAAAGGGGGGCCCATCACGGCCCATCTTCATAAACACAAGCTCAAGACCCTCGCAAGGGGCCAAGCCTCGCGGGGCGGATGACATGGAGCTTCCTCAGGCACGGCCTCGTCAGGCTGGCTCGCGAGGAGGCGGAGAGATCAAGGCGGGGTACCTCACGAGGTGCCCATGATGCAAGCCATGACGACCAAGGGCGCCAGGCGGGCGCCAGCCTGTGCAGTGTCCTCCTTTCCTCTTTGGTGCAAAGGGAGCAAGCGTGTAGCGAGAGCATCAAGCAAAGGCGTCCCATTTCGTGCAACAAGACCAAGACCAGCCCAACGGCACGAAGGAAGTCATTGTGGAGCCCAAGCCGGGCCACCACCAGAGCCTTTGACAGGCGAGGACCAACTTTAGTCAGGATAAGTGTACCAGATGTTCCCCTTCAAAATGGCCAATTGTTGGCGCCCTTCCCGCTCAATATTTGGGAAGAGGCCCAGGGCCCTCGCCTATAAATAGGACTAGCCACGCGCAGAGCTAGAGGTGAAGCAATCTTATAGAGAGAGAGAGAGAGAGAGAGAGAGAGAGAGAGAGAGAGAAAGAGGGAGCGACCGAACTCCCCTAGCAGTTCATCGCACCGGCCAAGAACAGACCCTCGCGAGGCTGTTCTTCCTTGTATTGTTCATCACCATCAGCCCAAGAGGCAATCCACCACACCACAAACTAGAGTAGGGTATTACACCACAATGGTGGCCCGAACTAGTATAAACCTTGTGTCTCTTGTGTTGTTCCTTTCGTAGTTTAGATCCAAGCGAGACGGCGGGGTGTAGGTAGGTAGGGGGCGAGATCTCCGCGTGCACCCCAGTGTTCGAACCTCAAGGGTCTGCCGGAACCCGAAATCCGACACGTTTCTCGTTCGACAACGAGCACCGCGCTTACAACTTGATGAGTTGCCGCGATGTATAATAGCATTGGTTCACCGATGTCAGGCGTGGCCAGGACCAGGTTTGTTGCAATATGGCTTTTATTTCTTCGAGTTCGGCCGTGGCGGCATCCGGCCACTCGAAGTGTTGGTGCGCCGGAGGAGGCGATAAAGGGGTAATGCCTTTTCTCCCAAGCGGGAGATAAAGCGGCTTAGAGCCGCCACGCATCCAGTCAATTTTTGTATTTGTTTGAGGTGCTTTGGGATATCCAATTGTGACAGAGCTCGGATCTTGGCTAGGTTTGCTTCAATTCCTCTACCGGATACAATGAAGCCCAAGAGCTTTCTGGTTGGTACGCCGAAAACGCATTTTTCCGGGTTAAGCTTGATGTCATATGTTCGGAGGTTATCGAATGTGAGCCTCAAGTCGTCCACTAGAGTTTCGACATGCTTGGTTTTGACGACCACATCATCTACGTATGCCTCCACTGTTTTGCCGATCTGGTTTGCGGACATATACGAATCATCTTGTTGATATGTTGCTGGCCGGCGTTTTGAGCCCGAAGGGCACCTTGTATTGAAGCGTAATGGGCCGTATGGGGTGATGAATGCCGCTATGGATTGGTCGCTCGCCATCTTGATTTGATGGTAGCCGGAGTATGCGCCGAGGAAACACAATGAATCGTGTCCTGCGGTAGCGTCGATAATTTGATCGATGCGGGGGAGGGGGAAGGGATCCTTTGGGCAAGCCTTGTTGAGGTCCTTGAAATCGACGCATAGGCACCGTGGATTTGTCCTTCTTTGGTACCATCACCAGGTTTGCTAGCCAGTCCGGATGTTTTATATCTCTGATGAATCCGGCCTCCAATAGTTTGGCTAGCTCCTCTCCCATGGCTTGTCTCTTAGGTTCGGAGAAACACCGAAGAGTCTACTTGACCGGCTTGAATCCTTTTAGGATGTTTAGGCTGTGCTCGGGCAGCCGGCGTGGGATTCCTGGCATGTCTGAAGGGTGCCAGGCAAAAATGTCCCAATTTTCGTGTAGGAATTCTCGTAGTGCGGCATCTACATCAGGGTTTAATTGCGCCCCGATGGAGGCCGTTTTTGTAGGGTCCGTTGGATGGACTTGGAATTTGACTATTTCGTCCGCCGGTTTAAAGGAGGTGGACTTGGATCTTTTATCGAGTATCACGTCGTCCCTGTTCACCGTGGAGCGCAGCGCAGTCAGTTCCTCGGCCGCTAGGGCTTCGGATAGTGCCTCAAGGGCCAGTGCGGCTGTCTTATTTTCGGCGCGGAGTGCTATGTCCGGGTCACTAGCAAGAGTGATGATTCCGTTGGGCCCGGGCATTTTGAGCTTCATGTACCCGTAATGGGGTATAGCTTGAAAAATTGTGAATGCCTCTCGCCTCTAATAGAGCGTGGTATCCATTGCTGAGCAGGGCCACTTGGGCGTGACCTCCTCGGACTGTAATTATTCGGCGTGCGAACACCACATCAGTGTGATTTTTCAGACAAAGACGCTTCCCCACTGGGGATTATTCCTCTAAAGGTTGTGCTGCTTCGCTCAATGCGACTCCAGTCTATTTCCATTTTTCAAAGGGTTTCCTCGTAAATGAGGTTCAATCCACTGCCACCGTCCATGAGTACCTTGGTAAGGCGAAAGTCATCCACTATTGGACTGAGTACCAATGCGGCTGGTGCTCGGGCTGTTCGGAATTTAGGTTCATCACTGGCATTAAAGGTAATAGCCGTGTCACTCCATGGGTTTATCGTTGCTACTAGGTAGACTTCGGCAAGGCTGGGGAGTGTTCGTTTCCGCATATTATTGGATGCGAAAGTCTCGAAGACTGTTAATACCGTACTGGTATCCCTGGGCTGGTGCTCTGTGGATTCTGGGCTTAGAAGCTCTTCGCCACTTTTGACCACCTGCCAGAGTATCCAGCATGCTCTAAGGCTATGAGTTGGTGTGGTGCCCTCTGTATTATGAATTTTACAGGGTCCATTGAGCCATCCCTCCAGTACGGTTCCATGCCCTGTAGGGGGTTTTGTTTTTTGGTGTTTAACCCGGTGTTGGCGATAATGCACCCTTTTATTTCGGACTGGGTTTGTATTCGTACGGATTGTCCCAAAATCTTACTTCGGTTTTCCAGGCGCTTTCCATCGCACAGTACTTTTGTATTATGGACGCCAAGTCAGCAAAGCGTGTAATTTCACAGCGACCTATGGTGTTGAGGATTCCCTTGTCCATGCAATTATTGCAGAAGAATGAAATTGCGTCTTCCTCGCGGCAGTCCTTTATCCTGTTCATAACCAGGAGGAATCGCCCAAGAATGATGTCTTGTTTCTTGAGGCTCTTGCCTAATTTTGGATAGATTGCATATGTTTGGGTGGGTGGGTGGAATTAAATCCGAAACCTCACCCAATCTGAGACTCAAGGGCCAAGGAGTTTCCGAACTCGAAAGTTTGGATTCTTGGATGTTGTCCAATGAATCTAGACCGTTGCCTGACTCTAAGTTCAGGTCTTGAGTGACGTCCTCCCCTCCGCGGGTATCTGGCTTGGAGGGATCGGGAATCCGGACAGAGCTAGTCCTTAAGATAGATGAAGGGTCACCGCATTGTTCCTCCACCACAGCAACGTGATGGGTGACCTGGGGAGAGTTAATCTCTCTCAGATCGGGTTTAGGCCCAATATTATCGTAGTCTGTAGCGACTCCTGTGGCGGCGGCGCGATCCAGAGCTCGTTTAAGGAAGAGAGCTCCGTCGGATCTCGACTTTCGGCGAAGTTCCGAGTTGACGTGAAGATTGCTTTCGATGACACGAGAAGTAATCGCTTGCGGCGGCGTAACAGGCGGTCATAAGAAAACCACCTAGCCGGAGAGTTTGGCCGATAGCCAAAGCCCCTTTGGCAACAGTGCCGTCTCTAAAGACGGGATGAGGCATCCTTCCTGATGGCGACGGCACAGCGGAACTCTCATTGAAAGCACCAATGTCGGTGTCAAAACCGGCGGATCTCGGGTAGGGGTCCCGAACTGTGCGTCTAGGCGGATGGTAACATGAGACAAGGGACACAATGTTTTTACCTGTGTTGGGCCCTCTTGATGGAGGTAAAACCCTACTCCTGCTTGATTAATATTGATGATATGGGTAGTACAAGAGTAGATCTACCACGAGATCGTGAGAGGCTAAACCCTAGAAGCTAGCCTATGGTATGATTGTTGTTCGCCCCTACGGACTAAAACCCTCCAGTTTATATAGACACCGGAGAGGGTTAGGGTTACCTGAGTCGGTTACAATGGGAGGAGATCTACATATCCAGATCGCCAAGCTTGCCTTCCACGCCAAGGAAAGTCCCATCCGGACACGGGACGAAGTCTTCAATCTTGTATCTTCATAGTCCAGGAGTCCGGCCAAAGGTTATAGTCCGGCCATCCGGACACCCCCTAATCCAGGACTCCCTCAACGAGTTTCACGCCGAACACCTCAACCAAGAGAATGTCCTGCTTCCTGAAAGGAAAACATAAAATATGTGAAAAGATGTTATAAGCTCAAAGGCCAAAAACATGCGTAAAAACTTTACGTCTAGATTGAATCAAGCTATTTTGGTGCCAATAAGAAATTGGTCTTAAAATTGTACTTCCGTCGTGCTTTGATATGACAAATCCGATCTCTAGACTTCAAGTGGGTCAACCTTCGGCTTCAACCTCCCTATCCCAAAGGCAGAGTGTTTCTCAGGCCAGTTTAGCGAACTAAACATGAGCGGCTTTAGAGAAATCAGGCTACCCGGCTATTGATCATACACCTGAGTCGATAAAGGAGTGGTAGAAAAATATTTGCAACGACTAAGAAGAAAACTGCTCATATTAATTTAAGAGCCCCCAAGTGATTTGGCTAAAAGAATTTTTATCTATAATGAGTGTACGTACCTAAGTACTTGTATCATATCTGTGTTCACCCGAACTTTAAACGCGTCTTAACCGACCGTCGGCTTCTCCCTCTTCGGTCAAGGACCGAAAAGTGTTATGTACTCCACCTGTCGAGAATATCAAAGGTGTTTCCGATAACTGTGCAATCAGGCCGTAAGGTCATAATGCATAAAGCGCTACCAAGGAACTTATGCTATATTATCGACAAAGTGTAAGAAGCATCTTCAAGAAAAATAGTACCCCATCGATACCTTTCTTCGGTGCTCATTGTTAATATGAGACTTGTGCAATAGATATTTTGTACTCATGAGTTCCGTTGTGTGCCAACCATAATTGAAAACAATAAGAGCGCTAGCTTTCGGCTTCACCCAGTCTGTGGTCCGGCTCGGATGACCCGATCGTGACAATCGTAGAGGTGCTCCCTTTACTCCCTAGCCGAACAATCGGGAACGTAGGGGTAAACACAGGAGCGAGGCAACCCAGCTTGCAAATCGCTTAAGTCAACATGGTGCATATTGTCGCGTAATACACGAACAAGGAACGAAGTCGTACAAGTATAATCATATGCAAGGGGAAAGGCTTCGTAAAGGAAGCCCCTAAGTAAATGGGGTATTTTGATTTGTGTGTCACAAACAAAGTTTTGATAACGAAGTTTTTCACATACAACTTTTTTGCAAAACAGGTATAATGCTTGGTCGAATCGAACAAAATTTAAAACTGAAAGTATTTTAGCATGAAAGCGACTTAGCTGGTTAATGTGTTCGACATTGATGACGCAGTCCAAGCTTGATGCGGGGCAAGGTTCGAGCCCCCAGGCTGGTCCCGAGGTGGCCGAGCGGAGAGTTCGGCACTTCGAAAAGGTGAAGCCCCCAGTCCAGCCGCGGTGATGGAGCAGGTCTGCGGGTGACGCCGGAGTCTCCGGCTGAGTAGCTAGGTTGACGAAGCAACGACGCGGGGTTGCCAACAAAGGGCAGCGCGCCAAGGTGACAACACAATTTGGTCGACGGAGGCGACGGCGCGGCTCAGTCTAAGTCGATTGGCTGCACAGATAAAATAGTGGCAACCAAAAGTAATGACAGCTAATAATTTATAAAAAAAATCTTCTACTTAATTAATATAAGTGAAGTAAAAAATAAAAGGAATATGGACGAAGCGCCGAGGTTGCGGCGGAGCAGAGATGTCGATGCAGGGCGGTCATTCGCGGGGCGACAACATCAAGCGGATGATATTGTGACCAAGTTAGTCACGAAACTTGAAGCCGCCAGCAGACGATGCTGACCTAGGGCGGTAACGGCGAGGCCAGGTTGTATGCGATAGTGACCGACCTATGGAAAAACATAGGCGACCGAAGTAATAAATTCTAAAAATTGTTCATACAACATTAGTACTAGGAAAATATCACCTGGATGTTTAATGTGAAGAGGATAACATGGACAAGACAAAGCCCCCCCCCCTTTTTTTAATCATCCTCGATTGAAGTGCCACAACTAGCAGCTCCTGGATTCACGCCGCTTTGAGCCGGATTGTTCTTCGCTTCGAGTAGCACTAGTTGCCGTGTCTACTAGCCTCTTGCTAGCTGTTCGTACGGACAGATCATGGTTTGCTGAACTTTCCGTGGTACGCGGAAGCAACGGAGCTTGATCGCCGGGCACGGCCGCTGCCGCAAAATCTCTTCTTAATCTTGATCTGATACTGCGGCCATAGTACAAAGCGCACAGTAATAACTTCAAAGAAATTAATACTGCCAGATAATCTAATTGAAAAAATAGCACCTGATCGGGTGTTGGTTGAAGATCCCATCGCGCCATGATGACACCTTAGCAGGCTCTCAATGAAAGCACCAATGTCGGTTCAATATCTGACGTATCTCGTAGTAGGGGTCCTAAGCTAGGCGTCTTGGAGCGATGGTAACATGGACACGGGGTTTTACCTAGCTTCGGGCTCTCTTGATGAGATAATACCCTACATGCTGCTTTTGATTGTATTCATATGGGTGTAGTACAGAGTACACGTATCTACCACGAGATTGTAGTAATGAATGTGATTGTCTATTGACTAGCCTGTCCCTGGTTTATATAAGACACTGAAGGCCTAGGGTTTAGGAGAGTCCTTGTCTTGGGAGCCAAGTCTTGTCGAGTCTTCCTTGTATGCGGCAGGGGTTGTCCGAACTGGCCCATGAGTATACGGCCATGGGGGTCCTCGGCCCAATCCAACTGATCGGGAGACGACGTGGTGAGTACCCCCTAGTCCAGGACACCATCAACTGCCTCTGTTCCTAAATATATGTCTATTTAGAGATTCTAGTATGGACCACATACAGATGTATATAGATGCATTTTCGAGTGTAGATTCACTAATTTTGCTCCGTATGTAGCCTATATTGGAATCCCTAGAAAGACTTATATTTAGGAACGGAGTACGAGGTAGTATCATGTATGACATCTACATATCTAATTTAGCACCAAGAGTAGAAATCATTGTCTGCACAAAGGGATTACTGGTCGAAAATCCTAGCAAAGCACGCTGGCAGGCACAGAACAATACAAGAGAGAGAGAGAGAGAGAGAGAGAGAGAGAGAGACGCTTACAAGATCATAGCAATGCCTCGGTCCAGGATCTTGGTTGGCCAAGCTGTTAAATCCAGAAGAAACATCGTCCTTGTAGTTTTTGCCAGCTACATAACAGGTAAAAGCGACATGTTAGTATATTTGAAGTACATCGGGCAGGTCATGCTGGACGGGTTTAAAGGTGACAAGTACCTAGGCCGTGGCGGGTGCTTGGCATCTTGCCAGACGGTGGGAATCAGGTTAGAAATGTCAAGGGTGATGACGCTACCGGTGTAGGGGTTCTGTAAGGAGATCCAGAACCGTCGAGTAGGGTGTTTGTGGAGCGGCTCCGGTAGGGTGGACTACAGTGTGGGCGAAGCGGATCTGTGGTCGTGGACGAGGGCGTAGGTAAAGCTGCTCCGGTGGTTGGGTTAAGGATGGTGTCGATGATGCGGATCTGCTGTCGTGATGGACAGGCGTCGCTGCTCCAGTAGAGGTTGGATGAGGGTGTGAGGAAGCGGATCTGAGGCCATGGACTTGTGAGTTGGCAAAGCGGCCCCGGTAGGGTTGAAAATGGTATAGGCGAAGCTACTCTGGTGGGGTTGACGATGTTGTCGGCGAAGCGGCTTCTGTAGGGTTGAGGAAGGTGTCGGCGAAGAGGATCAGAGGCCGTCGACGGGGGTGTCAGTGGGGCGGCTCCGGGGGAGGTGTGGACGAAGCATCTCTGGTGGGGAGTACGAATGAGCCGCTACAGATGCGCTGCGGTTGACGAGAATACCGGCGAAGCAGATCCGGCAACGTGGACAAGGCCGACACTGAATGGGCTGTGGTACAGTGGTGGATGAGCAGTCTACTTGTTTCTAGGGGAGGTGGGAGGGGTAAATGCGGCCGCAGAAGCAGATCCGGCGAGGTGGACGCCATTGGCAAAGTGAATCGGCTGCACGCGCGGTGGATGAGCGATCCTAGGGTTTCGAGAGGGGATGAGAGAAAGGCCGATGAAGTACGGACGGCGTGATGTGAGATGCTCTGGTGCTGTGGAGTTAGTCGTTTTTGCGGGAGGGGGAGAGGAAATGGGGGTGCCGTGTAGTGGGGGGAACCGGAAGTTACCAAAGCAGCCCCGACCTATTATGTAGATGAGGGCGGTATTGTAACTGTTGGTCTCCGTGCACCAAGGACAAAAGGGGAATTTCACATGCTAAAGACTAAGGTGGCGGAAATTTTAGAAGGAGGCGGGAGATTTTGCTACCATGGGATCGTTTGTATCCAGTTTCAAGTAATTTTGGACCATGCTAGCGGGAAGGTCATGCGAGACTGTGTACACGGGGCACGCATCAGCAGTTAATAACTGGTGTGTCCACCCTAGAAAAAAAAGACAATAACGCGGATGATGCGCCGATAACTTGGACGTTCACACGGGCGCGGCCAATCGTGCGAGTGTAGTGGCGCGTTCACAAAAAAAGGATCAAACGCTCAGCCTATGTATTTCTCGTGTAAATAGATAATTTAGTGCAATTGGTTATTTACTTTAAACATAATGCATTGACGTGTTAGTGTAGAGGCACACAAAAAGAAGTCCCCTACTTAAAAGTGTTACCTCATATGATTACATAGCCTCCACTTCATAAATTGCATGCCCGTTGAATTCATATATGAATATTACATATATTACTTCATAATAGAACCTTAAATCATCCAAGACAAATGATTTTGAATGCAAGAGTAACAATGGTGCATGTACATGATAGCTACATTGGTTTGAAGAAACATCACTGTAACTTTGGCATGCACAACTGAAAAGGTTTATTTAAATAGAAAAAAATGTGATATGTGAGTGTCCAATCTTTATAGCGTTGAATCGACATTGTACCTTTGGCCACGATACAAAGTAGATATTGATTTATGTTCAAGCGATGCACATCCACGATCGCTAGATAGTGTTACGTGAATGAATTGTGCAATCTCTCTCACACGCATACATATCTCATTTCCCTGTTGTCATCGGAATCACACACGCGCACTTCATGTATTTCTCTCCCTCCGTCAAGGTTAGAATTCGTCTTTCTACCCCGTCCTACAAGTCTCTCACATAGAAACACACACGCTCTCTCTGTCGAACACGCCCACCCCTTTAATTCCGCCCACCCACAGCCACTAACGTCTCAAAGTATAATAATGTCTCTCACACATATGCCTAAGGTTAACTCAAGTTCCGGAACCATATGAATAAATACAATGGGATTCCAATAGAGCACCTTTTTTTGAGATTTCGCTCTCTCTCTCTCTCTCCAACACATTGTTTCTCGCTTCATTTTTTCCGGCTCTTGCATGCACACAATTTTGTTTATCTTCATGATGCTTTAAGTATGCCTCGCACAAATGCTATCTACCTATCCCTTAATATAGCTAGATATGTGTCACACAAACTCCTTCTCCCTAATATCAAGATTCCCATGCGTTGCAATCAACATCAAGATGCATTTGTATGAGTACTTTATCTTGTGGGAGAAAAGGATGAACGAGGGAATGCCTTATTTGCAAATGCGGAGAGGGTGTGGGTATCTTTTTGCAAAATTGCTACGCTTCCTGCCTATCCGTCGGGTATAAATCGGATTGCCTATATTGCAGGATGGCAGGAACACCATCATCACCAACTCTGTATTTTATAAGAGTAGGGATATGTAAGTGTCACTGCCCCCCCCCCCCCCCGCCCCCCAACACACACACCCACACCCACACAACCACACCCACACACACACACACACACACACACACACACACACACACACACACACACACTTCCCAACACCGTAGGAGTAGGGTGACACCTCGATCTTGATACTAATCTATCGACTGGCTTCTCTCTCAAACACACACACGCACGCACACACACACACACACTACCCGACACCGAAGGAGTAGGGCGGCACCTCGATCTTGATAGTAATCTATCTACTCCTCTTTCAAACACACACACACTCGCTAGTTGTGCCTCTGAGCCTACTGCGCACACTCTCGATACGTCTTTATCTCCCTCCCCCTCCCCCCACCCCAACAATGACACAGAAGGGTGACAACTCAATCTGATCATAATCACAATTGGTTTCTCTCTCGAACATTGTGTCTCTGTGCCTCGCTTAGTAGCCCCTCGATATATAGACTTCTCGTACGGCATAACCTGTAGTGACGATGACGCTGAACCCATTGTGCCTCGTTTTTACCGGCCTCATGTGATAGTTTTCACCCTGTTTTCTGTTAATTAACAAGGCAACCTTTTCTTTGTTACTACTAGTGAATCCGAAATCTTTCAGGGCAGACATAAAATATATTACTTCAACCCAATTATCGCAGTAACTATTTTAAAAGAAACTAGCTAGATGTTCGTATGCTGTAACGGAAAATCAAGATGCATTTGTATGAGTAGTTTATCTTGTGAGAGAAAAGGATGAACGAGGGAAGGCCGTATTTGCGAACGTGGAGAGGGGTGTGGGTAATTTTTTGCAAAATTTGCCATAGTTTTCTTCCTATCCGTTAGATATAAATCCGACGGCCTATATTGCAGGATGGCACGCACACCATCATCACCAATTCTGTTTTCTACTCCCTCCGTTCCTAAATATTTGTCTTTTTAGAGATTTGAACAAGTGACTACATATGGAGCAAAATGAGTGAATCTACACTCTAAAATATGTCTACATACACATCTGTATGTAGTAGTCCATTTGAAATCTGAAAAAGACAAATATTTAGGAACGGATGGAGTATAAGAGTACACATGGAGATATATCAGCAGCATGGTCTACAACAAAAATGTGCTGGACTGGTTAGCGTCGGATGCTCGCAACGCGATGACATGAGTTTGAATTCTGTCATTAACTTTAGATTTTTATATTATATATTACTTATTTAATATATACTTCTTTAAACATCTTGTCTTGAAAGGAACCCATAGAGTACTTAGTATACAAGATTAAGGATGGACTTGTTTCTTTTTAACTTTCTGTACGAAGCTGTAGCCACCCTGCAAGTCACATGTACACTGTCCATGCTATTAACTTTTTATAGAGGGACAATCATACACACAATTAACTCAAATGGATTGGATGTCACTCTATTATTTCCAGCATAAGAGCATCTCCAACGGCAGCCGGCAAATTTCCTCCCATTTCCTTCCACGGAGGACGACATCAAATGCCAGCGGCATACATTTTCACAACTCTAACCAACCAGATTAAATTCGTGCAAACACGGACTGATTTCATATAAGCATGAAGGATTTCGTATAAAAAAGCCGGATCTTCATATAAACATGATGGATTTCATTACATTTACATGAACTAAGCGGTGCAAATCCGGCTATCTTGGTATAATTAATGCTCCCTCTGTCCGGAAATACTTGTCCTAGAAATGGATGTATCTAGACTTATTTTAGTTATAGATACATACAATTTATCCATTCTTAGAACAAAAATTTCCCGCCAGCTAGAGAGGGAGTACATAATCTAAATGGCCACCCGCGGATCCCTTTGTCTTCCTCATGTCCGGCAGACACTTTGCGGGGTCGACGAAGGTCCTCGGAAGAGACGAAGAAGCAAAGAAACCACCTGAATACGCAGTCGTCGCCTCGGTGGTGGCCTTCATGGGACCCAAGTGGCGGCGACCTCCCGTGTTCTACTTCTCCTTGATGATGGCGGCGGACACGGAGAAACTGGCCACCGACTCGTCGTTGTCCACGCACCCGACTTCTGTCTATGCCTGCATGGCGCTGCCGCATGCACGGGAGGCACGGTACGATGTGGCAGTGATGACGCCCGTACCGGTGTGCTCGCCGCCTTGCCGGCGTGGAGAAACTCGCCACTCCTCATCGAGCTGAACTGGAGCGGCGAGTTGCTGAACCATGCTACCGCTTAGCGGCAATCGCTCCGTCGGGCCAAGCGAGGTTGGTGAAGCACCGAGCGGCCTCGCCCATATCCGGAGGGCTTGACGGGCCACCCAGCCGGGCAATATGCCGGAGAACGGCTCCTCGGAAGCCATCGGAAGAGTGGAGAAATTGGTGAAGGTGGAGATGGGGGAGCGGCGGAGGGGTGCGATTTTTTGCCCGCTGTCTGTCTGGCCTCGTGTAAATAGAGGGCGGACGGTAGGATCTTGGCCGGCGTCTGGCCTCGTTTAAACTGAGGGCGGGCGAGAGGAGCTCGGCCGGTGTTGCGTTTAATTCCGGCCCGCTCATGAACGGACGTGTGGCCGGAGTAGGTTTCTCGGTTTGCATGCAGGTTTAACGGAGGGGTTTGATGGAGGCAAGGAGGCGTGTTCAGCCGGGCGTGCAGCGGGCGGTGCAGTACTACTATTCGATTTGATAGCGGGCGATGTATTTCCCGATACGGCTTTAATGCAGACGAGCGAGGGAATAGCGGTTCCCGAAATGTTGAACGGCCAATGCATCCTCCTTCAATTAATGAATAAGGGAAGTAATGGGAGGAGGACCGGGAAAAGAGGCTGCACGATGTGAATGCAGCGCAGTTTGCCATCATATAAAGGTGCCCCTCCATTCCAATGCATCTCCACATCGTACGCACCTAAGCATTTGCCCAAGCACTACACTAAGTGCAAAAGAGCTCACTCCAGACCCATGGCGGTGATGCGTGCGAGCGGCGAGCGGCTGTGCCAGATGGTCCACGACGTCGACCTGCGACATGGCACCGAGGATCGTCTCCAGACGGTGTTGGAGACCGGCTGGTGGATGGCCGCCGTCGATGCCAACTACGACTCTCAGTTGGACCAGATGATCGTTGCCACCACCAACAATTTCACCGTCCTCAAGAAGCTCGCGGACGACATCGCCGTACTCCTCTAGCCCGCGCACCCGGCCTCCTCATTGCCTGCCACCCTAATCGGCCTCCATGGTCAGAACCTCTTTCAAGCACTGGTGGCCCTGCGACTACCCGCCGACGCCACGAAGAATGTCCACCTGGAGGTCGCGCTCGCTGCGAGGCGCCCCGCCCTGCAAGAATTGTCGACCTACACATCCACGTGTACGAGAAAATCGTGTACATAGGTATCTACAAGGCCAGTGAGGACGCTACGACATTGGCCTTCCTCAACCGGCTGGAAGCCTTGGATGCCTTTGCTGAGAAGCACCTCGACCTCGCCACAAAAGCCGCCGCTCCTTAGCCACCGGTCGGTGGCCCGGTGCAATAAGTTGAGGAGGAGGAGGTCGTACGTTGACGGATGCATCTTTCTTCTTGCCTTCTGTAACCACCACTGCGATCACATCAACATCGTGGCTTTAATTCTTATTGTGGTGTTGCATTCTCGCTCCGATCAATAATTTACATGTGCGATCCCTTTGCTTAATTATATGCATCACTGTAACTAGTACTCCATCCGTCAATTTACAATTTTTGCTTACCTTTTCCATCAACTTCGTGCAATGCGCGGGCATCTTGCTAGAAACACTAGAACATGTTGGACCGCGTGTGACCAAACCGACTATGTACCCTGCTTATCTGGCAGAAATAGCCCCGCCCTAGCGTTCCCAATCATTATTTCTATCTATCGATCGTGCCAAGGAGCAGAATCAAAATGTTACAATCTATACATGTTTCTCTACTCCTACTCCTATACAAGACTCAGTTGGTGATGGTGGTGTGTCTGCCATCCGTTGTTTCTGACCATTAGATCTGCATCTAACGGTTGTGAGGTAAGTTGTGGAATTTTTGCAACAATAGCCCACTTCTCTGCTCCAATTTGCAGAAAACCCCTTATTATCTTGAAAGCAACCACATCCCTCCCTCACCTCATCAAAACAGCCTCGAGAAATATATACTCCTATAAAAGACTCAGGTTGGTGATGGTGGTGTGTCTCGCCATACGTTGTTTTCGACCATTAGATCTGCATCTAACGGCTGTGGAGGTAAGTTGTGGCATTTTGCAACAATAGCCCACTTCTCCGCTCCAATTTGCGAAAACCCCTTATTAACTTGAAAGCAACCACATCCCTCCCTCACCTCATCAAAACAGCCCGAGAAATATATTTTGAGTGGTACTCCCTCCATTCCTAAATATTTGTCTTTCTAGAGATTTTTCAAGAAGTGACTACATACGAGCAAAATGAGTGAATCTACACTTTAAAATATGTCTATATAATCTGTATGTGATAGTCCATTTGAAATCTCTAAAAAGTCAAATATTTAGGTACGAAGGGAGTAATATATTAGGAGTATATCAAAACAAGAGTGATTTCTTTCAAGTTTGTGAACAAGTACTACTATTCTACTACTTTGGATCCGTCGCAACGCACGGGCACATTGCTAGTAAAAGGAAAAGGCCTGCCGCGTTTACGTCGCACTCCCCCCACACACGCCCGTGAATCGGGAGTACTCCATGGCCCGTCCGGCACGACACATAGCTTAGGGAAGGCGTGTTGCCTAGCATTTTCACTTTCATGTGGGACCGTCGTTGAGCAAACCGCACCCCGCCCGCCGCCGGGTTAGAAAATAGAAACGAGGGGAAGATCTAGTCAGAGTACGGAAGCCAAGAAATTTGGTGTCAGATGGGGCTCGTTGATAGAGTAGGAGCATTCCGTACTACTCTGCTCCTACTAGTACCAAGTTTGTACTATACAACTAGTACTACCACTATACAACTAGTAGGTACATGCATGGCACATCATCGTAGGAACAAAAAACGGGAAGATCTTGTTTTGGGTGATTTATCTTTTTTTCTGTCAACGTAGTATGAATAATATGATGTGGGGGGCACCCATGAAGCTTATGTGGCTTGGTTGCATGGCCACGAAAGGTTAGAGAAAAATAAATAGATAATGTGTTTAGAGTGCACTCCACTAAACAGATATACTTTGGATCCATTGCAACGGGCCGACACATCTATATCTATACCCCCTATATAGTGTGTGAATAACTTTGAAAGTTGGTCATTGGATGAAGCCAATCCGCCGGTACAAAGATGGCAAATCCGAGCACTACTGGCCGTTGGATATCATCTACATTCCACCAGATTCTGCCACATGTAGAATCTAGAAGACTCCATTGTTGAACTTCATTCATGACTAACTTTGCCACAACTAAGCTTAGGCAAAGTGTGTCTGAAACAAAAAATTTGGCTAACAAAATGGCCACCACAAGTGTGGCAAGATTTGGCAAGAAGTTGAGTCTATGACATGTGGACCATGTAGCTAGAAAAGTGTGGCAAGCCACAAGTGTAGCAATGAACCAAACACATGCCTAGTGTGTTTGGTAGGGTGTATGAAGGGTGCATGATCCCAAGAGTTCCCTTATCGACCCATTTTTGGGTGTTTGGTAGAGTGTATGGAGGGTGCATGAGTCCACACTAGATTAGCACAAATACACTAGAAGCATGCATGAAGAGAGCATACATGAAGAGGGGTGTTGAGTTGAACATGCATGAAGAGGGAACAACTATGCTGAGACGAGAACGCAGCCAAACACACTTGTGGCACGCCTAAGATTAGGCGTGGCAACCTTAGGCTGCAAACCAAACCATAAATTTGAAAGTTGGTCGTTGGATGAAGCCAATTCGACGGTACAAAGATGGCAAATCCGAGCACTACTGGTCGTTGGATATCATCTACATTCCACCAGATTCCACCACATGTAGAATCTAGAAGACTCCATGGTTGAACTTCATTCACGACTAACTTTGCCACAACTAAGCTTAGGCAAAGTGTGTCTGCCACAAAAAATGTGGCTAACAAAATGGCCACTGTCGGTGTCAAAACCGGCGGATCTCGGGTAGGGGGTCCCAAACTGTGTGTCTAGGCAGATGGTAACAGGAGACAAGGGACACGATGTTTTTACCCAGGTCCAGGCCCTCTCGATGGAGGTAAAACCCTACTCCTGCTTGATTAATATTGATGATATGGGTAGTACAAGAGTGGATCTACCACGAGATTAGAGAGGCTAAACCCTAGAAGCTAGCCTATGGTATGATTGTTGTTCGTCCCACGGACTAAAACCCTCCGGTTTATATAGACACCGGATAGGGTTAGGGTTACACGTAGTCGGTTACAATGGTAGGAGATCTACATATCCAGATTGCCAAGCTTGCCTTCCACGCCAAGCAAAGTCCCATCCGGACACGGGACGAAGTCTTCAATCTTGTATCTTCATAGTCCGGAGTCCGCCAACGGTGATAGTTCGCTATCTGGACACCCCTAATCCAGACTCCTCAAGAGCTCTCGAACCAGGCTTCAATGACGACGAAGTCCGCGCCAAGATATTGTCTTCGGCATTGCAAGGCGGGTTCCTCCTCCGAATACTTCATAAAAGATTTTGAACACAAGGATAGTGTCCAGCTATGCAAAACAAGTTCCACATACTACCGTAGAGAGAATAACCTTTGCACAGATCTGCTGACGTATTCCGCGGCATGACATCACACCATGGCCAGGCCTTTATACGAATCGTTATTACTGTCCCACCTCAGCGTGTTTAGCGAGGCGGTTTCTTTGGCACGTCTTATCAGAGCGGAAATCGTGCCCCCTTTATTCTGGGATCCTCATCAATACAGGCGTGGGTAACCCAGTCGTGCCCGTTGGCGCGCCTCCTCCATCGAAGCGAGTCCCGAACGGTCACGGGGAGGGCTCTTGGTATTCAACCTCTTTATAACGAGACCAAGGCCCGCTCCTTTCTTTCAATCTCAATCGAATCCGCCTCGCCTCAGTTCCCAACACCCAAAGCTCCAGTTTTAGGCGCTTGCACCTTCAACGATGTCCGCTCCGACCTGCACGGCCGGTGGATGTCTTCCTCCGTCACGGAAGAAGATGTGCTAAAGCCGAGAGACGCCAGTATCTAACCGGCGAAATTGATAGGCTGCCTCGCCCAAGGGCAGGTTATTCCCACTCCGAGCCTGGTGAGAGCGTGGTGTTCGTGTCTCACTTCCTTCGGGTTTAGGCTTCCCAACGGACCCCTTTGTGAGGGGCTCATGTTTTATTATGGGCTGGAATTCCATGACTTGATCCGAGTCCATCCTCCACATCTCGTCGCTCATTGTCGTATGTGAAGCCTTCCTCCGCATTACCACTCACTTCGGATTGTGGCTCAAGACCTTCAAAGTGGAGCCAAGATGATCAAGGGGCATCGTGCAGAGTAATCGAGGGGCTATTATAAGCAAGAATGCGGACGCCCATGGCCCGAGGGCTCTTTTCAAGAGGAGCTCAATTTATGGCAACAGAGTGGTTTTATATCACCGCTCCCAGGGGCACCAAATGGGCGGCGCCACCTGCGTTCCGCTCGGGTCCTCCACTGCGGCGGGCATCATGGGTCAATAAAGGGCTCGACTGGGGACCGTCCAAGGACGTACCTCTGTTGCAGGTCCGTATTCGAGACCTCCAAGAGAGAGAGATCAATCTGGTCATAGTAGCGCAGGTCATGCTGATTCGGCGCACCTTGCCCTGAAAACATCGCCTCCGCTTTGTGGGAGTTTAATCCGGAGGGACCACGAGCTCTCCAACATTTTATGGGCGTTACGCCCGTGGAGATGTACCAACTGTTCTTCGGATCACAAGCAATGTGTCCGGACTTAACCGAGGATGCAGGTCTGAGCTGCAATCGCCCGGATACTCAAGTAAGTAGCCCTGTACCCGGACACGCTATCCGTATATTTATCATAAAATTGCCCTTAAAAGAGTTGTCCCTTAAAAAGGAGTGGATAGCGAAAGCAAAGCTAATCAGGTGTCCGGCCCCCTCCCTGAGACCACGCCGGATCCTGTATTAACCAAGATGCTAGAGGTTGTGCCTTTTCAAGAACGCGAAGGGGGGAACAAGGGAACTACTACCTCCGTGAAGGAGGCTATCAAGAAAGGGGGGATCGAGAATCCCTCCCTCCAAGGGGAGAAGAGGACCGCTTCTGAAGATTCGGAGACCAAAGCCTCGAATCGGGGAAGAAATCTTCACCAGAGGGTCTCGGGCGGAGATGCCCCGGCCGCACTATTTCCCCAAGGAGATCAGCCCTCCAGCGAGCCGTAAGTAAAGGGAGGCATTTTGTTTTAAAAGAGAGACATCCCCGTTTTATTTCTGAAGGTAACCGAAAGTTTTACATTGTAGTTCGGATCTCAGCCCTTCACAGCAGAGCTCGTCTTCAGGGGATCTTGGTCCAGAGATGATGGAGAGCGAAACGCCTCCGCTGCCAGATCAAGAGGCGAGGTGGACGACCACGAGGTGTCGCCGCGAGGGCTTCTCCAAATCCGGGGCCGTAAGGCAGGCAGCCAGATGTCCCCTCAAAGCCCTTCCGTGTCCGCCTTCAAAAAGGCCACCGGATGAGTCCAGCACCAACGGGTGTACGGTCGGAGGAGCTGAAGGATCTGCTCGGGCGAGCGTCTATCTCGGAAGATCACCGTACGTTAATGGGTACGGTGATTGAAAGGATTTCATCTGCTGAGAGCGGATTATGTGAGGCCGTCGTAAGTTTACTGACGGGTTTTGAGGTACGCAAAATGATGTACCTTCTGACAGTTTTGCATATAAAATGCGCCCTGTATAGATAGTAGCCCCTGAGACTTGGTGCGGTGTCAAAAATGACGCGGCGCCGAGGATCATAACCCCAGGTATAATATGCGCTCTTCCTATGTAGGTGGCGAAGCGTCCGGTGGCTAGCCGGGCTGATGAATTTGTCGAACTGAAGTGGCAACTTGACGTGGCGGATGCAGACATCACGCTTGTTAATAAGCGGCTTGACGAGTCACAAGATATGCAACTTCTCCGCGGACACCTGGTAAGGGAGCTTGTCGGTGTCAAAACCGGCGGATCTCGGGTAGGGGGTCCCGAACTGTGCGTCTAGGCGGATGGTAACAGGAGACAAGGGACACGATGTTTTTACCTGTGTTCGGCCCTCTCGATGGAGGTAATACCCTACTCGCTTGATTAATATTGATGATATGGGTAGTACAAGTGTAGATCTACCACGAGATCAAGGAGGCTAAACCCTAGAAGCTAGCCTATGGTATGATTGTTGTTCGTCCCACGGACTAAAACCCTCCGGTTTATATAGACACCGGATAGGTTAGGGTTACACAGTCGGTTACAATGGTAGGAGATCTACATATCCGTATCACCAAGCTTGCCTTCCACGCCAGGAAAGTCCCATCCGGACACGGGACGAAGTCTTCAATCTTGTATCTTCATAGTCTTGGAGTCCGCCGTGACGATAGTCCGCTATCCGGACATCCCCTAGTCCGGGACTCCTCAAGAGCTCTCGAACCAGGCTTCAATGACGATGAGTCCGGCGCGTTGATTGTCTTCGGCATTGCGAGGCGGGTTCTTCTCCAAATTCCATATACTTGTCGAATAGTGTCCGGCTCTGCAAAACAAGTTCCACATACCACCGTAGAGAGAATAATTTTTGCACAGATCTGCTGACGTATCCTTCGGCGTGACATCACACCACGGCCAGGCCTTTATATGAATCGTTTCGCTCCACCTCGGTAGCGTTTAGGCGGTGTTTCCTTTGGCACGCCTTATCAAAGCATAGATCATGCCCCCTTATTCCGGGATTCTCATCAATACGGACGTGGGTAACCCATCCGCGCCATTGATTATGGCGCTTGGGAAATAAGCGAGTTTTACCAGGCTGGTGGGGGACGCATAGATTCGTCCGTCCATATAAGGGGATAAGGATCCACCTTTTCACCTACGCCTTCTTCCTCCTTTGCTTATCCATTTCCATGCACTCGAGCTCCAGCGCCCAAGTCCGCACATCCCACCTCAACCTTCTCCAACCATGTCAGGAGCGGGAGGCGGCTGGATGGCCTCCTCCGTCACGGAGGGGCACATCACAAGACTGCGGGAGGCCGGATACTTGTCCGGTGACATCAGCGCCTGAGCTGCCCGATGCGGGCAGCTCATTCCAACCCGGGCCCCATGAGAGGGTGGTATTTCTCCCCCACTTCCTCCGCGGACTAGGTTTTCCACTTCACCCATTTGTCCGGGGGCTCATGTTATACTACGGCCTGGACTTCCACGACCTGGCCCCGAATTTCATCCTTAACATATCGGCATTTATCGTCGTGTGCGAGGCCTTCCTCTGCATCCAGCCCCACTTCGGCTTATGGCTGAAGATCTTCAACGTCCGGCCGAAGGTAGTGGGCAGCCGTCAAGCGGAGTGCGGAGGCGCCATGGTTGGAAAGATGGCCAAGGTCCTATGGCTCGAGGGCACCTTTGTGGAGACAATAAAGGGGTGGCAATCGGGGTGGTTCTACATCACTGAGCCATGCGACCCCGAATGGGTGGCGGCCCACAAATTCAGATCTGGCTTCCCCACACGGCTCTCGTCATGGAAGGAGATGGCCTGACGTGGGGGAATTCGGAAGAGCTATCCGGACTCCAAACATGCGTCCGAAACCTGGTGGACAAGAATCTCAGGCTTGTCGACGTAATCCAGGTGATGCTCATCCACCGGATTCTCCCATGCCAACAACGGGCCTTTAACTTGTGGGAGTTCGATCCGCAAGACAAAGACCGAATTCTGAGCCGGCTCTTCGACACTACGCATTTAAGATGCTCGGAAGGTGCTTTTCAAGGGCGCTTGAAGCCCCAACATCCGCTAACAAGGATCGCGGATACAGCTCGCGCGCCCAGCCGGCGAGGTAAGTTATTTTTCCTTTACGGGACTCTTTTTTCATAGATTGACTCTATGTGGGATCTAAAACTCCCTAATCTTTGACAGACTGGCCAAGACGCCCGGATAGATTAACCGTCCGGCTCCTTTGCCGGAAGACCGGAGGACGCCTGATTGACGGTGCTCTTGGCTCCGGCGCCGCATGTGGTGCCGGAGAAGAAGGCCAAGAAGGAGGCCACAGAACTTCGAAGGAGCTCCCGACGCCAGTGCCGTCAGATTCTCGATGCGTAATCTTCTCCGAGGACGAGGAGGAGGAAGAAGAAGCTCCTCCCAGCCGGGGAGGAGAAGAAAAGGAAGGCCGCCTAACCGGGAGGCCGGAGGGTCCAAGAAGGGAAGAACCCTTCCTCCGGACTTCTCCACCAACGTCGAGGACGACGAGGAGGATTGGCCTACAAGGGCCAAGCCCCTGGCGAGATCGTAAGTGTCCGGATACCCATGGTTTTTCATTATTGCAGAGTGTTCTCTAATGTCGAACAACCGTGCAGCCCGCCTAAGGGTGAGTTCGCCGATTCATCGAGCGGGTCCCTGGGCTCGTCGGAAATGGAGAGTACTTTGCTTCCGACCGCCTCCTCGCCTCACACTGCGGATGACGCTGCGGTGGGCCCCCAAGGGGGGCTTGGTCAAGAGGAGGTAGCATAGGAGGTGCCACAAGGCAACCTCCCGGACTCCAGGCGCGCGGGGGGCAAGACCCCCAGGGACTCTAAGCCCGACCCTCGTCCGGACTCCATGCGGAACCATCAGCGTTCGAAGTCCGGCCAATGGATCCTTCGCAAGAAGGGTAAGACGCCGTGTCCTCCGTCCCAACGGAGGCACCGGATAGCTCATCGAGGCGCTTAACAACGCTTCCATCAGGAGGAGCACCGCACTTGTTATGAGTGCGGTGATCCGACAGCGATTCGATCCGCCAAGAGCGGACTGACCAAGCCTGTACCAGCCTTCTAATAGGCTTTGAGGTAAGTTTAGAATATGTAAAAATATTACCGCATAGACGGTAGCCCTCGATGCTTAGTTCGGTGTTCGAAAAGAAAATCCGGACTAAGGATCTAAAAAGATATACGCAGGAGTCTAACATAAGTATGTCAATATGGGAATGCAGGATGCGCTGCTGACCTCTGCCGCACTGACTGCGGAGGTCAATGCATTGAAGCAGAACCTCGAGCGGTCCAAGAACGAGCTCGGACAAGCCAAGAAGCAGCTCGAGGACAAGGAAGGTAAGTAATACCTTATTAAAGAAATACCTTATAGAAAAGGTTTTGGTTGCAAAAAATAACAGGAATAACTTGGGTACTACAGGGCCACGAACGAGGTGGCGACCCTCAAGGAAGCGTGTTCGTGGGTCGAAACAAAGCGGCCAAGTGAACGCACCGAGCGAGAGAAGGGGGAGGTGCAGCTAGCCAAGGTACGGCAAGAGCTCCAAGCTCTCGTGGAAAACACGAGGGTTTGGAGCGTGACTCGAAGACTCAAGAGTCCGAGCTCGCCTCGGCTGTTGAAAGTGCCAAAGCTGCTAAGGCTGAGGCCCAAAAAGCCCTCCAAGAAATTGAGTCGTTAAAGAAGATAGCGGCGGGTAAGGCATTCTTTATGCAAAGCAAGCATGTGAAAGTGAATTACCTATTACTTACCCGGATTCGGAGCTCTCCAGGAGCATTCACAGATTTGCCCGTGGTGTGTCCGATGCTACCGCATTCTACCGCGCCAAGGAGGGAGCTCGACGGAAAAGGTGTTACGGTCTCAGATGTCGAGGCCGGACAGCCGGTGCTCGAGCGACCAGCTGAAGTAGCCGGGTCGAGCTCCACAAGGTCGCCGAACAGGCCATGAAGGGCCTTATAAGCGCGGTCATGGCCATTGGAGGCCATGCCTGGGAGCTACTTCAGCTTGGTGCAGCGGCTGGTGGACTCCTGTCCACGGATTGAAGTCATCAAGCGCTCCGTCTGCATTGAGGGTGTCCGTCGGGCCCTTGCCCGTGCTAAAGTGCACTGGGGCAAGCTGGATGCGGAGAAGCTTGTGACCAGACGGGCCACCGAAGGGCCATGAGCATCGCCGCGCCGAAATGTACTATGAGGGCCTCTGAAGGGTGCCCACCGAATAGCGGATGAGTGCTCCAGAGATGTAATTTTGAATAGACTCGCATTTGTTATCCTGACGCTGAAAACTTGTTCATATGCGCTAAGCAACGCTTGTTAATTTAAAATATTACCTTATGCGGCCGTTTATCAAATTTGAGAGATGGCAAGTCGTTGGCTTCAGCCCCCATGCCACGAAAGTGCAGGGTGTTCGGATAAACTTGAGCACTCTTGTTCCCATTCTTGGGTCCATCTAGGGAGGCGCTCAACACAACAAACAAGGCAACCAGACTTATAATGCTTGAACACTCTCACTTAGCCAAAGAATTCTATAATTTTAAATTTCGGCGAAGCCCCTAGTATTCGGAAAACCGAGTTCGGGGCGCTATCCACGCCTTGGCCGGACAATTCCAGTTCCTCGCTCTAAGCGGCATAAGTCTTTAGGGACCCGAAAAAACCTCTCGAACAGCGACCGGCTCTCGCCCTATCATGACGGTCAGTTTTAGCTTTCTCCAGTGAGGTGCTCGACCCAGCTCAACTGGGGCACAATCGCAGTGGTTCTCCCGGTGCTACCTTAGCCGATATAACGGATCGTAAGGTACCAAAACACGGGAGCCGGGCAAACCCAACTATTGACCCAAGAAATGATTCGAGCCGATTCATATAATGCTATAAGTTCGGTGCCGCACTTGTGAAAGTGTTCGGAATTATCACACCATAATTTTGGGATACTTAAGACCCTGGTGTATTGGCCGTACCAAAGTGTACGGTTGCAACATGTCGTGAAATGAACATATGTATATATAAAGGAAGTAGAGCAATAATAAGCAAGAGCTATGTATTGTTTATTCAAAAAGGTACTGCAATGGAAGCAGAACGATACAAATAGTGCGATAAGCAAGGGATGGTACTATCTAACATGTCCCCCTCCAGGGGTAAGCCACGGGATGGTATGTAAAACAGGTATAATGCTCGTAATAGAGACCACCTGAACACTTGACGTGGCTTTCTGCTTCCCTGGCTGTTGCATCGTGAGTTCGGCGATTCTAGTGCCGGACAGGACTTCTGAAAGACGGAGTCCTGAAAGTAAGAAAAAGGAAGAAAAAGGAAAAAAGAAAAAGAATGACACAATCGGGAGCCCCTGGTGCGGTCGAGCCGCATTCTTGGCTTGCCATGGTCTTGCCCCTCCCCATATGCCCATTGTATCTCCAGAGCGTAATTATGTACGCGTAATACTAGCTTCGCAATTTCGCGAGGGCGGGGGTTGGGGCCAGATTGCTACGCGTGCTTGAATCGTGCCAGGCGGTCTTGTTGTAGGTTACTGGGCGGCGCTTGATGTTGTCCGGACGCTTAATGGCTGGACTCGAGAGTTGCTGTGAGAGGCTACTTTGTACCTCCGCCGCGAGGGCCGCCGTGTGCTCCTCCGTTCGAAGAGAGCGTTCGGTGTTTCCATTGACCGTGATTACTCCTTGAGGGCCTGGCATCTTGAGCTTGAGGTATGCGTAGTGCGGCACCACATTGAACTTTGCAAATGCGGTTCGTCCGAGCAGTGCATGATAGCCGCTGCGGAATGGGACGATGTCGAAGATTAACTCTTCGCTTCGGAAGTTAACCGGGGATCCGAAGACCACTACGAGTGTAACCGAGCCCGTACAACTGGCCTCTACACCCGGTATGACGCCTTTAAAGGTCGTCTTTGTAGGTTTAATCCTTGAGGGGTCTATACCCATTCTGCGCACTGTATCCTGATAAAGCAGGTTCAGGCTGCCGCCGCCGTCCATCAGGACTCTGGTTAGGTGAAATCCGTCGATAATTGGGTCAAGAACCAATGCAGCAAAACCGCCGTGACGGATGCTAGTGGGGTGGTCCCTTCGATCGAAGGTGATCGGGCAGGAAGACCATGGGTTGAACTGGGCGTGGCTCCATCGCATACGTCCCTTAGTGCACGCTTCCGCTCCCTTTTGGGTATATGGGTTGCGTATATCATGTTCACCGTCCGCACTTGCGTGGGAAAACCCTTCTGTCCTCTATTGTTCGGCGGCCGGGGCTCTTCCTCGTCATCGCTATGCAGTCCCTTGTCATTGAGTTCGGCACTTAACTTGCCTGCTTGCTTGAACACCCAATAGTCCATGTTGGTGTAATTGGCTGGTTTTTCGGGGGTGCCATGTATCTGGCACAAGCGATCGAGAATTCGGTCCAAGTTGGACGAGCCCTGGGTATTTCTTTTGAATGCCTTCTTCCGCTGACCGGGTTTAGAGCCTCTGAATCCGGCATTGACGGCCGTATCTTCAGTATTATCGCCGTTAATGCGGCGCTTGTTCTTGTTGCGACGCGACCTGCCATTGCTGTCCTTGGTATCCGGACTATCAGGATGTTTGGCCAAGTTGTTGTTTCGAGCTAGCCAGCTGTCCTCTCCCGCAGAAAAGCGAGTCATGAGGGTTGTGAGGGCTGCCATAGATTTCGGCTTTTCCTGTCCTAGGTGCCGGGCAAGCCACTCGTCGTGGATGTTATGTTTGAAGGCTGCAAGGGCCTCTGCATCCGGACAGTCAACGATTTGATTTTTCTTTGTGAGGAACCGTGTCCAGAATTGCCTGGCCGATTCTTACGGCTGCTGAATTATGTGGCTAAGGTCATCGGTGTCCGGTGGTCGCACATATGTGCCTGGAAGTTATCAAGGAATGCGGCTTCGGGTCCTCCCAACAACCAATTGATTCTGTTGGCAAGCTGTTGAGCCAATGCCGAGCTGGTCCTTTAAGCTTGAGTGGGAGGTATTTGATGGCATGTAGATCATCACCGCGGGCCATGTGGATATGGAGGAGATAGTCCTCGATCCAGACCGCAGGATCTGTGGTACCATTGTATGATTCGATGTTTACGGGTTTGAAGCCCTCAGGGATTTGATGATCCATTACTTCATCTGTGAAGCATAGTGGGTGTGCGGCGCCTCTGTATTGGGCTATATCCCGACGTAGCTCATGTGAGCTTTGTCTATTGTGTTCGGCCCGGACAGGTTTGCTGTATCCGGCGCGACGTAATCATCCCGCGTCGTTGGGCACCCACGCGATCCGTAGATCGATCTTGTATGTTTTGCCTTATCCTCCAATATGTCTCGCAAGTCCGGCGCGTTTTCCCGTGCCTTGGTACCTTTTGAGCGGCGTCGGGGTGTGGCTTTGAGCAGAGGGCCGAGAGGCTTCTGTCATGACCACGGGGTGGCCGGTCTGCCATGTCGTGCGCTGGTGACTTGGGTGCTTCCTCCTCCGATCGAGGCAACAGCCTGTGTTTGGGGTAGCTTTTGGAGGGGCGTTCGAGTTCATACTCTTTGGCCGCAAGGACTTTAGTCCATCTGTCAGCTAGCAGGTCTTGATCAGCTCTAAGCTATTGCTGCTTTTTCTTGAGGCTGCTTGCCATGGCTATAAGCCTGCGTTTGAAACGCTCATGTTCGGCGGGATCCTCAGGAACGACAAATTCGTCGTCGTCGAGGCTTGCCTCATCTTCGAAGGGAGGCGCATAATTATCGTCCTCGACCTCTCTTTCTGCCAGACCGTCGTGCGGACTTGCTTCTCCTCCTCCTCTACCGAGTCCTGCTTTGGAGGGTGTTATTATCTCCGTGCGGAATCACCGTTTTATTGTGGCGGGATTTAGAGCGGCGCCTTGACGCGTCGGCGCTTGGCTGTTTCTTGGAGGGTCATCCTCCGTTGTTCCATCGTCGTTCCCATCTTTTGGGATATCCACCATGTATATGTCATATGG
This sequence comes from Aegilops bicornis, assembly GCA_021605145.1. NCBI lineage: Eukaryota > Viridiplantae > Streptophyta > Magnoliopsida > Poales > Poaceae > Aegilops > Aegilops bicornis. Next base: position 502,045,200 of record CM038673.1, read on the forward strand.
CGAGGTGGCCTTCCAAAGGCCTCGTAGGCGCTGGGTCTTGGTCATCTCCGGCATCATCGTCCATACCGTCGATGTCTTCGGAGTCAAAGTATAGCATGTCGGTTAAATCATCGACAGTGGCTACAAAGTGGGTGGTGGGTGGGCGTTGAATTTCTTCGTCGTCCGCATCCCAACCTTCCTGTCCGTAGTCCGGCCAGCGCTCTCCGGATAAAGAGAGAGACTTTAGTGAATTCAGGATGTCGCCAAAGGGCGAGTGCTGAAAGATATCCGCGGCGGTGAACTCCATGACCGGCGCCCAATCGGATTCGATTGGCGGTAGCGGAGGGTTCGGAGTCCGGAGAGGAGTCCGGCACCTCGGAGTCGAGGTCTTCGCATGAGGCGAGGATGGAGTTTGGCTCAATCGCCAGAGAGATGGTAGCCCCGGCGGTGTCCAACCACTCGTCCTCGATCGGGAATCCGGCTCCGGATTAAGGGTCGGAGCGGATCTTTGGTGCGAACTCTAGGGCAATCGCTCGGCCGCAGAGCTAGATCATGCCCATCGAGACAAAGGCGCACGCTTGGCTGCGGCTCGAATCCGTCGAAGATCAAGTCTCCGCGGATATCGGCCGTATAGTTCAAACTTCCAAATCTGACACGATGGCGGGCGTAGCTTTCGACCGCTTCCGGATGGCTGCTTAATTGGCCAGCGAAGGCAAAGCCGCCGAACACGAAGATCTGTCCGGGAGAAAAGTCTCACCCTGGACCGCGTCGTTGTTGATGATCGAAGGAGCCATCGGGCCTATCGGTGACGACACAGAGGAACTCTCAATGAAAGCACCAATGTCGGTGTCAAAACCGGCGGATCACGGGTAGGGGGTCCCGAACTGTGCGTCTAGGCGGATGGTAACAGGAGACAAGGGACACGATGTTTTTACCCAGTTTCGGGCCCTCTCGATGGAGGTAATACCCTACTCCTGCTTGATTAATATTGATGATATGGGTAGTACAAGAGTAGATCTACCACGAGATTAAGGAGGCTAAACCCTAGAAGCTAGCCTATGGTATTATTGTTGTTAGATCCCCACGGACTAAAACCCTCCGGTTTATATAGACACCGGATAGGTTAGGGTTACACAGAGTCGGTTACAATGGTAGGATATCTACATATCCATATCAACAAGCTTGCCTTCCACGCCAAGGAAAGTCCCATCCGGACACGGGACGAAGTCTTCAATCTTGTATCTTCATAGTCTTGGAGTCCGGCCGTGACGATAGTCCGGCTATCCGGACACCCCTTAGTCCGGGACTCCCTCAGAGCTTGACGCCCATGCCTTACAACATGTATGCTTAATGCAGATGGTGCCGCTGCTATGGAGAACCTTCGGGCGGAGCTCGCCCGAGCCAAGGAGCAAGCCAGAAAAAGTGATGTGGCTGCCTTAAAGGCGGCCGTAGAGCTAAAAGCCGAACAGGCTGCTCACTGCCGAAGCAAGAAAGAAATGGCCGAGATGGCCGTGAAATTGAAGAATGCTACTGACCGTTGCGAGCTTCTTGAAAAATAAGATCGAGCGAAACAAGAGGACCTGAAAAAGGCCGCCACCGAGGCCAAGGATACTCGCTCTGCGATGGGAGCTATGAAGGAGGAGCTACGTCAGGCCGGAGATATTGCGGCTGGAAAGCCCTTTCTGATGCGGAGGAAATTCATGGATCCTAAGTACGCTCATTTGGACCGGCTGTGGGGTGCGGAGGATGCTTATCTAGACTTGGCGGCGAGTGCCGCAGACGCGGCCAAACACTTTCGAGGTCAAAAGGATCACGGAATGGAAGAGCTTTTTTGGTCGCAGTTCCATAGTCCGGTGCGTCCACTTTCATTAACCGATCGTTTGGCCGAATGGGCTGAGCTAAATAGGTTGTCCGGACTTGCCATGAAGGCTGTCGTGACTCATTTGTGGCCGAAAAGGCCCGAGCCGAAGAGTTATTTTGGCTTGGTGCAACAGTTCCTTGGTGCGGTGTCGCATATCGATGCAATGAAGTGGTCAGCATGCATAGAGGGTGCGCGGATGGCTCTTGCCCGCGTCAAGACATACTGGGCGGAGATGAAGGCCACCGACGTTGCATCCCAAGATTCGGACAGAAGCCGAGTACCTGCCGAGAACTATTTTGAGGAAGTCCTGCAGGGCGCTCGTTTAGTAGAGACACAGTGCTCGAAGGATATTATGTTTTAATGACATGTATGATTTGTGAAAACAATGTTTCAATATAATATAAGAGCTTTTTTATACTTGTGTGTTCAAGTATTAAAACACCTCATGTTGACCATTGATGTATATATGTATATAACTTGAAAGATGGCAGTCTTCGGCTTCAGCCCCCACGCACATAGTGCGGGGGTGTTTGCAAAAAGGCGCATTTTCACACTTAATCCAACGTCTTGGTCCTGTAAAGGAGGTGATAGCGTAGCAAACTAGGCAACCGGACTATAATTCTTTATCACTTTCACTTAGCCATAGGAGTTCGATGGTGGGGCTACTATATAGCCCCTAGGGGCACCGCGCTCTCCTGAATTCGGGCGCCAGGCGTATGTGCTGACCGGAAACGGTCCTTCGTTAATGCGAGGGAATTCTAAACATTCCGGTGGGTCATCGAGTGGTTGACCAGTCTCACGCTATATCATGATGATCAGTTTTCGGCTTTCTCTCGAGGTGCTCACTGGCCGAACCGGGCACAATCGCAGAGTTCTCCCGGTGCCGCTTTAGCCGATAGAACGGAACGTAAGGCAGCAAAACACGAGCCGGGCAAACCCAACATTTGACCAAAGACATGATTCGAGCTAATGCATATAAGGCCTAACTCGAGACGCCGAACACTCCCTAAGGTATTCGGTCTTTATGAAAAGCAGGCAGAATAATGCCCTAAGCCCCAGTGTCCAAATGCAGCATAAAAATTCAGTGCGGCCGATGCCAAAACACCAGCCTCCTCCTTGGTTATAGCAAGAAATCGGGGGATGTGTATCAACAAGAGACAGTAAAAAAGGTTTACGCAGGGTCTTAATCTGAAAAGAATCCTTGCAACGGGTCCCTACTGCACATCTGCGCATGTGTCTCCGTTGTGCCGTATCCTGGACGGGTGTAGCACGGTGTTCATCTGTAAAAGAGAAGAACTTAGTTGAAAAGAGAAAAAAAGATCGTGCGAAAAATGTACTTTATATTAAATAAACAGAGTACGGCTCGAAAAGTGAATAAAATTGAGCTTTATTGTCTCTTGTTGTGCATGCGTGCAGCCCCTTGTACGGGGGTATGCCGCTAGTAGGCGTTTATATGTTTACGTCGGACTCGTCTAGCCATGTCCGGGGTTCGAATGACCTATTCAGGTGCTTTTATTAGCGGAGCCGGATTAGTGTGGGGTTGTGAAGGCAGTCTCACGTTCTTCCGTGCTCGAGTAACACTTGATACTCCCTTTTAATGAGATGATGCCGCGTGGACCGGGCATTTTAAGTGTAAGAGATGCATAATGCGGTATTGCGTTAAAGCGGTAGCTTCACATCCCAAAGAGTGCTTGATAGCTACTTTCAAATGGGGCGATGTGGAAGGCTAACTTTTGGCGGAAGTTGTCGGATGAGCCGAACACAACTTCTAGCGATGAGGAGCCCGTACAATGGGCATATAGGCCTGGCATTACCCCTTTGAAGGAGGTGTTGCTATGGCGAATTTTGGTTGGGTCTATCCCCATTTTGCGGATTGTGTCACGATATAGCAGGTTTAGATCGCTACCTCCGTCCCTTTGGACTTGTGTAAATTGGAGTCCGTCGATTATAGGATATAATATCAAGGCAGTCCATCCTGCGTTCCAGATACTTCCGGAATAGTCATGATGATCGAAGGTGATTGGTTTTGACAACCATCGTTGGGACTCTGCTTTGGGATAGACCGTGCGGTAGCGTGTTTCTATGGGCGTCGCCTGTTTTCCTTTGTCACTTGAAGTGAATTCACTGTTTTGACTTTTGTGGGAAATTCTTTTGTTTTCCGATTGCTTTCTGCTTGTGGGGTTCGTCGTCGTCCTCGCTTGGTGTGACGAGCCCCTTGAGTTCGACATTGAGTTTGCCGGACTGCTTAAAGACCCAACAATCTCTGTGGGTATGGTTTGCAGGCTTCACAGGAGTCTTGTGGATTTGGCATATTTTGTCCAAGATTTTGTTTAGGTTGGATAGCGCGTCGCTGTTGTCCTTGAGGGGCAGTTTTTTATGGTTCTGCTGGGAGCTTCTGAATCCGGCGTTGACTGTCGTGCTCTTCGGGCTGTTTCCCTTTGTCCGGCGCTGGTCCTTGCTGCGTCGTGGTTTTCCATTTCCATCCCTAACTTCGGATGTACGTGGGTCGCTGGTACTGCATCTTGCCAGCCAACTATCCTCTCCAGCATAAAAGCGGGTCATGAGGCTTGTTAATGCAGCCATTGTTCTCGGCTTCTCTCGGCGAGGTGTCCGGCGAGCCATTCGTCTCGGACGTTGTGTTTGAAAGCTGCTAAGGCTTGGCGTCCGGACAGTCGACTATTTGGTTCTTTTTGATGAGGAACCTGTTCTAGAATTCTTGCGGGCTGACTCTACGGGTTGTTGAGTTATGTGACTTAAATCGTCTGAATCCGGAGGTCGGACATAAGTCCACTGAAAATTTGCCCGAAACGCATACTAGATCTCCTCCCAACTTCCAATGTTATTTTCGAGGAGGCTTTTGAGCCAATGCAGGGCTTGCAATTTGAGCTAGAGGGTAAGTATTTTATGGCGTGGAGATCATCTCCTCTAGCCATGTGTATGTGGAGGATGTAATCCTCAATCCAGACTCCAGGGTCTGTTGTTCCGTCGTATGCCTCTATGTTTATGGGTTTGAATCCCGCTGGGAATTCGTGATTTAGCACCTCATCGGTGAAACACAGGGGGTGTGCGGCACCCCTATATTTGGGTGTGTCGTGATGTTCGGATATTTGGCGTGTTGCATTGCTTGGAAGAGCTTGCTTTCTCGGCCCATAGATGGACCTAACTGGGCCATCCTTTTGATGTGAATCCTTATGCGGATCGCGTGCCGACTTGTGTGCGGCGCCGCTTGCCGCTCCATGTTTGCCATGTGGTCATCTATCCGACCGGGTGGCCTCTTTGTTCTTTGATTGCGGGGGCTCTACGGCCTCCTCATCGAATTCGGGCAGTAATTTGCGCTTCGGGTAGCTCTTTGTTTGGCGACTGTCGCCGTATTTCTCTGCGGTGTTGAGTACTTCCAGACCTCCCATGAGATTATCCTTCCTCCGTTGGATTATATAGAGTATTACCATCGCGGTCCTAGTCATCTAGATTACCGTGTCAGTTGGACGGACCTTGTTTTGCAGAAGATTGTAATCTGCCAAGTGCCCACACGACATGCGGATTACGCAGACTTCAAGCTAGTTGCCTTGTTCGACAAGGGACTCGCCTATCTTTACGCTAGTGCCTTCTTTAGATGGAGACAACTCAGCTCGCAGTGGATCGTCGTCAAAGCTAATACACACTTCTATGATGCTATTGAACACAATGGCATCATATACATGATCGACAAAGCAGATGGCACCATGTATTGCTGGTACGGTGCGTGTAAGTTGTTTCCTTCTCATGTTAATGATGACGCCATGACACTGTTTGAACTTTTTCTGATGATTGGCATATCCCTGTTTGAGTAGAATTTGAGTAGAACTATGGCAATGTATTAGAGACGCCGCAAATCAGCTATATTTGGAATGAGTTAATTCATGCGATTGTGCTCATGTCATTACTGACCAATTTGTACCTGAATAATCAAGCGGTTAGGAATATATGGATATTCTCCTTATTTTATAGTAATCTATTTACTACTACTAAATATGAGTGTGTATCAATGGCCATGTTAGTTTCCTCATTTTCATGATGTAGAAACATGCACCACCTTCGTTGGTTTCATCTAACCATACATTAGGGAAGTAAATATGCATATGGAGAACTCTATATGTGTAAGTAGTGAAATCCTGTAATGCTTACCATGTGTACATACCTATATTAGCCCTGCAGCAATCAATGGCTAGAATAATATCCTCACAAAAAATTGCCCACGGAACATGAGTATATAACAATGCATGGTCTCGTTAGTTACCTTGAAGAATTTGTTTGTGAGGATGTAACTTGATTCCATAACATGCATGACATGGTAGTTTCTGTGAAGAATCGATTGCGAGATAACATGAGTATAACCATGCATGGCACTTCTATACTTTTGAACCCAGTATACATTTCCTGTATTTTCCTCCCGGTTCCAACGAGGACATATCAATGTTGTTTCTTGCATTATCCTACTCATACTCACGAACAATGCTGATCTTACATTAACAATGCATGTCCTTTTTGATATGATGCAGTGTCCCTACAGTTACTACCCTTTGTAATCACACCACCTTTGCCAAAAACAGGGAAGCACAACTGGTTCCTCGCTCGATCATACGATGGCAAAAGACTGATGATCATTCGGATACATGAGCTGGAAAAGTTATATTTCAAAAACCCCACTGTATACAAGCACCGTGAAATACGTGAGTATCCGGACAGTGACTGTTACGTCTATGAGCAGGATACCAGCTTGTTGGGGCCTTCAGGATTTTTTAGTTGGAGGCGGGTAAACAGCCTTGGTTCACACTCTCTGTTTCTCGGACTCAAATATCCGATTAACCAGGAGATCACCGTTGGCAAGGACCTTGATGGTAGAGAGGCTCTGTTTGCTATGGAAAACCGTGTCTACACGGCGAGCCCTAGGAGTTCGGGAGCAAACTCCCCTGATTGTCAACGATACAGCCTGCAGCCAAAAGAAGATGAGAATGACAAAGGCATCCGGATTAACTTTGATCCTTGGATGTCTCAATTACGATAGGCAGTGATGTGGTTCAAGCCTTCAGGTTGATAGGTAATTGGGCTGTTGCGTCGAAAGGGTGGAGTACTGGTGTCTCCGGATCATTGGTCGCTGAAGCGGGGCTGCAAATTATGATGATGGTGTTGGATCATCTCTTCGAATGACTTTGTTGTCTTTGCTGCTTGTTCTGGATGGGTAGTTCTTTCTTTTGTTATGCATATTCCTTGTCATTTGGTCATCCTCGTCTATGTCACTCTTACTATGTAATAGTTGGCTCTGTTTAGAATTTCATTCTCTTCTAGATCACGAGAGTCTGAGCGCTGCAGATGGGTGGGTTTTGGTGGTGTAGCAAGACTTCTTATGAACTATCATGTCTTGCTGTTTATGTCAGTAGTAGTCACTAGTCAGTGTTTGAATGTTGTATATATCGTTGTCTCGAACTATTTATTGTCTCGAACTACTGGTGGCCTAAATGAGGGCATCACCATTCTCGAGTGTTCAGAGTGTATCTCCTTTTTTAAGTTATATAATTTGAGCTCAGTGTCTTTTTGATGATGTACACTTGTTTGGGCCAGTGAGGTGTCGTTCAATATGGGCCGAGTAGTAATGCAAGCCAAACAGGTCAAATATGACTCTCAGGCCGGGCTCTCAAAAGATCCTAAAAAATGATGGGCTCTCCAAAAAAGAAAGAATAAGGATTCTTAGGCCGACATGTGGGTGCCACCGGTGTTTTCGTGTGCTTGCGCGCCGAGAGTATATTGGCGCGTGTTCGAATTTCAAGCTACCTTTTCATCCCCAATCTCCCGCCCCTCCCCCACCTCTGGAATCTCGATTCCTACTCCAGTTCCCCCAAATCCCCCTTCTGTACTCCCTGTACTCAAGCTCACTATGATGTTGCCAGTCAACGCGGATCTCAGAGCCGGAGATCCTGAGGTCCGTCCTGCCTTCGGTCGCTGTGTGTTGTCGCTCAACAGTGGCATGGCGGCGCTTGACGACCAGTTTGCCGGCAAAGTGCTGATGGTAACCATCAATGGCGAACGGCCTCCCGTCTCGCCGGACGACCTTGTCAAAGCTCTTGTCATTGTGCATGGCATCCAAATAAGTGACTTGCTCGTCGAAGTCTATCCGCCACCAGCTGATTTTTTCGTCAGGTTCCGGACAACTTTCGACTGCAGTCGTGTGTTTGAATTTTCCCGGCGTTTGTTCTACGATGGCGCGCTGGTGAGCTTTGATCGGTGGCACCCAGGATGGTGCTCGGTGCCCTCTGAGCTTGAGTTTTTAACAAATCTTACCTTACACGGCATGCCTCGATGTGCTTGGAACAGCGAGTCCATGAATGAGCTTATCAACGACCTTGGAGGTGAGCTCGTAAGTATGTTTGTTCCTCCAGAAAACTGGGCTCTGACGGTTATGGCATGGATGAAGAAGCCGTCCACCATATCGAAGGTGATTGGTGTTGAGATACCGGTGCAGGAACCGGGGTTGTACTATTCGTCGCCACCAAGGCCGTCGTGGACCACGTTAGGGATGTACCTGTATCGAGTGGTCGTGCATGTCGAAGAAGTCGTCAATCCATCAATCAAAGTCTTGCCGCCGCCGCTGGTGCCAGGGTCCGTCGACGTCGTCCATTACAGGAGTCAACGTTAGACTTTCCCCGTGTTGCTCGGAACGATGGATGGCACAGGGCCTACTCCATCGCGCGGCAGAGGCCACTGCCTCTTTGGGAAAAGAGGCAGGGCTGGCTGCCTGGATGTGCTCTAATTTGAGGTAACAACTGAATCTTATTAGTTACTCCCTCCGTCCCAGAATTTTTGTCTTAGATTTGTCTACATACGGATGTATCTATTCACATTTTAGTGTTAGATACATCCATATCTAGATAAATCTAAGACAAGAATTTTGGGACGGAGGGAGTACTAGTTAAATCCGAGCTATGGGTGTGAAGCACTGATGTGCCAGTACATTTGATTGTGACATGTTCTAATTTTGTACCTGAACTTTTTTTAGAAAGGGTTGTACGTCAACTTAATGTGCTAGCAGAACTTATTGTGTTGTCTGTCTGTTTTCTTTGCACAACATTCAAGATATTTCCCTTTCATTGATAAAGAAGATGAACCGTTATGTACGAGTTCGTTGGTTTCAACATAGCCCTACCCGTAGCGATCCACTGCTTCCATCCTGATTGTGCCGCCTGCGTGAAATTTTTGTATGCAAGTGAAGTGTGCTATGATATTCTATATGATTGTGTCAACTATATAAGTTTTCTTGAGCATCAAATGCATATGGCTGAAAGATGTATTCTGAGCATCGACCGATGGGTCTCTCTCTCTCACACACACACACCTTTTACGCACAAGTGGGACCCGTTGAATTATTTCTTTGCTCGTGACAGCTTTTAATTAGGTTCCACTGTAATCTAACTTTTTCTTAAGTTATTAATTGAGCTCGATCACTTCAAAAAGTTGTCTGAAGCCTTGTTTGGGCCTTTCGGCGTATTTGAATGTGGGCTGAGTAGCCATGTAAAGTTGTACAGTACTACACAGGCCTTTTTTTCAACATCAGCAATGCAACTGGGCCGACGGTTGTACACAATATCCGGGTCAACTTGTTATTCTCCGCCTTGCTGGGCTGCAAACTTTCCTAGGAGGTATGCATTAGGCTTAACAAGAAAATGGACATTAAGAAATAATAAATGGGATGTAATTATAATAACTGGGCAATAACTACAAAAATATGCACCAAACGCGTAATTAGTTTAAAAAATATATTATTTTTGGAATTTGAAAATTTTAATTTCATTACTTGTTCCACGCGAAATATTTCATTGGATTTTAACGTAATACAACTTTATTTTGAAATTATATTTAATCTGACTAGAAATTTCGAATAAAAATATTTGGGATCCCATAAAAATGTGGGATTTTTTTTAATTCTGCTTTGAGCGGTTGGTTGAAATTATTAATCGTTGTCCTAGCTAGAAAATAGGCTGTACTTTTAACAAACTGTAAATGGGCTGTAGTAAATTCCATTAAAATTAAAAAATGGGTTGTACATTCTTACAAATCGCAAATGGGCTCTATGTTCTCTGCCACACACTTGTGGGCCTTCTAAGTTGACGCGTCCCCTAAAAAAAAGCTAAGTTGACGCGTATGCAAGGCTTTGTCAACAACACACGGTTCTGGCAGCTGTGGCCTTTGGATGTCCATCCAACGGATGTCGTGCTTCTTCATTCTTGGATATTCTTGCTTCACCCACCCAAAAAATGATTCCTCCCCCTGACATCTGGTGTGCACCATTTCGGAGGCTGACCTGTGGGCCTACTAAGTTGACGCGTACCAAGGGCTTTGTCAACTTAGTCAATATAAACGATTCTAGCTGCAAAGGATCAGACGATGTCCATCCAACGGCTGTAGTGCTTCTTCAACCTCTGGTCTTCTTGCTCCAGCCGCCCAAAGCAGCGTCGGTCGTGTCGCGTGCTCCTGCCTCTCATGGCCGGCTATGATGCCATGGAGGCCTCACCGCCCCCTACTACTCCCACCGCTGGCTAGGCCATCCCTCTACTCACCCACACTCCCTGTTATCGAGCGGCGATGGAAGCCTCACACCGCAGCCGAACCAGTGAACCCTCGTACTCCTCTCCGCGCGGGCTTCCACTGCCAAGTCTTCCCCGGCTCCGCGTCCTCCCCTTCCTAGGCCTCGCCGTCGTCCACCGCCCTGGTGCTCTCGGCGCGGTGTGGTCAACGTGGTCAAGGAACGGCTTCCATCAGATGTGGATCAGACGTGGAGAGGTGGCAATTTGGGTCCATGACGGCAAAGAAGGAAGTGCCTCCTTATTATGCGGAAAATAATGATTCCTCCACGACAACGAGGACCCACCGGACGGGCCACCGTATTTCGCAAAAAAAACTTTTCCCCCCTGACTGCTGGGACCCACCGGACGGGCCACCGTATAGTGCTAAAAAACGTTCCCCCCCCCCCCGCTGTCAGCTCGGACCCACCGGAAATGCCTCCTTATTACGCAGAAAAAAATGAATACTGCCCCTGCTGGTTGGGACCCACCTTGGTGGGAGGCTGACTTGTGGGCCTACTAAGTTGACGGGGACGGAGTGCTTTGTCAACTTAGTCAATATGAACGATTCTAGCTCCAGTGATCGTACGATGTACATCCAACGACCGTAGTGCTTCTTTAACCTCTGGTCTTGTTGCTCCAGCCGCCCAAAGCAGCGCCGGTCGTGTCGCATGTTCCTGCCTCCCGTGGCTGGTTGTGCTGCCCCAGAGGCCTCACCGCCCCCTACTATTCCCACCGCTGGCCAGCCTGCGGCGGCAATGACCTCACACCGCAGCCGAACCAGTGAACCCTCGTACTCCTCTCCGCGCGAGCTTCCACTGCCGCGTCTTCCCCGCCTCCGTGTCGTCCCCTTCCTAGGCCTCGCCATCGTCCATCGCCTTGGTGTTCTCGGCACGGCGCGGTCAACATGGCCAAGGAACGGCTTCCATCAGACGTGGACTGTACATGGAGAGGCTGACAGCTGGGTCCACGGCCGCAGCAAGGAAGTGCCTCCTTATTACGCGCAAAATAATTATTCCTCCACCTGACAGCGGGGACCCACCGGATGGGCCATCTTATTTCACGAAAAAAACGTTTCCCCCTGACTGTGGGACCCACCAGCTACATCTTCGCACGCAAGGAAGTGCGTCAGGGCAAAAAAAAGACGATTCGCCCCCCTGACTGCTGGGACCCACCAGCTACATCTTCGCAGGCAAGGAAGTGCGTGACAGTCGGGACCCACCCGGTCGAAGCGTACGTAGCGTTGTCATTCTGGTCGCGAACTTGTACGTACATACTGGTCGATGTAGAGGCACGCACATGTCGTAGTAGAGGCGTGCACGTAGCATGTACACGTACGTACAATGGCCAGGGTGCAAGAAAGTAAATACGGCCACGTACGTACATACGGGTGGGGTCTCGAACGCCTACTCATGCATACGTACGGCTAGGGCTCGTGTACATGGCTGGGTCGGAACGGAGAAACAGCGTCGTCGTCGTGTTCATGGGGAGCCAACGGAATGCGTCGTGTTCATCGGGAGGAAACAGAACGCGTGGGAGCCAACCGGCTTGGACGGAACAGCCGATGGAAACGAGGCCTGGTGTACCGCAGAACAGAGGAAACGGCCTTGTGTTCGACCGGCCATGTTCGAAACGGGACCCTATTCATCGGGAGGGGTCTGGCGTACCACAAAACGGAGGAAACGGACCTCCTACGGTCGAGACGGGAGTCCTATTGATCGGGAGGGGTGTGGTGTACCGCAAAATGGAGGAAACGGACTTGTGTTGGAGCGCTACGGTCGAAACGGGGGTCCTATTCATCGGGAGGGGTGTGGCGTACCGCAAATCGGGACTCCACGGGATACTGTTCATCTCCACCATCAACCCCCTCCAGCCTCCACGGGCTACTGTTCATCCACCGTCGACCTCCTCCAGCCTCCACCGCATTTGTTCATCCACGGGCTCCTGTTCATCCAGCCTCCACCGCGCGCTACTCCACCGGCTACTGTTCAACCAGCCCTCACCACGGGCACCTGTTCAACCACCCCTCCACGGGCTACTGTTCATCCAACCCTCCACCATCTACTGTTCATCCTGCCCTCCACGGGGTCCAGTTCATCCAGCCCCAACCGACTCGAACGATCGGGGTCCTGTTCATCCACCCCCACCGGGAACTGTTCATCCAAACCCCCTAGCAACACTCACTATTCATCCAGAGGCAACACCACGGGGTCCTGTTCATCCACCCCACCAGGAACTGTTCATCCAAACCCCCCAGCAATGCTCACTGTTCATCCAGAGGCAGCATCGAGCGGCTTGATTAGCGGCGAAGAACGGCGAATCGCCGATCGTGTTCGATTAACGATCATCGATCAATGCTCGGGTTAAAATGCAGCGTAACTGCGATGCAATTGCTCGGGTTCGATTAGAGCCCAACGCCTCGCCGGGTTCGATTAGAGCCCAACGCCTACGCACGCAGCGTCGTCTGAGAAGAAACACGCATCGCTTCGGCCCGACCACCCACCGTAACCGGGACTCCCGGTATTTTCAGCGCCCTTGCTTCTACCACGGTTTTTTCCGTCATGGACGGCCCAAAGAATGTCATGCGAGATGCGTCTCCGGCCGCCCAGACGAAAAGCCCATTTTCTATCATGATTTTTGTCATAGAAGTAGGACCCCACCACATCTATGATGATACCAGGTTTTGTCACAATTATCGTCATAGAAGTGTCATAAGTATGACAGAAAAGATTTTTGTTCGGCCCAAAATGTCACGGATGTGTCTTTTTTTGTAGTGTGCCATCCAGTTCTTCTTTAGATTCACCTTCTGTTATGAGTAAACTTGCAACACCACCACATGCTATCAACTCTAATATGTCACAAGTTATTGATGATTCTACTTCTTCTATGAATGATGCTTATGATGATGCTAGTACCTTGCTTAATGATGATGTGCCACTTGGTGAATTTCTTGATGAACAAATTGCTAGAGTAATACAACATGATGTTGTTGAATCTGATGATGAGCTTGAAACTGGAACTCTTGAAACACCTGCTAGAACTATCATTCCTAGATATGAATTGCCTAAGGTACTGGAAGGTTATGTTATGAATGAAGAGACAACTAGAGATATTCTTGCTTGTAAGGATAGAGATGATCTAGAGAAATTATTGTGCAAGTATAAAGAAAAATCTCTGAATGCTAGAGTGAAGTATGATCCTAAGTTTGCTACTTCCCCTATCTTTATTGATGATAAGGATTATGAATTATCTATCGACCCAGAGTTAATTACTTTGGTTGAATCTGATCCTTTCCATGGTTATGAAACTGAAACCATTGTAGCACATCTTACTAAGTTGAATGATATAGCCACCTTTTTTACTCATGATGAGAAAACTCGCTATTACTTTATTCTCAAATAATTTCCTTTCTCATTAAAGGGTGATGCTAAAGCTTGGTACAATAATCTTGCTCCTAGTTGTGTGCGTAGTCCCCAGGATATGATTTATTACTTCTTTGAAAAATATTTTCCTGCTCATAAGAAACAAGCTGCCTTGCTGAAATATTTAACTTTGTGCAAACTAAAGAAGAGAGTCTCCCACAAGCTTGGGGAGGCTTTGCCAGTTACTTAATGCTTTGCCTGATCATCCTCTTAAGAAAATTGAAATACTTGATATCTTCTATAATGGACTAACCAATGCTTCTAGGGACTTCCTAGAAAGTTGTGCTAGTTGTGTTTTCAGGGAACGAACTATTGCTCAAGCTAAAGAATTATTGAATAAAATATTGAAAAATTATGATGATTGGACTCTTCCTGAACCACCGCCTAAACCCACTCCGAAGAAGAGGGGCATATTATATCTCAGTCCTGAAGATATGCAAGAGGCAAAGAAATCTATGAAGGAAAAAGGTATTAAAGCTGAGGATGTTAAAATTTTACCTCCTATTGAAGAAATACATGGGATTAATACACCACCACTACCTAAGGTGGTAGAGGTAAATTCTTGAATGAAGTTTAATGAAAATGACAATCCTCACAATATGCATCCTAGTCAACGCCTTTATGAGTTTGAAAACAACATTAGAAAACAAGATCACTTCAATGCAAATGCTATGAAACAATTGAAATACAACTCTGATATGATTGCTCGCTTGAGTGACTTGTTATTTAGAATCTCAAATGATGTTAGAGGTGTTGGAAAACATGCTTCTGTGGTACAAACTCAGTTAGAACAAGTTGCTAAATCACAAAGAGAATTGCTTGATGAAATGAATAATAATATGCATGACTTTGCTGTTAGAGTTGCAATTAGAGGAGGTAAAATGACTCAGGAACCACTTTATCCTGAGGGACACCCAAAAAGAATTATACAAGACTCACAAATAAAGAACACTAGTGCACCTAGTCCTACTAAAAAGAAAAAGAAGAAGAAAAATGATAGGACTTTGCATGCTTCTAGTGAACCTGAAATAGAAAAACCTCCTGATAATGAAAATGAAACTTCTATCTCTGATATTGAAACTCAATCTGGTAATGAACATCCACCTAGTGATAATGAAAAAGATAATGCTGATGTTCATGAAGACACTCAACCAAATAATGAAAAAGAACGAGATAATGATGTTGAAATAGAACCACCTGTTGATCTTGATAACCCACAACCTAAGAATAAAAGGTATGATAAAAGAGACTTCATTGCTAGAAAACACGGTAAAGAAAGAGAACCGTGGGTTCAAAAACCTATGCCTTTTCCACCCAAGTCAACTAAAAAGAATGATGAAGAAGAATTTGAACAGCTTTCTTTGAAATGTCGAGGCCATCTTTTTGCGTACTCGCTTGACTGATATCTTGAAAATGCCTCCTTATGCAAAGTATATGAAGGACATCATCACAAATAAGAGAAAAATACCGGAACCTGAAATCTCCACTATGCTTGCTAATTATACTTTCAATGATGGAGTGCCTAAAAAACTTGGAGATTCGAGAATACCATCTATACCTTGCTCCATAAAAAAGAATTATGTGAAAACTGCTTTGTGTGACTTAGGAGCTGGTGTTAGTGTTATGCCTTTCTCTTTATATAGAAGACTTGACTTGAATAAACTCACGCCTACTGAAATATCTTTGCAAATGGCTGACAAATCAACTGCCATACCTATCAGTATCTGTGAGGATGTGCCCCTTGTTGTTGCTAATGTTACTATTTTGACTAACTTTGTTATACTTGAGATGCCTGAGGACGATAACATGTCTATTATCCTTGGAAGACCCTTCTTGAATACTGCAGGGGCTGTTATTGATTGCAATAAAAGAAAGGTCACTTTTCATATTAATGGTAATGAGCATACGGTGCACTTTCCGAAGAAACAATTCCAAGTGAATGGTATTAATGTTATTGAAAAATCTCCGACAATCACGATTGGAAGTTTTCAAATACCTCTACCTACTGTCACAAAGAAATATGAAATGCTTGTTGTTGGGGACATTCATATCCCCATTGAGGTAACTTAGTGATTTACGAAAGTTCTTCGGTTTCATGCTAATCGAAAGTGGTTGGAAATAAGACCTGATCAACCTTATTAACGAATCATTTTTGAGCGGTATGAAGTTGATGAATTTAGTAAGCACTACCTTCTGTCCTACCCTTTTGTTTTCTGTTTTTATTAGTTAAATAAAATAAAATGCCATGTTTTATCTGTTTTCTGAATTTCCCGTGCAATAAAAAATGTTCCAAAAATAAAAGTACTCAGAATGACCTGAAAATTTTATATGATTTTTTTCTGAATATTTCTGAATTTTTGGTGCAAATAATACCAGAGGGAGGTGCACCAGGTGGGCACAACCCACCTGGGCGCGCCAGGACCCCCAGGCGCGCCCTGGTGGGTTGTGGTCCCCATGTGGGCCCCCTCACTTATCTCTTTAGCCCACATCATCACTTACCTCCAGAAAAAATCCCCATTGCTCTCTCTCCCGTGTTCTTGAACTCAAACCCGCGGATTTCGATCTCTTTGCTCGAAGCTCTGTTTCCAAAACTATTTTGGGGGATTGTTGCTTGGTATGTGACTCCACCGTTTGTCCAAATAGTTTTTGTTTTAGTGGTCTATATTTTGAATAATTAGCTACTCTTGGTGCTGCTGTAGATGAGTTTGCATGTTGAATTCTTAGTGTTCTAAGTAGTTTGAATGCTTGCTATGGCCTTTATGTATCCCTATGAGTAGTTGCTATCAATTTTGTGAAGTTTTGTTAGGGAAAAATTTGTGGACTAAAAATTCAGATTTTTGTTCATAGAAAAAATTGTACGCGGATATGAATATCTTCAGGAAGTTTGGCTCTAAGAAGAACTCCAAGGGTGTTATTGGGGAGTCTTATGACAGTGATCTCCACCCTCGGAGGTTGGCAGAAGTACGGCCGTGCGAATGGCCGCACACCACGTTCCTGCAAGAGGCTGGAATTCTTGAGGAGTTCATGCAATATATTGTTAATGCCGGCCTCAACGACTTCATCGCAGATGAGTGTGACCAACACCAAATCCTCACAAACATTTGTGTTCAAAGTTTTACTTTCCTGCCTAGGAATAATCCTCCTGAAGTGAGCTTTGACTTATATGCTGAAAACCATCAGATACCACTTACTGAATTTTGTGACATATGCATGATCCCGTCTGATGGGAGCTTGACTGAGCCTAGGCCGACCGAGTTTGAGGCCTTTTATCATAATTTGATAGTGGGTGATGAGAGAGGAGTGTCAGCCATCACTGCCGTTAGCATACACTTCCCTGCCGTACGTTATTTTGCTTTATTTGTTGCTAAGTGCTTGCTTACTAGAAAGAAAGTAGGTGCGCTCAGCGCACCAGACTTTACAGTTTTACGTCGGGCACTAGAGGGCGACAACACTCATAACTTGGGAGCTATTGTGGCTCGTCGCCTCCATCTTAACAAATCCCAGGGGGAAATACATGGTGGGATTTCTGCTACTCGTTTGGCGGCTCACTTCAATGTTGAGATACGCCCTCATGATTACCCTCTGATCAAGGTTTGCTTAGACCGTGCAGCCATGGAACACCATCACTTCCTTGCACATGATCGTCCTAACATCGCCATTCCTTATAACCTGGTCTTTAGCGTTAAAACGTGTGATGTTATTCCATTGCCTGCACCTGCTTTGTTTGATCATGTTGCCAGGAGCGGATACAGGATTATGCCTGCGGGCATCATCGCCTACCGGAACGCTCAGGCTGCTGCAGAGGCTGAGGAGGAGCCTCAGCAGTGGGATGAGTGGATGCCTGCTCCTCAGGATCCCTACTACCATCCAGGTTACTGATCGACTACCAAGTTAGGCCAAAAGCCTAAGCTTGGGGGAGTACGTGTTCCTCACCGACATTATATTCATGTTCACTTATATCATTTTATTTGTCGGTGTTCATACTTTTCATTGTATCATCCATGCTTAGATTTGTTTTCTTGCTTTCTTCTTGTGTGTTTGAAAAACTTCAGAAAAAACCAAAAACAAATTAGTTGTAGTAATTTACTTTCTATGCATGCTTAGTAGTAGCACTAAAAAGAAAATCCAAAAAGATTTCCTTGTTCTTCTTTTGCTTGTTAGGAGCTTTCCCGTGTAAATAGTTTTATCGTTTTTGCTTTTCCCTTTTATTTTGCTTGTTTAATAAAACCAAAAACTCCAAAAATATTTCAGTGTGTTTCTCTGATTTTTTTTCTTTTTATTTGAGTCTTATCAAGGAGAAGACCGCGATGAAAATGTTGAGTGGCTCTCATATGAATAATTGTTGAACTAATAAAGAGCACATTTTACCTTGTCTTCTCCTGTTGAATAAAATGTCTTGCAAATTCTAGCTTAGTACATGGCACTCTTGCACTATTATTATTTTCATATCATTCGGTCGTGCAAGTGAATGGCAATAATGACGATATTCGATGAACTGGCCGTGGCAAAGAGAAACTGGTATGAACTCGACTTTTTCTGTTTGTGTAAATATGTTTAACCTAGTATCCATGCTTCTGCCCATTATGATTAAATATGTTTGCAATGACAATTATAGATTATAGTTTCTCATGCCATGCATAAGTAGCTAGGAGTGGATAATGATTTATCTTGGATAACAACATAGCGTTAAAATGATTGTGATGTAGTATGATGATATGGTATCCTCCTCTGAACATTCGAGTGGCTTGACTTGGCACATGTTCATGCATGTAGTTGAATCAAAACCAATATAGCCTCTATGATATTTATGTTCATGGTGTTCATATCCTACTCATGCTAGTATCCAATGTTACTTATGCATAATGCATGGTTATGATCGTTGTTGCTCTCTAGCTGTCCGCTTCTCAATCTAATTGCTAGCCTTCGCCTGTACTAAGTGGGAACTCTGCTTGTACATCAAAAACCTCGAACCCAAAGTTATTCCAGATGAGTCCATCATACCTACCTGTATACGGTATTACCCTGCCGTTCTAAGTAAATTTGCATGTGCCACCTCTAAAAACTTCTAAAAATTATCCTTTTTGTGTGCCTGGATCGTTCATGGAACGACAGGAGGTGGTCGGTATCTTCCATGCTAAGCGGGTTATTCTCAGGTCGAGTGTTTATTCACTCGCCATCGCACGAGAAAAGGGCGGTAATAGGGATTCCTAGTCCTGAACTCAAAAATGCAAATAATTAAACAAAACTCCCCCAGGACTGATGTTGGTATGGACGGCACCCATTGTTTCAGACAAGCCGTGGAGTGTGATTGATGGTGGAGGGGGAGTAAACCTTTACTTTTATCGCTTGGGAACCGCCACTAGCGTGCTTAGCATGGAAGATGTTGATAACTAATGGTCGTGAAGTAAATGAGAAGGGTGCATGTCACAAAATATGATTTACCAGTGTTTTTAAAAACTGAGCTCTAGCACCTCTGCAAATCACTGCTTCCCTCTGCGAAGGGACTTTCTATTTATTTTTATGTTGTGTCATCACCTTCTAAAACAACCGCTAGAAACTGAGAAAGCACAGCTGTCATGATTTATGCATTGTGTATAGCTAATGTTGGGTGCATCATGTCTGGATCTTTTCTACCATGAATTACAATGTTTAGTCACTGCTTGAACTTTGGAGGTGCTCTGCATTTATGTTTTTGATACGTCTCCAACGCATCTATAATATATGAAGTATTCATGCTATTATATTATCTGTTTTGGATGTTTATAGGCTTTACTAAACACTTTTATATTATTTTTGGGACTAACCTATTAACCGGAGGCCCAGCCCAAATTGTTGTTTTCTTGCCTATTTCAGTGTTTCGAAGAAAATGAATATCAAACGGAGTCCAAACGGAATGAAACCGTCGGGAGAGTTATTTTTGGAACGGAAACAATCTAGGAGACTTGGAGTAGACGCCAGGGAAGCTTCGAGGAAGCCACGAGGTAGGGAGGCGCGCCCTACCCCCTTGGGCACGCCCCCACCCTTGTGGGCCCCTCATGGCTCCCCTGACCGACTTCTTTCGCCTATATATGTCCATATACCCTAAAAACATCAATGAACACAATAGATCGGGAGTTCCGCCGCCGCAAGCCTCTGTAGCCACCAAAAACCAATCGGGACCCTGTTCCGGCACCCTGCCGGAGGGGGGGTCCCTCACCGGTGGCCATCTTCATCATCCCGGCGATCTCCATGACGAGGAGGGAGTAGTTCACCCTTGGGGCTGAGGGTATGTACCAGTAGCTATGTGTTTGATCTCTCTCTCTCTCTCTCTCGTGTTCTTGATTTGGCACGATCTTGATGTATCGTGAGCTTTGCTATTATAGTTGGATCTTATGATGTTTCTACCCCTCTACTCTCTTGTAATGGTTTGAGTTTTCCCTTTGAAGTTATCTTATCGGATTGAGTCTTTAAGGATTTGAGAACACTTCATGTATGTATTGCATGTGCTTATCTGTGGTGACAATGGGATATTCACGTGATTCACTTGATGTATGTTTTGGTGATCAACTTGCGAGTTTCTTGACCTCGTGAACTTATGCATAGGGGTTGGCACACGTTTTCGTCTTGACTCTCCGGTAGAAACTTTGGGACACTCTTTGAAGTTCTTTGTGTTGGTTGAATAGATGAATCTGAGATTGTGTGATGCATATCATATAATCATACCCACGGATACATGAGGTGACATTGGAGTATCTAGGTGACATTAGGGTTTTGGTTGATTTGTGCCTTAAGGTGTTATTCTAGTGCGAACTCTATGATAGACCGAATGGAAAGAATAGTTTCATGTTATTTTACTACGGACTCTTGAATAGATCGATCAGAAAGAATAACTTTGAGGTGGTTTCGTACCCTACAATAATCTCTTCGTTTGTTCTCTGCTATTAGTGACTTTGGAGTGACTCCTCATTGGATGTTGAGGGATAGTTATATGATCCAGTTATGTTATTATTGTTGAGAGAACTTGCACTAGTGAAAGTATGAACCTTAGGCCTTGTTTCAACGCATTGCAATACCGTTTACGCTCACTTTTATCATTAGTTACCTTGCTGTTTTTATATTTTCATATTACAAAAACCTATATCTACTATCCATATTGCACTTGTATCACCATCTCTTCGCCGAACTAGTGCACCTATACAATTTACCATTGTATTGGGTGTGTTGGGGACACAATAGACTCTTTGTTATTTGGTTGCAGGGTTGCTTGAGAGAGACCATCTACATCCTACGCCTCCCACGGATTGATAAACCTTAGGTCATCCACTTGAGGGAAATTTGCTCTTGTCCTACAAACCTCTGCACTTGGAGGCACAACAACATCTACAAGAAGAAGGTTGCGTAGTAGACATCAAGCTCTTTTAAAGTATTTGTTGCCGGGGAGGTGAGTGCTTGAAGGTATATCTTTAGATCTTGCAATCGAATCTTTTTGTTTCTTTTATTATCACTAGTTTAGTCTATAAAATAAAACTACAAAAAAATGGAATTAATGGTGCCTCATATGCTTCATCTTTTTAATGTCTTTCGTGAAAATGATGGGAAGGAAAATTGTGCTCAAGTACTAGAAGAAGAATTACATAGAATGCTTGGCATAAAATATGTGAATGATGAGCATGATTGCAATGTTGTTAGTATGAATTCTTTGAATACCCATGATGCTAATGATATGCAAAGCCACAAGCTTGGGGATGCTATGTTTGATGAAGATGATATGTTTTGTCCCCAAGTTTTGATGAGCAAATTTATTATGATGAAAGCATGCCTCCTATTTATGATGATTATTGTGATGACATGTATGCTATAAAGAATAAAGATAACCATGAAACTTGTCATCATGATTTTAATTTTCAATTGGATTATGCTTCACATGATAGTTATTTTGTTGAGTTTGCTCCCACTACTATTGATGAGAATAAATTTGCTTATGTGGAGAGGAATAAAATTCTATGCTAGTAGATCATGAAAAGAATGTTTTATGTGCTGGTTATATTGTTGAATTCACTCATGATGCTACTGAAAATTATTATGAGGGAGGAACATATGCTTGTAGGAATTGCAATAATACCAAGTTTCCTCTCTATGTGCTTAAAGTTTTGAAGTTATGCCTGTTTTGCCTTCCTATGCTAGTTGATTATTGTACCCATAAGTTATTTGCTCACAAAATCCCTATGCATGGGAAGTGGGTTAGACTTAAATGTGCTTGCCATGTGTTTCGTGATGCTCTCTTTATGTTTCAATTCTTATCTTTTATACGAGCATCATTGAAATCATCATGCCTAGCTAAAAGGCATTAAAGAATAGCGCTTGTTGAGAGACAGCCCTATATTTACCCCTACTGTTTTGTGTGTTCACATGATTAAGCTACTCTAGTAATCATGTTTTATAGCTTTTGTTTCAATAAAGTGCCAAGTAAAACCTATAGGATCTTCTTGGATGATAGTTAGTTGATCTTGCTGAAAAAGACAGAAACTTTCTGCTCACAAAAACAATTGTTATAAATCACCGGAAAGCGATAAAATACTTATTCAAATTGCAGTAGATCAATAATCAAATTATCTAGGTCTTCCTATTTTGGCAGGATTTTCTGAATTCCAGAAGTTTGCGTTTGATAGAGATTACTACAGACTGTTCTGTTTTTGACAGATTCTGTTTTCATTGTGTTGTTTGCTTATTTTGATGAATCTATGAGTAGTATCGGAGGGTATGAAACATAGAAAAGTTGTAATACAGTAGTTATTTACAACAATATGAATTTATAATGAGTTCACAACAGTACCTAAGTGGTGGTTTGTTTTCTTTCGCTAACGGAGCTCATGAGATTTTCCGTTGAGTTTTGTGTTGTGAAGTTTTCAAGTTTTGGGTGAAGATTCGACGGACTATGGAATAAGGAGTGGAAAGAGCCTAAGCTTGGGGATGCCCAAGGCACCCCAAGGTAATATTCAAGGACAACCAAGAGCCTAAGCTTGGGGATGCCCCGGATGGCATCCCCTCTTTCGTCTTCGTTCATCGGTAACTTTACTTGGAGCTATATTTTTATTCACCACATGATATGTGTTTTGCTTGGAGCGTCAATTTATTTTGTCAGCATTTTATTTCTGTTATTTATATAAATATTTTGCATCTTTTATTTCAATAAAAGTGGCATTGATAGCCTTTACTATGCCTATTTTACAAGTCTACATGTTGCTGTTTGAAAACAGAAAGTTTACCGCTGTTGCAAAAATTCCCTAGAAAATTCAGAATGTGATAAAATGTTGAAACCTTTTGAATAATAAGCTCTCATAAATTTACTACAGTGGGAATTTTCTTTCATAATTTTTAGAGCTAAGGAAGTATGGATCTTGCTGCATTCTTTACAGACTGTCCTGTTTAGGCAGATTGATGTTATGTTTGCATTGTTTGCATATGTTTTCTTCTTTAATGATTATATTTGAGGATAGGAATATTAAATATGAAGAGGAATTTAGTATGCAATGTTGAATAATACTTTTAGTGATTTTCTACAGTATATTATGATAAGGTTTTTGCATTGGTTTATACTAACTTATCTCACGAGTCCTTGTTGAGTTTTGTGTGGATGAAGCTTTTGAGATTTAGGAAGACCGTGATATGAGAGGAATTAAGGAGACACAAAAGCTCAAGCTTGGGGATGCCCAAGGCATCCCAAGATAATATTTCAAGAAGTCTCAAGCGTCTAAGCTTGGGGATGCCCCTGTTGGCATCCCACCTTTCTTCTTCGACAACTATCGGTTAGTATCGGTTGATCCTAAGTTCTTTCTTCTTCACATGATGTTTGCTATTCTTAGAATGTAATTTTATTTTGTTTTGCTTGTTGTTTGAATAAAATATCAAGTTCTTAAATTATTAAATGAGAGAGAGTCCTCACATAGCTAAGTAATTATTTGACTACTCATTGATCTTCACTTATATCTTTTTGGAGTAGTTTGTCATTTACTCGTGTGCTTCACTTATATCCTCTCAGTAAATGGTTGAATGATTTGAATGTCATAAATCTGGAATTATATATGTTTCATATGACTTTCCCATGGGGAGTAATGCCTTCACATATAAGAAGTAGAGGTTGTAAATTTTTTTAAGATTAGCAAACATTGTATTGATCACTTGAACAATTCATGAAAGAATATTGAAGGAAGAGAGATTTCACATATAAATATACTATCTTGGAAATCTTTTATGATTATGAGCCCCATTAATTATTTTCAAACCTGAGAAAATTAGTTGAAGTTGGACAAGGAAGACAACATAATGAGTTATGCTTGGGTATATTTGTATAGAAGTTATATTGTTATGAATCCTCTACCATGTGGTGCTTGCTATTTAGAATCCTTTGCTAGCCAAAATATCTGTACTAAGCGGGAATACTGCTTGTGCATCCAAATTCCTTGAACCAAGTTTATTCCATGAGTGTCCACCATATCTACCTATATGCGGTATTTACCTGCCGTTCCAAGTAAATTTGCATGTGCCAAACTCTAAACCTTCAAATAATAATCTGTTTTGTATGCCCGAACCGCTCATGTAGCGATTAGGGGCTGTCAGTATCTTCCATGCTAGGTGGGTTATTCTCACGATGAGTGGACTTCGCTCATCATTCACGAGAAAATGGCTGGTAACTGGGATGCCAAGTCTTATGATCAAAAGATCAAAAACAAATTCGCAAATAATTTGAACAAACTCCCCCAGGATTGTTGATAGTTGGATGACACCCGTTGTTTCGGACAAGCCATGGAGTGTGATTGTTGGTGGAGGGGGAGTAAAATCTTTACCTTTACGTTTGAACCGCCTATAATGTATCTAGTATGGAAGATATTGGGAACTCTTGGTCGTTATGTTGGCAATGAAAGCATACCTCTCAAAATTATTTTCATCTCTGTTTTAGCTTCGAGCTCTGGCACCTTTGCAAATCCCTGCTTCCCTCCGCGAAGGGCCTATCGTTTACTTTTATGCAAGAGTTAGTAGTAATCCTTCTCATTCCAACCTACTTTTTAGTTGGCAAGCATCATGTGGTGGAGAAATATCTAAGCATATATGGCCATTCAAATATATTTGATCATGAATTATTATTGTTGACAATTATCTATATGATAAATAAGTTGGGAGGCGAAACATTAAGCCCCTATATTTCTCTGTGCTCGATGGATGTTATTTGTTCTAAAAATATGCTTTGAATGGTAGCAATCATGGAAGACTATATGATAGTTGAGTATGTGGGATTTGCTAAATTAAAGCTCTTACATAGACCCTTCCTGAAAATAAGATGAATTGCAATTGTTTGATGACTGAGAACTGCTTGTTAGTTTTCAAGAAAGTTTATGATCTATAATTCAACATGTGAATAGCTCGTTACTTGATCATGAGAAGCTTTATGATATGAGCTACTGTTATGACATATAATGATGCTACAAAAGGTGATTAAAATTATCATTGATCAAACTTGTGCACCTACTAGCATTCACACTTCATAATTATTTCTTTTATCATTTACCTACTCGAGGACGAGCAGGAATTAAGCTTGGCGATGCTGATACATCTCCAACGTATCTATAATTTATGAAGTATTCATGCTATTATATTATCTATTTTGGATGTTTATGGGTTTACTAAACACTTTTATGTTATTTTCGGGACTAACCTATTAACCGGAGGCCCAACCCAAATTGTTGTTTTCTTGCCTATTTTAGTGTTTCGAAGAAAAGGAATATCAAACGGAGTCCAAACGGAATGAAACCTTCGGGAGAGTTATTTTTGGAACGGAAGCAATCCAGGAGACTTGGAGTAGACGTCAGGGAAGCTTCGAGGAAGCCACGAGGCACAGAGGCGCGCCCTACCCCTGGGCGCCCCCCCACCCTCGTGGGCCCCTTGTGGCTCCCCTGACCGACTTCTTTCGCCTATATATGTCCATATACCCTAAAAACATCGATGAACACAATAAGATCGGGAGTTCCGCCGCCGCAAGCCTCTGTAGCCACCAAAAGCCAATCGCGACCCTTTTCCGGCACCCTGCTGGAGGGGGGATCCCTCATCGGTGGCCATCTTCATCATCCCGTCGATCTCCATGACGAGGAGGGAGTAGTTCACCCTCGGGGCTGAGGGTATGTACCAGTAGCTATGTGTTTGATCCCTCTCTCTCTCTCTCTCTCCCTCTCGTGTTCTTGAGGTGGTACGATCTTGATGTATCGCGAGCTTTGCTATTATAGTTGGATCTTGTGATGTTTCTCCCCATCTACTCTCTTGTAATGGATTGAGTTTTCCCTTTGAAGTTATCTTATCGGACTGAGTCTTTAAGGATTTGAGAACACTTGATGTATGTCTTGCATGTGCTTATCTGTGGTGACAATGGGATATTCACGTGATTCACTTGATGTATGTTCTGGTGATCAACTTGCGAGTTCCATGACCTCTTGAACTTATGCATAGGGCTTGGCACACGTTTTCGTCTTGACTCTCCGGTAGAAACTTTGGGACACTCTTTGAAGTTCTTTGTGTTGGTTGAATAGATGAATCTGAGATTGTGTGATGCATATCGTATAATCATACCCACGGATACTTGAGGTGAGATTGGAGTATCTAGGTGACATTAGGCTTTTGGTTGATTTGTGTCTTAAGGTGTTATTCTAGTACGAACTCTATGATAGATCTAACGGAAATAATAGCTTCATGTTATTTTACTACGGACTCTTGAATAGATCGATCAGAAAGAATAACTTTGAGGTGGTTTCGAACCCTACAATAATCTCTTCGTTTGTTCTCTGCTATTAGTGACTCTGGAGTGACTCTTTGTTGCATGTTGAGGGATAGTTATATGATCCAGTTGTGTTATTATTGTTGAGAGAACTTGCACTAGTGAAAGTATGAACCTTAGGCCTTGTTTCAACGCATTGCAATACCATTTGCGCTCACTTTTATCATTAGTTACCTTGCTGTTTTTATATTTTCATATTACAAAAACATATATCTACTATCCATATTGCACTTGTATCACCATCTCTTCGCCGAACTAGTGCACCTATACAATTTACCATTGTATTGGGTGTGTTGGGGACACAACAGACTCTTTGTTATTTGGCTGCAGTGTTGCTTGAGAGAGACCATCTTCATCCTACGCCTCCCACGGATTGATAAACCTTAGGTCATCCACTTGAGGGAAATTTGCTACTGTCCTACAAACCTCTGCACTTGGAGGCTCAACAATGTCTACTAGAAGAAGGTTGCGTAGTAGACATCAAGCTCTTTTCTGGCGCCGTTGCCGGGGAGGTGAGTGCTTGAAGGTATATCTTTAGATCTTACAATCGGGTCTTTTTATTTCTTGTTTTATCACTAGTTTAGTCTATAAAAGAAAACTACAAAAAAAATGGAATTAAGGGTGCCTCATATGCTTCATCTTTTTAATGTCTTTCGTGAAAATGATGGGAAGGAAAATTGTGCTCAAGTACTAGAAGAAGAATTACATAGAATGCTTGGCATAAAGTATGTGAATGATGAGCATGATTGCAATGTTGTTAGTATGAATTCTTTGAATACCCATGATGCTAATGATATGCAAAGCCACAAGCTTGGGGATGCTATGTTTGATGAAGATGATATGTTTTGTCCCCCAAGTTTTGAAGAGCAAATTTATTATGATGAAAGCATGCCTCCTATGTATGATGATTATTGTGATGACATGTATGCTATAAAGAATAAAGATAACCATGAAACTTGTCATCATGATTTTAATTTTCAATTGGATTATGCTTCACGTGATAGTTATTTTGGTGAGTTTGATCCCACTACTATTGATGAGAATAAATTTGCTTATGTGGAGAGTAATAAAATTCTATGGTAGTAGATCATGAAAATAATGTTTTATGTGCTGGTTATATTGTTGAATTCACTCATGATGCTACTGAAAATTATTATGAGGGAGGAACATATGCTTGTAGGAATTGCAATAATACCAAGTTTCCTCTCTATGTGCTTAAAGTTTTGAAGTTATGCATGTTTTGTCTTCCTATGCTAGTTGATTATTGTTCCCATAAGTTGTTTCCTCACAAAATCCCTATGCATAGGAAGTGGGTTAGACTTAAATGTGCTTGCCATGTGTTTCGTGATGCACTCTTTATGTTTCAATTCTTATCTTTTATACGAGCATCATTGAAATCATCATGCCTAGCTAAAAGGCATTAAAGAAAAGCGCTTGTTGGGAGACAACCCAATATTTACCCCTACTGTTTTTGTGTGTTCACATGATTAAGCTACTGTAGTAATCATGTTTTATAGATTTTATTTCAATAAAGTGCAAAGTAAAACCTATAGGATCTTCTTGGATGATAGTTAGTTGATCTTGCTGAAAAAGACAGAAACTTTCTGCTCACGAAAACAATTGTTAAAAATCACCAGAAAGTGATAAAATACTGATTCCAATTGCAGTAGATCAATAATCAAATTATCTAGGTCTTCCTATTTTTTCTATCATGAAGATCATGGTGCTACTTTGAAGCACAAGTGTGGTAAAAGGATAGTAACATTGTCCCTTCTCTCTTTTTCTCTTATTTTTTTCATCCGGAGTCTCATCCCGACTTGTGGGGGAATCATAGTCTCCATCGTCCTTTCCTCACTTGGGGCAATGCTCTAATAATGATGACCATCACACTTTTATTTACTTACAACTCAAGAATTACAACTCAATACTTGGAACAAAATATGACTCTATGTGAATGCTTCCGGCGGTGTACCGAGATATGCAATGAATCAAGAGTGACATGTATGAAAGAATTATAAAGGTGGCTTTGCCACAAATACGATGTCAACTACATGATCATGCAAAGCAATATGACAATGATGGAACGTGTCATAATTAACGAAACAGTGGTAAGTTGCATGGCAATATATCTCGGAATGGCTATGGAAATGCCATAATAGGTAGGTATGGTGGCTTTTTTGAGGAAGATATATGGTGGGTGTATGATACCGGCGAAAGGTGCGCGGTATTAGAGAGGCTAGCGATGGTGGAAGGGTGAGAGTGCGTATAAATCCATGGACTCAACATTAGTCATAAAGAACTCACATACTTATTGCAAAAATCTATTAGTTATCAAAACGAAGTACTACGCGCATGCTCCTAGGGGGATAGATTGGTAGGAAAAGACCATCGCTCGTCCCCGACCGCCACTCATAAGGAAGACAGTAAATAAATAAATCATGCTCCGACTTCATCACATAACGGTTCACCATACGTGCATGCTACGGGAATCACAAACTTTAGAACAAGTATTTCTCAAATCCACAACTACTCAACTAGCATGACTCTAATATCACCATCTTCATATCTCAAAACAATCATCAAGTATTAAACTTCTCATAGTATTCAATGCACTTTATATGATAGTTTTTATTATACCCATCTTGGATGTTCATCATATTAGGACTAAAATTTATAGCCAAAGCAAACTACCATGTTGTTCTAAAGGACTCTCAAAATAATATAATTGAAGCATGAGAGATCAATAATTTCTATAAAATAAAACCACCACCGTGCTCTAAAAAGATATAAATGAAGCACTAGAGCAAAATTATCTAGCTCAAAAGATATAAGTGAAGCACATGGAGTATTCTAATAAATTCCGATTCATGTGTGTCTCTACCAAAAGGTGTGTACAACAAAGATGATTGTGGTAAACTAAAAAGCAAAGACTCAAATCATAAAAGACGGTCCAAGCAAAACACATATCATGTGGTGAATAAAAATATAGCCTCAAGTAAAGTTACCGATAGATGAAGACGAAAGAGGGGATGCCTTCCGGGGCACCCCCAAGCTTAGGCTTTTGTTTGTCCTTGAATTTTACCATGGGGTGCCTTGGGCATCCCAAAGCTTAGGCTCTTGCCACTCCTTATTCCATAATCCATCAAATCTTTACCCAAAACTTGAAAACTTCACAACACAGAACTCAACAGAAAATCTTATGAGCTCCGTTAGTATAAGAAAACAAATCACCACCATAAGGTACTGTAATGAACTCATTATTTATTTATATTGGTGTTAAACCTACTGTATTCCAACTTCTCTATGGTTCTTACCCTCCGATACTAGCCATAGATTCATCAAAATAAGCAAACAACACACGAAAAACCGAATCTGTCAAAAATAGAACAGTCTGTAGTAATCGTTTATTCTGTAACTCAAAAATTCTACCAGAATAGGAAGACTTAAATAATATGTTTATTGATCTGGTGCAATTGGAATCAGTATTTTATCACGTTCTGGTGATTTTTAACAATTGTTTTCGTGAGCAGAAAGTTTCTGACTTTTTCAGCAAGATCAAATAACTATCATCCAAGAAGATCCTATAGGTTTTACTTGGCACAAACACTAAGTAAAACATAAAACCACATCTAACCAGAGGCTAGATCAAATATTTATTACTAAGCATAAATAAAAATGAAGAAACAAAAATAAAATTGGGTTGCCTCCCAACAAGCGCTATCGTTTAACGCCCCTAGCTAGGCATTGATAATTTTAACGATGCTCACATCAAAGACAAGAATTAAAGCACAAAGAGAGAATCATAGAACACGTGATAAAACATCTAAGTCTAACATACTTCCTATGTATAGGAATTTTATAAGCAAACAAATTATCATAGCAAGCAAAAATTAGCATATGCAAGGAAGAAGAAAGAGACGATAGCAATCTCAACATGACGAGAGGTAATTTAGTAAGATAAAAATTTCTACAACCATATTTTCTCTCTCATAATAATTACATGTAGGATCATAGGAAAATTAAACAAAATATCTATCACAAAACATATTCTTAACATGATCCACATGTGTGCAAAGTTGACACTCTTCCAAAATAGTGGGATTAACATTAACTAAAGTCATGACCTCTCCAAACCCACTTTTATCAAAAATACCATAAGATTGAACATTCTCCAAATATGTGGGATCTAAAGTTTACACTCTTCAAAACCCACTTCCAATATTATTGCAAACACTATCAATCTCATATTCATCATGGGGCTTAAATAAATTTTCAAGATCATAAGAAGAATCACCCCAATCATGATCATTGCAACAAGTAGTAGACATAGCAAAACTAGCATCTCCAAGCTTAGGGTTTTGCATATTATTAGCACAATTGATATCAAGAGAATTTATTGTAACATCAATGCAATCATGCTTTTCATCAAAGGAACTACCAAGTATGGGTGCAATAGCAATGATCTCATGTTTAACATAAGGAACTATAGCAAATTCATCTTTATAAATATTGGCATCATGGCCACAAGAATAGCAAGCATCATGTTCATCAAGGGATATTTTAATCAAATCATCGAAATCATCATTATCTATAGATTCATGCATATCATTATTTTCTTCTAAAGCAATGGTCATTCTTTCAATAAATTCTTTGACATAGGCATTATGAGCATAGTTTTCATAGCAATATTTAAGTATGTCAAAATTTTCAGATTCGTAGAGAGTAATATCATATTTTTCAATCAAAGAAGCAACTTCATAAGCACCCTTAAAAGCAACAAATTCTTCAATTTGTTCGATATCATAGTAATTATAAACACCCTTTGCATAAGAAGATAATATTTCATTATCATTAAACTCACATAGGTAGGGAAGGTGTTTTTTAGGGTTCTTAGAGCAACAAGTAAAATCATAAATTTCACAAAGATTCCAAGCATAACACAACAATCTGTTTATTTGATCCCATAAGAGTCTCCCTTTTTTCGGACAAGCGGCGCTGACAAAATGAGCATGCTCATCTAAAGATTTCCCATCAACTAGGCTAGTTGGGGTTTCAAAGACGGCGCATAAGGATCGAAGATGATCCAAGTAGAACGCTTTAAGTGGATCCATATCAATAGATTTTTAGCAAGAAAAGATGCAAGCAAATAGAAGGCATGTGGAAACACAAACAAAAAGACATACGGGAAGAAGGCAAAGAAAAGGCAAAGGTGAAGTGGGGGAGAGGAAAATGAGAGGCAAATGGCAAATAATGTAATGCGGGGGATAAGAGTTTGTGATGGGTACTTGGTATGTCTTGACTTGACTTGGCGTAGATCTCCCCGACAACGGCGCCAGAAATCGCACGTTGGCGGGAGATCAAATCTTGACTTGACTTGGCGTAAGCCTCCCCGGCAATGGCGCCAGAAATCCTTCTTGCTACCTCTTGAGCTTGTGTTGGTTTTTCCCTTGAAGAGGAAAGGGTGATGCAGCAAAGTAGCGTAAATATTT
Organism: Aegilops bicornis; assembly: GCA_021605145.1. Lineage (NCBI taxonomy): Eukaryota > Viridiplantae > Streptophyta > Magnoliopsida > Poales > Poaceae > Aegilops > Aegilops bicornis. Next base: position 502,077,341 of record CM038673.1, read on the forward strand.
CTCTCAGTTTTTGAGAACCAAGGTATCAATCCTGTAGGAGACTACACGCAAGTCGCCTCGTACCTACACAAACAAATAAGAACCTTGCAACCAACGCGATAAAGGGGTTGTTAGTCCCTTCACAGCCACTTGCAAAAGTGAGATCTGATAGAGATAATAAGATAAATATTTTTGGTATTTTTATGATATAGGTTGAAAGTAAAGATTGCAAAGTAAAAATAGATTGGAAACTTATATGATGGAAGATAGACCCGGGGGCCATAGGTTTCACTAGTGGCTTCTCTCAAGATAGCATAAGTATTACGGTGGGTGAACAAATTACTTGTCGAGAAATTGGTAGAAAAGTGCATAGTTATGATAATATCTAGGCATGATCATGTATATAGGCATCACGTCCGCGACAAGTAGACCGAAACGATTTTGCATCTACTACTATTACTCCACACATCGACCGCTATCCAGCATGCATCTAGAGTATTAAGTTCATAAGAATAGAGTAACACATTAGGCAAGATGACATGATGTAGAGGGATAAACTCAGGCAATATGATATAAACCCCATCTTTTTATCCTCGATGGAAACAATACAATACGTGTTGTTTCCCTTTACATCCTTGGGATCGAACAGCATAAGATTGAACCCAAAGCTAAGCACTTCTCCCATTGCAAGAAAGATCAATCTAGTAGGCAGAACCAAACTGATAATTCGAAGAGACTTGCAAAGATAACAAATCATACATAAAAGAATTCAGAGGAGATACAAATATTGTTCATAGATAATCTTGATCATAAACCCACAATTCATCGGATCTCGACAAACACACCGCAAAAAGAGTTACATCGAATAGATCTCCAAGAAGATCGAGGAGAACTTTGTATTGATATCCAAAGAGAGAGAAGAAGCCATCTAGCTAATAACTATGGACCCAAAGGTCTGAGGTAAACTACTCACACATCATCGAAGATGCTATGGTGTTGATGCAGAAGCCCTCCGTGATCGATTCCCCCTTCGGCGGAGCACCGAAAAAGGCCCCAAGATGGGATCTCACGGGTATAGAAGGTTGCGGTGGTGGAAATAGGGTTTCGTGGTGCTCCTGGATGTTTTCGGGGTATATGGGTATATATAGGAGGAACAAGTAGGTCAGTGGAGCTACGAGGGGCCCAGGAGGGTGGGCGCGCCAGTGGCGGCGCGCCTCCCTGCCTCGTGGCCTCCTCGCTTCTTTCTTGACGTCCACTCCAAGTCCCCTGGATCACGTTTGTTCCAAAAATAACTCTCTCGAAGGTTTCATTCCGTTTGGACTCTGTTTGATATTCCTTTTCTGCGAAATACTGAAATAGGCAAAAAAAACAGCAATTTGCACTGGGCCTTCCGTTAATAGGTTAGTCCCAAAAATAATATAGAAGTGCTTAGTTAAGCCCATTAAACATCCGAAACAAATAATATAATAGCATGGAACAATAAAAAAATTATAGATACGTTGGAGACGTATCACTACCCCTCCAAGGCAAAACCCTGTTCCCCACCTTAGCAACGACAGGAGCGAACTCCTTGGCACATTTTGTCCGGGGAAAACGGAAGGCACAAATATTTAAAGGGGAGGAGCCCAAGTTGCAACTTAGGACCTGTGCCACCCGTAAGGCCTTTTAATTATTTACACCAGTAGCAATGACCTCGCTTTTGGAGAAGTTGATCTTAAGCCGCTTCGAAACACAACAAGATGAACTTAAGGTGAGGAAGGCACGAATCATTCAATTCCACCATTATGATTGTGTCGTCCGCGTACTGGAGATGCGCGACGCCCTCAAGGATAAGGTGGGAGATGATAAGAGAAATGTGGCCACACGAGGTAGCTTTAGATAGGATTCGAGAGAGAGCATCCGCCATGAAGTTAAACAAAAGATGTGAGGAAGGGTTCCTTTGCCTTAGGCCCCTGCCATTGGCGAAAAAATTACTAACCTGGCCATTAACCGAGATTACCCTTGGCAAGTAGAACCTGCCTAAGGAAGAGCCAACTGACCGAATCGTACGCTTTTTTGAAGTCCAATTTCAGAATCACCGCCTTAGTTTTACGAATTCTGAGATCGTGTACAATTTTGTGCAGGCAAAGGATACCATCAAGAATGAATCTCCCTTTGATGAAAGCTGATAGGTACGGGCTAAGAGTTCTGTGAGCAACATGAGAGAGGCGAGTGGCAAAACCCTTAGCAGGAAACTTCGCAAAATTATTAATGAGGGCGATAGGTCTAAACTATGAAATTAGATTAGCTCCTTTGACCTCAGGGATGAGTGTGATAACAACATAATTAAGGCGGGAGATGCCCACAGTCCCTAAGGAAAAGCCCTGAATGATCGATCTTACATTCCAGAGGTCGAAGTTGCGGCCAGAACTTCCTAAATAAAGGGAAAGAGAAACCATCTGAGCCCGATGGCGCGTTGGATTTGCGGCACGGATGACCTCCCAAATCTCCTCCTCAGAGAGAGGCAGAAGGAAGGCGTCATTGTCAGCCCTAGATATCCTAGAAGTCGCGTCCCACGGGGAGATAGAGATCGAGAGGCCGGACGCCGGCTTGGCAGAGAGGAGTGAAGAAAAGAATTCAACCACATGTGAAAGGATTTGAGTCTGATCCGAAACTCTAACACCATTAATAAGAATGCTGTCAATTGAGCACCTCCTCCTCCTGCCATTGGCAATGGAGAAAAAATATGCAGTAGGCAAATCGCCCTTAAAGGTCCAGTTCGAAGTGCCCCTCTGACGCCAGTAAATCTCAGCCTGATGATGCAACTACATCAAGGCCTCCTCTAAGGCATAGCAAACAGACCAGTCCCTCTCTGAAAGGCTACGGCCATCAGTCGCGTCATCCAAATTAGTAATCTAGGCCTCTAGGATGACTTTCTCTCGACGGGCCTCCACTGCCCTATTACGAGCCCATCCACGGAGAAATTTGCGAATCGCGTATGAGCATTTGTGCCAGTTGTCACTACAAAAAAATACACTTCCGTGATGATACGTGTTTGTCACAGTAGGTCGCGTATTTTTGTCATGCATGTACATCCATGACAAATTTATGACAGAATCAAGATAGTCATACCTGTGCTGTCATAGAAGTGTTCCATGACATTACGAAAATTATCATCACGGAAGTGTCCACTTCGATGACGATAAATCACGCGTCACAGAAATGCTTTCATCAAGGGTGACCGACACGTGGCATCCACCTTAACGGAACGCCGTTAAGCTATCAGGTCGGGTTTTGGATCCGATAACCCGTTAACAGCCCCGACCAATGGGAAATTTCCACGTGTAAAATTCTTATTGGCCGGACGAAACACGTGTCAGCTCGTCAGTGGGTCAGATAGGCGCCTATGATATGTCAACACGTGTCACGGCCCACCACTGGCCCATTTAGCTTACAAAGCCGGCACGTTTGACTTGGTCAAAAGTTAACGGGCTGGCCCATGAAAAGCATGTTAATTGTCTCTTCGCAAATAGCCCATTTTACGGCCCGTTAACTCACGACCCGTTAGGCACTAAAGGAAATTGGCCCAACAACGTCATGTGGGCCGTCGAATATAACACCAGCCCATTTCACTTTTGGCCCATGTATGGCCCACGACGTCTTTCGGCCCATATGAGGCCTTCGTATCTTTCGGCCCTTTACAGGCCCACGATGACTCTAGCCCATAATGAACAGTAATTTTCTTTGTACCCGTTAACGACCCGTTATTTACATGGGCGGTTTCCAGCCCGTGTTAGCTTTCGGCCTATTGACAGCCCATACGTTCTTGGGCTCCTTTTTGGACCTCGATTACTTCCGGCCCGTTACTGGCCTGTTCCCCTAATGGGCCAAATTCGGCCCATGGCAAGAGTCGGCCCGTTACTGGCATGTTCCCCAAATGGGCCAAATTCGGCCCATGACAGGAGTCGGCCCGTTACTGGCCTGTTACCCTAATGGGCGAAATTTGGCCCATGGCAAGAGTCGGCCCGTTTCTGGCCTGTTAACCCGTTGCGCATTATCTAGCCCGTCATATATTCTAGCCCATTAACGACCCGTTATGCCTGTGACAGAATTAAGCCTTTGCAGTCCTACGGCCTGTTAACGGCCACATCTTGGCCGGGCCGATACCAATTACGCCCGATTACAGCCCATGTAGACCCATTTATCCGACGGCCCGAGGCCCACCAATTACAGGCCCATTTATCGACGGCCCGAGGCCCATCGATTATAGGCCCATTTATCGACGGCCCGTAGGAGACCCATGGATCCTACAGCCCGTATATGGCCCATGGTAGTTGCGGCCACTAGCAAACCAGGGAAAAAGAAGACTAGGAAATAAATAAGGCCGAAACTAATGCTAGGCTATTAAGGCGATTGCACAGATTACATCCACTCGACATCAAAGATCGCCACGAGTCAAATATAGGGAACACCCTACACTATACAAAAATGGCTTGCTGTTTTCTTCAACCGGTGGCCGCACGTTAAGAATAAATTTTGTATCGCACCAAAACAAATTACAACTATATAACAGAAGGAAGGTTGGCATAAAACTTAACAGTCTAGCAGATAAATTCACCACCAGAACTTCAGAAGCTCAATTCATTTGACCTGACTGTTACGTTTTCATGCAGTATTGCCCGATGGAGCACCATAACCGTCGCCTTCATTTACCCTAGGCTCCTGAACAACATAGCAAATGTCTGATAGTCTGGTTTCAAAACCATGCATATCTTGGCGACATTGAGCAATGTTTCTCCTTGTTTCACAAAGGGCCTATGTTAGGGAATGGACTTGTGTCTGGAGCGCAGATACAACATTGCTTTGAGCTTGCATATCTTAATCATGAGGCAGTTTGGATGATATTGCCTTAACAACCAACCCGGTATTACGCAAGAACGTGCTTTTGGCACTGTTAGTGGACAGTCTTGACCCACCGCAAAAGAGTCGACATTGCGGTTATAGTTGCCTCGCCACCTTCGTAAGGTGGCAGTTCCACCATTTTTCCATAGCTCATTTGAAAAGTTGAGGTTTTACATTAGTAGTACCGAGCAGAAGATATTAAGGAGGCAGCAAAACCAAACAAAATAGCTTTGGTCTATATACAGAACTTATTCTGGTGAACCCATTTAAAATATTAGTTGTATTTTATTGCAAAGTACATAATAAAACCAGGTTCCAAACATATGACCATGTACCATCGCTAATGTATTGTCTATTTCTACACATTGTATTGAGGGCTAAGGATAAAGAGACAAAGTTTATAATACGGTAAGCATAGTATGACATCATGCATATCATAAAACAAGCGAGAAATGCACAAACATGCAATTGTAATGTTGTGTAGGCAAGTCCAAAGACGGAACTAGATTACGGGTCAAGATCAAAGGAACATCACTCCTCTCTTTTAAACCTTGTAAGGTGCAATGATACGCTAAGACAATTGTGTATAAAATTGAAAAGAGTAATAGACATTTGCTGCAAACCATGCAGTTCATGGCACAAGTCAGAGTAAGTAGTAGTTAAAAGGCATGAGGATTAAGGACTTACAACAGCAGCTTTGACTGGTGTAGTCATGCCCTTCTTCTTCTTTGGTGTGACAGTCCTTGAAGATTTCCACAGCATTTGGTTCAGGTACTTTTTGGTCCTTGCGTGCTTTCCTCTGCATTTCGAACAAGTCAATATAGATCTGATAATATGTACAGCGAAAAGAGTGAAACATCAGCTAATTACAAGAGCCTCGCAGTGTGCAATATAGCTACGAGATCATGTCGTCTGTTGGAAGTTCACTTTTGTACGGTTGGCCTTGTTCTTTGAACAGTTCACCTACAAGAATATAGATTTGTGTGACACATGCGTAAATAGGACTTCGACATGTGATCTGATCACATATATATAATGTACCTAATACTTCGGATCAGACCAGTGTTTAACAAGGCCCCTCCAGTCTTCATCCGATATATTTTCCCTTTGGAGATGTTTGGGAAAGTTCACCGTTAGCCTTGCCTTCAAAGTGAGTTTTCCTCAAGTTATACCGATCTTGTCGCAGAAGCGAGACTTGAAAACATGGGTGCAAGCTTCCAGTTGCATCATCTTGGCTATCCAACTTGAACCTCATCTGTTGAAAATTATGGGAGTCTCATTATCGACAACCTAGAAAGTATGGGATGAGCAAGACGATATTACTAGTTTGCATACATAACCATACTTACAGATAAATGGTCGAGGAAGGTGTTGAACTGGTTTCGTCTTTGTCATTCTGTCTTGAATCCATGTTGGGAGGATACGTACATGACACCTAATGGCAACCGCTGCCTCTGATACTAACTTGGCTGACTCTGTAGCATCACGTGGCCTTTTTAAACCTGCCTCAAAACGGATCTCCATTCTTCCTCCTCTAGATTTAGTTAACCTATCGAGCATTATCCCTGATGTTTGTTTCCTCTTGCACCAAGGTGCTAGTCCAACAACGAACATAGGAAGTGTTAGTGTACATCAAACTGTGAGACTACATATAAAGAAGCATGGAACTATAACTTGACTCCAGCAACTACCTTCTTGCTGTTGAAGCTCACAAGGTTCATCTGATATTGCCAACTCGTCTTGTGTCAAGAGTGCTTGGGAAGTAGTGTCAGGTGGCAAGGGAGCTTGGGAATGTGCTGCTAGCTCAGTTGACGCACAAGTATGTCGTGCAGCTGGTAGTACTGTGGTAGGTGTTGCAAGAACTAGGGCTGTCTCTGCTTGTTTGGTGGCAGCTATTTGTTTCTTTTTGGATTTTTTTAGCTCGTGTAGCATGGGATGCCGTGTTTGTAGAATTTTCCGCTGGACTTTGACCTTCTATTGCACCATCGCATCCGCAGAATCTGCAGGATTCATCCGCTTCTCATTCCCTGCCATTCTGTGTTTCTTCGTCTTTCTCTGTGCCATGTTAAGTCAAGCCGACAAGAAAAATGAATAACAATTTAGTTCTTCAGAACAAATTGATGCGTGATGCAGACGAACTGAACTTTGATGTTAGACAACCACATGATAGGAGGATGTAATATGTATGAAAAACAGGACGGAAGAGATAACCAGAACTATGATGTGTAAACTAAGAAGAAGACATTTCACCAAATTAGAAGCAATGCAATGGAAGGTAGACACCATATGAAAGATGCTACAAATATCGCTCTGCCAAGTTAACGATGTCTCGTCATAAATGGCGTTTAAACAAATGTGAAGCAGTACAAGAAATAAATCATATGCAAGATGCAAACAACATCACACTACCATGTTAGAGGTCTCTCATCATTAGTGCCATTGCATATTCACAGCATTGCATATTCACAGCTTATGATGTGTAAACTAAGGAGAAGGAATTTCAACAAATTAGAAGCAATGAAAGCTAGACACCATATGAAAGATGCAACGAATATCACTCTACCAAGTTAAAACTGTCTCATCATAAGTGCCATTTCAACAAATTAGTAGTACAAGCTAGAAAAGAATGTGAGATGTAACCTATATCACACTCAAGTCAAACGTGTCTTATGATAAGTGATTGTTGCAGGTTACACAATAGTAGTAATTTGATGTAAGAACATGGTGTGATAGAGCAGATATTGTATGTTCTAGAAACAGGAACACATGTCTTATTCAAGTATAATTTGTAAAGTAAGCAGATGGAATTCAACAAAATTAGAAGCAATACAAGCTAGACATCACACGTAACATGCAACCACATATAACAGTGCCAAGTTAGAGGGAGCACCAGTGATGCTGCACTAGGGGAGACGTGCTCATCATAAACACAACTTTGTTGAGTGTCTATGCATGTGTTGTCTTGGAAATCATCTTGGGGGTGTGGAGGAGTAGAAACTGTAGAGGCCCTCCGTTCGGAAGGAGCACCTTTATCCGCTGCCTTGCTAACTTCCTTCTGCTTTATTGATTTTGAATTGTCAAGTAAACCGACAAGAAAAAGCAATAAAATTCTCTCTTCAGAACTCATTCATGCATGATACTGACAATCACTACTTTGATGTAAGGCAAAACATGATACCAGGATGGAATATGTACGAAAAACAGGACGGCATGGCATGTTCACAACTGTTTGTGTAAACTAAGCAGAAACCATTCCAGCAAATAAGAAGCAATGCAAGCTAGACACCACATGAAAGATGCAACCAATATGACTCTGCTAAGTTAAAAGCGTCCCATCATAAATGGAATTTCAACAAATTAGAAGAAGCGCATGCTATAAATCATATGAAAGATGCAACTAATATCGCACTGCATATACTAAAGGTATCTCGTCATATTGATTGATGCCGGATACAAAAAAACAATAGTTTTACGTAAGGGCATGCTTAATAGACAAATGTACTATGTACTAAATACAGGAAGGCATGCCACATTAACAGGTATAATGTACTATAAGCTAAGCAGACTAGCACATGCAGTTTAACCAGATTGGAAGAATTACAATCTAGACACCATATGCAACATGCAACCACATATCACGCTGCCAAGTTAGAGCAAGCACCTGCGGTGCTAGTGTAGGGGAAATGATGTAATCAACTACAGAGCTACGTTCACTATCTTCATCTAGCATTTTTGTTTCTTGAGAATCATGTCGGGAGGCTGACGCTGCATTCTTTAAATGAGTAGTTGCTATGTCTTGAGCTTGCGTTGGTTTTCCTCGAAGAGGAGAGGGTGATGCAGCAAGTGTAGCGTAAGTATTTCCCTCAGTTTTGAGAACCAAGGTATCAATCCAGTAGGAGGCTCCTCAAAAGTCCTACACACCTACACAAACAAACTGAGAACTCGCAACCAACGCAATAAATGGGTTGTCAATCCCTTCATGGCCACTTGCGAAAGTGAGATCTAATAAAGATAGTATGATAAGATAAATATATTTTTGGTATTTTGTAATATAGATGCAAAAAGTAAAGATGCAAGTAAAAGTAGATTGAAAGCAAATATGATAAGAGATAGACCCGGGGGCCATAGGTTTCACTAGTGGCTTCTCTCAAGATAGCATAAGTATTACGGTGGGTGAACAAATTACTGTCGAGCAATTGATAGAAAAGTGCATAGTTATGAGATTATCTAGGCATGATCATGTATATAGGCATCACGTCCATAACAAGTAGACTGACTTCTGCCTGCATTTACTACTATTACTCCACACATCGACCGACTCCTGCCTGCATCTAGAGTATTAAATTCATAAGAACAGAGTAACGCATTAAGCAAGATGACATGATGTAGAGGGATAAACTCATGCAATATGATATAAACCCCATCTTGATATCCTCGATGGCAACAATACAATACGTGCCTTGCAACCCTTTCTGTCACTGGGTAAGGACACCGCAATATTGGACCCAATGCTAAGCACTTCTCCCATGGCAAGAAAGACCAATCTAGTAGGCCAAACTAAACTGATAATTCGAAGAGACTTGCAAGGATAACTCAATCATACATAAAAGAATTCAGAAAAGATTCAAATATTATTCATAGATAAACTTGATCATAAACCCACAATTCATCGGATCTCGACCAACACACTGCAAAAAGAGTTTACATAGAATAGATCTCAACAAGAGAGGGGTAGAACATTGTATTGAGATCCAAAAGAGAGAATAAGCCATCTAGCTAATAACTATGGACCCGTGAGGTCTGTGGTAAACTACTCACAACTCATCGGAGGGGCAAGGATGTTGATGTAGAGGCCCTCCGTGGTTGATTCCCTCCCAAGAAAGTGCCGGCGAAGGCTCCAAGATGAGATCTCGCATACGAGAAGGTTCTGGCGGTGGAAATTGTGTTTCGTGGTGCCCCTGGATGTTTTCGAGTGCGAGGGTATATATAGGTGGAAGAAGTACGTTGGTGGTCACTGAGGGGCCCATGAGATGTGGGCGCCCTACAGGGGGGCGGCCTCCTATCTCGTGGCTTCCTCGGAAGCTTCTTGACTTGCACTCCAAGCTCTCCGGATCACGTTCGTTCCAAAAATCACGCTCCCGAAGGTTTCATTCCGTTTGGACTCCGTTTGATATTCCTTTTCTTCGAAATACTGAAATAGGCAAAAAACAGCAATATGGGTTGGGCCTCAGGTTAGTAGGTTAGTCCCAAAAATGATATAAATGTGTAAAATAAAGCCCATAAACATCCAAAAGGGGTAATATAATAGCATGGAACAATAAAAAATTATAGATACGTTGGAGACGTATCAAGCATCCCCAAGCTTAATTCTTGCTCGTCCTCGAGTAGGTAAATGATAAAAAAGAAATTTTTTATGTGGAATGCTACCTAGCATCATTCATAATGTAATTTTCTTTATTGTGCCATGAATGTTCAGATCCAAATGAATACAAAATAAAAGTTCATATTGATAAAAGAAATAGTAATACTTCAAGCATACTAATCAAAGTAATCATGTCTTCTCAAAATAACATGGGAAAAGAAAGTTCATCCCTACAAAATCATATAGTTAGGCTATGCTTCATTTTCGTCACACAAAGATGTTCCCAACTTCTATACCACCGATGACAAGCCAAGCAATTGTTTCATACTTAAATAATCTCAAACTTTTTCAACCTTCACGCAATACATGAGCGTGAGCCATGGATATAGCACTATGGGTGGAATAGAATATGATGATGGGGATTGTGTGGATAAGACAAAAAAAAAAGAGAAAGTCTCACATGACGAGGATAATCAACGGGCTATGGAGTTGCCCATCACTAGAGCTATAAATGAATGCTCAACAAAAGAAAACTAGTGGGTGTGCATCCAACTTGCTTGCTCACGAAGACCTAGGGCATTTGAGGAAGCCCATCGTAGGAATATACAAGCCAAGTTCTATAATGAAAAATTCCCACTAGTATGAAAAAGACAACTTATGAGACTCACTATATGAAAAACATGGTGCTACTTGGAAGCACAATATATGATACTCACTACATGAAGAACAAGGTGCTACTTTGAAGCACAAGTGTGGAAAAAGAGATAGTAACATTGCCCTTTTTATTTATTTCTTTTTTTATTTTTTCCTTTTTCTTTTTTTGGGACTTTCTTTTTTTTTCTTTTTTTCTTTGGCAATGCTCTAATAATGATGATCATCACACTTCTATTGATTACAACATATGAATTACAACTCGAAACTAGAACAATATATGACTCTATATGAATGCCTCGTGATGTCGGGATGGTGCAATGAATCAAGAGTGACATGTATGAAAAATAATGCATGGTGGCTTTGCCACAAATACGATGTCAACTACATGATCATGCAATGGCAATATGACAAAAGTAAAGTATGTCATGATGATGATGAACGCAAGCGGTGGAAAGTTGCATGGCAATATTTCTCGGAATGGCTATGGAAATGCCATAATAGGTAGGTATGGTGGCTGTTTTGAGGAAGATATAGGGAGGTACCGGCGAAGTTTGCACCAACTCTCAAGGTGAGAAAGGGCAATGCACGGTACCGAAGAGGCTAGCAAAGGCGGAAAGGTAAAAGTGTGTATAATCCATGGAATCAACATTAGTCAAAAGAACTCATATACTTATTGCAAAAATTTAGAAGTCATCAAAAAATCAATTACTACGCGCATGCTCCTAGGGGGATAGATTGGTTGGAAAAGACCATCGCTCGTCCCCGACCGCCACTCATAAGGATGCACAAGCCAGGTACATTTCATGTTTCAAATTTGTTACACAACTTTAACCATACGTGCATGCTACGGGACTTGCTAACTTCAACACAAGCATTCTTTAAATTCATAATCACCCAACTAGCATGACTTTAATATCACCACCTCCATATCTCAAAACAATTATCAAGTATCAAGTTGATCATAACATCCAATTCACTTCCTATGATAGTTTTTATTATACCCAACTTGGATGCTCATCATTCTAGGACCAATTTTATGACCATAGAAAATACCATGCTTGTTCTAAAAGACTCACAAAATAATATAAGTGAAGCATGAGAGACTAGATATTTCTTCAAAATTGAGACACCACCGTGCTCTAAAAGATATAAGTGAAGCACATAGAGTATTCTAGAAAATTCTAATCAAATAGGCTTCTCCAAAAAGGTGTGTACAGCAAGGATGATTGTGTTAAACTAAAAAGCAAAGACTAATATAATACACGACGCTCCAAGCAAAACACATATCATGTGGTGAATAAAAATATAGCTCCAAGTAAAGTTACCAATGAACGAAGACGAAAGAGGGGATGCCTTCTCGGGGCATCCCCAAGCTTAGGATTTTGGATATTCTTGAATATCTTGGGGTGCCATAAGCATCCCCAAGCTTAGGCTCTTGCCACCCTTTATTCCATAGTCCATAAAAGCTTTACCCAAAACTTGAAAACTTCACAACACAAAACTCAACAGGAAATCTTATAAGCTCCGTTAGTGAAAGAAGACAAAACCACCACATAAGGTACTGTAATGAACTCATTATTTGTTTAATTTGGTGTTAAACCTACTGTATTCCAACTTCTCTATGGATTATAAACTATTTTATTGGCCATAGATGCATCAAAATAAGCAAACAACACACGAAAAACAGAATCTGTCAAAAACAGAACAGTCTGTAGTAATCTGTAACTAACGCAAACTTCTGGAACTCAAAAAATTCAGCCAAAATAGAAAGACCTAGGAAATTTGTTTATTGATCATAAGAAATTGGAATCACTATTTTATCACGTTCTGGTGATTTTTAACAACTGTTTTCGTGAACCGAAAGTTTCTGAAAATTACAGCAAGATCAAATAACTATCATCCAAGAAGATCCTATAGGTTTAACTTGGCACAAACACTAATTAAAAGATAAAACCACATCTAAACAGAAGGTAGATGGATTATTTATTACTAAACAGGAGCAAAAACAAAAAACATAAAGAAAATTGGGTTGCCTCCCAACTAGCGCTATCGTTTAACGCCCCTAGCTAGGCATAAAAGCGAAGATAGATCTAACGAGTGCCATCTTTGGCACTAAACTCATAAGTAGCACGCATGATAGATTCATTAGGTAATTTAACTTTCTTTCTTGGAAAGTGCTCCATGCCTTTCTTTAATGGAAATTGGAATCTAATGTTCCCTTCCTTCATATCAATAATCGCACCAATCATTCTAAGGAAAGGTCTACCAAGAATAATAGGGCAAGAAAGATGGCAATCTATATCAAGAACGATAAAATCTACGGGCACCAAATTTCTATTTGCAACAATAAGAACATCATTGATCCTTCCCATAGGCTTTTTAATGGTGGAATCAAGAAGGTGCAAATTTAACGAGCAATCATCAAGATCATGGAAACCTAGAATATCGCATAAAGTTTTCGGAATTGTGGAAACACTAGCACCCAAATCACACAAAGCAAAACACTCATAATATTTAATTCTAATCTTTATAGTAGGTTCCCACTCTTCTAGGTATAGAAACTTCCAAATTAAGTTTTTCATCATAAGATTGCATCAAGGCATCAACAATATGTTTGGTAAAAGCTTTGTTTTGATTATAAGCATGAGGGGAATTAACAACGGATTGCAACAAGGAAATACAACCTTTAAAAGAACAATTATCATAATCAAATTCCTTGAAATCCGAGATAGTAGGTTCAACATTATTTGAAGTTGAGGATTCTCCAATCTCACTTTTACCAAATTTAGCATTAAGATCTAAAGACTCCGAATTCTTGGGACGCCTTCTAGGCAAAGTTGATTCATCATCAGTCCCATAATCATCAAAATTCATATTGCAAAACATAGATCGATTCGGAGACGCATCAATAACTTTAAGATCCTCATCATTATTTTCACGGAAACTAGAAGAACACGCTTTAATAAAGCTTTCTTTTTTAGCATGCAATCTAGCGGTTCTTTCCTTGCACTCGTCAATGGAAATTCTCATTACTTTGAGAGACTCATTGATATCATGCTTAGGAGGGAAGATCTAATTTTAAGAGAATCAACATCAGCTTAAAGTCTATCAACGTTCCTAGCCAAATTGTAAACTTTGAGCAATTTTTCTTCAAGCAAAGCATTAAAATTCTTTTGAGAAATCATAAATTCTTTCACACTATTCTCAAAATCAGAGGGCATCTTATTAAAATTACCATAATTATTATTGTAGGAATTTCCATAATTACTAGAGGGATTACTAGGGAACGGTCTAGCATTAAAATTTCCTCCATAAGCATTGTTTCCAAAACTATTCCTACCAACAAAATTCACATCCATAGATTCATTATTATTCTCAATCAAGGAAGGCAAAGGCATATCATTGGGATCAAGAGGAGTATTTTTAGTAGCAAACATCTTCATAAGTTCATCCATCTTTCCACTCAAAACATTGATTTCTTCTATAGCATGCACTTTTTACTAGAAGATCTTTGATTGTGCCATTGAGAATAATTAGCCATAATATTATCAAGAAGTTTTGTAGCATCTCCTAATGTGATTTCCATAAAGGTGCCTCCCGCGGCCGAATCTAAGAGATTTCTAGAAGCAAAGTTCAAACCGGCATAAAATTTTTGTATGATCATCCGTAAATTCAAACCATGAGTAGGGCAATTGCGAAGCATAAATTTTGTTCTTTCCCAAGATTGGGCAACATGCTCATGATCAAGTTGTTTAAAATTCATAATATCGTTCCTAAGAGTGATGATCTTAGCGGGAGGAAAATACTTAGAGATAAAAGCATCTTTGCACTTGTTCCAAGAATCAAACTATTCTTAGGCAAAGACGAAAACCAAACTTTAGCATGATCTCTAAGTGAAAACGGAATAACTTCAATTTGACAATATTTTTATCCGTATCTTTCTTCTTTTGCATATCACACAAATCAACAAAGTTGTTTAGATGAGTAGCGGCATCTTCACTAGGAAGGCCGGCGAATTGATCTTTCATAACAAGATTCAACAAAGCGGTATTGATTTCACAAGACTCATCATTATTAAGGGGAGCAATCGGAGTACTAAGGAAGTCATTATTATTGGTATTCGAGAAGTCACACAATTTGGTATTATCTTGCGCCATGGAAACAAGTAATCCAACACACAAGCAAACAGAAAAACGGCAAGTGAAAAATAGAGGATGAGATTGGGAAAGAGAGGGCGAATAAAACGGCAAGGGTGAAGTGGGGGAGAGGAAAACGAGAGGCAAATGGAAAATAATGTAAATGCGAGGGAGATGGGTTTGTGATGGGTACTCGGTATGTCTTGACTTGAGCGAAGACCTCCCCAAGAATAGCGCCAGAAATCCTTCTTGCTACATCTTGAGCTTATGCGTTGGTTTTCCTCAAGAGGAGAGGGTGATGAAGCAAAGTGTAGCGTAAGTATTTCCCTCGGTTTTGTGAAC
Source organism: Aegilops bicornis (assembly GCA_021605145.1). Taxonomy (NCBI): domain Eukaryota; kingdom Viridiplantae; phylum Streptophyta; class Magnoliopsida; order Poales; family Poaceae; genus Aegilops; species Aegilops bicornis. The sequence goes on from CM038673.1 coordinate 502,092,695, forward strand.
CAAGGTATCAATCCAGTAGGAGGCTCCTCAAAAGTCCCACGCACCTACACAAACAAACTGAGAACTCACAACCAACGCAATAAAGGGGTTGTCAATCCCTTCACGGCCACTTGCGAAAGTGAGATCTAATAAAGATAGTATGATAAGACAAATATATTTTTGGTATTTTGTAATATAGATGCAAAAAGTAAAGATGCAAGTAAAAGTAGATTGGAAGGAAATATGATAAGAGATAGACCCGGGGGCCATAGGTTCCACTAGTGGCTTCTCTCAAGATAGCATAAGTATTACGGTGGGTGAACAAATTACTGTCGAGCAATTGATAGAAAAGTGCATAGTTATGAGATTATCTAGGCATGATCATGTATATAGGCATCACATACATAACAAGTATACCGACTCCTGCCTGCATCTACTACTATTACTCCACACATCGACCGACTCCTGCCTGCATCTAGAGTATTAAGTTCATAAGAACAGAGTAACACATTAAGCAAGATGACATGATGTAGAGGGATAAACTCATGCAATATGATATAAACCCCATCTTTTTATCCTCGATGGCAACAATACAATACGTGCCTTGCAACCCTTTACATCCTTTGGTAAGGACACCGCAAGATTGAACCCAAAGCTAAGCACTTCTCCCATGGCAAGAAAGACCAATCTAGTAGGCCAAACTAAACTGATAATTCGAAGAGACTTGCAAAGATAACTCAATCATACATAAAAGAATTCAGAAAAGATTCAAATATTATTCATAGATAAACTTGATCATAAATCCACAATTCATCGGATCTCGACAAACACACCGCAAAAAGAGTTTACATCGAATAGATCTCCACAAGAGAGGGGAGAACATTGTATTGAGATCCAAAAAGAGAATAAGCCATCTAGCTAATAACTATGGACCCAGAGGGTCTGTGGTAAACTACTCACAACTCATCGGAGGGCAAGGATGTTGATGTAGAGGCCCTCCGTGGTTGATTCCCCCTCCCAAAGTGCGTGAAGGCTCCAAGATGAGATCTCGCGGATACAGAAGGTTACGGCGGTGGAAATTGTGTTTCGTGGTGCCCCTGGATGTTTTCGGGGTACGTAGGTATATATAGGAGGAAGAAGTACGTCGGTGGCCGCCCGAGGGGCCCATGAGACAGGGGGCGCGCCCTACAGGGGGGGGGGGCGGCCTCCTATCTCGTGGCTTCCTCGGAAGCTTATTGACTTGCACTCCAAGATCTCCGGATCACGTTCGTTCCAAAAATCACGCTCCCGAAGGTTTCATTCCGTTTGGACTCCGTTTGATATTCCTTTTCTTGAAATCTTGAAATAGGCAAAAAACAGCAATATGGGTTGGGCCTCCGGTTAGTAGGTTAGTCCCAAAAATTATATAAATGTGTAAAATAAAGCCAATAAACATCCAAAAGGGGTAATATAATAGCATGGAACAATCAAAAATTATAGATACGTTGGAGACGTATCAGTAGTCCCTTTGCCTGCTTGCCTCGTCATAAGTGATTGATGAGGGATACACAAAAACATTAGTTTGATGTAAGAACATGGTTAATACACAGATGTACTAGTATGTACCAAGAACAGAAAGGCATGTCATATTCAAAGGTATAATGTGTAAGCTAAGCAGATGCAATTTAACCAAATTGGAAGCAATACAAGCTAGACATCTGGCTGGAGTGGTGAGCATGATCATCTTGGACCTGAGAGCCTGGTGGGAGGTGGGCTGCTTCGCCACCATCGCAGCTTTTTAGTTGGCTTCAGGGTGATGCCTATCTTTGCTGGGCTTGTCCTTTGGCTCGGACAGTGCCCTGACTAGCTATTTGTCTTCTGGTGCTCCCGGGATGGTGGTTCATGTAAAAAATATCTTTCCTTATCTTGATAAAGACTGACTTCGGCCTTTCGAATACAAACTAGACACCATATGCAACATGCAACCACATATGACACCGTGAAGTTAAAGCAAGCACCTGGGATGGTGGTTCACGGCGAGCGAGATCATCAACTCCAGAGGTATGTTCCCCGTCTCCATCTGCTAACACTACACCCTTTAAATTCCTGAAACGATATGCGGCCTAGCAGCGTATCGCTACCGAGCGACTTCTCTCTTCTCTTTTACGCTACGTGAAGACGGGTCTGAAATACCCTTGCATAAAAACACAATAGTGAGAGTATGGGTGAAGTGTGTGCGAGTAGTGCACTATAAAAAGTAGCGAATAGCAGGTGGCGAAAAATAAATGACAGGAGACATATGATAGCTTTACAATATTGCATGGCAAACAAAATTAGATTCTACTCCGTATGATTTTGTAATATATGAGCACATGAAATGCGGTACTCCTCCAAAGACACCACCACATGTGGTCCTATCAAGATAACGATCGACTAAAAATAAATAGGTCGGTCGATTTTTTATGAACCGTCCGATCTATAAGGAACGGTCGATGGCCTCGTCTACCTCCCGCTTGATCCTTTGTGACGATCTTTCTCGAACCGCCAGCGACCACCGGCCCAGACCCCTGCCTTCGCCGCCCCACCCTCCCATCGACCTCACACCACCGCCGTGCTTGGCAGCGCCCCCAGGCATTAATCAAGCGATGAGGAGTGAGATGGTTAGCTCTTTGGTCTTTCAAAAAAAAATACACATTAATTGACACGTGAAACGAGGATTTGTACCGATTAAATCCCATGAAGGAAAACCCCGCCTTTCTTTTTTAACACTAGTACTCCTAGTACGTGCGTACTTATCCTGTTTGAGTCTAGGCCTTACATTGCCAAACTTCGCCACACATTTTTGCCAAGCTTGCCTAAAGTTTTCAAAATGAGAAGGAGGTACACTTACAAGACGCCGTCGCGGTCGCACCGCACCCTCACACGGTCGCTCCTGCACGCCCCGGTCGCACCACACCCTCACACAGTCGCTCATGCACGCCGCAAACCCAACCAAGGGAACGCACCCTCACTGACATGTGATGTCGCATGTGAACAAACCAAACTCAGCCATCCTATCGCTGACACATAATTTTCGTTCATAGAGTATGTTTATCCAACCGCATGTAGGGGAGTATCCGTAAGGCCCGTGCGGTGGTCTGTTGGGAAAGAAGAAGAGGTGAGGAAGAAGGAAAGAAGGGTTAGGAGACGTAGGATATTCATCCAGCCGCCTGAAATGGTAGACTGACCCAAGTCAAGCGACTTGCATAACAAATATAGTACAATATGTTTTTACACAGCAAAAGATCCATAAAAACAACAACATAAAGAAAAACTATCACTGCTCGCGGAAAGAGACGGCCTCGTCGTCTTTGGCTGCTGGCGCGAACCAGCCGTCGCAGCCGACGTGTGTCTCCGCACCGTGGTTTTCCTCGGCCTCCAGCTACTCGTTCAAGCGGAGCGTGCCGGTGCTCTGCACGGACGAGAGCACAGCCCGGTTCAAGTCGAGGACGTCCGGTTCCGCCTGCAGGAGGGCGTCGATGAGAGCGGCATCCGCGCACTCTGCGTCGAGTCGAGCCTCTGCCGCCCGGTTCATGTCCAGGACGTCCGGTTCCGCCTACAGGAGGGCCTCGATGGCAGCGGCATCCGCGCGCTCCGCCTCAAGTTGAGACTCCGCCGCCCGATTCACATCCACGACATCCGGTTCCGCCTGCAGGAGAGCCTCGATGGCAGCGGCATGCGCGCGCTCCGCGTCGAGTTGAGCCTCTTCCTCCCGGTCCTCCATTAGTATCGCCATGTTGAACCGCTGGTCCGCCTGCACCATGGGGGACTCGGACGCCGGCACGAAGTCGACGTCCATCGTCTCATACCCATCGGGGCCTTCGCGCCCGCGACCTCCGCATGATGAACATTGGATCGGCTTCCTCCTCCTCATAGCTTGGCTCCAAAGAACTCGGGGATTGGACCGCCGCAAAGCGAGCTTGGGAACGGAGGTCTGTGGCACCGACCGCCGCCGCAAACGCATCTTGTAGTAAGTGATCTTGCGGCGCACCATGGCTTTCCGGCGAACTAGGGGACGCTTGATGCGGGCTAGGGGATCGTAAGGTGGGGGAATGGGCTGGAGATTTGGTGTGGTTTTAGGGCAGTGGCTGTCGTGAGCGGCGAGCGAAAGGTTACGGTGTGAATAGTGGTTCGGTGACGACCGGTCAATCGGTTTTGATTGTACATCGCTCTTGTCGCGTTCGCATTGAAGCCCGCACGCTGGACCCTCCACGCCGCTCACCGAATGGAACGCGCTTCGTCTTTGCGTTTTCGCCGCTTGTGGGACCGCATTGAGAGCAAACCGGCGTCCCTCCCTCCCCGCTGCGTCATTTATTATACCACCACTCCCTCCGTTTTATGCGGAGTAAATAAAAACAGAGGGAGTATACTACGGATGAGGATCCTGACGTGGCGAACCCATTGAGTAAGCGACATACGGGGCCTAGCAAGCATGGGGTCCGCCAAGAAAGTGACCGAAAGGGAGGGTAAGGCAGGATACCTACGTCAGAGGATCCACTTCCACTATACTACTTTGACCAAATGTTAGAGTAATAATATATGACATGCAACTTACACAAATGTTAAAGTAATTATATATGACATGCAACTTACACAAAGCATACATGGTCTAATGCGTTTTTCGAGGCTAACTTTGACCAAATGTTAGAGTAATAATATATGACATGCAACTTACACAAAGCATACGGTCAATTTTGTATGTGAAAGGAGTTTCCAATGATATAATTTTCACATTATACATCTCATGTACTATTAATCTTATCAATAGTCAAATTGGAAACCATCTCGAGTACAAATCTAGGAGTACGTATGAATCTAACAATATTGATTGGGCGTTGTTGAATGTTCATACCTTTTTAATCATAGTAGAGATACTTTGACTACACATAAAACTTATATGTAAAGTAGAAAGGATAGGAGGGAGTATATTGTACGTTCAAAACCGAAACGAACATTGAATACCCTTTATATATGATTTGCGGATGCTATGATCACCGGTTCAAAATTTTGAATCCGCCTTAGGTATCATGTGCCTCACTGCTCCCTCTCGATTTCATCTCGGGGTCCGGAGATCTATTGAAAGAGGACTAGGGTGGGTACATGCGAATGATACTCGGCGGAATGTTCAAATGAGGCATGCGGGAGGATGGACTCAACTGGAGGGTGACATGATTGATGGAGAAGAGGGTTGGAGAGGAATGAGAAATAAGCAAACGCCACATGATTACACTTGAACGACTCAAATAAACAATAAGTTGTCTCGCTTGGCCTACATATTGAAAGGCCTAATGCACAACGCGGAGCACTGACGCACGAATATGGCCGGAAAAACAGGGAAACCGACATGTGGGGCACACCCGTCGGGACGACGTAGCACATACTAGTCCAATGGAGGGGCTGGCCCACAACATCCTCCCCATCGACAACCGTTCATGTGGGTCGTTGGGGCCAACAACGGGGCGCAGCTCCAGCACCGCCTCTGGACACGGCAACCGCGGTGAGCGACACACTCATATCGTCGCTAGACAAGGTCGGTTTCAGTGTGCCGAGGGTGGCGTTAGTGCTGTGGCACGACCAACGATATGTTTGGTTTGTGCCCAAGGTTGCCCCATCAAAGCATTGGGTAGCCAAAATTTTGTTTGAGGTATTGGTTGCCCATGATTTGGCCGACATTGGCAAGAAAAATGAACTAGAGTTGGCTAGAGTTCATTGGCATGCCAAAGAAATGGCAACCATCCAAACAAAGACCAATCTTTGGGTCATGACCAAAATTTTGGTTGCGGTATTGGTTGCCCATGATTGGCCGACATTGGCAAGAAAAATGAACTAGAGTTGGCTAGAGTTCATTGGCATGCCAAAGAAATGGCAACCATCCAAACAAAGACCAATCTTTGGGTCATGACCAAAATTTTGGTTGAGGTATTGGTTGCCCATGATTTGGCCGACATTGGCAAGAAAAATGAACTAGAGTTGGCTAGAGTTCATTGGCATGCCAAAAAAAGGGCAACCATCCAAACAAAGACCAATCTTTGGGTATGACCAAAATTTTGGTAAGGTGCAATTTGGCCACAATCCAAACACACCCCAACACCCGGCTCGTCGAGGATGCACGGGGCGCCACGACGCGTCCGTGGAGTGGTGTAGCGCGGCCAACTGCATCCTCTGGACCTGAGACCATGCCGGGTTGTCTTGCTTTTTCAATGACATACGGGGATCGCATTTGAGCAAAGGGCATCTCCAACGCGTTACGACCGCAATCGACTACCCTGGCACACCAAAGCCCTCGTCCCTCGCGCCGTCGCAATGCGTTCTCCCGGCGCCAGCTGCCCGCATTCATGCTGTCCATTTGTATGTCGTTGTTAAGAGGCTCGGTGCCCGAGGAACCAACTCCGGCGACTTAATGACGCACCCGGACGCTTGGCCTCACCGGAATGCGCTACTTAAAGCGGCAATGCCCAGCTAACCTCCACGCCATAGCGCATCGTCTTCCTACCTTGCACTACATCCGCCATGACCGCAAGTGCGAACACTCTGCGGGAGAGCTTGTCTTTGGGGATGAAGCTCGAGGTTGGCGCCCTCACTCAAGTCGCCTCTCGCGACGCAATAGCGGGCGTGGCCGACGCGACGCGACCGCTGGCGGTGGCAGCTGGCGGCCGACGATGGGAGCACCGTCAGCCATGCGTCCTACTTGCCGTCGTCCAACGTCCGGCACCGCCGAGGTCGGGGGCTCCTCCGAGGATGAGTAGGGCATGGGAGGCGGCAGGGCATGGTGTGCCAACTGGCTGGTCCGTATCCCGTGTTCTACTCTTCCTCGCCGGAGACCGCACCTTCACTTCACGGGTCTTGAACCTTGCCGCCGTACATAGAGATCGCAGATGGAGAACGCCGGTCGCCGCCATAGAGTAGGTTTAGGGTCGGGTTTCTTTTATTTTTCTGTCCTATAAAAGTTGGAAATGTAATGAAAATCTGCCGTGTTTGCATTAATCTCGGCCGGTGTATATGAACTTTCACAATAATATACATATTGTGGGAGTACTAGCAAGATGCCCGTGCGTTGCACGGAAGATCAAGATCTTGTGGGAGAAAAGGATGAACGAGGGAAAGCCTTATCTGCAAATGTGGAGAGGAGTGCGGGTAAATTGTCATAGTTTCCTTCCTATCCGTTAGATATAGACCGACGGCCTATATTGCAGGATGACAGGCACACCATCATCACCAACTCTGCTTTTTATTGAACCGAGACAAATCTAAAAACCCAACTAAGCCAACCTCCCAAAGCATATCGCGGGTAAAGACCCGACCGCTACCGCTTTAGTCGGGATTACCGGATTACTAGTAGTAGTATCGATGGATCGTGCGAAGCAACAACTTTTTTTCGAGGGGGCGAAGCACCTACTAGTTTAAAAGGAAAAAAAGGCGGTACACTCACAACACTCCTATCGCGGTCGCATTGCACCCCACACATGTTCGGTCCTGCACACGGCTCACGCAAACGGAACGCGCTTCGGCTTGCCTCTTCACTGACACGTGGGACTGCACTTGGAGAAACCGACCATGTGCCAAACTCCCCCCGCCCACCATGCGAAAATCCCCCCCCCCCCCCCACACACAAAAATTCCCCCCAAATCCGATTCAACCTCCCTTCGGCCAAATATTCCCCAAACCCCCTCCCCCCGTCCCCCCTCCACTCCATTCGCTCCGCCAAAGCCGCCCTCCCCGCCCGGCCGATACGCCGGTGCCGCGGTTCATCGAGGATGCACGACGATCCTCTCGCTCCCACAAGACACTCAGAGACTGCCGTCCTCTAGCCGCGCCGCCACCTCTGGCTATGTTCTTGTGGAGGCGACGGCAGTCAGCGCCGCCATCACCGGGCGACGTTAGGTGGAGATGCACGGCGGTCAGCTTCTCCCACGATACGCGCATTCTAGATCGAGGCCCGTTCATGTCGGTGTAGCGCTGAATGTTAGCCGATAGACGCTTGTTAATCTCACTATTTGCGAAGTAGTTTATCGTCAATATGCTCGCTTAAGAAGCTTCCTTGCCATTCGCACTCAATGCAGCTTAGCTAAGATGGCATGCCAAGGCCGATTAGTTGCTAAAATATCTTGCCATATATTTATTGTGACGTAGATTGCCATGGTCTAGTAGCCAATCTGTTAGGTGAAATAGCTCTACACCGCTTTTATACTCGATCTTTGTTGCTGCGATGGCCTTCGATAGTTTGATGGCTGTGTGCTCGGCCTCATTGATCTTTGAAACAGCCTGCCATAATTTAGCACTCAAATCTGTTTGCTGAATTAGCTTTACATATATTTCGTTACTTAGATCTGCTCGTCCAAATATCTTGCCATAGCTTTAGACATCGACCTTGGTATTTTTTCTCGGACTTCATAAAAAAGCATATATGTTTTCCTGTAATATCTAGTAGAAGAACTAATTTGTATGTCTAACGGATGGATAGGACTTGGATAACTTCGCTCGAAGATTCTCTGCTGCATATGTCGAGGGGTTGAAAACTTCATGAACTTTATCGAGCTGAGTACGGTGGTCCGAAATCAGATGTGCTCGCCTGCCGTGTAGCAGTTGTATGAATTCAGTTACAAGACCCCGATCAACTGTGCAAAATCATCTACACTTGTATGGGATGTCGGTCACATATACTAGGTGGGTTCATCATGGTGAAGCTGTGAACGTCAATGCTATTGACTACGTGGAAGCAGCAGATCACCATCTTGATCTGCCTGATGCTCAGGTGGAATAGGAGGAGGAGGTGGTGGTGGCGGAGCCAGTGAGTTTGACCAACATTGAAACAACGCTACGAAATGCTCGTGCATTCCGTGAACTTTCACCTGCAGAAGAAAAATGGTGGGCCCACATGTTGGAACAATGCAACGTTGCTGTCATCCCAAGAAATAAGCTCTCAGTATTCTCAGCTATGGTCACCTTTCTTCAGGTGAAGACATCTGAGCGGATGACCAACAAATCATTCGATGCGATGTTGGCTGCTTTCCGCAAATCTTTCCCAGATGCGTCTGAGCTGCCACACACCTATAGTAAAATGAAGAATTTCCTTTGTGCAGTTGGAATTGCATATGATATGATCCATGTTTGTAAGAATAATTGTGTTCTATTCCGGAAGGATTATGCCAACTTAAGTGAATGCCCGAAATGCAAATCATCAAGATGGAAAGATGGCGTCTTTGTGAAGAGGATTCCTCATAATGTTCTCGAGACATTTTCCAATTACACCAAGATTGCAGAGGTTGTTTCATGATCTTTGAAACAAGAGAGGATGTCTTGTGGCATTCTAAGAACTAGGAGTACAGAGATCGAATGTAATGAGCCATCCATCTCATGGTAGTGAGTGGAAAAGCTTCAATGATAAACACAAAGAGTTTGTCTTGACCGAGAAACATTAGACTTGTCTTAGCTTCGGATGGATTTAACCCATTTGGCCACCAGGCGCCACATATAGCATGTGGCCGCTTGTTATCCCTTACAACATGCCTCCAAATATACGCACCAAAGAATCAAACTACATGATGGCCTTGCTCATCCCAGGTCCAAAAAGTCCTAGAAAGGATTTTGATTTGTTCTTGGAGCCTCTTGTGGAGGAACTTCAACAGCTATGGAAGGGTGTTCTCACTCGAGACCTATATATCAGCCCACCAGCTGATTTCTTTCTGCATGCTGTTGTAATTTGGTGCATCCATGATTATCCGGCTTTGGGCACTATGTCAGGGCGAACGACACATGGTTACAATGCATGTGTTCGCTGTCCACAGGAATCCGCTGTCATACGCAATACTTAGCAAGATCTGTTACATTGGACACCGCCGTTTCCTTCCCAAGGACAAGCCGCACCCTAGAAAATACCGAAGACATGTGTTCAATGCAAAGCATGAAAACCGTTATGCGCCAAAGAGGCTCACCGCCGATGAGTTGCAAGTGGAATTAGAGAAGGTCAGGCATATTACACCAGGAAACCATCCTGGTAATGGTAGCGGGAAAAGGAAGCGTGGCAAGGTAGAAGAGTGTAGCGACCCGACCTCAGATGGTCAAGTCTATGTGCTTCTGTGTCATCCCTGGATCGGTAATGCTGACACACAAGACTCGAAGGATTTATAACAGAGTAGCAATCACACACTTATTACAGCGAATGTCTCAAAAGAGAACTTATTACAATAATATGGCGGAAGGCCATCTAATGCGATAACAGCGGAAGGCTTGGAAGATAAAGTGAGTCCATCAACTCCAACGGCATAACTGAGCTGCACGGCAGCGACCTACAATCCTTACTCCTCGTCTGAAAAGTCGCAACATAATACGTTGCAGCCCGAGAACGGGTCGACACATGGAATATGCTTGGCAATGTAACACATAGAGTAATGAAAGAATAAGCTATACTTCATGCATATATGGCTGGTGGAAAGCTCTATGGTTCTGAGTTTTGCAAAAGCCAATTTTTCCCTACATCAAAGGAATAAATTTTATTTAACTATCATGGTGGTTGAAACATCATTGAGAAGGTGTAACCCCAACTCAATGATCCCAATTAACGTGATTAACAACCCAGCAAAATTAGTTAAGAGTGATGGGATACATGTGAATACTCAAGTACTAGATACTCAGAAACGTCCCATAACCGGGGACACGGCTAACCATGATTAGTTTGTACACTCTGTAGAGGTTTGCACTTCTCCCCACAAGACTCGATCGCCTCCGTTGGATTCTCGTGACCGCATGGTGTTTGAGAGCGGATGACCGAGACATGATTTCAAAAACATTAACTCTCTACTCCGGATAGATCATACCAAACCTATAAAACCCACTACCGCTGATCTACCTCTTGAGAGCTTCACGTAACTTACTCAACTATGCTAGAGCCCATAATAGCTTGTGGCTGCACACGGAAGTTTTCTAGCATGAATAATCTCAGTTCCCTTTGAGCCTGGGTGGCGGTCCATAGGAAGATCACACGAATACCCCGGGATTTCCAAAAAAACAGACAACACTGGGTTCCCCAGGTGCCTCAATCCACCCAGATGTGTATTTAAGTTGCCACCTTATAGTAAACCATTAATTAACAATCTCACATCTGTCGTGAATATCTCTCAAACCCAAACCACGTCTACGAGCATAGCATGGCACTATAAGCATAACGTAGAAGTAACTCCCAAGGGTTTGAAAGTAACAGGGCAATAGGTTCCTACCTCATCATCTACTTCCCAACCCACAATTTAATGACATCCTAATCATGCAATGTTTGAGGTTGAGCTAATGCATAAAAACTGGGTATGAAAAGGTATGATCAAGTGTTACTTGCCTTGCCGATGATCCGTGAATCCTAGAGACTCAGAGTAACACGCCGCACTCCGGGAATTCTATCGCAAGCAAACAACGCATACATAAGTAAACAAGCAAAGATGCACAAACGAAACTTCAACTGAAAGAGGTTGACCGGAGAGTTCAACTTAAGAACTCCGGTTCACAAAAACAATCAAACCAAATGGAACAACAAAACTCAAACGGCGAGAAAAACAAGGTCCATTTACTAATCTGATCTAGAGTCAAATTTTACAAAGATAAAAACTTGGTTGAGTTGATTATTCGGAAAGAGGGTTTCGATCTGAAACTCCAGCGCTTGAATCGTCGATTCCGATAAACGAGGAAAAGATAAACAGGTTTGAAAATTGGATCGTAAATCGCGATCGTAATAACCGTGGAATAAATCAAATAAAAGAAAAGCGACGAACTGCTAAACGAACGAACGTTCGTTAACAGAACTTAAACAGTGAACGCGTTCGTTAAAACGAACGGAAGAACGGACGTTCGTTAAATAAATAAACCGACGAAAATAAACCGATCTATAAAAAAACGATCTAGGTTTTTTTTAAAAAACCAAAGGGTTTTCTTAAAAATACCGACGGCGGGGTCGGGTACCTCCGGCGAGGCGCGTCCGGCGAGCGGGCGGCTCCGGCGGGTCCGAGGTGGGGCGGGGTCGGCGAGGGGCGGCGGCGACGGCGAAAGAGGTGCTGCTACTTGGTGGAGGATGTACCAAACCATCAATGGATGGAAAGGAGTAACCACTTGGGGAGATTTTAAGTTGACTTTGCTAATGTCTCGGTTTGTGTCCCAGAAATAGAAGCCTTCGAGAAAGGATATGAAGAAACCCTATGCATGCAAGCTTTGTGGAGAAATAGGACACATCCATAAAGAACACAAGGATGAAAGCCCAAATTGTGAAGGAGGTCACCCAGATGAAGAATGCCCAACTAGGCAGATCACTTGTTTCTTGTGTGAAGGGACTACCCACTACCCTGCTCAGTGTCACATTTACCCCATGGTACAAAGAACCAACCAGCAGAAGAAAGAAGCAATAAAAGGAGCCCTCATGGAGATTCTAGAAGAACCATTGTTGAAGAAAGAGGTGGAGGACACACCCAAAGAAGAACCAATTAAACCCTGCACCAAGTCATGCTATTCATGTGGAGAAGAAGGACACATCTCCCAGAATTGTATGAATGGGGATCTAGTAGAATTCCCGACGGAGGAAGTAGAGTATGACCCACAGGAAATAGAAGCCCTGATTGGAACGGAAAAGTCCAGGAAGAGAAGTAGATTGAATTCCAAGAAGGACCTGAGTTATATCACCTGTTACAAATGCAAGGAGTCAGGGCACTACCTCAACACTTGCCCAAAAAGGAAGCCGAGGACCCAAGGAGGCTATGTAATCATGAGGAAACCACGACAATTGTCAGAAGTGGTATGTTTCTGCTGTAATGAAGCAGGGCACTTTGCCAGAGATTGTCCCAAAGAGAAGGGAGACTTGGGATAAATAGTTGAGTTGCAACAAAAGAAGTAATAGTAGTGGTAGAGGGAACACTTCTCTTATATTGAGGTGTTGAGTTGAGGCATGTAATAGATATGCAGGAGATTGTAGTAATTTGAGGATCAATAAAGTTAGCATCATTGGTACTGATTTGAATTTTATGAGTTGTTACCCTATGAAGAAAGATTTTGACCATTTTCGAGGATATGAGAAATTTGGTCTATGGAAGGTTGGAGCATTTTAAGGGTGGTAGTACCTGTGATGGCACTTGACCCTTGGTAAAGATAATGATATTCCACGGAGTGGATTTCGGACAAAATAAGTATGAGTTTTGCCTCGATATGTGGGATACCCCAAGAGTATGGAGGGAGGAAGTACTATTGGTTATGAAATAGGTATGATGTTGGTAATATGGAGCAATTGTAACTCCACGTTGGGACGGAGTAATCACGTCTTAGTTTGGAACCAATAGAAGGAAGAGAGACCATACAATTGGATGGATTTTAAGTATGCTAGGAATCTGGAAGCTTGATGTTGGAATAACAATCAGTTGCCCCGAGGAAGAGTTCAAGGTTTACAAGTGATGAGACAGGTCGTAACCCACAGGCTCCAGGACCTGCCAAGAAGCAAGCACATTCTTGCTGAAGGAAAAACCCTAGAAGACATTACGATTTTATCGATAGACGATCTTATAGGAGTAACACAAAACCTAAGAGTTGTTAAGGAATGATAGATGTTTGTTTGGCTTGCAGAAACAATGGATTTATCCGAACTTGGTTCGTTGACAAGAGAAATTCTGCAATGCTTGTGAGGATGACCGAGTGTTAGAATGCGAGATTCGCTAAACCATGTACAAGGTAATGATTTGGGTGCGGGATGGATTGATCACCATACCGACTTACTCTTATTGTTCGCCTTGCTATATGGGATGGTAAATCAGAGTGACTTACCTATAGTAAAGAGACGATGATCAAAACCTTGTTTAAACCTTAGAATGGTATAGGTATTTTTTCCCCTTGTACACGGCAGTTGTTGCCAACCGTAGGTTATACGGTGAGCTTCAACCCAGACCCATTTCCTGTAGGACAAACCATAAATTGTTGACCACCATGAGATATCGATAGTTGTTTAGTATCAGCGCTAGACCCGTCAGCTAAGAAGACCCAGTCTCAGAAGAACCTTATCAAGATGAAAGGACAGAAGAATTGCGGTAGAGGTTATGCCACTACCGGAAGAGCCCAGAGAAGGATTTTTTCGAGAATTTGAGAAGACCGGCCCCGTCAAGAATAAGGACGGAGTATCTAAGTTTTGATGGAACAGTAACCATGCTTCTAAGGGTGGTAGCACCCCAGACTCCCCCTATGATGATCGATGGATTTTGAGAAGACCCCAAACCTAACCTATTTCTTGCTAGCCTCTCCGAATCTCGAGGACGAGATTCATTCTAAGGGTGGTAGGTTTGTAACATCCCAAAATTCTAAATTTTGGAATGTTATAATAAATAGATAGATTTGATTGATTGTGTGAAATTGAGTGAAATTCGAAACTTTTTGAAAGTTAAATGAGAGGGAATAAAAGGACTTTCCCAAACTTTCATTTTCTTTTCTGATCTTCATGAATTCAAATTCTTTTTCACCACAAAACCACGGAGAGAAGATGACATGACTTCTTCCATTTATTTAAATGAGAAGGGTGTTGAAAATATTTGAATTTCATTTGAGAATATTTCCAATTCTGAAACTTTATGCAACTCAATGATTTTCACGGCGAAGATAAAATGACTTCTTCAAAACATATGAAATATGAGTTGGGAGTTTCAAAGAATTAAATTCAAAGTTCTTTTGAATTTATTTTTCAATTTGGAGTTATTTGAGTTTTATTCAAATTATTTTTCTCCAAAAATAAAATATATGGAAAATAGGGTAACATGATTCCCTACATCAGAAAATTGGAGATAAATAAATTTGAATTAATTTTGGTATTTTTAAAATGATTTTTACTGGATTTTACTAGGGAAGAAACACTTTTTGCTTTATTTGAATTTATGTGTATTTTATTTGAAGCTATAATAATGTTCATCTTGTAGAAAATCTTTTTCTGAAAATTTGAATATATAATATGCCTATATAAAATTTTAGTTTCATTTTCGTTTTTCAGTTTATCGCTTTCTGTTCTAAAAAAACTATAACAAAAACTGCACGCGCGCCAAAAACTAACTGTCGCCGACGTGCGCATCATAGTACCAGCGGGCGCCCCATCTTTTCTTTTTCTATATAATATATGGGCCAGGCCCAGCGGGCCATATTTCCTTCCCCATATTTTTTTTCTTCCATAGTTTTTCTTTTTCATTTCTATTACTCAAAAAAAAAATTTAGCGCGCGGCCGGCCGAAAGCCTTTTGGCCCATGCCACGCGACTCTCTTTTTCTCCTCTGTTTTGTATATTTTTCGTCTACGTTTAGTCCCACATTGTCTAGCTTTTGACCCCTAAACCTCTTTTCCACCTATAAATATAGACCCATAGAGCCTCCAAAAATCATCTGATTCGGGTTAAATCAATATTTTGGTTTGACTAGATTCATTTAACAAAAATATATTTTTTTCTCTCCGCGCGACTTCCGAAATTGTCTCTTCTATCCAAAGTCGTCTTTTCTCTGCCTTATAAAGGTATCTTTCTTTGTTTTCTTTTCTTCTTATACTTTCGTAGTTTATTATTTTTAGACTAATACGATAGATTAAATTATCAATTAGTCTATGCATTTATACATTAGACCTTAACGATAGCTATTTTTCTTTCGTAAAACAGCTTGGCCCTGATTTTTCAAATAGCCATAACTTTTTACTCGTTCATCCAAATTAGATGAAACCAACGCCCACTTCTTCGTTACGATCTCCTCTATCCAGTAATCCAACTCAAACATGTTTTTGAAAGTTTAAAATTTGAATTAGACCAGATTTGAATTTGAACTTCTTTTGATCGTAACTTGAGTTTTATAACTCCGTTTGAGTTGATTCTTTTTGCAAATCGAAGCACTTGACCTAAACTTTCTGATAAGGCCAAATTCACATAATTTTGGTACTGTTAGAAATTGTTTATGTTGCAAGAGTTATTTGCTTGGTTTTGATGTTTTCCGAATTGTTTTCTTCGTTCTTTCCGATCTTTTGAGTGATTGCTTATGTGTGGTTACTATTGCTTGATTACGATAGATTGACCGGAGTGTGACGAGTAGATCTATCAAGAGTTTTGAGTGCGAATCATCTTCATCAACATTGCAGGCAAGTTCACACTTTGATCATATCCCTTTCATACCCATTTTTTATGCATTAGGTCAATCCTCAAACATTGCATGATTAGGATCTAATTAAATGGTGGGTTTTGGGAACGTAGTTGATGAGGTAGAACCTATTGCCATGTTACTATCAAACCCTTGGGAGTTACTTCTACGTTATGCTTATAGTGCCATGCTATGCTCGTAGACGTGGTTTGGGTTTGAGAGATATTCACGACAGATGTGAGATTGTTAATTAATGGTTTACTATAAGGTGGCAACTTAAATACACATCTGGGTGGATTGAGGCACTGGGAACCCAAAGTGTTGTCTGCTTTTTTGGAAATCCCGGGGTATCCGTGTGATCTTCCTATGGACCGCCACCTGTGCTCAAAGGAACCGAGATTATTCATGCTAGAAAACTTCCGTGTGCAGCCACAAGCTATTATGGGCTCTAGCATAGTTGAGTAAGTTACGTGAAGCTCTCGAAGAGGTAGATCAGCAGGTAGTGGGTTTTATAGGTTTGGTATGATCTATCCGGAGTAGAGAGTTAATGTTTACGAAGACTGTGTCTCGGTCATCCGTCTCTCAAACACCATGCAAAGGCGAGAAACCAACGGAGGCGATCGAGTCTTGTGGGGAAAAGTGCGCAAACCTCTGCAGAGTGTACAATCTAATCATGGTTAGCCGTGTCCCCGGTTATGGACAATTTTGAGTATCTAGTACTTGGAGTATCTTAAGTATCTCATCATGTTACTTAAATTAATTTGTTGGGTTAATGATTACTTTTAATTGGGATCATTGAGTTGGGGGTACCTTCTCAATGATGTTTCAACCACCATGATAGTTAAATTAAAATATATTCCTTTGATATAGGAAAAAATTGGCTTTTCGCAAAAACTATAACCATAGAGATTCCACCAGCCAAATATGCATGTAGTGATAGTTATTATTCATCATTATCCTATGGTGTGAATTTGCCAGTACATTCAATGTACTGACCCTTTGTGGCTGCAACGTCTCATGTTGCAGGATCTGACGACGAGTAAGTGATACGTTAGGGTTACGATTTCTACACTCAATTTTGCCGTTGGTGTTGATGGGAATCCACAACCTTGTTACTTCCGCTATTTGGATTGAGGTAATAGTATTTACGTTATTTATACATGTGATTTATCTCTGTTATAAATCCTCGAGTACTGTGTGTGTCAGCATACTGATCCAGGGATGACACTTAAGCACAGAGGCTTGATCCATTCGGGTCGGGTCGCTACAAAGAGAGATTATTGTTTACCCGCAGGTCCACTTTGTGGGACTTGGAGTATTGGAAAGATTTGGATCTGCGGCATAATCTTGATGTGATGCACATCGAGAAAAATATATGTGACAACATTATCGGCACACTTCTTAACATTGAAGGCAAGACGAAAGATACCTTAAAATCTAGGATTGATTTGACACACCGGTATCGAAAGGATTTGCAGTGCAAGATGAAGGTAAACGACGGGATATGGCACCAAATTGTGTAATGCGTCTTGGACAAGGTAAAAAGAAAAGAATTCTGCGAGGTCCTCATCACGTGTGAAATTCCCACATGGATTTGCTTCCAGCCTACGAAAGGAGAGTCGGTGCAGATGGAAACAAGGTACAAGGGTTGAAAACTCATGACCGCCACGCCCTACTTCAAATGGTTTTACTGTTATCCTTAGAGGATTGGGCATACGACTTATGCTGAGCAGCTTGTAGAGTTGGGACAATTCTTGAGGAACTCTGCAAGAGAAATATCGGGATAGATGCTTTGGAGCGTCTTCGAGACAAGATACCAACTATCCTATGCGACCTTGAGAAGATATATCCTCCAGCCTTCTATGATGTGATGGTGCATTAGGCTGTTCATCTACCTGATGAGGCACTACTTAGAGGTCCTGTACAGCATGGCTGGATGTACCCAATTGAAAGGCGGCTAGGCACTTTCAAGGGCTATGTTAGGAACAGAGCTAGACCCGAGGGTTCCATTGCAGAGGCCTACATTGCTACAGAAGCGTTGACATTCTGCTCAAAATACATTGAAATAGCTGATCAGCTTAGCAAAGAGGTGGGTGAAGACAATCCCGGGCTCAATGTTTTTGATTATTCTGTTCAAATTACAGGGAAGAGTCGACAAGAGGCCAGACCTAAATATTTGGACAAAATGGTTTGGTATGTGTTGAATAACTGTCCTGAGATACTACCTTATATCAAGTAAGTGCAGTACTGCAGCTTATACATCGTAATCTACTAAACTTGCAGCACATTCTTATATATTAGATGTTTGACGCGATCACTATGTTGTGCAGCATCTACAAAGAGGAGTTACTGCCGCAAAATCCAAGAAACATTGACAAACTGGTTATGGCAGGATTTGCGAAATGGTTCAAGAACCATGTAAGCTTTTGAAGTGCAATCGTTAGTTTTTTAATATATTGAGTACATAAGATGATCAGCTTGTTTATTTTCTAACCATAGGTTAAGAAGATGCGGGAGGATGGGCAGGCAGTTGATGATGCCCTTTACTCACTAGCAATGGGTCCTGATACTCGGGTAAGACATTATGAATCTTACGTTGTTGGAGATGTGCGCTACAACACCCTTGCACGAGACAAAGGCAGGAAGACACAAAACAGTGCCATCATGAGCATGGATACGTATGACAAAGAGACAACTGAAATGTATGCTAACATAACAAACATTGTTCAGTTGTAGTATATCTCCAGTTTCGAGGATCATCGGTGTGTGGTTACATTGTCTTTGTCGTTGGTATAACCTGTTTTCCAGGATCACAAAACCCAGAGCTGATGATTATTTCAAATCCATCAATGTCAAGGCGGCGTACCAGACCAACAAGCCTTTTATTTTGGCAAATCAAGCAACACAGATATTTTTCTTGGAAGACATATTTGCATGTAGCGATGGATCGGAGAGTATCGCAAAGGTTTGAGCAGAGGAATTCGTTTAATGAAGTTGCACAACAAGATGATGCTTACACTGCTCCTGATGTACAAGATAACGCAGATGTTCCTAATATCTTCGAGAACCATCATGTCAATGACGCTGGTGAAAAGATTGCCTGTCGTGCTATGGACATACAAGAGTTGATCAAGAAGAAGCCAACGTTCGAGGACGTTGAGGACGAAGAAGAAGATGACATCATGGGGAATTACGATTCAGACTGATACACATGGCGAAGATGTTGACGCTGCTGTTGCGGATGATGATTACATTGCTTTTGTCGTATTTGCCTGTCAGAAGACGTTTTTTATCTACTATGTGAAATTGTGTTTGCTATGACAACTGAAACCTGATGCACATGTTGTTTAGTATTTTGCTGTGAGAACATCACTTGTTATGTATGCTGATTTGTGTTTGGTGATTGTATGACAACTAAAACATGATGACATTGTTGTTTACTTGTACTCATATTTGGCTGTGGAACTTGAATTTGTTGACATAGTTTGCTGTTGGACTGCAATTTGCTCAACGTCTTCGAATGAGAACAAAGCTCACCCGACACGGCCTCTGCTATTTATTTATTTATATGAGCAAAAGGGGATACCCCCTGAGGGAGTCCTGGACTAGGGGGTGTCCGGATAGCCGAACTATCATCACGGCCGGACTCCAAGACTATGAAGATACAAGATTGAAGACTTCGTCCCGTGTCCGGATGGGACTTTCCTTGGCGTGGAAGGCAAGCTTGGCGATACGGATATGTAGATCTCCTTCCATTGTAACCGACTTTGTGTAACTCTAACCTATCCCGTGTCTATATAAACCGGAGGGTTTTAGTCCGTAGGACGAACAACAATCATACCATAGGCTAGCTTCTAGGGTTTAGCCTCCTTGATCTCGTGGTAGATCTACTCTTGTACTACCCATATCATCAATATTAATCAAGCAGAAGTAGGGTATTACCTCCATCGAGAGGGCCCGAACCTGGGTAAAACATCGTGTCCCTTGTCTCCTGTTACCATCCGCCTAGACGCACGATTTCAGGACCCCTACCCGAGATCCGCGGTTTTGACACCGACATTGGTGCTTTCATTGAGAGTTCCTCTGTGTCGTCACCGATATGCCCGATGGCTCCTTCGATCATCAACAACGACGCGGTCCATGGTGAGACTTTTCTCCCCGGACAGATCTTCGTATTCGGCGGCTTTGCCTGCGGGCCAATTCGCTTGGCCATCTGGAGCAGATCGAAAGCTACGCCCCTGGCCATCAGGTCAGATTTGGAAGTTTGAACTATATGGCCGATGTCCGTGGAGACTTGATCTTGACGAATTCGAGCCAGTACCGAGCGTGCCGCCTTTGTCTCGATGGGTATGATCTAGCTCTGCCGCCCGAGCAGTGCTCGGAGGCCGCACCAAAGATCCGCTCCGACCCTTAATCCGGAGCCGGATTCCCCGATCGAGGACGAGTGGGCGGACGCCACTGGGGCTACGATCTCACGACGATTGAGCGAACTCCATCCTCGTCCTTTGCGAAGACCTTGACCCTAGGGTGCCGGACTCCTCTCCGGACTCCGAACCCTCCGCCCCTGCCAATCGAATCCGATTGGGCGCCGGTCATGGAGTTCACTGCCGCGGACATCTTTCAGCACTCGCCCTTTGGCGACATCCTGAATTCACTAAAGTCTCTCTCTTTATCCAGAGAGCCCTGGCCGGACTATGGACAGGAAGGTTGGGATATGGACGACGAAATTCAACGCCCACCCACCACCCAGTTTGTAGCCACTGTCGATGATTTAACCGACATGCTCGACTTCGACTCCGAAGACATCGACGGTATGGACGACGATGTCGGAGACGACCAAGACCCAGCGCCTACAAGGCACTGGAAGGCCACCTCGTCATACGACATATACATGGTGGACATCCCAAAAGATGGGAACGGCGATGGAATAACGGAGGATGACCCCTCCAAGAAGCAACCGAAGCGCCGACATCAGCGGCGCCGCTCTAAATCCCGCCACAGCAAAAATGGTGATTCCGGCACGGGAGATAATAACACCCCGGAAAGTGCCAAAGACAACCCCCTCTAGCAGGACTCAATGCAGGAGGAGGGAGAAGCAAGTCCGCACGACAGTGCGGCAGAAAGAGAGGTCGAGGACGATAATTATGCGCCTCCCTCTGAAGATGGGGCAAGCCTCGACGACGACGAATTTGTCGTGCCTGAGGATCCCGCCGAACAGGAGCGTTTCAAACGCAGGCTTATAGCCACGGCAAGCAGCCTCAAGAAAAAGCAGCAACAGCTTAGAGCTGACCACGACCTGCTAGCTGACATATGGACTGAAGTCCTTGCAGCCGAAGAGTATGAACTCGAACGCCCCTCCAAAAGCTACCCCAAACGCAGGTTGTTGCCTCAATCAGAGGAGGAAGCACCCAAGTCACCAGCGCACGACATGGCAGACCGGCCACCTGCGGGTCAGCTGCAGTAGAAGCCTGCCGGCCCTCCGCCGCTGCTTTCACACCCGCCGCCGCTCAAAAAGTACCAAGGCACGGGAAAATGCGCCGAACTTGCGAGATATATTGGAGGATAAGGCAAAACATACAAGATCGATCTACAGATCGCGTGGGCGCCCAACGACTCGGGATGATTACCGTCGCGCGGGATACAGCAAACCCGGTCGGGCCAAACACAGTAGACAAAGCTCATACGAGCTACGTCGTGATATAGCCCAATACAGAGGCGCCGCACACCCACTATGTTTCACAGATGAAGTAATGGATCATCAAATCCCTGAGGGCTTCAAACCCGTAAACATCGAATCATACGATGGTACCACAGATCCTGCGGTATGGATCGAGGACTATCTCCTCCATATCCACATGGCCCTTGGTGATGATCTACATGCCATCAAATACCTCCCACTCAAGCTTAAAGGACCAGCTCGGCATTGGCTCAACAACTTGCCGCCAGAATCAATTGGTTGTTGGGAGGACACGGAAGCCGCATTCCTTGATAACTTCCGGGGCACATATGCGCGACCACCGACGCCGATGACCTCAGCCATATAATTCAGCAGCCGGAAGAATCGGCCAGACAATTCTGGACACGGTTCCTAACAAAGAAAAATCAAATCGTTGATTGTCCGGATGCAGAGGCCCTTGCAGCCTTCAAACATAACATCCGCGACGAATGGCTTGCCCGGCACCTAGGACAGGAAAAGCCGAAATCCATGGCAGCCCTCACAACACTCATGACCCGCTTTTGTGCGGGAGAGGACAGCTGGCTAGCTCGAAGCAACAACTTGGCCAAACACCCTGATAGTTCGGATACCAAGGACAGCAATGGCAAGTCGCGTCGCAACAAGAACAAGCGCCGCATTAATGGTGATAATGCTGAAGATACGGCCGTCAATGCCGGATTCAGAGGCTCTAAACCCGGTCGTGGAAGAAGCCATTCAAAAGAAATACCCAGGGCCCGGCCCAACTTGGACCGAATACTCGATCGCTTGCGGATACATGGCACCCCGAAACCAGCCAATCACACCAACAGGGATTGTTGGGTGTTCAAGCAAGCAGCAAGTTAAGTGCCGAACTCAATGACAAGGGGCTGCATAGCGATGACGAGGAAGAGCCCCGGCCGCCAAACAATAGAGGACAGAAGGGTTTTCCCACACAAGTGCGGACGGTGAACATGATATACGCAACCCATATACCCAAAATGGAGCGGAAGCGTGCACTAAGGGACGTATATGCGATAGAACCAGTCGCCCCGAAGTTCAACCCATGGTCTTCCTGCCCGATCACCTTCGATCGAAGGGACCACCCCACTAGCATCCGTCACGGCGGTTTTGCCGCATTGGTTCTTGACCCAATCATTGACGGATTTCACCTCACTAGAGTCCTGATGGACGGCGGTAGCAGCCTGAACCTGCTTTATCAGGATACGGGCGCAAAATGGGCATAGACCCTCAAGGATTAAACCTACAAAGACGACTTTTAAAGGCATCATACCGGGTGTAGAGGCCAATTGTACAGGCTCAGTTACACTCGAAGTGGTCTTCGGATCCCCGGATAACTTCCGAAGCGAAGAGTTAATCTTCGACATGGTCCCGTTCCGTAGCGGCTATCACACACTGCTTGGACGAACCGCATTTGCAAAGTTCAATGCGGTGCCGCACTACGCATAACTCAAGCTCAAGATGCCAGGCCCTCGAGGAGTAATCAAGGTCAAAGGAAACACCGAACGCTCTCTCCGAACGGAGGAGCACACGGCCGCCCTCGCGGCGGAGGTGCAAAGCAGCCTCTCACAGCAATTCTCGAGTCCGGCCACTAAGCGTCCGGACACTGTCAAGCGCGCCCGGAGTTACCTACAACAAGACCGACTGGCACGATTCAAGCACGCGTAGCAATCCGGCCCCAGCCCCAGCCCTCGCGAAATTATGAAGCCAGTACTACGCGTACATAACTAGGCTCTAGAGATACCATGGGCATAAGGGGAGGGGCACGACCACCACGCCTGCACGCGGCTCAACCGCACTGTGGGCTCCGATTGTGTCATTCTTTTTCCTTTTCTTTTTTCTTCTTTTTTTACTTTCAGGACTCCGTTTTCCGAAGTCCCGTCCGCACTAGAATCGCCAAACTCACGATGCAACAGCTGTGGAAGCGTAAAGCTACGCCGAGTGTTCAGGTGGTCTCTATTACGAGCATTATACATGTTTTACATACCATCCCACGGCTTACCCTCGAGGCGGACATGTTAGATAGTCCCATCCCTTGCTTATCGCACTATTTGTATCGCTCGCTTTCATTGCAGTACCTTTTTGAATAAACAATACATAGCTTTTTGCTTATTATTGCACTCCTTTCTTTATCTATACATATGTTCATTTTATGACATGTTGCACCCGTACACTTTGGTACGGCCAATACACCAGGGGCTTAAGTACCCCAAAATTATGGTGTGATAAGTCCGAACACTTTCACAAGTGCGGCACCCCGAACTTATAGCATTATATGAATCGGCTCGAACCATGTCTTGGGTCAATAGTTGGGTTTGCCCGGCTCCGTGTTTTGGTACCTTACGTTCCGTTATATCGGCTAAGGTAGCACCGTGGAGAACCACTGCGATTGTGTCCCGGTTGAGCTGGGTTGAGCACCTCAGTGGAGAAAGCTCAAACTGACCGTCATGGTAGGGCGAGAGCCGGTCGCTGTTCGAGAGATTTTTCGGGTCCCTAAAGACTTATGCCGCTTAGAGCGAGGAACCGGAGTTGTCCGGCCAAAGGCGTGGATAGCGCCCGAACTCGGTCTTCCGAATACTAGGGGCTTCACCGAAATTTAAAATTATAGAATTCTATGGCTAAGTGAGAGTGTTCAAGCATTATAAGTCCGGTTGCCTCGTTCGTTGTGTTGAACGCCTCCCTTGATGGACCCAAGAATGGGAACAAGAGCGCTCAAGTTTATCCCGAACACCCCAGCACTCGTGTCATGGGGGCTGAAGCCGACGACTTGCCATCTCTCAAATTTGATAAACGGCCGCATAGAAGGTAATATTTTAAATTAACAAGCGTTGCTTAGCGCATATGAAAAAGTTTTCAGCATACAGGATAACAAATGCGAGTCTATTCAAAATTACATCTTTGGAGCACTCATCCGCTATTCGGCGGGCACCCTTGAGGAGGCCCTCATAGTACATTTCGGGCGATGCGATGCTCCTTGCCCTTCGGTGGCCCGTCCGTCACAAGCTTCTCCGCATCTAGCTTGCCCGGTGCACTTTAGAACGGGCAAGGGCCCGACGGACACCTTCAATGCAGACGGAGCGCTTGATGACTTCAATCCGTGGACAAAGGCGTCAACCAGCCGCTGCACTAAGCGAAGTAGCTCCTGTGCATGGCTTCCAATGGCCACACCGAACTATAAGGCCCTTCATGGCCTGTTCGGCGACCTTGTGGAGCTCGACCAGCTGCTTCACTGGTCGCTCAGGGCACCGGACGCTCGGCCTCAAAGATACCGAGACCGTAACACCTTCTCCATCGAGCTCCCCTCCTTGGCGGTAGAACGCGGCAGCATCCGATCTGATCTGAGGCAGATCTTGAACGCTCTGGAGAGCTCCGAATCCGGGTAAGTAACAGGTAATTCAATTTCACATGCTTGCTTTGCATAAAGAATGCCTTACCCGCCGCTATCTTCTTTAACGATTCAATTTCTTGGAGGGCTTTTTGGGCTTCGGCCTTAGCGGCTTTGGCACTCTCAAGAGCCGAGGCGAGCTCGGACTCTCGAGTCTTGAGTCACGCTCCAAACTCTCGTGTTTTTCCACGAGCACAGGAGCTCTTGCCGTACCTTCACCAGCCTGCGCCTCCCCTTCTCTCGCTCGGTGCGCTCATGCCCGCTTTGTTTTCGACCACGGACACCGCTTCCTTTAGGGTCGCCACCTCGTTCGTGGCCCTGCAGTACTCCATGTTATTCCTGTTATTTTTGCAACGAAACCTTTCTATAAGGTATTTCTTTAATAAGGTATTACTTACCTTCCTTGTCCTCGAGCTGCTTCTTGGCAAGGCCGAGCTCGTTCTCGGACCGCTCGAGGCTTTGCTTCAATGCATCGACCTCCATGATAAGGCGGGCAGAGGTCAGCAGCGTAGCCTGCATTCCCATATTGACATACTTATGTTAGACTCCTGCATATATCTTTTTAGATCCTTAGTCCGGCTTTTCTTCCCGAACACGAACTAAGCATCGAGAACTCTTGTCTATGCGGTAATATTTTTACATATTCTAAACTTATCTCAAAGCCTGTTAGAAGGCTGGTACAGGCTTCGGTCAGCCCGCTCTTGGCGGACTGAACTGTCCGGATCACCGAACTCATAATAGTGCGGTGCTCCTCCTAGATGGAGGCGCTTTTAAGCGCCTCCAGTAAGTTATCCGGTGCCTCCGGTTGGACGAAGGACACCGGCGTCTTACCCTTCTTATGAAGGGGCCGCTTGCCGGACTTCGGAGCCGCTGAAGGTTCCGTTATGGAGTCCGGACAAGGGTCGGGCTTAGAGCCCCTGGGGGTCTCGCCCCACGCGCTGAGTCCGGGAGGTCGCCTTGCGGCGCCTCCTGCGCCACCTCCTCTTGACCAGGCCCCCCTTGGGGCCCCACCTCGGCGTCGTCCGCAGTGTGAGGCGAGGAGGCGGCCGGAAGTGAATTACTCTCCATTTCCGACGAACCCAGAGACCCGCTCGACGAAGCGGCAAACTCGCCCTTGGGCGGGCTGCATAATTGTTCGGCATTAGAGAACACTATGCAAATATAAAAAAGCCAGGGGTATCCGGCCACTTACGATCTCGCCAGGGCTTGGCCCTCGTTGGCCCTCCTCCTCGTCGTAAATGCGACATTGGTGGAGAAGTCCGGAGGAAGGGTCCTTCCTTCTTAGACCCTCCGGCCTCCCGGTTGGGCGGCCTTCCTTTCCTCTCCTCCCCGGGGAGAAGCTTCTTTCCTCCTCCTCGTTCTCGGGAGAAGATTACGCTTGAATCGACGGCACTGGCGTCGGGAGCTCCTTCGAGTTCCGTGGCCTCCTTCTTAGCCTTCTTCTCCGGCACCACATGGGGTACCAGAGCCAGCAGCCCGTCAATCAAGGCGTCCGCTGGGTCTTCCGGCAAAGAAGGAGCCGGATTAATCTGTCGGACGTCTTCACCGATCTGTCAAAGATTAGGGAGTTTTAGATCCCGCATAGAGTCAAACTATGAAAAAAGAGTCTCGTAAAGGGTAAAATAACTTACCTCGCCGGCTTGACGCTGCGAGTTGTACCCGCGATCTTTGTTAGCGGATGCGGGGGCTTCGGCGCCCTTGAACAACACCTTCCAGGCATCTTAAATGACGTAGTGTCGAAGAGCCGGCTCAAGGTCTGTGCGGATCAAACTCCCACAAATTAAAGGCCCGTTCCTGGCATGGGAGAATCCGGTGGATGAGCATGACTGGACTACGTGGACAAGCTTGAGCTTCTTGTCCACCTGTTTTCGGACACAGGTTTGGAGTCTGGTCAGCTCTTCCGAATCACCCCACTTCAGGCTCGTCTCTTTCCATGATGTGAGCCGTGTGGGGGAGCCAGATCTGAATTCGGGGGCGGCCGCCCAGTTGGAGTTGCGCGGCTCGGTGATGTAGAACCACCCCGATTGCCACCCCTTTACTGTCTCCACGAAGGAGCCCTCGAGCCAAAGGACATTGGGCATCCTGCCCACCATAGCGCCTCCGCACTCCGCCTGTCGGCCACCCACTATCTTCGGCTTGACGCTAAAGGTCTTCAACCATAAACCGAAGTGGGGTTGGATGCAGAGGAAGGCCTCGCACACGACGATAAACGTCGAGATATTGAGGATGAAGTTTGGGGCCAGATCGTGGAAATCCGGGCCATAGTAGAACATGAGCCCCCGGACAAATGGGTGAAGTGGAAAACCTAGTCCGCGGAGGAAGTGGGTGAGGAACACCACCCTCTCATGGGGCCTGGGAGTGGGGATGAGCTGCCCCTCGTCGGGTAGCCGACACGCGTTGTCGCCGAATAAGTATCCGGCCTCCCGCAGTCTTGTGATGTGCCCCTCCGTGACGGAGGAGGCCATCCACCTGCCTCCCGCTCCGGACATAGTTGGAGAAGGTTGAGGTGGGGTGTGCGGACTTGGGCGCTAGAGCTCGAGTCTTGTGAAATGGATGAGCAAAGGAGGAAGAAGGCGTGGGTGAAAAAGGTGGATCCTTATCCCCTTATATGAATGACGAAGCTATCGTCCCCCACCGACTGGTAAAACTCGCTTATCTCCCAAGCGCCGTAATCAATGGCGCGGATGGGTTTCCCACGTCCGTATTGATGAGAATGCCGGTATAAGGGGCACGATCTATGCTTTGATAAGTCGTGCCAGGGAAACCGCCTCGCTAAACGCTCTAAGGTGGAACGGTAAAAAACGATTCATATAAAGGCCTGGCCGTGGTGTGATGTCACGCCGCGGAATACGTCAGCAGATCTGTGCAAAAGTTATTCTCTCTACGGTGGTATGTGGAACTTGTTTTGCAGAGCGGACACTATCCTTGTGTTCAAAACCTTCTATGAAGTATTCGGAGGAGGAACCCGCCTTGCAATGCCGAAGACAATATGCGCCCGGACTCGTCGTCATTGAAGCCTGGTTCAGGGAGCTCTTGAGGAGTCTGGACTAGGGGGTGTCCGGATAGCAGAACTATCATCACGGCCGGAATCCAAGACTATGTAGATACAAGACTGAAGACTTCGTCCCGTGTCCGGATGGGAATTTCCTTGGCGTGGAAGGCAAGCTTGGCGTCTGGATATGTAGATCTCCTACCATTCTAACCGACTCCGTGTAACCCTAACCTATCCGGTGTCTATATAAACCGAAGGGTTTTAGTCCGTAGGACGAACAACAATCATACCATAGGCTAGCTTCTAGGGTTTAGCCTCCTTGATCTCGTGGTAGATCTACTCTTGTACTACCCATATCATCAATATTAATCAAGCAGGAGTAGGGTATTACCTCCATCGAGAGGGCCCGAACCTGGGTAAAAATATCGTGTCCCTTGTCTCCTGTTACCATCCGCCTAGACGCACAGTTCGGGACCCCCTACCCGAGATCCGCCGGTTTTGACACCGACACCCCCTGATTTCCATTAATAGAAATCATTAGATGTTCACAACACTACGCCCAGCATGGTACACAAGTTTCATTCATTACTAGTTTTAGCAAAGTGCTCATGTCGTTGCCACTGAATACATCACGAGTGCTACATACACTGCAAATAAAGAGACAATCATCCTCTGAGCACATCGATTTTGCCCATTATCTTCACAAGCTCTTTCATCTCCTCATTCTTTGTCAAGGACGTTCAGCAGCTGTTGCCCGGCCATGATCAGAGGAACTGCATCTTTAACCTTCATCTTAGCATCTTCCTCTTCTGCCGTTCCTTCAGTTACTTGTCCAACACCCCAACCTGCTGGTATTGGGATTCCTCGGCTACCCAAATAATCAGCGTAGTTGCATTCCCCCACATCAGCAACTTCCCAGGAATACAAATCACACGAATCTTCCCTTTTCTGCACGAATTGGAAGATCATCAACCAAACTATTAAAAAAATCAGCAACTGAAAGCAGCAGAACAACACTTCAACATATTATTACCCCATGATTCGGGCATTTGTAGAAGACTCGGCCAGGGTTGCGGATTGTGGTTGAGACACGACGGATGACTCTGCGTGATTTGCTGAAGTGTCACCACACCAACGGAAGCAATCGGATGTGGTGCGTGTGCTGGCGGGGGTGTGTTGTGACGCACAGGCGATGGTACGGGTGGCGACTTGGCGCATATCGATTGTTTCCTTTGAAGAAGCGGTGGACGAGTAGCCAGCGGACATGGTTGCTGCGGCGAGCTTGATGCTAAGCGAGTAAGTAGAGAAGAGGAGAAGCGAGCGTTGGATATGTCGGTTTCATTACTTGCGAGTAGCATAGCACCATATATAGTCATAGTCTAGGTTTGGATTCGAACCAGCTACGAGCACGTCTTTCTTTTTTCTAAAACTCGCAATGTCTCTTTACTGGTACACTAGCTTGTTCTGTACGCCTTCCCAAGTCTTTGATTTTCTTTCCCTTTTTTTGCGAGGAAGGAAGGAGGACAAAATTGAGAGTTCCTCGGACTCGAACCCAAGACCTCTCGGTTGAAAACCAAGGGTGCTAGTCACTTATGTGGCGAACGTTCCCTGTGAGGAGGACGGCAGACGAAAGCATTTTTCTCGCAGTTTTCTTCCTATATACAAAAAAGTATGCTACTTGGTGTCCGCTGAGTCAAAAAACGATTCTGCCAACCTTGACCGTTGGATTGACATTCAACGTCTGTCGTGTTTCTTCAGTCTCTTCTTCCTCGAGCCGCCAAAGCCAAACCGGTATTTGGCGGGGACCGCTGCTCCGCCTCCCATGGTTGGCTGTGATCTTCCCGGCTCCTGTTCGTTCCGTCGAGGCCTCACCATCGTCCTCCGCCTTGGTTCGCTGGCAGCATCTCCTCTGGTGTTGTCAACATGGTCAACAACCGAGAGGAATAAGGAGATGACTGTACATGGTGAGGATGACAATAGGGACCCTGCAGCGCACACAATAATTTTGTTTTTTCGGGACGGAGAAGGGTATCAACTGGGTTGTGCGGGACCCGTGGCCCGTCTAGCCCAGGCTTTTATTTCATATGTTTAGCACATGACCAGCCCATTTTGTTTTTTTCCTTTACGAAAATGGCTAGCCAGCTTTTTGTTTTTTTTGAGAATAACCAACATAGGCCTACTTGCTTTTCTCGCCTTCTTTGGGCGGAAATCTTTCAAGACGAGGAGGATGCATTTTGCCCGAGAAACTGGTCTATAAGTAATAAGAAATGGGCTATAAGTAATAAGAAATAGGCTATAAGTAATAATAAATGGGCTGTAAAATGAAAAAAATACAGCAAACAGGCAATTAGTTCCAAAATATTGTTTTCTTTTGGATTTTGATATTTTAAATTTCATTGTTTTTGTGCGGGTAAAATTTCATTGAATTTAAATTAAGGTATATTTAGATTTAAAATTAATTTGAATCCAGCTAGAAATTTCGGTCAGTATGTTTGTTTGGGGATGATTTGGAGGCTGACTTGTGGGTCTACTAGGTTGGCGTGTACTTTGGCTTTGTCAACTTAGTCCACAAGCGATTCTAGCAGCGATGACCGTTGGATGTAAATCCAACGGCCGTCTTCTTCTTCAATATCTCGATCTTCTTGCTCCAACCGCCCAAACCAGCTCCGGTGGGACTGCTGCTCCCATCTCCCGTGGCCGGCTGTCTTTGCCGCCGCACCGCCCCACCCTACTTCATTGCTGGCCAGGCCATTCCTCTACTCACCCACACCTCCTGTTATTTTCCGGCGACGGCAGCCGGACCAGCAAACCCTTGTACTCCCCACCGCATGGGCAACCATTGCCGAGTCTTCCCCGGCTCCGTTTCGTTCCCTTCCTAGGCCTCACCGTCGTCCACCGCCATGGTGCTCTCGGCGCGGCCTGGTCAACGTGGTCAATGAATGACATCCATCGGCCGTGGACTGTACACGCAAAATAATGATTCCTCCACCTGACAGCTGGGACCCACCGGAAGGGCCTCTGAATTTTGTGAAAAAACGTTCCCCCCGCTGACATGTCGGACCCACCAGCTATATCTTCGCACGCAACGAAGTGCCTCCGTATTACGCACAAAAAAATGAATACCCACCCAGCTAGCTGGAACCCACCATAGTGGGAGGATGACTTGTGGGCCAACTAAGTTGATGGGGACGGAGGGCTTTGTCAACTTAGTCAATATGAACGATTCTAGCTCCAGTGACCGTACGACGTCCATCCAACGGCCGTAGTGCTTCTTCAACCTCTAGTCTTCTTGCTCCAGCCGCCCAACCAAGCGCCGGTCGGGCCGCGTGCTCCTGCCTCCCGTGGCGGCTGTCTTTGCCGCGGAGGCCTCACCGCCCCCTACTATTCCCACCGCTGGCCAGGCCCTGTGACGACGGCAGCCTCACACCGCAGCCGAACCAGTGAACCCTCGTACTCCTCTCCGCGCGGGCTTCCACTGTCGCGTCTTTCCCAGCTCCGCGTCGTCCCTTTCCTAGGCCTCGTCGTCGTCCACCGCCGTGGTGCTCTCGGCGCGGCCTGGTCAATGTGGTCAAGGAACGGCTTCCATCGGACGTGTACTGTACGTGGAGAGGCTGACAACTGGGCCCACGACCGCAGCAAGGAAGTGCCTCCTTATTACACGAAAAATAATGATTCCTCCACCTGATAGCTGGGACCCACCGGACGGACCACCGTATTTCACGGAAAAAACATTTCCCCCTGACTGTTGGGACCCACCAGCTTCATCTTCACACGCAAGGAAGTGCGTCCGGGCAAAAAAAAACGATTCGCCCCCCTGACTACTGGGACCCACCAGCTACACCTTCGCACGCAAGGAAGTGCGTCCGGGCAAAAAAAACAAAATGATTCGCCCCTTGACTGCTGGGACCCACCAGCTACATCTTCGCAGGCAAGGAAGTGCCTGACAGTCGGGACCCACCTGGTTGAAGCGTACGTAGCGTTGTCATCCTGGTCGCAAATGTGTACGTACATACTGGTCGATGTAGAGGCGCGCACCTGTCGTAGTAGAGGCGCGCACCTGTCGTAGTAGAGGCGCGCATGTGTCGTAGTAGAGGTGCGCATGTAGCATGTACACGTACGTACATCGGCCAGGGTGCAAGAAAGAAAATACGGCCACGTATGTGTACATACGGGCGGGGTCTCGAATGCCTACTCGCGCATACGTACATGGCTGGGTCGGAACGGAGAAACAACATCGTCGTCGTGTTCATGGGGAGCCAACCGGCTAGGTCGGAACATAATGCGTGGTCGTGTTCATCGGGAGGGCTTGGACGGAGCAGGCGATGGAAACGAGGCCTGGCGTATCGCACAACGGAGGAAACAGACCTCCTACATTGAGCAGGGTCCTGTTGATCGGGAGGGGTGTGGCGTACCGCAAAGCGGAGGAAGCGGACCTCCCTACGGTCAAACAGGGGTCTGTTCAACGGGAGGTGTGGCGTGCCGCAAAAGCAGGACTCCACGGGATACTGTTCATCTCCACCGTCGACCTTCCCCAGCCTTCACGGGCTACCGTCGACCTCCTCCAGCCTCCACGGGCTCCTGTTCATCCAGCCTCCACCGCGCGCTACTCCACCGGCTACTGTTCAACCACCCCTCCACGGGCACCCCTCCACCGTCTACTGTTCATCCAGCCCTCCACACCACGGGGTCCTGTTCAACCACCCCTCCACGGGCACCCCTCCACCGTCTACTGTTCATCCAACCCTCCACACCACGGGGTCCTGTTCATCCAGAGGCAAACGCCACCGCTCACTGTTCATCCAAACCCCCCCGCAACGCTCACTGTTCATCCCAGAGGCAGCATCGATCGGCTTGATTAGCGGCGATGGCGAAGGAATCGCTTCGATCGAGTTCGATTAACAGCCATCGATCGGTCGCCGGGTTCGAGAACGCGTAACTGCGGTAAACGCCGGGTTTAGTTAGAGCCCAACGCCTCGCTTCGGGTTCGATTAGCTAACGCCTCGCACACATGCGCGTACATGTACGAGAGAAACACGCATCGCTCGGCCCCCGACCTCCCACCGTAACCGGCAACTCCCCAAAATTTTCCTCACCCTCGCTTCTACCACGATTTTTTCCGTCATGGACGGCCCAAAGAATGTCATGCAGCTGCGTCTCCGGCCCGCCCAGGACGAAAAGCCCATTTTCTGTCATGATTTTCTGTCATAGAGTAGGAGCCCACCAAATCTATGATGATACCGGGTTTTGTCACAATTATCGTCATAGAAATGTCATATGTATGACAGAAAAAAAATTCGTTCGGCCCAAAATGTCACGGATGTGTCTTTTTTTTTGTACTGTGTCCATGGGCCCAATATGCAAGCAGCTGATACGTCTCCAACGTATCTATAATTTTTGATTGCTCCATGCTACTTTATCTATTATTTTGGACTATAATGGGCTTTATTTTCCACTTTTATATTACTTTTGGGACTAACCTATTAACCGGAGGCCCAGTCTAGAATTGTTGTTTTTTGCCTTTTTCAGTATTTTGAAGAAATAGAATATCAAACAGAGTCCAAACGGAATGAAACCTTCGGGAACGTGATTTTCTCATCAGATAAGACCCAGGAGACTTGGACCCTCCGTCAAGAAAGCCACGAGGGTGGAGGGCGCCCCTAGGGCGCGCCCCTGCCTCGTGGGCCCCTCAAGCTCCACCGACGTACTCCTTCCTCCTATATATACCTCACGCCCCCAAGCGATCGAGCAGGAGCCAAAACCTAATTCCACCGCCCCAACTTCATGTATCCACGAGATCCCATCTTGGGGCCTGTTTGAGCTCATGGGAGGGCATCCACCACGGAGGGCTTCTCGTCAACACCATAGCCCCTCCGATGAAGTGTGAGTAGTTTACTTCAGACCTTGGTCCATAGCTAGTAGCTAGATGGCTTCTTCTCTCTTTTTGGATCTCAATACAATGTTCTCCCCTCTCTCGTGGAGATCTATTCGATGTAATCTTCATTTTGAGGTGTGTTTGTTGAGACCGATGAATTGTGGGTTTATGATCCAGCTTATCTATGAATAATATTAGAATCTTCTCTGAATTCTTTTATGTATGATTGAGTTATCTTTGCAAGTCTCTTCGAATTATCAGTTTGGTTTGGCCAACTAGATTGGTAGTTCTTGCAATGGGAGAAGTGCATGGCTTTGGGTTCAATCTTGCGGTGTCCTTACACAGTGATAGAAAGGGTTGCAAGGAACGTATTGTATTGTTGCCATCGAGGATAACAAGATGGGGTATTTATCATATTGCATGAATTTATTCCTCTACATCATGTCATCTTGCTTAAGGCGTTACTCTGTTTTAACTTGATACTCTAGATGCATGCTCGATAGCGGTCGATGAGTGGAGTAATAGTAGTAGATGCATAATCGTTTCGATCTACTTGTCTCGGACGTGATGCCTATATACATGATCATACCTAGATAACCTCATAACTATGCTCAATTACATCAATTGCTCAACGATAATTTGTTCACCCACCGTAGAATATTTATGCTCTTGAGAGAAGCCACTATGAAACCTATGGCCCCCGGGTCTATTCTCGTCATATCAATCTCCATCACTTTTATACTTGCTTTGTTTTTACTTTGCCTTTACTTTTTACTTTGCATCTATATACCAAAAATACCAAAAATATTATCTTTATCAGATCTCACTCTCGTAAGTGACCGTGAAGGGATTGACAACGCCTAATCGCGTTGGTTGCGAGTAGCTATCATTTTGTGCAGGTACGAGGGACTTGCGCGTGGCCTCCTACTGGATTGATACCTTTGTTGTCAAAAACTGAGGTAAATACTTACGCTAATGTGCTGCATCATCCTCTCCTCTTCGGGGAAAACCAATGCAAGCTCAAGGCGTAGCAAGAAGGATTTACGGCGCCGTTCTTGGGGAGTCTACGCATAAAAGTCCACATACCAAGTACCCATCACAATCCCTATCTCTCGCATTACATTATTTGCCATTTGCCTCTCGTTTTCCTCTCCCCCACTTCACCCTTGCTGTTTTATTCGCCCTCTCTTTCCCAATCTCCTCCTCTTTTTCCCTTTGCCTTTTGTTTGCTCGTGTGTTGGATTGCTTGTTTGTCGCAATGGCTCAAGATGCTACCAAATTGTGTGACTTCACCAATACCAATAATAATGATTTCCTTAGCACTCAAGTGCTCCTCTTGCCAATCTTTGAATCTTGTGAAATGAATACCGCTTTGTTGAATCTTGTTATGAAATATCAATTCGCCGGCCTTCCTAGTGAAGATGCCGCTACTCATCTGAATAGCTTCGTTGATTTATGTGATATGCAAAAGAAAAAAGATGTCGATAATGATGTCGTTAAGTTGAAGATATTTCCTTTTTCTCTTAGAGATCGTGCTAAAGCATGGTTTTCATCCTTGCCTAAAAATAGTATTGATTCTTGGAACAAGTGAAAAGATGCTTTTATCTCTAAGTATTTTCCTCCCGCTAAGATTATCTCTCTTAGAAACGATATTATGAATTTTAAGCAACTTGATCATGAACATGTTGCACAAGCTTGGGAGAGAATGAAATTAATGATACGTAATTGTCCTACTCCTGGTTTGAACTTGTGGATGATTATACAAAAAAATTATGCTGGATTGAATTTTGCTTCTAGAAATCTATTAGATTGACATGAGGGGGCACTTTTATGGAAATCACTTTAGGAGATGCTACTAAACTCCTAGATAATATTATGGTTAATTATTCGCAATGACATACTGAAAGATCTACTAATAAAAAAGTGCATGCGATAGAAGAAATTAATGTTTTGAGTGGAAAGATGGATGAACTTATGAAATTATTTGCTGCTAAGAGTGTTTCTTCTTATCCTAATGATATGCCTTTGTCTACCTTGATTGAGAATAATAATGAATCTATGGATGTGAATTTTGTTGGTAGGAATAATTTTGGTAACAACGCGTATAGAGGGAATTTTAATCCTAGGCCTTATCCTAGTAATCCTTCTAATAATTATGGAAATTCCTACAACAACTCTTATGGAAATTTTAATAAGATGCCCTCTGAATTTGAGAGTAGTGTTAAAGAGTTTATTCACAAAAGAATTTTAATGCTTTGCTTGAGGAGAAATTGCTTAAAGTTGATGATTTGGCTAGGAAGTTATTAGAATTTCTCTTGAGGTTGATTCTTTAAAGCTTAGATCAATTCCTCCTAAGCATGATATCAATGAGTCTCTCAAAGCTATGAGAATTTCCATTGATGAGTGCAAAGAAAGAACCGCTAGGATGCGTGCTACAAAAGATGCCTTTATTAAAGCGTGTTCTTCTAATTCCTATGAAAATCAAGATGAAGATCTAAAAGTTATTGATGCGTCCCCTATTAAATCTTTGTTTTGCAATATGAATCTTGATGAAACTGATTATGATCTTCCTTTACCTAGAAGGAGTTCTAAGAATTCGGAGTTTTTAGATCTTGATGATGAAATTGATAAAAGTGGGATTGAAAGAAATAAAAATCGAGATGTTGCTAAACCCACTATATTGGATCTCAAGGAATTTAATTATGAAAATTGCTCTTTAATTGATTGTATTTCCTTGTTGCAAACCGTGCTAAATTCTCCTCATGCTTATAGTCAAAATAAGGCCTTTACCGAACACATTGTTGATGCCTTGATGCAATCTTATGAAGAAAAACTTGAGTTGAAAGTTAAAACTCCATGATGAGTGGGAACATACTATCAAAATTAAAATTAAAGATCATGAGTTTAATGGTTTGTGTGATTTGGGTGCTAGTGTCTCCACTATTCCCAAAACTTTGTGTGATTTGCTAGATTTCCGTGACTTTGATGATTGCTCTCTAAACTTGCATGTTGCGGATTCCACTATTAAAAAGCCTATGGGAAGAATTAATGACGTTCTTATTGTTGCAAATAGGAATTATGTGCCCATAGATTTTATCGTTCTTGATATAGATTGCAATCCTTCATGTCCTATTATTCTTGGTAGACCTTTCCTTAGAACTATTGGTGCAATTATTGATATGAAGGAAGGAAATATTAGATTCCAATTTCCATTAAAGAAAGGCATGGAACACTTTCCTAGGAAGAAAATAAAATTATCATATGAATCTATCATGAGAGCCACTTATGGATTGCCTACCAAAGATGGCAATACCTAGATCTATCTTCGTTTTTATGCCTAGCTAGGGGCGTTAAACGATAGCGCTTGTTGGGAGGCAACCCAATTTTATTTTTAGTTTTTTGTTTTTGCTTCTGTTTAGGAATAAATAATCCATCTAGCCTCTGTTTAGATGTGGTTTTATCTTTTAATTAGTGTTTGTGCCAAGTTAAACCTATTGGATCTTCTTGGATGATAGTTATTTGATCTTGTTGTAATTTCCAGCAACTTTGCGCTCAGTGCCCGAATTGTTAAAAATCACCAGAACGTGATAAAATATTGATTCCAATTTCTACTGATCAATAAACAAATTTACAAGGTCTTATAAGTTTGGTAGAATTTTTTGAGTTCCATAAGTTTGCGTTAGTTACAGATTACTACAGACTGTTCTGTTTTTGACAGATTCTGTTTTGCGTGTGTTGTTTGCTTATTTTGATGAATCTATGGCTAGTAAAATAGTTTATAATCCATAGAGAAGTTGGAATACAGTAGGTTTAACACCCATATAAATAAAGAATGAGTTCATTACAGTACCTTAAAGTAGTCTTTTGTTTTCTTTCTCTAACGGAGCTCACGAGATTTCTATTGAGTTTTGTGTTGTGAAGTTTTCAAGTTTTGGGTGAATTATTTTGATGGATTATGGAACAAGGAGTGGCAAGAGCCTAAGCTTGGGGATTCCCATTGTACCCCCAAGATAATCCAAGGACACCAAAAAGTCAAAGCTTGGGGATGCCCCGGAAGGCATCCCTCTTTAAATCCACTTCCGTCGGTAATTTACTTGGAGCTATATTTTTATTCACCACATGATAAGTGTTTTGCTTGGAGCGTCTTGTATTATTTGTGTCTTTGCTTGTTAGTTTACCACAAATATCCTTGCTGTACACACCTTTTGAGAGAGCCATACATGATTTGAAATCGGAAAAACTAACGCCCACACGTGTGGGCGTTTGCAGATCGCTCACATGCCTCCATCACCACCCATTTTGCCACGTATGAATAGATGACATTAGCAGAAATCTTTTTGGTTTTCGGCTTAAAAATGTTTTATCTCCTAAATAAAAAAGCGAACTAAAAATCCGTTTTCACCATTAAATCCGTCTTGACGAGATCTTCAAAACTAGACCCCATGTTGATATGTTTTAATAATTTTTTTTGAGAAGTTGCCATGATGTTTACACTATAGTTGCCATAGTGCTTAAACTAAAATTGCCATGTGGCAATTTTAGTTTGTAGATCATGGAAATTTTAGTTTTTTGATGATGGCAATTCCAGTACTTTTACCATGAAAATATTTTTTTATTAAACCATGGCAATTTTAAGTCCATGTATCATGGCAATTTTAGGTTATGGTGCATGGCAAGTCTAGTTTCTAAATTCTTCGTTTTATAATATGTTAAAATTTACTTTTAAATGTAAAATAAAATAGTTGAAACATATCATGGCAACTTCAGTGTAAATATCATGGCAATTCATGTGCAATAGACATGGCAACTTTTAACCCAAAAAAAATTCACCGAAATATATCGATATGAGATCTAGTTTTGAAGATCTCGTCGCGAGAGATTTAATGGTGAAAACGGATCTTTAATTGGATTTTTCATTTAAGAGATAAAACATTTTAAAAACTGAAAATCCAAAAAGATTCTCGCATGCATGCATGCGATGACGTGGCAATCTATTTGCATTAAAGACGTGTGGTGCGTCTCCTTTTCTGCCACACGTGTGGCAGTTATCGACGTCCTTTGAAATTTGATAGAATACTCTATGTGCTTCACTTATATCTTTTGAGCATGATAATTTTTGCTCTAGTGCTTCACTTAGATCTTTTAGAGCACGGTGGTGGATTTTTTTAAAGAAACTTGATCTCTCATGCTTCACTTATATTATTTTGAGAGTCGTTAATAGCATGGTAATTTGCTTAATGTTAATATACTTGGTATTCAAGATATGTGAAACTTTCTTTTGAGTGCGTTGAATACTAAGATAAGTTTGATGCTTGATAATTTTTTTGAGATATGAAGATGATGATATTAGAGTCATGCTAGTTGAGTAGTTGTGAATTTAAAGAATACTTGTGTTAAAGTTTGTGATTCCCGTAGCATGTACGTATGGTGAACCGTTATGTGATGAGCTCGGAGCATAATTTATTTATTGATTGTCTTCCTTATGAGTGGCAGTCGGGGACGAGTGATGGTCTTTTCCTACCAATCTATCCCCCTAGGAGCATGCGCGTAATACTTCGCTTTGATAACTTCTAGATTTTTGCAATAAGTATATGAGTTCTTTATGACTAATGTTGAGTCCATGGATTATACGCACTTTTTCCCATCCTTCCACTATTGCTAGCCTATCTAATACCGCGTACCTTTCGCCAATATCATACACCCACCATATACCTTCCTCAAAACAACCACCATAACTACCTATCATGGCATTTCCATAGCCATTCCGAGATATATTGCCATGCAACTTTTCACCGTTCCGTTTATTATGACACGCTCCATCATTGTCATATTGCTAGCATGATCATGTAGTTGACATCGTATTTGTGGCAAAGCCACCGTTCATAATTCTTTCATACATGTCACTCATGAATCATTGCATATCCCGGTACACCGCCGGAGGCATTCATATAGAGTCATATTTTGTTCTAAGTATCGAGTTGTAATTGTTGAGTTGTGAGAAAATAAAAGTGTGATGATCATCATTATTAGAGCATTGTCCCAAGTGAGGAAAGGATGATGGAGACTATGATTCCCCCACGAGTCGGGATGAGACTCCGGACGAAAAAAAAGAGGCCATAAAAAAGGAGAAAAGGCCCAAATAAAAAAATGAGAGAAAAAGAGAGAAGGGACAATGTTACTATCCTTTTACCACACTTGTGCTTCAAAGTAGCACCATGATCTTCATGATAGAGAGTCTCTCATTTTGTCACTTTCATATACTAGTGGGAATTTTTCATTATAGAACTTGGCTTGTATATTCCAATGATGGGCTTCCTCAAATGCCCTAGGTCTTCGTGAGCAAGCAAGTTGGATGCACACCCACTTAGTTTCTTTTGTTGAGCTTTTATATACTTATAACTCTAGTGCATCCGTTGCATGGCAATCCCTACTCACTCACATTGATATCTATTGATGGGCATCTCCCATAGCCCGTTGATATGCCTAGTTGATGTGAGACTATCTTCCCCCCTTTTGTCTTCTCCACAACCACCATTCTATTCCACATATAGTGCTATATCCATGGCTCACGTCATGTATTACGTGAAGATTGAAAAAGTTTTGAAAATGTTAAAGTATGAAACAATTGCTTGGCTTGTCATCGGTGTTGTGCATGATTTAAATACTTTGTGTGGGGAAGATGGAGCATAGCCAGACTATATGATTTTGTAGGGATAACTTTCTTTGGCCATGCTATTTTGAGAAGATATAATTCCTTAGTTAGTATGCTTAAAGTATTATTATTTTTATGTCAATATGAACTTTTGTCTTGAATCTTTCGGATCTGAATATTCATACCATGATTAAGAAGATTTACATTCAAATTACGCCAAAGTATCACTACGCATCGAAAATTCTCTTTTTATCATTTACCTACTCGAGAATGACGAGAATTAAGCTTAGGGATGCCTCGTACGTCTCCAACGTATCTATAATTTTTGATTGCTCCATGCTACTTTATCTATTATTTTGGACTATAATGGGCTTTATTTTCCACTTTTATATTACTTTTGGGACTAACCTATTAACCGGAGGCCCAGTCTAGAATTGTTGTTTTTTGCCTTTTTCGGTATTTTGAAGAAATAGAATATCAAACGGAGTCCAAACGGAATGAAACCTTTGGGAACGTGATTTTCTCATCAGATAAGACCCAGGAGACTTGGACCCTCCGTCAAGAAAGCCACGAGGTGGTCACGAGGGTGGAGGGCGCGCCCCCCTAGGGCGCACCCCCTGCCTCGTGGGCCCCTCGAAGCTCCACCGACGTACTCCTTCCTCCTATATATACCTCATTACCCCAAACGATCGTAGCAGAGCCAAAACCTAATTCCACCGCCGCAACTTCATGTATCCATGAGATCCCATCTTGGGGCCTGTTTGAACTCACGGGAGGGCATCCACCATGGAGGGCTTCTACATCAACACCATAGCCCCTCCGATGAAGTGTGAGTAGTTTACTTCAGACCTTGGTCCATAGCTAGTAGCTAGATGGCTTCTTCTCTCTTTTGGATCTCAATACAATGTTCTCCCCCTCTCTCGTGGAGATCTATTCGATGTAATCTTCTTTTTTGCGGTGTGTTTGTTGAGACCGAGGAATTGTGGGTTTATGTTCCAGCTTATCTATGAATAATATTTGAATCTTCTCTGAATTCTTTTATGTATGATTGAGTTATCTTTGCAAGTCTTTGAATTATCCGTTTGGTTTGGCCAACTAGATTGGTAGTTCTTGCAATGGGAGAAGTGCATGGATTTGGGTTCAATCTTGCGGTGTCCTTACCCAGTGACAGAAAGGGTTGCAAGG
This sequence comes from Aegilops bicornis, assembly GCA_021605145.1. NCBI lineage: Eukaryota > Viridiplantae > Streptophyta > Magnoliopsida > Poales > Poaceae > Aegilops > Aegilops bicornis. The sequence continues at coordinate 502,134,596 of CM038673.1, forward strand.
CACGTATTGTATTGTTGCCATCGAGGATAACAAGATGGGGTATTTATCATATTGCATGAATTTATTCCTCTACATCATGTCGTCTTGCTTAAGGCGTTACTCTGTTTTAACTTAATACTCTAGATGCATGCTCGATAGTGGTCGATGAGTGGAGTAATAGTAGTAGATGCAGAACCGTTTTGATCTACTTGTCTCGGACGTGATGCCTATATACATGATCATACCTAGATAACCTCATAACTATGCTCAATTCTGTCAATTGCTCAACAGTAATTTGGTCACCCACCGTAGAATATTTATGCTCTCGAGAGAAGCCACTATGAAACCTATGGCCTCCGGGTCTATTCTCATCATATCAATCTCCATCACTTTTATACTTGCTTTGTTTTTACTTTGCCTTTACTTTTTACTTTGCATCTATATACCAAAAATACCAAAAATATTATCTCTATCAGATCTCACTCTAAATGAAGTGAGCGTGAAGGGATTGACAACCCCTAATCGCATTGGTTGCGAGTAGCTATCATTTTGTGCAGGTACGAGGGACTTGCGCGTGGCCTCCTACTGGATTGATACCTTGGTTCTCAAAAACTGAGGTAAATACTTACGCTACTGTGCTACATCATCCTCTACTCTTCGGGAAAACCAACACAAGCTCAAGACGTAGCAGCAGCGCAGAGATCTTGTTAGCGAGCATATCGACAAACCCATCAACTAAACAGGAAGCATCAAACTGGAAGCGATTGGAGAGAGAGGTATTGTCCAGACCTGCATCTAAAATAAGAGGAGTGTGGTCAGAGCCAACGATTGCTCTAGCTTTCAAAGACGCACGAGTTAATAAGGAGTCCCAGTTCGAGCAAATGAAGACCGATCCAACACCGATCGGACCGGGTGAGCCTGATGATTGGTCCAGGTAAAACGAGCTAACACCCTAGGTAGTTCACGCAAGGCACAATCCCTAATGAACCTATTGAAAGCATCGGCAAGAGGCCAAGAGAAGTTGAGGTTACTTTTATCCGCAGGAGAGCGTAAAAGGTTGACATGCCCTCCCACCAGAATAGGCAGGGTACAAGACTCAATTTTGGTCGTGATCTCATCAAGGAAAAGCGAAGATAGAGAATGATCACGAGGCCCATACACAACCATAATTTCCCAGGGAGTGTTAAAATGCCGATGGTGGACAACTTTGCTAGCCCAAAAAACTCCATGATCGAAAGTCATGAAATCAAATAGATCACGTTTAGTGCCAATGAGAATCCCACCTGAATGGCCCGAACCAGGAAGACAGTTCCAGTCAGACCTATCCATCCCCGCAACGGCAAATAGTTTGTTGGGAGAAAAGGATTCCTTGAACATCTCAACCAAACCGATAATGTCAATATTCCCACCTCTAACTAAATCCTTAAGCTGGTCGCACCGCCTGAGGGAGTCCTGGACTACGGGGTCCTTGGGCGTCCGGCCTGTTATTCTTTGGGCCGGACTGATGGGCTGTGAAGACATGAAGGCCGAAGACTATACCCATGCCTGGATTGGACTCTACTTGGCGTGGAAGGCAAGCTTGGCGACCGACTATGAAGATTCCGTTTGATGTAACCGACTTCATGTAACCCTAGATCTCTCCGGTGTCTATATAAACCGGAGAGAGTAGTCCGGATGGAGAGAGAATACTCATTACCATATTCACATAGGCTAGGCTTCTAGGGTTTAGCCATTACGATCTCGTGGTAGATCAACTCTTGTAACACTCATATTCATCAAGATCAATCAAGCAGGAAGTAGGGTATTACCTCCATAGAGAGGGCCTGAACCAGGATAAACATCGTGTCCCCTGTCTCTTGTTACCATCGATCCTAGACACACAGTTCGGGACCCCCTACCCGAGATCCGCCGGTTTTGACACCGACATTGGTGCTTTCATTGAGAGTTCCACTGTGCCGTCGGAAAAGGGCTTGATGGCCCCTTCGATCGTCAATGATGACGTTGTCCAGGGAAAAACCTTTCTCCCCGGACAGATCTTCGTATTCGGCGGCTTCGTACTGCGGGCCAACTCGTTTGGCCGTCTGGAGCAGATCGACAGCTACGCCCCTGGCCATCAGGTCAGATTCGGAAGCTTGAACTACGTTGTGGGCATCTGTGGAGACTTGATATTCGACGGATTCGAGACCGCGGCAACCGCTCCCCGTCGCCCCGATGAACATGGCTTAAACCTGTCGTCGGGCCGCATCCAGGGGACAGCTCCTGCAGCAACTCTGGCCTTAGATCCGGAGCAGATCAAGTCGTCCGAAGATGGAAAGCTCAACCCCATCACGGGGGCCACCGATTGTGCGGCGTTGGAGCCGCACGCAGATTCCGCTTCATACGATATCTGCATCAACGGAACCCCGGACTTGTCTCCGGTGTCGAGTTCCAAACCCTGCGAGCCCGCGGATACCGAACTCGATCGGTTGCCGATCTTCAAGTTCAATGCCGCAGATGCCTTCCAACACTCGCCCATGGGCGACCTGCTAAACTCACTAAAAAACCTATCCCTGGCAGATGACTCGTCGCCGAACTATGTTCGGTTCGAAATTATGACGGATGATGGAGAATTTTGCTTCCCACCCGCCACCCACTTCATAGAAACTGTCGAAGACCCAACCAACACGCTTGACCCCCGCTTCGACGACATCGACGATATGGACGACGATGAAGGGCAAGGCCAGAGCTTACTATCCGCTAGACGCGGGACGGCCACCTCCTGGTATGATGTGTGTATGGTAGACACACCCAACGACGATCTCGACGATGACAAGGAGGATCCAGTTGAGGATAAAACTCCTGGTACACAGTCCGAACACCGGTGCCCCCAGCGCCGCTCTCAGTCACGTCACTCAAGAAAAAACAATATTAGCGCCGGAGATGATAACACTCCGGACATCGAATACCCTGTTGAGGCAGGATCCGAACAGGAGGACCAGGAAGGCGGGCAAGACAGCCTTGAGGAACAGGCCACATACAAAGACTCAGAGGACAGTGACTATCTCCCATTCTCCGAGGAAGAGGAGAGCCTCGGCATCGAGGATTTTATCGTGCCTGAGGAACCTCGCGAGCAGGAGCGCTTTAAACGCCGGCTCATAACCACTGCAAGGATCCTAAGGAAGAAGCAGCTGCAACTTCAAGCGAGCCAAGATTTTCTCAATGATAGATGGACCGAGGTCCTGGCCGCCGAAGAATACGACCTTAGAGGCCCAGACAAAAGCCACCCCAATTGTAGGTGGCTCCTCAATACGATGGCAAGGCGTTGGAGCCTGCACCACCATCGAATATTACGGTAGGCCGACCACGGTTCGGTCCGGATAAAATGACAACCCAAGCAGAGCACCACACCACCTCATCCGGCCATCAACACAAGAACAAAACAGCTCAGGGGAACACTCGAGACATCCTGCAAGACCTATACGGACACAACAAACCCGACAATGCCCGGTCCGAAAACCGTAAGCGGAGTCCGCCGGAGGTGCTTCATAGTATGGCCCAACATAGAGGAGCTGCACACCCTCTCTGCCTCACTGACGAGGTAATGAAGCATGAATTCCCAGATAGGTTTAAACCAATTAACATCGAATCATACGATGGAACAACAGATCCCGCGACATGGCTTGAGAATTACCTCCTCCATATTCACATGGCCCACGGAGACGACCTTCATGCCATTAAATACCTGCCCCTCAAGCTCAAAGGGCCAGCTCGATACTGGCTAAATAGTTTGCCAAAAAATTCTATCCACAACTGGGAAGATTTGGAAGACGCCTTTCGAGACAACTTCCAATGAACATATGTCCGGCCACCAGATGCCGATGACTTGAGTCATATTGTCCAGCAGCCCGACGAGTCAGCCAGGGAGCTCTGGACCAGGTTCTTAGTCAAAAAGAACCAAATTGTCGACTGTCCGGATGAGGAAGCCCTTGCGGCCTTCAAACACAGCGTCCGAGATGAATGGCTAGCGCGTCACCTCGGCCAGGAAGGACCTAAATCCATGACAGCCCTTACCTCTCTAATGACTTGCTTTTGTGCGGGAGAAGATAACTGGCTCACTCGTAAAAGCAACAACCCCAGCGACCCGGGCACTTCCGAAATCCGAGACGGCAACGGCAAGCCACGACAAACTGAAAAAAACCGTCGCAACAACAATGAAAGATTATGCGACACATCGGTCAACGCCGGATTTCACAATCCGAAGCCCGGTCAACGGAAGAAGCCATTAAAGGCAAACCAGGATGGACCATCCACCCTTGACAGGATATTGGACCGACCTTGTCAGATTCATGGTCACCCTGATAAGCCAGCTAATCATACCAACAGAAACTATTGGGTCTTCAAGCAGGCAGGCAAGCTTAACGCCGAGCATAAGGGGAGGAGGCCACCAGGCGATAAAGGCAGCGGAGGCGGCTCATGACCCGAACACCAGGGGCCAGAAACAGTTTCTCTCTTATGTTCGACCACTCCCAGAACAGAAATAGCAGTTCGGCTTCCGCCACCCACCTACTATACTGGCAAGATTTGCACCACGCATACATCACTACGCACTCAAGATACCATGGGCATCGGCGGAAGCACAATATGGACAACCCTGCAAGCATTCCCGTAACGTTTTTTATCCATTTTTCTTTATTTTTATTTATTATCTCTTAAAAATAGGTGACCATCAGGACAACATCTACATAGGACTCTATGGAGTTCGGATCCGTACACTCACCTAAGGGGCTACTTCCGCTAAGGATCCCCCCTCCCCGAGGGGCCAGGCGGCCTTGAGACGTGCGGCGGGGAGGTCCAAAATAAGTTTTTGTAGACCACACTCTTTATTTTGAGCCTGTATTATGCCTTCTTCCTTCGTTCCCGACCCGAACATGTCAAATAGCCGGGTTGTGGTTTTTTACTCTTTATATATATTTATCATTGGCATATTGCTCCGCTCCCAGTAAACTGCATCCGAACTAGTCTTCCATGCTCATTCTACAATGAGTCCGGCCGTAACGGCTGCCTTACAAAACGCACCTCGGCATAACTTTGCCAGGGGCCCGGTATGGGAACAAATGATTCGCCAGTAAAAGTCCGAACAGCTCTATAGCGTACTTCAGCGTCGCAAGTTTGGCCTTATATGCATCAGCTCTGAATCATTGTCTTTGGGCCATAGTTGGGTTGCCCGACTCCTGTGCTTGCTACCCTACGTTCCGCTCTATCGGCTAGGGTAGTAAAGGGAGAACTACTGCAATTGTGCCCTGGCCTAGACCGGATGAGCACCTTAGTAGAGAAAGCCGAAAACTGACTGTCATGATGCAGCGAGAGCTGGTCAACTACTTGACGACTTATTCGAATCTTTAGCGATTCTCCGTGTCACACGAAGGATCTTTTTTTAGATCAAAATATGTAAGGCACCATATTACAATACGTCGTATACATACCAGGGGCTATGTAGTAGCCTCACGATAAAACTCCTATGGCTAAGTGAAAGTGTTAACGCCCTATAGTACGATTGCCTGGTTCGCCGCATTATCACCTCCTTTATGGACCAAGCCGTTGGATAAAGAGTGATTAAATGCTTTTACGAACACCCCCGTACTTCCTATGAGGGGGCTAAAGCCGACGACTGGAAAACCTTCAGATTATACTAAAAAGGCCGCACAGGAGGAATTCAAAGCCCTTGAGCAAAATATAAAAATAGATTAACTATAAAGTTGTCTGTTACAACCCTTATAAACATCACTCAAACATTATGTCTTTCGAGCACTGACCCTCTATCAAGCGGGCGGCTTCTAGGACGTCTTCAAAATAGTGCTCCGGCTCACAACGGTCCTTGCCCTTGGGTGGACTCCTTGCCGCAACATCGATGGCCTTCATCTTTCCCCTGAACATTTTGACTCGGGCAAAGGCCATCCGTGCACCCTCAATACACGCCGACCGCTTCACAGCGTTGATATGTGGCACCGCGTCAACAAGCCGCTGCACCAGGCAGAAATAACTACTCGGAACAGGGTCAGTCGGCCACAACCGGACTATGACGTTCTTCATGGTAGCGCCGGATATCCTATGCAGCTCGGCCCACTGGGACATCTGTTCATTCAGCAACAGAGGGTGCTTCGACATGCCAAATTGTGACCAGAAAAGCTTCTCCGTTGCATACCCCTCTTGTGCGTGGTAAAACCGCGCCGCATCGGAAGAACTCTTCGGCAAGTCTAAAAATTTGTCCGGAGAACTCCACACGTGCTGAGCCTAGTTCGGATCACCGAACTTAGTTTGCAGAAAAAAGGGCTTGCCAGCCAAAATATCCACAGCTTGCCGGATCTCCTCATGGGCCGCTCTGGATTCAGAACACGCTTCTCTCGCCTCTCGTAAGGCCTTGTCAAGTTCAACCGTTTTGGCTTCATTTTCTTTCTCAAGAAGTTTACAACGGCTAGCCGCATTCTCTAATTCGTGCGCCATGGTGGACATCTTCTCCTGGTCTTGGCGCCGCGCAGCTTGTTCGGCTTTCAACTCAGTCGATGCCTTTTTGGCGACCGCATTACTAAACCGGGCCTGCTTCTTGGCCCGGGCTAGCTCCGCCCGAAGGGCCACCACGGCTGCAGCACCATCTGCATTCGAGCACATGTCATCTAAAACTCTTTTCAGAGTTAGGCTTAAAATACACGCACATTGGTGTAAGGAATGCTCGAAATATATACCTTGCGAGTCGTCAAGATGCCTGTTGATCAATGCAATGTCACCCTCCACAATATCCAGCTTTTGCTGCAGTTCGGCCACTTCCGTATTTTGGGTAGCCGCAGGAAGGGAGGCAGCCTGTATTCCATGTCAAAGCAAGGTTAGTACCTGAGCATATCTTTTCGATCCTCCGATCGCCTCCTTTGGAACGCAATTCGAGTCTCAGGGGCTACTGCATATACAACAGGTGCATTCTGTCAATAAAATTCCATTGGCAAAATTACATCACAAACCTCAAAACTCCTCAGAAGGCTCGTGAAGGCCTCGTTCAACCCGCTCTTCGTGGATAAAACCTTTTCGACCACCGTAACCATCAAAGCAAGGTGCTCCTCCGAAACGGACGCTCGTCACAGCATGTCCGTCAGAGTTTCCGGCGCTCCTGGGTATCCGAAAACCGCCGCTGGAGTACGACATTCCTTTGAGGGAACCCGCCCACCTGCCTCCAGAATCATCTTCGGCTGTAAACCGGATAGTTCAGGGCCGTCATGCTTGATTCCCGAACCTGGGTGACAGAGGCACCACCTTCGGGTAACACCTTCTTCGTTTCCTGCACTACTTGTCGATCGGGAGGAGCCCCCCGGGACGATACCTCAAAATCATCTGCCCTGTTGGGCGAGGAGGCTGGAGAAGGCGTGTCACTCTCCATCATCTCTGGAAGAAAGTCTCCCGAGGAGGAAGACGATTGGGAAACACCAGGCGTTAACCTGCGAGGACGTACATATGTCAGAGGATTACTTCAGTAATAAGAAAGGAATGAGGTATGATTAAAGTACCCTGCTGCACTTACGGTCTGGCCAGAGGTTTGTCCTCATCATAAAGCTCTACATCAACATCGCTTGCCCGGCCCAAGCCGCCTGACGATGGCGTTTTCCCTTTCTTGGAAGGTTTCCCCTCCTGATCTTCAGAAGCGACCCTCTTCTTACCATGGAGAGCTTCCTCTGCACCTTTGCCCTTGGGCAAAAGGGTTTCGGTTTCCACGAACACAGCGTCTAATTCGTCCTAAGGGCGGGCATCACCTCTGGGCTCCCCGCTCTCGCCCCCCTCTGCAGACACCTGGTACGGTGTCGGAATCAGCATCCTCGTCAGCAGGGCGTTCGCAGAGTCTTCGGGAAGGGGCGCCGGACACCAGATTAACACCGCTTTCTTTATCCAGTCCTGCATAGGGATGGAATGTTCAGTATCTTGTCAAGAGATGCTTGAATAGAAGGTGTTCGGAGATTGAATACTTACCGAAGTGTCCGGATGATTGCAGTCAAGGCCAACGTCTTCAGTGGTGTCCGGCCATTGCTCTCGCTCCCCGAAATATAATTTCCACATTCCTTCGTGCGTAGTGCCGAAGAAGTGCTGAAGATTCTGCTGCCCTTCTGGATTAAAATCCCACATAGGGAGAGGCTGCCGCTGACATGGCAGGGTCCGGCGGACCAGCATTACTTGAACGATATTCACAAGATCGATGCCCTTCTCGGAAAGGCTCCGGATGTGACTTTGCAGAGTGTGCACCTCATTGACGGATCCCCAATCCAATCCCTTATTGATCCATGAAGCAAGCTGAATTGGAGGACCGGTTCGGAACGCAGGCGTAGCCGCCCACTTGGAGCCCCGCGGCTCGTTGATATAAAACCACCCCTGCTGCCATATGCCGGAAGACTCCACGAAGGATCCTTCAAACCAAACCGCGCCGGCAAGCTTGCCTATTATGACGCTACCGCACACTGCCTGCTCCTCCTCTGTCGCCTGCGGCCTCACGTCAAAGGTCTTGAGCCACAAACCAAAGTGCAGAGGAGTCAGAAGGAAGGCCTCACACGTGACGATAAATGTTGAGATGAGGAGAATAGAGTCCGGGGCCAGATCGTGAAAATCTAGCCCATAGTAGAACATGAGCCCCCGGACGAAGGGGTTAAGCGCGAACCCTAACCCATGGAGGAAGTGGGACACAAATACTACCCTCTCGCCGGATTTGGGGGTAGGAATAACCTGCCCCTGTGCAGGAAGCCGATGGAGGATTTCCGGGGTCAGATACCTCGCTGCGCGGAGCTTCGCAATATCCTCCTCTGTGACAGAAGAAGCCACCCACCGGCCTTGATGGCTGGATCCGGACATGATTAGGGCTGGTGGCGATTGGAACCCGAGGGTTGGAACTTGGGGTGGCTGGGGTTGAGGAAGGAGCGAGCGCAAAGGAAGAAGACGAGTCTGGGTCCCTATATAAAGACCCCAAATACTGAGCGTCTCCACCTGGGTCTCGAAACTTACCTGTCCCCAAAGAGTTGTACCCGGGGGACGGTTGGGTTACCCACACCTGCATTAGTAAAAATCCCGTGAATAAGGGAACACGATCTCTGCCTTGACAAGACGTGCCAGTAAAACCGCGTCCCGAGACATGGGGCGACGTGCTATGTGATTTGGAAATAGTAACCGGGCAAGCGTGATACGATGTCATAAACAGTTATCAGCAAATTGGACTCGTGGAGTATTGTATTTTCTGCAATTATATGCACAGGTCCGGACATACTTGTTACACCTGAAGACTATTCTGGAGTTCGGAAGGAGGGAACCCGCCTAGCAATGCCGAAGACAAATCTGCGCGCCGGACTCATAGTCATTGAAGCCAGGTTCAGGGGCTACTGAGGGAGTCCTGGACCACAGGGTCCTTGGGCGTCCGGCCTGTTATCCTTTGGGCCGGGCTGATGGGCTATGAAGACATGAAGGCCGAAGACTATACCCGTGTCCGGATTGGACTCTACTTGGCGTGGAAAGCAAGCTTGGAGACCGACTATGAAGATTCCCTTTGATGTAACCGACTTCATGTAACCCTAGATCTCTCCGGTGTCTATATAAACATGAGAGAGTAGTCCAGATGGAGAGAGAATACTCATTACCATATTCACATAGGCTAGGCTTCTAGGGTTTAGCCATTACGATCTCGTGGTAGATCAACTCTTGTAACACTCATATTCATCAAGATCAATCAAGCAGTAAGTAGGGTATTACCTCCATAGAGAGGGCCCGAACCTGGGTAAACATCGTGTCCCCCGTCTCCTGTTACCATCGATCCTAGACGCATAGTTCGGGACCCCCTACCCGAGATCCGTCGGTTTTGACACCGACAGCGCCCCCTAGCACCGAAACCCCTTATATTCCAAAACAGAGCTCTCATTTAAAACAAAGATTTTTGATGCGAAGGCTGGACCTACATGGGGCCATGCAGGATTTAGCACGCTTGGAGGCACCCCACTTGGCGGAAGAAGGACGAGCATGGCCCCTACCATTGTCTCCCCCCCCCCCCCGCCACGGCCTCATCTGCAGCGACCACGTTCGCCGCAGTCATCTCCTTGGCCTTAGCAGTAGCCGCTTGGGCCAATTCATTTGCCTGAATAAGAGAAAGGATAGTAGAAGGAGAGCCAAATCTCGGATCGAGAGAGACCCCCACATCAGAGAGAACGTGTAGTAGATGATCATCAGAGAATACAGACAAAACCAACTGTACAGAGGAGGAAGGAGAAGCGGAAGGATGGGGAGAAGTACCTGGGCAAGGAAGATCCTTGGCCGCCGCACGGCGCTCCGCACGCACCGCCACCGGCTCCCCATAGTCCCGAATCCGACGGCCCTTGCGAGTCGTGGAGGTGGGTGAATGGATCGATGGAGAGCCAACCGCAGGGAAGGGCGCAGCAACACCCGAGGCAGAACCAGATGCCGCCCCAAGATCAGCTTCCAGACGACGACACAACCCAGCCACAGACTGTTTGGAGCCCGATGACGCCCTACTCTTGGCGGAGAACTTTCTGACCGAGGTATTCTTCTTGCTAGTAGGGGAAATATCCAGACGAGCTAGAGAGAGGGGCAGGTCTTCAATCCCCGAGGTAGTAGGATAGATCTTTTGAAATCTGAAAACACTCCATGATTGTGGTGACATTGGGACCATAACAGTTCTCAGCATCATTGATAGCATCCATAACTAGGGAAGAATCAGATTCCACTATCACTTTGTTACATCCCAGTTGCTCTGCCAGAAGAAGACCATTACGAAGAGCAAGCCTTTCTGTGGCTTCCTTATCCGGTACATGTGGTATAAATAATGTTGCTGCGGCAATGAAGTGAAGTAACCCCCTTCATCACCCAGAACCGCACCTGTGGCACATGATGCCGAGTCTTCATTGTATGATGCATCTACATTCACCTTAGAAAAACCATGAAATGGTTTGCTTCATTTTAGATCTTCCTTTCTTGGCACATACTTACTGCTCCCGCCTCTAATGAAGTTTGTTGTAAGTGCTCTAATGGAAGCTGCAATTCTGTAGGATGTTTGGACTGCTTCTCCTTTCACAGTCTGCCGACGCTGCCACTAGCAATACCATGAAGCGCCGGCCACTAGTTCAGCCACCGGGTATCAGACTGAGCATCGTTGTCCTTGTCGGTGTCAAAACCGACGGATCTCGGGTAGGGGGTCCCGAACTGTGCGTCTAAGGTCGATGGTAACAGGAGACAGGGGACACGATGTTTACCCAGGTTCGGGCCCTCTCTATGGAGGTAATACCCTACTTCCTCGCTTGATTGATCTTGATGAATATGAGTATTACAAGAGTTGATCTACCATGAGATCGTAATGGCTAAAACCCTAGAAGTCTAGCCTGTATGACTATGGTAATGAATATATCCTTTCCGGACTAAGTCCTCCGGTTTATATAGGCACCGGGAGGATTTAAGATTACATAGGGTCGGTTACAAAGGAGAAGAATCTATATATTCGGCTGCCAAGCTTGCCTTCCACGCCATGGAGAGTCCCATCCAGACACGGGTACAGTCTTCGATCTTCGTATCTTCATAGCCCATTAGTCCGACCCGTGGCTAACAGGCTGGACGCCCGAGGATCCCTTAGTCCAGGACTCCCTCAGTAGCCCCTGAACCTGGCTTCAATTACGAGGAGTCCGACGCGCAGATTTGTCTTCGGCATTGCAAGGCGGGTTCCCTTTTCCGAACTCTAAGATAGTCTCTGGCGTGATGATTGTATCCGGACCTACAACACACACTACACGCAACCGCAGAGAGAATACGATATTCCACGAGTCCAATCCGCTGATGACGTCATATCTGTCCGGTCGTAATTTCAAACCGTTTTTCGTCTGCCGTTCCTCGTTCCGAGACGCGGTTGTCATTGGCACGTCTTGTCAAAGCAGAGATCGTGTCCCCTTATTGCGGGATTCTTATCAATACGGGCGTGGGTAACTCAATCACGCCGTTTACACAATCCTTGGGAATAGGCGAGTTTTAGGGCGAGGGGGGAGTCGTTTGACATTCGCGGCCTTTATAAGGGGATAAGGATTCGCCCTCATTCACTTACGCCTTCTCCTTCCTCTGCCCATCCATTCTTGAGCTCTAGCGCCCAAGCTCTAGCTTTCCCCGCCCGTGAAAACACTCCAACCATGTCCGGATCTGGAGCTGGAGGCAAGTGGATGGCCTCCTCCGTTAAGAAGAGAGATATCAAGGAACTCCGAGAGGCCGGATACCTGGCTAAGGAGATCATTCACCGACTCTCGGCCAAGGGACGGATCATCCCTACCCCCGAGCCCCATGAGAGGGTGCTGTTCCTCGCACATTTTGTCCGTGGGCTGGGATTCCCTCTCCACCCATTCGTCCCCGGACTGATGTTTTACTACGGGCTAGAATTCTACGATCTAGCCCCCAACTTTATCCTCAACATCTCGGCATTTATAGTCGTGTGCGAGGCCTTTCTCCGCATTCCACCTTACTTTGGCCTGTGGCTGAAGACCTTCAATGTGAAGCCGAAGGTGGTGAGCAGTCAACAAGCAGAGTGCGGAGGTGCCATGGTGGGCAAGATGCCCAATGTCACCTGGCTCGAAGGCTCCTTTGTGGAGACGGTGAAGGGGTGGCAATCGGGGTGGTTCTATATCACCGAGCCGCACGATACCAACTGGGCGGCAGCCCCCGAATTCCGATCCGAAGTTCCGATGCGGCTCATCTCCTGGCAAGAGAAGGGCCTGACCTGGGGATCTTCGAACGAGCTGACCAGGCTCCAGACGTGCATCCAGAACATGATAACCAAGAAGATAAAACTTGTTAATGTGATCCAGGTCATGCTCATTCGCCGGATCCTTCCGTGCCAACGCCAAACCTGCTATTTGTGGGAGTTTGATCCGGCCAAGCACCGGACGCTGCTAGAGCTCTTTGGCACGATGCACGAAGACATCTGGAAAGTGCTTTTCAAGGCCGGCGATACACCACCGCCCATCGTGGGCTTAGCTTAAAGCGCCAGGCTAATTCGGTAAGCTCTTTCATGTTTTCAAGGTATAGCCTTTACTGGCATATTTTGAGGGAGGAGTCTAAGCCTTCCTATCAATTTCTTTTAGGCCTAGACGGACGTAGCGGGGCGGATTAACTGTCCAGCTCCGCTACCCGAAGATGAAGAAACACCACTCCTTATGAAGATGTTGTTTCCAGCGCCTTATGATGTGCCGGAAAAGAAGGCCAAGAAGACGGCCAAGGGACCAGGAGTGGCCTTCGCCGAAAGGGTGCTTCGGACATGTTGTCCGAAGACGAGACTGACTCCTTGGCCACCGAAGATGACGGCGAGGAGGAGGAAGAAAGCGGTTCCCCCCTGAGGGGGAAGGAAGAAAAGGGGGGCCGCCACAAATCTCGAGGCGGAGGCGCCCAAGAGAGGGAAGGGCTCCCTTGCGGATAACTCCGCATGGGACGTCGATAGCAGTCCGGAGAGAATGCCCCGGACCAAGCCTCGGGCCGCCTCGTAAGTACCCCAAATCTTATACACATCAGATGTCTGGCCTTTCCGCTTTGTAATATTAATATGTTTAAATTGTGCCATTGCAGTCCGGCCCGCGATAGCTCCCCGTGATCCTCAACAGAGGGTTCGCTGGACTCTAAGGAGATGGCTAGCATATCCCCGACGCCCGCTCACTCCGTCTCGCCCAAGGGTGATGACGAGGCAGTGTCCCAAAGGACCTTCCCAGACCAAGGGGAGGTTCCAGAGATCATCAGGAGGGCACCACAGGATGACTCCTCGGCTGGCGGACACATGGGAGAAAAAGCCCCCATGGGGACTAGTGATGGGGGCCAAGCTCCATTCGGCCCCCAGCCGGATACCATTCCGGAAACCTACACGGCTCCAGAGTTAAGCGAACGGCCTTCCCCGAAAGGAGGAGGTGTGCCTGTTCTGCCGGTGACCTCTGTTCAACCAAAGGAACCGGATAATCTGCCGGAAGCGCTGCGAGGCGCCTCCATTGTGGATGAACACCGTGCCCTTATGGGTACGGTGATCGAGAAGGTTCAGTCCGCCAAAAGCGGACTGACCGAGGCCTGCACTAGCCTTTTAACAGGCTTTGAGGTAATAATAGTAGAAAGAGTGTCACAGTGTAGACAGTAGCCCCTGATGCTCTGCTCGGTGTTTGGAAAGAAAAAGCCGAACTGAGGATCAAAACAATTTTCGCAGGAGTCTAACATGATATGTCTATGTGAATAAGCAGGCGTCGCTGCTGGATGCTGCCGCTCGTACTGCGGAGATCTCTCGCCTGAAGCAGAGCCTGGAGCGGGCCAATGAAGAGCTCGGCCTCGTAAAGAAGAAGTTGGAGGACAACCAAGGTATGCAGTAACCTGCGCGCATATTTGAGTAACAATGAATGTTTCGTGCAGACTAAAGCGTCATGAACTTCGGCCCTCAAGAAGGTGTTAGCTGAGGCCAAGGACAAAGCGGCCAAGGAGAGCGCCGCGCGCGAGAAGCACGAGGCCCGGATCGATGAGGTCCAGCAAGAGCTCCAGGACGACGTCAAGAAGTACGAGTCATTAGATCGTGATTCTAAGACGCAAGCGTCTGAAATTGCAAAGGCCCGCCAGAGCGCACGAGATGCCCGAGACGAAGCCCAGAGCACCCTCCAGGAAATCCAGGCGGCTAAGAAGATCACGACAGGTAAGGCTTTCATTATGCAAAGCAAGTCTGTGAAGCAAAAGTTCCTTTTACTTACCCGGAATTGGAGGTCTCCAGGGACGTTTACAGAGTTGCCGCGCAGCATATCGGATGCTGCCAAGTTCTATCGAGCCGAAGAAGGGAGTTCTTTGGAGAAACTATTCTGGTCTCAATACTTCAGACCAGAACATCTGGTGCCCTTCAGCGACCAGCTGAAACAGCTGGTCGAGCTACACAAAGCGGCCGAGCTAGCCATGACGGACCTAATAGTCCGGCTATGGCTTGCTGAGCCGATCCCAGCAGCTACTTCGGACTGGTGAAGCGGCTTGTGAGTGCCTGCCCGTGGCTTGAAGTCATAAAGCGGTCGGTCTGCATTGAAGGTGCACGGATGGCCTTCGCCCGCGTCAAGACGCACTGGGTGAAGATGGATGCCAAGAAGCTGATGACCGAAGGGCCGCCTGAGGGAAAGGAGCACCGCCGACCCGAGCTATATTTTGATGGTGTCCTGGAGGGATCCCGCCTTGTGGCGGAGCAATGTGTGAAGGATGTTATATTCCCATGAAAACATTCATGTTATCCTGTCTTGTAACCATGGAACAAGGTTGTTATAATGCTTGTGACTCTTAAATGCGGCCGTTTATGTAATCTGAGGGTTAACTAGTCATCAGCTTCTGCCCCCACGTAGATACTATGGGGTGTTCGGGATAAACCTAAACACTCTTTACTCCACATTCTGGTCCTTAAAGGAGGTGTTTAGCACAACAAACAAGGCAATCGGACTATACGGCTTTTATCGCCCTCACGTAGCCATAGGGGTTTGACAATAAGAATCTTGTCGAAGCCCCTGGTATTCGAAAGACCGAGCTAGGGGCGCTATACGCCTGATCGGATAAAAACCGATTCCTCGCATGAAGCGGAAAAAATCTCTAAGGATTTGAAACCTCTCGAACAGCTGACCAGCTCTCATTTGCACCATAATGATCGGTTTCAGCTTTCTCTCTTTGAGGTGCTCGTCCGGAAGAACCGGGACACAATCGTAGTAGTTCTCCCTTTACTACCCTAGCCGATATAGCGGAACGTAAGGTAGTAAGCACAGGAGCCGGGCAACCCAACTATTGACCAAAGACATGATTCGGAGCCGATGCATATAATGCTCTAAGTTCGGGGTGCCGAACAACACTGAAAAAAGGTGTTCGGACTTTATTGTCGTACTGCGGGGAGAAAGAGCCCCTGGTGAAGTAAAATGTACTAGAGTGTACGTGTGCAATGAGTAATAGATACAAAGGTAAGGAAGAAAGGTGAATTAAGTAATAAGCTGACGCTACCACTTGTTTTACCATTTGTAATGTGAATAATACGTCGACACGTACTTGTATGAGTGATGCGATAAACAAGTAAGGCAATGTAACATGCCAAGACCAAGAGCGAGCTGCGTGCGGGTATGTAAAACGGGTATAGCAATCAAAGACCACCTAGCTAGGGGTTCCCTTGTACGCCAAAGCTCCTTGCCTCCTTGGTGTGTCCCACGAACGGGTTGTCAGAAGAAACCTCGAAAAGAGAAAAACCCGAAATGAAAAAGGAAAACGTAAAGATGTGCGAATCCTAGGGTCGGCCGAGCCGCACTGTGGATCACGAGCTAGCTCCGCCTCCGTCGATACCCATGGGATTTTGAGTGCGTAGTTATGTACGCGTGGTACGAATGCTACTACCTGATCAAGGCTGGGACGGAGGCCAAATTGCTACTCGAGCTCTTGATGAGCCGAGCTGTTCTGTTGCAGCGTAGTCCGGACCCTCTTTACGATGTCCAGGGGCTCGGCAGCCGGATTACGGTTCTGCTTGAGAAGGCTGCTTTGTACTTCTGCTGCTAGGGCGGCGGTGTGTTCCTCTATACGGAGGGAGCGTTCGTTGTTTCCGTTGACCGTTATGACGCCGCGTGGACCGGGCATCTTGAGCTTGAGATAAGCATAGTGCGGCACCATGTTGAATCGAGCAAATGCAGTCCGTCCGAGCAGTGCGTGATAACCACTGCGGAATGGGACGATGTCGAAGATTAACTACTTGCTTCAGAAGTTGTCGGGGGACCCGAAGACAACCTCTAGTGTGATTGAGCCCATACAGCGGGCCTCTACGCCTGGTATGACTCCTTTAAAGGTAGTGTTTGTTGGCTTGATCCTTGATGGATTAATGCCCATTTTGCGCACTGTGTCTTGGTAGAGCAGATTGAGGCTGCTACCACCGTCCATAAGGACGCGCGTCATGTGAAATCCATCGATGATTGGGTCGAGGACTAGTGTGGCTGAGCCGCCATGACGGACACTGGTCGGGTGGTCTCGACGATCAAAGGTGATCGGGAATTGAGGGAGTCCTGGACTAAGGGGTCCTCGGGCGTCCGACCTGTTATTCATTGGGCCGGACTGATGGCCTGTGAAGATATGAAGGGCGAAGACTGGACCCGTGTCCGGATTGGACTCTCCTTGGCGTGGAAGGGGACCAACTATGAAGATCCATTCTTATGTAACCGACCCCATGTAACCCTAGATCTCTCCGGTGTCTATATAAACCGGAGAGAGCATAGTCCGGATAGGGGGACTCATGACCATATTCACATAGGCTAGACTTCTAGGGTTTAGCCATTACGATCTCGTGGTAGATCAACTCTTGTAACACTCATATTCATTAAGATCAATCAAGCAGGAAGTAGGGTATTACCTCCATAGAGAGGGCCCGAACCTGGGTAAACATCGTGTCCCCCGTCTCCTGTTACCATCGATCCTAGACGCACAATTCGGGACCCCCTACCCGAGATCCACCGGTTTTGACACCGACAATGGTTCTTTCATTGAGAGTTCCACTGTGCCATCGACGAAAGGTTTTGATGGCCCCTTCAATTGTCAATAACGACGTTGTCAAAGGAGGAACCTTCCTCCCCGGACAGATTTTTGTGTTCGGCAACTTCATACTGCGGGCCAACTCGCTTGGCCGTCTGGAGCAGATCAATAGCTACGCCCCTGGCCACCAGGTCAGATTTGGAAGCTTGAACTACGTCGCGGATACCCATGGAGATTCGATCTTCAATGGGTTTGAAGCCGCAGCGACCGCTCCCCCTCGTCCCGATGAACATGAGTTATATCTGTTATCGGATTACATCCAGGAGATGGATCCTGTCACTGCAACGGCCTCAGAACTGAAGCAGATTGTACCCTCCGAGGACACAAAGTCCGCGGCGTTGGAGCCGCACACGGACTTGAAATCCTGCAATATTCGCGTCAATGGAACTCCAGACTCGTCTCCGGTTATACGTTCCGGACAAGGTACACCTGTGGACACCGAGCTGGATCGGTTATCGATTTTCGAATTTAGTGCCGCAGACATCTTCCAGCACTCACCTTTTGGTGACGTGCTAAACTCTCTAAAGAACTTGTCCTTGGAGGAAGACTCACAGCCGAACTATGTTCGGTTCGAGCTAGAGGCGGATGACGAGGAATTCTGCTTCCCACCCGCCATCCATTTCATAGCCACGATCGATGACTTAACCGGTGTGCTTGACTATGGCTCCGAAGACATCGATGATATGGACGACGATGCCGACAAGGAGCAAGGCCAAGACCCGCCATTACTGGACGTTGGACGGCCACCTCTTCGTACGACGTATACATGGTTGATAAACCTAAAGGATCTGGCGACGATAAAGAAGAGCCAGACGCGAATAAACCCTCTGAGACGCAGTCCCAGCGCCGACGCCCCAAACGCCGCTCTAAGCCTCGTCGCTCAAAAGATAGCAACACTGGCACCAGAGAAAATAGTACTCCGGGCGACGAAGACCCTGTCGGAGCTACATCCGAACAGGCGAAACAAGACAACAAGCAAGACAACCCTGATGAACAGGCCATAGAAGATGACTTGGAGGACGATAGTTACTGTACACCCTCCGAGGAGGAAACAAGCCTCGGCAATGAAGACTTCATCATGCCTGAGGATCCTCTGGAGCAAGAGCGCTTTAAGCTTAAGCTCATAGCCACTGCAAGGAGCCTGAAAAAGAAACAACAGCAGCTCCAAGCTGAACAAGATCTGCTCGTCGACAGATGGACTGACGTCCTGACAGCCAAAGAATACGGCCTCAAGCGCCCAGCCAAGAGCTACCCGAAACGCAGACTGCTACCTCAATTCGATGAGGAGGCACCAGAGCACACATCTCTCACAGACGCGGAACGGAGCGACCACCACGTGGTCGAGACGGGGCGGCCGACCGGCCACCCCGCGGTCGGGATAAAGCTCAGGCCGAACAGCAACCTGCCCCACCGCCCCGTAAAAATAGGGATGAAAGAGTTTGGGGTCACACGTACGGCGTCCGGCAGACCCTAGACAGTAGAGCAGGACATACAGGATCGATCTATGGATCGCGAGGACGTGCCTCGAGGCACGATGACGGCTACCTATTCGGACGTGACAAACCTAACCACTCCTTGGCCGAATGCCATAGACGGACTCCGTCAGAGCTACGCCATGATGCGGCCCGCTATAGAGGCGCCGCACACCCTCTCTGCTTCACAGATGAGGTGCTGGATCACGAATTCCCCTAGGGGTTCAAGCCTATCAACATTGAGTCATACGACGGCACAACCGATCCTGTAGTATGGATCGAGGATTTTATTCTCCATATCCATATGGCTCGAGGAGATGACCTTCACGCCATCAAATACCTCCCAGTAAAGCTCAAAGGACCAGCTCGACACTGGTTAAATAGCCTGCCTGAGAATTCCATTGGCAGCTGGGAGGACTTGGAAGAGGCTTTCCTTGATAACTTCCAAGGAACTTATGTCCGGCCACCAGACGCCGATGACTTAAGCCACATAGTTCAACAACCTGGAGAATCAGCCAGAAAATTCTGGACTAGGTTCCTAACCAAAAAGAACCAGATCGTTGACTGTCCGGATGCCGAAGCCCTAGCGGCCTTTAAGCATAGCATCCGGGACGAATGGCTCGCCCGCCACCTCGGCCAAGAAAAGCCGAGGTCCATGGCAGCCCTCACGGCACTTATGACCCGCTTCTGCGCGGGAGAGGATAGTTGGCTGGCTCGTAATACAAACACAGCCAGCGACACTGGCCCCTCCGAGGCCAAAAACAGCACCGGCAAGCTCCGGCGCAATAGACACAAACGCCGAAACAATGGCAATAACACCGACGACACAACAGTTCACGCCGGATTCAGTGGCTCCAAGTCCGGCCAGCAAAAGAAGCCCCATAAAAGAAGCAACGGAAGACCATCCAGCTTGGACCACATACTCGATCGTCCTTGCCAGATACATGGCACCCCAGACAAACCGGCAAACCATACTAACAGAGATTTTCGGGTCTTTAAACAAGCCAGCAAGGTAAACAGCAAAAACAAGGAAGGGGAATCTCAGAGTGAGGACGATGACGAGGAGTCCCGGCAGCTGAGCACAGGGGGGCAAAAGAAATTTCCCCCTCAAGTCAAAACGGTGAATAAGATATACGCCACACACATCCCCAAAAGGGAATGTAGCAAGCACTTAGGGACGTCTACGCGGTAGAGCCAGTCGCCCCAAAATTCAATTTGTGGTCGTTGTTCCCGATCACCTTCGATCGCCGAGATCATCCAACCAGCATCCGCCATGGCGGTTCAGCCGCACTGGTCCTCGACCCAATCATCGACGGATTTCACCTGACACGAGTCCTAATGGACGGTGGTAGCAGCCTCAACCTGCTCTATCAGGACACAGTGCAGAAGATGGGCATCAACCCCTCACGAATCAAACCAACAAAGACTACCTTTAAAGGAGTCATACCAGGCATGGAGGCCCGTTGTACGGGCTCAATAACGCTGGAGGTAGTATTCGGTTCCCCGGATAACTTCCGAAGTGAAGAACTAATCTTCGATATCGTCCCATTCCGCAGCGGCTATCACGCCCTGCTCGGACGAACCGCATTCGCTAGATTCAACACGGTATGACATTATGCTTATCTGAAGCTCAAGATGCCCGGATCACGTGGTGTCATTACAGTAAATGGAAACACGAAACGCTCCCTCCGTACAGCGGAGCACACCGCCGCCCTAGCAGCAGAAGTACAGAGCGGCCTTCTCAAGCAGCATTATAATTCGGCTGCCGAGCCCTTGGACATTGTCAAGAGGGTCCGGACAACACTACAGCAGGATAGTTCGGCCCGTCGCGACCCGAATTAGCAATTCGGCCTCCGTCCCAGCCCCAATGAGGCAATGGCATTACTACCGCGCATACATAAACGATGCACTCAAAACCCCATGGGTATTGATGGAGGCATAACTCGCGCCCGACCCACAGTACGACTTGACCGACCCTGGGATTCGCCCACTTTTCCTTTTTCTTTTTTATGGGTTTCCTTCTCTTTTCAAGGTCTATACAAACAACCCGCTTGCGGAACACACCAAGGAGGCAAGGAGCTTTGGCGTACAAGGGAACCCCTAGGCGATCTCTAATAAACGATTACCATACTTTTTTTACATACCCACACGCAGCTCGCCCTTGGTTACGGCATGTTAAATAGCCTTACTCTCTTATCGCATTACTTGTACAAAGTACGCCTCGACGTACTAGTTACATCACAATAGTGAATAAATGGTGGCGTCAGCTCATTACCCTTCTTTCCCCTGTTTCCTCACCTTAGTATCTATTACTCATTACACACGTACACCATGGTACATACTGCTACGCCAGGGGCTTCATTACACCCCGCATCACGACAATAAAAGTCCGAACACTTTTACAGTATAGTTCGGCAGCCCGAACTTATAGCATTATATGCATCGGCTCCGAATCATGTCTTTGGTCAATAGTTGGGTTGCCCGGTTCCTGTGTTTACTATCTTACGTTCCGCTATATCGGCTAGGGTAGTAAAGGGAGAACTACTGCGATTGTGTCCCGGTTCTTCCGGACGAGCACCTCAGTAGAGAAAGCCAAAAACTGACTGTCATGATGCAGCGAGAGCCGGTCAGCTGTTCGAGAGGTTCCAAATCGTTGGAGATTTTTTCCACTTCTTGCGAAGAATCGGTTCTTCCGATTAGGCGTGTATAACGCCCCTAATTCGGCCTTCCAAACACCAGGGGCTTCGCCAACTTTCTTAATTGCCAAACTCCTATGGCTAAGTGAGGGCGGTAAAGGCCGCATAGTCCGATTGCCTTGTTCGTTGCGCTAACCACCTCCTTTAAGGACCAGAATATGGAGTAAAGAGTGTTAGATTTATTCTAACACCCCCGCATTACTATCTACGTAAAGAGAAGCCGATGACCGGTCAACCTCGAGATTTAATAAACGGCCGCACGTGAGTAAAATTTAAATCATAAGCGTTATACTACATAACATCTTTGTTCCATATTACAGGGCAAGGTAATATACATGTTCTCATGGGAATATAACATCCTTTGAACATTGCTCCGCCACAAGGACGAACCCCTCCAGAACACCCTCGAAATAGTGCTCGGGTCGACGGTGCTCCTTGCCCTCGGGCGGTCCCTAGGTCATCAGCTTCTTGGCATCCAGCTTCGCCCAATGCGTCTTGACGCGGGCAAAGGCCATACGGGCACCTTCAATACAGACCGACCGCTTCACGCCTTCGAGCCGCAGACAGCACTCACAAGTCACAGACAAGTCGGAAGTAGCTGCTAGGTATAGGATCGGCAGGCCACAGCCGGACTATCAGGTCCTTCATGGCTAGCTCTGCCAACCTGTGCAACTCGACCAACTGCTTTAGCTGGTCGCTAAAGGGCGCCGGATGTTCGGATCCCAGATGTTGGGACCAGGATAGCTTCTCCGTAGACATCCCTTCTTCGGCTCTATAATGCTTGGCAGCATCTGATATACTGTGCGGCAGATCCGTAAACGCCCCTGGAAAATCCAAATTCAGGATAAGTACAAGGAACGTTTCTTCTACATACTTGCTATGCATGGTGAAAGACTGACCCGTTGTAATCTTCTTGGCCGCCTGAATTTCCTGAAGGGCGCTCTGGGCTTCGACTTGTGTATCCTGCGCGCTCTGGTGGGCCTTCACCAATTCGGACTCTTGCGCCTTACAATCGTGCTCCAGGGACTCAAATCTCTCTATCACGCCCTGGAGCTGTTGTTGCGCCTCGCCAACCCGGGCCTCGTGCTTCTCGCGCAAGGCGCTCTCCTTGGCCGCTTTGTCCTCAGCCTCGGCTAGCGCCTTCTTAAGGGTTGCCACCTCGCTCGTGGCCCCTAATAAAGTTTATGACACTTTAGTCCGGTCGGACTATCCATTTTTTTGAAATATACCAATAGGTTACTACATACCTTGGCTATCCTCCAGTTGCTTCTTCACGAGGCCGAGCTCCTCCTCGGCCCGCTCCAGTTTCTGCTTCAGTCCGGAGACCTCCGCAACATGAGTAGTGGCAGCCTGCAGCGATACCTGCTTATTCACATTGACAACTCATGTTAGACTCCTGCGGTATTTATTCTTGATCCTTTGTTCGGCTTTTCTTCCCGAACACCAAACAGAGCATCAGGGGCTACTATCTATACTGTGATATTTTTCCTACAATCACATAACTTACCTCAAAGCCTGTTAGAAGGCTAGTGCAGGCTTCGGTCAGTCCGCTTTTGATGAACTGAACCTTCTCTATCACCGTGTCCATAAGGATACGATGTTCATCCACAATAGAGGCGCCTCGTAGCGCCTCCAGCAGATTATCCGGTGCCTCTGGATGGACAGAGGTCACCGGTGGAGCAGGCACATTCCCTCCTTGCGGGGAATGCCATTCGCTGGACCCTGGAGCCGTGTAGATCTCCGGAATGGTATACGGCTGGGGACCGAAGGGAACTCGGGTCCCATCATCAGTCCCCATGGGGACTTCTTCCCCCGTATGTCCAGCGGCTGAAGAGTCATCCTGGGGCGTCACCCCGATGATCTTCGAAATCTCCCCCCGGCCTGGGAAAGTCTTTTTGGACACCACCTCGATATCACCCTTGGGTGAGACGGAATGAGTAGGTGGCGGAGACATGCTAGCCATCTCCTTCGAGTCCAGCGAATCCTCTGTCGAGGATCGCGGGGAGCCATAGCGTTGCTACGTCTTGAGCTTGTGTTGGTTTTCCTCAAAGAGGAGAGGGTGATGCAACAAGTGTAGCGTAAGTATTTCCCTCAGTTTTTGAGAACCAAGGTTTCAATCCAGTAGGTGGCTCCTCAAAAGTCCCACGCACCTACACAAACAAACTGAGAACTCGCAACCAACGTAATAAAGGGGTTGTCAATCCCTTCACGGCCACTTGAAAGTAAGATCTAATAAAGATAGTATGATAAGATAAATATATTTTTGGTATTTTATAATATAGATGCAAAAAGTAAAGATGCAAATAAAAGTAAATTGGGAGCAAATATGATAAGAGATAGACCCGGGGGCCATAGGTTTCACTAGTGGCTTCTCTCAAGATAGCATAAGTATTACGGTGGGTGAACAAATTATTATCGAGCAATTGATAGAAAAGTGCACATTATGAGAATATCTAGGCATGATCATGTATATAGGCATCACATCCGCGACAAGTAGACCGAAACGATTCTGCATCTACTACTATTACTCCACACATCGACCGCTATCCAGCATGCATCTAGAGTATTAAGTTCATAAGAACAAAGTAACGCTTTAAGCAAGATGACATGATGTATAGGGATAAACTCATGCAATATGATATAAACCCCATCTTGTTATCCTCGATGGCAACAATACAATACGTGCCTTGCAACCCTTTACATCCTTTGGGTAAGGACACCGCAAGATTGAACCCAAAGCTAAGCACTTCTCCCATGGCAAGAAATACCAATCTAATAGGCCAAACTAAACTGATAAATCGAAGAGACTTGCAAAGATAACTCAATCATACATAAAAGAATTCAAAGAAGATTCAAATATTATTCATAGATAAACTTGATCATAAACCCACAATTCATCGGATCTCGACAAACACACCGCAAAAAGAGTTTACATCGAATAGATCTCCACAAGAGAGGGGGAGAACATTGTATTGAGATCCAAAAAGAGAGAAGTAGCCATCTATCTAATAACTATGGACCCATAGGTCTGTGGTAAACTACTCACAACTCATAGGAGGGGCAAGGATGTTGATGTAGAAGCCCTCCATGGTTGATTCCCCCTCCGGCAGAGTGCCGACAAGGGCTCCAAGATGAGATGTCACGGATACAGAAGGTTACGGCGGTGGAAATTGTGTTTCGTGGTGCTCCTGGATGTTTTTGAATGCGTAGGTATATATAGGAAGAAGAAGTACGTCGGTGGCCACCCGAGGGGCCCACGAGACAGGGGGCGTGCCCTCCTATCTCGTGGCTTCCTCGGAAGCTTCTTGACTTGCACTACAAGTCCTCTGGATCACGTTCGTTCCAAAAATCACGCTTGCGAAGGTTTCATTCCGTTTGGACTCCGTTTGATATTCCTTTTCTTCGAAATACTGAAATAGGCAAAAAAACAGCAATATGGGTTGGGCCTCCGGTTAGTAGGTTAGTCCCAAAAAATATATAAATGTGTAAAATAAAGCCCATAAACATCCAAAAGGGGTAATATAATAGCATGGAACAATCAAAAATTATAGATACGTTGGAGACGTATCAAGCATCCCCAAGCTTAATTCACCGCTCGTCCTCGAGTAGGTAAATGATAAAAGAGAATTTTTGATGTGGAATGCTACCTAGCATAATTCATAATGTAATTTTATTTATTGTGGCATGAATGTTCAGATCCAAATGAATACAAAATAAAAGTTCATATTGATAAAAGAAATAGTAATTCTTCAAGCATACTAATTAAAGTAATCATGTCTTCTCAAAATAACATGGCAAAAGAAAGTTCATCCCTACAAAATCATATAGTTAGGCTATGCTTCATTTTCTTCACACAAAGATGTTCCCAACTTCTATACCCCCGATGACAAGCCAAGCAATTGTTTCATACTTAAATAATCTCAAACTTTTTCAACCTTCACGCAATACATGAGCGTGAGCCATGGATATAGCACTATAGGTGGAATAGAATATGATGATGGGTATGGGAGTTCCGGATTAGGGGGTGTCCGGATAGCCGAACTATCATCATCGGCCGGACTCCAAGACTATGAAGATACAAGATTGAAGACTTCGTCCCGTGTCCGGATGGGACTTTCCTTGGTGTGGAAGGCAAGCTTGGCGATACGGATATATAGATCTCCTACCATTGTAACCGACTCTGTGTAACCCTAACCCTATCCGATGTCTATATAAACCGGAGGGTTTTAGTCCGTAGGACGAACAACAATCATACCATAGGCTAGCTTCTAGGGTTTAGCCTCTTTGATCTCGTGGTAGATCCACTCTTGTAACACACATCATCAATATTAATCTAGCAGTGAGTAGGGTTTTACCTCCATCAAGAGGGCCCGAACCTGGGTAAAACATCGTGTCCCTTGTCTCCTGTTACCATTCGCCTAGACGCACAGTTCGGAACCCCCTACCCGAGATCCGGTTTTGACACCGAAATTGGTGCTTTCATTGAGAGTTCCTCTGTATCGTCACCGATAGGCCCGATGGCTCCTTCGATCATCAACAACGACACAGTCCAGGGTGAGACTTCTCTCCCCAGGCAGATCTTCGTGTCCGGCGGCTTTGCACTGCGGGCCAATTCGCTTGGCCATCTAGAACATATCGAAAGCTACGCCCCTGACCGTCAGGTCAGCTTCGGAAGTTTAAACTACACGGCCGATATCCGCGGAGACTTGATCTTCAACGGATTCGAGCCACTGCCAAGCGCCGACTGTCTCTCGATGGGCATGATCTAGCTCGCAGCCGAACAAAGGCCCCTCGGAGGCCGCACTGTAATCCGGCTTCCAACCCTTAATCCGAGCCGGACTCCGATCGGGACGAGTGGTTGGACACCGCCTCGGGGGCTTTAATCTCTACGGCGATCGAGCCGAACTCCATCCCTGTCCTTTGCGAAGACCTCGACTCCAGGGTACCGGACTCTTCTCCGGACTCCGAACCATCCACGCCCTTGCCGATCGAATCCGATTGGGCGCCCGTTATGGAGTTCACGGCCGCGGACATCTTTCAGCACTCGCCTTTTGGCAACATCCTGAATTCACTAAAGTGTCTCTCTTTATCCGGAGAGCCCTGGCCGGAGTACGGTCAGGAAGGTTGGGATACAGACGATGAAGAAATTCAACGCCCACCCACCACCCACTTTGTAGCCACTGTTGATAGCCTACACGACGTGCTCGATTTCGACTCCGAAGACATCGACGGTATGGACGACGATGTAGGAGACAACAATGAACCAGCACCTATAGGATGCTGGACAACCTCACCCCATGATGTATACATGGTGGATACACCTAAAGCAAATGAAGACGAGGAGCAACGGGACGCTATGAAGGATAAATCCCTCGAAAAGCAGTCAAAACGGCAACGTAAACGTCGAACAAAGTCCGGCCTCAACAAAGACCCAGCCATAGAGCAGGGGGAACCGGTGGACAACGAACAAGCTATCGAGCAGTCGTCCGAACAAGACAACTTGGATAAACAATCTGTCCCCGGCAAAGACAACAGTCCGGACGATCTCACACCGGACAAACCACCGGAGCAAAATGACCTCCAGTAAAGGCTCTGCAGCCCGCTGCGGCGTAGCCTGAAAAAAGCGAAGCGGAAGCTCAAAACAGCGGAAGATGCACTCAGGATTAGATGGAGCAAAGTATTCAGCACCGCAGACAAGTATGGCGACAGTCGCCGAACAAAGAGCTACCCGAAAAGAAAGCTACTGCCCGAATTCGACGAGGAGGCCCTAGAGCCCCCACAATTAAAAAGCAAGAAGGCCACCTGGTCGGATGGACGACCTCATGGCAAAAAGAGAGCGGCGAATGGCGCCAAGACACAAGCCAATATGCGATCCGCATAAGGATTCACATCAAGAGGATGGCCCAGTTAGGTCCATCTATGGGCCAAGAAAGCAGGCTCGTCAAAGCAATGCAATACGCCAAAATTCCGAATATCATGGCGCACCCAAATATAGAGGCGCCGCACACCCCCTATGTTTCACCGATGAGGTGCTGGATCATGAATTTCCAGCGGGATTCAAACCCATAAACATAGAGGCATACGACGGAACAACAGACCCTGGAGTCTGGATCGAGGACTACATCCTCCACATACACATGGCTAGAGGAGACGATCTCCACGCCATAAAATACTTACCCCTTAAACTCAAAGGCCCAGCTCGGCATTGGCTTAAAAGCCTCCCCAAAAATACCATTGGAAGCTGGGGAGAGCACGAGGATGCATTTCGGCAAATTTTGGGGGGACTTATGTCCGCCCTCCGGATCTGAGCGATCTAAGTCACATAACTCAACAGCCCGAGAGTCAGCCCGAAATTCTGGAACAGGTTCCTTACTAAAAAGAACCAAATAGTCGATCGTCCGGACGCCAAGCCTTAGCAGCTTTCAAACACAACGTCTGGAGACGAATGGCTCGCCAGACACCTCGGCCAAGAAAAGCCAAGAACAATGGCCGCATTAACAAGCCTCATGACCCGCTTATGCTGAGAAGACAGCTGGCTGGCTAGATGCAAGACACCAATGACCGAGTACATCCGAAATCGGGATGGAAATGGGAAATCACGGCCAGAAAAGATCGGCGCGGAATAAGGAAAATGGCCCAAATAGTACGGCGGTTAACGCCGGATTCAAAAACTCTCGGCCAAACAACAAAACACTGCCCTAAAGGATAACAAAGGACGAGCTATCGAACCTAAACAAGATTTTGGATAGACTGTGTCAAATACATGGTACCTCCGGGAAGGCTGCAAACCATACCCACAGAGATTGTTGGGTCTTCAAGCAGTCCGGCCGACTTAATGCCAAACACAAGGGGCTCGACACACCAAATGCGAGTGACAAAACCCAAAAGCAGCACTCCGAAAAACGAAAAACTTTCCCACAGGAGGTTAAAACAGTAAACTCACTTCACGTGATCAAAGCGGCGCCCCCTAAAAGGCGCGCCGCACACTGGTTGTCAAAACCAATCACCTTCGACCATCAGGACTATTTCGATAATATCCGGAACGCAGGATGGACTGCCTTGATATTGAATCCTATAATCGACGGATTCCAATTTACACATGTCCTCATGGACGGCGGCGATGACATAAACTCGATATATCAGGACACAGTCCGCAGGATGGGGATAAACCCAACCAAAATTCACCATAGCAACACCTCCTTTAAAGGAGTACTGCCAGGCCCATACGCCCTTTGCACGAGCTCCATACTGCTAGAAGTTGTGTTTGGTTCATCCGACAACTTCCGTCACGAAAGGTTACTCTTCCATGTCGCCTGCTTAAAAGTAGCCATCAAGCACTATTGGGACGCGAAGCTTTCGCCCGCTTTAACGCAATACCGCATTATGCATCTCTAACACTTAAAATGCCCGGTCCACGCGGCATCATCTCGTTGAAAGGAAGTATTATGTGTTACTCGAGCGCGGAAGAAGGGGAGACTGCATCGACAGCTCCACAGCTATCCGGCCCCACTAGGCAAAGAACCTGCAATAGGTCATTCAAACCCCGGATACGGCTAGACGAATCCGGCGCCCACTAGCAGCATACCCCCATACAAGGGGCTGCATGCATGTATAACAAGAGACAATAAAGCTCAAATTTTATTCACTTCTTCGAACCGTACTTTGTTTATTTAAATATTAAGTACATCTTTCGCACAATCCTTTTTCTTTTAAACTAAGTTCCTCTCTTTTACAGATGAACAACGTGCTACACCCGTCCGTGATACGGCACAACGGAGACACGGTAGCGCAGACGCAAGGGACCCGTTGCAAGGATTCTTTTCAGATTAAGACCTGCGTAAACCTTCTTTCACTGTCTCTTGTTGATACATATTCCTCGGTTCCTTAATATAACCGAGGAGGAGGCTGGTGTTTGGCATTGGCCGCACTGAAATTCTTCTTGCCAGACGTAGACACCAGGGGCTTAGGGCATTATTCTGCCCATTTTCATAAAGACCGAATACCTTAGGGAGTATTCGGCGTCTCGAAAGTTAGGCCTTATATGCATCAGCTCGAATCATGTCTTTGGTCAAATGTTGGGTTGCCCGGCTCCTGTGTTTTGCTGCCTTACGCCCGCTTTTCACGGCTAACGCGGCACCAGGAGAACTACTGCGATTGTGCCCTGGTTCGGCCGGGCGAGCACCTCAGTAGAGAAAGCCGAAAACTGACTGTCATGATATAACGTGAGACTGGTCAACCACTCGATGACTCACATGAATGTTTAGAATTCCTCCACATTAACGAAGGACCGGTTTTCGGTCAGGCACATACGCACTTCGACCGGGAGAGTGCGGTGCCCTGTGGGCTATATAGTAGCCCCACCCTCGAACTCCTATGGCTAAGTGAAAGTGATAAAGCATTATAGTCCGGTTGCCTGGTTTGCTACGATGTCACCTCCTTAACAGGACCAAGACGTTGGATTAAGAGTGAAAAAGCGCTTCTTTTTGCAAACACCCCCGCACTATGTGCGTGGGGGCTGAAGCCAAGGACTGCCATCTTTCATGTTATATGCACATATACATAAACGGCCGCACAGGGAGTAGTTTACTACTTGAACGCACAAGTTTAAAAAGCACTCATATTACATTGAAACATTGTTTTCACAAATCATACATGTCATTCTAACATAATATCCTTCGAGCACTGCGTCTCTATTGAACGAGCGCCCGGCAGGACTTCTTCAAAGCAAAGGTTTTCGGCGGTACTCGGCTTCGTTCGAGCCTTGGGATGCAACGTCGGTGGCCTTTCATCTCTGTCCCAAAGATGTCTTGACACGGGCAAGAGCCATCCAGCTCCCTCAATACACGCCGATCGCATCATTAAGCGCCGACACGCAAAGACCGCACCAAGAAACTACTGCACTACACCAAAATAGCTCTTGGTGGGGTCCATCCGGCCACAAGTGAGTCAAGACATGCTTCATGGCCAATCCGGACAATCGATTCAGCTCGCCCACTCGGCCAATCGATCTCGGCGGAAGAGGACGCTCCGGACTATGGAATTGCGACCAAGATAGCTCTTCCCTTTTGTGCCCCTTCTGGCCCCGGAAGTGCTCAACCGCGTCCACAGCGCTCGCCGCCAAGTCCATATAAGCATCCTCTGAACTCCATAATTTGTCCAACGGAGCATACTTTGGATCTGTATATTTCCTCCACAGCAGAAACAGTTTTCCAGCCGCAATTGCCCTGGCCTGACTCAGCTCCTCCTTGGCAGCTCTCAAAGCCGATTGGGCATTCTTGGTTTCGGCGGCGGCCTTCTTTAGGCCCTCCTGTTCCGCTTGACGCTCTTTTTCAAGAACCTCGCAACGATCGGTAGCATTCCTTAACCTTTTGGCCATCTCGGCCATCTCCTCTTGCTTCGGCAAAGGAGCAGCCCGTTCAGCTTCTAGCTCTTCGCCGCTTTTAAAGCAGCCGCATTACAACTCCTGGCTTGCTCTTTTTCGCTCGGGCAAGTTCTCGCCTCAGCTCCTCAACGCCAGCGGCATCACCATCTGCATTAAAGCATACAAACGATAAGACATGGGCGTCAAGCTCCCTTAACAGGTGTCCTCATAGAAGTCGCATACCTTGTGACTCGTCAAACCGCTTATTGACCAGCGCGATGTCCGTGATCCGCCTCGTCAAGTTGCCGCTTCAGTTCGGCATATTCATAAATCCGCTGGCCTCCGGACGCCCGCCACCTGTTTAGAAGCGGCGATGTGTTAAAATCGAGATTTGATCCTCGGCACGTTGTCAATTTTGACAACATACCGAGTCTCGTGGGCTACTATCTATACAGGCGCATTTTATATGCATAATCGCCGACGGTACATCATTTTCACTGCGTACCTCAAACCCCGCCAAGAAGCTTCGACGGCTTCACGCATCCGCTCTCCGCGGATGCAATTCTTTCAATCACCGTACCCATTAGAGCACGGTGATCTTACGAGATAACCGCTTCGCCCGGCAGATCCTTCAGATCCTCCGACCGCACACCACTTGGCGCCGGACCTTCCGCCGCCGGACTTGGGGAACCCTCGCGACAACACCTCTGGGTCGTCCGCTTCACATGAAGGTGCGACAGGTGGAGGCGTTCGCTCCATCATCTCCGGAAGAAGATTCCCAAGACGAAGCTCTGCTGAGAAGGGCCGAGGTCCGAACTACAAGGTACAATTCCGGTTATCTTCATAAATAAATATGGGGATGCTCCTTATTTACAAGACCCCTTCTTTCTACTTATGGCTCATTGAGGGCTGATCCCTTGGGGAAATAATGCTTGGTGGGTTACTTCCAGTGGGACTCTCTGCCAGAAGATTCCCTTCCTTTCTTTGAGGCCTTGACCTCCGGATCTTCTCGGCGATCCTCTTCTCTCCTCGGAAGGTGGGACTCTTAATCCCTTCTTCCTTGATAGCCTCCTTTGTAGAGGCAGTTGCTCCCCCGCTCCTCCCTTCGCCTTCTTCAAAGGGCGCGACCTTCAACATATTGGTCAACATGGGATCCAGCGTGGTCTCTGGGAGGGGAGCCGGACACCTTATCAACTTTGCCTTGGCTATCCGCTCCTATTAAAGAAACGGCTCCTTTAAAGGGCATATATATATAATAAATGAATGAATAGCTTGTCGATTACAGAGACTACTTACTTGAGCATCTGGGCGATTGCAGCTTAGTCCTGCGTCCTCGGTCAAGTCCGGACACTTCTCTCGTGATCCAAAGAACAGTTTATACATCTCCACGGGCGTCGTGCCCATAAAATTTTGGAGAGCTCGTGGTCCCTCCGTATTAAATTCCCACAGGCGGAGGGGGCGACGTTTGCAGGGCTGAAGACGCCGGATCACAATAACCTGCACCACTGCAACCAAATTGATCCCTCTTTCCTGGAGATCTCGACACGGGTTCTGCCAGGGGAACGCCCTTGGACAACCCCAGCCGAGCCTTGTTGACCCATGACGCCACCATGTGGTGGACCTGGCGGAAGGCAGGAGCGCCGCCCATTTGGTGCCCCTGGGAGCGGTGATATAGAACCACTCCAGTTGCCATAAACCAAGCTCCTCTTGAAAAGAGCCCTCGGCCACGAACCTGGCGCATTTGCTTATGACCGCCCCTCCGCACTCGCTTGTTGCCCCTTGATCGCCTTTGGCTCCACCTTGAAGGTCTTGGGTCACAATCCAAAGTGAGGGGTAATATGGAGGAAGGCCTCACATACAACAATGAATGACGAGATATGGAGGATGGACTCCGGATTCAAGTCATGGAAATCAAGCCCATAATAAAACATGAGCCCCCGCACAAAGGGGTCCGTCGGGAAGCCTAAACCCCGACGGAAGTGAGACACGAACACCACGTTCTCGCCGGGCTCAGGAGTGGGAATGACCTGCCCTAGAGCAGGCAGCCTATGCGAGATCTCGCCGGTTAGATACCTGGTGTCTCGCAGTTTTAGCACATCTTCTTCTATAACGGAGGAAGACACCCATCGGCCATGCTGGTCGGAGCCGGACATCGTCGAAAGTCCGAAGCGCCTGAATCTGAAGCTTTGGGGTGTTGGAACTCGAAGCGCAGGGCGAACTCGATAGAGGGTGTAAAGAGGAGAGGGTCTTGGTCTCATTATAAAGAGGTTGAATACCAAGAGCCCCGTGGTCGATTAGGACTCGCCTTTGATAGAGAAGGCAGGCCAACGGGCGCGGTTGGGTTACCCACGTCCGTATTGATGGGCATCCCGGACTAAGGGGAACACGATCTCACCCTCGACAAGACGTGCCAAGGAAACCGCCGCTAAACGCTACCGAGGTGGAAACAGTAAAAACAATTTGAATAAAGGCTTGGTAGTGGTGCGACGTCACGCCCACAAAAATATGTCGTGATTGATCTTGTGTAATATTATTCTCTCTACGGTGGTATGTGGAATTTATTTTTGCGAGCGGACACTATCCTGGTGTTCACAATCTTCTATAAATTATTCGGAGGAAGAACCCGCTTTGCAATGCCGAAGACAATATCGCTACCGGACCCATCATCATTGAAGCCTGGTTCAGGGGCTACCGAGGAGTTCGGATTAGGGGTGTCCGGATAGCGAACTATCATCATCGGTCGGACTCCAAGACTATGAA
This sequence comes from Aegilops bicornis, assembly GCA_021605145.1. Lineage (NCBI taxonomy): Eukaryota > Viridiplantae > Streptophyta > Magnoliopsida > Poales > Poaceae > Aegilops > Aegilops bicornis. The sequence goes on from CM038673.1 coordinate 502,168,438, forward strand.
GATACAAGATTGAAGACTTCGTCCCGTGTCCTGGATGGGACTTTCCTTGGCGTGGAAGGCAAGCTTGGCGATACGGATATGTAGATCTCCTACCATTGTAACCGACTCAGTGTGACCCTAACCCTATCCGGTGTCTTTATAAACCGGAGGGTTTTAGTCCAGAGGATCTAACAACAATCATACCATAGGCTAGCTTCTAGGGTTTAGCCTCTTTGATCTCGTGGTAGATCCACTCTTGTAACACACATCATCAATATTAATCTAGCAGGACGTAGGGTTTTACCTCCATCAAGAGGGCCCGAACCTGGGTAAAACATCGTGTCCCTTGTCTCCTGTTACCATCCGCCTAGACGCACAGTTCGGAACCCCCTACCCAAGATCCGCCGGTTTTGACACCGATAATGGGGATTGTGTGGAGAAGACAAAAAAGGAGAAAGTCTCACATTGACGAGGATAATCAACGGGCTATGGAGATGCCCATCAATTGATGTCAACATGAGGAGTAGGGATTGCCATGCAATGGATGCACTAGAGCTATAAATGCTCAACAAAAGAAAACTAGTGGGTGTGCATCCAACTTGCTTGCTCACGAAGACCTAGGGCATTTGAGGAAGCCCATCATAGGAATATACAAGCCAAGTTCTATAATGAAAAATTCCCACTAGTACGAAAAAGACAACTTATGAGACTCACTATATGAAAAACATGGTGCTATTTTGAAGCATAATATATGAGACTCACTACATGAAAAACAAGGTGCTACTTTGAAGCACAAGTGTGGAAAAGGAGATAGTGACATTGCCCTTTTATTTATTTTTTTGGGCCTTTCTTTTTTTTTCTTTTTGGCCTTTCTCTTTTTTTGGGCAATGCTCTAATAATGATGATCATCACACTTCTATTGATTACAACATAAGGATTACAACTCGAAACTAGAACAAGATATGACTCTATATGAATTCCTCCAAGGTGTATCGGGATGGTGCAATGAATCAAGAGTGACATGTATGAAAAATAATGCATGGTGGCTTTGCCACAAATATGATGTCAACTACATGATCATGCAATGGCAATATGACAAAAGTAAAGTATGTCATGATGATGATGAACGGAACGGTGGAATGTTTCATGGCAATATATCTCGGAATGGCTATGGAAATGCCATAATAGGTAGGTATGGTGGCTGTTTTGAGGAAGATATAGGGAGGTTTATGTGTGATAGAGCGTATCGTATCACGGGGTTTGGATGCACCGCCAAGTTTGCACCAACTCTCAAGGTGAGAAAGGGCAATGCACGTAAATCAAGAGGCTAGCAAAGGCGGAAAGGTAAAAGTGTGTATAATCCATGGACTCAACATTAGTCAAAAGAACTCATATACTTATTGCAAAAATTTAGAAGTCATCAAAAATCAAGTACTACGCTGCAAGATGCTCCTAGGGGGATAGATTGGTAGGAAAAGACCATCGCTCGTCCCTTGGCCACTCATAAGGATGCACAAGCCGTGTACACTTCATGTTTCAAATTTGTTACACAACTTTAACCATACGTGCATGCTACGGGACTTGCTAACTTCGACACAAGCATTCTTTAAATTCATAATCACCCAACTAGCATGACTTTAATATTACTACCTCCATATCTCAAAACAATTATCAAGTATCAAATTGATCATAGCATCCAATTCACTTTCTATGATAGTTTTTATTATACCCAACTTGGATGCCTACCATTCTAGGACCAATTTTATGACCATAGCAAATACCATGCTGTTCTAAAAGACTCTCAAAATAATATAAGTGAAGCATGAGAGACTAGCAGTTTTGTCGGTGTACTAGAGTAGGGGTACCCTAGTATCCCGTACTCGTGCACGGACGGTTGCAGCACCCCGCGGCAAGGTTTGCCTCATCACCGCCAATCTCCTCCGTGGCTCCCTTGGAGCCATTCAAGAACAAAGTATTAGATTGAGAAGACAAGGCCCCGACAAGAGGAGCTTGTCGGGAAAGGCCACCCAGCGCCAAGCAGAAGACAAGGCCCCGGCAAGAGGAGCTTGGCGGGAAGGCCTGAGCGACAAGCCTCCGGGCGCGACAAGGATTCGACGGCGGCAAGGCGCTTACCGTGACATGCAACTCCTCTCCGCCTCGCCTCCAGCTCACCCAAATGACGTGTCGCCATGGGACTGCTCCATGGGCTGCGTGTCGGGCGGCTGTGCAGCCAGCGGAGAGCAGCAACACGCTGGCGCAGACAGGCTCGCCATCGTGGCGAAGCGGAGGCGCACTGACGGTCTCTCATAATCCGCTTTAGGGCGACAACGACATGTGCAGTTATTGCTTTTGTCCCTTGCCGTCGAGTTAGGTATTTTTGCACTCGCATAATCGCTCGTAGGTGTACCAACCCCTGTTTTTACGTTTGTACCCCCGCCTATGTTGCCACCTGTCGGAGACCCCTTTAGCATATAAAAGGAGGCCCGAGTGCAACGTAGAGAGGGTTCCGCGTTTGGCCAAGGTTCAGTTCATTCGACCGGCCATAGACTAGATACACTCACGCTAGGTTTTGTAGCGGGCATTGCTCCCTAGCAAGAAGGCAATAGATCAAACAGGCAGCAGTAGGAGTTTTATCTCTCCGGAGAGCTCCGGAGCTGGGTAAACCGCCCGTGTGCATCGCCTCGATCCGCTCTTCATGCGACCTCCGCCCCCCTCCGAACCACAAAGGGACCCGGCCCGCCGGCCCCATAGGTGTCCGTGGTACGATCAGCCGCCCGACATCTCTAGCGGCGCCCGGGTAGGCGTCGAGGCCCGTGTGTGAATCCGATCCGACGCTCACACGAGCGGCGTCATCAACATCTCCTCAACATGCCACCGAAGAAGAAGGCTTGGCGAGAGCCGTCGCGTCGTGCCACCACTCGCCGCAGCAAACGGGTGGTGGTACAGACGTGGCGGAAGAACGGGCGCCGACGAAGATGTTAGCGATGTTGCCAAGTCCAAGGACAAGGCACCGCAAACCTCGGCGTCCGCGCATCCCCGCGCCCATCTCAGAGACGCGGGACCAACAACGCCATGGCGTTTCACAACGCCATACGCTCGCTGGACCGAGATCCTCAAGACCATCATATGCGCGCCAAGATGTTGGCACGAAGTGAGATACGGCCGCCGACGGGCGCCGCTCCTTCTAACGAGGTTAGAAGTCCGGCGCCGCCCCGCCTCACACCGCTTTCTCCAATGCCGCCTACTACTCCAGAAGATACCGGCGAGAGCTCAATCGCCTCGACTACCCTCCAACGGCCGACAAGGTCGACGGTGGAGGGCCACTATTTAGAGCCTCATCGGCTTTGTTAACGGCGACGCCCGCGACAACCAACGCCATCGTTGCCGCGGCGAGGCGATAAAGCACGAGCCGATGGCGATGACACTGCCGGAGGTGCAACCACCGTGCACTTCTCCGCCAAGAAGGCTAAGATCGCCGACTCACCGGATCCACCTCGACGGCGACTCCACCGCTGGCCGTCGGATCGCGGACTCGCCGCGATCAGCGCCAAGTTCTTCATGAGCGACAACAAGAGGACGCTGACCGGACTCGCATCGGCGTCGAAGAGAAGCGCGACATCAATCCGACAAGCCGCTGGGCCTTCTGTTGACATGCACGCCCGGAGGGGCCAGGCGACTTGCCGTCAGACGCTGTAGGTTGCCCTGCGTTCACTCGTGAGCTGCGGCAAGTCCAAAGGCCCAGCCGTAAAAACTTCAAACCAGACGTGCGAGAAGTACGATGGCGGGACGCATCCGTCCGGATTTCCTCGGCATCTACACCATCGCGGTGCAGGCTGCGGGGACGGGACGACAAGATCCTCGCCAACTACTTCCCCGCGTGCTCAAGTCCAACGTCGAGATCTTGCCTCATGCACTTGCTGACAGCTCCATATCCTCTTGGCAGACTTGTGCCATCGGTTTGTTGGCGCCTTCATTGGTGGCCACAAACCTCACGGCTAAGAGAGTGACCTTCACTTACTCGCCCGAGAAGGAAGGAGAGTCCTGCGCAAGTTCATTCAGAGATTCAACCGTGTGCACTACAACATCCTGCACGTCCACCCCGCCGCGGTGATCGCCGCATTTCATCGAGAATGTGCGGAACCGCAGGATGAGGGAGGAGATGGCGATGAGCAAAGTCAAGGACGTCGATGAGCTGTACGCCTTGGCCGACAAGTGTGCACGCTTGTGAGGAAGGAGGAGACTCCTGTGAGAGGATGCGGAAGCAGGATCTCGACAAGGATGACACCGCCTGGCGAAGAAGGGCCGGGCGGCGAGGCAACAGAAGAAGAAAAGCAGGGAAGTGCTATTGCCGAAAGCGGTCCGCAACGGAGGCGGGCGACAAGAACGCCAAGGCTGGTGTCTCCGGCAAGGAGGTTGCCGTGATGCCAACCACCACCGGTGGGGGAGCCGACAAGCAGTGACAGCTCCGCAAGCGATCTTGCAAGATCCACCGCACCAAGGGCCACGATCTCCAGAGCTGCAAGAAGGTCGAGCATCTCGTCGAAAGCAGCAGAGCTGAGTACGAGCGACGCGACAAGGAGAAGGCCTGTGAAGGTGCCGGGGAGCAAGCAAGAAGCAAGTACGTCGTCCAGATGCACTTTCCCAAGGAGCAAGCGACAAACAATACTGCAGAGTATGAAGGTTTGCTTGCCGGTCTTAGGATCGCCGTGGACCTTGGGATCAAGAGGCTTATTGTCAGGGGTGACTCGCAACTCGTCGTCCGCCAAGTCAACAAAGATTACCAGAGTCCGTTGATGGAAGCCTACGTTGATGAAGTGAGGAAGCTAGAAGAGCACTTTGTGACACCGCAAATGGAACATGTTCCAAGAGCTCGTAATGATATTCTTTGATGCCCCGTCAAAGTGTCCCACGCTTAAGCTACATGTGGAACCAGGGACTTTCGTGGCTCAAGTCGACTCAGCCAACCGTAACACCATCACCGGACAAAGCAAGAAGAGGAAGTTGGCCTCTGGTGACTACTTTCCTACGTGAGCTTCCCGAAGCCGTCGTTGCAAAGGTCCCCAAGATCAACACCAACAAGGCCGAGGAGCAGATCTGCTCCGGCTGCACCCGGGTTTGTTTCGTTGAAGCAAGCGCTCCCCGACAAGTCTTGCTCCGGCAAGAAGCTTGTCAGGAGCATCTAGCTCCGCAGAGCCACCGGCTCTTCTTAGAGAAGCTGATGTTCCCGCAGTAGCAGATGAGCCTTTAGTCCTTGTTGTCGAGCCACAAGCTCCAAAGATGGGCGCAGCTGGATTGTCCAATTCCTTCAGACGGAGAACTTCCCAAAGAGCAGGAAGAAGTGGAAAGAAGTAGCCCGCAAATGAGTATGTAGTAGTTTGTCGACAAGATACTGCATGTAAGAAGACTCAACGGTGTGAAATTGAAGTGTATTTGCCGGGAAGATGGACAAAAGCTGTTGGCAGAGATACATGGAGGCATATGTGGTCATCACATTGGCGCAAGAGCACTTGCCGGCAAGGTTTCTTCTGGCCGACAGCCCTCCAGGATGCAACTGCACAAGTAACCAAGTGTGAAGCGTGCCAGTTCCATTCCAAACAGATACACACCGCCAGCTCAAGCTCTCCAGACGATCCCTTTATCCACGGCCATTTTCGGTCTGGGGCTCGACATCTCGGCCCTTTCCCCGAGTTGTCGGGGGCTTTGAGTACTTATGCGCCGCCATCGACAAGTTCACAAAGTGGCCGGAAGTGGAAGCAGTGAGGAAGGTGATGACGCGATCGTGATCAAGTTCTTCAGTCGATTGTTTGCCGTTTCGGAATCCCTAACAGGATCATCACCGACAACGGCACACAATTCACGGTCGCACCTTCATGCAAAGACGTCCAAGACCTTGGCGCCAAGGTCTCGCCGCTGCTGTTGCTCACCCGAGAAGCAGCGGTCAAGCGAAAGGGCGAACGCTGAAGTGCTGCATGAACTCAAGACCGTAACTTTCGACAGTGCTGCACAAGTGCGGAAGAAACCGGATCGAGGAGCTGCGGTGGTTCTTTGGTCGATCGAAACGACGCCAAATCGAGCCAATCGCCGTGCACCCTTTGCTCTAGTCTATGGAGCAGGCGCTTCTCCCCACGGAACTTCGTATACGGGTCGCCTCGAGTGCTCGCTTATGATGAGTTTGAGCAAGAGCAGCTGCGACAAGATGACGCTACGCTTCCTGAGGAAGATCGTCTTCGTGTCTGCCAGGCGAGCCGCTTCGCTACCAGCAGGCCCTCTTTGTCGCTACCATGGCCGCGAGGTTAATGCCGAAGTCTCGAGGAAGGCGACCTTGTTCTTCGCGCACTCAGTCCGCCAAGAATTCAAACAAGTTGACGCCAAAGTGGGAAGGCCCTTATCGGGTGAAACGAGTCACTAGGCTCGGCGCCGTATCCGGCTTTGAGACCGAAGATGGCATTCCGGTGAGCAACTCCTGGAACATTGAGCATCTTCGTAAGTTTTACCCATAAGGCGCTTCCTCGAACGATAGTACTTTGTATGGAAAACACTCAGCGAGAGAGGAACCGAATCGTGATCGGTCGCGCTTTACTTTGTTTCGAAGTCCGCTCAACAACTTAAGCGAAGCTGCGGCTAGTCCGCGACAAGGTTGCTTGTCGGTGGCGACCCTTGAGCAGTGCTTTGAAGTTCCACTTTTCGGCGCCATGCAAGGGTGCTCAGACCGCAAGTTTCAAAAGCGAGGGGCAATAACGCATTACAAAGGAAGAAATCAAGTAGAGGAAATAACATTGCATCGATCGATTCACCTAAGATAGAGTATATTACAGAATAACTTGTCGCTGATCTAACAAAAGTTTTCTAAACATGATCGGCAGCGACAAGGGAGAGTTAAGGTTGGCGGCCTAGTCCACGCCGGGTCGCCCTCAATCCTCTTGATTTTGTTCACCTTGTCCACAATGGGTGCGACAAGGGCTTTGAGCTCCTCCACGTTGGCTTCGGCCGCAAGGATCTGAGGACGCCATTAAGGTTGAGGCCCGGTTGCGGAAGGCCACCTTCATCAACACCTTCTCGAGGGCCCTCAAGCAGATCTGGCGTGATTCCTCGGCCAGCTGCTTCGGGACCTCTTCCCGAGTCGCCGGAGACCTGTCACCACGCCTTTGAAGAACAGGCTGAGCTTGACGCTGGGTTGGAGATGCTCGCTGAGGAGTACGCGAGGTCCCCCATCTCCAGCCTTCATCAGCTGCGTTGTGGATGTCGGCAGCGGTGTCCACAAGGCCTTCGTCCAAAGGCTCCACGCCTCCCTCGAGTGTCTACGGAGACGGCATTCACCAAGCAGCTCCTCCTTGGCCGTGGATCGCCTCTAACAAGCCCGCCTCCCGCTCTGGCACCATCCAACGTCTGCGTGAGTGGTCAGTTTCAGCTCCAGATCTGCCTTGGAGTCCTTGACGGCGTCGAGCTCCTTGGCCCTGTCAGCGAGACGGGCCTGCAGCTCGCCCAGCGCGTAGGCACCCTTCTCGCGCTCATGCTTGAGCACGGCAAGCTCTTCGCCGCTCTTCGTGAGGGTGGCCTCGGCTGTGCCACCCTCGCCTTTCAGCTCTTCCTTGGCGGCCTCGGCGGCCAAGGGCAGCGCCCTTCGGCTCCCCGGGTTACCCCACCAGCGACTCCTCACGCTGGCAAGGTCCTCCTCGTGGCTGTCCAAGTTGACCTTTCGCTGCGCCAACTCGCCTCTCAAGCTGGCGAAGCTTCGGCAGCCACCGCTGCTCCTCATCACCGCAGCCTTCTCAAGGATGAAGGCCGTGGCGCTTTCTGCGAGCTGCGCCAGCTGCTGTCGCCACGTCATGAGCGCTTCTTTGTTGGCGCCCGGAGCTCTCGGCGCTTTCTCTATGTCCCTCCGCCCCTCGCTACAAGGACCTCCTGTGTCTCCAACTTGGCTCGACGGGAGCGATAGAGGGACAACAGCTTCTTCAGTTGCTCCTCCTCGGACTTCGCCACGCTGCTTGCTTGGCGCATCCACCGGCGTCAACCCAAATGGACGCGAGTAGCTTCATTGTCGAAGGTCTCGCCCTCAAGGCGCCACAGCTCGGCTCCTGTGGGAGCTTAATGAAGACGCCACGCCGCCTGTGTAGGCACCGGGCTGGGCTCCTCGAGCTGGCGTCATGTGGCGGCTGGGGAGTCGGTTGTCGGTGTAGAAGCGCCGCCGCTCCTGCTGACCTCAGGCTGCCAAGACGACCATCCGGCCCCTCGCCAGCCTCTGCGTCGGCAGCCTCGGTGGCCTCCTCGCCTACAGGCTCGTCGGCGACGACCTCTTCTTCCACGACGATGACCTCTTCTTCCTCGACGGCGGCCTCGTCGGTGTTGCCGCGCGTCTCCTCCTCGCCGGCGGCCTCGACCTCCATCGGGTCTGCGTTTGACGAAGAAGAGGCAGTCAAGCAGATATCCAAAAAGCATGTAAACAAAAGAAAGCAAGCCCAAGGGAGATTTCGGCGTAAGGGAGTTACTGCAACGAGGTCCGCAGCCATGGCCTCGACCACCGGAGGGTCGCCGGCGCCCGTCCTTTGCCGGGGTAGCCTCCCTTGCCGGAGTGGCCTCCCTTGCCGGGGTGGCCTCCCTTGTCGGAGGGAGCTCCCTTACCGGGGAGTCCTCCTTCGGCGGTGTAGTGGCAGCGGGCAGGATCTCGGAGGCGGCTTCCGAGCCCTCCTGATGAGACTGCTCTGCTCCTGCACAAGCACACGGTCAAATATCAACAAAGAGAGGGACGCCCCCGCACGCCTAACAGCAAGAAGAAAACTGCACACTTACTCTGGGGGCCGTGCTGGGGGCTGCTCTGGGGAAGGGTTGCCGGGTCCGGCAAGGCGGTCTCGGACGCGTCCCCCGTCGCCACGGGAGAATCGTCCTCAACGACGACCGTCGGGATCTTGGCCCTCTTCGCCGCCCTCTTGGCCAGCGTCCTGAAAAGGAAAGAGTCCAACACGAAGCAAATCAGATTCAAGATGAAGCAATAAAAATTGAAGACATACATGCACGATCTCGAGAAGCTTACTCTTCGCCTTCCTCCTCGGAGCTGAGCGCGGAGAAGTCAAACTCCGGCCCGCCTCCGGTGCGATGAGGCGGAGGAGTGGGCTCTTGGCCGCCAGGAGGCGGCGGCGGCCCGAGAAGATTCCGCCCGGTTGTCGCTGCAGTTTGGGGCGCCCCACGGCAACCTCGCTTGCCGCGGTGGAGCGGCCGAGCGGGCGCTGCAGCTATGGGCCGACCTGTCGCCCGCTCGCCCCTCAGCCCTGCGGAGATGCCTCCTCGGCGGAGCCGGGGCTCCGCCGGTGGCAAGTCGCTTACGCGGCGGGAAGAAGCGCCCGGCGGGTCCACTCGCCCCGCCTCGAGCTCGGCTAAGCTTCGTCCTCTTCGGCGATTTCCTCGCCGGGCGCTTGCCGCTTTCGCGGCCCGCCTCCACGGTGAACCCGAAGACTCCAGCGGCGGCCGCCGCCGCCTCCGCTCGTGGCGATCCACGCCATCTCCTCGCCGGTGGTGTCTCGGTGAGCCCTTCGCTTGCCGGAGCGGATCGGCACCTCTTGCAAGTTGTCGAAGAATTGCCGCACGACCTCGCCGGGGGCTCCCGCCAGTTCGGGACGATCCTGGGAGTCTACGGTGGCATCATGGCGCTGGATCCGGCCGAGCGCCCAGGTTGTTGCATTGATGGGACGACCCCTCGCGGCAACCTTTGAACCACTCGGGATGTTCGGGTCGTTCTTGAACAACTCGAGCAGCACTGAATCCAGCTCCATGACGGTGAAGTTCCAATTCAGGCCCAGCGCAGCCTCATGATGTCCGCTGCATTACGGAACTCCCAAGCAGGCCTCCTCCTTTCTCGCAAGGGAGCCGGCGCGGCGGTGAATGAAGTCTGCGCCTAACCGCGCTAATGGTTAAACCGGCAAGCCCGAGGCGCAGAATTCGGTCACAGACTATCTTCAGCCTCGCATCCTCCGGCGCCAATTTACTTCCAATCCTTGCCGCCACAGAATTGGGGTTTGGCGACGGCGGTGAAGGGCTGTGGGTCCTCCTCACGACCCAGCACCAGTTGGCTCTCCACTCCTCCCACTTGTTCCGAACTCCCCTCTAGGTAGGCCTCCTTCTTGCCGATCCTAGAGACCTGTGCTATCCCTCCGCAAGGGGCTCTCCTCTCTCGGCGCGGGGACAAATAAATGGCGGAAGAGTGCCACGTTCGGGTGGACTCGACAAAGTTTTCGCACAAGTGTGCGAAAATAGCCATGGTCCAGATGGCGTTGGGGTGAAATCAAGGAGGTGGAGGCCAAGGTGTTCATTATGTCGCAAAAGAACTTCAGAATACGGCGGCAAAGACCGCAAAAGAAGAAAAGGGCGAAGAAAGGGTACCTGTTGGGGCCAGATCAGCGGCGGAGGCGGAGCACCCTCGCGCGGATGCGCCCGAGTCTCCGTCGACCGTAAAAGATAGTAGACGCCCCGCAGCTCCCTGCGGCGCCGAGCTGCGAGGGGAAGACGGCTCGCCTTTGCGCAGCCGGGCCATGAAAGCCGCTGGCCAAGGCCGGCCGACTTGACGCCCTTCTCCTTATCGGCCTTCGGGGCCATGGCGAGGGGGGCGGAGAAGGTCGACGGCGGTGAGTGTGCTTGTGGCGAAAGGGGGCGGGGTGTTGCTCTCTTCGCACCGGAGAAGACGAGGGGAGCGGCGGTGGTTTCTTGACAAGACGACAATGGTAGGAGTGGTCGGCCCGCCTTTGTTTCCTCCGCTTATAAAGGGGAGGAGGGGAGCGGACGTTCCGCTTATATTAATAAAGTACCCCCCCACGACCGCGCCCACGATCTTCGCCTCGGCGCCCACGTCCGTGCGTGCCGTTAGTGGGGATCGTGGTGGGTCCGGGCGGTTGCGGCATGGCGAGGCCGCTGCGTCCGCACAGCTCGGGCCTGGCCCGACAAGCGCCGGCATCGTAATGCCCAAAGTTCGGGCTCTGCCGGTGTACTAGAGTAGGGGTACCCTAGTATCCCGTACTCGTGCACGCGACGGTTGCAGCACCTCAGCGGCAAGGTTTGCCTCGCCACCGCTAATCTCCTCCGTGGCTCCCTTTGGAGCCATTCAAGAACAAAGTATTAGATTGAGAAGACAAGGCCCCGACAAGAGGAGCTTGTCGGGAAAGGCCACTCCAAAGCGCAGAAGACAAGGCCCCGGAAGAGGAGCTTGGCGGAAGGCCCGAGCGACAAGCCTCCGGGCGCGACAGGATTCGGCCGCTGCAAGGCGCTTGCCGCTGCATGCAACTCCTCTCCGCCTCCGCTCCAGCTCACCCAGCTGACGTGTCGCCATGGGACCGCTCCATGGGCGCGTGTCGGGCGGTTGTGCAGCCAGCGGAGAGCAGCAACACGCTGGCGCAGACAAAGCTCGCCATCGTGGCGAAGCGGAGGCGCACTGACGGTCTGTTATAATTGTTTAGGCGACAACGATGTGCAGTTATTGCTTTTGTCCCTTGCCGCCGAAAGTTAGGTATTTTTGCACTGCATAATCGCTCGTAGGTGTACCAACCCCTGCTTTTACGCTTTGTGCCCCGCCTATGTTGCCACCTGTCGGAGACCCCTTTAGCATATAAAAGGAGGCCCGAGTGCAACGAGAGAGGGTTCCGCGTTGGCCAAGGTTCAGTTCATTCGACCGGCCATAGACTAGATACACTCACGCTAGGTTTTGTAGCGGGCATTGCTCCCTAGCAAGAAGGCAATAGATCAAACAGGCAGCAGTAAGAGTTTTATCTCTCCGGAGAGATCCGAAGCTGAGTAAACCGCCCGTGTGCATCGCCTCGATCCGCTCTTCGTGCGACCTCCGCCCCCCTTTGAACCACAAAGGGACCCGCTCCGCCGGGCCCCATAGGTGTCCGTGGGTACGATCAGCCGCCCCGACATCTCTCGGGCGCGCTGTAGGGGCGTCGAGGCCGTGTGAATCCGATCCGACGTTCACACGAGCGGCGTCATCAACATCTCCCTCAACATGCCACCGAAGAAGAAGGCTTCGGCGGCAGCAGAGCCGTCCGCGTCGTGCCCACCCTCGCCGCAGCAAACGGGTGGTGGTACAGACGCTGGCGGAAGAACGGGCGCCGACGAAGATGTTCGCGATGTTGCCAAGTCCAAGGACAAGGCACCGCAAACCTCGGCGTCCGCGCATCCCCCGCGCCCATCTCAGGAGACGCGGGACCAACAACGTCATGGCGTTCACAACGCCATACGTTCGTTGGACCGAGATCCTCAAGACCATCATACGCGCCAAAGATGTTGGCACGAGTGAGATACGGCCGCCGGACGGGCGCTGCTCCTTCTAACGAGGTTAGAAGTCCGGCGCCGCCCCGCCTCACACCGCTTCTCCAATGCCGCCTACTACTCCAGCGAAGCTTGGCGAGAGCTCAATCGCTCTCGACTACCCTCCAACGGCCGACAAGGTCGACGAGTGGAGGGCTACTATTTAGAGCCTCATCGGCTTTGCCAACGGCGACGCTCCGCGACAACCAACGCCATCGTTGCCGCGGCGAGGCGACAAAGCACGAGCCGGTGGCGGCGACACTGTCGGAGGTGCAACCACCGTGCACTCTCCGCCAAGAAGGCCAAGATCGCCGACTCACCGGATCCACCTCAACAGCGACTCCACCGCGTCGTCGGATCCGCGGACTCGCCGCGATCAGCGCCAAGTTCTTCATGAGCGACAACAAGAGGACGCTCGAACTCGCATCGAGCGTCGAAGAGAAGCGCGACATCAATCCGACAAGCGCGCTGGGCCTTCTGTTGACATGCACGCGCCGGAGGGGCCAGGCGACTTGCCGTACGCGGTAGGTTGCCCTCGCTCACTCGTGAGCTGCGGCAAGTCCATGGGCCCAGCCAGAAAAACTTCAAACCAGACGCGTGCGAGAAGCACGATGGCAGGACACATTCGTCGGAGTTCCTCGGCATCTACACCATCGCGTGCAGGCTGCGGGGAACGGGACGACAAGATCCTCGCCAACTACTTCCGCTTTCGTGCTCAAGTCCAACGTCGATCTTGCCTCATGCACTTGCCAAACAGCTCCATATCCTCTTGGCAGACTGTGCCATCGCTTGTTGGCGCCTTCACGTGTGGCCACAAACCTCACGGCCAAGAGAGTGACCTTCACTTACTCGCCCGAAGGAAGGAGAGTCCCCGCGCAAGTTCATTCAGAGATTCAGCCGGTGCACTACAACATCCCGTGACGTCCACCTCGCCGCGGTGATCGGCGCATTTCATCGTAATGTGCGGAACCGCAGGATGAGGGAGGAGATGGCGATGAGCAAAGTCAAGGACGTCAGTGAGCTGTACGCCTTGGCCGACAAGTGTGCACGCGCTGAGGAAGGGAGGAGACTCCCAGGAGAGGATGCGGAAGCAGGATCTGACAGTGATGACACCGCCCTGGCGAAGAAGGGCCGGCGGGCGAGGCAACAGGAAGAAGAAAAGCGAGGAAGTGCTAGCTGTCGAGCAGTCCGCAACGGAGGCGGGCGACAAGAACGCCAAGGCTGGTGTCTCCGGCAAGGAGGTTGTCACCGATGCCAACCACCCGGTCGGTGGCCGACAAAGCGTGACAGCTCCGGCAAAAGCAAGATCTTGCAAGATCCACCGCACCAAGGGCCACGATCTCCAGAGCTGCAAGAAGGTCGAGCATCTCGTCGAGCAGCAGAGAGCTGAGTACGAGCGACGCGACAAGGAGAAGGCCCAGGAAGGTGCTGGGGGAGCAAGCAAGAAGCAAGTACGTCGTCCAGATGCACTTTCCCAAGGAGCAAGCGACAAACAATACTGCAGAGTATGAAGGTTTGCTTGCCGGTCTCAGGATCGCCGTGGACCTTGGGATCAAGAGGCTTATTGTCAGGGGTGACTCGCAACTCGTCGTCCGCCAAGTCAACAAAGATTACCAGAGTCCGTTGATGGAAGCTTCACGTTGATGAAGTGAGGAAGCTAGAAGAGCACTTTGACGGCCCGCAAATGGAACATGTTCCAAGAGCTCGAATGATATTGCCGACGCCTGTCAAAGTGCGCCACGCTTAAGCTACATGTGGAACCAGGGGACTTTCGTGCTCAAGCTGACTCGATAGCCAACCGTAACACCATGTAGGACAAAGCAAGAAGAGGAAGTTGGCCTCTGGTGACTACTTTCCGACAGAGCTTCCCGAAGCCGTCGTTGCAAAAGGTCCCCAAGATCAACACCAACAAGATCTGAGGAAGCGATCTGCTCAAGCCAGACCCGGGGTTTGTTTCGTTGAAGCAAACGCTCCCGACAAGTCTTGCTCCGGCAAGCTTGTCGGGGAGCATCTAGCTCCGGCAGAGCCACCGGCTCTTGCCGTAGAAGCTGATGTTCCCGCAGTAGCAGATGAGCCTTTAGTCCTTGTTGTCGAGCCACAAGCTCCAGCATGGGCGCAGCGGATTGTCCAATTCCTTCAGACAGGAGAACTTCCCGAAGAGCAGGAAGAAGCGGAAAGAGTAGCCCGGCAGTCGAGTATGTACCAGTTTGTCGACAGCATACATGCATGTAAGAAGACTCAACGGTGTGAAATTGAAGTGTATTCCTGTGGAAGATGGATGTGTTGCTGGCAGAGATACATGGAGGCATATGTGGTCACCACATTGGCGCAAGAGCACTTGCCGGCAAAGCTTTCCGGCAAGGTTTCTTCCGCCGACAGCCTCCAGGATGCAATTGCACAAGTAACCAAGTGTGAAGCGTGCAGTTCCATTCCAAACAGATACACCGCCATGACTCAAGCTCTCCAGACGATCCCTTTATCCTGGCCATTTTCGTCCTGGGGCTCGACATCCTCGGCCCTTTCCCCGAAAGCTGTCGTGGGCTTTGAGTACTTGTACGTCGCCATCGACAAGTTCACAAAGTGGCCGGAAGTGGAAGCAGTGAGGAAGGTGACATCATAGTCAGCAGTCAAGTTCTTCAGGTCGATTGTTTGCCGTTTCGGAATCCCTAACAGGATTATCACCGACAACGGCACACAATTCACGAGTCGCACCTTCATGCAGTACGTCCAAGACCTTGGCGCCAAGGTCTGCTTCGCATATGCAAGGAAGCAGAAAGGAACAATAGCAATCTCAACATAACGAGAGGTAATTTAGTAACATGATAATTTCTATAACCATATTTTCCTATCTCATAATAATTACATGTAGGATCATAGGAAAATTCAACAAAATAGCTATCACAAAGTATATTCTCAACACGATCCACATGCATGCAAAGTTGATACTCTTCCAAAATAGTGGGATTATCATTAACTAAAGTCATGACCTTTCCAAACCCACTTTTATCAAAAACTTCATAAGATTGAACATTCTCCAAATATGTGGGATCTAAAGTTGACACTCTTAGAACCCACTTTCAATATTATTGCAAACAATATTATCAATCTAATATTCATCATGGGGCTTAAATAAATTTTCAAGATCATAAGAAGAATCACCCCAATCATGATCATTGCAAAAAGTAGTAGATATAGCAAAACTAGCATCCCCAAGCTTAGGGTTTTGCATCTTATTAGCACAATTGACATCAAAATAATTTTTAATAAAATCATTGCAATCATGCTTTTTATTCAAAGATCTATCGTGAGTCACTTCACGGATTTCGTGCAAAACCTTATAAAGATAATCTAGTGCATCCAAATCACTAGGAATTGGTTCATCATAATTGGATCTCTTAAAAAGATTGGCAAGCGGATGAGGATCCGTAGATATTGGCTTCTTTGTTTAGGAATAAATACTCAACTATTTCAACCAAACGAGCCAAGTAAGACATCAAGGCAAATGAAAAGAGAGGGCGAATAAAACGGCAAGGGTGAAGCGGGGGAGAGGAAAACGAGAGGCAAATGGCAAATAATGTAAATGCGAGGGAGATGGGTTTGTGATCGGTACTTGGTATGTCTTGACTTGAGCGAAGACCTCCCAGGCAACGGCGCCAGAAATCCTTCTTGCTACTCTTGAGCTTGCGTTGGTTTTCCTCGAAGAGGAGAGGGTGATGCAGAGTGTAGCGTAAGTATTTCCCTCAGTTTTTGAGAACCAAGGTATCAATCCAGTAGGAGGCTCCTCAAAAGTCCCACGCACCTACACAAACAAACTGAGAACTCGCAACCAACACAATAAAGGGGTTGTCAATCCCTTCACGGCCACTTGCGAAAGTGAGATCTAATAAAGATAGTATGATAAGATAAATATATTTTTGGTATTTTATAATATGATGCAAAAAAGTAAAGATGCAAATAAAAGTAAATTGGGAGCAAATATGATAAGAGATAGACCTGGGGGCCATAGGTTTCACTAGTGGCTTCTCTCAAGATAGCATAAGTATTACGGTGGGTGAACAAATTACTGTCGAGCAATTGATAGAAAAGTGCATAGTTATGAGATTATCTAGGCATGATCATGTATATAGGCATCACGTCCATAACAAGTAGACCGACTCATGCCTGCATCTACAACTATTACTCCACACATCGACCGCTATCCAGCATGCATCTAGAGTATTAAGTTCATAAGAACAGAGTAACGCTTTAAGCAAGATGACATGATGTAGAGGGATAAACTCATGCAATATGATATGAATCCCATCTTGTTATCCTCGATGGAAACAATACAATGCGTGCCTTACAACCCTTTCTGTCACTGGGTAAGTACACCGCAAGATTGAACCCAAAGCTAAGCACTTCTCCCATGGCAAGAAAGACCAATCTAGTAGGCCAAACTAAACTGATAAATCGAAGAGACTTGCAAAGATAACTCAATCATACATAAATGAATTTAGAGAAGATTCAAATATTATTCATAGATAAACTTGATCATAAACCCACAATTCATCGGATCTCGACAAACACACCGCAAAAAGAGTTTACATCGAATAGATCTCCACAAGAGAGGGGGAGCATTGTATTGAGATCCAAAAAGAGAGAAGAAGCCATCTAGCTAATAACTATGAACCCGTAGGTCTGTGGTAAACTACTCACAACTCATCGGAGGGGCAAGGATGTTGATGTAGAAGCCCTCCGTGGTTGATTCCCCCTCCGGCAGAGTGCCGGCAAGGGCTCCAAGATGAGATCTCGCGGATACAGAAGGTTACGGCGGTGGAAATTGTGTTTCGTGGTGCTCCTGGATGTTTTCGGGGTACGTAGGTATATATAGGAAGAAGAAGTACGTCGATGGCCGCCCGAGGGGCCCACGAGACAGGGGGGCGCCCTCCTATCCCATGGCTTCCTCGGAAGCTTCTTGACTTGCACTCCAAGTCCTCTGGATCATGTTCGTTCCAAAAATCACGCTCCCGAAGGTTTCATTCCGTTTGGACTCCGTTTGATATTCCTTTTCTTCGAAATACTGAAATAGGCAAAAAAACAGCAATATGGGCTGGGCCTCCGGTTAGTAGGTTAGTCCCAAAAAAGATATAAATGTGTAAAATAAAGCCCATAAACATTCAAAAGGGGTAATATAATAGCATGGAACAATCAAAAATTATAGATATGTTGGAGACGTATCACGCGTGCCGGACTATAGTGACAAAACTTACAATATGTCAATATTACAAACCAGGAAGGCCATACATTTGCGGATTCTGGTACTTACGAGGCGGCCCAAGGCTTGGTCCGGCAAGGTCGCTCCGGACTGCTGTCAACATCCCACGTGGAGTTATCCGCGAGGGAGCCTTTAACCCTCTTAGGCGATTTTGCCTCCGGACTTGTGGGGGCCGCCCTATTCTTCCTCCCCACTTCGGGTGGGGAGTCGTTTTCTTCTTCCTCTTCATCGTCATCGTCAGCGGACGAAGAGGAAGTCTCGCTTCCGGACGTCACGTCCAGAGTGCCCTTACGGGGAAGGATTGAGGGAGTCCCGGATTAGGGGGTGTCCGGATAGCCGAACTCTTACCGTTGGCCGGACTCCTGGACTATGAAGATACAAGATTGAAGACTTCGTCCCGTGTCTGGATGGGACTTTCCTTGGCATGGAAGGCAAGCTTGGCGATACGGATATGTAGATCTCCAACCATTGTAACCGACTCTGTGTAACTCTAACCTATCCGTGTCTATATAAACCGGAGGGTTTTAGTCCGTGGGACGAACAACAATCATACCATAGGCTAGCTTCTAGGGTTTATCCTCCTTGATCTCGTGGTAGATCTACACTTGTACTACCCATATCATCAATATTAATCAAGCAGGAGTAGGGTATTACCTCCATCGAGAGGGCCCGAACCTGGGTAAAAACATCGTGTCCCTTGTCTCCTGTTACCATCCTCCTAGACGCACGCTCGGGACCCCTACCCGAGATCCGCGGTTTTGACACCGACATTGGTGCTTTCATTGAGAGTTCCTCTGTGCCATCGCGTCAAATAGGATGCCTCATCTCGTCTTTAAAAGACGATACCATCGCCAAAGAAGCCTTGGCCACTGGGTCGACTTCTTGACTAGGCGGTTTTCTCATGACCGCTAGTTCGCCGCCGGCATGACGATGGCCCCTCGAGTCATCGAAACCAATCACCATGTTAGTTCGGAACTTGCCGAACAGTTAGATCCGATCGAGCTCTCCTTCGTAAACGAGCTCTTGGATCGCATCGCCGCCCTGGGAGTCGCCACAGATTACGACCGGATCGGGCCTAAAACCGATCTGAGAGAGATCAGCTCTCCCTAGGCTTCCCATCATGCTGCTGTGATAGAGGAGCAATGCGGCGACTCTTCTCCTATCTTAAGGACTAGCTACGTCCGGATTCCCGATCCCTCCATGCCGGATTCCTGCGGAGGGATGGATGTCAATCAAGCCCTGAACTTAAAGTCAGGCGGCGGGTCGGACTCATTGGATAGCACTCAAAAATCCAAACTTCCGAGTTCGGAAACTTCCGGCCCTTGAGTCCTAAATTGGACGGGGTTCCGGATTTAGTGCCACCCGCCCACCCAAACATTAGCGATCTCTCTCGAATTCGGCAAGAGCCCGCGAAAACAAGACATCATTCTTGGGCGATTCCTCCTAGTTATGAACAGGGATAAAATCTTTGCCGAGAGGAGGACGTAATACCAATCTTCTGCAATAATTGCACGGACAAGGGAATCCTAAACGCCATAAGTCATCGCAAAATTACACGCTTTGTTGACTTTGTGACCATCGACAAAAAGTAATCGCGGCGATGGAGAGCGCTCGAAAACGGAAAGTAAATTTTGGGATAATCCGCCCGAATACATCCCTAGTCCGGAACAAAAGGGTGCATCATTATCAAGCACCTGGGTTGAATACCAAAACCAAAACCCCTAAAGGGTACGGAACCGTCTTTGGAGGGTTGGCTAAACGGACCTCGCAAAATTCATAGCACGAGGGCGCCACTCCAACTCATAGCCTTGAGCATGTTGGATACTACGGCAGTGGCCAAAAGTGGCGAAGAGCTTCTAGCTTGTAATCCCAGCCCGGCAACACCAAAGACGGTGTTAATAGTCTTGAGACTTTCGCATCAAATAACATGCGAAAATGACAACTTCGCAACCTTGTCAAGTCTACCAAGTAGCAACAATAAATCCATGGGTGACACGGCTATTACCTTCAATGCCAAATTTAACCTAAATTCGAACTGCCCGGGCACCACCGCATTGGTCCTCACCGATAGTAGACGGCTTCGCCTTACTAAGGTACTCATGGATGGCGGCAGCGGACTAAACCTCATCTATGAGGAAACCCTCCGAAAAATGGAAATAGACTGGAACCGCATTGAGCGTAAGTAGCACAACCTTTAGAGGAATAATCCTCACCGGAAGCATCTTTGCACAGGAAAAATCACGCGGGATGTAGTGTTTGGCTCGCCGGACAATTACAGGTCCGAGGAGGTCACATTTCAAGTGGCCCCGTTCAACAGCAGATATCATGCTTTATTAGGACGAGAGGCATTCACAATTTTTCAAGCTATACCCCATTATGCCCGGTCCCAACGGAATCATCACTCTCGCTAGTGATCCGAACATAGCACTCCGCGCTGAAAATAAGACAGCCGCACTAGGCCTCGAGGCACTATCCGAAGCCCTAGTGGCCGAGGAACTCACCGTGATGCGCTCCACGGTGAACAGGGACGATGTGATACTTGATAAAAGATCCAAGTCCACCTCTTTTAAACCAGCGGATGAAATAGTCAAATTCCAAGTCCACCCAACGGACCCTGCAAAGACGGCCTCCATCGGGGCACAATTAAACCCAGATGTAGACGCTGCACTACGAGAATTTCTACAAGAAAAGCTGGGACATCTTTGCTCGGCACCCTTCGGACATGCCAGAATCCCACCGCCACCTGGCCGAGCACGACCTAAATATCCTAAAAGGATTCAAGCTAGTCAAACAGGCTCTTCGGTGCTTTTCCGAACCCAAGAGACAGGCCATGGGAGAGGAGCTAGCCAAACTTTTGGAGGCCGGATTCATCAAAGATATAAAACATCCGGACTGGCTAGCGAACCTGGTGATGGTACCAAAGAAGGATAAATCCTGGCGCCTATGTGTTGATTTCAAAGACCTTAATAAGGCTTGCCCAAAGGATCCCTTCCTCCCTCGAATTGATCAAATCATTGACGCTTCTGGCAGGACACGACTCGTTGTGCTTCCTCGACGCGTACTCCGGCTACCACCAAATCAAGATGGCGGAGCTGCACCAAGCTGCAACAGCATTCATCACGCCCATACGGCCCGCTCGCTTCAACACAATGCCCTTTGGGCATAAAAACGCCGTGCAACATATCAGCGCATGATTCGTATACATGTCCGCAAACCAGGATCGGCAAAACGGTGGAAGCATATGTAGATGACGTGGTCATCAAAACCAAGCACGTCGAAACTCTAGTAGACGACTTGAAGCTCACATTCGACAATCTTTGAAAATATGACATCAAGCTCAATCCGGAAAAATGCGTCTTGGCGTTCGGTAGGAAAGCTCCTGGGCTTCATCGTGTCCGATAGAGGAAGTGAAGAAAACCCAGCCAAGATTCGAGCTCTGTCACAATTGGATATTCCAAAAGACCTCAAACAAATACAAAAGTTGACGGGATGCATAGCGGCTCTAAGCCGCTTTATCTCCCATTTAGGAGAAAAGGCATTACCTCTTTACCGCCTCCTCCACCGCACCGAACACTTTGAGTGGACGGATGCCGCCACGACCGGACTCGAAGAAATAAAGGCCATTTTGGCAACAAATCCGGTCCTGGCCACGCCCAACGTGGGCGAACCAATGCTATTATACATCGCCGCAACACATCAAGTTGTCGGTAGCGGTGCTTTCGTTGTCGAACGAGAAGCGGACGGACACCGGTTCCCTATTCAAAACGGTTTATTATGTGTCCACCGTCCCTAACTCCATGCAAGTCCGGTACCCACACTATCAAAAGATAGCATACGCGGTGTTCATGGCATCCCGGAAGCTGCGACACTACTTTCAAGAGTGTTCGATAACGGTAGCCTCCGAAGTACCTCTTAATGACATTATAAACAACCGCGACGCGACGGGCCAGATTGCTAAATGGGCCATAGAGCTCCTCCCATTCGATAAGCCACGACGAGCTATTAAGTCGCAGGTTTTGGCCGACTTCGTGGCCGAATGGACTGAAGCCGAACTCCCTAAAGAGTACGGCGCATACTCCAATTGGATCATGCACTTTGACGGCTCCAAAATGTTGGCTGGCGGGGGGCGTTGCCCGACGTCCCCAACCGGGGACACACGATCCAATACGTCCCTTCAGATAATGTATATGGACTCCAACAACGCGGCGAATCACGAGGCCCTTACGCACGACCTCCGGATGGCGATCTCCATGGGCATTCAACGCCTAGAGGTGCGTGGGGATTCAAACGCCGCAATATCTCAAATAAACGGAGACTTTGACGCCAAAGATCCGAAAATGGCAGCATACCGCAATGCGGTCCTAAAATGTCTGCACGGTTCAAGGGCTCGAATTTCATCATATAGCCCGGATAACAACCAAAGCGGCGGATATATTACGCGCATCGGTGCAAAACGCGATGCCGCCCCACCCAATATCTTTTGGAACGACTGTTCAAGCCATCCGTACTATGGGAAGGGGAGTCCGCAATAACAATCTGGACCCAACCGCATCACCGACGCCGAACACTCTGACACAACCGGAGGCTCCGCCCCCGAGATAACACCCTCTGCTCACGAAATAATGGTGGTTATCGCCCCGTGGACGGAACCATTCCTAGCCTACCTAACTAGGCAGGAACTCCCCGAAGACCAAAATGAGGCTCGCTGCATAGTACGGCGCTCTAAAGCCTATAAAGTCCATGAGGGAGAGCTTTATAAGAAAAGCACTACCGAAGTCCTTCAAAGGTGTATCTCCGAAGAGGAAGGGCGAAACCTCCTGGCTGAAATTCATGCCGGACTGGGTGGGCACCACGCCGCAGCCCGGGCCCTTGTAGCCAAGGCCTTCCGTACAGGATTTTATTGGCCGACGGCCCGGGCAGATGTGCAAGACTTAGTCCAACGATGCGTTGGTTGCCAGCTTTTTGCTAAACAAAGCCACATGCCACCCACCGCCCTTAAAACTATACCCATCACCTGGCCGTTCGCGGTCTGGGGGCTTGACATGGTTGGACCCCTCAAGGGAGGAACCCATAAGCAAAAATACCTATTGGTCATGGTGGAAAAATTTACCAAATGGATAGAGGCCAAACCAGTTAAAACGGCCGAATCCGGACCAGTGATAGACTTCATATTAGGGGTAGTGCACCGTTACGGTGTCCCCACAAAGATTATTATCGACAATGGCACCAACTTCACAGCCGATGAGGTCAAATCATGGTGCAAAAACATGGGCATCAAGCTCGATTACGCCTCGATCTATCACCTCAAACCAACGGCCAAGTCGAACGGCAAACGGTCTAATCATGAGCGGCATTAAACCCAGACTAGTGCGGTCCCTCAAGGAATCTAACACGCCTTTGGGTCGAGGAGCTCGACTCCGTACTCTGGGGGCTGCGGACCACGCCGAATCGTACTACCGGATTCACACCATTCTTCATGGTGTACGGTGCAGAGGCAGTCTTGCCCTGCGACATAATACATGACTCACCTCGCGTACGCATGTATGAAGAAAGAGAAGCTGAGCTCGATCGGCAGGACAGTTTGGACGCATTGGAGGAGGAGCGCGACGTGGCAAAAGCTCGTTCCGCATTCTATCAATAGCAGGCTCGAAGATATCAAAGCAGGGAAGTACGGGCCAAAGCTTATAACGTTGGCGAACTAGTTCTACGCCTGCCGGACAAGAAAAAGGACAAACTCAAGCCCAAATGGGAAGGTCCCTTCATCATTGACCAAGTCCTGACCAGCGGATCATACCGTCTCACAAACGCATCGGATAACCGACTCGAGCCGAACCCATGGAACGCAGCCCGTCTACGAAGATTCTACGCCTAAGTGCCGGACTCCAAGTTCGTGTCCTTCCTCCGTCCGCATTCTTTATTTTTGCTTTTTGCTGTATTATATTTCTCTCCTTCCCACTTCTTCTTCTTGTAGCCTCTAGAGGCTCGTTTGCGCTTTTTTCGCACACACTTGACGCGCTGTCCGCGCTCATTATACCTGGGGCTTCTTTAATGAAGCTTATTTATACGGGCTTTCATGCCCAACACATGCGTTAAACTTCCGCATGTACCTTTTATTCACCATTATATGCATCGGTATGACTTAAGTTTTGGCCAAGCTGGGTTGCCTGGCTCCTGTGCTTACCCCTACATTCCCGATTGTTCGGCTAGGAGGTAAAGGGAGCACCTCTGCGATTATTCTTGCCGGGTCAAATTTGGATGTGTACACGAGGCGGGTGAAGCCAAAAGCTAGCGTTCTTAAGGGAATATTCAGTCGGTGAACTGAAAGATGATTTTAACTATTTACACATCTGCCCCCAGATGATTTTCTACTTTATAGTAGCTTTGACATGCACTTTAGGGCATGCATCCCAATGAAAAGGAACCCTTAACGGAACTATTCTCCTGGAAGATGTTTCTTACTACCCATGTAATATAACATAACTAGTTGGGCACTTGTCCGATACAGCAACAATGACCCCTACGCCTTGTCTCCATGCATACCACGGTTCTTATATAACCACGAAGGTATTCGGACACACTCCGGACTATTGGGTCCGGAGGTCGGGTTAAAAGGTCCGCTACGACAAACGATCTACAATCCGGCTAGAAGACATTTTTTATGTCATATTTTTACATAGTCAATCCGATTCATTGTATTCCTCCTCAATGCCATCTAATAGGCTATCTAATTTGCAATCTTGTTGGGAATACTTGGCGGCCAATTCTACTTGGCCGTACACTAAGCTTACAGGGATCTCCATCCCATCCGCCCCTGGTCCGACCTCGGCCATGTGGTTTGGGTCGACAACCGTGGTACTGCAGCGTCTTCACCATGGCCCAGGCCTCCCTGGCGCCTTGACGGCAGGCCGATATCTTCCATAGCCGGAAGCGCCGCCGTGCTCCTTGAAGCCGCTCCACCAGCTCCCCAATGCCTTCGGGCAGGGAGATAGATGGCCACAAGGCTTGGCCGATGCCTTTCATCACCTGCCGGACTCGTTCGTGCAGCTGACGCAATTCGGGAAGAAGATCACCCGAAGAACTGGGCAACTCCTCCTCAGGACGACCTGTGAGCAAACCTACAAACATGTTTATGTTAATGGCCTTCCTCGCCGAACTCTTTTCAAAGTTCGCTCAAGCACTTACTGAAAATGCCGCGACGAAGCCGCCGATTCTCCTTTAGTTCCTCACCCAGCTTGGTGTTGGCGTCTTGGAGGTTATTCTTCTCCTGCCGCACCCTTGTAAGCACGCTCTCGCCGGCCTTTAACTTGTGTAAGAGCTGTTGCTTGTCCGGATCTAGTCCGGCGCCATCTGCAATGTTTTGGTCAGATTTACACACCCGCCGCACTTTATAAACTATTTTTTTTAAAAGCATATATTACCAGAGGGGGCCTCTGTAGCTCCCCCTGTAGCGGCTAGTGCGGCCTCAAGTTGGGCCTTGCACTCTTCAAGCTCCTGGGACAGTCGGGTATTCTTTTCTCAGAAGATCCTCAAGATAACAAATGATCCTTAAATCAGTTATTCTAACTATTTTAAGTCTCGGGGACTCTTGGCATATATAACTGTCATGATTTTCTTACCGTATGTCCTTTACATACTGCTCCGTGGCTCTGGCTAGACCATCTTGAGCGGCACGGAGGTGCGCATCTCCCGAATCAAAGGCATTCAAGGCCTCTTGGGAGAAACATGCGTCACGAAGAACTGTCCGGCGACGCCTGTGATTCAAGGCACTCTCCACCTCGGAGTTGGTGGCGGACAACCTATCAGCATCCTCTGTCGGAGGAGCATCCGACGCATGTCTCGTGCTCGCCTCAGCCTCCGGACCCGGCTTTGAAGCTTGGCCGGTGAAGGTTTGATTGGCAATCTCTCGGACTCGATCCGTGGCGCTCTTTCCGAAAAGAGCATCAGCGTAGTAATCGCCTTCCAGGAATCAATCCGGGAGTATGGTGACACGCTATACCGCTATGCGGCGGAGTTTCGATCCGGACCGCACTTCTTTTTAACCTGCGGGCGCGCTACCCCTTTGTTGGCCAGGCCGCGCAGTTTCGGCTTCCGCCTCGAAGGAACCCACGAGAAACACCATTGGTATACGGTGATAAAAAATAAGCACGGATGGGTCATTATCAGGGTTTTGGGATCTTGGTCTCAGATTACCTGTGGGGCTGGAAGTATTCCGGGGTAATCGGCCGTAATGGCTACCAAAGCGTTGTCGATGCTAAGTTGGTAGAACACCCCGTCGATCAACTCCACCGTTATATCCGGATCCTCTTCGGAGGTCGGATCGAGGGACCGCTCCGGATCATCGGGTTGTGGGGCGGGCTGTGTATCTCCTCCACCGGCGCAGTTCCTCGCAAGAAAACCATGAAATGAGATATTTAACTACGGGAACATGGATCAGACGGTCACAAAGATGTTTGCTTACCCAGCTTCGAGGATTATTCAAGAAAACCCCTTGATGGGTTGACACGGAGGAAATCCTCCTCCTCTCCTTTGTACATGGCGCATAAGATCTTCACCAGTTCGGTGACCGATCCTGGCCCTTTGCGGCCATGACGGGTGGCATCGTCCTCCCCGTTGAAGTCCCACATGGGGTGGCCCCTGTATTGGAGCGGCTGCACTCCCCTCATAATGCAGATTGTCATGACTCCTGTCATGGTTGATCCAGCATGAGCCAGTAACCTTATTCGGCTCATCAAATAACGGACGTCCCGGTCATCTTCTCTCCGGGGGCTCCGAGGGCGCCAGCTTAGGCGCTTCTTCAGAGGAGCATTGCTGAACTCCGGAAGGCCGATCTGAACAGGATCCGGCAGCGGACGTCCTCCATGTAAAACCATTCAAGGCCAGTCTTCAGACGCCTTCTTTGGGGTTCCGGATAGGTAACCGGTCCCGGCGATGCGCCATAGCTCGGCTCCGCCCACTTGATATATTGACCCCTCATGAGAACGGGGTACTAGGCATAATATTCTCTTCCACAGTCCGAAATGAGCCTCGACGCCAGAACAGTTCGCAAAAGGGCCACGAAGCCCGCGATGTGTGCAAGATGGAGGCAGGAGTAAGATGGTGCAGTTGGAGGCCGTAGAACTCCAAGAGCCCCCAGAGTAACGGATGGATTGGAAATCCGAGTCCTCTTACTAGATAAGAGATGAAGCACACCCGCTCTCCTTTAGAGGGATCGGGGACGCTCTCCGCTTGCTTTCCGCCCTTGTAGGTGGAAAGTCCGGCTCGAACTGAACCATGAAGGCCGGAGGGAGAAATCCCTTGGCTTGGAGTATAACTAGCTCGCTATGCGGGACTGAGCATCGCTCCCAATTTCCTGGCTGGGGGCTGGGAGCGCGAGAGGAGGAGCCGCGTCGATTGTCCATGATGGAATGGGCTTTCGTCAGAAGCGCTCCGATGAAAGCTCGCAAAGGGGGGATAGTGTGACTCAGATCTAGATCCTTGCCCCTTTTATAAGCGGCTCCTTTGCGCGGCTAGGGGGGTAATTGTAAAAATACCCTGACTTTTCGCATTCATTCAAACACGTGGAAGATGGTCATTATTGGGCGCAGAAGCCGAGGAGCGCAGCATTTATCAGAAGCCGGACACTATTAGACAAGTATATGGAATTTGGAGAAGAACCCGCCTCGCAATGCCGAAGACAATCAACACGCCGGACTCATCGTCATTGAAGCCTGGTTCGGGGCTACCGAGGAGTCGGATTAGGGGTGGCCGGATAGCCAAACTCTTACTGTTGGTCGGACTCCTGGACTATGAAGATACAAGATTGAAGACTTCGTTCCGTGTCCGGATGGGACTTTCCTTGGCGTGGAAGGCAAGCTTGGCGATACGGATATGTAGATCTCCTACCATTGTAACCGACTCTGTGTAACCCTAACCTATCCGGTGTCTATATAAACCGGAGGGTTTTAGTCCATAGGACCAACAACAATCATACCATAGTCTTGCTTCTAGGGTTTATCCTCCTAGATCTAGTGGTAGATCTACTCGAGTACTACCCATATCATCAAGATTAATCAAGCAGGAGTAGGGTATTACCTCCATCGAGAGGGCCGAACACAGGTAAAAACATCGTGTCCCTTGTCTCCTGTTACCATCCGCCTAGACGCACAGTTGGGGACCCCCTACCCGAGATCCGCCGGTTTTGACACCGACAAGGCTCCTTTTGGCCCCTTGGGCTGCCTTCTTAGCCATCTTCTCCGGCACCTCATAAGGTGCAGGGAACAACATTTTCTCCAGTAATGGAAATCCTTGGTCTTTGGGCAGCAGAGCCGGACAGTTAATCTCCTCGGCCACCCTGATCCAGGCCTGAAAACATGGATGGGAAAGCTTAGGCTTTATCTCAAAATATACCAGTAAAAAGTATGCTATGAAGACATGGAATAACTTACTGAATTAGCTTGGCGCTTTAAGCTAAGCCCGTGATCCTCGGTCATAGGCGGCGGCGTCTCGCCGGCCTTAAAAAGCACTCTCCAGATATCTTCGTGCGTCGTGCCGAAGAGCTCTTGTAGCGTCTGGTACTTGGCCAGATCATACTCCCTTAGATAGCAAGTCCGACGTTGGCACGGAAGGACCCGACGAATGAGCATGACCTGGACCACGTTGACAAGCTTAATTTTCCTATCTATCATGTTCTGGACGAACGTCTGGAGCCCAGTCAGCTTGTCCGAAGGACCCTAGGTTAGGCCCCTCTCTTGCCAGGAGGTGAGCCGCATCGGGATTCCGGATCAGAATTCGGGGGCCGTCGCCCAGTTGGCGTCGCGCGGCTCGGTGATGTAGAACCACCCCGATTGCCACCCCTTCACCGTCTCCGCAAATGAGCCTTCAGGCCAGATGACGTTGGGCATCTTGCCCACCATAGCGCCTCCGCACTCTGCTTGTTGGCCACGCACTACTTTCGGCCTCACATTGAAGGTCTTCAGCCACAGGCCGAAGTGAGGTGGGATGCGGAGAAAAGCCTCACAAACGACGATAAATGCCGAAATGTTGAGGATAAAGTTGGGGGCTAGGTCATGAAAATCCAGCCCGTATTAAGACATTAACCCACGGACGAATGGATGAAGAGGGAACCCCAGCCCGCAGACGAAATGTGTAAGAAACACAACCCTCTCGTTGGGCTCTGGAGTAGGGACGATCTGTCCTTGGCTGGGAGTCGATGAGTGATCTCCTTGGCCAGATATCCAGCCTCCCGGAGCTCCTTGATATCCTTCTTCTGGACGGAAGAGGCCATCCACTTACCTCCAGCTCCAGATCCGGACATCTTTGGAATGCTTTCTCGAACAAGGGAAAAGCTAAAGATTGGGTGCTGGAGCTCAAGGACGGAAGGGCTGAGGAGGAACCGAGGTGTGGGTAAAGAAAGGGAATCCTTATCCCGTTATAAAGGCCATGAATGTCAAGCGCCTCCCCACTCGCCTTAAACTCGCCTATTCCCAAGGGCCGTGCAAACGGCACGGTTGGGTCGCTCAGGCCCGCATTGATGAGAATCCCGTAATAAGGGGACACGATCTCTGCTTCGACAAGACGTGCCAATAGCAACCGCGTCTCGAAATGTGGGATGGCAGATGAAAAATTGTTTGAAATTATGACCGGACGGACGTGAGGTCGTGTTGTAAAAAAGCTGTCAACAGATTAGATTAGTGCAAATATTATATTCTCTCTGCGGTTGTGCAGCAGGGTGTGTGTAACAGGTCCAGATACAATCATCACATCCGAAGACTATCTTGGAGTTCGAAAAAAGGGGAACCCGGCTTGCAATGTCGGAGACAATCTGCGCGCCTGACTCCTCGTCATTGAAGCCAGGTTGAGGGGCTACTGAGGGAGTCCTGGACTAAGGGGTCCTCGGGCGTCCGTCCCGTTATTCATTGGGCCGGACTGATGGCCTGTGAAGATATGAAGGCCGAAGACTAGACCCGTGTCCGGATTGGACTCTCCTTGACGTGGAAGGCAAGCTAGGCGACCAACTATGAAGATTCCTTCTTAAGTAACCAACCCCATGTAACCCTAGATCTCTCCGGTGTCTATATAAACCGGAGAGCGTAGTCCGGATAGGGGGACTCATGACCATATTCACATAGGCTAGACTTCTAGGGTTTAGCCATTACGATCTCGTGGTAGATCAACTCTTGTAACACTCATATTCATCAAGATCAATCAAGAAGGAAGTAGGGTATTACCTCCATAGAGAGGGCCCGAACCTGGGTAAACATCGTGTCCCCCGTCTCCTGTTACCATCGATCCTAGACGCACAGTTCGGGACCCCCTACCCCAGATCCGCCGGTTTTGACACCGACAGGAATGACGACCATGGATTGAATTTTGGGGCGACTGGCTCTATCGCATAGACGTCCCTTAGTGCGCATTTGCGCTCCTTTTTTGGGATGTGTGTAACATATATCATGTTTGCTGTTTTCACTTGAGGGGGAAACTTCTTTTGTCCCCCTGTGTTCGGTTGCAGGGGCTCCTCGTCATCGTCCCCGCTCTACGATCCCTTTTCCTTATGTTCGGCGTTTAACTTGCCGGCTTGCTTAAAAACCCAGCAATCTCTGTTGGTATGATTGGCTGGTTTGTGCTGAGTGCCATGGATTTGGCACGGACGGTCAAGTATGCGGTCCATGCTAGATGGTCCCTGATTGTTTCTTTGATACAGCTTTTTCCGCTGACCGGACTTGGAGCCGCTGAACCCGGCGTTTACAGCAGTTTCATCGGTGTTATCGCCATTGCTTCGGCGTTTGTTTCTGCTGTGTCAGAGTTTGCTGTTGCTATTTTTGGCCTAGGAGGGACCTGCCTCGCTGGCCGTGTTTTTACTACGAGCCAGCCAGCTGTCCTCGCCCGCACAAAAGTGGGTCATGAGGGCCGTGAGGGCGGCCATGGACTTCAGATTTTCTTGGCCGAGGTGGCGGGCGAGCCATTCGTCGCGGATGCTATGTTTAAAGGCCTCTAGGGCTTCTGCATCCAGACAGTCGACTATCTGGTTCTTTTTAGTTAGGAACCTAGTCCAGAATTTCCTGGCTGACTCCCCGGGCTATTGTACTATGTGGCTTAAGTCATCGGCGTCCGGCGGCCGGACATATGTACCTTGGAAGTTGTCGAGAAAGGCTTCTTCCAAGTCCTCCCAGCCGCCGATGGAATTTTCAGGCAGGCTGTTTAACCAGTGCCGAGTTGGCCCTTTGAGTTTTAGTGGGAGGTATTTGATAGCATGGAGGTCATCTCCGCGGGCCATGTGAATGTGGAGAATAAAATCCTCGATCCATACCGCGGGATCGGTTGTTCCGTCGTATGATTCAATATTGACGGGCTTGAACCCTTCGGGGAATT
This sequence comes from Aegilops bicornis, assembly GCA_021605145.1. NCBI lineage: Eukaryota > Viridiplantae > Streptophyta > Magnoliopsida > Poales > Poaceae > Aegilops > Aegilops bicornis. The sequence continues at coordinate 502,199,306 of CM038673.1, forward strand.
CATGGTCCATTACTTCATCAGTGAAGCAACGAGGGTGTGCGGCGCCTCTATATCGGGCCGCATCGCGACGTAGCTCCGATGGAGTCCGTCTATGGTTAGCGGCTCGAGCGTGACTAGGTTTGTCCCGTCCAAATAGGTAGCCGTCGTCGCGTGTCGAGGCACGTCCTCGCGATCCGTAGATCGATATTGTATGTCCTTCTTTGCTGCCCAGGGTTTGCTGGAGGTCATATGTATGACCCTGAACTGTTTTGCTCTATTTTTCCATGGCGGCGGGGTGGGCTGTTCAGTTTGAATTGCCGCTCTATCCCGACCACGAGGTGGTCGATCCGCCGCCACACTATCCTGACCGCGTAGTGTTCGGTCGGCCGCGTTACGCGAGGGAGGTATGGGCTCCGGCGCCTCTTCGTCGAACTGAGGTAGCAACCTTCGCTTTGGGTAACTCTTGGCTGGGCGTCCGAGGCCATTTTCTTCGGCTGCCAGGACATCAGTCCATCTGTCGACGAGCAGATCTTGGTCAGCTTGAAGCTGCTGCTGTTTCTTTTTCAGGCTCCTTGCGGTGGCTATTAGCTGGCGCTTAAAGCGCTCCTGCTCCAGAGGCTCCTCTGGCATGATGAAGTCATCGTTGCCGAGGCTTGCCTCCTCCTCGGAGGGCGGATGGTAACTGCCATCCTCCGAGTCTTCTTCCATTGCCTGTTTGTCAGGGCTGACTTGCCCATCTTCCCGATGGTCTTGTTCGGCAGTTTGTTCATTGGGTTCATCTGTGTCTTCGGCACCATCCAGAGTGTTATCGTCTCCTGTGTTGGTGTTGTTGTCCCTGCTGCGGCGGGATTTAGAGCGGCGCCGCTGACGCCGGCGCTTTGGCTGTGTTTTAGGAGGGTCCTCCTTTGCTGGGTTTTCCTTGTCATCGCCGCTATCATTTTTCGGCGTATCTACCATGTAGACGTCGTATGAGGAAGTGGTCGTCCATCGTCCAGTGAACGGCGGGTTTTGGGCCTCCTCGTCTCCGGCATCGTCGTCCATACCGTCGATATCTTCAGAGTCATAGTCGAGCACGTCGATTAAGTCTTCGACAGTGGCTATGAAGTGGGTGGTGGGTGGGGAGAGAAATTCTCTTTCATCATTGGCCCCCAGCTCGAACCGGACATTCGGCTGTGAGTCCCCCGCCAAGGACAAGTTTCTTAATGAATTTAGCACATCGCCCAAGGGCGAATGCTAGAAAATGTCTGCGACACTAAACTCAAAGATCGATAAGCGATCCAGTTCGGCGTCCGCGGATGCACATGGCTCGGAATTTATGACCAGAGACGAGTCCGGAGTTCCAGTGACAAAGACGCCGTGTGACTTTAGGTCTATGTTCGGCTCCAACGCCGTGGAATCTGCGGCTTCTGCGGTGGGGTTGAGCCTCCCATCCTCGGACGGTGCAATATGCTCCGGATCTAAGGTCAAGCGATTCTGGAGCAATCTCACGAATGCGCCCAATGATGATTTAGGTCATGTTCATCAAGGTGACTAGGAGCGGTTGCCACGGTCTCGAATCCGGCGAAGATCAAATCTCCACGGATGTCCGCGACGTAATTCAAGCTCCCAAATCTGACCTGATGGCCAGGGGCGTAGCTATCGATCTGCTCCAGGTGGCCAAGCGAGTTGGCCCGCAGTACGAAGCCGCCGAACACGAAGATCTGTCCGGGGAGGAAGGTTTCCCCTTGGACAACATTGTTGTTGACTGTTGAAGGGGTCATCGAACCTTTTGGGGACGGCACAGTCGAACTCTCAATGAAAGCACCAATGTCGGTGTCAAAACCGGCGGATCTCGGGTAGGGGGTCCCAAACTGTTCGTCTAAGGTCGATGGTAACAGGAGACAGGGGACACGATGTTTACCCAGGTTCGGGCCCTCTCTATGGAGGTAATACCCTACTTCCTGCTTGATTGATCTTGATGAATATGAGTATTACAAGAGTTGATCTACCACGAGATCGTAATGGCTAAAACCCTAGAAGTCTAGCCTGTATGACTATGGTAATGAATATATCCTTTCCGGACTAAGTCCTCCAGTTTATATAGGCACCGGGAGGATCTAGGGTTACACAGGGTCGGTTACAAAGGAGAAGAATCTACATATTCGGCCACCAAGCTTGCCTTCCACGCCAAGGAGAGTCCCATCCGGACACGGGTACAGTCTTCGATCTTCGTATCTTCATAGCCCATCAGTCCGGCCCATGGCTAACAGGCCGGACACCCGAGGACCCCTTAGTCCAGGACTCCCTCAGGCCTCCTCAAATATTAATACTGTTCCATATTGACAGAGCCAGAACGATCACGGGCAATAGTTTGGTTAATCAGATAAAGGAGACCAAGCTCTTCCCATACACGGTTCACCCTATGACATTTAAGTGGTTAGGGCATCTTCAACACTGACTCTCAAACTGCATACGTCTGGACCATGCGGTCTGGGTGTGTTGTGACATCCAACGCGGGGTTGTATCGGTCCACTGAGTGGTCTGGACACAGTTTATTCCACAAATCGGAGACAAACTAGGGGGGCTTTGCGGGCGTCCGGACCGTTGGCACGCCCGCGTCTGACCGCCCTGGCCCACCCAAACCCTCTCCCTCGCCCGCGCGCGCTTCCCGCCCAAAACGGACAGTGCCATTCTAGAGCGTCAATGCTGCATTCATGTCCTGCCAAAGTGGACGCAACCTCTCATTGGTGCTGGCATTGAAGCGGCGCGCCGGCCAAGGGAGCGCCGCCCGTGCTGCTTCCCGACCATGGCCTTCCGCTCGTCTACCACCCACATTAATGACATGCAGTTACCAAGGAACCTATTTCGGCACCAACCCATCCGTCCCTCTTCTGCCCATCATTGCCATTCGCCCGCTATACAAACTGCATCCCCGGCCATAGCCGCATTCATCCTCCTTCGGTCCCTTTCTCTCTTTCGCATCACTCCCACCATGGCCTCATCGCGCTCCAAAGCTCTCTAGGACGGTGCCGGAGCAGAAGAAGGAGATGGCCGCCATTGCTGTTGGCTGCATGCCAACAGGCAGCCAGAGTCCGACGACGTTCCAATGGAGGAAGCGGTCGAGGACGAGTCGGCGCCATCCTTGCCGGTGCATTGCACCATGACCATTCGCGAGGCACGTGCCCATTACATGGATATGATGCGGGAGGAGCGGGAGTAGTAGTTCCGGGAGGCGGAGGTCGACGCCGCCTACAACCTCTAGCTCCTCTAGGAGCACCAGCAGCGGAGGAGCAACTCAATGCCGGCTGGGAGATCACGCCGGACGCAGACATGGCGGAGTAGGTGGCGCTGCATGAGTCCTACCGCTCCGCCTGTGAGATCCGCCTCACCCGCTGGTGGTACCGCTAGTGTCAGGCAGAACATGAGGCCGCCTGCAAGGAGTTCGATGAGGCGGCGGATGAGGTGTGGGGAAAGATCAACTACGAGAAGGATATCGCCGGCTCCGCCGAGGCCGCGCCCCACGAGCACATCTACGGGGCGCCGCTGATAGCAAGGAACAGTAGTGCACGGTAGATCGCCACCACTCCTCCCCTCCCGTTGAAGCCAAGCCTGGTAGGTTGAACATTGTCGGTCGATTAGCTGCCTGGCGGCGACTTGGAGGCGGACAATTTCACTTCCCGGGGCTCCAGAGGCAGAGCTGGAGAGCGCCGAGGCGGAACTGGAGAAGACGAAGCTTCAGTTCTCAAGGCTCATGGCCGGATGGGGAACAGGCGCCGACGATCATCTAGTTTACGTTTAGGATAGAAATATGTCCGAAATTATACCTTCAGAGTCGTACGAGCTCTGCTTTTAGTTGAAGTATATATCCGAAATGCAATGATTTCCCTATGTGTTTGCATGAATCTCTTCCAGTTTATATCAAAATCAATCCGGTTTGCACGAATTTCATCTGGTTGGTTTAAAAAGTTGTTGAAATGTATGCAGACAGTGTTGGATGGCGGCCTCCGACATCAGTATTCGCGGACCGGCCCCTCACTATCTGCGGATGGATGCGGGAGGAAATTTGCGGATCGACGTTGAAGGTGCCCTTATTGAGTTTTTCAGTTTTTTTAGGCGTTGGAGGTGCTACTGACCACAAACGAAACGACATCGTGCATGCCTAGTCAGGAAGCGGACTAAATTACAAACCACACGAGCAGATCTGAATCCTCCGCGGTTCGTAGCAACTAGGTAGGAAGTGCGGCTTGCCGCACCCAGCAGCACCGCTGCCGGATAGTCATATCCAATCCGATAATACAATCATTGAAGTACTGCAAATATAAAAAAATAGAAATAATGTAGTTGTGTTTATTGATATAATATATCAAGGTTAACATTCGGTACATGGCAATTTGTCCAACGGATAACAAAATGCTTCAATCCAAAACTGAGTCTGGAAGGATTCCGCACCATCATATAGTGTTGTTGTCTTTGGCATTTCTTGCGCTCCGTCGAGTTGGCATCACCTATTGTAATTATGCCCATGCATGGTCAATAGATAGGCTAAGGAAGCGTAACATGTTGATTCAATAGCATCATTTGGCAAGCTAAGTTGGTTCTCCATAGAATTCATGTTGAGTTGGCAATATGCTTTTGTTGTGGGGTCGGAGATCAATTTTCACCGATGCCATTGCCGTGGCATCAACATTATCGACAAGTTCGAATGCATTGATTGTACCACCGATCCGTTTGATAGCTTCTTCGAGCATATACACTATCTTGATGGTAACACAAATAGCGAGCAGATACATTCATTGAAAAGGTAAAAGAACCTATTAGGCTACTTGGGCATGTTCCCATTAGTAAATTTTAGACATATGCATGGCTTAGTTATAACCTATGGAAGCCCTTTAACTATTAAATCATCATCATCCATCAGTGAGAAACATGCATCAAGTCCTTCGCATTCACATGAGAAAAAAAGCATGATTTTATCTTGGAACACCAAACAATCTACATGATGCGAAGGGCATGATACCAACTCCATTACTGGTGAACCTACCTAATTATCAAGAAGAATTTGGATAATGCAAGTACATGACCGCATCTCATCATTCTATATAAGTAGATGTCAATAATAACTATAATAATTCATGGGCTTCAAGAGTAGAGAACATTTATTATATATGAAGGCACACCATTCTATACCACAAATGTAGCGAAATAGAGCACTAAAACAAGAAGAGTACAGGTTCCTTTCGCCAACGGAAGAAATTTGCAAAACACTCAATAGGGTATGAAAAACAATAGGAAATTGTGTTGCAAATGATTATGAATCATGGGCGTGTGTCCTGCACACACACATAAGATGTATTTTTATTATTCCCACGCACTAACGCCTAGCTACTCCTCTATAGTTTATACATGTCGGGCTAGCAATCATCCTCGACATCATAGATTAGTGCAACACAAGAAACTAAATAATCTCACCATTGTACTCTATCGATTCATGGCGTGAGACATCTTGAGCACACCTAGCATCAATTGGCTCCGTGATAGTACCGCAAATAGAAAGTTGGATCATTAGAATTCAGTTTTCAGTTATATAGTTTTGGATTATATAAGTATTGTACTTGACATAATGCAAATGGTTTGGACGTATAACTATGGTCCAATAAGTCTCATCTTTAACTCACCATTGTAAGAAAGCAACTGATAGTTAGAAATCTATAAGGAAGCACCAATCACGTGCATAACAATCAATATTGCTAGATTTCTACCATCATGTTAACATTGGAATTGTTGGGCACAGGTAAATATTTACGCAAGGAATATACAATAGTCAAGAGATCTACCCATGCATATATATCAGGCAACAGGAACACTCACCCATTAAAAAACATTTTCAGGGGAGAAGAACTGGCATAATCTAAGTGAATGATGGAGTTGCCTACAACAATGTATGCTTCACTGTAGAAGTCCAATGGCATCTCCCTGTCATTAGTTCCGAAATCCCAAAATGTTTGACACAGCAGATTCCTGGCACAGGGAACCAACCACAACGTCTGAAGTTGAGAGCAGGAAGATAACACAGTTAAGAATAGTATGTTAGTGATTAGTCACTATATATTCTTGCTCTATTAAACTAAAAGGGTGGCGATTGTTCTCGTAAGCTTATCATTTATCGAGAGAGGAAATATGGTGCTCTAAATGTTATCCTAGGAAGGCAAGATCAACTATATGGTAGTACCTGCATGCATACCATAATATAAGAGGTTTTTGCAGTTCAAACTGAACTGCAAAAAACATCTTATATTATGGTACGGAGGTAGTATTATAAAGTCAAGTCTGTTGAAGCTTATCAGAGTTGCGTAAATTTAAATGTTACTACCTACAAACATAATTTTGATGTATGTTTAGTTCCATCTTATTCTCAGAAAGAAAACATCAGCTATGGTCTTGGAAAACTAAACCGTCTAACACTTATCAGAGAGGTATATATATGAATGTTAATACAAACTCACTCGAGTCTTCTTACATCTATTTTCAAAAGGCCGCCTCAAGTACAATTACTAAACTAAACCAACCAAAAGCATAGTTCCAAATTCTAAATACAAAATATGAGCGCTCAGTTCATCCATAAGGCCCATCATCTGCAACTAAGGCCCGTCATCCAAAATACGAGTGTTTGTTCATCCATAAGGCCCATTTTCGGAATAATGGCTAGCATATCAATCAGACTTGCACATATGATTAAAACAAAGGTTCTTGAGAAGTATTATCATTATCCAAAGACATATCAAAGATATGGAGAAAAATTTAACATAGGCACGAGCATAACAGTATTGGAATTTTTACAAAAAAAAACAAAAGCATCCATGTTATGTAACAAAAAACAGAGGAAAAAGATGAAGGTAGAGGCAGAGATCGCCTTTGGTTACCTTCACAGGAAAGGGAGAGGTAGAGATGGCAATGTAATACACCATTATCCTCGGCTCAGAATACTCCTCAATGCCATAACCATGTGTAGACCCACAAAAGGCAAGCATGTAAATCTCATGCCACAAGTGAAAAACCACAAAATTCCAATTAGCTAGTGTTAGAATGATTAATAAACCATGAACAACCAGTGGTGGGTGGCGGCAAGGCAACAATGGCATCAGCTGCGGTGGTGGCTTCCGGTTATCGGCAGGTGGTAACATTACAACCAGCAGCCACACTCACCCTCATGATCGATGATAGCAGGGCCCCGAGGAGCCTCCATTTATTGTGTGCTTCTCACCACTGGATACTCAATCACCATATGTGGTTGTTTTGAGGTTTAAATCCATAACATTGATGGCATACGATGATCTTAACATTTTGCAAAATATTTCCCATTCAGTGGTAACTAATCTAATCATATCATGAAGATAAATAATTTTTCAAAATCATGCACCTCATTCACTAACAACACCAGCGAAGATAAATGGATGAAGAGAGAGGTATGTTACACACAAACTTGCGAGCTTTGTTGTAGGCAAAAAGGAGGGCATAATAATCATGTATACTGCAGATGTAGAGTAGTTAAATAAACTTGTAAGAGATTCACCACTGGATGGATGCATGGAGAGAGAGAAAATTTTAGTGAGCTTTCACCAAGATAATTTACACCCTATCTTTGGACAATCCATTGCAAAACCATAAGAAAATCAAGCATTCATCAAAGAAGGTCCAGGCACAAGCAATGAGCTTTCACCAAGATAATTTTAGTCGACAATGTCAAGATCCCGCATGAACATATATGTCAAAGACACCTCCTACTTCAACAGTTCTATTAGAGAAGTTGGGACATGATAAAAATTCAGACTAAATCAAAGCCTCCAACTGTCACAAACACCGCAACCAATGAACACTACAATGTCGGGCCAGCTACAAAGGCTACTAAACATAATCTCTTATGGCAGCATAGATTATGAATGGTATATGTGTAAATTGTGGATACATGGAAGACATAATTAAGATGTCAAAGTGCATGTCACTATTCTAGCCTAAAACTGTAGCAACAACAGGTTTCTGGGAAAAGTGAACGGAAACATAGATCTTGGCATGCATAGTAATGTTAACATAAAGTTAATAGTTTCACTTGCAACTACACATGCCGCTTATCATAGAAGTTTCAGAGGCAAAAGAATATACGTGGGAAACAACTGTGACCAACAGTTAATTTTCTTTCTCGAGGCAATAAGATCAATGACATAGTAGATTCCTATCTATGATTCAACTCATGCTTTTTCTCTTCTAAGTATATACGCTTGCATGTATTTACGTATTAAAATAAAATCAGAGTGATTAGTTATCAATCATTAACTAATATATCACATAGGGATCACTATCTATTGTTGGCTAAATCTTATTTTAAATTTAACTAAGACGAACAGAAATAAATCTCAACATATCCCAAGTCGATCTGCAACCTCATAAGCCAAGCATCGGCATGAAAATAACAGGAGGAACAAAACATTTGGTATCTCGTGCAGAGGGCAATACTACTATCCATCTCTAACCATCATTCCAATGCATGTTTATTTGTATAACATTATCAACACATATGGTGCTCGGCCAGACCCAAGTAAATATATAAAACATGTATCTATTTGAACTGTCACTACTGACACTAAAAAAATAATCCATCTCGGACAACAGAAAGCTAACCCTTGATTCTTCTGCACATAGAAATACATGAAGAAGAAGAAGAAAATCATGTACCTGTTAACAAACAGCCACCACGAACAAACCATGGAAGGATTTGCTCATCTGATAGAGATCACAATCAAGTCCCAATATACTTAAGTGGCGAGTTGTTCAACAAAAATTTAGACATTGTCTCAGAAAGGGGATTAGAACACACACACACACACACACACACAGAGAGAGAGAGAGAGAGAGAGAGGAACCTGAGAGCATGACCGAGCGCATAGATGTTCTCCTTCCTATTGCTCCTGCCAAATCAAACATGGCAGGATTTGATATTTGCTTAGTTGCACGGAGATAACCAAACATAAGAAGAGTTGTTGCACAAAGTCAAAGACAGAAATCGGTACCTACAACTTAGAAATTGGTTCCTCCTGCTTGAGGACGCATGGCGGCAATGTTGGACCATCACACAACAAGACCTAGCGATGCCAAGCAGCGTGGGTGTGGATCGAGCCATTGGATCCTATTGGTGTCACCCGGTAGCGGCCGGTGGCGACGATTAATGCACCACTGGCTTCCTCCCGTCGACGACGCTGATGACCCGCTCCTCCGGCGAGCAATGACAACTTCCTCTCTCGATGATGTGACGCGCTAGCTTGAATGACGCTTGACATGACGGAAAACACTGTAGTCTTGAAAGAAATTCAGCTTTGTTTAAGGTACTAACTGCCACAAGAGAGAAACCATGATGATTTGTAATCATAACTCGACTATCTATACATAATCAAACGGAATCTAGAATGACCATCCACCCAAACCATAAAAAGTATATATATTCATGTTATCACCTCAAATGAGAGTTTCATTGAAGCATTCAGTTCAACGATAAAGCATGTCATGATTTGTAATCATAACCCAACTATCTATACACAATCAAATGTAATCTAGAAGAACCATCGGGCCAAACCATAAAAGTATAAATTCATGTTATCACCTGAAATGAGAGTTTCGTTGAAGCATTCAGTTCAATGATAGACCATGACATCTTGATTCAGACCTTGTAGGTATATGGAAGGACCAAACAAGGCTATCTCAGAATTTTAGCCCTCCTTCATTGTGAGCCTCTCCTGCATAAGCAGTTTTGAAATAAAGAAAGTTAGAGAAAGTCACCTTTAAATAATTGTTTCAGTCCTCATTTGTGCATAATGCTTATTGAAACAAAAGGAGTATACCTCACTTTGGAAGTATAATTAATTAATTAGATTTCTCAAATATGTTGCTCTAACATCCATCGATTAATTCTACATTGCTTAAACTAAAATACATAATGTATTCTAGTTCAGTTCATTTGTTGTTGTGTTATTCTATATGAAAACAAACTCAAACTTACATTGCGAATCCTACATTGCTTAAACTAAAAGTCATTTTTATTCGAGTAAAAATATGAGGCACCTATATGTCACAGGTATTGATCATTCAAGAAATTTTGAGGCACCAAGATTACGAAGCTTGCAAAAACACCTTATATAAGGGACAAAGGGAGTATTACTCTATCAAAACCTAGCACATATTAAGCCAACAGATAAATTAAATTTCTTGAATGGAAGCATCCATATGTCCTGAAAGTACCATGCATAGTCCCCCACCCGTTGCACATCAACCGCCATGTAATTCACAATCTCACTGCTTGTATGGCTCTGCTTTAAGGCATTTGACAGCCTGAGGCCCTTCCTGTACACCATGGCCGTTAGCCCAGACTTGACATGGATCCCCATGACGTCCACGCCTAGGTACCACTGGCAAGCAGTGAGTGTCTCAATCAACTTCGATACAAAAAATACAGAGGCAAGGATGTAACCTTCATGGGGGAAGGCAATTTTGCCACTGAGGTAGTCCACAAAGTAGCTGATTACGTAGGGGCCAATATAGGACACGACGGTGTTCACCTTGTAAGGCGTCGTTGATGGCCGCCTCGCTACCGAAGGACTTGAGTATTGCCCATGCCGGTGATGGCTCCTTGTCGTGGCACTCCATCCGTTGGTGCTCATAGTGGCTGCTCATGGCCTTATAACAGAATTTGGCACGATCCTTGTGAGCTAGCAGGGGTATGTTAGCCAGCTCGAGCAGCCTCTTGGCCCCATCCGAGAGCAAAGGAATAAGCCATGAGAGTGTTGCAAGGCTGAGAATCCTGGCATCGCCGTAGGGAGTCACCCGCAGACAGCCGAGCTCCTCGGCATCTCTGCGATGTGCGCATAGCAACAGGGGCTCATGGACACCGTGTCATCATCACTAAACTCCAACTCCACAATCACTGGAACCCAACACAAACCAGCAAAGGAAGCCGAGGGCCAGCGACGCTGGCGACCATGTGCGGCGTAGTCCGCATCATGGTCCTCGGCGCCCATGAGATGCATGGAGTCGCTAAAGGCGATGGCGGCGGAGAACGCAAGGCGCAGCACCCACTGCACCGGACGAAGCGCCGGAACTCGCCTCGGCCGGGCGCTGAAGCGCCAAGCAGCCGCCAAAGGCGCAGACGGCCTATAGCAAGAAGCCCTCGGCCTCGACGCAGGCCGCCACACGGCCTCGTAGTTCAGTCAAGGCCACACAGGATTTAGCCGCAGCAGCGAGGGCGGCCTGAACCAAGCGCCTGGGCGGTGAGGAGGCGAGGGCGCCGACGAGGCCCCCATCCGCGCCGGCGGCGGGAGGGTGTCGGGCTTGAGGCAGGAGGTGCAATGAGGCGAGGCGCGCGCGCCGTGGAGGAGCATGAGGAGGAGCGAAGAGCGCAAAGACGTCGTGGCGGCGGCCGTGGTCGAAGGCCACGGAGGAGAGGGGACCGAGAAGTGGGGAGAGGAGAGAGGCGGCTAGGGTTCCACATTACGCCTTTTATATGCAACCAGCAATGACGGAAGTGCCCTTGGCGGGACACCAAATTCTGAGGTGGCATGCCCAGCCTCGATCTGACGGCCCATATCGTTTCGTCTGAGATGTCTGAGATCCAACGGTCCAGATTGTTCCATCTGAAGATCGGACGGCCAGGATTCGTTTGGACAGACAATCGAACGGTCGAGAATCCAAACGTCTGAGGAGTCTCCATTTTGGTCTGGACTCTAACAAGGGGATTGGCTGAAGAACCCGTGTGCCTGCCGACCATTTTAGCAATACACGCAAGCGGCGTAGAACTTTGGATCAGACATGAGACTTGTCCGCTGCAGTTAGATAGATATCCGTACATGCTGCCTCCACTAACACTCTTGGCTCGACTAATCACACTTGGTCGATCTCGACCCAAACACAAGCCTGCAACTACAACAACTTCCATCATTCCATGTACTGATAAAAAAAACAACAACTTCCATGTACGTAAAATCGAGTGGTGAGAGCGCGAAAAGCTTCCCGCGTGTTGAGTCGCCCAACAGCGTACAGGAAATCCGGAGCGCAGTGGCCGGCCTGCTCCGTGGCCTCGCGAGTCTCCATTCTCTCGGTTTCCCAGTCGCCACCCTCCGGAAACCGCGAGGCTCCAAGTCAACAGTCCCACACTCCCACCCGCCACACGCCTCCGCGCTCCCCGACCACCGTCATGCCACTCCCACTCCACCGCCGCCTCCTCCTTCTCCTCCTCACCGCGGTCGCCTCCGCGCGGCAGCCCGCGCTGCTCGAGCCCTGCGCCTCCGCCACGGCCTGCCCCGCGCTGCTCTCCTACACCCTCCACGCCGACCTCAAGCTAGCCGAGCTGGCCGCGCTCTTCGCCGCCGACCCGCTCGCCATCCTCGCCGCCAACGCCATCGACTTCGCCGTGCCGGGCCCGGCCGGCCGCATCCTGCCGGCCGGCCTCGCGCTGCGCGTGCCCGTGCCCTGCGCCTGCTCCGGCGGCGTCCGCAGGGCCAACTCCGCCCGCTACGTCTCCCGCCCGGGGGACACGCTCGCCTCCATCGCCTCGCGCGTCTACGGCGGCCTCACCGCCCCGGACTGGATCAGGGACTCCAACGGCATCCCCGACGCTGACGCCGACGGCGCCGTCGACGCCGGGACCGCGCTGCACGTGCCGCTGCACTGCGCGTGCTTCGGCGGGGTGGACAACGGGGTGCCCGCCGTGTACCTCACGTACGTGGTGGCCAAAGGGGACACCGTGCCCGCCATCGCGAAGAGGTACCGGACCACGGCCACCGACGTGATGAGCGTCAACGACATGGCCACCGCCCACGTCGCCGCCGGGGACATCATCGTCCTCCCGCTGCCAGGTGAGGCGTTTGCGTTGCCTCTTCGTGGAGATCCGGTAAATTTTGGTTTTGTTTGTTCTGCTTTGGTGAGAGAACTGACAGCACTGCACGTACGTAGCTCCGTGGTTGGTTGGTCAGATCCGACGTTTGCAGACAAAATTGGTCGGTAAACATTTACTCCGTGGTATATTTTACTCACGCACTCTAGTTGACAGACACCGATGCCATTCTGGAAAAAACCATTGTTGTGGCAATCTAGCTCTAGACTAGTCGATCATCAGTGTCCATGAACAACTGGAAGTTTGCACTTGAAATTTCAAACGTAGTTTGGTTTGGCGATACTGCGACGTGTACTTATGCCAGTTTAGTTGGTGTGTTTGCGTAATTGCACGGGTGCTCCCAGCATTGAGAAAGACCGTGCGTGCTTTTTATTCACGGCAGCTTTTGGTCCTGATCAGACTAACGAATGACAAGAAAAAGAAAGGACAGCAAAGGGAAAGCATTCGTCAGTCAATTCCCCATACTGAATCTCGAACAAAAAATCCCCATAGTTGCCCTCGAATACCAAATAACCAAATCGTATGAAGTTTTGCAGAAGTAAACAATTCAGAGAGTCATACTGGTAGCACTACTCTGACTGTCAGTTTTGCCTGTCATTGTGTTCATCATGTTACCCCAATGGAGATTGATAAAATTATGCGGTTGCAAATCTCATCTGTCTTTTCTGAAGAAAGAGAGGACAAAATTGGATCCATCACTATTCCCAGATGCTCTGTCAGATCATGGGCTAACAGGACGAGGATAGCATAGATGTATTAATCAATGACTAGTTTTTTTGACAGTAATTAACCAATGGCTAGTTACTATAATTACTAGTCGGCAAACAGGAGGAGGATATGCATGATTTCCCACACTGTCCTCATCTCTAATCTTGTCATTGCAACCTACCCTACCATCTGCTGCCCACTGACACCCTTCCATTTTCGTGTCCCTGTGCAGCGTGCACCTCGTCGTTCCCCATGTTCACCTCCGACCACGGGCTGGCCGTGGTGAACGGGACCTACGCAGTGACTGCCGACCGGTGCGTCCAGTGCAGCTGTGGTCCGGCCAACTTGGAGTAGGCACCATCGTGGACTTGCCTTCGTTCAATGATCTTTTTTACCAAGTTTTATTATTACTGACGCCTTCGCTCGCTCCTCGCCGCAGGCTGTTCTGCGTGCCGGCGCCACTGGCGGACGCGGCGTGCTCCAGCATGCAGTGCGGCAACAGCAGCAGCATGATGCTCGGCAACTTCACCCTCGTCATGACCGGCGCCGGCTGCAGCGTCACCTCCTGCGGCTACGGCGGCTACGCCAACGGCACCATCCTCACCACGTAACTCATCCAGCGCCATGCTATGTCACCAAGCGAAACCTGATCACGTTCTGCGATTCGTTGACAGTTCCGTTTCATCTCTGCATCTTTCTTTCAGGTTAACCACGGCGCTCAAACCCCTCTGCCCAGGTATTTTTCTTGCCGCTCTTCTCCGTCTGTTTCCCGTAACACTACTCCAGTGCTGGTCGTTTGCTCAAACATCGTGCTGTTCTTGTGTGCAGTCCCGCACCAGTTCCCGCCGCTGATCCCCCCGCCGACGTCGTCCTTCTTCGAGACGTACCTCGGCCCTTCACCGGCGCCGATGCCGTCGGAGGGGGGCATCAACAGTCCGACGGTGGCCGGGACGGCACCAACGGCCAGCCCGGACGCAATCGCCGGTGCTCCTCCCACGGGCCGGCACTTCAGCGACGTCATCGGAGTGTTCGCGCTCTGCCTTGTCACCAGCGTGCTGTGGTAACCGAGCATCCACGAGGGATCGATCGAGCAGCCGAATGTAAATGGACGGCTAGCTTCGATTCGAGTTATTCTTTTTGTACAGGAGCAGCCAGCTGCTGTGCTGGGACAGTGGGGCTACGCTGTGCAAATTTTTTGTTGCTGCTCATCTCATATGCGGTTCTCTGTGAAATTGAAAGCACTCACGCTGAATTCTCTCTCGCTCAGTCCGTCTGATTCGTTCAACGAGATCAAAATGCAGGAGCGAGCTATTACCATAGCGTAAGATAAACGAGAAAATGGCTCTCAAACTAGACTTCCAAACAAAATACTGCCAATATTATACGTATGAACACGTAAAGTGATGATTGGTATGCAATGGAATATACCCCCAAATTTGTTATACTATTCAAAATCCCTTCAAGGGTAATGCATTAAGAAAGGGCCCCATTAGCACTAGCGACGAGTTTTCCTCCGACGCACGAGTCGTCCTCCCCCTAGGGCGACTCGGGCGGCCAAAAACCTAGCCGCCGCCAAGAACTCCTCCTCCTCCCTCCGCCGCTGCCGGAAGACGCCGCTAAGCCCGGGCCGACGGCGGTGGCGGGGATCTCTCTCGCGCATCTCCGGTGGTGCAGACCCCAAAGCGGCGGTGGCGCGACCGATTCGGGATTCGCGGCGCGGCGGATGGCGGCGGCGGCGGAGGCCGCCCGTCATCGGACGGCGACGGCTTGGCGCGGAGGCTGGCTGGCGGTGCGGATGGTTCTTCGGGCGGCGGCGATGGCTGCGTCGGCGGCGGCCGCTGATCGCGGTGGCGTGCATGCGCCTTCAGATCGGCGACGGCGGCGTGGAGGGCCTAGTGGTCTCGTCGGCGGCACCTCCGTCGAATCTGTTACGATCGGTGCAGCCGGTGGCGGTGGTCATCTCTTCCGTCAGAGGTGGTCGGCCTGAGGCTGGGTGCTCGGATCTCGGGATCCGTCATCTGGCACCAGCTACGAGTCGGGGAGACGTAATTGCCAGTGAAAACCGACCCTACGGCGGGCGATGACAGCGTTCCACGTCGTTACCTTGATGAAGGCATCGTCATGTGACTACCGTCGACCCACTCGTATTACTCCGGGGGAAACCCTAGGATCTGGTGTTCCAGACCGGACGATGGCGGCACTGTGGTGTC
Organism: Aegilops bicornis; assembly: GCA_021605145.1. Lineage (NCBI taxonomy): Eukaryota > Viridiplantae > Streptophyta > Magnoliopsida > Poales > Poaceae > Aegilops > Aegilops bicornis. The sequence continues at coordinate 502,215,113 of CM038673.1, forward strand.
GTTTCTCTCTTGGGAGCGTCGTTTTGTGGAGCAGCGCTGGAAGTCAGAGGCAGAAGGTGGAGCGGCTTCGTCTTGCACGGAGCTTCGGTGGAGATGTCAAGTCATGCCTGACCGACAGGTGTTATGCTTGGTCATGCCTGGTCGGCAGGTGCTACGCACGACAGATCCTCCAAGGGCTTCAAGCTGTGTCGGCTGGTGGTACGTGACAGCATGGCGCTGAGGTGTATCAGTGGCGACTACGACGTGTACAGCTGTTTGCGCGCAGGGAGGAGGTGTTATTAGGCGCCGTGGTGGCATCGATGATAGCTGGACCGAGCAAGGTTGATGCATCAGTACAGTTCTGAAGATGGAGCGGTGGCAGTTGGCGGCGGCGGCCTCTGAGAGCACGCCGGACCAGTGTGTGCCCCAGACCCGGCAAGTGGCTAGGTTGGGGTCTCAGGTCTTACATGTTAGGCTTGGCTGCGATGTCTATTTGGTATTAGACCCAGACTATGTGCGCCCCTTCATCAACTGGATATGTGTAGCGACAGTTTGTTCCTTAGACGGCGGCTTTAGTCTTATTGTTGTATAACTTTGTAAGGTCTTGTGAGAATAATTAATAAAGTGATCGTATGCAGCGCCCAGATGCAGAGGCCGAGGGTCATTCTCTTTTTCTGAATAAAAAATTAGTCAGCGAACATTACATTTGCTATGGGACATTGGCAATTGCAAACGTTTTGTATGTCAAATTCTTCTGAAGCACATGGCAATTTGTTCACAAATTCATGGTAATTTCTGGCAAACAGAGGATTTTGTACGAAATTGCCCTGTTCCTTTGAAAAATTGCCGTGCTCCTAATGCATAGATTGCGCAAAAAACGTTCGTTTCGGCATGCACCTCCAACGGACATTCGGTTTGCCACGCACCCCCAAGGAACGTTCGGTTTGCCACGCACCCCAATGAACGTTCGCTGAATAACGTCACCTGTAAAGAAAGAGAGAAAAAATTTACACAAACAAACAATTTTTAGGGTTGAGATAACACAAGACTCTAGTAACAAGATACACATAATTGCTCTGATTAGTCATTTAATGTGAAATATGATGAGCTGGTCCCACTTTCAAGAGACGGGAGTGACATCTTTGCCTAGCTCTCTAGAAATTTTAAATTTTGAAAAGGTAGAGATATGAAAAAAAACAAAAAACTGCAAAAAAAAGTAGTTCTAATCAACTTCACTAATCAATTCTGAAATTTGGCTCAAAATTCAACAATATTTTCCATTTTTTATGAAAAAAAATCAAGTAATTAAGTCCATCTTCGTGAACCAATCATGAAAATTTTCAACCTATTTTGCCTAGCCGTTTTACAGTTTGGATTTTTTTTCGTAAGTCACTCAAGTCACCCTCATACAGAAGTTCTCCAGACTTTAAAATGATAGTACAATATGGTCTGCAAATTTCCTACATTTATAATTGAGCATGAATTGAATTACTAGATATTTTCCAATTTTTAAAAAGTTGCCGAATTTTGAGCCAAATTTGACCGGATCATATATAATTTTTCCAAATATTAAAATGGTTGGGTGAAATGGCCTAAAAGTTTCTCAGACTGCACAGTGAACATGATTTGAATTATTATATTAAGAAATCAGATTTTATGAAATTTGCTTAATTTTGTTTAAAAATTCTGAGAAAACATAGTTTTTATATTAAAAAACTAAAATAAATTAGAGAGCTGAGCTTAGCTCGTCTAGTTAGCATTAAGCGACTAACTAGATAAAATATGTGTTTTATTAGTACTTAGTCTTCATCACCGCTTTTATCAAACTAACAGATGTTTCAATCTTGATCATTGTTCTCATTCGCCTGATGCTACAGTAGTGTAGAGTAGACTATGACTAGAAATTACATGTGAAGCTTGCGAGCAAAACTAGTTGTTAGTGCAATAATTTGCCTCCTTATGTTTTGGAGATTGTTGTCATAAACAGTATGAGACTAATGTATTTGCTAGTGCACCCAGAGTGACAAATCTGTGAAGTCATGTGGAGTTTGGTACAAACTCTGAAGATAATCTCCTGCGAGGTAGTGAAGATTATCATCCAAGATTATGTCTGTCGGAAGTGACCCCCAAAAATTGTTGACCTGAAGCAATTGGTTCGGTGACTGTTCGAAGAAATTGACTGCAGCTGAGAAGTTGAAGAAGTAAAGACATAGCATTTGTTCTATTGTTCTTCTTTCTGTTTCTTGAATCATAGGACTGTCATACTATTTTTTTTAGAAAAGGAGGATGACCCCCGGCCTCTGCATCTGGAGATGCATGCGGCCACTTTATTGATTCGAAGCTTACGGTTCTCTCATGCTAAAACCAAAATCTATGTGTGTTGAGAGAAATATCTATGTGTTTCGAATTTATACTCGCTAGCAAGAGGCGAAGTTCTTGTTTGTTGTGAGAGACTTGATTCGGACCGAGGAGTTAGCATTACGTGCTCCGCAAGTAATATTACTGTTGTGCTAAAAAAATCCGACCGTTGGTTATGTGTCGGTTGGGCATTGGCTGAGTGGTCATGTCAAAATGGTCTTTCCCCATCGAGAAGATCGCGGCTATAAATGGCCCACCCCTTACAACGTGCACCCCGTTGGTTTCTCTCTGTCATTCCAAGAAGACTGTGTGAGCACCCCTCTCTGAGTGATTTGAGTTTAAAACCCACCAAGAGAAATAATCCAGAGCCAAAAAATTAGATAGTCGTTAGCATCACTCGAATCTAAGTCCAGTACGGTCCGCCTATTACTCTTTAGAGTTGTGAACTCTCTAGACAGGTAGGTGTCAAGTCTTTCAGTAACCAAGAGTAATTGTGGTTCACGAATACAAAGTATGTGAAGGTTTGGAGACCACCTCAAGTATCTACCGCGAGTGACCGATGTTGATTGATGAATCGGTTGTCGAGGAGAATAGGGAAAACAAAGTTTATCTTCTTTGTTCAATCACGAACCTCTCCAACCAGACGTAGTCCTTTTGCAGAAGGGCGAACTGGTCTACCAAATCATTTGTCGCCATCGAGCAACACTGGTCACTTCTTCACTCTATTTACATTCGTGCATCTGTTGTGAATTATGTTTTGACCATGTGATTGATTCTCAATGCGTGTGGTAGTTCTCGTTTGGTAGTTTTTTCTCGTTATTTGTCCACTGTTCATTTTTGTTCCGCTACGAGTTGTGAGAGATTTGAAGTTTCCGAAAGAAATTTGAAATCTCCCATTCACACCTCCCCTCTGGTAGATGTACTTCATTCCTACATTAGTAGCTCGTGACTGGGCTCAAACTCTTTGACTAATGTGGAGCCAAGGTTTAATCTGACCTCGCGTTAACATAATGAGTTCAACAAGCTAGGCTAAGTTTATGGTTTGACTCGTTAACAAAAGGATGATGTGATAGGTACCACATTATTGTTAATTATTGTCATTTGTGGAGTGCACCATGTGGCCTTATGGTGTAAATTGTTGATTGCTGTGGTTTGGGAAGAACAATATGCACCCATAATATTTTTTAGATGGGTGTTAATCTATCCTGAGTGGGAAGAGCACTATCTTTTTTCTTAGCTAGAGAGGTGTCTGATAATACACCTTTGATTATTGACACTGGATCTCATAGTGTTACTCAACCCATTTTTAGGTTTGAAAATTATTGGATGTTGAGAGAGAGTTTTAAGAATTTTTTTTCAACAATTTGGGATGATCATTATGAATGTTATAACATTGAACAATGGCAACAGAGACTTAGAACTTTGAGGAGGAAAATTAGGGGGTGGAATAAAAACGTTGATGATGTATATAGAAAATTTAAAACTGGGTTACTTGCTCAATGGGACATCATTGATAGAAATGCTAAGGTTTGAAGGCATATGACTCAAATGTGCAGAAAAAACTTAGATATGAGCTTGGGAAAATTTTGAAACAAGAAGAATAGAAGTGGTTGCAAAGATACAAAGAGAAAGAAATTATAGGAGACTACAACACTAGATATTATCATGCCAAAGTAATGAAAGGAGAAGAAAAAAATATAATTATTTATCTAGATCAAGAGGAGGGAGTGATGAAGGGGAGGAGAATCTTCTCAAATATATCACTGATTCTTGTAAAAACTTTTTGGTAATGCCGAGGAAACAACAATCACTTTAAATATCTAGGATGCTCATAAAACCTCTAACTTAGAAGCTGGCAAATTAAAAAAGCCTTATTCTATGGAAGAGTTACATTTGGTTGTTTTCTAGATGTAGGGGATGGTTTTATACATGAAGAGAAATGATTTTGTGAAGGGGGTTCTTGTGGAAGATGTAACATCCCAGTTTTCAATTTGGATGTTAATCATTAGGTCATCATATGCATCCATGATTTGTGCATTTTTGAATTTGGTTTATTTGGACATTTTGATCCTAGAAGCCTTAAGCAACTCAAGGACCAATTGAGAGAGTTGGAGGTTTTCATAAAAATCCATTTTTGAATTTTCAAAATTGGCATATCGGATCAAAGTGGTTTTATTCGAAATTATTTTTCCAATTATTTCAAAATAAATAAAATAATGAGAGAAGATAATATGACTTCTTCAAAACGGCTAAGAAATAATGGAAATCTAATTTTGAATAAAAATATATATTTTATTTGAATTTTTTTGTTTAGATTTACTCGGTTAAATTAGGAAAAATGTGCATTTTTAAAACTGCATTTAGCCCAAAAAATGTTTACTTTGTCCTAAATATTAGGAGAGGACGGTGAAAATTGTTTATGGAATTTTACGATTTTTATTTTATTTTATTTGGTATTTTTCTTCGCGGCGAATTTTAAAAAAAAGTTCTCGCGCATGGTAGGCCCAGTAAAGCCGAACGAGCCAATGACCACCTTCCCCTTGGCGCCCGTGTCTCGCCGAAGTCCGCGTCGAGCCGCCGCTCGCCCACCTTTCAGTCGGCCACCCCTTGGCCTTTAAAAGCCGACCACTGCCGCCCTCCTCCTCACAAATCGCCGCCTCGAGCCGACGACAAGCCACCCGAGTAGGAGCCCGCGTTGCTTGCATATGCCCTTCGCGCCGCCCTTATTGCCGCTCCCGCTGCCGCCCGCCGTCGCCGCCGCCCCGCCTCATCGTCGACCTCGCTGCCGTTTGACCGAATTGGTAAACCACCGGTCTTCTCGTTTTTTTTGTTTGTAGGTTTAGATCGGTTCATTTTTTTAGTTAGTTTATATAATGAGCGTTCACCCGATTGGTTTTGTTAACGAATGAATTTTTTCGTTAGTCTCTGTTAGCGGACGTTGGCCCGATAGATTTGTTTTCAGTTTATTTTCAGCCAGGGACCTATTCGCGATTAGTTTTCTTACAGATTAGTCCCTGATCTTTAAACACTCACTAGTTTTTGCTCGTTTATCTAAATCCAACGAAACCAACACCAATTTCTTCGTATTGATCCCTTCTGTTCAGATAAACAACTTGAACATGATTTTGAAAATTTAAAATTTGGTTTCAAGCAGATTTGAATTTGAACTTCTTTTGATCGTAGTTTGTGTTTCGTAGCTCCGATTCGATTGATTCTTTTTGCAAGTTGAAGCTCTTCACTTGATCTTTCTGTTTAGACCTTTTTATTTGGTTTTTATTTTTGCATCTTATGCTTGAGTGCGTATGTAGCTATTGTTTGTTCACGATAGAGTTTCTGGAGTGCGAAGCGTGCTACTATGAATCTCTAGGGTTTTCCGATTGTCAGCAAGGCAAGTAACACTTTGATCATCCCTTTATTACCCAGTTTTATGCATTAGTTTCAACCTCAAACATTGCATGTGTAGGACTTGATAACATATGGGTGTGGGAAGTAGTTGTTGAAGTAGGAACCTATTGTCTTTTATCAACCCTGGGTTTATACATTATGCTCATACGGCTTTGCTATGCTCGTAGACATGGATTGGTATGTGAGATTCATGAAAGATGTGAGAGTTATATATAACTAAGGGAAACTTAAGGTGGCTACTTTAACACAAATCTGGATGGATTGGTTGTGGGCACCTGGGGAATCCAGTGTTGTCCTAGGAGATCCCGGGGTACCCGTGTGATCATCCTATGGAATGCCACCCAGGCTAAAAGGGATCATAAGATTATTCATGCTAGAAACTTCCGTGTGCAGCCCCAAGCCATTATGGGCTCTGTCATATTTGAGTAAGTTGTGGGAAACCTTTCCATGATGGGCTAGCAGATGTAGGGGATTGTAGGTGTAAGCCTATCTATCGGTTAAGGGACCTCTTGGAAGATCGTGTCTCGATCATCCATTTCTCAAACATCATGCAAAGGCGAGAAATTTAACGAAGGAGATCGAGTCTTGTGGGGAAAAGTGCGCAAACCTCTGCAGAGTGTACAAACTATTGCAACGTATCATATTGCAGAATTTTCAGACGAAGAGTAAGGTGCGCTAGGTCGTTGTCATGCACTCAGTTTTGCCGTGGAGTTGGATGGATTCATTTATCTATGATGCTTCCGCAGTTATCTATTTTAGATGGCCTTCAGCCATATTATTGTAATAAGTACTCATTTTGAGACACTCGATGTAATAAGTGTGTGATTGAACTCAGTTATAAATCCTCGAGTACTATGTGTGTCAGCAATACCGATCCAGGGATGACACTTAAGCACAGAGACTGCGGTCCATTGGGATCGGGTCGCTGCAGAAGATTTAGATAAAGGGGTTAATATGTTGCAAAATGTTGATGATACTATTTCCCTCTTACAAAATAATTAGGAATGTGCAGATAATTGGAAATTTATTTTGAGCGCCTTTGAGTAGATGTCTAGATTAACAATCAATTTTCACGAAACTGAAATTTTTCTGTTTGGGGAGGCTATTAATAAATCCAAAATTTTACTTATGAGGTTGGGGAGATCCCACTAAAATATATGGGGTTTCTTGTTTCCAATATTAAAATTTTGAACAAACATTAGAAACGAGGCAACCGAAAAAGTTGAAAAGAGATGTATGTCTTTGGCAAGGCAGGTTATTGAACATTGTTGGAAGAATAACACTTGTCACTAACATGCCTCTATGTATGATGTCTTTCTACCCTCTTTCTGTGGGAGTTAGAAAAGAAAAGCTAACTTTGAAACTTATGTGTTTGGCGGGCTGATGAAGACAAGAAAAAATATATCATTTCGTAAAATGGAAATCTTGCTATCAACCAAAAGATCAGGGGGCACTTGTGATACTCAATATGAACATCATGAATAAGGCCTTTGTTGGCTAAGCGGTTATGGAAACTAGAAACTGAAAATGATCTATGGCAAGATGTTCTGTTAAAAAAATGTGTCAAAGGTAAATGCATATTTGGTATCAAACATAAAGTGGGAGATTCCTATTCCTGGTCCAGTATTCTTAAGGTCAAAAACCTTTTTCTATAAAAATTGCAAGAGATTTTGGGAGATGGGAAGAACACTAGATTTTGGGAAGACTAGTGGGTGGGAGATAAACCACTCAAAGTGGCATACCCTAGGTTGTATTTACTCAGTTTTTATCATGATATTACTATTGTTGATGCTATTATCAAAGGGTGGAGCGGCTTCACTTTTAGGAGAACTCTCATGGGTGAATCTATAGACCTTTGGAATAGCTTGAAAATGCGGTGTGAAGAGGTTATGATGTTTGGAGGTAAAGATCAAACTAGATGGATTCTAAGTGGAGATATTTTTTTGTAAGATCTCTTTATGTCTCTCTTGTTAAATTGAAGGGTTTTTTTATTTCTTTGCCCCTAGTTCCTTAGCTCTACTCATTCATCCCCACTCCGTTAACTTTTGCTCACTTTTCCCCACTCCCTTGCCCAAAACCCTCAGAACAGGTTGCAACGAATGTTGTCGCCGGGTCAATTCCTTTACCGTTAACTCGACGAGTGGGTCCGCGTAGGGCCGAGTACACCTTTATTTATTACCCATATAGTAGTTTCTTATCTTTGAGCGACATGGTATTCGTATATGTGGGGCGCATGCAACGGACATGATGCCGTGGGGTATACGTGTCCATGGGACATGCCTAAAACGTCCCATCATATAAAGAGGGGCAACCACCTCCATTGCCCCCTACCATTACCCCCAAATCCCTCCTTGCCGCATCGTCTTCCTCTCCCCCACCAGCGTCTTCTCGCTCTCCTCCACTGCCTTGACCGCAACGTCTCGCTCTCCCCCACCGCATCCTCTTCCTCACCTTCATCGCCTTCACCCGGAGATGGCCGAAGCCCGTGGCGACGCCGGCGCAGTAGCCGGAGATGTGGTCGAGCTGCAGGGCACGGTGACTGCGGATGTCGGCGGCGTCCACGGCGGTGCGGGGAAACTCGCAATCGCTGCGGATGTGGAGAAGGAGGTGGCGGGCTCCGCCTCAGCGCTGCAGAAGGTGACAGCATCGAGTGGCGCAGTCAATCCTGATATCCCCCATGCACAGCCTGGCGAGGAGCAGGAGGTATTTGCACTTGCTTTGCTTTAGGATATTAGCTTGTAGAGTTAGTTGGATTGGTTAGATTATGGGTTCATACCGTAGTTCAGATGGTTAGAGTAGTTGGTTTGACGGATGGGCCGGGGTTTTCTGTATTGGGGGATGGGGGTTTTTATACTAGGGTTTGTTGGATAAATTCGTTGCAAAAATGCTAGATAGATCTGTTTATTAGATGTGCTTCAACGCTACACAGATGTATGCTTGTTAGCTTTGTTTTTAATGCTCACAGATTGGGGTTTTTAATGCTACATACATGTATGCTTATTATATTGGGAGATTGGGTCCCTATTAGATTTATTATATTCAGAGTCGGCCACCCCCCTTGGCCTTTAAAAGCCGACCCCGCCGCCCCTCCTCCTCACAAATCGCCGCCGCCCTGAGCCGCCGACGCACGCCAAGCCACCCGACCAGCCGAGCCGCCCGCGTTGCGCGCCTTGATGCCGTTGTTGCCTTTCGCGCCGCCACTTGTTGCCGCTCCGCCGCCGTCCGTCGCCGCCGCCCGCCTCATTCGACCTGTTGGTTTTTGACGAATTGGTAAACCACCGGTCTTCTCGTTTTTTTTGTTTGTAGGTTTAGATCGGTTCATTTTTTTAGTTAGTTTATATAATGAGCGTTCACCCGATTGGTTTTGTTAACGAATGCATTTTTTCGTTAGTCTCTGTTAGCGGACGTTGGCCCGATAGATTTGTTTTCAGTTTATTTTCAGCCAGGGACCTATTCGTGATTAGTTTTCTTATAGATTAGTCCCTGATCTTTAAACCCTCACTAGTTTTTGCTCGTTTATCTAAATCCAACGAAACCAACGCCAATTTTTTCGTATTGATCCCTTCTGTTCAGATAAACAACTTGAACATGATTTTGAAAATTTAAAATTTGGTTTCAAGCAAATTTGAATTTGAACTTCTTTTGATCGTAGTTTGTGTTTCGTAGCTCCGATTCGATTGATTCTTTTTGCAAGTTGAAGCTCTTCACTTGATCTTTCTGTTTAGACCTTTTTATTTGGTTTTTATTTTTGCATCTTATGCTTGAGTGCTTATGTAGCTATTGTTTGTTCACGATAGAGTTTCTGGAGTGCGAAGCGTGCTACTATGAATCTCTAGGGTTTTCCGATTGTCAGCAAGGCAAGTAACACTTTGATCATCCCTTTATTACCCAGTTTTATGCATTAGTTTCAACCCTCAAACATTGCATGTGTAGGACTTGATAACATATGGGTGTGGGAAGTAGTTGTTGAAGTAGGAACCTATTGTCTTTTATCAACCCTGGGTTTATACGTTATGCTCATACGGCTTTGCTATGGTCATAGACGTGGATTGGTATGTGAGATTCATGAAAGATGTGAGAGTTATATTTAACTAAGGGAAACTTAAGGTGGCTAGTTTAATACAAATCTGCGTGGATTGGTTGTGGGCACCTGGGGAATCCAGTGTTGTTCTAGGAGATCCCGGGGTACCCGTGTGATCATCCTATGGAATGCCACCCAGGCTAGAAGGGATCATAAGATTATTTATGCTAGATACTTCCGTGTGCAGCCACAAGCCATTATGGGCTCTAGCATAGTTGAGTAAGTTGTGGGAAACCTTTCCATGATGGGCTAGCAAATGTAGGGTATTGTAGGTGTACCGGCCTATCTATCGGTTAAGGGGACCTCTTCGAAAAGACTATGTCTCGATCATTCGTTTCTCAAACACCATGTAGTGCGACAAATTCAATGGAGGAGATCGAGTCTTGCGGGGAAAAGTGTGCAAACCTCTGCAGAGTGTACAAACTAATCATGGTTAGCCGTGTCCCCGGTTATGGACATCTTGAGTATTTGGAACTTGAATTATTGATTTGATCTCATCACGTTACTTAATAAATATGTTGGATTATTAATACTATTTTGTTGGAAATATGCCCTAGAGGCAATAATAAAAGCATTATTATTATATTTCCTTGTTCATGATAATTGTCTTTTATTCATATTATAATTGTATTAGCCGGAAATCGTAATACATGTGTGAATACATAGACCACAATACGTCCCTAGTAAGCCTCTAGTTGACTAGCTCGTTGGTCAACAGATAGTCATGGTTTCCTGACTATGGACATCAGATGTCATTGACAACGGGATCACGTTATTAGGAGAATGACGTGATGGACAAGACCCAATCCTAAGCATAGCACAAGATCGTGTAGTTCGTTTTGCTAGAGCTTTCTCAATGTCAAGTATCTATTCCTTAGACCATGAGATCGTGTAACTCCCGGATACCGTAGGAGTGCTTTGGGTGTACTAAACATCACAACGTAACTGGGTGACTATAAAGGTGCATTACAGGTATCTCCGAAAGTGTCTGTTGGGTTGACACGGATCGAGACAGGATTTGTCACTCCAGACACGGAGAGGTATCACCGGGCCCACTTTCGGTAGTGCATCATCATAATGATCTCAAAGTGACCAAGTGTCCGGTCACGGGATCATGCATTACGATCTGAGTAAAGTGACTTGCGGTAACGAGACTGAACGAGGTATTGGGATACCGACGATCGAAGTCTCGGGCAAGTAACATACCGTCGACAAAGGGAATGGTATACGGGTTGCTTGAATCCTCGACATTGTGGTTCATCCGATGACATCATCGAGGAGCATGTGGGAGCCAACATGGGTATCCAGATCCCGCTGTTGGTTATTGACCCGAGAGCGTCTCGGTCATGTTCGCATGTCTCCGTAACCCGTAGGGTCTACACACTTAAGGTTCGGTGATGCTAGTGTTATCAGGAAGACTTGTCAGTGATTACCGAATGTTGTTCGGAGTTCCGGATTAGAGCCCGGACGTCACGAGGAGTTCCGGAATAGTCCGTAGGTCAAGATTTATATATGGTAAGTTGTCAAGCGGACACCGGAAAGTTTCGGGGCATACCGGTATTGTCTGGGGCCACCGGAAGGGTTCCGGGGTCCATCGGGAGGGCCACCCCTCTTGGGGGGGCACTTGGGCTGCGTGGGAAGGGGCCAGCCCCTGGTGGGCTGGGCGCACCCCCTCCCTTGGGCCCTTGCGCCTAGGGTTGAGGGGGGGGGGGAACCCTAGAGGGGGCGCCCCCCTTGCTTGGGGGGCAAGCCCCCCTCCCCTTGGCCGCCGCCCCCCCTCTAGACGCCATCTAGAGGGGCCGGCCCCCTCCTCCCTTTCCCCTATAAATAGAGGGGTGAGGGGAGGGCTGCACACCCAAGCCAAGGCGCAGCCCCTCCCCTCCCCAACACCTCTCCTCCTCTGTACGTGCTTGGCGAAGCCTGGCCGAGATCTTCTTTGCACCAACAACACCACGCCGTGCTGCCGTTGGAGCTGTCTTCCTCAACCTCTCCTTCCTCCTTGCTGGATCAAGATGAAGGAGACGTCGTCTGCATCTGCACGTGTGTTGAACGCGGAGGTGCTGTCCGTTCAGCACTTGGTCATCGGTGATCCGAATCACGGCGAGTACGACTCCATCATCACCATCCCCTTGAACGCTTACGCACTCGATCTACAAGTGGTATGTAAATGCAAACTCTCTCCCTTGACTCGTTGCTTAGATGAACTCATAGATGGATCTTGGTGAAACTATAGGAAAATTTTAATTTTCTCGCAACGTTCCCAACGATGGCATCATGAGCTAGGTCTATGCGTAGTTCTCTATTGCACGAGTAGAACACAATTATGTTGTGGGCGTAGATCTTGTCAACTTGCTTGCCGCTACTAGTCTTATCTTGCTTCAGAGGTATTGTGGGATGAAGCGGCCCGGAGCAACCTTACACGTACGCTTACGTGAGACCGGTTCCACCGACTAACATGCACTAGTTGCATAAGGTGGCTGGCGGGTGACTGTCTCTCCCACTTTAGTTGAAGTGGATTCGATGAAAAGGGTCCTTATGAAGGGTAAATAGAAGTTGACAAAATCACGTTGTGGTTATTCATAGGTAAGAAAACGTTCTTGCTAGAACCCAATTGCAGCCACGTAAAAGATGCAACAACAATTAGAGGACGTCTAACTTGTTTTTGCAGCAATTGTCATGTGATGTGATATGGCCGAATTTGTGATGAATGATGAATGATATATTGTGATGTATGAGATCATGTTCTTGTAATAGGATTCACGACTTGCATGTCGATGAGTATGACAACCGGCAGGAGCCATAGGAGTTGTCCTTATTTTTGTATGACCTGCGTGTCATTGAAAAACGCCATGTAAACTACTTTACTTTATTACTAAACACGTTAGTCATAGAAGTAGAAGTAGTCGTTGGCGTGACAACTTCATGAAGACACAATGATGGAGATCATGATGATGGAGATCATGGTGTCATGCCGGTGACAAGATGATCATGGAGCCCCGAAGATGAAGATCAAAGGAGCTATATGATATTGGCCATATCATGTCACTACTTTATATAATTGCATGTGATGTTTATTATGTTTTATGCATCTTGTTTACTTAGAACGATGGTATTAAATAAGATGATCCCTTACAACAATTTCAATAAGAGTTCTCCCATAACTGTGCACCGTTGCTAAAGTTCGTCGTTTCGAAGCACCACGTGATGATCGGGTGTGATAGATCCTCACGTTCACATACAACGGGTGTAAGACAGTTTTACACATGCAAAACACTTAGGGTTAACTTGACGAGCCTAGCATGTACAGACATGGCCTCGGAACACGGAGACCGAAAGGTCGAACACGAGTCGTATAAAAGATACGATCAACATGAGAATGTTCACCGACGATGACTAGTCCGTCTCACGTGATGATCGGACACGGCCTAGTCGACTCGGATCGTGTAACACTTAGATGACTAGAGGGATGTCAAATCTGAGTGGGAGTTCATTCAATAATTTGATTAAGATGAACTTAATTATCATGAACTTAGTCTAAAACTTTTGAAAAATATGTCTTGTAGATCAAATGGCCAACGCTCATGTCAACATGAACTTCAACGTGTTCCTAGAGAAAACCAAGCTGAAAGATGATGGCAGCAACTATACTGATGCGGGTCCTAACACGAGGATCATCCTCATAGCTGCCAAGAAGGCATATGTCCTAGAAGCACCGCTAGGTGACCCACCTGCTCTCCCAGCACTGCAAGACGATTTGAACGTTTGGCAGGCACGTACTGATGATTACTCCCTCGTTCAATGCGGCATGCTATACAACTTAGAACAGGGGCTCCAAAAGCGTTTTGAGCATCACGGAGCATATGAGATGTTCGAGGAGCTGAAACTAGTTTTCCAAGCTCACGCCCGGGTCGAGAGATATGACGTCTCGACAAGTTCTATAGTTGTAAGATGGAGGAAAATAGTTACTGTCGGTGAGCACATACTCGTAATTGCATAACCGCATGACCCAAATTTGAATATTAACCTCCCCGATGAGGCGGTCATTGACAGAATCCTTGATCGCTCCCACCAAGCTACAAGAGCTTTGTGATGAACTACAATATGCAGGGGATGGTGAAGACCATTTCAAGTATTTTCAATCTTTGAAGTCAGCAGAGGTTGAGATCAAGAAAGAACATCAAGTGTTGATGGTCAATAAGACCACTAAGTTCAAGAAGGGCAAGGGCAAAAAGAACTTCAAGAAGGACGGCAAGGATGTTGCCGCACCAGTAAGCCGATTCATCGGGAAGAAGTCAAAGAATGGACCCAAGCATGAGACTGAGTGCTTTTATTGCAAGGGGAAGGGTCACTGGAAGCGAAACTGCCCCAAATACTTAGCGGATAAGAAGGCCGGCAACACCAAAGGTATATTTGATATACATGTAATTGATGTGTACCTTACCGATTACTCGTAGTAACTCCCCGGGTATTTGATACGGTGCCGTTGCTCATATTTGTAACTCACGGCGGAGCTGCGGAATAAGCGGAGGCTGGCGAAGGGCGAGGTAACGATCTTGGCGTCGGGAATGGTTCCAGAGTCGATGTGATCGCAATGGCACGCTACCTCTACATTTACCTACGGGATTAGTTTTGAACCTTAATAATTGTTATTTGGTGCCAAGTTTGAGCATGAACATTGTATCGGGATCTCGTTTAATGCGAGATGGCTACTCATTTAAATCCGAGAATAATGTTTGTTCTATTTATATGAGAGATATGTTTTATGGTCATGCTCCGCTGGTCAATGGTTTATTCTTAATGAATCTCGGCGTAATGTTACACATATTCATAGCGTGAATACCAAAAGATGTAAAGTTGATAACGATAGTCCCACATACTTGTGGCACCGCCGCCTTGGTCACATTGGTGTCAAGCGCATGAAGAAGCTCCATCTGATGGACTTTTGGAGTCTCTAGATTATGAATCATTTGACACATGCGAACCATGCCTTATGGGCAAGATGACCAAGACTCCGTTCTCGGAACAATGGAGCGAGCAACCAACTTATTGGAAATCATACATACCGATGTGTGCGGTCCAATGAGTGTTGAGGCTCGCGGAGGATATCATTATGTTCTCACTCTCACAGATGACTTGAGTAGATATGGATATGTCTACTTGATGAAACACAAGTCTGAGTCCTTTGAAAAGTTCAAGGAATTTCAGAATGAAGTAGAGAATCAACGTGACCGAAAGATAAAATTCTTACGATCGGATCGTGGAGGAGAATATTTGAGTCAAATTTGGTACACACTTAAGAAAATGTGGAATCGTTTCACAACTCACGCCGCCTGGAACACCTCGGTAGTAATGGTGTGTCCGAACGTCGTGTCGCACTCTATTGGATGTGGTGCGATCTATGATGTCTCTTACAGATTTACCGCTATCATTTTGGGGATACGCTCTAGAGACAGCTACATTCACTTTAAATAGGGCACCGTCTAAATCCGTTGAGACGACACCGTATGAATTATGGTTTGGGAAGAAACCTAAGCTGTCGTTTCTAAAAGTTTGGGGATGCGATGCTTATGTCAAGAAACTTCAACCTGAAAAGCTCGAACCCAAGTCGGAAAATGTGTATTCATAGGATACCCTAAGGAAACCATTGGGTATACCTTCTACCTTAGATCCGAAGGCAAGATCTTTGTTGCCAAGAACGGATCCTTTCTCGAAAAGAGTTTCTCTCGAAAGGAGTAAGTGGGAGGAAAGTGGAACTCGATGAAGTACTACCTCTTGAACCGGAAAGTAGTGCAGCTCAGAAAATGTTCTGTGGTGCCTACACCAATTGGAGAGGAAATTAATGATGATGATCAAGGTACTTCGGATCAAGTTGCTCTTGAACTTAGAGGTGTACACGTTCCGCACTGCAGTGGTACGGCAACCCTGTCACGGAAATCATGTTGTTAGACAACGGTGAACCTTGAACTATGAAGAAGGAATGGCGGCCCAGATTCCAACAAATGGCTAGAAGCCATGAAATCCGAGATAGAATCCATGTATGAAAACAAAGTATGGACTTTGACTGACTTGCCCGATGATCGGCGAGTGATAGAAAACAAATGGATCTTTAAGAAGAAGACGGACGCGGATGGTAATGTCACCATCTATAAAGCTCGACTTGTCGCTAAGGTTTATCGGCAAGTTCAAGGGATTGACTACGATGAGACTTTCTCTCCCGTAGCAAAGCTTAAGTCCGTCCGAATCATGTTAGCAATTGCCGCATACTATGATTATGAGATATGGCAGATGGACGTCAAAACAACGTTCCTTAACGGTTATCTTAAGGAAGAGCTGTATATGATGCAACCGGAAGGTTTTGTCGATCCTAAAAATGCCAACAAAGTATGCAAGCTCCAACGATCCATTTATGGGCTGGTGCAAGCATCTCGGAGTTGGAACATTCGCTTTGATGAGATGATCAAAGCGTTTGGGTTTATCTTGAGACTTATGGAGAAGCTGCGTTTACAAGAAAGTGAGTGGGAGATCTATAGCATTTCTCATATTATATGTAGATGACATACTTTTGATGGGAAATGATATAGAATTCTTGGACAGCATTAAGGCCTACTTGAATAAGTGTTTTTCAATGAAGGACCTTGGAGAAGCTGCTTATATATTAGGCATCAAGATCTATAGAGATAGATCGAGACGCCTCATCGGTCTTTCACAAAGCACATACCTTGATAAGATTTTGAAGAAGTTCAAAATGGATCAGTCCAAGAAAGGGTTCTTGCCTGTACTACAAGGTGTGATATTGAGCTCGGCTCAATGCCCGACCACGGCAAAAGATAAAGAAGAGATGAGTGTCATCCCCTATGCTTCAGCCATAGGATCTATTATGTATGCCATCTGTGTACCGGACCTGATGTAAACCTTGCCGTAAGTTTGGTAGGAAGGTACCAAAGTAATCCCGGCAAGGAACACTGGACAGCGGTCAAGAATATCCTAAAGTACCTGAAAAGGACGAAGGACATGTTTCTCGTTTATGGAGGTGACGAAGAGCTCGTCGTAAAGGGTTACGTCGACGAGATCTGGATGACTCTAAGTCACAAACCGGATACGTGTATATGTTGAATGGTGGAGCGATGGTAGTGCAGCTGCAAGCAGAGCGTCGTGGCGGGATCTACATGTGAAGCGGAGTACATGGCGGCCTCGGAGGCAGCGCATGAAGCAATTTGGGTGAAGGAGTTCATCACCGACCTAGGAGTCATACCCAATGCGTCGGGGCCGATCAAACTCTTACGTGACAACACTGGAGCTATTGCACTTGCCAAGGAGCCTGGTTTCACAAGAAGACCAGGCACATCAAGCGTCGCTACAACTCCATCCGTGAAAATGTTCAAGAAGGAGACATAGAAATTTGTAAAGTGCATACGGATCTGAAAGTCGCAGATCCGTTGACTAAACCTCTTCCGCGGGCCAAACATGAACACCCCCCCAACTCCATGGGTGTTTGATTCATCACCATGTAACTAGATTATTGACTCTAGTGCAAGTGGGAGACTGTTGGAAATATGCCCTAGAGGCAATAATAAAAGCATTATTATTATATTTCCTTGTTCATGATAATTGTCTTTTATTCATACTATAATTGTACTATCCGGAAATCGTAATACATGTGTGAATACATAGACCACAATACGTCCCTAGTAAGCCTCTAGTTGACTAGCTCGTTGGTCAACAGATAGTCATGGTTTCCTGACTATGGACATCAGATGTCATTGACAACGGGATCACGTCATTAGGAGAATGACGTGATGGACAACATCCAATCCTAAGCATAGCACAAGATCGTGTAGTTCGTTTTGCTAGAGCTTTCTCAATGTCAAGTATCTATTCCTTAGACCATGAGATCGTGTAACTCCCGGATACCATAGGAGTGCTTTGGGTGTACCAAACGTAACAACGTAACTGGGTGACTATAAAGGTGCATTACAGGTATCTCCGAAAGTGTCTGTTGGGTTGACACGGATCGAGACAGGGATTTGTCACTCCGTATTACGGAGAGGTATCACTGGGCCCACTCGGTAGTGCACCATCATAATGAGCTCAAAGTGACCAAGTGTCTGGTCACGAGATCATGCATTATGGTACGAGTAAAGTGACTTGCCGGTAACGAGACTGAACGAGGTATTGGGATACCGACGATCGAGTCTCAAGCAAGTAACATACCGTTTGACAAAGGGAATGGTATACGGGGTTGCTTGAATCCTCGACATCGTGGTTCATCCGATGACATCATCGAGGAGCATGTGGGAGCCAACATGGATATCCAGATCCCGCTGTTGGTTATTGACCTGAGAGCGTCTCGGTCATGTCTACATGTCTCCCGAACCCGTAGGGTCTACACACTTAAGGTTCGGTGACGCTAGGGTTATTAGGAAGACTTGTATGTGATTACCGAATGTTGTTCGGAGTCCCGAATGATATCCCGGACGTCACGAGGAGTTCCGGAATAGTCCGGAGGTAAAGATTTATATATGGGAAGTTGTCAAACGGACACCGGAAAGTTTCGGGGGCATACCGGTATTGTCACGGGGCCGGGAAGGGTTCCGGGGGTCCACCGGAGGGGCCACCCTCCGGGGGCCACTTGGGCTGCGTGGGAAGGGGACAGCCTGGTGGGCTGGGCGCACCCCTCCCTTGGGCCCTTGCGCCTAGGGGTTGAGGGGGAACCCTAGAGGGGCGCCTTGCTTGGGGGGCAAGCCCCTCCCCTTGGCCGCCCCTCTAGACGCCATCTAGAGGGGCGGCCCCTCCTCCCTTTCCCTATAAATAGAGGGGTGAGGGAGGGCTGCACACCCAAGCCAAGGCGCAGCCCTCCCTCCCAACACCTCTCCTCCTCTCATGCGTGCTTGGCGAAGCCTGCCGAGATCTTGCTGCACCAACAACACCACGCCCGTCGTCTTGCCGTTGGAGCTGTCTTCCTCAATCTCTCCTTCCTCCTTGCTGGATCAAGACGGCAGAAGGAGGCGTCGTCCGTACCATACGTGTGTTGAACGCGGAGGTGCTGTCCGATTCAGCACTTGGTCATCGGTGATCCGAATCACGGCGAAACGACTCCCTCATCACCATCCCTGTGAACGCTTCCGCACTCGATCTACAAGTGGTATGTAGATGCAAACTCTCTCCCTTGACTCGTTGCTTAGATGAACTCATAGATGGATCTTGGTGAAACCGTAGGAAAATTTTTAATTTTCTGCAACGTTCCCCAACATATTTTGGGATTTGAGTTGGGGGTACCTTCTCATTAATGACATAAACTTGGTAGTTAAATAAAATCTATTCCTTTGTTGTAGGGAAAAATTGGTTTTATGCAAATATTAAACTTAGAGCCTCCACCAGCCATATATGCATGTAGTGATAGCTGTTATTTGTTCATTGCTCTATAGTGTTATCTTGCCAACATATTCCATGTGCTGACCTACATGGCTGCAACGTATCTTGTTGCAGAATTTTTAGACGAAGAGTAAGGTGCGCTAGGTCGTTGTCATGCACTCAGTTTTACCGTGGAGTTGGATGGACTCATTTATCTATGATGCTTCTACACTTATCTATTTTAGGTGGCCTTCAGCCATATTATTGTAATAAGTACTCATTTTGAGACACTCAATGTAATAAGTGTGTGATTGAACTATGTTATAAATCCTCGAGTACTGTGTGTGTCAGCAATACCGATCCAGGGATGACACTTAAGCACAGAGACTACGGTCCATTGGGATCCGGTCACTATAAGATGGTATCAGAGCACACGTTGACTGTAGGACGCAACCACTAGGAAAAGCCACAGGATACTCTTCTCTACTCATTTCTAACTCTTCTCCATTTCTACTCTATAGATGGCGGACCCAAGGAACAAGTTCACACAACCGGATGACGACACCCCTTTCAGATGGCACTTGAAGGAAGTCACTAAGTATCTGAACATCGGCATACCAAGCTTCACCGGAACCTTCACAGCCACTTTACCAGAAGAGGAGCACTGGACGATTCAAGTTCATGTTCCAGGAAGGACTTTTACACCAGTTACCGAGCCCATGGAGTTTTCCTTTGATGCAGCAACCTGGAGTTTGGGAAAGAGCATGGCCGCCCACATCGCCATTGGACGCATAGGAGAGGTGTACAACAAGGATCTTAAGGACACCATTTACCGGATATGTGGACGCCGAGATGAGCAATGGGAGATGATTCGCACCAGGAAGGATAAATCTATTGCAGCCTACATATTGGAGTTGAATCAGCACATTCATCGTTATGAGAACCAGATGTGCGCCAACATGATAGACACGAAGAAGGTGATGACCCAGAACATGGAGCTGGAGGAAGAACTCAAAGCTACACGCGATGGATATGAAGAGGAAATTGTTGTACTACTGGAGAAGAATGAAGACCTGAAGAAGAAGCTCAGAATATTCATGGGTGATCCCGAACCTGAAGAAGACATCCGTTCTGAAGACTACATCATACTAGACAACACAGACTCCGACCCCGACAGCGATGATGATTATGAAGACGAAGCTGGAGCAGATATTATGGAGTCTTCCACCGACCAAAATTTCTAGTCGACCCCCCTATCGCCATTAGAAGTTCTTCCATGTATATAGTTATAGTCCGCGAGATTTTGTAACGGTAGCTTAGATCGATTGTATGAATCTTGTTTGATATTGAGTGGTGTGGAATGAATATGTTTGTCTCATGTGCATATGGGTAGTGATTTCTCTTTAGACCCTACTCTATTCTGTTCTCACCCCTCTAAACCTATCAGATGCCTCCGAGACGTGACTCGGATTCGTCTTCCCACCGGAGCTCACTCAGTTGATCCAACAGCAGAATGCCTTGATGCAGTTGCTAGTCCAGAACCAAGGCAACAACGACAACGACAACAACAATAACAACAACAACAACAACAACAACAACAACAACAACAACAACAACAACAACAACAACAACAACAACAACAACAACAACAACAACAACAACAACAACCACCCACCGCCACCACCCCCAGTTGACAACTTAGCCCGCTTTCTAAGGTTGAATCCGCCGGTGTTCTCTAGCAGCACCGAGCCGATTGTTGCTGATGACTGGCTCCACAAGATTGGAAGGGAGCTGACCACCGCAGGTTGCACATATGTTGAGAAGGTGCGCTTTGCCGCACATCAACTGGATGGACCAGCAGCCTCATGGTGGGAGAACTACATAGCCACTTTCCCCGTGGCCAATGTCACTTGGGATCAGTTTCAACAAGCCTTCTGCACTACACACGTCTCAGCTGGAGCTATGAGTATGAAGAAGCGTGAGTTTCGCAACTTACGCCAAGGGAATCGTACCGTGGCGCAGTACATGTATGAGTTCAGCAAGTTAGCACGCTACGCCCTAGATGATGTGGCCACAGATGCCGTGAAGCAGGAGAAGTTTCTTGAGGGACTGAATGATGAACTGAGTATGCAGTTGATGGTGGCAACATTCACCAACTACCAGGAGCTGGTAGACAGGGCCCTCATGATTGAAGGCAAGCAACAACAGATAGAGAGCCGCAAACGGAAGTATGGACAAGGGAAGTACAACTCTGGAGCTCAGCAGAAGCCTCGCTATACCCCGTACTCGGGAAGACACACTCATACCCATGGAGGACATTCTCATCCTGGAGGAAGAGGACACTGTTGGGGAACACAGTAATTTCAAAAATTTGCCTATGATCACGCAAGATGTATCTAGGTGATGCATAGCAACAAGCGGGGGGAGTGTGTCCACGTACCCTCGTAGACCGAAAGCGGAAGCATTATATCAATGCGGTTGATGTATTCGTACATCTTCACGATCCGACCGATCCTAGCACCGAACGTACGACACCTCCATGTTCAGCACACGTTCAGCTCGATGACGTCCCTCGTACTCTTGATCCAGTGTGAGTCCGAGGGAGAGTTCTGTCAACACGACGGCGTGGCGACGGTGATGATGAAGTTACTGTTGGAAATATGCCCTAGAGGCAATAATAAATTAGTTATTATTATATTTCCTTGTTCATGATAATCGTTTATTATCCATGCTATAATTGTATTGATAGGAAACTCAGATACATGTGTGGGTACATAGACAACACCATGTCCCTAGTAAGCCTCTAGTTAACTAGCTCGTTGATCAATAGATGGTTACGGTTCCCTGACCAGGGACATTGGATGTCGTTGATAACGGGATCACATCATTGGCAGAATGATGTGATGGACAAGACCCAATCCTAAGCCTAGCACAAAGATCGTGTAGTTCGTATGCTAAAGTTTTTCTAATGTCAAGTATCTTTTCCTTAGACCATGAGATTGTGCAACTCCGGATACCGTAGGAATGCTTTGGGTGTACCAAAGCGTCCTGGCAATGGCGGGTGGCTATAAAGGTGCACTCTGGTATCTCCGAAAGTGTACATTGGGTTGTACGAATCGAGGCCGGATTTGTCACTCCGTGTAAGCGGAGAGGCATCTCTGGGCCCACTCGGTAGGACATCATCATAATGTGCACAATGTGACCAAGAGGTTGATCACGGGATGATGTGTTACGGAACGAGTAAAGAGACTTGCCGGTAACGAGATTGAACAAGGTATCGGGATACCGACGATCGAATCTCGGGCAAGTACAATGCCGCTAGACAAAGGGAATTGTATACGGGATCGATTGAGTCCTTGACATCGTGGGTCATCCGATGAGATCATCGTGGAACATATGGGAGCCAACATGGGTATCCAGATCCCGCTGTTGGTTATTGACGGAGAACGTCTCGGTCATGTGCGCATGTCTCCCGAACCCGTAGGGTCTACACATAAGGTTCGGTGGACGCTAGGGTTGTATGAATATGAGTATGTAGCAAACCTAATGTTGTTCGAGTCCGGATGAGATCCCGGACGTCACGAGGAGTTAGGAATGGTCCGGAGGTAAAGATTTATATATGTGAAGCCTTATTTTGGTCATGGGAAAAGTTTCGCACTTTATCAAGATTATGCAGGAGTGCGAAAGGGGTAGGGGTCCACTGGGGTCCACCTGCCCGGGGGCCACATGGGCTGTAGGGGTGCGCCTTGGCCTATATGGGCCAAGGGCACCAGCCCCAAGAGGCCCATGCGCCAAGGAGACTTGGGGAGGGAGAGTCCTAAAGGGGAAGGCACCTCCGAGGTGCCTTGGGAGGATGGACTTCTCCCCCTCTCTGGCCGCACCCTTACTTGGAGGAAGGGCAGGCTGCGCCCTCCCCTCTCTTGCACCTATATAAAGGGAGGGAGGGAGGCAACCGCACCTGAAGCCCTTGGCGCCTCCCTCTGCTACACCTCCTCCTCCTCCCGTAGTTGCTTAGCGAAGCCGTCTTGGGAGTTCTGCTGCATCCACCACCACGCCGTCGTGTTGCTGGATCATCATCAACCTCTCCTTCCCCCTTGCTGGATCAAGAAGTAGGAGGCGTCATCCGCTCCGTACGTGTGTTGAATGCGGAGGTGTTGTCCGTTCGGCACTAGGTCATCGGTGATCTGAATCACGGCGAGTACGACTCCATCATCCCCGTTCCATTGAACGCTTCCGCACGTGATCTACAAGTGGTATGTAGATGCAATCACTCTCCCATGACTCGTTGCTTAGATGAACTCATAGATGGATCTTGGTGAAACCGTAGGAAAAATTTTAATTTTACGCAGCGGTCCCCAACAGTGTCATCATGAGCTATGTCTATTCGTAGTTCTATATTGCACTAGTAGAACACAATTTTTTGTGGGCGTATATGTTGTCAACTTTCCTGCCGCTACTAGTCTTATCTTGCTTCAGCGGTATTGTGGGATGAAGCGGCCAAGACCGACCTTACACGTACGCATACGTGAGACTGGTTCCACCGTCAGACATGCACTAGTTGCATAAGGTGGCTAGCGGGTGTCTGTCTCTCCCACTTTAGTTGGAGCGGATTTGATGAAAAGGGTCCTTATGAAGGGTAAATAGAAGTTGACAAATCACGTTGTGGCTTTCACGTAGGTAAGAAAACGTTCTTGCTAGAACCCTATTGCAGCCACGTAAAACTTGCAACAACAATTAGAGGACGTCTAACTTGTTTTTGCAGCAAGTGTTTTGTGATATGATATGGCCAAAGTTGTGATGAATGATGAATGATACATGTGATGTATGAGATCATGTTCTTGTAATAGGAATCACGACTTGCATGTAGATGAGTATGACAACCGGCGAGAATATAGGAGTTGTCTTTATTTTTTGTATGACCTGCGTGTCATTGAAGAACGCCATGTAAATTACTTTACTTTATTGCTAAACGCGTTAGCCATAGAAGTAGAAGTAGTCGTTGGCGTGACAACTTCATGAAGACACGATGATGGAGATCATGATGATGGAGATCATGGTGTCATGCCGGTGACAAGATGATCATGGAGCCCCAAAGATGGAGATCAAAGGAGCTATATGATATTGGCCATATCATGTCACTACTATATATAATTGCATGTAGTAAATAAGATGATCCCTCATAACAATTTCAAGAAAGTGTTCTCCCTAACTGTGCACCGTTGCTAAAGTTCGTCGTTTCGAAGCACCACGTGATGATCGGGTGTGATAGATCCTTACGTTCACATACAACGGGTGTAAGACAGTTTTACACATGCAATACACTTAGGTTAACTTGACGAGCCTAGCATGTACAGACATGGCCTCGGAACACAAGAGACCGAAAGGTCGAACATGAGTCGTATGGTAGATACGATCAACATGGAGATGTTCACCGACGATGACTAGTCCGTCTCACGTGATGATCGAACACGGCCTAGTTGACTCGGATCGTGTAATCACTTAGATGACTAGAGGGATGTCTATCTGAGTGGGAGTTCATAAGATGAATTTAATTATCCTGAACATAGTCAAAAAACCCTTTGCAAATTATGTCATAGCTCGCTTTAGTTCTCTTGTTTAGATATGTTCCTAGAGAAAATATAGTTGAAAGTTGATGGTAGCAATTATGCAGACGATGAGAAAGCTTATGTCCTTAATGCACCGCTCGGTGTGCTGAACCCCAAACATCGTTTGTGGATGTTACTGAACATCGAGACATACACATTTTGATAACTACGTGATAGTTCGGTTGAGCGGTTTAGAGTTGAGGCACCAAAGGCGTTTTTGAAGCGTCGCGGAACATATGAGATGTTTCGAGGGCTGAAATTGGGATTTCAGGCTCGTGCCCGTCAAGAGGTATAAGACCTCAAGCGATTTTCTTAGCCTGCAAACTAAGGGAGAAAAGCTCAATTGTTGAGCTTGTGCTCAGATTGTCTGAGTGCAACAATCACTTGAATCGAGTGGGAGTTGATCTTCCAGAGGAGATAGTGATGTTTCTCCAAAGTCATTGCCACCAAGCTGCTAGAGCTTCGTGATGAACTATAACATGTCAGGGATAGATATGATGATCCTTAAGGCATTCACGATGTTTGACACATGAAAGTAGAAATCAAGAAGGAGCATCAATTGTTGATGGTTGGTGAAACCACTAGTTTCAAGAAGGGCAAGGGCAAGAAGGGACACTTCATGAAATGACAAATCGATTCTTTGCTCAGGTGAAGAAACCCAAGGTTGAACCCAAACCGAGACTAAGTGCTTACGTAATAAGGGGAACAGCCAACGGAGCAGAATTACGCTAGATACTTGGTAGATAAGAAGGCTGGCAAGGTCGATAGAAGTATATTGGATATACATTATGTTAATGTGTACTTTACTAGTACTCCTAGTAGCACCGTGGTATTAGATACCGGTTCGGTTGTTAAGTGTTAGTAACTTTCGAAACAAAAGCTACAGAATAAGCGGAGACTAGCTAAAGGTGAGATGACGATACGTGTTGGAAGTGTTTCCAAGGTTGATATGATCAAGCATCGCTCCCTCTACCATCGAGATTGGTGTTAAACATAAATAATTGCTATTTGGTGTTTGCGTAGAGCATAGACATGATTGGATTATATGCAGCCATAATCTGATTATTCATTTAAGGAGAATAATGGTTACTCTGTTAATTTGAATAATACCTTCAATGGTCTAGCACCTAAAAATGAATGGTTTATTGAAATCTCGATCGTAGTGATACACATCTTCATGCTAAAAGATATAAGATAGTAGTGATAGTACCACTTACTTATGGCAATCGCCATGTAAGTCATATTGGTGTAAAAGCATGAAGAAGCTCCATGTTGATGGATCTTTGGACTCACTGCTTTTTGAAAAGTTTGAGACATGCGAACCATGTCTATTGGTGTATACGCATGAAGAAACTCCATGTAGATGGATCGTTTGGACTCACTTGATTTTGAATCACTTGAGATATGCAAATCATACCACATGGGCAAGATGGTTGAAAAGCCTCGTTTTTCAGTTAGATGGAACAAGATAGCAACTTGTTGGAAGTAACACATTTTGATGTGTGCAGTCCAATGAGTCTTTGAGGCATCTGATGAATATCGTTATGTTCTTACTTCACAGATGATTTGAGTAGATGTTGAGTATATTTACTTGATGAAACACAAGTCTGAATTATTGAATGGTTCAAGTAATTTCAGAGTGAAGTTGAAGATCATCGTGACAGATGGATAAAATGTCTATGATATGATCATAGAGATGAGTATCTGAGTTACGAGCTTTGGCACACAATTAAGACATTGTGGAAATTGTTTCACAATTAACACCGCCTAGAAACACCATAGTGTGATGGTGTGTCCGAACATCATAGTTGCACCCTATTGGATATAGTGCGCACCATGATGTCTCTTATCGAATTACCACTATCGTCCATGGGTTAGGAATTAGAGACAACCACACTTACTTTAATAGGGCACCACGTAATTCCGTTGAGACGACACCGTTTGAACTATGGTTTGGAGAAACCTAAGTTGTCGTTTCTTAAAAGTTTGGGGCTGCGACGCTTATGTGAAAAAGTTTCATCGTGATAAGCTCGAACCCAAAATGGATAAATACATCTTCATAGGATACCCAAAATGGTTGGGTATACCTCCTATCTCAGATCCGGAAGCAAAAGTAATTGTTTCTAGAAATGGGTCCTTTCTCGAGGAAAAGTTTCTCTCGAAAGAATTGAGTGGGAGGATGGTGGAGACTTGATGAGGTTACTGAACCATCACTTCAACCAGTATGTAGCAGGGCACATGAAGTTCCTGTGGCACCTACATCAATTGTAGTAGAAGCTTATGATAGTGATCATGAAGCTTCAGATCAAGTCACTACCGAACCTCGTAGGACGACAAGGACGCGTACTGCTTCGGAGTGGTACGGTGATTCTGTCTTGAATGTCATGTTGCTAGACAACAATGAACCTACGAGCTATGGAGAAGCAATGGTGGGCCCATATTCCAACAAATGGTTAGAAGCCATGAAATCCGAGATAGGATCCATGTATTAGAACAAAGCATGGACTTTGGTGGACTTGCCCGTTGATCGGCAAGCCATTGAGATAAATGGATCTTTAAGAAGAAGACGGACGTGGACGGTAATGTCACCGTCTATGAATCTCGACTTGTGGCAAAGAGTTTTTCACAAGTTCAAGGAGTTGACTATGATGATATTTTCTCATCCGTAGCGATGCTTAAGTCCGTCGGAATCATGTTAGCATTAGCTGCATTTATGAAATCTGGCAGATGGATGTCAAAAGCGAGTTTCCTTACCAGTTTTGTAAGGAAAGGTTGTATGTGATACAATCGTAAAGGTTTGTCAATCCTAAGGATGCTAAAAGGTATCTTGGCTCGATGATCCTTCTAAGGACCGGAGTAAGCATCTCGGAGTTGGAATATACGCTTTGATGAAATGATCAAAGATTTTGGGTTTATACAAAGTTTGTGAGAAACTTGTATTTCCAAAGAAGTGAGTGGGAGCACTATAGAATTTCTGATGAGTATATGTCGTTGACATATTGATGATCAGAAATGATGTAGAATTTTCTGTAAAGCATGTAGGGTTATTTGAAAAGTGTTTTTCAAGTGAAAACCTGATTTAAGCTACTGAAACATTGAGCATCAAGATCTATGAGGATAGATCAAAACCACTTAATGGTACTTTCAAATGAGCATATACCTTGACATGATCTTGAAGGTGTTCAAGATGGATCAGTCAAAGAAGAAGTTCTTGCCTGAGATGTAAGGTATGAAGTTAAGACTTAAAGCTCGACCACGGTAGAAAAGAAGGACGAAGGTCGTCCCCTATGCTTTAGACGTAGGCTCTATAGTATGATATGCTGTGTACCGCACCGGAAGTGTGCCTTGCCATGAGTCAGTCAAGGGGTACAAGAATGATCCAGGAATGGGGATCATTGGACAGCGGTCAAAATTGTCCTTAGAGTAAATAAGGACATGTTTCTCGATTATGGAGGTGATAAAGAGTTCGGCGTAAAGGGTTACGTCGATGCAAGCTTTAACACCTATCCGAGTGACTAAGAGTAGCAAACCGGATACATATAGTGGAGCAACCATTTGGAATAGCTTCAAGTGGAGGCGTGGAAGCAGCATTTACAATATGACATAGAGAATTGCAAAGTACATACGGATCTGAATACTGCGGACACATCGACTAAAACTTCTCTCACAAGGAAAACATGATCAAAACCCCAGAACTCATTGATTCTTAATCACATGGTGATGTGAACTAGTTTAGCGACACTAGTAAACTCTTTGGATGTTGGTCACATAGCGATGTGACCTATCAGTGTTAATCACATGGCGATGTGAACTAGATTATTGACTCTAGTGCAAGTGGGAGACTGTTGGAAATATGCCCTAGAGGCAATAATAAATTAGTTATTATTATATTTCCTTGTTCATGATAATCGTTTATTATCCATGCTATAATTGTATTGATAGGAAACTCAGATACATGTGTGGGTACATAGACAACACCATGTCCCTAGTAAGCCTCTAGTTAACTAGCTCGTTGATCAATAGATGGTTACGGTTCACGACCATGGACATTGGATGTCGTTGATAACGGGATCACATCATTGGCGAGAATGATGTGATGGAAAAGACAATCCTAAGCCTAGCACAAAGATCGTGTAGTTCGGTATGCTAAAGTTTTTCTAATGTCAAGTATCTTTTCCTTAGACCATGAGATTGTGCAACTCCGGATACCGTCTGAATGCTTTGGGTGTACCAAACATCACAACGTAATCGGGTGGCTATAAAGGTGCACTCTGGTATCTCCGAAAGTGTGCATTGGGTTGTACGAATCGAGACTGGGATTTGTCACTCCGTGTAAACGGAGAGGTATCTTTGGGCCCACTCGGTAGGACATCATCATAATGTGCACAATGTGACCAAGAGGTTGATCACGGGATGATGTGTTACGGAACGAGTAAAGAGACTTGCCAGTAACGAGATTGAACAAGGTATCGGGATACCGACGATCGAATCTCGGGCAAGTACAATGCCGCTAGACAAAGGGAATTGTATACGGGATTGATTGAGTCCTTGACATCGTGGTATGAGATCATCGTGGAACATGTGGGAGCCAACATGGGTATCCAGATCCCGCTGTTGGTTATTGACCGGAGAACGTCTCGGTCATATGTCGCATGTCTCTGAACCCGTAGGGTCTACACACTTAAGGTTCGGTGGACGCTTAGGGTTGTATGAATATGAGTATGCAGCAAACCGAATGTTGTTGAGTCCGGATGAGATCCCGGACGTCCACGAGGAGTTCTGGAATGGTCCGGAGGTAAAGATTTATATATGGGAAGTCTTATTTTGGTCGTAGGAAAAGTTTAGCACTTTATCGATTGTGGGGAGTGCGAAAGGGGTCCGGGGGTCCACCGGGGTCCACCTGCCTGGGGGCCACATGGGCTGTAGGGGGTGCGCCTTGGCCTATATGGGCCAAGGGCACCAGCCCCAAGAGGCCCATGCGCCAAGGAGACTTGGGGAGGGAGAGTCCTAAAGGGGAAGGCACCTCAGGGTGCCTTGGGGAGGATGGACTTCTCCCCTCTCTGGCCGCACCCTTACTTGGAGGAAGGGCAGGCTGCCCTCCCCTCTCTTGCACCTATATAAAGGGAGGGAGGGAGGGGCGGCCGCACTGAAGCCCTTGGCGCCTCCCCTCTCGCTACACCTCCTCCTCCTCCCGTAGTTGCTTAGCGGCCGTCTGGGAGTTCTGCTGCATCCACCACCACGCCGTCGTGCTGCTGGATCATCATCAACCTCTCCTTCCCCCTTGCTGGATCAAGAAGGAGGAGACGTCATCCGCTCCGTACGTGTGTTGAACGCGGAGGTGCTGTCCGTCCGGCACTAGGTCATCGGTGAACTGAATCACGGCGAGTACGACTCCATCATCCCCGTTCCATTGAACGCTTCCGCACGCGATCTACAAGTGGTATGTAGATGCAATCACTCTCCCATGACTTGTTACTTAGATGAACTCATAGATGTATCTTGGTGAAACCGTAGGAAAAATTTTAATTTTCTGCAACGTTCCCCAACAGTTACCGGCAGGGCTTTGCCTAAGCACTACAACGGTATGACCGAGGTGTGTAAAGGAGGGGACGAAATAGCTCGCCGGACCAAGGGGGGCACGCCAGGTGTGGGGAATCCTACTAGGACTCCCGAGTCCAAGCAGGATTCCCCTCCTCTTTCCTATTCGGAGTAGGAGAGAAGAAAAGAGAGGGAGAGGGAGAAGGAAAGGGGGGCCGCGCCCCCACCCGTTGTCCAATTAGGATTGGGCAGGGGGGAGGCGTGCACCACCTCTTGGCCCTTCTCGCCTCTCTCCACTAAAGACCAATAAGGCCCATTACTTCTCCCGGCGAATTCCCGTAACTCTCTGGTACTCCGAAAAATACCAGAATCACTCGGAACCTTTCCGATGTCTGAATATAGCCTTCCAATATACCGATGTTTACGTCTCGACCATTTCGAGACTCCTCGTCATGTCCGTGATCTCATACAGGACTCCGAACAACCTTCTGTACATCAAATCACATAACTCATAATACAAATCGTCATCGAACGTTAAGCGTGCGGACCTTACGGGTTCAGAAATATATAGACATGATCGAGACACATCTCCGGTCAATACCAATAGCGGAACCTGGATGCTCATATTGGATCCTACATATTCTACGAAGATCCTTATCGGTCAAACCTCATAACAACATACGTTGTTCCCTTTGTCACCGGTATGTTACTTGTCCGAGATTCGATCGTCGGTATCAGCATACCTAGTTCAATCTTGTTACCGGCAAGTCTCTTTACTCGTTCCGTAATGCATCATCCCGCAACTAACTCATTAGTCACATTGCTTGCAAGGCTTATAGTGATGTGCATTACCGAGGGGGCCCAAAGATACCTCTCCGATAAACGGAGTGACAAATCCTAATCTCGAACTATGCCAACCCAACAAACACCTTTGAAGACACCTGTAGAGCATCTTTATAATCACCCAGTTACGTTGTGATGTTTGATAGCACACAAGGCATTCCTCTGATAGTCGGAAGTTGCATAATCTCATAGTCTGAGGAACATGTATAAGTCATGAAGCAAGCAGTAGCAATGAAACTAAAACAATCATAATGCTAAGCTAACGAATGGGTCTTGTCCATCACATCATTCTCTAATGATGTGATTCCGTTCATCAAATAACAACACATGTCTATGGCTAGGAAACTTAACCATCTTTGATTAACGAGCTAGTCCAGTAGAGGCATACTAGGGACACTCTGTTTGTCTATGCATTCACACATGTACTAAGTTTCCGGTTAATACAATTCTAGCATGAATAATAAACATTTATCATGAAATGAGTAAATAAATAATAACTTTATTATTGCCTCTAGGGCATATTTCCTTCAGTCTCCCACTTGCACTAGTGTCAATAATCTAGTTCACATCGCCATGTGATTTAACACCAATAGTTCACATCACCATGTGATTAACACCCATAGTTCACATTGCCATGTGACCAACACTCAAAGGGTTTACTAGTCAATAATCTAGTTCACATCGCCATGTGATTAACACCCAAGGAGTACTAAGGTGTGATCATGTTTTGCTTATGAGAGAATTTTAGTCAACGGGTCTGCCAAATTCAGATCCGTATGTATTTTGCAAATTTCTATGTCTACAATGCTCTACACGGAGCTACTTTAGCTAATTGCTCCCACTTTCAATATGTATCCGGATTGTGACTTAGAGTCATCCAGATCGGTGTCAAAGCTTGCATCGACGTAACTCTTTACGACAAACTCTTTATCACCTCCATAACCGAGAAATATTTCCTTAGTCCTCTAAGGATAATTTCGACCGCTGTCTACTGATCAATTCCTAGATCAAAATTGTACTCCCTTGCCAAACTCATGGCAGGGTATACAATAGGTCTGGTACACAGCATGGCATACTTTATAGAACCTGTGGCTGAGCCATAGGGAATGACTTTCATTCTCTCTCTATCTTCATCCGTGGTCGGGCTTTGAGTCTTACTCAACTTCACACCTTGCAACACAGGCAAGAACTCTTTCTTTGTCTGTTCCATTTTGAATTACTTCAAAAACTTGTCAAGGTTTATTTGAAAAAATTTATCAAGCGTCTTGATCTATCTCTATAGATCTTGATGCTCAATATGTAAGCAGCTTCACCGAGGTCTTTCTTTGAAAAACTCCTTTCAAACACTCCTTTATGCTTTCCAAAAAATTCTACATCGTTTCCGATCGACAATATGCCATTCACATATACTTATCAGAAAGGTTGTAGTGCTCCCACTCACTTTCTTGTAAATACAGGCTTCACCGTAAGTCTGTATAAAACTATATGCTTTGCTCAACTTATCAAAGCGTATATTCCAAATCCGAGATGCTTGCACCAGTCCATAGATGGATTGCTGGAGCTTGCATATTTTGTTAGCACCTTTAGGATTGACAAAACTTTCTGGTTGCATCATATACAAATCTTCTTTAATAAACCCATTAAGGAATGCAGTTTTGTTTATCCTTTACCAGATTTCATAAAATCGGCAATTGCTAACATGATTCAGACAGACTTAAGCATCGCTACGAGTGAGAAAAACTCGTCGTAGTCAACACCTTGAACTTGTCGAAAACCTTTCGCGACAAGTCGAGCTTTGTAGATAGTAACACTACCATCAGCGTCCGTCTTCCTCTTGAAGATCCACTTATTCTCAATGGCTTGCCGATCATGGGTGATTCCACCAAAGTCCATACTTTGTTTTCATACATGGATCCTATCTCAGATTTCATGGCCTTAAACCATTTTGTGGAATCTGGGCTCATCATCGCTTCCTCATACTTCGTAGGTTCACCATGGTCTAGTAACATGACTTCCAGAATTGGATTATCGTACCACTCTGGTGCGGAGCGTACTCTGGTTGACCTACGAGGTTTGGTAGTAACTTGATCTAAAGTTTCATGATCATCATCATTAACTTCCTCACTAACTGGTGTAGGCATCACTGGAACTGATTTCTGTGATGAACTACTTTCCAATTCGTGAGAAGGTACAATTACCTCAAGTTCTACTTTCCTCCCACTCCTTTCGAGAGAAACTCCTTCTCTAGAAAGTATCCATTTTTAGCAATGAATATCTTGCCTTCGGATTTGTGATAGAAGGTGTACTGATACGTCTCCAACGTATCTATAATTTTTGATTGTTCCACGCTATATTATATTCCGTTTTGGATGTTTATTGGGCTTTATTATACACTTTTATATTATTTTTGGGACTAACCTATTAACCGGAGGCCCAGCCCAGATTGTTGTTTCTTGCCTATTTCCGTGCTTCGAAGGAAAGGAATATCAAACGGAGTCCAAACGGAATGAAACCTTCGGGAACGTGATTTTCGGAACGAACGTGATCCAGAGGACTTGGAGTCTACGCAAAGCAACAAACGAGGAAGGCACGAGGTAGGGGGCGCACCCTCCACCCTTGTGGGGCCCACGTTGCTCCACTGACGTACTTCTTCCTCCTATATATACCTACGTACCCCCAAACGATCAGAGACAGAGCCAAAACCCTATTTCCACCGCCGCAACCTTCTGTACCCGTGATATCCCATCTTGGGGCCTTTTAAGGCGCTCACGGAGGGCATTGATCACGGAGGGCTTCTACATCAACACCATAGCCCCTCTGATGATGTGTGAGTAGTTTACCTCAGACCTTCGGGTCCATAGTTATTAGCTAGATGGCTTCTTCTCTCTCTTTGGATCTCAATACCATGTTCTCCTCGATATTCTTGGATATCTATTCGATGTAATCTTCTTTTGCGGTGTGTTTGTCGAGATCCGATGAATTGTGGGATTATGATCATGTTTATCTATGAACAATATTTGAATCTCCTCTGAATTCTTTTATGTATGATTGGTTATCTTTGCAAGTCTCTTCGAATTATCAGTTTGGTTTGGCCTACTAGATTGATCTTTCTTGCAATGGGAGAAGTGCTTAGCTTTGGGTTCAATCTTGCGGTGTCCTTTCCCAAAGGATGTGATGGGGTGCAGCAAGGCACATATTGTATTGTTGCCATCGAGGATAAAAAGATGGGGTTTATATCATATTGCATGAGTTTATCGCTCTACATCATGTCATCTTACTTAAAGCATTACTCCGTTCTTATGAACTTAGTACTCTAGATGCATGCTGGATAGCGGTCGATGTGTGGAGTAATAGGAGTAGATGCAGAGTCGTTTCGGTTTACTTGTCACGGACGTGATGCCTATATACATGATCATACCTAGATATTCTCATAACTATGCTCAATTCTATCAATTGCTTGACAGTAATTCGTTTACCCACCATAATATTTATGCTCTTGAGAGAAGCCACTAGTGAAACCTATGGCCCCTGGGTTTATTTTCCATCATATTAATCTTCCAACACTTAGTTATTTCCATTGTCGTTTATTTTACTTTGCATCTTTATTTACTCTTTATTATAAAAATACCAGAAATATTATCTTATCATATCTATCAAATCTCACTCTCGTAAGTGACCGTGAAGGGATTGACAACCGCTTTATCGCGTTGGTTGCGAGGTTCTTGTTTGTTTGTGTAGGTGCGTGAGACTCGCGCGTGGTCTCCTACTGGATTGATACCTTGGTTCTCAAAAACCGAGGGAAATACTTACGCTACTTTACTGCATCACCCTTTCCTCTTCAAGGGAAAACCAACGCAGTGCTCAAGAGGTAGCAAGAAGGATTTCTGGCGCCATTGCCGGGGAGATTTGCACCAAGTCAAGTCAATATTTGATTTCCCGACAACGAGCCATTTCTGGCGCCGTTGCCGGGGAGTCTACACACAAGTCAAGACATACCAAGTACCCATCACAAACTCATCTCCCTCCCATTACATTATTTGCCATTTGCCTCTCGTTTTCCTCTCCCCCACTTCACCCTTGCCGTTTTATTTGCCTTCTCTTTTCCGTTCGTCGCTTTCTTGCTCGCCTTGTCATTATGGTTAGTCCTTTATCTTCTCCGCCCCTAGAAAATGAAGTTCTTAATTTTAAGCAAAGGGAGGGAGAAAATCTAAAAGATGCTTGGTATAGAATTTGCAATGCTCAAAATAAATCTACTAGGAAGCAATCTACTTCCGTTCTTTTCCACAATTTTTATGTAGGCGCTACTCCTTGGTATAGATATATTCTTGATACCATTACCGGAGGTAATTTCTTGGGTAGCCATACTTTTGATTCTTATAATGCTATGATAGATTTGTTTGGCTCACCACCCCTTTTGGTTAATGGAACTATGTTAACTTTGGAACATGTGATGCAAAGGCTTGAAGTTATTGAAAATAAAGTTGCTAATGTAGAGTTGATTGAGAATTTGGATAAAAAGATCCACAATCAAATTACCCAATATGGATCTAAGGTGGGAGTCGTTCTGAAAAGTTTTAAGGAAAAAGAACCTTTAGTTAATGTAATAATAGATCAAGATTCTACTAGAATCGATAAACTTGAGGGAATTATCACCAACTTGGGGACCGCTTTTTATTCCATTAAAAACAATCCAAATCCTCCTACCAAAATTGCCAAGTTTGTTTATGTTCCTAAAAATAAGGGTGAATCCTCTAGTAAGGAAACTGCGGATCTAAAATTGATAAGTGTTCATCCCAATCTTTTTGCTATCATTAAGGAACCATTTGTTGCAAATGATTTTCTTGATTTTGTGCCTACAAGTCTGATAATTAATAAAAAGAAAGAAACTCCTAGGGTCGTAGGTGTCTTATTGAAGAATTACCCACCAAAGATGGCAACACTTAGATCTATCCTTGCCTTTATGCCTAGCGAGGGGTGTTAAATGATAGCGCTTGTTGGGAGGCAACCCAATTTTATTTTAGTTTTTTGCTTTTTGCTTATGTATAGGAATAAATATTTTTTCTATCCTATGGTGATTAGTTTTTATGTTTTAATTAGTTTTTGTTCCAAGTTAAACCTTTAGGATCTTCTTGGATGAGAGTTATTTGATCTTGCTGAAAATACCAGAAACTTTCTGTTCACGAAAACAATTGTTAAAAATCACCAGAACGTGATAAAATATTTATTCCAATTTCTGCTGATCAATAAACAAATTGTCTTGGTCGTCCTATTTTTGTAAATTTTTCTAAGTTACATAAGTTTGCTCTAGTTACAGATTACTACGGACTGTTCTGTTTTTGACAGATTCTGTTTTTCGTGTGTTGTTTGCTTATTTTGATGAATCTATGGCTAGTAAAATATTTTATAAACCATAGAGAAGTTGTAATACAGTAGGTTTAACACCAATATAAATAAAGAATGAGTTCAATACAGTACCTTGAAGTGGTGTTTTGTTTTCTTTAAGCTAACGGAGCTCACGAGATTTTCTGTTAAGTTTTGTGTTGTGAAGTTTTCAAGTTTTGGGTAAAGATTTGATGGATTATGGAACAAGGAGTGGCAAGAGCCTAAGCTTGGGGATACCCATGGCACCCCAAGATAATTTAAGGACACCAAAAAGCCAAATTTTGGGGATGCCCCGGAAGGCATCCCCTCTTTCGTCTACTTCCATCGGTAACTTTACTTGGAGCTATATTTTTATTCACCACATGGTATGTGTTTTTCTTGGAGCGTCTTGTATGATTTGAGTATTTGATTTTTAGTTTACCACAATCATCCTTTCTGTACACACCTTTTGGGAGAGACACACATGAATCGGAATTTATTAGAATACTCTATGTGCTTCACTTATATTTTTTGAGCTATGTAGTTTTTGCTCTAGTGCTTCACTTATACCTTTTAGAGCACGGTGGTGGATTTGTTTTATAGAAACTATTGATCTCTCATGCTTCACTTATATTATTTTGAGAGTCTAAAAACAGCATGGCAATTTGCTTTAATTATAATATCATGAGAAATTTGATGCTTGATAATTGTTTTGAGATATAAAGGTGACAATATCATAGTTGTGCTAATTGAGTAATTGTCAAATTGAGGAATACTTGTGTTGGAGTTTGTGATTCCCGTAGCATGCACGTATGGTAAACCATTATGTAAAGAAGTCAGAGCATGAGTTATTTATTGATTGTCATCCTTTGTGTGGTGGTCGGGATCGCGCGATGGTTAACTCCTACCAACCCTTCCTCCTAGGAGCATGCATAGTAGTACTTTGCTTCCAGGGCTAATAAATTTTTGCAATAAGTATACGAGTTTTTTATGACTAATGTGAGTCCATGCATTATACGCACACTTACCTGTTCGCAATTTTCTAGCCTCTACGGTGCCGTGCATTGCCCTTTCTCACCTTGAGAGTTGGTGCAAACTTCGCCGGTGCATCCAAACCCCGTGATATGATACACTCTATCACACATAAACCTCCTTATACCTTCCTCAAAACAGCCACCATACCTACCTATTATGGCATTTCCATAGCCATTCCGAGATATATTGCCATGCAACTTTCCACCGTTTCGTTTGTCATGACACGCTCCATCATTGTCATATTGCTTTCCATGATCATGTAGTTGACATCGTATTTGTGGCAAAGCCACCGTTCATAATTCTTTCATACATGTCACTCCTGATTCATTGCATATCCCGGTACACCGCGGGAGGCATTCACATAGAGTCATATCTTGTTCTAAGTATCAAGAGATAATTCATGAGTTGTAAGTAAATAAAAGTGTGCTAATCATCATTATTAGAGCATTGTCCCAAGTGAGGAGAGGATGATGGAGACTATGATTCCCCCACAAGTAGGGATGAGACTCCGGACTTAATGAAAAAAGGCCATGAAAAAAAGAAGAGAAAAGGTCCAAATAAAAAAATGAGAGAAAAAGAGAGAAGGGACAATGTTACTATCCTTTTACCACACTTGTGCTTCAAATTAGCACCATGATCTTCATGATAGAGAGTCTCTCATTTTGTCACTTTCATATACTAGTGGGAAATTTCATTATAGAACTTGGCTTGTATATTCCAATGATGGGCTTCCTCAAATGCCCGAGGTCTTCGTGAGCAAGCAAGTTGGATGCACACCCACTTAGTTTCTTTTGTTGAGCTTTCATACACTTATAGCTCTAGTGCATCCGTTGCATGGCAATCCCTACTCCTTGCATTGACATCAATTGATGGGCATCTCTATAGCCCGTTGATTAGCCTCGTTGATGTGAGACCTTCTCCTTTTTTGTATTCCCACATAACCCCTATCATTAGACCTTAAAAAGTATGAACCAATTGCTTGGCTAAAACCGGGGTTGTACATGATATGAATATTTTGTGTGGTGAAGATGGAGCATAGCCAGACTATATGATTTTGTAGGGATAACTTGCTTTGCCTAAGTTATTTTGATAAGACATAATTGCTTGGTTAGCATGCTTGAAGTATTGTTGTTTTTATGTGAACATTAAACTTTTATCTTGAATCATATCGAATCTGAACATTCGTGCCATAATAAGAAGAACTACATTGAATTTATGCTAAGTAGCATTCCACATCAAAAATTCTATTTTTATCATTTACATACTCGAGGACGAGCAGGAATTAAGCTTGGGGATGGTTGATACGTCTCCAACGTATCTATAATTTTTACTTGTTCCATGCTATATTGTTGGAAATATGCCCTAGAGGCAATAATAAAATGGTTATTATTATATTTCCTTGTTCATGCTATAATTGTATTAACTGGAAACCGTAATACATGTTGAATACATAGACCACAACATGTCCCTAGTAAGCCTCTAGTTGACTAGCTCGTTGATCAATAGATGGCTATGGTTTCCTGACCATGGACATTGGATGTCATTGATAACGGGATCACATCATTAGGAGAATGATGTGATGGACAAGACAATCCTAAGCATAGCACAAGATCGTGTAGTTCGTTTGCTAAAAGATTTTCTAATGTCAAGTATCATTTCCTTAGACCATGAGATTGTGCAACTCCCGGATACCGTAGGAATGCTTTGGGTGTGCCAAACGTCACAACATAACTGGGTGGCTATAAAGGTGCACTACGGGTATCTCCGAAAGTGTCTGTCGGGTTGGCACGAATCGAGACTGGGATTTGTCACTCCGTGTAATGGAGAGGTATCTCTGGGCCCACTCGGTAATGCATCATCATAATGAGCTCAATTTGACTAAGTAATTAGTCACGGGATCATGCATTACGGAACGAGTAAAGTGACTTGCCAGTAACGAGATTGAACGACGTATTGGGATACCGACGATCGAATCGCGGGCAAGTAACGTACTGATTGACAAAGGGAATCGTATACGGGATTGACTGAATCCTCGACATTGTGGTTCATCCGAAGAGATCATCGTGGAACATGTGGGAGCCAACATGGGTATCCAGATCACGCTGTTGGTTATTGGCCGAAGAGATGTCTCGGTCATATACGCATTGTTCCGAACCCGTAGGGTCTACACACTTAAGGTTCGGTGGACGCTAGAGTTGTTATGGGAAATAGTATGTGGTTACGAAGGTTGTTGAGTCCGGATGAGATCCGGACATGACGAGGAGCTCCGGAATGGTCGAAGGTGAAGATCGGTAGATAGGACGAAGGGTATTGGAGTCCGGAATTGTTCTGGGAGTACCGGGTGACGACCAGCGTGACCGAAAGGTGTTTCGGAGGCCCCGACAAGCGTTGGGGGGCCTTATGGGCCAAGGGGAGGGGGCAAACCAGCCCACTAAGGGGCTGAGCGCCCCTCCCACCCCATCTCACGTAACCTGGAGAGGTAGGGACGCCACCCCTAGGGCAGCCTCCCCTCCCGGCTTGGGGGGCAAGTTTCCTAGGGGGTGGGGGCGCCCAAACCCATCTAGGGTTTCCCGGCCGCCGCCTCCTCTAGATCCATCTAGAGGCCGGCCCCCTCCCCTTCCCCCTATATATATTGAGGGGGTGGGAGGGCAGCCACACCCTTCCCCTGGCGCAGCCCCTCCCTCCTCCAACACCTCCTCCTCCTCCGTAGTGCTTGGCGAAGCCCTTCCGGAGAACCACGAACTCCATCGCCACCATGCCATCGTGCTGCTGGATTTCTCCCTAAACTTCTCCTCTCCCCTTGCTGGATCAAGAAGGAGGAGAAGTCCCCGGGCTGTACATGTTTTGAACGCGGAGGTGCCGTCCGTTTGGCGCTAGATCGGATCTTCCGCGATTTGAATCGCCACGAGTACGACTCCATCAACCGCGTTCTTGCAACGCTTTCGCTTAGCGATCTTCAAGGGTTTGAAGATGCACTCCTTCTCTCTCGTTGCTAGCATCTCCTAGATTGATCTTGGTGACACGTAGGAAAATTTTGAATTATTGCTACGTTCCCCTACAGTGGCATCATGAGCTAGGTCTATGCGTAGATTCTATCCACGAGTAGAACACAAAGTAGTTGTGGGCGATGATTTGTTCAATTTGCTTGCCGTTACTAGTCTTATCTTGATTGGCGGCATTGTGGGATGAAGCGGCCGGACCGACCTTACGTACACTTACGTGAGACAGGTTCCACCGACTGACATGCACTTGATGCATAAGGTGGCTAGCGGGTGTCTGTCTCTCCCACTTTAGTCGAATCGGATTCGATGAAGAGGGTCCTTATGAAGGGTAAATAGCAATTGGCATATCACCGTTGTGGTTTTGCGTAGGTAAGAAATGTTCTTGCTAGAAACCCATAGCAACCACGTAAAACATGCAACAACAATTAGAGGACGTCTAACTTGTTTTTGCAGGGTCTGCTATGTGATGTGATATGGCCAAAAGGATGTGATGAATTATATATATATATATATATGTGATGTATGAGATCGATCATGTTCTTGTAATAGGAATCACGACTTGCATGTCGATGAGTATGACAACCGGCAGGAGCCATAGGAGTTGTCTTAAATTATTGTATGACCTGCGTGTCAATGAAAAACGCCATGTAATTACTTTACTTTATTGCTAACCGTTAGCCATAGTAGTATAAGTAATAGTTGGCGAGACAACTTCATGAAGACACAATGATGGAGTTCATGATGATGAAGATCATGGTGTCATGTCGGTGACGAAGGTGATCATGCGGAGCCTTGAAGATGGAGATCAAAAGGCGCAAGATGATATTGGCCATATCATGTCACTTTATGATTTGCATGTGATGTTTGTCATGTTTACATCTTATTTGCTTAGAACGACGGTAGCATAAATAAGATGATCCCTCATAAAATTTCAAGAGACGTGTTCCCCCTAACTGTGCACTGTTGCGAAGGTTCGTTGTCTCGAAGCACCACGTGATGATCGGGTGTGATAGATTCTAACGTTCGCATACAACGGGTGTAAGCTAGATTTACACATGCGAAACACTTAGGTTGACTTGATGAGCCTAGCATGTACAGACATGGCCTCGGAACACAAGAGACCGAAAGGTCGAACATGAGTCGTATAGTAGAATCGATCAACATGAAGATGTTCACGGTGATGACTAGTACATCTCACGTGATGATCGGACATGGTCTAGTTGACTTTCGGATCATGTATCACTTAGATGACTAGAGGGATGTCTATCTAAGTGGGAGTTCATTAAATAATTTGATTAGATGAACTTAATTATCATGAACATAGTCAAAAGGTCTTTGCAAATTATGTCGTAGCTTACGCTTTAATTCTACTGTTTAAGATATGTTCCTAGAGAAAATTTAGTTGAAAGTTGGCGGTAGCAATTATGCGGATCGGGTCCAGATATCTTGAGGATTGTCCTCAATGCTGCATGAAGGATTATGTCCTTAATGCACCGCTTCGGTGTCTTTGAACCTCGGCGTCGGTTGTGGATGTTGCAAACATCTGACATACACGTTTTGATGACTACATGATAGTTCAGTGCATAATGCTAAATGGTTTAGAATTGAGGCACCAAAGACGTTTTTGAAACATCGCAGAACATATGAGATGTTCCAAGGACTGAAATTGGGATTTCAGGCTAGTGCCCACTTCAAGAGGTATGAGACCTCTGACAAGTTTCTTAAGCACGCAAACTAAGGAGAAAAGCTCAATCGTTGAGCATGTGCTCAGATTGTATGAGTACTACAATCGCTTTAATCGAGTGGGAGTTAATCTTCCAGATGAGATAGTGATGGTTCTCCAAAGTCACTGCCACCAAGCTACTAGAGCTTTGTGATGAACTATAACATATCAGGGATATATATATATGATGATCCTTGAGCGATTCGCGATGGTTGACACCGCGAAAGTAGAAATAAAATAGGAGCATCAATTGTTGATGGTTAGTAAAACCACTAGTTTCAAGAAGGGCAAGGGCAAGAAGGGATACTTCATGAAACGGCAAATCAGTTGCTGCTCTACTGAAGAAACCCAAGGTAGAACCCAAATCCGAGACTAAGTGCTTCTGTAATGAGGGGAACGGTCACTGAAGTAGGACTACCCTAGATACTTGGTAGATGGGAAGGCTGGTAAGGTCGACAGAAGTATATTGGATATACAATATATTAATGTGTACTTTACTAGTACTCCTAGTAGCACCAGGGTATTAGATACTGGTTCGGTTGCTAAGTGTTGGTAACTCGAAATAAAAGCTACGGAATAAACGGAGACTAGCTAAAGGTGAGATGACGATGTGTGTTGGAAGTATTTCCGAGGTTGATGTGATCAAACATCGCATGCTCCCTCTACCATCGGGATTGGTGTTAAACCTAAATAATTGTTATTTGGTGTTTGTGTTGAGCATAGACATGATTGGATTATTTTATCGCAATACGGTTATTCATTTAAGGAGAATAATGGTTGCTCTATTTATTTGAATAATACCTTCAATGGTCTTGCACCTAAAATGAATAGCTTATTGAATCTCGATCGTAGTGATACACATGTTCATGCCAAAAGATATAAGATAGTAATGATAGTACCACATACTTGTGGCACTGCAATTTGAGTCATATTGGTATAAAACGCATGAAGAAGCTCCATGTTGATGGTTCTTTGGACTCACTCGTTTTTGAAAAGATTGAGACATGCGAACCATGTCTATTGGTATATATGCATGAAGAAACTCCATACAGATGGATCGTTTGGACTCACTTGATTTTGAATCACTTGAGACATGCAAATCATACCACATGGGCAAGATGACTGAAAGGCCTCGATTTTCGATGAAGATGGAACAAGAAAGCAACTTGTTGGAAGTAATACATTTTGATGTGTGCAGTCCAATGAGTGCTTTGAGGCACCTTGATGGATATCGTTATGTTCTTACTTCACAGATGATTTGAGTAGATGCTAAGTATATTTACTTGATGAAACACAAGTCTGAATTATAGAAAGGTTCAAGTAATTTCAGAGTGAAGTTGAAGATCGTCGTGACAAGAGGATAAAATGTCTATGATATGATCATAGAGATGAATATCT
This sequence comes from Aegilops bicornis, assembly GCA_021605145.1. Taxonomy (NCBI): domain Eukaryota; kingdom Viridiplantae; phylum Streptophyta; class Magnoliopsida; order Poales; family Poaceae; genus Aegilops; species Aegilops bicornis. The sequence continues at coordinate 502,258,793 of CM038673.1, forward strand.
GAGTTACGAGTTTGGCACAAAATTAAGACATTGTGGAAATTGTTTCACGACTAATACCGCCTAGAACACCATAGTGTAATGATGTGCCCGAACATCATAGCTGCACCCTATTGGATATGGTGCATACTATGATGTCTCTTATCAAATTACCACTATAGTTTATGGGTTATGCATTAGAGACAACCACATTCACTTTAAATAGGGCACCATGCAATTCCGTTGAGACGACTCCGTATTGAAAGTGCAACTATCCCTAGGTGGTTTTGGTAATTCATAAAAACATATAGCTCATTGAGCTAATGCTATTTCAAGACAAATATTTCAGGAAAGCTCAATGAATGGCATGGCATGGATAATGAAAGTAGATCCCTCAAAATATCAAGGAAAAAGGATTGGCTCAAGCTCAAAAGCTCAAGACTCTACATTTTACATTTTAGTGATCCAAGATCACATTGACTCTATAGGAAAAGCCAATACTATCAAGGAGGGATGAGGTGTTGCTTAATGAGCCTCTTGCTTCATGTGCTTAGTGATATGCTCCAAAACCCTTCACTGCTTTCTCACATCCACATATGACCTAAACCTAAAGTCAAACTCGGCCCTACCGATTCTTTCTATCCGGCGCCACCGAGTTCAAATGTCATAGCCAATCGCCACAAACCCTAGGCAAATCGGTCTCACCGATAGGGATCTCGGTCTCACCGAGATGGGATTGTAATCTCTGTTTCCCTTCGTAACGTTTCGGTCTAACCAAGTGAGCGATCGGTCCCACCGAGATTACAATGTAAACTCTCTGCTTTCCTTCCGTAACTTTTCGGTCTCACCGAAAGAGCGAATCGATCCCACCGAGTTTACTTCGACCAACTCTCTCGTTAGCTAATTACCAAAATCGGTCTCACCGAGTTTGTGTAATTGGTCTCACTGAGATTACGTTATGCCCTAACCCTAACCATATCGGTCCTACCGAGTTGCATGTCGATCCCAATCGAAAAACCTAACGGTCACTAGGTTTACTAAATCGGTCCGACCGAGTTTGTTGATTCGGTCCCACCGAGTTTGGTAAATTGTGTGTAACAGTTAGATTTTGTGTGGAGGCTATATATACCCCTCCACCTCCTCTTCATTCATGGAGAGAGCCATCAGAACAAACCTACACTTCCAACTTACCAGTTCTGAGAGAGGACCACCTACTCATGTGTTGAGGCCAAGATATTCCATTCCAACCATATGAATCTTGATCTCTAGCCTTCCCCAAGTTGCTTTCCACTCAAATCTTCTTTCCACCAAATCCAAATCCTGTGAGAGAGAGTTGAGTGTTGGGGAGACTATCATTTGAAGCACAAGAGCAAGGAGTTCATCATCAACACACCATTTGTTACTTCTTGGAGAGTGGTGTCTCCTAGATTGGCTAGGTGTCACTTGGGAGCCTCCGACAAGATTGTGGAGTTGAACCAAGGAGTTTGTCAGGGCAAGGAGATCGCCTACTTCATGAAGATCTACCACTAGTGAGGCAAGTCCTTCGCGGGAGACGGCCATGGTGGGATATACAAGGTTGCTTCTTCGTGGACTCTTCGTGGGTGGAGTCCTCCGTGGACTCGCGCAACCGTTACCCTTCGTGGGTTGAAGTCTCCATCAACGTGGATGTACGATAGCACCACCTATCAGAACCACGACAAAAACATCCATGTCTCCAATTGCGTTTGAATTCTCCAAACCCTTCCCTTTACATTCTTGCAAGTTGCATGCTTTATTTTCCGCTGCCTATATACTCTTTGCATGCTTGCTTGAATTGCGTGAAGATTGCTTGACTTGCTTAAAGATAGCTAAAATCTGCCAAAGTCTAAAATTGGGAAAAGGTTAAGTTTTTAATTGGTCAAGTAGTCTAATCACCCCCTCTCTAGACATACTTCAAGGTCCTACAAGTGGTATCGAGCTTTGGTCTCCATTTGCTTTGATTTCCATAGCTTTTGGTGGTCATAGCCTTGGTTTCACAACCTAGGAGAGTATGGCGTCTAGCAAGGGAAATTATCACCAGAGAGGTCCTTACTTTGATGGCACTAATTTTGCTAGTTGGAAGCATAAGATGAAAATGCATATTCTCGGACATAACCCCGCCATTTGGGCTATTGTGTGTATTGGCTTGCAAGGTCAATTCTTTGTGGAGACGAGAACCGAACCGTGAAGCTAGTGCGGAAGAGTTGAAGATGTTGCAATACAACGCTCAAGCTTGTGATATCCTCTTCAACGGATTGTGCCCTGAAGAATTCAACAAAATCAGCCGTCTTGAGAATGCAAAGGAAATTTGGGATACTTTGATTGATATGCATGAAGGTACTGACTCCGTCAAGGAATCCAAGATGGATGTGCTCCAAAGTCAGCTTGACAAGTTCAAAATGAAGGATGATGAAGGTGTCGCTGAAATGTACTCTAGGCTTGCTCTTATCACAAATGAGATTGCCGGCTTAGGAGTGAAGAGATGACCGACAGATTCATCATCAAGAAGATCCTAAGAGCATTTGATGGAAAATATGATACCGTGTGCACATTGATCCAAATGATGCCAAATTACAAAGATCTCAAGCCAACGGAAGTCATTGGAAGAATTGTTGCTCATGAGATGTCACTCAAGGATAAGGAGGAACTTCACAACAAGTCAAGTGGTGCTTACAAAGCCTCATGTGAAGCCCCCACATCATCAAGTGAGAAGCAAACCTTCAATGAAGAATTGAGCTTAATGGTGAAGAACTTCAACAAATTCTACAAGAGTAGAAGCAAAGAAAGAAGCTCCAAGTCAAGGTCCTACAATGACAAAAGATCTTCTAGTCGAGAGCACAATTGTTACAATTGTGGGAGACCTGGACACTATTCCAATGAGTGTATGGCACCCTACAAAAGAAGAGAAGATTCTCCCAAGAGAAGAAGTATAAGAGAAGAATCACCACCAAGAGAGAGGAGTAGAGATGATCGTTATGAACGAAGACCCTCACGGAGAAGCAAGGATTCGAAAAGGAAGGACAAGTCATCAAAGAGCTACACAAAACGAAGACATCAAGCTCATGTTGGTGAATGGGTATCCGCTCCGACTCCGACAATCACTCCGAGAGAAGCTATCACTCCGACTCGAACACACTCAAGATGAAGGTGTTGCGGTTTAGCACTTGTGTCAACCAACTCCTACGACATATTTGAATCACCAAATGAAGGAATTGGAAGATGCTTCATGGCCAAAGGTAACACAATTTTAGTATGTTGATTTTAATAGTGATGAAGATGACTTGCTAGGTGATGATGATTTACTTGTTGACAACTCTAGTGATGAATACTATGATGAAATGTTAATTAATCATGCTAATCGAGATGAAACGAATGACAATGATAAGGAGAAGATTGAGCGTCTAACTAAAGAACTAAACACTCTTAAGTTAGCTCATGAAACTATCTTCGAAGATCGTCGAGAACTTTTAAGGGCTCATGAGAAGTTACGGTTTGAAAAGCTCAATCTTGAGCAAGAGCATGAGTTCCTAAAAGCGATCAATGATGATCTTCATAAGAAAAGTTCTTCTTACATTGCCAAGCGTTTACTCTTATCTACTTACATGCCTCAAGTCAAGTCTAGTAACAAGAACAAGAAAGATTCTTCTTCTAGTAGTAACAATAACAATGCTAAACCCAATATTGTTGCTTCTAGTAGTTCTCTTGATTCCACTAATGATTCTCTTAGCCAAGTTACACTTGAGCAAGAAAATAGCTTATTGAAGGGAATTATAGCGAAAGGTGTATTCAAGAGCCTTGCCGGGAGTAAGCAATTTGAGGAAATTGTACGCAAGCAAGGAAGGCACCAGAAGAATCAAGGTGTTGGTTTTGAACGAAAGTTCAATGCCAATGGAGTTGAGTGGGAAGAAGATCAATACCCCAAGACAAAGTTTGTTCCTCAACAAGAGAAGTATGATCCTATTTCCTTTAAGGGAACACAAGCACAAGATGATCTTCCACCACAAGACCACAAGAACAAAGGTAAGGACAAGCTTCAAGAAGAGATTGATGCATTTGAAGAAGCACCTAAGGCCTTGGTCAAGTGGGTTCCCAAGACTACGTCAAGTTCTACTTCATCAAGCACAACTACTACACCAAGGATTCCCATCAAGATGATGTGGATCCCGAAGAAGAAGAACTAGAGAGTTCTTGAGGGTGACTCTGCCAACATTTTTCACTCATATCATTATGGCAAGGACAAGTGCAATCATCCTCCATATCTTGCACTAGTTCAAGGAGTCACAAACCCTCATGTTGGTAAGGCAAGGGACAAGGTAACCTAATGTTTTCATGGACATCATTTTGTGTGTGCATCACTCTATGTCTATGGATATTCTTGTTTGTTCCTTGTGGGACTAACCCGTGTAGGTATTGAAAGTGCAACTCACTCCAAAGGATTGCTCCAAAAGATCTACATCAAAATTGAGCATGCACGTCTTCAACACCTACATGAAGTCATCATCGACAAAACCCAAGGTTAGATTATCCCTCAAAGGGGGGATCTCACATCTAGGGGGAGCTTAACTCTAAGAATTGAGTCAAAGCAACTCTAATGATGTGAACACATAAATGCTTTATGTAAAAGTGGTAACCCCACATGATCTTAAACGATGAGTATGACCTATGATCAAATGTTCTCATTTGACTCCTAAGTCAATATACTCATATATAGATGACCTAGTCATCGCCTATTGTTTGATAGATGCTAGAATTGGTTGTGCATGCTTTGGCACATATTTCATTTGTCATTTTATTGAGTGAGCATGTTGGTTGCATATTTTACTCGTTCGAGGACATCCACTTGTTGTTTTGATTGATTGGTTTCTTTCTATTTGTCCAAGTGGATGGACAAGAATGCCTAAGAACCTTCTCTAGCTATCTATGCTTTTCTCGTCTCAAACTCTATTCATGCTACATCACAAAATTTGATCAAGTCAGATTCGAACCACTCTGTGTGAGGAGCACTCGGAGTCCCCGATTCGTCTTAGACTTAAACTTCCAAAACTTCTTTGTGATTTTCGGTCTGACCGATTCCTCCATTTCGGTCATACCGAGATTACTAAGTCAGTCTAGGTTTTCAATCTCGGTGCAACCGATTTGAACTTTTCGGTCACACCGAGTTGCTGTAACTATTAACAGTTATGCATCTCGGTGCCACCAAGTTGTTCAACTCGGTCACACCGACAGTGTCGGGCTATATATTCACACGGGCAAATTTTTGGAAAACTTTCTCCGAAACTCCTCGCCCGCGCATAGCTCGCTCTGCCTACTAGGTCTACGGATCGTCGATTTTGTCGCCAACCGCCTCCTGTCGCTGGTCTCCGCCGCGGTCAACAGAATTCTTATCCGCCGTTGCCGCCGTAGCGAGTTCACTGCCGAACTAGGGTATGAACTCGATCACTGTGCTATCCTCGTCCGATTCTCAGCACATTGTGTTCGTAATGCATCTTGCCACTATTGAAACACTTCTATCTAGTCAAAACAATCCTTAGAACAATTGTGACTCGAAAATTTAGGGTTAGGTTTCCGCCGAAACCATCTCGGACCCACCGAGTGGAAAAACTCGGTCCCACCGATTTGGCTAACGACATTGCACTAGTAAGTCTCGGTCTGACCGAGAATTACAAATCGGTGTGACCAATTTTAGAACTTTGTGAAACCCTAGCAGTCTCGGTGCCACGAACTGCGTGACTCGGTCTCGACCGAGGTCACTAGTTTAGGTTCCAAAACTGCTTCGGTATCACCGAGTTTAAAAATTGGTAGATCCGAAATGCTTTCTGTGGAAAACTAAAACTAGGTTTTTTGAATCATTCTTTTGCAAAAATCTCTGCATTTTGTGATGCTCATCCACTCTACCTCATCTATAACTATTCACAGGGTCAGCAGTCAGTGTGAGCAGCATGTCAGACCAAAGTGACAGCCAGAACAGGTCAGAATAGCAGATTCACATGAGTGAGGGCACTAGTCCTTCTAGCAGCTCAGATGAGGAGAGCAGAAGCACTCCTAGCAACTTGCCCAAGGCTGCCACAAGGACAAGGAAGAAGAAGACCTCAGAGTCTGAGGATGAGGATTATGTGGGAGCTGAGGATGAGGCCAGTTCAAAGAAGAAAGTGCTCAAGAAGGAGTACAGCTCAATAGCAGTTAAGCCTGGAATGAAGATCAAAAGGCCAGCAGGTAGACAACCAATGTCCAAAGCCAGAGTCTCCACTCAAGCTTCTTTGAATCCCAACCCAAAGAACCTGCTGCTGCTGAAGGAAAGAAAAGAAAGGAAAGGGTCAAGAGGACCATGGCCAGAGTGATTGGGAAACCTTCTATGATGGAGGAAGAGCAAGAAGAAGAGGTTGCTGAGCCAGCACCCAAGGCACAAAAGCTGATGGGTGATTGAGGGAGTCCCGGACTAGGGGGTGTCCGGATAGCCGGACTATCGTCACGGCCGGACTCCAAGACTATGAAGATACAAGATTGAAGACTTTGTCCCGTGTCCGGATGGGACTTCCCTTGGCGTGGAAGGCAAGCTGGGCGACACGGATTTGTAGACCTCCTACCATTGTAACCGACTCTGTGTAACCCTAACCTATCCGGTGTCTATATAAACCGGAGGGTTTTAGTCAGAGGACGAACAACAATCATACCATAGGCTAGCTTCTAGGGTTTAGCCTCCTTGATCTCGTGGTAGATCTACTCTTGTACTACCCATATCATCAATATTAATCAAGTAGGAGTAGGGTATTACCTCCATCGAGAGGGCCCGAACCTGGGTAAAACATCGTGTCCCTTGTCTCCTGTTACCATCCGCCTAGACGCACAGTTCGGGACCCCTACTCCGAGATCCGCGGTTTTGACACCGACATTGGTGCTTTCACCGAGAGTCCCTACGTGTCGTCACCGATAGGCCCGATGGCTCCTTTGATCATCAACAACGACGCGGTCCGTGGTGAGACTTTTCTCCCGGACAGATCTTCATGTTCGGCGGCTTCGCTGCGGGCCAATTAAGCAGCCATCTGGAGCAGATCGAAAGCTACGCCCCTGGCCATCAGGTTAGATTTGGAAGTTTGAACTATATGGCAGATATCCGTGGAGACTTGATCTTCGACGGATTCGAGCCGCAGCCAAGCGTGCCGCACTGTCTCAATAGGCATGATCCAACTCTGCAGCCGAACAGTGCCCTGGAGGCCGCACCAGTATCCGACCCGACCCTTAATCCAGAGCCGGATTCCCCGATCGAGGACGAGTGGTTGGACACCGCCTCGGGGGCTACAATCTCTACGGCGATCGAGCCGAACTCCATCCCTGTCCTTTGCAAAGACCTTGACTCTGTGGTGCGGACTCCTCTCCGGACTCAACCCTCCGCGCACCGCCAATCGAATCCGATTGGGTGCCGCCATGGAGTTCACTATCGCGGACATCTTTCGGCACTCGCCCTTTGGCGACATCCTGAATTCACTAAAGTCTCTCTCTTTATCCGGAGAGCCCTGGCGGACTAGGGACAGGAAGGTTGGGATGCGGACGACGAAGAAATTCAACGCCCACCCACCACCCACTTGGTAGCCACTGTCGATGATTTAACCGACATGCTAGACTACGACTCCGAAGACATCGACGGTATGGACGTCGATGCCGGAGACGACCAAGACCCAGCGCCTACAGGGCACTGGAAGGCCACCTCGTCATATGACATATACATGGTGGATATCCCAAAAGACGGGAATGGCGATGGAACAACGAAGGATGACCCCTCCAAGAAACAGCCGAAGCGCCGACTTCAGCGGCGCCGCTCTAAATCCCGCCACAATAAAAACGGTGATTCCGGCACGGGAGATAGTAACATCCCGAACAGTGCCGAAGAGAACCCCCTCCAGCAGGACTCAGCGCAGGAGGAGGGAGAAGCAAGTCCACACGACAGTGCGGCAGAAAGAGAGGTCGAGGACGATAATTATGCGCCTCCCTCCGAAGATGAGGCAAGCCTCGACGACGACGAATTTGTCGTGCCTGAGGATCCCGCCGAACAGGAGCGTTTCAAAGCAGGCTTATAGCCACGACAAGCAGCCTCAAGAAAAAGCAGCAACAGCTTAGAGCTGATCAAGACCTGCTAGCTGACGGATGGACTAAAGTCCTTGCAGCCGAAGAGTATGAACTCGAACGCCCCTCCAAAAGCTACCCCAAACGCAGGCCGTTGCCTCGACTAGAGGAGGAAGCACCCAAGTCACCGGCGCACGACATGGCAGACCGACCACCTCGTGGCCGCGACAAAGAAGCTTCTCGACCCTCCGCTCAATCCAAACCCCGACGCCGCTCAAAAAGTGCCAAGGCACGGGAAAACACGCCGGACTTGCGAGATATATTGGAGGATAAGGCAAAACATACAAGATCAATCTACGGATCGCGTGGGCGCCCAGCAATGCGGGATGATTACCGTCGCGCGGATCTGACAAAACCGCCGGGCGAACACGATGAACAAAGCTCATATGAGCTACATCGTGATTTAGCCCAATCTGAGGCGCCAAGACACCCACTATGCTTCACGGATGAAGTAATGGATCATCAAATCCCGAGGGCTTCAAGCCCGTAAACATCGAATCATACGATGGTACCCACAGATCCCATGATGCGGATCGAGGATTATCTCCTCCATATCCACATGGCCCGCGGTGATGATCTACATGCCATCAAATACCTCCCACTCAAGCTTAAAGGACCAACTCGACATTGGCTCAATAGCTTGCGGCCAGAATCAATTGGTTGTTGGGAGGACACGGAAGCCGCATTCCTTGATAACTTCCAGGGCACATATGTGCGACCACCATACGCCCGATGACCTTAGCCACATAATTCAGCAGCGGAAGAATCGGCGGAACAATTACGGACTCGGTTCCTAACAAAGAAAAATCAAATCGTTGATCGTCCGAATGCAGAGGCCCTTGCAGCCTTCAAACTTAACATCCACGACGAGTGGCTTGCCCAAAGACCTAGGACAGGAAAAGCGAAATCTATGGCAGCCCTCACAACCCTCATGACTTCGCTTTTGTGCGGGAGAGGACAGCCGGCTAGCTCGAAGCAACAACTTGGCCAAACATCGATAGTCCGGATACCAAGGACAGCAATGGCAGGTCGGCGTCGCAACAACAACAAAGCGCCCGCATTAACGGCGATAATACTGAAGATACGCCGTCAATGTCGGATTCAGAGGCTCTAAACCCGGTCAGCGGAAGAAGCCATTCAAAAGAAATACCCAGGCTGGCCCAACCCGACCGAATACTCGATCGGCATGCGGATACATGGCACCCCGAAAACCAGCCAATCACACCAACAGGGATTGTTGGGTGTTCAAGCAGCGAGCAAGTTAAGTGCCGAACTCAATGACAAGGGGCTGCATAGTGATGACGGTGAAGAGCCCCGGCCGCCGAACAATAGAGGACAGAAGGGTTTTCCTACACAAGTGCGGACGGTGAACATGATATACGCAACCCACATACCCAAAAGGGAGCGGAAGTGTGCACTAAGGGACGTATATGCGATGGAGCCAGTCACCCCGAAGTTCAACCCATGGTCTTCCTGCCCGATCACCTTCGATCGAAGGGACCACCCACTAGCATCCGTCCACGGCGGCTTTGCCGCATTAGTTCTTGACCCAATTATCGATGGATTTCACCTCACGAGTCCTGATGGATGTAGCTGAACTCGCTTTATCAGGATACGGCGCATAAAATGGGCATAGACCCTCAAGGATTAAACCTACAAAGACGACCTTTAAAGGCGTCATACCGGTGTAGAGGCCAATTTTACAGGCTCGGTCACACTCGAAGTGGTCTTCGGATCTCCGGATAACTTCCGGCGAAGAGTTAATCTTCGACATCGTCCCATTCCGCAGCGGCTACCATGCATCGCTTTCGGACGAACCGCATTGCAAAGTTCAATGCGGTGCCGCTCACGCATACCTCAAGCTCAAGATGCCAGGCCCTCGAGGAGTAATCAAGTTCAATGGAAACACCGAACGCTCTCTCTGAACGGAGGAGCATACGGCGGCCCTCGTGGCGGAGGTGCAAAGCAGCCTCTCATGGCAATTCTCGAGTCCGGCCACTAAGCGTCCGGACACCGCCAAGCGCGCCCGGAGTAACCTGCAACAAGACCACCTGGCACGATTCAAGCACGAGTAGTAATCCGGCCCCAACCCCAGCCCTCGCGAAATTGCGAAGCTAGTATTATGCGGACATGATTACGCTCTGGAGATACCATGGGCATATGGAGAGGGGCAAGACAACGGCACGCCAAGAATGCGGCTCGATCGCACCAGGGGCTCCCGTTTGTGTCATTTATTTATTTTTTCCTTTTTCTTCCTTTTTTTTTACTTTCAGGACTCCGTCTTTAAGAAGTCCTGTCCGGCACTTGAATCGCCGAACTCACGATGCAACAGCCAGGAAGCGGAAAGCCACGTCGAGTGTTCAGGTGGTCTCTATTACGAGCATTATACCTGTTTTACATATCATCCAAATAGCTTACCCACGGAGGGGGACATGTTAGATAGTCCCATCCCTTGCTTATCGCACTATTTGTATCGTTACGCTTCCATTGCAGTACCTTTTTGAATAAACAATACATAGCTCTTGCTTATTATTGCTCTACTTCCTTTATATATACATATGTTCATTTCACGACATGTTGCAACCGTACACTTTGGTGCGGCCTGTACACCGTGGGCTTAAGTATCCCAAAATTATGGTGTGATAAGTCGAACACTTTCACAAGTGCGGCACCCGAACTTATAGCATTATATGAATTGGCTCCGAATCATTTCTTGGGTCAATACTTGGGTTTGCCCGGCTCCCGTGTTTTGGTACCTTACGTTCCGCTATATCGGCTAAGGTAGCACCGGGAGAACCACTGCGATTGTGCCCCAGTTATGCTGGGTCGAGCACCTTAGTGGAGAAAGCTAAAACTGACCGTCATGATAAGGCGAGAGTCGGTCGCTGTTCGAGAGATTTTTTCGAGTCCCTAAAGACTTATGCCGCTTAGAGGGAGGAATCGGAATTGTCCGGCCAAGGCGTGGATAGTGCCCCGAACTCGGTCTTCCGAATACTAGGGCTTCGCGAAATTTAAAATTATAGAATTCTATGGCTAAGTGAGAGTGTTCAAGCATTATAAGTCCGGTTGCCTTGTTACGTTGTGTTGGCGCCTCCTAGATGGACCCAAGAATGGGAACAAGAGTGCTCAAGTTTATCCCGAACACCCCAAAGACTTTCGTGGCATGGGGGCTGAAGCCAACGACTTGCCATCTCTCAAATTTGATAAACGGCACGAGAAGGTAATATTTTAAATTAATAAGCGTTGCTTTAGCGCATATGAACAAGTTTTCAGCGTCAGGATAACAAATGCGAGTTTATTCAAAAATTACATCTTTGGAGCACTCATCCGCTATTCAAGGGCACCCTTCAGAGGCCCTCATAGTAATGCTTTTTGGGCGTGCGATGCTCATGGCCCTTCGGTGGCCCGTCCGTCACAAGCCTCTCCGCATCCAGCTTGCCCGGTGCACTTTAGCACGGGCAAGGGCCCGACGGACACCTTCAATGCAGACGGAGCGCTTGATGACTTCAAACCGCGGACAGGCATCCACCACCACCGCACCAAGCAAGTAGCTCCGGGCATGGCCTCCAATGGCCACAGCGCTTATAAGGCCCTTCATGGCCTGTTTGGCGACCTTATGGAGCTCGACCAGCTGTTTCAGCTGGTCGCTCGAAACACCGGATGGTCGGCCTCGACATCGAGACCAGAACACCTTTTCCGTCGAGCTCCCCTCCGGCGCGGTAGAATGCGGCGACATCGGGCCTTTTCTGGGGCAAATCTGCGAATGCTCTGGAGAGCTCGAATCCGGGTAAGTAATGTGTAATTGACTTTTACATTCTTGCTTTGCATAAAGAATGCCTTACCCGCCGCTATCTTCTTTAGTGCTTCAATTTCTTGGAGGGCTTTTTGGGCCTCGGCCTTAGCAGCTTTGGCACTCTCAAGAGCCGAGGCAAGCTCAGACTCTCGGGTCTTCGAGTCACGCTCCAAACCCTCGTGTTTTTTCACGAGAATCTGGAGCTCTTGCCGCACCTCCGCCAGCTGCGCCTCCCCCTTCTCTCGCTCGGTGCATTCCGTAGCCACTTTGTTTTCGGCCACGGACACCGCTTCCTTCAGGGTCTCCACCTCGTTCGTGGCCCCTGTAGTACCCAAGTTATTCATGTTATTTTTTGCAACCAAAACCTTCTCTATAAGGTACTTCTTTAATAAGGTATTACTTACCTTCCTTGTCCTCAAGCTGCTTCTTGGCTTGTCCGAGCTCGTTCTCGGGCCGCTCGAGGTTCTGCTTTAATACATTGACCTCCGCAGTCAGTGCGGCAGAGGTCAGCAGCGCAGCCTGCATTCCCATATTGACACGCTTATGTTAGACTCCTGCGTATATCTTTTTAGATCCTAAGTCCGGCTTTTCTTCCCGAACACCGAACTAAGCATCGTGGGCTACTTGTCTATGCGGTTATATTTTTACATATTCTAAAACTTACCTCAAAGCCTGTTAGAAGGCTGAGTGCAGGCTTCGATCCGCTCTTGGCGAACTGAACTGTCCGGATCACCGCACTCATAACAGTGCGATGCTCCTCCTCGATGGAAGCGCCGTTAAGCGCCTCCTGTAAGCTATCCGGTGCCTCCGGTTGGACGGAGGACACCGGCATCTTACCCTTCTTGCGAAGGATCCGTTGGCCGGACTTCGGAACCGCTGATGGTTCCGGCATGGAGTCCGGACGAGGGTCGGGCTTAGAGCCCTGGGGTCTTGCCTCCTCCCGCGCTACCGAGTCCGGGAGGTTGCCTTGTGGCGCCTCGGCGCTACCTCCTCTTGACCAAGCCCCTTGGGGCCCCACATGGCGTCATCCGTAGTGTGAGGCAAGGAGGCGGTCGGAAGCGAAGTACTCTCCATTTCCGACGAGCCCAGGGACCCGCTCGATGAATCGACGAACTCGCCCTTAGGCGGGCTGCACGGTTGTTCGACATTAGAGAACACTTCTGCAATAATAAAAAGCCATGGGTATTCGGACAATTACGATCTCGCCAGGGGCTTGGCCCTTGTAGGCCAATCCTCCTCGTCGTCGTCGACGTTGGTGGAGAAGTCCGGAGGAAGGGTTCTTCCCTTCTTGGACCCTCCGGCCTCCCCCGTTGGGGCGGCCTTCCTTTTCTTCTCCTCCCCCGCTGAGTGAGGAGCTTCTTCTTCTTCATCCTTGTCCTCAGGAGAAGATTCTGCTTAAGAATCTGACAAAGACTGGCGCCGGGAGCTCCTTCGAGTTCCCGTGGCCTCCTTCTTGGCCTTCTTCTCCGGCACCACATGGGGCGCCGGAGCTAGCAGCCCCGTTAATCGGGCGTCCTCCGGGTCTTCCGGCAAAGGAGCCGGACAATTAATCTGTCCGGACGTCTTCAGCCAGTCCTGTCAAAGATTAGGGAGTTTTAGATCCCACGTAGAGTCAATCTATGAAAAAAAAGAGTCCCGTAAAGGGTAAAATAACTTACCTCGCCGGCTTGACGCTGCGAGCTGTATCCGCGATCTTTGGTAGCGGATCTTTGAACCAGCGCCCTTGAACAGCACCTTCCAGGCATCTTCGTACGTAGTGTCGAAGAGCCGGCTCAAGGTTCGGTGCTGTGCCGGATCGAACTCCCACAAATTGAAGGCCCGTTGTTGGCATGGGAGAATCCGGCGGATGAGCATCACCTGGATTACGTCGACAAGCCTAAGATTCTTGGCCACCAGGTTTCGGACGCATGTTTGAAGTCCGGATGTCTCGTCCGAATTCCCCCACGTCAGGCCCGTCCCTTTCCATGACGAGAGCCGGGTGGGGAAGCCAGATCTGAACTCGGGGGCCGCCACCCATTTGGTGTTGCGGGGCTCGGTGATGTAGAACCACCCCGATTGCCACCCCTTTATTGTCTCCACGAAGGCGCCTTCGAGCCATGGGACTTTGGCCATCTTGCCAACCATGGCGCCTCCGCACTCGCTGACGGCCGCCCACTACCTTCGGCCGGACGTTGAAGATCTTCAGCCATAAGCGAAGTGGGGCTGGATGCATAGGAAAGTTTCGCACCTGACGATAAACGCCGAGATGTTGAGGATGAAATTCAGGGCCAGGTCGTGGAAGTCCAGGCCGTAGTAGAACATGAGCCCCCGGACAAATGGGTGAAGAGGAAAACCTAGTACGCGGAGGAAGTGGGGGAGAAAGAACACCCTCTCATGGGGCCCAGGGGTCGGAATGAGCTGCCCCTCGTCGGGAAGCACAGGCGCGATGTTGCTGGACAAGTATCCGGCTTCCAGCAGTCTTGTGATGTGCCCCTCCGTGACGGAGGAGGCCATCCACCTGCCTCCCGCTCGACATGGTTGGAGAAGGTTGAGGTGGGATGTGCGGACTTGGGCGCTGGAGCTCGAGTCTTGTGAAATGGATAAGCAAAGGAGGAGGAAGGCGTAGGTGAAAAGGTGGATCCTTATCCCCTTATATGGACGGACGACGCTATGCGTCCCCCACCAGCTTGGTAAAACTCGCTTATTTCCCAAGCACCATGATAAATGACGCGGATGGGTTACCCACGTCCGTATTGATGAGAATCCCGGAATAAGGGGGCACGATCTATGCTTTGATAAGACGTGCCAAGGAAACCGCCTCACTAAACACGCTGAGGTGGAACAGTAAAAAACGATTCATATAAAGGCCTGGCCGTGGTGTGATGTCACGCCGCGGAATACGTCAGCAGATCTGTGCAAAAATTATTCTCTCTACGGTGTTATGTAGAACTTGTTTTGCAGAGACGGACACTATCCTTGTGTTCAAAACCTTCTATGGAGTATTCGGAGGAGGAACCCGCCTTGCAATGCCGAAGACAATATGCGTCTTGGGACTCGTCGTCGTTGAAGCCTGGTTGAGGAGCTCTTGAGGAGTCCGGACTAGGGGTGTCCGGATAGTCGGACTATCGTCACGGCCGGACTCCAAGACTATGAAGATACAAGATTGAAGACTTCGTCCCGTGTCCGGATGGGACTTTCCTTGGCGTGGAAGGCAAGCTTGGCAATACGGATATGTAGATCTCCCACCATTGTAACCGACTCTGTGTAACCCTAACCTATCTGGTGTCTATATAAACTGGAGGGTTTTAGTCCGTAGGACGAACAACAATCGTACCATAGGCTAGCTTCTAGGGTTTAGCCTCCTTGATCTCGTGGTAGATCTACTCTTGTACTACCCATATCATCAATATTAATCAAGCAGGAGCAGGGTATTACCTCCATCGAGAGGGCCCGAACCTGGGTAAAAACATCGTGTCCCTTGTCTCCTATTACCATCCGCCTAGACGCACAGTTCGGGACCCCCTACCCGAGATCCGCCGGTTTTGACACCGACAGTGATGCCATAAAGTCAGGGGCTGCAACTTCAAAGCCCAAAGCTGCCCCCAAGCCCAAGAGTGCACCAAAGAGGAATACCAGGAGTATACCAGCAGCTAAGAAGAACAAGGCCCCAATGCTTGAGGTTGATCTTTGAGGAAGATGAAGAAGGGCAGGTCCTAAGGAAGCTCAAACCCAAGATTCCAGACCACAATGATGCTCATCCTGTGGCTGAGAACATGAAGATCAGGAGAGATCAAGGATTGAGGCTATGGAGAGAGTCAGATCCATATGCCAAGGACTGCTGTAGATTACATGTTCCACACCAAGGAGCAGCAGGACTTTTATGAGACCGTCTTATTGGATAAGAAGCCCATAGTTTGTGATATGAGGTGGGTCAACTGGACCTACATTCAGGAGAATGCAGAACACTATCCTGGAGTGTATGACAGCTTCAGTGCTTGTGGAGTTGCAGATTTTGTTGGGCAGAAGCTCACAAATTGGAATGACGAGCTCATAATGCAATTCTACTCCACAACACATTTCTATCCAGATGACAGGATAGTTTGGATGTCAGAAGGAACGATATACCAGTCAACCATAGTGGAATGGGCAAGTCTGATCAATGCCCCAAAGGAAAATGAAGATGACTTGGACATTTATGCCAAGAAGAAGATGGGTCACAACTCAATGTCACAGATGTACAAGGAGATCCCAGATGATGCACTTGAGTCTTTCAAGTTTTGGATTAGTTCATTTTCTTCTGTCAGGGCTACCTACGATCAACTAGATCCTAAGGCACACTCTGCTTTCCCAAATCGGTGACCACAACATGATCGAGGGCATGCAATCAATTTGCTTCACATTTTTGATGTGCCTCAGAAATTCAAAGTCATGAGCCTCATAGTTGTAACTATCAAGAGGACAGCAGCAGGCCAGAAGAGGAGCTGTGGATATGCCCCACAGATTCAGGAGTTGATTAACTCAAAGATGGGCACCGGAAAGTATCTGTTGGATAAGGAACACATGGTTCTCTATCCTGACTTTGAGGACAATCAAGTTGTCATGACTGAGAATGAACCATCATCAGTACAAGCGCAAGAGAAGAAGGAGAAAGCAAAGAAAGAGAAGGTTGCCAAGATGCCAACTCAAGCAGAGGCATCTGAATACTTTCTGAAGAACAAGCAGGAGCAGCTTGGTTACTTGATAGCATCAACTCTGCGGATTGAGAAGGGATTGGCCACCCTAACTCAAAACCAGGAGAGCCTGGAAAGAATCATGGAACAAAATTCTATGATCTTGATGTCAAAGTAATCGAGATTGATCATTGCGGAGCAGCTCTGAGGATGACATGCAGGAGAGGAATGGCAGGACAATGACTGATGCATTTGCCAGAGTGCCACGAGCTCAGAGATCAGCTACAGAGCCAGTACAAGACACCAGAGTCACTTCATCAGCTCCAGCTACAGCTCCAGCGTCACCAGCTCCAGCACCAACTCCTTCAGCTCCTTCAACATTGATTGAAGCCTTCGTTCTTGGAGTTCTCCGGACACCACCACCAGAAGAACAAGCCTGAGAGACGATATAGTCCTATGCATTTTCTAGGAACTTTTTGGTAACTTGTTGCCAAGGGGAGAAAAATGTATAGATCATAGGCTTCGAGAGAGAGAGATTTGCTTTTGTTCTCTCTTGTCTTCTTGGTTGAACTTTATTTGCTTTCGTTTGCTTTTGATACTATGCAATTGCCTATGAGACATTGATGATCATGTGTTTGCTCATAAGCTACACTTATGCTTGTTATGTTATTATCTTACTTATCCTTATATGATCATTCACTTTGCTTGGTGATGAGTGCATATATTCAATCTCTGGTATTTTGAGCGCTCCACCAAGATGTATGTGACATGGAAGAGTAACCCATGAGCCTAATTCCTTGTGCATTTGCAGTCCAAAGCAAATCTTAATATGCACAAATTTAGGAGGAGCTCTTGCGACGATATTTTTCAAATTTTATTATCATTTGTCGAAGCTTTGATCTATATGTTGTCATCAATTACCAAAAAGGGGGAGATTGAAAGTGCAACTATCCCTAGGTGGTTTTGGTAATTCATAACAACATATAGCTCATTGAGCTAATGCTATTTCAAGACACATATTTCAGGAAAGCTCAATGAATGGCATGGCATGGATAATGAAAGTGGATCCCTCAAAATATCAAGGACAAAGGATTGGATCAAGCTCAAAAGCTCAAGACTCTACATTTTACATTTTAGTGATCCAAGATCACATTGAGTCTATAGGAAAAGCCAATACTATCAAGGAGGGATGAGGTGTTGCTTAATGAGCCTCTTGCTTCATGTGCTTAGTGATATGCTCCAAAACCCTTCACTACTTTCTCACATCCACATATGACCTAAACCTAAAGTCAAACTCGGCCCTACTGATTCTCTCTATCCGGCGCCACCGAGTTCAAATGTCATAGCCACTGCCACAAACCCTAGGCAAATCGGTCTCACCAATAGGGATCTCGGTCTCACCGAGATGGGGTTGTAATCTCTCTGTTTCCCTTCGTAACGTTTCGGTCTAACCTAAGTGAGCGATTGGTCCCACTTAGATTACAATGTAAACTCTCTGTTTCCCTTTCGTAACTTTTCGGTCTCGCCGAAAGAGCGAATCGGTCCCATCGAGTTTACCTGACCAACTCTCTGGTTAGCTAATTACCAAAATCGGTCTCACCGAGTTTGTGTAATCGGTCTCACCGAGATTACGTTATGCCCTAACCCTAACCATATCGGTCCTACCGAGTTGCATGTCAGTCCCACCGAAAAACCTAACGGTCACTAGGTTTACTAAATCGGTCCGACCGAGTTTGTTGATTCGGTCCCACCGAGTTTGGTAAATTATGTGTAACGATTAGATTTTTTGTGGAGGCTATATATACCCCTCCACCTCCTCTTCATTCGTGGAGAGAGCCATCAGAACAAACCTACACTTGCAACTTACGGTTCTGAGAGAGAACCACCTACTCATGTGTTGAGGCCAAGATATTCCATTCCAACCATATGAATCTTGATCTCTAGCCTTCCCCAAGTTGCTTTCCACTCAAATCTTCTTTCTACCAAATCCAAATCCTATGAGAGAGAGTTGAGTGTTGGGGAGACTATCATTTGAAGCACAAGAGCAAGGAGTTCATCATCAACACACCATTTGTTACTTCTTGGAGAGTGGTGTCTCCTAGATTGGCTAGGTGTCACTTGGGAGCCTCCGACAAGATTGTGGAGTTGAACCAAGGAGTTTGTAAGGGCAAGGAGATCGCCTACTTCGTGAAGATCTACCGCTAGTGAGGCAAGTCCTTCGTGGGCGATGGCCATGGTGGGATAGACAAGGTTGCTTCTTCGTGGACCCTTCGTGGGTGGAGCCCTCCGTGGACTCGCGCAACTGTTACCCTTCGTGGGTTGAAGTCTCCATCAACGTGGATGTACGATAGCACCACCTATCGAAACCACGACAAAAACATTTTTGTCTCCAATTGCGTTTGAATTCTCCAAACCCTTCCCTTTACATTCTTGCAAGTTGCATGCTTTATTTTCCGATGCCTATATACTCTTTGCATGCTTGCTTGAATTGCGTGAAGATTGCTTGACTTGCTTAAAGATAGCTAAAATCTGCCAAAGTCTAAAATTGGGAAAAGGTTAAGTTTTTAATTGGTCAATTAGTCTAATCACCCCCCCCCCCCTCTAGACATACTTCAAGGTCCTACACGTATGAACTATGGTCTAGAGAAACCTAAGCTGTCGTTTCTTGGAAGTTTGGGGCTGCGACGCTTATGTGAAAAAGTTTCAGGCTGATAAGCTCGAACCCAAAGCGGATAAATGCATCTTCATAGAATACCCAAAACAGTTGGGTATACCTCCTATTTCAGATCCGGAAGCAAAAGTTATTGTGTCTAGAAACGGGTCCTTTCTCGAGGAAAAGTTTCTCTCGAAAGAATTGAGTGGGAGGATGGTGGAGACTTGATGAGGTTATTGAACCGTCACTTCAACTAGTGTGTAGCGAGGCACGGGAAGTTGTTCTGTGGCACCTACACCAATTGAAGTGGAAGCTTATGATAGTGATCATGAAACTTGGATCAAGTCACTACCAAACCTCGTAGGTCGACAAGGATGCGTACTACTTCAGAGTGGTACGTAATCCTGTCTTGGAAGTCATGTTGCTAGACAACAATGAACCTACGAGCTATGGAGAAGCGATGGTGGGCCCGGATTCCGATGAATGGCTAGAAGCCATAAAATCCGAGAGAGGATCCATGTATGAGAACAAAGTATGGACTTTGGTGGACTTGCTCGATGATCGGCAAGCCATTGAGAATAAATGGATCTTTAAGAAGAAGACAGACGCTGATGGTAATGTCACCATTTATGAAGCTCGACTTGTCTCAAAGAACTTCCCGACAAGTTCAAGGAGTTGACTACGGTGAAACTTTCTCACTTGTAGCGATGCTAAGAGTCTATTGGAATTATATTAGCAGTTACTGCATTATTTATGAAATCTTGCAGATAGGATGTCAAAACATTGTTTCCTCGATGTTTTTCTTGAGGAAAGGTTGTATGTGATACCACCAGAAGGTTTTGTCAATCCTGGAAGATGCTAACAAGTATGCAAAGCTCCAGCAATCCTTCTAAGGACTGGAGTAAGCATCTCGGAGTTGGAATGTACGCTTTGATGAGATGATCAAAGATTTTGGGTTTATACAAAGTTTATGAGAAACTTGTATTTTCAAAGAAGTGAGTGGGAGCACTATAGAATTTTTGATGAGTATATGTTGTTAACATATTGTTGATCAGAAATGATGTAGAATTTCTGGAAAGCATATAGGGTTATTTGAAAAGTGTTTTCAATGGAAAACCTGGATTAAGCTACTTGAACATTGAGCATCAAGATCTATAAGGATAGATCAAAAGCGGCTTAATAGTACTTTCAAATGAATACATACCGTGACAAGATTTTGAAGGAGTTCAAAATAGATCGGCAAAGAAGGAGTTCTTGGCTGTGTTATAAGGTGTGAGTATTGAGTAAGACTCAAGACTTGACCACAACAGAAGAGAGAGAAAGGACAAAGGTCGTCCCCTATGATTTAGACGTAGTCTCTACAATATGCTATGCTGTGTACCGCACCTGAAGTGTGCCTTGCCATGAGTCAGTCAAGGGGTAACAAGAGTGATCCAGGAATGGATCACATGACAGCGGTCGAACTTATCCTTAGTAACTAGTGGACTAAGGAATTTTCTCGATTATGGAGGTGGTAAAGGAGTTCGTCGTAAAGGGTTACGCCGATGCAAACCTTGACACTAATCCGGATGACTACGAGTAGTAAACCGGATTCAGTATAGTCTGCAGATTATTTGGAATAGCTCCAAGTAGCACCTGGTAGCTGCATCTACAAGATGACATAGATATTTGTAAAGCACACACGGATCTGAAAGGTTCAGATCCGTTGACTAATAAACCTCTCTCACAAGCGAGATATGATCAAACCCAGTGGGTGTTGGATTCATTGCAATCACATAGTGATGTGAACTAGATTATTAACTCTAGTGCAAGTGGGAGACTGTTGGAAATATGACCTAGAGGCAATAATAAAATGGTTATTATTATATTTCCTTGTTCATGATAATTGTATTAACTGGAAACCGTAATACACGTGTGAATACATAGACCACAACATGTCCCTAGTAAGCCTCTAGTTGACTAGCTCGTTGATCAATAGATGGTTATGGTTTCCTGACCATGGACATTGGATGTCATTGATAACGGGATCACATCATTAGGAGAATGATGTGATGGACAAGACCCAATCCTAAGCATAGCACAAGATCGTGTAGTTCGTTTGCTAAAAGCTTTTCTAATGTCAAGTATCATTTCCTTAGACCATGAGATTGTGCAACTCCGGATACCGTAGGAATGCTTTGGGTGTGCCAAAGCGTCACAACGAATCGGGTGGCTATAAAGGTGCACTACGGGTATCTCCGAAAGTGTCTGTTGGTTTGGCACGAATCGAGACTGGGATTTGTCACTCCGTGTGACGAAGAGGTATCTCTGGGTCCACTCGGTAATGCATCATCATAATGAGCTCAATGTGACTAAGTAGTTAGTCACGGGATCATGCATTACGTAACGAGTAAAGTGACTTGCACAAGAATTTGAGATTGAACGAGGTATTGGGATACCGACGATCGAATCTCGGGCAAGTAACGTA
This sequence comes from Aegilops bicornis, assembly GCA_021605145.1. NCBI lineage: Eukaryota > Viridiplantae > Streptophyta > Magnoliopsida > Poales > Poaceae > Aegilops > Aegilops bicornis. Next base: position 502,280,467 of record CM038673.1, read on the forward strand.
CCGATTAACAAAGGGAATCGTATACGGGATTGACTAAATCCTCGACATTGTGGTTCATCCGACGAGATCATCGTGGAACATGTGGGAGCCAACATGGGTATCCAGATCCCGCTGTTGGTTATTGGACGGAGAGATGTCTCGGTCATGTCTGCATGGTTCCCGAACCCGTAGGGTCTACACACTTATGGTTCGGTGACGCTAGAGTTGTTATGGGAAATAGTATGTGGTTACCGAAGGTTGTTTGGAGTCCCGGATGAGATCCCGGACATGACGAGGAGCTCCGGAATGGTCCGGAGGTGAAGATCGGTATATTGTACGAAAGGTATTGGAGTCCGGAATTGTTCTGGGAGTACCGGGTGACGACCAGCGTGACCGAAAGGTGTTTCGGAGGCCCCGGCAAGCGTTGGGGGGCCTTATGGGCCAAGGGGAGGGGGCAAAGCAGCCCACTAAGGGGCTGAGCGCCCCTCCCACCCCATCTCACGTAACCTGGAGAGGTAGGGGCGCCACCCCTAGGGCAGCCTCCCCTCCCGGCTTGGGGGGCAAGTTTCCTAGGGGGTGGGGGCGCCCAATCCCATCTAGGGTTTCCCCTGGCTGCCGCCCCTCCTCTAGATCCATCTAGAGGGGCCGGCCCCCTCTCGCCTTCCCCCTATATATATTAAGGGGGTGGGAGGGCAGCCACACCCTTCCCCTGGCGCAACCCCTCCCTCCTCCAACACCTCCTCCTCCTCCGTAGTGCTTGGCGAAGCCCTTCCGGAGAACCACGAGCTCCATCGCCACCACGCCGTCGTGCTGCTGGATTTCTCCCTCAACTTCTCCTCTCCCCTTGTTGGATCAAGAAGGAGGAGAAGTCCCCCGGATGTACGTGTGTTGAACGCGGAGGCGCCGTCCGTTCGGCGCTAGATCGGATCTTCCGCGATTTGAATCACCGCGAGTACGACTCCATCAACCGCGTTCTTGCAACGCTTCCGCTTAGTGATCTTCAAGGCTATGAAGATGCACTCCTTCTCTCTCGTTGCTAGAATCTCCTTGATTGATCTTGGTGACACGTAGGAAAATTTTGAATTATTGCTACGTTCCCCTACATATATTATATTCTATTTTGGATGTTTATTGGGCTTTATTATACGCTTTTATATTATTTTTGGGACTAACCTATTAACCGGAGGCCCAGCCCAGATTGCTGTTTTTTTCCTATTTAAGTGCTTCGAAGGAAAGGAATATCAAACGGAGTCCAAACGGAATGAAACCTTCGGGAACGTGATTTTTGAAACGAACATGATCCAGAGGACTTAGAGTCTAAGCAAAGCAATGAACGAGGAAGGCACGAGGTAGTGGGCGCGCCTACCTCCCTGGGCGCGCCCTCCACCCTCGTGGGGCCCACATTGCTCCACTGACGTACTTCTTCCTCCTATATATACCTACGTACCCCCAAACGATCAGAGACAGAGCCAAAACCCTATTTCCACCGCTGCAACCTTCTGTACCCATGAGATCCCGTCTTGGGGCCTTTTCCGGTGCTCCGCCGGAGGGGGCATTGATCATGGAGGGCTTCTACATCAACACCATAGCCCCTCCGATGATGTGTGAGTAGTTTACCTCAGACCTTCGGGTCCATAGTTATTAGCTAGATGGCTTCTTCTCTTTCTTTGGATCTCAATACCATGTTCTCTCGATCTTCTTGGAGATCTATTTGATGTAATCTTCTTTTGCGGTGTGTTTGTCGAGATTCGATGAATTGTGGGTTTATGATCAAGTTTATCTATGAACAATATTTGAATCTCCTCTGAATTATTTGATGTATGATTGGTCATCTTTGCAAGTCTCTTCGAATTATCAGTTTGGTTTGGCCTACTAGATTGATCTTTCTCGCAATGGGAGAAGTGCTTAGCTTTGGGTTCAATCTTGCGGTGTCCTTTCCCAGTGACAGCAGGGGCAGCAAGGCACGTATTGTATTGTTGCCATCGAGGATAAAAAGAAGGGGTTTATATCATATTGCATGAGTTTATCCTTCTACATCATGTCATCTTACTTAAAGCATTACTCTGTTCTTATGAACTTAATACTCTAGATGCATGTTGGATAGCGGTCGATGTGTGGAGTAATAGTAGTAGATGCAGAATCTCGGTCTACTTGTCGCGGACGTGATGCCTATATACATGATCATACCTAGATATTCTCATAACTATGCTCAATTCTATCAATTGCTCGACAGTAATTTGTTTACCCACCGTAATACTTATGCTCTTGAGAGAAGCCACTAGTGAAACCTATGGCCCCCGGGTCTATTTTCCATCATATTAATCTTCCAACACTTAGTTATTTCCATTGCCGTTTATTTTACTTTGCATCTTTATTTACTCTTTATTATAAAAATACCAAAAATATTATCTTATCATATCTATCAAATCTCACTCTTGTAAGTGACCGTGAAGGGATTGACAACCCCTTTATTGCGTTGGTTGCGAGGTTCTTGTTTGATTGTGTAGGTGCGTGGGACTCGGGCGTGGTCTCCTACTGGATTGATACCTTGGTTCTCAAAAACTGAGGGAAATACTTACGCTACTTTACTGCATCACCCTTTCCTCTTCAAGGGAAAACCAACGCAGTACTTAAGAGGTAGCATGTACCCAACATTTTCCTTTGGGTATCCTATGAAGACACATTTCTCCGATTTGGGTTCGACCTTATCAGGTTGAAAATTTTTCACATAAGCATCGCCGCCCCAAACTTTAAGAAACGATAGCTTAGGTTTCTTGCCAAACCACAAATCATATGGTGTCGTCTCAACGGATTTAGATGGTGCCCTATTTAACGTGAATGCAGTTGTCTCTAATGCATAACCCCAAAATGATAACGGTAAATCAGTAAGATACATCATAGATCGCACCATATCTAATAAAGTGCGGTTACGATGTTCGGACACACCATTACGCTGTGGTGTTTCGGGTGGCGTGAGTTGCGAAACTATTCCGCATTGTTTCAAATGAAGACCAAACTCGTAACTCAAATATTCTCCTCCACGATCAGATCGTAGAAACTTTATTTTCTTGGTATCATGATTTTCTACTTCACTCTGAAATTCTTTGAACTTTTCAAATGTTTCAGACTTATGTTTAATTAAGTAGATATACCCATATCTGCTCAAATCATCTATGACGTCGAAAAATAACGATACCCATTGCGAGCCTCAACACTCATCGGACCGCATACATCGGTATGTATTATTTCCAACAAGTCGATTGTTTCGCTCCATTGTTCCGAAGAACGGAGTCTTAGTCATCTTGCCCATGAGGCATGGTTTGCAAGCATCAAATGATTCATAATCAAGTGATTCCAAAAGTCCATCAGCATGGAGTTTCTTCATGCGCTTTTACACCAATATGACCTAAACGACAGTGCCACAAATAAGTTGCACTATCATTATTAACTTTGCATCTTTTGGCTTCAATATTTATGAATATGTGTATCACTACGATCGAGATTCAATAAACCATTTATATTGAGTGCATGACCGTAGAAGGTTTTATTCATGTAAATAGAACAACAATTATTTTTTGACTTAAATGAATAACCTTATTGCAATAGATTCATATTCATGCTCAACGCAAACACCAAATAACATTTATTTTAGGTTCAACACTAATCCCGAAGGTAAAGGGAGTGTGCGATGGGGATCTTATCAACCTTGGAATCACTTCCAACACACAGCATCACCTCGCCCTTAACTAGTCTCTGTTTATTTTGCAACTCCCATTTCGAGTTACAACTCTTAGCAACTGAACCAGTATCAAATACCGAGGGGTTGCTATAAACACTAGTAAAGTACACATCAATAACATGTATATCAAATATACCTTTGTTCACTTTTCCATCCTTGTTATCCGCCAAGTATCTAGGGAAGTTCCACTTCCAGTGACCATTTCCTTTGCAGTAGAAGCAGTCAGTTTCAGGCTTGAGTCTAGCTTTGGGTTTCTTCACGGGAGTGACAACTTTCTTGTCATTCTTCTTGAAGTTCCCTTTCTATCCCATTGTCCTTTACTTGAAACTAGTGGACTTGTTAACCATCAACACTTGATGCTATTTCTTGAATTCTACCTTTGCCGATTTCAGCATCGCGAAGAGCTCGGGAATTACTTTTGTCATCCCTTGCATATTATAGTTTATCACGAAGTTCTAGTAACTTGGTGATAGTGACTAGAGAACTTTGTCAATTACTATCTTATCTGGAAGATTAACTCCCACTTGATTCAAGCAATTGTAGTACCCAGACAATCTGAGCACATGCTCACTGGTTGAGCTATTCTCCTCCATCTTGTAGGCAAAGTACTGTCAGAGGTCTCATACCTCTTGACACGGGTATGAGTATGAAATACCAATTTCAACTTTTGTAACATCTTATATGCTCCGTGGCATTCAAAACATTTTTGAAGTCCCGGTTCTAAGCCGTAAAGCATGGTGCACTAAACTATCAAGTAGTCATCATACCGAGCTTGTCGAACGTTCATAACGTTTGCATCTGCTCCTGCAATAGGTCTGTCACCTAGCGGTGCATCAAGGACATAATTCTTCTATGCAACAATGAGGATAATCCTCAGATCATGGACCTAGTCCGCATCATTGCTACTATCATCTTTCAACATAGTTTTTCTCTAGGAACATATCAAGAAATAAACGGGGAGCTACATCGCGAGCTATTGATCTACAACATAGTTATGCAAATACTATCAGGACTAAGTTCATGATAAATTAAAGTTCAATTAATCATATTACTTAAGAACTCCCACTTAGATAGACATCCCTCTAATCATCTAAGTGATCGCGTGATCCATATCAACTAAACCATGTCCGATCATCACGTGAGATGGAGTAGTTTTCATTGGTGAACATCATTATGTTGATCATATCTACTATATGATTCATGCTCGACCTTTCGGTCTCAGTGTTCCGAGGCCATATCTGCATATGCTAGGCTCGTCAAGTTTAACCAGAGTATTCTGCGTGTGCAAAAATGGCTTGCACCCGTTGTATGTCAACGTAGAGCTTATCACACCCGATCATCACATGGTGTCTCAGCACGAAGAACTGTCACAACGGTGCATACTCAGGGATAACACTTATACCTTGAAATTTTAGTGAGGGGTCATCTTATAATGCTACCGCCATACTAAGCAAAATAAGATGCATAAAAGGATAAACTTCACAAGCAATCAAATAAGTGATATGATATGGCCATCATCATCTTGTGTCTTTGATCTCCATCTCCAAAGCACCGTCATGATCACCATCGTCACCGGCTTGACACCTTGATCTCCATCGAAGCATCGTTGTCGTCTTGCCAACTATTGCTTCTACTACTATTGCTACCGCTTAGTGATAAAGTAAAGCAATTACATAGCAATTGCATTTAATACAATAAAAGCGACAACCATATGGCTCCTGCCAGTTGCCGATAACTGTTACAAAACATGATCATCGCATACAACAAATTATATATCATCACATCTTGACCATATCACATCACAGCAAGCCCTGCAAAAACAAGTTAGACGTCCTCTACTTCGTTGTTGCAAGTTTTACGTGGCTGTTGATATCTACTATGCAACCTTCTTCTTGTAGACGTTGTTGGGCCTCCAAGTGCAGAGGTTTGTAGGACAGTAGCAAATTTCCCTCAAGTGGATGACCTAAGGTTTATCAATCCGTGGGAGGCGAGGGATGAAGATGGTATCTCTCAAGCAACCTCGCAACCAAATAACAAAGAGTCTCTTGTGTCCCCAACACACCCAATACAATGGTAAATTGTATAGGTGCACTAGTTCATGAAGAGATGGTGATACAAGTGCAATATGGATGGTAGATATAGGTTTTTGTAATCTGAAAATATAAAACAGCAAGGTAACTAATGATAAAAGTGAGCGTAAACGGTATTGCAATGCTAGGAAACAAGTCCTAGGGTTCATACTTTCACTAGTGCAAGTTCTCTCAACAATAATAACATAATTGGATCATATAACTATCCCTCAACATGCAACAAAGAGTCACTCCAAAGTCACTAATAGCGGAGAACAAACGAAGAGATTATTGTAGGGTACGAAACCACCTCAAAGTTATTCTTTCAGATCGATCTATTCAAGAGTCCGTACTAGAATAACACCTTAAGACACATACCAACCAAAACCCTAATGTCACCTAGATACTCCAATGTCACCTCAAGTATCTGTGGGTGTGATTATACGATATGCATCACACAATCTCAGATTCATCTATTCAACCAACACAAAGAACTTCAAATAATGCCCCAAAGTTTCTACCGGAGAGTCAAGATGAAAATGTGTGCCAACCCCTATGCATAAGTTCACAATGTTACGGAACCCGCAAGTTGATCACCAAAACATACATCAAGTAGATCACGTGAATATCCCATTGTCACCACAGATAAGCACATGCAAGACATACATCAAGTGTTCTCAAATCCTTAAAGACTCAATCAGATAAGATAACTTCAAAGGGTAAACTCAATCCATTACAAGAGAGTAGAGGGGGAGAAACATCATAAGATCCAACTATAATAGCAAAGCTCGCGATACATCAAGATCGTACCACCTCAAGAACACGAGAGAGAGAGAGAGAGAGAGAGAGAGATCAAACTCATAGCTACTGGTACATACCCTCAGCCCCGAGGGTGAACTACTCCCTCCTCGTCATGGAGAGCGCCAGGATGATGAAGATGGCCACCGGTGAGGGATCCCTTCTCCGGCAGGGTGCCGGAACAGGGTCCCGATTGGTTTTTGGTGGCTACCGAGGCTTGCGGCGGCGGAACTCCCGATCTATTCTGTTGCCCGATGTTTTTAGGGTATATGGACATATATAGGCGAAAGAAGTCGGTAAGGGGAGCCACGAGGGTGGAGGGCGCGCCCAGGGAGTGGGCGCGCCCCCTGCCTTGTGCCTTCCTCGTTGCTTCCCTTACGTACACTCAAGTCTTCTAGATTGCTTCCATTCCAAAAATAACCCTCCCAAAGGTTTTATTTCGTTTGGACTCCGTTTGATATTCCTTTTCTACGAAACACTGAAACAAGGTAAAAAACAGAAACTAGCACTGGGCTCTGGGTTAATAGGTTTGTCCCAAAATTAATATAAAAGTGTTTAATAAGGCCCATAAACATCCAAAACAGATAATATAATAGCATGGAACAATAAAAAAATTGTAGATACATTGGAGACGTATCATCATCCCCAAGCTTAATTCCTGCTCGTCCTCGAGTAGGTAAATGATAAAAGCAGAATTTTTGATGTGGAATGCTACCTAACATAATCATCAATGTAATTTTCTTTATTGTGGCATGAATATTCAGATCCATATGATTCAAAACAAAAGTTTAATATTGACATGAAAACAATAATACTTCAAGCATACTAACAAAGTAATCATGTCTTCTCAAAATATCATGGCCAAAGAAAGTTATCCCTACAAAACCATATAGTCTGGATATGCTCTATCTTCATCACACAAAATATTTAAATCATGCACAACCCCGATGACAAGCCAAGCAATTGTTTCATACTTTTGATGTTCTCAAACTTTTTCAATCTTCACGCAATACATGAGCGTGAGCCATGGACATAGAACTATAGGTGGAATAGAATGGTGGTTGTGGCGAAGACAAAAAGGAGAAGATAGTCTCACATCAACTAGGCGTATTAACGGGCTATGGAGATGCCCATCAATAGATATCAATGTGAGTGAGTAGGGATTGCCATGTGCTACGTCTCCGTCGTATCTATAATTTTTGATTGTTCCATGCCAATATTATTCAAATTTTACATACTTTTGGCAACTTTTAATACTATTTTTTGGACTAACATATTGATCCAGTGCCCAGTGCCAGTTCCTGTCTGTTGCATGTTTTTTGTTTCGCAGAAACCCAATATCAAACAGAGTCCAAACGGGATAAAAACGGACGAAGAATTATTTTGGAATATTTGTGATTTTTTGGAGGAATAATCAACGCGAGATGATGCCCGAGGTGGCCACGAGATAGGGGCCCACGCCCACTTAAAGAGGGCGCGGCCCCCACTCTTGTGGGCCACCCGTAAGGCAGTTGATGCCCTTATATGGCCGCAAGAAAGCTAATTTGAAAACGATCTGGGCGAAGGTTTCAATCCAATCAGAGTTACGGATCTCCAGATATAAAGGAAACAGAGCCGGGGAAGAACGCATAAACAGAGAGATGGATCCAATCTCGGAGGGGCTCTCGCCCCTCCCAAGCCATGGGAGCCAAGGACCAGAGGGGAAACCCTTCTCCCATCTAGGGAGGAGGTCAAGGAAGAAGAAGAAGAAGAAGAAGAAGAAGAAGAAGGGGGGATGATTGGTTTGAGTTGCATGTTTATTATTGGTGATGTCCTATGGTGCCCTCCGTGTCGCGCAAGCGTGAGGGATTCCCGCTGTAGGGTTTGGAATATGTTTATGATTTGCTTATGGTGGGTTGCGTGAGTGACTGAAACACAAACCCGAGTAAGTAGGTTGTTTGCATATGGGATAAAAGGGGACTTGATGCTTTAATGCTATGGTTGGGTTTTTCCTTAATGAATCTTTAGTAGTTACGGATGCTTGCTAGAGTTCCAATCATAAGTGCATAGAATTCCAAGTAAGGGATGATATGTTAGCTTATGCCTCTCCCTCAAATAGAATTGCAATAGTGATTATCGGTCTAGTAACATAGTCAATTTCTTAGGGGCAATTTCACAACTCCTACCACCACTTTTCCACACTTGTTATATTTACTTTATTGCATCTTTATCTAAACATCCCCTAGTTTTTATTTACGTGCTCTTTATTATCTTGCAAACCTATCCTATCGCACCTACAAAGTACTTCTAGTTTCATACTTGTTCTAGGTAAAGCGAACGTCAAGCGTGCGTAGAGTTGTATCGGTGGTCGATAGAACTTTAGGAATATTTGTTCTACCTTTAGATTCTTGTTGGGTTCGACACTCTTACTTATCGAAAACTGTTGCGATCCCCTATACTTGTGGGTTATCACCATGCAACGGATGCACTAGAGCTATAAGTGTATGAAAGCTCAAAAATAAACTGTAGGTGTTAATCCAACTCGCTTGCTCACGAAGACCTAGGGCATTTTGAGGAAACCCATCATTGGAATATACAAGCCAAGTTCTATAATGAAAATTTCCCACTAGTATATGAAAGTGACAACATAGCAGACTCTCTATCATGAAGATTATGGTGCTACTTTGAAGCACAAGTGTGGTAAAAGGATAGTAGCATTGTCCGTTCTCTCTTTTTCTCTCATTATTTTTATTTTTTTATTTTTATTTTTTTATTTGGGACTTCTCTTTTTTTTATGGCCTACTTTTTCTCTTTTTTTATTTGGGCTTCTTTGACCTCTTTTATTTATTTTTTTCGTCCTGAGTCTCATCCCGACTTGTGGGGGAATCATGGTCTCCATCATCCTTTCCTCACTGGGACAATGCTCTAATAATGATGATCATCACACTTTTATTTACTTACAACTCAAGAATTACAACTCGATACTTAGAACAAGATATGGCTCTATATGAATGCCTCCGTGATGTGGGATGTGCAATGACTCGTGAGTGACATGTATGAAAGAATTATGAATGGTGGCTTTGCCATAAATACGATGTCAACTACATGATCATGCAAAGCAATATGACAATGATGAAGCGTGTCATAATAAACGAAACGGTGGTAAGTTGGATGGCAATATATCTCGGAATGGCTATGGAAATGCCATGATAGGTAGGTATGGTGGCTGTTTTGAGGAAGGTATATGGTGGGTGTATGATACCGGCGAAAAGTGCGCGGTATTAGAGAGGCTAGCAATGGTGGAAGGAAGAAAAGTGCGTATAATCCATGGACTCAACATTAGTCATAAGGAACTCATATACTTATTGCAAAAATCTACAAGTTATCAAAACAAAGTATTACGCGCATGCTCCTAGGGGGATAGATTGGTAGGAAAATACCATCGCTCGTCCCCGACCGCCACTCATAACGAGGACAATCAATAAATAAATCATGCTCTGACTTCATCACATAACGGTTCACCATACGTGCATGCTACGGGAATCACAAACTTTAACACAAGTATTTCTCAAATTCACAACTACTCAACTAGCATAACTCTAATATCACCATCTTCATATCTCAAAACAATCATAAGGAATCAAACTTCTCATAGTATTCAATGCACTTTATATGAAAGTTTTTATTATATACCTCTTGGATGCCCATCATATTAGGACTAAATTCATAACCAAAGCAAATTACCGTGCTGTTCTAAAGACTCTCAAAATCATATAAGTGAAGCATGAGAGTTCATAAATTTCTTAAAAATAAATCCACCGCCGTTCTCTAAAAGATATAAGTGAAGCACTAGAGAAAACAACAAACTACTCCAAAAAGATATAAGTGAAGATCAACGAGTAGTTAAATAATTATTTAGCTATGTGAAGACTCTCGCATTTAATAATTTCAGATCTTGAAACTTTATTCAAACAGCAAGCAAAACAAACGAGAATAAAATGACGCTCCAAGCAAAATACATATCATGTGGTGAATAAAAATATAGCTCCAAGTAAAGTTTCCGATGAACGAGGACTAAAGAGGGGATGATTTCCGGGGCATCCCCAAGCTTTGGGTTTTTGGTGTCCTTGGATTTACCTTGGGGTTCCTTGGGCATCCCCAAGCTTAGGCTCTTGCCACTCCTTATTCCATAGTCCATCGAATCTTTACCCAAAACTTGAAAACTTCACAACACAAAACTCAACAGAAAACTCGTAAGCTCCGTTAGTATAAGAAAATAAAACCACCACTTAGGTAATGTTGTGAACTCATTATAAATTCATATTGGTGTAATATATACTGTATTCCAACTTCTCTATGGTTCATACCCTCCGATACTACTCATAGATTCATCAAAATAAGCAAACATCACATAGAAAACAGAATCTGTCAAAAACAGAACAGTCTGTAGTAATATGTATCATTCGAATACTTATGTAACTCCAAAAATTCTGAAATAAATTTATGGACCTGAGGAATTTGTCTAGTAATCATCTTCAAAAAGAATCAACTAAATATCACTCTCCAGTAAAAAGTTTTACCTAATCTCGTGAGCGCTAAAGTTTCTGCTTTTTACAACAAGATCATAAAGACTTCACCCAAGTCTTCCCAAAGGTTCTACTTGGCACAAACACTAATTAAAACAAAAAACCACATCTAAACAGAATGATGGATTATTTACTCCTAAACAGAACCAAAAAGCAAGAAACCAAAATAATTTTGGGTTGCCTCCCAACAAGCGCTGTCGTTTAACGCCCCTAGCTAGGCATGATAATTTCAATGATGCTCACATAAAAGATAAGAATTGAAACATAAAGAGAGCATCATGAAGAATATGACTAGAAAATTTAAGTCTAACCCACTTCCTATGCATAGGAACTTTGTGAGCAAACAACTTATGGGAACAATAATCAACTAGCATAGGAAGGCAAAACAAGCATAACTTCAAAACTTTAAGCACATAGAGAGGGAACTTGATATTATTGCAATTCCTACAAGCATATATTCCTACCTCATAATAATTTTCAGTAGAATCATGAATGAATTTAACAATATAACCAGCACCTAAAGCATTCTTTTCATGATCTACAAGCATAGAATTTTTATTACTCTCCACATAAGCAAATTTCTTCTCATTCGGAATAGTGGGAGTATCATAAGAGACTCGAATACTATAAATTGTTTCCACATTAAATGAGTAATGTTCAGAAAAAGGGTAATCATAATCATGACAAGTTTTATAAATATAATCATCGCTACTTTTTATAACATAAGTGTCATCACAATAATCATCATAAGTAGCAACTTTGTTCTCATCATAATCAATTGAAACCTCTTCCAAGATAGTGGAATCATTACTAAATAAAGTCATGACCTCTCCAAATCCACTTTCATAATTATCATAATAAGATTCAACATCCTCCAAAATGGTGGGATCATTACTTCCTAAAGTTGACACCCTTCCAAACCCACTTTCATCAATATAATCATCATAGGTAGAAGGCATGCTATCATCATAACAACTTTGCATATCAAAACTTGAGAGGCTAAAAATATCATCTTCATTAGACATAGCATCCCCAAGCTTGCGACAAACATTAATTGCAGCAAATATATTCTCAAAAACAACATCTTCATCAAACATAGCATCCCCAAGCTTGGGCTTTTTCATATCATAAGCATAATCACTCTCATCATTAATAGTATGGATAGCACCAATAGTATAGCAATTATCATATTCTTCAAAGCAAGTGCCAAAAATATTTTCAAGATCATAAGAAGTATCATTATCTTCCCAATCATAATCGTCACAACAAGCAATAGGCATAACGAGATCATCATCAAGTGCATCATCTTCCACAATTATTTTTGATTCATTTTCATGAGGCACAACAATAATAGGAGCAACATTATTTGGGAGAGATATCTTTTTACCTCTCTTCCTTTTTATTTTCTTCTTCTTAACCACATCATGTGTGGGTTCAATCCTCTTTTTGGAGCTCCTTATTAATGAGATTGGTTGAATAGAAGGCTCCTCCTCGTTACCTGATTCATCAAAAGAAATAATAGGAGAATATTGGGAAGTCTCCTCCCTTTCGTTAGTATTCTCTTCATCTTCTATTTGTTTTCTTTTCTTTATGTAACTGGAAATATAAGGATTTTCAATGCAATTCACCGCACAGTACATATAAATTTCCTCTAGATCAAAATCAAGAAGTTTATCACGGGCAAATACTGGAATATAGTTAGTTATACGTTTCATTTCTTCATAACCCATAAGCAAACTAAGTTCATTATGATGTGCAAGGGAAATCAAGTCATCACAATTTCTGGAAACGATTAGATTATGAAACAATTTGCATCGGATAGTTAAATGACCACGTTCATTACAAAGTTCACAAGTACGGCTAAGAAAATTTAAATTTTCAGCACAAACATCTAGCCTTTCTTGCAACCATTTAGTTTCTAAATACTTATGCCTCTTGCAAAATCTATCTTCTCCATTCGGTATGTATTTGCAAACTCTATGCACTCCACAAAAATCGACATGCTTATAAGAGATATTTTCATCATGACTAGTGCAATAATAATTAGTACCATGGATATTCAAGGAGTTCGTACTAAAAACATTGCAATCATGCTCATCATTCAAAGATTTAGTGCCAAATATTAAAAATATGAAGCGTATGAGACAAACTCAATTCCATTTTTTTGGTAGTTTTCTTTTATAAACTAAACTAGTGATAAAACAAGAAACAAAAGATTCGATTGCAAGATCTACAGATATACCTTCAAGCACTCACCTCCCGGCAACGGGCGCTGTAAAAAGAGCTTGATGTCTACTATGCAACCTTCTTCTTGTAGACGTTGTTGGGCCTCCAAGTGCAGAGGTTTGTAGGACAAGAGCAAATTTCCCTCAAGTGGATGACCTAAGGTTTATCAATCCGTGGGAGGTGTAGGATGAAGATGGTCTCTCTCAAGCAATCCTGCAACCAAATAACAAAGAGTCTCTTGTGTACCCAACACACCCAATACAATGGTAAATTGTATAGGTGCACTAGTTCGGCGAAGAGATGATGATACAAGTGCAATATGGATGGTAGATATAGGTTTTTGTAATCTGAAAATATAAAAACAGCAAGGTAACTAATGATAAAAGTGAGCGTAAACGGTATTGCAATGCTAGGAAACAAGGCCTAGGGTTCATACTTTCACTAGTGCAAGTTCTCTCAACAATAATAACATAATTGGATCATATAACTATCCCTCAACATGCAACAACGAGTCACTCCAAAGTCACTAATAGCGGAGAACAAACGAAGAGATTATTGTAGGGTATGAAACCAACTCAAAGTTATTCTTTCAGATCGATCTATTCAACAGTTCGTACTAGAATAACACCTTAAGACACATATCAACCAAAACCCTAATGTCACCTAGATAATCCAATGTCACCTCAAGTATCCGTGGGTATGATTATACGATATGCATCACACAATCTCAGATTCATCTATTCAACCAACACAAAGAACTTCAAAGAATTCCCCAAAGTTTCTACCAGAGAGTCAAAAGGAAACGTGTGCCAACCCCTGTGCATAAGTTCACAATGTTACGGAACCCGCAAGTTGATCACCAAAACATACATCAAGTAGATCACGTGAATATCCCATTGTCACCACAGATAAGCACATGCAAGACATACATCAAGTGTTCTCAAATCCTTAAAGACTCAATCCGATAAGATAACTTCAATGGGAAAACTCAATCCATTACAAGAGAGTAGAGGGAGAAACATCATAAGATCCAACTATAATAGCAAAGCTCGTGGATACATCAAAATCGTACCACCTCAAGAACACGAGAGAGAGAGAGATCAAACACATAGCTATCGGTACATACCCTCAGCCACGAGGGTGAACTACTCCCTCCTCATCATGGAGAGCGCCGGATGATGAAGATGGCCACCGGTGAGGGATTCCCCCTCAGGAAGGGTGCTTAACAGGGGTCCCGATTGGTTTTTGGTGGCTACAGAGGCTTGCGGCGGCGGAACTCCCGATCTATTCTGTTCCCCGATGTTTATAGGGTACATGGACATATATAGGTGAAAGAAGTCGGTAAGGGGAGCCAAGAGGGGCCCATGAGGGTGGAGGGCGTGCCCAGGGGGTGGGCGCACCCCCTACCTCGTGCCTTCCTTGTTGCTTCCCTTACGTACACTCCCAGTCTTTTGGATTGCTTCCGTTCCAAAAATAACTCTCCCGAAGGTTTTATTCCGTTTGGACTCCATTTGATATTCTTTTTTCATAAACATCAAACAAGGAAAAAATGTAAACCGCACTGGGCTCTGGGTTAATAGGTTAGTCCCAAAAATAATATAAAAGTGTTTAATAAGGCACATAAACATCCAAAACAGATAATATAATAGCATGGAACAATCAAAAAATTATAGATACGTTGGAGACGTATCAGCTGCTACGGGCTTCTAGCAAGAACCGTTCTTACCTACGCATCAAAACCACAACGATTTTTTGTCAAGTGTGCTATTTTAAACTTCAACAACGACCGGGCGTAGTCACACTCGATTCAAATAAAGTTGGAGAAACAAACACCCACTAGCCACATGTGTGTAAAGCACGGCGGTAGAACTAGTCTCATGAACGCGGTCATGTAATGTCGGTCTGGGCCGCTTCATCCAACAATACCGCCGAATCAAAGTATGACATGCTGGTAAGCAGTATGACTATTATCGCCCACAACTCTTTGTGTTCTACTCGTGCATATAACATCTACGCATAGACCTGGCTTGGATGCCACTGTTGGGGAACACAGTAATTTCAAAATTTTGCCTACGATCACGCAAGATCTATCTAAGTGATGCATAGCAACGAGCGGGGAGAGTGTGTCCACGTACCCTCGTAGAGCGAAAGCGGAAGCGTTATATCAACGCGGTTGATGTATTCGTACATCTTCACGATCTGACGGATCCTAGCACTGAACGTACGGCACCTCCGTGTTCAGCACACGTTCAGCTTGATGACGTCCCTTGTACTCTTGTCCAGTTGAGGCCGAGGGAGAGTTCCGTCAGCACGATGACGTGGCGACGGTGATGATGAAGTTACCGGCGCAGGGCTTTGCCTAAGCACTACAACAATATGACCGAGGTGTGTAACTGTGGAGGGGGGCACCACACACGGCTAAGACAAATCTTGAGTGCCTTTGGGATGCCCCCTGGTCACGTATATAAAGGACGGGATGGAAGAGGTGGCCGCCCCAAGGGGGGCACACCAGGTGTGGGGAATCCTACTAGGACTCCCCAGTCCAAGTAGGATTCCCCTCCTCTTTCCTATTCGGAGTAGGAGAGAAGGAAAGAGAGGAGAGGGAGAAGGAAAGGGGGGCCGCCCCACCCCTTGTCCAATTCGGTTTGGGCAGGGGGAGGCGCGCGCCACCTCTTGGCCCTTCTCCCCTCTCTCCACTAAAGCCCAATAAGGCCCATTACTTCTCCCGGCGAATTCTCGTAACTCTCCGGTACTCAAAATAATACCGAATCACTCGGAACCTTTCCGATGTCCGAATATAGCCTTCCAATATATCGATCTTTACGTCTCAACCATTTCGAGACTCCTCGTCATGTACGTGATCTCGTCCGGGACTCCGAACAACCTTCGGTATATCAAATCACATAACTTATAATACAAATCGTCATCGAACATTAAGCGTGCGGACCCTACGGGTTCGAGAACTATGTAGACATGACCGAGACACATCTCCGGTCAATAACCAATAGCGAAACCTGGATGCTCATATTGGCTCCTACATATTCTACGAAGATCTTTATCGGTCAGACCTCATAACAACATACGTTGTTCCATTTGTCATCGGTATGTTACTTGCCCGAGATTCAATCGTCGGTATCATCATACCTAGTTCAATCTCGTTACCGGCAAGTCTCTTTGCTCGTTCCGTAATGCATCATCCCGCAACTAACTCAGTAGTCACATTGCTTGCAAGGCTTATAGTGATGTGCATTACCGAGAGGGCCCAGAGATACCTCTCCGATACACGGAGTGACAAATACTAATCTCGATCTATGCCAACCCAACAAACACCTTCGGAGACACCTGTAGAGCATCTTTCTAATCACCCAGTTATGTTGTGACGTTTGATAGCACACAAGGTGTTCCTCCGATATTCGGGAGTTGCATAATCTCATAGTCTGAAGAACATGTATAAGTCATGAAGAAAGCAGTAGCAATGAAACTGAAACAATCATAATACTAAGCTAACGAATGGGTTTTGTCCATCACATCATTCTCTAATGATGTGATCCCGTTCATCAAATGACAACACATGTCTATGGCTAGGAAACTTAACCATCTTTGATTAACGAGCTAGTCAAGTAGAGGCATACTAGGGACACTGTTTGTCTATGTATTCACACATGTACTAAGTTTCTGGTTAATTGAATTCTAGCATGAATAATAAACATTTATCATGAAATAAGGAATAAATAATAATTTTATTATTGCCTCTAGGGCATATTTCCTTCAGACACAACCACAGTAGCCCTAAGAATGGAAATGGGAATGGAAGTAACAGCAGTCAGAGCCGTTCCAACCCCGTGACACCCGCCAAGAAGGATCTAAGTCACGTTACATGTTTCAAGTGCGGGAAGACTGGACACTACGCCAAAGATTGTTCTGAGGCAAAAAATGGTAACGGAAATGGAAGCTCTGGAAAGAAGCCCAACCCTTTCACCAGAGGGCAGGTGAATCACGTCAACGTGGAGGAATTTGAAGAGCAGCCTGATGCAGTTATTGGTAAGTTTTGATCAAGTCATTTACAACTCTTGTCCTTTTTGACACTGGTGCATCGCATTCATACATATCAAGGGGATTTGCGGATAAGTTTAAGTTGCCCACCGTAGCCCTTAAGACACCTATGTTAGTAAGCTCACCAGGAGTGGAGTATATGGCTAGCCAAGGATGTTTTCAGTTGCCATTGACCATAGGTAGGCATGTTTTCCCCTCCGACCTCATTATTCTGGAATCACAAGGATTGGATGTGATACTAGGCATGGATTGGCTATCAATGTATGGAGGAAATATCGATTGTGCTAGTAAGTAAATTCTTCTCACCACCCCAGAAGGGAAACAGATCAAAGTATGTGTCTAGGCATATGCCAAGGAGGACTCAAGTAAATTCACTCTCGGGAGTCGTATAGGAGGAAGTGTCAGTTGTGAAGGATTATCCCGACGTATTCCCGGAGGAACTGCCAGGCATGCCACCAGATCGAGACATAGACTTTTTGATCGATTTGTTGCGAGGCGCCGGACCAATATCTAAGAGACCGTATCGGATGCCTACAAATGATCTGGAGGAAATTAAGAAGCAGATTAAGGAGTTGTTGGAGAAAGGTTATATTCGACCAAGTTCATCACCGTGGGGAGCCCCAGTGCTCTTAGTTGAGAAGAAGGATGGATCTTTGAGAATGGTTGTTGATTATCATGCACTGAATGAGGTGACGATCAAGAACAAATACCCACTACTGATGATCAATGATTTGTTTGACCAGCTGCAGGGAGCTAAAGTATTCTCCAAGATCGATCTACGTTCAGGATATCACCAGTTGAAGATCCGGGAACAAGATATACCTAAGACAGCTTTTACCACAAGGTATGGGCTATATGAGTACACGGTCATGTCTTTTGGTTTGACTAATGCCCCTGCCTACTTTATGAGTACGATGAATAAGCTGTTCATGGAGTTCTTGGATAAGTTTGTTGTGGTGTTCATTGATGATATATTGGTGTACTCGAAGAATAAATAAGAACACAAGGAACATTTGTGTTTGGTTCTCGAGAAGCTCAGGGAACATCAGTTATATGCCAAGTTCAAAGAAATGTGAGTTTTGGTTGAAGTAAGTTGGATTTCTCGAACATGTTATATCTAGAGAAGGTATAGCAGTAGACCCTTCCAAGGTTAAATCTGTCACTGAGTGGTTGGCACCCACTTCAGTCGGAGAGATATGCAGTTCCTTGGACTCGCAGGATATTATCGGAGATTCATTGAGAATTTTTACATGATCGCGAAGCCCATGACGGAGTTATTGAAGAAGGACACCAAGTTTAAAAGGACCGAGGAGTGTGAGGCCAGTTTTCAGGAGTTGAAGAAACGTTTAGTTACAGCCCCAGTGCTAATTCTCCCGAATATACGCAAGGATTTCCAAGTATATTGCGACGCTTCTCGCCAAAGACTTGGAGGCGTACTTATGCAAGAAGGAAGAGTTGTTTCATATGCCTCACATCAGCTTCGACCTCATGAGTTGAATTATGCCACGCATGACTTGGAGTTAGTAGTCGTAGTGCATGCGCTCAAGACCTGGAGACATTTCCTTATCGGAAATCATTGTGATGTGTACACGGATCATAAGAGTTTGAAGTAAATTTTCACGTAGAAGGAGTTGAACCACAGGCAGAGGAGATGGCTGGAGCTCATCAAGGATTATGACATGAAACTGCATTATCATCCAGGCAAGGCCAATGTAGTAGTGATACGTCTCCAACGTATCTATAATTTTTGATTGTTCCATGTTGTTATATTATTGATAGAGATGATAGATAATATTTTTGGGTGATAAAGATGCAATGTAAAAATAAAAGCAAATTAAAAAGCAAAGGCAATAATAAAGTGATGGAAGATTAATATGATGAAGATAGACCTGGGGGCCATAGATTTCACTAGTGGCTTCTCTCAAGAGCATAAGTATTTTACGGTGGGTGAACGAATTACTGTTGAGCAATTGACAGAATTGAGCATAGTTATGAGAATATCTAGGTATGATCATGTATATAGGCATCACGTCCGAGACAAGTAGACCGACTCCTGCCTGCATCTAGTACTATAACTCCACTCATCGACCGCTATCCAGCATTGTCACGCCCAAGATGCGACCCTATCCTAAAGGAACTCGAAGGTCCCACCAAGGATAGAAGTGCATCTTGAAGACGCTTTTGCAAGGTGGGTATCATTACATCAAACCATTACATAATAGTTGGGGACACTTACATAAGGCACAAACGCCCCAAGAATACATCAACATCATACAAGAGATCAACATCTGACTACGGATGAAACATAAACAGAAAACTCAAACAATATCCACCCAACTATCCCAGGTTGCCGACCTGAAACCTATCCCCTGATCGAAGAAGCAGAAGAAGAACTCCAAAACAAGTAAACATCGCTCTTGCGTCATGATCATCGCAAAACCTGTACCTGCAACTATTGGTGTAGTAATCTGTGAGCCATGAGGACTCAGCAATCCCATTACCATGGGTATCAAGACTAGCAAAGCTTAATGGGTAAGGAAGGGGTAAAGTGGTGAGGTTGCAGCAGCGACTAAGCATGATATGGTGGCTAACATACGCAAGTGAGAGCGAGAAGAGAAGCAAACGGAACGGTCGTGAAGCTAGCAATGATCAAGAAGTGATCCTAAACTCCTACTTACGTCAAACATAACCCAAAACCGTGTTCACTTCCGGACTCCACGAAAAGAGACCATCACGGCTACACACGGTTGATGTGTTTTAATTCAGATCTGGTGTCAAGTTATCTACAACCGCGCATTAACAAATTCCCATCTGCCACATAACCGCGGGCATGACTTTCAAAAGTTTAAACCCTGCAGGGGTGTCCCAACTTAGCCCATGATAAGCTCTCGCGATCAACGAAGGATATTCCTTCTCCCGGGAAGACCCGATCAGACTCGGAATCCCAGTTACAAGACATTTCGACAATGGTAAAACAAGACCAGAAAAGCCGCCCGATGTACCAACAAATCCCGATAGGAGTCGCACGTACCTCGTTCTCAGGGCACACCGGATAAGTCAAGCTACGAGTAAAACCAGGCCTTGAGTTTCCCCGTGGTGGCCTGTGACGCCCCAAGACCGGAGCTTCAGTTGACTTCCAGGGTTTCCGGGTTTCGCCGTGTGTTTCTTCTGTGCCTGCCCTTTTATTTTTGCATTGCATCATGTCATCTCTTGCATTGCCATAATATCATTAATTTTTAAAAAACTCAACTAAATAAATCGTATGGATCTTCGGTCCATTTAAATCGAGGAAGGGTGACTTCTCTTTATAACATATTCTCCCAATATTATGGAGCTATATAAATTATTCCATTTATTTGGAATTCACCATAACACACTTGCAAATTCCCATGCCCTTTCTACTTCAAGTTTGGTCCCCAAACCTTGCCAATATTTCTTTCATCATTTTTCGGAGCTCCACCAAAAATCCGAACATTTTTGGACCTTCCCAAACCCTCACTTCCATTCAAATCATTTGGATTTAAATTCAAATGAATTTGAATTCAAATCTTCAATTTTGGCCTTTCTATTTTTCTTGGTACGAGCATATTTTTGTGAGCCCGGGAAAATTATCCGTGTGTCCAACTTCTTCCTCTAACCTCTATTTCTTTTCTTTCTTAATCTTCGTTTCTTTTCTTTTCCCTTTTCTTTTTTAGTGAGAGAGAGCCAGCCAGCCCAGGCCAGCCCCCCCTCGTCAGCCCACCATCTTGCTCCCAACCTCCCTTGAGCCTAGCCGGCCCCAGCCCACCTAGCGCCTCCCTCCAGGCCCGGCCTAACCTCTCGCGGCCCAAGGCCCACCAGCCGCCTCTAACCCTAGCCCGAGCGCTCTCTCCTCCTCCTCGTTCCCCTCGCCGCGCGCCAGAAGCCCTCGGCTCGATCCCCGATTCCATCTCTCCTCTCGATCTCTCCCTCCGGTCGCTCGACCACCGCACCGCCAAGACCTCCCCGAGCAGGAGCCGGCCTCTGCTTCTTCTCCCTCGGCCACCTCCTCGGCGCCTCATCTCCATCGCGCCACCGTTCTGCGCCCGATCCCCCCTCGCGGCCAGCGAACCCGCTGCCGGATCCTTGATCCTCCTCCGCCATGGCGCGCCTCCTGCGCCAAGACCGACCGCCGTGCTGCCTTGCTCCGTCGCCGCCTCTCTTCTCCTCCCCCCGCGTCCGGAGCCCCGTCGCCTCTCCACCCTGCCTCGCCTCGCACCTCCCGCTCGATCCCGATGGGATCAGGAGCGCGTCGCCGGCCCTGCGTCCTTGAGCCCGAGGCCGCCGAACCACTGCCGGATCTCGCTGCCCGCTGTCGCCTCTGCGTCGACCCAGCGTCCTGCGCCTCCGGCGACCCTCGCCGCTCCTGCGCCCGGTCCCCTCGCCCTTGCCGCTTCCTCCGGTGGTGGCGACCACCAGAGCCTCTCGCCGCCCTTCTCCACCTCGGGAGCCCTGCCCGATGCCATGGCCGCCGCCCGTTCGCCCCTCCGGCCGTCGTCTCCGGAACGCCAAGTACCTCTACGTGCGGACTCGCCAAGTACTTGACCGGATGCGCCAAGTTTGATTATGAACGGTTGCACGTCCGACCCGGTATTCGAACCTCAAGCGCCAAGTTCGTCTTCCACTATCATCTCCGAGGATTTCTCCAAGACCCGAACCGGAACGCCAAATACCGACACCGTGGGTTCCTCAAGGCCGCCAAGTTCGACTACACGATGATGCGACAAGTACCCCGACGATACGCCAAGTACCCCTACGCGCGAAGACGCCAAGTCCGTTTCGGGATTCTTCAAGTACCTCTACCGTCGCCATGTACCACTACTTCCCTCAGCGATCATCGCGAGAACGACTACTTCCTCTACTTCCCTCGATGACCCGTGAACGTCTACTTCCCTCTACGAAACGTTTTCCGCCCTGAACGCACGCTTCGAAGGTATAACCACCAAGATGACCGACCGTGAACGAATCATCCTTGCGATGTCGCTCTTTTGCCATGCCACCGTTCCGTGGGAACCCGGTAATTGGGAGCACCCCACCATCCTCGCATGACTCGCTTTCGCCCACTTCTTTTGCTCCGGTATCTCCGTGATCTACCGGTACCGATATGTTGCCGTGGCATCATTTTCGTATTCGCCGCCGTGGCACCCTTTTCGTTTTCGCCGTGGCACCCTTTTCGTTCCGCCACGGTGACATAATGCTTCATAATGCTCTTGTCAACGTTTTCATAAAAATTACCTAAAACTTGCACATGTCATCCGCATCATGATTACAACAATTAAAAATGTTTAAAATTGATGTTTGCATTAATTGCTAATATGCCATGCTAAAATGATTTATTGCATAACTTAATAACCGTAGCTCCATTTTAAATAAATTATATATGTAAATGGGGTAGAAAAATGCCTAGTTTAACATGGTACACTTTATTTTGCTGTTTAACAACTCTAAAATATGCTTTAGGTCAGATCTGTACCGAATCCATAATTTACATATGGGGATTTTCCGGAATTGTTGTTCGTTGTTTTCGGCCTCATTTAATCTTGCCTAAATAGTTAGTTTCATATGCTTCAACTCTTGCCATGTTTAATAACATTTAATATTGTTGAGTACCTAATCGGGAGAGAACTAAATACGTGATGTGGTGTTCGGTCAATATGCAACTCGTTGCATATTGAGCTCCACTTAACTTGTAGTGTTGTTTGTGCATATTGCCATGCCATGCTATTTAAACCGGACATGCATCATACTTGGTTGTGCATCATGCCATGTTTATGATTGTGTGTTTACTATGTTGTTTGCTTCTTTCCGGTTTGCTTCTCTCGTTAGCTTCGGTTTTCGTTCGGAGTTGTGAGGATTCGCTCGACTACGCCCGTTTGTCCTCTTCATGGACTTGATCTTCTTCCTTGCGGGATTTCAGGCAAGATGACCATACCCTCGATATCACTTCTATCTTTGCTTGCTAGATGCTCGCTCTTTTGCTATGCTTATGCTACGATGCCTACCACTTGCTATATCATGCCACCCACATTGCCATGTCAAACCTCTAACCATCATTTCCTAGCAAACCGTTGTTTGGCTATGTTACCGCTTTGCTCAGCCCCTCTTATAGCGTTGTTAGTTGCGGTGAAGATGAAGTTTGTTCCTTGTTGGAACATGGAGATGTTGTTCCTTGTTGGAACATGTTTACTTGTTGGGATATCACAATATATCTTATTTAATTAATGCATCTATATACTTGGTAAAGGGTGGAAGGCTCGGCCTTATGCCCGGTGTTTTGTTCCACTCTTGCCGCCTCTAGTTTCCGCCATATCGGTGTTATGTTCCCGGATTTTGCGTCCCTAACGCGGTCGGGTGATTTATGGGACCCCTTGACAGTTCGCTTTGAATAAGACTTTTCCAAAGAAGGCCCAACCTTGGTTTTACATTTGCCTCACCTAGCCTTTTTCCCTTGGGAGTCGCGCATCCCGAGGGTCATCTTTATTTACCCCCCCGGGCCAGTGCTTGTCTAAGTGTTGGTCCAAACTAGAGCACCGTGCGGGACCATCCCTTGGCAACTTGGGTTACGTCGGTTCCTGTACGCTTCGCTTATCCGGTCGTGGCCTGAGACGAGTTACGCGCGGCTACTATCAGGGTGTCAGACGCCGGGAGGTCTTCTGGACTTGTTTTATTGCTGTGAAATGTCTTGTAGCCGGGATTCCGAGACTGATCGGGCTTCCGGGGAGAAGGTTTATTCCTTCGTTGATCGCGAGAGCTTATCATGGGCTAAGTTGGGACACCCTGCAGGGTTTGAACTTTCGAAAGCCGTGCCCGGTTATGTGGCAGATGGGAATTTGTTAATGTCGGTTGTAGAAAACCCGAAGTTGATCTTAATTAAAATACACCAACCGCGTGTGTAACCGTGATGGTCTCTTCTCGGTGAGTCCGGGAAGTGAACACGGTGTTGGAGTTATGTTTGACGAGGGTTGTTTTAGGATCACTTCTTGATCATAGTTGTTCGACCGTGCTTTGCCTTCTCTTCTCGCTCTCTTTTTGCGTATGTTAGCCACCATATATGCTAGTCGCTTGCTGCAGCTCCACCTCACTACCCTGTCCTACCTTTAAGCTTAAATAGTCTTGATCTCATGGTGTGAGATTGCTGAGTCCCCGTGACTCACAGATACTTCAAAACCAGTTTGCAGGTGCCAATGAAACCGTGCAGGTGATGGACCCGAGCTCAAGGAGGAGCTCGATGAAGATCTTGTTCTTTGTGTTGTTTCGTTTCAGTTGATCAGTAGTGGAGCCCAGTTGGGACGATCGGGGATCTGTGTAGCATTTGGGGTAGTCTTCTTTTATTTTGGTTCCGTAGTCGGACCTTGATTGTATCTGTATGATGTAATGTTTTACTCATGTATTGTGTGAAGTGGCGACTGTCACCAACTATGTATCTCTTTTCCCTTATGTATTACATGGGTTGTGTGAAGATTACCTCACTTGCGACATTGCTTTCAATGCGGTTATGCCTCTAAGTCGTGCTTCGACACGTGGGAGATATAGCCGCATCGAGGGCGCTATGTTGGTAATCGAGCCTTCCCGACTTAGGAGCCCCTACTTGATTGTTCTTTGGCGTTGTTGAGTCTAGAACGGAAAAATGTTTTGAGTCTTAGGATTATATATATCGGAGTAGGATTCTTTTTACTCCTCGGTCCTTCTGTCGCTCTGGTGAGGTATCCCGACGAGAGTTTTGTCTTTTCTCTCCTCAAATTTCACTAAATTTTTTTAGGATCACGTGGGTATCTTGGAATCGTTCCGATGGTTTTGTGACGAGAACATTGTTCTTGGTGCCTCGACATTTAGGGGTTGTGGCGGTGTCCCGGGAGTTGAGCTCCGAGGTGTTGTCGCCACAATTTTATCGTTGCGATTCGGAATACCTGAGTTTTACCGACATCGAAATCTCTTTTGTGCAGCTTGTTGGTGAGATAACCTCGATAGCCCAAGATCTTGTGGCGAAAAGTGGAGTATTGCCATGACTTGTATAACGGATGTTTTTCAAGGTCGAGGTACACGATTTTCGAAGGTTTCTTGGTTATGTGTTGACGGATGGATACAACTGGATCTAGGTATTGTTAGTTTGGGTGATATATTTTGTGTCCCCTGTATCCCCAACACCAGATTGCATAACCAGAAAGTTTCGGGAGTTTATAGGTGGGAATTCAAGTAGCTCCTAGGATATCTTTCCGACAGATGCATGATATGAGATTGGGTAAATCTCTATCATATGTATTTGTTTCGGCTTATTCGCAAGCCAAATCCTTTGTTTTGTTCCGTTTTGTGGTATTCAAGTTGCTTCAATGTCAAGTGTGGATTCCATACTTTCCTAAATGGTGTTCTCATATTGCTATGTGAATACTAATCCTTCTTGATCACCGAGCTTGTCATGTCAATTCTTTTCTCAACCGGGCGTGCTTCTCGTCAAGTGGATCCGATCATTCCAACATTCGCAAGATCAATTCTAAGCTTTTTCTCAACGGTGTTCGTCTCATCCGACCCAAGTTGTTTTGATTTCCGCCCTCCCCCTTTTTCTTCAAGGACTCAGATTTCTTAATCAAGTATCCATTTTTATTGAGTGAAGTTTCTTCATTCTTTTCCTTTAATGTCTTATCCGGTGATTCTCATGAAGATGCTAAAGGAAGCTTTAATCTTATCATTGTTCCATTCTAATTTTCTTCTCCGGTGGATTTAAGTCAAGTTTTCAAGTGTTGATCGTATTCTTTTCATCATTTCAAATGCTTTCTCATGTCGGTGCATCTCTTAATCATCCATTTCTCGCTATTCAATTGTTAGGAGTGTTGAAGATATCTCAGAAGATTCTAGTTTCCATTCTCAATTCACTCAAGTTCTTTTGAGGATGCTATCTCATTCAAGCCATTTAATTCTACCGGTGAAATATCTATTTCAAGCAATTGTTCAACGGTGGTTCTTTTGAGTGGGCCCTAACCCACAGGTCTTTTCCAGGATCTTACCCGACTCTTCTAATTTTCAGGAGCTATTCCCAAATTCATTGCAAAGTTTGACGTAAGAATGAGTTATCATCGGTCAAATGTCTTTCTCCAAGATCTTTCAAATTATTTTCATTGTTGGTTCAACCTTTCTAATTTTCATTCCGAGTACCTCAACAATTCATGATGGTGTTTCTCGTCGTCATTCTCGAATTTTGAAGACCGAAGAAGAGTTTCTCTTAAATCTTGCTCTATTCACTTCAAGATTCATGGTTCTAGCTTGATGCCATCCTCTCATAATTGTCTTGATTATGAGAATTCTTTTCATCCACCCGGAGCATTTCAGGAGTCTTTTCAGTTTGATTCTTCGGAGCCCATCATCTCAGAATTATTCATTCAAGCGTTCAACTCTGGTTTTCCAAATCTCACCGGCGCATCGTCGAAATATCCTCTAATCAGTTCATGATCTCTTCGTTCTAATGTATCTAAATTTTGTCAAGCATCTTTATTCGTTTTACAATTCTTCCCGGTGAATTTTGCCTTTGCTACGTTCATTCTCAATTATTATGGTGGTTTGTTCAAGAGTTCTCTTCCTTCGTTATCATATAGACTCATTCGTTCTTTCCAATCCTACCGGTGGTTCGTTGAAGACCTTCCCAAGTTTGCGCCATATCTATCTTAATCTTTTCTACGGGAATAAGTAGTATGCCAAATCCGTTGCTTGTCATCAATCTAAATTGGTGAAGGATACGCATAACATAATTCTTGTTCTTGTTTCATCCAAGTGATTGATTCATTCTTCTGGAGTTCGTAATGGTATCAATTTCTCAGTTCTAAGTTGTTCATCTCTTCTTTCCGGAGTTTGTTCATCATATCACAATTTTGGTACGAGATGCTTCATCTTTTCTTTTCCGGAGTTCCAAGCTCTCATCATCACCAAGATCCATCTAAATCACTGCAAGACTTCACCTTGTGTTGTCAACTTCTCTTCCTTTTATCATCTTTTCTTTACCGGAGTTCTTCATGGAGGCTCTACATGATGGTTCTTCAAGGATTCTTTTCATTCTTCAATTGTTCTTCAAGATTTCCTCTCGAAGCTATGATCCGCCAAGCCATACTTCAAAATTGAACATGGTGCTCAACACATGTTTTGTTTTGAGGAGTTCAAGTATTCTTCTTCTTGCATTTCGAAGTGCAATTCGTTCTACCTTATCATTTGAGGTGGTGTTATATCATTCTCGACAATTTGAGTTCGTGTTTCATGATTCAAATGTTGTCAAGAATGAGGTATTTTAAATCCATCAATCTCTTCATTGGACTTATCTTGGGCTATATTTCACCTAAAGCTTTCCCTAAGGATTGTTGCTATTATGGTGCTTATTAATGACCCAAGTTCTTCATTTGTCCTCTCGGTGAAATAAGTTTCTCGTCTCCTTGCTGATATCAATCCAATCGTTTGTTTCCGTTGGTGGCGTAAACTCACCTCATAATTTTGAGATGTTTACCATAAGCCCACAACAAGCTTGTGCTTTTCGTTGTTGGTTTTCCAACAACTCCGCTCTAACCTTCTTGCCAAGGATGCTTCCCAAATTCAATTGTGGTAGAAGTTACTATTATCTTCTCCGTTCTTTTCTTTCCAACCATCTAGTTTTTCATTGCATTCTTTCATTTCTACCGGAGGCATTGTGATGTTGCTCTCTTCGTTGCTTATCGATTTAACCGAGTGTTGTGTCTATCGTTCCTCTTTAACCGGAGTCTCACCAAGGTGCTTTCTTTTGCCAAGTTCATGTTCAACTCCTTCCATTTTTAGTCGGAGTGCTGCCCAAATTTTATCAATCTTATTCTTTGTCTATCTAGTTTTAACCGGAGGGGTTTCAATATCTATCTTATCACTAAACCTCTTGGTTTTCGTCGTATCCCTTGTTCCTCTTTTCTAACAGAGTGTTTTCAACTTTCTTCATCTTCATTGTTTTCTTTCTTTCATTTTGTTCAACCTCTCAAGGTTCTTTGGTTTCACTTTCGTTTGCCAAAGAAGCAACTTTGTTTTACCTCTTCCTCTTCCGCTTTTCTCCGGTGCCATCCTAGATCTCGGACGAGATCCTCTCGTAGTGGTGGAGTGTTGTGGCGCCCAAGACCGGAGCTTGATTGACTTCGGGGTTTCCGGGTTTCGCCGTGTGTTTCTTACATGCCTGCCCTTTTTTTTTGCATTGCATCATGTCATCTCTTGCATTGCCATCATATCATTAATTTTTAAAAACTCAACTAAATAAATCGTATGGATCTTCGGTCCATTTAAATCGAGGGAAGGGTGACTTCTCTTTATAACATATTCTCCCAATATTATGGAGCTATATAAATTATTCCATTTATTTGGAATTCACCATAACACACTTGCAAATTCCCATGCCCTTTCTACTTCAAGTTTGGTCCCCAAACCTTGCCAATATTTCTTTCATCATTTTCCGAGCTCCACCAAAAATCCGAACATTTTGGACCTTCCCAAACCCTCACTTCCATTCAAATCATTTGGATTTAAATTCAAATGAATTTGAATTCAAATCTTCAATTTTGGCCTTTCTATTTTTCTTGGTACGAGCATATTTTTTGTGAGCCCGGAAAATTATCCGTGTGTCCAACTTCTTCCTCTAACCTCTATTTCTTTTCTTTCTTAATCTTCGTTTCTTTTCTTTTCCCTTTTCTTTTTTAGTGAGAGAGCCCGGCCAGCCAGCCGGCCCCTCGTCAGCCCACCATCTTGCTCCCAACCTCCCGCAGGCCCAGCCGGCCCCGGCCCACCTAGCGCCTCCCTCCAGGCCGGCCTAACCTCTCGCGCGGCCCAAGGCCCACCAGCCGCCTCTAACCCTAGCCCGAGCGCTCTCTCCTCCTCCTCGTTCCCCTCGCTCGCGCCAGAAGCCCTCGGCTCGATCCCCGATTCCATCTCTCCTCTCGATCTCTCCCTCCGGTCGCTCGACCACCGCACCGCCAAGCACCTCCCGAGCAGGAGCCGGCCTCTGCTTCTTCTCCCCTCGGCCACCTCCTCGAGCGCCTCATCTCCATCGCGCCACCGTTCTGCCCGATCCCCCTCATGGCCAGCGAACCCCGCTGCCGGATCCTGTCCTCCGCCATGGCCGCGCCTCCTGCGCCAAGACCGACCGCCGTCTTGCCTTGCTCTGTCGCCGCCTCTCTTCTCCTCCCCAGCGTCCGAGCCCGTCGCCTCTCCACCCTGCCTCGCCTCGCACCTCCCGCTCGATCCCGATGGGATCGGGAGCGCGTCGCCCGGCCCTGCGTCCATGAGCCCGAGGTCAGCCGAGACCTGCCGGATCTCGCTGACTGCGCCGTCGCCTCTGCGTCGACCAGCGTCCTCGCCTCCGGCGACCCTCGCCGCTCCTGCGCCCGGTCCCCTCGCCCTTGCCGCTTCCTCCGGTGGTGGCGACCACCAGAGCCTCTCGCCGCCCTTCTCCACCTCGGGAGCCCTGCCCGATGCCATGGCCGCCCGTTCGCCCCTCCGGCCGTGCGTCTCCGGAACGCCAAGTACCTCTACGTGCGGATTCGCCAAGTACTTGACCCGGATGCGCCTAAGTTTGATTATGAACGGTTGCACGTCCGACCGGTATTCGAACCTCAAGCGCCAAGTTCGTCTTCCACTATCATCTCCGAGGATTTCTCCAAGACCCGAACCGGAAACGCCAAGTACCGACACCGTGGGTTCCTCAAGGCCGCCAAGTTCGACTACACGATGATGCGACAAGTACCCCGACGATACGCCAAGTACCCCTACGCGCGAAGACGCCAAGTCCGTTTCGGGATTCTTCAAGTACCTCTACCGTCGCCATGTACCACTACTTCCCTCAGCGATCATCGCGAGAACGACTACTTCCTCTACTTCCCTCGACGACCCGTGAACGTCTACTTCCCTCTACGAAACGTTTTCCGCCCCGAACGCACGCTTCGAAGGTATAACCACCAAGATGACCGACCGTGAACGAATCATCCTTGCGATGTCGCTCTTTTGCCATGCCACCGTTCCGTGGGAACCCGGTAATTGGGAGCACCCCACCATCCTCGCATGACTCGCTTTCGCCCACTTCTTTTGCTCCGGTATCTCCGTGATCTACCGGTACCGATATGTTGCCGTGGCATCATTTTCGGATTCGTTGCCGTGGCACCATTTTCGTTTTCGCCGCGTGGCACCCTTTTCGTTCCGCCATACGGTGACATAATGCTTCATAATGCTCTTGTCAACGTTTTCATAAAATTACCTAAAACTTGCACATGTCATCCGCATCATGATTACAACAATTAAAAATGTTTAAAATTGATGTTTGCATTAATTGCTAATATGCCATGCTAAAATGATTTATTGCATAACTTAATAACCGTAGCTCCATTTTAAATAAATTATATATGTAAATGGGGTAGAAAAATGCCTAGTTTAACATGGTACACTTTATTTTGCTGTTTAACAACTCTAAAATATGCTTTAGGTCAGATCTGTACCGAATCCATAATTTACATATGGGGATTTTCCGGAATTGTTGTTCGTTGTTTCCGGCCTCGTTTAATCTTGCCTAAATAGTTAGTTTCATATGCTTCAACTCTTGCCATGTTTAATAACATTTAATATTGTTGAGTACCTAATCGGGAGAGAACTAAATAAGTGATGTGGTGTTCCGTCAATATGCAACTCGTTGCATATTGAGCTCCACTTAACTTGTAGTGTTGTTTGTGCATATTGCCATGCCATGCTATTTAAACCGGACATGCATCATACTTGGTTGTGCATCATGCCATGTTTATGATTGTGTGTTTACTATGTTGTTTGCTTCTTTCCGGTTTGCTTCTCTCGTTAGCTTCGGTTTCGTTCCGGAGTTGTGAGGATTCGTTCGACTACGCCCGTTTGTCCTCTTCATGGACTTGATCTTCTTCCTTGCGGGATTTCAGGCAAGATGACCATACCCTCGATATCACTTCTATCTTTGCTTGCTAGATGCTCGCTCTTTTGCTATGCTTATGCTACGATGCCTACCACTTGCTATATCATGCCACCCACATTGCCATGTCAAACCTCTAACCATCATTTCCTAGCAAACCGTTGTTTGGCTATGTTACCGCTTTGCTCAGCCCCTCTTATAGCGTTGTTAGTTGCAGGTGAAGATGAAGTTTGTTCCTTGTTGGAACATGGAGATGTTGTTCCTTGTTGGAACATGTTTACTTGTTGGGATATCACAATATATCTTATTTAATTAATGCATCTATATACTTGGTCAAGGGTGGAAGGCTCGGCCTTATGCCTGGTGTTTTGTTCCACTCTTGCCGCCCTAGTTTCCGTCATATCGGTGTTATGTTCCCGGATTTTGCGTCCCTAACGCGGTCGGGTGATTTATGGGACCCCTTGACAGTTCGCTTTGAATAAGACTTTTCAAAGAAGGCCCAACATTGGTTTTACATTTGCCTCACCTAGCCTTTTTTCCCTTGGGAGTCGCGCATCCCGAGGGTCATCTTTATTTACCCCGGGCGGTGCTTGTCTAAGCGTTGGTCCAAACTAGTGCACCGTGGGGGACCATCCCTTGGCAACTGGGGTTACGTCGGTTCCTCAGACGCTTCGCTTATCCGGTCGTGGCTCGAGACGAAGTTCTGTGGCTACTATCGTGGTGTCGGCACGTGGGAGGTCTTCCGGACTTGTTTTATTGCTGTGAAATGTCTTGTAGCCGGATTCCGAGACTGATCGGGCTTCCGGGGAGAAGGTCTATTCCTTCGTTGATCGCGAGAGCTTATCATGGGCTGTTGGGACACCCTCGCAGGTTTGAACTTTCGAAAGCCGTGCCAGCGGTTATGTGGCAGATGGGAATTTGTTAATGTCGGTTGTAGAAAACCCGAAGTTGATCTTAATTAAAATACACCAACCGCGTGTGTAACCGTGATGGTCTCTTCTCGTGAGTCCGGGAAGTGAACACGGTGTTGGAGTTATGTTTGGCGTAGGTTGTTTTAGGATCACTTCTTGATCATAGTTGTTCGACCGTGCTTTGCCTTCTCTTCTCGCTCTCTTTTGCGTATGTTAGCCACCATATATGCTAGTCGCTGTCGCAGCTCCACCTCACTACCCTGTCCTACCTTTAAGCTTAAATAGTCTTGATCTCATGGGTGTGAGATTGCTGAGTCCCGTGACTCACAGATACTTCCAAAACCAGTTTGCGGTGCCAATGAAACCGTGCGGTGATGGACCCGAGCTCAAGGAGGAGCTCGATGAAGATCTTGTTCTTTGTGTTGTTTCGTTTCAGTTGATCAAGAGTGGAGCCCGGTTGGGACGATCGGGGATCCGTGTAGCATTTGGGGTAGTCTTCTTTTATTTTGGTTCCGTAGTCGGACCTTGATTGTATCTGTATGATGTAATGTTTTACTCATGTATTGTGTGAAGTGGCGATTGTCGACCAACTATGTATCTCTTTTCCCTTATGTATTACATGGGTTGTGTGAAGATTACCTCACTTGCGACATTGCTTTCAATGCGGTTATGCCTCTAAGTCGTGCTTCGACACGTGGGAGATATAGCCGCATCGAGGGCGTTACATGGCCCCGCAGGTTGCTCGGTTCGGACCAACACTCGAAGGAGCACTGGCCCGGGGGGGGGGGCTAAAATAAAGATGACCCTTGGGCTCCGGAAACCCAAGGGAAAAGAAGGGCATAGGTGAGGCAAATGGTAAAATCAATGTTGGGCCTTGCTGGAAGAGTCTTATTCAAAGCGAACTGTCAAGGGGGTCCCATAAATCACCCAACCGCGTTAGGGACGCAAAATCCGGAAACGTAATACCGATATGACGGAAACTAGGGCGGCAAGAGTGGAACAAAACACCAGGCATAAGGCCGATCCTTCCACCCTTTACCAAGTATATAGATGCATTAATAATATAAGAGATATTGTGATATCCCAACATAAACATAATCCAACATGGAGCAATCTTCATCTTCACCTACAACTAGCAACGCTATAAGAGGGGCTGAGCAAAAGCGGTAACATAGCCAAACAACGGTTTGCTAGGAAGGGTGACAAAGGTTAGAGGTTCATGGCAATTTGGGAGGCTTGATAAGCAAGTGGTAGGTAACGCAGCGTAGCGATAGAACGAAGCAACTAGCATAGCAATGATAGTAGTGAGATCCAAGGTGACGGTCATCTTGCCTGAGATCTCGCAAGGAAGAAGAACGAGTCCATGAAGAAGACGAACGGGAGTAGTCGAACGAATCCTCACAATCGCAACATTACCGGAACTAAGAAGCAACACCGGAAAGAAACAAACAACATGGTAACTGCACAAGCATAAACATGGCATGATGCACAATCAAGTATGACGTATGTCCGGTTTTATGAGGCATGGCATGGCAAAGTGCAACAAACAATACTACAAGTTAAGTGAAGCTCAATATGCAATGAGTTGCATATTGACGGAACACCACATTCAATTATTTAGTTCTCTCTCGTTTAAGTACACAACAATATTAAATGTTGTTAAACATGGCAAGAGGTGAAGCATAAGTAAACTAACTATTTAGGCAAGTTTAAATGAGGCCGGAAACAACAAACAACAATTCCGGAAAATACCCATATGCATATTTTAGATTCGGTACTGTTCCGCCCTAAACCATATTTTATTGTTGTTAAACAGGAAAATAAACTGCACCAAGTCAATTCATGCATTTTTCCACCCCATTTACATATAAAGTTTATTAAAATTGGAGCTACGGTTATTTAGTTATGAAATAAATCATTTTAGCATGGCATTTAAGCAAATTTAAACAAACAACATTTTAAACATTTTAAACATGGATGAAAACAGCATATTAAAAACTAGATGAAAAACTAAGCATTTTCCATGTATAAATTATTTACATATGAAGCATGGTTAATTAGTTATTAGATGCATGAACATGAGGGTGCAATTTGTAAACATGCAGTTTTCTGGATAATTAGCAAAATCGCAGACATGGAAAAAAAACTACATCGGGCCGAAACTGGTGGGTGGACTGGGCTGCTCACCATGGGCTCTTGGCCCGGCTGGAGGAGGAGGAGGCCAGGTAGGCCGGATCTGGCGCGGCTGGGCCTTGGCCAACAGACGAAGGGGAGGCAGCCCAGGTGCGTGCGGTCGGTCGTGCAACTTGACGCGGTCAACGCGAGCGAGGAGCGGGATGAGGCGCTGGTCGTCGTTGTAGAGGAAGCAGAGGCCACGGGCAGGGATGATGGCGAGGCAGGGGACGACGGCTCTGGGGCTTGGCGCGGGAACCGCAAGGGCGGAGGAGATCCGGATCCGGGGCACGAGCGCGGCGGAGCTCCTGCTACAAGGCGCCATGGCTGCTGCCTGGGTTCCTGGACAGGGAGAGAGAGAGGAAAAATGAGAGAGGAGGGGGGAGAACGGGAAGGAGGAGGAAAGGCAGGGAGGAGGCCAATCCTGGGGTTGCCGGCGGTGACGCCGGAGGCGCGAAGACGAGGCCTGGTTAGGTCGAGGACGCTAGCGGCGGCGTGCTCCGGCGAGGAGGGATCGAGGAGCTCGGGCTCCTACCTCCTGGACGAGGGAAGGCTCGGGCGCGGGGTCTCCTGCTCGGCTGCTGCAGGCACGGGAACGAGGAGGCAAGGGGCGCTGGTTTTGTAGGTGAGGAGGGACTCCAGCGGCGTCGGTTCCGGGGCGGCTCGGGTCAGAGACCGAGGTGAGCTCCAAATCCATGGCGGGGACGATGGGCATCGGGGAGAAGGAGCATGTGGGCGCGCTGGACAAGGAGCTTCTGCTCCAGCGATATGCGGCAGGGTCATGGAGCTCGGCTCAGGAAGGGCACGGGGAGCTTCTTGTGGCGTCCGGTGGATGGATGGATTTGTGGGTGGCTGCAGTGATGGGGATCGAGGAGGGACATGGGGAAGCGCTGGTTGGTGGATCGGGAAGAGATCCCGAGGAAGGGAGACAAGAGGAGTGGTGGCGGCGGAATGAGGAGGATGGGACAAGCTGCCTAATTTCTAGGGTTGGATCTCGTGTATATAGCAAGTGGTTTAGGTTAGGGGTATTTAGTCCCTCCGATCGAAATCAAACGGCCTAAAATAAATAGGTTAGGGAGTCCAAATAAGAAAATGGAGATGTTTTATAGACGTTTGGGGATGATCCGGATCCATCGGTAACGACAGACCGGTTCGGGTTCGGGAAGTTTCGGACGCGGGCGAGGGGTCGATGCACTGGCAAGAGAGGTTAGGTGGTCACGGTCAAGAGGGGAGCAAAAACCCGATTGGTCTCGGAATGGTCAACGAAGGCAAGGGGGGACGCGGCAACTACGAATGGGTGCAAAACTTTATGAAAACATGCAGATGCAATGCGCATGATGCTATGAGATGAAATGCATGACATGAACAAAATGCAAAACAAAAGACAAAAACCCAACCACAAAGGAAAAAAACATATCACATCTCCGGAAAAGGCAAGAGTTGGAGTTACGAATATGGAAAGTTGTATCCGGGGCCTTACAAGCATGCATCTAGAGTATTAAGTTCAAGAAAACAGAGTAACGCCTTAAGCAAGATGACATGATGTAGAGGGATAAATTCATGCAATATGATAAAAACCCCATCTTGTTATCCTCGATGGCAACAATACAATACGTGCCTTGTTGCCCCTCATCCTTTGGGAAAGGACACCGCAAGATTGAACCCAAAGCTAAGCACTTCTCCCATTGCAAGAAAAACCAATCTAGTAGGCCAAACCAAACTGATAATTCAAGAGACTTGCAAAGATAACCAATCATACATAAAAGAATTCAGAGAAGATTCAAATATTGTTCATAGATAATCTTGATCATAAACCCACAATTCATCGATCTCAACAAACACACCGCAAAAGGAAGATTACCTCGAATAGATCTCCACGAGAGAGGTGGAGAACATTGTATTGAGATCCAAAAGAGAGAAGAAGCCATCTTGCTACTAACTATGGACCGAAGATCTGAAGTAAACTACTCACACTTCATCGGAGAGGCTATGGTGATGATGTAGAAGCCCTCGCGATGGATGCCCCTCTGCGGAGCTCGAGCGAGCCCCAAGATGGGATCTCGTGGAGTCTGAGAAAGGTTCTTGGTGGAATTAGGTTT
Source organism: Aegilops bicornis (assembly GCA_021605145.1). Taxonomy (NCBI): domain Eukaryota; kingdom Viridiplantae; phylum Streptophyta; class Magnoliopsida; order Poales; family Poaceae; genus Aegilops; species Aegilops bicornis. The sequence continues at coordinate 502,316,999 of CM038673.1, forward strand.
TTGGCTCCGTATCTGATCGTTTGGGGGTACGTAGGTATATATAGGAGGAAGAAGTACGTTGATGGAGCAAGGTGGGGCCCACGAGGGTGGAGGACGCGCCCTGGGGGTGGGCGCGCCCCCTACCTCGTGCCCACCTCCTTTATTTCTTGACGTAGGGTCGAAGTCTCCTGGATCATATTCGGTGACAAAATCACGTTCCCGAAGATTTCATTCCGTTTGGACTCCGTCTGATATTCTGTTTCTTCGAAACTCTGAAATAGGCAAAAAAACAGGAATTCTGGGCTGGGCCTCCGGTTAATAGGTTAGTCCCAAAAATAATATAAAAGTGGAAAATAAAGCCCAATATTGTCCAAAACAGTAGATAATATAGCATGGAGCAATCAAAAATTATAGATACGTTGGAGACGTATCAATTATCAATCGTGGATGTTTTATATGCATTTATATGCTATTTTATATGATTTTTGGGACTAACCTATTAACCCGGGACCCTGTTCCGACACCCTGCCGGAGGGGGGGATCCCTCACCGGTGGCCATCTTCATCATCCCGGCGATCTCCATGACGAGGAGGAGTAGTTCACCCTCGGGGCTGAGGGTATGTACAAGTAGCTATGTGTTTGATCTCTCTCTCTCTCTCTCTCTCTCTCTCTCTCTCTCTCTCTCTCGTGTTCTTGATTTGGCACGATCTTGATGTACCGCGAGCTTTGCTACTATAGTTGGATCTTATAATGTTTCTCCCCCTCTACTCTCTTGTAATGGATTGAGTTTTCCCTTTGAAGTTATCTTATCGGATTGAGTCTTTAAGGATTTGAGAACACTTGATGTATGTCTTGCATGTGCTTATCTATGGTGACAATGGGATATTCACGTGATCTACTTGATGTATGTTTTGGTGATCAAATTGCGGGTTCTGTAACATTGTGAACTTATGCATAGGGGTTGGCACACGTTTTCGTCTTGACTCTCCGGTAGAAACTTTGGGGGCACTCATTGAAGTTCTTTATGTTTGTTTAATAGATGGATTTGAGATTGTGTGATGCATAGCATATAATCATACCCACGGATACTTGAGGTGACATTGGAGTATCTAGGTGACATTCGGGTTTTGGTTGATTTGTGTCTTAAGGTGTTATTCTAGTACGAACTCTATGATAGATCAAACGGAAAGAATAGCTTCATGTTATTTTACTACAGACTCTTGAATAGATCGATCAGAAAGGATAACTTTGAGGTGGTTTCGTACCCTACCATAATCTCTTCGTTTGTTCTCCGCTATTATTGACTTTTGAGTGACTCTTTGTTGCATGTTGAGGGATAGTTATATGATCTAATTATGTTATTATTGTTGAGAGAACTTGCACTAGTGAAAGTATGAACCCTAGGCCTTGTTTCCTAGCATTGCAATACCGTTTACGCTCACTTTTATTGCTTGCTACCTTGTTGTTTTTATATTTCAGATTACAAATACTCATATCTATCATCCATATTGCACTTGTCTCACCATCTCTTCATCGAACTAGTGCGCCTATACAATTTACCATTGTATTGGGTGTGTTGGGGACACAAGAGACGCTTTGTTATTTGGTTGCAGGGTTGTTTGAGAGAGACCATCTTCATCCTACGCCTCCCACGGATTGATAAACCTTAGGTCATCCACTTGAGGGAAATTTGCTAATGTCCTACAAACCTCTGCACTTGGAGGCCCAACAACGTCTACAAGAAGATGGTTGCATAGTAGACATCAAGTAGCAGACGCTTTGAGCCGCAAGAGTTATGTCAATACTCTCGTAACTAGAGAATTACCTCAGGAGTTAGGCAACGATCTCAGAGAACTTCGGATGGAGATAGTTCCGAGAGGTTTTGTTGCAGCGTTGGAAGTTCAGTCCACGTTGTTCGGAAAGATTCGAGAAGCTCAGAAAACTGATAAGGAGATTGCGGAGATATAGGAGAAGACGGATAAAGGAAAGGCCAAAGGATTTTGTGAGGATGAACACGAAACTTTATGGTTTGATGATCGTATTTATGTGCCCAATGACCCAGCGACCAGGAAGTTAATTCTTCAGGAAGCTCATGATTTGCCATACTCGATTCACCCAGGAAACACCAAGATGTATTTGGATTTGAAGGAACATTTCTGGTGGATAGGTATGAAGAAGGGTATTGCCGAGTATGTAGCAGTATGTGACGTATGTTAGATAGTTAAGGCAGAGCATCAGAAACCAGCCGGATTACTTCAGCCTTTGCTGATACCCGAATGGAAGTGGGATAAGCTTGGCATGGATTTCATCACCGGATTACCCAGGACACGATCAGGCTATGACTCCATCTGGGTAGTAGTTGATCGCTTGACCAAAGTGGCTCACTTTATCCCCATGAAAACCACTTATACAAGCGCGCAGTTGGCCAAGATATATATGACCAGGATCGTATGTCTGCATGGAGTTCCGAGGACCATCGTATCAGATAGAGGAACACAGTTTACTTTGAAGTTTTGGAATCAATTACACCAGAATTTTGGTACAAGGCTAGAGTTTAGTACAACCTTTCATCCGTAGGCAGATGGATAGACCGAGAGAGTCAACCAGATTCTGGAGGACATGTTGAGAGGTTGTGCGCTAGATTATGGATCTACTTGGGATGATAATTTGCCTTCTGTGAGTTCTCGTACAACAACAGCTACCAAGCCGGTTTGAAGATGGCCCTTTTGAAGCCTTGTATGGAAGGAGGTGTAGGACAACATTGATGTGGGATGAAGTAGGAGATCGACAATTGCTCGGGCCAGATTTAATCAGGGAATCTGAGGAGAAAGTCAAGTTGATTCGCGATAGACTGAAGGTAGCTCAGTCCAGGCAGAAGAGTTATGCCGATAGTAAACGCAAGGGGTAGCCTATGAAGTCGGGGACAGAGCATATCTCTGTGTGTTACCACTTCGAGGAGTTAAACGATTCGGAGTCAAAGGAAAGTTAGCCCCAAGATTTGTAGGACTATACCGAGTTTTGGAATGTATGGGTGAAGTTGCCTACAAGTTGGAGTGACCTGAAGGTTTGTCAGGAGTTCATGACGTGTTTCATGTTTCCCAGTTGAAGAAATGCCATGCAGAGATGGCCGATATTCCTCTAAAAGATGCAATGCCCCTGGAAGCAATTCAGTTGGAGAGTGACCTAACCTATGCGGAGAAACCCGTCAAGATTCTAGAGTTCGCCACCGAGCCACTTGCAACAAAGTCATCAAGTTTTGTAAAGTTCAGTGGAGCCACCATACCGAGGAAGAAGCAACCTCGGAGCGAGAAGAAGACCTCCAGAAAGACCAGCATCCCTATTTGCTAGCCAACCCGAATCTCGAGGGCGAGATTCATCTTAAAGAAGCGGTAGTTTGTAACATCCCAATTTTCAATTTGGATGTTAATCATTAGGTCATCATATGCATCCATGATTTGTGCATTTTTGAATTTGGTTTATTTGGACATTTTGATCTTAGAAGCCTTAAGCAACTCAAGGACCAATTGAGAGAGTTGGAGGTTTTCATAAAAATTTATTTTTGAATTTTCAAAATTGGCATATCAGATCAAAGTGGTTTTATTCGAAATTATTTTTCCAATTATTTCAAAATAAATAAAATAATGAGAGAAGATAATATCACTTCTTCAAAACGGCCAAGAAATAATGGAAATCTAATTTTGAATAAAATTATATATTTTATTTTTTATTTAGATTTTATTCGGTTAAATTAGGAAATATGTGCATTTTTCAAAACTGCATTTAGCCGAGAAAAATGTTCACTTTGTCCTAAATATTAGGAGAGGGCGATGAAAATTGTTTCTGGAATTTTAGGATTTATATTTTATTTTATTTGGTATTTTCTTCACGGTGATTTTTTTAAGTTCTCATGGCGTGCCTTCGGCCGACCAGCCGACCGCCTTCCCCCGCCAGTGTCCTCGCGGGACTCGGCTAGGAGTCCGGTCGAGCCGCCGCTTCGCCCTTGCTCCAAGTCGGCCACCTCCGGGCTTTTAAAAGCCGACCTCACGCCTCCTCCTCATAAATCGCCGCCGCCCGAGCCGCCACCACCAAGACGGTCTGCCGCCGCCGAGCCGCCCGCGTCACGCCGCCCGCCGCTGTTGCCATTCGCCACGCCACGTGAGCCACCGCCCCGCCTCGTTGTTGACCTTGCCGCCATTTGACCGAACCGGTAAACCGCCGGTCTTCGCGGTTTTTTTTGGTTTATAGGTTTAGACCGGTTCGTTTTTTAGTTAGTTTATATAATGAGCATTCACCCGATTGGTTCTGTTAACGAACGAATTCCTTCATTAGTCTCCGTTAGCGGACGTTCATCCGATAGATTTTTTTTAGTTTATTTTCAGCCAGGGACTAATTCGCGATTAGTTTTCTTACAGATTAGTCCCTAATCTTTAAACCCTCACTAGTTTTTGCTCGTTTATATAAATCCAACGAAACCAACACCAATTTATTTGTCTTGATCCCCTATGTTTAGATAAACAACTTGAACATGATTTTGAAAATTTTAAATTTGGTTTCAAGCAGATTTGAATTTGAACTTCTTTTGATCGCAGTTTGTGTTTCGTAGCTCCGATTCGATTGATTCTTTTTGTAAGTTGAAGCTCTTCACTTAATCTTTCTGTTTAGACCTTTTTATTCGGTTTTTATTATTGCATCTTATGCTTGAGTGCTTATGTATGCTATTGTTTGTTCACGATGGAGTTTCCGGAGTGCGAAGCGTGCTACTACGAATTTCTAGGGTTTTCCGATCGTCAGCAAGGCAAGTAACACATTGATCATATCCCTTTATTACCCAGTTTTATGAATTAGTTTCAACCCTCAAACATTGCATGTGTAGGACTTGGTAACATATGGGTGTGGGAAGTAGTTGTTGAGGTAGGAACCTATTGTGTTTTATCAACCCTGGGTTTATACGTTATGCTCATACGGCTTTGCTATGCTCGTAGACGTGGATTGGTATGTGAGATTCATGAAAGATGTGAGAGTTATATATAACTAAGGGAAACTTAAGGTGGCTACTTTAACACAAATCTGGGTGGATTGGTTGTGGGCACCTGGGGAATCCAGTGTTGTCCTAGGAGATCCCGGGGTACCCTTGTGATCATCCTATGGAATGCCACCCAGGCTAAAAGGGATCATAAGATTATTCATGCTAGAAACTTCCGTGTGCAGCCCCAAGCCATTATGGGCTCTATCATATTTGAGTAAGTTGTGGGAAACCTTTCCATGATGGGCTAGCAGATGTAGGGGATTGTAGGTGTACCGCCTATCTATCGGTTAAGGGACCTCTTGGAAGACTGTGTCTCGATCATCCATTTCTCAAACATCATGCAGTGCGAGAAATTTAACGAAGGAGATCGAGTCTTGTGGGGAAAAGTGTGCAAACCTCTGCAGAGTGTACAAACTATTGCAACATATCATATTGCAGAATTTTCAGACGAAGAGTAAGGTGCGCTAGGTCGTTGTCATGCACTCAGTTTTGCCATGGAGTTGGATGGATTCATTTATCTAAGATGCTTCTGCAGTTATCTATTTTAGATGGCCTTCAGCCATATTATTGTAATAAGTACTCATTTTGAGACACTCGATGTAATAAGTGTGTGATTGAACTCTGTTATAAATCCTCGAGTACTGTGTGTGTCAGCAATACCGATCCAGGGATGACACTTAAGCACAGAGACTGCGGTCCATTGGGATCGGGTCGCTGCAGAAGATTTAGATAAAGGGGTTAATATGTTGCAAAATGTTGATGATACTATTTCCCTCTTACAAAATAATTAGGAATGTGCAGATAATTGGAAATTTGTTTTGAGCACCTTTGAGTAGATGTCTAGATTAACAATCAATTTTCACGAAACTGAAATTTTTCTGTTTGGGGAGGCTATTAATAAATCCAAAATTTTACTTATGAGGTTGGGGAGATCCCACTAAAATATACGGGGTTTCTTGTTTCCAATATTAAAATTTTGAACAAACATTAGAACAGGGCAACTGAAAAAGTTGAAAAGAGATGTATGTGGTGGCAAGGCAGGTTATTGAACATTGTTGGAAGAATAACACTTGTCACTAACATGCATCTATGTATGATGTCTTTCTACCCTCTTTCTGTGGGAGTTAGAAAAGAAAAGCTAACTTTGAAACTTATGTGTTTGGCGGGCTGATGAAGACAAGAAAAAATATATCATTTCGTAAAATGGAAATCTTGCTATCAACCAAAAGGTCAGGGGGCACTTGTGATACTCAATCTGAACATCATGAATAAGGCACTGTTGGCTAAGCGGTTATGGAAACTAGAAACTGAAAATGATCTATGGCAAGATGTTCTGTTAAAAAAATGTGTCAAAGGTAAATGCATATTTGGTATCAAACATAAAGTGGGAGATTCCTATTCCTGGTCCAGTATTCTTAAGGTCAAAACCTTTTTCTATAAAAATTGCAAGAGATTTTGGGAGATGGGAAGAACACTAGATTTTGGGAAGACTAGTGGGTGGGAGATAAACCACTCAAAGTGGCATACCCTAGGTTGTATTTACTCAGTTTTTATCATGATATTACTATTGTTGATGCTATTATCAAAGGGTGGAGCGGCTTCACTTTTAGGAGAACTCTCATGGGTGAATCTCTAGACCTTTGGAATAGCTTGAAAATGCGGTGTGAAGAGGTTATGATGTTTGGAGGTTATGATGTCTCTCTTGTTAAATTGAAGGGTTTTTTTATTTCTTTGCCCCTAGTTCCTTAGCTCTACTCATTCATCCCCACTCCGTTAACTTTTGCTCACTTTTCCCCACTCCCTTGCCCAAAACCCTCAGAACAGGTTGCAACGAATGTTGTCGTCGGGTCAATTCCTTTGACTGTTAACTCTGACGAGTGGGTCCGCGTAGGGCCGAGTACACCTTTGACTGTTACCCATATAGTAGTTTCTTATGCTGAGCGTACAGGTATTCGTATATGTGGGCGCATGCAACGGACCGCGGTCGTGGGGTAGCACGTGTCCGTGGGACATGCCTAAAACGTCCTATCATATAAAGAGGGGCAACCACCTCCATTGCCCCCTACCATTACCCCCAAATCCCTCCTTGCCGCATCGTCTTCCTCTCCCCCACCAGCGTCTTCTCGCTCTCCTCCACTGCCTTGACCGCAACGTCTCGCTCTCCCCCACCGCATCCTCTTCCTCACCTTCATCGCCTTCACCCGGAGATGGCCGAAGCCCGTGGCGACGCCGGCGCAGCGGCCGGAGATGTGGTCGAGCTGCAGGGCACGGTGACCGCGGATGTCGGCGGCGTCCACGGCGGTGCGGGGAAACTCGCAATCGCTGCGGATGTGGAGAAGGAGGTGGCGGGCTCCGCCTCACTAGAAGGTGTGACATCGAGTGGCGCAGTCAATCCTGATATCCCCCATGCACAGCCTGGCGAGGAGCAGGAGGTATTTGCACTTGCTTTGCTTTAGGATATTAGCTTGTGGAGTTAGTTGGATTGGTTAGATTATGGGTTCATACCGTAGTTCAGATGGTTAGAGTAGTTGGTTTGACGGATGGGCCGGGGTTTTCTGTATTGGGGGATGGGGGTTTTTATACTAGGGTTTGTTGGATAAATTCGTTGCAAAAATGCTAGATAGATCTGTTTATTAGATGTGCTTCAACGCTACACAGATGTATGCTTGTTAGCTTTGTTTTTAATGCTCACAGATTGGGGTTTTTAATGCTACAGACATGTATGCTTATTATATTGGGAGATTGGGTCCCTATTAGATTTGTTTTTGAATGCTACTCATATTGGGGTTTTGAATGTCATATGCCCAAATGGAATCCATTGATTAAGAAGTTATTTGATTCATTAGTATATAAATTTGTCCACAATATGTAGTTATATTAGCTCTGTTCTTCAATGTGTGTGCATGACCGATCATCAATGTGTTATTTGAATGTCATATTGGGGTTTTTGATCAATGTGTGTACAAATCTAATACATTGATATACTAGTGATGGATGTGGTTTTTGAATGCATAGAGCTAAGGGGCACATAAATGAATAAAACCCCACTTCTAAAACATTTCTGATATTGGGAGTATATTAGCCCTATGATCAATGTGTCATGTGTGCATATCTAAATTTTCAATTGGGTACTAGTGATGGATGTAATTGTATATTCAGGAGGATGATGGTTGGGGGGGAGAGGAAGTTGGCCGACTACGACCCATACGAGGGGGCGTTTAGTGATGATTCTGAATATGAGGTAAGCCTATCCCTTGTTCATTTAGTTCCTTTGGCATGGTGTATATGAATATATAATGTATTAACGCAATTCATTCATGTGTGCAGTATGATTCTGGAGATGATGTGTACAAGGGCAACGTTGCGTCCTTCACAGCCAAGGAGGTGGAGAAGATCAAGGCCAAGGGAGTTGCTTCCTTCTACAACCACAAGTTTAAGAAGTGGCACTGCCCCTAGTGCACCACCAAGCCAAAGCCCAAGGATGGCCGCTTCGGTCACCATTTGTCTCATGCAGAGGATGTAGCGATCCACGGGGAGGGTGATACGCCTCTGTCGTATCTACTTTTCCAAACACTTTTTCCCTTGTTTTGAACTCTAACTTGCATGATTTGAATGGAACTAGCCCGGACTGACGCTGTTTTCAGCAGAATTGCCATGGTGTTATCTTTGTGCAGAAACAAAAGTTCTCGGAACGACCTGAAACTTCACAGAGATTATTATTGGAAATAATTAAAAATATTGGCGAAAGAATCAAGGCCAGGGGGCCAACACCCTGTCCACGAGGGTGGGAGGCACGCCTAACCCCCTGGGCGTGCCCCTGCCTCGTGGGCCCCCTGGTGCTCCACCGACCTCAACTCCAACTCCATATATTCATGTTCGGGGAGAAAAAAACCAGAGAGAAGGATTCATCGCGTTTTACGATACGGAGCCACCGCCAAGCCCTAAACTCTCTCGGGAGGGCTGATCTGGAGTCCGTTCGGGGCTCTGGAGAGGGGAATCCGTCGCCGTCATCATCATCAACCATCCTCCATCACCAATTTCATGATGCTCACCGCCGTGCATGAGTAATTCCAGCATAGGCTTGCTGGACGGTGATGGGTTGGATGAGATTTACCATGTAATCGAGTTAGTTTTGTTAGGGTTTGATCCCTAGTATCCACTATGTTCTGAGATTGATGTTGCTATGACTTTGCTATGTTTAATGCTTGTCACTAGGGCCCGAGTGCCATGATTTCAGATCTGAACCTATTATGTTTTCATAAATATATATGAGTTCTTGATCCTATCTTGCAAGTCTATAGTCACCTACTATGTGTTATGATCCGGCAACCCGAAGTGACAATAATCGGGACCACTCCGGTGATGACCATAGTTTGAGGAGTTCATGTATTCACTATGTGTTAATGCTTTGGTCCGTACTCTATAAAAGGAGGCCTTAATATCCCTTAGTTTCCACTAGGACCCCGCTGCCACGGGAGGGTAGGACAAAAGATGTCATGCAAGTTCTTTTCCATAAGCACGTACGACTATATTCGGAATACATGCCTACGTTACATTGATGAATTGGAGCTAGTTCTGTGTCAGCCTATGTTATAACTGTTGCATGAATAATCGCATCCGGCATAATTCTCCATCACCAATCCAATGCCTACGAGATTTTCCCATGTTGTTCTTTGCTTAGTTACTTTTCTGTTGCCACTGTTACAATCACTACAAAACTATCACTGTTACTTTTGCTACCGTTACCGTTACTTCCATACTACTTTGCTACTAAATACTTTGCTGCAGATATTAAGTTATCCAGGTGTGGTTGAATTGACAACTCAACTGCTAATATTTGAGACTATTCTTTGGCTCCCCTTGTATCGAATCAATAAATTTGGGTTGAATACCCTACCCTCGAAAACTGTTGCGATCCCCTACACTTGTGGGTTATCAGAGGGCTACATGATCGAGGCGACATCTGCGCTTCATGAAGGCCCCGACTCGGCATGAAGTGATGTGATGATGTGATGCAGTGATGGTGTAATGCTATGAACTGAATCTTAATCTTTTGGGTACTTAGGGTCTGGTTACTTATGGTAAACTTAATGTGGTTGTTTATGGTGTGAACTTAATCTATGGTGATACTAGTAACATATTATTCTATCTATATTTTTCTGTCCTTATATTTGCTTGTGGTGTATGGTTAGTTCTATTTAGATGTTGTGAGCTATGAGTTTAGGTGTTGCAATGATCAAACATGTTGTTTCAGTGTTGCTTCGCTGATCAGACATGTTGTTTCAGTGTTGCTTCACTGATCACTTGATGTTGCTTCACTGATCACACATGTTGTTTCAGTGTTGCTTCACTGGTCACACATGTTATTGGTGTCATGTTTATTAATCAAATCAAATGCATGATTTTTCCCACCAGCAAATTATCTATGTATGTTTGTGTAAATTCAAGAAAATGCAAAAAAACAACCTTGGCAAACTATGTATGTTTGTGTAGGAGATCATGTGTGCAAACTTTGAGGTGATTTAGAGGAGGTCAAAGAAATTTGAATTTGAGAAATGTGCTCCAAATGAACTCCCAGGCTAGGGTAAACAACCCATTTGTAATCAAGTTTTTGGACCTACTCTAAATGAGCCAAATATTTTTATTAACACCTATTCAATCTATATAGTGTAGATTCGAAGTCTCACTTTTTTTGAATTAATCTTCATATTTTTACATTTTCTTTTAAATATATGCTTTTATATAAAAACTATTAAAAACACGCTTAAAATATGAAAATGGAAAACTAAGTTCAGATCCTTCTTGTTCACTTTGAAATAAAGCTTTGGTGATTTTTTTTTGATTTTTTTAATTTTTCAAAAACAGAAGGTAACCCTACCTCATCTCCTTGAACTTATGAAATCTTGTATGTGATAGCTCATACGTGTGACGGTTTTCTCATGAAAATGACCATAGTCCAAGTTTATAATTTTTGGTTGGTAACATGTCACATAAGACAACATTGTGCGCAGGTTTCATATTTTTTTGATTTTTTTAAAATTAATGGTGCTCATTTGACCTCGATCGTGCCAGCTAGGGGTTTATCATGAAAAATGACCATAGAAGAAGTTTAGTATTTTTCCTCGTTAGTGTGTCTTATAAAATAACGAACGACGAAGGTTTCATATTTTTTCGATTTTTTAAATTAATTATGCTCACCAAAGCTTTACGTAACCACATTGGCCAGCTCAAAACCCCTCTAAACCCCCCGAGGTTTCGCCAAACCCTAGCTCTGAACGTCAGCCGTCCGATCATACCCTGGCGCCAAGCGACAGCCCTCGGATGTGGTCTTCTAGAAGGAATTCAGTGGGTAGGCTGCGTGCAGGCTCCGGGCCGTTGGATCACAAGGACGGCTCCGCATCGTTGGATCGAGGGGCGATCCGCGAGAGGCGATCCTGTTGGTTGTGCTCAGCTGCTCGCCCACCACTGACTCTGCGAAAAAAACATTGTTATTGGTCCCAAAAGGAAACCAAGCTCTGGTTGGGCCGTCGAATTGCGTCGTTTTTCTTGTGAATGTGTTGGCTCTATTTTTTGTGAACGTGTTGGCTCTGTTTTCTTGTATCGTTTGAAATTACACAACAATTGGCATTGCGTAGAAAATTTAGTTCTTTTCGTTCTATACAAATGCAAAATGACCAAATTTATTAGGGCTAAATTTATTTTTATCATGCAAAATGGCCACAAACTATTAAAAATGGGTCATTTTGCATTTGTCTAATGGCCACAAGCCCTCTATCTTTTTTATCATGCAAAATGACCAAATTTTTGAAGGAAATATGCCATAGAGGCAATAATAAAATTTTTATTTATATTTCCTTATATAATGATAAATGTTTATTATTCACGCTAGAATTGTATTAACCGGAAACTTAGTACATGTGTGAATACATAGACAAACAGAGTGTCCCTAGTATGCCTCTACTTCGCTAGCTCGTTAATCAAAGATGGTTAAGTTTCCTAGCAATGGACATGTGTTGTCATTTGATGATCGGGATCACATCATTAGAGAATGATGTGATGGACAAGACCCATCCGTTAGCTTAGCATAATGATCGTTTAGTTTTATTTCTATTGCTTTCTTCATGACTTATACATGTTCCTCGACTATGAGATTATGCAACTCCCGAATACCGGAGGAACACCTTGTGTGCTATCAAACGTCACAACGTAAGTGGGTGTTTATAAAGATGCTCTACAAGTGTCTCCGATGGTGTTTGTTGAGTTGGCATAGATCGAGATTAGGATTTGTTACTCCTTGTTTCGGAGAGGTATCTCTGGGCCCTCTCGGTAATGCTCATCACTATAATCCTTGCAAGCAATGTGACTAATGAGTTAGTTATGGGATGATGCATTATGGAACGAGTAAAGAGACTTGCTAGTAATGAGATTGAACTAGGTATGATGATACCGACGATCGAATCTCGAGCAAGTAACATACTGATGACAAAGGGAACAACGTATGTTTTTATGCGGTTTGACCAATAAAGATCTTCGTAGAATATGTAGGAGCCAATATGAGAATCCAGGTTCCGCTATTGGTTATTGACTGGAGATGTGTCTCGGTCATGTATACATAGTTCTCGAACCCGTAGGGTCCGCACACTTAACGTTCGATGACGATTTGTATGATGAGTTATGTGATTTGATGACCGAAGATTGTTTGGAGTCCCGGATGAGATCACGGACATGACTAGGAGTCTCGAAATGGTCGAGGGGTAAAGATTCATATATTGGAAGGTTGCATTCGGACATCGGAATGGTTCCGAGTGATTCGAGCATTTTTCAGGAGTACCGGGAGGTTATAGGAACCCCTCGGGGGAAGATTGGGCCTATATGGGCCATAGGGAAGAGGGGAGGCATCCCACAAGGGGCAGCCGCGCCCCCTCCCTATAGGGAGTCCGAATTGGACTAGGGAGGGGGGCGCCCCCCTTTCCTTCTCCTCCTCCTCTCCCTTCCCTCTTTCCCCCTCTACGAAAAGGAAAGGGAATCCAACTAGGATCGGAGTCCAAGTTGGACTCCTCTATGGCGCGCCCCCTAGGCCGGCCGCCTCCTCCTCCCCTCGTTTATATACGGGGGAGGGGGCACCCCATAGACACACACGTTTCTCTTAACCGTGTGCGGTGCCCCCCTCCACAGTTACACATCTCGGTCATATCGTCGCAGTGCTTAGGCGAAGCCCTGTGTCGGTAACGTCATCATCACCGTCGCCTCGCCGTCGTGCTGACGGAACTCTCCGTTGTCCTCAACTGGATCAAGAGATCAAGGGACGTCATCGAGCTGAACGTGTGCTGAACGCGGAGGTGCCGTACGTTCGGTAATTGGATCGGTTGGATTGCGAAGACGTTTGACTACATCAACCGCGTTACTAAACGCTTCCGCTTTAGGTCTACGAGGGTACGTGGACACACTCTCCCCGCTCGTTGCTATGCATCTCCTTGTAACATCCCAAAATTCTAAATTTTGGAATGTTATAAACAAATAGATAGATTTGATTTGATTGTTTGATTGAGTGACTGAAAGTGAGTGAATTCGAAACTTTTGAAAGTTAAATGAGAGGGAATAAAAGGACTTTCCCAAACTTTCATTTTGCATTTTATGATCTTCTAGAATTCAAATTCTTTTCATCACAAAACCCTGGAGAGAAGATGACATGACTTCTTCCATTTATTTAAATGACAAGGGGTGTTGAAAATATTTGAAGTTCATTTGAAATTATTTTCCAATTCATAAACTTCAAGCAACTCAATGATTTTCATGAGAGAAGATAAAATGACTTCTTCAAAACATATGAAATATGAGTTGGGAGTTTAAAAGAATTACATTCAAGGCTCTTTTGAATTTATTTTCAATTTGGAGTTATTTGAGTTTTATTCAAATTATTTTTCTCCAAAAATAAACTATCTGGAAAATAGGGTAACATGATTCCCTACATCATAAAATTGGAGAGAAATCAATTTGAATTAATTTTGGTATTTTTAAAATGATTTTATTGGGTTTTAAATAGGTCAGTAGCACTATTTGAATTATTAGAATTTGTGTGTATTTTATTTGACTCTAGAATAAAGTTCATCTTGCAGGAAATATTTTTCTGAAAATTTTGATATATTATATGCCTATATAATATTTCCATTTATTGTTGTTTTTATTTTGGCTTGACTATTTTTTTTTAAATAATTCTTTTGGACCGACCGGACCGAGCTGCCCAGCTTGTTGTGCCACGGCCCACCGGCCCATGTCGCTTCGCCACAGCGTGCGAGCTCCGCTCGAGTCCGCCGCCACCATCTGCGCCATCAAGACCGACCTCGGCGTCCGTACCCGCCCGGTCTCCCTCTGCCCCCCTCCCACACGCAAGCCGACCCCTCCTCCTATAAAGGCGCCGCCCGGGCCGTTCCCTCTCTCTCTCACTTTTCGACGCCGCAAGCCACCGCCGTCGGCGAGATCTGCCGCCGTCGCCCCGCACCGTTCCGTCGCCCTCGACCGGAGCCGCCGCCTCGCTCGTCTCCGCCTCGTCGCCCCGCTCCTTCCGGTGGTGACGCCTGAGCCGGAGAGCCACCGGAGCCGCCTCCCCGTTCAAAGCCGGAGCCGCCGCCGCCGTCTTTCTTCTTGCCGACGCCGCCCGCTTGCTTGCAGTACTCCTCCCGCCCTCGTCCGTTGGATTTAGATCTAACGGATTAGCTCCGTTCATTTTTTTCCATCTAGCAAACGGTTCGTTTGTTAGCGTTCGTTAGCGAACGTTCGTTAAATAGCCTTTTCGTTTTATTTTATTTCTGCCAGGGACCCATCCGTGAATATTTCTTTTACAGAATAGTCCCTAATTTTCAAACGGCTATAACTTTTTACTCGTTTATCCAAATCCAACGAAACCAACGCCCACTTCTTCGTTTTGATACCCTCTATCCGGATAAACAACTTAAATATGTTTTTGACAATTTAAAAATTGAGTTTAGTTCAGATTAGTATTTGAACTTTGTTTGATCATAACTTGAGTTCCGTAGCTCCGTTTGAGTTGATTCTTTTTACATATCGAAGCTCTTGACCTGAACTTTCTGATAGGGCCAAATTCATATAGTTTTGGTACTGTTAGAAATTGTTTTATGTTGCAAGAGTTAGTTGCTTGGTTTTGATGTTTTACGAATTGTTTTCTTCGTTCTTTCCGATGCTTTTGAGTGATTGCTTATGTGTGGTTACTACTGCTTGCTTACGATAGATTGATCGGAGTGTGACGAGTAGATCTATCAAGAGTTTTGAGTGTGAATCGTCTTCATCAATTTTGCGGGCAAGTAACACATTGATCATACCCTTTTCATACCCAGTTTTATGCATTAGTCCAACCCTCACACATTGCATGACTAGGATATCATTAATTTGTGGGTTGGGAAGTAGATGATGAGGTAGAACCTATTGCCCTGCATTCAAACCTTGGGAGTTATTTCTATGTGTTACTTATATTGCTATGCTATGCTCGTAGACGTGGATTGGGTTTGAGTGTATTCCATGACAGATGTGAGATTGTTAATTATTGGTTAACTTAAGGTGGCAACTTTAATACACATCTGGGTGGATTGAGGCACCTAGGGAACCCAGTGTTGTCTGTTTTATTATGGAAATCCCGGGGAACCCGTGTGATCTTCCTATGGACCGCCACCCAGGCTCAAAGGGAACTGAGATTATTCATGCTAGAAACTTTCGTGTGCAGCCACAAGCTATTATGGGCTCTAGCATAGTTGAGTAAGTTACGTGAAGCTCTCGAAGAGGTAGATCAGCGGGTAGAGGGTTTGTAGGTTTGGTATGGTCTACCCGGAGTAAAGAGTTAATGTTTCTGAAAGACTGTGTCTCGGTCATCCGTTTCTCAAACACCATGTAGTGCGAGAAACCAACGGAGGCGATCGAGTCTTGTGGGGAAAAGTGCGCAAACCTCTGCAGAGTGTACAATCTAATCATGGTTAGCCGTGTCCCCGGTTATGGATAATTCTGAGTATCTAGTACTTGAGTATTCACATGTATCTCATCACTCTAAATTAATATTGTTGTGTTGTTAATCACTTTAATTGGGATTGAGTTGGGGTTATACCTTCTCAATGATGTTTCAACCACCATGATAGTTAAATTAAAATTTATTCCTTTGATGTAGGAAAAAATTGGCTTTTTGCAAAACTGTAACCGTAGAGCTTTCCACCAGCCATATATGCATGTAGTATAGCTTATTCTTTCATTACTCTCTATGTGTTACATTGTCAAAGATATTCCATGTCTTGACCCGTTTTCAGCTGCAACTTTTCATGTTGCGAGACTTTTCGAAACGACAGTAAGTGATACGTTAGGGTTACGATTTCTACACTCAACTTTGCCGTTGGTGTTGATGGGAATCCACAACCTTGTTACTTCCGCTATTTGGATTGAGGTAATGGTATTTACGTTACTTTATACATGTGATTTACCTCTGTTATAAATCCTTCGAGTACTGTGTGTGTCAAAGATACCGATCCGAGGATGACACCTAAGCACGAGACTTGATCCATTCGGGTCGGGTCGCTACAAGATGGTATCAGAGCACATGTTGACTGTAGGACGTGACCCTAGAAACTGACAAGCCCATAGGAAAGATTTTTCTCTACAACTTCATTTTCAAAAAGATTTTGTTTATCTCTCTTCTCTTCTGAGTTTATTCAAATATTCCCTTTTAGTGAGACCATACCCATTTTCCCCTTTTGACCACTCGAAGATTTGACTGATGAGACCAGTCCAAGGAGACAAGATATCAGACAACTAAGACCATTTGGAATGAAGAAGATTTTACTGTGTAAATGGAAACTACAACTGTTGAAGACTCCGAAGACTAGGAGAATTTGAAGGCTCTGAAGAATTCCTAGATCAAGGTGTATCAGAGAAAGACTGGAACATGGAGCATTAGAATTCAAAGTTCTGTCAAGGAAAACCCTAAGGCAGGAGATATCAACTATGGAATGCTAGCTCATGGAAATGACAAGAGCAGAAACACGCTATCCATGATGTTATCGCCCGCTTATGCTATTGTCACCGTGCGGAGTTAAGTATGCAGATACATGGAAGGATGGATGGTAGAAGGCTGATGGAGCATCTGTCAGCAAAAGATGTAGTTTTAAATCTTAGCTGGTGTATCACCAGGATCTGGAGTGTTACATCAGGAAGTTAAGATGGACCTACAAGAAGCAATATTTGACAAGAAGGCAATTGGTGAAGAACTCAGGAACCGGAAGCTGAAGTAACCAAACTGGAGGAACAAAACCTCGAGATACCGGAGATTCATCAGGACTGAAGGACAGTAGGATCATGGTTCATGTCAAGGTTGATGAAACCAGAAGTTTGGAATGCAACTCCGGAAATATTAAAGGACGTCGCGAGAGACTTCGCGTCAACAGAGATGATCTGGCAAAAGAACTTGAGCAGGACAAGCACGATTGGAAGAAGCCATCGGAGATATGAACAAGACTTGAAGAGTTTGATGACTTTGAGATCTATTGACCATTAGAAGTCCAAACCCCTGATATACCCTACGTTAGATGCGACGTTTGTGAGCTGTCATCTGTTTGTTGTTTTTCTGACAGCCACCATAAAAATCTGTTTTTCAAAACTTTTGTTTGCATTGTGTGCATCCCTCTCGATCTCTCTTATCCCACCCCAAACCCATGGACCTGTTAGAGGATGAATAGAGAAGAGCTTATATTTTCTGGACCGATGAGTCAATTGGAGACAGACCGATGGAATCAGAACATGGAGGATCACATGGAGAATAATCCTGTAGTCGGAAAGGATATGACCCAGCATGTTCTATAGTGCTTTGAAAAGAGGTGTTGCTACCTGGTGGAAGATGTACCAAACCATCAATGGATGGCAAGGAGTAACCACTTGGGGAGAATTTAAGTTGACTTTGCTAATGTCTCGGTTTGTGTCCCAGAAATTGAAGCCTTCGGGAAAGGATATGAAGAAACCTTGTGCATGCAAGCTCTGTGGAGAAATAGGACACACCCATAAGGAACACAAGGATGAATGCCCTAATTGTGAAGGAAGTCACCCAACTGAAGAATGACCAACAAGACAGATTACTTGTTTCTTGTGTGAAGGAACTACCCACTACTCTACTCAGTGTCACATTTACACTATGGTACAGAGAACCATCCAGCAGAAGAAAGAAGAAATGAAAGGAGCCCTCGTGGAGATGTTAGAAGAACCTGTGACGAAGGAAGATGTTGAGGACACACACAAAGGAAACAAAATTAAAGCCCGCACCAAGTCATGCTATTCATGTGGAGAAGAGGGACACATCTCCCAAGATTGTCTGAATGGAGATCTAGTAGAATTCCCGATAGAGGAAGTAGAGTATGACCCACAGGAAATAGAAGCCCTGACTGGATATGCTCTATCTTCATCACACAAAATATTTAAATCATGCACAACCCCGATGACAAGCCAAGCAATTGTTTCATACTTTTGATGTTCTCAAACTTTTTCAATCTTCACGCAATACATGAGCGTGAGCCATGGACATAGAACTATAGGTGGAATAGAATGGTGGTTGTGGCGAAGACAAAAAGGAGAAGATAGTCTCACATCAACTAGGCGTATTAACGGGCTATGGAGATGCCCATCAATAGATATCAATGTGAGTGAGTAGGGATTGCCATGTGCTACGTCTCCGTCGTATCTATAATTTTTGATTGTTCCATGCCAATATTATTCAAATTTTACATACTTTTGGCAACTTTTAATACTATTTTTTGGACTAACATATTGATCCAAAGGCTCAGTGCCTCTGCCTCATTGCATGTTTTTGTTTCGCAGAAACCCAATATCAAACAGAGTCCAAACGGGATAAAAACGGACGAAGAATTATTTTGGAATATTTGTGATTTTTTGAAGGAATAATCAACGCGAGATGATGCCCGAGGTGGCCACGAGATAGGGGCCCACGCCCACTTAAAGAGGGCGCGGCCCCCACTCTTGTGGGCCACCCGTAAGGCAGTTGATGCCCTTATATGGCCGCAAGAAAGCTAATTTGAAAGCGATGCAGGCGAAGGTTTCAATCCAATCAGTTACGGATCTCCGGATATAAAGGAAACAGAGCCGGGAAGAACGAGCATAAGCAGAGAGATGGATCCAATCTCGGAGGGGCTCTCGCCCCTCCCAAGCCATGGGAGCCAAGGACCAGAGGGGAAACCCTTCTCCCATCTAGGGAGGAGGTCAAGGAAGAAGAAGAAGAAGAAGAAGAAGAAGAAGGGGGGCTCTCTCCCCCTTTCTTCCGGTGGCGCCGGAGCGCTGCCGGGGGTCATCATCATCACCACGATCTTCACCAACAGCGCCGTCACCTTCACCAACATCTCCATCACCTTCCCCCTTCTATATTCAGCGGTCCACTCTCCCGCAACCCGCTGTACCCTCTACTTGAACATGGTGCTTTATGCTTCATATTATTATCCAATGATGTGTTGCCATCCTATGATGTCTGAGTAGATTTCCGTTGTCCTATCGGTGATTGATGAATTGCTATGATTGGTTTGAGTTGCATGTTTATTATTGGTGATGCCCTATGGTGCCCTCCGTGTCGCGCAAGCGTGAGGGATTCCCACTGTAGGGTTTGGAATATGTTTATTATTTGCTTATGGTGGGTTGCGTGAGTGACTGAAACACAAACCCGAGTAAGTAGGTTGTTTGCATATGGGATAAAATGGGACTTGATGCTTTAATGCTATGGTTGGGTTTTTCCTTAATGAATCTTTAGTAGTTACGAATGCTTGCTAGAGTTCCAATCATAAGTGCATAGAATTCCAAGTAAGGGATGATATGTTAGCTTATGCCTCTCCCTCAAATAGAATTGCAATAGTGATTATCGGTCTAGTAACATAGTCAATTGCTTAGGGGCAATTTCACAACTCCTACCACCACTTTTCCACACTCGTTATATTTACTTTATTGCATCTTTATCTAAACAGCCCCTAGTTTTTATTTACGTGCTCTTTATTATCTTGCATACCTATCCTATCGCACCTACAAAGTACTTCTAGTTTCATACTTGTTCTAGGTAAAGCGAACGTCAAGCGTGCGTAGAGTTGTATCGGTGGTCGATAGAACTTTAGGGAATATTTGTTCTACCTTTAGATTCTTGTTGGGTTCGACACTCTTACTTATCGAAAACTGTTGCGATCCCCTATACTTGTGGGTTATCACCATGCAACGGATGCACTAGAGCTATAAGTGTATGAAAGCTCAAAAATAAATTGTAGGTGTGCATCCAACTCGCTTGCTCACGAAGACCTAGGGCATTTTGAGGAAAACCATCATTGGAATATACAAGCCAAGTTCTATAATGAAAATTTCCCACTAGTATATGAAAGTGACAACATAGCAGACTCTCTATCATGAAGATTATGGTGCTACTTTGAAGCACAAGTGTGGTAAAAGGATAGTAGCATTGTCCGTTCTCTCTTTTTCTCTCATTATTTTTATTTTTTTATTTTTATTTTTTTATTTGGGACTTCTCTTTTTTTATGGCCTACTTTTTCTCTTTTTTTTATTTGGGCTTCTTTGACCTCTTTTATTTATTTTTTTCGTCCTGAGTCTCATCCCGACTTGTGGGGGAATCATGGTCTCCATCATCCTTTCCTCACTGGGACAATGCTCTAATAATGATGACCATCACACTTTTATTTACTTACAACTCAAGAATTACAACTCGATACTTAGAACAAGATATGGCTCTATATGAATGCCTCCGGCGGTGTACCGGGATGTGCAATGACTCGTGAGTGACATGTATGAAAGAATTATGAATGGTGGCTTTGCCATAAATACGATGTCAACTACATGATCATGCAAAGCAATATGACAATGATGAAGCGTGTCATAATAAACGAAACGGTGGTAAGTTGCATGGCAATATATCTCGGAATGGCTATGGAAATGCCATGATAGGTAGGTATGGTGGCTGTTTTGAGGAAGGTATATGGTGGGTGTATGATACCGGCGAAAAGTGCGCGGTATTAGAGAGGCTAGCAATGGTGGAAGGAAGAAAAGTGCGTATAATCCATGGACTCAACATTAGTCATAAGGAACTCATATACTTATTGCAAAAATCTACAAGTTATCAAAACAAAGTATTACGCGCATGCTCCTAGGGGGATAGATTGGTAGGGAAATACCATCGCTCGTCCCCGACCGCCACTCATAACGAGGACAATCAATAAATAAATCATGCTCTGACTTCATCACATAACGGTTCACCATACGTGCATGCTACGGGAATCACAAACTTTAACACAAGTATTTCTCAAATTCACAACTACTCAACTAGCATAACTCTAATATCACCATCTTGATATCTCAAAACAATCATAAGGAATCAAACTTCTCATAGTATTCAATGCACTTTATATGAAAGTTTTTATTATATCCCTCTTGGATGCCCATCATATTAGGACTAAATTCATAACCAAAGCAAATTACCGTGCTGTTCTAAAGACTCTCAAAATCATATAAGTGAAGCATGAGAGTTCATATTCTTAAAAATAAATCCACCGCCGTGCTCTAAAAGATATAAGTGAAGCACTAGAGAAAACAACAAACTACTCCAAAAAGATATAAGTGAAGATCAACGAGTAGTTAAATAATTATTTAGCTATGTGAAGACTCTCGCATTTAATAATTTCAGATCTTGAAACTTTATTCAAACAGCAAGCAAAACAAACGAGAATAAAATGACGCTCCAAGCAAAATACATATCATGTGGTGAATAAAAATATAGCTCCAAGTAAAGTTGCCGATGAACGAGGACTAAAGAGGGGATGCTTTCCGGGGCATCCCCAAGCTTTGGGTTTTTGGTGTCCTTGGATTTACCTTGGGGTTCCTGGGGCATCCCCAAGCTTAGTCTCTTGCCACTCCTTATTCCATAGTCCATCGAATCTTTACCCAAAACTTGAAAACTTCACAACACAAAACTCAACAGAAAACTCGTAAGCTCCGTTAGTATAAGAAAATAAAACCACCACTTAGGTAATGTTGTGAACTCATTCTAAATTCATATTGGTGTAATATATACTGTATTCCAACTTCTCTATGGTTCATACCCTCCGATACTACTCATAGATTCATCAAAATAAGCAAACATCACATAGAAAACAGAATCTGTCAAAAACAGAACAGTCTGTAGTAATATGTATCATTCGAATACTTATGTAACTCCAAAAATTCTGAAATAAATTTATGGACCTGAGGAATTTGTCTAGTAATCATCTTCAAAAAGAATCAACTAAATAGCACTCTCCAGTAAAACGTTTTACCTAATCTCGTGAGCGCTAAAGTTTCTGCTTTTTACAACAAGATCATAAAGACTTCACCCAAGTCTTCCCAAAGGTTCTACTTGGCACAGACACTAATTAAAACAAAAAACCACATCTAAACAGAATCTAGATGGATTATTTACTCCTAAACAGAACCAAAAAGCAAGAAACCAAAATAATTTTGGGTTGCCTCCCAACAAGCTGTTGCTTTAACGCCCCTAGCTAGGCATGATAATTTCAATGATGCTCACATAAAAGATAAGAATTGAAACATAAAGAGAGCATCATGAAGAATATGACTAGAACATTTAAGTCTAACCCACTTCCTATGCATAGGAATTTTGTGAGCAAACAACTTATGGGAACAATAATCAACTAGCATAGGAAGGCAAAACAAGCATAACTTCAAAACTTTAAGCACATAGAGAGGAAACTTGATATTATTGCAATTCCTACAAGCATATATTCCTCCCTCATAATAATTTTCAGTAGAATCATGAATGAATTTAACAATATAACCAGCACCTAAAGCATTCTGTTCATGATCTACAAGCATAGAATTTTTATTACTCTCCACATAAGCAAATTTCTTCTCATTCGGAATAGTGGGAGTATCATAAGAGACTCGAATACTATAAATTGTTTCCACATTAAATGAGTAATGTTCAGAAAAAGGGTAATCATAATCATGACAAGTTTTATAAATATAATCATCGCTACTTTTTATAACATAAGTGTCATCACAATAATCATCATAAGTAGCAACTTTGTTCTCATCATAATCAATTGAAACCTCTTCCAAGATAGTGGAATCATTACTAAATAAAGTCATGACCTCTCCAAATCCACTTTCATAATTATCATAATAAGATTCAACATCCTCCAAAATGGTGGGATCATTACTTCCTAAAGTTGACACCCTTCCAAACCCACTTTCATCAATATAATCATCATAGGTAGAAGGCATGCTATCATCATAACAACTTTGCATATCAAAACTTGAGAGGCTAAAAATATCATCTTCATTAGACATAGCATCCCCAAGCTTGCGACAAACATTAATTGCAGCAAATATATTCTCAAAAACAACATCTTCATCAAACATAGCATCCCCAAGCTTGGGCTTTTTCATATCATAAGCATAATCACTCTCATCATTAATAGTATGGATAACACCAATAGTATAGCAATTATCATATTCTTCAAAGCAAGTGCCAAAAATATTTTCAAGATCATAAGAAGTATCATTATCTTCCCAATCATAATCGTCACAACAAGCAATAGGCATAACGAGATCATCATCAAGTGCATCATCTTCCACAATTATTTTTGATTCATTTTCATGAGGCACAACAAAATAGGAGCAACATTATTTGGGAGAGATATCTTTTTACCTCTCTTCCTTTTTATTTTCTTCTTCTTAACCACATCATGTGTGGGTTCAATCCTCTTTTTGGAGCTCCTTATTAATGAGATTGGTTGAATAGAAGGCTCCTCCTCGTTACCTGATTCATCAAAAGAAATAATAGGAGAATATTGGGAAGTCTCCTCCCTTTCGTTAGTATTCTCTTCATCTTCTATTTGTTTTCTTTTCTTTATGTAACTGGAAATATAAGGATTTTCAATGCAATTCACCGCACAGTACATATAAATTTCCTCTAGATCAAAATCAAGAAGTTTATCACGGGCAAATACTGGAATATAGTTAGTTATACGTTTCATTTCTTCATAACCCATAAGAAAACTAAGTTCATTATGATGTGCAAGGGAAATCAAGTCATCACAATTTCTGGAAACGATTAGATTATGAAACAATTTGCATCGGATAGTTAAATGACCACGTTCATTACAAAGTTCACAAGCACGGCTAAGAAAATTTAAATTTTCAGCACAAACATCTAGCCTTTCTTGCAACCATTTAGTTTCTAAATACTTATGCCTCTTGCAAAATCTATCTTCTCCATTCGGTATGTATTTGCAAACTCTATGCACTCCACAAAAATCGACATGCTTATAAGAGATATTTTCATCATGACTAGTGCAATAATAATTAGTACCATGGATAATCAAGGAGTTCGTACTAAAAAAATTGCAATCATGCTCATCATTCAAAGATTTAGTGCCAAATATTAAAAATATGAAGCGTATGAGACAAACTCAATTCCATTTTTTTGGTAGTTTTCTTTTATAAACTAAACTAGTGATAAAACAAGAAACAAAAAGATTCGATTGCAAGATCTACAGATATACCTTCAAGCACTCACCTCCCGCAACGGCGCTTTAAAAGAGCTTGATGTCTACTATGCAACCTTCTTCTTGTAGACGTTGTTGGGCCTCCAAGTGCGAGAGGTTTGTAGGACAAGATGTAAATTTCCCTCAAGTGGATGACCTAAGGTTTATCAATCCGTGGGAGGTGTAGGATGAAGATGGTCTCTCTCAAGCAATCCTGCAACCAAATAACAAAGAGTCTCTTGTGTACCCAACACACCCAATACAATGGTAAATTGTATAGGTGCACTAGTTCGGCGAAGAGATGATGATACAAGTGCAATATGGATGGTAGATATAGGTTTTTGTAATCTGAAAATATAAAAACAGCAAGGTAACTAATGATAAAAGTGAGCGTAAACGGTATTGCAATGCTAGGAAACAAGGCCTAGGGTTCATACTTTCACTAGTGCAAGTTCTCTCAACAATAATAACATAATTGGATCATATAACTATCCCTCAACATGCAACAACGAGTCACTCCAAAGTCACTAATAGCGGAGAACAAACGAAGAGATTATTGCAGGGTATGAAACCAACTCAAAGTTATTCTTTCAGATCGATCTATTCAACAGTTCATACTAGAATAACACCTTAAGACACATATCAACCAAAACC
The DNA here is from genome assembly GCA_021605145.1 of Aegilops bicornis. Classification (NCBI taxonomy): domain Eukaryota; kingdom Viridiplantae; phylum Streptophyta; class Magnoliopsida; order Poales; family Poaceae; genus Aegilops; species Aegilops bicornis. Next base: position 502,342,238 of record CM038673.1, read on the forward strand.
CTAATGTCACCTAGATAATCCAATGTCACCTCAAGTATCCGTGGGTATGATTATACGATATGCATCACACAATCTCAGATTCATCTATTCAACCAACACAAAGAACTTCAAAGAATGCCCCAAAGTTTCTACCGGAGAGTCAAGACGAAAACGTGTGCCAACCCCTATGCATAAGTTCACAATGTTACGGAACCTGCAAGTTGATCACCAAAACATACATCAAGTAGATCACGTGAATATCCCATTGTCACCACAGATAAGCACATGCAAGACATACATCAAGTGTTCTCAAATCCTTAAAGACTCGATCCGATAAGATAACTTCAAAGGGAAAACTCAATCCATTACAAGAGAGTAGAGGGGAGAAACATCATAAGATCCAACTATAATAGCAAAGCTCGTGATACATCAAAATCGTACCACCTCAAGAACACGAGAGAGAGAGAGAGATCAAACACATAGCTACTGGTACATACCCTCAGCCCCGAGGGTGAACTACTCCCTCCTCATCATGGAGAGCGCCGAGATGATGAAGATGGCCACCGGTGAGGGTTCCCCCCTCCGGCAGGGTGCCGGAACAGGGTCCCGATTGGTTTTTGGTGGCTACAGAGGCTTGCGGCGGCGGAACTCCCGATCTATTCTGTTCCCCAATGTTTTTAGGGTATATGGACATATATAGGTGAAAGAAGTCGGTAAGGGGAGCCAAGAGGGGCCCATGAGGGTGGAGGGCGCGCCCAGGGGGTGGGCGCACCCCCCTACCTCGTGCCTTCCTTGTTGCTTCCCTTACGTACACTCCAAGTCTTTTGGATTGCTTCCGTTCCAAAAATAACTCTCCCGAAGGTTTTATTCCGTTTGGACTCCATTTGATATTCTTTTTCTGCGAAACACTGAAACAAGGAAAAAAAAGCGAAGCCCACTTTGGGCTCTGGTTAATAGGTTAGTCCCAAAAATAATATAAAAGTGTTTAATAAGGCACATAAACATCCAAAACAGATAATATAATAGCATGGAACAATCAAAAATTATAGATACGTTGGAGACGTATCACCAAGCTGAGCTTCTAGCAAGAACCGTTCTTACCTACGCATCAAAACCACAACGATTTTTTGTCAAGTGTGCTTTTTTAAACTTCAACAACGACCGGGCGTAGTCACACTCGATTCAAATAAAGTTGGAGAAACAAACACCCACTAGCCACATGTGTGTAAAGCACGGCGGTAGAACTAGTCTCATGAACGCGGTCATGTAATGTCGGTCTGGGCCGCTTCATCCAACAATACCGCCGAATCAAAGTATGACATACTGGTAAGCAGTATGACTATTATCGCCCACAACTCTTTGTGTTCTACTCGTGCATATAACATCTACGCATAGACCTGGCTCGGATGCCACCTGTTGGGGAACACAGTAATTTCAAAATTTTGCCTACGATCACGCAAGATCTATCTAAGTGATGCATAGCAACGAGCGGGGAGAGTGTGTCCACGTACCCTCGTAGAGCGAAAGCGGAAGCGTTATATCAACGCGGTTGATGTATTCGTACATCTTCACGATCTGACGGATCCTAGCATCGAACGTCACGGCACCTCCGTGTTCGACATCGCTCAGCTTGATGACGTCCCTTGTACTCTTGTCCAGTTGAGGCCGCGGGAGAGTTCCGTCAGCACGATGACGTGGCGACGGTGATGATGAAGTTACCGGCGCAGGGCTTTGCCTAAGTACTACAACAATATGACCGAGGTGTGTAACTGTGGAGGGGGGCACCACACACGGCTAAGACAAATCTTGAGTGCCTTTGGGGTGCCCCCTGGTCACGTATATAAAGGACGGGACAGAAGAGGTGGCCGCCCCAAGGGGGGCACACCAGGTGTGGGGAATCCTACTAGGACTCCCTAGTCCAAGTAGGATTCCCCTCCTCTTTCCTATTCGGAGTAGGAGAGAAGGAAAGAGAGGGAGAGGGAGAGGGAAAGGGGGGCCGTGCCCCCACCCCTTGTCCAATTCGGTTTGGGCAGGGGGGAGGCGCGCGCCACCTCTTGGCCCTTCTCCCCTCTCTCCACTAAAGCCCAATAAGGCCCATTACTTCTCCCGGCGAATTCCCGTAACTCTCCGGTACTCCGAAAAATACCCGAATCACTCGGAACCTTTCAGATGTCCGAATATAGCCTTCCAATATATCGATCTTTACGTCTCAACCATTTCGAGACTCCTCGTCATGTACGTGATCTCGTCCGGAACTCCGAACAACCTTCGGTATATCAAATCACATAACTCATAATACAAATCGTCATCGAACATTAAGCGTGCGGACCCTACGGGTTCGAGAACTATGTAGACATGACCGAGACACATCTCCGGTCAATAACCAATAGCGGAACCTGGATGCTCATATTGGCTCCTACATATTCTACGAAGATCTTTATCGGTCAGACCTCATAACAACATACGTTGTTCCATTTGTCATCGGTATGTTACTTGCCCGAGATTCAATCGTCGATATCATCATACCTAGTTCAATCTCGTTACCGGCAAGTCTCTTTGCTCGTTCCGTAATGCATCATCCCGCAACTAACTCATTAGTCACATTGCTTGCAAGGCTTATAGTGATGTGCATTACCGAGAGGGCCCAGAGATACCTCTCCGATACTCTGAGTGAAAAATACTAATCTCGATCTATGCCAACCCAACAATCACCTTCGGAGACACCAGAGCATCTTTCTAATCACCCAGTTATGTTGTGACGTTTGATAGCACACAAGGTGTTCCTCCGATATTCGGAGTTGCATAATCTCATAGTCTGAAGAACATGTATAAGTCATGAAGAAAGCGGTAGCAATGAAACTGAAACAATCATAATACTAAGCTAACGAATGGGTTTTGTCCATCACATCATTCTCTAATGATGTGATCCCGTTCATCAAATGACAACACATGTCTATGGCTAGGAAACTTAACCATCTTTGATTAACGAGCTAGTCAAGTAGAGGCATACTAGGGACACTCTGTTTGTCTATGTATTCACACATGTACTAAGTTTCTGGTTAATTGAATTCTAGCATGAATAATAAACATTTATCATGAAATAAGGAATAAATAATAATTTTATTATTGCCTCTAGGGCATATTTCCTTCAGACACAACCACAGAAGCCCTAAGAATGGAAATGGGAATGGAAGTAACAGCAGTCAGAGCAGTTCCAACCCTGTGACACCCGCCAAGAAGGATCTAAGTCACGTTACATGTTTCAAGTGCGGGAAGACTGGACACTACGCCAAAGATTGTTCCGAGGCAAAAATGGTAACAGAAATGGAAGCTCTGGAAAGAAGCCCAACCCTTTCACCAGAGGGCAGGTGAATCACGTCAACGTGGAGGAATTTGAAGAGCAGCCTGATGCAGTTATTGGTAAGTTTTGATCAAGTCATTTACAACTCTTGTCCTTTTTGACACTGGTGCATCGCATTCATACATATCAAGGGGATTTGCGGATAAGTTTAAGTTGCCCACCGTAGCCCTTAAGACACCTATGTTAGTAAGCTCACCAGGAGCGGAGTATATGGCTAGCTAAGGATGTTTTCAGTTGCCATTGACCATAGGTAGGCATGTTTTCCCCTCCGACCTCATTATTCTGGAATCACAAGGATTGGATGTGATACTAGGCATGGATTGGCTATCAATGTATGGAGGAAATATCGATTGTGCTAGTAAGTCAATTCTTCTCACCACCCCAGAAGGGAAACAGATCAAAGTATGTGTCTAGGCATATGACAAGGAGGACTCAAGTAAATTCACTCTCGGGAGTCGTATAGGAGGAAGTGTCAGTTGTGAAGGATTATCCCGACGTATTCCCGGAGGAACTACCAGGCATGCCACCAGATCGAGACATAGACTTTTTGATCGATTTGTTGCGAGGCGCCGGACCAATATCTAAGAGACCGTATCGGATGCCTACAAATGATCTGGAGGAAATTAAGAAGCAGATTAAGGAGTTGTTGGAGAAAGGTTATATTCGACCAAGTTCATCACCGTGGGGAGCCCCAGTGCTCTTAGTTGAGAAGAAGGATGGATCTTTGAGAATGGTTGTTGATTATCATGCACTGAATGAGGTGAAGATCAAGAACAAATACCCACTACTGATGATCAATGATTTGTTTGACCAGCTGCAGGGAGCTAAAGTATTCTCCAAGATCGATCTACGTTCAGGATATCACCAGTTGAAGATCCGGGAACAAGATATACCTAAGACAGCTTTTACCACAAGGTATGGGCTATATGAGTACACGGTCATGTCTTTTGGTTTGACTAACGCCCCTGCCTACTTTATGAGTACGATGAATAAGCTGTTCATGGAGTTCTTGGATAAGTTTGTTGTGGTGTTCATTGATGATATATTGGTGTACTCGAAGAATAAATAAGAACATAAGGAACATTTGTGTTTGGTTCTCGAGAAGCTCAGGGAACATCAGTTATATGCCAAGTTCAGCAAATGTGAGTTTTGGTTGAAGTAAGTTGGATTTCTCGAACATGTTATATCTAGAGAAGGTATAGCAGTAGACCCTTCCAAGGTTAAATCTGTCACTGAGTGGTTGGCACCCACTTCAGTCGGAGAGATATGCAGTTCCTTGGACTCACAGGATATTATCGGAGATTCATTGAGAATTTTTCCATGATCGCGAAGCCCATGACGGAGTTATTGAAGAAGGACACCAAGTTTAAAAGGACCGAGGAGTGTGAGGCCAGTTTTCAGGAGTTGAAGAAACGTTTAGTTACAGCCCCAGTGCTAATTCTCCCAAATATACGCAAGGATTTCCAAGTATATTGCGACGCTTCTCGCCAAAGACTTGGAGGCGTACTTATGCAAGAAGGAAGAGTTGTTTCATATGCCTCACATCAGCTTTGACCTCATGAGTTGAATTATGCCACGCATGACTTGGAGTTAGTAGCCGTAGTGCATGCGCTCAAGACCTGGAGACATTTCCTTATCGGAAATCATTGTGATGTGTACACGGATCATAAGAGTTTGAAGTAAATTTTCACGTAGAAGGAGTTGAACCACAGGCAGAGGAGATGGCTGGAGCTCATCAAGGATTATGACATGAAACGGCATTATCATCCAGGCAAGGCCAATGTAGTAGTGATACGTCTCCAACGTATCTATAATTTTTGATTGTTCCATGTTGTTATATTATTGATAGAGATGATAGATAATATTTTTGGGTGATAAAGATGCAACGCAAAAATAAAAGCAAATTAAAAAGCAAAGGCAATAATAAAGTGATGGAAGATTAATATGATGAAGATAGACCTGGGGGCCATAGATTTCACTAGTGGCTTCTCTCAAGAGCATAAGTATTTTACGGTGGGTGAGCAATTACTGTTGAGCAATTGATGTAATCGAGCATAGTTATGAGAATATCTAGGTATGATCATGTATATAGGCATCACGTCCGAGACAAGTAGACCGACTCCTGCCTGCATCTACTACTATAACTCCACTCATTGACCGCTATCCAGCATTGTCACGCCCAAGATGCGACCCTGTCCTAAAGGAACTCGAAGGTCCCACCAAGGATAGAAGTGCATCTTGAAGACGCTTTTGCAAGGTGGATATCATTGCATCAAACCATTACATAATAGTTGGGGACACTTACATAAGGCACAAACACCCCAAGAATACATCAACATCATACAAGAGATCAACAACTGACTACGGATGAAACATAAACAGAAAACTCAAACAATATCCACCCTGCTATCCCAGGTTGCCGACCTGAAACTAATCCCCTGATCGAAGAAGCAGAAGAAGAACTCCAAAACAAGTAAACATCGCTCTCGCGTCATGATCATCGCAAAACCTGTACCTGCAACTGTTGGTGTAGTAATCTGTGAGCCATGAGGACTCAGCAATCCCATTACCATGGGTATCAAGACTAGCAAAGCTTAATGGGTAAGGAAGGGGGTAAAGTGGTGAGGTTGCAGCAGCGACTAAGCATGATATGGTGGCTAACATACGCAAGTGAGAGCGAGAAGAGAAGCAAACGGAACGGTCGTGAAGCTAGCAATGATCAAGAAGTGATCCTAAACTCCTACTTACGTCAAACATAACCCAAAACCGTGTTCACTTCCCGGACTCCACCGAAAAGAGACCATCACGGCTACACACACGGTTGATGTGTTTTAATTCAGATCTGGTGTCAAGTTATCTACAACTGCGCATTAACAAATTCCCATCTGCCACATAACCGCGGGCATGACTTTCGAAAGTTTAAACCCTGCAGGGGTGTCCCAACTTAGCCCATGATAAGCTCTCGCGATCAACGAAGGATATTCCTTCTCCCGGGAAGACCCGATCAGACTCGGAATCCCAGTTACAAGACATTTCGACAATGGTAAAACAAGACCAGAAAAGCCGCCCGATGTGCCAACAAATCCCGATAGGAGTAGCACGTACCTCGTTCTCAGGGCACACCGGATAAGTCAAGCTACGAGTAAAACCAGGCCTTGAGATTCCCCGTGGTGGCCCCGCAGGTTGCTCGGTTCGGACCAACACTCGAAGGAGCACTGACCCGGGGGTGGGGCTAAAATAAAGATGACCCTTGGGCTCCGGAAACCCAAGGGAAAAGAAGGGCATAGGTGAGGCAAATGGTAAAATCAATGTTTGGCCTTGCTGGAAGAGTCTTATTCAAAGCGAACTGTCAAGGGGGTCCCATAAATCACCCAACCGCGTTAGGGATGCAAAATCCGGAAACGTAATACCGATATGACGGAAACTAGGGCGGCAAGAGTGGAACAAAACACCAGGCATAAGGCCGATCCTTCCACCCTTTACCAAGTATATAGATGCATTAATAATATAAGAGATATTGTGATATCCCAACATAAACATAATCCAAATGGAGCAATCTTCATCTTCACCTACAACTAGCAACGCTATAAGAGGGGCTGAGCAAAAGCGGTAACATAGCCAAACAACGGTTTGCTAGGAAGGGTGACAAAGGTTAGAGGTTCATGGCAATTTGGGAGGCTTGATAAGCAAGTGGTAGGTAGCATGGCGTAGCGATAGAACGAAGCAACTAGCATAGCAATGATAGTAGTGAGATCCAAGGTGACGGTCATCTTGCACGAGATATCGCAAGGAAGAAGAACGAGTCCATGAAGAAGGCGAACGGGAGTAGTCGAGCGAATCCTCACAATCGCAACATTACCGAACTAAGAAGCAACACCGGAAAGAAACAAACAACATGGTAACTGCACAAGCATAAACATGGCATGATGCACAATCAAGTATGACGTATGTCCGGTTTTATGAGGCATGGCATGGCAAAGTGCAACAAACAATACTACAAGTTAAGTGAAGCTCAATATGCAATGAGTTGCATATTGACGGAACACCACATTCAATTATTTAGTTCTCTCTCGTTTAAGTACACAACAATATTAAATGTTGTTAAACATGGCAAGAGGTGAAGCATAAGTAAACTAACTATTTAGGCAAGTTTAAATGAGGCCGGAAACAACAAACAACAATTCCGGAAAATACCCATATGCATATCTTAGATTCGGTACTGTTCTGCCCTAAACCATATTTTATTGTTGTTAAACAGGAAAATAAACTGCACCAAGTCAATTCATGCATTTTTCCACCCCATTTACATATAAAGTTTATTAAAATTGGAGCTACGGTTATTTAGTTATGAAATAAATCATTTTAGCATGGCATTTAAGCAAATTTAAACAAACAACATTTTAAACATTTTAAACATGGATGAAAACAGCATATTAAAAACTAGATGAAAAACTAAGCATTTTCCATGTATAAATTATTTACATATGAAGCATGGTTAATTAGTTATTAGATGCATGAACATGAGGTGCAATTTGTAAACATGCAGTTTTACGGATAATTAGCAAAATCGCAGACATGGAAAAAAACTACATCGGGCCGAAACTGGTGGGTGGACTGGGCTGCTCACCATGGGCTCTTGGCCCGGCCGAGGAGGAGGAGGCAGTAGGCCGGATCACGCGGCTGGGCCTTGGCCAACAGACGAAGGGGAGGCAGCCCAGGTGCGTGCGGTCGGTCGTGCAACTTGACGCGGTCAACGCGAGCGAGGAGCGGGATGAGGCGCTGGTCGTCGTTGTAGAGGAAGCAGAGGCCGCGGCAGGGGATGGCGAGGCAGGGGACGACGGCTCTGGGGCTTGGCGCGGGAACCGCAAGGGCGGAGGAGATCCGGATCCGGGGCACGAGCGCGGCGGAGCTCCTGCTACAAGGCGCCATGGCTGCTGCCTGGGTTCCTGGACAGGGAGAGAGAGAGGAAAAATGAGAGAGGAGGTGGGAGAACGGGAAGGAGGAGGAAAGGCAGGGAGGAGGCCGATCCTGGGGTTGCCGGCGGTGATGCCGGAGGCGCGAAGACGAGGCCTGGTTAGGTCGAGGACGCTAGCGGCGGCGTGCTCCGGCGAGGAGGGGTCGAGGAGCTCGGGCTCCTACCTCCTGGACGAGGGAAGGCTCGGGCGCGGGGTCTCCTGCTCGGCTGCTGCGGGCACGGGAACGAGGAGGCAAGGGGCGCTGGTTTTGCAGGTGAGGAGGGACTCCAGCGGCATCGGTTCCGGGGCGGCTCGGGTCAGAGACCGAGGTGAGCTCCAAATCCATGGCGGGGACGATGGGCATCGGGGAGAAGGAGCATGTGGGCGCGCTGGACAAGGGGCTTCTGCTCCAGCGATATGCGGCAGGGTCATGGAGCTCGGCTCAGGAAGGGCACGGGGGGGAGCTTGCGCCGACGAGCGTCCCGGTGACTGGATGGATTTGTGGGTGGCTGCGAGTGATGGGGATCGAGGAGGGACATGGGGAAGCGCTGGTTGGTGGATCGGGAAGAGATCCCGAGGAAGGGGAGACAAGAGGAGTGGCGGCGGCGGAATGAGGAGGATGGGACAAGCTGCCTAATTTCTAGGGTTGGATCTCGTGTATATAGCAAGTGGTTTAGGTTAGGGGTATTTAGTCCCTCCGATCGAAATCAAACGGCCTAAAATAAATAGGTTAGGGAGTCCAAATAAGAAAATGGAGATGTTTTATAGACGTTTGGGGATGATCCGGATCCATCGGTAACGACAGACCGGTTCGGGTTCGGGAAGTTTCGGACGTGGGCGAGGGGTCGATGCACTGGCAAGAGAGGTTAGGTGGTCACGATCAAGAGGGGAGCAAAAACCCGATTGGTCTCGGAATGGTCAACGAAGGCAAGGGGGGACGCGGCAACTACGAATGGGTGCAAAACTTTATGAAAACATGCAGATGCAATGCGCATGATGCTATGAGATGAAATGCATGACATGAACAAAATGCAAAACAAAAGACAAAAACTCAACCACAAAGGAAAAAAACATATCACATCTCCGGAAAAGGCAAGAGTTGGAGTTACGAATATGGAAAGTTGTATCCGGGGCCTTACAAGCATGCATCTAGAGTATTAAGTTCAAGAAAACAGAGTAACGCCTTAAGCAAGATGACATGATGTAGAGGGATAAATTCATGCAATATGATAAAAACCCCATCTTGTTATCCTCGATGGCAACAATACAATACGTGCCTTGTTGCCCCTCATCCTTGGGAAAGGACACCGCAAGATTGAACCCAAAGCTAAGCACTTCTCCCATTGCAAGAAAAACCAATCTAGTAGGCCAAACCAAACTGATAATTCAAGAGACTTGCAAAGATAACCAATCATACATAAAAGAATTCAGAGAAGATTCAAATATTGTTCATAGATAATCTTGATCATAAACCCACAATTCATCGATCTCAACAAACACACCGCAAAAGGAAGATTACATCGAATAGATCTCCACGAGAGAGGGGGAGAACATTGTATTGAGATCCAAAAAGAGAGAAGAAGCCATCTTGCTACTAACTATGGACCCGAAGATCTGAAGTAAACTACTCACACTTCATCGGAGAGGCTATGGTGATGATGTAGAAGCCCTCCGCGATGGATGCCCCCTCCTGCGGAGCTCCGAACAGGCCCCAAGATGGGATCTCGTGGGTACAGAAGGTTGCGCGGTGGAATTAGGTTTTTGGCTCCGTATCTGATCGTTTGGGGGTACATAGGTATATATAGGAGGAAGAAGTATGTCGATGGAGCAAGGTGGGGCCCACGAGGGTGGAGGGCGCGCCCTAGGGGGGTGGGCGCGCCCCCTACCTCGTGCCCACCTCCTTTATTTCTTGACGTAGGGTCGAAGTCTCCTGGATCATATTCGGTGACAAAATCACGTTCCCGAAGATTTCATTCCGTTTGGACTCGTCGATATTACATTTCTTGAAACTACTGAAATAGGCAAAAAACAGGAATTCTGGGCTTTGGGCCTCCGGTTAATAGGTTAGTCCCAAAAATAATATAAAAGTGGAAAATAAAGCCCAATATTGTCCAAAACAGTAGATAATATAGCATGGAGCAATCAAAAATTATAGATACGTTGGAGACGTATCAATTATCAATCGTGGATGTTTTATATGCATTTATATGCTATTTTATATGATTTTTGGGACTAACCTATTAACCCGGGACCCTGTTCCGACACCCTGCCAGAGGGGGGGATCCCTCACCGGTGGCCATCTTCATCATCCCGGCGATCTCCATGACGAGGAGGAGTAGTTCACCCTCGGGGCTGAGGGTATGTACAAGTAGCTATGTGTTTGATCTCTCTCTCTCTCTCTCTCTCTCTCTCGTGTTCTTGATTTGGCACGATCTTGATGTACCGCGAGCTTTGCTACTATAGTTGGATCTTATAATGTTTCTCCCCCTCTACTCTCTTGTAATGGATTGAGTTTTCCTTTGAAGTTATCTTATCGGATTGAGTCTTTAAGGATTTGAGAACACTTGATGTATGTCTTGCATGTGCTTATCTATGGTGACAATGGGATATTCACGTGATCTACTTGATGTATGTTTTGGTGATCAAATTGCGGGTTCTGTAACATTGTGAACTTATGCATAGGGGTTGGCACACGTTTTCGTCTTGACTCTCCAGTAGAAACTTTGGGGGCACTCATTGAAGTTCTTTATGTTGGTTTAATAGATGGATTTGAGATTGTGTGATGCATAGCATATAATCATACCCACGGATACTTGAGGTGACATTGGAGTATCTAGGTGACATTCGGGTTTTGGTTGATTTGTGTCTTAAGGTGTTATTCTAGTACGAACTCTATGATAGATCAAACGGAAAGAATAGCTTCATGTTATTTTACTACAGACTCTTGAATAGATCGATCAGAAAGGATAACTTTGAGGTGGTTTCATACCCTACCATAATCTCTTCGTTTGTTCTCCGCTATTATTGACTTTTGAGTGACTCTTTGTTGCATGTTGAGGGATAGTTATATGATCTAATTATGTTATTATTGTTGACAGAACTTGCACTAGTGAAAGTATGAACCCTAGGCCTTGTTTCCTAGCATTGCAATACCGTTTACGCTCACTTTTATCGCTTGCTACCTTGTTGTTTTTATATTTCAGATTACAAATACTCATATCTATCATCCATATTGCACTTGTCTCACCATCTCTTCACTGAACTAGTGCGCCTATACAATTTACCATTGTATTGGGTGTGTTGGGGACACAAGAGACGCTTTGTTATTTGGTTGCAGGGTTGTTTGAGAGAGACCATCTTCATCCTACGCCTCCCACGGATTGATAAACTTAGGTCATCCACTTGAGGGAAATTTGCTAATGTCCTACAAACCTCTGCACTTGGAGGCCCAACAACGTCTACAAGAAGATGGTTGCATAGTAGACATCAAGCAGCAGACGCTTTGAGCCGCAAGAGTTATGTCAATACTCTCGTAACTAGAGAATTACCTCAGGAGTTAGGCAACGATCTCAGAGAACTTCGGATGGAGATAGTTCCGAGAGGTTTTGTTGCAGCGTTGGAAGTTCAGTCCATGTTGTTGGGAAAGATTCGAGAAGCTCAGAAAACTGATAAGGAGATTGCGGAGATATAGGAGAAGACGGATAAAGGAAAGGCCAAAGGATTTTGTGAGGATGAACACGGAACTTTATGGTTTGATGATCGTATTTATGTGCCCAATGACCCAGAGATCAGGAAGTTAATTCTTCAGGAAGCTCATGATTTGCCATACTCGATTCACCCAGGAAACACCAAGATGTATTTGGATTTGAAGGAACATTTCTGGTGGATAGGTATGAAGAAGGGTATTGCCGAGTATGTAGCAGTATGTGACGTATGTTAGATAGTTAAGGCAGAGCATCAGAAACCAGCCGGATTACTTCAGCCTTTGCCGATACCCGAATGGAAGTGGGATAAGCTTGGCATGGATTTCATCACCAGATTACCCACGACTTGATCAGGATATGACTCCATCTGGGTAGTAGTTGATCGCTTGACCAAAGTGGCTCACTTTATCCCCATGAAAACCACTTATACAAGCGCTGATTGGCCAAGATATATATGACCAGGATCGTATGTCTGCATGGAGTTCCGAGGACCATCGTATCAGATAGAGGAACACAGTTTACTTTGAAGTTTTGGAATCAATTACACCAGAATTTTGGTACAAGGCTAGAGTTTAGTACAGCCTTTCATCCGTAGGCAGATGGATAGACCGAGAGAGTCAACCAGATTCTGGAGGACATGTTGAGAGGTTGTGCGCTAGATTATGGATCTACTTGGGATGATAATTTGCCTTACGCAGAGTTCTCGTACAACAACAGCTACCAAGCCAGTTTGAAGATGGCCCCTTTTGAAGCCTTGTATGGAAGGAGGTGTAGGACAACATTGATGTGGGATGAAGTAGGAGATCGACAATTGCTCGGGCCAGATTTAATCAGGGAATCTGAGGAGAAAGTCAAGTTGATTCGCGATAGACTGAAGGTAGCTCAGTCGAGTGTAAGAGTTATGCCGATAGTAAACGCAAGGGGTAGCCTATGAAGTCGGGGATGAGCATATCTACGTGTGTTACCACTTGAGGAGTTAAGCGATTCGAGTCAAAGGAAAGTTAGCCCCAAGATTTGTAGGACTATACCGAGTTTTGGAATGTATGGGTGAAGTTGCCTACAAGTTGGAGTGACACGAAGGTTTGTCGAGGAGTTCATGGCGTGTTTCATGTTTCCAGTTGAAGAAATGCCATGCGAGATGGCCGATATTCCTCTAAAAGATGCAATGCCCACGAAGCAATTCAGTTGGAGAGTGACCTAACCTATGCGGAGAAACCCGTCAAGATTCTAGAGTTCGCCACCGAGCCACTTGCAACAAAGTCATCAAGTTTTGTAAAGTTCAGTGGAGCCACCATACCGAGGAAGAAGCAACCTCGGAGCGAGAAGAAGACCTCCAGAAAGACCAACATCCCTATTTGCTAGCCAACCCGAATCTCGAGGGCGAGATTCATCTTAAGGGGGGCAGGTTTGTAACATCCCAATTTTCAATTTGGATGTTAATCATTAGGTCATCATATGCATCCATGATTTGTGCATTTTTGAATTTGGTTTATTTGGACATTTTGATCTTAGAAGCCTTAAGCAACTCAAGGACCAATTGAGAGAGTTGGAGGTTTTCATAAAAAATTATTTTTGAATTTTCAAAATTGGCATATCAGATCAAAGTGGTTTTATTCGAAATTATTTTTCCAATTATTTCAAAATAAATAAAATAATGAGAGAAGATAATATCACTTCTTCAAAACGGCTAAGAAATAATGGAAATCTAATTTTGAATAAAAATATATATTTTATTTTTTATTTAGATTTTATTCGGTTAAATTAGGAAATATGTGCATTTTTCAAAACTGCATTTAGCCGAGAAAAATGTTCACTTTGTCCTAAATATTAGGAGAGGGCGATGAAAATTGTTTCTAGAATTTTAGGATTTATATTTTATTTTATTTGGTATTTTCTTCACGATGATTTTTTTAAGTTCTCGCGCGTACCGACTGGGCCGGCCCAGCCGCCGACCGCCTTCCGCGTGCGCCGCCCGTGTCCTCACCAGACTTCGGCTAGGAGTCCGGGTCGGAGCCGCTGCCGCTCGCCCTTGCTCCAAATCGGCCACCCCCGGGCCTTTAAAAGCTGACCCCGCCGCCCCCTCCTCCTCACAAACCGCCGCCATGCTGAGCCGCCACCACCAGACGCAGTGCCGCCGCCGCATCTTAGCCGCCAGCGTCACGCCGCCGCCGCCGCTATTGCCATTCACCCCGCCGCCCGCCGGAGCCACCGCCCCGCCTCGTTGTTGACCTTGCCGCCATTTGACCGAACCGGTAAACCGCCGGTCTTCGCGGTTTTTTTTTGGTTTATAGGTTTAGATCGGTTCGTTTTTTAGTTAGTTTATATAATGAGCATTCACCCGATTGGTTCTGTTAACGAACGAATTCCTTCATTAGTCTCCGTTAGCGGACGTTCATCCGATAGATTTTTTTAGTTTATTTTCAGCCAGGGACTAATTCGCGATTAGTTTTCTTACAGATTAGTCCCTAATCTTTAAACCCTCACTAGTTTTTGCTCGTTTATATAAATCCAACGAAACCAACACCAATTTCTTCGTCTTGATCCCCTATGTTTAGATAAACAACTTGAACATGATTTTGAAAATTTTAAATTTGGTTTCAAGCAGATTTGAATTTGAACTTCTTTTGATCGTAGTTTGTGTTCCGTAGCTCCGATTCGATTGATTCTTTTTGTAAGTTGAAGCTCTTCACTTAATATTTCTATTTAGACCTTTTTATTCGGTTTTTATTATTGCATATTATGCTTGAGTGCTTATGTATGCTATTGTTTGTTCACGATGGAGTTTCCGGAGTGCAAAGCGTGCTACTACGAATTTCTAGGGTTTTCCGATCGTCAGCAAGGCAAGTAACACATTGATCATATCCCTTTATTACCCAGTTTTATGAATTAGTTTCAACCCTCAAACATTGCATGTGTAGGACTTGGTAACATATGGGTGTGGGAAGTAGTTGTTGAGGTAGGAACCTATTGTGTTTTATCAACCCTGGGTTTATACGTTATGCTCATACGGCTTTGCTATGCTCGTAGACGTGGATTGGTATGTGAGATTCATGAAAGATGTGAGAGTTATATATAACTAAGGGAAACTTAAGGTGGCTACTTTAACACAAATCTGGGTGGATTGGTTGTGGGCACCTGGGGAATCCAGTGTTGTCCTAGGAGATCCCGGGGTACCCGTGTGATCATCCTATGGAATGCCACCAGGGCTAAAAGGGATCATAAGATTATTCATGCTAGAAACTTCCGTGTGCAGCCCCAAGCCATTATGGGCTCTGTCATATTTGAGTAAGTTGTGGGAAACCTTTCCATGATGGGCTAGCAGATGTAGGGGATTGTAGGTGTACCGGCCTATCTATCGGTTAAGGGGACCTCTTCGGAAAGACTGTGTCTCGATCATCCATTTCTCAAACATCATGCAGTGCGAGAAATTTAACGAAGGAGATCGAGTCTTGTGGGGAAAAGTGCGCAAACCTCTGCAGAGTGTACAAACTATTGCAACGTATCATATTGCAGAATTTTCAGACGAAGAGTAAGGTGCGCTAGGTCGGTAAATCATGCACTCGGTTTTGCCATGGAGTTGGATGGATTCATTTATCTATGATGCTTCATAGTTATCTATTTTAGATGGCCTTCACCATATTATTGTAATAAGTACTCATTTTGAGACACTCGATGTAATAAGTGTGTGATTGAACTCTGTTATAAATCCTCGAGTCTTGTGTGTGTAATAATACCGATCCAGGGATGACACTTAAGCACGTAGGACTGCGGTCCATTGGGATCGGGTCCGCAGAAGATTTAGATAAAGGGGTTAATATGTTGCAAAATGTTGATGATACTATTTCCCTCTTACAAAATAATTAGGAATGTGCGAGATAATTGGAAATTTGTTTTGAGCACCTTTGAGTAGATGTCTAGATTAACAATCAATTTTCACGAAACTGAAATTTTTCTGTTTGGGGAGGCTATTAATAAATCCAAAATTTTACTTATGAGGTTGGGGAGATCCCACTAAAATATACGGGGTTTCTTGTTTCCAATATTAAAATTTTGAACAAACATTAGAACAAGGCAACTGAAAAAGTTGAAAAGAGATGTATGTGCTGGCAAGGCAGGTTATTAAACATTGTTGGAAGAATAACACTTGTCACTAACATGCCTCTATGTATGATGTATTTCTACCCTCTTTCTGTGGGTGTTAGAAAAGAAAAGCTAACTTTGAAACTTATGTGTTTGGCGGGCTGATCAAGACAAGAAACAATATATCATTTCGTAAAATGGAAATCTTGCTATCAACCAAAAGATCAGGGGGCACTTGTGATACTCAATCTGAACATCATGAATAAGGCACTGTTGGCTAAGCGGTTATGGAAACTAGAAACTGAAAATGATCTATGGCAAGATGTTCTGTTAAAAAAATGTGTCAAAGGTAAATGCATATTTGGTATCAAACATAAAGTGGGAGATTCCTATTCCTGGTCCAAGATTCTTAAGGTCAAAACCTTTTTCTATAAAAATTGCAAGAGATTTTGGGAGATGGGAAGAACACTAGATTTTGGGAAGACTAGTGGGTGGGAGATAAACCACTCAAAGTGGCATACCCTAGGTTGTATTTACTCAGTTTTTATCATGATATTACTATTGTTGATGCTATTATCAAAGGGTGGAGCGGCTTCACTTTTAGGAGAACTCTCATGGGTGAATCTCTAGACCTTTGGAATAGCTTGAAAATGCGGTGTGAAGAGGTTATGATGTTTGGAGGTAAAGATCAAACTAGATGGATTCTAAGTGGAGATATTTTTTTGTAAGATCTCTTTATGTCTCTCTTGTTAAATTGAAGGGTTTTTTTTATTTCTTTGCCCCTAGTTCCTTAGCTCTACTCATTCATCCCCACTCCGTTAACTTTTGCTCACTTTTCCCCACTCCCTTGCCCAAAACCCTCAGAACAGGTTGCAACGAATGTTGTCGTCGGGTCAATTCCTTTGACTTTTAACTCTGACGAGTGGGTCCGCGTAGGGCCGAGTACACCTTTGACTGTTACCCGTATAGTAGTTTCTTATGCTGAGCGTACAGGTATTCGTATATGTGGGCGCATGCAACGGACCGCGGTCGTGGGGTAGCACGTGTCCATGGGACATGCCTAAAACGTCCCATCATATAAAGAGGGGCAACCACCTCCATTGCCCCCTACCATTACCCCCAAATCCCTCCTTGCCACATCGTCTTCCTCTCCCCCACCAGCGTCTTCTCGCTCTCCTCCACTGCCTTGACCGCAACGTCTCGCTCTCCCCCACCGCATCCTCTTCCTCACCTTCATCGCCTTCACCGGAGATGGCGAAGCCTGCGGGCGACGTCGGCGCAGTAGCCGGAGATGTGGTCGAGCTGCAGGGCACGGTGACCGCGGATGTCAGCGGCGTCCACGGCGGTGCGGGGAAACTCGCAATCACTGCGGATGTGGAGAAGGAGGTGGCGGGCTCCGCCTCAGCGCTGCAGAAGGTGACAGCATCGAGTGGCGCAGTCAATCCTGATATCCCCATGCACAAACTGGCGAGGAGCAGGAGGTATTTGCACTTGCTTTGCTTTAGGATATTAGCTTGTAGAGTTAGTTGGATTGGTTAGATTATGGGTTCATACCGTAGTTCAGATGGTTAGAGTAGTTGGTTTGACGGATGGGTCGGGGTTTTCTGTATTGGGGGATGGGGGTTTTTGTACTAGGGTTTGTTGGATAAATTCGTTGCAAAAATGCTAGATAGATCTGTTTATCAGATGTGCTTCAACGCTACACAGATGTATGCTTGTTAGCTTTGTTTTTGATGCTCACAGATTGGGGTTTTTAATGCTACAGACATGTATGCTTATTATATTAGGAGATTGGGTCCCTATTAGATTTGTTTTTGAATGCTACTCATATTGGGGTTTTGAATGTCATATGCCCAAATGGAATCCATTGATTAAGAAGTTATTTGATTCATTAGTATATAAATTTGTCCACAATATGTAGTTATATTAGCTATGTTCTTCAATGTGTGTGCATGACCGATCATCAATGTGTTATTTGAATGTCATATTGGGGTTTTTGATCAATGTGTGTACAAATCTAATACATTGATATACTAGTGATGGATGTGGTTTTTGAATGCATAGAGCTAAGGGGCACATAAATGAATAAAACCCCACTTCTAAAACATTTCTGATATTGGGAGTATATTAGCCCTATGATCAATGTGTCATGTGTGCATATCTAAATTTTCAATTGGCTACTAGTGATGGATGCAATTGTATATTCAGGAGGATGATGGTTGGGGGGGAGAGGAAGTTGGTCGACTACGACCCATACGTGGGGGCGTTTAGTGATGATTCTGAATATGAGGTAAGCCTATCCCTTGTTCATTTAGTTCCTTTGGCATGGTGTATATGAATATATAATGTATTAACGCAATTCATTCATGTGTGCAGTATGATTCTGGAGATGATGTGTACAAGGGCAACGCTGCGTCCTTCACAACCAAGGAGGTGGAGAAGATCAAGGCCAAGGGAGTTGCTTCCTTCTACAACCACAAGTTTAAGAAGTGGCACTGCCCCTAGTGCACCACCAAGCCAAAGCCCAAGGATGGCCGCTTCGGTCACCATCTGTCTCATGCAGAGGATGTAGCGATCCACGGGGAGGGTGATACGCCTCCGTCGTATCTACTTTTCCAAACACTTTTTCCCTTGTTTTGAACTCTAACTTGCATGATTTGAATGGAACTAGCCCGGACTGACGCTGTTTTCAGCAGAATTGCCATGGTGTTATCTTTGTGCAGAAACAAAAGTTCTCGGAACGACCTGAAACTTCACAGAGATTATTATTGGAAATAATTAAAAATATTGGCGAAAGAATCAAGGCCAGGGGGCCAACACCCTGTCCACGAGGGTGGGAGGCACGCCTAACCCCCTGGGCGTGCCCCTGCCTCGTGGGCCCCCTGGTGCTCCACCGACCTCAACTCCAACTCCATATATTCGTGTTCGGGGAGAAAAAACCAGTGAGAAGGATTCATCGCGTTTTACAATACGGAGCCACCGCCAAGCCCTAAACTCTCTCGGGAGGGCTGATCTGGAGTCCGTTCGGGGCTCTGGAGAGGGGAATCCGTCGCCGTCATCATCATCAACCATCCTCCATCACCAATTTCATGATGCTCACCGCCGTGCATGAGTAATTCCACCATAGGCTTGCTGGACGGTGATGGGTTGGATGAGATTTACCATGTAATCGAGTTAGTTTTGTTAGGGTTTGATCCCTAGTATCCCCTATGTTTTGAGATTGATGTTGCTATGACTTTGCTATGCTTAATGCTTGTCACTAGGGCCCGAGTGCCATGATTTCAGATCTGAACCTATTATGTTTTCATGAATATATGTGAGTTCTTGATCCTATCTTGCAAGTCTATAGTCACCTACTATGTGTTATGATCCGGCAACCCCGAAGTGACAATAATCGGGACCACTCCCGGTGATGACCATAGTTTGAGGAGTTCATGTATTCACTATGTGTTAATGCTTTGGTCCGGTACTCTACAAAAAGGAGGCCTTAATATCCCTTAGTTTCCACTAGGACCCCGCTGCCACGGGAGGGTAGGACAAAAGATGTCATGCAAGTTCTTTTCCATAAGCACGTACGACTATATTCGGAATACATGCCTACGTTAAATTGATGAATTGGAGCTAGTTCTGTGTCAGCCTATGTTATAATTGTTGCATGAATAATCGCATCCGGCATAATTCTCCATCACCAATCCAATGCCTACGAGATTTTCCCATGTTGTTCTTTGCTTAGTTACTTTTCTGTTGCCACTGTTACAATCACTACAAAACTATCACTGTTACTTTTGCTACCGTTACCGTTACTTCCATACTACTTTGCTACTAAATACTTTGCTGCAGATATTAAGTTATCCAGGTGTGGTTGAATTGACAACTCAACTGCTAATACTTGAGACTATTCTTTGGCTCCCCTTGTATCGAATCAATAAATTTGGGTTGAATACCCTACCCTCGAAAACTGTTGCGATCCCCTACACTTATGGGTTATCAGAGGGCTACATGATCAAGGGGCAGCATGCTGCGCTCGCGAAGGCCCTGACTCCGGCATGAAGTGATGTGATGATGTGATGCTGTGATGGTGTAATGCTATGAACTGAATCTTAATCTTTTGGGTACTTAGGGTCCGGTTACTTATGGTAAACTTAATGTGGTTGTTTATGGTGTGAACTTAATCTATGGTGATACTAGTAACATATTATTCTATCTATATTTTTCTGTCCTTATATTTGCCTGTGGTGTATGGTTAGTTCTATTTAGATGTTGTGAGCTATGAGTTTAGGTGTTGTAATGATCAAACATGTTGTTTCAGTGTTGCTTTGCTGATCAGACATGTTGTTTCAGTGTTGCTTCACTGATCACTTCAGTGTTGCTTCACTGATCACACATGTTGTTTCAGTGTTGCTTCACTGGTCACACATGTTATTGGTGTCATGTTTATTAATCAAATCAAATGCATGATTTTTCCCACCAGCAAATTATCTATGTATGTTTGTGTAAATTCAAGAAAATGCAAAAAAACAACCTTGGCAAACTATGTATGTTTGTGTAGGAGATCATGTGTGCAAACTTTGAGGTGATTTAGAGGAGGTCAAAGAAATTTGAATTTGAGAAATGTGCTCCAAATGAACTCCCAGGCTAGGGTAAACAACCCATTTGTAATCAAGTTTTTTTGGACCTACTCTAAATGAGCCAAATATTTTTTATTAACACCTATTCAATCTATATAGTGTAGATTCGAAGTCTCACTTTTTTTGAATTAATCTTCATATTTTTACATTTTCTTTTAAATATATGCTTTTATATAAAAACTATTAAAAACACGCTTAAAATATGAAAATGGAAAACTAAGTTCAGATCCTTCTTGTTCACTTTGAAATAAAGCTTTGGTGATTTTTTTTTGATTTTTTTAATTTTTCAAAAACAGAAGGTAACCCTACCTCATCTCCTTGAACTCTATGAAATCTTGTATGTGATAGCTCATACGTGTGAAGGTTTTCTCATGAAAATGACCATAGTCCAAGTTTATAATTTTTGGTTGGTAACATGTCACATAAGACAACATTGTGCGCAGGTTTCATTATTTTTTGATTTTTTAAAATTAATGGTGCTCATTTGACCTCGATCGTGCCAGCTAGGGGTTTTTCATGAAAAATGACCATAGAAGAAGTTTAGTATTTTTCCTCGTTAGTGTGTCTTATAAAATAACGAACGACGAAGGTTTCATATTTTTTCGATTTTTTAAATTAATTATGCTCAGTCAAAGCTTTCGTAACCCTGTTGGCCAGCTCAAAACCCCTCTAAACCCCCCGAGGTTTCGCCAAACCCTAGCTCCGAACGTCAGCCGTCCGATCATACCCTGGCGCCAAGCGACAGCCCTCGGATGTGGTCTTCTAGAAGGAATTCAGTGGGTAGGCTGCGTGCAGGCTCGGGCCGTTGGATCACAAGGGCGGCTCCGCATCGTTGGATCGAGGGCGATCCGCGAGAGGCGATCCTGTTGGTTGTGCTCAGCTGCTCGCCCACCACTGACTCTGCGAAAAAAACATTGTTATTGGTCCCAAAAGGAAACCAAGCTCTGGTTGGGCCGTCAAATTGCGTCGTTTTTCTTGTGAACGTGTTGGCTCTATTTTTTGTGAACGTGTTGGCTCTGTTTTCTTGTATCGTTTGAAATTACACAACAATTGACATTGCGTAGAAAATTTAGTTCTTTTCGTTCTATACAAATGCAAAATGACCAAATTTATTAGGGCTAAATTTATTTTTATCATGCAAAATGGCCACAAACTATTAAAAATGGGTCATTTTGCATTTGTCTAATGGCCACAAGCCCTCCATCTTTTCTATCATGCAAAATGACCAAATTTTTGAAGGAAATATGCCATAGAGGCAATAATAAAGTTTTTATTTATATTTCCTTATATAATGATAAATGTTTACTATTCACGCTAGAATTGTATTAACCGGAAACTTAGTACATGTGTGAATACATAGACAAACAAAGTGTCCCTAGTATGCCTCTACTTCGCTAGCTCGTTAATCAAAGATGGTTAAGTTTCCTAGCAATGGACATGTGTTGTCATTTGATGATCGGGATCACATCATTAGAGAATGATGTGATGGACAAGACCCATCCGTTAGCTTAGCATAATGATCGTTTAGTTTTATTTCTATTGCTTTCTTCATGACTTATACATGTTCCTCTGACTATGAGATTATGCAACTCCCGAATACCGGAGGAACACCTTGTGTGCTATCAAACGTCACAACGTAAGTGGGTGTTTATAAAGATGCTCTACAAGTGTCTCCGATGGTGTTTGTGGAGTTGGCATAGATCGAGATTAGGATTTGTCACTCCTTGTTTCGGAGAGGTATCTCTGGGCCCTCTCGGTAATGCTCATCACTATAATCCTTGCAAGCAATGTGACTAATGAGTTAGTTATGGGATGATGCATTACGTAACGAGTAAAGAGACTTGCTAGTAATGAGATTGAACTAGGTATGATGATACCGACGATCGAATCTCGAGCAAGTAACATACTGATGACAAAGGGAACAACGTATGTTTTTATGCGGTTTGACCAATAAAGATCTTCGTAGAATATGTAGGAGCCAATATGAGAATCCAGGTTCCGCTATTGGTTATTGACTGGAGATGTGTCTCGGTCATGTATACATAGTTCTCGAACCCGTAGGGTCCGCACACTTAACGTTCGATGACGATTTGTATGATGAGTTATGTGATTTGATGACCGAAGATTGATTGGAGTCCCGGATGAGATCACGGACATGACGAGGAGTCTCGAAATGGTCGAGGGGTAAAGATTCATATATTGGAAGGTTGCATTCGGACATCGGAATGGTTCCGAGTGATTCGAGCATTTTTCAGGAGTACCGGGAGGTTATAGGAACCCCTCGGGGGAAGATTGGGCCTATATGGGCCATAGGGAAGAGGGGAGGCATCCCACAAGGGGCAGCCGCGCCCCCTCCCTATAGGGAGTCCGAATTGGACTAGGGAGGGGGGCGCCCCCCTTTCCTTCTCCTCCTCCTCTCCCTTCCCTCTTTCCCCCTCTACGAAAAGGAAAGGGAATCCAACTAGGATCGGGAGTCCAAGTTGGACTCCCCTCTATGGCGCGCCCCCTAGGCCGGCCGCCTCCTCCTCCCCTCGTTTATATACGGGGGAGGGGGCACCCCATAGACACACACGTTTCTCTTAACCGTGTGCGGTGCCCCCCTCCACAGTTACACATCTCGGTCATATCGTCGCAGTGCTTAGGCGAAGCCCTGTGTCGGTAACGTCATCATCACCGTCGCCACGCCGTCGTGCTGACGGAACTCTCCGTTGTCCTCAACTGGATAGAGAGATCAAGGGACGTCATCGAGCTGAACGTGTGCTGAACGCGGAGGTGCCGTACGTTCGGTAATTGGATCGGTTGGATTGCGAAGACGTTTGACTACATCAACCGCGTTACTAAACGCTTCCGCTTTAGGTCTACGAGGGTACGTGGACACACTCTCCCGCTTCGTTGCTATGCATCTCCTTGTAACATCCCAAAATTCTAAATTTTGGAATGTTATAAACAAATAGATAGATTTGATTTGATTGTTCGATTGAGTGACTGAAAGTGAGTGAATTCGAAACTTTTGAAAGTTAAATGAGAGGGAATAAAAGGACTTTCCCAAACTTTCATTTTGCATTTTATGATCTTCTAGAATTCAAATTCTTTTCATCACAAAACCACGGAGAGAAGATGACATGACTTCTTCCATTTATTTAAATGACAAGGGTGTTGAAAATATTTGAAGTTCATTTGAAATTATTTTCCAATTCATAAACTTCAAGCAACTCAATGATTTTCATGAGAGAAGATAAAATGACTTCTTCAAAACATATGAAATATGAGTTGGGAGTTTAAAAGAATTACATTCAAGGCTCTTTTGAATTTATTTTCAATTTGGAGTTATTTGAGTTTTATTCAAATTATTTTTCTCCAAAAATAAACTATACGGAAAATAGGGTAACATGATTCCCTACATCATAAAATTGGAGAGAAATCAATTTGAATTAATTTTGGTATTTTTAAAATGATTTTATTGGGTTTTAAATAGGTCAGTAGCACTATTTAAATTATTAGAATTTGTGTGTATTTTATTTGACTCTAGAATAAAGTTCATCTTGTAGGAAATCTTTTTCTGAAAATTTTGATATATTATATGCCTATATAATATTTCCATTTATTGTTGTTTTTATTTTGGTTTGACTATTTTTTTTAAAAAAATAATTCTTTTGGACCGACCGGACCGAGCCGGCCCAGCTTGCCAGGCCACGGCCCAGCCGGCCCATGTCGCTCGCCCGCGTGCCCGAGCTCCGCTCGGAGTCCGCCGCCACTGCTGCGCCACCGCGCCGACCTCGGCGTCCGTGCCGCCCGGTCTCCTCTGCCCCTCCCGCACGCAAGCCGACCCCTCCTCCTATAAAGGGCGCCCGCCCGCTTTTCCCTCTCTCTCTCCCTTTTCATTGGCCTTGCAAGCCACCGTTGCCCGCGAGATCTGCGCCGTCGCCCTTGCAGTTCCGTCGCCCTCGACCGAGCCGCCGCCTCGCTTCGTCTCCGCCTCGTCGCCCGCTCCTTCGGTGGTGGCGCTTTGGGAGAGCCACGAGCCGCCTCCCCATTCAACGCGAACCACCGCCGCCGTCTTCCTACTTGGCCGACGCCTTGCCCTTGTGTACTCCTCCCCGCCCCTCGTCCGTTGGATTTAGATCTAACGGATTAGATCCGTTCGTTTTTTTTTTCAATCTAGCGAACGGTTCGTTCGTTAGCGTTCGTTAGCGAACGTTCGTTAAATAGCCTTTTCGTTTTATTTTATTTCTGCCAGGGACCCATCCGTGAATATTTCTTTTACAGAATAGTCCCTAATTTTCAAACGGCTATAACTTTTTACTCATTTATCCAAATCCAACGAAACCAACACCCACTTCTTTGTTTTGATCCCCTCTATCCGGATAAACAACTTAAATATGTTTTTGACAATTTAAAAATTGAGTTTAGTTCAGATTAGTATTTGAACTTTGTTTGATCATAACTTGAGTTCCGTAGTTCCGTTTGAGTTGATTCTTTTTACATATCGAAGCTCTTGACCTAAACTTTCTGATAGGGCCAAATTCATATAGTTTTGGTACTGTTAGAAATTGTTTTATGTTGCAAGAGTTATTTGCGTGGTTTTGATGTTTCTTAATTGTTTTCTTCGTTCTTTCCGATGCTTTTGAGTGATTGCTTATGTGTGGTTACTACTGCTTGCTTACGATAGATTGATTGGAGTGTGACGAGTAGATCTATCAAGAGTTTTGAGTGTGAATCGTCTTCATCAATTTTGCGGGCAAGTAACACATTGATCATACCCTTTTCATACCCAGATATATGCATTATTCCAACCCTCACACATTGCATGACTAGTATATAATTAATTTGTGGGTTGGGAAGTATATGATGAGGTAGAACCTATTGCCCTGCATTCAAACCTTGGGAGTTATTTCTACGTGTTGCTTATATTGCTATGCTATGCTCAGAGACGTGGATTGGGTTTGAGTGTATTCCATGATGTATGTGATATTGTTAATTATTGGTTAACTTAAGGTGGCAACTTTAATACACATCCGGGTGGATTGAGGCACTGGGGAACCCAAAGGTTGTCTGCATTTTATTTTGGAAATCCCGGGGAACCCGTGTGATCTTCCTATGGACCGCCACCTGTGCTCAAAGGAACTGAGATTATTCATGCTAAAACTTCCGTGTGCAACCACAAGCTATTATGGGCTCTAGCATAGTTGAGTAAGTTACGTGAAGCTCTTGAAGAGGTAGATCAGCAGGTAGAGGGTTTGTAGGTTTGGTATGGTCTACTCGGAGTAAAGAGTTAATGTTTCTGAAAGACTGTGTCTCGGTCATCCGTTTCTCAAACACCATGTAGTGCGAGAAACCAACGGAGGCGATCGAGTCTTGTGGGGAAAAGTGCACAAACCTCTGCAGAGTGTACAATCTAATCATGGTTAGCCGTGTCCCCGGTTATGGACAATTCGAGTATCTAGTACCTGAGTATTCACATGTATCTCATCACTCTAAATTAATATTGTTGGGTTGTTAATCACTTTAATTGGGATTGAGTTGGGGTTATACCTTCTCAATGATGTTTCAACCACCATGATAGTTAAATTAAAATTTATTCCTTTGATGTAGGGAAAAATTGGCTTTTTGCAAATCAGAATCAGTAGAGCTTTCCACCAGCCATATATGCATGTAGTATAGCTTATTCTTTCATTACTCTCTATGTGTTACATTGCCAAAGATATTCCATGTGTCAATTGTTGGGCTGCAACTTTTCATGTTGCAGACTTTTCAGACGACGAGTAAGTGATACGTTAGGGTTACGATTTCTACACTCAACTTTGCCGTTGGTGTTGATGGGAATCCACAACCTTGTTACTTCCGCTATTTGGATTGAGGTAATGGTATTTACGTTACTTTATACATGTGATTTACCTCTGTTATAAATCCTTCGAGTGTTGTGTGTGTCAGCATACCGATCCAGGGATGACACCTAAGCACAGAGACTTGATCCATTCGGGTCGGGTCGCTACACTCCTAGATAGATCTTGCGTGATCGTAGGCAAAAAAAATTAAATACTGCGTTCCCCAACAGTGGCATCCGAGCCAGGTCTATGCGTAGATGTTATATGCACGAGTTGAACACAAAGAGTTGTGGGCGATAATAGTCATACTGCTTACCAGCAACGTCTTACTTTGATTCGGCGGTATTGTTGGATGAAGCTGCCCGGACCGACATTACATGACCACGTTCATGAGACTGGTTCTACTGACGTGCTTTGCACACAGGTGGCTAGCGGGTGTCTGTTTCTCCAACTTTAGTTGAATTGAGTTTCACTACGCCCGGTCCTTGTTGAAGGTTAAAATAGCACACTTAACAAAACATCATTGTGGTTTTGATGCGTAGGTAAGAAGGGTTCTTGCTAGAAGCCCGTAGCAGCCACGTAAAACTTGCAATAGCAAAGTAGAGGACATCTAACTTGTTTTTGCAGGGCTTGCTGTGATGTGATATGGTCAAGCCGTGATGAGATATAAATTGTTGTATGAGATGATCATGTTTTGTAACAGTTATCGCAATCAAGGTGAGCCATATGGTTGTTGCTTTATTGTATGAAATGCAATCGCCATGCAATTGCTTTACTTTATCACTAAGCGGTAGCAATAGTCGTAGAAGCAATAGTTGGCGAGACGACAACGATGCTTCGATGGAGATCAAGGTGTCAAGCCGGTGACGATGGTGATCATGACGGTGCTCTGGAGATGGAGATCAAAGGCACAAGATGATGATGGACATATCATATCACTTATTTTGATTGCATGTGATGTTTATCCTTTATGCATCTTATTTTTCTTAGTACGACGGTAGCATTATAAGATGATCTCTCACAAAAAAATTCAAGGTATAAGTGTT
Source organism: Aegilops bicornis (assembly GCA_021605145.1). Classification (NCBI taxonomy): domain Eukaryota; kingdom Viridiplantae; phylum Streptophyta; class Magnoliopsida; order Poales; family Poaceae; genus Aegilops; species Aegilops bicornis. Next base: position 502,369,816 of record CM038673.1, read on the forward strand.
CTCCCTGAGTATGCACCATTGCTACAGTTCGTCTTGCCGAGACACCTCGTGATGATCGGGTGTGATAAGCTCTACGTTCACATACAACGGGTGCAAGCCAGTTTTGCACACGCAGAATACTCGAGTTAAACTTGATGAGCCTAGCATATGCAGATATGGCCTCAGAACACTGAGACGGAAAGGTCGAACGTGAATCATATAGTAGATGTGATCAACATTGTGATGTTCACCATTGAAAACTACTCCATCTCACATGATGATCGACATGGTTTAGTTGAGATGGATCACGTGATCATTTAGATGACTAGAGGGATGTCTATCTAAGTGGGAGTTCTTAAGTAATATGATTAACTGAACTTTAATTTATCATGAACTTAGTACCTGATAGTATTTTGCATGTCTATGTTGTTGTAGATCAATGGCCCGTGCTACCGTTCCTTTGAATTTTAATGCGTTCCTAGGGAAAGCTAAGTTGAAAGATGATGGTAGCAACTACACGGACTGGGTCCGTAACTTGAGGATTATCCTCATTGCTGCACAGAAGAATTACGTCTTGGAAGCACCGCTAGGTACAAGACCCGCTGCAGGAGCAACTCCAGATGTTCTGAACGTCTGGCAGAGCACAGTTGATGACTACTCGATAGTTCGATTGTGCCATGCTTTACGGCTTAGAACCGGGACTTCAACGATGTTTTGAACGTCATGGAGCATATGAGATGTTCCAGGAGTTGAAGTTAATATTTCAAGAAAATGCCCGGATTGAGAGATATGAAGTCTCCAATAAGTTCTACAGCTGCAAAATGGAGGAGAATAGTTCTGTCAGTGAACATATACTCAGAATGTCTGGGTACCACAACCACTTGACTCAACTAGGAGTTAATCTTCCTGTTGATAGTGTCATTGACAGAGTTCTTCAATCATTGCCACCAAGCTACAAAAGCTTCGTGATGAACTATAATATCTAAGGGATGGATAAGACAATTCCCGAGCTTTTCGCAATGCTAAAGGCTGCGGAGGTAGAAATCAAGAAGGAGCATCAAGTGTTGATGGTTAACAAGACCACTGGTTTCAAGAAAAAGGGCAAAGGGAAGAAGGGGAACTTCAAGAAGAACGGCAAGCAAGTTGCTGTTCAAGTGAAGAAGCCGAAGTCTGGACCTAAGCCTGAGACTGAGTGCTTCTACTGCAAAGGGACTGGTTACTGGTGAAGGAAATATGCCCTAGAGGCAATAATAAAGTTATTATTTATTTCCTTATATCATGATAAATGTTTATTGTTCATGCTAGAAATGTATTAACCGGAAACATAATACATGTGTGAATACATAGACAAACAGAGTGTCACTAGTATGCCTCTACTAGACTAGCTTGTTAATCAAAATGGTTAAGTTTCGACCATAGACAAAGGAGTTGTCATTTGATTAACAAGGTCACATCATTGGTTGAATGATCCGATTGACATGACCTATTCCATTAGCTTAGCACCCGATCGTTTAGTATGTTGCTATTGCTTTTATCCATGACTTATACATGTTCCTATGACTATGAGATTATGCAACTCCCGTTTGCCTGAGGAACACTTTGGGTACTACCAAACGTCCTGGCAACGAATCGGGTGATTATAAAGGAGTATTACAAGTGTCTCCAAAGGCAGATGTTGGGTTGGCGTATTTCGAGATTAGGATTTGTCACTCCGATTGTCGGAGAGGTATCTCTGGGCCATCTCGGTAATGCACATCACTACAAGCCTTGCAAGCAATGTAGCTAATGAGTTAGTTACGGAATGATGCATTACGGAACGAGTAAAGAGACTTACCAGTAACGAGATTGAACTAGGTATTGGATACCGACGATCGAATCTCGGGTAAGTAACATACCGATGACAAAGGGAACAACGATGTTGTTATGCGGTCTGACCGATAAAGATCTTCGTAGAAAATGTAGGAACCAATATGGGCATCCAGGTCCGCTTATTGGTTATTGACCGAGATGTGTCTCGGTCATGTCTACATTGTTCTCGAACCGTAGGGTCCGCACGCTTAAGGTTTCGATGGCGGTTATATTATGAGTTTGTGTATTTTGATGTACCAAGGAGTTCGAGTCCCGGATGTGATCACGGACATGACGAGGAGTCTCGAAATGGTCGAGACATAAAGATTAATATATTGGACGGATATATTTGGACACGGAAAGGTTAGGAGAAGTTTGGAGCTCCGGGAGGTTACCGGAACCCCCCGGGAAGTATAGGGGCCTTATTGGGCCCATGTAGGAGGAAGGGAGAAGACACACGGGAGGGGCGCGCGCCCCCCCAAGCCCAATCCGAATTGGGGAGGGGGGCCGGCCCCCCCTTTCCTTTCTCCTTCCCCTCTTCCTATTCCTACTACTAGTACTACTTCCTAATACTAGTACTCCTTCCTTTCCCCTCCAAATAAGATAAGGAAAAGAGAGGAAACCTACTTGGAGTAGGTTTCCTCCCTATGGCGCACCCCCTTGGGGCCGGCCACCTCCTCCCTCCCTCCTTTATATCACGGGGGTAGGGGGCACCCTAGGACACACAAGTTGATCCTTGAGATCATTCCTTAGCCGTGTCTGGTGCCCCCTCCACCATATTCCACCTCGGTCAAATCATAGCAGTGCTTAGGCGAAGCCCTGCGTTGGTAGAACATCAAGATCGTCACCACGTGCCGCCCCGATGGAACTCTCTCTCCCCGGAGCTTTGCTGGATCGGAGCCCGAGGAGCGTCACCGAGCTGTACGTGTGCCAAGAACTCGGAGGCGCCGGAGTAACGGCGCTGGGATCAGCTGGATTGCGAGGAGAACGTACGACTACTTCCTCTACGTCGTGATCGACTCGGAGGTGCCGGAGTAACGGCGCTGGGATCGGCAGGATCGCGAGGAGAACGTACGACTACTTCCTCTATGTTGTGATCGCTTCCGCTTTGGTCTACGAGGGTACGTAGACAATACTCTCCCCTCTCGTTGCTATGCCATCACCATGGTCCTGTGTGTGCGTAGGAAATTTTTTGAAATTACTGCGTTCCCCAACAGTGGCATCCGAGCCAGGTTTTATGCGTTGATGTCATATGCACGAGTAGAACACAAGTGAGTTGTGGGCGATACAAGTCATAATACCTACCAGCATGTCATACTTTGGTTCAGCGGTATTGTGAGATGAAGCGGCCCGGACCGACATTACGCCAGACGCTTACGCGAGACTGGTTTCACCGTTCTACGAGCACTCGTGCTTAAAGGTGGCTGGCGGGTGTCTGTCTCTCTCACTTTAGTTGAACTGAGTGGCTACGCCCGGTCCTTGAGAAGGTTAAACGGAGTCTATTTGACGAAGTATCGTTGTGGTTTTAATGCGTAGGTAAGAACGGTTCTTGCTCAGCCCGTAGCAGCCACGTAAAACTTGCAACAACAAAGTAGAGGACGTCTAACTTGTTTTTGCAGGGCATGTTGTGATGTGATATGGTCAAGACGTGATGCTATATTTTATTGTATGAGATGATCATGTTTTGTAACCGAAGTTATCGGCAATGGCTGGCAGGAGCCATATGGTTGTCGCTTTATTGTATGAAATGCAAGCATACTGTAATTGCTTTACTTTATCACTAAGCGGTAGCGATAGTCGAGAAGCAATAGATGGCGAAACGACAACGATGCTACGATGGAGATCAAGGTGTCGCGCCCGGTGGCGATGGTGATCATGACGGTGCTTCGAGATGGAGATCACAAGCACAAGATGATGATGGCCATATCATATCACTTATATTTATTGCATGTGATGTTTATCCTTTATGCATCTTATTTTGCTTTGATTGACGGTAGCATTTTAAGATGATCTCTCATTAAAATTATCAAGTAGTGTTCTCCCGAGTATGCACCGATTGCCAAAGTTCGTCGTGTAGAGACACCACGTGATGATCGGGTGTGATAAGCTCTACGTCCATCTACAACGGGTGCAAGCCAGTTTTGCACACGCAGAATACTCGAGTTATACTTGACGAGCCTAGCATATGCAGATATGGCCTCGAACACGGAGACCGAAAGGTCGAGCGTGAATCATATAGTAGATATGATCAACATAAGATGTTCACCATTGAAAACTGCTCCATCTCACGTGATGATCGGTTATGGTTTAGTTGATTTGGATCACGTGATCACTTAGATGACTAGAGAGATGTCTGTCTAAGTGGGAGTTCTTAAAGTAATATGATTAATTGAACTTAAATTTATCATGAACTTAGTACCTGATAGTATCTTGCTTGTCTATGTCTGTTTGTAGATAGATGGCTCGTCTTTGTTGTTCCGTTGAATTTTAATGTGTTCCTTGAGAAAGCAAAGTTGAAAGATGATGGTAGCAATTACACGGACTGGGTCCGTAATCGAGGATTATCCTCATTGCTGCACGTAAAAGTTACGTCTGGATGCACCGCTAGGTGCTGTGCCCGGCCGATGCAACCGACGACGTTAAGAACGTCTGGCGAGCAAAGCTGATGACTACTCTATAGTTCAGTGTGCCATGCTTTACGGCTTAGAACCGGGTCTTCAACGACGTTTTGAACGTCATGGAGCATATGAGATGTTCCAAGAGTTGAAGTTAATATTTCAACAGAATGCCCGGATTGAGAGATATGAAGTCTCCACTAAGTTCTATAGCTGCAAAATGGAGGAGAATGGGTGTCGGTGAGCACATACTTCGAGAATGTCCGGGTATTACAATCACTTGACTCAACCGGGAGTTGATCTTCCGGATGATTGTGTCATTGATGTAATTCTTCAATCACCGCCACCAAGCTACAAAGGCTTCGTGATGAACTATAATATGCAAGGGTTAGTAAAGACTATGCTCGAGCTCTTACATAATCTTTGAAAGGCTGCGGAGGTAGAAATCAAGAAGGAGCATCAAGTGTTGATGGTCAATAAGACCACTAGTTTCAAGAAGAAAGACAAAGGGAAGAAGAATTGGAACTTCAAGAAGAACAGCAAACAAGTTGCAGCACAAGTGAAGAAACCCAAGTCTGGACCTAAACCTGAAACTGAGTGCTTCTACTGCAAGCAGACTGGTCACTGGAAGCGGAACTGCCCCAAGTATTTGGCGGATAAGAAGGATGGCAAGGTGAACAAAGGTATATGTGATATACATGTTATTGATGTGTACCTTACTAGAGCTCGCAGAGCACACAGGTATTTGATACTTTGGTTACATTGCTAATATTTGCAACTCAAAGCAGGGACTACAAATTGCGAACACCGGCAAAGGACGAGGTGACGATGCGGCGTGGGAAATGGTTCCAAAGTCGATGTGATCGCAATCGGCACGCTACCTCTACATCTACCTTCGGGATTAGTTTTAGACCTAAATAATTGTTATTTGGTGCCGCGTTAAGCATGAACATTATATCTGGATCTTGTTTGATGCGAGACGGTTATTCATTTAAATCAGGAGAATAAAGGTTGTTCTATTTTTATGAATAATATCTTTTATGGTCATGCACCCTTGAAGAGTGGTCTATTTTAATGAATCTCGATAGTAGTGATACACATATTCATAATGTTGAAACCAAAAGATGCAGAGTTGATAATGATAGTGCGACTTATTTGTGGCATTGCCGTTTAGGTCATATCGGTATAAAGCGCATGAAGAAACTCCATCTTGATGGACTTTTGGAGTCACTTGATTATGAATCACTTGGCACTTGCGAACCGTGCCTCATGGGCAAGATGACTAAAACCCGTTCTCCGGTACTATGGAGAGAGCAATGATTTGTTGGAAATCATACATCTGAGATGTATTTGGTCCAATGAATGTTCAGGCTCGTGGCGGATATCGTTATTTTCTCACCTTCACAGATGATTTAAGCAGATATGGGTATATCTTCTTAATGAAACATAAGTCTGAAACATTTGAAAAGTTCAAAGAATTTCAGAGTGAAGTTGAAAATCATCGTAATAAGAAAATAAAGTTTCTACGATCTGATCGTGGAGGCGAATATTTGAGTTACGAGTTTGGTCTACATTTGAAACAATGCGGAATAGTTTCGCAACTCACGCCACCCGGAACACCACAGCGCAATGGTGTGTCCGAACGTCGTAATCGCACTTTACTAGATATGGTGCGATCTATGATGTCTCTTACAGATTTACCGCTATTGTTTTGGGGTTATGCTCTTGAGACGGCCGCATTCACGCTGAATAGAACACCGTCAAAATCCGTTGAGACGACACCTTATGAACTGTGGTTTAGCAAGAAACCAAAGTTGTCGCTTTCTTAAAGTTTGGGGATGCGATGCTTATGTGAAAAAGCTTCAACCTGATAAGCTCGAACCTAAATCGAGAAATGTATCTTCATAGGATACCCAAAGGAGACAGTTGGGTACACCTTCTATCACAGATCCGAAGGCAAGACATTTGTTGCTAAGAATGGATCCTTTCTAGAGAAGGAGTTTCTCTCGAAAGAAGTGAGTGGGAGGAAAGTAGAACTTGATGAGGTAATCTGTACCTTCTCCCTTATTTGAAAGTAGTTTATCACGTAAACCAGTTTCTGCGATATCTACACCAAATAGTGAGGAAGTTGATGATGTTGATCATGAAACTTCAGATCAAGTTACTACGTAACCTCGTAGATCAACCAGAATAAAATCCGCACTGCAGTGGTACGGCAATCCTGTTCTGGAAGTCATGCTACTAGATCATGATGAACCTACGAACTATGAAGAAGCGATGGTGAGCCCAGATTCCGCAAAATGGCTTGAGGCCATGAGATCTGAGATGGGATCCATGTATGAAAACAAAGTGTGGACTTTGGTTGACTTGCCCGAGGGTCGGCAAGCAATAGAAAACAAGTGGATCTTCAAGAAGAAGACTGACGCTGACGGTAATATTGCTGTCTACAAAGCTCGACTTGTCGCAAAGGGGTTTCGACAAGTTCAAGGGATTGACTACGATGAGACCTTCTCACCCGTAGCGATGCTTAAGTCTGTCCGAATCATGTTAGCAATTGCCGCATTTTATGATTATGAAATTTGGCAAATGGATGTAAAGACCGCATTCTGAATGGGTTTCGGAAGAAGAGTTGTATATGATGCAACCAGAAGGTTTTATCGATCCAAAGGGAGCTGACAAAGTGTGCAAGCTCCAAATGATCCATTTATGGACTGGTGCAAGCATCTCGGAGTTGGAATAAACGCTTTGATAGTGTGATCAAAGTATTTGGGTTTATACAGACTTTTGGAGAAGCTGTATTTACAAGAAAGTGAGTGGGAGCTCTGTAGCATTTACGATATTATATGTAGATGACATATTACCGATCGGAAATGATATAGAATTTCTGGATAGCATAAAGGGATACTTGAACAAGAGTTTTTCGATGAAGGACCTCGGTGAAGCTGCTTACATATTAGGCATAAAAATCTATAGAGATAGATCAAGACGCTTAATTGGACTTTCACAATGCACATACCTTGACAAGATTTTGAAGAAGTTCAAAATGGATCAAGCAAAGAAAGGGTTCTTGCCTGTATTGCAAGGTATGAAGTTGAGTAAGACTCAATGCCCGACCACCGCAGAAGATAGAGAGAAAATGAAAGATGTTCCCTATGCCTCAGCCATAGGCTCTATCATGTATGCAATGTTGTGTACCAGACCTGATGTGTGCCTTGCTATAAGCTTAGCAGGAGGTACCAGAGTGATCCAGAGTGGATCATCGGACTGATCAAGAACATCCTGAAGTACCTGAAAAGGACTAAGGATATGTTTCTCGTATATGGAGGTGACAAAGAACTCATCGTAAAAGGTTACGTTGATGCAAGCTTTGACACTGATCCGGACGATTCTAAATCGCAAACCGGATACGTATTTACACTAAACGGAGGAGCTGTCAGTTGGTGCAGCTCTAAACAAAGCGTCGGAGCGGGAGCTCCATGTGACGCGGCATACCTAGCAGCTTCGGAAGCAGCTAATGAAGGAGTGCGGATGAAGGAGTTCATATCCGATCTAGGTGTCATACCTAGTGCATCGGGACCAATGAAAATCTTTTGTGACAATCTGGAGCAATTGCCTTGGCGAAGGAATCCAGATTTCACAAGAGAACAAAACACATCAAGAGACGCCTTCAATTCCATCCGGGACTTAGTCCGTGGGAGACATAGAGATTTGCAAGATACATACGGATCTGAATGTAGCAGACCGTTAACTAAGCCTCTTCCACGAGCAAAACATGATCAGCACCAAGACTCCATGGGTGTTAGAATCATTACCGTGTAATCTAGATTATTGACTCTAGTGCAAGTGGGAGATCAAGGAAATATGCCCTAGAGGCAATAATAAAGTTATTATTTATTTCCTTATATCATGATAAATGTTTATTTGTTCATGCTAGAAATGTATTAACCGGAAACATAATACATGTGTGAATACATAGACAAACAGTGTCACTAGTATGCCTCTACTAGACTAGCTTGTTAATCAAAGATGGTTAAGTTTCACGACCATAGACAAAGGAGTTGTCATTTGATTAACAAGGTCGATCATTGGTTGAATGATCTGATTGACATGACCTATTCCATTAGCTTAGCACCCGATCGCTTTAGTATGTTGCTATTGCTTTTATCCATGACTTATACATGTTCCTATGACTATGAGATTATGCAACTCTCGTTTGCCTGAGGAACACTTTGGGTACTACCAAACGTCACAACGTAACTGGGTGATTATAAAGGAGTATTACAAGTGTCTCCAAAGGCAGATGTTGGGTTGGCGTATTTCGAGATTAGGATTTGTCACTCCGAATGCTCGGAGAGGTATCTCTGGGCCATCTCGGTAATGCACATCACTATAAGCCTTGCAAGCAATGTAGCTAATGAGTTAGTTACGGAATGATGCATTCTGAACGAGTAAAGAGACTTACCAAGAATTTAGATTGAACTAGGTATTGGATACCGACGATCGAATCTCGGGTAAGTAACATACCGATGACAAAGGGAACAACGTATGTTGTTATGCGGTTCCGACCGATAAAGATCTTCAGAGAAAATGTAGGAACCAATATGGGCATCCAGGTCCGCTATTGGTTATTGACGGAGATGTGTCTCGGTCATGTCTACATTGTTCTCGAACCGTAGGGTCCGCACGCTTAAGGTTTCAAGGACGGTTATATTATGAGTTTGTGTATTTTGATGTACCAAGGAGTTCGGAGTCCGGATGTGATCAAGGACATGACGAGGAGTCTCGAAATGGTCGAGACATAAAGATTAATATATTGGACGGATATATTTGGACACGGAAAGGTTAGGAGAAGTTTGGAGCTCGGAGGTTACCGGAACCCCCGGAAGTATATGGGCCTTATTGGGCCCATGTAGGAGGAAGGAGAAGAAACAAGGAGGGGGCGCGCTTCCAAGCCCAATCCGAATTGGGAGGGGGCCGCCCCTTTCCTTTCTCCTTCCCCTCTTCCTATTCCTACTACTAGTACTACTTCCTAATACTAGTACTCCTTCCTTCCCCTCCAAATAAGATAAGGAAAGAGAGGGAAACCTACTTGGAGTAGGTTTCCCCTCCCTATGGCGCACCCCCTTGGGGCCGCCACCTCCTCCCTCCCTCCTTTATATGCACGGGGTAGGGGGCACCCTAGGACACACAAGTTGATCCTTGAGATCGTTCCTTAGCCGTGTGCGGTGCCCCTCCACCATATTCCACCTCGGTCAAATCATAGCAGTGCTTAGGCGAAGCCCTGCGTTGGTAGAACATCAAGATCGTCCACCACGCCGTCGTCTTGTGGAACTCTCTCTCCCGGAGCTTTGCCGGATCGGAGCCCGAGGAGCGCCACCGAGCTGTACGTGTGCCAAGAACTCGGAGGCGCCGAGTAACTGCGCTGTGATCAGCTGGATAGCTAGGAGAAGTTACGACTACTTCCTATACGTAGTGATCGACTCGGAGGTGCCGGAGTAACGGCGCTGGGATCGGCAGGATCGCGAGGAGAACGTACGACTACTTCCTCTATGTTGTGATCGCTTCCGCTTTGGTCTCACGAGTGCACGTAGACAATACTCTCCCCTCTCGTTGCTATGCCATCACCATGGTCCTGTGTGTGCGTAGGAAATTTTTTGAAATTACTGCGTTCCCCAACAACTGGAAGCGGAATTGCCCCAAGTATTTGGCGGATAAGAAGGATGGCAAAGTGAAAGGTATATTTGATATACATGTTATTGATGTGTACCTTACTAATGCTCTTAGTAGCGCATGGGTATTTGATACTGGTTCTGTTGCTCATATTTGCAACTCGAAACAAGGGCTACAGATTAAATGAAGATTGGCTAAGGATGAGGTGACGATGCGCGTGGGAAATGGTTCCAAAGTTGATGTGATTGCCATCGGCACGCTACCTCTACATCCACCTTCGGTATTAGTTTTAGACCTGAATAATTGTTATTTGGTGCCAGCGTTAAGCATGAACATTATATCTAGATCTTGTTTGATGCGAGACGGTTATTCATTTAAATCAGAGAATAATGGTTGTTCTATTTATATGAGTAATATCTTTTATGGTCATGCACCCTTGATGAATGGTCTATTTTTTGTTGAATCTCGATAATAGTGATACACATATTCATAGTATTGAAGCCAAAAGATATAAGTTTAATAATGATAGTGCAACTTATTTGTGGCACTGTCATTTAGGTCATATTGGTGTAAAGCGCATGTAGAAACTCCATGTTGATGGGCTTTTGGAATCACTTGATTATGAATCACTTGATGCTTGCGAACCATGCCTCATGGGCAAGATGACTAAGACTCCGTTCTCCGGAACAAAGGAGCGAGCAACATACTTGTTGGAAATAATAAATACTGATGTATGCGGTCCAATGAGTGTTGAGGCTCACGGTGAGTATCGTTATTTTCTGACCTTCACACATGATTTGAGCAGATATGGGTATATCTACTTGATGAAACATAAGTCCGAAACATTTGAAAAGTTCAAAGAATTTCAGAGTGAAGTGGAAAATCATCGTAACAAGAAAATAAAGTTTCTACGATCTGATCGTGGAAGTGAATATTTGAGTTATGAGTTTGGTCTTCATTTGAAACAATGTGGAATAGCTTCGCAACTCACGCCACCCGGAACACCACAACGTAATGGTGTGTCTGAACGTCGTAATCGTACTTTATTAGATATGGTGCGATCAATGATGTCTCTTACTAATTTACCGCTATCGTTTTGGGATTATGCTTTAGGGACGGCTGCATTCACGTTAAATAGGGCACCATCTAAATCCATTGTGACGACACCATATGAACTGTGGTTTGGCAAGAAACCCAAGTTGTCGTTTCTTAAAGTTTGGGGCTGCGATGCTTATGTGAAAAAGCTTCAACCTGATAGGCTCGAACCCAAATCGGAGAAATGTGTCTTCATAGGATACCCAAAGAGACTGTTGGGTACACCTTCTATCACAGATCCGAAGGCAAGATATTCGTTGCTAAGAATGGATCCTTTCTAGAGAAGGAGTTTCTCTCGAAAGAAGTGAATGGGAGGAAAGTAGAACTTGATGAGGTAATTGTACCTGCTCCCTTATTGGAAAGTAGTTCATCACAGAAATCAGTTCGAGTGATTCCTACACCAATTAGTGAGGAAGCTAATGATAATGATCATGAAACTTCTGATCAAGTTACTACTGAACCTAGTAGGTCAACCAGAGTAAGATCCGCACCACAGTGGTACTGTAATCCTGTTCTGGAGGTCATGTTACTTGACCATGACGAACCTACGAACTATGAGGAAGCGATGATGAGCCCAGATTCCGCAAAATGGCTTGAGGCCATGAAATCTGAGATGCGATCCATGTATGAGAACAAAGTGTGGACTTTGGTTGACTTGCCCAATGATCGGCAAGCAATAGAGAATAAATGGATCTTCAAGAAGAAGACCGACGACGACGGTAATGTTATCGCTTCTACAAAGCTCGACTTGTTGCGAAAGGTTTTCGACAAGTTCAAGGAGTTGACTCTGTCGATTGTCAAAACCGGCGGATCTCGGGTAGGGGTCCCGAATCGTGCGTCTAGGCGGATGGTAACAGGAGACAAGGGACACGATGTTTTACCCAGGTTCGGGCCCTCTCGATGGAGGTAAAACCCTACTCTGCTTGATTAATATTGATGATATGGGTAGTACAAGAGTGGATCTACCACGAGATCGTAGAGGCTTCGATCGGGATTATTCCTCTAAAGGTTGTGCTGCTTCGCTCAATGCGGCTCCACCTATTTCCATTTTTCAAGGGTTTCCTCGTAGATGAGGTTTAATCCGCTGCCGCCATCCATGAGTACCTTGGTAAGGCGAAAGCCGTCCACTATTGGACTGAGGACCAATGCGGCTGGTGCTCGGGCTGTTCGGAACTTAGGTTCGTCACTGGCATTAAAGGTAATAGTCATGTCCCTCCATGGATTTATTGTTGCTATCTGGTAGACTTCGGCAAGGCTGCGGAGTGTTCGCTTCCGCATATTATTTGATGCGAAAGTCTCGAAGACTGTCTGATCTTGGTATTGCTTTGGGCTGGTGCTCTGGAGCTAAGAGCTCTTCGCCACTTTTGGCCACCGCCGTAGTATCCAACATGCTCTAAGGCTATGAGTTGGAGTGGCGCCCTACGTGCTATGAATTTTGCAGGTCCATTGAGCCATCCCTCCAAAGACGGTTATATGCCCTTTGGGGTTTTTTTTCTTTTGGTATGTAACCTGGTGCCCGGTGATGATGCACCCTTTTATTTCGGACTAGGGTCGTGTTGGGCGGATTATCCCAAAATTTGATTTCGGTTTTCAGCGCTTTCCATCACAAGAAGATTTTCGTACTATGGACGCCAAGTCGATGAAGCGTGTAATTTCAATGCATTTATATTTGGCGTTTAGGATACCCTTGTCCGTGCAATTATTGCAGAAGATCGAGATTGCGTCCTCCTTGCGGCAGTCCTTTATCATGTCCATAACCAGGGAGGAATCGCCCAAGAATGATGTATCGCTTTCACCGGCTCTTGCCGGATTTTGGATAGATCGCTTATGTTTGGGTGGGCTGGTGGAGTTAAATTCCGAACCCCGTCGATCTAAGATTCAGGGGCCAAGAAGTTTCTGAACTTGGAAGCTTGAGTTCTTGGAGGTTGTCCAATGAATCTAGCCCGTTGCCTGACTTTAAGTTCAGGGCTTGAGTGGTGTCCTCCCCTCCGCGGGAATCCGGCATGGAGGGGTCAGGAATCCGGACATAGTTAGTCCGTAAGGTAGGAGAAGAGTCACCGTATTGTTCCTCTACCACAGCGACGTGGTGGGTAGCCTGGGGAGAGTTGATCTCTCTCAGATCGGTTTTAGGCCCGATCTGATCGTAGTCTGTAGCGACTCCCAGGCGGCGATGCGATCCAAGAGCTCGTTCAAGGAAGAGAGCTCCATCGGATCTAACTGCTCGGCGAGTTCCGAGTTAACGTGAAGATTGCTTTCGATGACTCGAGAAGTCATCGTCGGTGTAGTGGCCGAACAGGCGGTCATAAGAAAACCGCCTAGCCGGAGAGTTTAGACGGTGGCCAAAGCTCCTTTAGCAACGGTGCCGTCTTTAAAGACGGGATGAGGCATCCTTCCTGACAGCGCCGGCACAGAGGAACTCCCAATGAAAGCACCAATGTCGGTGTCAAAACCGGCGGATCTCGGGTAGGGGGTCCCGAACGGTGCGTCTAGGCGGATGGTAACAGGAGACAAGGGACACGATGTTTTTACCTGTGTTCGGGCCCTCTCGATGGAGGTAAAACCCTACTCCTGCTTGATTAATATTGATGATATGGGTAGTACAAGAGTGGATCTACCACGAGATCAGAGAGGCTAAACCCTATAAGCTAGCCTATGGTATGATTGTTGTTCGTCCTACGGACTAGAACCCTCTGGTTTATATAGACACCAGATAGGGTTAGGGTTACACAGAGTCGGTTACAATGGTAGGAGATCTACATATCCGTATCGCCAAGCTTGCCTTCCACGCCAAGGAAAGTCCCATCCGGACACGGCACGAAGTCCTTAATCTTGTATCTTCATAGTCCAGGAGTCCGGCCAACGGTGATGAGTCCAGCGCGTAGATTGTCTTCGGCATTGCAAGGCGGGTTCTTCTCCAAATCCCATATACTTGTCGAATAGTGTCCGGCTTCTGGTAAATGCTGCGCTCCTTGGCTTCCACGCCCAATAATGGCCATCTTCCACGTGTTTGAATGAATGCGAAAAGCCAGGGTATTTTTATACTTACTCCCCTAGCTGCGCAAATGAGCCGCCTATAAAAGGGACGAGGATCTAGATCTGAGTCACACCATCCCCCCTCCGCAAGGCTTCATCAGAGCGCCTTTGACAAAAACCCATTCCATCATGGACAATGACGCTGGCTCCTCCTCTCGCGCTCCCAGCTCTCAGCTGAAATTGGGAGAGATGCTCGATCCCGCATAGATAGCTAGTTATACTCCAAACCAAGGATTTCTTCCCCGGCCTTCATGGTTCGATTCGAGCGGACTTGCCACCTACAAGGGCGGAAAGCAAGCGGAGAGTGTCCCCGATCCCTCTAAAGGAGAGCGGGTATGCTTTGTCTCTTATCTAGTAAGAGGACTCGGATTTCCAGTTCATCCGTTTCTCCGGGGGCTCTTGGAGTTCTACGGCCTCCAGTTGCACCACCTTACGCCTGCCTCCATTTTGCATCAAGGGCTTCACGCCTTTGCGAACTGTTCTTGGGCGTCGAGGCTCATTTTGCGCTGTGGAAGAGATTATTCTGCCTTGTACCCCGTTCTCATGAGGGGTCAATATATCAAGTGGGCGGAGCCGAGCTATGGCGTATCGCCGGGACCGGATATCTATCCGGAACCCCAAAGAAGGCGTCCGAAGACTGGCCTTCGGAATGGTTTTATATAGAAGACGTCCCGCTGCCGGATCCTGTTCGGATCGGTCTCCCGGAGTTCAGTAATGCTCCTTTGAAGAAACACCTGAGTTGGCGCCCGCGGAGCTCCTAGAGGGAAGACAACAGGGATGTTCTTTACCTGATGAGCCGAATAAGATTGTTAGCTCATTCCGGACTGACCATGATTGGCGTCATGGCCACATGCATTATGCGGGGGGTGCAGCCGCTCCAGTATAGGGGCCACCCCATGTGGGATTTCAACGGGGAGGACGATGCCACCCGTCATGGCCGTAAGGGGCGGGGACCGGTCGCCGATCTGGTGAAGACTTTGTCCGCAATGTACAAGGGAGAAAAGGAAGATTTCCTCCGTGTCAGTCCATTGAACGGATTTTCCATGAACAATCCCCGAAGCTGGGTAAGAGGATATTTTCTTTTTGCACATCCGATCCGTATTCCCATGGTTAGGTATCTCATTTTGTGATTTTGACGCAGGAACTGCACCAGGCCGTAAAAGACATAAACAGCCCGCCTCCACAACCAGAGGATCCGGAAAGGTTCCTCGATCCGGCCTCCCAAGAGGATCCGGACATATTGGTGGAGCTGATCGATGGGGTATATCACCAACTGAGCATCGATAATGCTTTGGTTGCCATTACGGCCGATTACCCCGGAATACTTCAAGCCTCACAGTAATCGAGACCGAGGTCCCAATACTCGATAATGACCCATCCGTGCTTATTTTTTATCATTATACCGATGGTGTTTCGCAGGGGTGCCTTCAAGGCAGGAGGCCAAGCTCATGGCGCTAGCCAACAAGGCGATATGGCCCGCAGTTAGAAAGAAGTGCGGTCCGGATCGAAACTCCGCCGCAACGGTATGGCGCGTCACCATATTCCTGTGATTGATTCCCGGAAGGCGATTAACGCCGGTGCTCTTTTCAGGAAAAGAGCGCTCGCCGGATTGAGTCCGGAGAGGTTGCCAATCGAACCTCCGCCAGCCAGGCTCCAAAGCCGGGTCCCGAAGCGGAGGCGAGCACGAGGCGTGCGTTGGATACTCCTCCGATAGAGGATGCCGACAGATTGTTCGCCACCAACTCCGAGGTGGAGAGTGCCATGAATCACCGACGCCGCCGGACAGTTCTTCGTGACGCATGCTTTTCCCAAGAGGCCTTGGATGCCTTCAATTCGGGAGATGCGCACCTCCGTGCCGCTCAAGATGGTCTAGCCAGAGCCACGGAGCAGTATGTAAAGGACATATGGGTGAGGAAATTTGACAGTTATATATGCCAAGAGCCCCGAGACTTAAAATAGTTAGAATAACTGATTTCAGGATCATTTGTTATGCGAGGTCTTACAAAAGGAATACCCGATCGTCCTGTGAGCTTGAAGAATGCAAGGCCCAACTTGAGGCCGCACTAGCCGCCACAGGGGAGCCACAGAGACCCCCTCCGGTAATATATGCTTCAAAAGATAAATAGTTTGTGAAGTGCGGCGTGTGTAAATCGACAATAATATTGCAGAGAGGACGCCGGACTAGATCCGGACAAGCAACAGCTCTTGCGCCGGTTGAAAGCCGGCGAGAATGTGCTTACAAGGGTGAGGCAGGAGAAAAATAATCTCCAAGATGCCAACACCCAGCTGGGTGAGGAACTAAATGATGTTCGTGCCCAGCTGTCTGACTCCGTGAAGGAGAATCGACGACTTTGTCGCGGCATTTATAGTAAGTGCTTGAGCGAACTTTGAAAAAGAGTTCGGCGAGGAAGTCAATTAATAGAGTTATGTCTGTAGGTATGCTCACGGGTCATCCTGAAGAGGAAATGCCCGGTTCTACGGGTAACCTTCTTCCCGAGCTATTGCAACTGCATCTAACGAAGTTCGGCAGTGATGAAAGGCGTCGCCTGTGCCTTGTGGCCATCTATCTCCCCGCTCAAGGCCTTGGAGAGCTTGCAGAGAAGCTTCAGGAGCGCGGTGCTTCCGACTATGGAAGATATCGGCTGTCGTCAAGGCGCCAGGGAGGCTCGGGCCATGGTGAAGACGCGGTACACGTAAAGCGGATCCAAACCACATGGCTGAGGTCGGACCTGTGGGGCCCGGACGGAAGGAGATCCTGTGAGCTTAGTGTACGGCCAAGTAGAGTTGGCCGCAAAGTATTCCCAAAGAGGATCGTAAACTAGACATCCTATTAGATGGCATTGTAGAGGAATACAGTCAGTCAATTTGACTATGTAATTTAAAATGACATGTGAAATGCCTTCTAGCCGGATTGTAGATCGTTTGTCGTAGCGGACCTTTTCGCTTCAACCTCGGGACCCAATAGTCTGGAGTGTGTCCGAATACCCTCGCGGTTATGTAAAAACAGGGGCATGAGTTGAGACAAGGCGTATGAGTCATGAGTGCTTTATCAGACAATTCCCCAACTAGATATGTTATATTACATGGTTAGTAAGAAACATCTTCCGGGAGAATAGTTACATTAGGCGTTCCTTTCCTCGGGAGGCATGCCCTAAAGTGCATGTCCGCATCGCAAAAAAGCGTAAAAGCATCCGGGGCAGATAAATGAAAAATAAGAAATCGTCTTTTAGTTCACCGATTGAATATTCCCTTAAGAACGCTTAGCTTCGGCTTCACCCCTCGAGGTACACGGTGACCAGCGGTAATAATCGCAGAGGTGCTCCCTTTACCACCTAGCCGAACCCGGGAACGTAGGGGTAAGCACAGGAGCCAAGCAACCTAGCTTGGCCAAAACTTAAGTCATATCGATGCATATAATGGTGAATAAAAGGTACATGCGGAAGTGTGACACATGTGTTGGGCATAAAGCCCGTATAAATAAGCTTCTGTTAAAGAAGCCCCCAGGTATAATGAGCGCGGATAGCGCGTCAAGTCTGTGCGAACAATGCACGAACGAGCCTTTAACGGCTTCGGGAAAAGGTAGGAAGAAGGAGAGAAATAAAAGACAGATTAAAGTATAAAATGTAGACGGAGGAAGGAGACGAACTCAGAATCCGGCGCTAGGCGTAGAATCTTCGGAGATGGGCTGTGTTCCATGGGTTCGGCTCGAGTCGGTTATCCGATGCGTTTCGTAGACGATACGCTGCGCCGGTCAGGACTTGGTCGATGATGAAGGGACCCTACCATTTGGGCTTGAGTTTGTCCTTTTTCTTGTCCGGCAGGCGTAGAACTAGTTCGCCAACATTGTAAGCTTTGGCCCGTTCTTCCCTGCTTTGATATCTTCGAGCCTGCTGTTGATAGAATGCGGAACGAGCTTTTGCCATGTCGCGCTCCTCCTCCAAGGCGTCCAAATTGTCCTGCCGATCGAGCTCGGCTTCTCTTTCTTCGTACATGCGCACTCGAGGTGAGTCATGAATTATGTCGCAGGGCAAAACTGCCTCTACGCCGTATACCATAAAAAATGGTGTGAATCCGGTAGTGCGATTCGGCGTGGTCCGCAGCCCCTAGAGTACGAAGTCGAGCTCCTCTACCCAGTGTGTGTTAGATTCCTTGAGGGACCGCACTAGTCTGGGTTTAATGCCGCTCATGATTAGATCGTTTGCTCACTCGACTTGACCGTTAGTTTGGGGGTGTGTAAGTGCATCTAGTGCCCCTTAGTGATTTTGGTGTATTGAAGACTTATAGGTTAAGGGACTAATGTGTTTGTGAGTGTACACAGGTCTATAAGTCTATGAGGAGTTTGATATTTACAGAGAAAGTCGACCCTAAAAATGAAGTTCTTCGAATCAAGACTTTGATATTCAAGACTTTCTCAAGACTTTGAAAGTGAAGAAATTGGTGTGACCTTGAAGACTTGGTATTCATTTGAGGAACATGAAGCGTGAAGACTTTTTTTTTTCGTAGTTTCGCTTTTTCTCTTTCTTGAGTCATAGGAAACACCGCA
This sequence comes from Aegilops bicornis, assembly GCA_021605145.1. Taxonomy (NCBI): domain Eukaryota; kingdom Viridiplantae; phylum Streptophyta; class Magnoliopsida; order Poales; family Poaceae; genus Aegilops; species Aegilops bicornis. The sequence goes on from CM038673.1 coordinate 502,388,599, forward strand.
TCGTTAAAGGGGTCGAGGAAATACTAAGGAAAAATTTCCATGTGATGCTCAACTCAAAATCCTACACCTACCAATCCCTTCGGTGAAGCCTTTTGGAAATCTCATACTGATTCAGTCAATTTCTTCAAAGGACAGAGACGAAGTTCTTCTCGTCATTGAGGAATTTGTTCTGACCGAGGAGTTAGGAATTCGCCATGCGGATTGCCTACACATGAGGAACATGATAGCCACGAGGAATTTGTGATTCAAATTTCCGACCGTTCTTGTCTTCTTGCGCCACTGTCCCAAAATATCTTATCCACCTAACGGTCATATCATTGAAGGGCATTTATGTCTTATCATGTCCGGCTGCTCCCTAGGCTATAAATAGCCGCCCCTACAACCACTAGCTGGTTGGCTGCTCCGAGAGAACTTGACACTTGTCATTTGAGAGCAACCCATCCTCCGAGGACTTTGAGCGAAAATCATCGAGTGAGGAAAAACCCAAAACCAAACCCCTACAAACCCAAAGTGATTGAGCATCATTGAAGAGATTGATCCTGCGTGGATCCGACGCTTGTTACCTTTGAAGACTGTACTTCTTCCAAACGGTTAGGCGTCATGGTCTAGAGCATCCAAGAGGAATTGTGGATCGCCGAGTGACCAAGTCTGTGAAGGTTTGGAAGTCGCCTGAAGACTTACCACGAGTGATTGGACGAGGTCTGTGTGACCTTAGTTCAAGGAGAATACGGTGAGGACTTGGTGTCCCGAGCTGCGTGCTTTCGGCCGACTGGGTGTCCGGACTGTGTCCTCGAGTTTAAATACTCACCGCTCCAACCGGACGTTACAACCGAGACAATAGCTTGAACTGGTCTACCAAATCATTGTCTTCTCCAACCTAACTGGTTCTATTTCCTCAACCCTTTCATTTCCTCATTACTGTGTTGAGTGTTCGTTCATGTCTGTGTTTGAAGACTTTGACTGAAGACTTTCTCAATTTCCTCAGTTCAATTTCTTCAGTCTGTTTGTCTTCATCTTGTGTTATCATGTGTTTACGCTTTCTGTACTCTTGATTGTCTTCATTTCATCATGACAACCATGCCCGCATTCTCTTATGCTTACTTCTGAGTACTTATTCCGCTGCAAGTAGTTCTTCGCTAAGGAATTTCCTCACCGACAAATTCCTCGTTGAAGAATTCATAAAAATCGCCTATTCACCCCCCTCTAGTCGATATAACGCACTTTAAATTGGTATCGAGCAAGGTACTCCTTGTTACGTGTGATTTTGGTTTAACCACCGGAGTTTTAGTTATGTCAACCGCAGTATGATCAAGGTCTCATTGGGTGTCCTACCTTTGATGGGACGGACTACCCCTTTGGAAGAACAAGATGCGAATGCATCTTGAGGCAATTGACAACGATCTACGGTATGTTGTGGAAAATGGTGTTCCTCACCACACCTTCTCCGAATGCTGCCGATGTGAAGAGATTCAAGCAACTCGATTCTCAAGCTAAGAATATCATATGTGGCCATCTCGAGCAAAGGACAATATGGAAGAGTGAGTGCTTTGGAAACTGCCAAGCTCATCCGGGACAACTGTCCAAAGTAAATGAAGGAGTCTCAACTCGGTGTGACTCTCGAGTTGATGTTCTTCGCAATCTCTTCAACCGCTTCAAAAGACTCGACAACGAAAATGTTCAACAAACCTTCGATCGCCTCATCGACATCTCAAATGAGCTTCAAGCGCTTGGTGCCCTTGACATCACCGACCATGAGGTGGTGAAGAAATTGTTGAGATCGCTGATTCCTCATTTGATACTCCGCACCGATGATACAAGAGCGTCTTGACTACAAGTCACTTGATCCGGTGATATCCTCGAGAGGCTAAATACTCATGAGTTCGACTTCTTTGAAAAGAGAGATCTCTATGGTTCTAGCTATGGAAAAACACGTGCCACGAAGGCCAAGGTCGTATGCGAATCGAGTGTGAAGACTCTGGTAGTAGCCTTGGAGATCCTGAAGAATTAGGCCAGGAGCTAGCACTGCTCGTGAAGAAATTCCATAAGTTCTCAAGACGTGGTCGCTTTGGAAAATCCTCAAGGAGCAGTGATTCCTCATCCAATGACTATAAGAGAAGACTTTGCCATAAATGCAAGAAACCTGGTCACTACATCCAGGATTGTCCTCAGTGGGAAAAGGAATTAAAGAAGAAGAAATACAAGGATTACAGTTCTGATGACTCTAAGAAGAAGAATAAATCGTCGAAATCTTCATCATCAAAATCCTCAAAGCCCTCTTCTCACAAGAAAAGCAGCTCCAAGAAGGCTCGGGCATTCATTGGCAAGGAAATGGACTCTGAAGCTGAATCTGAGGAACATGAGGAAGAGGAGGCATCAGAAGAATCTGAGTCTGGTGTGGCGAGTCTAGCTCTCGCTACTGCTTTAGTCAGCAAGTCCATCTTCAACTCTGAAGGAAATGACCTCACCAACAAAGTTGATGAAGATAGTGATGACTATGCTCCCACCTATTGCTTCATGGCAAAGGGTGCCAAGGTACTCAAATATACCTCCTCTGAATCTAGTGAAAATGAATCTGATGAAGATCTAAAGCCCAGTTACTCAAAACTTTCTAAGATTGCTGTAAAACAACAAAGGGTTTTTGAAAAGGTTCAGAACATGCTAGATAAGAGTGATGATATGTTAGGTGAAGAAATGGATAGCACTAAAGCCCTGACTGAAAATCTTCGGAGACTTCAGTCTAGGTTTGACAGCCTTCAAGGTCATCATAACACTCTCTTATGCGATCATGAGAAACTTTCTTATGAATTTCTTCAAAGAAAGCAAGATCTTGAGAAGCTAAGAGTGAGTTATGAAGATCTTGAAGGAGCGCGATTCATTACTTGCTCAACAAATCAGCGCTTCTCGGGAAGAATTTGTTTCTCCATGCTTAAAGTGCATTGAACGTGAATCGCTAATTCTTCACCGAATGTTCAAATGCTTCAACTGTTACAAATTCTTCACCGCCTCTGCTATCACTAATTCCTCATCCGAGGACATTGCTAGTATCCTTGACGATGCAGGGCTGAAGGAATTGTACATGACAGGCATGTACAAAAGCCTCAAAGGGCATCAGACTCTTTGTGATGTGCTTAAAAGCAGATCCTCAACAGAATCCTAGGAAAGAGGGTATTGCCTTTGAGAGGAAACTCAATCTTGATGGAACATATTGGAAGCTGGCGGTACCCCAAAACCTCATGGGTTCTTTGCAAAGGGACCTCGATTGATCCATCTAACTTATCTAGCTTTACATGCGAATCTCCTCATTCTTCCGATGAGTCATTTGACTCAACTATAAACTGTTCAAAAATCGAATGGTGAAGTATTTGCTAGATATGTTGGCACTAACTGCAGGAACGGTTCCCCTATGAAGAAAATCTGGGTTCCCAAGAAGTGCCTTGAAAGTCTTCAGGTGAATGTCCTCATGACACCACCTGTGAAGAATAGGAACCTCAGATCAAACTCTTCATATGGACCAAATTCTTCATATGGATCCAAGTCCTCATACGGACAAAATTCCTCACGTGGATCAAATTCCTCAAAAGGATCAAAATCTTCACATGATTATCATCGTGCTAACAACTCTGTTTCGCAGGGTAGAGCTAAGGGCTATGAATATGTGCATTATTCTTCAAACCAATATGTTCACAAGTCCTCGAAGAATTTCTTTGCTTATTCATATGCTTACCCTAACCCCTCTTATGTGAAACGAAATGGATTGGCCTCTATGCCACCATTCTCATATGGTGCTCGCAGAGTGATGAACTCTTTGCCACCCCTTCAGATGTGGGTGGTGAAGAAAAGAACTAACCTCTTCTGCAGGGTCAGGTCTCGGGCGTGCTTTAAACGCCTCAAGAATTTGCTGGGGCCCGACAAAACATGCCCGAAAGGACTGGGCTAATCATGATGAAATGAACTTTCATTTCACACGTCCTCATATCGCTTATCTCGTTATCTTTGCTCGATGAAATTCATCTCGATGAACTTGATATCATATTCTTCACTGATGAAGTATATGAGATCGTAAGTTGCACTAATTCATCTGCAGGATGACCAACCCAAAGCCACTGAGTGGGTTCTCGATAGTGGATGTACAAATCACATGACTGGTGACAAGAATCTATTGATGGATGCTCCCTTATCACCGTCACATCTCAAGCATATCATCTTCTTGACAAAGGCAAAAGTCAGGTATTGGGTCTTGGTAAGGTTGCGATCTCTAAGGACATACACATGGACAAAGTCATGCTTGTTGAGTCCTTAGGATACAACCTCATGTCGATCTCAATGCTTTGTGATCTTGATATGGTTGTTATCTTTGGCAAGTATCGTTGTGTTGTGATTATGGAAGCTGACAATTCCAAAGTCTTCGAAGGCTTTAGGAGAGGAGACTTGTATATTGTTGACTTCTCTACAGGACCACAACCAGCCGTGTGTCTACTTGCGAAAGCTTCAGAAGGCTGGCTATGGCATCAGCGACTTGGTCACGCAGGCATGAGGAATTTGAACACGCTTGCAAAGAAGAAGCATGTTATTGGCATTGAGAATGTCAAATTCCTCAAGGATCACTTGTGTGGAGCTTGTGAAGCTGGAAATGACCAAGGCCAAGCATCCAGCGAAGACTATCATGACCACTACTCGTCCCTTCGAATTGCTTCACATGGACCTCTTTGGTCCTAATCATTACTCAGCAGTCACTAATGATGCATCTCTATATGGCTTTGTTATTGTTGATGATTACTCTCGTTACACATGGGTACACATTGTTACTTACAAAAATGAAGTGCAGGAAGTCTTCAAACGATTTTCCTCGAGGGCTTCAACTAACTTTGGTGTGAAGATCGGACACATCGGGAGTGACAATGGAACCGAGTTCAAGAATTCTGTCTTGATGCCTATCTTGATGAACTTGGTATTACTCATGAGTTATCTGCTCCCTATACTCCTCAGCAAAATGGCGTCATGGAGCGCAAGAACTGAACTCTTGTTGAGATGGCTCGCACTATGCTTGATGAATACAAAACGCCTAGCGTTTTTGGATTGATGCAATTGATACCGCGTGCCACATCATCAACAGAGTATATCTTCACAAATTCTTCAAGAAGACTGCCTATGAACTCCTCAACGACAAGAAACCCAATGTAAGTTATTTTAAAGTCTTGATTGCTAAATGCTGGATTAGAGATCCTCATCACAATTCTAAATTTGCACCGAAAGCACATGAAGGTTTTATGCTTGGTTACGGAAAGGACTCGCACACCTCTGTAGTCTTCAACATCGCTCTTCACAAGATTGTTGACCTTTGTAGATGTGCGGTTCGATGAAACTAATGGCTCGCAAAGAGAGCACCTACCTTCTATGTTAGATGAACCAAAGACCGAGGAATCTATCAAGTTCAAGGCAACTGAGGATGTCATTCCTTCGAAGAATCTGCTGAAGAATTCATTCCAAAGATCTGTGAAGAACGCCGATGATGCACTGAAGATAATGTCAAGACAACGGTCTTTGAGGAAAATGATCAAATTCCTCGGCGACAACCAGCTCATCCTCGCATTGCAAAAGAAGTGCAAGTTGACAAGATCTTCGATGACATTGAAGCGCCAGTCCTCTCACACGCTCAAAAGCTTCACATTTATCTAACTTTTGTGGGCACTATGCTTTTGTCTCTATCACAGAGCCCACTAAGGTAGATGAAGCATTTACGGAGCCCGAGTGGATTCAGGCCATGCAAGAAGAATTACATCGATTCGAGCTCAACAATGTGCAGGAACTGGTCAAACGTCCAGATCCTCGAAAGCATAATATCATTGGCACAAAGTGGATCTACCGCAACAAGCAAGATGAAAATGGCCTTGTGGTGAGGAATAAGGCACGACTTGTAGCTCAAGGCTACACACAGTTGAAGGAATTGATTTCGATGAAACTTTTGCACCTGTTGCTAGACTTGAGTCTATTCATATATTACTTGCCTATGCTAACCATCACAATATCACTTTATATCAAATGGATGTGAAAAGTGCATTCCTCAATGGTAAGCTTGAGGAAGAAGTATATGTTGCTCAACCCCCAGGTTTTGAAGATCCAAAGAATCCTGACAAAGTCTTCAAACTCAACAAGGCCCTCTGAGAGAACTTGACACTTGTCATTTGAGAGCAACCCATCCTCTGAGGACTTTGAGCGAAAATCATCGAGTGAGGAAAAACCCAAAAACCAAACCCCTACAAACCCAAAGTGATTGAGCATCCTTTGAAGAGATTGATCCTGCGTGGATTCGACGCTTGTTACCTTTGGAGACTGTACTTCTTCCAGACGGTTAGGCGTCATGGTCTAGAGCATCCAAGAGGAATTGTGGATCGCCGAGTGACCAAGTCTGTGAAGGTTTGGAAGTCGCCTGAAGACTTACCACGAGTGATTGGACGAGGTGCATGTGACCTTAGTTCAAGGAGAATACGGTGAGGACTTGGTGTCTGAGCTGCGTGCTTTCGATTTGGGTGTCCGGACTGTGTGTCCTCGAGTTTAAATACTCAGCCGCTCCAACCGGACGCATAACCGAGACAGCAGTTGGAACTGGTCTACCAAATCATTGTCTTCTCCAACCTAACTGGTTCTATTTCCTCAACCCTTTCATTTCCTCATTCTTGTGTTGAGTGTTCGTTCATATCTGTGTTTGAAGACTTTGTTGAAGACTTTCTCAATTTCCTCAGTTCAATTTCTTCAGTCTGTTTGTCTTCATCTTGTGTTATCATGTGTTTACGCTTTCTGTACTCTTGATTGTCTTCATTTCATCATGACAACCATGCCCGCATTCTCTTATGCTTACTTCTGAGTACTTATTCCGTTGCAAGTAGTTCTTCGCTAAGGAATTTCCTCACCGGCAAATTCCTCAGTGAAGAATTCATAAAAATCGCCTATTCACCCCCCCCCCACCCTCTAGTCGATATAATGCCCTTTCAGGGTGATAGAATGAAGCGTAGTCGAGCTTGATGCCCATGTTTTTGCACCAGAGTTTGACCTCATCGGCCGTGAAGTTCGTGCCGTTATCAGTGATGATGCTATGGGGGACGCCGTAACGGTGTACTATCCCTGATATGAAGTCTATCACCGGTCCGGATTTGGCCGTCTTCTGTGCTTGGCCTCTATCCATTTGGTGAATTTATCCACCATGACCAATAAGTATTTTTGCTTGTGGGTTCCTCCTTTAAGGGGTCCAACCATGTCAAGCCCCTGCACCGCGAAGGGCCAGGTGATGGGTATAGTTTTGAGGGCGGTGGGTGGCATGTGGCTTTGATTAGCAAAGAGCTGGCAGCCGACGCATCGTTGGACTAAGTCCTGAGCATCTGCCCGGGCCGTCGGCCAATAAAATCATGTACGGAAGGCCTTGCCTACAAGGGCCCGAGCTGCGGCATGGTGCCCACCAAGTCCGACGTGAATTTCAGCCAGGAGATTCCGCCCTTCCTATTCGGAGATACACCTTTGAAGGACTCCGGTTGTGCTTTTCTTATAAAGCTCTCCCTCATGGACCTTATAGGCTTTAGACTGCCGCACTATGCAGTGGGCCTCGTTTTGGTCCTCGGGAAGTTCCTGCCTAGTTAGGTAGGCTAGGAATGGTTACATCCACGGGCAATGACTGCCATTATTACGTAATGACGGTGTTATTTCGTTGGCGGGACCACCAACTATGTCGGAATGCTTGGTATGGGGCTTGCGGTTGGGTCCGGGTTGTTATTTCGGACTCTCCCTCCCATAGTACGGATGGCTTGAAAAGCCTCTCTAGGAAAATGTTGGGGACGGCATCGCGCTTTGCGCCAATGCGTGCCAACACGTCTTCTGCCTGGTTGTTATCCCGGGCTATATGGTGAAATTCTAGCCCCTCAAACCGAGCTGACATCTTTAGGACGGCATTGCGATAAGCTGCCATTTTCGGATCCTTGGCATCGAAGTCCCCATTATTTGGGATATCGCGAGGTTCGAATCCCCGCGCACCTCTAGGCGTTGAATGCCCATGGAGACTGCCATCTGGAGACCATGTAGAAGGGCCTTGTATTCGGCTGCATTGTTGGAGTCCGTGTACATTATTTGAAGTACGTATTGGACTGTATCTCCGGTTGGGGACGTCAGAACGACGCCAGCCCCCAGGCCGACCAACATTTTGGAGCCGTCAAAGTGCATGATCCAGTTGGAATATGCGCCGTACTCTTTAGGGGGTTCGGCTTCAGTCCATTCGGCGATGAAGTCAGCCAAAACTTGTGACTTAATAGCTCGACGTGGCTTGTAGGTTATGTCGAACGGGAGGAGCTCAATGGCCCATTTAGCAATCCGGCCCTTTGCGTCGCGGTTGTTTATAATGTCATTAAGAGGTACTTCGGAGACTACTGTTATCGAACACTCTTGGGTAGTGTCACAGCTTCCGGGATGCCATGAACACTGCGTATGCTATCTTTTGATAATGCGGGTACCGTGACTTGCATGGAGTTAGGACAGTGGACACGTAGTAAACTGGTTTTTGGAGAGGGAACTTGTGTCCGTCCGTTTCTCGTTCGACAACGAGCACCGCACTTACAACTTGATGGGTTGCTGCGATGTATAATAGCATTGCTTCACCCATGTTGGGCGCGGCCAGGACCGGATTTGTTGCCAATATGGCTTTGATTTCTTCGAGTCCGGCCGTGGCGGCATCAAATCCACTCGAAGTGTTGGTGCGCCGGGGAGGCGATAAAGGGTAATGCCTTTTCTCCTAAGCGGGAGATAAAAGCGGCTGAGAGCATACGCATCGATCAATTTTGTATTTGTTTGAGGTCTTTGGGGATATCCAATTGTGACAGAGCTCGGATCTTGGCTGGGTTTGCTTCAATTCCTCTACCGGATACAATGAAGCCCAAGAGCTTTCCGGCTGGTACGCCGAAAATGCATTTTTCCGGGTTGAGCTTGATGTCATACGTTCGGAGATTATTGAATGTGAGCCTCAAGTCGTTGACTAGGGTTTCGACATGCTTGGATTTGACGACCACATCGTCTACGTATGCCTCCACTGTTTTGCCGATCTGGTTTGCCAGACATGTCTGAATCATACGCTGATATGTTGTGCCAGTGTTTTTGAGCCCAAAGGGCATTGTGTTGAAGCAGAATGGGCCGTATGGAGTGATGAATGTCGTTGCGGCTTGGTCTGGCTCTGCCATCTTAATTTGGTGGTAGCCGGAGTATGCATCGAGGAAACACAATGAATTGTGTCCTGCGGTAGCGTCGATGATTTGATCGATGCGGGGGAGGGGGAAGGGATCCTTTGGGCAAGCCTTGTTAAGGTCCTTAAAATCGACACATAGGCGCCAGGATTTGTCCTTCTTTGGTACCATTACCAAGTTTGCTAGCCAGTCCGGATGTTTAATCTCTTTGATGAATCCGGCTTCCAATAGTTTGGCTAGCTCTTCTCCCATGGCCTGTCTCTTGGGTTCGGAGAAACGCCGAAGAGCTTGTTTGACTGGCTTGAATCCTTTTAGGATATTTAGGCTGTGCTCTGCCAGCCGGCGTGGGATTCCTGGCATGTCTGAAGGGTGCCAGGCAAAAATGTCCCAATTTTCGCGTAGGAATTCTCGTAATGCAGCGTCCACATCAGGGTTTAATTGTGCCCCGGTAGAGGCCGTCTTTGTAGGGTCTGTTGGATGGACTTGGAATTTGACTATTTCGTCTGCCAGTTTAAAAGAGGTGGACTTGGATCTCTTATCGAGTATCACATCGTCTTTGTCCACAGTGGAGCGCAGCGCAGTGAGTTCCTCTGCCGCTAAGGTTTCGGATCGTGCCTCAAGGGCAAGTGCGGCTGTTTTATTTTCGGCGCGGAGCGCTATGTCCGGGTCACTAGTGAGAGTGATAATTCCGTTGGGTCCGGGCATTTTGAGCTTCATGTACCCGTAATGGGGTATAGCTTGAAAAATTGTGAATGCCTCTCACCCTAATAGAGCATGGTATCCGCTGCTGAACGGGGCCACTTGGAATGTGACCTCCTCGGACCTATAATCGTCCGTGTGCAAACACCACATATAGTGTGATCTTTCCTGTACAGCATGCTTCCCGACTGGGATTATTCCTCTAAAGGTTGTGCTGCTTCGCTCAATGCGGCTCCAGTCTATTTCCATTTTTCGAAGGGTTTCCTCGTAGATGAGGTTTAATCCGCTGCCGCCGTCCATGAGTACCTTGGTAAGGCGAAAGCCGTCCACTATTGGACTGAGGACCAATGCGGCTGGTGCTCGGGCTGTTCGGAACTTAGGTTCGTCACTGGCGTTAAAGGTAATAGTCGTGTCACTCCATGGATTTATTGTTGCTATCTGGTAGACTTCGGCAAGGCTGCGGAGTGTTCGCTTCCGCATATTATTTGATGCGAAAGTCTCGAAGACTGTTAATATCGTCTTTGGTATTGCTTTGGGCTGGTGCTCTGGAGCTAAGAGCTCTTCGCCACTTTTGGCCACTGCCGTAGTATCCAACATGCTCTAAGGCTATGAGTTGGAGTGGCGCCCTCTGTGCTATGAATTTTGCAGGATCCATTGAGCCATCCCTCCAGTACGGTTCCATGCCCTTTGTGGGTTTTTTGCTTTTTGGTATGTAACCCAGGTGCCTGGTGATGATGCACCCTTTTATTTCGGACTAGGGTCGTGTTCGGGGCCGGATTATCCCAAAATTTGATTTCGGTTTTCCAGGCGCTTTCCATCGCGCAGTACTTTCGTACTATGGACGCCAAGTCAGTGAAGCGTGTAATTTCACGACGATATTTGGCGTTTAGGATACCCTTGTCCGTGCAATTATTGCAGAAGACCGAGATTGCGTCCTCCTTGCGGCAGTCCTTTATCCTGTCCATAACCAGGAGGAATCTGGCCCAGTAATGATGTACTGTTTCACCGGGCTCTTGCCGGATTTTGGATAGATCGCTTATGTTTGGGTGGGCGGGTGGAGTTAAATTCCGAACCCCGTCCGATCTAAGATTCGAGGGCCAAGAAGTTTCGAACTTGGAAGCTTGGGTTCTTGGAGGTTGTCCAATGAATCTAGCCCGTTGCCTGACTTTAAGTTCAGGGCTTGAGTGGTGTCCTCCCCTCCGCGGGAATCCGGCATGGAGGGGTCAGGAATCCGGACATAGTTAGTCCGTAAGGTAGGAGAAGAGTCGTCGTATTGTTCCTCTACCACAGCGACGTGGTGGGTAGCCTGGGGAGATTTGATCTCTCTCAGATCGGTTTTAGGCCCGATCTGATCGTAGTCTGTAGCGACTCCCGGGGCGGCGATGCGATCCAAGAGCTTGTTCGAGGAAGAGAGCTCCATCGGATCTAACTGCTCAGCGAGTTCCGAGTTAACGTGAAGATTGCTTTCGATGACTCGAGAAGTCATCGTCGGCGCGGCGGCCGAACAGGCGGTCATAAGAAAACTGCCTAGTCGGAGAGTTTGGCCGGTGGCCAAAGCTCCTTTAGCAACGGTGCCGTCTTTAAAGACGGGATGAGGCATCCTTCCTGACAGCGACGGCACAGAGGAACTCTCAATGAAAGCACCAATGTCGGTGTCAAAACCGACGGATCTCGGGTAGGGGGTCCCGAACTGTGCGTCTAGGCGGATGGTAATAGGAGACAAGGGACACGATGTTTTTACCCAGGTTCGGGCCCTCTCGATGGAGGTAAAACCCTACTCCTGCTTGATTAATATTGATGATATGGGTAGTACAAGAGTGGATCTACCACGAGATCAGAGAGGCTAAACCCTAGAAGCTAGCCTATGGTATGATTGTTGTTCGTCCTACGGACTAGAACCCTCTGGTTTATATAGACACCGGATAGGGTTAGGGTTACACAGAGTCGGTTACAATGGTAGGAGATCTACATATCCATATCGCTAAGCTTGCCTTCCACGCCAAGGAAAGTCCCATCCGGACACGGGACGAAGTCTTCAATCTTGTGTCTTCATAGTCCAGGAGTCCGGCCAATGGTGATAGTTCGGCTATCTGGACACCCCCTAATCCAGGACTCCCTCAGCTATGATGAGACCTTCTCACCCGTAGCGATGCTTAAGTCTGTCCAAATCATGTTAGCAATTGCCACATTTTATGATTATGAAATTTGGCAAATGGATGTCAAAACTGCATTCCTTAATGGATATCTTAAAGAAGAGTTGTATATGATGCAACCAGAAGGTTTGTCGATCCAAAAGGTGCTAACAAAGTGTGCAAGCTCCATCGATCCACTTATGGACTGGTGCAAGCCTCTCGGAGTTGGAATATATGCTTTGATAGTGCGATCAAAGCATATGGTTTTATACAAACTTTTGGAGGAAGCCTGTATTTACAAGAAAGCGAGTGGGAGCTCTGTAGCATTTCTAATGTTATATGTGGATGACATATTATTGATCGAAAATGATATTGAATTTCTGAATATCATAAAAGGATACTTGAATAAGAATTTTTCAATGAAAGACCTCGGTGAAGCTGCTTATATACTGGGCATCAAGATCTATAGAGATAGATCAAGACTCTTAATTGGAATTTCACAAAGCACATACCTTGATAAAGTTTTGAAGAAGTTCAAAATGGATCAGTCAAAGAAAGGGTTCTTGCTTGTGCTACAAGGTGTGAAGTTGAGTCAGACTCAATGCCCGACCACTGTAGAAGATAGACAGAAAATGGAAGTCATTCCCTATGCCTCGGCCATAGGTTCTATCATGTATGCAATATTGTGTACCAGACCTGATGTGTGCCCTGCTATTAGATTAGCAGGGAGATACCAAAGTAATCCAGGAGTGGATCACCGGACAGCGGTCAAGAACATCCCGAAGTACCTGAAAAGGACTAAGGATATGTTTCTCGTTTATGGAGGTGACAAAGAGCTCGTCGTAAATGGTTACGTTGATGCAAGCTTTGACTCTGATCCGGATGACTCTAAGTCACAAACCGGATACGTATTTATATTGAATGGTGGAGCTGTCAGTTGGTGCAGTTCCAAACCGAGCATTGTGGCGGGATCTACGTGTGAAGCGGAGTACATAGCTGCTTGAGCGACAAATGAAGGAGTCTGGATGAAGGAGTTCATATCTGATCTAGGTGTCATACCTAGTGCATCGGGTCTAATGAAAATCTTTTGTGACAATACTGGAGCAATAGACTTGGCGAAGGAATCTAGATTTCACAAGAGAACCAAGCACATCAAGAGACGCTTCAATTCCATCCGCGATCTAGTCAAGGAAGGAGACATAGAAGTTTGCAAAATACATACAGATATGAATGTTATAGACCCGTTGATTAAGCCTCTTCCACGAGCAAAACATGATCAGCACCAAGACTCCATGGGTGTTAGAATCATTACTATGTAATCTAGATTATTGACTCTGGTGCAAGTGGGAGACTGAAGGAAATATGCCCTAGAGGCAATAATAAAGTTGTTATTTATATTTCCTTATATCATGATAAATGTTTATTATCCATGCTAGAATTGTATTAACCGGAAACTTTGTACATGTCTGAATACATAGACAAATAGAGTGTCCCTAGTATGCCTCTACTTGATTAGCTCATTAATCAAAGATGGTTAAGTTTCCTAGCCATGGACATGTGTTGCCATTTGATGATCGCGATCACATCATTAGAGAATGATGTGATGGACAAGACCCATCCGTTAGCTTAGCATAATGATCGTTTAGTTTCATTGCTATTGCTTTCTTCATGACTTATACATGTTCCTTTGACTACGAGATTATGCAACTCCCGAATAACGTAGGAACACCTTGTGTGCTATCAAATGTCACAACGTAAATGGGTGATTATAAATATGCTCTACAGGTGTCTCTGATGGTGTTAGTTGAGTTGGCATAGATCGAGATTAGGATTTGTCACTCCGTGTTTCAGAGAGGTATCTCTGGGCCCTCTCGGTAATGCTCATCACTATAAGCCTTGCAAGCAATGTGACTAATGAGTTAGTTACGGGATGATGCATTACGGAACGAGTAAAGAGACTTGCCGGTAACGAGATTGAACTAGGTATGATGATACCGATGATCGAATCTCGGGCAAGTAACATACTGATGACAAAGGAAACAATGTATGTTGTTATGCGGTTTGACCGATAAAGATCTTCGTAGAATATGTAGGAGCCAATATGAGCATCCAGGTTCCGCTATTGGTTATTAACCGAAGATGTGTCTCGGTCATGTCTACATAGTTCTCGAACCCGTAGGGTCCCCACGCTTAACGTTCGATGACAATTTGTATTTTGAGTTATGTGATTTGATGACTGAAGATTTTTCGGAGTCCCGAATGAGATCACAGACATGACGAGGAGTCTCGAAATGGTCGAGAGGTAAAGATTCACATATTGGAAGGTTGCATTCCGACATCGGAATGGTTCCGAGTGGTTCGGGCATTTTTTCGGAGTACCGGGAGGTTACCAGAACCTCCCGGGGGAAGATTGGGCCTACATGGGCATATTGAAGAGGGGAGGCAGCCCACAAGGGGCAGTCGCGCCCCTCCCTATAGGGAGTCTCAATTGGACTAGGGAGGGGGGGCGCCCCCCCCCCCCCTTTTACTTCTCCTCCTCCTCTCCCTTCCCTCTTTCCCCCTCTCCGGAAAAGGAAAGGTAGTCCAACTAGGATTGGGAGTCCTAGTTGGACTCCCCTCTATGGCGCGCCCCCTAGGTCAGCCGCCTCATCCTCCCCTCCTTTATATACGGGGGAGGGGGCACCCCATAGACACACACGTTTCTCTTAACCATGTGCTGTGCCCCCCTCCAAAGTTGCACACCTCGGTCATATCGTCACAGTGCTTATGCGAAGCCCTGCGTCGGTAACGTCATCATCACCGTCGCCACGCCGTCGTGCTGACGGAACTCTCCCTCATCCTCAACTGGATCAAGAGATCGAGGAACGTCATCGAGCTGAACGTGTGCTAAACACGGAGGTGCCATACGTTCGGTACTTGGATCGGTTGGATCGCGAAGACATTCGACTACATCAACCGCATTACTAAACACTTCCGCTTTCGGTCTACGAGGGTGCGTGTACACACTCTCCCCGCTCATTGCTATGCATCTCCTTGATAGATCTTGCGTAATTGTAGGAAAACAAAATTAAATATTGCGTTCCCCAACAATTCTTAAGGGCCAAATTTATTTTTATCATGCAAAATGGCCACAAGCCCTTCAAAAATTGTCTCTTTTTGTTCATACAATATATATATGACCACGGATTCCCACGCGTGCAATTAGCTTCTTTTTCTTCTTCTTCTTTTCAAACCACCATTTCCCATGTGTGTACACTCCCGATGTTGCGGTGGGTTTGACAAACGGGCTACTAACTTCACATTTGACCCCATTATTGCCACGGCCAAATAACACGTAGCACTATGGCTATTTAAAGCCACACTCTGCCTCTGCCATCTCCCACCCTCTGCCTCTTCCATCCCTCATCCATCTGCCCTTCTTGCTCTTCGACCCCTTCTCCTTCTTCTGCACATCCCTCAGCCATGCAGTACACCGGACCAACCTACCGCTTCCCACCCACCATGCCGAAGAGGCTCTACCCTACCGGCGTGTACGTTGATTGCACATTACGTGTGTGGGTGATATCAAGGCTGAGGACCACAAGGAACTTCACCGAGTTCTTCCTCGCGTCCGGCTACCACCACCTCCCGAGGGGATCTCCAACGATGTTCCGCGTCGAGGAGGTCATCCAAAACCGGGTGGTGGTTTCTCTCCTTGCCCACTTCACCAACACATCGACGCCTTCTACCTCATCGGTCGGGTGTTTTGGTGTGGCTCCGAGTTCATTGCTTTCACCACCCACAACAGGTTCACGGAGTACACCAACATCTTCCCCACCGTGATGCACATGCACACTCTTCCGTGCCCCATCGACAATGCCGCGTAGGAGCAGTGAAAAGGGCGCCCGGAGGAGGAGCGAGGTGGAGAAGGCGGTAGCTAGGGTTCTAAACCCTCTATCTTTTTTAGTCTATGTTATGTTAAGTTGTAACTGAACTATGTTGGAGTTGCTATGGGCTTGTTGGCTTAAGCTTTCTATCTATTCTATTATTAAGTTCTTCCTAGTTTAAACTATGTGTTCGTGCTATGGGGTTGTTGGCCCTATCTACATATTGGGACTACATATTTGTTGATTGTTTTCTTAGAGAGCTCGGCTTGTTAGTAGGGTTCCCTTATTAGTAACCACCTAGTGCATGCAAGCAAGCTTTGTTAGCAGGGATGAATGAGTAGAGCTAAGCAAGGGAGTGGCTCCTTTTTTTACACAAGCCACAAATATGTAGCCACCTAGCTAGAAGAGAGGAACCAGCGGCAGTGACCGTCGCTGCATCCGTGGCGGCTGGCGTGCAAGAAAGTTGCTCGGTCAGTGTATCGTGGCGGACGCATCGCACATGTAGGCTCGATCGGCGCATGCAGGCTCGGTAGGCACATCGTGGGATCGTGGCATCGGCGCATGCAGGCTCGATCGACGTATGCAGGAAGGCTTTGATGGGTGCATTCATAGCAGGCTTCTGTCCTGGTGGCGCGCGTAGACGTTTAATGCAAGGGACGGCCCAACGGTTGAACAGCGACACCACCCAACGCAGCACCACTTGTCAGGTCAAACGGATAACACAGTCCAGCATGGCCCCACTAGTCAGAGTTAACGATCAAGCCTTTGACCCGACGGCAATGTCCGTTGTGCCCAGTTATGAGGGTTTCTGCCAAGGGAGTGGGGAAAATTGAGCAAAAGTTAAGAGCGCGGGGATGAATGAGTAGAGCTAAGGAACCAGGGGCACAGATGTAAAAATCCCTAAATTGAACGTGGTTTCCCTCATAAATATTGTGGAACACTAAAATTATGGCTAGGGTCAAATTTTTTCTCTGGTTGATGACTAAAAAAGCATTTTAATCAGCAAAAATCTTTTGAAAAGGGGATGCAAAGGGAATAAAAATTGTGTTTCTTGTGGAAAAATGAAACAATTAAACACTTATTTTTCAATTGCTCTTCTTCTAAACTTCTCTGGAGTCTTATGAAATGTGCTTTTGGTCTGAATTCCACTCCTGATAATCTTCAGGATTTCTTAGGTAGATGGATCAAAAGCTATTCAAAAAATGACAATAAATTGGTATTGGTTGGGATAGCTGCTATGTTTTGGATGATATGGAAGTGTCGAAATAATATCATATCCGAAAGAAAGTTTATATATGATCCCATGAGAATGATCAAACTAATGTGCTATTTGATCTTGGATTGGTCAATTTTTGAGACAATGGAGCAAGGGTGAAAGGTACTGACGTTGGGAGCAAAAATAGTAGAGCGGATGGCAAGTGAAGTTTACTGTACTTCGTAGGTCTGGAGACCGTGAGTTCTTCGCATTGGCGGCTGACGAGCTTCCTCCTTGCAGTCTATTGATGATCATCTTCCAAGTGGCTTACATTCTTTCACTGTTGCTGGTGCCTCGGCCTTTATCTAGTTCTTGCTTTAGCTATATAATGTTAGTCTAGTATTGTTGACTATGTTGTTTCTGAACGTTGTGTGGGTGCCCCAGTTTCAGTTGATGTGTGATTTGCTCTGCTTCTGCTTTAGGATATTGCATGGTCCTTTGAGTTGCTGGGTTGGGGATTCATTGCAATCCCCGGTCTTGTAAGATAGCATGTGGTGTGGGTAACAAAGTAAGCTGACAGCTGATACATCTCCAACGTATCTATTTTTTTATTGTTCCATGCTATTATATTACCAATATTGTATGCTCTATATGCTATTTAATATCATTTTTGGACTAACCTATTAACTTAGTGTCTAGTGTCAGTTTTTGTTTTTGCCTATATCTTAGTTTCACAGAAAAACGATACCAAACAAAGTCCAAACACGATGATATTTTATGGTGATTTTTTTGGACCGGAAGAGACCCTGGAAACTTCAGGGATGCACCAGACAATGACCGAGGGAGCCACAAGCTCAGAGGGCATGCCCCTAGGGGGGCGCTTGAAGGAAATATGCCCTAGAGGCAATAATAAAGTTGTTATTTATATTTCCTTATATCATGATAAATGTTTATTATTCATGCTAGAATTGTATTAACCGGAAACTTAGTACATGTGTGAATACATAGACAAACAGTGTGTCACTAGTATGCCTCTACTTGACTAGCTTGTTGATCAAAGATGGTTAAGTTCCTAGCCATTGGCATGAGTTGTCATTTGATTAACGGGATCACACCATTAGAGAATGATGTGATTGACTTGACCCATCCGTTAGCTTAGCACTATGAATGTTTAGTTTATTGCTATTGCTTTCTTCATGACTTATACATGTTCCTATGACTATGAGATTATGCAACTCCCGAATACCGGAGGAACACTTAGTGTTCTATCAAACATCACAACGTAACTGGGTGATTATAAAGATGCTCTACAGGTGTCTCTGATGGTGTTTATTGGGTTGGCATAGATCGAGATTAGGATTTGTCACTCCGTGTTTCGGAGAGGTATCTCTGGGCCCTCTCGGTAATGCACATCACTATAAGCCTTGCAAGCAATGTGAATAATGAGTTAGTTGCGGGATGATGCATTACGGAACGAGTAAAGAGACTTGTCGGTAACGAGATTGAACTAGGTATTGAGATACCGATGATCGAATCTCGGGCAAGTAACATACCAATGACAAAGGGAACAACGTATGTTGTTAAGCTGTTTGACCGATAAAGATCTTCGTAGAATATGTAGGAACCAATATGAGCATCCAGGTTCCGCTATTGGTTATTGACCGAAAGTGAGTCTCGGTCATGTCTACATAGTTCTCGAACCCGTAGGGTCCGCACGCTTAACGTTCGGTGACAATCGGTATTTTGATTTTATGTGTTTTGATGTACCGAAGGTTGTTCAGAGTCCCGGATGTGACCACAGACATGACGAGGAGTCTCGAAATGGTCGAGACATAAAGATTGATATATTGGACGACTATATTCGGACACCGGAAATGTTCCGGAGAAGTTTCGGATAAAACCAGAGTGCCGGAGGGTTACCGGAACCCCTCGGGGGAACTAATGGGCCACATGGGCCTCAGTGGAGAGAGAGAGAGAGGGGGCGGCTAGGGCAACCCGCGCGCCCCCTCCCCCTTGGGTCCGAATTGGACTAGGGAAGGGGGGCGGCGCCCCCCATTCCTTGTACCTCTCTCCCTCTCCTTCCTTCCCCCTCTCTTCTCTTGTTGGAAACCTACTAGGAATAGGATTCCTATTAGGAATCCTACTTGGGGCGCACCCCAGGAGGGCCGGCCGGCCTCCCCCTTGCTCCTTTATATACGGGGGCAGGGGCCACCCTAGAACACACAAGTTGACAGTTGTCTTAGCCGTGTGCGGTGCCCCCTCCACAGATTTCCACCTCGGTCATATCGTTGTAGTGCTTAGGCGAAGCCCTGCGCTGGTGACTTCATCATCACTGTCACCACGTCGTCGTGCTGACGAAACTCTCCCTCGACCTCAGCTGGATCTAGAGTTCGTGGGACGTCACCGAGCTGAACGTCTGCAGATCGCGGAGGTGTTGTACCTTCGGTGCTTGGACCGGTCGGATCGTGAAGACGTACGACTACATCAACCGCGTTGCCATAACGCTTCCGCTTTCTGTCTACGAGGGTACGTGAACACGCTCTCCCGCTCGTTGCTATGCATCACCTAGATGGACCTTGCGTGTGTGTAGGATTTTTTTGAAATTACTGCGTTCCCCAACAGCGCCATGTGAGCTTGTGGGTGCCACATGTCTCCGTTTGCCCTAATTCCTGGCCTTTTTATTCCCTAAAATCCAGAAACTATCAGAGTGAGACCTGAAACAATTATTCCACCGTCGCAAGCCTCTGTTCTTTCGCGATCCCATCTGGAGGCCTTTTTCGGTACTTTGTCAGAGGGGAAAACCATTGGGGACGCAATCTTCACCAACCTTGCTGCCTCTATGATGATGTGTGAGTAGTTCCCACATGACCTGCAGGGCCATAGCAGTAGCTAGATGGCTTTCTCCATCTCTTTTTAATCTTCAATAGACTAACCTCTTCGGAGATCTATTCGATGTAATTCTCGCGATGCGTTTGTTGGGATCCGATGAATTGTACGTTTATGATCAGGTTATTCATTGAAAGTATTTGAGTTTATTCTGAGATTTATATATGTGTTATATTATCCTTGCATTTCTCTCCATTCTATCCATCTTCGTCGGCCAATTAGAATGATTTATTTTTAGTGGGAGAGGTGCTTGGTAGTAGGTTCAATCTTGCAGTGTCCTTGTTATGTGACAGGAGGAGTTGCAAGGCACGTATTTATATAGTTGCTACTGAGGGTAAACCGACGAGGTTCGAATATATTAATTGGTCTTACTTTCTCTACATTATGTCATCATGCTCCAAACATTACTCTATTTGGTATGAACTTAATACCTTAAGATGCATGCTGGATAGCGGTCAAGAGGTGGAGTAATAGTAGTAGATGCAGATAAATTTCGGTCTAGTTGTCTTGAACGTAATGCCTACATATTGATCACGCCATGGAGAATCGTCATAACTATGCTCTATTCTATCATAACTATGCGCTATTCTATCAATTGCCGAACCCACAGTACTACGCTCATGAAAGAGATGCCTCTAGGGAACTTATGCCCCCCCGGTCCATTCATTTTATATTTATTAAAACCCTAAAATACATCATTGTTTGTATTTACTTCTTATTTTTATTTTATTTTATCTATCTATCACTACCATATTTAATCCTTGCAATTTTTGAGAACAAGGGGGATTGATAACCCTCTTGCCGTTGTTGGGTGCAAGCATTTGCTTTATGTGCGCGCAGGTACCGTTTATCTCATCTGTATGGTGTCTTCTATTGGTTCGATAAACCTTGGTTCTTAACTGAGATAAATACAT
Organism: Aegilops bicornis; assembly: GCA_021605145.1. NCBI lineage: Eukaryota > Viridiplantae > Streptophyta > Magnoliopsida > Poales > Poaceae > Aegilops > Aegilops bicornis. Next base: position 502,409,506 of record CM038673.1, read on the forward strand.
TTTGCTACTACACTACTTTGTCTTTCCAATTTGCCGAATCCGAACATCTATCACAAATAGCAGTAGTTTTAGAACTTTGGTTTCTCTGAATGAAATTGAAGACGAAGGACACATATTTTTATTATTATTGCATGGACGTTACATATAATTTGTTGTTCACATTTATAACCATTTTAATGAGTTATTAACGAGCTAGCCAGTTTTGAATATCTACTTGTTATGCTAAAGAGTGAAGTTGAGCTTTTTCGATAAAGGGTGAATTTTATTTGTGCAAAACATCAAGAGGATACAAACACAATGAGCACACATCCGCCTTGGTATAGCTAGGATGCACACATCCAACACCAATGCGCTCACACAAAAACTCGTCGGTGAATAACAAAGTCACGTAAGACCAAAACTATGCATAGACAAGGAAAAAAGGAAAAGGAACCCCAGAGTGACTGGATCCTTGATCGAAAAACTACAACAATGGCCATATCTGCACCAACCATCTCATGACACCACACGGACGACGAGGTTCTTCAATAGCAAAACCTTCAGAAAAGGAGCCACGCTACATTGCCGCCATCATCGGATCTAACCATTGAACGCTAGAATCTATGTTCTCACCTTGAAGAACCAGTCTAAGCATATCTGAGCAATGCCTTTAATAAGGTAACGACATAGAAACCTCGTCATTGTCAGGTATAACTAACACAAGTCAGACCTACACTTCCACCCTGATGCTCGAGACCGGGTGCTTGAATAGCACCGCTATCGACGTCACTTATGTGCTACCACCATCACTTTTCCATGATCCCAGGAGCTACATGCAATGTGTGACTGCCATCGCTGCACAACCATTCCTCTAATTCGTCGCACGTAGTTTGCAACTCCACACTGAAGACAACCACCGGATCTAGAGAGAGGACCTCACGAAGACCTTTCAATGGTCACTGCAATCTGCGGAGAACCACCGCCGCGGACCAGAGTGGTGTAAATGATGGAGCCACAAGATCTACTATTGCATATGACCTCCAAGGCCATGGCGGCACCGCCATCATGCCAGAGCCCCACTGGAGTAGCACCCCAATAGCCAGCCGCCTCCTATCACCGTGGACACGACAACGATGGCCCCATCCAACTCCAGCTCCATAGGACGGGCAGATCGAGCAGACCACAAAACGATCGAGATCCAACCACTTCACACACAGCTCTGGCACCTCCACGGCGCCACCCATTGCCCTTGCCCCCTAGTAGGGCCTAGCCCATGTTGGCACGCGTCACCTCAAGCCAATAGCAACCGCGCCACATGCTTTTGGGAGCTGCGACCGGCACGCATTGCACGCCGTACCTCCACGCAAGCCTGTGGGTGGCCGAGAGCCACACAGATCGAGTCACTCGCCGGCGGGAATCCACCCGACATCCAACACGAGCGAAGGGCGAGCGTCGTTGTAGATGGGGTCAAGGAGGGGCGAAGCTCGCATGGAACGGCATTAGAGTTGGAGGGGGAAACATCACTTGCTTTGAGGAGCCGCCTTCGTCGCCGCTGCCGGCAGGGCGGTGGCATGGTTATGGTGGCGGCGGTCAGTGATGGCTAGGGTTGGGGCACCCCGATGTCGCCTTACGAGGAACACGGGAGCAAGCGCAGGGTCAGATAAGACTTTGCCAAGAGTCAAGTTGAGGTAACTTGTTATCTTAGCAAATGTTCAAAAAACTTTTATCTTAAACGAGCTCTAAAACGAGCCGAGCCAAGAGGTTGGAATTCCGTCCCTAAACCAGACATGCCCCTGAAACTTTATGCATACGTTTTGGTTCCAAACACTCGTATAACTTGGTCTGCACACCTCTGGCGAATTCAAAACTGCTCGTGCATCCTCATGGCAATATGGCATTGCACGAAGTAAGCCAAGTTGCGAGCTGCCGTGCCCATTACGCATGGGCTCCAGCATCCGAGGGGCAAGAAATCAAAATCCGCGCAGAATTCGGTGACGCAAACGCGATTGAATGCTCAGATTGGCTGCTCCCCTCGCGTGCTCGGTTGCTGGCTCCGATGGAACCGATCCCGGCGGCCCTCGTTCCCGTTGGCTGCTGCACATGGCTCGGGCTTCGCAAACCCTCTCCGTTAGATCGACGCACATCGCTCACCTCCGAATTTTGTGCTACACTGATTGAAGTTCCATATGCGCACGATCGCAGATCTCTATGCCTCCCACGCTAGCCGGCATCGATTCGACGGAGCAAAGAGACGGAGTGCTTATATTTTTACCGCGGTGCATGCATCATTGCAGTCTGCAAGTGCCAAGTTTTCCATGCCCGAAATTCTCTGCTCCATGACCAGATCACCGCAATTCCCTGCTCTACGTTAGCTTTGTTAATTCACAGCACCATGGCCAGACCCTTGATTCCTCCGGATCAGTGTCGAGCTACTCATACGCATGTGCATGGAGCGGACACGGTATATATAACACGAATCCGAGAAGCCTTCACGCTCACCGCATCCCAATCACAGCCGTAGCGTGCCGCGCTCGCCACTGCGCCGCTCCAACATGGCAAGCATCGCAGCGGTCTTGCTCGTCCTGCTTCCGCTGCTCCTTTCCGCGGTCGTCGGCGCGACGCATCCCGACGGCGGCTTCGGCTTCCATGCCACGCTCACCCACGTCGACGCCGGCGCGGGGTACACGGACGCGCAGCTGCTCTCCCGCGCGGTGCGCCGGAGCAGGTCCCGCGTGGGCGCGCTGCAGTCGCTGGTGACGGCCGCGGACGCGCTCACCGCGGCGCGCATCCTGGTGCAGGCCAGCCAGGGCGAGTACCTGATGAGCATGGCCATCGGCACGCCGCCGCGGTACTACTCCGCCATCCTCGACACCGGCAGCGACCTCATCTGGACGCAGTGCGCGCCGTGCATGCTCTGCGTCGACCAGCCCACGCCCTACTTCGATCCGGCGCGCTCCAGCTCGTACGCCAAGCTCTCCTGCTCATCCCCGATGTGCAACGCCCTCTACTACCCGCTATGCTACCAGAACACGTGCGTCTACCAGTACTTCTACGGCGACAGCGCCAACACCGCCGGGGTGCTCGCCAACGAGACCTTCACGTTCGGCACCAACGGGACGTGGGTCACCGTGCCCAGGATCGCCTTCGGGTGCGGGAACCTCAACGCCGGGTCGCTCTTCAACGGCTCCGGCATGGTCGGCTTCGGGCGGGGGCCGCTGTCCCTGGTGAGCCAGCTCGGGGCGCCAAGGTTCTCCTACTGCCTCACCTCGTTCATGTCGCCGGTGCCGAGCCGGCTCTACTTCGGCGCCTACGCCACGCTCAACAGCACCAGCACGAGCGACAGCGGGCCGGTGCAGTCCACGCCGTTCATCATCAACCCGGCGCTGCCCACCATGTACTACCTGAACATGACGGGCATCAGCGTCGGCGGCGACCTGCTGCCCGTCGAGCCGTGGGTGTTCGCCATCAACGAGGAGGACGGCACCGGCGGGGTCATCATCGACTCCGGCTCCACGATCACATACCTGGCGCAGCCCGCGTACGACATGGTGCACGAGGCGTTCGTGGCGCAGGTCGGGCTGCCCCTGGCGAACGTCACGTCGCCGGACGACCTGAACACGTGCTTCAAGTGGCCGCCGCCGCCGAAGAGGATGGTGTCGATGCCGGAGCTCGTGCTCCACTTCGAAGGGGCGGACATGGATCTGCCGCTGGAGAACTACATGCTGATCGACGGCGGCACGGGGAACCTGTGCCTGGCGATGGCGCCGTCCGACGACGGCTCCATCATCGGCAGCTTCCAGCACGCCAACTTCCACGTGCTCTACGACAACGAGAACAGCTTGCTGTCCTTCATCCCTGCGCCGTGCAACCTCGTGTAGTCATAGCTCTGCTCACGTAGCCACGTTTAGCGCACCTTCACGATTTCTGTAGTTTTATTATGCATAATTCGGCCATTTTTCATGTCTGTTGATTATCTGTATCCTACGAGATTTTGGTTGACGTATGGCTCTGGCGTTGTCCCCTCAGGCACACCTACTTAAAGCAACTCATCTAGGCCCAGTTCTTTTGGGCGATTCTCCTAGAATCTTGAGAATTGACCCTTTACCCAGCTTCTTTCAGAATCTTGTATCTATATATTTTTTACAATCCTAACTATTCACATCCTAACTAGCTAGGATTGTAAAAAAATATGGTTCAAGATTCCTAGAAGTGAAAATCGATTCTCAAGATTATGGGAGAATCGGCCAAAAGAACTGGGCCCTAATCTGTTTCATTTTTTGGAAAAAAAGGCCGACCAATGTTTTTCCAGAATCCAGTTGAAGTGTCGTGAGCAACTCACCAGTAACTTGCTCGTTTACAAATGTGATATTGAATTCATACGATTCTTGGCTAGATTTGCAAAAGGTCATCAAATGATCGCCGGTTCTTTTTTTTCCCCCGAGGAACTAGCAGGCTAGCAGCAGCGCTGCCTTTCTCATTAGGGGAGCATAGTTATCCATCTGATCATGAATTTACTTTACTTTAATAACACTGATAGCTTTAGAACAGTTGCTGTAATTTAGTAGTCTCTGCCTTTATTTATCCCGACATTTAATGCGCGTTTTCACCTGCATCAGTGTGAGGGAAAAAGAAGTTTTGTACTGTATATGGGAGCGTGTACATGATAGATCAACCATCCAAAACCAGTTGGAATGTAAGATTTAGACACTGATAGGAAATTGTTGTCAAAGAGATAGCGGCAGGCTAGCAGCAGAAGGTTAATGACTAAATGTAGCAGGAAATATTGATAATACGACGAGCAAGGAAAACCCAATCTACAGATGAACGACAAAGTAAAATAATTATATCGACTTGTGGAGAAGAGAAACTGGCATATATACACTTAGGCCGTGCTCGGTAATTCACCACCGCTGCAAAATCCTCAACTCCGTCGCCCGGTTCCAGCAGTCAGCTTCCCACGAAAACTCCGGAATCCAGCGATCTGTTCGGCGCTGCAGCTTCTTGTTTCCATCGATGGACGAGGTAAAAAGGCCAGAAAGTGCCTGCTCGGCCCCTTTTGGCAGCCCATGTTTGTGTGTGGCCTAGGCATACGTGGGCTAGTGATAATTTAGTTTTTTTTTCCTTCCTCTGTGTACCGGGCCTGTAAAGGAATGCTTGGCCTGTTCGTTGGGGATTTTTTTTTGCTGTTCCGAATTTTGCCTGTACAGAAGCAGTTCAGTATGCCTGTACGCTGGTACTTGTGATTTTCTTTGGCTGTAGCGGTTTTGGTAGTAACAGAGAGCATGTACAGAGAGGAATATCTCATATTTTGAGCATAGAATGATTATGTAAATTTGGAAACAAATATGACAATGTATATCATGGCATAAGCATCAAGTTTCACACATGTTTTATAGAACAAAAGCCTCTCATTGTGCATAAGCTTGCAAATCAAAAGGGGCAAATACATGTCTCTAAGATCAACAAAGCTTCACCTCATAGTTTTGCATAAGTTTGCAAATCAAAAGGCCACGTACATGTGTCAAACATCAACAATGTCTCACCAACTTAGAGCAATGGTTGTAGCTAGTTCTTGCCTAAACACATCCATGTCTTCACCATTTTCCGCTGTAGTTGATGTATCCGATGCGTGTGAAGGAACAGCAAATTTCTTGTATCGTTCCGGAATTGTTGGCACATAGTCCAGGTCCCTGTCACATCGAACAAAGTGAATATCTTCTTCATCATGGAAGCGAACATAGTTGTGCAAAGTCATAGTAGCGGCAACAATCATCTTTTGTGTTTCGATGGCGTAGCTTGGCATCTTTAGAAGAATCTGCCATTTCATCTTCCACACTCCGAAGGCTCTCTCTATGCAATCCAAAAACATGACAACTCATAATTTTTGCTTTCTTCCACCACTCCTTATCTTGTTTGACAGTGTTGAGAACAAAGTCCCATCCCCCTCCGGTCTCCTTTAGCTTGAGCTTCTTGAATAAAGCGTAATCTGCTTTCAACTTGTCCCATTTGTTTTTCATTTGGTGGCTCGTGTAGTCCAATCCGGTTCTCACTTTGAATTGCAAAGCCACTTCCTTGTATGCACCAGGGGTCAAGATTTTGTTTGGCCTATTTCCAGCCCGCACTTGCGTGACCATCAAGTTGGTAACAATCCTAGTGTTCTCTTCATCCCACTCGGCAGTCATGCTCGAAGACATGCTCTAAACTTGACTATAAAAAATATGTGAGTGGTTAACTATAAAAACATGTACAAATGTTGATGTTGTCATTAATTATGTACTAGCAAAATTCTATTGTTGTACTGAACATACATAGCAACAAAATGCAGCACTATCCATGAGCATGTACTGAACATGCAGCAGCAGAGAATGTACTCCCTCTGTTTTTATTTAGTTCGCATATTAGCTTTGGTCAAAGTCAAGCTTTACAAACTTTGACCAAGTTTATAATAAAAATATATTAAGATATACAATAACAAATCAACAACATTAGATTTATTGTTGAATGTACTTTCACATCGTATAGATTTATTATTTTAAATGTCTATATTGTTTTCTACAAACTTGGTCAAACTTTACGAAGTTTGACTTCAGTCAACTCTAATATGCAAAGTAAATAAAAACAGAGGGAGTACAAAACATTTACATTTTTTTCTGTCCCCTTCCTATAATCTACAGGAAACACATCACCTACAAAAGATTACCAAAGCACATCACCAAATCCTACAACTAATCACCATGTACATCACAAAATCCACCATGAGCATGTACAGGGAGAGGTGGTCGGGCAGCAAATCACCTTCCAGAAATGGGAAGAGGTGCACGGGGGTGTCGGAGGAGCTCGATTGACGGCAGAGAAGCTCGTCGCTGACGGACAGTGCTCGAATCGCGGCGGCGGATCTGGTCGGCGATGGTGGCGAAACAGGGCGGGCAGGGGCGGGGAAACTCGTCGCTGATGGAGGCGGACCTGGTCGGCGACAGTGGCGAAAGAGGGCGAACAGGCGGGGAAGGGTGGGTCACGGCATGGACTAGCGGCGGTGGAGAGCGTGGCCGCCGGCGGTCGAGGTGCTTTGCGCCATCGCCTCAGGCTTGCGGCGGCTAGGGTTGGGGAGGGGGAAGAGGAGTCACGGGACAGGACGGGCTCGAGCGTGTCCCTGATGCGAGGCTGGATCGATCACTTGGCAGTGGCAGAGGCCCATAATTTCTATCCAAATCCCGCTTCGCTATTTTCTTGGAGCCAGGTATTCCCAACTCCGTCGCTCCGTCATTTTTACACACAGATTTGAGCCAGCTTCTCGGTCCAAAATCCAGGAGTAAGAGCATTACTAGTAGTGCCCTCAAACCCTCAAATTCTTTAAAATAACCGCTTTTTTACAGTTTTCGCCGGAAAAACGCCGTAGACTAGAACCTCTAAACCCTTAAACCCGTAAAAAAATTTAGAGGTCCAACCCTCAAACCAATTTGCAATCTGTAGATGTAGGGGTTGAGGGAAATCTTGCCCCAACCCGCACTCCTCTTCCTCGCTGCTTCCTCCTTCGCTGGGAGGCAACCGCTCCCCTCCCGCCCGCCCCGCCCTCCTCCTCGCCGGGCCATGGAAGGCCCTCGCGCCCTCCCTTGTGCCGCCGCTCCGCCCATAAATCCCTTGCTTGTCCCGTCGCCCCCGGCCTTGCTTCAGCCCCCGCCCGCCCAGCCGTAGTCGCCCGACGTGGTGGCGGCGACCGTCGGGCCAGCGGCGGCAGACCTCGACCACCTCCTGCCGCCGGCGCCCGCCCGTCACCGCCACCCACCTCGCATGTGGCACCCGCCCGCCCGCCCTCAAATCCAATCCTTAAAGCAGTTTACGGGTTGGGTTTGAGGGTTCTATTATTTGCCCATGTTTTTCAACCCTTAAAAGTGTCAAAAAGTGGCACTTCTCAACCCTTAAAAGTGCTTTAAGGATTTGAGGGTTTGAGGGTTCTACTAGTAATGCTCTAAGACCCGTTCGGCTGGACTCTGCGGCTGGAAACGTGGATTTGAGAAGCCAGACAACTAGCGAACACGCCCTTAACCTATGCAAGGAAAAGTTGCGCAGCGTAGTTACAGTGTCCTGGAATGTAACATTCATGTGTGAGATCAGACAAGGAAATAGCAAGAATAAGCACATACACGTGATTGTTAGTAAATCAACTGCATCATTCGGTCAACAGTGACCAAGGGTCGAAGGGAAATATAAACCAAGAGTACTAGGTTGCCCTTTCGCAAGCATTAATTCAGAATATCAAAAATTCACTGCTAACTGCTGACTGAAACTAGAATTCCATACTCTAGTACTGCTGACTGAAGCTAGAATTCCATACTCTAGTACTGCTGACTACAACACATTCTTCAGATATCAACATAATCTGCAAAAGAAGGCGTCAATGGGATAAGCCATGGACAGATCACAGATATGCTTCTTCCGAAAGAGCATCTACCCCCTCTTCAAAACAACAGTAGAAAGGGTCGGCAACCGACAAGTCACGGGTATCCAAATACAGATCCCAGTGAAAATAGCCACTTCTGAATTCTAGTTGAGCCTCTTGAGAAGATCTATTTTCCACTGTTAGTAGACTGAGTTGATCGGTCATCCATTTCTCATCGATGCGCATCTTCTTAGACAGTGCAAATTTGATTTCCTTCACCACCTTCGCATTCAAAACAAAGAACTTGACAAAGTCAATCTCTTCCTCACCACCTTCATAATTCTTCAACACCAGTACTTTGAGATGGCTCTCAAGGCATTTGATTGGATCGAGTGGGTCATACCGACACACATTTTTCATCTCTGCCTTTACGCGTTCGTCCCACTGGGAAAGGACATAACATGCAATATGTTAAAATGACTGCTAACTAGGCTATATGAGAATTAAATTTTTGTTTTCAGAATTAGAATTAAAAAAGATGAATGCTTACAATGACATAGAGCTTTTCCAAGTAGGGGAAGCATCTAAGGATTCCAAGAACCGCGTTCAAATCAGGGCCACAGAACTGGAGAGCCAAAACCTTTACACTGTGTATCGGGTTGAGGCTCACCGGGTCGGCCAAGGAGGATGGCTCCCGTGCGACGCACGCTCCCGTGCGACACACGCTTCTCGTGCGCCACGCTCCCGTGCGATGCCCACGCTGCGCGCGACCTGTGCGTTCGTTGCGACTACGCCCCCAACCTCGGCTCGGCGCTGCTAATCTTCCGACCAAAGCGATTCACGGCCGCGGGAGGCGGCTGGAGCTCGTCGACGGTGAGGATGTGGTGGTCGACGCGCGAAGTTGGCCGGATGATGATGAGATCAGGGAGGGACGGATGATGGCTTTCCCTTGCCACTTGGCGCCTTTTGCGGCGGCTGACGGGTGGGGCGCTCTGGTGGCGGTTCCCGAGGAGATTAATGGCGACAGGGGTGTGGGGAGAGGGGTTATCAGGTCGACGCATCGGCTCGTCTCCACTTCCTCCACCACTTCCACTCTCGCAGATCCGATCCAAAATCGCCACCGTGACGCGCAGCCCGCAGAGCTAGGGTTCGATGACGATGCACCAGCAGCAGATGTGGGCGCTGGCGGACGGCGACGAGGTGCTGATGGGGAGACTTCAAGAGATCGATCGGTGGTTCCCGACGGCGAAGGCCCTCAACGACGCCTCCGAGATGGTGCGAGACAAGCTCAGGGGGGAGGAGATCCTTCGCTGCTTCCCCAACTACGATCGACAGCCGGCGATGGGAGTGCTCCTCTAGGCGATGTTGGAAGCGGAATCTCTGGATCCGACGCAGCGGGAGAAGTGGAGGGTGTTACGCTCCCTCCGCTATCGCCTGATCCAGCCGAGGGCGCCGCCGCCGTTGCAGCCGCAGGCGCCCCCGCAGGAGGTGGTGGTGGGGATTCCGCCTGTGTTCCCGGTGGCTTCCGATCAAGATCGAGGAGGATGCAGAGGAAGAGATGGTGGTGATGGCGACGCCAAGACGCAGGAGGACGACGACTTCGCTTCCTCGCCGCTCCCCTCGCTTCCCGAGGCGCTCGCCTCGCCTCCTCGCCCTCTCCCGCCGCCAGTAGGGTGCTCGCCGGCTGGGAACCGCTTCTGGTTGCTGGCCGGTGAGGACTCCGAGGTGGAGGAAGAGGGGGATTCCACTTTCCTCGCCAAAGGTATGTCTCCAAATCCCAAATACCTAGTTTCTACCGCTTCGATTGAGGTGGGTGATGCTAGAATGGGAAGAAACAAAAGGAAAATTAGGCCCCGACACAAAAGCAATGAAAGAATTGGGTTGAAATCCCAGAATGCAGATGACTGCAAAGGATTTTGTGAGAAGGTTGGGGATGAATCTCGTAGGAAGAATGTAGAGGGGATTGGGGATAAATTTGTGGTTAATAATGTCAGACGTGATAGAATGGATGCACAAGTTGTTTATGAGCATATGAAAAAAGGTGCTATACACCCTATTCCGCCTTGGTATGAATTAGCAGGTCTTGATTTTGGAGATGTAGTGATCCATGAAATCCCAATTGGGGCCCCTGGCACCCAAATAGGGAAAGAGAATAAGATGGTTGAAAAAGATAAACTGGAGAGACCCCTGACTATTTTTGGGGGCTCTGTTGGAAGAGATTTGAATATGGATCTCGAGCTGGGCCTGGAATGGTGGGGGCCCAACGGGCTGGGGGAGTCCACGGCCCAGGATAGGGTGGGTGGGGTGGCATCTATAAAAGGAGATGAGAGTGAGGGGACTCAACATTCTCAGCAACTAGGGTTCCCTCCCCCTTCCACCTCGCCGCCGTCAGGAGAGGAGATGGCTGGAAATTTGGGCAGAGGTTTTGGAGGCCCTAGGTTTTATCGTGGAGGAGATGGAGAATTTGGCAGAGGTAGATTCAACAACAACAACAGGGGGGGTTGGGCAGGAGGTAGACACAATATGACAGACAGATTCAGCAATTGGGGGAGAGGCTTTGGTAGATTTGGTGGTGGATATAGGGGTGGCAGAGGAGATGGAGAGGAAGAGGATTATGCTGCAGAGGATAGGGGTGAAGATTTGAAATGACAAGCCAAGACAGTGATTAGAGAGACGATGGGTGATAAAAGTGAGAAAGAAACTGATGTGACTAAGAATTCAGGTGTGGGGAAGGAGAAGGAGACTGATGGGTTGGGGCAGGGTCAGAGTACTCAACAACAGCTGTTGACTTCCCTGCTATCTCAGCTAGTTCAAGGTCTGAAAGGAGGAGATAAGGAGATTATTGAAAGATCTGTTGGAAAATCTATGGAAAATCAGCCTGATAGAGAGGCAAAGGAGGAGGGATGAAAACAAGAGCAATTTCCTGCAGAAAGGCGATAGAAGAGGGGACCAAGATCCAGCAGCAGATGTGAAGAAACAGGGGGGAAAGGCAGTTGGCAGCTCAATTTGGACGAAAGCAGGAAGGGTGGGGAGAGAATCAACAAGCAAGTTTGTGGCAAATGCAAAGATCCAAGACACTCCACAAGGGAATGTAAGGTGGGACATTGTTTGGTATGTGGTAGGGAAAATCATATCACTACTGATTGTAATCTCTTTGAAACAAATAAAACCAGTCCCAAAATATGTTGGGTATCTTGCTAAAGGGTTGGGGATCCTTCCGTTCAGAGTTGCAAAGATGTGCTTGTTGTCGAGCATACCAACCCCTTAGGAATGGTGATTGTTAGGGAAGGAAGATCAATGAAACTGAGCTTACAAAAGCTATGGGTGAGATGTTTGATTGGGGGTGGCGGTGGAGAGTTAAAGAATTTGGATGTAATGGTTTCATGATGAGGTTCCCCAATAAGGCAAAGTTGGTGGAACTGGCTAAATTTAATGACTTTAATCTGCTTGGGACTGGGTGGTCATCAAGGTGCAGCCATGGTCCTGGATCACCCGGCTCTGGGAAAAATGCACACTGTCTGGGTTAAAATAAGTAGGGTTCTGTTGCTTGAGACATTTTTGGGCATTTGTGAAGTTTCTGCTGCAGTGGGGCCTGTCTGAAGTGGACATGGACACATTCAATGAAGAAAAGGTGAGGGTCAAATGTGGGATCAGAGATGTGGAGAAAATCCCACCACATGTGGAAATCACTGCCCTGATTTGCTCATGTTCGTGGTTGGGGTTGAAGTGGAGGTGGTGGTAGAAGCTGGTTGGTACAAGGAGGACAAGAGGAAAAATGAAAATGTTCATAATTTAGAAGATGGAGATGGGGATTCTGAAAACAGGAAGAGAACCAGGATGGAATTAAATGATCACAGGAGCATTTCTTTGGGATGCTTGTCTCTCAAGCAGAGTGAGGAGGTGGATGAGAAAATGGGCAAATTGAAGATGAAAATGGAGGAGAGTATGATGCTGTGGCAAGAAGAAATGCATGCTGAGAAAAGGAAGTGGCAAAAAGAGAATGACATTATGTTTAATAAGATCAAGACTCTGGAAGAGGATAAAGCTAGACATCAAGCATCGTGGACCAAAGCTGAGCAAAAAATCAAAGACTTTGAGGAAAAACAGTGTACTATGCAGGCTAAGATCGATCAGCAACAAGAGGAGATCCAGAAGCTAATTCAAGAGGCAGTTAACAGGGAGCAGTATGAAATGGAGCTGGCTAACATGGACATAGAAGATTATGAAAGGGGAAACCAACACAGAAAAAGTGAAACTGAATCAGGGAAATACAATGAACCAACGGACTATAATGCCAGTCAGGAATCGATAGGTACGCTGGGTGAGAAAATGTTTGATCTACATGGTGCTGAGGCCGCAGAGAAAGAAGAGGAGGAGAGAGAAGTGGAAACTAAAAGGAGTCTGAGGAACAAAGGAAGAGAAGATCAGAAAATAGAAGAGATGGCTAAGATCAGAGCTGAAGAAAGGGATAACTATGGTAAGGATTCTATTTTTGACTGTGCTAACCCTTCATTGTTACATATCAGTTCTATGGTGGGGATTGATTTGGGGTGCTCTATTGATATGATTGATAAGAATATTGATATTATCAATAAAATGGAGAGAGCCAGAAGGGAATTGTACTTCCAGAATGTTAAAAGAGAAAAATTAGATGAGGAGGTTGGAGCAAAAAAAGGTATGGGGGAAAATAATGACACTCCAGTACATATTAATACTGGGGATGTGACTTTTGATGATCTGTGCTCTGACTTGGAAAACTCTGATATGGAGTTAGAGGAGCAACAATTTAAAAACCTTAAGGGATTCTTCTCTGGGAAGAAAGGAGGAAGGAAAAGATCACCAACGTTGAGCTGTGTGAAGCAATCTGTTGGGATTGGGGTCTTGAGAAGGAAAAAAGGAAAAAAAGACTGTTTAGTCCTCTTAACTTGAAATACTTTGGATTTGAGGAAAAAGGCAGATTAGAAGTTCTTAAGTGGAATAGGAATTATAAAAAAAATAGAAGGAATCTACTTAAAAATGAAGGGGATTTTCTGGAATGTTAGAGGCATTGGGCAAGATCACAAAAAAAGATATATTAGAGAAATGGTCATGGACCATAAGTTGGACTTTGTGGGGATCTCTGAGACAATCAAGCAAGATTTCACAAAAAATGAATTACATAATCTGTATGGGGGAAAAAACTATCATTGGTGTTGGAATCCCCCTAGAGGAATGTCAGGGGGAATCCTAGTGGGCATTAATAAGGATCTGTTTGAAGTTGAACATATCGAAAAAGGACAATATTTCCTTAGAGTTCTGGTCTTTGACAAAATATTAAAATGCACTGGAATTTAGTTACAATTTATGGGGATGCTAAAAGGAAGGGAAAGCTGGTTTCCTTGCTGAATTAGCTAGACTATATCATGACAACCCTTTACCTGTTTGGTTGGAGGAGATTTCAACATTATCGTAAACCATAAAGAGAAAAACAAACCTATGGCAAATGAACAATGGTCCTTTATGTTTAATGCTATTATTGAACAAGCAGGGCTTAGAGAGCTTCCTTTAAATGGAAGACAGTACACTTGGGCTAATAACCAAGAGGATCCCACTTATGAGAAGTCGGATAGGGTCTTGATGTGTCACGCATGGGAGGAAAAATATCCCTTTGCCATATTACAAGCTTGGGCTAGGGAGATCTCTAATCACACTCCTATGTTCCTAGACACAGGGGAAGCACAACTGACCAAATATATTTTCAGATATGAAAATGGTTGGTTTTTGAGAGAGGGCTTTAAGGAACTTATATATAAAACATGGAATCGAAGGTATAGCGGAGATGTGTTGGACAGATGGCAATTTAGGATGAGGGAATTGAGGAAAAAAGCTAAGGGGTGGAATAAAAATATGGATGCTTGGTACATGAAAATTAAAACAGAAATTATTAAGGGATTGGATGATATTGATAAGAGAGCAGAGAGAATGGGACTGACTGCTGCAGAAAGAACTGAGCAAAAAGAGCTTAGAATGCAGCTGAAAAGAATTATGACACAAGAAGAAATGAAGTGGTTACAGAGATTTAAAGACAAAGAAATAAAAGATGGAGCTGGAAATACTAGATACTATCATGCAAGAGTGAATGGGAGGAGGAGAAAAAACAGAATAATTTCCTTAGAACAAGATGAAGGGATCATAGAAGGAAATGATAACCTGATGGAATATATTACTAACTTTTATAAAAATCTTTTTGGACATCCTGAGGATTCCGACATATCATTGAGGGATATGGAAATGGAAAAAATATCTGCCCAAGACAAAGAGGAATTATTGTCCCCCTTTTCCTTGGATGAAATTCATAAAGTAGTGTTTGGTATGAAAAGAAACAAAAGCCCTGGACCATATGGATTCCCTGCTGATTTTTATCAGGATTTTTGGGAGTTGGTTAAGTGGGACCTTAAAGCTTTAGTTGAGGGATTTGCCAGGGGAGATATTAACATTGTCAGGATTAACTATGGCATTATTACCCTTGTCCCTAAAACCAATGATGCCAAGCAAATACAAAAGTTCAGGCCTATATGCCTGCTTAATGTGAGTTTCAAAATTATTACATAAGTCCTGATGAATAGGTTGACAAAATATGTTACTTTGTCATTTCCGAACACAGACTGCATTCATCAAAGGGAGATACATTATGGAGGGAGTTGTCATACTTCATGAAGCCTTGAACACTTTTCATAAAGATAAAGAAGATCTTATTTGGTATTTAAAGTAGATTTTGAAAAAGCCTATGACAAAACTAAATGGCCTTTTGTTATTCGGATGCTTAGACAAAAGGCTTCCACGATAAATGGTGTGATTGGATAATGGAAACAATGAGAGGGGGCATGTAGGAATAAGGGTTAATGATGAAATTGGTCCTTTCTTCAAGACGCGTTTAAAGGGCTTAGACAGGGAGATGCTATTTCACCACTATTATTTGATGTGGTCATTGATGCCCTTGCAATTTTAATGAATAATGCTTTAAAAATGGACATTGTTAAGGGAGTATTGGGGAATGATGAAAACAAGGGGTTAATATGTTGCAATACGCCGATGATACTATCTTCCTGATCAAAGATGATGAAGCTAGTGTCAGAAACCTCAAATTTATTTTAGGGGCTTTTGAACAGATGTCTGGACTAAAAATTAACTTTCATAAGAGTGAGTTGGTGTTGTTTGGTAAAGCCAAAGGTAAACAATCACTTTACCAGGAAATATTGACATGCAAAATGGGAAATCTGCCTATCAGATATTTGGGGATGCCTATATCTGAGGCTAGGATTAGAAACACACATTGGAGCTGTGTGACTGATAAAATTGAGAAAAGAAGTGGGTGTTGGCAGGGGAAATTGTTAGGGTCGATTGCGGGGAGGATCACTCTGGTGCAAGCCTGCTTGACTAATATCCCCTTGTTTATGATGTCCTTCTATGATGTACCAAAAGGAATTATTAAAAAAGCTGATTTTTATAGAGCAAGACTGGTATGGCAAGAAGATGAAAATGTTAGAAAATATCATCTAGTAAACTGGAAAGAATGTTGCCTTCCCAAAGAATTGGGAGGTTTAGGGATTCTGAATTTAGAAGTAATGAACATAGCTCTATTAGCTAAATGGTTACGGAAGATGGAAACAGAGGAGGGATGTGGCAAGATATCACGAAAGAAAAATATGGGAAGAATAAATGTCTGCTCGATGGAAAAAACACAGGGATTCCCAGTTTTGGACCGATCTTACGAATATTAAGAATATCTTCTACAAGTTTGTGAAGAAGAAGCTGGGGGAGGGGAAGAACATTAGGTTTTGGGAAGATATCTGGGTGGATGACAAACCCCTAAAAGATACATACCCTAGAATATATGATATTTGCTTTGATCATAAAATTACTGTATATGAGGCCATCCAAAAAGGGTGGAAAGGTTTCAAATTTAGAAGAACTCTGCATGGAGAGACTTTAGAACTATGGAATGCTTTAAAAAATAGATGTGAAACAATTAATATGCATGGAGGGAAAGATATAATTGAATGGACCCTCACTGCTGATAAAAAATTCTCTGTGAAATCGCTATACAGAGAATTGATTGCGTCTGGGATCAAATTTCCACAAAAATATCTTTGGAACATTAAAGTTCCTGCTAAGATAAAGGTATTCCTGTGGCTAGTGAATAAAAAGAGCATCCTGACTAGGGATGTTTTACTCAAAAAAGGGTGGAAAGGAGGGAAAGAATGTGTGTTTTGTGGACAAAATGAATCTATTGATCATCTGCTATTCACTTGCTCGCAACGCGTCTTTCTTTGTGGAATTTGGTCAAGTGTGTTTGTAATCTGAAATCTAGTCCTTTAAGTGTAAATGATTGTTTTGGGGGGTGGATTAATAAATTCAATAAGGAGGACAAGAAAATGGTGATGATAGGGGTATCTGCTTTATTCTGGGCTATTTGGAAAAGTAGAAATGCAATTGTCTTTGAGAGGAAAAGGATTAATGATCCTTTGCAGATTATCAAGCTAATGGTTCGATGGTTGCTTGATTGGTCCATTTTGCACAAAGGAGCCGCCAAAAAAATGCCGGAACTGGGGCAAGAGTACTAGAACGGGCAAAGAAGTGAAGTGTATGTCACGGGCAGGGATGGCGAATCAATGTGGCGAGGCTTCTCCCTGGATGATGGCTGCAACTCCTTCTCCTTCTGCTGCTGTTCCAAGGCTTTTTAGTCCAGCTAGTCGCTAGTTTCGTTTCTGTTTTATGTTTCCTAGTTATGTTGAGAGAGACCTTGTTCTTGTTGGGTTGGTGCTGGCCGTTTTTTGGCTGGTGGCTCTGGTCCTTTTGGTTTGTTGCGATACTTATTGGTGATGCTACTCGCGCGTGTTGAACTCTGTAATCTGGGTTTTCAGTAATGAAAATCGGAAGGGGGAAGCCCTTCTTTGATAAAAAAAACTGTGTATCGGGTTTTCCAAGCTCGATGGGATTAATCCCTGAAGAAAACAAATGGATAGTTATTTAAAAATAAAAAAGTCTTGAAGAAAAAACGCCAGGCACGACCACACGAGTCTAGAGACTGAAGCTGCTACCGAAGACTAGATTGTTGATCTGAATTTGTAAGGTGCAGGAGACAAAAGGCCCACTATCTCCAGTTTAGGTGCCCTAACTACCTGGATAGTCTCGACTCCTAAGCCAGGAGAACGTAATAGCAGCCTTTCAAGATGAGGGGCCTCCTTAATGACCAATTTTCCTTTGCCTTCGAACAAACGACGTGTGACGATGATCCTAAGAGTAGGTGAACTAATGCAAAGGCAAGACCCCTCAAGAATCCTCGACAAATGTAAGCTCTCCAAGACATGGCAGCTAGAGAGCACCCTCGAGAAGGAGTGATTGACAAAAAACTACCACTTTAGGGGTTCGTGTCCCACAGAACTACCACTTTTTTAAAAGTGGCCAAAAACTACCAAAAAACGTAAAAACGTGACTAAAAACTACCAGGTTGACTTAATGGTCGTTTTGACCGTTTTAACAGTGATTCTGACGAAAGTGGCCCACTTGCCAGGCCGGCGGCCCGCCTAACGGCTAACGGCGCGCGCGTGGGGCCGTTAGAGCCGCTCGTCGGTCGCACCTGGTCGGACCAGGTCATAACCTGGCCGGCCGGGCCGCTCGTCCCCACCAGCTCTCTCACTCTCCCCCGAGCTCACTCCACTCCTCTCTGCTCTCCTCTCGCTTCGCTTCTTCTTCTCGCGCTCGGCGACGCCGCTGACCATGCTGCCGTGGGCTTAACAGCAACAAGACGCTTGGACGAGGATGACGAGTACATGAGCGAAGTTCAAGAAAGATGCAGATGGAGTACTTTGTAAGTCAGCTCAGGCTATCCTCTCCCTCTCCTGTCTGTTCTGTTATAGGGTTAGGGTTAGGGTTAGAATTTGAAGATATTTGAGATTTTTCCATTTAAGTTGATATATGTGAGTTGTTCTTGATATAGATATGCTTTTGCTTTTGCAGCAAACTCCTGACACCGTGATAGACCCTAGTTTCGTGGGCTTGTGACTGAATCGTGATGAAGGTGCATCCTGCATGCAGAGGGCGGCAAGTTTGTGGCATTTGAAGGCACCGACAATCGGCGGAGATTCATAGGATGTGCTCTTGAGGTAATGGACCAAGTTGGTGTGGATTTGAGTAAGCTTGAATTTCTGCTATGTAGTGGAAGCAATCGTTTAGTTCTTGCTTTTTCTGAATTTTCCTTAAGTCTGAAAACATTGGTATGTCTGAATACTGTACTTGTAGTAAAGACCTTTGGAAACATATGAAACATATTGATGTATTGTATTTTTAGTATAGAACTAACTAGCTAGTGTAGCTTATATCATTATTGTTTATGATTTGTTATTCTGAATTTGCTTGTTCACTGTAAATTTAAATTGATTTTTAGGAAGGTGTGAACTGTGGTGTTCTGGAGTGGGTAGATGCCCCCTGGCCTGTAATTCTGCAAAGGTGCTTAAGCAAGCTCTGGGATATGTATCATGAGCAGAACCTTGGTAGAGCCCAGGATAATGAGGCTCATGGGATAGAGGTTGCAAACCTGCAGAAGGAGCTTGATTCTCCGCCAATCAAGATAGCCACCGGGTGGATGATGTGTCCAAGTTGTTTGATTATCGAGGATGGAATCAAATGTCATGACATGGATTGCACAAGCCAGGCAATCAATGAACTAAAGGAGAAGAAGAAGCAACTTGAGGAGCAGGCAAAGATTGAGCTTCAAATGGAGAAGCTTAAGCTCAAGAAAGAACAAAGGTGCATCCTTCAGAGTCAAGCTGATATAATCCAAAACACAAGGAAGGACATGAAGGAGCTAGAGGTGGAGAAAGATCTCCTTAAAGAAGAGAAGAAGAAGCTGGAGAATGTCATTGCTGAGCTCCTTAAGGTTGGTCATGGGTGCAAGGAAAAGCTGGACAAGATAAAGGAAGTTTTGATGGAGGAGTGAAGTGGCAGCTCTGGATGGTAAGTATATATGAGGCATATATATATAATTGGCCTAGGAATGATCAGTCTGATGCAAATATGCCCTGATCTACCTATGAACTACCTTTGAACTACCTAAGAACTGTAATGGGTTCAGATCATTTTGGTTGGTGTGGGGGTGGTGTTTGCCCTGATACATCTTGCCCAAATATTATCACGATCTTTGAGAACTGGTGCTAAGTTAAGTTAAGAACTAAATTATCTAAGTCGATGTAGTTTATTTGTGTGTGTTGTATCATAAGTTCTTCTTGCTGAGATCTGTTTACTTCATAAATTGCTTCATCACAGGTTCAGACAAATTCAGAGAAGTTTGGAAGACATTTAGTCTCCCATAGATAGCATTTAGTCTTACATAGATAGGACATGGACACTGAAATTGTTCAAAGACACTTAAACTGACAGAACTGAATCTCACTGAGATTGCAAACACCCTGATAAACTGACTGAACTGAATCTAACATAGATCCGGGCGATAATCGTCAGACTGAATCAAACTTACAGTTTCAGATTGTTAGGCCCCTGCCCTGCTATGCGACCTGACCGGCGCCCCTCTTGCGTGACTTGAGTGGTAGGTGGCAGCTCTGGCTCCTCCTCTTCGTCTCCATCGATGACGATGATGGGAGGAGGACGTCGTGAGCCAAAGATCTTGGTGGGGCGATGATCTGCGAGTCCTCGCCGTAAATGCCGCCCATAGTACTTGGAGTTGTAGCTTGTCGGAGGGATATAGCGGTGGGTTGGCCACCGTTCCTCTCGCCAAAGATCGCCGAGTCCGCCTCCTTCATTGCCCACAGCAACATGTCGATGGGCATGATACCCTTACCTGGGGTTGCATAGCGTTGGTCCATGCGCTGCTTCTCCTCAGTCGTCGCCTTCTTCCTCACCTCTTCTGATGCATCCACGAGCCCTCAGCGCTGTCAGTATCTCATGGCAATCTTCATGTAGTCGAGGAAGAGGTCTTCGTCGCCGCGAGCCGACCCAAAAAGCATGGCAACCCAACCCTTGCTTGTGGGGAAGGGGTTCAGCCATGGGTCTGGCGTAGAGGAAGAACCAACCATGGATGTAGGTGGAGTGAGGTTTTCGAGAGAGAGGTAGAGTGAGCAGAGATAGAGTGAGTTGTTGGGCTACTTAAATGTTGGAGTGGAGGAAGTGCGGTGGAGTGTGACAGGGAAGTGGTAGATTGAGTGATGAGAAAAGGTGGTAGTTGTGTTGCAATTAAAGTCTTTGTTGAAACCCAGCAACTTGGAACTTGTGTGCTCAAACAGTGGAGTAGTTGATGGTCAAAGTATTTCAAAAATTAGAGTGACCAAAAATCACATTTCAGCAAACCCAAGTATAGAAACATTCATATAAATGCAGATAGATGGATTCAAGCATAAGTTCAGACTTAAAAATACTGTGCCATGGATACATTTCTTAGAAAATAAGCATAGTCTTTATCATAGTTCAGAAAATAAGCATAGACTTTAACATAGATTCAAGCAGCCACATTGCATCGTCTTCATCACGGTTGGTGCATCTCCTGAACTGCATCCTTCACTGCAATCATAAAGTTCAGAAAATTCAGAACAAGACAAGATTCAAAGCAAGACTCAGAACAAGATTCAGGGCTATATTGAACGCAAGACAAGCTGATTCAGAAACACCAGAATTTAGTCAGAAACTACCACGTTGAACTAATCCCAATCCTGTCTTCCTTCTGCTGCAGCCAGGATCTGAGTCCATCTCTTCCTTGTTGCTTGGAATCGATGGAAAGATGCCCTGTCTCTGGCCCACCAGATGATTAGTTCATCTGTGATGTTGGTTCCTTCTGGGAACACCTCCTTGAACTGCTTCACGTCATTCTGGTTGCGTTCTGCCATAATCATGGCAGCAATCCTCTGGCCGCCTCCCTGTGCTTGTGCTCAACGGTTGGCCCTCCTTTCAGCCCTCCTTTCAGCCCTAGCAACCTCATCTTGTTCATCAACTACCTCTCCTAACTGTGGATCCATCAGTGGCGGCTAGGTTTTGGTCAAGGGGAAAGAGGCGCAGGGATCCAGTGGTTTCTGGTGGCCTCTCTTATGTAGACAGTGTGGCAGGCTTGGTGGGTTAGTTAGGTCCAACACGGAAGCCCACCATCAGGCCCACGTTAGATAGAAGTACAGCCAGGTTCGGTCAGGTTCACACAAATTCAGACATATTCATGCAGAAAAGTGAAACATGTTTGGTCAAAGAGAGAAGTTCTACCTTTTTATAGTGTCAGTTACCACTGGCATAGAAATAACCCCTCAATTTGCTGCTTGCAAACCTCTTCCTTTTGTTACCAGCCAAAACATCTGAAGTTGCAGCAACAGATCTTGGTGCATTGAATCCCTTGCCTCTCCCTTCACCTGTAGGCCTACCCCTTTTAGCTGTTGTAGTACGAGCTGGTGCAGATGCAGCAGGAGCTGGTGCTCTTGCATGTGGTGCTGGTGCAGATGCAGCAGGAGCTGGTGCTCTTGCATGTGGTGCTGGTGCAGATGCAGCAGGAGCTGGTGCTCTTGCATGTGGTGCTGGTGCAGATGCAGCAGGAGCTGGTGCTCTTGCATGTGGTGCTGGTGCAGATGCAGCAGGAGCTGGTGCTCTTGCATGTGGTGCTGGTGCTCTTGGAGTTTGTACTGGAGCAGATGGAGCAGGTGCATAGACTGTCCTGTTTTCCTGCATTAAAGGTCAAACTTAACTTAGATTAGACTATGTAAAAGGAAACATTGCTCTGATGCTTGATAATTACCTGGTGTTTGTTTTTCCTCATTTGCAGTTTAGGCCTAAGAGTCTTATTGCAACTTGTATACTTGTGTCCTTCCAACCCACAATTTCCACAGGTAATTGTTCCCATCCTACTGGTGTCTCTTGGGGCAGGAACTTCAAACTCTCCTTTCCTCCTTGCAGTCTGTTTTCTGCCTGCCTTTTCTTTGAACACAAGAGGTTCAATGTCTGGAGTGCTTATGTGAGGCCAGAATTATGGACCAGGAACAGGGTATATAATTTCTTTGTATGTTTCCAAATAAAGTGGCTTCTTGAAAAAGTCATTGACATAGTCCTCAGGATGCAGCTTTTGCTTTGTCAGTACAGATATGCCATGACTGCAAGGTACACCAGTCATGTTCCATCTCTTGCAGTCACATGTATACCCTTCCATGTGCACACAATATTGTTTTTCTTTGCTAGTAACTTGCCAAATTGTTGGACCAGCTCACACCGACAATACTTGGCATACCGCTTGTTCTCTTCTAAAATCTCCGAGTAGGTTGGTGTGATTGTCCACCGCTAATCTGTAACTTCTCCCTAGTTTGTTGCCTCTTGATCATTTGCTTGGTCCTAATCCCTTCAAACATTGTCCTTATTGGTTTGGCCCTAACATCCAGTATCATCTTGTTGAAGACTTCACTTAGATTGTTCACAACTAAATCTGTTTTGCAAGTATGATCCATGGCAAACCTAGCCCAAGTAGAGACCTCAATTTTTTTTGAGCCATTTCCAAGCATCCTCAGACTGTGCTTTCAGCTCTGCCATGCCTAGTTCATGCCCATGTTTAGTGTAGGAATAGATAGCCTTGGCAATACACTTCTTTAGTTCCTGGCCTCTAAATCCAGCAGATTGAAAATTTGCATATATGTGCCTAAGGCAATACCTTTGAGGTGAATCAGGGAATACCTCATTTATTGCCTTAAGCAAGCCCTGCACGCACATTCACAAATTATTAATACAATTGAAAAAATGAAATAATTAAAAAAAGTAATAACATAAATTGCTCAATGAAATTCTTCCCAACCTTTTGCCTGTCAGACATGATAGTGTATGTTCTAAATTTGTTGCCACTGCCAATGCAACATCTCAATTGAGTTAAAAACCAATTTCAACTTTCACCATCTTCCTTGTCAACCACACCAAAAGCTACAGGATGAATATTGTTGTTTCCATCCTTCCTCGTGGCTGAAAGAATTTGCTGCCCAGTGGTTAACTTGATGAAGCATCCATCAAGACCTATAAATGGTCTGCAACCATTAAGGAAACCTTCCTTTTAAGCTGCTAAACAATAGAACATATACTTGAATCTAGGAGTAGGTGCCGGGTTCTCTAGATCTTCAAATGTTGTTACTATACACCTGCTACATGGGTTTGTGTCAAGAACTGCTTGAAGATAATCCCTGAGCCTCAAGTACTACTGCCTGTGGTCACCTTGAACTACATCAACAGCATTCCTCCTTGCCCTATATGCCACACTTCTTGATACATCCACTGAAAACTTACTCTTGGTCTTCTTAATTAATGCATCCACAGGAGATCTAATGTCTTCTCTCAATGCTGCCTCTCATCGACTTTGACATCCACTTAGTAGTAACCTTTGTGGACTCTGCACATGCTCCACAAGTGTGCAACATATCACACTTCTTGATGCAGAATGTTTTTTCATGAGCTAACTTAGAGGCACATATATAAAAATCACATCCTTGGGTGGCTCTGTCTGAGCACCAAACGATAATCCTATATGGGGCATTTCTGTGGTATTGAAAATTTCTCAAAGTCCTAATGTGAAAATCCCTAAGTGCATCTCTGAACTCATACACAGTGGTGAAGCACAAGCCCTTCTGTAACTGTTCTACTGGTCCTTGAAGTTTGTGATCATATCATACCCTGTCTTTCAACTTCTTATTCCTTCTCTTCCTACCACTTGGTAGTTTATAGGATCCTTCAGGCTCATCTTCTTCATCACTGATGCCATAATCACTGTGGAAACATTTTTCATCCGCTTGAGGAACCAATCTGCTTTCTCCATTTTCTCAACCTCATGGTGAGATCTATTGGACCAGGTTTTCTCACTACCTTCAGTTTCTGTACCCTGTTGTATCTTGTTTTGCAGCTTCATCTTGGAGGAATACTCAATCGAAAATCCACATTGTTCCCATCCAACCTGAATTTGCAGCTTCATCATCGAAACAAATTCAGACACATCGATTGTCACCTTCAAAATGGTTAAGGTCAGCCTCTCTCCGCACCATGCTTTTCTTCAGCTCTTCCTTTCTGTCCATGCTTATATCCACCAACTTAGTGCAACTTTGTTGAGTGTTAATGCAATGTTCAGCAAAATAACTATCTCTGTTTTCATGATTTTTATCTGCGTTACATTCCTCAAGAGCTCCCACTACTCTTATGTTCAGAAACTTTTCATTATGAGAGTGTGCCAACATCTGTTGCACATCATCTTCACAACGTATTTTATCTAAACCTTCTAATCCTTTCTCCTCATCAAATACATAGTACATATAATCATCAGCCACAAAGCCCTCACTCCCAATAAGAGAAAGCATTGTCAAATATGATATGTCTGACTGGTATAAATTTCGAACCACAGATTCTCTGGCATTGAAATGGAACCAAATTGACCACTTTGGGTCATCAACTCTGAAAATTATAAAATATAATACCTTTATTAACTGAAAATAGGATAACTGAACCTAAATAGGCACAATATTGAGTTTCTGTCAAACTGCTTTTTTTAGTTTCTTACACAACAAAGTATGCACAATACTAACAATTTGCAAGGTCACCATAACTGAATCTAACCATGCAAACAACTAGCCTAATTTACTGAATCTCTGAATCTCACAACCATGCAAAAAACTATGCCGTACCTGTCGCCGCTCGCAGAACGAGGAAGCTTCCTCCGACCTTGAGCTCTACTTCTTGTCGTCGACGGTGGTCGCGCCGGCGCCGACCAATCCAACCTCTGCTGCGCGCCGCCAGCGGAAGGATTAGATTCGGACTGAGAAGGCTGCGCCAGCGTTGCCGGGAGGTATGCCTGAATCGCCTGAGTTTGCATCCACAGCCGCCATGGCTGGCGACGGCTAGGGCAAGGGAGGAGCTCGGGGTAGAGTGAGAGAGCTGGTGGGGAATGGGGAACCGGCCGGCCAGGTCCGACTGGTCCGACCAGTGCGATCGACGAAGGCTCTAACGGCTCACATGAGCGGCGTTAGTCAAGAAGGGCCCGCCCGCAAGTGGGCCACTTTCGTCAGAATCGCTGTTAAAACGGTCAAAACGCCCATTAAGTCAACCTGGTAGTTTTTAGTCACGTTTTTACGTTTTTTTGGTAGTTTTTGGCCACTTTTAAGGAAGTGGTAGTTCTGTGGGACACGAACCCCTAAAGTGGTAGTTTTTTGTCAATCACTCGGATGTAAGCTCTCCAAGACATGGCAGCTAGAGAGCACCCTCGAGAAGACATCCTTGGAGATGGAAACGCTCCATAGCTTGAGCTGCTTGAGGAGGGGGAATTTCAGAGAAGGTGCCACCTCCCTCGGGAAATCGCAGTATCCAATCTTGACCAGGAGGAGGGTTGATGCTGAGCGGAGCACAGACGGTGGCAGCGGGCAGAGCTTCTCCTTCTTGGGCGGTCCACGCATATATTCCAAGGGCATGAAGCTGATGTGGAGCTCCTGAAGGTTGCCAAGGGCTCGGGAATGGAACCAGCCCTCGATCTGAGCGGCATCTTCGTCGTACCTTTTTTTCTCGCTGCGGAGGCTGATGAGAAAGATGTCGAAGCGGCGCAAGGGGCCAGGGGTGGTCTGAGAGGATCTGGAGATGAAGGAGAGGCGCTCGAACTCATTGCCGCTGGGTGGTACCGACACGGACGTGGAGGTTAAGAGGCGAGGAGCGCCAGAGGGGACACCATCGCCGGGCGATGGCCTGCGTGTGGGCGCCGTCCTTGGTGGGGAGGAGGGAGATGATGGTGCCGAGGATGGCGTCGGGAAGGTCGCTGATGAGATCGCCGTGGCTGATGGCGTTGTTGTCGCAGGTTATCACGTGCCCGTTTACGTGACCTGGGCCCGCCACTTCATCGGATCGCTCCTCTTGGGTGCGGGCGCTGCCTCCTCCTCCGCCACCATCCCCTTCATGTCCGGCGGTTGGGGAGTCGGGCGGCGTTCCTGCCCCTCCGTGGATCGAGTCAAACGATCACGACGACTCACGAGCCTCGGTCTCCATTTCGGTCTGTTGGGCTGGGCTGGGCGCGCATTTCTTATCCAAAATTTATACTATTTCGTTTGAATTAATTACTTTTCTTTTGCAGATTCGAATAAATTACCTAACTCCCGTTGTTTGGAAGAAGGCAGAGCATTAGTTTTTGGGACAGCAGCTAAAGAAAACGTTTTTGGAGCAGCAGCAGAGTCTTGAACTGTAATTGGAGGCAGGTGGTTTAGCCTAGGTGGTTCAGATCGTGGGGAAGACAATAAATAGTGTTTTGCGGGAGGTGAAAGATAGAAATCTAACTGTTCGCTTTACATCTAACGGTTGAGAAAAAACCAACTGGCTCAAACATTTTCTTTCGATCATTGCCTCCTAGCCAGTCCCCATCTCGATCCCATGTGTATGTATGTACTTAGCTTCAACACTGTGATACTTTTTTCTAAACGAAGAAAGTCTATTCTCCACCCTTTAACTTTATAGAAAGTTCACTTTTCATCCTAAATACTTTTTCTATCAAAAAAGAATGTCAAATTCACATAATAGTTCAGTAACACAAGTTACACAACTTCTCTATTTTTATTTGATTTTAGCCGCATGGTGTTCACGTCACTAGGAAATCAGGTACCGTGTTGGCGAACCATTTGGAGGGTTCGGGGTTCGGCTTGGACCAAAAGAAAATTCTAGGATGGAAAGTAAATATTCTCGAAAGTTCAAGGGTGAAATGTGGGCTTCCTTCTTTCTGAACCTTAAGTTGAATTTTTTTTCACGATTATGCAAAGCTTGCGTATCTTTCATTGATAGAAGAAAAGAGAATGAGTACAATCGAGGGTGCAATGCATGACATGAACACACAAGAAGGCATAAGGCATGAACATGAAACCCAGAGCAGAGAGAGGAGTGATGCTCAGCCCGAACAAGGGAAAGACACAACTAAACCCACCAAGCCTAAATTAGAGAGGCAGGTTGAACCAACACGACATTGAACATCTCCAAATTCAACACCGGGGACGTCGCGAGTGAGGAAGATAGCGCCTTCAAGGGAACGACGTTGTGATGTTGCTGCCATCCGATCCGAAGAACCGGCCCTAGGATTCCCCCGATGCTCGAGGAGGGGCACATATAAAGGTCATGGCAACGCCCGAGAAGGAAAACGGCACCTATGAGTGCCGCCATCGCCAAAGATCGGCAGGCCGAGCATGGATTGTGCCTAGCCTGAGTATGAGCAATCCCACAGCCGCCAGATCAGGATCTGAAGATTAGGAGGTCAGCATGCCGTTCAACCGCCCTTCAGAAGGGGGAGGCGGGGCTGCACCTTCCGTCACTGAAAACACGAGCTCTAGAACCGACATGGCGGCAGTTGGACAGAGTTAGGGAGGTAGCAGGGTAGAGAGCCGGCGAGGAGGGGGTGGCTATCGACGCCACCGACTAGTTAAGACCGAAGGGGACGCAGTTCGAGCTCCTGCAGGCGAGCCAACTTGCATCTGTGGCATATCCGTAATCTGCGCCCCTTTCAGTTGAAGAAGCTAGAGGGGGTACATCAACTGGAGTGGCGTCAACTTGCATCCACCGCACATATGTGTTTTCTGTGTCAACAACTGGAACACCATATATCCAGAACACCGACTAGCCAACAACTGGAGCACTGTCGGTGTCAAAACCGGCGGATCTTGGGTAGGGGGTCCCGAACTGTGCGTCTAGGCGGATGGTAACAGGAGACAAGGGACACGATGTTTTTACCCAGGTTCGGACCCTCTCGATGGAGGTAAAACCCTACTCCGTCTTGATTAATATTGATGATATGGGTAGTACAAGAGTAGATCTACCACGAGATCAGAGAGGCTAAACCCTAGAAGCTAGCCTATGGTATGATTGTTGTTCGTCCTACGGACTAAAACCCTCCGGTTTATATAGACACCGGAGAAGGTTAGGGTTACATAGAGTCGGTTACAAATGGGAGGAGATCTACATATCCGTATCGCCAAGCATGCCTTCCACGCCAAGGGAAGTCCCATCCGGACACGGGACGAAGTCTTCAATCTTGTATCTTCATAGTCCAGAGTCCGCCAAAGGTCATAGTCCGCCATCCGGACACCCCTAATCCAGGACTCCTCAAGAGCCCTGAACCAGGCTTCAATGACGATGAGTCCCGCAGATTGTCTTCGCATTGCAAGGCGGGTTCCTCCTCCGAATACTTCATAGAAGATTTTGAACACAAGGATAGTGTTCGCTCGCAAAATAATTTCCACATACCACCATAGAGAGAATAATATTTACACAAATCCAATCACGACGTATTTCGCAGTAGCGTGACATCACACCATGGCCAAGCCTTTATTCGAATCGCTTTTTCTTGTCCCACCTCAACAAGACTTAGCGACGCGGGTTCCTTGGCACGTCTTGTTGAAGCAGAGATCGTGTTCCCTTATTCCGGGATTCTCATCAATACGGGCATGGGTAACCCAACCGTGCCATTAATTTACGGCGCTTTGGGAGATAAGCGAGTTTTACCAGGCTGGTGGGGGCACATAGATTCGTCCGCCCATATAAGGGGATAAGGATCCACCTTTTCCATCTACGCCTTCTTCCTCCTTTGCTTATCCATTTTCGCGCACTCGAGCTCCTGCGCCCAAGTCCGCACTTCCCACCTCAACCTTCTCCAGCCATGTACGGAGCGGGAGGCAAGTGGATGGTCTCCTCCGTCACGGAGGGACACATCAAAGCCGAGGAGGCGGATACTTGTCTAACGACATCGCCCACCGGCTCCCGGACAAGGGCAGCTCATCCCCACCCCCACGCCCCATGAGAGGGTTGTGTTCCTCACCCATTTCATCCGCAGACTAGGTATCCCACTTCAATCGTTAGTCCGGGGGCTCATGTTCTACTACGGCCCGGATTTCCACGATCCGCCCCGAACTTCATCCTCAACATCTTGGCGTTTATCGTGGGTGCGAGGCCTTCCTCCGCATCAAGCCCCACTTCGCTTATGGCTGAAGACCTTCAATGTCAAGTCAAGGTAGTGGGCAGCCAGCAAGCAGAGTGCGGAGGCGCCATGGTGGGCAAGATGCCCAACGTTACATGGCTCGAGGGCTCCTTTGTGGAGACCATAAAGGGGTGGCAATCGGGGTGGTTCTATATCACCGAGCCGCGTGACCCTAAATGGGCAGCGGCCCCCGAATTCCTATCTGGCTTCCCTGCACGGCTCACCTCCTGGAAAGAGACGGGCCTGTCGTGGGGTAATTCGGAAGAGCTGACCGGACTCCAAACCTGTGTCCAAAACCTGGTGAACAAGAAGCTCAAGCTCGTCAACGTAGTCCAGGTCATGCTCATCCGCCGGATCCTCCCGTGCCAACAACGGGCTTTCAGCTTGTGGGAGTTTGATCCGGCACAGCACCAAACCCTGAGCAGGCTCTTCGACACTACACACGAAGATGCATGGAAGGTGTTGTTCAAGGGCGCCGAGGCCCCCACATCCGCTACCGAGGATCGCGGATTCAGCGCGCAGCATCAAGCCACCGCGGTAAGCTATTTCTCCCTTTACGGGGCACTTGTTTTTCATAGTTTGACTCTATGTGGGATCTAAACTCCCTTACCTTTGACAGGATTGGCAGAGGACGTCTGGGCAGATTGACTGTCCGGCTCCCTTGCCAGAAGACCCAGCGGACGCCCGCTTGATGGGGCTGCTGGTTCCGGCACCTTACGTGCTGCCGGAGAAGAAGGCCAAGAAGAAGGCCACGGGAACTCGAAGGAGTTCGCGGCGCCAGGTGGTGTCGGACTCATCGTCCGATGACTCCGAGGCGGACTCCTCCCGTGAAGACAAGGAGGAGGAAAGAGAGGCCTCTCCCCCAGCGAGGGGAGAGAAGAAAAGGAAGGCCGCCCCAACTGGGGGGGCCGGGGGGTCCAAGAAGGGAAGGACCCTCCCTCTGGACTACTCCACCAACGCCGACGATGGCGAAGAAGAGTGGCCACCCAAGGCCAAGCCCCTAGCAAAATCGTAAGTATCCGGATACCAGAATAACGCATGGCGCTCCTCCATTGCACAATACCTTCTGAGGTCGAATATAATCATGCAGTCCGCCCAAGGCCGGGCTCGAAGCTTCGTCGAGCGGTTCCCTGGGTTCGTCGGATGTGAACAGCACTTCACTTCCGACCGCCTCCTCCCCTCGCGCTGCGGATGATGCCGAGGTGGCGTCCCCAAAGGGGCCAAGCCAGGAGGGGTGGTCCTGGAGGTGCCGCAAGGCGACCTCCCGGACTCCAGGCGCAAAGGGGATAAAACCCCGAAGGGCTCTAAGTCCGGCCCGGGTCGACACCGCACCGAACCTTCAACGGTTCCGCATCCGGCAGCGGCCCCTACTAAGAAGGGCAAGCCTACGACGCCGGTGACCTCCGTTCAACCGGAGGCACCGGATAATTTGCTGGAGGTGCTTAACGGCGCCTCCATCAACGAGGAGCACCACACTATTATGAGTGTGGTGATCCGTATGTTCGATCCGCCAAAAGCGGGCTGACCAAGTTCGTGCCAGCCTTCTAACAGGCTTTGAGGTATGTATTTAAAATATGTAAAAATATTACCGCATAGACAAGAGCCTCGATGCTCGGGTTTGGTGTTCGGAAAGAAAAGCCGAACCGAGGATCAAAAAGATATACGCAGGAGTCTAACATAAGTATGTCAATATGGGAATGCAGGTCTGTGCTTGACCTCTGTCAGACCGATCATGGAGGTCGATGCATTGAAGCAGAGCCTCGAGCGGTCCGAGACGAGCTCGGCCTTGCCAAGAAGCAGGTCGAGGACAAGGAAGGTAAGTAATACCTTATGTAAGTATATAAAAAAATATGTGGTTGCAAAAAATGACAGGACCAACGTGGGTATTACAGGGGCCACAACCTGTGTGGCAACCACAAGGAAGGCTGTCCAAGGTCAAGAAAATGCGGCCGTGGAGCATACCCACGAGAGAGAAGCAGGAGGCGGGTGGCGGAGGTGCAGCAAGAGCTCCGTGCTCTCGTGAAAAAACACGAGTTTGGAGCTTGACTCAAAGACTCGAGAGTCCGAAGCTCGCCTCGGCGCTTGAGAGCGCCTAAATCTGCCAAGGCCGAAGCCCAAAAAGCCCTCCAGGAAATTGAGGCGATGAAGAAGATAGCGGCGGGTAAGGCATTCTTTATGCAAAGCAAGCACATGAAAGTGAATTACTTGTTACTTACCCGATTCTGGAGCTCTCCAGGAGCATTCGCATATCTTCCCCGCAGTGTATCCGATGCTGCCGCATTCTACCGAGCCGAGGAGGGAGCTCGACGGAGAAGGTGTTACGGTCTCAAGATATCGAGGCCGGACACCCGTGCCCTTGAGCGACCACAAGCAGCTGGTCGAACTCCATAAGGTGGCCGAACAGGCCATGAAGGGTCTCAGTCCGGGCTGTGGCCTGGGGAAGCCATGCCTGGGAGCTACTTCGGGCTGGTAAGGTGGCTGGTGGATGCCTGTCCAAGGCTTGAAGTCATCAAGCGCTCTGTATGCATCGAAGGTGCCCGTAGGGCCCTTGCCCGTAATAAAGTGCACTGGGGCAAGATGGACGCTGAGAAGCTTGTTACGGACGGACCACCGCCGGGCAAGGAGCATCGCAAGCCCGAGATGTATTATGAGGGCGTCCTGAAGGGTGCCCGCCGTATAGCGGATGAGTGCTCCAAAGATGTAATTTTTTAGTAAACTCGCATTTGTGATCCCAGACGCTAAAAACTTGTTCATATGCGCTAAGCAACGCTTTTGAATTTAAAATATTACCTTCAGGCGGCCGTTTATTAAATTTGAGAGATGGCGAGTCGTAAGCCGCCCCCATGCCACGAAAGTGCTGGGATGTTCGGGATAAACTTGAGCGCTCTTTTTCCCATTATTGGGTCCTTCGAGGGAGGCGCACAACACAACGAACAAGGCAATCGGACTATAATGCTTGAACACTCTCACTTAGCCATAGAATTCAATAATTTTAAATTTCGGCGAAGCCCCTAGTATTCGGAAGACCGAGTTCGGGGCGCTATCCATGCCTAGTCCGGACAAAGCTGACTCCTCGCTCTAAGTGGCATAAGTCTTTAGGGACTCGAAAACCTCTCGAACAGCGACCAGCTCTCTCCCTATCATGACGGTCAGTTTTAGCTTTCTCCACTGAGGTGCTTAGCCCAGCTCAACCGGGGCACAATCACAGTGGTTCTCCCAGTGCTACCTTAGCCGATATAATGGAACGTAAGGTACAAAACATGGGAGCCGGGCAAACCCAACTATTGACCCAAGACATGATTCGGAGCCGATACATATAATGCTATAAGTTCGGGGTGCCGCACTTGTGAAAGTGTTGGGACTTATCACACCGTATTTTGGGGTACTTAAGCCCCTGGTGTATATGGCCGTACCAAAGTGTACGGGTGCAACATGTCATTAATGAACATATACAGATAAAAAAGGGAATGCAATAATAGAGAAAAGCTATGCATTGTTTATTTGAAAAGGCTGCGGTAAAAGCAGAACGATACAAATAGTGCGATAAGCAAGAGATGGGACTATTTGACATGTCACCCTCCGTATGAAGTTGCGGGATGATATGTGAAACAAGTATATTGCTCGTTATAGAGACCACCGGACACTCGACGAGCTACGCTTCCTCGCTGTTGCATCGTGTGTTCGGCGGTTATACTGCCGGACAGGCCTTCCGGAAAGTGGAGTCCTGAAAGTAAGAAAAAAAGGATGACAAAATTGTTGGGGAACGTAGTAATTTCAAAAAAATTCGTACGCACACGCAAGATCATGGTGATGCATAGCAACGAGAGGGGAGAGTGTTGTCCACGTACCCTCGTAGACCGTAAGCGGAAGCGTTATG
The DNA here is from genome assembly GCA_021605145.1 of Aegilops bicornis. NCBI lineage: Eukaryota > Viridiplantae > Streptophyta > Magnoliopsida > Poales > Poaceae > Aegilops > Aegilops bicornis. The sequence continues at coordinate 502,442,710 of CM038673.1, forward strand.
ACAACGCGGTTGATGTAGTCGTACGTCTTCACGATCCAACCGATCCAAGTACCGAACGTACGGCACCTCCGAGTTCAGCACACGTTCAGCTCGATGACGATCCCCGGACTCCGATCCAGCAGGGTGTCGGGGATGAGTTCTGTCAGCACGACAGTGTGGTGACGATGATGATGTTCTACCGACGCAGGGCTTCGCCTAAGCACCACAACGATATGACCGAGGTGGAATATGGTGGAGGGGGCACCGCACACGGCTAAGGAACGATCACGAAGATCAACTTGTGTGTTCTAGGGTGCCCCCCTGCCCCCGTATATAAAGGAGCAAGGGGGAAGGCTGGCCGGCCCTTGGGGGGCGCCAAGGAGGAGGAGTCCTCCTCCTAGTAGGAGTAGGACTCCCTCTTTCCTACTCCTACTAGGAGGGGGAAAGGAAGGGGGAGAGGGAGAGGGAAAGAGGGGGGCGCCGCCCCCCTCTCCTATCCAATTTGGACCAGAGGGGGAGGGGGCGCGTGGCCCATCCTGGCTGCCCCTCTCTCTCTCCACTAAAGCCCATAAGGCCCATTACTTCTCCCGGGGGGGGGGGGGTTCCGGTAACCCTCGAGCACTCCGGTTTTCTCCGAAATCACCCGGAACACTTCCAGTGTCCGAATATAGTCATCCAATATATCAATCTTTATGTCTCGACCATGTCCGTGATCATATCCGGGACTCCGAACAACCTTCGGTACATCAAAACTTATAAACTCATAATAAAACAGTCATCGAAACGTTAAGCATGCGGACCCTACGGGTTCGAGAACTATATAGACATGACCTAGAACTGTTTCCGGTCAATAACCAATAGCGGAACCTGGATGCTCATATTGGCTCCTACATATTCTACGAAGATCTTTATCGGTCAAACCGCATAACAACATACGTTGTTCCCTTTGTCATCGGTATGTTACTTTCCCAATTCGATCGTCGGTATCCAATACCTAGTTCAATATCGTTACCGGCAAGTCTCTTTACTCGTTCCGTAATGCATCATTCCGTAACCAACTCATTGGCCACATTGCTTGCAAGGCTTATAGTTATGTGCATTACCAAGAGGGCCCAGAGATACCTCTCCGACAATCGGAGTGAAAAAACCTAATCTTGAAATACGCCAACCCAACATGTACCTTCGGAGACACACAGAGAGCACCTTTATAATCACCCGCCACGCTAGACGCTTTGGTAGCACACAAAGTGTTCCTCCGTAAACGGAGTTGCATAATATCATAGTTGTAGGAACTTTGTATAAGTCATGAAGAAAGCAATAGCAACATACTAAACGATCAAGTGCTAGGCTAACGGAATGGGTCAAGTCAATCACATCATTCTCCTAATGATGTGATCTCGTTAATCAAATGACAACACATGTCTATGGTTAGGAAACATAACCATCTTTGATTAGTGAGCTAGTCAAGTAGAGGCATACTAGTGACATTATGTTTGTCTATGTATTCACACTTGTATCATGTTTCCGGGTAATACAATTCTAGCATGAATAATAAACATTTATCATGGTATGAGGAAATAAATAATAACTTTATTATTGCCTCTAGGGCATATTTCCTTCAATCTCCCACTTGCACTAGAGTCAATAATCTAGATTACACAGTAATGATTTTAACACCCATGGAGTCTTGGTGCTGATCATGTTTTGCTCGTGTAGTCAACGGGTCTGCAACATTCAGATCCGTATGTATCTTGCAAATCTCTATGTCTCCCACCTGGACTTGGTCCCGGATGGAATTGAAGCGTCTCTTGATGTGCTTGGTCCTCTTGTGAAATCTGGATTCCTTTGCCAAGGAACTTGCACCAGTATTGTCACAGAAGATCTTCATTGGTCCCGATGCACTAGGTATGACACCTAGATCGGAAATGAACTCCTTCATCCAGACTCCTTCATTTGCTGCTTTCGAAGCAGTTATGTACTCCGCTTTGCATGTAGATCCCGCTACGACGCTTTGTTTAGAACTGCACCAACTGACAGCTCCACCGTTTAATATAAACACATATCCGGTTTGCGATTTAGAATCGTCCGGATCAGTGTCAAAGCTTGCATCGACGTAACCATTTACGACAAGCTCTTTGTCACCTCCATAAACGAGAAACATATCCTTAGTCCTTTTCGTGTATTTTAGGATGTTCTTGACCGCTGTCCAAAGGATCCACTCGGATTACTTTGGTACCTCCTCGCTAAACTAATAGCAAGGCACACATCAGGTCTGGTACACGGCATTGCATACATGATAGAGCCTATGGCTGAAGCATAGGGAACTCCTTTCATTTTCTCTATCTTCTGCAAAGGTTTCGGGCATTGAGTCCGACTCAACTTCACACCTTGTAATACGTGCAAGAATCCATTCTTTGCCTCGATCCATTTGGAACTTTTTCAAAACTTTATCAAGGTATGTGCTTTGTGAAAGTCCAATCAAGCGTCTTGATCTATCTCTATAGATCTTGATGCCCAATATGTAAGCAGCTTCACCGAGGTCTTTCATTGCAAAACTTTTATTCAAGTATCATTTTATGCTATCTAGAAATTCTATATCATTTCCAATCAACAATATGTCGTCCACATATAATATCATAAATGCTACAGAGCTCCCACTCACTTTCTTGTAAATACAGGCTTCTCCAAAAGTCTCAGATAAAACCATATGCTTTGATCACACTATCAAAGCGTTTATTCCAACTCCGAGAGGCTTGCACGGCACCATAAATGGATCGCTGGAGCTTGCACACTTTGTTAGCTCCCTTAGGATCGACAAAACCTTCCGGTTGCATCATATACAACTCTTCTTCCGTAAATCCATTCAGGAATGCAGTTTTGACATCCATCCGCCATATTTCATAATCATAAAATGCGGCAATCGCTAACATGATTCGGACAGACTTAAGCATCGCCACGGGTGAGAAGGTCTCATCGTAGTCAACCCCTTGAACTTGTCGAAAACCTTTTGCAACAAGTCGAGCTTTGTAAACAAAGAATATTACCGTCAGCCGCCTTCTTCTTGAAGATCCATTTATTCTCTATTGCTTGCCGATCATCGGGCAAGTCAACCAAAGTCCACACTTTGTTCTCATACATGGATCCCATCTCAGATTTCATGGCTTCAAGCCATTTTGTGGAATATGGGCTCACCATTGCTTCTTCATAGTTCGTAGGTTCACCATGATCTAGTAGCATGACTTCCAGAATAGGATTACCGTACCACTCTGGTGCGGATCTTACTCTGGTTGATCTACGAAGTTCAAGAATAACTTGATCTCAAGTTTCATGATCATCATCATTAACTTCCTCACTAATTGGTGTAGGTGTCACAAGAACCGATTTCGTGATGAACTACTTTCCAATAGGGGAGCTAATGCTGTTACCTCATCAAGTTCTACTTTCCTCCCACTCACTTCTTTCGAGAGAAACTCCTTCTCTAGAAAGGATCCATTCTTAGCAACGAATGTCTTGCCTTCGGATCTGTGATAGAAGGTGTACCCAACTATCTCCTTTGGGTGTCCTATGAAGACACATTTTTCCGATTTGGGTTTGATCTTATCAGGTTGAAGCTTTTTCACATAAGCATCGCAGCCCCAAACTTTCAGAAACGACAACTTTGGTTTCTTGCCAAACCATAGTTCATAAGGGGTCGTCTCAATGGATTTTGATGGTGCCCTATTTAACGTGAATGTGGCCGTCTCTAAAGCATAACCCCAACGATAGCGGTAAATCGGTAAGAGACATCATAGATCGTACCATATCTAGTAAAGTACGATTACGACGTTCGGACACACCATTACGCTGTGGTGTTCCGGTGTGGCGTGAGTTGCGAAACTATTCCGCATTGTTTCAAATGTAGACCAAACTCGTAACTCAAATATTCTCCTCCACGATCAGATCGTAAAAAAATTATTTTCTTGTTACGATGATTTTCAACTTCACTCTGAAATTCTTTGAACTTTTCAAATGTTTCAGATTTATGCTTCATTAAGTAGATATACCCATATCTGCTTAAATCATCTGTGAAGGTGAGAAAATAACGATATCCGCCACGAGCTTCAATATTCATTGGACTACATACATCTGTATGTATGATTTCTAACAAATCTGTTGCTCTCTCCATAGTACCGGAGAACGGCGTTTTAGTCATCTTGCCCATGAGGCACGGTTCGCAAGTACCAAGTGATTCATAATCAAGTGGTTCCAAAAGTCCATCGGTATGGAGTTTCTTCATGCGTTTTACACTGATATGAACTAAATGGTAGTGCCACAAATAAGTTGCACTATCATTATCAACTCTGCATCTTTTGGCTTCAACATTATGAATATGTGTATCACTACTATCGAGATTCATCAAAAATATACCACTCTTTAAGGGTGCATGACCAGAAAAGATATTACTCATATAAATAGAACGACCATTATTCTCTGATTTAAATGAATAACCGTCTCGCATCAAACAAGATCCAGATGTAATGTTCATGCTGAACGCTGGCACAAAATAACAATTATTCTGGTCTAAAACTAATCCCGAAGGTAGATGTAGAGGTAGCGTGCCGAACGCGATCACATCGACTTCACCATTTCCCACACGCATCGTCACCTCGTCCTTGGCCAGTGTTCGCTTATTCCGTAGTCCCTGTTTCGAGTTGCAAATATTAGCAATGTAACCAAAGATCAAATACACAAAAGCACGCGAGCTCTAGTAAGGTACACATCAATAACATGTATATCACATATACCTTTGTTCACCTTGCCATCCTTCTTATCCGCCAAATACTTGGGGTAGTTCCGCTTCCAGTGACCAGTCTGCTTTGCAGTAGAAGCACTCAGTTTCAGGCTTAGGTCTAGACTTGGGTTTCTTCTCCTGAGCAGCAATTTGCTTGCTGTTCTTCTTGAAGTTCCCCTTCTTCTTCCCTTTGCCCTTTTTCTTGAAACTAGTGGTCTTGTTGACCATCAACACTTGATGCTCCTTCTTGATTTCTACCTCCGCAGCTTTTAGCATTGTGAAGAGCTCGGGAATTGTATTTTCCATCCCTTGCATATTATAGTTCATCATGAAGCTCTTGTAGCTTCGTGGCAGTGATTGGAGAATTCTGTCAATGACGCTATCATCCGGAAGATTAACTCCTAGTTGAATCAAGTGATTATTATACCCAGACATTTTGAGTATATGCTCACTGACAGAACTATTCTCCTCCATCTTGCAGCTATAGAACTTATTGGAGACTTCATATCTCTCAATCCGGGCATTTGCTTGAAATATTAACTTCAACTCCTGGAACATCTCAGATGCTCCATGACGTTCAAAACGTCGTTGAAGACCCGGTTCTAAGTCGTAAAGCATGGCACACTGAACTATTGAGTAGTCATCGCTTTTGCTCGCCAGACGTTCATAACATCCGGCGTTGTTCCTGCAGTAGGTTCGCACCCACGGGCGCTTCCAGGACGTAATTCTTACGGCAAACAATGAGGATAATCCTCAAGTTATGGACCCAGTCCGTAATTGCTACCATCATCTTTCAACTTTGCTTTCTCAAGGAACGCATTAAAATTCAACGGAACAACAAAGACGAGCCATCTATCTACAACAATCATAGATAAGCAAAATACTATCATGTACTAAGTTCATGATAAATTTAAGTTCAATTAATCATATTACTTAAGAACTCCCACTTAGACAGACATCTCTCTAGTCATCTAAGTGATCACGTGATCCAAATCCACTAAACCATAACCGATCATCACGTGAGATGGAGTAGTTTTCAATGGTGAACATCACTATGTTGATCATATCTACTATATGATTCACGCCGACCTTTCGGTCTCCGTGTTCGAGGCCATATCTGCATATGCTAGGCTCGCCAAGTTTAACTCGAGTATTCCGCGTGTGCAAAACTGGCTTGCACCCGTTGTAGATGGACGTAGAGCTTATCACATCCGATCATCACGCCGTGTCCGGGCACGATTTAACTTTGGCAACGGTGCATACTCGTGGAGAACACTTCTTGATAATTAGTGAGAGATCATCTTAAAATGCTACCGTCAATCAAAGCAAGATAACATGCATAAAGGATAAACATCACATGCAATCAATATAAGTGATATGATATGGCCATCATCATCTTGTGCTTGTGATCTCCATCTCCAAAGCACCGTCATGATCACCATCGCCACCGGGCGCGACACCTTGATCTCCATCGTAGCATCATTGTCGCCTCGCCAACTATTGCTTCTACGACTATCGCTATCGCTAGTGATAAAGTAAAGCAATTCTGACGCTTGCATTTCATCCAATAAAGCGACAACCATATGGTTTCGCCAGCCATCGATAACTCGGTTACAAAACATGATCATCTCATACAATAAAATATAGCATCACATCTTGACCATGTCACATCACAACATGCCCTGCAAAAACAAGTTAGACGTCCTCTACTTTGTTGTTGCAAGTTTTACGTGGCTGCTACGGGCTGAGCAAGAACCGTTCTTACCTACGCATCAAAACCACAATGATAGTTCGTCAAGTTAGTGATGTTTTAACCTTCGCAAGAACCGGGCGTAGCCACACTCGGTTGAACTAACGTTGGAGAAACTGACACCGCCAGCCACACGTGTGCAAAGCACGTCGGTAGAGAACCAGTCTCGCGTAAGCGCACGCTGGCGTAATGTCGGTCCGGCCGCTTCATCCAACAATACCGCCAAACCAAAGTATGACATCTGGTATGCAAGATGACTTGTATCGCCCACAACTCACTTGTGTTCTACTCGTGCATATAACATCAACGCATAAAACCTGGCTCGGATGCCACTTGTTGGGGAACGTAGTAATTTCAAAAAATCCTACGCACACGCAAGATCATGGTGATGCATAGCAATGAGAGGGAGAGTGTTTTCCACGCACCGTGAGACCGTAGAAGCGGAAGCGTTATGACAACGCGGTTGATGTAGTCATACATCTTCACGATCCGACCGATCCAAGTACCGAACGTACGGCACCTCCGAGTTCAGCACACGTTTAGCTCGATGACGATCCCCGGACACCGATCCAGCAGGGTGTCGGGGATGAGTTCCATCAGCACGACGGCATGGTGATGATGATGATGTTCTACCGACGCAAGGCTTCGCCTAAGCACCGCAACGATATGACCGAGGTGGAATATGGTGGAGGGGGGCACCGCACACGGCTAAGGAACGATCACGAAGATCAACTTGTGTGTTCTAGGCCCTGTTCAAGAATTCATCCGATTAACCAGTTAACTTGCCGATTAATCTCTACTCGTAGGGTCACGGAGTAGTCTATAATCCGATAAATCGTCCGATTAATTGATGAAATGGCCGATTAACTTGCCGATTAGGCGATTAATCCCCTACTCACCAGCCAACCGAGCAGCTACCAGTTAACGGTTTCCTCAACAATGGTTCTAGGGTGCCCCCCTGCCCCCGTATATAAAGGACCAAGGGGGAGGCCGGCCGGCCCTTGGGGGCGCGCCAAGGAGGAGGAGTCCTCCTCCTAGTAGGAGTAGGACTCCCTCTTTCCTACTCCTACTATGAGGGGGAAAGGAAGGGGGAGAGGGAGAGGGAAAGAGGGGGGCGCCGCCCCCCTGTGACGCCCCCGATTCAATCGTACACTAATCATGCACGCAAACGTGTACGATCAAGATCAGGGACTCACGGGAAGATATCACAACACAACTCTAAAACATAAATAAGTCATACAAGCATCATAATACAAGCCGGAGGCCTCGAGGGCTCGAATACAAGTGCTCGATCATAGACGAAGTCTGCGGAAGCAACAATATCTCGAGTACGTACATAAGTTAAACAAGTTTGCCTTAAGAAGGCTAGCACAACCGGGATACAGATCGAAAGAGGCGCAGCCTCCCGCGGGATCCTCCTAAACTACTCTCGGTCGTCGCCGGGCTGCACGTAGTAGTAGGCACCTCCGGGGTAGTAGTCGCCATCGACGGTGGCGTCGGCTCCGGGCTCCATCGTCCGTCGCAGCAATCGAGTAGAGATAGGGGAAAAGGGGAAACAATGCAACCGTGAGTACTCATCCAAAGTACTACGCAAGCAAGGAGCTACACTACATATGCATGGATATATGTGTAAAGGGCCATATCGATTAATGAGCTGCGAGAATGCCGAGAATAAGAGGGGATAGCTAGCCTTATCGAAGACTACGCTCGGTCACCTTCGCCTTTGCAAATGTAGAAGAGGGTAGGTTGAAGTCCTCCAAGTAACATCACATAGCAATAATCCTACCCGCAATCCCCTCCTCGTATCCACGAGAGAGAGCGACCACCGTTGTATCTCGCCACTTGGAAGGGTGTGTTTTATTAAGTATCCGGTTCTAGTTGTCATAAGGTCAAGGTACAACTCCAAGTCGCCCCTGCTATCGAAGATCACGGCTATTCGAATAGATTAACTTCCTCAAGGGGTGCACCACATAACCCAACACGCTTGATCCCATTTGGCCGACACACTTTCCTCGGTCATGCCCGCCGCTGAAGATCAACACGCCGCAGCCCCACCTAGGCTCAACAGAGAGGTCGACGCCGGTCTAAACCTAAGCGCCAGCAGGGTCTGGGCCCATCGCCTGAAAGCACACCTCAAGACGCTATGCGGGCGGCCGGAAGCACTTCCAGCCTAGTGGCGTTCGATCCAATCCGGCGGCCGCCGCCAGCCGACGTCACGAAGTGCTTTGGCCGATACCACGACGCCGAGTGCCCATATCTCTCCCACGTAGTTGGTTAGTGCGTATAGGCCCGTGAGCCAACTCAGATCAAATACCAAGATCTCGTTAGCGTGTTAAGTATCCGCGAACGCCGAGCAGGCCAGCCCACCTCTCTCCTAGGCGGTCTCAACCTGCCTGCCGCCTCCGCCACAAAGATCCACTCATGGGTGCTCCACCACCGACCCGACTTTATTCTCCACATGTATCATGTATAAAGTATATAGTATATACCCGTGATCACCTCCCGAGTGATCACGGCCCGATAGTATAGCACAGAGACGGACAAGAATGTAGGGCCACAGATGAAAATACTAGCATCCTATACTAAGCATATAGGATTGCAGTAAAGGTAACAACAGAGTAACAAGGACAAAGGCTATGCATCGTGATAGGTATAACAATGAAGCGGTAACATGCTACACTACTCTAATGCAACCAAAGATAGAGTAGAATAGGCGATATCTGGTGATCAAGGGGGGCTTGCCTGGTTGCTCCGGCAAGAGAGAGGGGTCACAACTCGTAGTCGAACTGGGCAGCAGCAGTGTCGGTCTCGTAGTCTACCGGAGAGAAGAGGGGGAAGAAACAATAAATATAATGCAAACATAAGCATGACGGTGCATGACAAGAAAAAGCGCGGTGCTAGGCGTTCCCTAACGTGGTATGAGGTGATACCGGTTAAGGGGGGAAGCATCCGGGAAAATAGCCCCGGTGTTTCGTGTTTTCGGGCAGAGGAGCTGGAGGGGGAAAGTTGCGAGTTCGATAGGTTAGGGGTGTGTGGCGCATTTAATGGACTGCGATCCGGATTCGCCTCGCTGCTCGAGCAACTTTCATGTTGAAAATATTTTAATCCGAGTTACGGATTAAAAGATATGATTTTCTAAAAAAATTATTAATTTCTAGAATTTAATTAATTATTTAATCCAACATTATCCAGAATAGTAAATGATGACGTCAGCATGACATCAGAGTGATGTTAGCAGTCAACGTTGACCATTGACCTGGTCAACCTGACGTGTGGGTCCAAAGTGGGACCCACCTGTCATTCTCTCTGCTTAGGTTAATTACAGATTAGTTAATTTAATTACTATTTAATTAACCTAACTAGTTAATTAAATTAATTAAACCGGATTAATTAACTTAATTAATTCATTAGATAATTAATTAATTAATAATTAATTTTATTAAATCATTTTTATTTTTATTTATTAATTTTTTTTAATTCTCTTTCTTCTTTTTTTTAATAAAACGTTATGGGGCGTGGGCCCCTGTGGTCAGTGGCACAGAGGCCATTGCGGGTCGGGCAATGGGTGTGGGTGCGGACGAGCGGGTGTGGCGCCCGACTGGGCGTTCGCCCAAATCGCCGGGGCGAGGAGGACCGGGGCAAGGCCGGGCGGCCACCGGAGGGGAAACGCCGACGGGAGCAGCAGGGCGCCACCGGCGACGCGATCGGCAGGAGCGCCCATACGGGCAATGAGCAAAGGAGGGCGCCAGACGGTGCGGCCGGGGCGACGAGGCGAGGCCGGGCGAAAGCGCGGGTTTCTGTGGAGGAGGAGCGTGAGGAGGCGGTGGCCACGGGCGAGGAACGGCGCTGCTGTGAATGGGCGCAGGCCGGGCGCCGCTGGGTGGACCTGAGCGACGGCGGCATCGATGCCGAGAGCGGGCCGGGCGGCACGAGGCCGGAGGGCGAGCGGGCGACGGTGGCCGGGGCGTGGGACGAAGAGCGGGAGCACGGGCGCGTCTGCGGAATGAGGCCGGCAATGGCGACGCCGACGATGGGCAGGGGCGGGCACGGCCGCCCGGGGAGGGACCGGCGATGGCGTGGACGGAGCGCGGGCGGTGACTGCGGGGAAAGGGGAAGGAAGGGGGCGCTCACGGCGGGGCTGTAGGGCACGGGCAGCGGGCGTGACGGCGGTTGGGGAGGTCCGGCGAGGAAGGGGTCGAGGAGGCGGCAATGCGGCGACGATGGGGAGGCAGCTCCGGTGGGGGGGGCGAAGCTCCGGGCGGCGACGGGGTTCGGCGGTGGTCTCCTCCCGATCCAGATCGGGGAGAGGGATATTTCGAAGTGGGGGCTGTCGATTGGGGAGTGGGGGAGGTGGATAAGGGAGAGGTGGGGGCCGACTGGCCGGCTGGTTAGCTTCGATGGCCGGTGGGCAGCGGTCCAGCAGTGGGGCTTCTCCTCCTTTTGTTTTTTTTTGTTTGTTCTGCTTTTCTTTCTGCTTTTAAATCATTCTAAATTATTTAGGCCTTTTATAAAAATGTGCTTACTTCACCATAATTACCGATGCAATATTTGGCAACTCCCGAACATTTTAGTTTTAATTTTTGAAAACTTTTATTGCTATCATAAATTTGAATTTGAATTTGGAAATAGTTTTGAATTAACCCGTGATTAACTACAGTGACAGATGTGACGTGGCACCATCAACGTGAGATTACTGTAGCATGATTATCCGGGCGTTACAAATCTCCTCCACTACAAGAAATCTCGTCCCGAGATTTAAGAGGGGAGTAAGGGGGAAAGGTCTGGTTACGAAATCCTAACGAATCTTCTCGGTCTTGGTTGCTCTTCTTGAAGAGGTCGATCCATTACCTTGACATCTTCATTTCTCTCGCTACAGGTCATCCCGGTGATGCCGCCTTTTCTCGAACTCCAACATACTTACGAATAGGTAAGGGGTATTCCAAGAAACGAACCTCTGCCAGGTTGACTATCTGGTAGCTAACATCGGGGAAGGTGGCGGAAAGTAACTCTCGAACTGGAACTTAAGAAAATATTGAAAGCAAAGTAAGAAGGTACCATGAGAAGTTTCAAGCGGGTAGGCAATCATTCGATGCCTGAAACAAAGTGTAAAAGGGGTCCAGAGCAATGGTAATAAGTTTTGTGTCTGATACCAGCATAGATTACTAGGAAAGTGACCCCGTGAATTACATACGAAGTCAAGCACGAGGAATAACTTGGGCAACAGGGGTGTACAGGAGAGTCGTGTTTCGATCCCGTGAAATCAGGTTATGGGCCCACCATGTGGTTAAAAGTAGGAAGGTCGGTGACATCTTGCACGATCATGTGAGCAAGGCATGTCAGAGGAGAGTCTGTGGGTCATGTCGGCAACAACATAGGTACCAAGGGCGAGGGACGAAGAGAACCATTTTCCTGCTCGTTGAAACGAGGCGGACCAATAGGCAAGGTTCCCGTCCATCGGTGGTTACCGAAATGTCATCAACAATAGTAACAAGGTCTTACTTACAGAGTGGTACAACGAGGTGCTTACCTAAGCAGGGAATTATCACTGCTCGGTTAAGTCTGGTTACTGGAACAAAACAATGGAAAGGATAGTATCATTATCAGATTAAACGGAATAATTGAAAGGAAAATGTGTTTAAACACATATTTCAGGAGTATATCCTTCCCAAAGACAAGCAGAGCATGATATCCATGACAGGATATAATGTAGAAAACCCTTTAGGTAAGGGGAGAGAATTTTCATGACATTACCCATACATCGGTGTTTGGATAATTGAGCAAGAAACACTTAGCATTGGGCTTCAAATGTTCTTGATGAAAATCGGAGTACCACTGACATGCTTAGAGATAGCATTGACATGGTGTTTCAATCAAGGGCCAGACTTTGGATATAGGAAGGATCCATTAGGAACAACTTGTAGGATAAGTCTTACAATTTCCTCCAGGAAGAATGGTTATCTTGCAAAGGAAATTATAATGATAGGTCCTCCAGCCGGGGGGGGGGGGTGCTAGGCATGACATCATGTTACCGGGTCATCAAAGGACCAACATCATAACTCTTGGAAAGTTGTCCCAACCATCATATCTGACTGAGATTCAGATCCGATTAGTGTCATGATACCTCAGACTCAGGATGTCCGAGAAGAAAAGGTGCAACACAAATAGACGAAATGACATTTCAAGATTCTCAGGAAATGAACTAAGGGAGCGGGTTCTTGAAGCAATAGTTCGCCCTTAACCAAGGAGAGGATGAGGGGTAGTGATGGAATCAACGAAAATCCTCGAGATTTCCAAAAGGTGGATTTCCACAATTAAGTGAACAAGGAGATAACATTTGTCGAGGATCAAATCATATAAGGAAGTATGCTCGAGGAAAACATACACAATTAAACATTGGTTGAAAGGTGCGCTCAAATATGGGTTGGGTTGCACGACCAATGTCGTAATGGTGACTCAATAATCAATAGCCTAAGAATGAACTTTCGACCATTAACTTCAAAGAAATAGGGTTGCTAGAAGGAAAGAATCCAAACAACACCGTTCACTTGTTGGAATTAACACGGGACCAAGAAAGAATGGTGATGGTGAGAAGTATTTCTATGTCAAGAATTCTCAAGAGGTGGAACAAATCTCGTAACATTCTTGACATAAAGGATGGTAATACTCTAAGGTAAAGAAGAACAATTGCCGGATAGCAAGGAACTCAAGGTATAACACCAAACATGAACAAGCTTGTGTTGGTGGGAAGGCAATAAAGTGGTCGATGATAATACAATTCATCGAGGGCAAGGATGGTATTTCTCATCATGAATTCAATTGATATCCCGGATGAGCTCGAATGTTGATGATCACGACACCTTTGTCGCGAGAGTTCATGAAGATGTAATCGATCGCCATTTACATCAAGTCAAAGTAATGATGAAGTGAAAGGTTATTGGAACCAAGGGTGCGACACAAACTCGAAACCAAGCTTGTTGTTCAAGGCGAAATGATATGACGATGAGGATCGACGTAAGGTTAGTTCATCGTCGAAAATTGTGCTCCGAGAAGAAGGACCGGTAGCACAGTTAGAATAAATCACGACAATGATATAGCCAAACAGGCTAGGAATGGCGTGATCGGGTACAAACTTCGTACTTATAGAAGCTATCGAAGAGTTGTTGAACCGTAGAGCGGACTCGGTTCAGTTATCGGTGTCTTTGAGTGTTTAATAACCCGAGCCCGTGAAAAATTGGAATCAGTGGGAAGGTAGCACTTGATGAAGAACTCATAAGAAGTTATGCAGTTCCATAATAACCTCGAGATACCAGGGGGGTAATACTCGACACAAGATCAAAGTAAAGGTTGTACTGGTGTATTGATCCATAGGAGACAATTGTTTTAATTTGTCCGAGAAATGGAATCAAAGAAGAACAATCATGGTTGGAACCACGGTTGCAAGGGATCAATTCACAGATACCATATGTTAGTTATCAAGGAAATAGTTATTATTACAAGAAGCTTCCATGATAGGATATACATCGCGTCCATGGGCATGAACACAAAGTTCAAGGTCGACTCCCACTTCCTCAATGCATAATCTTCCATTCACCTCTCGTATTTCGAAGATGGCATTAGTTGTTGAAAGTTTTACCTAGTGCAATACCAGATAAGTATGACTCGTGAAATCTTTCGGGTTCACAGGGAAGGTGTTGGTTCAATCCCATCGGGGCTTCTTACGAACATATACCATAAGCTTCAAGAGTAAATATCACCAGCTCGAAAGCAGAGCATGGTTGACAAAAGGAAAGGATACAATTTACCAAAGGCATTATGTATGGGAGAAAGAACTCACAAAGTGATTAATTTTGAAGGACACTATCGGATAATAATCCAACAGTGGATATGGCGATCCACAATGGGGCTGATATGAGTATCGATACCCAATCAGAGGAAGAAGATTGCAAATGCATCAGTTTATAGAACATCTGAATAGTTCAACGCTTAATTAGCAAAGTAATTATGATTTTCAAATCAAGGGATCAGGAGCAAATGCTCTGATCAAGGATGGATAAGCTGAATAGACTTAGGGGTAAATCGACGGCAATTTGATTGGTCGATAGCCAGCTCATGTTTAAAATGACGTCTCGAGCGGAAGGATGAATTCTAGGATCTGTTTGAGGATTACGAGCATTCGCAACAAATCGAATCAATGGACTCAAAATGATAATGACAATGGATGCCAACAAGATTACTAGACTTATGGGATTAACCATAATGCAAGTAATCAAGAATTTCGAGCAATAGGATTCTCGGGATTTTCGAAGATCGAATGGTTTTTCGAGGATTGGTGACATACATGAATCAACTGGGGATGAGCGGATATTCGGTAAGTGCGAGAAATTATCCGTAGGGGTATTCATGTAGCAAAGAACTGCAAGGCAATAGGCGCAAAGTATTCTCGGAACATTAGAGAGAATTTTGGGGTATCTTCTAATAACAAGATTAACTGGGAATAAAAGTAAGAACGACAGGCGTAAGTATATATCCATAGGGATGTTTCGGTGGTAGGGAATTACAAAAGCGACAGGCACAAGGTCTCGAGAGAATATCGGAGAGTATCTTCAAATTCTTCTGGTTCACGGAGCAATCACCTGTAGTGAGGGGTTCTCTGGGAGGAAGTAGTAATGAGATCCTAAAGTTAGATTTTAGTAAAATCGTTTAACCCGAATAGAAGAGAGTTCAGAATCCCAGAGTAAAGATCAAGGAGTAAAAGATCCTAATACCACCCAATGGCGACGTGGGCCCATGGGCTGCACAGCCATGTTAGTAAAAGTCTTCCAATGTCTAGACTCAACTTCGGCCAAGGAGTTGGAAAGGGGGATTCCTACAGGCAGTCGGCTCTGATACCAACTTGTGACGCCCCCGATTCAATCGTACACTAATCATGCACGCAAACGTGTACGATCAAGATCAGGGACTCACAGGAAGATATCACAACACAACTCTAAAACATAAATAAGTCATACAAGCATCATAATACAAGCCGGGGCCTCGAGGGCTCGAATACAAGTGCTCGATCATAGACGAAGTCGTGGAAGCAACAATATCTGAGTACGGACATAAGTTAAACAAGTTTGCCTTAAGAAGGCTAGCACAAATCGGGATACAGATCGAAAGAGGCGCGGGCCTCCTGCACAGGATCCTCCTAAACTACTCCCGGTCGCCGCCGGCTGCACGTAGTAGTAGGCACCTCCGGGGTAGTAGTCGCCATCGACGGTATGGCGTCGCTCCTGGGCTCCATCATCCCGTCGCAGCAATCGAGTAGAGATAGGGAAAAGGGGAAACAATGCAACCGTGAGTACTCATCCAAAGTACTGCAAGCAAGGAGCTACACTACATATGCATGGATATATGTGTAAAGGGCCATATCAAGGACCGAATCGCAGAATGCCGTAATAAGAGGGGATAGCTAGCCTTATCGAAGATTACGCTCGTCACCTTCGTCTTGCAACAGGTAGAAGAGGGTAGGTTGAAGTCCTCCAAGTAACATCACATAGCAATAATCCTACCCGGCGATCCCCTCCTCGTATCCCTGAGAGAGAGCGACCACCGGTTGTATCTGCCACTTGGAAGGGTGTGTTTTATTAAGTATCCGGTTCTATTCGAATAGATTAACTTCCCTGCAGGGGTGCACCACATAACCCAACACGCTTGATCCCATTTGGCCGGACACACTTTCCTGGGTCATGCCCGGCCGCGGAAGATCAACACGTCGCAGCCCCACCTAGGCTCAACAGAGAGGTCGACGCCGGGTTCAAACCTAAGCGCCAGAGGGGTCTGGGCCCATCGCCTCGAGCACACCTGCATGTTGCGTGGGCGGCCGGCAGCAGACCTAGCCTAATGGCGTTCCAGTCCAATCCGGCGCGCCGCTCAGTCGCTGACGTCACGAAGTGCTTCGGCTGATACCACGACGCCGAGTGCCCATATCTCTCCCACGTAGTTGGTTAGTGCGTATAGGCCCGTAGCCAGACTCAGATCAAATACCAAGATCTCGTTAAGCGTGTTAAGTATCCGCGAACGCCGAACAGGGCCAGGCCCACCTCTCTCCTAGGCGGTCTCAACCTGCCTGTCGCTCCGCCACAAAGATCCACTCGCGGGTGCTCCACCACCAATTCGACTTTATTCTCCACATGTATCATGTATAAAGTATATAGTATATACCCGTGATCACCTCCCGAGTGATCACGGCCCAATAGTATAGCACAGGAGACGGACAAGAATGTAGGGCCACAGATGAAAATACTAGCATCCTATACTAAGCATATAGGATTGCAGGTAAAGGTAACAACAAGAGTAACAAGGACAAAGCTATGCATCGTGATAGGTATAACAATGAAGCAAGAACATGCTACACTACTCTAATGCAAGCAGTATAGAGTAGAATAGGCGATATCTGGTGATCAAGGGGGGCTTGCCTGGTTGCTCGGGCAAGAGAGAGGGGTCGCCAACTCCGTGAGTCGAACCGGGCCGGCAAAGGTGTCGGCCTCGTAGTCTACCGGAGAGAAGAGGGGGAAGAAACAATAAATATAATGCAAACATAAGCATGACGGTGCATGACAAGAAAAAGCGCGGTGCTAGGCGTGCCCTAACGTGGTATGAGGTGATACCGGTTAAGGGGGGAAGCATCCGGGAAAATATCCCCGGTGTTTCGTGTTTTCAAGGCAGGAGCTGGAGGGAAAGTTGCGAGTTCGATAGGTTAGGGGTGTGTGGCGGACGAACGGACTGCGTATCCGGATTCGCCTCGCTGCTCGAGCAACTTTCATGTTGAAAATATTTTAATCCGAAGTTACGGATTAAAAGATATGATTTTCTAAAGATTTTATTAATTTCTGGAACTTAATTAATTATTTAATCCAACATTATCCAGAATAGTAAATGATGACGTCAGCATGACATCAGAGTGATGTCAGCAGTCAATGTTGACCATTGACCTGGTCAACCTGACGTGTGGGTCCAGTGGGACCCACTTGTCATTCTCTGTTTAGGTTAATTACAGATTAGTTAATTTAATTACCAATTAACCTAACTAGTTAATTAAATTAATTAAACTGGATTAATTAACTTAATTAATTCATTAGATAATTAATTAATTAATAATTAATTTTATTAAATCATTTTTATTTTTATTTATTAATTTTATTTTTAATTCTCTTTCTTTCTTTTTTTTAATAAAACGTTATGGGGCGTGGGCCCCTGTGGTCAGTGGCACAGAGGCCATTGCGGGTCGGGCCACGGGTGTGGGTGCGGGCGAGCGGGTGTGGCGCCCGACTGGGCGTTCGCCCAAAACGCTGGGGCGAGGAGGACGGGCAAGGCCGGCCACCGGAGGGAAACGCCGACGGGAGCAGGGCGCCACCGGCAGGAGCCGCCCATCTGGCGAAGCAAAGGAGGGCAGCCAGTGCGTCGGCGGGCGACGAGGCGAGGCCGAGTGGTGGGGGGGTTCGGGGAGGAGGAGCAGCGAGGAGGCGGTGGCCTGGCGAGAACAGCGCCGACCAGAATGGGCGCAGGCTGGCGCCGCCGGGGCGGACCCGAGCGACGGCGGCATCGATGCCGGAGAGCGGGGCCGGGCGGCACGAGGCCGGAGGGCGAGCGGGCGACGGTGGTGGCCGGGGCGCGTGGACGAAGAGCGGGGAGCACGGCGCGGCCCGTCTGAACGAGGCAGCAATGGCGACGCCGACGATGGCGGCGCACGGCCGCCGGGAGGGACCGACAGCGTGGACGGAGCGCGGCGGTGACCATGGGAAAGGGGAAGGGGGGCGCTCACGGCAGGGCTGTAGGGCACGGGCAGCGTGCGTGACGGCGGTTGGGGAGGTCCGACGAGGAAGGGGTCGAGGAGGCGGCAATCCGGCGACGACGGGGAGGCAGCTCCGGCGGGGGGGCGAAGCTCCGGGCGGCGACGGGGTTCGGCGGTGGTCTCCTCGATCCAGATCGGGGAGAGGGGATATTCGAAGTGGGGGCTGTCGGTGGGGAGTGGGGGGGAGGAGTGGATAAGGGAGAGGAGTGGGGGCCGACCTGGGCCGGCCTGGTTGGCCCGATGGCCAGCTGGGCCGCGGTCCAGCAGGGGGGGGGGGCTTCTCCTCCTTTTGTTTTTTTTGTTTGTTCTGTTTTCTTTCTGTTTTAAATCATTCTAAATTATTTAGGCCTTTTATAAAAATGTGCTTACTTCACCATAATTACCGATGCAATATTTGGCAACTCCCGAACATTTTAGTTTTAATTTTTGAAAACTTTTATTGCTATCATAAATTTGAATTTGAATTTCGAAACAGTTTTGAATTAACACGTGATTAACTACAGTGACAGAGGTGACGTGGCACCATCAACGTGAGATTACTGTAGCATGATTATCCGGGCGTTACACCCCCCTCTCCTAGTCCAATTCGGACCAGAGGGAGAGGGGGCGCGCGGCCCATCCTGGCTGCCCCTCTATCTCTCCACTAAAGCCCATAAGGCCCATTACTTCTCCCGGGAGGGGGGGGGTCCGTAACCTCCCAAGACTCCGGTTTTCTCCGAAATCACCCGGAACACTTCCGGTGTCCGAATATAGTCGTCCAATATATCAATCTTTATGTCTCGACCATTTCGAGACTCCTTGTCATGTCCGTGATCATATCCGGGACTCCGAACAACCTTCGGTACATCAAAACTTTTAAACTCAAAATAAAACTGTCATCATAACGTTAAGCGTGCGGACCCTACGGGTTTGAGAACTATGTAGACATGACCTAGAACTGTTTCCGGTCAATAACCAATAGCGGAACCTGGATGCTCATATTGGCTCCTACATATTCTACGAAGATCTTTATCGGTCAAACCGCATAACAACATACGTTGTTCCCTTTGTCATCGGTATGTTACTTGCCCGAGATTCGATCGTCGGTATCCAATACCTAGTTCAATCTCGTTACCGGCAAGTCTCTTTACTCGTTCCGTAATGCATCATTCCGTAACCAACTCATTGGCCATATTGCTTGCAAGGCTTATAGTGATGTGCATTACCGAGAGGGCCCAGAGATACCTCTCCGACAATCGGAGTGACAAAACCTAATCTTGAAATACGCCAACCCAACATGTACCTTCGGAGACACCAGAGAGCACCTTTATAATCATCCGATTCGTTGTGACGTTTGGTAGCACACAAAGTGTTCCTCCGTAAACGGAGTTGCATAATCTCATAGTTGTAGGAACTTTGTATAAGTCATGAAGAAAGCAATAGCAACATACTAAGCGATCAAGTGCTAGGCTAACGGAATGGGTCAAGTCAATCACATCATTCTCCTAATGATGTGATCTCGTTAATCAAATGACAACACATGTCTATGGTTAGGAAACATAACCATCTTTGATTAATGAGCTAGTCAAGTAGAGGCATACTAGTGGCATTATGTTTGTCTATGTATTCACACATGTATCATGTTTCCGGGTAAGACAATTCTAGCATGAATAATAAACATTTATCATGATATGAGGAAATAAATAATAACTTTATTATTGTCTATGGTTAGGGCATATTTCCTTCAAAAATCGGGAGCCCCTGGTGCGGTTGAGCCGCATTTTGGGCATGCCGTGGTCGTGCCCCTCCCCCTATGCCCATGGTATTTCCAAAGCGTAGCTATGTACGCGTAGTACTGGTTTCGCAATTTCGCGAGGGCTGGGGTTGGGTCCGCATTGCTACGCTGGCGTTTCGGAACATGCCAGCGGTCTTGTTGTAGGTTACTCCGGCGGTTGATGTTGTCCGGACGTTTAATGGCCGGATCGAGAATTGCCTTGAGAGGCTGCTTTGTACTTCCGCCAGGGCGAGCCGCCAGTATGCTCCTCCGCTCGGAGAGAGCGTTCGGTGTTTCCATTGACCGTAATGACTCCTCGAGGGTCCGCATCTTGAGCTTGAGGTATGCGTAGTGCGGCACCGCATTGAACTTTGCAAATGCGGTTCGTCCGAAAGCGATCGCGTGATAGCCACTTCGGAACGGGACTATGTCGAAGATTAACTCCTCGCTTCGGAAATTATCCGGGGATCCGAAGACCACTTCAAGTGTAACTGAGCCTGTACAGTTGGCTTCTACAACTGGTATGACGCCTTTAAAGGTCGTTTTTGTGGGTTTGATCCTTGAGGGATCTATGCCCATTTTTCGCCTTGTATCACGATAAAGCAGGTTCCGCCGCCGTCCATAAGGACTCTAGTGAGGTGAAATCTGGCCAATGATTGGGTCTAGAACCAATGCGGCGAATCCACCATGGCGGATGCTAGTGGGGTGGTCCTTCGATCAAAGGTGATCGGGCGGGAGGACCACGGGTTGAACTTTGGGGCGGCTCCAACGCATATACGCCCCTCGAGTGCACGCCTGGCTCCCTTTTGGGTATGTGGGTTGCGTATATCATGTTCACCGTCCGTACTTGTGGGGGGAAACCCTTCTGTCCCCTATTGTTCAGCGGCCTGGGCTCCTCCTCGTCATCGCTATGCAGCCCCTTGTCATTGTTTTCGGCGTTTAACTTGCTCGCTTACTTGAACACCCAACAATCCTGTTGGTGTGGTTGGCTGGTTTTTCGAGTGCCGTGTATCCGCACGAGCGATCGAGTATTCGGTCCAAATTGGATGGGCCCGGAGTATTTCTTTTGAATGGCTTTTTCACGACCGGGTTTAGAGCCTCTGAATCCGCCATTAATCGTCAGATCCTCGGCATTGTCGCCGCACGCGGCACTTTTGCTTGTTGCGACGCCGACCTACCAATGATGTCCTTGGTATCCGAATTACTGTGGCTCTTGGTCATGTTATCACTACGAGCTAGCCAGCTGTCTTCTCCGCGCAAAAGCGGGTCATGAGTGTCGTGAGGGCTGCCATGGATTTCGGCTTTTCCTGTCCCAGGTGCCGGGCAAGCCACTCGTCACGGATGTTATGCTTGAAGGCTTCAAGGGGGTCTGCGTCCAGACAGTCGACTATTTGATTTTTCTTCGTTAGGAACCGTGTCCAGAATTGCTCGCCGATTCCTCCGCTGCGGAATTATGTGGCTTAGGTCATCGGGCGTGCGGTGGTCGCACATAGGTGCCGGAAGTTGTCGAGGAATGCGGCTTCCGTGTCCTCCCAACAACCAATTGATTCTGCTGGCAAGCTGTTAAGCCAATGCCGAGCTAGTCCTTTAAGCTTGAGTGGGAGGTATTTGATGGCGTGTAGATCATCGCCGCGGGCCATGTGGATATGAAGGAGATAATCCTTGATCCATACCGCCTGATCTGTTGTGCCATCGTATGAGTCGATGTTTACGGGTTTGAAAACCCTCGGGGATTTGATGATCCATTACTTCATCTGTGAAGCATAGTGGGTGTGCGGCGCCTCTGTATTGGGCTATGTCACGACGTAGCTCAAATGAGCTTTGTCTAGTGTGTTCGGCCCGGCCGGATTTACTGTATCCGGCATGACGGTTATCGTCACGTGTCGTGGGGCGCCCACGCAATCCATAGATCGATCTTGTTTGCCTTGCCCTATCCTCCAGTATATCTCGCAGGTCTGGCGCATTTCCCCGTGCCTTGGTATTCTTTGAGCGACGCCAGGGTGCAGTTTAAGTGGAGGGCCGAGAGGCCTATCTGCCGTGGCCACGAGGTGGCCGGTCGGCCACATCATGCGCTGGTGATGTAGGTCTAGGTGCTTCCTCCTCTAATCGGGGTAGCAGCCTGCGTTTCGGGGAGCTCTTGGAGGGGCGTTCGAGTTCGTACTCTTCGGACGCAAGGACATCAGTCCACCTGTCGGCTAGCAAGTCTTGGTCAGCTCTAAGCTGTTGCTGTTTTTTCTTGAGGCTGCTCGTCGTGGCCATAAGCCTGCGTTTGAAATTCTCTTGTTCGACGGGATCCTCAGGCACGACAAATTCGTCGTCGTCGAGGCTTGCCTCTTCTTCGGAGGGAGGCATGTAATTATCTTCCTTTACCTCTCTGTCTACCGCTCTCTCATGAGGGCTGGCTTCTCCATCCTCCTGTGCTGAATCCTGCTGGAGGGGGTTGTCTTCAACCTTTGTCCCCGGGGTGTTATTATCTCCGTGCGGAATCGCCGTTTTGCTTTGTGGCGGGATTTAGAGCGGCGCTTGACGCCTTGGCGCTTAGGCTGTTTCTTGGAGGGGTCATCCTCCGTTGTTCCATCGTCGTTCCCTTCTTTTTGGGTTTCCACCATGTGTATGTCATACGACGAGGTGGCCTTCCAGTGCCCTGTAGGCGCTGGTTCTTGGTCATCTCCTGCATCGGCGTCCATACCGTCGATGTCTTCGGAGTCGAAGTCGAGCATGTCGGTTAAATCATCAACAGTGGCTACGAAGTGGGTGGTGGATGGGCTTTGAATTCCTTCGTCGTCCGCATCCCAACCTTGTTGACCATAGTCCGGCCAGGGCTCTCCTGATAAAGAGAGAGACTTTAGTGAATTCAGAATGTCGCCGAAAGGCGTAGTGCCGAAGATGTCCGCGGCGGTGAACTCCATGATCGGGCGCCAATCGTATCGATTGGCGGGGCGGAAGGTTCGGAGTCCGGAGAGGAGTCCGGCACCTTGGAGTCACAAGCTTCGCAAAGGACAGGTGTAGTGTTCGGCTCGATCGCCGTAGAGATTGCAGCCCCCGAGGCGGCATCCAGCCACCCGTCCTCGATTGGTGCAGTCGGCTCCGAGCTAAGGGTCGGAGCGGACACTGGTGCGGCCTCTAGGACACTGCTCGGTAACCTGACTAGATCATGCCCGTCGTGACAGTGCGGTGCGCTTGGCTGTGGCTCGAACCCGTCGAAGATCAAGTCTCCGCGGACATCGGCCGTGTAGTTCAAACTTCCAAATCTGACATGATGACCAGGGGCATAGCTTTCGATCTGCTCCAGATGGCCAAGCGAATTGACCCGCAGTGCAAAGCCGCCGAATACGAAGATCTGTCCGGGGAGAAAAGTCTCACCCTGGACCGCATCATTGTTGATGATCAGAGGAGCCATCGGGCCTGAAGGTGACGACACAAAGGAACTCTCAATGAAAGCACCAATGTCGGTGTCAAAACCGGCGGATCTCGGGTAGGGGGTCCCGAGCGTGCGTCTAGGCGGATGGTAACGGTGACAAGGGACACGATGTTTTACCTGTGTTCGCCCTCTCGATGGAGGTAAAACCCTACTCCTGCTTGATTAATATTGATAATATGGGTAGTACAAGAGTAGATCTACCACGAGATCAGAGAGGCTAAACCCTAGAAGCTAGCCTATGGTATGATTGTTGTTCGTCCTACGGACTAAAACCCTCCGGTTTATATAGACACCGGAGAGGGTTAGGGTTACATAGAGTCGGTTACAAATGGGAGGAGATCTACATATCCAAACGCCCAGCTTGCCATCCACGCCAAAGAAAGTCCCATCCGGACACGGGACCAAGTCTTCAATTCAGTATCTTCATACCCGTGAGTCCGGCCAAAGATCATAGTCCGGCCATCCGGACACCCCCTAATCCAGGACTCCCTCAAACACCATCAAGTTCTGAGCTCCCACCAACTAACCAACGAGTTGAAGAATCTGGAGGGGGTACAATAAATGGAGCGCCAGGGCCAGAAACCGCGCTCGCAGGGGACACCATATAGCCATGGACGCTAGAGAATGCACGTTCGTGGCCGCCGTGAACGGAGGGGTGCTGCTAAGAATCCACCATGAAGCTTCAACCATATACCAGGAGGAACCATCGTGACTAAACATCGGCGGCCAAGGGTTTCCCCGTGTCGTCAAACGCCCCCCCCCCCCCCAGTTGAAAGTTGTGTGAAGATCACACAATGGATGGAGCACTTGAACGGATTAATAAGCTGAAAGTTGTAGCTGATGCTGATGGCCGGTTTCATCCTCGATCCATGCAGTCGTGTACCGCACATCTGTGTTTTCTGTGTTTGACCATCCAGAACATATCCAGTCAACTTGCATCAACATCACACCAGCCAACGCTCCATTATGCAAGGCATAATTCATTCCGTGACGACCTGATGGAACCGGGGCGGCGTCCTGCACTACTCATGCCCACACATATGTATATGCTTTGTCTAGTGCCTTGGTTCAGTAGGGCGCAAGCCAAGCATAATGCACCATCACAGGAAGTAAGTGGTGGCCGGCCCGAGACACTCGGAAAGACTGCTTGGTGGCATGCTGTCATGAGCCATGGCACCATCTTCTGCATATTGGATTTCTTGCGTACTGCCTAGATTAGGTTCGAATTAGCCGTGATCTTTTGCAGGAATCCGGCGGCGCGCATTGCTAGGGCCCGAGCATCTCGCACCGGCAACCTTATCTATGCACAGCTCCCCTCTAAGTTCGGTGATCACATCAAGAATTTCAGCCGTGATCTTAGTGGCGCCTGCGGTCGATGAGGTACAGGTCGCCAAACTCTCTCTCGCTCTCTCGGCTCCACACACCGAGCGATCCATCGGTGATGCCCGGCCCGGGGCCAAGAGCATTCCCCGACTTTGGTGCTTCGTCCACCATTGACAAGAGAATTTTCTAAAGCCGCCCGGACCATCATCGTCTTGGCCCTGGCAAGGTTGCTTTCGTGCGTCCCATGCGTGTTTGCGTCCGAGCGGTGCAGGAAGGAATAAATCGTTCGTGCGTGGATGGATATATATGCGACGCCTTCCTTGCCGCGCAAACTTGAGATACCAATTCGTTCGGGAGCTGGCTTCATCGTGGAGGGCGGTATGAAGCAAGCATTGGTGGCGCTCGCCGTGCCGTTGCTCCTCGCCGCGTCGCTGTACGCTTTGACGCCGCCGGACTCGGCCGAGGCCTTCGCCGGGGACGTCCGCGTCCACCTGACCCACGTGGACGCCGGGAAGCAGATGTCCAGGCGCGAGCTGATCAGGCGCGCCATGCAGCGCAGCAAGGCGAGGGCGGCGGCGCTCTCCGTGGCGAGGAGCGGCAGCGGCCGCGTCGCCGGCAAGAGCGCGCGGCAGCAGGGGCAGCAGCAGCAGCAGCCCGGCGTGCCGGTCCGCCCGTCCGGTGACCTCGAGTACCTCATCGACCTCGCCATCGGGACGCCGCCGCAGCCCGTGTCGGCGCTGCTGGACACCGGCAGCGACCTCATCTGGACGCAGTGCGCGCCGTGCGCGAGCTGCCTCGCTCAGCCGGACCCGCTCTTCGCCCCGGCCGCGTCGTCGTCGTACGTGCCCATGCGCTGCTCCGGCCAGCTCTGCAGCGACATCCTGCACCACAGCTGCCAGAGGCCCGACACCTGCACGTACCGCTACAACTACGGCGACAGGACGACCACGCTGGGCGTCTACGCCACCGACCACTTCACCTTCGCGTCGTCGTCCGGGGAGAAGCTCAGCGTGCCGCTCGGGTTCGGCTGCGGCACCATGAACGTCGGCAGCCTGAACAACGGCTCCGGCATCGTCGGCTTCGGCCGGGACCCGCTCTCGTTCGTGTCGCAGATGTCCATCCGGCGCTTCTCCTACTGCCTCACGCCCTACACAAGCACCAGGAAGAGCACGCTCCTGTTCGGGTCCCTCTCCGACGGCGTGTTCGACAGCGACGACGCCGCCACCGGCGCAGTCCAGACCACGAGGCTGCTGCAGAGCCGCCAGAACCCGACCTTCTACTATGTGCCGTTCACCGGCGTGACGGTCGGCACGAGGCGGCTGCGGATACCGCTCTCGGCGTTCGCCCTGAGGCCCGACGGCTCCGGAGGGGTGATCGTCGACTCCGGCACGGCGCTCACGCTATTCCCGGGGGCGGTGCTCGCCGAGGTACTGAGGGCGTTCCGCGCGCAGCTGGGGCTGCCGTTCGCGAACAGCAGCAGCCCGGACGACGGCGTCTGCTTCGCGACGCCGATGGGCGCAGGCGGGGGGAGGCGCGCGTCGGCCGCGAGGGCGGTGGTGGCGGTGCCGAGGATGGTGTTCCACTTCCAGGGCGCGGACCTCGAGCTGCCGCGCCGGAACTACGTGCTGGACGACCCGAGGAGGGGGAGCCTGTGCATCCTCCTGGCCGACTCCGGGGACTCGGGCTCCACGATCGGCAACTTCGTGCAGCAGGACATGCGCGTGCTCTACGATTTGGAGGCGGAGACCCTGTCGTTCGCACCGGCGCAGTGCTGATGCAACCGAGGACGTGTGTATCAAAGCAGATGTGTCATTTATGGTAGCGCGCGCATGCATCAAACGAGATCATGCGCCTCAAGGGATAAAGTTTAGCTGGTAGGATTTAGGAAAGGTTAATAAATGACCAATGTTTTGTTTACCTTTATGTGTAGTAGGGCAATTTTTTCACTTCCAATGCATATGCAGTCCATGCTTCCGAGCATATCCGGAGACCAACTTTGCTCTCCAATTGCAAGTAATCTAGACATTTGGAGATCTCAGATACTGACCCCAAAGACCTCGACAAATCTTCTAAGATTACCTAAAGCGGTGGACTTAGCCAGCCGACAACACTCATCAGAAAAATCAGCTAATATCCCATAAGCTAGGATTTGAAATATGGAGGTCAATTTTTGATAAGGATGTAAATCAGGAACACTAACACTATTCTTCTCAGGGAAAAATAGCTATCATGTGCCTCCTCTATAGCATTTGTGCTATGCGCAGAAAAAAAGGACGATGCATCCTATACCTGTGATGAAAAACTTAAATGAGACATGAAGAGTGACTACTATGATGAAAACAAAACAAATGCACCAGTTTCATACCTGTTGTGAAACATCCTTGTAGTGATGGTACTGTTCTGTGCAAAATAGCCATTGTGGAGGTTCTAAAAGCATTCCGCAATATCGCAATGAAGAGATTGACATCCCGATTGTGAACCTTCATGTCGTGGAGCATCCAACTGGGCTTGTTCTTCCTCTGCTACGATTGCAGCCATCATGAGCTCCTCATCTTCGGAGGTGGAATCTTCGCAAAATTGTCGGGCCAAGTTTCGACGGCGACTCATTTCGTTGTAGAGATATGGTGAAAGAGAAGTAGGCACTAGTAGAAAACAGGGCTTTCGTCCAGGCCAGTTTAGCCCATTAGTCCCGGTTCAATCCAGAACCGGGACTAATGTGAGCATTTATCTCGGTTCGTGCGGCTAAGTCAGTAGTCCCGGTTCACAGGTGCCCCTTAGTCCCGGTTTGTGCCTCAAACCGGGACTAAAGGGAGCGATGCCCATGAGTCCCGGTTCGTGCCTCAAACCGGGACTAAAGACAAATCGGGACTAAAGAGTAGACCTTTAGTGGGTTTGAGGCACGAACCGGGACTAAGTGGGTTGAGACCTTTAGTCCCGGTTCGTGCCACGAACCGGTACTAAAGGTCCCATTTTCAAACTATACCCCCCTGGATCGCCTTTTCAATTTTAAAAAAAAAAAAAGAAAATGAAGGAAATGTCAAAAAATAAAAGAAAATAAGTTTCCCATGTGATATGTGGTCTAGTTGTTGGGAAAATTTGCAAATGTAATTTCGACTTTATTTGCAAAATCTCTCTGAAATTTGTAAATATGGGCATAACTTTTGCATACTAACTCGGATGAAAAAGTTTTTTATATGAAAAATCATCTACTTGAAAAGTTATATCCAAATTTAACGGGGGAACCCCGTTAAACATTTTCAAAATCCTCAAAAACATAACAGAAAAAAAGTTACGGGGCTTTTAATATCTAGAGTGGAAAAAATCGAAAAATTTTCAAACTGTGGTCAAACAATGGTCAAACCATGGTCAAACTTATTATTCTAGAATATTAGTGTTACTAAATAATTTGTTCAGTTATTTTGAATTTTGGTCAAATCTGGTCAAACTGTGGTCAAACAATGGTCAAACTATGGTCAAACTAATTATTCTAGAATATTAGTGTTACTAACTAATTTGTTCAGTTATTTTGAATTTTGGTCAAATCTGGTCAAACTGTGGTCAAACTATGGTCAAACCATGGTCAAACTAATTATTCAAAATAACTATTGTTTTCTAAATAATTATTGTTTTTGAAAACAATAGTTTGAAACTCAAACAATGAAATGTGTCAATTCATGCTCAAGCAAAATTCACGAGGGTTAATAGGATTGACATCTTACTATTGTCGGAAAACAACAAGTGCAGACTTGGAAACAAGGGAGAATAGAACCAGGAAGTTAAGCGTGCTCAAATTTGGGTGAGTGGGAGGATGGGTGACCGTTCGGGAAGTTAGGTGATTTGGAATGATGAGGGTGATTAGAGAAGAGGATAAATTGAGCGGTGATGAGGGTCTTGATTAGAGATTAGGGGTTAAAATAATTCAGAAATTTGAAAATAAAAATTATTCAAATAAAATTTCAAAAAAATTTGAAAAAATCATAAAATTTCCATTAGTCGGTTGGTGTTACCAACCGGGACTAAAGGTGGAGCTCACGTGGTCATGACCTTTAGTCCCGATTACGGATTGAGCAAGGGACTAAAGAGGAAACATTAATCGACCCTTTAGTCCCGGTTCACCAACCGGGACTAAAGGCCCTTACCAACCGGGACAATAGACCCTTTTTCTACTAGTGTAGGAGAGGAGGCGGAATCAGGATTGTGAGAGACATGAGGGGTGATCATGCATATATATAGCTGAATACTAGCCGTTGGTAATTGTGAAATATTATTGAAAATAGAGAATAAGGTAGATGTTTAGGGAAACTGCTGGAGTTGAGCAACTTTTAGGCGAGAAACTTTTTAGGGGAGTCCCTGGTTTTGAGATATAGGGAAGAAATTGTAGGGCAACTGCTGAACTAGCTCTTACGCCAACACCACCAGGGTTAATAAGACATACCAAATTTTCCATTTTGAGGAAGTTATGTATGGTGTGCACTTTCCAATTTTGGAAAGTTCCATTTTTCTTGCAAATTGTGTTAAAGCATGTATCGACTTTGAGAAAAAATTGTGTGCCGAATTTTAGAAAAAATAATTTGAACTTTTTATCAAACTTTTAGGATTTTCAACTATTATAAATTAGGAAAAACATATATTTTGAATCTTTTGTACTTTCAGGAAATTGCGGCATTCGCAAAGTTGAATTCCTAAACCTTGAACTTCCCAAAATTTAAACTTATAAATTTTTGAACTTTCAATTTTTTTTGAGATCTTGACACATGAGAAAGAAAGCAGGGGAAAAAAGAAATACACGAGAGCCCACCGATAAAGAGAGACAAATGGAAAGTCATATGGTGGGCTTTTGGCCTATCCCAACGTCTCTGCGGTCCCTAGTGTATCAAGGTTGATCACGAGCACGTCTAACCATGTCTGGAAGACATTTCTCATTGCTCGTGTCTCTTAAGTTTCGGTAAAAATGTGTGCTAGTTAAAATTTTGTTATAATCATGATAATTCTACCAATCGAGATTCAACAACAAAATCTACCCAAAGTGAACCACAATCGCACTAGTAGTGTGCAATTTACGGAGACAATGACATGGCACACATGAACTGCAAATAAGTTGTGTTTATGTCATATAGGGGCGACAAAATCAGACGAGACCATGATCCAAAAGTTTGCTCCATATAAATTCCGGATTTTCTAATCCTCAAATGTTTAAAGATATAATCTGAGACATGGGCAAGGTGTCCGATCGCGGCAACCTCGGTAAGACTGAGCTAGGACCTCGTTGAAGACAAGGATGGGGGTTGATGGTTCGGGAGAAGAGGGGAGGGCCTTCGTCATTGCCGATGAGACATTGCCAGGACCTCGTCGGAGGTAGGAACAATGCGTCATCAGAGGAGAGGCAGTGGCGTACAAGGAAGGAGATGATGCCCGACCATTTTTATCTGAATTGTATTACTTAAGGAAAACAAGTACAAAATAAATATCCAGATCTAGGACATATGTCCTTATTTTTATAGAGAAAACTTAGAAATGCATCTAAGCCCTCAAGAAAATCCATCTGAACTGATTTTGTCACTGCTTGCTTGGTTGTCGCCGCATCACCTGAGGAAAGAACGAAGATGAGAAGAACAACAATTGTGTCGTCCACACAAATGTATAGAGGAAAACTCTTCGATGCCCAACCATTGGATAGTTAGGAGGACAGTAGTATCCCGAGTCCACTAGCGTTTAAATCCCGGTGCTCGCATTTTCCTAAATTTATTACAGAATTTCGGCGATACGCGTTCGGCGGGGGAGACGTTCCCATTGACTACGATGCGCCTGGTGACTTTGTAAATCTCAAGATGATATGCCGTCTGAGTCTCTCGGAGGTGTTTATAGGGATAGAGTATGTGTGCACGCGTTCATAGAAATGAGTGTATGTGCATATATATTTGTGCTTGCCTCTGTACTGTGTTAAAAAAATCCACTTAAGCCAAAAGAAAATTCAGATGCCTAATTTATTTATTTTTAAACTTGGAAATTTCATTCCAATTAACCATTGCGCTGAGCAAGCGCCGGCAATCAAGTCCCGAATAAAGGTAGGAGTAGCGCCCGGCCATACGGATTGGGACCGAAAATTCTATACCTACGGAGAGCCTACGAAAAATCTACGCTAACCTTCCATAAACTCTCTTCTCCTCCCACCCTAATTTCACTGGGGTGGGGCCCAGCCACTAATCCTGGACCGGTTACTTTGTTCCACCTATACCTGGCCATGGGCAGCCCAGCTCGGACGGCCCAACACGACCTTGACCACGGGCCAGGCTTGGGCCTTGATTTTGAGCCCGATGGTCGGGTCAGGCCTGTTGTATTTGTTGTTTAAGGAAGAGGCCCGACCCAAGGCCTGACGGGCTTTTGACTAATGGGCCAGGCTTGGGTCTGATTTTTAGGGCCGACAGTCGGACGGACTGGGCTCAGACCTAGGTTTTCTGCGTCGGGTTTTGGTAGGCCCGGTCCGACGAATGATCAGATATAGAACTTCGATCTCAGCCCGTAAGATAAATTACATACAAACTGTACCTAGGTGTAGCAAAAGCTCGCTCGGGACACATGCACCATCTTCGATTCGTTTATTCATTTTGAGTTCGGACGTGCCACCCTCCGGCGGTAGGTGCAGCCCCACCAATCCAACCAGAGCCGGCTTCCTCATCCTTGACTCCACTATCGGCGGCTATGGGATTGCGCAGCCTCAGGCTAGGGAAAACCCCTGCACGGCTTGCCCGTGCTGGCAGCGGCGGCGCCTGCGGGTGTCGCTTTCCTTTTTGGAGGCGCTGCTACGGCCTTTAGCTACGCCCCTCTTCGAGCTCAGGGGAAACCCTAGGTCTGGCTCCTCCGGATCGGATGGCGACTGCGTCTCTTTTTTGAAGGCGCTATCTTGCTCGCTCGTGGTGTCCTCAGTGTTGGCCTCGGCGATGTGTTTTGCCGCTCTTGGTTTTGGCTTGGTTGACTTTAGTTGTGTTGTCTCTTCTATTCGGGCTGAGCACCCCTTGTTTCTCTGTTTTGGGCATTATTGTTTGCATTCGTGTCATATGTTGTACTATTTACTGTACTTCTTTTATTTCTTCAATCAATGAAATGATACGCAAGCTTTGCGTATTTGCGGAAAAATGGTTCGACGTGCACTTTATTCGTCCATACACCTTATATCAACTAGTCGCAGCGGCGGCCACGACGAGTAGGTCATGCATCGGACCAAGTGATATTGTACTCGCCGACCTCCTCCCCGGTGATGCCCAGCGCGTCCCAGACCGCCTGGGAGGCGTCGACGACGTTGTTGCGGCACGGCGGCTGGAAGGCGTGCTCGCGGTCGCACCCGTTCACGGTGTCGCACTCGTCGACGACCTTGGCAAGCACGGACCCGCCGTTGGCCCGGATCCGTATGCTCTTGCCGCAGCGGGAGCCCCCGCTGTACCACCCCGTGGACAGCGCCACCACGCGCTCCGAGCTGCGGTGGAACGCGCCGTCGCACTCGGACGGGTCCCCGCCGTCGCCGCCCGCGTCGAAGTCGTTCAGCGTCATGACCGCCCGGGTGGACGAGGAGACCGGCGGGGAGCACCTGTACGTCGGGTACGCCTGCCCGGCCTTGCAGCAGTCCTGGCACGAGTGGCTCTGGGTCGGCCGGAGCGTGCCGCTCGGCCCGCAGCCAGCGCCGGCGGCGGTGAGCAGCAGGTGGCTCGCCGCTAGCGCGAGCAGCAGGAGGCGGCTGGTGGACCTCATCAGCATCTTTGTGAGGTTTTTGATGGCCGCGAGCGGCGGGTGTGAGTCGTGAGACTGTGAGAGTGCGCAGTGGCCAGCTCTCTACATATAGGCAGGCAGTGTGTTGGTCCAGTACGCGTGCTCCGGTGCTTGTTTGCGGCTCGTATTTTGTCCCGTGTGATAAGCGAACCTCAGGCTTTGTCCTTGCGATCTCAATGAAGATGCCTCAAAAGTCAAGCTGAGGCGGCGAAGGGGTGAGGGGAGGACAGTGCAGAGATGGCGATGCGACATGGAAATGTCAAGGAGATGCGTAGCAGTAGCAGCCGAAATGGGGAAGCCTGTTATAAATTCTAGACGTGCCGTCCTGCTACGGGCACCTCATGGCATGACATCGATCCCGTGTCGCCTCTCTCTAACACCGTTGCGGATATGCTTGATGTCCTCGTTGGGTAGGAATAGAGAGGATGGCCGGGTTGGTGGTCAATTTTACAGTATGCAGATGGTACCATCATCTTTGCTGGGGAAAAAAGGATGGTACCGTCATCTTCATCGAACACCGTCGAAACATCTTTTGAATAATTATTAGGCTTCAAGATTAACTTTCATAAAGAGGTAAATGCATCATTAGCGCTTGAACATTTCATCGAGGGTCACTTTGATGCTTGTAGTTTTACAATACAGAGAAGTGGTTCAAAATCTTGGCACGCGGGTCTAATGCAGACGTTAAATGCGATGGTGTGGCACCATATTTATGTTGCCATGCCCACATGGTGAGGGGCCCAGTTGCAGTGAAGGAACAGGCTGGTTGGTCGTTGGGTCCCGCCCGTCAGTGAACAATGAAAAAACAATATGTGAATTATAATTACAACAATGAAAATAGAGTTAGAAAGATGGTGTTTATGAAATAGTATCCATATAAATAAAATAACTTATTTAAAAAAAATTGTGTAATTTCTAAAAATATTCACGTATCATATATTCATACAAATAAAATATATTATATGAATTATAATTTTTTTGTATAATTTCAAAAGGTGTTCATGTATTTAATAACTTATATCAGTGTAATTATAAAAATCTTTTATATATTTAAGTAATTTTCTATATATTTTTAAAAATTCATGCGTTTAATAAAATATAAATGTGGTGTGTAAAATCTTCTTTCTTTAAGAAAATGTTCATTTCATTTTAAAAACTGTTCACATTTTTTAATAAAGTATGTGTGTTTGCCAAAAAATATTATTTTAATAAAATAAATTATGTATGGAAAGATAAATACGAGTCTAGTGTGATACTGATCATCAAATAAATATTATTTAAATTATACAAATATTTTGCTAATTCATAAATATGATTTTAATTATATGACTATTTTAAAATAATACATGAATACCTTTTAAACTACACAAGAATTATTTAAAGAACATTATTTTATTTGTATATATATATATATCATTTATATCTATTTTTATTAATGTGCTTATGATTTACATTTTTTTTTTAAAGGAAAAAAAATCTGACCTGTGGAAAATAGGCCATACTGATTGCAACCCATCTAAGCCCCACGAGTGTGTTTGGTTACAAAACATAAAGCCTAGTTATCATATCTATACATTAAAGTCATTGGGTGGAGTGGCTAGCACGGCTGACGGGACAATGACGATGTCATCGGTTTGTCTCCGAAGGCTACTATTTTTCATATCAATTATTCCTTTGTAGGGTTCACTGATAGATGGGATCTAACGGTCATAGAGGCGCATACTACGGGAGCCAGCCTGTCCACCGCTGCAGGAGGGCCCACGCCACACTAGCACGCCAACAGAAAATATGGTGCCATGTTAAAGCGGTTAACATCTATGGACGATGATAGCATTGTATTGCATATGAAAGCAAACATTTTACACCATTTTTCTGTATTCTACAACTGCAAGCACCAAAGTGATCACTCATGGCATGTTCAAGCGTCAATGGTGTATTTACGTGTTTCATAAAAGTGTGTTCTTTTGTTTTGGAATGTTGAATGCCATCCTGGCCGCCATTCAGCCCCTTGACCTCCGGGCCAACACCTCTGGTATTTCCCCTGACGAGTGGCTCCTTCGGTACGACCTCGAGGACCAGCCCACGGTCATATACACGGATGAGGAGGCATATTGGTGCCAGCGGGGTACCCAGCGATGGGTCCTTAAGGGTGATGCTAATACGGCCTACTTCCAGGCCATCGCGAACGGTCGTCGCCGCCGCAACACGATTCCCCTCTTATGGGATGGCGGCCTCCTCCTCCAGCATCCGGATGAGATCTGGGCCCATGTAGACGGCTTTTATAAAGCCCTGTTTTCTGCCTCCCCTCGGGGAGGAGCTGCTCTTGCCCCAGATATTTGGCATGAGCGCAGCCGCGTCTCGGATGGGGCCAATGCTGACCTTACAGCGCCCTTCGATGTGGAGGAGGTTTGGACCGCCATCAAGGGCACGAACCCCTCGTCCGCTCCCTGGCCTGACGGCCTCCCGGTTAAGTTCTTCCAGACTTTCTTGCCAGTCATTAAACCGGAGGTGATCCAATAGGGTGACCCTGTTAGTTGAACACATTACCCACAAGAATCAGTCGGCCTTCATCAAGGGCTGACACATCCTTGATGGGGTGCTGGTGTTCCATGAAGTTCTTCATGAGGTCCGTGCCCAGCATCAGCAGGCGATCTTCATGAAGATTGATTTCCATAAGGCGTATGACACTGTCCATTGGCCCTTCCTTCGAGAAGTCCTCTTGCGTAAAGGGTTTGACGATCGATGAATCACTCGTGTGATGCAGATGGTCTCCTGCGGCCGCACCGCGGTGAACATTAATGGGGAGATTGGCCCCTTCTTCCCCACATTCTGTGGGGTGAGACAGGGAGATCCCTTCTCCCCGTTCTTGTTCAACATGGTGGTCGACGCCCTGGCTGCCATTCTTGACAGTGCTAAGGCCGCGGGACACATCCACGGAGTGGTTCCCCACCTAGTTGGCTCGGGTGGCGTATCTCTCCTACAGTATGCCGATGACACCATTATCATGGTGTCCGGCAGTCAGGAGGACATCGCGAATCTTAAGTTCCTTCTGCTCTTTTTCCAACAGATGTCGGGACTAAAGGTTAACTTTGACAAGAGTGCGGTTATGGTGTTGGGCTACTCACCGGCCGAGTCCAAGCCCATCGCGGACCGTCTTAACTGCCAATTGGGATCCTTTCCCACTTCCTATCTGGGAATCCCCATTAGTGATTCTCGCCTTTCCGTCGCGGATCTTCAGCCAACGGTGGCCAAACTTCCTCGGCGCATTGAACCCTGGCAGGGTCGTTGGCTCTCTAAGGCGGCCCGGACAGTGCTCATCAACTCCTCCCTATCCAGCCTTCTCTTGTTCATTATGAGCTTCAGTCTCCACGAGACCCTCCATCATGAGAGAGCCAAGTACCAGGCATGATTCTACTGGGTCGGGGAAGGCGATAAGCAGAAATACCATATGGTGAGCTGGCCAGACATTTGCCGACCCCGCGACCAGGGCGGACTTGGGATCATGTCGTCTAAGCGCATGAACATCGCCCTCTTAACCCGCTAGTTGTGGCGTATCGCAAATGGGGATGGTGGTCTCTGGCTTGACATCATCTGGGCTAAGTAGCTTCGCGGCCAACCGCTTGCTTTCTGCCAACGCTCCGGGGGCTCGCAGTTCTGGCAGTCCGTCATTCAGCTGCTTCCGGTCCTACGTCTCGGTACCTCGATTGCGGTTGGCTCCGGTGCGTCGACCCTATTCTGGTTTGATAGGTGGGCAGGGGACATCCCTTCGCAGCCAGGTTCGCTGGGCTGTTTTTGATAGCAGTGGTTCCTAATGTGTCCGTCCAGATGGCCCTTATTGACTTAGGGTGCTTGGCGTCTCGTAGAACATTTGGACCCCCTGATTCGGAAGAATGGCACGACCTTTTGTATTGCATTCCGCTGCACACCACGGACATTGACACCTCGGCCGACCAGATCTCCTGGCGCCTGGAGACGTCCGGGCAGTTCTCCACAAAATCGCTACACCAGTCTATTATTCCTACTCCCGCCCCAGCTCTCTTCATCCAGATTTGGGAGATTAGGCTCCCCCTGAAGATCCGGATCTTCCTGTGGCAATGGATCCGGATCTCGGTGGGCAATAACCTTAACACGAGATTTTGGAAAGAAACCTAGTTTGGAGATGCACCGTTTGCCCTCCAATACCTGAGCCTTCTATATTATCGTGTAACGGAGAGACGTTTTAGGTTGTTTCGGTGTTAGGGTCAAGCCCACTGGATATCGAATTTCAACATATGCTTACCGCGAGTGAATGGCATTTTTGCATCTGATCCATAGGTTGATTTTGAGCAAAACAGAAAGCCGGCAGGAAACAAATAAGCAGTCGTGATCTCATCTCCCGTGGAAGGAGGTTACGAAGATGCCAGCGTCCTTAACTCTGGCACACGCAGTACAAAAGACAAACGACGGCGCAGACAAACGATGATCTTTTGGTTATACACAAAGCCGAGCTTTGTTCAACTTCCAACCGCTTCAAGGATGATCACATACAGTACTACTAGTAGACGAAATGAAATAATTAATTGAATGCAGTTATGTTTATGTACGCCCAAACAAGCCCCTGCATCTGTATATGACTATCACCTCTATCTCTACAAGATACAAAAGAGAGAAAGAAAATAAAAAGAGGTTCCACGTCCTCTGTCCGTCCGGTATTCTCCTCCTGTTTGTCCCTTCACTCATTCATCATCAGATAATATGCAAGTAATCTCTTCTCTTGTCGTCTCCCACCCAATCGCGCTGCGGTCTGATCTCACACTCGGGGAGCCTTCAGGCAGCTATATATGATCTGCACTGTCTACATCTATACCCGGACAGAACCTCTTGACTCTGAATACTTGTTAGGATCTCGTCAGAATGAGGCGCTCCAGATGGCATCGTCTCCTTCGCCGCACCTCATGTGCACGTCTTTGAGCCGCTCGACCGGGTTGCAGACCCCACTGCACCTCCAGTCGAACGACGCGACGCAGGCGTTCCCCGCCTGCGCCTTCCACTCGCAGTCTGAGACCGAAGACGTTCCAGAAATGAAATGTTAGTGCCAATCTTCAGAGGCGTTGCATGGTGTAGATAATAACAACTGAAGAAACTGACCTGGTGGAGTTCCGCAGCACATGTCCCGGTCGTCGATGTGCTCCACATCTAGCCCGATGAACCATGCTCCGAGCGACACATCTTCGTTCGCGAATTTGTGCAGAAGGGGGCTGGGTGATACAACGAAAACACGGCGGCGTCAGTTGCTAGTCATCAAATGTAAATGTTGTCTGGATGAGCATTATCTGTTATCTAATCTTACTTGTTGACTGAGATGTAGGTGGCGAGGTCTTTTGAGATGGCGTATATCTGCCCGGTCGCATGGCGGAAGTACTTGTTCCCGTCTTCTCCGAACTTCCAGAACTCGGGCTCGTGGTATTTCGAACTTCTGAAGAAGAGCAGTAATATTCAGTACTTATAAAATAGTAGGATGCACTGATACTTCGACTGTAATAGCTAGATAGTGTTTTCAGAAGGTTTACTTGTCGGAAAGAACCGGTCCAGACTTCATACAGCCAATGTAGACACGGGGTTTCAATTTGTGCCGCCTAAGGGTTGTGAGGAGCATTCCTGTACAAAATACATCACTTAGTTAGTTCTCTCCAATATTATTGGGATTTCATAAGGTATATTTATATGTAACAACAGCATACCTAGGTTGACATGGACATCATCATCCACCTTGACATAAAAATCAGCATCCCATGAGGCCACAGCAGTGGAGAAGAATGTCTTGGTCTTTGCAGATAGCTTGTGGTAACCTTCAACATGGTCCTACACGCGCGGATGGA
Organism: Aegilops bicornis; assembly: GCA_021605145.1. Lineage (NCBI taxonomy): Eukaryota > Viridiplantae > Streptophyta > Magnoliopsida > Poales > Poaceae > Aegilops > Aegilops bicornis. Next base: position 502,481,159 of record CM038673.1, read on the forward strand.
TGTCAGAATCAAAAAAAAAAAATCTTTGAGAATTATGTCAGAATTGACTTCATTGTTGAACTGTTGACACCTCAAATCAATGATGTCAAGAAGATTTGGCTGATTGTCGTTTAACAGAAAGGGGAAAGAAATGATGCAATTCAGCGTGTGGAGAGTAACGCCATACCAGCCTAACAAAGTCATGATGAATAGCATCTTCCACGTCAATCGCCTGATCAAGGGCGCTGTTCGATGCCGGACTGTAAAGCATAAACACAGGTTACTACATTTAGACTTATGGAAATATATATAGGCTGCACAGTATGTGTTCTGAAATCTGTCTTTTTGAATTTGAGCTAGTGAATAACTACACAAATCTCTGAAAATCAGAAACAGAACAAGAAACTGAGGCTTTGCAGAATCCTTTTCTTGGCTAAAATATGTAAAGCTTTCCATGGAGATATTTACAGTATATCTGTTCTATGTTACGATTTTTCTTTTACGGAACCTCATCTTACGATATTTTTTCAACAAGTTATAAAATACTGTGTCAGTAACCTTACCTATGACCGATCATGAAGCGAATGACGACTCCCTTTTCCTCTTCCAATTTCTTGAGTTTCTCACCTGATGAATAACGACGAGATATGTGTGATGAAGTAACTGTCAGCCAACTAAATGATCCACCCAAATCTAAATAGCTCAACTCTTAGCAGAAAGTACACAGGCAACAAACTGTATGAGCTATGATGATAAATAAACCTATTTGATTAATCTAGTTGTTACAATGATAAATAGTCACATTTAATTGATTTTATTTTCTATGATGATGGATGATCCTATTTGATCCCTTGGTTCTGTACTTGCACATTTCTCTGTAATTTCCTCGCTAGCTGCACACCATCATCCTAGCTGATTAAATACACATTCCTCTGCATCGGTTCTAACTAAGAACAAGAAATCCAGCAAGCAACAGCTAGGCCAAAACAAGGGAGACAATCAGGTAGCATTTGCAAAGTCTGAACCTTGAGGCATCCAGGTCTCCCTGACAGAATCCCGACGCTTCTTGCTACTGAAGGCGGTGTTGATCCCGATCACCACAAAAGCCTTCTTCCTTTCCTGCCTCACATCATCCGCACTCTCAAGCAGCTCATGCCTGCTGCGCCGCGCTGCCAGCTCCATCTGTAGCGTGGCAATCGACTTGTCTAAATATCTAGACACAAAAATGATGTGTTCCAATTAGCCCCCCAATAGATAATGCAAAAAATGCTAACAGATTCAGATCATTTTCCAGGATTAATGTCAACGTACTGTATGGCCTCATGAGTCTTGGCCACTTCTCCCATGACGTCCCTGTCGTCAGATGGTTTCTGAAATCAAGAAAGGGTGTTAAGAGAATTTACATATCAAGGGGGGAACCGAAGAACATCAGGGTTTTCTTATTTAAATATCCATTTTCACCCTGCCCCTCATTCTTGTAAAAAATAATAATATAATTCTGAAATAAACCAGGTGCCAAAAAAGAGAAGATCCCTATCAAAAGTATCAATGGGTTTTGACAGTCGTTTCTGCATTGATAAAATTGATGATGCCAAAGTTTACAAACATTTAATAGTACTTTTTAAAATGCGACCAAGCATAAGTTCCATCAACATAAATAAGTAGAAGAGGTTCATTGATTAGTCGGCCGCCCTAACGTACCGTCTTGGCGACAAAATCTTCAGAAACGATCTGCAGCTCCTCCTCCTGCCGCCGCCGCCGCTGCGCCACCACCGGGCTCTTCAAGTCCGGCATCGCTCCGAACCTGACCAAACCACCGCCACAAAACACGCATCAGCTGCAGGCCTACGGCGAACAGGGCACCGCATCGCGCAAACGGCGAGCAGATGCATCCAAGAACTGAAGCGATCCCACGGTGGGTCAGGAGAAAAAACCAATCTAGGGGGTGCGGAGAGGCGAGGAGAGGGGCTCACCGGTCGGTGAAGAGCATGCCGAGGCCGAAGCTGCAGGCGCAGAGGAGCAGTATCGTCCTGGACAGCACCGGCCTCCTCTCCCCGCCGGCGGCGCCGCTCTTGGCCTTCATCCTCCTCAGGGTCGCCGCCGTCCCAACTCTCTCCGGCGTAGTACGTGTGTACGTTATCGCCTGGAGGTGGAGCTGGTCTGGGGAACTCGTCGTGCGCTGCTGTGCCGGGAGCGAGAGGCTGAGGCCGGCCTTTATGAAGGTTCGAAGTAACCGAAGCCGGGGGAGGGAAACACAAAGGCGGAGAAGAAGAAGACTAGTTTAATCTTTTAATGGCCGGAGTTCAGAAAAGAAAAGAAAATGCTGCGTTCACAAGGCTGGGCTGTGAACGGGGGTCAGAGGGCGGCTGTTTTTCTTCTCTCAGGGACAGTGACAACCGGAGGCGATTGTTACGTTCGTCTTGCAATTGTTGGGGGATGATCGTCGTCACGAACACCTGCAGCCCAGCACCGGCTCGAGTCAATTCATTCTGGCCGAAACAAAATACTTTTCCTTGTTCTCGAGGAAAAAAAAATCTGTTGAACGTACATAGACCAATTTTTTTCTTTTTTGAATTTCATAGTATTTATAGAAATCCATGTCCTACCAAGAGAGAGTTTAAAACTTGTCATCTTTTTGCCTAATGGGCAGAAATTGACCTGTAAAAGGGACGTAGATTAACTGAGCTCGAGCTCCACACATTTTGTGGCAAACTTTGACAAATATTTTCAATGCTTGTAGAGTTTCATCATATAATAGCATCAATGGAAGTCGTGGCAAAATAAACAAAACCTATGCTCCACAAAGTTATTTTCAAGAGCATTTTGTAGTGCTATTTTCTTTTCATGACTTCCACAATATCATTTCAGGATAAAACTTTGTAAGCATTGAGAACATTTGTCAAAGTTTGCCACGTAGTAAAAAATGATTCTATTTAGATTTTACTGTTTACTGGAGCTCATATAAGCTCGAGCTGAGAAGGACGGTTTCACTCTGGGGTACAAATGTTGTCGAACAACTCTGGTCATAAATAACTGAGAATTGACGTTTGTTTAGGTCTGGATGCTTGGGGTTTTCAGTAATGAAAATCGAGAGGGAGAACCCTTCTTTGATAAAAAAAACCGAGAATTGACGCCACCATATTAGAATTCCTATGGATTGGAATGCTTTAAACATCGTTTTAAAATAAAGCCCATCTAGATACATCCATTTCAAAAAAAATTAATATGGGGCCGAGGGAGTATCAAATAGGCCCTGAAAACGAGTCAAAATCGGCATATGGATAGCTAGTATTTGCAATTATCCCGCGCCAGCCAGCCTGCGTAGCAACGATGGGCGGAAAACTAAACGCACAAATCGCCGGCGCGGCCGACCGGTCGTGTCGTGTGGGCATCTGCGATCTGTACATCCACGATCCATCGCTCCGGCGGCAGGCCGCGTTGGCACCGAGGATCGGATCCCGGGCGCCACACGTCGCTTCCGCCCGGCGGACTTGCCGGGGGGTCCGTATCACGTTCGAGTATGTGGGGTGGGGTTGGGGGCACGCGACGACGCGAGGCCGTGTAGCGCCCGGTGCGCGCCTATCTCGTCACCCGAGTCAACCCGGCATCCGGCGCGTCTCCGCGCGCACCCACCACGGCCAGCCGCCGGTGACGGCGAGGCGCCGTGCGTTCCTCGTCAGATTACTCCTTTCTTCTCACCGCCTCTGGCTGACGTGCTGCCGGTGGACTGCTCAGTGCTCATCATTAGCGGACGTTCCGCCGGGAAAAATGAGCGGATAATTCGGGATCACCGATGACAAAAGCTTTCCCAGGTCGTTTTCGGCGCTCTTTCTTTCTTGGAGACGGAAGTCGTTACGCACAAACGAGCGGTCGGCACTTCCAAGAGCGCGACGTCGACGCGTACCGGCCCTACTTCAGTTATGCTCGGGGCTTTGGGGAAAGCGATGAAGAGGCTGGCCCGATCAGGGGCTGCCAGCGAAGCAATAGAGTCCTCGCCTTCTCCTATGTTCTCGGCATATTTTAGGGCCTCACGTCGGAGGAGAGGATCGCACCAAGCAGCGATCGGAGTGGCCCGGGCGTCACGTCGCGGGCGCAGGGGCGGGGGCTCTGCGGCGCGTTACGAGTTCACCCGCGCGATTACGTGTGCGCGAGGGAGCAGCAGGCGCGCACGTCGTTAGGCCGTGGGGCGCCCGTCACGCTGTCTATCTCTATTTGTAGTACCCGGCGGCGCGTTTGCTTGTCCAGTCATCAGCATGCACAACTTTCGTTGTTTTCTCATAGGCCTTGGTAGACAGACTGCTCTGCTCATCATCACTAACGGAAAAAAGAGAGAGGATGATTTTGGATCACCTGGCCGAAAAATCCACTCGGCATACGACGGACTTCTCGTGATTGTACTTACTCGTAGTAGGTTCGCTTCCTCTTTCCTGCAGATGGAAGTTGGTTAGGAAGAAACAAACGCGGTTGGCACTACCAAAGCAACGCCATCTCCCGGTCATAGAATCATGAGCTTCGGGGAAAGCGACCAAGCTGGATCCGATCAGGGCTGCATCACAAACAAAGCACACGAGACGCCACGGACGGAACGACATCACCGGGACGAGCGGGGAAGCGCGACGGCGATCGATCGAGGCGACACGTGGGAAGTGGGAACTCGCCTTCTACTTCTCCGCTATCTATCCTCGGCATATTTTAGGGCCAAGGGTCAGCCTGCCTGCCGCGCGATCCCGAAGAGCTAGCTGCACGCGCAACACTGAGCCGTGGTCTCCTCCGGCAGGGTGGGCGGCAGCCAGGCCCCACGCAATCTAACCTAATCTAAACAAGGTACCAGGCTAAGGCTGGTTGTAATGAAGCGATGTCGTAAGTTAGTATACGACATGATCTTGGTGTATAATCTACCTTTCTAACGTAAGATCGTATGGTAGTATCATAGATGACTTTATTTATTGCCATGCATAACACATACTAGTGTAGCATTTATTATGATACGGTATCATAATATGATACTCAACCCTCTCTTATTTCATTTAATTCTATGCCACCTCATCAAAGTTGCCTAGTTGCCATGCATGATACTAGCTATGATACTCCCATTACAACCAGCCTAACTGCAAGATCTACTGCTGTTCAACGAGTCCGAAATGCGAATTTTGAGAGTACATTCAGCACACCACCTCACACTGACGTGACACGATCTAGTCCTCTACTCTGCACGAGAGCCCAAGAAGCCGATGGAAAGAATATTACTGATGCGCTCACCCCAATCGACTGACCAATTTTGTTTACGGGCACCAAAAGAATCAGCCTGCAACGGCATCTGGTCTACTTACTGTCTTGCGATCACCAAGAAATAAGAATCTGCGAGCAGCCGCCCAGCAGCAGCTTTAATGGAGTCAACTGAATTTTCATATGGAGGTTTGACAGTAATAACGACTTGCTGCAGGCAGCTCGTGATCCAATCTCAATGCTAACCTCTCAAGCCACCAAGCACCACAATCTCACAACAAATTAGGATAATAAACACGTACGTACGTAGTACTGATGTTACGGATCCATTTCAGGAAGCAGTCAGCTATGCACACACGGACACCGAGTAATCCCGCCCTGAAATGAACATATTTTTACACAGGACCACCACACACGGGTATAGACTAGACGTCTTCGCGAGATCTGATATTTGACCCTTAATCCTCGGTGTGGCACGTCCAGTATGTCAACCCGCTGCAAAGACGACGCGACGTCAGGACACGTACTGGCCAAGTGAACGAATTAGGGAGCGAGCGAGAGACGAAGTTGATGAAGCATGCGGGTATACCTTATCAACACAAAAACGCATTGCAGAACGCCGGCAACACCAGTCCACACAGAAGGGCCCTTGTCTGTCAGGGCGTCTTGCACCAACAGACCCACCGATCCAGCCAGGCAGACGAAAGATACGACGTAGGCGACGAAAAGCCAAAGCTTCACCCTGCGTGTTAACGAGCCCGTGTCAGAATAATACAATGTAGTACCTCAGGTGAGAATCCTTCTTGCAGAATACATCCCATTTACTAGTAAATTCATGTACCCGGCAGCACTCAATGGGCCACGGTGGCTCCCATTTCGCTCTACCAACCCCAGGGGAACCCCAACTACAGGCCTTCATCACCAGTAAAGATATACTGATTGGGTGCTAAGATCCATAGTCGAGAGGGGAACAGCCCAGATCGTACACTAAGCAATCACTTGGTGGAAAAGGTAGTGGTCAAGCACCATTGGTCTACTATACTCTTATGGAAGTCACAAAGAGGGAGAACGAATGTGACGATGCAATCATCACATAGTACAATGCTAGCAACTACAACGTTCTTTCGATCAAAAGCATTTCATCAGTTTCAGATGGCATCTATACAACGAGTTTGGGATTTTGCACAACATAAATGAATAGATGATCTATAAAATGAAAACCCTTAACCCTGCACTTGAACCTAAACAAGTAAATCTTCAACATTCCGGGTTTGCCTAGACTGTGCCTACATTTTAAGATTCATTCATCTTGTTGCAAGATATCCGTGTGGCTTCATCTGCTAAGGCCTAGGATCCCACTTAGTGATTATATTTCCACTTATGTTGACAGTGTAATGTTCTTACTTGCTTTGTTCCTCTAGGGGCTCAACCCCATGTCGTAAATATCTTTACTTATATGTATATATCATACCACAGTAGGAGAGGCTTCTTTCAAATTTTTTGAAGCAGTTTTAGCTAATCCTTGCATTGGCTTTGTTATGGCTTAAGGAAGCTTAAAATATTTGCAGAATGCACAGCACATCAGTTGAGGAAAATTAAACGCACTCCTTTGTCTCCAACATATAAAATGTTATACAAAGAGATTAGTTTTAACATATCGAAAACCTAGAGCCATGAAAATAACTTAATCAAGTACTCTAACTCTGATATTCGTCAGGTTGCAACCATAGGTTTGGAATAAATTATTCTGATCTTTCCCTATGAATATTTACAAACATAACTACATAGAAACTAACCACAATAAAATCAAAATGTGATACACAGGTCTAAAATTTCAAAAATGGGCTTCACAACAATTGGCATGCAGATTTAATAAGCCAAATCTGGTAGAACTATAGAACAGCCAAAGAGTTCCACATCTACCAACAACTATTTCTTATGCATGCATGGTATTTAGAAGAAAATAGGTGAAACGGCACTTCTTTTTTTATCTTGCTCAGGCAGTCACGCAGCAGAAAGTTGAACAGCGGAAATTAATATATACAACTATAATTCAGAAATAAATCCAAATAAGCATAAGTTATAACTAGTTATTTTCAACCAATAAGAGTTTGACTTTGAACCCAACTGCAATCATTGGCACATGGATTCTCATGGAAAAAACTTGTCTTGAAAGGCAAGCCACAGTAACAGAAAGGTAACGGAATATGCAGGTGTTTGCACATGTTAAATTAAATGTCAAGGAAAACAGGAATATGATAGAAACAGAGTAACATACAATGAAGATTGAGGAGCAGTGCTAATAGGGAAATAATGAGGACCGTTAGCAATAGAGAAACCAATGCTACCCTCATGAGACATATTAACTGTTTCAGCTATCAGAACTATCAAAAAGAGAGATCATACTGTTGACTTACATATTTAGTTGTCCAAGCACATCCATGACCACCCAAAGAAGCCTTAATATGACTTCTCTAAACCATTTAGACTCATATAATCAGATAAGTCAGCCGTTAACGGTCAGGCCTGAGATGACCTAAGAACCTAACCTAGGTCCAAGATATCATGGCTTTTCTCTTTTGACACAAGAATAGTCAAGGTACCTAATCAGTTTTGTTTCATCCAAATCAATGGGTTATTAACTAAAATAACCCATCACAAGTTCAGTGTGTGAAATTATAATTGCAAACATAACTAACTTTTCAGTCGTGCAGTTAACGTGTATATATTGAGGGTCCAATCCAATCATCTAGATTTCAGTAACCTAATTTTTGGTTAATACGCAGTAACTTGAATTCAGCGATCAATTCGATAAACTGGTGCCAAGTCGAGCAACAATCTGACCTCCACTCGGAATCATCCCCGTAGGACGAGTAGTAATCGTTCCCGATGGCATCCTTGTCGACGCAATTGAACATGAGCGCGGCCAGCGACGCGAAGATCCCTGCGAATCCCCACAGAGACCCGTCAATTCCCAACCTCGGAACCGCGACACGAATCGCCAAAAGCCTGGGGAAGCGGGAGGGAGGGGATCTGGTTACCGGGCAGGTAGTGGATGAAGGAGACCTGGACGGCGCTGCAGACGACGGCGTCGACCCAGAACCACCAGCCGGCGCCGAAGAGCGCGCCGGCGACGCCCGGCCCGATGATCCCCCACAGCATCGCCAGGTTCTCCATGGCCGCCGCACCAAACCCTCGCCTCCACCAACTCCGCGGAATCCCCTCGCTTCGTTGCTTCCTTCCTTCTCGCCTTTTCTTTTCTGCCGATTTCCCCTCTTCCCTTCTCTTTTCTTTTTGCGCCGAGAGGGGGATAGGATGTTGGGCTTTGACTCGGACTCGGTTCCTCCGCGTAATGTGATCTTCAGGATTAATTAACCGGGCCCAATGGGCCCTCGCATGTTAATGGGCCTGATGGGCCCGAGCCGCTCGGTGGTGTTTCCTCAAAAAAAAATCTGGGAGAGGAAGGAGGTGGGAGGGACGTGTGACCAGCAGGAAGAGGCGACAATGGCGCGAGGTGGTGCGTGGGCGGCGGCGGCGGTGGTGCTGTGGTGGATGGCGGCGGGCGCCGGGGCGGTGTGGCTGGAGATCGCGCCGTCAGGGACCAAGTGCGTGGCGGAGGAGATCCGGTCCAACGTCGTCGTCATCGGCGACTACTCCGTCCTCTACGAGCACCAGCAGGTCCATCCCACCGTCTCCGTCAAGGTAATTCATTTTTATCTACATTTACATACTCCACCCGAACGATCGGTGTTACAAAATGGAAGGATTTAACGTCCAACACCGTGAAATAAATGATGAGGGTTTGTCGTGGAAGAACGAATCATCCATCGCATTTATTTGGAAACAATTTTTTTTTTTTTGCACATCATCAGGAGGGGGCAAAGCCGTCCCGGTTCCATTAAAAATGAGACCACCAGGTTCAGCAGTTATTACAAAAGTCCACCAGGTTCAGTAGCAATTTGAAAGGAAAAACAGGGAATATAACACTAGCTTCAGTAGTTACTGGAAACATGGCAGGACTGCTGCCAATTTCGTTGGAGTATATATTCGATCGGAAAAGGGGAACGACAATGAATTTACAGAGACTGGGTTGATCTGTTAACGGCGAGGATCCTTTCAAAAGTTGCAGAATGCAGATGTCATGGGGAGTATTAATTAAGTCATCGAGAGTACAAACGGTCGGTAAAGTCCTAAGAAAATTGTAGCAAGTCATTGGTTGCTATTACCATTTGGAAAGTCATTGATTCATTGAGACATCTCTACATTGGTCTGGGGCTCATGTGCTGGTTGGTTGTACTGAAAAACATCGGTACTTTTATTCATTTTCAAAGATACTACATGCGATTACTTCACATTCTATATGATCGATAGTTTACCAAAGGTGAGGAGGTGTGTTTTGCTTTCAACCAGGTCTCATTATCTTCCTTCAACATTGAATTCACTAAAGAAAATACATAATGAAGCATAACGATGATTAATTTTTTCCTGGTGCCTTAACAATTTTTCTGTTAATCTGGAGTTTTTACACAGACTTTGAATTATATGTTCTGTTTTGAGATTATTTCTATTTGATTTTAGTTTCATCTTGTATTGATGAAAAGAGTTGATAGTTCAAAATTTTCCTTCTCTTGCATGTTCCATATCAAAAAGACGTTGGCTAAAAGGGGGAAAGATCCCTCCTTTAACTGTCCACTGTTGGATAGAAGTGAGACCTCTCCACAAATTAACGCGGGTAGCACTCCATCGGAGTCCACATAGCGGACTCGGACACGGGTGGGTGGGTTCAGCACCTTGAATTCCAGCCACTAAGCTAGCGCTCAGTTCTCAAGCATGTGTCATGTCATGCCTTACAATCACATGGTTTTGATGTTTTGGTCCTTTACTGAAGGAAACAGAATATCATAAATAGAGACAATCTGCACTATTTAATTCAGTCTGAGTCATGACTAGGAAGAACTAATAAAGACTTGGGAATTGGGAGGCATTGGAATTATAATCCACCTTCTACTGTTCTATTAGCTGCAACTTTAGTTCGATAGTTCCTCACATGATATTATTGTATTCCTATAGTTATGCAACGTGTGTGTGTGTGTGTGTGAGGGCAGTAGAGTTCCAAAAAATTACAGGTACAAATGGTCGATCCTTGTGCTAGGCTTTCTTCCACGTTTTATGATTTCCATTCAGTTTTAACAGTATATTCATTTCCTCTTGTAATTTCTTGGGACTGACTCCATTTTCTGCTTTCTTGACTCTCTTGTATCCGTTTTGATGTATAATATTCTTGCAGATTACATCCCCTTTTGGGGACACCATACACAAGAAAGATAAGGTTACGGTGGACCAGTTTGCATTTACCACATCAGAAGCAGGAAATTACTTAGCTTGCTTTACAGTTGACGGTGATAACAAGGGTTTGGTGGTGAAACTAAATCTTGACTGGAAAATTGGTATCGCGGCAAAAGATTGGGATGCTATTGCTAAAAAGGAAAAGATTGAGGTGAAGTACATGAAATTATGATGGTATACCCATCATTTTTCAATTTCGTTGTTTTTCTCGTTTGGATGACAGTGGCTTTCCTGAATAGGGAGTTGCGCTAGAGTTGTTTAAGCTTGATGAATCTGTCCAAACAATCTACGAAAATCTGCTCGTGCTGAGGACCAAGTAAGTCAATGCACTTCTCCGGCCGTGTTTCATCAATTTTATTGATACCAAAAGGCGTAACTATTCCGTTCAAAAATATTGTTCTTAATGCAGAGAATCCGACATGAGAGATGTCAGTGAGGTGACGAATGCTAGGGTCTTATGGTTGAGCATGATGTCGCTCGGTGTTTGCATTTGTGTTTCAGTTATGCAGCTGGTGCATCTAAAACGGTACTTCCGAAAGAAGAAGCTCATCTGAGATTATATACTCCTCTGCAGCATACATACATTCTATGTTCTATTTAGTACTAGATGAAATATAATAATTTTGCCGCAGCGGATGTTAAGCAATTATGTAACAGAAAGAATGGTAGCATGTTCTCACCTAATCCCAAGTTCAGATAAGATGGTACTGCTGCCACTCTTCATGTTCAACTTACTACTATTACAAAACAAAATGCAAGTACCAATTTTATGATGCTACTGGGCACTGGCCCCCTTGCCATAACCAAAGAAACTCTCTGAAATCACTCTGTGGTAAGCTTTCATGGATGAAATCTGCGAGGTTCTTTCCGAAGTTACTCCTGAACGCCAACTTGATCTCGTTTATGCCGACGTCGTCGCTGCCCATGATAGCCCTCCTAACCAACCTTTTATCAGCTTCTGGGCGTTGCATACTCCTCTGCAGTAACTGACAAGGCCAAGAACAGAAGAATGAGTCAGGGACCAGCGATGTAGTAGTACAAATTCAAGTGCAGAACTGCTTGCTTTCTGTTATTCACCTTACAGTAATACTTGGAAGGAGTGTAGATGCACTTGACAACAACTATCAGAGACTCTTCAAAATCGCCAGCCAAATTCTTCTTCAGTGCCTGCAGACACACACATTCATGATTGGCCAAGAGGTTCACCAGTGTTCTTCTGTCACCAGCCAGGCCATTGAGTCTGCTTACTTTGGTGAAGTCATGCCCATATATGTGCTTGTAGCTGCAGAGCGCCAGCCTGAGCTGTGGGATGCTCCTCTTGCTGAACATCTCGAGGATGGCGGCCTCGTCGACCGATCCCGTGCCGCCGCCGTTCTTGGCGTCGTACAATCGCCTGGCGTCGCATTTCGCGATGTGCCGGCTGGGTTCATCGTGGTGCGACTTGTGGGAGGTTGCCAGAGCTACCAATAGCTGCTCGAACCACGGGAGGAAAACCCGGCAAGGAGTGAGCTACCTAGAGAGGTGGAAGAAAAATGACTGAAACCAGAGCGAGAAGCAGGAGGTGGACAGGCATACTCTCTGATAAGGGTGCGAGGGGTCGGTGACCATGTCCTGCTCCAGGTTCTTCTTGAACCTAGCCAGGTACGCCTGCTTGGTGAAGAAGAGCTGGTCCTGCTTCCGCCGCGTGAAGACCTCGACAAGGGCGCGGTAATCGGCCGCCGCGCCGCTCTCGATGGCGTCCCTCGCCATGATCGCGTCTCGCTCCGCCAGGTCAAGCATCCACAGGTAGAGCAGGTTGCAGAGCTGGAGAGGGAGGCCATGGTGAGACTGAAAGCAGTGTAGGTTGAGACGCTCTGCCTACCTGTTATGCCCTTTGTTTATGTTATTATTACCTCGTTGTCCTGATTGGCCGTGAGGGTTTTATGGAGCCTGCCGATGAGGTCCTCGCCGAACATTGCGCGGTACGTCACCTTGATCTGCTGCCTCTCCGACGCGCTCCGGTGAGCCAGGAGGCGGCTCAGGCGGCGCGGCTCGTCGCATGCTCCGTGGATCTCTCTGCACTCGTTCTCGAACCCTGCGGCGGCAGGAGAACAGGCAGCCATGCGCGGCACTTAAGCGCCGTGCTGAGGCTTTCGATGTGTGAACCACGGCTAGTGCAGAGATGCATAAGGGAGAGAGGGAGAGAGAGCCATGTTGTTCTTGGCTTCCTTTTAATGAAGGAGGGGAGGAGAAAGGAAGAAAGTTATCTTGAATTGGACAGAAAAGGAGGCAATGGAAAGGAAACAGGAGGGAAATGTGTGTCCTACTCACACTCAGCATTGGTTTTGAGTGCAGGGGTAGGATTTTCATCAGCCATCATGGGGATCATGACTTTAAGGCCTTTTTAGCTTTGATGGTATGTGAATTATTATTAGATCAGTCACCCTGAAGTCATATCCTATGATGCCTTTATAGTACATGGTTGATAACCAAGTTTCTGAATGGTGTAGTACTGAACATTCCTGAAGGAAGGAAGGAAGGGAGGAAGGAGAAAGGAAGAAAATTATCTGAATTTGGTCAAAAAGGTAAGCAATGAAAAGGAGACAGGAGGCAAATGTGTTGTCCTGCTCAGCATTGTTGTTTTGAGTGCAGGGAATGGGTTTCCAGCGTTCATAGGGATCTTGACTTTTAAGCCCTTCTTAGCTTCTAGGGAATGCAGGTAATTAAATCAATCTACCCCTAAAAAAGGTAATGAAATCAATCTGAAGCTAGGTCATATGATGATCTAATCCAGTCAACTAATGTGTAATCCTCTTAGCCGAACTTAGTCTAGGAAAAATACCATGCTACCTTCTACAAATTCCAAAAAAATGAAAATCACAGAGCTACACTGTAGGATGAAGTATGGATGTAGCAACATTTTCCTCGTACCATTTCCATGGTGAACAATTATCTGGCTCGGTCTTTCGAAGATGCTCAAAAGGGTAGAATTATGTGCATGTACTTATAAGGGTGAGTTCCCGTGCGTGTCGTGAGCGTCTACATATGTACTGCAATTCTCAAAAAAGTAATTCAAAAGTGTACACGCAGTTTTCAATTTTTACGGCACAAAAACAGACCCTTCTTTTTCCTCCTTGGACAATTACAGCTTTGTTCCTCTTTAGGCCTTGTTCGGTTAAGCCACTCCCCAAGTGGATTGGAGTGGAATGGAGGGGATTTGGGGGGGAATTTGAACTAGATGGGATTTAATCCCTGCCAATACCTTTCAATCCCTCTCATTTGTCAATGGAACCGAACAAGGCCTTATTGGCTTCAGACTTCATCCAAGAATGCACATTTGCGAACCATAAAACCGACGATTTACACGTGGCATCCTGCCACCGGTGTCAAATATGTTCTTAATCTTCGGCCGAGCTGAAACGAAGCTCAGTGGATGACCAAAGTACGCAGCAAGTTGAGAAAGAAGAGGAAATAGGGAGAAGAACCAAAAGTGCGCAGCAGTGCAGCGTCAACTCCAAAGATGTGGTCATGTGGAGCGGAGGAAGCAAAGGGCAGGCCAGTTAAGTGGTTGACAGCAGAAAAGATCCTACGTGCCAAATTGAGCAAGACGTGGTAGATGGAGATGTCGTAAAGTTGGCTTGGCGCACAAAGGTTTTTCAGTGAAAGGAGGAAGACGCTCCTTTTCTTTTTGGTTTGGTCTCTGAAGAAAGAAAGGATGGCGCTGCCTTTGCTTGCTGCTCGACATAATTCGCCGACGGTGTGGCATTCCCGGTGGGCGCTGACTCGGAAGTCGGAACCCTTCGCTGCCTTTCGCCATTTTCTTTTGCTCTTGGCCGAATTTTCGTGTCCTCATCACGGAACTGGGACGGGACACCTCTTTCCAGCTCCAAGTCGGTGCGCCACGTTTTGTTTCTTTTCTTTGTTTCTTCGGAAAGCAGGACCCACCTATAGGAACACTGGACTGGAACTGGAGGGTGTCACGGTTTGCATATTGCCGCCGTGGCCACGAGTGCAGAGTATGGTGCTTTCTGTCTCATGCTCACGGCGACCACCGGACGAGACGAGAGGACGTCAACTATCTGGGGCAGCAAGGCTCCACCAAAAACCCGCATCTTTGCATGGCGGGCTGCAAGCAACTCGTTGCCTACGTGGGATTTAAAACATGGTCGCAATAGGGAGCTTGACATCCTTTGCCCTGTTTGCCGTGCGGAACCAGAGGATACATCTCGGGCGTGTTTGGTTGCCTGCATGAGGCCCGGCCTGACTCGCGCGGGACGTAAACGGGCCGATTGGTTGCCTGCTTTTACTGTTCGGCCCGCATGGCATGAACCTTAAAGCATTCCTGGGCCTGGCTTCCTAGAAACGCTCGAATCAGAAGTTTCTCCAGGGCCATGCCCGAGCGGTGAACGTGGGCGGCGGCGGCTGCACGCGCGCGGCCACGCTCGAGATGCCGCGTTGCTTCCCGAAGCGCCGGCAGTTATTAGCCTCACCGCCCTTCACCGCTCCCTCTCCCCACTCTCCCCCACCCTCCCAACTCTCACCGTGGCGGCGGATCGGAGGAAACAAGAAGACCATCGGACTCCATCGCGATGTCGAGGGATATACCATGGCGTAAACCGGCCGGAAGTATAACCCGCCGGACTTGGCGGTTTATTTGATACCTCACGACACTTGGCGATTCACCGGCGACCGTTTGGACTGGCGGTTCATGACTCATTGGTAATCCGGCATGCGGGTGCGAGGAGCGACAAGACCGGTGGCCAATGGCGGTTCATGAAGGCAGTTCATACTATGGTGGGCGGTTTAAGAGGAAAGACGTGAAGAATATTTACCTTACAAGGAGTTAAGATCCGGACTTGTATCCGGTTTGTATTAGAAGGTAGACTAGTCCTAATCCTAATAGGACTTCACATGTAACCCGCCCCTTCAACTTACATAAGGAGGGGCAGGGCTCCCCAAAGAAGGACACACAGAAGGAAGAAGAAACAATCTCTAGGGCTAGACACAAAGAGCTGGTTTACTGGCGACTCTCTCGTGATCATAATGAGACCTAGCCTCAAACAGCATGTAGGGCTATTACTGGGATGATGTTTCCGGGGCCCAAGTGTCTAAATCCTTGTCTTGTGTTGCGTCTCTCGAGTCCGTTCAACCCCTCTCAAGTTACCACATAGATGCGTTGGCCTCGCGACTAAGTCCTGACACTAAGGACATCTGTCGTGACAAAACCACGACAGTTGGCGCCCACCGTAAGGCCTGCGCACGGTGGTGTTGAGTTCTTGGAGGGATCTCTCGTAGGATCGAGGAGCTCGCGATTGAACCCGATGAAGAAAAAGAATGGCTCAAGAAGATGCGGAAAGATCGCACGGGGAGAGTCGGCAACAGGAGCCTGCAAATTCATCGTTTTGTGATCAAAGATTGTGATTAACCTGGAGCTGGCATGTACTCCCTGGAAATACTTGTCATCAAAATGAATAAAAAAAAATGTATTACACGTATTTTAGTTCTAGATACATCCTTTTCTATCCATTTTGATGACAAGTATTTTTAAACGGAGGAAGTACAAGATTAGATCAAGATTTGAGATCAAGAAGTTAGGGTTCCATCGTCCGGTCGCGCCGCCAGACGTAACGAAGCAATCCGTCGAAACCGTTTATATGCCAAGACCGTGGTCGACAAGGAGTTGATCCACTGTGCATATGCGTTGAAATTGTTCCAAGGTTACAGCCAGATCTGTCAAGTCCTGAGAAGGCCAGACGTGACGAGGCAATCAGCGATAGTCCAAGTTTACCCGTGTACAACCGGGCCAACCATCGGATCTCCGCGGTCAACCTCGATCGGTTGTTGAAAAAAAAATGGCCACGACCCGGAAACGGAGCCGGCCACAATCCAGATTCCTTATGCGCCCACGACCTCGTTTCGAGGCGCCCATCTCCAGTGCCCTGAGCCGCCAGGCCTTCCCCGCCCGCTCGCTGATGGCGCGCGACTGGTCCGCATCCGCGTCTGATCCGCCCGGTCGTCTCCCCTGCACCGCGTGCCTGCTACGCGTCAGACCACAATCGCCGCGAGCCGCCCGTGGCCTCCGCCACCTCTTCTACTGCGGTCCAAAACCGAGCCGTCTCTGTGCTGTTCCAACTAGCTAGTCTTCATGGAAGGAGTTAATCAGATGTAAGATTACAATCGCGATTACACGCGAATCACGCTATTTTAGTAATTTTTGCGTACGTTAAGATTTCAAGTCTGAGGCCAGCCCTTACAAAAAGGTCTAAACCACGTATTGACAGTGTATCTGACTGGCTGGACCCACCATGTCAGTGCTGGTGTGGCATATTTTTTGCAGAAAACTCCCTTGCTTTGTACGTAATCACATAAATGCCCAATTATTTTGCGGAAAAAAGACTCTTATAGAGGCTTTTTTTCGTTCGTAATTTACACTACCGAAGCGGACTCCTTTGAAAAATTTCCGTCGGCTTGAAAGAATAAATAAAACAACTAAAAATTGATACCTGGGCGAGATTCGAACCAGCGATCCGCCGTCCGGTCGCAACTCGCGCGAGCCACAACGCCACAGCAGGGCTCGCTACAGAGAGGCCAGCCCTTACAAAAAGGTCTAAACCACGTATTGACAGTGTATCTGACTGGCTGGACCCACCATGTCAGTGCTGGTGTGGCATATTTTTTGCAGAAAACTCCCTTGCTTTGTACGTAATCACATAAATGCCAAATTATTTTGCGGAAAAAAGAATCTTATAGAGGCTTTTTTCGTTCAGAATTTACACTACGAAGCGGACTCCTTTGAAAAATTTCCGTCGGCTTGAAAGAATAAATAAAACAACTAAAATTGATACAGGGCGAGATTCGAACCAGCGATCCGCCGTCCGGTCGCAACTCGCGCGAGCCACAACGCCACAGCAGGGCTCGCTACAGAGAACAGGCGTTCCCTGCTTTATACTAGCGGCAAAACACTGGGCCGGCCTTCATTTTTTTTCGCACTTACCTGGCGCGCGTGTTGAGGCTCGTTCGTTCAGATTTCTTTACGTTCCATTTCTCTTACTATGCTTTATTTATGTTTCTGGTTTGGGCTTATTTTTAGGTTTTCCTTTCCTTTTTTATACAGTAGGTTGGTTTTTCTCCTGGATTTTAACATATTTACTGAACATATTTTATGATGGGTTTCAGTATATGATGAACATCTTTTCAACTATGCACGAACATTTGTACGCTGAGCACTTTTTCTGCATATAGTGAACATTTTTCAATGCACGATGAACTTTTCTTTACAAACGGTGAACATTTATTTAATGCAATGAACTTTTGGTAATATACATATACATTGAACATATTTTAAATGCAAATTTAACATTTTTGTAATATGGGTTGAATTTGTTTTCTTAAGATATGATGACATTTTGCATAATGCGCGGTGAACTTTTCATAATTATGGTGAACATTTTCTTAATACACGATGATTTTCAAGAATATTATCATTAAACAATTTCTTAATTTATGGTGAAAATTTTCTTAATACACGATGAGTTTCAAGAGCATTATGGTGAATATTTTCTTAATACATGGTGAATTAATGTAATTCAAAAAAAAATCAGCATGTGTTAAACACTTATTTTATTAAACCGTTCTTGCATTTCAAGAAACACGTTGATTTTTTAATAAAAGTTGAACCGTTTTAATGCATTTCTAAAATTTATTATGATTACACATTTATTTTTAATACATGTTGTCAATTTTTTAAGTAACTGTGCCTTTTAAAAAATACAATCAATATATGGGTAACTCAAATAAAAAACTGTGTGTTGAGCATATAATTTTTTTTGATAGTTGTGTATTTGAATAATATAATGAGGATACACAATAATTATGCATGGTTGTGGTCCTGAGTGCAGACACGTAAAATTTGGGCCATACGTGTGTTGTAGTCTGGTGCTTGACACTTGATAACACTAATATGCAATTGCAAATAATATATTTATTAATATAATAATTAAAAAAACAGTAACTCAGCGCGCGCAGCCTAGATGGGCCAACCGCCGGCCCAGCGTCACGGAACTAGTATAAAAAGCGTCTCGCCTGTTCTCTGACGCGTGCCCTGCTGTTGCGTGGTGGCTAGCGCTAGTCGCTGCTGGACGGCCGGTTGCCGGTTCGAATCCGGCAGCCTTCAAATTTGTAGTTGGTCTATTTATTTGTTTAAGCCGACGAAAATTTTCAAACAGGTCCCGCTTCGGCAATGTAAATTACGAACGAAAAAAAAAGCCTCTCATACGAGCCCATTTTCTGTAAAATAATTGGGTATTTATGTAATTACTTACAAAGTAAGGGAGTTTTTTGCAAAAAACATGCCACCTCAGCACCTGACTAGCGGGCCCTGCCAGTCAGATACACCGTCAATGCATGTTTATACGTTGTTTAGACCTTTTTGTAACGATTAGCCCCAGACTTGATACTGACATGTAAAAATTACCAAAAATAATACCAATCCGCATGTAATGCCCTAATTGTGGTATTTTTATGCAATTAACTCCCATGAAAGCAACCCGCTTCCTTCAAGGTTCTATCTGCGGTCCGCGCGCGCGCACAAGCCGGCTTGCCGCCTGCGTCCGCTTCGCCTCGAGCACGGCTCTGCCACCTCGCTGTTGCTGCAAGCCGCCGCTGCCCTTGTTCTTTACCTTTTCAGCCAGCGCCTCGCCCTGTTCGGCCTTGCTCCTCCACGGCGTACCAAGACGTTTCCATCTTCGAGCCGCCGTCGCCTCCGTTCTTTGCCACGCTCCGTGAGCTGCCTTGAGGTTGTGCCAAGCCGCGCGGTACCGCAAGCCTCCATCTCCGTTGGTCGCGGATGCGCCAAGAGCTGCTGTACTACCTTCACTGTCGCGGCACGAGCCAGTCCGCAGTCGCGTGGTGAGCAGCCTTGCTGCCCCAGCCATCGAAGTGACCTACGCCATGGTCCAGCTTTGCCCTGCTGTAAGCCGCCCCCACCGTGTGGCTGCCAAGAGCCCATTGTCTTGCCTCGACGCCGCGCCAAGTCGCCCGCTGCCGAGCTCTTGAGCTGCTGTACTGCCTCCAACGTCGCGCCAAGTCGCCTGCGCGGAGGCACACACGTGAAAAGGTTGTGGCAGTTTGCTTGGCGGACGCTCGCGCTGTGGATATTGTGCATTGGCTTTATTTTTCCAGTACGGTGCTAAGCATGTGAACACAGGACAGGCCAAGGGATACTGGATCTATTTTTAATTGCTGTGCTTGGACAAGCAACTCTGATGATCAGTCTGATACACTGATACACTGCAAGAAAACCATTATTCAGCAGCAATGGTAGCATTGCTATCCACATGCATCAATTACTAATGAACGCTTGCTGTGTATCACATTGACTTGGATCTCAAGGGCCAATCGATATTTAAAAAAGGGGGAAAAGAAAAGGAAGACCCACGTGGGTGCTAGTGTTACATTAAACGTACATCTGTCCGGCTATTTTTGATCTGAGCACGTCCAGCATTATCCACACCAGTATCCATGATCATCCGACAAAATATCAGGTGATATCCATTTTAGTCTGTTTTATCAGCACAAATTATTTTCTTCAAAGAACAATTACTCTGTCCTGTAATATTTTTACACAGGATAATTTTTATGCCATTCACGGGCACGCGTATCACGGTCCGGTTTACATCAACGCGCCGGCCGACTCGCCCGTCCGCACCACCTTACAACACCACGGACGACTCGCCCGTCCGCCCTGGCCACCGGTTCATGCGTCCACGCCGGTTTACAACGCGAAGGACAACTTGCTCGTCCGCACCGGTTTACAACGCTGCGGCCGGTTCATCCGTCTGCTCGTATGGCCGACTTGTCCATGATTGATTTCAGCTTCACCGCGGTGATCATCAACTCCGCGGTGGATATTTTCTGGCTAACATATCAGGTGAAATCCATCCACTATATTTTCATATTATATACTGCTTTCTTTAAAAAGAGCAAATACTCTGGCTTGCAAATGTTCCAATGCAGGACAAATTTTCTATCACAAAAAGGGATTATTATATCGCTGAGCTATTGGATAACCCATGCCGATTTATATCGTGATCCAGTCCGCGTCAACTCGTCAGGACCGTGCGAATTACCCAATAACGGGTGCACAGGCCGCCGTCCCTCCGTAGTCCGGTCTACATCAGCATACGGCCGATTTCCCCCGTCTGCACCAGCTTACAATGCCACGGCCGACTCATCTGTCCGAGCTGCCTCTGATGCTGCGGTCGTCCTTGTCATCGTCTCTCACGGCCTGGTCTACATCAACATATTGGGCCACACCTGTCTGCATGAGCTGTTTATTGAGTATGAGCAAGTCACAGCTTGGGTAGCTCGGTTATTTTTCAACAAAATGGAGGCAAATTATCATCAACCGCCGTCTGCACAGGATGGTTCAATGAGCAGGCGCACAAGTTGCCGCCACTATAGTTTGGTTAACTTCAAATCGCCAGTTGGAAGGAACCATTGGCCGAGTTGCTGACACGGCTCATACGGGATCATTTATAACCCGCCGCAGTCACCTCAACCTTATGTGGATTCACATCGTGCTATCAACACCAATGATATACAAGTTATGCCGGTTTATATCACGGTCAAATATGGAGAATCTCAAGCCAACTCTTCGAGTCACCTTGAGACTCGGGGGCTACAATGATATGACTCAAAGAAAGATTGCCGGTTTTTCGGTGAAGTCAAGAACCCTGTGATTGGAGGGAAATATAACCCGGTCCCGAGTCTACTACCATATGGATGAAAATTTAAGGGCCGTCAGAAAATTTCCGGTTCAAAATGAAGAATGCCGGTTTAAAATCCGGTTCAAGGGAAATCTGTTCTGCCACGAAGCTCTGAAGCTCTCAAATCCGGTTTAAGAATTTCCGGCTCAAAAAGGAATTAACTTCTCGCAAGTTCGAGTTGAAAGGCTGTCAGAAAATTTCCCATTTGAAAATGAAGATTCCGCCATAATCCGGTTCAAGGGAAAGATGTCTCCCACAAAGCTTTGAAGCTCTCAATATCCGGTTCAAAATCCCGGTTCAAGAAGAATTTATCTCTTGCAAAAGTTAAAAGTTGTCAAGAGGACTCGCTGCCATGATGCGCGGTTCAAACATGGGTATCCCGCCTTATTGGCCTATCATATTATTGATCACATGGGGGCTTCTATTTCATAAAGCAAAGATCCGTTTACCCTTGATTCAGCTTATCAAAGCTTTATATAACATCACTTGGGGGCTTGGTCATATCCGAACCATAGCTACACCTCTTGATCGGTGCAATGCCACAACATCACTTGGGGGCTTGGTCGTATCCGAACCATAGTCACACCTCTTGATCGGTTCAAAGCCAAATCAATCCGGAGCCAAAGAGAGTGTTGTAAAGCAACAACTCAAACATAGGCACCCACCGAGCACAACTCAAAACGTTACTTGGGGATTCTTTGCTATCGCAATGAACTTAGAATCTACACTTGTAATGGGCTATCAAGCCATGGCTTGGAAGCCTAGTGTATACACCTAAAACCCCGGGTTAACTCGCCTCTTTAAGTAAGTCACGCTGCCTGTAAACCTGGTATGACCCTTCGAACTTTGACAAGTTACTCTAAAATACAGACCCTGAACTTGTCAAGTTAAAACGATGATTGGTTAAGGACTGTGGACCATCTTAAAAGGCTTTGCAAAAATGGTTTAACTCAATGGCCTGGCAGCCCATGAAAAGCCTCGAATTTGGGGCCCGGCAGCCCGTGAAAAGCCTCGACTACAACGGTTTTATTTGCCTTTGCTAAGTTTTCTTTGTTTTCATAAGATTTGTGATGCTTTCAAACCGGCGTTTATCAACCCGGCTCGGCTTTCAACTACAAGTTGTCAGTACATGATCAAGTTATAATCCGGAGACTATCAGCCCGGTCTGGTTTGACTACGAATCGCCAGTATTATATATGGTTAAACCAGTGTTTATCACAACCCGGTACGGTATTATCATAAACCGGCACAGTATGAAAGGAGTTATCATTAATCAAGATTGGGGTTATCACTCTTACTACAAAAAGTTGGTAAACCAACGATGTGATTCAATCTCACAGGTATGATATATTTCATATTTGATTATTCTTAAGTGCAGCTTTGGTTATAAACCCAGGTTATATGTTGGGCATTATGACCCGTCCGGCGGTAAACCGCCATAAACTCGTTATATGCAGAAACAGGTTGAATAAAGCATGATTATAAATCACCGGTGTTTATTAACCCGGCCTGGCTTTTGACTATAAGTCGCCTGTATGATGATAAATTATCCGGTGTTTATTAAACCGGCATGGCTTTTGACTATAAGTCGCCAGTATATATTTGGATTGCGCCATTGGAATCATGCGCTTATGAATCATTGGGTTATATTATTCAAATAGCCAAACTTGGCTGAATTTTCATTATGATATTGAATGAATAAGGTTTTCATACCGGATTATATTATCTTGAATAGCCAACATGGCTGGATTTTTATTATGGTTATTAATAACCGGTATTATTGAGGTTTTCAAAGTCGCTTTAGCGCAATGGATATTATTTTATTAAAGGATATGATTTATTCTACAATTGAAGGAATGGTCCCGAGTCGCTGCAGGCTTATGACCCGGCACTTGGGGGCTACATTTTTTAAATTGAGATTATATCAAATATGCAAGTCTCATGTCGTTGCGAGCATGCACCATGACACTTGGGGGCTAATGCAAAGTCATCTTTTGCTCATCTTATTGAAGACCCGACTCATCATATCATAGTGAGCCGGCCCTTGGGGGCTACACATCACTCCTCAAGTCTACATGATTATATTTACAAAGTCCCTGCTCATTATTGCATAATGACCCGGCCCTTGGGGGCTACACTGATTGAACTTTTTATAAGCAATTAAAGTCCTGTGTTGTCGCAAGCATGACAATCGAACTTGGGGGCTACATATATGGAGTATTCAGTTTTTACTAGATATAAACAACATGGATTTCTTCAAAGTGGCAGTAATTATATGGAAACAAGTCTCAAATCATCACTTTGTTCTGTTCAAGACTTGGGGGCTACAGGTAATATGGATATAAGGGAGAAAAATCTTCCGATTTTCAATTTTGAGGAAACCAGATTAACCCGGCATCACCAATCATTATGACCCGGTGTCTGCAAACAATCATAACCCGGCGTCATCAATAATCATGAACCGGCGTTGGCAACAATCATGAACCAGCGTTGGAAACAATCATGACCCAAAATTATCAGCTTTTATAACCCAACAATTTTGGTAATATGAAACCCGACAAGTTTTACATCTTCAAACCGGCTGAATATCAGATGAGTATTTCAAGACCCGTATTTCTTAAATCGGCACTTTGGAAGCCGACTCAAGTGGATTATTCTTCACAATATTTCTCTATGAGAAACCAATGTCAGCAAATTGAGTATTAAGCTGGCTTGTTGACCCGGATTTTCTAGAAGGAGGAAATGATAAGGACTTAAGGATGATCAGATGCCGGTTTACAAGAATTCTTAAGCCCGAGCATAATCTGTCAAGTTTGTTCTTGTGTTTATTTTATAGGATCAGTTTAACATGGATAAATCCAAATTAAACTGGGGGCTAATGTCGGGGATATACCCCGCGGCGTAAACCGGCCGGAAGTATAACCCGGCCAGACTTGGCGGTTTATTTGAGACCCCGCTGACACTTGGCGATTCACCGGCGACTGATAACCCACAAGTATAGGGGATCGCAACAGTTTTTTAGGGTAGAGTATTCAACCCAAATTTATTGATTCGACACAAGGGGAGCCCAAGAATATTCTCAAGTATTAGCAGCTGAGTTGTTAATTCAACCACACCTGGAAACTTAGTATCTGCGGCAAAGTGTTTAGTAGCAAAGTAATGTGATAGTGGTGGTAACGGTAACAAAAGTAAAGACATCAAAAGTAATGTTTTTGGTATTTTGTAGTGATTGTAACAAGAGGTGGAAAGTAAATAAGCGAGAACCAATATATGGAAAGCTTCGTAGGCACCGGATTAGCGATGGATAATTATGCTGGATGCGGTTCGTCATGTAATAGTCATAACATAGGGTGACACAGAACTAGCTCCAATTCATCAATGTAATGTAGGCATGTATTCCGAATATAGTCATACGTGCTTATGGAAAAGAACTTGCATGACATCTTTTGTCCTACCCTCCGTATCGTAAAACGCGATGATTTCTTCTCTCTGATTTTTTTCTCCCCGAAAGCCAATATATGGAGTTGGAGTTGGCGTCGGAGGGTCTCCAGGGGGCCCACGAGGTAGGGGGGCGCGCCCAGGAGGGGGGGCGCCCCCACCCTCGTGGACAGGGTGTAGGCCCCCTGGTCTTCATCTTTGGCGAGGATTTTTTACTATTTATTCTAAGATATTCCGTGGAGTTTCAGGTCATTCCGAGAACTTTTGTTTTCTGCACATAAAACAACATCACGGCAATTCACGAAAACAGCGTCGATTCGGGTTAGTTCAATTCAAATCATACAAGTTAGAGTCCAAAACAAGGGCAAAAGTGTTTGGAAAAGTAGATCTGACGGAGACGTATCAACTCCCCCAAGCTTAAACCCTTGCTTGTCCTCAAGCAATTCAGTTGACAAACTGAAAGAGAAAAGGAAAAAATTTTACAAACTCTGTTTGCTCTTGTTGTTGTACCTATGTCAAGCCAGCATTCAGGTTTTCAGCAAGTATCATAACTAACCACATTTGCAATAACTCCTAGGTCTCATGTTTACTCATATCAATAACATAATCAGCTAGCAAGCCATAATAATAAATCTCGGATGACAACACTTTCTCAATAATCATAATATGATATAACAAGATGGTATCTCGCTAGCCCTTTCTGAGACCACAAAACATAAATGCATAGCACCTTTAAAGATCAAGGACTGACTAGACATTGTAATTCATGGTAAAAGAGATCCAATCATAGTCATACCCGATATAAATTAACAAAGAATGAATGCAAATGACAGCTGTGCTCTCCAGCTAGTGCTTTTAATAAGAGGGTGATGACTCAACATAAAAGTAAATAGATAGGCCCTTCGCAGAGGGAAGCGAGGATTTGTAGAGGTGCGAGCTCGGTTTTGAAATAGAGATAAATTATATTTTGAGCGGCATACTTTCATTGTCAACATAACAACTAAGAGATGACGATATCTTCCATGCTAAACAAATTATAGGCGGTTCCCAAACAAAATGGTAAAGTTTATACTCCCCCTCCTCCACAAGCATCAATCCATGGCTTGCTCGAAACAACGAGTGCCTCCAACATTCAACGGGTCCAAGGGGGAGTTTTGTTTGCAATTATTTTGATTTAGTTTGCATTGGGACTGGGCATCCCGGTGACTAGCCATTTTCTCGTGAGTGAGGAGCGGAGTCCACTCCTCTTGAGAATAACCCGCCTAACACGGAAGATAAGGGCGGCCCTAGTTAATATATGAGCTATTCGAGCATGCAAAATAGAATGTTTATTTGAAGGTTTAGAGTTTGGCACATACAAATTTACTTGGAACGGCAGGTAGATACCGCATATAGGAAGGTATGGTGGACTCATATGGAATAACTTTGGGGTTTAAGGGATTGGATGCACAAGCACTATTCCCGCTTAGTACAAGTGAGGGCTAGCAAAAGACTGGGAAGCGACCAACTAGATAGCGACAACAGTCATGAACATGCATTAAAATTAATAAACATTGAATACAAGCATGAGTAGGATATAATCCACCATGAACATAAATATCGTGAAGGCTATGTTGATTTGTTTCAACTACATGCATGAACATGTGCCAAGTCAAGTCACTTAAATCATTCAAAGGAGGATACCACCCCATCATACCACATCACAACCATTTTAATAGCATG
Organism: Aegilops bicornis; assembly: GCA_021605145.1. NCBI lineage: Eukaryota > Viridiplantae > Streptophyta > Magnoliopsida > Poales > Poaceae > Aegilops > Aegilops bicornis. Next base: position 502,507,615 of record CM038673.1, read on the forward strand.
TTGGCACGCAAGGTAAACCATAACTCATAGCTAATCAAGCATGGCACGAGCAACTATGATCTCTAATTGTCATTGCAAACATGTTTATTCATAATAAGCTGAATCAAGAACGATGAACTCATCATATTTACAAAAACACGAGAGGTCGAGTTCATACCAGCTTTTCCCATCTCAGTCAGTCCATCATATATCATCATAATTGCCTTTCACTTGCACGAGCAGTGTGAATAATAATAAGAGTGCACGTGCATTGGACTAAATTTGGAATCATGCGAGCATTCAATAAACAGGAGAAGGCAAGGCAATATGGGCTCTTGGTTAAATCAACAATGATGCATAAAAGAGCCACTTCAACAATTTAATCATGGTCTTCTCCCTCGACCCCAAAGAAAAGAAAAGAAATAAAAACTATTTGCACGGGAAAGCTCCCAACAAGCAAAAGAAGAACGGGAAATATTTTTGGGTTTTCTTTTTAATTACTACAGCAAAGAAATAAACTACTACTAATTTTTTTTCTTAAGGTTTATTAAACACACAAGAAGAAAGCAGGAAAAAGGAAATAAACTAGCATGGATATTACAGTGAAAGAGTATGAGCATCGACATCTAGCAATGAGCGTGTGTGAACATAAATGTAATGTCGGTGAGAAATACATACTCCCCCAAGCTTAGGCTTTTGGCCTAAGTTGGTCTATTGCCAGGGATAGCCTGGTGGATACCCGTAGGTGTAGCTGGGGTCATACTGTGATGAAGAGGACTCTGACTGCCACTGACTGGCAACCGCCTCCGGATCCCAAGAATAAACAGACTGTCGTGGAGGCTCATCTTGTGGTTCCGGGGCTGGTGCAGGATTCCGATAGGCTTGAACGGCCATGCAGACGATGTGAGGACCTGCAGACAAGTTAAACAAAGAGGGAGCAGGCAAAGTAATAGTTTCAGGGTGATGTTTATCAAAGTACAATTTATATTTAAGCTCCCCTTCCTTGCCCTTAACAAGAAAGTCATGCGCTAGCATACTCTTATAATCTAAATAGGCACGGGGAAACGATGTTTCTTCTTTCTCCAAATGCCTAATAGGTATGCCAAAATATTCAGCTAGGCGTGAAGCATAAATGCCTCCAAAGATGGAGCCCTTAGTACGGTTCAGACTCAATCGTCTAGCAACAATTCCACCCATACTAACAGAGTTATTGCGGCATAAACCATGGAACAAAATAATAATATCAGGAACACTAAAGTTTCCACAGTTCCCGCGTCCAATCAAGCAACGACTAGCAAATAAGGCAAAGTAGCGTAAAACAGGAAAATGTATGCTAGTAATCCTTGCATCAGAAACCTTCCTGGTTTCTCCCACAGTGATAGTGTTAATAAAAGCTTTTGCTTCATTACGGTGTGGTTCATCCAAGTTACCCTCAAAGGGTATTTTGCAAACCTCGCAAAATTCAGCTAATGGCATCTTCTTAACAACGTCATATAAATGAAACTCTACTGATGGAGGTGATTTCTTAGGGAAAAAGTAGAAGTTTTGCACAAAAGTATTTGTGAGTAAGAGATACTGATGACGTTGGTCGCGGAGGAAGTCGGTGAGGCCGGTGTTCTCAATTAATAGATAGAAATCCTCATAAATCCCCGCTCTCCTCAAGAAGTCATCGGAAGGCCATTCACACGGCCGGACCTCCGCGGTGCGAGGCAAATTATATTTTGGCTTCTGCTCTTCTTCCTTTTGTTTTTCCTTCGAGCTTCGGCTCGACGAGCCCCTCAAAAGTCTCTTCATTATTTTCTGAAATAATCTGAAATTTTTAGTAACTTAAAACAAAAGTGAACCAACTTCAATAAAATTGGTAGCAACTACTCCTACAAGTGCCTAGAGCCTATATCAAGCATTAGAACTACTTGGAACCATATAAATTTGACATGCAAGCTCAAGAACATGGTCACCTATGCATCATAAATTTGCAAAGAATAAAGCATTAGAACAAAAACTAAATGGACCAATGGAGGAGTCACATACCAAGGAACAATCTCCCCAAGCAGTTTTCCGAGAGGTGCTTTGAGCAAGGAGATCGAAAATCACAGCAACAGGGACTGGAACTCGTGCTTGAGTTGGTTTTTCGTGTTTGTGTGAGGCAGAGGAAGAAGATGGGTGCAGGGGTAAGTGGAGGAGGGCCACCGTGGGCCCACGAGGCAGGGGGCGCGCCCAGGGGGGTAGGGCGCGCCCTCCACCCTCGTGGCCAGGTGGCAGCTCCCCCTGCGGTAATTTTTGCACTATAAATCCTCAAACATTCCCAAAAAAATCATATTAAATTGGCATGGCATTCTGAGGACTTTTATTTTCGGGATATTTTTATATTGCATAGATAAATCAGGAGACAGACAGAAAAATACTATTTTACTTTATTTCTACTAAATAACAGAAAATATAAAGAGGGTACAGAAGGTTGTGCTTCTAGTTTCATCCATCTCATGCTCATCAAAAGGAATCCACTAACAATGTTGATCAGGTCTTATTAACAAACTCATTCCGATAATCACGGAACCGGAGAAATTTTGAATAACACTAGGTTACCTCAACGGGGATATGCACATCCCCTATAATAAGTATATCATATTTCTTCTTGACAGTAGGGAGAGGAAATTCAAAACCTCCAAATATAATCGATGGAATTTTTCCAATAGAGTTGATACTATAAACTTGAGGTTGTTTCCTCGGAAAGTGTACCGTGTGCTCATTACCATTAACATGAAAAGTGACATTGCCTTTGTTGCAATCAATAACAGCCCCTGAAGTATTAAGAAAAGGTCTTCCAAGAATAATAGACATACTATCATCCTCGGGAATATCAAGAATAACAAAGTCTGTTAAAATAGTAACGTTTGCAACCACAACAGGCACATCCTCACAAATACCGACATGTATAGCAGTTGATTTATCAGCCATTTGCAAAGATATTTCAGTAGGTGTCAACTTATTCAAGTCAAGTCTACGATATAAAGAGAGAGGCATAACACTAACACCACCTCCAAGATCACATAAAGCGGTTTTAACATAATTTCTTTTAATGGAGCATGGTATAGTAGGTACTCCTGGATCTCCAAGTTTCTTTGGTATTCCACCCTTAAAAGTATAATTAGCAAGCATGGTGGAAATTTCAGCTTCCGGTATCTTCCTTTTATTTGTAATAATATCTTTCATATACTTAGCATAAGGATTTGTTTTGAGCACATCAGTCAATCGCATACGCAAAAAGATAGGTCTAATCATTTCAGCAAAGCGCTCAAAATCCTCATCATCCTTTTTCTTGGATGGTATCGGAGGAAAAGGCATGGGTTTATGAACCCATGGTTCCCTTTCTTTACCATGTTTCCTAGCAACGAAGTCTCTTTTATCATAACGTTGATTCTTCGATTGTGGGTTATCAAGATCAACAGCAGGTTCAACTTATACATCATTATCATTACTAGGTTGAGCATCATCATGAACATCATCATTAACATTTTCACTAGGTTCATGTTCATTACCAGATTGTGTTTCAGCATCAGACATAGAGATATCATTTGGATTCTCGGTGGTTCTACCAATAGGTTCACTAGAAGTTTGCAAAGTACTATCATTTTTCTTTTTCTTCCTTTTAGAGGAACTAGGTACATCAATATTATTTCTCTGAGAATCTTGCTCGATTCTCTTAGGGTGGCCTTCAGGATACAAAGGTTCCTGAGTCATTCTACCAGTTCTAGTAGCCACTCTAACAGCATAATCATTTTTCTTACTATTCATTTCATCAAGCACTTCTTTTTGAGCTTTAAGTCATGTTCTACTTGAGTGGTAACCATAGAAGCATGTTTGCTAACAAGTTTAAGTTCACCTCTAATATTAACCATATAATCACCCAAGTGTTTAATCATATAAGCATCTTGTTTTAATTGTCTACCAAAATAAGCATTAAAATCATCTTGCTTAAACATAAAGTTATCAAACTCATACAAGCACTGACTAGGAATTTTAGTAGGAGGGACTTCAACTTTATCATATCTATAGAGAGAATTTACCTTTACTACCTGTGTCGGGATATCGGGATCAGGAGGTTCTTCAGTGAATAAAGGATTGAGATCATATACTACTTCAACATGCGGTAAATTAAGACCATGTATTTCTTCAATAGGAGGTAAATTCTTAACATCTTCACCTTTAATACCTTTTTCTTTCATAGATTTCTTTGCCTCTTGCATATCTTCAGGACTGAGAAATAGAACACCTCTTCTTCGGAGTTGGTTTAGGAATAGGCTCAAGAATGGTGGCTCGAACTGGCTCGGGAGGTGCCCAATTATTTTCATTTGTCAACATATTATTCAATAGAATTTCAGCTTCATCCGGTGTTCTTTCCTAAAAAGAGAACCAGCACAACTATCCGGTAATCTCTGGAAGCATCAGTTAGTCCATTATAAAAGATATCAAGTATTTCAGGTTTCTTAAGAGGATGATCGGACAAAGCATTAAGTAACTTGAGAAGCCTCCCCAAGCTTGTGGGAGACTCTCTTCTTTAATTTACGAAGTTGTATATTTCCCTCAAAGCAGCTTGTTTCTTATGAGCAGGGAAATATTTAGCAGAAGTAATAAATCATATCTTGGGGACTACGCACACAACCAGGATCAAGAGAATTAAACCATATCTTAGCATCACCCTTTAATGAGAACGGAAATATTTTGAGTATATAAAAGTAGCGCGATCTCTCATCATTAGTAAACAGGGCGGCTATATCATTTAATTTAGTAAGATGTGCCACAACAGTTTCAGATTCATAGCCATAAAAAGGATCAGATTCGACCAAAGTAATTATATCTGGATCAATAGAAAATTCATAATAATCCTTATCAGGAACACAAATAGGTGAAGTAGCAAAAGCAGGGTCAGGTTTCATTCTGTCTCTAAGAGATTCTTTGTTCCATTTAACTAGCAGCCTCTTAAGTTCATATCTATCTTTACAAGCAAAAATAGCTGCAGAAGATTCCATATCAAAAAGATAACCCTCAGGAATAGCAGGCATATCTTCATCATCACTTTCATCATCGTATTTAGATTCAATAATTTCTCTTTCTCTAGACCTAGAAATGTGTTCATCAAGAAATTCACCAAGGGGCACAGTAGTATCAAGCATAGAAGTAGTTTCATCATAAGTATCATGCATAGCAGAAGTGGCATCATCAATAACATGCGACATATCGGAACGAATAGCAGAAGCAGGTTTAGGTGTCGCCAGCTTACTCATAACAGAAGGTGAATCAAGTGCAGAGCTAGATGGCAGTTCCTTACCCCCCTCGTAGTTGAGGGATAAATTGTTGTCTTAGCGTCTTTCAAGTTCTTCATAGTGTCCAGCAGATACAAATCCCAAGTGACTAAAAGAATAGAGCTATGCTCCCCGGCAACGGCGCCAAAAAAGGTCTTGATAACCCACAAGTATAGGGGATCGCAACAGTTTTCGAGGGTAGAGTATTCAACCCAAATTTATTGATTCGAGACAAGGGGAGCCCAAGAATATTCTCAAGTATTAGCAGCTGAGTTGTCAATTCAACCACACCGGAAACTTAGTATCTGCAGCAAAGTGTTTAGTAGCAAAGTAATATGATAGTGGTGGTAACGGTAACAAAAGTAAAGACATCAAAAGTAATGTTTTTGGTATTTTGTAGTGATTGTAACAAAGATGGCAATGGAAAAGTAAATAAGCGAGAACCAAAGATATGGAAATCTCGTAGGCACCGGATTAGCGATGGATAATTATGCGGATGTGGTTCGTCTTGTAACGATCATAACATAGGGTGACATGTAACTAGCTCCAATTCATCAATGTAATGTAGGCATGTATTCCGAATATAGTCATACGTGCTTATGGAAAAGAACTTGCATGACATCTTTTGTCCTACCCTCCCGTGGCAGCGGGGTCCTATTGGAAACTAAGGGATATTAAGGCCTCCTTTTAATAGAGAACCGAAACAAAGCATTAGCACATAGTGAATACATGAACTCCTCAAACTATGGTCATCACCGGGAGTGGTCCCGATTATTGTCACTTCGGGGTTGCCGGATTATAACACATAGTAGGTGACTATAGACTTGCAAGATAGAATCTAGAACTCACATATATTCATGAAAACATAATAGGTTCAGATCTGAAATCATGGCACTCGGGCCCTAGTGACAAGCATTAAGCATAGCAAAGTCATAGCAACATCAATCTCGTAACATAGTGGATACTAGGGATCAAACCCTAACAAAACTAACTCGATTACATGATAAATCTCATCCAAACCATCACCGTCCAGCAAGCCTACGATGGAATTACTCACGCACGGAGGTGAGCATCATGAAATTGGTGATGGAGGATGGTTGATGATGACGACGGCGATGAAACCCCCGCTCCGGAGCCCGGAACGGACTCCAGATCAGCCCTCCCGAGAGAGATTAGGGCCTGGCGGCGGCTCCGTATCGTAAAACGCGATGATTTCTTCTCTCTGATTTTTTTCTCCCCGAAAGCCAATATATGGAGTTGGAGTTGGCGTCGGAGGGTCTCTGAGGCGCGACGAGGTAGGGCGCGCCCGGGGGGCGCCCCCACCCTCGTGAACAGGGTGTGGGCCCCCTGGTCTTCATCTTTGGCGAGGATTTTTTATTATTTATTCTAATATATTCCGTGGAGTTTCAGGTCATTCCGAGAACTTTTGTTTTCTGCACATAAAATACCATCATGGCAATTCTGCTGGAAACAACGTCAGTCCGGGTTAGTTCCATTCAAATAATACAAGTTAGAGTCCAAAACAAGGGCAAAAGTGTTTGGAAAAGTAGATACGACGGAGACGTATCAGCGACCCGTTTGGACCTGGCGGTTCACGACTCATTGGTAATCCGGCAGGCGGGTGCGAGGAGCGACAAGACCTGGTGGCCCAACAGGCGGTTCATGAAGGCCGGTTCATATTATGGTGGGCCGGTTTAAGAGGAAAGACGTGAAGAATATTTACCTTACAAGGAGTTAAGACCCGAACTTGTATCCGGTTTGTATTAGAAGGTAGAGTAGTCCTAATCCTAATAGGACTCCACATGTAACCCGCCCCTTCAACTTATATAAGGAGGGGCAGGGCTCCCCAAAGAGGGACAGACAGAAGGAAGAAGAAACAATCTCTAGGGCTAGACACAAAGAGCCGGTTTACTGGCGACTCTCTCGTGATCATAATGAGACCTAGCCTCAAACAACATGTAGGGCTATTACCGGATGATGTTTCCCGGGGGCCGAAGCTGTCTAAATCCTTGTCTTGTGTTGTGTCTCTCGATTCCGCTCAACCCCTCTCAAGCTACCACATAGATGTGTTGGCCTCGCGACTAAGTCCTGACACTAAGGACATCTGCCGTGACAAAACCACGACAACCAGCGAGCGGATCATCACCTGGCCCGCGACAATGGCGGTAAGCACTTCTCCGTTCGTCATGCACTACTTTTTCGTGTTCGATCCGGTGGTAGATTCGATCCACGAAGGAGAGGGGAATGGGGAATAGAGGTAGATAAGCATGTCAGTTCATAGCAGTTCATACTAGTTCATACGAGTTCATACTAGTTCATGCAAGATCGGAATAGAGGTAGACGCGGATGGAGTAGAAGGGGGATTGGGGGTACACAACGGACACTGGCTAACCGCGGCAGCCGTCACGGGCGTGCGAAGCGGCGGGTCGAGTGGCTGGCCTTCATCTTCTTGTTCATCGCCGTGCGGGGTGGCGGGTCATCGTCGTCGTCCTCGGTGGAGTCGAGGTCGATCTGCCAGGTACGACGACCTAGCTCCTGCACCCTCGCTGGTATCAGCATCGGTTCTTCCTCCTCCTTAGGCTCCCCACCGATGACCACCGACGGCACGATTGCCGTCTCCCAGTACACTGTGGCACGGTGGTCATTAGGAGCCCAGTAGTTCTTGTACTTGGACCACTTCTTCCTCTGTTTAGCATCGTCGGAGACGGACTGATTCATGGCCCAGCGAATGATGTCGACTGCCATCGTGCCCTTCGCTGGGTCAGGAATCAGCGTCTTCAACTCTTGTGAAGTGGCCCTCATGAGCACTACATTAGATTCCTTCTGCATGTCAGGCATGGAGCCGAAGTTCGAGCACACCTCCATGGTGTTCTCGAACTTGGTGCGGTCACCAGCCGACCACCCGAGGAAGAAGGCCCTCCAGCCAATACCCCAATGGAAGGGGTTGGCGTTGGAGCTGGAGCTCATGGCGATGGAGAGGAGGAAGGTTGATAGTGAGAGAAGAGAGGGGGTGGGTAGGTAGTGGTGGGCAGGGTGAGTAAATATAGGCGCGATGGAGAGGATGAAGAGTGACAGTCATGTTGTTTTAACTACACGCTCTTCAATAAGCCATGAACTCTGTGATGTGCCTGACTCCATGAATTGTGTGCAGATCGAGGAGAGTAATGAGATGGGCACGGAGGTGCTCTCGACCGTTGACAACAAGGGCAAGCAGCCGGTTCATCCAATGCCCGAGGTGGTCACTACAAAAAAATACACTTCCGTGATGATACGTGTTTGTCACAGTAGATCATGTTTTTTGTCATGCATGTACATCCATGACGATTTTATGACATAATCAAGATACTCATACCTGTGATGTCGTAGAAGTGTTCCATGACATTACCAAAATTATCATCACGGAAGTGTCCACTTCCATGACGATAAATCGCGCGTCATAGAAGTGCTTTCGTCAAGGGTGACCGACACGTGGCATCCACCGTAAGGAACGCCGTTAAGCTATCGGGTCGGGTTTTGGATCCGATAACCCGTTAACAGCCCCGACCAATGGGGATTTTCCACGTGTAAAATCATCATTGGCTGGAGGAAACACGTGTCGGCTCACCGTTGGGGATGTATGTCATCCGCTCATTGGACCGAAGGCGCCTATGATACGGCGACACGTGGCATGGCCCAACAAAGGCCCATTCCTGTGAAAAGGCCGGCCCATTTGACTTGGTCAAAAGGTGGCGGGCCGGCCCATGGAAAGCCTGTTAACGGCATGTCCGCATATAGCCCATTTACAGCCCGCTAACCCAGGGCCCGTTACGCCCTATCCGAATTAGGCCCAGTAGCGTCATCTAGGCCGTCCAATATGATTCATCCCGTTTTAACTTCTGGCCCATGTGTGGCCCATGACTTCTTTCGGCCCATATGAGGACCTTTGTAACTCTTGGCCCATTAACGACCCGTGGTGAAACTGGCCCGTAATGAACAGTGTATCACTCTATACCCATTAACGGCCCGTTATTCCATTGGGCCGTTTCAGTAAGTTATCTTTCGGCCTTCTCGGGGCCCATTGATTCTTGGGCTCATTTGCAAAGATTCGGTTACATACGGCCCGTTCGTCATTTTACGCCAGGGCCAAATTACGCCTGTCGTTATAGTCGGCCCGTTTGCGGACCGTTAATGCGTTGGGCGTTTTCATGTAAAAAACCCGTTGGGCTGTTTTCATAGAGTTATCAAATACGGCCTATTAACGGCCCGTTATGGTCCATGAATAGTACGACCCATGATTGGCGAAATGATGATACGCCCCGTAGAAGGCCCATGGATCCTACAGCCCGTATGAGGCCCATGGATAGTACGGCCCGTAGAAGGCCCATGGATCGTATGGCCCGTAGAAGGCCCATGGACCCTACGGCCCGTAGAAGGCCCATGGACCCTAGGTCCCGTATAGAAGGCCGATGGATCCTACGGCCGGACGAAGGCCCATGGATCATACGGCCTGCAGGAGGCCTATGGTTACAACAGTCCGTGTGTTGCCATGATTATTTTGGCCTAGTTACCAAAAATAGGCTATTGTGGCCACTAGAAAAAAACAGAGAAAAAGAAATGCATTGACTACAAGCAAACAACTAAACAAGACAATAAGGAAATAAATAAGCAAGCAATTAACACTAGCCTATTATCGCTATTACACATATTACATCCTTTGGGCATCAAAGTTCGCCACCAAAGGTGCAAATATAGGGAACAAAGCAAAGACATTACATACACCGGCCGTCAAAATTGGCCACCAAAGGTGCAAATAAACGCGGCAAAGAAACAAGAGCATAACTGAAATAACTTCGGAAGAGCTCAAGAAACATTATCACGGTATCCACCATGTCGGCAATAAGCTTAGCAAGCTGATTAGCTTTGTCCTGTTTGGCGCTAAAATCCTCCAACGCTTCTTTGTTGCACGGAAAGTATGCATCTGAATGCTCCAGGACTTCATGATCCTTCCGCTTCTTGTCGCAAAGAATGATCGATGTCTTTCAGCTTGTAGTTGAGACTCAAGAAACCGAACTGATTCAGACGGTGAGTTTGAATAGCTTGTGCAAGCGGTAGTGGCGAATCGAACACTAAACCAAGACAGGACTTTGGGGTTGTCTCATTGTCTTCAAGATAGTCTTCCGTAGTTGTTTTATCAGCTTTGTTGGAGACCAACAAGGATGTGTCACTATCCCGAACCTTATACGCATTACTTCCTTTACCATTGCTTAATAAGGCACTCTTCCCCAATATTACATTAGCATTCTAAAAGAAGAAACAAGCAGACACATAACAAGTTTAGCATGTACTAGTATATGAAACTCATTTCGGTGAACCAGTTCATTAGTAAGGTGGATAGGATTAAACTACCAAGACTTCTATTGCCAAGTACTAGTACATAATAAAAGCATCAAACAAACATATATCTATGTCCTATGGTCACTGCATTGTCTTGCCAAATCAAAATAGAGACACGGTTCAAATCATATCAGTTCAAGACAAAGCAGCAGTGAAAAAATACAAAGCGTGGGAAACTACACGGCACAACAAGATTTCAGATGGGTACCACGGGTCTACATGTACAACAACACTATTGGCTCTGTTGTGATGCTAGTAATGTGCATGATATGAAAGTCAACTGCATACACAATTGAAATTGAAATCAACAGAGCTATTGATAAGAGCAAACTTGTTAAAGAAACATGCGTGAACATACCTGCTGTGCCATTGGAGTTTCGATTGGATCCTTCAATTTAAAAATAAGTTTGTATGAGTAAATACAGTGATACAAGAGCAAAGCAATCATAGTTAAAAAAGGCGCGCCTAAGCGAGCGCTTAAGCGCGCCTAGGCTCTAGGCGTTGGCAAAACGCATTGCACATAACTACACATAATCTGTGCACAACTGCACATAAGCATGCGCTTTGGTCAGTAAAGCGCAAGGCGGTGGGAAAACGCACAATTAACGCCTAGCGCTTTTTTGAACTATGATAGCAATGGAATCTTAAATTAGAACAGTTGTTCTTGAGTTTAGGCACTTGTTCTACATGAACAGAGTACAAGAAGACGCAAGAATATAATACTTAAAAATAGAAAATGAGCTAAAAGACCTTACCATATTATTGGTTTGGGACCAGTACAGAACAAGGCAATCCCATTCATCGTCAAGTAAATGTGTCTCAGGAGAACATAAGGGAATTTGATGAGTTTCTTTGCGGTGAAGTACGTTTTCTTCTGTGTAATTGTGATACTGCCACCAAGCATTCTTGAAGATAGCAGAGGTATTGGCACAGGTTACCTCATCCTGAGTTTCCAAATCGGTCCTTCTCTATAGAGAAAAATGGGAAAATTTGTTGCATTATAACCATCATGGAGGTAGGATGTATGGGACGAAGCAAAGTAATTGCCATGAATAACATTACTTACACATAACTCCTGGACAAACACCTGCAACTGGCATTTTCCTTCATCTTCAGTATAATATTTCCAAGATGGGAAGATACGCACATAAGATTTAACAACATCAAATGCGATAGATGCTAAACTACGACTAGCTGGTTGTGCTTCCTCCACAGGAATAGGCGTACTAAATGGTGGAGTTGGGGTTCGCCGTGATAGTACTGGCCCTTTGGGCACTGGAGTTGCCTTACTAACTGCTCTTGTTTGGGAGCTCTGTGGTGGAGATGGTCTTTGTGTCAACAGGAACTGGGTTACTATCGGCTGGGGTTGGGGTTAGATTGGGTGAAGCTGGTTCTCTGTCCATCGCAGTAGGGGTACAATCTGCGAGAGTTTGGGTTATGTGTGGTAGGGCTGGTTCTTGTGCATGTACAACCGGGTGCTATCTCCACCAAGAGGTATCACTGTTTTATTTGAAGACAGTGTTTTTAGTCCGCTAGATACTGGCATCACCCGCTCCAATTCAAATGGCTGATAAACAGGAAACATAGTTGAATGTACAGACATTGTATGAGAGACAGATGCAATAGATAGTGTGGAAAAAGAGGGCATGAAATAGTTGACATGTATATTGTTTAACTAAAATGGATAGCATGACATAATTTCACATATATGTTGTCTATCTAAACTGGATAGCATAGCATAACATAATTCAAAGATATGATGAATAACTAAACAGGATCGCATGACATAATTCACCTACATGTTATCTAAGTAATCAGGATCACATCATTTAATTCACATATGTGATTTATATGCTAAACATGCATTCGATATGATGTCTGAACTAAGAACATGGTGTTGAATATTGTGTATATGATGTCTAAACTATGCAATGCAAGACACCGTATGCATGATATGAGCAGTATAACCGTGTCAATTTAGAGCATACACCTCAGTGGGGGAATAGGACTGGTCATCTGTCTGCGAATCCATCTACGAGGAGCTATCGGGACCCAACAAGAGATCTGCTTGACGGGTAGCATTATGCGCTCAAGGCCTTGTTTTCACTCCAGATTTTTCCATCTCCCACCCAAATGGCTAATTCATAGGAAGAGTAGTTTAATGTACAAACATTGTCGACAAATGGAAATGTAATGAAGAAAAGGATGGGCAAGATATCATTCAAATATATGATGCTGGCTAAACAGGATGGCATTCCACATTTCACATATATTATGGCTGGCTAAAAGACATGAGACTGCATAATTCCCATATATGATATAGAAACTAAACAAGTGGCATTATAGAACATGTATAAACTAAGCAAATGACATATATGATGTCAAAAGTAGGCAATCAGAAGGCAACATATGCATGATATGACTAACATCATCATGCCAAGGTAGAGCAAACACCTTGGGGGGTAAATAGGAGTGGTCAGCGGCGTCTGAATCCGCCTCAGAACAGATATCTTCCTCTGGATTGCAATCTAGAGAGGGGTGGGGAGGGTTTTCCATTGAACCCACCATGGAGCGATGTCTGCATGACATTGTATTGCCGCGCAAAACTCTTCTCTTTTTCTCTACATGTTCAGCATGACTGTGTACAATATCTGACATGCATACGAAAACAATATGGTGAGATTATGTAAGGAGAGCATGCAAAAATTTAGAGTGATGGTAACAACCAGTGGATCGACGTTTTTCCGTTGAACCAAAATAGCCCTAATGGATCGACGTGAATGTATAGTAATAAGTGATGCAACAAGTGTACAACCTCTTTGCCGTAGCCGTGTCGACCTCAACATCATTGGGTTGGTCGTTGAAGCAGTTGAGGCAGAGGTGGCTGTCGGAGGTGTGGAGGAATATCTGAGGAATCTGTAGACGGCGTTCAGGGCACTGCTCTGTTGTGATGGATTGTTCTGTCGTTGGAGCAGCTCCGGTGAGCCGTAAGACGTCAAGGCTGAAGCAGCACAAGACATACATCGTCAATATCAAGTGGGATTCTAATAGCATCTCCAATAGATGATGTAAAATGGACGTAAAATTAACATCACCAAAAACCACCTGACTACAACAGATGAGGTAAAAACTGTTGACTCTGAACTTAATCATCAAAACTGAAATTCTTGTGGAATCTGAATGCTACTGTCGAAACTGAACACAATGGTAGCAGAGAGGCACTTGACATGTAGTTTAGGGAGGGCCTACAGTTCATCTTCAACCTGCACCCCCCTGAGCCGCCAGCCACCATCGGCCGAACCGCTGGCCCCAGTGCCGCTTCGCCGCCCCGAAACAACTCACCACCGCCGCCCCGGCCAGCCCTCCGCCCCCACCCGGAACCCTAAGATAGATAGTGGGATACCTCTCCGGCGAGCCCCCGTCCCCGTTGCAGGTGGTTCTTCCTTAACTCCGGCGAGCCCCCCCAACCCCTGAAAATCGACTGACCCAAAAGTCGATCTACCAATCAAGTGTGGCTTAATCAGAGCAGAAAAGAAGACGAGTGAGGGGGGAGAGCAGCAAGAGAATGGGCGAGCGAGCGATCGAGCGAGAGCCGAGCAGCAAAGAAGAAGCAGCGAGCGAAAGCGAGCGAGCGAGAGCCGGAGCAGCAGCAGCAGATCCGGCTGGTACGGACGCCACCGCCGAAGGGGCCTCGTACTGGGGGAGAGCCGCCGTGGAGATGTCGCCCTTGGCGCCGGCTTCAAGGTAGCCGCTCCATGGGGTGCGGGATGGAGCACCATCGGCGCCGGGAGGTCGAGTTAAGGAGAAGGTGCGATGCGGTGAGTGTACAACCTCTTTGGTGGCGTCGAGTAGGCCTCGGCTTTGTCCGAGGAGTCGGTGAGGATGCTGCGGTTCCGGTGGAGCAGGTTAAGGCGGCGCTATGGGGATGTAGCAGCCGTGATAGACGAGGCGATCATCGGAGCAGCTCCTTGAAGGTGGAGGACGGGGCAGCTGAACCGGCGGGACGGCGAGATGGACGACGGATCCTCATCCGGGGTGGTGGACGAGGGACGTCGAGCTGTTGTGGTGGACGACGTCGTCGGGGAAGAGGCTCCGGCTGGGTAGCGGTGACGTGGCGGACGAAGGAGGGTGGGGTTTTGCAGCTGGAGCAGAGAGGTTATGGCGGCCTGGGATTTCGAATGGCGAAAAGGGGGTGATGGGAGGGGGTGAAGCATGACTTAGGGACGCGCTTGTCCAAAATGTAGGGTGTGTTACAAAAGTACCCCCCACCGATTTGAACTAGCGGCCCTTTCGGCTCGAGGTTAGAAGGGGATTTCGCTGTCGAGATTTGGCGGTGGAGGGAGTTTTCACGCGTTGTAATTTCGGGATAGAAAGGCGCTGGGTTGTGAAGGCACCAGTTTTGGGAGCACGATATCTGAATTTTCGGATATAACAAGACGCGGGTTGAATTTTAGGGACAAGCCTAACGTGTAGTAATATTGTACTTGTAATGCGTACCAAATCAATTCACACTTCCCTCAACAAAAAAGAAAACTAAAAAATAAAACTATTCACACCACACAAAGAGAGAGTCTTGCCCCGTTTTACTATACAAATGCTATTCAAAGCTACTCCCTCCTTCCATCTATATTGGGCCTAATGCGTTTTTGGATGCTAACTTTGACCAAGTATTAGAGCAATGATATATGACATGCAATTTACACAAAGCACACCGTTAAATTCGTTTGTGGAAGGTTCTTTCAATGATATAATTTTCACATTGTGCATGTCATGTACTATTAATCTTGTCAATAGTCAAAGGCGGTCTTAAAAATCTCATTACACCCTATATAGATGGAAGGAGGGAGTATGAATCCATGTTATGTCCGATTAAATTTTTCCGCTTGCTGTATAATGCATGTAACCTACTCATACCAACATTTTAGTGCATTCCAAATGTCTATACTACCACTGCAATTCGAACTAAATTTGAATTCATTTCTCTATTTCAATAAGAATCTACAATCATGATTGTTGCCAACTTCAACCATCATAGTTTCCTTGCTATCCGCCAGATATAAATCGGATGGCCTATAATGCAGGATGGCAGGCACACCATCATCAACAACTTCGTTTTTTATAAGAGTAGAGATAAAATATATTAAATGTAGTATAACATGTTCATAACCACACCATGTGTATCACTGTTATATATATTCACACATGCGTCGGTTTGAAACACTATGATAAATTCTTCCAATATCCGAATTTGCTTTTTATAATGAAGTATATATGATCTCTATTCGTCTTCTACACCCACACAACCCTCTTATCTTTGTAGCTAGCGGTAACTTTCTCTTGTGCATGCACACACCCGCATCCCTCTCACCCTCCCTCAGCATTCTCTAGCTCCATCAGCATAAATTAGTCTTTTCACTTTAGGTCGTTTCACCCATGGTGTGTGTAGGCCCCAGCTCCTTCTTTACGGCACACATCGATTGATATGCCTCTCTAGCCGTGTGTGCCTAGCACAAACACAAGCTTCCCCTCTTCTCTTGTCACCGTCCATGCCTCACTCACACCACTCTTTTCATTGTTCTCGTGACTACACACTCCTCCCCCTCGATATAGTATGCCTCTCGTACCACCTCCTACATGCATCCCTCTCTCTCTATCCTTCTCCTCGTGCCTCATTTGCTTCTAACACACACATGCATGTATACCGATCGATCTCCCAACATATACCTAGATCGACTTTAACTACCCCCCATCGATCGACGTACCTCACAAGTTATGTCTCTCCTTTCTCTAACAAAGGGCGATTGATCTTCCTATGTAGTTACGTGCCTTACCACAGCCACATCGTCCCCCTCATCATTCGTGCATGCCTCGACCTGCCTCTCACACGCACGTGCACATACAACAAGCAGCCATCTCCTCTCTTATTGATATTGCAGGCGTGCCCTCCGCTTGTCTAGCAAGCCTATCCCACCATTTGTTAGAAGCAACTCCACTACCACCCCTCCAACACTCTAGCTCTGTCTCTCTCCCAACCTTATTCCTCTCCCCGCACATATGCATGGATGCCGATCGATCTCCCTTAATACATGAGGCAGATCAATCTCCTTAATACATAAGGTAGGCCTCTCTCCTCCTCCACATATATACCAGCCATTGTACCTCTATAGTTAATTGGGCCTCCCTCATCCCCCACCACACACCGATAGTCGAGCGCTGCAGGTAGGTATCCATGCCATAGAGACAAACTGCACATGTCCCATCTCACGTTCCAGTAGGCCAGCCACTCTATATCTTTGACGTGGGCAAACACAAATTCGATGGCACTCTTTATCGATCGCGCGCGCGCACACACACACACACATCAGCCCTCTCTTTGATTCTATGGACACCTGCTACCTCTTGAGCTTGCGTTGGATTTCCCCGAAGAGGAGAGGATAATGCAGCAGAGTAGCGTAAGTATTTCCCTCAGTTTTTGAGAACCAAGGTATCAATCCAGTAGGAGGCCACGTGCAAGTCCCTCGTACCTACACAAAACAAATAGCTCAATGCAACCAACGCGATTAGGGGTTGTCAATCCCTTCACGGTCACTTACGAGAGTAAGATCTGATAGAGATAATAGATAATATTTTTGGTATTTTGGTATAAAGATGCAAAGTAAAATAAAAAGCAAAGTAAAAAGTAAAGCAATAATAAAGTGATGGAAGATTGATATGATAGAGAATAGACCCGGGGGCCATAGATTTCACTAGTGGCTTCTCTCAAGAGCATAAGTATTTTACGGTGGGTGAACGAATTCTTGTTGAGCAATTGATGTAATTGAGCATAGTTATGAGAGTATCTAGGTATGATCATGTATATAGGCATCACGTCCGAGACAAGAGACCGACTTCTGCATCTACTATTATTACTCCACTCATCGACCGCTATCCAAAGATGCATCTAGAGTATTAAGTTAATGAAAACAGAGTAACGCCTTAAGCAAGATGACATGATATAGAGGGATAAATTCATGCAATATGATAAAAAAAACCATCTTGTTATCCTCGATGGCAACAATACAATACATGCCTTGCTGCCCCTATACATCGGGAAAGGACACCGCAAGATTGAACCCAAAGCTAAGCACTTCTCCCATTGCAAGAACTACCAATCTAGTTGGCCAAACCAAATGGATAATTTGAAGAGACTTGCAAAGATAACCAATCATACATAAAAGAATTCAGAGAAGATTCAAATATTGCTCATACATAATCTTGATCATAAACCCACAATTCATCGGTCTCAACAAACACACCGCAAAAAGAAGATTACATCGAATAGATCTCCACGAGAGAAGGGGAGAACATTGTATTGAGATCCAAAAAGAGAAAAGAAGCCACCTAGCTACTAACTATGGACCCGAAGGTCTGAAGTAAACTACTCACACTTCATCGGAGAGGCTATGATGATGTAGAAGCCCTCCGTGGTGGATTCCCTTCTGGAGCTCCTAACAGCCCCAAGATGGGATCTCGTGGATACAGAAAGTTGCGGTGGTGGAATTAGGTTTTTGGCTCCGTATCTGATCGTTCGGGGGTACGTAGGTATATATAGGAGGAAGAAGTACGTCGGTAGAGTAACAGGGGGCCCACGAGGGTGGAGGGCGTGCCGGGGGGGGGGGGGGGAGGGCGCACCCCCCTACCTCGTGCCTTCCCTGTTGATTGCTTGACGTAGGGTCCAAGTCTCCTGGATCATGTTCGGTGATAAAATCACGTTCGCGAATGTTTCATTCTGTTTGGACTCCGTTTGATATTCCGTTTCTTCGAAACACTGAAATAGAAAAAAAAACAATTCTGGGTTGGGCCTCCGGTTAATAGGTTAGTCCCAAAAGTAATATAAAAGTGGAAAATAAAGCCCAATATGGTCCAAAACAATAGATAATATAGCATGGAGCAATCAAAAATTATAGATACGTTGGAGACGTATCAGGCATCCCCAAGCTTAATTCCTGCTCGTCCTCGAGTTGGTTAATAATAAAAAGATAATTTTTGATGCGGAGTGCTACTTGGCATAATTTCAATGTAATTCTTCTTAATTGTGGTATGAATATTCAGATTCGAGAGATTCAAGACAAAAGTTTAATATTGACATAAAAATAATAATACTTGAAGCATACTAACAAAGCAATCATGTCTTCTCAAAATAACTTGGCCAAAGAAAGTTATCCCTACAAAATCATATAGTCTGGCTATGCTCTATCTTCACCACACAAAGTATTTAAATCATGCACACCCCCCTTGACAAGCCAAGCAATTGTTTCATACTTTTGACATTCTCAAAAAAAAATCAATCTTCACGCAATACATGAGCGTGAGCCATGGATATAGCACTATATGTGGAATATAATGGTGGTTGTGGAGAAGACAAAAGGAGAAGATAGTCTCACATCAACTAGGCGTATCAACGGGCTATGGAGATGCCCATCAATAGATATCAATGTGAGTGAGTAGGGATTGCCATGCAACAGATGCACTAGAGCTATAAGCATATGAAAGCTCAACAAAAGAAACTAAGTGGGTGTGCATCCAACTCGCTTGCTCACGAAGACCTAGGGCAATTTGAGGAAGCCCATCATTGGAATATACAAGCCAAGTTCTATAATGAAAAATTCCCACTAGTATATGAAAGTGAAAAATGAGAGACTCTCATCATGAAGATCATGGTGCTACTTTGAAGCACAAGTGTGGTAAAAGGATAGTAACATTGTCCGTTCTCTCTTTTTCTCTCATTTTTTTATTTGGGCCTTTTCTCTTTTTTATGGCCTCTTTTCTCTTTTTTTCCTTTTATTTATTTATTTTTCGTCCGGAGTCTCATCCCGACTTGTGGGGGAATCATTGTATCCATCATCCTTTCCTCACTTGGGACAATGCTCTAAAAATGATGATCATCACACTTTTATTTACTTACAACTCAACAATTACAACTCGATACTTAGAACAAAATATGACTCTATGTGTATGCCTCATGGTACCGGGATATGCAATGATTCATGAGTGACATGTATGAAAGA
The DNA here is from genome assembly GCA_021605145.1 of Aegilops bicornis. NCBI lineage: Eukaryota > Viridiplantae > Streptophyta > Magnoliopsida > Poales > Poaceae > Aegilops > Aegilops bicornis. The sequence continues at coordinate 502,527,317 of CM038673.1, forward strand.
ATTATTAATTGTGGCTTTGCCACAAATATGATGTCAACTACATGATCATGCTAAGCAATATGACAATGATGGAGCGTGTCATAATAAACAGAACGGTGGAAAGTTGCATGACAATATATCTCAGAATGGCTATGGAAATGCCATAATAGGTAGGTATGGTGGTTGTTTTGAGGAAGGTATATGATGGGTATATGATACCGGCGAAAAGTGTGCGGTATTAGAAAGGCTAGCAATGGTGGAAGGGTGAGAAAAGTGCGTATAATCCATGGACTCAACATTAGTCATAAAGAACTCATATACTTATTGCAAAAATCTACAAGTTATCAAAGCAAAGTATTACGCGCATGCTCCTAGGGGATAGATTGGTAGGAAAATACCATCGCTCATCCCCGACCGCCACTCATAAGGAAGACAATCAATAAATAAATCATGCTCCGACTTCATCACATAACGGTTCACCATACATGCATGCTACGGGAATCACAAACTTTAACACAAGTATTTCTCAAATTCACAACTACTCAACTAGCATGACTCTAAAATGACCACCTCCAGATCTCAAAACAAAAATCAAGCATCAACCTTTTCTTAGTATTCAACGACTCAAAAGAAAGTTTTACAAATCTTGAATACCAAGCATATTATTATTATTAAGAAAATTACCATGCTATTTAAGACTCTCAAAATAATCTAAGTGAAGCATGAGAGATCAATGGTTTCTATAAAACAAATCCACCACCGTGCTCTAAAAGATATAAGTGAAGCACTAGAGCAAAACTATATAGCTCAAAAGATATTAGTGAAGCACATAGAGTATTCTATCAAATTCCAATTCATGTATGGCTCTCTCAAAAGGTGTGTAAAGCAAGGATGATTGTGGTAAACTAAAAAGAAAAGACTCAAATCATACAAGACGCTCCAAGCAAAACACATATTATGTGGTGAATAAAAATATAGCTCCAAGTAAAGTTACCGATGGAAGTGGACGAAAGAGGGGATGCCTTCCGGGGCATCCCCAATCTTTGACTTTTGGTGTCCTTGGATTATCTTGGGGTGCCATGGGCATCCCCAAGCTTAGGCTCTTGCCACTCCTTGTTCCATAATCCATCAAAAGATTTCACCCAAAACTTGAAAACTTCACAACACAAAACTCGACAGAAATCTCGTGAGCTCCGTTAGCGAAAGAAAACAAAAGACCACTTCAAGGTACTGTAATGAACTCATTATTTATTTATATTCGTGTTAAACCTACTGTATTCCAACTTATCTATGGATTATAAACTATTTTACTAGACATAGATTCATCAAAATAAGCAAACAACACACGAAAAACAGAATCTGTCAAAAACAGAACAGTCTTTAGTAATCTGCAACTAACGGAAACTTCTGGAACCCCAAAAATCCAGCCAAAATAGGACGACCTAGAAAATTTTATTATTGATCAGCATCAATTGGAATCACTATTTTATCACGTTCTGGTGACTTTTAACAATTGTTTTTGTGAACCAAAAGTTTCTGGAAATTACAGCAAGATCAAATAACTATCATCCAAGAAGATCCTATAGGTTTAACTTGGCACAAACACTAATTAAAACATAAAACCACATATAAACAAAATGTATATGGATTATTTATTCCTAAACAGAAACAAAAACAAAAAACTAAAAATAAAATTGGGTTGCCTCCCAACCAGCGCTATCGTTTAACGCCCCTAGCTAGGCATAAAAGCAAGGATAGATCTAGGTATTGCCATCTTTGGTAGGCAATCCATAAGTGGCTCTCATAATAGATTCATATGGTAATTTTATTTTATTTCTAGGGAAGTGTTCCATGCCTTTACTTAACGGAAATTGGAATCTAATATTCCCTTCCTTCATATCAATGATTGCACCAATCATTCTACGGAAAGGTCTACCAAGAATAATAGGACATGAAGGATTGCAATCTATATCAAGAACGATAAAATCTACGGGCACATAATTCCTATTTGCAACAATAAGAACATCATTAATTATTCCCATAGGTTTCTTAATAGTGGAATCCGCAAGGTGCAAGTTTAGAGTGCAATCATCAAAATCATGGAAATCTAGTCACACAAAGTTTTGGGAATAGTGGAAATACTAGCACCCAAACCACATAAAGCATAAAAATCATGATACTTAATCTTAATTTTAATAGTTGGTTCCCACTCATCATAAAGTTTTCTAGGGATAGAGACTTCCAACTCAAGTTTTTCCTCATAAGATGGCATCAAGGCATCAACAATATGTTTGGTAAACGCTTTATTCTGACTATAAGCATGAGGAGAATTTAGCACGGATTGCAACAAGGAAATACGATCAATTAAAGAGCAACTTTCATAATTAAATTCCTTGAGATCCAAAATAGTGGGTGTAGCAACATCTAGGGTTTTACTTTCTTCAATCCCACTTTTATCAATTTTAGCATCAAGATCTAAAAACTCCGAATTTTTAGAACGCCTTCTAGGTAAAGGTGGATCATAATCAGTCCCATCATTATCAAGATTCATATTGCAAAACAAAGATTTGATAGGAGATACATCAATAACTTTTAGATCTTCATCTTTATTTTCAAGGAAATTGGAAGAACACGCTTTAATAAAGGCATCTTTCGTAGCACGCATCCTAGCGGTTCTTTCCTTGCACTCACCAATGGAAATTCTCATGGCTTTGAGAGACTCGTTGATATCATGCTTAGGAGGGATAGATCTAAGCTTTAAAGAATCAACATCAAGATAAATTCTATCAACGTTCCTAGCCAATTCATCAACTTTAAGCAATTTTTCCTCAAGCAAAGCATTAAAATTCTTTTGTGAATTCATAAAATCTTTAACACTAGTCTCAAATTTAGAGGGAATCTTATTAAAATTTCCATAAGAGTTGTTGTAGGAATTTCCATAATTATTAGAAGGATTACTAGGATAAGGCCTAGGATTAAAGTTCCCTCTATACGCGTTGTTACCAAAACTATTCCTACCAACAAAATTCACATCCATAGATTCATTATTGTTTTCAATCAAATTAGACAAAGGCATATCATTAGGATCAGAAGAAACACTCTTAGTAGCAAATAATTTCATAAGTTCATCTATCTTTCCACTCAAAAAATTGATTTCTTCTATCGCATGCACTTTTTTATTAGTAGATCTTTCAGTGTGCCATTGAGAATAATTAACCATAATATTATCTAGGAGTTTAGTAGCGTCTCCTAAAGTGATTTCCATAAAAGTGCCTCCCGCGTCAATCTAAAAGGTTTCTAGAAGCAAAATTCAATCCGCATAAATTTTTTGTATAATCATCCACAAATTCAAACCATGAGTAGGGCAATTACGTATCATTAATTTCATCCTCTCCCAAGATTGTGCAACATGTTCATGATCAAGTTGCTTAAAGTTCATAATATCGTTTCTAAGAGAGATGATCTTAGCGGGAGGAAAATACTTGAGATAAAAGCATCTTTGCACTTGTTCCAAGAATCAATACTATTTTTAGGCAAAGACGAAAACCAAGCTTTAGCACGATCTCTAAGCTTAAAAAAGGAAATAGCTTCAATTTAACAACATCATTGTCAACATCCCTCTTCTTTTGCATATCACATAAATCAACGGTTATTTAGATGAGTAGCGGCATCTTCACTAGGAAGGCCGTGAATTGATCTTTCATAACAAGATTCAATAAAGCGTATTGATTTCACAAGATTCAGTATTGGCAAGAGGAGCAATCGGAGTGCTAAGGAAATCATTATTGTTGGTATTGGTAAAGTCACACAATTTGGTATTATCTTGAGCCATCGTGACAAGCAAGCAAACCAACACACGAGCAAACAAAAAGCAAGCGTAAAGAAAGGCAAACAAAAAAGAGAGGGAGAAATAAAACGACAAGGGTGAAGTGGGGGAGAGGAAAATGAGAGGCAAATGGCAAATAATGTAATGCGGGAGATAAGGGATTGTGATGGGTACTTGGTATGTTGACTTTTGCGTAGACTCCCCGGCAACGGTGCCAGAAATCCTTCTTGCTACCTCTTGAGCTTGCGTTGGATTTCCCCGAAGAGGAGAGGATAATGCAATAGAGTAGCGTAAGTACTTCCCTCAGTTTTTGAGAACCAAGGTATCAATCCAGTAGGAGGCCACGCGCAAGTCCCTCATACCTACACAAAACAAATAGCTCAACGCAACCAACACGATTAGGGGTTGTCAATCCCTTCACGGTCACTTACGAGAGTGAGATCTGATAGAGATAATAGATAATATTTTTGGTATTTTTGGTATAAAGATGCAAAGTAAAATAAAAAGCAAAGTAAAAAGTAAAGCACTAATAAAGTGATGGAAGATTGATATGATAGAGAATAGACCCCGGGGCCATAGATTTCACTAGTGGCTTCTCTCAAGAGCATAAGTATTTTACGGTGGGTGAACGAATTACTGTTGAGCAATTGATGAATTGAGCATAGTTATGAGAGTATCTAGGTATGATCATGTATATAGGCATCACGTCCGAGGCAAGTAGATCGACTCGCCTCGCATCTACTACTATTACTCCACTCATCGACCGCTATCCAAAGCATGCATCTAGAGTATTAAGTTAATGAAAACAGAGTAACGCCTTAAGCAAGATGACATGATGTAGAGGGATAAATTCATGCAATATGATAAAACCCCATCTTGTTATCCTCGATGGCAACAATACAATACGTGCCTTGCTGTCCCTTCACATCCGGGAAATGACACCACAAGATTGAACCCAAAGCTAAGCACTTCTCCCATTGCAAGAACTACCAATCTAGTTGGCCAAACCAAACGGATAATTCAAGAGACTTGCAAAGATAACCAATCATACATAAAAGAATTCAGAGAAGATTCAAATATTGCTCATAGATAATCTTGATCATAAACCCACAATTCATAGATCTCAACAAACACACCGCAAAAAACAAGATTACATCGAATAGATCTCCACGAGAGAGGGGAGAACATTGTATTGAGAACAAAAAAGAGAAAAGAAGCCATCTAGCTACTAACTATGGAACCTAACGTCACAAGTAAAATACTCACACTTCATCGGAGAGGCTATTATGATGTAGAAGCCCTCCATGGTGGATTCCCTTCCCATGGAGCTCCTAACGGGCCCCAAGATGGGATCTCGTGGATCTGAGAAAGTTGCGGCGGTGGAATTAGGTTTTTGGCTCCAGATCCGATCGCTCGGGGTAATGAGGTATATATAGGAGGAAGAAGTATGTCGGTGGAGCAACAGGGGGCCCACGAGGGTGGAGGGCGCGGGGGCGCCCCTACCTCGTGCCTCCTGTTGATTGCTTGACGAGGGGTCCAAGTCTCTGGATCATGTTCGGTGAGAAAATCACGTTCCCGAAGGTTTCATTCCGTTTGGACTCCGTTTGATATTCCGCTTTCTTCAAACATTTGAAATAGGCAAAAAACAACAATTTCGGCTGGGCCTCCGGTTAATAGGTTAGTCCCAAAAGTAATATAAAAGTGGAAAATAAAGCCCAACATGGTCCAAAACAGTAGATAATATAGCATGGAGCAATAAAAAATTATAGATACGTTGGAGACGTATCAACACCTCAAGACAATGATACCTCCACTCTCTTCTCGTGGATCGCCCCCTCTATATATATGTTATATCCAGGACTCTATTTCACACACATCGCATATGTTACATTTTTTTGATTGACCCCCCCCCCCAAAAAAACTCTCAAGAACTCACACACTATATCTCTCTAGGTTTGTATCTCTCTCACACACCCCCACGTAGGTGGTGTACGTATACAAGAAGAGAATAGGTGCACCGTGCATGTACTCACGCTTCGTGCCCAGCCACACCCGCGCGGGTACACGGTGGAGCTCATTTCTTTATGAAATGGCAGCCCATGTGCTAATTTGAACGCCTGTAGCGGTTGTTTACCTAGGGAGGTCGTGTACCACGCAGCGTTACGCGAAACAAAGTTCGACTTGACGCGTTGCCGCGTTATTTTTAAATAAAGTTATAGCGCTCAATGGCACGCATACAGAATATAAAATGATTTTTATGGAGAAAAAGATAGTCCGCTCACTATATACAATGGAGCCCGCACGCCTGGTTTGTCGCTCTTCAGAGTATCTCACACAAGGCTGCGGTGGCCTCTCTCTCTCTCTCACCGTTGGTCACTGATCCGGCCCCATCCCGTCCGCCGGGGGAAAGGGAATGCGGTGGCCTCTCTCTCTCACCGTTGGTCACTGATCCGGCCGCATCCCGTCCGCCAAGGAAAGGGAGGAAGTGCATCATTTCTCTGTTCGACGGCACCGAGGCAGCACGTCCTGATCTGCGGTACACGCTGTTCTCTCTGACCAAGCTCCGGCGCGGCAGGGCCTACGCCACCGGCTCGCAGATTCCGCCCGCCACCGCTCACCTAGTTACATCCCGACGACCTCCAGGTATCCCCTCCGGCCTTGCTCCACTGCCCATCTTCCCACGTCGCTGCATGTGGATCTTCCATAGTTCTTTGCCCAAAACGTAGCTCGTCTGGCGTACTTTCCATATTGCATTCTCGTCCTCACACTGTTTTAGACACACACAACCGTGTTGTTATCTTCCCTTAGGACAAGGAATATGCTTCTTTTTTGTCGTCGCATGTGTCATCAACTGTTATTGGCCAGTGATTGTTTCCTTTCTACCTCTTTTTGCAAACAGGGCTATCCATTTCACCTCATTTCTATTGCGACCTTTTCGTGAACTGCACAAATCACTTTTTTCTTAAGAATGTTTTGTGCAGTTGTACTAAAATGTCACACGGGCAACGTCTCTACATTTCGGCATCGCACAAAGGGAGATTGGTTTTGCTCTATCCTCCTCATCCAACTCCGAGCCTAATCTTCTCCAACTAGTAAGTCTTAAGAGAGACTGCAAAGGTGACCGGCTTCTATTTGTGTCTTTATTGTTTCATCAGCAGTCCTCTATTATCGTAATCAGACTTAATATCTTTGGAACAGGACGCCAGCTCTATTTTAGTGGAACTGCACAACATGATCGGAATGTTGCATGCTCCAGAGATAGCTACTTTTTCCCAACATGCCTTGTTGATTTAGACAGAGGGGGGACGTTCGGTCGCCAATGAAAGCATGGATCAATTTTAATTTAACACCTTCTCACAACTCTGTCTTCAATTGTGATGTAATTATTAGCTCTGATCTGCTAATAATTGACATGCTTTAGCAAGGAAGTTAGTTTTTTAATTGTTTCCGAAAGAGCATCGATGGCAAGACACGCTAAACAAAAGCTGAAAGCTCACACCATTGTACAATTTCATGTCATTTGGAAAATTATTTGTATAGTACGTCAATTATGTAAACAAATGATGGAAGCTTGATAGCACCGCCGTAAGCCTCTTCATCATCCAGGTCCATGTGCCATGCACAAAATTATACTCCTTCGTTCCTAAATATTTGTCTTTTACAAATTTCAAGCGGGCATATTTTAGAGTGTAGATTCACTCATTTTGCTTCAGATGTGTACTCCTCCGTTCCTAAATATTCTATTCGTCTTTCTGGAGATTTCAACAAGTGACTACATACGGAGCAAAATGAGTGAATCTACACTCTAAAATATGTCTATATACATCTGTATGTGCCAATCCATTTGAAATCTCTAAAAAGACAAATATTTGAGTAGTCACTCGTTGAAATCTCTAGAAAGACAAATACTCCGGAGTATATTTAAGAACCGAGGGGGTAGTGCACAACCGCATGGGAGACTCAGCCCATTCGTTGCTATACCGCATTAATAGTGAGTAATGAGCGGTCAAATCATAAGCCCCACCTTTCCCACTGTAAGTTGCTCAAGAAGAAACCATCAATACACTCTTCTTTGAATCCGCTCATACTACTCCATCCATCACTTTGTTTATACAGGCGCTTCGTAAAAAAAAGAAAAAAATCTGTGGGACCAAGGCGACTAGCGATCGGCCTGAAAAATAGCATTGGTAGTTATAGCACGGCGTCTATTACTAGAGGGAATAATGCGTACACACATGCATGCAGTGCTTCCACCTCGGGTACACACATGCATGCACTTACTCCACTCCGTAGTAGTACAGTACATGGAGAGAAAATTGTGGACTTGATTGCGGTTACCATGCCCTAATTAATTGAGCATTAAACTAAACGCGTCTAAAGTCTCTCTGGTGGTGGAAATGCATTGAGAGAAATGCATCATAATGAAGCACGCCCTGTAAATCGTGGACGGAGGGAGGAGTAGTATGAAGGTGCAAAACCAACACGCTGTATGGCGGTCGGTCAAAGCACCTCCTCTTGGCATATCACTAAAATGTGGGACAGGAGTGAGCAAACCGATCTCAATTGACGGCAAAGAGCCAACCCACCGTTCCTTGAGAGAGACGAGGCGAGAACACAGATGGGCTCACACGGAGGCCAAGATATATTCGAGCATGGTTGGTTGATCGATATCATTCATTACATGTTGGGCTGCCGTTTTCCGCCCTTCTCCGGAATAAACGTGTACTTTATCAGAGATAAAAAAATAAGAGTACAGACGCTCCACCATGCGGTTCTAGTAGTAGTACTACTCATACTACTGTGCGTGGCTCTTCGGCTCTTCGTGAAGTCGAACAATGATGGTACTCCGCATGTTGGGTACTACTGTGTATGCCTCGACTATCCTCGACACCGAATGGACTGATGCATGTCCACCGAGGGTAGGTTGCATTAGTCAAAAGGAGTAAGCGAGCTTCACCTTATCCTGCAAGCTTCTCCTCGTTTTGCGAGTTGACGGGACACACCAAAAAGTAGTGCTAGTCCATACTCCCTCCTTTCCGGTTAATATGGCTTAATCTTTTTATGGGTAAATGAGAGAGCTTTATTCATATATAAGCATTCTTAGAACGATCAGCCAAGACACTGGTCACTACGAAGCGAGGTACCCCGCAAAAAAAGAAGTAGGAAGCGAGGTGTTTCATCAAGCCAGCTCTCGGCCACATTCAAAGTGCAGCAAGCACGGTTCGCACGAAGATGCGCCGCAAGGTTTCTTGACCTATTTACATGCTGAATAACAAAAAAGAGGAAATATTACCGAGCGCTACTATTTGTAACAGGATATGAGCCAGAATTAAGCGAGAATTGTGGCGAGTGTTCCATGCAATCAACTTCCATTATCACATGCGAGAACCCTCGAAGAGAACCAAATGTGTTGAAGATTGCTTTATCACATTTTAAAATTATAATAAGAGTGCAGACGCTCCTCCATCCGGTTCCTAGTACTAGTATAGTACGTACCTTTATAGACTATAGTAGTAGTAATAGTAAACTTTGCACTTGGATGTTCACCTATTCGAGAAGTCGAACAATAATAGCACTAGTAGTATAGTATATGCTTCTGGCAATCTGACACCGAATTAACTGTTGCACGTCCACCGCCTGAGCGAGGGAGAGCTTGCATTAGTCAAAGGTTTCTCCTTGTCCTTCGAGCCACCGCGCGCAAGCTTCTCCCGTCCTGCAACCTTCTCCTTGTTCGGCAAGTTGACGGGACACAACAAAGTAATGCTAGTCCATACTGCCTCCTCTCCGGTTAATATGGCTTAATTTCAAACGAGATAAATCGATTATGCATCACTGTATATTTGTAAAAATACGGTCGATGGACTTCATAATACGCTCATTGCGCTCAATATATACATTTTCCGGTGTTTATACGGTCACTAGCTCACCTCGACGAGTATGTGTGTGCATGCACATGTAGGTTGAGCACTTGAGCGTGACTGTGTGTTCCGTCGTGTGCTCGCACATGCATGCATTAGGGCGTCATGGCGAGTTTTTGCGTCCATGTGTACGCAGGATGTGTTGCATACACGTAGGGGGGAGTACGTGTAGGGGCCACTAAGGAGCAGTCAAATCACACGATAAGTTAGTCGGAAGAAGCAACCATCATTTCACTCTTGAATGACACGACGCAATATAAAATGGTTGATATGGAGAGAAAAGAAAACCACTATATATACACTAGCAGGAGCCTAAGCTACAAGCCTGCTTGCTTAGGTTGTTCTCTTCACAAGCATAGAACGACGGGCCTGATCCCGCAGCTGGGGGAAGGGAACAATGTTCTGCGTAGACACGGTCGACATCGGCGAGGGATAAAACCCACGGTTGGTGCGTCCCAATTGGGGGTCACCGCGAGGTATGGGCCGATGCCGCATCCCAACCACCCTTCTAGCTACAGCCCGACGTCCCAGGTAGTCCATCTTCCTTTTGGAGCCGGCTTGCTCCACTGCCGTAGCTCCATCTCCATGTCGATCTTTCTCTACTTCTACCGGCTTCTACTTATGATGAGTTTATGTCTCATGAACTAGTGCTAGTACTATTATTCTAATCACACTTCTTCAATATCTTTGCCATCAGGGATGCTCAGGTCGATTTTAGTGGAACTGCACAAAAGCATTGTATGATCCGTGGGTGCCAGCCGTATTTCCTTCGACAGGTTCTACCTGGCCAGGAAATTAAATCATCTTTAGGGTTTAGGGTTTAAGTCATAGTGACCCCATCAATAGTTTTTCTTTCGTACACGCTCTCATAACTTTTTTCTTTAGTTGTGAAGTAAATATTGGCTATGATCTGTGAATCATTGAGATGCATCAGCATGCGTGTTAGTTTTCCTTTGTATTTGATGGAATGTTGTAATGGGGCAACCTTGGAATATGAATGAAAATGGAGTGGAAAGTTTTCGTTTTTCCGGAGAAAAAATGGAAACGGAGATAAATCAACGTTTCGTTTCATTGGATCGCGCCATCGAGCAAAACCAACGTTTAAATCACGTCTGTCGTGTTCGTGTCTCACCCTCCTCCACGGCTCGACCCCACACGGTCGCTCGGCATCCGACTCACCGCAAACCGAGTATACGATAAATTTCCCGCCTGCTTGTCGATGGATCGCGCCATGGAGTACTAGCACTACTGGAAGAGATTGTCGAGTTGGGGGAGGACAGCTAGCTATAGCACAGACTCCCAAGAACTTTTTACATGCATGTTGTAGCCGGCTATTGCGACCTTTGAGCAGCGGAGCGACCGCGTGCACCAAGCGGCGGGCGACGCTCTCTCGGCTGTGGCCCGCTTCAATGCCGGGCGCCATGAGAGGTCGCGTTCGCTCGGCACAGCATGAATGCGTAATCGACCGCTTTCAAGCGGGAAGTACACGCAGGTGATGAAGAGGGTTCGGGTTGGTCAGGACCGGCCGTGGCAGCAGTCCGGACGTGCGCAAACAAGAGATGTTGTACGTTAATATTGCTATGTATATAATTAACAACGTAAATAATGTGCCAGTTGGACAAATATGATTGGAGATGGAGATGGAAATGGAATTTTACGTAAACACGGATATGCATGTCTATGTCTATGTGTGTGTCTTGTGGCGACTCTCGCGACCTGAAAGCGGGGGCGTGTTTTTGATCGAGTTTTCTTTCTTGGTACGTTAGAAAAATCAGTTTGTCTAATTGACATCTAGATGTTATTTAAGGATATATGACATCTAAGCTCCCACAAGTATATAATGTAGTAACAAGAAACAAAAAAACTAGGAAAAAATAGACCACAAACAGAGTGGACATCAACTTAGATGTGACATAACCCTTAAAAAATTGTCCGCCAGTTTTCGTTTCTTTTTTCCGGGAACGCGCGTATTCTATTTAAAACCACTGCTATGGAGAGATTTTTTACTCCATTATAGCCTCTTGTTTGATAGAGTTTCTCGCGTCTCGCTCTCTCACCCTCTCCATATCAAAACAAGATGACAGTGTCCACTCTATCTCTCTCCTCACCGGTGGTCACAGATCCGGCCGAATCCCGTTCGCTGCGGGAGGTGAGGAGGTGCAGCATTGACGTTGTCGCCGTCGGTGACGGAGGAAGCCGATGCGCACCGTCCTCTCGAAGCCGGCGCTGGCGCGGACGAAGATCCTCCGCGCCCTTGTTCGCTGCCGTCGTGTGGGCAGATCCTGCCCGCCCGCCTAAATGACATCTCGCCCACCTGAGGTATAACTTCTTGTACTGGTCCAGCTCCCTGTGTCGCTGCGTGCGGGTTTTCTTCTATGCGACTACTCCCCAGCTCCCCATGCATAGTAGCTAGGGTTCGTCGGCTGGTCCAACATCACCTACTAGTACTATTATAGAGGAAATGCCACTCGAAAAGTTGTCCTAATTTATGCCTCGATGGAGGTATACATGTTGTTTCAACAAAAAGTACATGGTGGTTGTGCGGTCATTGTCCATATGGTGGTAGTACTTTCACTGGTTAAATGAAGAAATGTTTTTTTTCTCGGGTATCCTGGTTTAGTTCCCATCAAGATAATTATGATGCTTTTGTTTGTTGGTGTACTTTTCATTAATTCTTATTGACAATTGAGATGTCGTTGCTAACCCTTTTTTATATTTTTGGAAACAGCGATGCGTGTCTCCATACCCGCGCATGTCTTCCTCAATTTTAGTGGAACTGCACAAAATAGGATGGCCATTGTTGTTCCGCCTCACTGTCCTCTGCCACGTGGTTCTTCCTTCCTCGAGCTTGATTACTGAGAAGAAACAGACCACGGTGAGGATTTGTCGAACTTCATAGGTGCCTCACCCAAACTTGATGCCAAATGGATGATTCATCACCACGATGACCTATCGATGCTCAAGGAAGCGCCTCATGGATGCGTCGGCTGGTGAAGTCGATCGATTTTCAATGAAAAACAGGTTGTCTTCCATCGATTGCTCTTTGCTTATTACGCACAAAGATGATATCCTTCGTCAGTTCACCTTGGTTGCATTGGAGACGCAGTCGTCTTTCACGTTGGTGCAATTTTATCACACAATTGGCTATGAACCAAATGTTTCCTCGAAGAAGGATCGACGCATAAGTTTTGTATTGATTTCTAAGCCTTCTCACAACTTTGTCTCCAGCTCCCCTATAATTTTATTTGTCCAGCTATTAACTTTGATTTAAAAAATGGTGTGGACTAAAAACCCGGATGGACGTAGTAGCCCTCCATTTTTATTTACTCCGCATATTAGATTTGACTGAAGTAAAACTTTGTAATACTCTCAAACCTTTCCGATAATTGAAATTAAAATTATTTATTTGTACACACTCTCACACGTTTCCGATAATTTGGCACATGTGTGGTTGTTCACTTAAGGGAGGGTAGTGTACCACACGTGAAGGACAGGAAGTGCGACCAGGACGTGTGGGCGTGGATCGTTAGTTCATCGGAAGTAGTACTAGTTTTCTTCACTGTACATTAAATAAAGAGTTTTGTTTCGTACTTACACAATTTAAAATGATTGTTATGGAGAGAATAAGAAAACCACTCCACTATATATTAGTCGTATACACGATAGTACTATATGGACGCAGCTTCATTGACTTAGTGCACCTGCCTTTGGATTTATGACAGGTGGGCCCAAAATGTGGTTGGCTCACATCATACAGCCAAAAGCAAAAGCAGTGAAGGCACCGGAGCTCGATCTGTACAGAGTAGTATATATATAAGCGGGAGCCTCGGTAGCTTGTTCACTAGGGTTTGCACTCTCCACACGCCAAGACTACATATATGTATACACGCTGGAGGCTCAGCGTTCATTTGCTAGGGTTTGCTATATTCATAGTCTCTCACCCTCTCTTCACCAGATCTAAACAAGACTGCGTTGGCCTCTTGTCTCTCTCTCCCCCCTCATAGCTGGTGAAGGAGGCATCCGTATACCGTCACACCGGAAAGGGGAGGAGGTGCAACATTCACTCTATCACCTTCGGCGAGGGAGGCAATCCACTGCTGGCTGCGCTGTTCTCTTTCACCCAGCGCCTGTGTGGGAGGGCCACCGACCCCTTCTTCCTCGCTGCCGTATGTAGTGTGGGCAGATCCGGCCTCCCGCTGCATGCCTTGCCACATCCCGACGACCCTAAGGTATAAGTTTCTTTGAAACCGGCGTTGCTCTAGCTGCATGTGAATCTTTTTCGATCTGTAGTCGAATCTAGGTCTTGGTTCAAAGAGGAAAGAAGGGTGCGGTGGGCTGGAGCAAGAATCTAGGACGTGGTTCAATGAGGAAAGGAGGGGCGGAAAGTAGTATAGACTGCTATCCAGCCGCTTTGTAGGTCAAAAAGGGAAAAGGGGGTAACCCAAAGACACACATCTGTAAGGAACCGATCTCTTTGTTGAAAAGGGAAAGAAACTGGGGGTCGGGTAGTTTGTGCAGGACTAGATTTGCTGCCCTCACATAGGAAGAAGGTTCAAAGAGAACAAATATGGGACCAGCGTATATATGCTGCTTGGCTACATACTCTGCATCACCCATTTATACGTGTGGACGCACATGGTGCTGGCATGTCCCATACAACTATTTTGCTGTTGTTAATCTAAGAATGCCGCCGGAAAATTAAAGCAATGCCACTATTAAAAGTAAATTACATTTTTAACGAATGTTATTTCAAGAGAATGTCTCTGTTAATATGAATCAATGCAACCGTTTTAGAAATGCTACTGTCCTACTTTGTTTTCCATCCAAGATAAGTTAGATGCTTCTTTACATCCTTGTTTGTTTCATCCTCCTTTATCGGCAAGTAATTGTTTCCTTTTGCCTCTGTTAAAACAGGGGTATCGATTCAACTTGTTGCTATTGCAACATTTTGCTTCGCTACTCAAAACACTTATGTTTTAAGAGTGTTTTGTGCAGTTCAACTTGAATGTCACACCGGTGACTTTTCTTAATTTTGGTGGATCTTCACATAAGGAGATCGTGATTTGTTTCCAGTATTCGTGGCGAGTTGTTTCAAATCTTGGTCTCAACCAGCGTCTGTGCAGTGTGCTTTGAGATGTTGTGCTACTTGTTTTGGTACTGTTTTAAATAAATGTTGAATTGAAGCTATTGTATTGCTGTCTTTTCCCATTAAGTTGTGAACAAAATGGGACCAACCTGCATGATGCTTGTTGCTTTGTTACAACAAATTCAGCATGACCCCTTTATAAGCCAGTAATTGATGCCACTCTCAGAATTAACTACTGAATCTTATTTCAAAACTGCAACACTTGTTAGGGATTGGCGGGATTACCATTTTTGTGGCCGCATGTTTCATCCTCCTTTATTAGAAATTGATTCCTTTTTTGCCTCTATTTAAACATGGATATCTATTCAACTTGTTGCTATTACGGCATTTTGCTTCGCTACGCGAAACACTTTGCTTGATTACAGTGCAACTGCACAATACGAGATTGGATTTCCTATTCATGTTGGCAGATTCGTATTTTATCTTGTCTGTCTCATGAAAGTTCAAGATGTGCCTTCATCCACATGATTGTGCGGTGTGCTTTGAGATGTTGTGCTACTTGTATTGGTACTGTTTTAAATAAATGTTGAATTGAAGCTATTGTATTGCTGTCTTTTCCCATTAAGTAGTGAACAAAATGGGACCAACCTGGACATGATGCTTGTTGCTTTGTTACAACAAACTCGTGCATCACCCCCTTTATAAGTAGATGGAAGCACATATTGTTGTTGCCCACTCTCCCCAGGAACTGTTTATGCTTTTCGTTAATCTAATGTCATTTGGTAAAATTAAGCAATTCCACTCTCGTAATTAATTAACTACTGAATCTTAGTTCAAAACTGCAACACTTGTTAGGAATGATACTATCCTGCTTTGTAGTTCTTTCTACATGTTTAACCAAGGTATTGTTAAGATAATGTCTCTGTTAAAATGAATCAGTTGCATTGTTTTAGCAATGGTACTTTTTTGCTTTGTCGTTCTTTATACATGTTGAAACAAGGCATTGTTAAGATAATGTCTCACCAATATGAATGAATCACACCGATGGAGAATTGCTACTCTCTGCTTTGTTTCCCATTAAGATAAAGTAGATCAAGAGATGCTTTTCTTACGGGAGTACAAGTCATCAACCGTTATTTCTCGATAATTGTTTACCTTATACCTATTGTTGCTTACAGGGATATCAAAATTAAAGCTCGGTTTTATTCCGACTTGAATCGCACAAAAGGAGCCAATGTGTCCAAGGCAAACTGCTGCATTCTTTGGGTCGATTGGTCGTTCCACTTTGCAAAAAGAAGCGATCACCGCTTATGCGCTACATTACAGAAGGAATGACCGAGAAGCTTTACAAAGTATTATTAGACACCGGTGACATGACTAGTCTGCGAGACCATTGGCAATTTAACAGCACGTGGAGTGCCCTGGGCAAAAAGTGCCCAAACAAGTACAAGAAGCTACGACAGGACTCCACGATCATAGGCATTACATATTTTGAATGGAAAAGCTTGTCAAAGTTTAATCATTGATGTTAGCAACAAGACGTTAGTTTAATATATTGGAATTGGAAAACCTTGCCAAAATTTGCTCACTGATGTTAGCCAGAAGACATGCATTTGATATTTTTGAGTGGGACGCCCTTGTTGTGAGCAGCGTCGAGTATTTTTTCCTATTCCTGTGTTCAGTTTAGAAGTAAATAGTTACTCTGCTTAGATATTCCTGTGTTAAGAGTTTGTTCTGGATATTGTGTATGTAATGCCAGGCCTTGTGTTTGATTGCAAATTGAGCTTGGAATGTTGTGGCATGCGGCATCACGAGCTGTTCACCGTGCCTCCTGAGAATAATGCTTCGTATTGTTTTGCATGTCGATCTAATGCCCGTGATTTGCTTGTTAAGAAGATCATCCTCGTCTGTTGTTTCCGTGCTTAAGAAGTTCATCGTCTGATGTTTCATTCATAGCCTATACGACAAGTCGGGTATGTTAGACGTGAAACCATATGATCTTCCGACCAACTCATGATATTAGGCCATGATTGGATCGTCATTTTCCAACCAAAACCGCTTGTAAAACCGACGCTTGTAAATTAAAGCAGATGGTCTCGGGCGAAGGCGCTTGGTTGGTCGATTTCGACTAGTAAAATATCGGAAGTACTTCACACACGATAAAACGCTGAACGACACTCGGACGATTGCTAATCCAGCCCTTAGCACCTGTTTCAGCCTTGCCCATGGATGGCATGATACGCACGTCGTGCATGTATCGTCTGGTAATGTCGCCCATATAGCGATTGCTCGTAAAATATACACCGGTCTCTCAAATTACACGCGTAACCGCCGGTTTTACTTATGCACCTCGGGCCCTCGGTTTCATTCATTACGCTGTATTTTACGTGTTGTTTCCGGCGACGAGTAAATTACACTTATGCGTTAATACAGGTTTGAAATAAACCAGAGCTCCCAAGCGGCGGCTTCTTTATTTCATGCCGTCTGGTTTCGCGAAGGTGCTCATAGGTGTCTCGATGATCCCGGCTTCTGAATGAGCATCGGGCGCTGTATCAGACCATCCGTAGGGCCCGCGAGGCCCTCTCCGTTGTCCTTCGAGTTGTTGCGCTCGCCGTGGCGCCAAGCATTGTTAACATCATCAACGAACATGAGGATTCAGGAAATGACTTTATTTTGACTGGATGACACTAGGGACGCACCAGGGCCATAGCCGTACGTACGCAAGTCCCTCCTTATTATGTACAACTATTTTTTTTGCTTTCTCCTGGTTTCTTGACATCACGGTCCCACACCATTGTCAACCTATGTAGTCAATATAAACGAGAGAATTGCACAAGGTGCGGCCGATACCGGGACCAAGCAGCTCAAGCAAGATTCGTGTTTTTGAGGCGTGAGCACCGCAGAGTTTTTCTTGGTGATGATTTGGTTGTTGTTCGGAGGAGAGCAGGGTATTAATCAAGGGGCTGTGGTCTGCCTAGCCCAGGCCGGGTATCCAGCCCAGATACTAATTTTTTCAAGATGAAAATGGCTTGCCCAGCTATATGTCTTTTTGAGGAATACCTAGGCAAGGTCAACTTGTTATTCTCCACCCCGCTGGGCTGCAAATCTTTCCTATGAGGGATGCATTAGGCTTAACAGGAAAATGGGCTTTAAAAAATAAATAATGGGATGTAATTATAAAAACTGGCAGTAACTATAAAAAATGCACCAAACACGAAATTAGTTTATAAAATATTATTTATGGATTTTGAAAATCTTAAATTTTCATTGTTGCGCACGCAATGTTTCATTGGATTTTTACGTAATACAAATTTATATTTAATCTCACTAGAAATTTCGGGATAAAAATATTTCGGATCCCATCAAAATGTGGGAATTTTTATTGAATTCTATCTTCAACGGTTGGTTGAAATTATTAATCATTGTTCTAGCTAGAAAATGGGCTGTACTTTTAACAAACTGTAAATGGATTGTTGTAAATTCCATTAGAATTCAAAAATGGGCTGTACATTCTTACAAAACGCAAATGGGCTATAAGTTCTCTGCCACACACTTGTGGGCCTACTAAGTGACGCGTCCCCTTAAAAAATAAGTTGACGCGTATGCAAGGCTTTGTGAACTTATTATAGTCAACACACGGTTCTAGCAGCAGTGGCCGTTGGATGTCTATCCAACGAATGTCGTGCTTCTTCTTCAATCTCGGATATTCTTAGCTTCGGCCACCCAAAAAATGATTCCTCCCGCTGACATCTGGGGCACACCGTTTTGGAGGCTGACCTGTGGGCCTAGTAAGTTGGAGCGAACCAAGGGCTTTTCAACTTAGTCAATATAAACGATTCTAGCTTCAGTGACCGTACGATGTCCATCCAACAGACGTAGTGCTTCTTCAACCTCTGGTCTTCTTGGTCCAGCCGCCCAAAGCAGCACCGGTCGTGCTGCCTGCTCCTGCCTCCCGTGGTCGACTGTGCTGCCGCGGAGGCCTCACCGCTCCCATACTACTCCCACTGCTGTCCAGGCCATCCCTCCACTCACCCACACCCCCTGTTATTCTACAGCGACGGCAGCCTCAACCGCAGCCGAACCAGTGAACCCTCGTACTCCTCTCCACACGGGCTTCTACTGTTGCGTCTTCCCCGGCTCCGCGTTGTCCCCTTCCTAGGCCTCGCCGTCGTCCACCGCCCTGGTGCTCTCGGCGCGGCGTGGTCAACGTGGTCAACGACCGACTTCCGTCGGAAGAGTACTATACGTGGAGAGGCTGACAGTTGGGTCCATGGCGGCAGCAAGGAAGTGCCTCCTTATTACGCATAAAATAATTATTCCTCCACCTGACAGCGGGGACCCACCGGACGGGCCACCTTATTTTGCGAAAAAAACGTTTCCCCCCTGACTCTTGGGACCCACCGGACGGGCCACCGTATTTAGCAAAAAAAATGTTCCCCCTGCTGTCAGCTCGGACCCACCGGAAGTGCCTCCTTATTACGCAAAAAAAATGAATACTCCCCCTGCTAGCTGGGACCCACCTTGGTGGGAGGCTGACTTGTGGGCCTACTAAGTTGACTGGGACGGAGGGCTTTGTCAACTTAGTCAATATGAACGATTCTAGCTCCAGTGACCGTACGATGTCCATCCAACGGCCGTAGTGCTTCTTCAACCTCTGGTCTTCTTCTGCAGCCGCTAAAGCGGCGCTTGATCGTGCCGCTTTGCTCCTGCCTCCTCCGTGGCGCTGTCTTTGCTGGAGGCCTCACCGCCCCTACTATTCCCACCGCTGGACAGGCCCTGCGGCGACGGCAGCCTCACACCGCAGCCGAACGAGTGAACCCTCATAGTCCTTTCCGCGTGGGCATCCACATCCGCGTCTTCAGCGGCTCCGTGTCGTCCCCTTCCTAGGCCTCGCCATCCTCCACAGCCCTGGTGCTCTCGGCGAGGCGTGGTCAATGTGGTCAAGGAATGACTTCCATCGGACGTGGATTGTACGTGGAGAGGCTGACAGCTGGGTCCACGGCGGCAGCAAGGAAGTGCCTCCTTATTATGAGGAAAATAATGATTCCTCCACCTGATAGCAGGGACCCACCGGACGGGCCACCGTATTTCGTGAAAAAAACATTTCCCCCCTGACTGCTGGGACCCACCAGCTACACGTTCGCACGCAAGGAAGTGCGTCCGGGCAAAAAAACGATTCGCCCCTTGACTGCTGGGACCCACCAGCTACATCTTCACACGCTAGAAAGTGCGTCCGGCAAAAACCAAACGATTCGCCCCGACATTGCTGGGACCCACCGGCTACATCTTTGCAGCAAGGAAGTGCACGGCGGTCGGGACCCACCTGGTCGAGCGTGCGTGGCGTTGTCATTACGGTCGCGAACGATATGCATTACATATATCTTGGTCGATGTAGAGGCGCCGCACGTGTGGTAGTAGAGGCGCGACGCGTCGTAGTAGAGGCGCCGCGACGTAGCATGTACACGCACGCACAGCGCCGTGGTGCAAGAAAGAAAATACGGCCACGTATGTGTACATACGGGCGGGGTCTCAAACGCCTACTCGCGCATACGTACGGCCAGGGCTCGTGTACATGGCTGGGTCAGAACGGAGAAACAGCGTCGTCATCATGTTCATGGGGAGGCAACGGAATGCGTCATGTTCATGGGGAGGCAACGGAATGCGTCGTGTTCATCGGGAGGCAACGGAACGCGTGGGAGCCAACCGGCTGGGTCGGAACGGAATGCGTGGTCGTGTTCATCGGGAGGGCTTGGACGGAACAGGCGATGGAAATGAGGCCCGGCGTACCGTAGAACGGAGGAAACGGCCTTGTGTTCGACCGGCCATGTTCGAAACGGGATCCTGTTCATCGGGAGGGGTCTGGCGTACCGCAAAACGGATGAAACTGACCTCCTACGGCCAAAACGGGGGTCTGTTGATCGGGAGGGTGTGGCGACCGCATAAAGCAGGTAAACGGACCTCCTACGGTCGAAACGGGGGTCCTGTTGATCGGGAGGGGTGTGGCGTCCCGCAAAACGGACGAAACGGACCTCCTACGTTCAAAATGGGGGTCCTGTTCATCGAGAGGGGTGTGGCGTACCGCAAAATGGGACTCCACGGGATACTGTTCATCTCCACCGTCGACCTCCTCCAGCCTCCACGGGCTACCGTCGACCTCCTCCAGCCTCCACGGGCTCCTGTTCATCCAGCCTCCACCGCGAGCTACTCCACCGGCTACTGTTCAACCACCCCTCCATCGTCTACTATTCATCCAGCCCTCCACACCACGGGGTCATGTTCAATCACCCCTCCACGGGGACCCCTCCACCGCTTCATCGCTCATCCAGCCCCTCCACACCACGGGTCCTGTTCATCCAGAGGCAACGCCACCGCTCACTGTTCATCCAACCCCGGCAACGCCGCTGTTCATCCAATCGATCGGCTTGATTAGCGGCGATGGCGAAGAATCGCTCGATCGGGTTCGATTAACAGCCATTGATCGATCGCCGGGTTACATGTAGCGTAACTGCGGTGCAATCGCCGGGTTCGATTAGAGCCCAACGCCTCGCTTCGGGTTCGATTAGAGCTAACGCCGCATACGCACACGCATACGTGTACGAGAAAGCGATGCATCGCCGGCCCCCGACCTCCCACCGTAACCGGGAACTCCCCGAAATTTTCCTCCCCCTCGCTTCTACCATGGTTTTTTCCGTCATGGACGGCCGAAAGAATGTCATGCAACTGCCTCTCCGGCCCGCCCAGGACGAAAAGCCCATTTTCTGTCATGATTTTTTGTCATAGAAGCAGGAGCCCACCACATCTATGATGATACCGGGTTTTGTCACAATTATCGTCATAGAAGTGTCATATGTATGACAGAATGTTTTTTCGTTCGGCCCAAAATGTCACGGATGTGTCTTTTTTTGTAGTGGGTGGTGCCGCCCACCACCGAGGAAGAACCGAAGACGCCTGAGGTTGGCAACGATGAGCGCATGGAGGAGGCCCCCAGCAGCAAGCGCCAAAACTACGTCCACTACCATGAGGAGCATGGCCCAACTCACTTCTGCAAGGTATCCTTGCACCGAAGCTTGAGTGCATCCCCATGCCCCTGGACTTCACCACGCACTTCGTCGCGGTGCCGACGTAGTTCAAGCTCAGGAACAACACCGACTGCTCCTGGACGGTGACGGTGAAGCTGATGAACGACAGGGTGACCCTGGATCAGGGTTGGGCCACTGCTACCTCTTGAGCACTGCGTTGGTTTTTCCTTGAAGAGGAAAGGATGATACATGTATTTCCATCAGTTTTTGAGAACCAAGGTATCAATCCAGTAGGAGGCTACACGCGAGTCCCTCGTACCTACACAAAACAAATAACTCCTCGCAACCAACGCGATGAGGGGTTGTCAATCCCTTCATGGTCACTTACGAGAGTGAGATCTGATAGAAAAGATAGGGTAGTATTTTTGGTATTTTTGTGATAAAGATACAACATAAAATAAAAGAAAAGTAAAAAAGCAAAGGAAATAACTAAGTGTTGGAAGATTAATATGATGAAGATAGACCCGGGGGCCATAGATTCCACTAGTGGCTTCTCTCAAGAGCATCAATATTTTACGGTGAATTACTGTTGAGCAATTGACAGAACTGAGCATAGTTATGAGAATATCTAGGTATGATCATGTATATAGGCATCACATCCGAGACAAGTAGACCAACTCCTGCATCCACTACTATTACTCCACTCATCGACCGCTATCCGGCATGCATCTAGAGTATTAAGTTCATGAAAACAGAGTAACGCCTTAAGCAAGATGACATGATGTAGAGGGATAAATTCATGCAATATGATAAAAAACCCATCTTGTTATCCTCGATGGCAACAATACAATACATGCATTGCTGCCCTTATACATCCTTGGGAAAGGACACCGCAAGATTGAACCCAAAGCTAAGCACTTCTCCCATTGCAAGAAAGATCAATCTAGTAGGCCAAACGAAATTGATTATTCGAAGAGACTTGCAAAGATAACAAATCATACATAAAAGAATTCAGACAAGATTCAAATATTTTTCATAGATAATCTTGATCATAAACCCACAATTCATCGGTCTCAAAAAACACACCACAAAAAGAAGATTACATCGAATAGATCTCCACGAGAGAGGGGGAGAACATTGTATTGAGATCCAAAAAGAGAAAAGAAGCCATCTAGCTACTAATTATGGACCCGAAGGTCTGAAGTAAACTACTCACACTTCATCAGAGAGGCTATGGTGTTGATGTAGAAGCCCTCCGTGATGAATGCCCCCTTCGGCGGAGATCCGGAACAGGCCCCAAGATGGGATCTCGTGGGTACAGAAGGTTGCGGTGATGGAATTAGGTTTTTGGCTCCGTATCTGATTGTTTGGAGGTATGTAGGTATATATAGGAGGAAGGAGTACGTCGGTGGAGCAATAAGGGGCCCACGAGGGTGGAGGGCGCGCCCTGGGGGGGTGGGCGCAAACGCGTTTCGAGAACATACACAAAGTCCCAGCTATGGATCTAGTGCATCATCATAACCGAGGTCTCTTGCATTTCCCTACAAGTAATTGGATCTCATATGGAGATGTTTAGTGAAGTAGAATGGAAAAAATCAAGTGCAACTACAAAAGAACTAACCTGTAACTGTCGTTCGGAATCAGTTTTGCGCAGTGTTAAGTGAAACATGGACATCTTACTCATACGGAGTCCGTTTTGGCTCCACAAGTAGTCAAAACGTTTGTGACGACCAGGTGCTTCAAAGGATTCTATCATAGGGAAGTTTTGGAGAACTTTTATTAAGGAGTTCGTTCAGAAACTTGTATAGAAACTTTCTTAATGAGCACTCGACAAACGCATTTCGAGAACATACACAAAGTCCCAGCTATGGACCTAGTGCATCATCATAACCGAGGTCTCTTGCATTTCCCTACAAGTAATTGGATCTCATATGGAGATGTTTAATGAAGTAGAATGGAAAACATCGAGTGCAACTACACAAGAACTAGTTTGTAATCGCTGCTCGGAATCAGTTTTATGCAAAGGTTAATCAAACATGGATATCTGACTCATACGGAGTCCGTTTTGGCTCCACAAGTAGTCAAAACGTTTGTGACGACCAGGTGCTTCAAAGGATTCTATCATAGGGAAGTTTTGGATAACTTTTATTAAGGAGTTCGTTCAGAAACTTGTATAGAAACTTTCTTAATGAGCACTCGACAAACGCATTTCGAGAACATACACAAAGTCCCAGCTATGGACCTAGTGCATCATCATAACCGAGGTCTCTTGCATTTCCCAACAAGTAATTGGATCTCATATGCAGATGTTTAGTGAAGTAGAATGGAAAAAATCGAGTGCAACTACACAAGAACTAGTCTGTAACTGTCGTTCGGAATCAGGTTTTCGCAGTGTTAACTAAAACATGGATATCTGACTCATACGAAGTCAATTTTGGCTCCACAAGTAGTCAAAACGTTTGTGACGACTAGATGCTTGAAAGGATTCTTTAATAGGGAACTTTTGGAGAACTTTTCTTAAGGATTTCGTTCAGAATCTTGTATAGAAACTTTCTTAATGAGCACTCGACAAACGCATTTCGAAAACATACACAAAGTCCCAACTATGGACCTAGTGCATCATCATAGCCGAGGTCTCTTGCATTTCCCTACAAGTAATTGGATCTCATATGGAGATGTTTGGTGAAGTAGAATGGAAAAAATCGAGTGCAGCTACACACGAACTAGTTTGTAAATCGTCCTTGGAATCGATTTCTTGCAGTGTTAACTGAAACATGGATATCTGACTCATACCGAGTCCGTTTTGGCTCCACAAGTAGTCAAAACATTTGTGACAACCAGATGCTTCAAAGGATTGTTTCATAGGGAACTTTTGGAGAACTTTTCTTAAGGAGTTCGTTCAGAAACTTGTATAGAAACTTTCTTAATGAGCATTCGACAAACGCATTTCGAGAACATACACAAAGTCCCAGCTATGGACCTAGTGCATCATCATAACCGAGGTCTAGTGAATTTCCCTACAAGTAATTGGATCTCATATTGAGATGTTTAGTGAAGTATAATGCAAAAAAATCGAGTGCAACTACACAAGAACTAGTGCATTCGCTGCTCGGAATCAGTTTATGCAAAGTGTTCTTTGAAACATGGATATCTGACTCATACGGAGTCCGTTTTGGCTCCACAAGTAGTCAAAACATTTGTGACGACCAGATGCTTCAAAGGATTCTTTCATAGAGAACTCTTGGAGAAATTTTCTTAAGGAGTTTGTTCAGAAACTTGTATAGAAGTTTTCTTAATGAGCACTCGACAAACGCATTTCGAGAACATACACAAAGTCCCAGCTATGGACCTAGTGCATCATCATAATCGAGGTCTGTTGCATTTCCCTACAAGTAATTGGATCTCATATGGAGATGTTTAGTGAAGTAGAATGGAAAAAAATCGAGTGCAGCTACACAAGAACTAGTACAGAATCGTAAATGCGTGTAATCAGTTTCTTAAGTGTTAACTGAAACATGGATATCTGACTCATACCGAGTCCGTTTTGGCTCCACAAGTAGTCAAAACATTTGTGACGACCAGATGCTTCAAAAGATTCTTTCATAAGGAACTTTTGGAGAACCTTTCTTAAGGAGTTTGTTCATAAACTTGTATAGAAACTTTCTTAATGAGCACTCGACAAACGCATTTCGAGAACATACACAAAGTCCCAGCTATGGACCTAGTGCATCATCATAACCGAGGTCTAATTTTCCTACAAGTAATTGGATCTCATATGGAGATGTTTAGTGAAGTAGAATGCAAACAAAATCGAGTGCAACTACACAAGAACTAGTCTCAGAATCTGCTCGTATGTCGGTTTCATGCAGTGTTAACTGAAACATGGATATCTGACTCATACTGAGTCCGTTTTGGCTCCATAAGTAGTCAAAATGTTTTTGATGAACATATGCTTCGAAGGATTCTTTCATAGGGAACATTTGGAGAACTTTTCTTAAGGAGTTCGTTTAGAAACTTGTATAGAAACTTTCTTAATGAGCACTCGACAAACGCAATTCGAGAACATAGACAAAGTCCCAGCTATGGACCTAGTGCATCATCATAACCGAGGTCTCTTGCATTTCCCTACAAGTAATTGGATCTCATATGGAGATGTTTAGTGAAGTAGAATGGAAAAAATCGAGTGCAGCTACGCAAGAACTAGTCTGTAAGTGTCTTTCAGAATCAGTTTTGCGCAGTGTTAACTGAAACAAGGATATCTGACTCATACAGAGTCCGTTTTGGCTCCACAAGTAGTCAAAACGTTTGTGACGACCAGATGCTTTAAAGGATTGTATCATAGGGAACTTTGGGAGAACTTTTCTTAAGGAGTTTGTTCAGAAACTTGTATAGAAAATTTCTTAATGAGCACTCGAGAAACGCATTTCAAGAACATACACAAAGTCCCAGCTATGGACCTAGTGCATCATCATAACTGAGGTCTCTTGCATTTCCCTACAAGTAATTGGATCTCATATGGAGATGTTTAGTGAAGTAGAATGGTAGAAATCGAGTGCAACAGCACAAGAACTAGTGTGTAACTGTTGTTCGGAATCAGTTTTGCGCAGTGTTAACTGAAACATGGATATCTGACTCATACGGAGTCCGTTTTGGCTCCACAAGTAGTCAAAACATTTGTGACGACCAGATGCTTCAAGGATTCTTTCATTGGGAACTTTTGGTGAACTTTTCTTAAGGAGTTCGTTCAGAAACTTGTATAGAAACTTTCTTAATAAGCACCCGACAAACGCATTTCGAGAACATACACAAAGTCCCAGCTATGGACCTAGTGCATCATCATAACCGAGGTCTCTTGCATTTCCCTACAAGTAATTGGATCTCATATGGAGATGTTTAATGAAGTAGAATGGAAAAAATCGTGTGCAACTACACAAGAACTAGTCTCAGAATCGCTGCTTGGAATAAGTTTTATGCAGTTGTTAAGCTGAAACATGGATATCTGACTCATACAGAGTCCGTTTTGGCTCCACAAGTAGTCAAAACGTTTATGACGACCAGATGCTTCAAAGGATTCTTTCATAGGGAACTTTTGGAGAACTTTTCTTAAGGAGTTCGTTTAGAAACTTGTATAGAAACTTTCTTAATAAGCACTCGACAAACGCATTTCGAGAACATACACCAAGTCCCAGCTATGGACCTAGTGCATCATTATAACCGAGGTCTATTGATTTTCCCTACAAGTAATTGGATCTCATATGGAGATGTTTAGTGAAGTAGAATGGAAAAAACCGAGTCCAACTACAAAAGAACTAGTCTGTAACTATCGTTCGGAATGAGTTTTGCGTAGTGTTGACTAAAACATGGATATCTGACTCATACGGAGTCCGTTTTGGCTCCACAAGTAGTCAAAACGTTTGTGACGACCAGGTGCTTCGAAGGATTCTTTCATAGGGAAGTTTTGGAGAACTTTTCTTAAGGAGTTCATTCAGAAACTTGTAGAGACACTTTCTTAATGTGCACTCGACAAACGCATTTCGAGAACATACACAAAGTCCCAACTATGGACCTAGTGCATCATCATAACTGAGGTCTCTTGAATTTCCCTACAAGTAATTCGATCTCATATGGATATTTTTAGTGAAGTAGCATGGAAAAAATTAAGTGCAACTACACAAGAACTAGTCTATAACTGTCGTCTGGAATCAGTTTTGCGCAGTGTTAACTAAAACATAGATATCTGACTCATACGGAGTCCGCTTTGGCTCAATAAGTAGTCAAAACGTTTGTGATGACCAGATGCTTCAAATGATTCTTTTATAGGGAACCTTTTGAGAACTTTTCTTAAGGAGTTCGTTCAGAAACTTGTATAGAAACTTTCTTAATGAGCACTCGACAAACGCATTTCGAGAACATACACAAAGTCCCAGCTATGGACCTAGTGCATCATCATAACCGAGGTCTCTTGCATTTCCCTACAAGTAGTTGGATCTCATATGGAGATGTTTAGTGAAGTAGAATGGAAAAAATTGAGTGCAACTACACGAGAACTAGTTTGTAAATCGCTGCTCGAATCGGTTTTGCAGCTTTAATCGAAACATGGATATTTGACTCATACGGAGTCTGTTTTGGCTCCACAAGTAGTCAAAAAATTTGTGACAACCAGATGCTTCAAAGGATTCTTTCATAGGGAACTTTTGGAGAATTTTTCTTAAGGAGTTCGTTCAGAAACTTGTATATAAAACTTTCTTTATGAGCACTCGACAAACGCATTTCGAGAACATACACAAAGTCCCAGCTATGGACCTAGTGCATCATCATAACTGAGGTCTCTTGCATTTCTCTACAAGTAATTGGATCTCATATGGAGATTTTTAGTGAAGTATAATGGAAAAAATCGAGTTCAACTACACAAGAACTAGTCTGTAACTGTCGTTTGGAATCAGTTTTTCGCAGTGTTAACTGAAGCATGGATATCTGACTCATACATAGTGCGTTTTGGCTCCACAAGTCGTCAAAATGTTTGTGACGACCAGATGCTTTAAAGGATTCTTTCATAGGGAACCTTTGGATAACTTCTCTTAAGGAGTTCGTTCAGAAATTTGTATAGAAACTTTCTTAATGAGCACTCGACAAACGCATTTCGAGAACATACACAAAGTCCCAGCTATGGACCTAGTGCATCATCATAACCGAGATCTCTTGTATTTCCCTACAATTAATTGGATCTCATATGGAGATGTTTAGTGAAGTAGAATGGAAAAAATTGAATGCAACTACACAAGAACTAGTGTGTAACTGTCGTTCGGAATCAGTTTTGCGCAGTGTTAACTGAAACATGGATATCTGACTCATACGGAGTCCGTTTTGGCTCCACAAGTAGTCAAAACGTTTGTGACGACCAGATGCTTCAAAGGATTCTTTCATAGGGAACTTTTGGAGAACCTTTCTTAATGAGTTCGTTCAGAAACTTGTATAGAAACTTTCTTAATGAGCACTCAACAAACGCATTTCGAGGACATACACAAAGTCCCAGCCATGGACCTAGTGCATCATCATAACCGAGGTCTCTTGCATTTCCCTACAAGTAATTGGGTCTCATATGGAGATGTTTAGTGAAGTAGAATGGAAAAAAATAGAGTGCAAGTACACAAGAACTAGTCTTTAACTGTCGTTCGGAATCAGTTTTGCGCGGTGTTAACTGAAACATGGATATCTGACTCATACGGAGTCTGTTTTGGCTCCACAAGTAGTCAAAACGTTTGTGACGACCAGGTGCTTCAAAGGATTCTTTCATAGGGAAGATTTGGAGAACTTTTCTTAAGGAGTTCCTTCAGAAACTTGTATAGAAACTTTCTTAATGAGCACTAGACAAACGCATTTCGAGAACATACACAAAGTCCCAGCTATGGACCTAGTGCATCATCATAACTGAGGTCTCTTGCATTTCCCTACAAGTAATTAGATCTGATATGGAGATGTTTAGTGAAGTAGAATGGAAAAAATCGAGTGCAGCTACACAAGAACATCATGGAACAAGCCAATGTTTATGGCAATATTTCTACAAGCAGCATGGAGCATCTGGAAGGAAAGAAATAATAAAGTATTCAGAAGAATAACACCCATGAAAACATCATGGATTTCAAGACTAAAAGAGGATCTATCTCTCCTAACTCATAGGTTGGAGAAAAACACACCTCCTTTCTCACCTCCTTTGTAGCTACTCTTTGATTTGTTTCCCTCACCCATCCCCAAAGGGGATGACATGTACAGAACCATATGTAAATCCTCTCACTTATTAATTTAATTACACAGTAGGAGGCTCTCCTACTGTTTCAGGTGTAAAAAAAAAACTAGTGTGTAACTGTCATTCGGAATCAGTTTTGCGTAGTGTTAACTGAAACATGGATATCTGACTCATACGGAGTCCGTTTTGGCTCCACACATAGTCAAAACTTTTGTGACGACCAGATGCTTCAAAGGATTCTTTCATATGGAGCTTTTGGAGAACTTTTCTTAAGGAGTTCGTTTAGAAACTTGTATAGAAACTTTCTTGATGAGCACTCGACAAACACATTTCGAGAACATACACAAAGTCCCAGCTATGGACCTTGTGCATCATCATAACCGAGGTCTCTTGCATTTCCTTACAAGTAATTGGATCTCATATGGAGATGTTTAGTGAAGTAGAATGGAAAAATTGAGTGCAGCTACACAAGAACTAGTCTGTAACTGTCGTTCGGAATCAGTTTTGTGCAGTGTTAACTAAAACATGGATATCTGACTCATACGGAGTCTGTTTGGCTCCACAAGAAGTCAAAATGTTTGTCACGACCAGATGCTTCAAAGGATTATTTATAGGGAACTTTTGGAGAACTTTTCTTATGGAGTTCATTCAGAAACTTGTATAGACACTTTCTTAATGAGCACTCGACAAACGTATTTCGAGAACATACACAAAGTCCCAGCTATGGACCTAGTGCATCATCATAACCGAGGTCTCCTGCATTTCCCTACAAGTAATTGGATCTCATATGGAGATGTTTAGTGAAGTAGAATGGAAAAAATTGAGTGCAACTACACAAGAACTAGTCTATAACTGTCATTCGGAATCTGTTTTGCGTAGTGTTAACAGAAACATGGATATCTGACTCATACAAAGTCCGTTTTGGCTCTACAAGTAGTCAAAACGTGTGTGACGACCAGATGCTTCAAAGGATTCTTTCATAGGGAACTTTTGGAGAACTTTTCTGAAGGAGTTTGTTCAGAAACTTGTATAGAAACTTTCTTAATGAGCACTGGACAAACGCATTTCAAGAACATACACAAAGTCCCAGCTATGGACCTAGTGCATCATCATAACCGAGGTCTCTTGCATTTCCCTACAAGTAATTGGATCTCATATGGAGATGTTTAGTGAAGTAGAATGGAAAAAATCGAGTGTAGCTACACAAGAACAACATGGAACAAGCCAATGTTTATGGCAATATTTCTACAACGAGCATGGAGCATCTGGAAGGAAAGAAATGATAAAGTCTTTAGAAGAATAACACCCACGAAAACATCCTGGATTTCAAGACTAACAGAGGATCTATCTCTCCTAACTCATTGGGTTGGAGAAAAACACACCTCCTTTCTCACCTAATTTGTAGCTACTCTTTGATTTGTTTCCCTCACCCATCCCCAAAGGGTATAACATGTACAGAACCTTATGTAAATCCTCTCACTTATTAATTTAATTACATAATAGGACGCTCTCTTACCCTTTCTGGTGTCAAAAAAAACTAGTGTGTAACTGTCGTTCGGAATCAGTTTTGCGCAGTGTTAACTGAAACATGTATATCTGACTCATATGGAGTCCGTTTTGGCTCCACAAGTAGTCAAAACGTTTGTGACGACTAGATGATTCAAAGGATTCTTTCATAAGGAACTTTTGGAGAACTTTTCTTAAGGAGTTCGTTCAGAAACTTGTATAGAAACTTTCTTAATGAGCACTCGACAAACGCATTTCAAGAACATACACAAAGTCCTAGCTATGGACCTAGTGCATCATCATAACCGAGGTCTCTTGCATTTCCCTACAAGTAATTGGATCTCATATGGAGATGTTTAGTGAAGTAGAATGGAAAAATCGAGTGCAGCTACACAAGAAGTAGTGTGTAACTGTCGTTTGGAATCAGTTTTATTTGTGTTAACTGAAACATGGATATCTGACTCATACGGAGTCCGTTTTGGCTCCACAAGTAGTCCAAATGTTTGTGACAACCAGATGCTTCAATGGATTCTTTCATAGGGAACTTTTGGAGAATTCTTTTAAGGAGTTCATACAGAAACTTGTATAGAAACTTTCTTAATGAGCACTCGACAAACGCATTTCGAGAACATACACAAAGTCCCAGCTATGGACCTAGTGCATCATCATAACCGATGTCTCTTGCATTTCCCTACAAGTAATTGGATCTCATATGGACATGTTTAGTTAAGTAGAATGGAAAAAATTGAGTGCAACTACACAAGAACTAGTCTATAACTGTCGTTCGGAATCAGTTTTGCACAGTGTTAACTGAAAGGTGGATATCTGACTCATACGGAGTCCGTTTTGGCTCCACAATTAGTCAAAACATTTGTGACGACGAGATGCTTCAAATGACTCTTCCATAGGGAACTTTTTGGAGAACTTTTCTTAAGGAGTTCGTTCAGAAACTTGTATAGAAACTTCAAACTCGGCAAACGCATTTCGAGAACAAACACAAAGTCCCAGCTATGGACCTAGTGCATCATCATAACAGAGGTCTCTTGCATTTCCCTACAAGTAATTGGATCTCATATGGAGATGTTTAGTGAAGTAGAATGGAAAAAATCGAGTGCAGCTACACAAGAATAGCATGGAACAAGCCAATGTTTATGGCAATATTTCTACAAGCAGCATGGAGCATCTGGAAGGAAAGAAATAATAAAGTCTTCAGAAGAATAACACCCATGAAAACATCCTGGATTTCAAGACTAAAAGAGGATCTATCTCACCTAACTCATAGGGTTGGAGAAAAACACACCTCCTTTCTCACCTCCTTTTTAGCTACTCTTTGATTTGTTTCCCTCACCCATCCCCAAACGGGATGACATGTACAGAACCACATGTAAATCCTCTCACTAATTAATTTAATTACACAGTAGGACGCTCTCCTACTATTTCAGGTGTCAAAAAAAAACTAGTGTGTAACTGTCATTCGGAATCAGTTTTGCGCAGTGTTAACTGAAACATGGATATCTGACTCATATGGAGTCCGTTTTGGCTCCACAAGTAGTCAAAACTTTTGTGACGACCAGATGCTTCAAAGGATTCTTTCATAAGGAACTTTTGGAGAACTTTTCTTAAGGAGTTCGTTCAGAAACTTGTATAGAAACTTTCTTAATGAGCACTCGACAAACGCATTTCAAGAACATACACAAAGTCCTAGCTATGGACCTAGTGCATCATCATAACCGAGGTCTCTTGCATTTCCCTACAAGTAAATGGATCTCATATGGAGATGTTTAGTGAAGTAGAATGGAAAAATCGAGTGCAGCTACACAAGAAGTAGTGTGTAACTGTCGTTTGGAATCAGTTTTGCGCTGTGTTAACTGGAACATGGATATCTGACTCATACGAAGTCCGTTTTGGCTCCACAAGTAGTCCAAATGTTTGTGACAACCAGATGCTTCTATGGATTCTTTCATAGGGAACTTTTGGAGAATTTTTTTAAGGAGTTCATACTGAAACTTGTATAGAAACTTTCTTAATGAGCACTCGACAAACGCATTTCGAGAACATACACAAAGTCCCAGCTATGGACCTAGTGCATCATCATAACCGATGTCTCTTGCATTTCCCTACAAGTAATTGGATCTCATATGGATATGTTTAGTGAATTAGAATGGAAAAAATTGAATGCAACTACACAAGAACTAGTCTGTAACTGTCGTTCGGAATCAGTTTTGCACAGTGTTAACTGAAACATGGATATCTGACTCATACGGAGTCCGTTTTGGCTCTACAAGTAGTCAAAACGTGTGTGAAGACCAGATGCTTCAAAGGATTCTTTCATAGGGAACTTTTGGAGAACTTTTCTTAAGGAGTTCGTTCAGAAACTTGTATAGAAACTTCAAACTCGACAAACGCATTTCAAGAACATACACAAAGTCCCAGCTACGGACCTAGTGCATCATCATAACCGAGGTCTCTTGCATTTCCCTACAAGTAATTGGATCACATATGGAGATGTTTAGTGAAGTAGAATGGAAAAATCGAGTGGAGCTACACAAGAATAGCATGGAACAAGCCAATGTTTATGGCAATATTTCTACAAGCAGCATGGAGCATCTGGAAGGAAAGAAATAATAAAGTCTTCAGAAGAATAACACCCATGAAAACATCCTAGATTTCAAGACTAACAGAGGATCTATCTCTCCTAACTCATTGGGTTGGAGAAAAACACACCTCCTTTCTCACCTAATTTGTAGCTACTCTTTGATTTGTTTCCCTCACCCATCCCAAAACGGGATGACATGTACAGAACCACATGTAAATCCTCTCACTAATTAATTTAATTACACAGTAGGACGCTCTCCTACTATTTCAGGTGTCAAAAAAAAACTAGTGTGTAACTGTCATTCGGAATCAGTTTTGCGCAGTGTTAACTGAAACATGGATATCTGACTCATACGGAGTCCGTTTTGGCTCCACAAGTAGTCAAAACTTTTGTGAAGACCAGATGCTTCAAAGGATTCTTTCATAAGGAACTTTTGGAGAACTTTTCTTAAGGAGTTAGATTCGAAACTTGTATAGAAACTTTCTTAATGAGCACCCAACAAACGCATTTCGAGAACATACACAAAGTCCCAGCTATGGACCTAGTGCATCATCATAACCGAGGTCTCTTGCATTTCCCTACAAGTAATTGGATCTCATATTGAGATGTTTAGTGAAGTAGAATGGAAAAATCGAGTGCAGCTACACAAGAACTAGTCTGTAACTGGAAAAATCGAGTGCAGCTACACAAGAACTAGTCTGTAACTGTCGTTCGGAATTATTTTTGCGCAGTGTTAACTAAAACATGGATATCTGACTCATACGGAGTCCGTTTTGGCTCCACAAGTAGTCGAAATGTTTGTGACGACCAGATGCTTCAAAGGATTCTTTTATAGGGAACTTTTGGAGAACTTTTCTTAAGGAGTTCATTCAGAAACTTGTATAGACACTCTCTTAATGAGCACTCGACAAACGCATTTTGAGAACATACACAAAGTCCCAGCTATGGACCTAGTGCATCATCATAACTGAGGTCTCTTGCATTTCCCTACAAGTACTTGGATCTCATATGGAGATGTTTAGTGAAGTAGAATGGAAAAAATTGAGTGCAACTACACAAGAACTAGTCTATAACTGTCGTTCAGAATCAGTTTTACTCAGTGTTAACTGAAACATGGATATCTGACTCATACGGAGTCCGTTTTGGCTCTACAAGTAGTCAAAACGTGTGTGACGACCAGATGCTTCAAAGGATTCTTTCATAGGGAACTTTTGGAGAACTTTTCTTAAGGAGTTCGTTCAGAAACATTTATAGAAACTTTCTTAATGAGCACTCGACAAACGCATTTCAAGAACATACACAAAGTCCCAGCTATGGACCTAGTGCATCATCATAACCGAGGTCTCTTGCATTTCCCTACAAGTAATTGGATCTCATATGGAGATGTTTAGTGAAGTTGAATGTAAAAATTGAGTGCAGCTACACAAGAACAACATGGAACAAGCCAATGTTTATGGCAATATTTCTACAAGCAGCATGGAGCATCTGGAAGGAAAGAAATAATAAAGTCTTCAGAAGAATAACACCCACGAAAACATCCTGGATTTCAAGACTAAAAGAGGATCTATCTCTCCTAACTCATTGGGTTGGAGAAAAACACTCCTCCTTTCTCACCTCCTTTGTAGCTACTCTTTGATTTGTTTCCCTCACCCATCCCCAAAGGGTATAACATGTACAGAACCTTATGTAAATCCTCTCATTTATTAATTTAATTACACAAGAGGAGGCTCTCCCTCTTGTTTGTGTCAAAAAACTAGTGTGTAACTGTCGTTCGGAATTAGTTTTGCGCAGAGTTAACTAAAACATGGATATATGACTCATACGGAGTCCGTTTTGGCACCACATGTAGTCAAAACGTTTGTGACGACCAGATACTTCAAAGGATTCTGTCATAGGGAACTTTTCGAGAGCTTTTCTTAAGGAGTTCGTTCCAAAACTTGTATAGAAACTTTCTTAATGAGCACTCGACAAACGCATTTCGAGAACATACACAAAGTCCCAGCTATGGACCTAGTGCATCATCATAACTGAGGTCTCTTGCATTTCCCTATAAGTAATTGGATATCATATGGAGATGTTTAGTGAAGTGGAATGGAAAAATCGAGTGCAGCTACAGAAGAACTAGTGTGTAACTGTCGTTTGGAATCAGTTTTGCGCAGTGTTAACTGAAACATGGATATTTGACTCATACGGAGTCCGTTTTGGCTCCACAAGTAGTCCAAATGTTTTTGACGACCAGATGCTTCAATGGATTCTTTCATAGGGAACTTTTGGAGAACTTTTCTTATGGAGTTCGTTCAGAAACTTGTATAGAAACTTTCTTAATGAGCACTCGACAAACGCATTTCGAGAACATACACAAAGTCCCAGCTATGGACCTAGTGCATCATCATAACCAAGGCCTCTAGCATTTCCCTACAAGTAATTGGATCTCATATGGAGATGTTTAGTGAAGTAGAATGGAAATATCAAGTGCAGCTACACAAGAACTAGTCTATAACTGTCGTTCGGAATCAGTTTTGCGCAGTGTTAACTGAAACATGGATATCTGACTCATACAGAGTCCGTTTTGGCTCCACAAGTAGTAAAAACGTTTGTGACGACCAGATGCTTCAAAGGATTCTTTCATAGGGAACTTTTGGAGAAATTTTCTTAAGCAGTTCGTTCAGAAACTTGTACACTTTCTTAATGAGCACTCCACAAACGCATTTCGAGAACATACACAAAGTCCCAGCTATGGACCTAGTGCATCATCATAACCGATGTCTCTTGCATTTCCCTACAAGTAATTGGATCTCATATGGACATGTTTAGCAAAGTAGAATGGAAAAAATTGAGTGCAACTACACAAGAACTAGTCTATAGCGCTGCTCGAATCAGTTTTGCACAGTGTTAACTGAAACATGGATATCTGACTCATACGGAGTCCGTTTTGGCTCTACAAGTAGTCAAAACGTGTGTGAAGACCAGATGCTTCAAAGGATTTTTTCATAGGAAAATTTTGTAGAACTTTTCTTAAGGAGTTCGTTCAGAAACTTGTATAGAAACTTCAAACTCGACAAACGCATTTCGAGAACATACACAAAGTCCCAGCTATGGACCTAGTGCATCATCATAACCGAGGTCTCTTGCATTTTGCTACAAGTAATTGGATCACATATGGAGATGTTTAGTGAAGTGGAACGGAAAAAATTGAGTGCAGCTACACAAGAATAGCATGGAACAAGCCAATGTTTATGGCAATATTTCTACAAGCAGCATGGAGCATCTGGAAGGAAAGAAATAATAAAGTCTTCAGAAGAATAACACCCACGAAAACAACCTGGATTTCAAGACTAAAAGAGGATCTATCTCACCTAACTCATAGGGTTTGATAAAAACACACCTCCTTTCTCACCTCCTTTTTAGCTACTCTTTGATTTGTTTCCCTCACCCATCCCCAAAGGGGAAGACATGTACAGAACCACATGTAAATCCTCTCACTTATTAATTTAATTACACAGTAGGATGCTCTCCTACTATTTCAGGTGTCAAAAAAAAACTAGTGTGTAACTGTCATTCGGAATTAGTTTTGCGCAGTGTTAACTGAAACATGGATATCTGACACATACGGAGTCCGTTTTGGCTCCACAAGTAGTCAAAACTTTTGTGACGACCAGATGCTTCAAAGGATTCTTTCATATGGAACTTTTGCAGAACTTTTCTTAAGGAGTTCGTTCAGAACTTGTATAGAAACTTTCTTAATGAGCACTCGACAAACGCATTTCGAGAACATACACAAAGTCCCAGCTATGGACCTAGTGCATCATCATAACCGAGGTCTCTTGCATTTCTCTACAATTAATTGGATCTCATATTGAGATGTTTAGTGAAGTAGAATGGAAAAATCGAGTTCAGCTACACAAGAACTAGTCTGTAAGTGTCGTTCGGAATAAGTTTTGCGCAGTGTTAACTAAAACATGGATATCTGACTCATACAGAGTCCGTTTTGGCTCCACAAGTAGTCGAAATGTTTGAGACAACCAGATGCTTCAAATGATTCTTTTATAGGGAACTTTTGGAGAACTTTTCTTTTGGAGTTCATTCAGAAACTTGTATAGACACTCTCTTAATGAGCACTTGACAAACGCATTTCGAGAACATACACAAAGTCCTAGCTATGGACCTAGTGCATCATCATAACCGAGGTCTCTTGCATTTCCCTACAAGTAATTGGATCTCATATGGAGATGTTTAGTGAAGTAGAATGGAAAAAATTGAGTGCAAGTACACAAGAACTAGTCTATAACTGTCGTTCAGATTCAGTTTTGCTCAGTGTTAACTGAAACATGGATATCTGACTCATACGGAGTCCGTTTTGGCTCTACAAGTAGTCAAAATGTGTGTGACGACCAGATGCTTCAAAGGATTCTTTCATAGGGAACAATTGGAGAACTTTCTTAATGAACACTCGACAAACGCATTTCAAGAACATACACAAAGTCCCAGCTATGGACCTAGTGCATCATCATAACCTAGGTCTCTTGCATTTCCTTACAAGTAATTGGATCTCATATGGAGATGTTTAGTGAAGTAGAATGGAAAAATCGAGTGCAGCTACACAAGAACAACATGGAACAAGCCAATGTTTATGGCAATATTTCTACAAGCAGCATGGAGCATCTGGAAGGAAAGAAATAATAAAGTCTTCAGAAGAATAACACCCACGAAAACATCCTCGGATTTCAAGACTAAAAGAGGATCTATCTCTCCTAACTCATTGGGTTGGAGAAAAACACACCTCCTTTCTCACCTCCTTTGTAGCTACTCTTTGATTTGTTTCCCTCACCCATCCCCAAAGGGTATAACATGTACAGAACCTTATGTAAATCCTCTCATTTATTAATTTAATTACACAATAGGAGGCTCTCCTACTGTTTCATGTGTCAAAAAAAACTAGTGTGTAACTGTCGTTCGAAATCAGTTTTGCGCCGTGTTAACTGAAACATGGATATCTGACTCATATGGAGTCCGTTTTGGCTCCACAAGTAATCAAAATGTTTGTGATGACCAGATGCTTCAAAGGATTCTTTCATAAGGAACTTCTGGAGAGCTTTTCTTAAGGATTTCGTTCAGAAACTTGTATGGAAACTTTCTTAATGAGCACTCGACAAACGCATTTCAAGAACATACACAAAGTCCCTTGCTATGGACCTAGCGCATCATCATAACCGAGGTCTCTTGCATTTCCCTACAAGTAATTGGATCTCATATGGAGATGTTTAGTGAAGTAGAATGGAAAAATTGAGTGCAGCTACACAAGAACTAGTGTGTAACTGTCGTTTGGAATCTGTTTTGCGCAGTGTTAACTGAAACATGGATATCTGACTCATACGGAGTCCGTTTTGGCTCCAGAAGTAGTCCAAATTTTTGTGACGACCAGATGCTTCAATGGATTCTTTCATAGGGAAGTTTTGGAGAACTTTTCTTAAGGAGTTCGTTCAGAAACTTCTATAGAAACTTTCTTAATGAGCACTCGACAAACGCATTTCGAGAACATACACAAAGTCCCAGCTATGGACCTAGTGCATCATCATAACCGAGGTCTATTGAATTTCCCTACAAGTAATTGGATCTCATATGGAGATGTCTAGTGAAGTATAATGAAAAATTGAGTGCAACTACACAAGAACTAGTCTCTAGCGTAGATTCGAATCGGTTTTCTTGTGATGTTAATCGAAACATGGATATCTGACTCATATGGAGTCCATTTTGGCTCCACAAGTAGTCAAAACGTTTACGACGACCAAATGATTCAAAGGATTCTTTTATAGGGAACTTTTGGAGAACTTTTTTAAGGAGTTCGTTCAGAAACTTGTATAGAAACTTTCTTAATGAGCACTCGACAAACGCATTTCGAGAACATACACAAAGTCCCAGCTATGGACCTAGTGCATCATCATAACCGAGTTCTCTTGTATTTCCCTACAAGTAGTTGGATCTCATATGGAGATGTTTAGTGAAGTAGAATGGAAAAAATCGAGTGCAGCTACACAAGAACTAGTGTGTAACTGTCGTTCGGAATCAGTTTTTTCAGTGTTAACTGAAACATGGATATCTGACTCATATGGAGTCCGTTTTGGCTCTACAAGTAGTCAAAACGTGTGTGACGACCAGATGCTTCAAAGGATTCTTTCATAGGGAACTTTTGGAGAACTTTTCTTAAGGAGTTCGTTCAGAAACTTGTATGGAAACTTTCTTAATGAGCACTCGACAAACGTATTTCGAGAACATACACAAAGTCCCAGCTATGGACCTAGTGCATCATCATAACTGAGGTCTCTTGGATTTCCCTAAAAGTAATTGGATCTCATATGGAGATGTTTAGTGAAGTAGAATGGAAAAAATCGAGTGCAGCTACACAAGAACAGCATGGAAACAAGCCAATGTTTATGGCAATATTTCTACAAGCAGCATGGAGCATCTGGAAGGAAAGAAATAATAAACTCTTCAGAGGAATAACACCCACGAAAACATCTTGGATTTCAAGACTAAGAGAGGATCTATCTCTCCTGTTGGAAATATGCCCTAGAGGCAATAATAAAATGGTTATTATTGTATTTCCTTGTTCATGATAATTGTCTATTATTCATGCTATAATTGTATTGACCGGAAACCGCAATACATGTGTGAATACATAGGCCACAACATGTCCCTAGTGAGCCTCTAGTTGACTAGCTCGTTGATCAACAGATGGTCATGGTTTCCTGACCGTGGACATTGGATGTCATTGATAACGGGATCACATCATTAGGAGAATGATGTGATGGACAAGACCCAATCCTAAGCATAGCACAAGATCGTGTAGTTCGTTTGCTAAAAGCTTTTCTAATGTCAAGTATCATTTCCGTAGACCATGAGATTGTGCAACTCCCGGATACCGTAGGAATGCTTTGGGTGTACCAAACGTCACAACGTAACTGGGTGGCTATAAAGGTGCACTACAGGTATCTCCGAAAGTGTTTGTTGGGTTGGCACGAATCAAGACTGGGATTTGTCACTCCATATGACGGAGAGGTATCTCTGGGCCCACCCGGTAATGCATCATCATAATGAGCTCAATGTGACTAAGTAGTTATTCACAGGATCATGCATTACCGATTGACAAAGGGAATTGCATACGGGATTGCTTGAATCCTTGACATCGTGGTTCATCCGATGAGATCATCGTGGAACATGTGGGAGCAAACATGGGTATCCAGATCCCGCTGTTGGTTATTGATCGGAGAACGTCTCGGTCATGTCTGCATGGTTCCCGAACCCGTAGGGTCTACACACTTAAGGTTCGGTGACGCTATAGTTGTTATGGGAAATAGTATGTGGTTACCGGAGGTTGTTCAGAGTCCCGGATGAGATCCCGGACGTGACGAGGAGCTCCGAAATGGTCCGGAGGTGAAGATCGGTATATTGGACGAAGGGTATTGGAGTCCGGAATTGTTCCGGGGGGTACCAGGTGATTACCAGCATGTCCAAAAGGGATTTCGGAGGCCCCGACAAGCGTTGGGGGGCCTTATGGGCCAAGGGGAGGGGTCACATTAGCCCACTAAGGGGCTGAGCGCCCCTCCCACCCCATACCACGTAACCTGGAGAGGTGGGGGCGCCACCTTAGGGCAGCCGCCCCTCCCGGCTTGGGGGGCAAGTTTCCTAGGGGGTGGGGGCGCCCAAACCCATCTAGGGTTTCCCCTGTGGCCGCCGCCCCTCCCCTAGGGAACCCTAGGGCGCCTCCCCCTCCTCCCTTCCCCCTATATATAGTGAGGGAGAGAGAGGGCAGACGCACCCTTCCCCTGGCGCAGCCCTCTCCCTCCTCCAACACCTCCTCCTCCTCCGTAGTGCTTGGCGAAGCCCTGCCGGAGAACCACGAGCTCCATCACCACCATGTCATCGTGCTGTCGGAGTTCTCCCTCAACTTCTCCTCTCCCCTTGCTGGATCAAGAAGGAGGAGACGTCCCCGGGCTGTACGTGTGTTGAACGCGGAGGCACCGTTGTTCGGTGCTTAGATTGGATTCGCCGCTTGATCTGAATCGCCGTGAGCGACTTCGACCGACCGCGTTCTTGTAACGCTTCCGCTTAGCGATCTTCAAGGGTATGAAGATGCACTCCCTCTCTCTCTTGTTGCTAGAATCTCCATAGATTGGTCTTGGTGATGCGTAGAAAATTTTGAATTTCTGCTACGTTCCCCTACAGTGGTTTCAGAGCTAGGTCTATTGCGTAGATTCTATGCACGAGTAGAACACAAGGTGTTGTGGGCGTTGATTTTGTTCAATATGCTTACTTACTAGTCCTATCTTGTTTCGACGGTATTATGGGATGAAGCGGCCCGGACCGACCTTACACGTACACTTACGTGAGACAGGTTTCACCGACTGACATGCACTTATTGCATAAGGTGGCTAGCGGGTGCCAGTCTCTCCCACTTTAGTCGGATCGGATTCGATGAAAAGGGTCCTTATGAAGGGTAAATAGCAATTGGCATATCACGTTGTGGTTTTGGCGTAGGTAAGAAACGTTCTTGCTAGAAACCTATATCAGCCACGTAAAAACTTGCAACAACAATTAGAGGACGTCTAACTTGTTTTTGCAGCATATGCTGTGTGATGTGATATGGCCAAGAAGGATGTGATGAATGGAATATATGTGATGTATGAGGTGAATCATATTCTTGTAATAGGAATCACGACTTGCATGTCAATGAGTATGACAACCGGCAGGAGCCATAGGAGTTGTCTTTATTTACTGTATGACCTGCGTGTCACTGAATAACGCCATGTAATTACTTTACTTCATTGCTAAACCGTTAGCCATAGTAGTAGAATTAATAGTTGGAGAGACAACTTCATGGAGACAGGATGATGGAGATCATGATGATGGAGATCATGGTGTCATGCCGGTGACGATGATGATCATGGAGCCCCGAAGATGGAGATCAGAAGGAGCAAAATGATATTGGCCATATCATGTCACATTTTGATTGCATGTGATGTTTATCATGTTTATGCATCTTATTTGCTTAGAACGACGGTAGTAAATAAGATGATCCCTCATAATAATTTCAAGAAAGTGTTCCCCCTAACTGTGCACCATTGCGAAAGTTTGTTGTTTCGAAGCACCACGTGATGATCCGGTGTGATAGATTCTAACGTTCACATACAACGGGTGTAAGCCAGATTTACACACACGAAACACTTAGGTTGACTTGACGAGCCTAGCATGTACAGACATGGCCTCGGAACACAAGAGACCGAAAGGTCGAACATGAGTCATATAGTGGATACGATCAACATGAAGATGTTCACCATGATGACTAGTCCGTCTCACGTGATGATCGGACACGGCCTAGTTGACTCGGATCATGTATCACTTAGATGACTAGAGGGATGTCTATCTGAGTGGGAGTTCATAAGATGAACTTAATTATCCTGAACATAGTCAAATGGTTTTTGCAAATTATGTCGTAGCTCGCGCTTTAGTTCTACTGTTTTAGATATGTTCCTAGAGAAAATTTAGTTGAAAGTTGATAGTAGCAATTATGCAGACTGGGTCCGTAAACTGAGGATTGTCCTCATTGCTGCGTAGAAGGCTTATGTCCTTAATGCACCGCTCGGTGTGCTGAACCTCGAACATCGTCTGTGGATTTTGTGAACATCTGACATACACGTTTTGATAACTACGTGATAGTTCAGTAATGTTAAACGGTTTAGAATTGAGGCACCAAAGACGATTTCGAAATGTCGCGGAACATACGAGATGTTTCGAGGGCTGAAATTGGGATTTCAGGCTCGTGCCCACGTCAAGAGGTATAAGACCACCGACGAGTTTCTTAGCCTGCAAACTAAGGGAGAAAAACTCAATCGTTGAGCTTGTGCTCAGATTGTCTGAGTACAACAATCACTTGAATCGAGTGGGAGTTAATCTTCCGGATGAGATAGTGATGTTTCTCCAAAATCATTGCCACCAAGATGCTAGAACTTCGTGATGAACTATAACATATCAGGGATAGATATGATGATCCTTGAAATAGTCGCGATGTTTGACGCCACGAAAGTAGAAATCAAGAAGGAGCATCAATTGTTGATGGTTAGTGAGGGAGTCCTGGACTAGGGGGTGTCCGGATAGCCGAACTATCATCTTTGGCCGGACTCCTAGAATATGAAGATACAAGATTGAAGACTTCGTCCCGTGTCCGGATGGGGCTTTCCTTGGCGTGGAAGGCAAGCTTGGCGATACGGATATGTAGATCTCCTACCATTGTAACCGACTCTATGTAACCCTAACCCTATTCGATGTCTATATAAACCGAAGGGTTTTAGTCCGTAGGACGAACAACAATCATACCATAGGCTAGCTTCTAGGGTTTAGCCTCTCTGATCTCGTGGTAGATCCACTCTTGTACTACCCATATCATCAATATTAATCAAGCAGGAGTAGGGTTTTACCTCCATCGAGAGGGCCCGAACCTGGGTAAAAACATCGTGTCCCTTGTCTCCTGTTACCATCCGCCTAGACGCATAGTTCAGGACCCCCTACCCGAGATCCGCCGATTTTGACACCGACATTGGTGCTTTCATTGAGAGTTCCTCTGTGTCGTCACCTATAGGCCCGATGGCTCCTTCAATCAACATTGACGACG
This sequence comes from Aegilops bicornis, assembly GCA_021605145.1. Classification (NCBI taxonomy): domain Eukaryota; kingdom Viridiplantae; phylum Streptophyta; class Magnoliopsida; order Poales; family Poaceae; genus Aegilops; species Aegilops bicornis. Next base: position 502,571,657 of record CM038673.1, read on the forward strand.
TAGTCCGGGGTGAGACTTTTCTCCCTAGACAGATCTTCGTATTCGGCGGCTTTGCACTGTGGGCCAATTCGCTAGGCCATCTGGAGCAGATCGAAAGCTACGCCCCTGGCCATCAGGTCAGATTTGGAAGCTTGAACTATACGGCCGATGTCCGTGGAGACTTGATCTTCGACGGATTCGAGCCACGTACCGAGCGTGCCACCTTGTCTCGATGGGTACGATCTAGCTCACGAGCAACAAAGGCTCGAGGCCGCACCAAAGGTGCCGCCCGACCCTCAATCCGGAGCCGGTTTTGCCGATCGAGGACGGTTGGTTGGACACCGCCTCGGGGGCTGAAATCTCTATGGCGATTGAGCCGAACACCATCCCTGTCCTTTGCAAAGCTCGTGACTCCCAGGTGCCGGACTCCGAACCTCCCGCGCCCCTGCCAGTCGAATCCGACTGGGCGCCGGTTATGGAGTTCACCGCCGCGGACATCTTTTAGCACTCGCCCTTTGGCGATATCCTGAAATCATTAAAGTCTCTCTCTTTGTCAGGGGAGCCCTGGCCGAACTATGGTCAGGAAGGTTGGGATTCGGACGAAGAAGAAATTCAACGCCCACCCACCACCCACTTTGTAGCCACTGTCGATGATCTAACCGACATGCTCGACTTCGACTCCGAAGACATCGACGATATGGACGACGGTGCCGGAGACGATCAAGAGCCAGCGCCCACGGGGCACTGGAAGGCCACCTCGTCATATGACATATACTTGGTGGACATCCCAAAAGATGGGAATGGCGATGGAACGGCGGAGGATGACCCCTCCAAGAAACAACCCAAGCGCCGAAGTCAGCGACGCCGCTCTAAATCCCGCCACAGTAAAAACGGCGATTCCAGCACGTGAGACAATAATACCCGGACAGTGCGAAGATGACCCCTCGGCAGGACTCGGTAGCGGGAGGAGGGAGAAGCAAGTCCGCACGACAGTGCGGCAGAAAGAGAGGTAGAGGACGATAATTATGCGCCCCCCTCCGAAGACGAGGCAAGCCTCGACGACGACGAATTCGTCGTGCCAAAGGACCCCGTCGAACAAGAGCGTTTTAAACGCAGGCTCATGGCCACGGCAAGCAGCCTCAAGAAAAAGCAGCAACATCTTAGAGCTGACCAAGACCTGCTAGCTGACAGATGGATCAAGTCCTTGCAGCCAAGAGTATGAACTCGAACGCCTCCAAAAGCTACCCCAAACTCAAGCCGTTGCCTCGATCGGAGGAGGAAGCACCCACGTCACCAAGACGACATGGCAGACCGGCCACCCGTGGCCGCGACAGAGAAGCCTCTCGGCCCTCCACTCAAGCCACGCCGACGCCGCTCAAAAAGTACCAAGGCACGGAAAACGCGCGGACTTGCGAGATATATTGGAGGATAAGGCAAAGCATAGAAGATAGATCTAAAAGATCGGCGTGGGCGCCCAACGACTCGGGATGATTACCGTCCACGCCGGATAGACAACCCGCCGGGCCGAACACGATGACAAAGCTCATATGAGCTACGCCGTGATATAGCCCAATCTGAGGGCGCCAAGACACCCACTATGCTTCATGAGATGAAGTAATGGATCATCAAATCCCGAGGGCTTCAAACCCGTAAACATCGAATCATACGATGGTACCACAGATCCAATGATGCGGATCGAGGACTATCTCCTCCATATCCACATGGCCCATGGTGATGATCTACATGCCATCAAATACCTCCCACTCAAGCTTAAAGGACCAGCTCGGCATTGGCTCAACAGCTTGCGGCCAGAGTCAATCGGTTGTTGGGAGGACACGAAGCCGCATTCCTTGATAACTTCCAGGGCACATATGTGCGACCACCAGAAGCCGATGACCTTAGCCATATAATTCAGCAGCCAGAAGAATCGGCCAGACAATTCTGGATGCAGTTCCTAACAAAGAAAAATCAGATCGTCGACTGTCCGGATGCAGAGACGCTAGCAGCCTTCAAACACAACATCCACGCATTTAGTGGCTAGCCCGCACCTAGGACAGGAAAAGCCGAAATCCATGGCAGCCCTCACCACACTCATGACCCGCTTTTGCGGAGAGGACAGTAGCTAGCTCGAAGCAACAACTTGGCCAAACACCGGTAGTTCGGATACCAAGGACAACAATGGCAGGTCGGCGTCGCAACAAGCATAAACGCCGCATTAACGGTGATAATGCTGAAGATACGACAAGAAATGCCGGATTCAGAGGCTCTAAACCCGGTCGGCGGAAGAAGCCATTCAAAAGAAATACCAGGCCCGGCCCAACTTGGACCGAATACTCGATCGCTTGTGCGATACATGGCACCCCGAAAAACCAGCCAACCACACCAACAGGGATTGTTGGGTGTTCAAGCAAGCGAGCAAGCTAAGCGCCGAAAACAACGACAAGGGGCTGCATAGCGATGACGAGGAAGAGCCCCGCCACGAAAAATAGAGGACAGAAGGGCTTTCCCACACAAGTGCGGATGGTGAACATGATATACACAACCCACATACCCAAAAGGGAGCGGAAGCGTGCACTAAGGGACGTATGCGATGGAGCCAGTCGCCCCGAAGTTCAACCCAGGGTCCTCCTCCCCAATCACATTTGATCGAAGGGACCACCCCAAGAGCATCCGTCACGGCGGATTCGCCGCATTGGTTCTTGACCCAATCATCGACGGATTTCACCTCACTAGAGTCCTGATGGACGGCGGTAGCAGCCTGAACCTGCTTTATCAGGATACCGTGCGCAAAATGGGCATAGACCCCTCAAGGATTAAACCCACAAAGACGACCTTTAAAGGCGTCATACCAGGTGTAGAGGCCAATTGTACAGGCTCAGTTACACTCGAAGTGGTCTTCGGATCCCGGGATAACTTCCGGCGAAGAGTTAATCTTGACATAGTCCTGTTCCGCAGAGGCTATCACGATCGCTTGGACGAACCGCATTTGCAAAGTTCAATGCGGTGCCGCACCACGATACCTCAAGCTCAAGATGCGGGCCCTCGAGGAGTAATCACGGTCAATGGAAACACCGAACGCTCTCCGAATGGAGGAGCACACGGCGACCTCGCGGCAGAGGTGCAAAGCAGCCTCACAGCAATTCCCGGTCCGGCCATTAAACGTCCGCCATCGTCAAGCGCGCCGAGTAACCTACAACAAGACCGCTCGGCACGATCCGGAAAGCATCGCCAGAGTAATCCGCCCCAACCCCAGCCCTCGCGAAATAGCAAAGCCAAAGATTACGCTGCGTACATAACTACGCTCTGGAGATACCATGGGCCTAAGGGGAGGGGCACGACCAAGACGCCTGCACGCGGCTCAACCGCACTCAGGGCTCCCAATTGTGTCATTATTTTTCTTTCTTCTTTTTCTTACTTTCAGGACTCCGTTTTCCGGAAGCCTGTCCGGCACTGTAATTGCCGAACTCACGATGCAACAGCCGTGGAAACAGAAGTTACGCCGAGTGTCCAGGTGGTCTCTACTACGAGCATTATACCTGTTTTACATCCATCCCGCAGCTTACCCCTGGAGGGGGACATGTTAAATAGTCCCATCCCTTGCTTATCGCACTATTTGTATCATTCTACTTCCATTGCGGTACCTTTTTGAATAAACAATACATAGCTTTTGCCTATTATTGCACTCCTTTCTTTATCTATATATATGTTCAATTCATGACATGATGCAACCGAACACTTAGGTACGGCCAATAAACCATGGGCTTAAATACCCCAAAAGTATGGTGTGATAAGTCCGAACACTTTCACAAGTGCGGCACCCGAACTTATAGCATTATATGCATCAGCTCGAATCATGTCTTGGGTCAATAGTTGGGTTTGCCCGGCTCCCATGTTTTGGTACCTTACGTTCCGTTATATCGGCTAAGGTAGCACTGGGAGAACCACTGCGATTGTGCCCCGGTTGAGCTGGGTTGAGCACCTCAGTGGAGAAAGCTAAAACTGACCGTCATGATAGGGCGAGAGCCGGCCGCTGTTCGAGAGGTTTTTTCGGGTCCCTAAAGACTTATGCCGCTTAGAGCAAGGAGTCGGCATTGTCCGGCCAAGGCGTGGATAGCGCCTCGAACTCGGCCTTCCGTATACTAGGGGCTTCGCCGAAATTTAAAATTATAGAATTCTATGGCTAAGTGAGAGTGTTCAAGCACTATAAGTCCGGTTGCCTTGTTCGTTGCGTTGAGCGCCTCCCTCGACGGGCCCAAGAATGGGAACAAGAGCGCTCAAGTTTATCCCGAACACCCAAAGACTTTCGTGGCATGGGGGTCAAGCCAACGACTTGCCATCTCTCAAATTTGATAAACGGCCGCCTGTAAGGTAATATTTTAAATTAACAAGCATTGCTTAGCGCATATGAACAAGTTTTCAGCGTACAGGATAACAAATGCGAGTCTATTAAAAAATTACATCTTTGTAGCACTCATCCGCTATATGGCGGGCACCCTTCAGGACGCCCTCATAGTACATTTCGGGCTTGCGATGCTCCTTGCCCTTCGGTGGCCCGTCCATCACAAGCTTCAATGCATCCAGCTTGCCCCAGTGCACTTTAGCATGGGCAAGGGCCCGACGGGCACCTTCAATGCAGACGGAGCTCTTGATGACTTCAATCCATGGACAGGCGTCCACCAGCCGCTGCACTAACCCGAAGTAGCTCCTAGGCATGGCTTCCAATGGCCACAGCCGAACTACAAGTCCATTCATGGCCTGTTCGGCGACCTTGTGGAGCTCGACCATTGCTTCAATTTGGTCGCTCGGGGCACCGGGACGTTCGGCCTCGACATCTTGAGACCGAGAACACCTTCTCCGTCGAGCTCCCCTCCTTGGCGCGGTAGAACGCGGCGACATCGTATTACACACTACGGGGCAGATCTGCGAATGCTCCTGGAGAGCTCTGAATCCGGGTAAGTAATAAGTAATTCACTTTCACATGCTTGCTTTGCATAAAGAATGCCTTACCCGCCGCTATCTTCTTTAATGATTCAATTTCTTGGAGGGCTTTTTGGGCTTTGGCCTTAGTGGCTTTGGCACTCTCAAGAGCCGAGGCGAGCTCGGACTCTCGAGTCTTCGAGTCACGCTCCAAACTCTCGTGTTTTTTCACGAGAGCCTGGAGCTCATGCCGCACCTCCGCCACCCGCTCCTCCTGCTTCTCTCGCTCGGTGCGCTCCGCGGCCGCTTTGCTTTCGGCCGCGGACACCGCTTCCTTCAGGGTCGCCACCTTGTTCGTGGCCCCTACAATACCCACGTTATTCCTGTCATTTTCTGCAACCGAATCCTTTATATAAGGTATTTCTTTAATAAGGTATTACTTACCTTCCCTGTCCTCGAGCTGCTTCTTGGCAAGGCCGAGCTCGTTCTCGGACCGCTCGAGGCTCTTCTTCAATGCATTGACCTCCGCAGTCAAGGCGCGGCAGAGGTCAAGAAGTGTAGCTTTGATTCGCATATTGACATACTTATGTTAGACTCTCACAGATATCTTTTAGATCCTTAGTCCGGCTTTTCTTTCCAACACCGAACTAAGCATCAGGGCTACTGTCTATGCGGTCATATTTTTACATATTCTGAACTTACCTCAAAGCCCGTTAGAAGGCTGGTACAGGCTTCACCAGCCCGCTCTTGGCGGATCGAACTTTACGGATCACCACACTCATAATAAAGGCGGTGCTCCTGGTCGTTGGAGGCGCCTTTAAGCGCCTCCAACAAGCTATCCGATGCCCCCGGATGGACGGAGGTCACCGGCGTCGTAGTCTTACCCTTCTTACGAAGGGGCCGCTTGCCGGACTTCGGAACCACTGAAGGTTCCGGTACGGAGTCCGGCACAGGGCCAGACTTAGAGCCCTCTGGGGTCTCGCCTCCTTTGCGCCGGAAGTCCGGGAGGTCGCCTTGCGGCGCCTCCAGGACCACCTCCTCCTGGCTGGGCCCCTTTTGGGACTCCACCGCGGTGTCGTCGGCAACACGAGGAGAGGAGGCGGTCGAAAGTGAAGTGCTATTCACATCCGACGAACCCAGGGAGCCGCTCGACGAAGCGGCGAGCTCGTCCTCGGGCGGGCTGCATGGTCATATTCGGCGTTAGAAGACACTATGCGACAAATAAAAAGTCATGAACTATTCCGGAGTCCGGACACTTACGATCTCGCCAGGGGCTTGGCCCTTGTTAGCTACTCCTCCTCGTCGTTGTCGGTGTTGGTGGAGAAGTCCGGAGGAAGGGTCCTCCCTTTCTTGGACCCTCCGGCCTCCCCAGTTGGGGCGGCCTTCCTTTTCTTCTCTCCCCCCCACTGGGGGAGAAGCTTCTTTTTCCTCCTCCTCTTCCTCAGAGGAGGATTCCGCCTCAGAGTTGTCGGGCGGTGAGTCCGACAGCACCTGGCGCCGGGAGCTCCTTCGAGTTCCCGTGGCCTTCTTCTTGGCCTTCTTCTCCCGCACCACGTGAGGTGCCGGAGCTGCAGCCCCGCTAAGCGGGCGCCCGATGGGTCTTCGGCAAAGGGGCAGGATGCTTAATCTGTCCGGACATCTTCAGCCGATCTGTCAAAGGTTAGGGAGTTTTAGATCCCACATAGAGTCAATCTATGAAAAACAAGAGTCCCATAAAGGGTAAAATAACTTACCTCGCTGGCTTGACGCTGCGAGCTGAATCCGCGATCTTCAGTAGCGGATGTGGGAGCCTCGGCGCCCTTGAACAGCACCTTCCAGGCGTCTTCATACGTAGTGTCGAAGAGCCTTTTCAGAGTTGGGTGATGTGCCGGATCGAAATCCCACAATTTGAAGGCCCGTTGTTGGCATGAGAGAATCGGCGGATGAGCATCACCTGGATTACGTTGACAAGCCTGAGATTCTTGTCCACTAGGTTTCGGACGCAGGTTTGGAGTCCGGATAGCTCGTCCGAATCACCCCACGACAGGCCCGTCTCTTTCCATGATGTGAGCCGCGTGGGGAAGCCAGATCGAATTGGGGCCGCCCATTGAGAGTCGCGGCTCGGTGATGTAGAACCACCCGATTGCCACCTTTATGGTCTCCACAAAGGAGCCCTCGAGTCATAGGACTTTGGCCATCTTGCCAACCATGGCACCTCCAAGACTCCGCTTGGCGGCCGCCCACTACCTTCGGCTTGACATTGAAGATCTTCACCATAAGTCAAGTGGCGCTGGATGCAGAGGAAGGCCTCACACCTGACGATGAACGTCGAGATGTTGAGGATGAAATTCGGGGCCAGATCGTGGAAGTCCAGGGCCGTAGTAGAACATGAGCCCCGGACAAATGGGTGAAGTGGAAAACCTAGTCCATGGAGGAAGTGGGTGAGAAACACCACCCTCTCATGGGGCACAGGGGTTGGAATGAGCTACCCCTCGTCGGGAGCCGGTGCGATGTCATTTGGACAAGTATCCGGCCTTCCGCAGCTTTTTGATGTGCCCCTCCGTGACGGAGGAGGCCATCCACTTGCCTCCCGCTCCGGACATAGTTGGAGAAGGTTGAGGTGGGGTGTGCGGACTTGGTATTTGGAGCTCGAAGTCTTGGAAATGGATGAGCAAAGGAGGAAGAAGGCGTGGGTGAAAAGGTGGATCCTTATCCCTTATATGGAATGGACGAAGCTATGCGTCCCCCGCCAGCCTGGTAAAACTCGCTTATCTCCCAAGCGCCGTAATCAATGGCGCGGATGGGTTACCCACGTCCGTATTGATGGGAATCGGCGGAATAAGGGGGCACGATCTCCGCTTTGATAAGACGTGCCAAGGAAACCGCCTCGCTAAACGCGCTAAGGTGGAACAGTAAAAACGATTCGTATAAAGGCTTGGCCGTGGTGTGATGTCACGCCGCGGAATACGTCAACAGATCTATGCAAAGGTTATTCTATCTACGGTAGTATGTGGAACTTGTTTTGCAGAGCCGGACACTATCCTTGTGTTCAAAATCTTCTATGAAGTATTCGGAAGAGGAACCCGCCTTGCAATGCCGAAGACAATATGCGCGCCGAACTCGTCGTCATTGAAGCCTGGTTCAGGGGCTACTGAGGGAGTCCTGGACTAGGGGTGTCCGGATAGCCGAACTATCATCTTTGGCAGGACTCCTAGACTATGAAGATACAAGATTGAAGACTTTGTCACGTGTAAGGATGGGACTTTCCTTGGCGTGGAAGGCAAGCTTGGCGTCTGATATGTAGATCTCCTACCATTGTAACCGACTGTGTAATCCTAACCCTATTCGGTGTCTATATAAACCGAAGGGTTTTAGTCCGTAGGATCTAACAACAATCATACCATAGGCTAGCTTCTAGGGTTTAGCCTCTCACGATCTCGTGGTAGATCTACTCTTGTACTACCCATATCATCAATATTAATCAAGCAGGAGTAGGGTATTACCTCCATCGAGAGGGCCCGAACCTGGGTAAAAACATCGTGTCCCTTGTCTCCTGTTACCATCCGCCTAGACGCACAGTTCGGGGCCCCCTACCCGAGATCTGCCGGTTTTGACACCGACAGTTAGTGAAACCACTAGTTTCAAGAAGGGAAAGGAGGGATACTTCATGAAATGGCAAATCAGTTGCTGCTCTAGTGAAGAAACCCAAGGTTGAACCCAAACCCGAGACTAAGTGCTTCTGTATTGAGGGAACGGTCACTGAAGCATAACTACCCTAGATACTTGGTAGATGAGAAGGCTGGCAAGGTTGACAGAAGTATATTGCATATACATTATATTAAATGTGTACTTTACTTGTACTCCTAGTAGCACTAGGGTATTAGATACCGGTTCGGTTGCTAAGTGTTGGTAACTCGAAATAAAAGCTACGGAATATACTGAGACTAGCTAAAGGCGAGGTGACGATATGTGTTGGAAGTATTTCCAAGGTTGATGTGATCAAACATCGCACGCTCCCTATACCATCGGGATCGGTGTTAAACCTAAATAATTGTTATTTGGTGTTTGCGTTGAGCATATACATGATTGGATTATGTCTATCGCAACACGGTTATTCATTTAAGGAGAATAATGGTTACTCATTTATTTGAATAATACCTTCAATGGTCTTGCACCTAAAATGAATGGTTTATTGAATCTCGATCGTAGTGATACACATGTTCATGCCAAAAGATATAAGATAGTAATGATAGTACCACATACTTGTGGCACTGCCTTTTGAGTCATACTGGTATAAAACGCATGAAGAAGCTCCATGTTGATGGATCTTTGGACTCACTCGTTTTTGAAAAGTTTGAGACATGCGAACCATGTCTATTGGTATGTACGCATGAAGAAACTCCATGCAGATGGATCGTTTGGACTCACTTGATTTTGAATCACTTGAGACATGCAAATCATACCACATGGGCAAGATGACTGAAAAGCCTCGTTTTTCAGTAAGATGGAACAAGAGAGCAACTTGTTGGAAGTAATACATTTTGATGTGTGCAATCCAATCAATGCTGAGGCACGCAGTGATTATCGTTATGCTCTTACTTCAGAGATGATTTGAGTAGATGCTGAGTATATTTACTTGATGAAACACAAGTCTGAATTATTGAAAGGTTCAAGTAATTTCAGAGTGAAGTTGAAGATCTTCATGACAAGAGGATAAAATATCTATGATATGATCATAGAGATGAATATCCGAGTTACGAGTTTGGCACACAATTAAGACATTGTGGAGATTGTTTCACAACTAACACCGCCTGGAACACCATAGTGTGATGGTGTGTCCGAACATCATAGATGCACCCTATTGGATATGGGGCATACCATGATGTCTCTTATCGAATTACCACTATCTTTTATGGATTAGGCATTAGAGACAACCGCATTCACTTTAATAGGGCACCACGTAATTCCGTTGAGATGACACCGTATGTACTATGGTTTAGAGAAACCTAAGTTGTCGTTTCTTAAAAGTTTGGGGCTGCGATGCTTATGTGAAAAAGTTTCATCCTGATAAGGTCGAACCCAAAGCGGATAAATACATCTTCATAGGACACCCAAAACAGTTGGGTATACCTCCTAATTCAGACCCGACAGGAAAAGTGATTGTTTCTAGAAGCGGGTCCTTTCTCGAGGAAAAGTTTCTCTCGAAAGAATTGAGTGGGAGGATGGTGAAGACTTGATGAGGTTATTGAACCATCACTTCAACCAGTGTGTAGCAGGGCATAGGAAGTTGTTCCTGTGGCACCTACACCAATTGAAGTGGAAGCTGATGATAGTGATCATGAAACTTCGGATCAAGTCACTACCGAACCTCGTAGGTCGACAAGGACGCGTACTGCTTCGGAGTGGTATGGTAATCCTGTCTTGGAGGTCATGTTGCTAGACAACAATGAACCTACGAGCTATGGAGAAGCGATGGTGGTCCCGGATTCCGACGAATGGCTCGAGGCCATAAAATCTGAGAGAGGACCCATGTATGAAAACAAAGTATGGACTTTGGAGGAACCACTATATGCTCGTAAGGCTGTTGGGTGCAGATGGATTTTAAAAGGAAGACGGACAATGATGGTAAGTATCACCATTAATAAAGCTCGACTTGTCGCTAAGATATTTTCCGACAATTTCAAGGAGTTGACTATGATGAGACTTTCTCACTCGTGGCGATGCTAAGAGTCTGTTGGAATTATATTAGCAATTACTGCATTATTTATGAAATCTTGCATATAGGATGTCAAAAAAACATTGTTTCCTCGACGATTTTCTTGAGGAAAGGTTGTATGTGATACAACCAGAAGGTTTTGACAATCCTGAAAGATGCTAACAAGTATGCAAAGCTCCAAAGAATCCTTCTAAGGACTGGAGTAAGCATCTCGGAGTTGGAATATACGCTTTGATGAGATGATCAAAGATTTTGGGTTTATACAAAGTTTATGAGAAACTTGTATTTCCAAAGAAGTGAGTGGGAGCACTATAGAATTTCTGATGAGTATATGTTGTTGACATACTGTTGATCAGAAATGATGTAGAATTTCTGAAAAGCATATAGGGTCATTTGAAAAGAGTTTTTTCAATGGAAAACCTGGATTAAGCTACTTGAACATTGAGCATCAAGATCTATAAGGATAGATCAAAAACGCGTAATAGTACTTTCAAATAAATACATACCGTGACAAGATTTTGAAGGAGTTCAAAATAGATTGGCAAAGAAGGAGTTCTTGGCTGTGTTATAAGGTGTGAATATTGAGTAAGACTCAAGACATGACCACGGAAGAAGAGAGAGAAAGGACGAAGGTCGTCCCCTATGCTTCAGATGTAGGCTCTATAGTATGCTATGCTGTGTACCGCACCGGAAGTGTGCCTTGCCATGAGTCAGTCAAGGGGTACAAGAGTGATCCAGCAATGGATCACAGGACAGCGGACAAACTTATCCTTAGTTACTAGTGGACTAAGGAATTTTCTCGATTATTGAGGTGGTAAAAGAGTTCGTCGTAAAGGGTTATGCCGATGCAAACTTTGACACTAATCCGGATTATTCTGAGTAGTAAACCGGATTCGTATAGTAGAACAGTTATTTGGAATAGCTCCAAATAGAGCGTAGTAGCTGCATCTAGGAGAAGACATAGAGATTTGCAAAGCACACACGGATCTAAAAGGTTCAGATCCGTTGACTAATAACCTCTATCACAAGTGAGATATGATCAAACCCCATGGGTGTCGATTCATTACAATCACATAGTGATGTGAACTAGATTATTGACTCTAGTGCAAGTGGGAGACTGTTGGAAATATGCCCTAGAGGCAATAATAAAATGGTTATTATTGTATTTCCTTGTTCATGATAATTGTCTATTATTCATGCTATAATTGTATTGATCGGAAACCGCAATACATGTGTGAATACATAGACCACAACATGTCCCTAGTGATCCTCTAGTTGACTAGCTTGTTGATCAACAGATGGTCATGGTTTCCTGACCATGGACATTGGATGTCATTGATAACGGGATCACATCATTAGGAGAATGATGTGATGGACAAGACCCAATCCTAAGCATAGCACAAGATCGTGTAGTTCGTTTGCTAAAAGCTTTTCTAATGTCAAGTATCATTTCCTTAGACCATGAGATTGTGCAACTCCAGATACCGTAGGAATGCTTTGGGTGTACCAAATGTCACAACGTAACTGGGTGGCTATAAAGGTGCACTACAGGTATCTCCGAAAGTGTCTGTTGGGTTGGCACTAATCGAGACTGGGATTTGTCACTCCATATGACGGAGAGGTATCTCTAGGCCCACTCAGTAATGCATCATCATAATGAGCTCAATGTGACTAAGTAGTTAGTCACAGGATCATGCATTACGTAACAAGTAAAGTGACTCACCGGTAACGAGATTGAACTAGGTATTGGGATACCGACGATCGAATCTCGGGCAAGTAACGTACCGATTGACAAAGGGAATTGCATACGGGATTGCTTGAATCCTTGACATCGTGGTTCATCCGATGAGATCATCGTGGAACATGTGGGAGCCAACATAGGTATCCAGATCCCGCTGTTGGTTATTGACCGGAGAACGTCTCGGTCATGTATGCATGGTTCCCGAACCCGTAGGGTCTACACACTTAAGGTTCGGTGACGCTAGAGTTGTTTTGGGAAATAGTATGTGGTTACCGAAGGTTGTTCAGAGTCCCGGATGAGATCCCGGACGTGAAGAGGAGCTCCGGAATGGTCCAGAGGTGAAGATCGGTATATTAGACGAAGGGTATTGGAGTCCGGAATTGTTCCGGGGGGTACCAGGTGATGACCAGCGTGTCCGAAAGGGGTTTCGGAGGCCCCGACAAGCGTTGGGGGGCCTTATGGGCCAAGGGGAGGGGGCACATCAGCCCACTAAGGGGTTGAGCGCCCCTCCCACCCCATCTCACGTAACCTGGAGAGGTGGGGGCGCCACCCCTATGGCAGCCGCCTCCCGGCTTGGGGGCAAGTTTCCTAGGGGTGGGGCGCCCAAACCCATCTAGGGTTTCCGTGGCCGCCGCCCTCCCCTAGGGAACCCTAGGCGCCTCCCTCCTCCCTTCCCCTATATATAGTGAGGGAGAGAGAGGGCAGCCGCACCCTTCCCCGGCGCAGCCCTCTCCCTCCTCCAACACATCCTCCTCCTCCGTAGTGCTTGGCGAAGCCTGGGAGAACCACGAGCTCCATCACCACCATGCCGTCGTGCTGTCGGAGTTATCCCTCAACTTCTCCTCTCCCCTTGCTGGATCAAGAAGGAGGAGACGTCCCCGGGCTGTACGTGTGTTGAACGCGGAGGCACCATTGTTCGGTGCTTAGATCGAATTCGGCAGCGATCTGAATCGCTTCGTGAACGACTCCACCGACCGCGTTCTTGTAACGCTTCCGCTTAGAGATCTTCAAGGGTATGAATATGCACTCCCTCTCTCTCTCTCTCTCTCTCTCTCTCTCTCTCTTGTTACTAGAATCTCCATAGATTGATCTTGGTGATGCGTAGAAAATTTTGAATTTCTGCTACGTTCCCCTACATCTCCTAACTCATAGGGTTGGAGAAAAACACACCTCCTTTCTCACCTCCTTTGTAGCTACTCTTTGATTTGTTTCCCTCACCCATCCCCAAAGGGGATAACATGTACATAACCATATGTAAATCCTCTCATTTATTAATTTAATTACACAGTAGGAGGCTCTCCTACTGTTTCAGGTGTCAAAAAAATAGTGTGTAACTGTCGTTCGCAATCAGTTTTGCCTGAAACATGGATATCTAACTCATACGGAGTCCGTTTTGGCTCCACAAGTAGTCAAAACGTTTGTGACGGCTGATGCTTCAAAGGATTCTTTCATAAGGAACTTTTGGAGAACTTTTCTTAAGGAGTTCGTTCAGAAACTTGTATAGAAACTTTCTTAATGAGAACTCGACAAACGCATTTCAAGAACATACACAAAGTCCCAGCTATGGACCTAGTGCATCATCATAACCGAGGTCTCTTGCATTTCCCTACAAGTAATTGGATCTCATATGGAGATGTTTAGTGAAGTAGAATGGAAAAAATCGAGTGCAGCTACACAAGAACTAGTCTGTAACTGTCGTTCGGAATCAGTTTTGCGCAGTGTTAACTGAAACATGGATATCTGACTCATACGGAGTCCGTTTTGGCTCCACAAGTAGTGCAAATGTTTGTGACGACCAGATGCTTCAAAGGATTCTTTCAAAGAGAACTTTGGGAGAACTTTTCTTAAGGAGTTCGTTCAGAAACTTATATAGAAACTTTCTTAATGAGCACTCCACAAATGCATTTCGAGAACATACACAAAGTCCCAGCTATGGACCTAGTGCATCATCATAACCGAGGTCTATTGAATTTCCCTACAAGTAATTGGATATCATATGGAGATGTTTAGTGAAGTAGAATGAAAAAATCGAGTGCAACTACACAAGAACTAGTCTCAGAATCGCTGCTCGGAATCGGGCCACAGTGTTAACTGAAACATGGTTATCTGACTCATATGGAGTCCGTTTTGGCTCCAAAAGTAGTCAAAACGTTTGCGACGACCAGATGCTTCAAAGGATTCTTTCATAGGGAACTTTTGGTGAGCGTTTCTAAGGAGTTCGTTCAGAAACTTGTATAGAAACTTTCTTAATGAGCACTCGACATACGCATTTCGAGAACATACACAAAGTCCCAGCTATGGACCTATTGCATCATCATAACCGAGGTCTCTTGTATTTCCCTACAAGTAATTGGATCTCATATGGAGATGTTTAGTGAAGTAGAACGGAAAAAATCGAGTGCAGCTACAAAAGAACTAGTGTGTAACTGTCGTTCGGAATCAGTTTTTGCAGTGTTAATTGAAACATGGATATCTGACTCATACGGAGTCCGTTTTGGCAATACAAGTAGTCAAAACGTGTGTGACGACCGGATGCTTCAAAGGATTCTTTCATAGGGAACTTTTGGAGAACTTTTCTTAAGGAGTTCGTTCAGAAACTTGTATAGAAACTTTCTTAATGAGCACTCGACAAACGCATTTCGAGAACATACACAAAGTCCCAACTATGGACCTAGTGCATCATCATAACCGAGGTCTCTTGCATTTCCCTACAAGTAATTGGATCTCATATGGAGATGTTTAGTGAAGTAGAATGGAAAAAATTGAGTGCAGCTACACAAGAACAACATGGAACAAGCCAATGTTTATGGCAATATTTCTACAAGCAGCATGGAGCATCTGGAAGGAAAGAAATAATAAAGTCTTCATAAGAATAACACCCACGAAAACATCCTGGATTTCAAGACTAAAAGAGGATCTATTTCTCCTAACTCATAGGGTTGGAGAAAAACACACCTCCTTTCTCACCTCCTTTGTAGCTACTCTTTGATTTGTTTCCCTCACCCACCCCCAATGGGGATAACATGTACATAACCATATGTAAATCCTCTCATTTATTAATTTAGTTACACAATAGGAGGCTCTCCTACTTTTTCAGGTGTAAAAAAAACTAGTGTGTAATCGCTGCTCGAATCAGTTTATGCAGATGTTAATCTGAAACATGGATATCTGACTCATCCGTAGTCCGTTTTGGCTCCACAAGTAGTCAAAACAATTGTGACGACCAGATGCTTCAAAGGATTTTTTCATAGGGAACTTTTGGAGAACTTTTCTTAAGGAGTTCCTTCAGAAACTTGTATACAAACTTTCTTAATGAGCACTCGACAAACGCATTTCGAGAACATACACAAAGTCCCAGCTATGGACCTAGTGCATCATCATAACCAAGGTCTATTGCATTTCCCTACAAGTAATTATATCTCATATGGAGATGTTTAGTGAAGTAGAATGAAAAAATCAAGTGCAACTACACAAGAACTAGTGTGTAACTGTCGTTCGGAATCAGTTTTGCGCAGTGTTAACTGAAACATGGATATCTGACTCATATGGAGTCCGTTTTGGCACCACAAGTAGTCAAAACGTTTGGGAAGACCATATGCTTCAAAGGATTCTTTCAGAGGGAACTTTTGGAGAACTTTTTTTAAGGAGTTCGTTCAGAAACATGTATAGAAACTTTTTTAATGAGCACTCGACAAACGCATTTTGAGAACATACACAAAGTCCCAGCTATGGACCTAGTGCATCATCATAACCGAGGTCTCTTGCATTTCTCTACAATTAATTGGATCTCATATGGAGATGTTTAGTGAAGTAGAATGGAAAAAATTGAGTGCAGCTACACAAGAACTAGTGTGTCACTGTCGTTTGGAATCAGTTTTGCGCAGTGTTAACTGAAACATGGATATCTGACTCATACGGAGTCCGTTTTGGCTCCACAAGTAGTATAAACATTTGTGACGACCAGATGCTTCAAAGGATTCTTTCATAGGGAACTTTTGGAGAACTTTTCTTAAGGAGTTTGTTCAGAAACTTGTATAGAAACTTTTTTAATGAGCACTCGACAAACGCATTTCGAGAACATACACAAAGTACCAGCTATGGACCTAGTGCATCATCATAACCGAGGTCTATTGAATTTCCCTACAAGTAATTGGATCTCATATGGAGCTGTTTAGTGAAGTAGAATGATAAAATCGAGTGCAACTACACAAGAACTAGTGTGTAACTGTCGTTCGGAATTAGTTTTGCGCAGTGTTAACTGAAACATGGATATCTGACTCATATGGAGCCCGTTTTGGCCCCACAAGTAGTCAAAACGTTTGCGAAGACCAGATGCTTCAAAGTATTCTTTCATAGGGAACTTTTGGAGAACTTTTTTTAAGGAGTTCGTTCAGAAACATGTATAGAAACTTTCTTAATGAGCACTCGACAAACGCATTTCGAGAACATACACAAAGTCCCAGCTATGGACCTAGTGCATCATCATAAACGAGGTCTCTTGCATTTCCCTACAAGTAATTGGATCTCATATGGAGATGTTTAGTGAAGAAGAACAGAAAAAATCGAGTGCAGCTACACAAGAACTAGTCTATAACTGCCATTCGGAATCAGTTTTGTGCAGTGTTAACTGAAACATGGATATCTGACTCATACGGAGTGCGTTTTGGCTCCACGAGTAGTCAAAACGTTTTTGACGACCAGATGCTTCAAAGTATTCTTTCATAGGGAACTTTTGGAGAACTTTTCTTAAGGAGTTCGTTCAGAAACTTGTATAGAAACTTTCTTAATGAGCACTCGACAAACGCATTTCGAGAACATACACAAAGTCCCAGCTATGGACTTAGTGCATCATCATAACCGAGGTCTCTTGCATTTCCCTAGAAGTAATTGGATCTCATATGGAGATGTTTAGTGAAGTAGAATGGAAAAAATCGAGTGCAGCGACACAAGAACTAGTCTCAGAATCGCTGCTCGGAATCAGTTTTTGTGATGTTAAGCTGAAACATGGATTTCTGACTCATATGGAGTCCGTTTTGGCTCCACAAGTAGTCAAAACGTTTGCGACGACCAGATGCTTCAAAGGATTCTTTCATAGGGAACTTTTGGAGAACTTCTCTTAAGGAGTTCATTCAGAAACTTGTATAGACACTTTCTTAATGAGCACTCGAGAAACGCATTTCGAGAACATACACAAAGTCCCAGCTATGGACCTAGTGCATCATCATAACCGAGGTCTCTTGTATTTCCCTACAAGTAATTGGATCTCATATGGAGATCTTTAGTGAAGTAGAATGGAAAAATCGAGTGCAACTACACAAGAACTAGTCTGTAAGTGTCGTTCGGAATCAGTTTTGCGCAGTGTTAACTGAAACATGGATATCTGACTCATACGGAGTCTGTTTTGGCTCCACAAGTAATCAAAACGTTTGTGACGACCAGATGCTTCAAAGGATTCTTTCATAGGGAACTTTTGGAGAACTTTTTTTAAGGAGTTCATTCAGAAACTTGTATAGACACTTTCTTAATGAGCACTCGACAAACGCATTTCGAGAACATACACAAAGTCCCAGCTATGGACCTAGTGCATCATCATAACCGAGGTCTCTTTCATTTCCCTACAAGTAATTGGATCTCATATTGAGATGTTTAGTGAAGTAGAATGGAAAAAATCGAGTGCAGCTACACAAGAACTAGTGTAGCGACCAGACCTCAACAGTCTGATCTCTGTGCATCAGTGTCATCCCTGGATCAGTAATGCTGACACGCATAATACTTGAAGAATTTTTAACAGAGTAGCAATCACACACTTATTACATCGAAAAGTCTCAAAAGAGAACTTATTACAATAGATATGGCTTAAGGCCATCTAATAACATTAACAGGGGAAGGCTTGGAAGATAAATGAGTCCATCAACTCCAACGACATCACTGAGTATAGAACCATGACCTAAAGGCACCTTACTCATCGTCTGAAAAGTCTGCAACATGAACGTTGCAGCACTGAAACGGGTCAAGACATGGAATATGCCGGCAATCTAACACATAGAGAGTAATGAGCGAAATAGGCTATACTACATGCATATATGGCTGGTGGAAAGCTCTATGGTTACAGTTTTGCGTAAAACCAATTTTTCCCTACTACAAAGGAATAAATTTTATTTAACTATCATGGTGGTTGTTAAACATTGAGAATGGTTGACAGCATTCTCAATCCCAATTAAGTAACATCATTAACCCAACAAAATTAATGTAAAGTAACATGATGAGATTCACATGATAATCCAAGTACTAGATACTCAAGACGTCCATAACTGGGGACACGGCTAACCATGATTAGTTTATACACTCTTCAGAGGTTTGCACACTTTTCCCCACAAGACTCGATCTTCTCCGTTGAAATTCTCTCACTACATGGTGTTTGAGAAACGGATGACCGAGACATAGTCTTTCAGAAGCGCTAGCACCTTACGATCGGGTAGACCGTTACACCTACTTTCCCCTACATCTGCTAGTCTACCACCGTAAGAGTTCGCACGACTTAATCAACTATGCTAGAGCCCATAGTAGCTTGTGGCTGCACACGGAAGTTTCTAGCATGAATAAACTCCTGATCCCTTTGAGCCTGGGTGGCGATCCATAAAGAAGAACAGGCAATCGCTGGAATACCCAGGTGCCTCAATCCACCCAGATGTGTATTAAAGTTGCCACCTTAAATAAACCATTAATTAGCAATCTCATATCTGTCATGGATACACTCACACAATCCACGTCTACTAGCATAGCATGGCAATATAAGCAAACGTAGAAGTAACTCCCAAGGGTTGGTAATAAAAAAGGTAATAGGTACTACCTCATCTACTTTCCCAAAACCCACAACTTAATTAGATCCTAATCATGCAATGTTTGAAGATTGATCTAATGCATAAAAACTGGGTATGAAAGGGATATGATCAAAGTGTTACTTGGCTTGCTGGTGATCTGTGAAACCTAGAGATTCGAAGTAGCAAACGGCGCACGCCGGGTACTCTATCACAAAAAAACAAGCATACAATAAGTACTCATCTAATGCACAGGTAAAACTGGAATAAGCGATCTAACCAGAAAGTTCAACTTAAGAACTCCGGTTTGCAAAAAGAACCAAATCAAACGAAGCGACGAAAAACAAACGGCGAAAGAAACAAGCTTCGTTTACTAATCTGGATCTAAGTCAAATTTTACAGAAGCAAAAACTTGTTTGAGTTGGTTAAATGGAAAGAGGGTTTCAAGACGAAACTCTAGGCGCTTGAATCGACTGATTCTGATAAATGAGCGAAAAGTTATACGAAAATCGGATCAGAAATCGCGATCAGAAATAATCACGGAAAATCCGAGAAAAAGAAAACGACGAATGTAACGAACGAATGTTATTTGTCTGCAACTAAACCCGACACGGGAAATTCACAGCAGGAAAGACTGGCGCCGATCAGCGAAAGCGAACCCTTCAGTACATCGCGTTCAGCCCTCCCTCAAAATCCCATTTGTTTTATTGAGGGTTTAAGGCACCTTCATCGTAGGAAGGAAAAAACCCGGATCCCCGGGCGGATCATTCCCTCTAACAAGCTAAACAAGAGTCCAGGAGCGAGAGAGGGGACGTGATTCCGGTTCGTCTCCATTTTAGTGACACTCTTCCTCAAGCAAGGCAGCCGATAAGTCATCGAAGGGTTTGTTTGAATAACGAAAACCGTTCGTTAAAACGAACGTACGGACGAACGTCCGCTAAATAAACTAAAACAAAAAAATCGATCTAAGGTTTTTTTAAAACTGAACGAAAAACCGGACGGTTTTCTCGAAGAAACCCGCCGGCGGCGGGGCGGTCAACCTCGGCGGTGGTCGGCGACATGGGCGGGCGGCGTGGCGGGCGGCTCCATGAGGCGGCGGCGCTGGGTTAGGTTAGGTTCGGGCGGGCGATGGCGAGGCTCGGGTGGGCTCGGGGGCGCGCCTTATAAAGGCCTGGCCGGGCGGAGTCCTGGCCGATTACGGCCCAAAGGTCGGTTGCGCGTTTTTTTATAAATAAATTTCACGCAGAAAAACAAATAAAATAAATACTAAACAGACTCCAAATATCCCGAAATAAATTTTTCCCGACTTCTAAAATCAATCCGGACAAGATGAACATTTATTTGGGGCCTAAATGCAATTTTGAAAAACACGCATTTTTCCTAAATTCGAATAAAATAGCAATAAAACTCCGAATTAAAACTTATTTGATTTTTTATTAAATCCTCGATATTCCTTTATTTTGGGAAAGTCATTTTATTCCCTCTCTCTTATTTTTATAATTGGAATAATTGAAGATAAAATAAATAAAATCAAATGATCCTATTTTCAAAATTTGAGAAAACTCAAATATGAAAATAACGAAATCCCCAACTCTCTCCGTGGGTCCTTGAGTTGCGTGAAATTTCTAGGATGAAGCCAAAATGCAATAAAATATGATATGCAATGATGATCTATGTATAACATTCCAAATTGAAAATCTGGGAGGTTACAAACCTACCCCCCTTAAGATGAATCTCGCCCTCGAGATTCGGATTGGCTAGAAAATAGGTGAGGGTGGTCCTTCAGCAGATCTTCCTCTCGCTCCCAGGTGGCTTCATCCTTGGTGTGGTGGTCCACTGAACTTTACAAAACCTGATAACCTTTCTGCGGGTGACTCGGCCGGCATTTTCGAGAATCTTGACTTGTTTCTCCTCGTAGGTCAAATCACTATCCAACTGAATCGCTTCCAGCGGCACTGTATCCCTTAGTGGTATATCAGCCATCTCTGCGTGGCACTTTTTCAACTGGGAAACGTGGAACACATGGTGAACTCCTGACAATCCTTCGGGCAATTCCAACTTGTAAGCAACTTCTCCCATACGCTCCAAAACTTTGTATGGTCCCACAAAACATGGCGCTAATTTTCCCTTAACTCCAAAACGCTTAACTCCTTGAAGCAGGGATACATGAAGATAAACTTTGTCTCCGACTTCGTAAACAGTATCCTTGCGTTTAGAATCCGCATAGCTCTTCTGCCTGGATTGGGCTACCTTGAGCCTATTGCGAATCAACTTCACCTTCTGTTCAGACTCCTTAATCAAATCTGGTCCAAACAACTGGCGGTCTCCAACCTTATCCCACAACAGCAGGGTTCTGCACCTCCTTCCGTACCAGGCTTCGAAAGGGGCCATCTTCAAAATGGATTGATAATTGTTGTTGTAAGAGAACTCTGCATACGGCAAATTGTCGTCCCAACTAGATCCATAATCTAGCGCACAAGATTTTAGCATATCCTCCAAAATCTGATTGACTCTCTCGGTCTGTCCATCTATCTGCGGATGAAAAGCTGTACTGAACTCTAGTCTGGTTCCCAAAGTTTCCTGTAATTGATTCCAGAACTTGGAGGTAAACTGGGTTCCTATATCTGATACAATGCTCCTCGGAACTCCATGCAGACATACGATCCTGGTCATGTATATCTTAGCCAACTTGACACTGCTGTAAGGAGTCTTCACTGGGATGAAATGAGCTACCTTCGTCAAACGATCGACTACAACCCAAATCGAGTCATAGCCTGAACGAGTCCTAGGCAATCCCGTGATAAAGTCCATGCCTAACTTATCCCACTTCCATTCGGGTATCGGCAATGGCTGTAACAATCCGGCTGGCTTCTGATGCTCTGCCTTCACTCTCTGACATACATCATAAACTGCTACGTACTCAGCAATATCCTTCTTCATTCCGGTCCACCAGAAAGTATCTTTCAAATCCAAATACATCTTGGTATTTCCTGGGTGAATCGAATTCGGTGGATCATGGGACTCCTGCAGAATCAACTTCTTGATCTCCGGGTCATTAGGCACATAAACGCGGTCCTCAAACCATAGGGTACCGTGTTCATCCTCACGGAATCCTTTAGCTTTTCCCTTACTCATTTTCCCTTTAATAGAGGCAATCTCCTTGTCAGTTTTCTGAGCTTCTCTGATCTTATCCATCAAAGTAGACTGAATCGCCAATGCTGCTACATAGCCTCTCAGAACTATTTCCAAACATAGCTCGCGAAGATCCTCGGCTAACTCCTTTGGTAAATCTCCGGTCATGAGTGTGTTGACATGGCTCTTGCGGCTCAACGCATCGGCTACTACGTTAGCCTTTCCGGGGTGATAATGCAATCTCATGTCATAATCCTTGATGAGCTCCAACCATCTCCTTTGCCTGAGATTCAACTCCTTCTGCGTGAAAATGTACTTCAAACTCTTGTGATCCGTGTACACCTCACAATGGTTTCCAATGAGAAAATGTCTCCAAGTCTTCAATGCATGCACTACGGCAGCTAACTCCAAATCGTGTGTAGCATAATTCAACTCATGGGGCTTAAGCTGTCGTGAAGCATACGAAACAACTCTTCCCTCCTGCATAAGCACTGCTCCAAGCCATCAACATGAAGCGTCGCAATACACCTCATAATCCTTGCGCTGATCTAGCAGAATCAACACGGGCGATGTAGCCAAACGTTTCTTCAACTCTTGGAAACTGGCCTCACATTCCTCAGTCCAATTGAACTTAGTGTCCTTCTTCAACAACTCCGTCATAGGCTTCTCAATCTTCGAGAAATTCTCAATGAATCTTCGGTAGTATCCTGCCAGTCCAAGAAAACTCCGGATCTCTCCAACTGTCGTTGGTGCTTCCCAGTTTGTCACAGTGACAACTTTGGTGGGATCCATTGCTATTCCTTCTCCGGATATAACATGTCCGAGAAATCCAACTTCCTTCAACCAAAACTCACATTTGCTGAACTTGGCATATAACTGATGTTCTCTGAGCTTCTCCAGTACTAAACACAAATGCTCCTTATGCTCCTCTTCATTCTTTGAGTAGACCAAAATATCGTCAATGAACACCACGATGAACTTATCCAGAAACTCCATAAACACCTTGTTCATCATGTTCATGAAATATGCAGGTCCATTAGTCAGACCAAATGACATAACGGTATACTCATACAGCCCGTACCTGGTGGTAAATGCCGTCTTAGGTATATCCTGCTCTCTAATCTTCAACTGATGGTATCGTGATCGCAAATCGATCTTGGAAAATACCTTAGCTCCTTGCAATTGGTCAAACAAGTCGTTGATCATCGGCAATGGGTACTTATTTTTGATAGTTACTTCATTCAATCCTCGATAATCAACAACCATTCTCAATGATCCATCCTTCTTCTCCACTAGAATTACTGGCGATCCCCAAGGTGAAGAACTTGGGCGAATAAAACCTTTATCCAGTAACTCCTTAATCTGCTTCTTAACTTCCTCCAAATCTTGTGCGGGCATCCGGTACGGTCTCTTAGATATCGACCCTGTGCCTGGCAAAAGCTCAATAAAGAACTCAATGTCTCTATCCGTTGGCATGCCTAGCAACTCTCCAGAAATACGTCAGGGTAACCTTCACCACTGGTACTTCCTCCTGCATAACTCCTGATAAGGAATTTACTTGTGTCCTCTTCGGCTCATGCCGTGACACATACTTGATCCTTCTTCCTTTTGGGGTGGTAAGAAAAATCGACTTACTGGCACAATCGATGTTTCCTCCATACATCGACAGCCAATCCATACCTAGAATCACATCCAAACCTTGCGATTCCAGAATGATTAAATCCGAGGGAAAAAATGCCTACCTATACTCAATGGCACTTGAAAACATCCTCGACTGGCCATATACTCCGCTCTGGTGAGCTTACTAACATAGGTGTTCTAAGAACCTTGGTGGGCAGTTTATACTTATCCACAAATCCCCTTGATATGTATGAATGTGATGCACTAGTATCAAAAAGAACGATTGCAGTAAATGACTTAACCAAAAACTTACCTATTACTGCATCTGGCTGGGCTTCAACCTCCTCCACGTTAATGTGGTTCACCTGTCCCCTGTTGAAAGGGTTCGGCTTCTTCCCAGAGCTTCCATTGCCATTTCCATTCTGGGCTTCAGGACATTCATTGGCATAATGTCTAGTCTTCTGACACTTAAAGCAAGTGACTTGGCTCAGGTCTCTCTTGGCTGGGGTTGACGGGTTGGTACGGTTCTAGCCGTTACTTCCTCCATTCCCGTTACCATTCTTGGAGCCATTATGATTATGTGAATTCCCTCCTCCATGGGTATGCTGAAATTGTCCTCCCGGTTTCGGGGTAAAACGTGGCTTAACCGAGCTCCAGAATTGTACTTCCCTTGTCCATACTTCCTCTTGCGGTTTTCAATCTGCTGCTGCTTCCCTTTAATCATAAGAGCACGGTCTACCAACTCCTGGTAGTTGTTGAAAGTTGCTACCATCAGCTGTATGCTCAGCTCATCATTCAGTCCTTCCAGAAACTTCTCCTGCTTAGCTGCATCTGTAGCAACGTCTTCTAGGGCATAACATGCTAACTTACTAAAGTCCTCCACATACTGGCCTACACTGCGTCCTCCTTGGCGTAAATTGCGAGACTCACGCTTCTGCATGGCCATTGCTCCTGCTGAAACATGGGCAGTACGGGAAGCTTACTGAAACTGGTCCCATGTGACAGTGTCAATAGGGTGTGTGGCTGTGTAATTCTCCCACCATGATGCTGCGGGTCCATCAAGCTGATGTGTGGCAAAACGCACTCTCTCCGCATCTGTGCATCCTGCAGTGGCCAGCTCCTTTCCAACATTGCGGAGCCAATCATCTGCAACAATCGGCTCGATGCTACTGGAAAACACCGACGGATTTAGCCTCAAGAAACGGGTCAAATGGTCAACAGTGGTGGGTTGTTGTTATTGTTGTTGCCTTGGTTCTGTACTAGTGCTTGCATCAAGACATTCTGCTGCTGAATCAACTGAGTGATCTCCGGTGGGAAAACAAATCCGGTGTCGCGTCTTGGAGGCATCTGATGGGTTTAGAAAAGATGAGAATATAGAATAGAATGAGGTCTAGAGAGAGAACACTACCCATATGCACATGAGACAAATTCAATCAATATCACTTCAATCAATTCAAACAAGGGCATACAATGGTCTAACTATCGTTATAAAAGTGCTCGGACTATGCTAGGTACATGCGGTAATACTACTACTCTTATGGTGGTCGACTAGAAAAACTGCTCCGATGAAGACTCCATGATATCCGCTCCGACTTCATCGACATAGTCATCATCTACGTAAATGCAGGTCCGAGTCGGTGTCGTCGATGATGATATAGTTCTTCGGGCAAGTGGAATCGTCATCTTCTCCTCCTGGCGCGGGGTCTCCCATGAAAACTCCTAGCTTCCTGGTTAGGTCGTCATTCTTCTCCACTAATACTTCGATTTCCTCCATATAATCTTCGCGTGTAGCCTTGAGTTCTTCCTCCAGCTCCGCGATCTTGGTCAAGGCCTTCTGCAGATCTAGCGTGCCTGCGCACATCTGATTTTCCTGGCGTCGAATGTGCTGGTTTTACTCCTGGATAAAAGCTGCGATTGATCTATCCGTCCTGGTGCTGATCATCTCCCATTGCTCATCTCGGCGCCCACAAATCTGGTAGATAGTGTCCTTCATTGTGGTAAACTTCTCCAATGCGTACCATGGTGATGTGGGCTGCCATACTCTTTCCTAGACTCCAGGTTGGTGCATCAAAGGAAAACTCTATGGGCTCAGTGACTGGTGCGAATGTCCTTCCTGGAACTTGAACTTGAATCATCCAGCGCTCCTCTTTGGGTAAAGTGGCGTTGTAGGTTCCGGTGAAGCTTGGTACTCCGATCTTCAAGTATCTAGTGACTTCCTTCAAGTGGCGTCCGAAGGGTGTATCTTCATCGGGTTGCGTGAACTTGTTCCTTGCATCCACCATCCTAAAAGAGTAGAAAAGATGAGGAGTCAGAAAAGAGAAGAGTGAGTAGTGATCTAGGGCTTTTAGCTTAGTGGTCGTGTCCTACAGTCAACGTGTGCTCTGGTACCATCTTTGTAGCGACCAGACCTCAACAGTCGGATCTCTGTGCATCAGTGTCATCCCTGGATCACTGAGTATAGAACCACAAACTAAAGGCACCTTACTCGTCGTCTGAAAAGTCTGCAACATGAACGTTCCAGCCCGAAAATGGGTCAGCACATGGAATATGCTGGCAATGTAACATATAGAGAGTAATGAACAGAAATAGGCTATACTACATGCATATATGGCTGGTGGAAAGCTTTATGGTTATAGTTTTGCTTAAAGACAATTTTTCCCTACTGCAAAGGAATAAATTTTATTTAACTATCATGGTGGTTGTTAAACATTGAGAATGGTTGACAGCATTCTCAATCCCAATTAAGTAACATCATTAACCCAACAAAATTAATTTAAAGTAACATGATGAGATTCACATGATAATCCAAGTACTAGATACTCAAGATGTCCATAACCGGGGACACGGCTAACCATGATTAGTTTATACACTCTGCAGAGGTTTGCGCACTTTTCCCCACAAGACTCGATCTCCTCCATTGAAATTCTCGCACTACATGGTGTTTAAGAAACGGATGACCGATACATAGTCTTTTAGAAGCGCTAGCACCTTACGATCGGGTAGACCGTTAAACCTACTTTCCCCTACATCTGCTAGTCTACCACTGTAAGAGTTCGCACGACTTAATCAACTATGCTAGAGCCCATAGTAGCTTGTGGCTGCACACGGAATTTTCTGGCATGAATAATCTCATGATCCCTTTGAGCCTGGGTGGCGGTCCATAAAGAAAAACAGTAATCATTTGGAATACCTGTGTGCCTCAATCCACCCAGATGTGTATTAAAGTTGCCACCTTAAATAAACCATTAATTAACAATCTCACATCTGTCATGGATAGACTCACCCAATCCACGTCTACTAGCATAGCATTGCAATATAAGCAAACGTAGAAGTAACTCCCAAGGGTTGGTAATAAAACAGGTAATAGGTACTACCTCATCTACTTTCCCAAAACCTACAACTTAATTAGATCCTAATCATGCAATGTTTGAAGATTGATCTAATGCATAAAAACTGGGTATGAAAGGGATATGATCAAGGTGTTACTTGCCTTGCTGATGATCCGTGAAACCTAGAGATTCGAAGTAGCAAACGGCGCACTCCGGGTACTCTATCGCAAACCAAAACAAGCATACAATAAGTACTCATCTAATGCACAGGTAAAACTCGAATAAGCGATCTAACCAGAAATTTCAACTTAAGAACTCCGGTTTGCAAAAAGAACCAAATCAAACAAAGCGACGAAAAACAAACGGTGAAAGAAACAAGCTTCGTTTACTAATCTGGATCTAAGTCAAATTTTACAAAAGCAAAAACTTGTTTGAGTTGGTTAAACGGAAAGAGGGTTTCGAGACGAAACTCTAGGCGCAGGAATCGCCTGATTGCGATAAACGAGCGAATAGTTATACTAAAACGAAAATCGGATCAGAAATCGCGATCAGAAATAATCGCGGAAAATCCAAGAAAAAGAAAAACGACGACAGGCTAAGGAACGAATGTTCGCTATCTAAGGCTAAACGACGAAAACCGTTCATTAAAACGAGCGTACGGACGAACGTCCGCTAAATAAACTAAACCAAAAAAACCGATCTAAGTTTTTTTTAAACCGAACGGTGTTCTTGAAGAAAACTGCCGGCGGCGGGGATGTCAACCTCGGGCGGCGGGTCGGCGACGGCGGGGCAGATCCGGCGAGGCGGCGGCGTGGCGAGGCGCGGGGTTAGGGTTAGGGTTCGGCGGCGGGGTGGTGGCGAGGCTCGGGTGGGCTCGGGGACGCGCCTTATAAAGGCTGGCCAAGTGAGTCTGGCCGATTCTGACAAATTAAAGGTCGGTTATGCGTTTTTTTATAAATAAATTTCACGCAGAAAAACAAATAAAAGAAATACTAAACGGACTCCAAAAATCTTGAAATAAATTTTTCCCGACTTCTAAAATCAAGCCGGAGAAGATGAACATTTATTTGGGGCCTAAATGCAATTTTGAAAAACGCACATTTTTCCTAAATTCAAATAAAATAGCAATAAAACTCCGAAATAAAACTTATTTGATTTTTTTATTAAATCCTCGATATTCCTTTATTTTAGGAAAGTCATTTTATTCCCTCTCTCTTATTTTTATAATTGGAATAATTGAAGATAAAATAAATAAAATTAAATGATCCTATTTTCAAAATTTGAGAAAACTCAAATATGGAAATAACAAAATGCCCGACTCTCTCCGTGGGTCCTTGAGTTGCGTGAAATTTCTAGGATCAAGCCAAAATGCAATAAAATATGATATGCAATGATGATCTATGTACAACATTCCAAATTGAAAATTTGGGATGTTACAACTAGTCTATGACTGTCGTTCGGAATCAGTTTTGCGCAGTGTTAACTGAAACATGGATATCTAACTCATACGGAGTCTGTTTTGGCTCTACAAGTAGTCAAAACGTGTGTGACGGCCAGACGCTTCAAAGAATTCTTTCATAGGGAACTTTTGGAGAACTTTTTTGAAGGAGTTCATTCAGAAACTTGTATAGAAACTTTTTCAATGAGCACTCGACAAACGCATTTCGAGAACATACACAAAGTCCCAGCTATGGACCTAGTGCATCATCATAACCGAGGTCTCTTGCATTTCCCTACAAGTAATTGGATCTCATATGGAGATGTCTAGTGAAGTACTCCCTCCGTTCCTTTGTATAAGGTGTATTTGTTTTTTAATAAGATTTCAGAATGTAAGGTATATTTCTTCTAATTCCTCATAATTCCCTAGTTAGCCCTCTAGAAAAAAGGAAAGTATATTTCTCCTTATTGTGTGCATCTCTTCTTTTAGCAAAAGAAGGAAAGTATCTGTCTATTGATTGCAATGTATGTATTACTTTCCTGTGCTAATTGATCTACTTGCCACTTCAACAAATTTGCCAAGGGTAAATTAGTCGTAACTTGCCCATAATTATGTGCCTTGGTCACTGTGCACAAAATAATACACCTTACAAAAAGGAACGGAGGGAGTAGAATGGAAAAAATCGAGTACATCTACACAAGAACAGCATGGAACAAGCCAATGTTTATGGCAATATTTCTACAAGCAGCATGGAGCATCTGGAAGGAAAGAAATAATAAAGTCTTCAGAAGAATAACACCCATGAAAACATCCAGGATTTCAAGAATAAAAGAGGATATATCTCTCCTAACTTATAGGGTTGGAGAAAAACACACGTCCTTTCTCACGTCCTTTGTAGCTACTCTTTGATTTGTTTCCCTCACTCATCCCCAAAGGGGATGACATGTACAGAACCATATGTAAATCCTCTCATTTATTAATTTAATTACACAGTAGGAGGCTCTCCTACTGTTTCAGGTGTCAAAAAAAACTAGTGTGTAATTGTCGTTCGGAATCAGTTTTGCGCAGTGTTAACTGAAACATGGATATCTGACTCATACGGAGTCCGTTTTGGCTCCACAAGTAGTCAAAACGTTTGTGACGACTAGATGCTTCAAAGGATTCTTTCATAGGGAACTTTTGGAGAACTTTTCTTAAGGAGTTCGTTCAGAAACTTGTATAGTAACTTTCTTGACGAGCACTCGACAAACACATTTCAAGAACATACACAAAGTCCCAGCTATGGACCTACTGCATCATCATAACCGAGGTCTCTTGCATTTCCCTACAAGTAATTTGATCTCATATGGAGATGTTTAGTGAAGTAGAATGGAAAAAATTGAGTGCAGCTACAAAAGAACTAGTCTGTAACTGTCGTTCGGAACCAGTTTTGCGTAGTGTTAACTGAAACATGGATATCTGACTCCTACGGAGTCCGTTTTGGCTCCACAAGTAGTCCAAATGTTTGTGACGACCAGATGCTTCAAAGGATTCTTCTATATGGAACTTTTTGAGAAATTTTCTTAAGGAGTTCGTTCAGAAATTTGTATAGAAACTTTCTTAATGACCACTCGACAAACGCATTTCGGGAACATACACGAAGTCCCAGCTATGGACCTAGTGCATCATCATAACCGAGGTCTATTGAATTTCCCTATAAGTAATTGGATCTCATATGGAGATGTTTAGTGAAGTAGAATGGAAAAAATCGAGTGCAACTACACAAGAACTAGTCTCAGAATCGTTGTTTGGAATAGGTTTTCTTGTGATGTTAACTGAAACATGGATATCTGACTCATACGGAGTCCGTTTTGTCTCCACAAGTAGTCAAAACGTTTGTGATGACCATATGCTTCAAAGGATTCTGTCATAGTGACCTTTTGGAGAACTTTTCTTAAGGATTTCGTTCAGAAACTTGTATAGAAACTTTCTTAATGAGCACTTGACAAACGCATTTCGAGAACATACACAAAGTCCCAGCTATGGACCTAGTGCATCATCATAACCGAGGTCTCTTGCATTTCCCTAAAAGTAATTGGATCTCATATGGAGATGTTTAGTGAAGTAGAATGGAAAAATCCGAGTGCATCTACACAAGAACTAGTCTCAGAATCGCTGCTCGAATCAGTTTTGCACAGTGTTAACTGAAACATGGACATCTGACTCATACGGAGTCCGTTTTGGCTCCACAATTAGTCAAAAAATTTGTGACAACCAGATGCTTCAAAGGATTCTTTCATAGGGATCTTTTGGAGAACTTTTCTTAAGGAGTTCGTTGAGAAACTTGTATAGAAACTTTCTTAATGAGCACTCGAGAAACGCATTTCGAGAACATACACATAGTCCCAGCTATGGACCTAGTGCATCATCATAACCGAGGTCTCTTGCATTTCCCTAGAAGTAATTGGATCTCACATGGAGATGCTTAGTGAAGTAGAATGGAAAAATTGAGTGCTGCTACACAAGAACTAGTCTGTAACTATCGTTCGGAATCAGTTTTGCGCAGTGTTAACTGAAACATGGATATCTGACTCATACGGAGTCCGTTTTGGATCCACAAGTAGTCAGAACATTTGTGACGTCCAGATGCTTCAAAGGATTCTTTCATAGGGAACTTTTGGAGAACTTTTCTTAAGGAGTTCATTCAGAAACTTGTATAGACACTTTCTTAATGAGCACTCGACAAACGCATTTCGAGAACATACACAAAGTCCCAGCTATGGACCCAGTGCATCATCATAATCAAGGTCTCTTGCATTTCCCTACAAGTAATTGGATCTCATATGGAGATGTTTAGTGAAGTAGAATGGAAAAAATCGAGTGCGACTAAACAAGAACTAGTGTGTAATCGCTGCTCGGAATCTGCTTTTTCTTGATGTTAACTGAGACATGGATATCTGACTCATACGGAATCTGTTTTGGATCCACAAGTAGTCAAAACATTTGTGACGACCAGATGCTTCAGAGGATTCTTTCATAGGGAACTTTGGAGAACTTATCTTAAGGAGTTTGTTCAGAAATTTGTATAGACACTTTCTTAATGAGCACTCGACAAATGCATTTCGAGAACATACACAAAGTCCCAGCTATGGACCCAGTGCATCATCATAACCAAGGTCTCTTGCATTTCCCTACAAGTAATTGGATCTCATATGGAGATGTTTAGTGAAGTAGAATGGAAAAAATCGAGTGCAGCTAAACAAGAACTAGTGTGTAACTGTCGTTCGGAATCAGTTTTGCGCAGTGTTAACTGAAACATGGATATCTGACTCATACGGAATCTGTTTTGGATCCACAAGTAGTCAAAACGTTTGTGACGACCAGATGCTTCAAAGGATTCTTTCATAGGGAAATTTTGGAGAACTTATCTTAAGGAGTTCGTTCAGAAACTTGTATAGAAACTTTCTTAATGAGCACTCTACAAACGCATTTCGAGAACATACACAAAGTCCCAGCTATGGACCTAGTGCATCATCATAACCGAGGTCTATTGATTTCGTTACAAGTAATTAGATCTCATATGGAGATGTTTAGTGAAGTAGAATGGAAAAAATTGAGTGCAACTACACAAGAACTAGTGCATAGCGTAGTTGGAATCGGGTTTTCTTGATGTTAATCTGAAACATGGATATCTGACTCATACGGAGTCCGTTTTGGCTCCACAAGTAGTCAAAACGTTTGTAATGACCAGATGCTTCAAAAGATTCTTTCATAGGGAACTTTTGGAGAAATTATCTTAAGGAGTTCGTTCAGAAACTTGTATAGAAACTTTCTTAATGAGCACTCGACAAACGCATTTCGAGAACATACACAAAGTCCCAGCTATGGACCTAGTGCATCATCATAACTGAGGTCAATTGCATTTCCCTACAAGTAATTAGATCTCATATGGAGATGTTTAGTGAAGTAGAATGGAAAAAATTGAGTGCAGCTACACAAGAACTAGTCTCAGAATCGCTGCTCGGAATCGGTTTTCTTGTGATGTTAACTGAAACATGGATATCTGACTCATACGGAGTCCGTTTTGGCTCCACAAGTAGTCAAAACGTTTGTGACGACCAGATGCTTCAAAGGATTCTTTCATAGGTAACTTTTGGAGAAATTTTCTTAAGGAGTTCGTTCAGAAACTTGTATATAAACTTTCTTAATGAGCACTCGAGAAACGCATTTCGAGAACATACACAAAGTCCCAGCTATGGACCTAGTGCATCATCATAACCGAGGTCTCTTGCATTTCCCTACAAGTAATTGGATCTAATATGGAGATGTTTGGTGAAGTAGAATGGAAAAAACTGAGTGTAACTACACAAGAACTAGTCTATAACTGTCGTTCGGAATCAGTTTTGCGCAGTGTTAACTGAAACATGGATATCTGACTCATACGGAGTCCGTTTTTGCTCCACAAGTAGTCAAAACGTTTGTGACGACAAGATGCTTAAAAGGATTCTTTCATAGGGAACTTTTGGAGAATTTTTCTTAAGGAGTTCGTTAAGAAACTTGTGTAGAAACTTTCTTAATGAGCACTCAACAAACGCATTCCGAGAACATACACAAAGTCCCAGCTATGGACCTAGTGCATCATCACAATCACGGTCTCTTGCATTTCCTGCAAGTAATTGGATCTCATATGGAGATGTTTAGTGAAGTAGAATGGAAAAATCGAGTGCAGCTACACAAGAACTAGTCTCAGAATCGCTGCTCGGAATCGGGTTTTCTTGTGATGTTAAGCTGAAACCTGGATATCTGACTCATACGGAGTCCGTTTTGGCTCCACAAGTAGTCAAAGAATTTGTGAAGACCAGATGCTTCAAAGTATTCTTTCATAAGGAACTTTTGGAGAACTTTTCTTAAGGAGTTCGTTCAGAAACTTGTATAGAAACTTTCGTAATGAGCACTCGACAAACGCATTTCGAGAACATACACAAAGACCCAGCTATGGACCTAGTGCATCAACATAATTGAGGAGTCTTGCATTTCCCTACAAGTAACTGGATCTCATATGGAGATCTTTAGTGAAGTAGAATGGAAAAAATTGAATGCAACTACACAAGAACTAGTCTCAGAATCGCTGCTCGGAATCGGGTTTTGTGATGTTAAGCTGAAACATGGATATCGACTCATACGGAGTCCGTTTGGCTCCACAAGTAGTCAAAACGTTTGTGACGACTCAGATGCTTCAAAGGATTCTTTCATAGGTAACTTTTGGAGAAATTTTCTTAAGGAGTTCGTTCAGAAACTTGTATATAAACTTTCTTAATGAGCACTCGACAAACGCATTTCGAGAACATACACAAAGTCCCAGCTATGGACCTAGTGCATTATCATAACCGAGGTCTCTTGCATTTCCCTACAAGTAATTGGATCTAATATGGAGATTTTTGGTGAAGTAGAATGGAAAAAACTGGGTGTAACTACACAAGAACTAGTCTATAAGCGTCGTTCGAATCGGTTTTGTGATGTTAACTGAAACATGGATATCTGACTCATACGGAGTCCGTTTTTGCTCCACAAGTAGTCAAAACGTTTGTGACGACAAGATGCTTAAAAGTATTCTTTCATAGGGAACTTTTGGAGAATTTTTCTTAAGGAGTTCGTTAAGAAACTTGTGTAGAAACTTTCTTAATGAGCACTCAACAAACGCATTCCGAGAACATACACAAAGTCCCAGCTATGGACCTAGTGCATCATCACAATCACGGTCTCTTGCATTTCCCTGCAAGTAATTGGATCTCATATGGAGATGTTTAGTGAAGTAGAATGGAAAAAATCGAGTGCAGCTACACAAGAACTAGTCTCAGAATCGCTGCTCGAATCAGTTTCTTGTGATGTTAAGCTGAAACATGGCTATCTGACTCATACGGAGTCCGTTTTGGCTCCACAAGTAGTCAAAATATTTGTGAAGACCAGATGCTTCAAAGGATTCTTTCATAGGGAACTTTTGGAGAAATTATCTTAAGGAGTTCGTTCAGAAACTTGTATAGAAACTTTCTTAATGAGCACTCGACAAACGCATTTCGAGAACATACACAAAGTCCCAGCTATGGACCTAGTGCATCATCATAACTGAGGTCAATTGCATTTCCCTACAAGTAATTAGATCTCATATGGAGATGTTTAGTGAAGTAGAATGGAAAATATTGAGTGCAGCTACACAAGAACTAGTCATAGAATCGCTGCTCGGAATCAGTTTTAGTGATGTTAAGCTGAAACATGGATATCTCGACTCATACGGAGTCCGCTTTTGGCTCCACAAGTAGTCAAAACGTTTGTGACGACCAGATGCTTCAAAGGATTCTTTCATAGGGAACTTTTGGAGAAATTTTCTTAAGGAGTTCGTTCAGAAACTTGTATATAAACTTTCTTAATGAGCACTCGACAAACGCATTTCGAGAACATACACAAAGTCCCAGCTATGGACCTAGTGCATCATCATAACCGAGGTCTCTTGCATTTCCCTACAAGTAATTGGATCTAATATGGAGATGTTTGGTGAAGTAGAATGGAAAAAACTGAGTGTAACTACACAAGAACTAGTCTATAACTGTCGTTCGGAATCAGTTTTGCGCAGTGTTAACTGAAACATGGATATCTGACTCATACGGAGTCCGTTTTTGCTCCACAAGTAGTCAAAACGTTTGTGACGACAAGATGCTTAAAAGTATTCTTTCATAGGGAACTTTTGGAGAATTTTTCTTAAGGAGTTCCTTAAGAAACTTGTGTAGAAACTTTCTTAATGAGCACTCAACAAACGCATTCCGAGAACATACACAAAGTCCCAGCTATGGACCTAGTGCATCATCACAATCACGGTCTCTTGCATTTCCCTGCAAGTAATTGGATCTCATATGGAGATGTTTAGTGAAGTAGAATGGAAAAAATCGAGTGCAGCTACACAAGAACTAGATACATGGCTGTCGTTCGGAATCGGGTTTTCTTGTGATGTTAACTGAAACATGGCTATCTGACTCATACGGAGTCCGTTTTGGCTCCACAAGTAGTCAAAACATTTGTGAAGACCAGATGCTTCAAAGGATTCTTTCATAGGGAACTTTTGGAGAACTTTTCTTAAGAAGTTCGTTCAGAAACTTGTATAGAAACTTTCTTAATGAGCACTCGACAAACGCATTTCGAGAACATACACAAAGTCCCAGCTATGGACCTAGTGCATCATCATAACCGAGGTCTCTTGCATTTCCTTGAAAGTAATTGGATCTCATACGGAGATTTTTAGTGAAGTAGAATGGAAAAATCGAGTGCAACTACACAAGAACTAGTCTGGTACTGTCGTTCGGAATCAGTTTTGCGCAGTGTTAACTGAAACATGAATATCTGACTCACACAGAGTCCGATTTGGCTCCACAATTAGTCAAAACGTTTGTGACGACCAGATGCTTCAAGGTATTCTTTCATAGGGAACTTCTGGAGAACTTTTCTTCAGGAGTTTATTCAGAAACTTGTATAGACACTATCTTAATGAGCACTCGACAAACGCATTTCGAGAACATACACAAAGTCCCAGCTATGGACCTAGTGCATCATCATAACCGAGGTCTCTTGCATTTCCCTGAAAGTAATTGGATCTCATATGGAGATGTTTAGTGAAGTATAATGGAAAAATCGAGTGCAACTACACAAGAACTAGTCTGGTACTATCGTTCGGAATCAGTTTTGCGCAGTGTTAACTGAAACATGAATATCTGACTCATACGGAGTCCGATTTGGCTCCACAAGTAGTCAAAGCGTTTGTGACGACCAGATGCTGCATGGTATTCTTTCATAGGGAACTTTTGGAGAACTTTTCTTCAGGAGTTTATTCAGAAACTTGTATAGACACTTTCGTAATGAGCACTCGACAAACGCATTTTGAGAACATACACAAAGTCCCAGCTATGGACCTAGTGCATCATCATAACCGAGGTCTCTTGCATTTCCCTACAAGTAATTGGATCTCACATGGAGATGTTTAGTGAAGTAGAATGGAAAAAATCGAGTGCAACTAGACAAGCACTAGTCTGTAACTATCGTTCGGAATCAGTTTTGCAAAGTGTTAACTGGAATATGGATATCTGACCCATACGGAGTCCGTTTTGGCTCCACAAGTAGTCAAAACGTTTGTGACGACCAGATGCTTCAAAGGATTCTTTCATAGGGAACTTTTGGAGAACTTTTCTTAAGGAGTTCGTTCAGAAACTTGTATAGAAACTTTCTTAATAAGCACTCGACAAACACATTTCGAGAACATACACAAAGTCCCAGCTATGGACCTAGTGCATCATCATAACCGAGGTCTATTGAATTTCTCTACAAGTAACTGTATCTCATATGAAGATATTTAGTGAAGTAGAATGGAATAAATCGAGTGCAACTACACAAGAACTAGTCTGTAAATGTCGTTCGGAATCACTTTTGCGCCGTGTTAACTGAAACATGGATATCTGACTCATGCGGAGTCCGTTTGGCTCCACAAGTAGACGAAACGTTTATGACGACCAGATGCTTCAAAATATTCTTTCATAGGGAAATTTTGGAGAACTTTTCTTAAGGAGTTCGTTAAGAAACT
The DNA here is from genome assembly GCA_021605145.1 of Aegilops bicornis. Taxonomy (NCBI): domain Eukaryota; kingdom Viridiplantae; phylum Streptophyta; class Magnoliopsida; order Poales; family Poaceae; genus Aegilops; species Aegilops bicornis. Next base: position 502,608,925 of record CM038673.1, read on the forward strand.
TGTATAGAAATTTCTTAATGAGCACTCGACAAACGCATTCGGAGAACATACACAAAGTCCCAACTATGGACCTAGTGTATCATCATAAACGAGGTCTCTTGCATTTCCCTACAAGTAATTGGATCTCATATGGACATCTTTAGTGAAGTAGAATGGAAAAAAATCGAGTGCAGCTACACAAGAACTAATGTGTAACTGTCGTTCGGAATCGATTTTCTTGTGATGTTAACTGAAACATGGATATCTGACTCATACGGAGTCCGTTTTGGCTCCACAAGTATTCAAAACATTTGTGACGACCAGATGCTTCATAGGATTCTTTCATAGGGAACTTTTGTAGAACTTTTCTTAAGGACTTCGTTCAGAAACTTGTATAGAAACTTTCTTAATGAGCACTCGACAAACGCATTTCGAGAACATACACAAAGTCCCAGCTATGGACCTAGTGCATCATCATAACCGAGGTCTCTTGCATTTACCTACAAGTAATTGGATCTCATATAGATATGTTTAGTGAAGTAGAATGGAAAAATCGAGTGCAGCTACACAAGAACTAGTATGTAACTGTCGTTCGGAATCAGTTTTGCGCAGTGTTAACTGAAACATGGATATCTGACTTATTCGGAGTCTGTTTTGGCTCCACAAGTAGTCAAATCGTTTATGATGACCAGGTGCTTCAAAAGATTCTTTCATAGGGAAATTTTGGAGAACTTTTCTTAAGGAGTTCATCCAGAAACTTTTATACACAATTTCTTAATGAGCACTCGACAAACGCATTTCGAGAACATACACAAAGTCCCAACTATGGACCTAGTGCATCATCATAACCGAGGTCTCTTGCATTTCCCTACAAGTAATTGGATCTAATATGGAGATGTTTAGTGAAGTAGAATGGAAAAAATTCAGTGCAACTACACAAGAACTAGTCTATAATTGTCGTTCGGAATCAGTTTTGCGCAGTGTCAACTGAAACACGGATATCTGACTCATACGGAGTCCGTTTTGGCTCCGCAAGTAGTGAAAACGTTTGTGACGACCAGATGCTTCAAATGATTCTTTCATAGGGAACTTTTGGAGAACTTTTCTAAAGGAGTTTGTTCAGAAACTTGTATAGAAACTTTCTTAATGAGCACTCGACAAACGCATTTCGAGAACATACAAAAAGTCCTAGCTATGGACCTAGTGCATCATCATAATTGAGGTCTCTTGCATTTCCCTACAAGTAATTGGGTCTCATATGGATATGTTTTGTGAAGTAGAATGGAAAAAATCGAGTGCAACTACACAAGAACTAGTCTTTAACTGTCGTTCGGAATCAGTTTTGCGCAGCGTTAACTGAAAAATGGATATGTGACTCATATGGAGTCCGTTTTGGCTCCACAAGTAGTTAAAATGTTTGTGACGACCAGATGCTTCAAAGGATTCTTTCATAGGGAATTTTTGGAGAACTTTTCTTAAGGAGTTCGTTAGGAAACTTGTATAGAAACTTTCCTAATGAGCACTCGACAAACGCATTTCGAGAACATACAAAAAGTCCCAGCTATGGACCTAGTGCATCATCATAACCGAGGTCTCTTTCATTTCCATACAAGTAATTGGATCTCATATGGATATGTTCATCAAGTAGAATGGAAAAAAATCGAGTGCAGCTACACAAGAACAACATGGAACAAGCCAATGTTTATGGCAATATTTCTACAAGCAGCATGGAGCATCTGGAAGGAAATAAATAATAAAGTCTTCAGAAGAATAACACCCACGAAATCAACCTGGATTTCAAGACTAAAAGAGGATCTATCTCTCCTAACTCATAGGGTTGGAGAAAACACACCTCCTTTCTCACCTCCTTTGTAGCTACTCTTTGATTTGTTTCCCTCACCCATCCCCAAAGGGTATGACATGTACAGAACCATATGTAAATCCTCTCATTTATTAATTTAGTTACACAATAGGAGGCTCTCCTATTGTTTCGGGTGTCAAAAAAAACTAGTGTGTAACTGTCGTTCGGAATCAGTTTTGCTCAGTGTTAACTGAAACGTGGATATCTGACTAATACGGAGTCCGTTTAGGATCCACAAGTAGTCAAAACATTTGTGACGACCAGATGCTCCAAAGGATTCTTTCATAGGGAACTTTTGGAGAATTTTCCGTAAGGTGTTCGTTCAGAAACTTGTATAGAAACTTTGTTAATGAGCACTCGACAAATGCATTTCGAGACCATACACAAAGTCCCAGCTATGAACCTAGTGCATCATCATAACCGAGGTCTCTTGCATTTCCCTACAAGTAACTGGATCTCATATGGAGATGTTTAGTGAAGTAGAATGGAAAAAATTGAGTGCAGCTACTCAAGAACTAGTGTGTAATCGCTGCTCGGAATTAGTTTTCTTGTGATGTTAAGCTGAAACATGGATATCTGACTCATACGGAGTACGTTTAGGCTCCACAAGTAGTCAAAATGTTTGTGACGACCAGATGCTTCAAAGGATTCTTTCATAGGGAACTTTTGGAGAAATTTTCTTTCAGAAACTTGTATGGAAACTTTCTTAATGAGCACTCGACAAACGCATTTCGAGAACATACACAAAGTCCCAGCTATGGACCTAGTGCATCATCATAACCGAGGTATCTTGCATTTCCCTACAAGTAAGTGGATCTCGTATGGAGATGCTTAGTGAAGTAGAATGGAAAAAATCGAGTGCAGCTACACAAGAGCTAGTGTGTAACTGTCGTTCGTAATCAGTTTTGCGCAGTGTTAACTGAAACCTGGATATCTTACTCATACAGAGTCAGTTTTTGCTCCATAAGTAGTCAAAACGTTTGAGACGACCAGATGCTTCAAAGGATTCTTTCATAGGGAACTTTTGGAGAACTTTTCTTAAGGAGTTCGTTCAGAAACTTGTATAGAAACTTTCTTAATGAGCACTCGACAAACGTATTTCGAGAACATACACAAAGTCCCAGCTATAGACCTAGTGCATCATCATAACCGAGGTCTCTTGCATTTCCCTACAAGTAATTGGATCTCATATCGAGATTTTAGTGAAGTAGAATGGAAACAATCGAGTGCACCTACACAAAAATTAGTCTCAGAATCGCTGCTCGAATCGGTTTTATGAGTGGTAACTGAAACATGGATATCTGACTCATACGGAGTCCGTTTTGGCTCCACAAGTAGTCAAAACGTTTGTGACAACCATATGCTTCAAAGGATTCTTTCATAGGGAACTTTTGGAGAACTTTTCTTAAGGAGTTCGTTCAGAAACTTGTATAGAAACTTTCTTAATGAGCACTGACAAACGCATTTCGAGAACATACACAAAGTCCCAGCTATGGACCTAGTGCATCATCATAACCGAGGTCTCTTGCATTTCCCTACAAGTAATTGGATCTCATATGGAGATGTTTAGTAAAGTAGAATGGAAAAAACTGAGTGCAGCTACACAAGAACTAGTGTGTAGCGCTGCTCGGAATCAGTTTTGTGCAGTGTTAACTGAAACATGGATATCTGACTCATACGGAGTCCGTTTTGGCTCCACAAGTAGTCAAAACGTATGTGACGACCAGATGCTTCAAAGGATTCTTTCATCGGTAACTTTTGGAGAACTTTTCCTAAGGAGTTCGTTCAGAAGCTTGTATAGAAACTTTCTTAATGAGCACTCGACAAACACATTTCGAGAACATACACAAAGTCCCATCTATGGACTTAGTGCATCATCATAACCGAGGTCTCTTGCATTTCCCTACGAGTAATTGGATCTCATATGGAGATACTTAGTGAAGTAGAATGGAAAAAATCGAGTGCAGCTACACAAGAACTAGTGTGTAACTGTCTTTTGCAATCAGTTTTGCGCAGTGTTAACTGAAACATGGATATATGACTCATACGGAGTCCGTTTTGGCTCCACAAGTAGGCAAAACGTTTGTGTCGACCAGTGATGACTGAGGGAGTCCTAGATTAGGGGGTGTCCGGATAGCCGAACTATCACCGTTGGCCAGACTCCTGGACTATGAAGATACAAGATTGAAGACTTCGTCCCGTGTCCGGATGGGACTTTCCTTGGCGTGGAAGGAAAGCTTGGCGTCTGGATATGTAGATCTCCTACCATTGTAACCGACTCTGTGTAACCCTAACCCTATTCGATGTCTATATAAATCGAAGGGTTTTAGTCCGTCGGACGAACAACAATCATACCATACGCTAGCTTCTAGGGTTTAGCCTCTCTGATCTCGTGGTAGATCTACTCTTGTACTACCCATATCATCAATATTAATCAAGCGGGAGTAGGGTATTACCTCCATCGAGAGGGCCCGAACCTGGGTAAAAACATCGTGACCCTTGTCTCCTGTTACCATCCGCCTAGACGCGCAGATTCGGGACCCCCTACCGAGATCCGTCGGTTTTGACACCGACATTGGTGCTTTCATTGAGAGTTCCTACGTATGCCGTCACCTATAGGCCCGATGGCTCCTTCAATCATCGGCAACGACGCCTTGACAGGTGAGACTTTTCTCCCCGGACAGATCTTCGTATTTGGCGGCTTTGCACTGCGGGCCAATTCGCTTGGCCATCTAGAGCAGATCGAAAGCTACGCCCCTGGCCATTAGGTCAGGTTTGGAAGTTAAACTACACGGCCGACATCTGCGGAGATTCGATCTTTGACGGATTCGAGCCGCAGCCAAGCGCGCCGCACTATCTCGATGGGCATGATCTAACTCTGCCGCCGAACAGTGTCCTGGAGGCCGCACTAGTGTCCGCTCCGACCATTGATTCGGAGCCGATCTCGCCGATCGAGGATGGTTGGTTGGACACCACCTCGGGGCTGAAATCTATACGACGATTGAGCCGAACACAATCCTTGTCCTTTGCAAAGCTCGTGACTCCCGGTGTGCCGGACTCCTTCCGGACTCAAACTCCTGCTACCGCCGGTCGAATCTGACTAGGCGCCGGTTATGGAGTTCACCGCCGCGGACATCTTTCAGCACTCGCCCTTAGGCGATATCCTGAACTCATTAAAGTCTCTCTCTTTATCAGGAGAGCCCTGGCCGGACTACGATCAGGAAGGTTGGGATGCGGACGATGAAGAAATCCAACGCCCACCCACCGCCCACTTTGTAGCCACTGTCGAAAGCTTCAACGACGTGCTCGATTTCGACTCCGAAGACATCGACGGTGTGGACGACGATGTAGGAGACAACCATGAACCAGCACCTATAGGATACTGGACAACCACCTCATCCCATGATGTATACATGGTGGATACACCTAAAGGAAGTGACAACGAGGAACAACGGGACACTACGAAGGATAAATCCCTCGAAAAGCAGTCAAAACGGCAACGTGAACGCCGCACCAAGTCCCGCCTCGACAAAGACCCAGCCATAGAGCGAGGCGAACCGGTGGACGCATTTAACATGCTATCGAGCAATCGTCTCAACAGGACAACTTGGATAAACAACCCGTCCCAAGCGAAGATAACAGTCCGAACGATCTCACGCCGGACAAATTGTTGGAGCAGAAGAACCTCCACAAAAGGCTCGTCGCCACTGCGCGTATCCTGAAAAAGCAGAAGCGGAAGCTCAAAAGAGCGGAAGATGCACTCAGAATCAGATGGAGCAAAGTACTCAACACTGCAGACAAATACGGTGACAGTTGCCGAACAAAGAGCTACCCAAAGAGAAAACTACTGCCCGAATTTGATGAGGAGGCCGTAGAGCCCCCGCAATCAAAAAGCAAGAAGGCCACCCGATCGGATGGACGTCCCCACGGCAAACAGAGAGCGGCAAATGGGGCCGCACACAAGCCGGTATGTGATCCGCATAAGGATTCGCATCAAATGGATGGCCCAGTTAGGTCCATCTACGGGCCGAGAAAGCAAGCTCTTAAAAGCAATGCAACACGCCAAATATCCGAACATCACGGCACACCCAAATATAGGGGTGCCGCACACTTCGTGTTTCACCGATGAGGTCTTTGGATCATGAATTCCTAGCGGGATTCAAACCCGTAAACATAGAGGCATCTGACGGAACAACAGACCACAGAGTGCGGATTGAGGATTACATCCTCCACATACACATGGCTAGAGGAGATGATCTCCACGCCATAAAATACTTACCCCTCAAACTCAAAGGGCCAGCTCGGCATTGGCTCAAAAGCCTTCCCGAAAACACCATTGGAAGTTGGGAAGAGCTCGAGGATGCGTTTCGGGCAAATTTTCAGGGGACCTATGTCCGCCCTCCGGATGCAGACGATCTAAGTCGCATAACTCAACAACCCGGAGAGTCAGCCCACAAATTCTGGAATAGGTTCCTCACAAAAAAAAACAAATAGTCGACTGTCCAGACGCCGAAGCCTTAGCAGCTTTCAAACACAACGTCCGAGACGAATGGCTCGCCAGACACCTCGGCCAGGAGAAGCCGAGAACCATGGCTGCATTAACAAGCCTCATGACCCGCTTTTATGCGGAGAGGATAGTTGGCTGGCAAGATGCAGTACCAGCGACCCAAGTACATCTGAAGTAAGGGATGGAAATAGAAAACCACGACGCAGCAAGGACCAGCGCCGGATTAAGGGGAATGGTCCAAAGAGGGCGACAGTCAACGCCGGATTCAAAAGCTCACGGCGGAACAATAAAAAACTGCCCCTTAAGGACAATAGCGATGAGCTATCCAACTTAAAAAAAATCTTGGACAAGATATGCCAAATCCATAGTACTCCCGGGAAGCCTGCAAACCATACCCACAGAGATTATTGGGTCTTCAAGCAGTCCGGCAGACTCAATGCCGAACACAAGGGGCTCGACACACCAAGTGAAGATGATGACGAGCACCACAAGCAGAGCCCCGGAAAACAAATGAATTTCCCACTAGAAGTCAAAACAGTAAACTTACTTCAAGTAACAAAAGGGGAAAACAGAGCGGCACCCACTGAATTACGCGCCGCACAATCTACCCCAGCGGAGTCCCAACACTGGTTGTCAAAACCAATCACCTTCTACCATCAGGACTACTCCGAAAGTATCTGGAACGCAGGACGGACTGCCTTGATATTGGATCCTATAATCGCCGGATTCCAATTTACACAAGTCCTCATGGATGGCGGCAGTGACATAAACCTGATATATCAGGACACAATCCGCAGGATGGGGACAGACCCAACCAAAATTCGCCATAGCAACACCTCCTTCAAAGGGGTAATGCCAAGACTGTATGCCCATTGTACGGGCTCCCTACTGCTAGAAGTTGTGTTCGGCTCATCCGACAACTTCCGCCGCGAAAAGTTAACCTTCCACATCACCCCATTCGGAAGTAGCTATCAAGCACTACTGGGGCGTGAAGCTTTCACCCGCTTTAACGCAATACCGCAGTATACATCTCTTACACTTAAAATGCCCGGTCCACGCGGCATCATCTCATTAAAAGGGAGTATTAAGTGTTACTCGAGCACGGAAGAACGTGAGACTGCCTTGACAGCCCCACACCAATCCGGCTCCGCTAAACAAAGCACCTGAATAGGTCATTCAAACTCCGGACACGGCTAGACGAGTCCGACGCCTACTAGCGGCATACTCCCATACAAGGGGCCGCACGCACGTACAACAAGAGACAATAAAGCTCAATTTTATTCACCTTCCGAACCGTACTCTGTTTATTTAATATAAAGTACATTTCTTGCACGATATTTTTTCTTTTCAACTAAGTTCTTCTCTTCTCTGAGATGAACACCGTGCTACACCCGTCCCGTGATACGACAACTTGAAGACACAAAGCGCAGACGCAGCAGGGACCCGGCCGCAAGGATTCTTTTCAGATTAAGACCTGCGTAAACCTTTTTTACTGTCTCTTGTTGATACACATTCCCGGTTTCTTACTATAACCGAGGAGGAGGCTGGCGTTTGGCATCGGCCGCACCAGAATTTTTGCGCGTGCACGGACACGGGGGCTTAGGGCATTATTCTGCCCGTTTTCATAAAGACCGAATACCTTAGGGAGTGTTCGACGTCTTGAGTTAGGCCTTATATGCATCAGCTCCGAATCATGTCTTTGGTCAAATGTTGGGTTTTCCCAGCTCCCATGTTTTGGTACCTTACGTTCCGTTATATCGGCTAAGGTAGCACTGGGAGAACCACTGCGATTGTGCCCCGGTTGAGCTGGGTTGACCACCTCGTGGAGAAAGCTAAAACTGTTGTCATGATATAGCGTGAGACTGGTCAACCACTCGATGACCCAGCGGAATGTTTAGAATTCCCTGCATTGACGAAGGGCCGTTTCGGTCAGCACATACGGCGCCCGAATTCGGGAGAGCGGTGCCCCTAGGGGCTATATAGTAGCCCCACCATCGAGCTCCTATGGCTAAGTGAAAGTGATAAAGCATTATAGTCCGGTTGCCTAGTTTGCTACGCTATCACCTCCTTCACAGGACCAAGACGTTGGATTAAGTGTGAAAACGCGCTTTTTGCAAACACCCCGCACTATGTGCGTGGGAATGTCAAGACTGTCATCTTTCAGGTTATATACACATATACATCGAAGGCCGCACACGAGGCGTTTTAATACTTGAACACACAAGTATAAAAAGCTCTTATATTATATTGAAACATTGTTTTCACAAATCATACATGTCATTTAAACATAATATCCTTCGAGCACTGCGTCTCTATTAAACGAGCGCCTGCAGACCTCCTCAAAATAGTGCTCGGCGGTACTCGGCTGTCCGAGTCTTGGGATGCAACGTCGGTGGCCTTCATCTCCGCCTAGTATGTCTTGACACGGGCAAGAGCCATCCGCGCTCCCTCTATGCATACTGACCGCTTCATTGCATCGATATGCGGTACCGCACCAAGGAACTGCTGCACTAAGCCAAAATAACTCTTCGGCTGGGGTCCGCCTGGCCACAAATGAGTCATGACATGCTTCATGGCAAGTCCGGATAATCGATTCAGCTCGGCCCATTCAGCGAACCGATCGGTCAATGGAAGAGGATGCTCCGGACTACGGAATTGCGACCAAAATAGCTCTTCACTTCTGTGCCCCTTCTAGCCTCGGAAGTGCTCAATCGCGTTCGCAGCGCTCGCCGCTAAGTCCAAGTAAGCATCCTCCAAACTCCAGAGCTTGTGCAACTGAGCATACTTCGGATCCGTATATTTCCTCTGCAGCAGAAATGGTTTTCCAGCCGCAATATCCCCGGCCTGACTCAACTCCTCCTTGGCAGCTCTCATAGCGGAACAGGCACCCTTGGATTCGGCAGTGGCTTTTTTCAGGCCCTCTTGTTCCGCTTGACATTCTTTTTCAAGAACCTCGCAGCGGTCGGTAGCATTCTTCAACTTTATGGCCATATCGGCCATTTCCTCTTTACTTCGGCAGTGAGCAGCCCGTTCGGCTTTTAGCTCTTCGGCCGCCCTTAAAGCGGCCGCATTACTATTTCTTGCTTGCTCTTTAGCTCGGGCGAGTTCCGCCCGCAGCTCCTCCATAGCAGCGGCACCACCTGCATTAAGCATACAAGTAGTAAGGCACGGCGTCAAGCTCCCTTTACCAAAGGCGTCCGCGAAGAAGTCGCATACCTTGTGACTCGTCAAACCGCTTATTGACAAGCGCGATGTCCGGATCTGCCTCGTCAAGTTGCCGCTTTAGTTCGGCAAATTCATCGATCCGGCTGGCCACGGACGCCCGCCACCTATTTAGGAGCGGCGATATGTTATAATCGAGATTATGATCCTCGACGCTGTCAATTTTGACAACATACCGAGTCTCAGGGCTACTATCTATACAGTAGCATTCTATATGCATACACGCCGAAGGTACATCATTTTGCGTACCTCGAACCCCGCCAAGAAGCTTCGATGGCTTCATGCAATCCGCTCTCGCCGATGCAATTCTTTCAATCACCGTACCCATTAGCGCACGGTGATCTTTTGAGATAACCGCTTCGCCCGGCAGATCCTTCACTCCTCCAACCAAGACGCCCGGTTGGCGGGACCTTCCGGCCCGCGGACTCGGGAAACCCTCCACGGCGACACCTCGTGGTCGCCCGCCTGCATGAAGGTGCAACAGGTGGAGGCGTTTCGCTCTCCATCATCTCCGGAAGAAGATCCTCAAGACGAACTCTGCGAGAAGGGCTGAGATCCGAACTACAAGGTATAATTTCGGTTATCTTGAGAAATAAATCTGAGGATGTCCCTTATTACAAGACCCCTTCTTTTTTACTTACGGCTCGCTGGAGGGCTGATCCCCTTGGGAAAATAGTGCGGCTGGGGTACTTCCCAGCGCTGGACTCTCTAACGAAGATTTCTTTCCCCTCTTTGAGGCCTTGACCTCCGGATCTTCCGAAGCGGTCCTCTTCTCTCCTTGGAGGGTGGGACTTTTGATCCCTCCTTCCTCGAAAGCCTCCTTCATGGAGGCAGTTGCTTCCCCGCTCCCCCCTTCGCCTTCTTCAAAAGGCGCGGCCTTCAGCATCTTGGTCAGCACGGGATCCGGCGTGGTCTCTGGGGATTTTTTTTCAAAACTGTGTTATTTTTTGTAGCAATTTCAAAAACTATAGGACATAATGCAAAAAAACCAAAACTAGTAGCCCGTCGGCCATCTTTAGGCCGAAGTAGTACTTTTCGGCCATAGTTAGGCCGAAGTAGTACTTTTCGGCCACTGTTAGGCCGAAGTAGTACTTTTCGGCCACAGTTAGGCCGAAATAGACTTTTTGGTCAAGTCTAGGCCGAAAAGTCACTTGTTGGTCAACCCTAGGCCGAAGTTGCATGCTGAAATGTATTTTGTCGCCACCCGTTTCCCGCCCACCCCTTCCCGCCACCCGCTTCCGCCAACCCCTTCCCGCCTTTATGTTCCCGCCACCCGCTTCCGCCAACCCCTTCCCGCCTTTATTTTCTCGCCAATCCCTTCCGCCTTTATTTTCCCGCCAATCCCTTCCCGCCAACCCTTTCCGCCATACCGCATGATTATTCTTTCCGCCATTATCTCCTCTCAGTATCTATAAAACCCCCTTCAGCGAAGGTGGATAAGCATTCGGTGTAGTGTAGTCGAGATGTCCCATTATCCATTCGATCGTAGTTTTCACCACGGGATGAGCAGCACTCTTCCGAGTCTAGTTACCGATTTCAGGATGGACAATAGGATAGTTCCATGGGACGAACTCACCGGTAGTGACACCATAATGAATGAGTTGGCTCACCAATTACGTAGGTCCGGGTGGCCCGAAAGGACCTATGAGGAGGTACGTCAAGAACTTCTTAGGTTGCATGGAAGGTGGAAGAAGGTAGTGGAGCCAAGAGTGAAACTTTCGGAAAGACTGTAGCAAAGAATACATTTTTATGGATCGAGGAGAGCGAGGACGAAGATATCTTCATGCCGCCGCTTCCGGGTTCTCGCATCGTCGAAGGGCAAGAGTTACAGATCGTCCAAAGGCAAGAGTTACGCATCCTCGAAGGCCAAGAGTTTTGCATCCAGCAAGGGCAAGAGTTCTGCATCGACGGAGGGCAAGAAGACCGCATCGTCGAAGGGCAAGAGGGCTGCATCAACGGAGGATGACGATGATGACTTCATGTAGTATGTAAGATGTATTCTAGTTATACCGTTTCATTCAGATGTATTTGGATTATTAGTTTGTATTGTATTATTGTAGGGCATTATGTTCTATCTGAATTTCATTTTGTAGTATGTAAGATGTATCTTAATTATCGGTTGTAGTTTATTTGGAAATGTAACTGGAATAAGAATGCAAATTAATAGTAATATGTCTCTCGCATACATAAAACAATATATGTCTCCTGATCGATAGAAGGATGTGCGATAATAACACATACATGAAGCATGTCTCATACATAAATCTTGACACACAACCGCGAATAGTCTGAAACTAACATAGATAATGAGTCATACATAGATAGATAAGCATATCATCTGGGGACGACGATTTAGTCTGGGTCTTCCTCGGCGAGGACCGAAGGTGATAAGCCGAGGCGGTGGACGAGGCTCGCGATAACCACGACCATAGTTAACCTCGTCTCTCACGGTCTGTGTCTCTGTGGTCGGTGGTGGTGGTGGAGTGTGAAACACTGTCTGCGAGAAGCCATAAATGTTTGTACCTTGGTCATCATACTCATGGTCATGATCGCCCTCAAATTAATCAGCACCACCACTAAGGATCGGTGACTGCTCTAAATGCATGAGCAGTTACATTGGTTGGCGCTGCGGTAAAGTAAAACATGTAAAATTGATACAAATGCATGAACGAAGCACTACCAAGAAGCATCGGATCTTTGAGAATGCAAGAATGATTACTACCTTTGTTGAAAAGAATGTAGTGAGTAGTGTTACCTAGTTCCATCGATGCGATGAAGCGCTCCCTAGCCGTGAAGGAGGTGGCTGATGCCGGGAAGAGCTCCTCGGCTGTGAAGGAGGTGGCTCATGCTAGGAAGAGCTCCACAGGCTGTGAAGGAGGTGGCTCATGCCAGAAGAGCTCCCCGGCTGTGAAGGAGGTGGCTCATGCCGGGAAGAGCTCCTGGCTGTGAAGGATGAGGTTCTCGCACGGTGCACAGAGGGTCGTGGTTACGAGCAGTGCCTGAGGTCGTGGTTACGAATCTTTGTCTGAGGAGGGTCGTGGCGGACGATGTCTTTGGAGGAGGAAGTGCAACATCCAAGACCGTCTACACGTAATGCCTGTGTAAATCCAGCGTAGCTTGTCATCAAGACGCCTCAACCATGAGACGCCCTCTCACGGTGGGATAGTTTCTCCCCTCACGAAAGCGCCGCATTAAAGCGGAAACCTCCTCTCGCATGTACCGTCAAGTCACCAGTACCACGAAGAGTTAACCAATTATATCCTCGTTGTATGATAGATAAAGATTTAATAGACAACCAAGCGAATATGTCCAGATTAACAAAAGACTTCACATATGAGAATCAAGGCATTTACCGCGTGGTGTCTGGTTCCCACAACAGAGGCGGTTGGGTACATATCGCTGGTGAGAGGGCTTCGATCTGATCTGAAGCGGTGATGGAACCAAGTAGATCCTCGTTGTATGCCGGTAACGCTGCAGATACAACCCGAACATTTCAGCTTAAAGGCGAACCTCACCCGGATATTTGTCGCAATGTAGTCCATTAAATCAACGTAAGGGGTAATGCTCTTAAGCCAATAAGCCATGGACTTGTTTCCTCCTAGGCGATCGTCCACGAGATTGACATGCACGATACATGATTAGGTATATTATGAATGCAGAGCTGACAACTAAAATAGTATTAGTACTTACTTGTGCACGTGTTACGGCAAGTGTGGAATATCTGGAATCTCGGGCTCTTGATATAGACCGAACTGTCTCATCACCCTATTAAGAGACATCTCCTCAACCGTCACGTCGAACACCAACTTGGCCTTGGTCATCCAAAAGTGTCGATCTCTAGTGCACAATCCAGAAATCCCAACTGGGTACCTCGATGATATAGCCCGAGGTAGTATGGCTCCAGATAACTTGATCCTCGTGCAAACTATCAAAGCTGGCCGTGAAGGACGGGTAGCATCCCTAACCCGACTATGCGAAACTGTCTCGTGCCATGACAACAAATAAGCATTAGTAATACTATTGAATGGCAAGAAATAATTGAATTAATTATTACTTAATATAAATGTACCTCTCGCCGTGCCCAAACAGATCCCATAGTAGGTAAGTCGCCGATAGCAGTACATAAGCCCCACTAAGTCCTCCAAACCAAAAGGTTATCAACATAGACATAGGGTCGCCCAATAGGGAATCTCTCGTATGACCGTAGCTGCAACAATAATGGACATCCAACAATACTAGATTTTCTAGACTTCAACCGGCAAGCTTTGCACGATCCTTCAGACGTAGCCGCTAACACACAGAACCAAAACTCCTCTCAGAGAATATCCGCAGGGCAACGTCGTCGCCTATCTCTCGTGCAATACCGATGAGTCGTGCATCGGCGGTGGTCACGTGGTTCTCCGTAAACATCGTCTTGCCGAACAGCCAAATAATATATGCCTCTAGGGACCGGTCAACTGCGGCTCCGAACAACCGAACATCGGGATATCCTAACGAGACAATCTACATAGAAACGTAATAATTGTATGAACATCGGACAACTAAAAAACAACATTTGTTTAAGTGGCCGTGATGGTTACCTGAAACTGGCTCAACCATCTAAAATGAGGTCCATGAGGATCGTTGTCTATGGCCCTAGCAGTCGGGACTGCAGCAAAAAAGCAGTGCATCGCTGCTTGCCACCCAGTTACGCCTCTAAGGGACCTATGGCAAGACCGCCGAGGTAATCCCAACAAGTAAGACACATCTTGTAAAGTAGGCGCCATCTCTCCTGTGGAAAGTGAAACGTATGTGTCTCTCGATCTCCATCTATCTACTAAGGTGTAAGGAGTGACTTGTCAGAAGAGAAACGTTTCACTTGCCTCTTGTGTACCGCAATGGTTCACCTGCCTCATCTAAGTCCGGACCATCAATCCACTCATCCAATGTACCCTCAACCAGCCGTGCCAAGGGTAGAAGTCCAGCCCAACTTAACCTACAAAATTAAGAGAATGTTAGCGGCGTTGAAAAATATGTCAAACATAGTAAGTCATTATATGGACTCCTTTATATGCACACATACCTATCAACCCATGAATCGTGTATCATCCAGTTAGTCTTTGGGGACGAGTGACCAACACGTCTAAGTTGTTGCCCGCTTCCATAAGGCGCCCGGTGCTTTCTATCGATGTTACCATTAAGCAACGGATACGAAGACATATCTGCAATTCAAACAACAAATCAACGATGCAATTAAAACATAGTCACGACATATTATAAATTAAAACATAGTCTTGACATATTACAAATTAAAACATAGTCACGACATATTACATATTAAAACATAGTCACGACATATTACATATTAAAACATAGTCACGACATATTACATATTAAAACATAGTCCCGACATATTACAAATTAAAACATAGTCACGACCCACTACGACACATTATATAATTTGTGAGTTGTTTCTTCCTCGTCCGCCTTCGCCTCGACCGCCACGGCCACGTCCGCCTCTTGCTCCCGTTGTCGCAGCCGTCGATGTAGAAGCACTCGTCGATGCGAAGCACCATCTTTGTTCAGGTCGGGACAATATTTCATCCTATGCCCATAAGCCGCGCAGATAACAAACATTGCCTGGTTGCTCCACCAGCTTCAGACTGGTCCATATCGTTCCGGATGCGACGGGCCTTTCGCCTGCCCCTACTTGTTCGCCGAAGGTCTGGATGCGGGATGTATACTCTCTCACCGTCGTTTACCTTGTTGAAATTGCCGACGACTCTAAACCCTGTCATCTCGCTTTGTCTGTGTGTTGAGCACCGCCTCTTTTAAATAGTATGGGGACACGAAGGAGATAGCATCCAACTCAATCGCCACATGCAGCCAACACATGAGAGCAAGGTAGGTGCAAGAACTTCGGTTTGTTGCATGTACACTCACACGTTGGATAAAATTCCGTTCCAATTTTTACCTCGTGTGTCTTCACCTCATTTCCGAACCAAAACCATCGGTAGGAAGCTGAACCTCATACCTCCTTTCTTGATTCCCTATGAGTCCGACAAAGGCGCTTCTTTGCTTTCTCTATCTTCTTTGCCATGTATTCCATGACACGGCTACAATAAGGTGTGTTACGATTATCTTCAATATGCTTCTTTGCTAACTCGTGCCTTTCTCTGAAATATCTCAAAGTGCCATGGAATACAGCCTCCACAATAGCTGTGAGTGGCAATGCTCTATTCCTCTCAAAGACAAAGTTATACACCTCTGCAAGATTGGTTGTCATGTGGCCATACCTAGCTCCATGTGTGTCATGCAGCAAAGACCAATTCACTGGAGGCTCTTTCTCTATCCACTCAGAAAAATTCTTTATTGCCCTTCCCTTCTTTCTCTTAGTATTAGGAGGGTCAATTGCTGGCAAGTCACAAAGACCTACTGGCTCCTCTAGCTCCGCGACGAGTGTTGCTAATTTAACCTGATCTTTTTCCATTTTCTGCCTCGCACGGACCTGTTCTTAGTAAACTCATCTAGTTTTGACCGAATAAAATCGTATTTGCGCTGCTGGCTTTGCTTGCATAATTTTTTGAACAAGTTCATCAACCGCTTGTTCTTGAATTGTGAGAAAAAATTAGCCCCAAGATGGCGCATGCACCACCGGCTCTGCAAATCCCTCCAAGGTGTTCGTTCGTCATCTGTTGGATTACGAAGTGTCTTCACGGCCTTCAATATACCAGCATGTCTGCATGAATGACACACACGTTTGGTCGGTCCTTCACGATGGCAATTTTCACTTGGCGGAAGAACCATACCCACCTGAGAAAGTTCTCACCCTCCACAAATGCCATGGCAAGTGGGATGATTTGATTGTTCCGTCCACACCAATAGCAGTCAGGATTTGCCCTCTATCTCGACCGGTCAGAATGTACCATCCACAAACATAACAGGAGGACAATGCCGGAAAGCTTCGATGCACATAGCAAAAGAGAAGAACACTGCTTTCAACACCTTGAAATCAGGTATACTCAAAGAACCTCATGTGTTGTACATTCACATAAGTGCCGGATTCCTCTCCTTCAAGATGCCTGGAGACGGACAACATTATCATATGAGTCAAAGAACGCCCCAAACCTTTCCTCCATAGCCTTCGCTTAGCCCTCCAAGCCTTCCCATAAGGAATGACATAATTCCATCTCGCCCTTCACTTTGCTGTCTGGATGTGTTTTGCTTCCATATCTTTCTTCTCTACTATCTCGGTATACATGAGTTGCGCAATGAGACTTGAAGTCAGGTTCGGATGCTTCACCAAAGAGGTTCTTCCTCACACAATTATGTGGGATGACAATGGTGACAACCCGGTGGATGTCATACTTGACGCGTCGCGTGCACCTTCCACTGGACAACCTATTTCAACGCATTTCACGGTATAGTTTGTTGGACTTGATATGTGTGTCTTGAAAACCCTCTGCGTAGACATAGCCCACTTTATCACCGCATACTTCAATTTTTTCTTTGTATCAAACATAGCCCCTATTTGTACTTGGTTCAGATTATACCGCCATGGAGTCTCATGGCCATCGTTCACCGTAAGGCCGGTGGATATGTCCTGCTCCCATGCGTATGAATCGATACCTCAACTTCATCCTCGAATTTTCAGAATCCAGTTCCTCCACCAATCCATCCTTGTCCTCTTCCTCCATCACCCTCGCATTTCATCCCCTTCCTCATCCCCATCAAGAAAACCAGAACCAGCTATTATTATCGAATGGCTACTCGCCCAAAGATCGGGACCACAAACATTGTGTGGCACGAGTCCGACTGTTTCTCGGGTTGGCTACCATCCACATCTTGTGGCTGTGACCCGGATAAAACAATCTCATTAGCCACTTCACGCCTTGGCCGGGTTCATACCCCTGTGGAGTTGTACGGTATTCTCCTCCTTCAAAGACAGGTTGCACAAGTGCATATGGGTGGATTCTTCGGTCTCGGCAGCGTCTTAACAGGGACAACCAATGTTGGCTCCTATCTACCGCCATCAACTCCCACTTGACATTTTTACAAGATTTGGTCCACAATGCATGAATATCCGATGGAACATACTTCAGGATCCAGCCGAAACTAGTTGTCAACCAAGACTTCAATTGTCTAATGTCGATCTGTCCGGTCTCGCTAGTGTCATGACGCCATTTTTAAACTCGCTAAGATCAACCCCCAACTCATTATATCGAACATTACCGGTAGCCGTAGTAAACATTCAGATTCTTGATTCGAGACATTTTCACCGTCGACATTGCCATCTTCTCATTAATCACAATATACACTAATATTATCCGCTACACTAACTATGCGCTAAAATGCCTCCAAAAAAATTAACACTCAAATTCACAATATACACTAATATTATCCGCTACACGAACTATGCGCTAAAATGCCTCCAAAAATATATTAACACTAAAATTCACAATATACACTACTATTATCCGCTACACGAACTATGCGCTAAAATGCCTCCTAAATTAAATTAACACCGAAATTCACAACGAACACTAATATTCTCCGCTACACGAACTATGCGCTAAAATGCCTCCAAAAATATATTGACACTAAAATTCACAATATGACTTATATACACTAACTAAACTATACAATTTACATAATATTTGTGACGACGTGATTATACCTTTGAAGTGTGTGTCCGCTTCTTGCTTCTCTCTTTGACTCAGCCGCACCGCCACCTCGCTGGTACTTGCACCCTCGGAGAACGACAACGCCGCCCCGACGACCGGAGGTTCAACTCCGGTCAGCCCCCAACCTGCTCCTCCTCCTCACCACCTCCTCCTCTGCAGCAGCTTCTACTACCCGTCCTCCTCTCCACCATGGCTGCTCCTCCCCAAACACATCAAATACTATCCCATAGCAAAAAATAACACCGTAGGCCGGTGGGGATTGCTATGATCTACCGATTCTGTGGGTTGGATTTGCAAATGTGTGGCAAATGGAGGAGATCGGCGCGGGGGGGGGGGGGGCGAGGTACAGAGAAGAACTGAGAGAGAGAGAGAAAGGGAAACGAAGAACAGAGCGACCAGGGGCGAACGCTTATCCGCACCTTTTCGGTCGAAGCCTGGCCGAAAAGACCTGCTTCGGTCCCCGATGGGCCGAAAACGGCCCAGTTCGGCCGCCAAGAGCCGGCTACTATTTTCGGCCCGGCCTCAGCCAACAGCGAGTTTTCGGCCCAAGCGCGGCCGAAAAGCTTACTTCGGCCATGGCCTAGCCGAAAACTCCCTTTTCGGCCCATTCCTGGCCGACGGGCTACTAGTTTTGCGTTTTTTTCATTCTACACTATAGTTTCCGAAATTGCTACAAAAACATGATAGTTTTGAAAAAAATCCGTCTCTGGGAGGGGAGCCGGACACCTTATCAACTTTGCCTTCGCTATCCACTCCTGTTCAAGAAACAGCTCCTTTAAGGGCAAGTTTATGATAAACGAACAGACTGTCAAAGATGCAGGACTACTTACTTGAGTATCTGGCGATTGCAGCTTAGTCCTGCGTCCTCGGTCAGTCTGGACACTTCTCTTGTGATCCAAGAATAGTTTATACATCTCCACAGGCGTCGTACCCATAAAATGTTGGAGAGCTCGTGGTCCCTCCGGATTAAATTCCCACAGACGGAGGCGGCGTTTGCAGGCGTAAGGCGCCGAATCAACATAACCTGCACCACTGCGACCAGATTGATCTCTCTTTCTTGGAGGTCTCGAGTACGGCCCTACAACAGAGGAACGTCCTTGGACGGTCCCAAGTCGAGCCCCCGGTCGACCCATGATGCCAGCCGCTGTGGTGGACCTGAGCGGAAGGCGGGTGGCGCCACCCATTTGGTGCCCCTGGGAGCGGTGATATAAAACCAGACCCGTTGCCACAAACCAAGCTCCTCTTGAAAAGAGCCCTCGGGCCACAGAGCATCAGCACACTTGCTTATGACCGCCCCTCCGCACTCTGCTTGTTGCCCCTCGATCATCTTCGGCTCCACCTTGAAGGTCTTGAGCCACAATCCAAAGTGAGGGGTAATATGGAGGAAGGCTTCGCATACGACAATGAATGACGAGATATGGAGGATGGACTCCGGATTCAAGTCATGGAAATCCAACCCATAATAAAACATGAGCCCCCACACAAATGGATCCGTCGGGAAGACTAAACCCTGAAGGAAGTGAGACACGAACACCACGCTCTCGCCGGGCTCGGGAGTGGGAATGACCTGCCCTGGAGCAGGCAGCCTATGCGAAATCTCGCCGGTTAGATACCTGGCATCTCGTAGCTTTAGCACATCTTCTTCTGTGACGGAAGAAGACATCCATCGGCCGAGCTGGTCGGAGCCGGACATCGTCGAAGGTCCGAAGCGCCTAAATATGAAGCTTTTGGTGTTAGAACTCGAAGCGCGAGGCGAACTCGATGGAGAGTGTAAAAAAGAAGAGGGCCTTGGTCTCATTATAAAGAGGTTGAATACCGAGGGCCCTCCCTGTGGTCGATTGGGACTCGCCTTCGATAGAGGAGGCGTGCCGACGGGCACGGTTGGGTTACCCACGTCCGTATTGATGAGAATCCCGGAATAAGGGGGCATGATCTACGCTTTGATAAGACGTGCCAAGGAAACCGCCTCGCTAAACGCGCTGAGGTGGACAGTAAAAAACGTTTCAAATAAAGGCCTGGCCGTGGTGTGATGTCACGCCATGGAATACGTCAGCAGATCTGTGCAAATGTTATTCTCTCTACGGTAGTATGTGGAACTTGTTTTGCAGAGCCGGACACTATCCTTGTGTTCAAAACCTTCTATGAAGTATTCGGAAGAGGAACCCGCCTTTGCAATGCCGAAGACAATATGCGCCACGGACTCATTGTCATTGAAGCCTGGTTCAGGGCTACCGAGGGAGTCTGGATTAGGGGTGTCCGGATAGCGAACTATCACCGTTGGCGGACTCTGGACTATGAAGATACAAGATTGAAGACTTCGTCCCGTGTCCGGATGGGACTTTCCTTGGCGTGGAAGGCAAGCTTGGCGATACGGATATGTAGATCTCCTACCATTGTAACCGACCCTGTGTAACCCTAACCCTATTCGGTGTCTATATAAACCGAAGGGTTTTAGTCCGTAGGACGAACAACAATCATACCATAGGCTAGCTTCTAGGGTTTAGCCTCTTTGATATCGTGGTAGATCTACTCTTGTACTACCCATATCATCAATATTAATCAAGCAGGAGTAGGGTATTACCTCCATCAAGAGGGCCCGAACCTGGGTAAAAACATCGTGTCCCTTGTCTCCTGTTACCATCCGCCTAGACGCATAGTTCGGGACCCCCTACCCGAGATCCGCCGGTTTTGACACCGACAATGACCCACAAGTGTAGGGGATCTATCGTAGTCCTTTTGATAAGTAAGAGTGTCGAACCTAACGAGGAGCAAAAGGTAATGATAAGCGGTTTTCAGTAAGGTATTCTCTGCAAGCACTGAAATTATCGGTAACAGATAGTTTTGTGATAAGGTAAATGGTAACGAGCAACCAGTAATAAAAGTAAATAAGCTGCACAAGGTGGCCCAATACTTTTTGTAGCAAAGGACAAGCCTGGACAATTTCTTATATAAAGGAAAACGCTCCCGAGGACACATGGGAATTATCGTCAAGCTAGTTTTCATCACGTTCATATGATTCGCGTTCGGTACTTTGATAATTTGATATGTGGGTGGACCGGTGCTTGGGTGCTGCCCTTACTTGGACAAGCATCCCACTTATGATTAACTCCTATTGCAAGCATCTGCAACTACAAAAGAAGTATTAAGGTAAACCTAACCATAGCATGAAACATATGGATCCAAATCAGCCCCTTACGAAGCAACGCATAAACTAGGGTTTAAGCTTCTGTCACTCTAGCAACCCATCATCTACTTATTACTTCCCAATGCCTTCCTCTAGGCCCAAATAATGGTGAAGTGTCATGTAGTCGACGTTCACATGACACCACTAGAGGAGAGACAACATACATCTCATCAAAATATCGAACGAATACCAAATTCACATGACTACTAATAGCAATACTTCTCCCATGTCCTCAGGAACAAACGTAACTACTCACAAATCATATTTATGTTCATAATCAGAGGGGTATTAATATGCATGTAGGATATGAACATATAATCTTCCACCAAGTAAACCGACTAGCATCAACTACAAGGAGTAATCAACACTACTAGCAACCTACATGTACCAATCTCAGACTTAGAGACAAGAATTGGATACAACAGATGAACTAGGGTTTTAGAGGAGATGGTGCTGGTGAAGATGTTGATGAAGATTGACCCCCTCCCGATGAGAGGATCGTTGGTGATGACGATGGTGATGATTTCCCCCTCCCGGAGGGAAGTTTCCCCGGCAGAACAGCTCCGCCGGAGCCCTAGATTGGTCCCACCAAGGTTCCGCCTCGTGGCGGTGGAGTCTCGTCCCGTAAGCTTGCTTCTGATTTTTCTTCGGACGAAAGACTTCATATAGTAGAAGATGGGCACCGGAGGGCCAACAGGGGGCCCACGAGGCAGGGGGCGCGCCCAGGGGGGTAGGGCGCGCCCCCACCCTCATGGCCAGGGTGTGGGCCCCCTCTGCTACTTTCTTCATCCAGTATTTTTCATATTTCCCAAAAATAACTTTCGTGGAGTTTCAGAACTTTTGGAGTTGCGCAGAATAGGTCTCTAATATTTGCTCCTTTTCCAGCCTAGAATTCCAGCTACCGGCATTCTCCCTCGTTATGTAAACCTTGTAAAATAAGAGAGAATAGGCATAAGTATTGTGACATAATGTTTAATAACAGCCCATAATGCGATAAATATCAATATCAAAGCATGATGCAAAATGGACGTATCAACTCCCCCAAGCTTAGACCTCGCTTGTCCTCAAGCGAAAGTCAAAATCGATAAATATGTCCACATGTTTAGAGATAGAGGTGTCGATAAAATAAAATACGGACATGAGGGCATCATGATCATTCTTATAACAGCAACATATATGGATATTGTCATATGAATTCTTATGATAAAGTAACAATCAATTCACAATATCAAGTATGAATCAGAAACTTCATTGAGAACCAACAAACTATAATCTCAGTCATTGAAGCAATTGCAATTTATCATAACATCAGAAAGAGTCTACGTCAGAGCTTTTTAGCAAGTCCACATACTCAACTATCATTTAGTCTTTCATAATTGCTAACACTCACGCGATACTTGTGGTTACGGAGTTTTAATCGGACACAGAGAAAGATAGGGGCTTATGGTTTTGCCTCCCAACCTCTTACCTCAAGGGTAAATGTCAACAATAATAGTTCATGCTAACTCACATCCAATTAGATATATATATATCAGGATCGTACCAAGATACTGTGCTTGCCAAAGGATAAAATGTAAAAAGGAAAGGTGAAGATCACCATGACTCTTGCATAGGGTAGAAGATAAAAGTAAAAGATAGGCCCTTCGCAGAGGGAAGCAGAGGTTGTCATGTGCTTAAGGGTTGGATGCACAAAATCTTAATGCGAAAGAACGTCACTTTATATTGCCACTTGTGATATAGACTTTTATTATGCAAATTCGTCGCTTTTATTACTTCTACATCACAAGATCGTATAAAGCTTATTTTCTCCCTCACTAATAAATCATACATATTTAGAGAGCATTTTTTATTGCTTGCACCGATGACAACTTACTTGAAGGATCTTACTCAATCCATAGGTAGGTATGGTGGACTCTCATGTCAAAACCGGGTTTAAGGGAATTTGGAAGCACAAGTAGTATCTCTACTTGGTGCAAGGAATTGGCTAGCATGAGAGGGAAAGGCAAGCTCAACATGTTGGATAATCCATGACAATATACTTTATCTCAGATATAAGAAAACATAACCCATTACGTTGTCTTCCTTGTCCAACATCAACTCTTTAGCATGTCATATTTTAATGAATGCTCACAATTATAAAAGATGTCCAAGATAGTATATTTATATGTGAACCTCTCTTTCTTTATTACTTCCTATTAATTGCAACGATGACCAAAACTATGCTTGTCAACTCTCAACAACTTTTAAACATCATACTCTTTATATGTGAAGTCATTACTATCCATAAGATCAATATGATCTCTTTGTTTCTTTTTACTCTTTCTTTTTCCTATTATTCACTCAAGATCATAGCAAGAAAATCAAGCCCTTGACTCAACACTAATCTTTATTATATAGATCACGGACTCAATTACATAGATGGATCATAAAGCAAAACTCACGACTAGATCATACTAAAACTTTATTCTACTAGATCAAAATATTACCAAAAGGATCGAACTAAGAAAAACGGTAAAGATAGGAGTGTGATGGTGATACAATACCGGGGCATCTCCCCCAAGCTTGGCAGTTGCCAAGGGGAGTGCCCATACCCATGTGATTATATCTCCTTCTTCGAGGACGGAGAATATGGTGGTGATAGTGGGTAGTCGCACATCGAGCGTAAGAGATCCTCCAACTTGCGAATAATGCCCTTGAGTGCGACGATATGCTCCTTCAACAAAATATTTTCACTTGTGAGATACTTGTTTTGTATACGAGCTAACTCAATCATTTTGAAAGCTTCAATCTCAGTCGGGGTGAAAAGAGGTGGAAGGATATCTTCTGCTGCAGGAACTTGCTCCTCCATGGCCTTCTTGATCCCATCATCCTTGTTGATCTCCCCGGGTTCTTCTCTCTTCGGCTCTATCCTCATTAGCCAAGCATCATTGTCACCATTGTTGGAGGGGGACGACATGATGCTTGGCCTTGACAAATCTGGCAGAAAACAGCTCAAAACGAAAACAGAGGATAATCGCGTGATACAGGAGTCAAAACCTTCGGGAGATTATATAATGAATTTTTACCGACCGAAAGAAGTATCGCGCAAGAAAACGGAGTCGGGAGCGCGCACGAGGGGCCCACGAGGTAGGGGGTGCATCCAGAGGGGTAGGGCGCGCCCTCCACCCTCCTGGAGGCCTCGTGTCCTTCCCGGACTGCTTCTTATTTTTCTATTTTTATAAATATTCCAAAACAGAGAAAAATTGCCATTAGAACTGTTTTGGAGTCGGTTTACTTACTGCATTAATGCGTACCTATTCCTTTTCGAGTCTGAAACGCTCGGAAAGTGTCCCTTATGTATTCCTCCGGGTTACGGTTTCGATAATGTTGGTTTCAATATTTATGGGATTACCTGAGATATAATGTTTGATTCTTTGACCGTTCGCCACCTTCGGATTCGTGCCTTCGAAGTTGTTGATTTTTATGGCACCGGAAGATAGACTTCCTCAATAACGTATGGGCCTTCCCACTTAGAGAGAAGTTTCCCTGCAAAAACTCTTAAACGCGAGTTGTATAGCAAAACATAATCGCCTACATTAAACTCACGCTTTTATATCCTTTTGTCATGCCATCTTTTAACTTTTTCTTTGAATAGCTTGGCATTTTCATAAGCCTGGGTTCTCCATTCATCAAGTGAGCTAATGTCAAATAACCTCTTCTCACCAGCAAGTTTAAGATCATAGTTGAGCTCTTTAATAGCCCAATATGCCTTATGTTCAAGTTCAAGAGGTAAGTGAAATGCTTTTCCATAAACCATTTTATACGGAGACATACCCATAGGATTCTTATATGCAGTTCTGTAAGCCCATAATGCATCATCAAGTTTCTTGGACCAATTCTTTCTAGATCTATTAACAGTCTTTTGCAAAATTAATTTGAGCTCTCTATTACTCAATTCTACTTGACCGCTAGACTGTGGAAGATATGGAGATGCAATTCTATGATTAACATCATACTTAGATAGCATCTTTCGGAAAGCACCAAGAATAAAATGTGAACCACCATCAGTCATTAAATATCTAGGGACTCCAAACCTAGGAAAAATAACTTCTTTAAGCATCTTAATAGAGGTGTTATGATCGACACTACTAGTTGGAATAGCTTCTACCCACTTAGTAACGTAATCAACAGCAACTAAAATATGTGTATATCCATTAGAGGCAGGAAACGGTCCCATATAATCAAAGCCCCAAACATCAAATGGTTCAATAACAGGTGAATAATTCATAGGCATTTCTTGATGTCTACTAATATTATGAATTCTTTGACATTCATCACAAGATAAGACAAACTTACGAGCATCCTTGAAGAGAGTAGGCCAATAAAAACCAGATTGCAATACCTTATGTGCAGTTCTATCTCCAGCGTGGTGTCCTCCATAAGCCTCGGAGTGACACTTGCGTAGGATCTGGTCCTGTTCATGCTCAGGTACACAACGTCTAATAACACCATCTACTCCTTCTTTATAAAGATGTGGGTCATCCTAGAAGTAATGTTTTAAATAATAGAAAAACTTTTTCTTTTGCTGGTATGTGAAAGTAGGTGGTATAAATTTAACGACAATGTAATTAGCATAATCAGTATACCATGGAGCAGTACGAGAAGCATTTATGACAGCTAATTGTTCATCAGGAAAGCTATCATCAATAGTTAGTGGGTCATCAAGACTCTTTTGTGGCACTCGGTGAGGCAGTCCTGGATTAGGGGGTCCTCGGACAGCCGGACTATATCCTTTGGCCAGACTATTGGACTATGAAGACACAAGATTGAAGACTCCGTCCCGTGTCCGGATGGGACTCTCACTGGCGTGGAAGGCAAGCTTGGCAATACGGATATGTAGATCTCCTCCCTTGTAACCGACTCTGTGTAACCCTAGCCCCCTCCGGTGTCTATATAAACCGGAGGGTTTAGTCCGTAGAAGAACAACAATCATACCATAGGCTAGCTTCTAGGGTTTCGCCTCTACGATCTCGTGGTAGATCAACTCTTGTAATACTCATATCATCAAGATCAATCAAGCAGGAAGTAGGGTATTACCTCCATCGAGAGGGCCCGAACCTGGGTAAACATCGTGTCCCCCGCCTCCTGTTACCATTCGCCTTAGACGCACAGTTCGGGACCCCCTACCCGAGATCCGCCGGTTTTGACACTGACATTGGTGCTTTCATTGAGAGTTCCACTGTGTCGTCACGATAAAGACTTGATGGCGATACGTCTCCAACGTATCTATAATTTTTGATTGCTCCATGCTACTTTATCTACTGTTTTGGACTATATTGGGCTTTATTTTCCACTTTTATATTATTTTTGGGACTAACCTATTAACCGGAGGCCCATTTCGTAATTGCTGCTTTTTTGCCTATTTCAGTGTTTCAAGAAATGTAATATCAAACGGAGTCCAAACAGAATGAAACCTTCAGAACGTGATTTTCTCACGAACGTGATCCGTGGGACTTGGACCCTACTCCAAGGAACAAAAGAGGCGGTCACGAGGGTGGGGACGCCTGGCGCACTCCCTACCTCGTGGCCCCTGTTGCTCCAATCAAATACTCCTTCCTCCTATATATACCTACGCACTCGACAGATCAAATACGGAGCCAAAAACCTAATTCCACCGCCGCAACTTTCTCAGATCCACGAGATCCCATCTTGGGGCCTGTTCCGAGCTCACGGAGGGGGCATCCACCACGGAGGGCTTCTACATCATCACCATAGCCCCTCCGATGAAGTGTGAGTAGTTTACCTCAGACCTACGGGTCCATAGTTAGTAGCTAGATGGCTTCTTCTCTCTTTTTGGATCTCTATACAATGTTCTCCTCCTCTCTCGTGGAGATCTATTCGATGTAATCTTATTTTTGCGGTGTGTTTGTTGAGACCGATGAATTGTGGGTTTATGATCCAGCTTATCTATGAATAATATTTGAATCTTCTCTGAATTCTTTTATGTATGATTGATTTATCTTTGCAAGTCTCTTCGAATTATCCGTTTGGTTTGGCCAACTAGATTGATAGTTCTTGCAATGGGAGAAGTGCTTAGCTTTGGGCTCGATCTTGCGGTGTCCTTTCGCAGTGACAGAACGGGCAGCAAGGCACGTATTGTATTTTTGCCATCAGGGATAACAAAATGGGGGTTTTATCATATTGCATGAATTTATCCCTCTACATCATGTCATCTTGCTTAAGGCGTTACTCTATTTTTAACTTAATACTCTAGATGCATGCTGGATAGCGGTCGATGAGTGGAGTAATAGTAGTAGATGTAGAATCGTTTCGATCTACTTGTCATGGACGTGATGCCTATATACATGATCATACCTAGATATACTCATAACTATGGTCAATTCTGTCAATTGCTCAACAGTAATTTGTTCACCCACCGTAGAATACTTATGCTCTTGAGAGAAGCCACTAGTGAAACCTATGGCCCCCGGGTCTATTCTCATCATATCAATCCCCATCACTTTTATACTTGCTTTGTTTTTACTTTGCCTTTTACTTTTTACTTTGCATCTCTATACCAAAAATACCAAAAATATTATTTATCATCTCTATCAGATCTCACTCTAAGTAAGTGACCGTAAAGGGATTGACAACCCCTAATCGCGTTGGTTGCGAGTAGCTATCGCTTTGTGCAGTGCGAGGGACTTGTGCGTGGCCTCCTCTGGATTGATACCTTGGTTCTCAAAAACTGAGGGAAATACTTACGCTACTTTGCTGCATCATCCTCTCCTCTTCGGGAAATCCAACGCAGTGCTCAAGAGGTAGCAAGAAGAATTTACGGCACCCGTTCTTGGGAGGCTCACGCAAGAGCAAGTCAAGCATACCAAGTACCCATCACAATCCCTATCTCTCACATTACATTATTTGCCATTTGGCTCTCGTTTTCCTCTCCCCCACTTAACCCTTGCCGTTTTATTCGCCCTCTTTTTCCCAATCTCCTCCTCTCTTTCCGTTGCCTTTTCCTCGTCCGTTTGTTTGCTCGTGTGTTAGTTTGCTTGCTTGTCGTTATGTCTAATTCCTTATCCGCTCCTATGCCCCCCGTGTTTGAAGTTCTTCATTCAAGCAAAGGCAAGGAGAAAACTTGAAAGATGCTTGGTATAGGATGATGGAATCTTATCGTAAGTTCACCCTAGAGGTGAACTTTAGAATTCTTCTTCGTAATTTTTATGTTGGGTTAAATATGACGCATAGATAACTCTTGGATTGCATTGCCAAGGGAAATTTCATTGAGATTGACCCCAGTATTGCGCATGAAATTATAGAGGGAATAGTGGGAACACTACCCTAAAAGGAAGGATCTCATCCTACCCAGGAAGGAACCCAAGTGTTTGAGAAGATTTGCGAAGTAACAAAATTTTTACAAAAGTCTCTTGAGCCTCTTAAAAGTGTTAGCGGAAATCTTCACCGCATGAATATGTTTATTACTCTTTGTAATAAGCGGTTGGATTCTTTAGATCTAAAAATTTCCGAGTATGAAGGGAAGCGGGAAGAACCCCCCGGATTCGAGCATGACTCCGCTAAAAAACTGAAAACTAAAGATGGCAAAACCTAGATCTATCCTCGCTTTTATGCCTAGCTAGGGGCGTTAAACTATAGCGCTTGTTGGGAGGCAACCCAATTTTTTTTGCTCCTGTTTAGGAATAAATAATCCATCTAGCCTCTGTTTAGATGTGGTTTTATGTTTTAATTAGTGTTTGTGCCAAGCTAGACCTATTGGATCTTCTTGGATGATAGTTATTTGATCTTGCTGTAATTTCCAGAAACTTTGCGCTAAGTGACCGAATTATTAAAAATCACCAGAACGTGATAAAATACTGATTCCAGTTGCTGCTGATAAATAAACAAATTGTCTAGGTCGTCTAATTTTTTTAGATTTTTTTGAGTTCCAGAAGTTTGCCTTAGTTACAGATTACTACAGACTGTTCTGTTTTTGACAGATTCTGTTTTTCGTGTGTTGTTTGCTTATTTTGATGAATCTATGGTTAGTAAAATAGTTTATAATCCATAGAGAAGTTGGAATACAGTAGGTTTAACACCAATATAAATAAAGAATGAGTTCATTACAGTACCTTAAAGTAGTCTTTTGTTTTCTTTCTCTAACGGAGCTCACGATATTTCTATTGAGTTTTGTGTTGTGAAGTTTTCAAGTTTTGGGTGAATTCTTTTGATGGATTATGGAACAAGGAGTGGCAAGAGCCTAAGCTTGGGGATGCCCATGCCCCCCCCCCAAGATAGTCCAAGGACACCAAAAAGTCAAAGCTTGGGGATGCCCCGGAAGGCATCCCCTCTTTTTTCTACTTCCATCGGTAATTTACTTGGAGCTATATTTTTATTCACCACATGATAAGTGTTTTGCTTGGAGTGTCTTGTATTTGCGTCTTTGCTTGTTAGTTTACCACAATCATCCTTGCTGTACACACCTTTTGAGAGAGTCATACATGAATTGGAATTTGATATAATGCTCATAGTGCTTCACTTATATCTTTTGAGCTTGATAGTTTTGCTCATAGTGCTACACTTATATCTTTTGAGCTTGATAATTTTTGCTCTAATGCTTCACTTAGATCTTTTAGAGCACGGTGGTGGATTTGTTTTAAAGAAACTATTGAGCTCTCATGCTTCACTTAGATTATTTTTAGAGTCATTAATAGCATGGTAATTTGCTTAAAATTAATATACTTGGTATTCAAGATATGTGAAACTTTCTTTTGAGTGCGTTGAATACTAAGAAAAGTTTGATACTTGATAATTGTTTTGAGATATGGAGGTGGTAATATTAAAGTCATGCTGGTTGGGTGATTATGAATTTAAAGAATGCTTGTGTCGAAGTTAGCAAATCCCGTAGCATGCATCGTATGGTTAAAGTTGTGTAACAACTTTGAAACATGAAGTGTACACTGGCTTGTGCATCCTTATGAGTGGCGATCGGGGGAATGACGATGGTCTTTTCCTACCAATCTATCCCCCTAGGAGCATGCGGGTAGTACTTGATTTTTGATGTCTTCTAAATTTTTGCAATAAGTATATGAGTTCTTTTGACTAATGTTGTGTCGGAGTAATGGGCCACGGGTAGGCAGACCCGAGCCCCTGGACCTTTCAAAACATCGGGGCAGACTGCGCCCCTCAAGACCCCAAGACGAAGAGCCGCCTTCAGAGAGTCGGCGGCAGAGTCGCCTTCAGAGAGTCGGCGGCTGAGTCGCCGACTGCCCCTCTAGGCCGAGTCCCAGAGACGGCCTCAGGACAAGCCGACTCCAAGCCAGCGACCTCCAATGAAGCCGGCTCTGAGTCGGCCAGCGACTCCGTCCACTCCTGCATGAGCGACTACGAGCGGGATGGGATAAAGCCGCCTCATGGCCGGTCCCGCCCGCTCATAAAGGGCATGCATGGCCTGGCGCCTGCATCGACGGAGTTCTCCGTCCGGCGCAGCACTGTAGCCACACCGGCCCTGACGTCAGCCCGTGGGCAGATTCCTGTACCCACGATGGCCTGTCTGTACGACCCGAAGACGGCGGGACCGCTTTGTCGGCGGAGTCACGAAGATGGCGAGAACGCCCAAAGACGGACCCGTTGGAATCGCCCTCCGAGAGTCGGCCGGCCCCTCCGCGGGCTCCTTGCGCCATTAACTGCATAAGACGAGGGAATGGCAACAGCGATCGCCCGCCAGCGGCAACCTTGTTGCCATGCCCCGCGACCAAGCTTCGCGTCATTAGAAGCCAGCTCTGATAACTGCAGCCGGCAAGCCGCCATGGCGGGACGAGGGCTGTCGGCCCAATGCTTGGACCGTCAAGGGCCCACTAGTCGGCGGGCCCCGTGAGTCGGCGGAGAAGACGGCGACCTAAGAGACTGACGGCTGGGACCCGCGCCCAGCCGGATTACCATTGTACCCCAGGGGGGTAGGCCTATATAAACCCCCCGGGGCACCCATGCAAAGGGTGGGAACCTAGTAGTTTTAGACACACACATAGAGGGAAGAGAAGAGCTAGCCGTGCCCTTCTCCTTCCTCACCGTGAACAGCTCAAGGAGCATCTTGTACTCACTTTGCCATAGTGATCATGCGGAGACCCCGCAGAGCAGCAGTAGGGGTGTTATCTCCTCGGAGAGCCACTGGCCGGGTAAGATTCGGCGTGCATGTCTTCGCCTCATCCGTTTCTGTGCACCGTGACGTTCTACTCGCCCCTCCATGATAAGCCATCCTTTCGCATATGTCGCACCCAACCTCGACATTTGGCACCCACCGTGGGGCAGGTGCACCATCGTCCGGAGACCTGCTGCGACGGGAACCCTCTTCCTCCTCGGGCGAAGCGCAGCAGCGCACGCCAGATGGAGTCTGCGCTGTGCATGGCGCCGAGGTCGCTCAAGGGCGAAGCTGCTCGCCGAACTTGTCGGCGAGGTTCGCCTCTCCGACGAGCCTGCATCCGACGCAGGCACGGACGGCCCCGAAAGCCTCCTCGCGGGCCTCCTCGAGCAGCTCCACGTCGCCGGCGAGCCCGCCGCCGACCTGGAGTCCGTAGGCTCCACCGACCCGATGCTGGTCGACTCCGACACCGCGTCGCTCGACGCGTTCCCCACCAACGTGGTGGTCTACGACGAGCCTCTCCCTCGCGCGGAGAGCGGCGGAAGCACCGTCCTGGTGGTGCTCGTCATCGGTCACAGCGAGCCTTCCGGCGAGGGAGCTCGTGACCCTCTCGACGCGGTTCTGCAAGACCTGACCGCCCCCATTCCGGAAGACGTCGACGCTGACGCTGGAAGACGCCGCCTCCAGCTCCTTGTGGGCACATGTAAGTCGGCAAGCATGAGACGCTTGTCGGAAGCCTACCAGCGAGATGGATCGCGCTGGGCGGCTTCGCCCGGCTTCGGCCGGGCCTAGCCGCTTAGGCGCGGTCCAGCAGCGTGCGGGCGTAGCCATCGCCCGATTTGAGGCGATCGCCTCAGGTACGCCACGCCATGAGAACATCCGCGCCGCCCAGCGGCGAGCATTTAGCTGGATAACTTCGAGGGCGAGGAGCGCCGCCTGATGACGGAGCGAATCCAGCAGCTCCTCGACGCGGCCGCTGCTCAAGATGAAGCTGGCTGCCGCACGGAGGCGCCGCGACGCAACACGGCAACTTGCCTCCCCGCCGAGATCAAGGCGCGACGTCTCGGACTCCGACTGGCGGTGTCCGCGGAAGAAAAAACAAGGATCCGGCTGTCAGCCATAGCCGGACTCACATCTCCATCGAGCGCGACGAAGACGGCCGCCCGAGAGCAGTGGAGCGGCGGGACGACTATCAGCCTCCTCCTCCCCGCAGAGAAAGGCGAGTCTCCCCGCCACCCGTCGAGCATCCGACTCTCGGCGACCGCCTTGGCCGCCGAGAGGGAGTCGGGGAAAACGACGCCCGCCACCGGATCGAGCGACTCCACCGATCCCTGGCGCTGGAAGAAGAAGACGAGTTGGGCCCGCCCTGTTTCGGACCTCGCATCCGAGACGAGCCCTTCCCTAGAGGATTCACACTCCCCCGAGACACACCCAAATACACCGGCTCCGTGAAGCCGGAGGACTGGCTGGTGGACTACTCCACGGCCGTCAGCATAGCGAACGGCAACAAGCGCGTTGCCGTAAAGTATGTTCCCCTCATGCTCTGTGGCACGGCCGGACATGGTTGAACAGCTTGAAGCCCCGCGGCATCAACAGCTGGGTCGACTTCACCGAGGCCTTCGTCCGCAACTTCACGAGCACATACCTGGCGACCTCCCAAGCCTCGTCAGCTGTCCTTGTGCGTACAAGGCCCCAACGAGTCTACTCGCGACTACCTCACGCGCTGGGCGAGCTCCGGAACTCCTGCGAAGGAGTGCATGAGGTGCAAGCAATCGAGTACTTCACCGCCGGGTGCAGAGAAGGCACCCTCCTCAAGCACAAGCTCCTTTGCGACGAGCCGGAGACACTCGATGAGCTGCTGATTATAGTAGACAAGTACGCCACAGCCGACTCCTCCATGAAGTCGGAGATCGAAGTCAGTGCAACTGGCAAGGTGGCTCCTCATGCTCCCAGAACTCGCTCCCAGAACTCCGGCTGGCGACGCCAGTCGGCGACAGCAGCAGAATGATCACAAGCGCAAGGCCCGCAGCCGGCTTCCAACAGCGGCGGTGGCGGCTGATCGAACCAGCGGCCGGAAGGGCAGCCTCACGCTTAGCGGCGAGAAAGGCGGCAAGTCCAACTGGTTGCCGGCCTTCTCTTCTGGCAGACTACTGGGCGGACCACCGCAAGTTCCATAGCGGCCTTGGCCGTCAAATCACACCACCGAAGTGCCATCGGCTCACCAGGGATCGCCAAGGAGACGGCCTTGCCCCTCCTCCGCTTTTGGGCCGCTGCCTCCACCATCGCTTCAAAGAGTTGTCGGGCCAAGCGCAAGATATAAGACGAGTACCCGTAAGAGCATGGTGCCTATGTAGTGTTTACCGGTGTGGTGACGATTGCCAAGAAAGCGGCAAAGAATAAAGAAGAAGTGAATGTAGTAGCATCAGATACTCCAGAATTCATGCACTGGTCTGAGAAGCCCATCAGTTGGAGCCGGGTTGATCACCCAGAGGTAATGCCGAATCCGGGCTCCTACGCCCTGGTCTTGGGAGCTACCCTTGCCGCGGATAGGCGGGCCGCTCGCTTCTCGCGAGTGCTGATAGACGGAGGCAGCAGCATCAACATCCTGTACAAGGATACGATGGAGAAGTTAGGAATCAAGCAACGACAGCTTCAAAGACAATGGACTGTGTTCCACGGAATTGTACTGGCCTTTCACGCTCACCGATTGGCAAGATTACGATAGACGTCCTCTTTGGGGACAAGGATCACTTTGCCGAGAGCTGTCTGGTTCAAGTGGTGGACCTCGAAGCCCCTACCGTGCTCGCTTGGCCGACCTGCTGGCCAAGTTCATGGCGATCCCCCACTACGCCTACCTCAAGATGAAGATGCCGAGTACCAAGGGGATTACGACCGTGGCCGGCGACTACAGAAGTCGTCCGCTTGTAGTGAAAGCAGCCGGCTGGCGAGTCCACAGTGATCGCCGAGAAGCGACTCTGGATTGGGTTGTGGCAATGGTCGACAAGCAGCCGGAGATATCGCCCGACCCCAAGGAGTCGGGCGGAGGGCTCGTTCAAGCCGCCAAAGAGACCAAGAAGATACCCTTGGACCGGAGCACCGGAGAGATACACCGTCGTGGGTGCAAACCTCGACATCAAATAGGAAGGCGAGCTCGTCGATTTCCTCCGTGAGAATCGGGACATCTTCGCATGGTCCCCCAAAGACATGCTGTGTGTACCGACGGAATTCGCCGAGCACAAGTTACATGTCCGATCGATGTAAAGCCCGTCGAGGCAGCCCTTGCGCCGCTGTCGAGAAGAAAAAGAAGAGTTGTTGGAGAAGAGATAGCCCGGCTCCTTGCAGCGGTTTCATCATGGAAGTGTTCTTTCCGGAATGGTTAGCGAACCCGGTCTTGGTACTAAAGAAGAACAAGCGATGGCGGATGTGTATTGACTACACAAGCCTCAACAAAGCCTGCCCCTAAGGACCCGCTTTGCTTTGCCAAGAATTGATCGGTGATAGACTCCACAGCCGGATGCGAGCTGTTGAGCTTCTTAGATGCATATTCGTGGATATCACCGGATCAAGCTGAACCAGGCCGACAGATTGAAGACCGCCTTCATCACGCTTGTTTGGAGCCTTCGCCACCGACCATGATGTTCGGCTTGAGGAACGCCGGCGCCACCTTTCAGCATTGCATGCAGAAGTGCCTCCTCAAGCAGCTTGGCAGAAACGCCCACGTTTACGTGGACGGCGTGGTGGTGAAGACGAAGAAGCGAGGAACGCTGTTGGAAGACCTCAAGGAGACCTTTGAAAATCTGCGCCGATTCCAGATCAAGCTCAACCCAGAGAAATGCGTCTTCGGAGTACCAGCCGGCCAGCTCCTTGGTTTCCTGGTATCTGAACGCGGCATAGAGTGCAACCCTGTGAAGATCAAGGCAATCGAAAGGATGGAAGTACCCCGCCGATCGCTAGATGTGCGAAGTTCACCGGTTGCTTGGCGTCTATCGGCCCGATTCATCGATCGCTGGCGAAAGCTCTTCCTCTGCCAGCTTATGAAGAAGACCACCTTCTTGAATGGAACTCAAGGCGGACGAATCTTTTCTCCGTTGAAGAGAATGTCGACTACTCCCCGATCGGGCGGCTCCGACTCCAAAGGAGCCCATGCTCCTGATATTGCCGCCACCAAATGAGTAGTAGTCACAGATCATTGTAGTTGAACGCAAGGAGGAAGGCAAGGCGCTACTCCCAGAGACCAGACATTACGAGCGAGGTACTGTCGACCTCCAAGAAGAACTACCCCACTACCAGAAGATGTGTTACAGCGTGCACGTTGCCGCCAAGAAGTTGAAGCCTTACTTTCAAGAGCATCCAATCACCGTGGTTTGCACGGCCCCACTAGCAGAGATCATCGGAAGCCGAGATGCTTCAGGCCGAGTGGCCAAATGGGCCATAGAGTTGCCCCCCTACACCATCTATTACCAGCCCCGCACCGCCATCAAGTCACAAGCACTAGACGACTTCCTCGTTGACTGGGCCGAGACCCAGTACCTACCGCCAGCGCCCGACTCCACCCATTGGTGGATGCACTTTGATGGCTCCAAGATGCGCACCGGCTTGGGAGCCGGCGTGGTCCTCACATCCCCCAAAGGCGACAAGCTCAAGTACGCGCTGCAGATCCATTTCGCCGCCTCCAACAACGTCGCCGAATACGAGGTGCTCATTCACGGGCTCCGGCTTGCCAAAGAGCTTGGCATTCGCCGGATCCTGTGTTATGGCGACTCCGACTTGGTGGTCCAACAGTCATCCGGCGACTGGGACGCCAAAGATGCAAATATGGCGAGCTACCGTTTCCTGGTACAGCAGCTGAGTGGATATTTTGAGGATGCGAATTCCTCCACGTGCCAAGAAACGACAACGACCAAGCAGATGCCCCGGCAAGAATCGGCTCTACCCGGCCAGACAATACCATCCGGCGTCGCCCTTAGCGCCTCCTCAAGCCATCTGTCAAGCCGTCACCAGAGTCAGACTCCATTTTTGTGCCGGCTCCCCCTGAAGAAGTCGGATCCGACTCCAAAGCCTCAGCAGACGGCACAAGAATCCTTGCAGACGCCCCCAAGAACGCGGCAGTCGAAGCCGGCCGTGGACTTCAGAACCCGGCCCGGGGACTGTCAATCCTCTTCCTGCTGAGCCCCCTTTCTCCTCGGTCCACAGAGAAAAAAATGTAGGACTGAAAGACTCTACTGAGACAAAAAGATGGGCTGTCAAAAAGGTAGAGGCATAGAACAAAAAGAAGTTTTTTGGAGGCCCTTATCCTCATTACGCCTAGCCGTTCGTGTGCATCCAGCAGGAATTGAACCCGCAAGCTCAAGGGATCAACCACGAGTAAGACAACATTACGAGCATCGTTGGTACTGATTTGATTTGACGATAGCCCACACTCAAATCAAAGGATTGATAAGACAATAGATCCAACAACTGATCACGAGGACCAATCAATGGAGATATCATATTTCTTCAACACACACACGCACAGAAGATA
Organism: Aegilops bicornis; assembly: GCA_021605145.1. Classification (NCBI taxonomy): domain Eukaryota; kingdom Viridiplantae; phylum Streptophyta; class Magnoliopsida; order Poales; family Poaceae; genus Aegilops; species Aegilops bicornis. Next base: position 502,645,976 of record CM038673.1, read on the forward strand.
TCCCTTAGAGATGAACTAAGTTAAGCAAAGCTTTATCTTCCAACTCTCCAAGTTGTTGTCTAGCTCAACCAACTAACTCAGGGATATCCAACACAGATTCTTGGAGAATGGGTGGTTTAGAAGAAAACCAATATGATCACGAACTCAACATAACAGTCAGGAAGCAACCCGGTAACACTTCCAAGAAGATATTTGGAGAGTCACGAACCACCGATATATTACTAAGCTCGAGATCAATCTTGCTTCTCAGGGCAAGATGATATAATCCAAAGAGCGAGGGATTGACACAATCCTAACTCATTGGTTGAAAAGTGCACCAGGAGTAAGAACTAGGTAGCACGATCAATCTTAGTATGATGATTTAATAACCAACACGCTAAGAATGAGAATATTGTCCATTAACCACCAAGCAACGAGGTTGCTAGGAGTATCGATTTCACACATCACAATTCACTTGTCGGCATTCGGTTGCATCAACACGGGCCGAGGAATGAATAATGATAGCGAGAAGTATCCTTTGCGTCAAGAATCCATAAGAGAAGGTGCAATTCTCATGACGTTCACGACATAAAGTGGGTAATACTTCAGGTAGAACAGAACAAAAGCTTGCTTGCATTTGATCTGCGGATTACAACTGCTTTGACCCAATCTCGGATATGGATGAGGTAATCGGAGTTTGTTTCTCCTAGTCACTCCGTAATGTAATGGCTTGACGGACCACAAGAATAATGGGCATCGATGAGCACGAGTGCACGACTACTCCTGACTATCAACTGATAGACGGGGATCGGAATACAACTAAGGAGGAACAACTCGAGGAACATATAACTTTTCGAGTTGTGGAGGCATGGATTAGTATATCGAGCAAAGCTCAACATTTCTCCCGGATAACCCATGCGAGAGAAGGTAGAACTGGCAGAGTCACAATTATGAATGGAGAACTCTTCAAGAGTACTCTGATTGCGATCTTTAGGCTCAAAGAGGAACTTCTGCCATAACTAGTTCATGGTATGTGGAAGAATGAGATACCACGGACCTCGAGGACTATCGCAAGGTTACTAATATCCTAAAGGAACTAGCAAATACTTACAACATGAAGTAGGGTGAATCTCGGGTTCAAGAACCCAGGGATAGAATGCCTAGTAACTAATAACATCACGGGATGCTTTCAAGAATAATGGCCAGAATCATCACACTGGGGATACAAAAGCATTGCTAAATTACTAGGTGACTTCCTAACCACCTAAGGTCATAGTAATAGTTCCAACATATATGTCAAGGCAATATTTACCTCAACGCACCGGTTAGTGTGCTTAACCTGACCAAAAGGACATTGGGAATGGAAAGAAAGGATTTGCAAATGCATCAGACTATTTAGAGGCCTGGGATGACTCGGACAGCATAACGGCTGTAAATGCTCAAAAAGATTTGAGACATCATGCAAAATGGTGGCATAGCTACTCAACAACATCATATCAAGGTTCCGAGATCAACAGTTAACATATAGAAATATTAGAAACTGCACTGAGATTTGGAACTAACAATTCTATAAGTCTATGGATTAGTAACACGTCATCCTGATAGATAGATGAGAAGCCTAGTTCTTAAACCCCGTAGAAGAGAAGAGGATGACTCAGATTAGAAGGCCATGAGGTATAAGGAGTAAAAAGAGCCTTACGTTCCCTTCCACAATCAATTCCCTTTCATAACTAAAGCATTTCTAGACACAACTTCGACCAGTTTGGCTTGGTATGCCATTCCTTTGCACTCCGCCAAACGATCGTTGTGAATTGACTTAGGCTGGTATGAAGAGTTTCAATGATCTCTGAATCAAAAGCAATTCTTTTTGCCACTTAAGGGAGTAGTTCTTCGAGTCACCTTTCCTAAGGTGTTCCGTTATGGAATCATGGCAATCATCTCCTTGTTACTTGAAACCATGCACCTTTTTACTTAAGCGTGGAATGGTTGCCTACCAATTTGAACCTTCGTCATCCATTTCTTTACCATCATTCCTAATGTGTGTTTGGTGTCTCAACTCAAGAGTTGTTCTTACGTCTCACTCCATGAACTGATCTTGAGTTGCTCGATCTTCAAGAAGATTAAATCCTGTAGGGCTTTCCCCTTCTTTCTGTTGTCGTGTCGAGTGAAGATCTCGAAAGCAAAGACGTCAAGACCAAGATGATGGGACGAATCAACCTCTTCGAGAAGGGCAAATGGATCATGAAGATTCTGATAGTTTTGTGACTTCCCTTTTCCTCTTACCTCACGTCTTGAATCTCGGGGCGAGATTCTTGATTAGTGGGGGTGAGTTGTCACAGCCCCAGAATTGGTTGTAAATAGTGGCATCTGCATCCATGCATCATGTTTGTTTTCGAAGGAATTTTGAAATGGGGGTTGCTCAAACCCTAGCATCAGATCAAATCAACTAGGTTCAAATAAAAATATTTTCAATGAACCCAAAATGCCTTTGGAAAAGTTCATCATTTTTGAATTGATCTAGAACCTCTGCCAAAAATGGTGCACATTTTTCTAGGCCGTTCTGGATTTTTAAATTAATCCATAAAGTATTTGCATTTGGGCATTTAATTACTATAAATATTTTAATTGCTCAAATAATTCTGAAAATGGTTGAAGTTCTTTGTAACGTTGTAAAGTTTCCTTAACTCTTTGCGCAGTTTCATAATGTTCGTTGCCAACGATCCGAAATCACAAGAAATTTGTCCCCCGCCATATTTTCTTCCCCTCTGTTTGTCCACTACCTCAGGCGACCATTGCGAAGACTCCAATACTCGGCCCGGGGACTGCGCCAGTCGGCCCGGGGACTTCTTCAACCCAGCAAGCTGCTGTGGACTCCCACCCGCCGCCACCCAGCCCCGCCGCCCTCGTCCCAAGTAGCAAGACTGGCAACAAGAAATAGCAGCACCCTCATGGGCCCAGCCCATCCTAAAGTTCTTAGTAAGCGGAGAGCTACCAACTGATGAAACCTTGGCTCGGCAAGTGCAACGCCGAGCGGCAGCCTACACTATAGTCAATAGAGAGCTGGTCAGGCGCAGCGTCACCGGTGTCTACCAGCGCTGCGTCGAGTCAGAGCAAGGCCAAGCAATTCTCGAAGACATCCATCAGGGCGAGTGCGGCCATCATGCAGCCTCAAGAGCACTCGTCGCCAAAGCCTTCCGACACGGTTTCTTCTGGCCAACTGCCCTAGAAGAGGCCAAGGAATTAGTTCAAAATGCAAGGGGTGCCAGGTGTTCCGCTCCAAGCCGCTTCAGCCGGCTTCAGCGCTCAAGACTATCCCCATCGCCTGGCCATTTGCTGTTTGGGGCCTGGACATGGTGGGACCATTCAAAACGGCACGAGGTGGCCTAACTCACTTACTTGTCGCGGTGGACAAGTTCACCAAGCGGATAGAAGCAAATCCCATCAAGAAGTTGAATGGTCCTATGGCAGTGACTTTCATCGCCGACATCACGACTCGGTACGGCGTACCACACAACATCATCACCGACAACGGCACAAATTTTGCCAAAGGCGCCCTGGCCCGTTTCTGCGCGATGCAAGGCATCCGACTGGACTTAGCGTCCGTTGCCCATCCGCAGTCAAACGGCCAGGAGCGGAAGCGAACGGCCTCATCTTGTCGGCATCAAGCCTCGATCGGGTCGAACCATTGGAGCGTTCGGCCGGTGGCTCTTGAGGAGTTGCTACCGTCCTCCGGAGTCTGCAGACGACTCCAAATAAGTCAACCAGCTTCACACCCTTCTTCCTCGTCTACGGTGCCGAAGCCGTCATCCCAACGGATATAGAGTTTGACTCCCCGCGAGTCACCATGTACACCGAAGAGGAAGCAGAAGAAGCACGTCAAGACGGCGTCGATCTGCTGGAAGAGGGCCGGCTGTTGGCACTCAGCCAGTCCAGCATCTACCAGCAGAGCCTGCACCGCTACTACAACAAGAAGGTCAAGCCAAGATCATTCCTAGAGGGCGACCTTGTGCTCCGGCTGATCCAAATGAACAGCCGCCAAAGACAAGTCGTCGGCGCCTTTGGGAAGGCCCATTCATCATCGACAAAGTGCTTTGGGCAACGACTCCTACTACTGATCGACGCGCTTTCGAAGCCCGAGCACGCAAGAGGGACGACTCCGGCAAAGAGACGGAGCGGCCATGGAATGCTAATCTCCTCTGAAGATTTTACGATTGATGCAGTATGTACCATGCTACCCTTTGTGTTTAAAGTACCAAGACTCGGGGCCCCGAGACGAGCCTCGGGGACTGCCCTCTTTTGTTATCTGTATGATAAGAATTATGCCTTTGAGTATGTTACCCTTTGATTATGCTGTTTGGCACCGGGCTCGACTAGTCGGCCCGGGGACTCGCCGCCTTTGGGCTATGAAATGCTTCCTGCAGTCAGACAAGTAACGTGCGGTGCCTAAGCCGTCTCCTGTCAGAAGCCGCAGCTCACAGAGCGACTGTTTGGTGGGCAGGAGTAAGGTAGAACGGGCGCCCATGCGAAAAAATGGCTAAGGACCCAAAGCATAAACATAGTTTAAATCGGCTTCCAGCCCGTTTCGTAAAACCGACTCCTAAGTAGCCGGCTTGCCGCTTTCTACCCAACTTGCTTAACGACTCTAAAAAATGGCCAAGTACTTGCCTTCTCAAAAGTAGCCAAGCACTTGACCTAGACGGCAGTCCGCAGAGCGGTTGCCCGATGGGCAAGGCGGCATCTAAGGGAAGGCGGCAAAGGAAAAAGCCACAAGAGCAATAAGCAAGGAAAGATAAAATTAGAATAATATTTACACAAGCTTAGGCCCTTGGCGGATCTTCGGACAGAGGTTCAGAATACACCCCTTGGTGGAATTGTGCAAATTAACAAGTTCTTTTAAAAGACTAGCAAACAGATAAAATAAAGGCAAGGCAGCCTAAGAAGCAGCGGATGGGGTTGGAAGGCCGGAGGCGGCGGCGTGCGTCAGCGCCGGGGCGGCCGGCTGGGCGGTCTCGGCTTGATCGTCTCCGGCGGCAGCCAGCCCAGATGGGCGCGGCTCGTTGCTGGAGGCGCGGTCGAGCTGAGGCTGGTCGCCCGCTCCGTCTTCTGGCGCCTCCATGCCATCTCCGTCCTCGGCCTCGTCTTCATCCTCGGCGCTGGATTCGATCACCTCCGCCGAGTCCTCGCCGTAGTCCGGGTTCATCCCGAACCACTCCGGCGGTGCCTCCCCACCGTCTTCAGCCCGCTCAGGGACAAAGACGCTGGTGTCCGTGTAGTCGGCGATCGCCGCCAAGGCCGACGAGGGCGTCCTCCGCGGCCAGAAGCTCCGCTGGGCTTCGACCGAACGCTGCCAGCGGTCAGATCCAGCCCTGGATACCACGCCTTGAGAGAACTCCAGGGCTCGGCAAGCTCCAGCCCGAGCCGCGGAACCCTTCCAAGCCTCAAGACGGCCAGCCGCGACCTCCATCCAGTCGGCCGTCCGGCTGGGAGTGCGCAGAACCGGCATGTCCGGCCACAGAGCAGCGATCGCCTAGGCACCGAAACGCTGAAGACGGCGCAGCATCCCATGGGCCGGCCGCAGACGAGCCTCAATGCTCAGGAGCTGCTCGTCAAGGGTCCGGGGGGCGTTGGCTGCAATCTCAGTGCCACGCGCCCTCCGCGCCTCGCGCTCAGCCTCGATGGCCTGATTGGCGCTGCGTGTGACCCGGGGAAGAAGTCTGCCAAGAAGAAGAAGAAGCAAGTCAGAAAACAGCGAGTCGGCTTGACCCATAGTCGGCAACCCAAAAGAAAAAGTAAAAGAAAACTCACCATCGACGATATCTTGATTTCGTGGAAGCCGAGGTCGCGGCGCTTCCTGTCGGTCCAGGCGGAGCGCTCGCTCTCAAATTCGGCCAGGAGAGCGGCCTCTTTCTTCTCCGCCTTAGCCTGCGCCGCCTTGAGCAGCTCCCTTTGCTCCGCCAGCTGCGTAGCCAGCAGGTCGCGCTTTGCGGCGAGCTTGCCGCACTCCTCCTCTTTGGCGTGCAAAGTGGTCTCGGCCGTACCCAGCTGCCCCCGAAGAGCGGCGTTGGACTCTGAAGAATAAAAAGAAGAAGGACGCGGAGTCGTCAGCTAAGAAGGTCGCCAGGAAGATCCAGCCCGACTGTGCAGCAGTCGGCCCGAATCTCGGGGACTACAGCCCGCGGGTGCGCCAGCGCGCCCCCGCGAAGAAGAAAACTCACCTCGGCTCCTCGCCAAGTCAGCAGCTCGCTTACTCAGCTCCTCAACATTGCGGTTGAAGGCAGTAGCGCGGAGGTTGTGATACTCCTGCGACAAGAATTCCAGACAGAGGTAAAAACTTGGAAGTAAGCAAATAGAGTTCGAGTCACTTTGCGGCAGCCGGGGGACTACACTCAGTGGTAGGCGCGCTTCACGGAAGAAGAGCAAGAAAAAGTTCGGAAAAGAAACATACCCGCACGGAGGATCGCGATGCCAGGTGCGCCTTGGAGAGGTTCTGGATGGCGTCGCCCTCAGCCCGCAGCTTCGCTTGGACGTCCAGGAGCGCCGTGTTCAGCGGGCCCGTGCCGCCTCCTCGCACTCCCAACGGGCGCGGCGCTTTGTCGCCTCGGCGTCGAGATGGCCGAAGCTGGCGGCGCCGGTCTCTGCGGGCGCGCGCCGAAGTCGCCTTCTCAAGACGGCAGCGTCGCTGGCGAGACGACTTGAAGAAGTAGTTGCGCCACGGCCTCGTCGTCGGTCGGCGGCAAAGGCGGGTCCGCCGGCTGCTTGCCTCGTGCGATCTCGGACTGCGGTGGAGGCGGCGCGGCCGCGCCCGGTAGGGAGACCTCGCCGCCTTCCCTCCCTGCGACGGGGACCTCACCGCCGACTCCCTCCGACTGCCCCGTGAACTCCGGCGGCGGTGGCGCAGAGCTCAACGGGGTGACGAGCAGCGCCGACTGGAGGCGCGCGGCCTCCTCGGCTCGCCTCTTGGCTGCAGCGGCGGTTTCGACCTCCTCCAGATTCTTCTGGGCGGAAGCCGCCGCCTTCTCAGTCTCCGCCTTCTCCAGACAGGAGGCCTCCTCCTCGTCGCGCTTCTCCTGCGCATTCCGCTCCGTTGCCTCCCGGGAGGCGGCGCAGGGTCAACCCGCCGACTATTGGCGGATGTCTCCACCGACCCCATGACGGAGGCGGCGACCCTCTCCAAGGTGAGGGAGCCACGATGAAAAAAGACATGAGAAGACTCGGACAAGACGGACCAGAAGAAAACAAGACAGAATAAAAAATACTTACGCGGAGACCAGCGGTGGCTTCTTCACTTCCTTGCGGAAGCGGTTAGCCTTCGCGACCGCCTCTTCGCGCTGAGTCGCGGCGGCCGTTCCCCTGAATTTCTTGGCCCGGCCGCCTGGCAGACTCGGCCCGGCCCGGCGCTTCTTCGCGCCGCCTCGACCACCCAAGGCGGCGGAGGAGCTCGCGCCTAGATGGCCGGCTTTCTGCTGGCAGCGGGGGATGACTTCCTTCTCGCCGTCGTCGTCAGGCCATCGGCGAAAGTGGCCGAAGGCCTGAAGTCGTCGGCCCCTCCTCCTCCCTCGGCGTCGGCCTCCATCGCCGCCACGCCCAAGTCGGGGTCGTTGGCGTCACTCTCCGCCCGGTCGGGGACGAATTCACGAGCCGGCCCCGCGGCGCCGGCCGAAGGCGGCATGAGGGGATTCTGAATCGGAGAAGACCAAGGAAAATTAGAGCCGGATTCGGCTGAAGAAGGAAACAGAGAAGCAAGAGACGACTTACCAATGGCGGGGGGTTGGCGCGCGAGTATGGCTCCTTGCCGAACTGCCATTCCTCCGTGAGGCCGCAGTTCGCCAAGAAGTTCACCGTGTCCACCACCTCCGCGTGGGGCATGTCTTTGGAGCACAGCCGGCTAGGGTCCCGGCGGCCGCTCATCTGACAGATCAGATGAGGTCGGCCTTGAAGAGGGAGAACTTCGGCGCCACGAAGGCGGCCAGCAAGTCTGCTCGGTCGAGGCCCTCCGACCGCGTCATCACGCTGGAGCTGCAGGCGAGGGCGGCGTTGCTCGCGGAGTCGGCGTCCGGCCCTATATGACCAGCTGAAATTCGGCCCGCCAACTCGCCGCCCACGTAAGGCGGCAAGTTGACCCAGTCGCCCTCGGGGGTGACGTTCTTGACATAGAAGTATGTACGCTGCCACATCTTCACCGACTTGATGAGGGAGATGGCAGGAAAAGGGTTATCGGGCACCGTCCTCCTCTTGGCGATGAACGTGCCGCATGAGCCGCAGACGCGAGCAACGTGGGTCCCGAGCTTGGCTTGGAAGAATTCCCCACGGCTCGATTGTGGGAAGAACGCCGAGAAAGCCCTCGCATAAGGATGCGAAGGCGGCCAGCAGCACCACCGTGTTGGGGGTGAGGTGGTGCGGCTGGAGCCCGAAGAACTCCAAGAACGCGCGGAAGAAGCCGCTCGCCGGCAGCCCTAGCCCGCGCATGAGGTGTGAACGGAAAATGACCCGCTTGCCCTCCTCCGGCGCCGGCGCGATTTCGCCCTCCGGCGCGGCGCGGGTCCGCACTAGGTGGCTGCCGGGGATGCGGCGCGTTTGACGAAGAAACTCGATGATGTCGCTGCCGATGATGGAGCCGTCCCACACGCCGGAGCGCGCGGTGGGAGGCGCGGCGGCGGATGAGGAGCTCATCTCCGCGGCGCGGCGAGGTTTGGCGCAGCGGAGCGAGGAAGAAGACGAGGCAGGGAGCAAGAGGGAGCGGGAAAGAGAGGGTGCGCGTGCGTCGCCGCCCCCTTCCTCCACCCGCCTACTTATAGGCGCCTAGGCTGCGAAGCCGAGGGGGCGGGCATGGGATTAACTGCGCCCACGTCCCCACGCCCCCACGGTTTAACCCACGTGGGGAGCCCAACCGCCCGCACGACCGCAGCGGATCCGCTGCGCGCCGAGGCGTGGTAGTGGCGGGCCCCGCCTGACGGGCCTGTCTTGTCACGCGCGTGGTGGCAGTAGCCTCGCCGCGTGGCATCGTGTGGCGGGCCCGCAACGGGCAGCTGCCGGGAAGCTTATCAGGCACGCCGCCCGGATCCCGCTGCGACCTTCGAAACCTTTGAAGAGCAAGACGACCCCCTGCAAGGCCGACTCCAGCTAGTCGGCTCAAGATGGAGACGGCGGGCCGAGTCCAGATTCTTCTACCAGAGGGATGAACCTGTCGAGGCTCCTCAACATGTTGCCCTTGGCGCCTCACCAGCTTCGGGGACTACTGTCGGAGTAATGGGCCACGGGTAGGCAGACCCGAGCCCCTGGACCTTTCAAAACATCGGGGCAGACTGCGCCCCTCAAGACCCCAAGACGAAGAGCCGCCTTTAGAGAGTCGGCGGCAGAGTCGCCGACTGCCCCTCTAGGCCGAGTCCCAGAGACGGCCTCAGGACAAGCCGACTCCAAGCCAGCGACCTCCAATGAAGCCGGCTACAGGGAGTCGGCCCGCGACTCCGTCCACTCCCTGCATGAGCGACTACGAGCGGGATGGGATAAAGCCGCCTCGCGGCCGGTCCCCGCCCCGCTCATAAAGGGCAGGCATGGCCACGAGCGCCAGCATCGACGGAGTTCTCCGTCCCAGCATCAGTAGCCACACTGCCCCGACACAGCCCCTGGGCAGATTCCTCGTACCCACGATGGCCTGTCTGACGACCAAGACGGCGGGACCCGCTGTCGGCGCGAAAGTCTGAAGACGGCGAGAACGCCCAAAGACGGACCCGTTGGAATCGGCCTCCGAGAGTCGGCCGGCCCCTCAAGGGCTCCGTGGCGCCATTAACCAGAACAAGACAGAGATTGGCAACATTGTTCGCCCGCCTGGGGGCGGCACTGTTGCCATGCCCCCGCGACCAAGCTCGCGTCATTAGAAGCGCTACTGAATCTGCAGCCGGCAAGAGCGCCCAAGTGACGAGGGCTGTCCGCCCATCTTTGGACCGTCAGCTGGGCCCACTAGTCGGCGGGGCCCCAGTGAGTCGGCGGAGAAGACGGCGACCTAAGAGATCAAGGCTGGGACCAGCGCCACCGGATTACATTGTACCCGGGGTAGGCCTATAAACCCCCGGGGCACCCATGCAAAGGGTGGGAACCTAGTAGTTTTAGACACACACATAGAGGGAAGAGAAGAGCTAGCCGTGCCCTTCTCCTTCCTCACCCAACAGCTCAAGGAGCATCTTATACTCACTTTGCCATAGTGATCATGCGGAGACCTCAGCAGAGCAGTGAGGGGTGTTATCTCCTGAGAGCCTGGCCGGGTAAGATTCACCGACGTGCATGTCTTCGCCTCATCCCGTTTCCAGGCACCGGCGACGTTCTACTCGCCCCCTCCATGATAAGCCATCCTTTGGCATATGTCGCACCCAACCCCCGACATGTTGAGTCTATGGATTATACACACTTTTACCTTTCCGCCATTGCTAGCCTCTTCGGTACCGTGCATTGCCCTTTCTCACATTGAGAGTTGGTGCAAACTTCGCCGGTGCATCCAAACCCCGTGATAGATACGCTCTATCACACATAAACCTCCTTATATCTTCCTCAAAACAGCCACCATACCTACCTATTATGGCATTTCCATAGCCATTTCGAGATATATTGCCATGCAACTTTCCACCATTCCGTTCATCATCATCATGACATACTTTACTTTTGTCATATTGCCATTGCATGATCATGTAGTTGACATCGTATTTGTGGCAAAGCCACCATGCATTATTTTTCATACATGTCACTCTTGATTCATTGCACCATCCTGCATACACCGCCGAAGGCATTCATATAGAGTCATATCTTGTTCTAGTTTCGAGTTGTAATCCTTATGTTGTAATCAATAGAAGTGTGATGTTCATCATTATTAGAGCATTGCCCAAAGAAAAAAAATATAAAAAAGGGAAAGGCCAAAAAGAAAAAAAAAAGAAAGGCCCAAAAAAAAGGGCAATGTTACTATCTCTTTTTCCACACTTGTGCTTCAAAGTAGCACCTTGTTCTTCATGTAGCGAGTCTCATATATTGTGCTTCAAAGTAGCACCATGCTTTTCATATAGTGAGTCTCATAAGTTGTCTTTTTCATACTAGTGGGAATATTTCATTATAGAACTTGGCTTGTATATTCCTACGATGGGCTTCCTCAAATGCCCTAGGTCTTCATGAGCAAGCAAGTTGGATGCACACCCACTAGTTTTCTTTTGTTGAGCATTCATTTATAGCTCTAGTGCATCCGTTGCAGGCAATCCCTACTCCTCGTGTTGACATCAATTGATGGGCATCTCCATAGCCCGTTGATTATCCTCGTCAATGTGAGACTTTCTCCTTTTTTGTATTCTCCACACAATCCCCTTCATCATATTCTATTGCACCCATAGTGCTATATCCATGGCACACGCTCATGTATTGCGTGAAGGTTGAAAAAGTTTGAGATTATTTATGTATGAAACAATTGCTTGGCTTGTCATCGGGGGTATAGAAGTTGGGAACATCTTTGTGTGACGAAAATGAAGCATAGCCTAACTGTATGACTTTGTAGGGATGAACTTTCTTTTGCCATGCTATTTTGAGAAGACATGATTACTTTGATTAGTATGCTTGAAGTATTACTATTTCTTTTATCAATATGAACTTTTATTTTGTATTCATTCAGATCTGAATATTCATACCACAAATAAGAATATTTACATTGAAATTATGCCAAAGTATCACTCCGCATCAAAAATTCTCTTTTTATCATTTACCTACTCGAGGACGAGCAGGAATTAAGCTTGGGGATGCCTGATACGTATCCAACGTATCTATAATTTTTGATTGCTCCATGCTATTTTATCTACTGTTTTGGACTATATTGGGCTTTATTTTCCACTTTTATATTATTTTTGGGACTAACCTCTTAACCGGAGGCCCAGCCCAGAATTGCTGTTTTTCGCCTATTTTAGTGTTTCGAAGAAACATAATATCAAACGGAGTCCAAACGGAATGAAACCTTCGGGAACGTGATTTTCTGACCGAACGTGATCCAGGGGACTTGGACCCTACTCCAAGGAACAAAAGAGGTGGTCACGAGGGTGGAAGGCGCCGGCGCGCCCACCTCGTGGGCCCCTTGTTGCTCCACCGACGTACTCCTTCCTCCTATATATACCTACGCACTCGACAGATCAAATACGGAGCCAAAAACCTAATTCCACCGCTGCAACTTTCTCAGATCCACGAGATCCCATCTTGGGGCCTGTTCAAGCTCACGGAGGGGGCATCCACCATGGAGGGCTTCTACATCATCGCCATAGCCCCTCCGATGAAGTGTGAGTAGTTTACCTCAGACCTACGGGTCCATAGTTAGTAGCTAGATGGATTCTTCTCTCTTTTCGGATCTCAATACAATGTTCTCCCCCTCTCTCGTGGAGATCTATTCGATGTAATCTTCTTTTTGCGGTGTGTTTGTTGAGACCGATGAATTGTGGGTTTATGATCCAGCTTATCTATGAATAATATTTGAATCTTCTCTGAATTATTTTATGTATGATTGGGTTATCTTTGCAAGTCTCTTCAAATTATCCGTTTGGTTTGGCCAACTAGATTGGTAGTTCTTGCAATGGGAGAAGTGCTTAGCTTTGGGTTCGATCTTGCGGTGTCCTTTCTCAGTGACAGAAGGGGTAGCAAGGCACGTATTGTATTGTTGCTATCGAGGATAACAAGATGGGGTTTTTTATCATATTGCATGAATTTATGCCTCTACATCATGTCATCTTGCTTAAGGCGTTACTCTGTTTTTAACTTAATACTCTAGATGCATGCTGGATAGCGATCGATGAGTGGAGTAATAGTAGTAGATGCAGAATCATTTCGATCTACTTGTCATGGACGTGATGCCTATGTACTTGATCATACCTAGATATACTCATAACTAAGATCAATTCTGTCAATTGCTCAACAGTAATTTGTTCACCCACCTTAGAATACTTATGCTCTTGAGAGAAGCCACTAGTGAAACCTATGGCCCCCGGGTCTATTCTCATCATATCAATCTCCATCACTTTTATACTTGCTTTGTTTTTACTTTGCCTTTACTTTTTACTTTTACTTTGCATCTCTATATCAAAAATACCAAAAATATTATTTATCATCTCTATCAGATCTCACTCTCGTAAGTGACCGTGAAGGGATTGACAACCCCTAATCGCGTTGGTTGCTAGTAGCTATCGTTTTGTGCAGGTACGAGGGACTTGTGCGTGGCCTCCTACTGGATTGATACCTTGGTTATCAAAAACTGAGGGAAATACTTACGCTACTTTGCTACCCCATCCTCTCCTCTGGGGGGAAATCCAACGTAGTGTTCAAGAGGTAGCAGATGGCTCCTTCGATCATCGGCAACGATGCGATCCGGGGCGAGGTTTTCCTCCTTGGACAAATCTTCGTGTTCGGCGGCTTCGTATTGCGGGTCAATTCGCTCGGCCATCTGGAGCAGATCGAAAGCTACGCCCCTGGCCATCAGGTCAGGTTTGGAAACTTGAACTATACTGCCAACATCCTCGGAGACTTGATCTTCAATGGATTCGAGCCCATGTCAGGTGCGTCGCACAGTCACGACGGGCATGATTTAGCTCTGTCGTCGGACAGTGTTCGGGAGATCACACCTGCAAACACTCCGGCCCTCAATCCGGAGCAGATCGCGCCATCCGAGGACGGGTGGATGGACCCCACCACGGAGGTCGCGCATGCAGCGGCGATAGATCCGAACGCCGACTTCACTTCCTATGAGACCCGTGTTGCCGGGCACTTGGATTCGTCCCTGGCCACTGGCTCCGGACCGCCCGCATCCGTGCCCATCGAATCTGATTGGGCACCGATCATGGAGTTCTCCTCCGTGGATATCTTTCAGCACTCACCACTTGGAGACGTGCCAAACTCATTGAGGTCTCTCTCCTTGTCAGGGAACCCTTGGCCGAACTATGTCAGGCTAGAATGGGATGCGGACGACGAAGAAATTCGCTGCCCACCCACCACCCACTTAGTAGCCACTATCGATGATTTAACCGGCATGCTTGATTTCGGCTCCGAAGACATCGACGGTATGGACGACGATGCAGGAGACGAACAGGAACCACCGCTCACAGAGCGCTGGACTGCCACCTCATCATATGATATATACATGGTGGACACCCCCAAAGAACGCGATGGCGACAAGACAACGGAGGATAATCCCTCCAAGAAGCAATCCAAGCACCGAAGTCAGCGACGCTGCTCTAAGTCCCGCCATAGCAAAAATAGTGATACCGGCACAAGAGACAATAACGCTCCGGATAGTGCCGAAGACGACGACAATCCTCTCCAGCCAGACCTCGAGCGGGAGGATTAACAAGCTAGCCCTCGGGAGCAGGCATCAGACGGAGAATCAGAGGATGACAATTACATGCCTCTCTCCGAAGACGAGGTGAGCCTCGGCGACGAAGAATTTATCGTGCCTGTCGAGCAGGAGCGCTTCAAGCACCGGCTTATATCCACAGCAAACAGCCTGAAGAAAAAGCAACAACAACTTCGAGCTGATCAAGATCTGCTAGCGGATAGATGGGCTGAAGTCCTGGCGGCCGAGGAATACAAACTCGAGCTCCCAACCAAAAGTTACCCAAAGCGCAGGTTGCTACCCCAACTCGAGGAGGAAGCACTGAAGCCTGCACTACCAGCGTATGATGCGGCTGACCGGCCACCTCGTGGCTGAGACAAAGCGGCATATCAGCCCGAAGTCCAACCCGCACGCCGTCGCCAGCCAAACAAAAACACCAAGGCCCGGGGCAATGCGCAGGACCTGCGAGATGTATTGAAAAACAAAGCAGGACATACAAGATCGATCTATGAATCACGGGGGCGTGCCCCAACACGTGACAATGATCGTCACGCCGGATACACTAAAAACAAATCTGGCCGGGCCGAATACAGCAGACAAGACTCGTATGAACTGCGTCGCGACATAGGCCCGCACAGAGGCGCCACACACCCCCTATGCTTCACTGACGAAGTAATGGATCATGAATTCCCGAAAGGGTTCAAACCCGTAAACATTGAATCATATGATGGTACTACAGACCCCGCAGTATGGATAGAAGACTTCTTCCTCCACATTCACATGGCCCGCGGGGATGATCTACACGCCATCAAGTATCTCCCGCTAAAACTCAAAGGGCCGACTCGGCATTGGCTGAATAGCTTGCCGACAAACTCCATCGGAAATTGGGAGAGCCTGGCAGACGCATTCCTGGACAATTTCTAGGGAACTTATGTGCGATCACGGATCTTTGACGATTTAAGTCATATAACTCAGCAGCTAGGGGAATTGGCCAGGAAATTTTGGACCCGGTTCCTAACTAAGAAAAACCAAATTGTCGACTGTCCGGATGCAGAGGCCTTAGCGGCATTTAAACATAACATCCATGACGAGTGGCTCGCCCGACACCTCGGCCAAGTGAAGCCAAAATCCATGGCAGCCCTCACGACACTTATGACCCGCTTTTGCGCGGGCGAAGATAGCTGGTTGGCTCGTAGTAACAACACAGTGAGCAAACTTGGCACATCAGAGGCCAGGGATAGCAACGGCAAACCACGACGCAACAAACACAAGCGCCGCAAATATGGTGAAAACGCCGAAGATACGGCAGTTAATGTCGGGTTCAGCGGCTCAAAGTCCGGTCAACGGAAAGGGCCACTCAAAAATAACAATATGGGTCCATCAATCTGGACCGCATACTCGATCGCCAATGCCAAATTCATGGCACCCCTGGGACGCCAGCCACTCATACCAACAGAGAATGTTGGGTCTTCAAATAAGCCGGCAGGGCAGGCGTCAAAAACAGAGAAGGGGGGGGGGTATCAAAGCGACGATGGCAACGAAGAGCCCAGATCACCGAACACAGGAGGGCAAAAGAAACTTCCCCCGCAAATCCAAACGGTGAACGTGGTAAACATCACCCACATTCCCAATCCGGACCAGATACGCACCCTTAGGGATGCCGACTTAATGGAACTAGTCGCCCCACAATATAAATTAGGACTGGTCACCTTCAACCGCACGGATCGTCTGGTTAACACCAATCAGGGCAACCGAGCCGCACTAGTCCTCGACCCAATAATCGACGGGTTTCACCTCACACGAGTCCTCATGGACGGACGCAACAGTTTAAACCTGCTCTACCAGGACACAGTGCGCAAGACGGGCATCGATCATTCGGTGATCAAACCCACTAAAGCCACCTTTAGAGGCATTATACCAGGTGTGGAAGCCAGCTGTACAGGCTCCATCACCCTTGAGGTATTCTTCGGATCACCGGACAACTACCGTACTGAAGAGTTAGTCTTCGAAATCGTCCCCTTCCACAGTGATTATCAGGCACTGCTCGGACGAACCGCGTCCGCTCGATTCAATGTGGTGCCACATTATGCCTACCGTAAGCTCAAAATGCCCGGTCCACGCGGTGTTATCACGGTTCATGGCAAGGACGAACTTTACTTCGACGTCAACAAGTACACCGCTGCCTTTAATAAATAGGTATAACGAGCAGCACCTTGCAGCCGCACCTCGAGTCAACAGCCAAGCTCCCGGACACCGTCAAAAGACTCTGAACTACTTCGCGGAAGGATAGCCCGGCTCCTCCAGAGCTCAATTAAACACTCCGGCGAAGGCCAAGACAGGCCGCACTCAGCGGCCCAACCGCTCTCCGGCACGCAAATATTTCTTACATTTTCTTCGCAGGTTCACTTTTGCGCTGACCAGGACGGGCGATATGGAGGCAGCCCGAACGCGCAAGGGAATCCTTAGACATTCCCCATGATGACCATCCGACTATACTCTGGATCCGCACACAGCTTCTTCCCCCTGGTCTTAGCAGGTTCCATAGTCATATTTCCTTTTTATCACATTACCTGTACTTATACGCATCGATGTACTATTCAAATACAAATATGTGAATTCATATGACGCTTATTTGCTGCTATTTTTTATAAAATTCTTTTGTCAAGTGGCATCCGTACATAGCGATATGCCTTAAAATATGCCAGGGGCTTTTGTTTACCCATAACACGGTAATAAAAGACCGAACACCTTCACGGAAGTTCGGCACACCGAACCTATAGCATTATATGCATCAGCTCCGAATCATGTCTTGGTTATAGTTGGGTTTGCCCGGCTCCCATGTTTTGGTACCTTACGTTCCGCTATATCGGCTAAGGTAGCACTGGGAGAACTACCGCGATTGTGTCCCGGTTCTTCCAGACGAACACCTCAGTAGAGAAAGCCAAAACTGACTGTCATGATACGGCGAGAGCTGGTCAGCTGTTCGAGAGGTTACAAAATCTTTAAGGATTTCTCCCGCATAATGCCATAACCAATGCAGCGTGCGATGGATCGGTTTTTCTTCCGATCAGGTGCTTATAGAGCCCCCCGTGCGGTCTTCCGAACACCAGGGGTTGCGCCTACCTTCCTAAAGCTCCTATGGCTAAGTGAGAGTGATAAAGACTTATAGTCCGATTGCATGGTTCGTTGCGCTAAACACCTCCTTCGAAGGACCCAAAACTGGGATAAAGAGTGATCAGGTTTATCCCGAACACCCCCGTACTTCTTATGTGGGGGCAGAAGCCGACGACTGGCCAACTCTCAGGATTAATATATAAAACGGCACTGCAGGAGGGTAAACTTTCGTCTAACAGGCAATAAATAATATAAATGCCATTGTTCAAACATTACAAAGGACAACATGGTTTACATTCATGGAAATATAATGTCCTTGGTGCATAGCTCCGCTGCAAGGTAGGATCCTTTCAGGACACTCTCATAATATAATTCGGGCTTGCGGTGCTCCTTCCCCTCTGGCGGTCCTTCGGTCATGAGCTTTTCAGCATCCATCTTCCCCCAGTGCACCTTTGCGCGGGCGAAGGCCATTCACACACCCTCTATATAGACCGACCGCTTGATGACATCAAGTCGAGGGCAGGCACTCACAAGACGCTTCACGAGCCCGAAGTAGCTGCTTGGAATCGGCTCGGCGGGCCATAGCCGGATAATCAGATCCTTCATGGCTAGTTCTGCGGCCTTATGCAGTTCGATCAACTGTTTCAGTCGATCGACAAACGGCACCGGATAATTCGGTGCCAAATACTGCGACCAGAAGAGCTTATCCGCAGTGTTCCCTTCTTTGGCTCGGTAGATTTGGGAGGCATCCGATATGCTGCGAGGCAGCTCGGCAAATACCCCTGAGAAATCCGAATTCAAAATTAGAAACGTAATTTTCTCCTCCAATACTCGCTTTACATGGAAAAAGCCTTACCCGACGCAATCTGCCTCGCCTCTTGGATCCCCTGCAGGGCGCTTTGGGTTTCCCCCGGGCATCGCTCGTGGTCTGATGCGCCTTGGTGAGTTCGGATTCTTTCTCCGTTAAACTCTGCTCCAAGGATTCGCATTTCCTCACGACCTCTTGAAGCTCCTCCTCAGCTTTAATAACCCTGGCATCGTGCTTCTCACGAAGAGCCTGCTCTGCGGCTGCCCTTTTCTCGGCTTCGGCCACAGCCTTCTTAAGAGTCTCGACTTCGGTCATCATCCCTAGCGCAAATCACGAAACATATTTTATCGTACTCATAATTCATTCGTAATAAACGCGAACAAGACTTGCACATACCTTGTTTATCTCCCAACTGCATTTTCAATTGACCAAGTTCTTCTTTGGCCCGCTCCAGACTTTGATTCAGTCCGGAGACCTCCGCAGTATGAGAGGTAGCAGCCGCTACAGACGCCTGCTCATAACAAAAGAGAGATAGATGTCATCAAATGAGTCTTCCTGCGAACATAAATTCGATCCTCTGTCCGGTTCTTTCTTTCACCGAACAGTGTATCAGGGGCTACTATCCATACTATGATACTCTCCGAAACCTCATAAAACATACCTCAAAACCTTTTATAAGGGTGAAACAGGCTTCATTCAGTCTGCTCTCAGCAGACTGAATCTTCTCAATCACCGTGCCCATAAGGGCACGGTGTTCATCGATGATGGAGGCGCTCTTCAGCGCCACCAACAAAGCATCCGACACCTCTGGTTGGACAGAGGTAGCCGGTGGAACAGGCACGCCCCCTACAACCAAGGGAGGCTGCCTGCTTGATTCTGGAGCCGTATTGGTCTCCGGAATTGCATCCGGTTGGGAGCCGAATTCAGGATGGCCCATGTCGTCAGCTCCCATGGGAATCTTCTCCCCCATGTGTCCGTCCCTGAAGTCTGACCTCCAGGCGCCGGCTTCATGGTCTTTTTCTCTCCTGCTTGGCCGGGATCCTTTTGGGACGAGGCCTCGGTGTTATTCACCTGTTTGGGGGAAGGGGCCTTCGGGGCCGTCCCGCTCTCCATAGCATCTGAGCTCAGCGAATCCTCTGATGAGGATTGTTTGGTACGGGACCTCGCCGGACTACAAAAGTATGGCTCAGGTTAAAATATTATGCCATGATGAGTGATACGTCTCCAACGTATCTATAATTTTTGATTGCTCCATGCTACTTTATCTACTGTTTTAGGCAATATTGGGCTTTATTATCCACTTCTATATTATTTTTGGGACTAACCTATTAACCGGAGGCCCAGCCCAGATTTGCTGTTTTATGCCTATTTCAGTGTTTCGAGGAGAAGGAAAATCAGACGGAGTCAAAACGGAACGAAATCAACTGGAGAAGTTATTTTTGGAAGGAAACCCACCTGATGGACTTGGACCCCACGTCAGAAGATACGGGAGGTGCTCACGAGGGTGGGGGCGCGCCCTCCCCCCCTAGGCGTGCCCCCTGCCTCGTGGGGCCCCCGTAGATCCACCGACGTACTCCCTGCACCCATATATACCTACATACACTAAAACTTCCAGAACAGAAGATAGATCGGGAGTTCCGCCGCCGCAAGCCTCCAGAGCCACCAAAAACCAATCGGGACCCCTTTCCGGTACCCTACCGGAGGGGGGATCCCTCATTGGTGGCCATCTTCATCATCCCGGCGCTCTCCATGACAAGGAGGGAGTAGTTCACCCTTGGGGCTGAGGGTATGTACCAGTAGCTATGTGTTTGATCTCTCTCTCTCTTGTGTTCTCGACTTCACACAATCTTGATGTATCGCGAGCTTTGCTATTGTAGTTGGATCTTATGATGTTTCTCCCCATCTACTCTCTTGTGATGAATTGAGTTTCCCCTTTGAAGTTATCTTATCGGATTGAGTCTTTTATGAGAACACTTGTTGTATGTCTTGGTGATCAACTTGCGGGTTTCGTGACATTGGGAACCTATGCATAGGGGTTGGCACACGTTCTCGACTCTCCGGTAGAAACTTCGAGGCACTCTTTGAAGTACTTTGTGTTGGTTGGATGAATCTGAGATTGTGTGATGCATATCGTATAATCATGCCCACGGATACTTCAGGTGACAATGGAGTATCTAGGTGACATTAGGGTTTTGGTTGATTTGTGTCTTAAGGTGTTATTCTAGTACGAACTCTTTTATAGATTGATCCGAAAGAATAGCTTTGAGGTGGTTTCAGACCCTACCATAATCTCTACGTTTGTTCTCCGCTATTAGTGGCTTTGGAGTGACTCTTTGTTGCATATTGAGGGATTGTTATATGATCTATCTATGTTATTATTGTTGAGAGAACTTGCACTAGTGAAAGTATGAACCCTAGGCCTTTTTTCCTATCATTGCAATACCGTTTACGCTCACTTTTACCACTTTTTACCTTGCTGTTTTTATATTTTCAGATTACAAAAACCTATATCTACCATCCATATTGCACTTGTATCACCATATCTTCGCCGAACTAGTGCACCTATACAATTTACCATTGTATTGGGTGTGTTGGGGACACAAGAGACTCTTCGTTATTTGGTTGCAGGGTTGCTTGAGAGAGACCATCTTCATCCTATGCCTCTCGTGGATTGATAAACCTTAGGTCATCCACTTGAGGGAAATTTGCTACTGTCCTACAAACCTGTGCACTTGCAGGCCCAACAACGTCTACAAGAAGAAGGTTGTGTAGTAGACATCAAGCTCTTTTTAGGCGCCGTTGCTGGGGAGGCTAGGTAAGTGAAGGTATATCTTTAGATCTTGCAATCGAATCTTTTTGTTTCTTGTTTTAGCACTAGTTAGTCTATAAAGGAAAACTACAAAAAAAATGGAATTGATTTTGTCTCATACGCTTCACCTTTTTAATATCTTTCGTGAGTATGATGGAAAAGAAAATTGGTCCAAAGTGTTAGAAGAAGAATGCATTAAAATGTTTGGCACTAGATATGTGAATGATGAGCATGATTGCAATGTTGTTAGTATGAACTCCTTGAATATCCATGATGCTAATGATATGCAAAGCCACAAGCTTGGGGATGCTATGTTTGACGAAGATGATATTTTTTGTCCCCCAAGCTTTGATGAGCAAATTTATTATGATGAAAGCATGCCTCCTATCTATGATGATTATTGTGATGACATGTATGCTATAAAGAATAATGATAACCATGAAACTTGTCATCTTGATCTTAATTTTCAATCACATGATAGTTATTTTGGTGAGTTTGCTCCCACTACTATTAATGAGAAGAATTTTGCTTATGTGGAGAGTAGTAAATTTTCTATGCTTGTAGATCATGAAAAGAATGCTTTAGGTACTGGTTATATTTTTGAATTCATTCATGATGCTACTGAAAATTATTATGAGAGAGGATCATATGCTTCTACATATTGCAATAATATCAAGTTTCCTCTCTATGTGCTTAAAGTTTTGAAGTTATGCTTGTTTTACCTTCCTATGCAAGATGATTCTTGTTCCCATAAGTTGTTCGCTCACAAAATCCCTATGCATAGGAAGTGGGTTAGACTTAAATGTGCTAGTCATATTCTTCATGATGCTCTCTTTATGTTTTGATTCTTATCTTTTTGTGAGCATCATTGAAATCATAATGCCTAGCTAGGGGCGTTAAACGATAGCGCTTGTTGGGAGGCAACCCAATTTTATTTTAGTTTCTTGCTTTTTGGTTCTGTTTAGTAATAAATAATCCATCTAGCTTCTGTTTAGATGTGGTTTTATGTTTTAATTAATGTTTGTGCCAAGTAGAACCTTTGGGAAGACTTGGGTGAAGTCTTTATGATCATGCTGTAAAAAACAGAAACTTTAGCGCTCACGAGATTAGCTTCAACTTTTTACTGGAGAGTGATATTTAGTTGATTCTTTTTGAAGATGATTACTAGACAAATTACTCAGGTCCACCAATTTATTTTAGAATTTTTGGAGTTCCAGAAGTTTGCGTTAGTTACAGATTACTACAGACTGTTCTGTTTTTGATAGATTCTGTTTTCATTGTGTTGTTTGCTTATTTTGATGAATCTATGGCTAGTAAAATAGTTTATAATCCATAGAGAAGTTGGAATACAGTAGGTTTAACACCAATACAAATAAATAATGAGTTCATTACAGTACCTTGAAGTGGTCTTTTGTTTACTTTTGCTAACGGAGCTCACGAGTTTTCTGTTAAGTTTTGTGTTGTGAAGTTTTCAAGTTTTGGGTAAAGATTCGATGGACTACGGAATAAGGAGTGGCAAGAGCCTAAGCTTGGGGATTCCCAAGGAACCCCAAGGTAATATTAAAGGAAAACCAAGAGCCTAAGCTTGGGGATGCCCCGGAAGGCATCCCCTCTTTCGTCTTCGTTCATCGGTAACTTTACTTGGAGCTATATTTTTATTCACCACATGATATGTGTTTTGCTTGGAGCGTCATGTCATTTTGTTTTGTTTTGTTTTATGTTAGTTAGAATATTGTTTTGCACCTTTAGATTCAATAAAAAAGCCAAGGATAGCCTTTGCCATGCTTATTTTGCAAGTATGCATGTTGCTGTTTGAAAACAGAAAGTTTACCGCTGTTGCAAAAATTCTCTAGAAAAGTCAGAGAGTGGTATAATGTTGAATCTTTTTGCATATTGAGATCTGATAAATTTATTACAGTGGGAAGTTTAGTTCATAATGTTTTGATTAGGGAAGTATGATGAATCTTGCATTCTTTACAGACTTTACTGTTTTGGCAGATTGCTGTTATGTTTGCATTGTTTGCATATGTTTGCTTGTTTAATGATTCTATTTGATGATAGGAGTATTAAATATGCAGAGGCATTTAGTATGAAATGTTTAATAATAATGTTAGTGATTTTTTACAGTAGGAAATGATAAGGTTTTGCATTGGTTTATAATAACCTATCTCACGAGTTCTTGTTGAGTTTGTTGTGAATGAAGCTTTTGATAAAAAGAGAAACCATGATATGAGAGGAATTAAGGAGACACAAAAGTTCAAGCTTGGGGATGCCCAAGGCATCCCAAGATATTATTTCAAGAATTCTCAAGCATCTAAGCTTGGGGATGCCCCGGTAGGCATCCCACCTTTCTTCTTCAACAACTATCGGTTAGTATCGGTTGAGCCTAAGTTTTTGCTTCTTCACATGAGTTGTGCTATCCTTGCAATGTTGTTTTATTTAGTTTTTCTTGCTGTTTGGATACAATATCAAGATCTGAAATTATTAAATGGGAGAGTCTTCACATAGTTGCATAATTATTCGACTACTCATTGATCTTCACTTATGTCTTTCGGAGTAGTTTGTCATTTGCTCTAGTACTTCACTTATATCTTTTAGAGCACGGCGGTGGTTTTATTTTGTAGAAATTAATGAACTCTCATGCTTCACTTATATTATTTTGAGAGTCTTAAATAGCAAGGTAATTTGCTTAAATAATCATAATATGCTAAGCATACAAGATTTGTAAGAATTCTTATGAGTGTGGAATACTAAGAAAAGTTTGATACTTGATAATTGTTTTGAGATATGGAGGTGATAATATCAAAGTCATGCTAGTTGAGTAGTTGTGAATTTGAGAGATACTTGTGTTGAAGTTAGCAAGTCCCGTAGCATGCACGTATGGTTAAAGTTGTGTAACAAATTTGAAACATGAAGTGTACCTGTCTTGTGCATCCTTATGAGTGGCGGTCGAGGACGAGCGATGGTCTTTTCCTACCAATCTATCCCCCTAGGAGCATGCGCGTAGTACTTGATTTTTGATGACTTCTAAATGTTTGCAATAAGTATATGAGTTCTTTTGACTAATGTTGAGTCCATGGATTATACGCACTTTTACCTTTCCGCCTTTGCTAACCTCTTGATTACCGTGCATTGCCCTTTCTCACCTTGAGAGTTGGTGCAAACTTCACGGTGCATCCAAACCCGTGATATGATACGCTCTATCACACATAAACCTCCATATATCTTCCTCAAAACAGCCACCATACCTACCTATTATGGCATTTCCATAGCCATTCCGAGATATATTGCCATGCAACTTTCCACCGTTCCATTCATCATCATCATGACATACTTTACTTTTGTCATATTGCCATTGCATGATCATGTAG
Organism: Aegilops bicornis; assembly: GCA_021605145.1. Classification (NCBI taxonomy): domain Eukaryota; kingdom Viridiplantae; phylum Streptophyta; class Magnoliopsida; order Poales; family Poaceae; genus Aegilops; species Aegilops bicornis. Next base: position 502,670,389 of record CM038673.1, read on the forward strand.
TTGACATCATATTTTGTGGCAAAGCCACCATGCATTATTTTTCCTACATGTCACTCTTGATTCATTGCACCATCCCGGTACACCGCTGGAGGCATTCATATAGAGTCATACCTTGTTCTTGTTTCGAGTTGTAATCCTTATGTTGTAACAATAGAAGTGTGATGATCATCATTCAATAGAGCATTGTCCCCAAAAAAAGAGAGAAAGGCCAAAGAAAAAAAAGGCCAAAAAAATAAAAAAATAAAAAATAAAAAAGGGGGCAATGCTACTATCCTTTTTTTCCACACTTGTGCTTCAAAGTAGCACCATGTTCTTCATGTAGTGAGTCTCATATATTGTGCTTCAAAGTAGCACCTTGTTCTTCATGTAGTGAGTCTCATATATTGTGCTTCAAATTAGCACCATGTTTTTCATATAGTGAGTCTCATAAGTTGTCTTTTCATACTAGTGGGAATTTTTCATTATAGAACTTGGCTTGTATATTCCTACGATGGGCTTCCTCAAATGCCCTAGGTCTTCATGAGCAAGCAAGCTGGATGCACACCCACTAGTTTTCTTTTGTTGAGCATTCATAGCTCTAGTGCATCCGTTGCATGGCAATCCCTACTCCTCATGTTGACATCAATTGATGGGCATCTCCCTAGCCCGTTGATTAGCCTTGTCAATGTGAGACTTTCTCCCTTTTGTCTTCTCCACACAATCCCCATCATCATGTTCTATTCCACCCATAGTGCTATATCCATGGCTCACGCTCATGTATTGCGTGAAGGTTGAAAAAGTTTGAGATCATTTGAGTATGAAACAATTGCTTGGCTTGTCATCGAGGGTATAGAAGTTGGGAACATCTTTGTGTGACGAAAATGAAGCATAGCCTAACTATATGATTTTGTAGGGATGAACTTTCTTTCGCCATGCTATTTTGAGAAGACATGATTACTTTGATTAGTATGCTTGAAGTATTATTATTTTTATGTCAATATGAACTTTTGTCTTGAATCTTTCGGATCTGAATATTCATATCACAAGTAAGAAGAATTACATTGAAATTATGCCAAAGTATCACTCCACATCAAAAATTCTTTTTTATCATTTACCTACTCGAGGACGAGCAGGAATTAAGCTTGGGGATGTTTGATACGTCTCCAACGTATCTATAATTTTTGATTGCTCCATGCTACTTTATCTACTGTTTTAGGCAATATTGGGCTTTATTATCCACTTTTATATTATTTTTGGGACTAACCTATTAACCGGAGGCCCAACCCAGATTCGCTGTTTTATGCCTATTTCCGTAGTTCGAGGAAAAGGAATATCGACGGAGTCAAACGGAACGAAATCAACTGGAGAAGTTATTTTTGGAAGGAAACCCACCTGATGGACTTGGACCCCACGTCAGAAGATACATGAGGTGCTCACGAGGGTGGGGGGCGCGCCCTCCCCCTGGGCGCGCCCCCCTTCCTCGTGGGGCCCCCGTAGCTCCACCACGTACTCCCTGCACCCATATATACCCACATACGCTAAAACTTCCAGAACAGAAGATAGATCGGGAGTTCCGCCGCCGCAAGCCTCCAGAGCCACCAAAAACCAATCGGGACCCCTTTCTGGTACCCTGCCGGAGGGGGGATCCCTCACCTGTGGCCATCTTCATCATCCTGGCGCTCTCCATGACGAGGAGGGAGTAGTTCACCCTCGGGGCTGAGGGTATGTACCAGTAGCTATGTGTTTGATCTCTCTCTCGTGTTCTCGACTTCACACGATCTTGATGTATCGCGAGCTTTGCTATTGTAGTTGGATCTTATGATGTTTCTCCCCCTCTACTCTCTTGTGATGAATTGAGTTTCCCCTTTGAAGTTATCTTATCGGATTGAGTATTTTATGAGAACACTTGATGTATGTCTTGGTGATCAACTTGCGGGTTTCGTGACATTGGGAACCTATGCATAGGGGTTGGCACACGTTCTCGACTCTCCGGTAGAAACTTCGGGGCACGCTTTGAAGTACTTTGTGTTGGTTGGATGAATCTGAGATTGTGTGATGCATATCGTATAATCATGCCCACGGATACTTGAGGTGACAATGGAGTATCTAGGTGACATTAGGGTTTTGGTTGATTTGTGTCTTAAGGTGTTATTCTAGTACGAACTCTTTTATAGATCGATCCGAAAGAATAGCTTTGAGGTGGTTTCGTACCCTACCATAATCTCTACGTTTGTTCTCCGCTATTAGTGGCTTTGGAGTGACTCTTTGTTGCATATTGAGGGCTTGTTATATGATCTATCTATGTTATTATTGTTGAGAGAACTTGCACTAGTGAAAGTATGAACCCTAGGCCTTGTTTCCTATCATTGCGATACCGTTTGCGCTCACTTTTACCACTTGTTACCTTGCTGTTTTTATATTTTCAGATTACGAAAACCTATATCTACCATCCATATTGCACTTGTATCACCATCTCTTCGCCGAACTAGTGCACCTATACAATTTACCATTGTATTGGGTGTGTTGGGCACACAAGAGACTCTTCGTTATTTGGTTGCAGGGTTGCTTGAGAGAGACCATCTTCATCCTACGCCTCATGGGATTGATAAACCTTAGGTCATCCACTTGAGGGAAATTTTCTATTGTCCTACAAACCTGTGCACTTGCAGGCCCAACAACGTCTACAAGAAGAAGGTTGTGTAGTAGACATCTATGAGTCTGGGCACATAAACATATTCGGACTTTATATACTCACGAGTTCACCAGGGGCTGGGCCCTAGAATCCCACGCCAGGCCGCTGTCGGCGGTGGCAGTGGACCCCTCCGGAAGGGGAGCTTTTCCCCTTTTAGGCGACTCGGCCTCCAAGTGTGCGGAGGCCGCCCTCTTCTTCTTCCCCCCGCAGGGGATTCTTCTTCTTCCTCCTCGTCGTCCTCTTCGGAGGTGGAGCGGGCATTGGAGCCTCCGGATATTGTGTCCGAAGTGCCGCGGCGACGAAGGCTGCCCTGGGTCTTTTTGGCCTCCTTCTCGGCCGTCTTCTTCGGCACCTTGTAAGGCGCCGGGACCAGCATCTTTGTCAGAAGTGGGACGGCCGGTTCTTCGGGTAGTGGGGCCGGACAGTGGATCCGCTCCACCTTCTTCGTCCAGCCCTTGGAGAGTTGTGGAAAACACATTGAGCATTTCCTTTGGGTTATGCGGATAAAGTTTATGATGACTTACCGAGCTTGCAGGGCGGGATAGTTGGTACCCGCGGTCCTCGGCTGAGTCCGGCCATGATTTGCCAGACTTGAAAAGCACCTTCCAGATGTCTTTATGCGAGGAGCCAAAGAGCTCCCGCAGGGTTTGGTGCTTGGCCGGATCGAATTCCCATAGATTGCGAGTCCGGTGTTGACAAGGCAGGATCCGGCGAACTAACATCACCTGGACCACATTGACAAGTTCGATGTTTTTGTCCTCCATATCTTTGACGCGCGTCTGGAGCACCGATAGTTCGTCGGACGACGACCAGTCCAGGCATTTCGTAACCCAGGATGTAAGCCGCAGGGGGGCTCCGGATCGAAACTCAGGAGTAGCAGCCCATTCCGTGTTGCGCGGCTCGGTGATATAAAACCATTGCTGTTGCCACTCCTTGACGGAATCATTGAAGGTGCCGGTTGGCCATGTGACGTTGGGCATCTTGCTCACCATAGCGCCCCCGCACTCGGCGTGCTCGCCGCCCACTACCTTGGGCTTGACATTAAAAATCTTCAGCCATAAGCCGAAATGTGGCGAGATGCGGAGAAAAGCCTCGCACACGACGATGAATGTCGAGATGTTGAGGAAGGAATTGGGGGACAGATCATGAAAACCGATCCCTTAATAATACATAATTCCACGAAAAAATGGGTGAAGGGGAAACCCTAGCCCGCGGATGAAGTGAGGGAGGAATACGACCCTCTCGTGGGGTTCCGAAGTAGGGATGACCTGTCTCGCCGTTGGGAGACGGTGGCTGATTTTCTTGGCCAGATACCCGGCCTCCCGAAGCTTTTTTGATATCCTTCTCCCGGATGGTAGAGGCCATCCACTTGCCTCCTGCTCCGGATCCGGACATTTTCGGAAAGCCTTTGTGGGCGGAGAAGATGAACACTTGTGCGCTGGAGCTCAAGTGAAGGGGAATGGATCGGGAAGAAGACTCCTTGTCCCTTTATAAGGGCGGAAGAAACTATGCGCCTCCCCACCTACCTGGTAAACTCGCTTATTTCCTAAAGCGCCATAATTGATGGTGCGGTTGGGTTACCCACACCCGTATTGATGAGAATCCCGTGATAAGGGGACATGATCTCTGCTTCGACAAGACGTGCCAAGAAAACCGCCTCGCAATATGTGCAGTAGCTGGTTGAGTAAAACGGTTCGAATAATGACCGGGCCGTGTCGTAATGTCACGCTGCAAAATGTGTCAGCATATTAGATTTGTGTTATATTATTCTCTCTACGGTGGTATGTGGAATTTATTTTGCAGAGCCGGACACGATCCTAGTGTTCAAAATCTTCTATGGAGTATTCGGAGGAGGAACCCGCCTTGCAATGCTGAAGACAATCTGCGCGCCGGACTCATCGTCATTGAAGCCTGTTTCAGGGGCTACTGAGGGAGTCCTGGATTAGGGGGTCCTCGGACAGCCGGACTATATCCTTTAGCCGGACTGTTGGACTATGAAGACACAAGATTGAAGACTCCGTCCCGTGTCCGGATGGGACTCTCCCTGGCGTGGAAGGCAAGCTTGGCAATACGGATATGTAGATCTCCTCCCTTGTAACCGACTCTGTGTAACCCTAGCCCTCTCCGGTGTCTATATAAACCGGAGGGTTTAGTCCGTAGAAGAACAACAATCATACCATAGGCTAGCTTCTAAGGTTTAGCCTCTACGATCTCGTGGTAGATCAACTCTTGTAATACTCATATCATCAAGATCAATCAAGCAGGAAGTAGGGTATTACCTCCATCGAGAGGGCCCGAACCTGGGTAAACATCGTGTCCCCCGCCTCCTGTTACCATCCGTCTTAGACGCACAGTTCGGGACCCCCTACCCGAGATCCGCCGGTTTTGGCACCGACACTCGGGCCCTAGTGACAAGCATTAAGCATAGCAAAGTCATAGCAACATCAATCTCAGAACATAATGGATACTAGGGATCAAACCCTAACAAAACTAACTCGATTACATGATAGATCTCATCCAACCCATCACCGTCCAGCAAGCCTACGATGGAATTACTCACGCACGGCGGTGAACATCATGAAATTGGTGATGGAGGATGGTTGATGATGACGACGGCGATGAATCCCCCTCTCCGGAGCCCCGAACGGACTCCAGATCAGCCCTCCCGAGAGAGTTTAGGACTCGTGCATGGCCTCCTACTGGATTGATACCTTTTTTCTCAAAAACTGAGGGAAATACTTACGCTGCTTTACTGCATCACCCTTTCCTCTTCAAGGGAAAACCAACGCAGTGCTCAAGAGGTAGCAAGAAGGATTTACGCGCCGCTGTCGGGAGCATAGCTCTATTCTTTGAGTCACTTGGGATTTATATCTGCTGGTCACTATGAAGAACTTGAAAGACGCGAAAACTAAGATTTATCCCTCAACTACGAGGGGAGGTAAGGAACTTCCATCTAGCTCTGCACTTGATTCTCCTTCTGTTTTGAGTAAGTTTGCGACACCTAAACCTACTACCGCTATTAATTCCGATATGACGCATGTTATTGATGATGCCACTTCTGCTATGCATGATACTTATGATGAAACTACTTCTATGCTTGATACTATTGTGCCACTTGGTGAATTTCTTGATGAACAACTTGCTAGGGCTAGAGAGAATGAAATTATTGAAACTGATAATATCAATGAAAGTAATGATGAAGGCTCTACCCCTAGTAAATATGAATTACCTGTTGTGCCTAAGGGTTATGTTCTGGATGAAGAATCTGCTAGAGCTATTCTTGCTTGCAATGACAGAAGTGATCTTAAGAAGTTATTAGCTAAATGGAAGCAACAATCTCTTAATGCTAGAATGAAATATGATCCTACTTTTGCTACTTCACCTATCTTTGTTACTGATAAGGACTATGAATTCTCTGTTGATCCTGAGATAATTACTTTGGTTGAATCTGATCCTTTCTATGGCTATGAATCTGAAACTATTGTGGCAAATCTTACTAAATTAAATGATATAGCCACCCTATTCACTAATGATGAGAGAACTCGCTACTTTTATATCCTTAAAATATTTCCGTTCTCATTAAAGGGTGATGCTAATATATGGTTTAATTCTCTTGCTCTTGGTTGTGTGCGTAGTCCCCAGGATATGATTTATTACTTCTCTGCTAAATATTTCCCTGCTCATAAGAAACAAGCTGCCTTAAGGGATATATACAATTTTGTGCAAATTGAAGAAGAGAGTCTCCCACAAGCTTGGGGAGGCTTCTCCAACTACTCAATGCTTTGCCTGATCATCCTCTCAAGAAAAATGAAATACTTGATATCTTCTATAATGGACAAACTGATGCTTCCAAGGACTACCTGGATAGTTGTGTTGGTTCTGTTTTCAGGGAAAGAACACCGGATGAAGCTGAAATTCTATTGAATAATATGTTGACTAATGAAAATAATTGGACACTTCCTGAGCCAATTCCTGAGCCTATTCCTAAACCTACTCAAGAAGAGGGGTGTTCTATTTCTCGATCCACGAAGATATGCAAGAGGCAAAGAAATCTATGAAAGAAAAAGGTATAAAAGCTGAAGATGTCCAGAATTTACCTCCTATTGAAGAAATACATGGTCTTAATTTACAGCCTGTGGAAGAAACATACGATCTTAATCCATCACCTATTGAAGAAACTCATGTCGTAATAACCCGACACAGGTAGTAAAGGTAAATTCTCTCTGTAGATTTGATGAAGTTGATATTCCTCGTTATAAGTCTGCTAGCCAATGCTTAGATGAGTTTGATAATTTTATTGTCAAACAAGAAAACTTCAATGCTTATGTTGGTAGACAATTAAAACGCAATGCTTATATGATTAAACACTTGAGTGATTATATGTCTAGAGTTAAAGGTGAACCTAAACTCATTAGTAAACATGCTTCTATGGTTACCACTCAAGTAGAACAAGTACTTAAAGCTCAGAATGACTTTCTCAATGAATTAAATAGTAAGAATAATGATTATGTCATTAGAGTGGCTACGAATCTGGTAAAATGACTCAGGAACCTTTGTATCCTGAAGGCCATCCTAAGAGAATTGAGCAAGATTCTCAGAGTAATAATATAGATGCACCTAGTCCTTCTAAGAGGAAGAAAAAGAAAAATGATAGGACTTTGCATGATTCTAGTGAACCTGTTATAGACAAACCTGAGAATCCCAATGATATTTCTATTTCTGATGCTAAAACACAATCTGGTAATGAACATGAACCTAGTGATAATGTTAATGATGATGTTCATGTTGATGCTCAACCTAGCAATGATAATGATGTAGAAATTGAACCTGCTGTTGATCTTGATAACCCACAATCAAAGAATCAACGTTATGATAAGAAAGACTTTGTTGCTAGGGAACACGGTAAATGTAACATCCCAAATTTTCAATTTGGAATGTTATACATAGATCATCATTGGATATCATATTTTTGTTGCATTGTTGGCTCGATCCTAGAAATTCTACGCAACTCAAAGACCCACAGAGAGAGTTGGGGATTTCGTTATTTTCATATTTGAGTTTTCTCAAATTTTGAAAATAGGATCATTTGATTTTAATTATTTTATCTTCAATTATTTCTATTACAAAAATATGAGAGAGGGAATAAAATGACTTTCCCAAAATAAAGAAATAATGAGGATTTAATAATAAAATCAAATAAGATTTTATTTTGGAGTTTTTCGCCATTTTATTTGAATTTAGGAAAAATGTGCGTTTTTCAAAATTGCATTTAGGCCCCAAATAAATGTTCATCTAGTCCGGCTTGATTTTAGAAGCCGCAGAAAATTTATTTCGGGATTTTTGGAGTCCGTTTAATATTTCTTTCGTTTGTTTTTCTGCGTGAAATTATTTAAAAAAAATGAACCGACCCACGCGTCAGAATCGAAGCGGGACTCCGCTTGGGGCAACATTTAAATAGCGCCGCCGAGCGCCCCACCAAATTACCGCCCACCTGTAACCCTAACCCTAGCCGCTTGCCGCTTGGCCACGGACGTCGCCACCCGCCGCCCGAGGTTCGCTGCCGCCTCGTAATCCGTGCCGCCGTTTTTTTTGAAAAACCGTTCGGTTTTCCGTCGGTTTTCGTTGGTTTTTTTTAGTTTCCGTTTTTTTATTAGATCGGTTTTTTTATTTTCGGTTCGGTTAAATAGCGAAGCGTCATTGCTCGCTCGCTTTAACGAACGTGTTTGTCAGATTAGCTCTAGTTAACAAACGTTCGTTCGTTAACCTGTTCGTCGTTTTTCTTTTTCTCGGATTTAATCCGCGATTTTTCTGATCGTGATTTCCGATCTGATTTTCGTTTTAGTATAACTTTTTGCTCGTTTATCGGAATCAGGCGATCCAAGCGCCTCGAGTTTCGTCTCGAAACCCTCTTTCCGAATAACCAACTTAAACAAGTTTTTTCCTCTGTAAAATTTGGCTTAGATCCAGATTAGTAAAACGGAGCTGTTTTCTTTCGCCGTTTGACTTTCGTTGCTTTGTTTGATTTGATTCTTTTTGCAAACCGAAGTTCTTAAGTTGAACTTTCTGGTTAGATCTTTTGTTTGAGTTTTACCTGTGCATTAGATGGTTACTTATTGTATGCTTGTTTGTTTGTGTGCGATAGAATACCCGGAGTGCGCTACCGTTACTTCGAGTCTCTAGGTTTCATGGATCATCGAAGGCAAGTAACACTTTGATCATACCTTTTCTACTACCCAGCTTTTATTGCATTAGATCAATCCTCAAACATTGCATGATTAGGATCTAATTAAATTGTGGGATGGGAAGTAGATGAGGTAGTACCTATTTCTTGTTTATTATCAAACCTTTGGGAGTTACTTCTACGTTTTCTTATTATGCCATGCTATGCTAGTAGACGTGGATTGGGTGAGTGTATCCATGACAGATGTGAGATTGTTAAATTAATGGTTTATTTAAGGTGGCAACTTAAACACACATCTGGGTGGATTGAGGTACTGCTCTGTGGATTTGCCTGTTTTTCTTCGGACCGCCACCCAAGCTCAAAGGGATCATGAGATTATTCATGCTAGAAACTTCCGTGTGCAGCCACATGCTACTATGGGCTCTAGCATAGTTGACTAAGTTGCGCGAACTCTTAAGGGTAGACTAGCAGATGTAGGGGTTGTAGGTTGGTACGGTCTACCCATACGTAAGGTGCTAGCGCTTCTGAAAAACTATGTCTCGATCATCCGTTTCTCAAACACCATGTAGTGCGAGAAATCAAACGGAGGAGATCGAGTCTTGTGGGGAAAAGTGCACAAACCTCTGCAGAGTGTATAAACTAATCATGGTTAGCCGTGTCCCTGCTATGGACGTCTTGAGTATCTAGTACTTGGATATCATGTGAATCTCATCATGTTACTTTAATTAATACTGTTGGGTTTTAATGATGATTACTTTAATTGGGATTGAGGATGCTTTCAACCATTCTCAATGTTTAACAACCACCATGATAGTTAAATAAGTTTATTCCTTTTGCAGTAGGGAAAATTTGGCTTTACGCAAAACTGTAACCATAGTGCTTTCCACCAGCCAGATATGCATGTAGAATAGTTATTTCCATTATTATTCTCTATGTGTTACATTGCCAGCATATTCCATGTGCTGACCCGTTTTCGGGCTGCAATGTTTCATGTTGCAAACTTTTCAGACAACGAGTAAGGTGCTTAGGTCTTGGTTCTATACTCAGTGATGCCGTTGGAGTTGATGGACTCGCCTATTCTTCCATGCCTTCCGTTGTTATCGTTATTAGATGGCCTTAAGCCATATTCACTTTGTTAAGTTCTCTCTTGAGACATTTGTTGTAATAAGTGTGTGATTGCTACTCTGTTATAAATCCTTCGAGTACTGTGTGGTGTCAGCATTACTGATCCAGGGATGACACTTGAGCATAGAGATCAGACTGTTTGAGGTCTGGTCGCTACAAAGATGGTATCAGAGCACACGCTGACTGTAGGACACGACCACTAAGCTAAAGCCCTAGATCACTACTCTCTTCTCATTTCTGACTCCTCATCTTTTCTACTCTTTTTAGGATGACGGAAGTGAGGATCAAGTTCACCCAGCCGGATGAAGATACACCCTTTGGACGACACCTGAAGGAAGTCACTAAGTACCTGAACATCGGAATACCAAGCTTCACCGGGACCTACAATTCCACTTTACCCGAAGAGGAGCGCTGGAAGATTCAAGCTCAAGTTATCGGAAGGATGTTCGCGCTAGTCACGGAGCCCATAGAGTGTGTTTTTAATGCACCAACCTAGAGTCTGGGAAAGAGCATTGCAGCCCACATAACCATGGGACGCATTGGAGAAGTTTACCAAGATGACCTCAAGGATACTATCTACCAGATTTGCGGACGCCGAGATGAACAACGGGAGATAGTTAGCACTAAGAAGGATCGATCCATTGCAGCTTTCATTCAAGAGTTAAATCAGCACATTCGACGCCGGAGAGAACTAGATGTCTTGTGAACATGATGGAGTTGAAGAAAGCAAAAGCCAAGATTATTGAACTAGAAGGAGAACTGAAGGCCACTCGCAAGGACTACATGGAGGAGATTGTAGCTCTAGTGAGACAAAACGACGATCTTAAGGAGAAGATTGAAGAACTCATGGGGAATTCAGCACCCGAAGGAGAAGATGAAGATTGCACCTGTCCAGAGAACTACATCATCATCAACGACACCGACTCGGATCCTGACGATAGTGATGATGACTATGTTGATGAAGCTGGAGTAGATATCATGGAGTCTTCATCGGAGCAGTTTTTCTAGTTGACCACCATAACAGTAGTAGAATTTCCCCCATTAAAAATTAGTTTTAAGTCCCAAAGACTTTGTAACACTAGTTAGACCGTTGTATGCCCTTGTTTGATTTGATTGGAGTGATTTTGTGTGCTTTTGTCTCATGTGCATATGGGTAGTGTTCTCTCGCTAGACCTCATTCTATTCTTAACTCCCGTCTTTTCTATAAACCCTCAGATGCCTCTGAGACGCGACCCCGGATTTGTTTTCCCACCGGAGATCACTCAGTTGATTCAGCAGCAGAATGCCTTGATTCAAACATTGGTACAGAACCAAGGCAACAACAACAACAACAACAACAACAACAACAACAACAACAACAACAACAACAACAACAACAACCCAGCACCACCACCACCTGTTGACCATCGGACCCGTTTCTTAAGGCTGAATACGCCGGTGTTTTCCAGTAGCACCGAGCCGATTGCTGCAGATGATTGGCTCCGCAAGATAGGGAGGGAGTTGACCACTCCAGGATGTACAGATGGGGAAAAGGTGAAATTTGCCGCACATCAGCTTGAAGGACCCGCAGCAGCATGGTGGGAGAATTTCTGACCACTTACCACAGAGACACTGTCACATGGGATCGATTTGGCCAAACTTTCCGTCGCCCATGTTTCAGCAGGAGCTATGGCCATGAAGAAGCGTGAGTTTCGCAACTTGCACCAAAGAGGACGGACAGCCACAAGATGTGGATGACTTTAGTAAACCAGCACGTTATGCCCCAGATGACGTTGCTACGGACGCAGCTAAACAGGAGAAGTTTCTAGAAGGACTGAATGATGAACTGAGCATGCAGTTGATGGTAGCCACCTTCAATAACTACCAGGAGTTAGTAGATCATGCTCTTATGATTGAAGGGAAGCAGCAGTAGATTGACAATCGCAAGAGAAAGTATGGACAGGGGAAGTATAACTCTGGAGCTCAGCAGAAACTACGCTTTACCCCGAAGCCAGGAGGGCAATTTCAGCATACTCACGGAGGAGGTAGCTCGCACAATCATAATGGCACAAAGAATGGAAATTGGAATGGAGGAAGCAATGGACAAAACCGCACCAACCCGTCAACATCATCCAAGGTAGACCTGAGCCATATCACTTGTTATAAGTGCCGTAAGACTGGGCATTATGCAAATGAATGTCCAGAATCCCAAAATGGTAACGCCCATGGAAGCTCAGGAAAGAAGCCGAACCCTTTCAACAGGGGACAGGTGAACCACGTTACCGTGGAGGAGGTTGAAGCTCAGCCGACGCGATAATAGGTAAGTTTTTGGTTAAGACATTTATCGCAGCTTGTTCTTTTTGATACTTTGGTGCATCGCATTCATACATATCAAGGGATTTGTGGATAAGTATAAATTACCAACCCAAGCCCTTAGGTCACCCATGCTAGTAACCTCACCCGAGCGGAATATATGGCAAGTATATGGTGCGATCGACTGCCATTAAGGATTGGAAACTATGTATTTCCCTCGGACCTAATAGTTTTGGAATCACAAGGATTGGATGTGATATTAGGTATGGATTGGTTATCAAAGTACGGAGGGAATATTGATTGCGCCAGTAAGTCGATTTTACTTACCACCCCAGAAGGTAGGAGAATCAAGTATGTATCACGGCATGAGCCGAGGAGAGCACATGTAAATTCCTTATCAGGAGTTGTGCAGGAGGAAGTATCAGTGGTAAAGGGATTACCCAGACGTGTTTCTGGAAGAGTTGCCAGGCATGCCGGGACGTAGACATCGAATTTCTGATTGAACTCTTGCCGAGCCTTCGGGCCGTTATCTAAGAGACCGTATAGGATGCCAGCCCAAGATTTGGAGGAAATTAAGAAGCAAATTAAGGAGTTACTGGATAAAGGTTTTATTCGCCCAAGTTCTTTGCCTTGGGGATCGCCAGTACTTCTAGTGGAGAAGAAGGATGGATCATTAAGAATGGTTGTTGATTATCGAGGATTGAATGACGTGACCATTAAGAACAAATACCCGTTGCCGATGATCAACGACTTGTTTGACCAATTGCAAGGAGCTAAGGTATTTTCCAAGATCGATTTGCGATCAGGATACCATCAGTTGAAGATTCGGGAGCAGGATATACCTAAGACGGCTTTTACCACTGTGTATGGGCTGTATGAGTATACCGTTATGTCATTTGGTCCGACTAACGCCTGACCTATTTTATGAACATGATGAACAAGGTGTTTATGGAGTTTTTGGATAAGTTTGTCGTGGTATTCATTGACGATATTTTGGTCTACTCAAAGAGTGAAGGAGAACATAAGGAGCACTTGCGTTTGGTACTCGAAGCTCAGAGAACATCAGTTGTATGCCAAGTTCAGCAAGTGTGAGTTTTGGTTGAAGGAAGTTGGATTTCTTGGACATGTTATATCCGGAGAAGGTATAGCAGTAGACCCCACTAAAGTTGCCACGGTGACAAACTGGGAAGCGCCAACAACAGTTGGAGAGATCCGGAGTTTCCTTGGACTCGCAGGATACTACCGGAGATTCATTGAGAATTTCTTGAAGATTGCGAAGCCTATGAAAGAATTATTGAAGAAGGATACCAAGTTCATATGGACAGAGGAGTGTGAGGCTAGTTTCCAAGAGTTGAAGAAGCGTTTGGTTACCTCACCAGTATTAATCCTACCAGAGCAAAGCAAGAATTATGAAGTTTACTGCGACGCTTCATGTCGAGGACTTGGAGCAGTGCTTATGCAGGAGGGAAGAGTTGTTTCGTATGCTTCACGACAGCTGAAACCTCACGAATTAAACTATGCCACGTACGATTTGGAGTTAGCAGCCGTAGTGCATGCCTTGAAAACGTGGAGACATTTCCTCATTGGAAATCATTGTGCGGTGTATACGGATCACAAGAGTTTGAAGTACATCTTCACGCAAAAGGAGTTAAACCTCAGACAAAGGAGATGGTTGGAGCTCATCAATTATTATGATATGAGATTGCATTACCACCCCGGAAAGGCTAACGTGGTAGCAGACGCGTTGAGCCGTAAGAGTCATGTAAACATCCTAATGACCGGAGGTTTACCAAAAGAATTAGCCGAGGAATTCGGGGAGCTATATTTGGAAATAGTTCTGCGAGGCTATGTAGCAGCGTTGGAGATTCAGTCTACTTTGATGGATAAAATCAGAGAAGCTCAATGGACAGATAAGGAAGTTGCTTCTATTAAGGAGAAGATGAGCAAGGGAAAAGCAAAGGGATTTCGTGAGGATGAGCACGATACCTTATGGTTTGAGGACCGCGTTTACGTACCAAATGATCCGGAGATTCGGAAGTTGATTTTGCAAGAGGCACATGATTCGCCGTATTCGATCCACCCCGGAAATACCAAGATGTATTTGGATTTGAAGGATACTTTCTGGTGGACCAGAATGAAGAAAGATATCGCAGAGTATGTAGCAGTTGTGATGTGTGTCAGAAAGTGAAAGCAGAACATCAGAAGCCAGCAGGATTGTTACGACCATTGCCTATACCCGAATGGAAATGGGATAAACTAGGCATGGATTTCATCACGAGATTGCCCAGGACCCGTTCAGGCTATGACTCGATTTGGGTTGTAGTCGATCGTTTGATGAAGGTAGCTCATTTCATTCCAGTAAAGACTACCTACAACAGCGCCAAATTGGCTAAGATATACATGACAAGGATTGTATGCTTGCATGGAGTTCCAAGGAGTATCGTATCAGATAGAGGAACCCAATTCACCTCAAAGTTATGGAAGCAGTTGCACGAAACTTTGGGAACCAGACTGGAGTTTAGTACAGCTTTTCATCCACACACAGATGGACAAACCGAGAGAGTCAACCAGATTTTGGAGGATATGCTGAGAGCATGTGCTTTGGATTATGGATCAAGTTGGGATGAAAACTTTCCATATGCGGAGTTTTCTTATAACAACAGCTACCAAACCAGTTTGAAGATGGCACCGTTTGAAGCCTAGTATGGAAGGAGGTGCAGAACCCCGCTATTTTGGGATGAAGTTGGAGACCGCCAGTTGTTTGGACCGGAATTGATTAAGGAGTCTGAACGGAAAGTAAAGTTGATTCGCGATAGATTCAAGGTAGCCCAGTCAAGGCAGAAGAGCTATGCGGATTCAAAACGCAAAGAGACGGAATATGAAGCCAGAGACAGAGTTTATCTTCGAGTATCTCCGCTTCGAGGAGTTAGGCGTTTTGGATTTAAAGGAAAATTAGTGCCACGTTTTGTGGGACCATACAAAGTTTTGGAGCGAGTGGGAGAAGTTGCGTACAAGTTGGAATTACCCGAGGGTTTGTCAGGTGTTCACGACGTGTTCCATGTTTCTCAGTTGAAGAAGTGTCACGCAGAGATGGCGGATATACCCTTTGAGAGATACTTTGTGCCACTAGAGGCGATTCGGTTGAATAACGATTTGACCTATGAGGAGAAGCCGCTTAAGATTACGGAGTATGCCACCGAGTCACCCGCACAAGGTCATTAAGTTTTGTAAAGTTGATTGGAGCCACCACACTCGGGATGAAGCCACCAGGGAGCGAGAGGAAGATCTCGCTTAAGGACCACCTCACCTATTTTCTAGCCAACCCGAATCTCGAGGGCGAGATTCATCTTAAGGGTAGGTTTGTAACATCCCAAATTTTCAATTTGGAATGTTATACATAGATCATCATTGCATATCATATTTTTGTTGCATTGTTGGCTTGATCCTAGAAATTCTACGCAACTCAAGGACCCACGGAGAGAGTTGGGGATTTCATTATTTTCATATTTGAGTTTTCTCAAATTTTGAAAATAGGATCATTTGATTTTAATTATTTTATCTTCAATTATTTCTATTACAAAAATATGAGAGAAGGAATAAAATGACTTTCCCAAAATAAAGAAATAATGAGGATTTAATAATAAAATCAAATAAGATTTTATTTTAGAGTTTTCGCCATTTTATTTGAATTTAGGAAAAATGCGCGTTTTTCAAAATTGCATTTAGGCCCCAAATAAATGTTCATCTAGTCCGCCTTGATTTTAGAAGCCGGGGAAAATTTATTTCGGGATTTTTGGAGTCCGTTTAGTATTTCTTTCGTTGTTTTTCTGCCCGAAATTAAAAAAACGAACCGACCTACGTGCTGTACCCGAGCGGGACTCCGCCCGGAGGCAACCTTTAAATAGCGCCGCCGGCGCCTAGCCCCACCAAATGACCGCCCGGCACACCGCGCCGAACCCTAACCTCGCCGCCGCCGCGCCGCCACCGCCGCCGCCACGGACGTCCGCCACCCGCCGCCGGAGGTTCGCCGCTGCCTCGTAATCCGTGCCGCCGTTTTTTTAGAAAAACCATTCGGTTTTCCGTCAGTTTTCGTCAGGTTTTTTTAGTTTCTGTTTTTTTATTAGATCGGTTTTTTATTTTCGGTTCGGTTAAATAGCGAGCGTTCGCTCGTTCGTTCGTTTTAACGAACGTGTTCGTCAGATTATCTCTAGTTAACGAACGTTCGTTCGTTAACCTGTTCGTCGTTTTTCTTTTTCTCGGATTTAATCCGCGATTTTTCTGATCGTGATTTCCGATTCGATTTTAGTTTTAGTATAACTTTTCGCTCGTTTATCGGAATCAGGTGATTCAAGCGCCTGGAGTTTCGTCTCGAAACCCTCTTTCTGAATAACCAACTTAAGCAAGTTTTTACCTCTGTAAAATTTGGCTTAGATCCAGATTAGTAAAATGGAGCTGTTTTCTTTCGCCGTTTGACTTTCGTTGCTTTGTTTGATTTGATTCTTTTTGCAAACCGAAGTTATTAAGTTGAACTTTCTGGTTAGATCTTTTGTTCGAGTTTTACCTGTGCATTAGATGAGTACTTATTGTATGCTTGTTTGTTTGTCTGCAATAGAATACGTGAGTGCTACTTTGTTACTTCGAGTATCTAGGTTTCGCGGATCATCGGCAAGGCAAGTAACACTTTGATCATACCTTTTCTACTACCCAGTTTTATTGCATTAGATCAATCCTCAAACATTGCATGACTAGGATCTAATTAAATTGTGGGACGGGAAGTAGATGAGGTAGTACCTATTTCTTGTTTATTATCAAACCTTTGGGAGTTACTTCTACGTTTGCTTATCATGCCATGCTATGCTAGTAGACGTGGATTGGGTGAGTGTATCCATGATAGATGTGAGATTGTTAAATTAATGGTTTATTTAAGGTGGCAACTTAAACACACATCTGGGTGGATTGAGGTACCTGGTTTCCAGGATTTGCCTGCTTTTTCTTCTGACCGCCACCCGTGCTCAAAGGGATCATGAGATTATTCATGCTAGAAACTTCTGTGTGCAGCCACATGCTACTATGGGCTCTAGCATAGTTGACTAAGTTGTGCGAACTCTTACGGGTAGACTAGCAGATGTAGGGGTTGTAGGTTGGTACGGTCTACCCGTACGTAAGGTGCAAGCGCTTCTGAAAAACTATGTCTCGGTCATCAGTTTCTCAAACATCATGTAGTGCGAGAAATCAAACGGAGGAGATCGAGTCTTGTGGGGAAAAGTGCACAAACCTCTGCAGAGTGTATAAACTAATCATGGTTAGCCGTGTCCCCGGTTATGGACGTCTTGAGTATCTAGTACTTGGATATCATGTGAATCTCATCATGTTACTTTAATTATCTTGTTGGGTTTTAATGATGATTACTTTAATTGGGATTGTGGATGCTTTCAACCATTTTCAATGTTTAACAACCACCATGATAGTTAAATAAATTTATTCCTTTTGCAGTAGGGAAAAATTGGCTTTACGCAAAACTGTAACCATAGAGCTTTCCACCAGCCAGATATGCATGTAGAATAGTTATTTCCATTATTATTCTCTATGTGTTACATTGCGAGCATATTCCATGTGCTGACCCATTTTTGGGCTGCAACGTTTCATGTTGCAGACTTTTCAGATGACGAGTAAGGTGCTTAGGTCGTGGTTCTATACTCAGTGATGCCGTTGGAGTTGATGTGACTCGCCTATTCTTCCAAGCCTTCCGCTGTTATCGTTATTAGATGGCCTTAAGCCATATTCACTTTGTTAAGTTCTCTCTTGAGACATTCGATGTAATAAGTGTGTGATTGCTACTCTGTTATAAATCCTTCGAGTCTTTGTGTGGTGTCGGCATTCTTGATCCAGGGGATGACACTTGAGCACGTAGATCGACTGTTTGAGGTCCTGTCACATAAAGAAAGAAAGAGAACCATTGGTTCGAGATACCCATGCCTTTCCTCCTAAACCATCCAAGAAAAGGATGATGAGGATTTTGAGCGCTTTCTTTGAAATGATTAGACCTATCTTCTTGCATGTATGAGATTAACTGATATGCTCAAAATGAATCCTTATGCTAAATATATGAAGGATATTATCACTAATAAAATAAAGATACCGGAAGCTTTCCACCATGCTTGCTAATTATAAATTTAAGGGTGGAATACCTAAGAAACTTGGAGATCCCGGAGTACCAACTATACCATGCTCCATTAAAAGAAACTATGTTAAAACTCCTTTATGTGATCTTGGAGCCGGTGTTAGTGTTATGCCTCTCTCTTTATACCGTAGACTTGATTTGAATAAGTTGACACCCTCTGAAATAGCTTTGCAAATGGTCGATAAATCAACTGCTATACCAATCGGTATTTGTGAGGATGTGCCTGTTGTGGTTGCAAAGCGTTACTATTTTAACGGACTTTATTATTCTTGATATTCGAGGATGATAGTATGTCTATTATTCTTGGAAGACCCTTTTGAATACTGCAGGTGCTGTTATTGATTGCAACAAAGGCAATGTCACTTTTCATGTTAATGGTAATGAGCATACGGTACACTTCCGAGGAAACAACCTCAAGTTCACAGTATCAATTCTATTGGAAAAATTCCAACTATCATTATTAGAGGTTTTGAATTTCCTCTTCCTACTGTCAAGAAGAAATATGATATTCTTATTGTTGGGGATGTGCATATCCCCGTTGAGGTAACATAGTGTTATTCGAAATTTCTCCGGTTTCATGTGATTCGGAATGAGTTTGTTAACAAGACCTGATCAACCTTGTTAGTGGATTCCTTTTGATGAGCATGAGATGGATGAAGTTAGAAAGCACAACTTTCTGTACCCTCCTTTTACTTTTTGTCATTTATAAGAAATAAAGCAAAATTAGTATTTTCTGTCTGTTTTCTGATTTATCCGTGCAATATAAAAATACCCCGAAAATAAAAGTTCTCCAAATGCCCCGAAAATGAAATATGATTTTTTCTAGAATATTTGAGAATATCTGGCACTGATAACACATCAGGGGGAGCTGGCACCTGGCCACGAGGGTCCATGGCGCGCCCCTGCCTCGTGGGCCCATGGTGGCCCTCCTCCACTTATTCCTGCACCCATACACTTCTTCTTCATCCCAAAAAAATCACCATCCAGCACAAGCACGAGTTCTAGCTCATTTTTTGTGATTTTCGATCTCCTTGCTCAAAGCACCTCTCATAAAACTGCTTTGGGGGGATTGTTCCTTGGTATGTGACTCCTCCAATGGTCCAATTAGTTTTTGTTCTAGTGCTTTATTCATTGCATATTTTTGCTGCTTAGGTGACCAGGTTCTTGAGCTTGCATGTCAAATTTATATGGTTCCTAGTAGTTCTAATGCATGATATAGGTTCTAGGCACTTGTAGGAGTAGTTGCTATCAATTTTGTTGAGCTTGGTTCACTTTTATTTAAAGTTACTAAAAACTTCAGAAATTTTCAGAAAATAATGAAGAGGTTTTTGAGGGGCTCATCGAGCCGAAGCTCGAAGGAAAAAAAAGTGAAGAAGCACAGAGGCCCAAATATAATCTGCCTCGCACCGCGAAGGTTCGGCCGTGTGAATGGCCTTGTGATGATTTCTTAAGAACAGCCGGGATTTATGATGATTTCTACGAGTTGGCTGGGAATGCAGGACTCACCGACTTCCTCCGCGACCAACGAGAACAGTATCTCTTACTCACCAATACTTTTGTGCAAAACTTCTACTATTATCCTAAGGAATCACCTCCTTCAGTAGAGTTTCATTTATATGATGTGGTTAAGAAGATGTCACTATATGAATTTTGCAAGGTTTGCAAAATACCTTTCGAGGGTAGCTTAGAGGAACCACATTGTAAAGATGTGGAAGGGTTTATTGACACTATTACTGTGGGGGAAACTAGGAAGGTTTCAGATGCAAGAATCACTAGCATACATTTTCCTGTTTTACGCTACTTTGCAATATTTGCTAGACGTTGCTTAATTGGTCGCGGAAACTGTGGAAACCTTAGTGTTCCTGATATTTTCGTTCCGTTCCATGGTTTATTCCGTGATAACTCCATTAGTATGGGCGGTATTATTGCCAAACGGTTAAGTCTAAACCGTACAAAAGGTCCCATCTTTGGAGGTATCTATGCTTCACGCCTCGCTGCATACTATAACATACCTATTAGGCATTATGAAAAAGAAGAAAAATAGCTGCCCACTGTTTATTTAGATTATAAGAGTATGGTAGCGCATGAGTTTATTGTTAAGAATAGGGAAGGGGCGCTTAAATACAAATTGTTCTTTGATAAACATCACCCTGAGACTATTACCTTGCCTGCTCCTTCCTTGTTTCATTTTGTAACATCCCAAATTTTCAATTTGGAATGTTATACATTAGATCATCATTGCATATAATATTTTATTGCATTTTGGCTAGATCCTAGAAATTCCACGCAACTCAAGGACCCACGGAGAGAGTTGGGGATTTCGTTATTTTCATATTTGAGTTTTCTCAAATTTTAAAAATAGGATCATTTAATTTTATTTATTTTATCTTCAGTTATTCCAATCATAAAAATAAGAGAGAGGGAATAAAATGACTTTCCCAAAATAAAGGAATATTGAGGATTAAAAAAATCAAATAAGATTTTATTTTGGAGTTTTTCACTATTTCATTTGAATTTAGGAAAAATACACGTTTTTGAAAATTGCATTTAGGCCCCAAATAAATGTTCATCTTGTCTGGCTTGATTTTAGAAGTCGGGGAAAATTTATTTTGGGATTTTTGGACTCCGTTTAGTATTTCTTTTATTTGTTTTTCTGCGCGAAACTATTTTTAAAAAAAATGCGAACCGACTTTGGGCCTTGTTCGGCCAGGACTCCGCCTGGCCGGGCCTTTATAAGGCGCCGCCCGAGCCGTCATTAAGCCGCCTGTGAAACCCTAGCCCGATCCACCGCCGGGACCCGCTTGCCGTCCCCGCCAGCCTGGAGCCGCCGTCCTGCTTCACGCCGCCCGCCGACCCACGGACCTGCCGCCCGTCCGGCCGACCCGCCGGACCTTGCCCCTTGGGAGGTAGCCGCCCGCCGGCGGTTTTCCTTAGAAAACCGTTCGGTTTTTCCGCCGATTTTTTGTTCGGTTTTGTTAAAAAAAACTAGATTTGTTTTTTTCGGTTTAGTTTATTAGTGGGCATTCGCTCGTTCGTTCATTTTAACAGACGAGTTCACCGTTTAGTTTCAGTTAATGAACGTTCGTTCGTTAAACTGTTCGTAAGTTTTTCTTTTTCTTGGAGTTTCCGCGATTATTTTCGATCGCGATTTCCGATCTGTTTTTCGTTTTAGTATAACTTTTCGCTTGTTTATCGGAATCAGGCAATTCAAGCGACCTAGAGTTTCGTCTCGAAACCATCTTTCCGTTTAACCAACTCAAACAAGTTTTTGCTTCTGTAAAATTTGACTTATGTCCAAATTAGTAAACAAAGTTTGTTTCTTTCGCCGTTTGACTTTCGTTGCTTCGTTTGTTTTGATTATTTTTGCAAACCGGAGTTCTTAAGTTGAACTTTCTGGTTAGTTCTCTTATTTGAGTTTTACCCGTGCATTAGATGAGTACTTATTGTATGCTTGTTTGTTTACGATAGAGTACCCGGAGTGCGCCGCGTGCTACTTCGTATCTCTAGGTTTCACGGATCATCAGCAAGGCAAGTAACACTTTGATCACACCTCTTCACTACCCAAATTTATTGCATTGGATCAATCCTCGAACAATGGCATGATTAGGATCTGATTACATTGTGGGTTTTGGGAAGTAGATGAGGTAGTACCTATTACCTGTTTTATTATCAAACCCTTGGGAGTTACCTCTACGTTTGCTTATTATGCCATGCTATGCCAAGAAGCGTGGATTGGGTGAGTGTATCCATGACGGATGTGAGATTGTAATTTAATGGTTTATTTAAGGTGGCAACTTAAACACACATCCGGGTGGATTGAGGCACTGGGTATTCCAACGATTACTGCTTTTTCTTAATGGACCGCCACCCAGGCTCAAAGGGATCATGAGATTATTCATGCTAGAAACTTCCGTGTGCAGCCACAAGCTACTATGGGCTCTAGCATAGTTGACTAAGTAGTGTGAACTCTTATAGTAGTAGACTAGCAGATGTAGGGGATGTAGGTTGGTACTGTCTACCCGATCGTAAGGTGCAAACGCTTCTGAAAGACTATGTCTCGGTCATCCGTTTCTCAAACACCATGTAGTGCGAGAATCACAACGGAGGATATCGAGTCTTGTGGGGAAAAGTGCACAAACCTCTGCAGA
This sequence comes from Aegilops bicornis, assembly GCA_021605145.1. Lineage (NCBI taxonomy): Eukaryota > Viridiplantae > Streptophyta > Magnoliopsida > Poales > Poaceae > Aegilops > Aegilops bicornis. Next base: position 502,692,987 of record CM038673.1, read on the forward strand.
GTGTATAAACTAATCATGGTTAGCCGTGTCCCCGGTTATGGACGTTGGAGTATCTAGTACTTGGATTATCATGTGAATCTCATCATGTTACTTTAATTAATATTGTTGGGTTTAACGATGATGCTTAATTGGGATTGAGAGGATGTCTATCTTCTCAATGTTTAACAACCACCATGATAGTTAAATAAAATTTATTCCTTTGCAGTAGGGAAAAACTGGCTTTACGCAAAACTGTAACCATAGAGCTTTCCACCAGCCATATATGCATATAGTATAGCATTACTCTTTTTTCATTACTCTCTATGTGTTACATTGCTAGCATATTCCATGTGCTGACCCATTTTCGGGCTGCAACGTTCATGTTGCAGACTTTTCAGACGATGAGTAAGGTGCCTTAGGTCGTGGTTCTATACTTTCGGTGATGCCGTTGGAGTTGATGGACTCGCTTATCTTCCAAGCCTTCCGCTGTTATCATTATTAGATGGCCTTAAGCCATATTTATTGTAATAAGTTCTCTTTTGAGACATTCGATGTAATAAGTGTGTGATTGCTACTGTTATAAATCCTTCGAGTAATCGTGTGTAAGTATTATGCGATCCAGGGATGACAACTGGTGCCACGTAGATCGGTATTTGAGGTCCGGTCGCTACAAGATGGTATCGAGCACACGCTGACTATAGGACACGACCACTAAGCTAAAGCCCTAGATCACTACTCACTCTTCTCATTTCTGACTCCTCATCTTTTCTAATCTTTTAGGATGGCGGATGCAAGGAACAAGTTCACGCAACCGGATGAAGATACACCCTTTGGACGCCACTTGAAGGAAGTCACTAGATACCGAACATCGGAGTACCAAGCTTCACGGGACCTACAATGCCACTTTAACCGAAGAGGAGCGCTGGATGATTCAAAATCAAGTTCCAGGAAGGACGTTCATGCCCGTCACTGAGCCCATAGAGTTTTCCTTTGATGCACCAACCTGGAGTCTAGGAAAGAGTATGGCCGCCCACATCACAATGGGACGCATTGGAGAAGTTTACCACCAGGATCTCAAGGATACTATTTACCAGATTTGTGGGCGTCGAGATGAGCAATGGGAGATGATCAGCACCAGGAAGGATAGATCAATCGCAGCTTTTATCCAGGAGTTAAACTAGCACATTCCACGCCAGGAGAACCAAATGTGCGCAGGCATGATAGATCTGCAAAAGGCCTTGACCAAGATCACGAAACTGGAGGAAGAACTCAAGGCTACACGTGAAGATTATATGGAGGAAATCGAAGTATTAGTGGAGAAGAATGACGACCTGACTAGGAAGCTAGGAGTTTTCATGGGAGACCCCGCGCCAGGAGGAGAAGATGACGATTCCACTTGCGGAGAACTATATCATCATCGGCGACACCGACTCGGACCCAGAACGGCGGTGATGATGACTATGTTGATGAAGCTGGAGCGGATATCATGGAGTCTTCATCGGAGCAGTTTTTCTAGTCGACCACCATAATAGTAGTAGTATTCCCCCATGTACCTAGTATAGTCCGAGCACCTTTATAACTATAGATAGACCGTTGTATGCCCTTGTTTGAATTGATTGAAGTGATTTTGTTTGCATTTGTCTCATGTGCATATGGGTAGTGTTTTCTCTCTAGACCTCATTCTATTCTATATTCTCATCTTTTCTAAAACCCTCAGATGCCTCCAAGGCGTGACAATGGATTTGCTTTCCACCGGAGCTCACCCAGTTGATCCGAAGCGAGAACGCGTTGATGCGATTGCTAGTCCGTAATCGTAACCGGGGAACAACAACAACAACAACAACCCACCACCTCCACCACCTGTTGATCACTTAACCCGTTTCCTTAGACTGAATCCGCCGGTGTTTTCCAGTAGCACCGAGCCGATAGTTGCAGATGATTGGCTCCGCAAGACAGGAAGGGAGTTGACCACTGCAGGATGCACAGATGCGGAAAAGGTGCGCTTTCCCGCACATCAACTTGAAGGACCCGCAACATCATGGTGGGAGAATTTCACAGCCACTTATCCTATCGACACTGTCACATGGGATTAGTTTCAGTAGGCTTTCCGTACTGCCCATGTTTCAGCAGGAGCTATGGCCATGAAGAAGCGTGAGTTTCGCAACTTGCGCCAAGGAGGACAGACGATTGGCGATATGTGGATGACTTTAGTAAGTTAGCACGTTATGCCCCAGATGACGTTGCTACGGATGCAGCTAAGCAGGAGAAGTTTCTGGAAGGACTGAATGATGAGCTGAGCATGCATTTGATGGTAGGAAGCTTCAACAACTACCAGGAGTTGGTAGATCGTGCTCTCATGATTGAAGGGAAGCAGCAGCAGATTGAAAACCGCAAGAGGAAGTATGGGCAAGGGAAGTACAATTCTGGAGCTCAACAGAAGCCACATTTTACTCCTAAACCGGAAGGACATTTTCAGCATACCCATGGAGGAGGGAATTCACATAATCATAATTAATGGTAACGGGAATGGAGGAAGCAATGGCCAGAACCGTACCAACCCGTCAACCCCAGCCAAGAGAGACCTGCGCCAAGTCACTTGCTATAAGTGTCAGAAGACTGGACATTATATCAATGAATGTCCTGAAGCCCAGATTGGAAATGGAAATGGAAGCTCACGGAAGAAGCCGAACCCTTTCAATAGGGGACAGGTGAACCACGTTAACGTGGAAGAGGTTGAAGCTCAGCTAGATGCAGTAATACGTAAGTTTTTGGTTAAGTCATTTACTGCACTCCTTCTTTTTTATACTGGTGCATCGCATTCATACATATCAAGGGTATTTGTGGGTAAGTATAAACTGCCAACCCAAGCCCTTAAGACACCCATGTTAGTAACCTCGCCCGGAGCAGAGTATATGGCTAGTTTATGGTGTGATCGGTTACCATTAAGGATTGGTAACTACGTGTTTCCCTCAGACCTAATAGTATTGGAATCGCAAGGATTGGATGTGATATTAGGCATGGATTGGTTATCGAAGTATGGAGGGAACATTGAATGCGCCAATAAGACGATTTTGCTTATGACACCAGAAGGAAGAAGTATCAAGTTTGTATCCCGGCACGTGCCGAAGAGGACTCAAGTAAATTCCTTATCAGGAGTTGTGCAGGAGGAAGTACCAGTGGTGAAGGATTTCCCTGACGTATTTCCAGAGGAGTTGCCAGGCATGCCACCAGATAGAGACATTGAGTTTTTGATTGAGCTTATGCCAGGCACAGGGCCAATATCTAAGAGACCATACAAGATGCCTGCAAAATATTTGGAGTAGATTAAAAAGCAGATTAAGGAGTTACTGGATAAAGGCTATATTCGCCCAAGTTCTTCACCTTGGGGATGGCCAGTGCTTCTAGTGGATAAGAAGGATGGATCATTAAGAATGGTTGTTGATTATCGAGGATTGAATGAAGTAACCATCAAGAACAAGTACCCACTGCCGATGATCAATGATCTGTTTGACCGATTGCAAGGAGCTAAGGTATTTTCCAAGATCGATTTGCGATCGGGATACCATCAGTTGAAGATTTGAGAGCAGGATATACCTAAGACGGCTTTTACCACCAGGTATGGGTTGTACGAGTATACCGTTATGTCATTTGGTCTGACTAACGCACCTGGCTATTTCATGAACCTGATGAACAAGGTGTTTATGGAGTTTCTGGATAAGTTCTTCGTAGTGTTCATTGATGATATTTTGGTCTACTCCAAGAATGAAGAGGAGCATAAGGAGCATTTGCGTTTGGTACTTGAGAAGCTCAGAGAACATCAGTTATATGCAAGTTCAGCATATGTGAGTTTTGGTTTAAAGAAGTTGGATTCCTCGGACATGTATATCCGGAGAAGGAACAGCAGTAGATCCCACCAAGGTTGTCACTGTGACAAACTGGGAAGCCCCAACAACAGTTGGAGAGATCCATAGTTTTCTTGGACTCGCAGGATACTACCGGAGGTTCATTGAGAATTTCTCAAAAATTGCAAAACCCATGACGGAGTTGTTGAAGAAGGATACCAAGTTCAAATGGACTGAAGAATGTGAGGCCAATTTCCAGGAGTTGAAGAAACGTTTGGTTACATCACCAGTGTTGATTCTGCTAGATCAGCGCAAGGATTACAAGGTGTATTGCAACGCTTCACGTCGAGGACTTGGAGCCGTGCTTATGCAGGAGGGAAGAGTTGTTTCGTATGCCTCACGACAGCTTAAGCCCCATGAGTTGAGTTATGCCACACATGATCTGGAGTTAGCAGCCGTAGTGCATGCATTGAAGACTTGGAGACATTTTCTCATTGGAAACCATTGTGAGGTGTACACGGATCACAAGAGTTTGAAATACATTTTCACACAGAAAGGAGCTGAATCTTAGACAAAGGAGATGGTTGGAGCTCATCAAGGATTATGATATGAGATTGCATTCTCATCCCGGAAAGGCTAACATAGTAGCCGATGCGTTGAGCCGCAAGAGCCATGTCAACACACTCATGACCAGAGAGTTATCGAAGGAGTTAGCCGAGGATCTTCGCGAGCTATATTTGGAAATAGTTCCGAGAGGCTATGTTGCAGCATTAGAGATTCAGTCTACTTTGATGGATAAGATCAGAGAAGCGCAGAAAACAGACAAGGAGATTGGGAAGATAAAGGAGAAGATGGCTAAAGGAAAAGCTAAAGGATTTCGTGAGGATGAGCACGATACCCTATGGTTTGAAGACCGTTTTTATGTGCCTAATGACCTGGAGATCAGGAAGTTGATTCTGCATGAGGCCCATGATTCACCATATTCGATTCACCCAGGAAATACCAAGATGTATTTGGATTTGAAGGATATTTTCTGGTGGACTGGAATGAAGAAGGATATTGTGGAGTATGTAGCAGTTTGTGATGTATGTCAGAGAGTGAAGGCAGAGCATCAGAAGCCAGCAAGATTGTTACAGCCATTGCCAATACCCGAATGGAAGTGGGATAAGCTAGGCATGTATTTTATCACGGGATTGCCCAGGACTCGTTCAGGCTATGACTCGATTTGGGTTGTAGCCGATCGTTTGACGAAAGTAGCTCATTTCATCCCTGTGAAGACTACTTACAGCAGTGCCAAGTTGGCTAAGATATACATGACCAGGATCGTATGTCTGCATGGAGTTCCGAGGAGCATTGCATCAGATAGAGGAACCCAGTTTACCTCAAAGTTCCGGAATCAGTTGCATGAAACTTTGGGTACCCGACTAGAGTTCAGTACAACTTTTCATCCGCAGACAGATGGACAGGCTTAGAGAGTCAACCAGATTTTAGAGGATATGTTGAGAGCTTGTGCGCTAGATTATGGATCTAGTTGGGACGAAAATTTGCCGTATGCAGAGTTCTCCTACAACAACTGTTATCAATCCAGTTTGAAGATGGCCCCTTTCGAAGCCTTGTATGGAAGGAGGTGCAGAACCCCGCTGTTGTGGGATGAAGTTGGAGACCGCCATTTTTGGACCGGATTTGATTAAGGAGTCTAAACAGAAGGTGAAGTTGATTCGTGATAGGCTCAAGGTAGCCCAGTCCAGGCAGAAGAGTTATGCAGATTCTAAACACAAGGAGACAGTGTACGAATTCGGAGATAGAGTTTATCTTCGTGTATCTCCACTTCGAGGAGTTAAGCGCTTTGGAGTTAAGGGAAAATTAGCGCCATGTTTTGTGGGACCATACAAAGTTTTGGAGCGTATGGGAGAAGTTGCTTACAAGTTGGAGTTTACCGAAGGATTGTCAGGAGTTCATGATGTGTTCCACGTTTCCCAGTTGAAGAAGTGCCACGCAGAGATGGCTGATATACCGCTAAGAGATACAGTGCCGCTGGAAGCGATTCAGTTGGATAGTGGTTTGACCTATGAGGAGAAACCAGTCAAGATTCTCAAGTATGCCAGCCGAGTCACCCGCGGCAAGGTTATCAAGTTTTGCAAAGTTCAGTGGAGCCACCACACCGAGGATGAAGCCACCTGAAAGCGAGAAGAAGATCTGCTGAAGGACCACCGTCACCTATTTTCTAGCCAACCCGAATCTCGAGGGTGAGATTCATCTTAAGGGGGGTAGGTTTGTAACATCCCAAATTTTCAATTTGGAATGTTATACATTAGATCATCATTGCATATCATATTTTACTCATTTTGACTAGATCCTAGAAATTCCACGCAACTCAAGGACCCACTGAGAGAGTTGGGGATTTCGTTATTTTCATATTTGAGTTTTCTCAAATTTGAAAATAGGATCATTTGATTTTATTTATTTTATCTTCAGTTATTCCAATTATAAAAATAAGAGAGAGGGAATAAAATGACTTTCCCAAAATAAAGGAATATTGAGGATTAAATAAAAAAATCAAATAAGATTTTATTTTGGAGTTTTTTGCTATTTCATTTGAATTTAGGAAAAATACGCGTTTTTCAAAATTGCATTTAGGCCCCAAATAAATGTTCATCTTGTCCGGCTTGATTTTAGAAGTCGTTGAAAACTTATTTCGGGATTTTTGGAGTAGGTTTAGTATTTCTTTTATTTGTTTTTCTGCGCGAAACTATTTAAAAAAAGCGCGAACCGACTTTGGGCCGTGTTCGGCCAGGACTTCGCCCGGGCGGTCCTTTATAAGGCGCCGCCCCGAGCCCGTCAGCCCAAGCCACCCCGCGCCGAAACCCTAGCCCGATCCATTGCCGCCGACCCGCCGCTGAGCCGGGCCGCCGTCCGCCGGACCCGCCGCCCCGTCCCGCCAACCCCGCCGTAGCCGCCGACGACGACCCCGCCGGACCCCGCCGCCCCCTCACCAGAGGTAGCCGCCCGCCCTACCGCTGTCGGTTTTCTTCAGAACACCGTTCGGCTATTCCGCCGGTTTTTCGTTCGATTTTGTTAAAAAAACCTAGATCTATTTTTTTTCGGTTTAGTTTATTTAGCGAGCGTTCGCTCATTCGTTCGTTTTAATGGACGAGTTCACTGTTTAGTTTCAGTTAACGAACATTCGTTCATTAAACTGTTCGTCAGTTTTTCTTTCTCTCGGATTTTCCGCGATTATTTCCGATCGTGATTTCCGATCTGTTTTTTGTTTTAGTATAACTTTTCGCTCGTTTATCGGAATCAGGCGATTCAAGCGTCTAGAATTTCATCTCGAAACCCTCTTTTCATTTAACCAACTCAAACAAGTTTTTGCTTCTCTAAAATTTGATTTACGTCCAGATTAGTAAAGGTAGTTTGTTTCTTTCGCCGTTTGACTTTCGTTGCTTCGTTTGTTTTGATTCTTTTTGGAAACCGGAGTTCTTAAGTTGAACTTTCTGGTTAGTTCTCTTATTTGAGTTTTACCCGTGCATTAGATGAGTACTTATTGTATGCTTGTTTGTTTGCGATAGAGTACCCGGAGTGCGCCGCGTGATACTTCGAATCTCTAGGTTTCACGGATCATCAGCAAGGCAAGTAACACTTTGATCATACCTCTTCACTACCCAGTTTTATTGCATTAGATCAATCCTTGAAAAATTGCATGATTAGGATCTGATTAAATTGTGGGTTTTGGGGAGTAGATGAGGTAGTACCTATTACCTGTTTTATTATCAAACCCTTGGGAGTCACCTCTATGTTTGCTTATTATCCCATGCTATGCCAGTAGACGTGGATTGGGTGAGTGTATCCACGACAGATGTGAGATTGTAATTTAATGGTTTATTTAAGGTGGCAACTTAAACACACATCTGGGTGGATTGAGGCACCTGGGTATTCCAGCGATTGCCTGTTTTTCTTTATTGACCGCCACCCAGGCTCAAAGGGATCATGAGATTATTCATGCTAGAAGCTTCCATGTGCAGCCACAAGCTACTATGGGCTCTAGCATAGTTGACTAAGTAGTGTGAACTCTTACAGTGGTAGACTAGCAGATGTAGGGGATGTAGGTTGGTACTGTCTACCCGATCATAAGGTGCAAACGCACGAAAGACTATGTCTCGGTCATCCGTTTCTCAAACACCATGTAGTGCGAGAATCACAACGGAGGTGATCGAGTCTTGTGGGGAAAAGTGCGCAAACCTCTGCAGAGTGTATAAACTAATCATGGTTAGCCATGTCCCCGGTTATGGACGTTTTGAGTATATAGTACTTGGATTATCATGTGAATCTCATCATGTTACTTTAATTAATATTGTTGGGTTTAATGATGATGCTTAATTGGGATTGAGAGGATGTCTATCTTCTCAATGTTTAACAACCACCATGATAGTTAAATAAAATTTATCCCTTCGCAGTAGGGAAAAATTGGCTTTACGCAAAACTGTAACCATAGAGCTTTCCACCAGCCATATATGCATGTAGTATAGCATTACTCTTTTCATTACTCTATGTGTTACATTGCCAGCATATTCCATGTGTTGACCCGTTTTCGGGCTGCAACGTTCATGTTGCAGACTTTTCAGACGACGAGTAAGGTGCCTTAGGTCATGGTTCTATACTCAGTGATGCCGTTGGAGTTGATGGACGCGCTTATCTTCCAAGCCTTCTGCTGTTATCGTTATTAGATGGCCTTAAGCCATATTTATTGTAATAAGTTCTCTTTTGAAACATTCGATGTAATAAGTATGTGATTGCTACTCTGCTATAAATCCTTCGAGTACTGTGTGTGTCGGCATTATCGATCCAGGATGACAACGATGCACGAAGATCGACTGTTTGAGGTCCGGACGCTCTGATTTATCTCAGGGCGATATCTCGTTCCCTTGGCAGCCATTCACGCCTACCGGAACCCTACATCAACCACAGAACCAGAGCCGGAACCACAATTTGATCTTCCACGATAGTCTAATTACCAGTGGGATCCGGAGATTATTGCCAACTGATACGTCACCGTCGTATCTATAATTTTTGATTGTTCCATGCCAATATTCTACAACTTTCATATACTTTTTGGCAACTTTTTATACTACTTTTGGGACTAACATATTGATCCAGTGCCCAGTGCCAATTCACATGCATTGCATGTTTTTGGTTTCGCAGAATATCCATATCAAACGGAGTCCAAACAGGATAAAAACGGACGGAGATTTTTTTTGGAATATTTGGAAAATCTGGAAGAAAGATCAACGTGAACCGGTGTCCGAGGTGGGCACGAGGTAGGGGGCGCGCCCTACCCCCCAGGGTGCGCCCCTGACCCTTGTGGTCCACCCGTAAGGCGGTTGACGCCCTTCTTCGGCCGCAAGAAAGCTAATTTTTGGTAAAAAAAATCACGGCGAAGGTTTCAGTCCAATCGGAGTTACGGATCTCCGGATATAAAAGAAATGGTGAAAGGGCAGCAGAACAGAACGCAGAAACAGAGAGACAGATCCAATCTCGGACACCCTTCTCCCATGCCATGGAGGCCAAGGACCAGAGGGGAAACCCTTCTCCCATCTAGGGAGGAGGTCAAGGAAGAAGAAGATGAAGGGGCCCCCTCTCCCCTTCTCTTCCGGTGGCGCCGGAACGCTGCCGTGGCCATCATCATCATCACCGCGATCTTCACCAACACCTCGCCATCTCCACCAACATCTCCATCACCTTCCCCCCCTCTATGTACAGCGGTCCACTATCCCGCAACCCGTTGTACCCTCTACTTGAACATGGTGCTTTATGCTTCATATTATTATCCAATGATGTGTTGCCATCCTATGATGTCTAAGTAGATTTTCGTTGTCCTATTGGTGGTTGATGAATTGCTATAATTGATTTAATTTTCTTGTGGTTATGTTGCTGTCCTTTGGTGCCCATCATATGAGCGCGCGCGTGGATCACACCATAGGGTTAGTTGTATGTTGATAGGACTATGTATTGGAGGGCAAGAGTGATGAAGCTGCAACCTAGCATAGAAATTGATGCATCTGAGGATTGAAGGGGACCAATATATGTTAATGCTATGGTTGGGTTTTACCTTAGTGAACGTTAGTAGTTGCGGATGCTTGCTAATAGTTCCAATCATAAGTGCATAGAATTCCAAGGGATGACATGCTAGCAGTGGCCTCCCCCACATAAAACTTGCTATCGGTCTAGTAGAGTAGTCAATTGCTTAATGGACAATTTCGCAACTCCTACCACTACTTTTCCACACTCGCTATATTTAATTTATTGCTTATTTACTTACAACAGCCCCTAGCTTTTATTTACGCGCTCTTTATCTTCTCGCAAACCTATCCAAAAACACCTACAAAGTACTTCTAGTTTCATACTTGTTCTAGGTAAAGCGAACGTCAAGCGTACGTAGAGTTGTATCGGTGGTCGATAGAAATTTAGGGAATATTTGTTCTACCTTTAGCTTCTCGTTGGGTTCGACACTCTTACTTATCGACAACTGTTGCGATCCCCTATACTTGTGGGTTATCAAGACCTTTTACGGCGCCCGTGTTGGGAGTTATAGCGTCGGGTGAATATTCTCGTGTGTGCTTGTTTGCTTTATCACTAAGTAATTTTTATTTGCTATTCTTAGTTGTTCTTTATCTTTAGTTTTGGATATGGAACACGAAATACCAAAAAAATTAGGTGTACTTGCTACTCTTGGAGATGAGGAACCTCCTAAAACCCTCGATGCTGGTTATGTGAAAGATATTATGTACTACTTTGATAATACTGAGAAAACCCCATTCAATTATGTAATGGGAGTAACGTTGGATCAACGTGAATACTTTAGGGATTATCGCTTGACACAAAAAGGGAAACTATTATGGGATCAAATTCATATATTGAAGTGGTATGCTAGACAACTATGCTTGAATTATGATTATACTTGTTGCTCTAGGATGAAGGCTCCACACCTTCCCTTTTCGTGCAAATTTAATGATAATAAAACCTTAGCTTCTTATGCTAATGGTATATATGATTACTATGATGTGGAACAAATAGAAGAATTTGTTGCTTTTATGGGTGCTTATGAAATTGAATCTATGTTTAAAGAGTTTGAAGATTTTGATCTTTGCTGCTTATAGACCTGAAAATTTAGCTATCCTCAAATATTGCTATGAGAATTATGAATCTGATTCTGAAATTAATGCACTTATTGAGAAAATCTCCGCTGTCCAAGAAGAGACTAATATTTTGCAGGAATCTATGGAAGAAGAAGTTGATGAAACTATGAGCTCATTGGATGAAAAAGATGAGGAGGAGAACAAAGAACAAAAGGAGGAAGAGCGGATTGATCACCCGTGCCCACCTTCTGATGAGATTAACTCTTCAACTCATACATTGTTTAACTCCCCTTCGTGCTTACCGAAGGATGACTGCTATGATGATTGTTATGATCCCATTGATTCTCTTGAAATATCCCTTTTTGATGATGCTTGCTATGCTTGTGGCCAAGATGCCAATATGAATTATGCTTATGGAGATGAACTTGCTATAGTTCCTTATGCTAAACATGAAATTGTTGCTATTGCACCCACGCATGATAGTCCTACTATCTTTTTGAATTCTCCAAACTACACTATATCGGAGAAGTTTGCTCTTATTAAGGATTATATTGATGGGTTGCCTTTTAACATTGCACATGATGATTCTGATGAATATAATATGCATGTGCTTGCTGCTCCTACTTGCCATTATTATGAGAGAGGAACTATATCTCCACCTCTCTATGTTTCCAATACGGTAAAATTGCGAGAAACTGTTTATACTATGCATTGGCCTTTACTATGTGTGCATGAATTGTTCTTTTATGACATGCCGATGCATAGGAAAAGAGTTAGACTTCGTCGTTGCATGATATATGTTACTTTGTGCTCACTACCAAATGCCAAATCATTGCTAATTAAAATTGGCTTTGATATACCTTGGGATCCGGGTGGATCCACTACTTGAGCACTATATGCCTAGCTTAATGGCTTTAAAGAAAGCGCTGCTAGAGAGACAACCCAGAAGTTTTAGAGAGTCATTTATTTTTGTTGAGTGCTTTTATATAGTTTAAAAACAACAAAAATAAAGAGGGGAACCCAAAACTTTTCAAAAAGGAAAGTGAAAGTGAGAAAGACAAGCATTGTTGAAGTGGGAGAGCTCCTTGAACTTTGTTCATGCTCACGGCAACTTTGTGAATCTTGATTACAGAAACTTTTCAACAAAAATAATTATCCCGTTGTACAATTCCATTGTATTATAAAAATAATGTGCTAAGGTTTGCCTTTAGTATGTTTACAATGAATGTTGGTTTGTACGGTACAGGACAGAAACTTTGTCTGTAGTGCGTGAATTTAGTTTTTTACTGGAATGTCGAATGGTCATGATTATTTTTGAACTGTATTTCTATACAAATTGTTTATTTTTCCTAATTTTGGAAGAATCTTTCAAGTATCATAAGTATGGTGAATATTCAGATTGCTACAGACTGTTCTGTTTTAGACAGATTCTGTTTTTGATGCATAGTTTGCTTGTTTTAATGAAACTATCAATTTATATCAGTGGATTAAGCCATGAAAAAGTTATATTACAGTAGATACAATGAAAAAATAAAATATGAATTGGTTTGCAATAGTACTTAGAGTAGTGATTTGCTTTATTATACTAACGGATCTTACCGAGTTTTCTGTTGAAGTTTTGTGTGGATGAAGTGTTCGATGATCGAGAAGGTTTCGATTGAGAAGAAGGAAGAGAGGCAAGAGCTCAAGATTGGGGATGCCCGAGGCACCCCAAGTAAATATTCAAGGAGACTCAAGCGTCTAAGCTTGGGGATGCCCCGGAAGGCATCCCCTCTTTCTTCAACAAGTATCGGTATGTTTTCGGATTCGTTTCGTTCATGTGATATGTGCAAATCTTGGAGCGTCTTTTGCATTTAGTTTTCATTTTTATTTTATGCACCATGCTGGTATGAGATAGTCCTTGGTTAATTTATAGAATGCTCTTTGCACTTCACTTATATCTTTTGAGTATGGCTTTATAGAATGCTTCATGTGCTTCACTTATATCATTTGAAGCTTGGATTGCCTGTTTCTCGTCACTTAGCCAACCGCCATCTGTAGAATGCTCTTTTGCTTCACTTATAGTTGTTAGAGCATGGGCATATCTTTTGTAGAAAGCATTAAACTCTCGTGCTTCACTTATATCTATTTAGAGAGATGACAGGAACTGGTCATTTACATGGTTAGTCATAAAACCCTACATAAACTTGTAGATCACTGAATATGATATGTCTGATTCCTTGCAATAGTTCTGCAATATAAAGATGGTGATATTAGAGTCATGATAGTGGGTAGTTGTGGATTGTATAAATACTTGTGTTGAGGTTTGTGATTCCCGTAGCATGCACATATGGTGAACCGTTATGTAACAAAGTCGGAGCATGAGGTATTTGTTGATTGTCTTCCTTATGAGTGGCGGTCGGGGACGAGCGATGGTCTTTTCCTACCTATCTATCCCCTAGGGGCATGCGTAGTAGTACTTTGCTTCGAGGGCTAATAAACTTTTGCAATAAGTATATGAGTTCTTTATGACTAATGTGAGTCCATGTATTATACACACTCTCACCCTTCCATCATTGCTAGCCTCTTCGGTACCGTGCATTGCCCTTTCTCACATCGAGAGTTGGTGCAAACTTCGCCGGTGCATTCAAACCCCGTGATACGATACGCTCTATCACACATAAACCTCCTTATATCTTCCTCAAAACAGCCACCATACCTACCTATTATGGCATTTCCATAGCCATTCCGAGATATATTGCTATGCAACTTCCATCATCATCATATACATGACTTGAGCATTTATTGTCATATTGCTTTGCATGATCGTAAGATAGCCAGCATGATGTTTTCATGGCTTGTCCGTTTTTTTGATGTCATTGCTATGCTAGATCATTGCACATCCCGGTACACCGCCGGAGGCATTCATATAGAGTCATATCTTTGTTCTAGTATCGAGTTGTAATATCGAGTTGTAAGTAAATAAAAGTGTGATGATCATCATTATTAGAGCATTGCCCCATCAAAAAAAAGAAAAAAAAAGAGAGGCCAAAGAAGCCTAAATAAAAAAAGGGGCAAAAGAAGCCCGCAAAAAAGGGGCAATGTTACTATCCTTTTACAACACTTGTGCTTCAGAGTAGCACCATGTTCTTCATATATAGAGAGTCTCTTGAGTTATTACTTTCATATACTAGTGGGAATTTTCATTATAGAACTTGGCTTGTATATTCCAACGATGGGCTTCCTCAAATGCCCTAGGTATTCATGAGCAAGCAAGTGGGATGCACACCCACTTAGTTTCACTTTTGAGCTTTCATATACTTATAGCTCTAGTGCATCCATTGCATGTCAATCCCTACTCCTCACATTGACATCAATTGATGGGCATCTCCATAGTCCGTTGATTAGCCGCGTCGATGTGAGACTTCCTCCTTTTTGTCTTCTCCACATAATTCTATTCCATCCATAGTGCTATATTGGGGGGACCCCGACTCATGAGTCGAGATCACCGAATGCACGTGTACAGTGATCCCAGAGATCAATGCTCACTGAACACACAGAAACTGAATAACAAGAGTCTTACATCCATACATACCGTCTTACACAAATTATGACCATTATGGTCAAGTCTTACATTGATAAAGCCTTAAGGGCTGAACATCAAATGAAACATAAGGAGCGGAAATCTTTGTCGGTAAGTAGAACCCCTGCCATCTGCCTTAACCCTACAGGCATTCTGACTGGGAAACGTCCTACTTCGCATGTTCGTCTCCAAAGAACTCTTCTTCGAACTCCGGTTCTTCCATGCCTGGCCAATTAAATAACCAGTGGCAAGCCAATGAGTACTTTGAATGTACTCGCAAGCATCCCATGATTTGGTTCAAAGTAACAATGCAATTGCACAACGGGTAAGCAACCTAGCCTCAGGCTAGTTAAGATGTCCTATCAACTTGTGAGATATGCATCAATAAAACATGGGTAACCTCTGGAACAGGTTACAGATATCAACATAAATAGAGTTGAATCGATGTCATGTCGTTCAACATGTCAAGTCTTCACCTTGACACAATTAGTCCCTTTCCACACACACATGCTTCGTTGTTTGTAAAATTCCTGGACATAGTTTAAGTAGCACCCCCAACTGTCCATGACCGTGGACACGGCTATTTGAATAGTTTGACACTCTGCAGAGGTTGTGCACTTTACCCACAAGATCCGGGAAGCTTTCGTGTCATCCACGATCCTTGAGTACCTCAAGTACTGGGGAAGCACCGATCATTACCTTTCCCTAGACGACACTAACATAGGGTCCACTTTCGTTGATACACGGCCCTCGGGTATAAGAAAAGATCATGGGACTCTGCCCTTTTCACATTATTACGCATACGAAGGGACCAACGGTGTGTCCGGTGCCTGTGAAAACAGTCATGGCCGCCTATCCAAGCACGACCTGCCGTCGAGAGTGACCTCAAGTCACCCCCATCACTAGTAATGTGGGCACCATGCTAGTATCAGCCTAAGTAATCAATAATGCCCCGTCCCATAATGGGGTAGAGTGGTTGCACATGTTTGGTTGGGACGGTAAACACACATAAATCTAATCCATCATTTTACACACCAAAATCTCTCTTTAGTACACCACTTCTTCCTCAAGTGGTGACCTTAGTTCAACATCTCCCAAGGGCATTAGGGGCACCCGATGGGGTTTTCGAAAGAATGTAACCATGAAGAGTTCATGGTACACATGCATCTTTATGCATCAACTAGTCTCTTGAAAATGCAAATCATGAACAAAGTAAAGTCATGAGTAGGGGGTATGCATCATGTGGTGGTCCACAACAAGTTTTACCACCGTCATATTTCATCATCATGCAATCGGATAAAGGGTACCGATGAACAAGAGGGGTGTCATGGTCAAAGGGCTTCTTGCCTGGTTCATCTAAGTCTTGAAATCTTCTGGTCCTACTCCATGTACTCCGTCTACTTCGTCAACTAACGTCGGAAACAATCATAATAAGCAACCCAACAAGGCAGAAAATATAAGTGCTCTAAAAATATTAATTTGACTTTTCTAGGACTTCTCTGGTTATATGAAAAATAACCAGAGTGGTTTCATTGGAATTGGATCAGTGGATATTTCTGAACATTTTGATATGATGGAATTAAGGGGTTTATGGATTTGCCAGAAGTGTACAGAAATTTATTTTTGGAAAATGAGCAAAGGCACCCATTTAACAAAACCATGATTTTAGGAGCATCTAGGAGTTGGTTTCACTGGATTTGGAGTTCAAATGAATTTCTTATGAATTTGCAAAGTTGACAAATATGAAGAAATGGCTCAATATATTGTGTTGCATAGAAAGTATTAACAAAAATGTTCATAAACTAAGTTATGAACTTAGAAGCATCTAGGAATTTGAATCATGGCATTTGGATCAATTTTGAGCTCTCTGTGATTTTCTAAAGTTCATCACAAAAATAGGAAAAATAGGATTTGATAAATATTTGTGAAGAAAAGGTCTCTAGAAAAATGTGCAAATAGCACCATGTGATAGATCATGAATTTATGAACTACTACAAATTTGAATCATCAAATTTGGAGCTCTATTGATTTATTTATGGATTTTTGAAGTTTACTGGAAAAAGAAAAAGACAAAGGATTTACCGAAACGGGCCAGATCTGGGCGGCGGCGGCGCGCGCTGAGGCGAGGTTTAGCAGCAGGGCGCCACTGGGCCGGCCCAGCGGCTCAGCCGCGCGGCAACAGGAGCGACGTCGATGACGGATTCGGCGAAGCCGTTTCCACTTAAACGATGGGGCCCGCCCACCAGGTCGCTGACGAGCGGGGCCCGGTGCTCAGGTCGTCTCCTACCTCCCGCTCGAACAAAGCAGGGGCAGGGGAGGCGAGGCCGAGCAGGCGCCGGCATTCCCCCGGCGGTACCGGTCACCTCCGGAGACGCCCGGCACACCGGCGGACTCGGCCATGGCTACCCGTCCATGTCTTTGCAGACGCCCATGGGAGCCCGGAAGAGGATGGCTTCAAAAGGCAGACCGGGGCTGACGGTGGGGTTCGGCAAGGCGAGGAAGGCACGAGGAGGAGGGGATGGAGCACGGGGGGAGTTCGAGGTGGTGATGAGAGGCTGCGGGTGTGTTCATGGGGATGAGAGAGGGGTCGAGGCCCATGAATTTAAGCGGCGGCCGGCGGCATTGCTCCGGCCATGGAGGTGCAAGGAGAGCACGGGAAGAGCAGTGGGTTGGTCCAGGGAATGCAGGAGGGAGAGAGGCCAAAGGTGTAGAGAGGGTGCTGGGGGGTGGCCTTAAATGGCGAAGCCGTGTCTCTCCGTGGACGTGGCCTCACGGGCACCAGCGGGAATGGCCTTGATGGCCATGGGAAGAGGCCCGGGCTGTCTCACGGCGTTCGTGGGAGTCGAGTAGGGTGCCGGAAGAGAGAGAGGGAGCGGGCGAGGCTCGGGGTGGTCAGCGTCTGCGAGGCCGGGCATTAGCCGAGCAAGTGACTCTGGGCACGCGCTGCAGGAGGTGAGAGAGAGAGAGAGAGGGAAAGGAGGGGGGCAGCACGGTGGCGTGTTGCGGACGTCGAGGCACCTCGACTGGCGCAAGGGGAAGGCTCAAGGTGGTCGGGGGACGCGGCGTCAACGGTCGGGAGCACGCTGACGTGCTCCAGAGAGCGCAACTGGCCGGCACCCGTGGCTTTTCCTCGCGTCCTCACGCGACCACTTGTGTCTGGCAGCTGCAGGGGGGAGTAAACAATGTGACAATGGCATTGGATGCTCTGGGGATCCACTGGAGTGAGGAGGGAGGTTGAGAGAGAGAGATAAATGGTGTTGTCCATAGAGGGAAAAAGAGCTTTTCACCCCCATCATCATGGCTCCTCAGGCAGGGAAAGATGCAGGGGTTTGAGGAGGACCAGATGATGCTGTGGGAGAAAGCTTAGCTCATGGAGATTAGTGGAAATGGCCAAAACATGCATTTTAAATTTCTGCCAGAAGGTGTTTGATGGTGGTTTGAGCAAGCAAATGAATTCCAAATGATATGAAGATTAACGGGATCAAGTGTCATATAGAAATGAGGTTGATCACCAATTTGGAGCTCATTTGAAGAAAGTTGACAATGCAACTTTGGTAAACCCTAGAAATCAACAGAAATGGACTTCCCAAGATTTATTCATGCAAACCTATTCTCCTTGATGCACCACTTGGTGTAGTGTCCTCATTTGAGGTTCTGAACATGTCCACAAAAGTTGAGATCAAAAGGAGAAAGTTTCCAATGTAGAGTTGTTCAAATTTGGTTCTGGACAGGAAGGGTTTGGGGCACTTTGATCAAGTTAACTTGTTCTCCAACTTGTGCCATTTAGTATAAATGAATTATTAGACCATTTGAGCATGTTCACAAGGTTTGAGAACATTTGGACATGTTTGGCAATGTAAAGTTGCTCAAACTTCAAAATGGACAGAAATGGTTTTGAGGGGGTTTCATGGGGTTATACTATTCTCCATGGCATGATACTTGTCAACATCATCAAACATGTCATATGTGATATGCTAGAATTTTCTTGGAATTTTTGGAGAATATTTCCTTTGTAAATATTTCAAAAGCTTGAAATATCCAGAAAGGGTTTTTGAGGGGTTTGACCAATATTTTGAACATGACCATGTGTTGAAACTCTTATATATGGAAAATATATGTCCACTGAGTCTCCCTAATTTTTACCAAATATTTTTAAAGCTTTAAAATAATTTTAACCTATTAAATACCATTGCTGGCCTAAAGAAAAAGCCTTTAAATAAAATAGTAAAGTAACTTTTAAAATTATATTTTTATGGTTTATGGGTATCCTATATCTAATAGGAGTCAAATATAGTTTTGGAAAGATTTTCACTGCCCTTAATTAAGTACTTGCAGTGCAATTCTCAATTCAGGGGTTTTTGGAGAACTAATTTTTGAAAATACTATTTGGCCAAATTATTTTTGTAAGAAATTATTTTTATGTCCTATACACATGGCATGATCATTGGGCAAGGTCTTTGGATCAAGGAGAAGGAGTATAAGAGTTGGAGGATTTATTTGATTTTTAGAGCACTTGCCAACAGCAGACAAAGTCAAATCAAGCAAAGACCAAAACACACAAAAGTTTCTGTCAAACCACAATTTATCAGGATTTATTAGCTTAAGTGTTGTGCCATGAAAATCAGGGTGTGACAGACCTACCCCCCTTACAAGAATCTCGTCCCCGAGATTCCCAAACTAGGCGCGGAAAGGAGTATGGAAACTTGGATCTGGGGTAGTCTTCACGTCCTCATATAGCTTCTTCTTCCGTGTGGTGCTCCATTGAACCTTGAAGTACTTGAGGATGTGGCTTCGTGTGTGACGTTCTGCCTGATCCAGGTTGCTAATGGTCTCTCAGATAGGTCTTATTGGACTGGAGGTCGATGGCTCGGTGATCGATGTCCTTGTAGAGACCGGGCTAGTTAGGAAGTTGGAAACACTTCCGGAGTTGTGACGCATGGAAGATGTTGTGCATCATGGGCAACTCAGGTGGTAACTCTAGCCGGTAGCCGTCTATTTCTTGTCTTGCAGTGATCTTGGAGGGGCCGATAAATCTTGGTGTGAGCTTCCCTTTGACATGGAAATGCTTGGTTCCTTTAAGAGGTGTGGCTTGCAGATACACCTGGTCTTTGATGCGGAAGTTCGCTTCCTGACGATGGCGGTTGGTATAGTTCTTCCTCCTTGACATGGCGGTCTTCAGAAATCGCCTAACTAGCTGAACGATTCTTCTTCCGTCTTCGGGTAGACAAGCATGTCATCAAATAATGATGACGACCAGCTTGTTCGAGTACTTCATGAAGAGTTGCCCACATGGTGCATAGGATATAGGTTGGGGTATCGTTGGTGGCCACGGTTGAGTATTGGTAGGGTCTTCTCTCCCTAGAGTCAAGGCCCAAGGTCATGATCCAACCATGATGTGGCTTGGTAAGGCGTAAGGGTTTCAAGGATTCTGGTGTGCGAGTGAATGTTTGTCATCCCATCCTTGGGCACAGTTCCTGAGATGCTAATTGTTCTATCTAGTCCTCCAAACAGGTCACCTTATACCACTGAAGGTACCAACTCGTGTAGGTCAGCTCCAATCATTACAAATGCTATTATTATGCCTCATGACTCTCGAGAGGAGGTCTAACAAAATCATATATGTCAATTATCCCCAAACTCATATCTTTGCAAATATAATCCATGGGAAGAATATACAAGCTGCTAAGCTTGAATTAAACATCACAATCCAAGTGCTCAGCCCATTCTTCCAAGGTCTAAGATAAAGCATCTCTATCCTAAGGAAACACGTCGTAAGGCACTCCAAGATCTTGTTTCATTCCTATGAATCAACTCCAACAACCCATTAACTGCACCAATCACTACATGATCCAGTAGTTCTTCAATTCCAATCTCTATGGTGTTCCACAAGATCTTCTAATATCCTCTATTTCTATAATCCTTGAAAAGGTCCAGCCTTACTATAGTCAGTCCACCAATTTCCATTACCATGGTCGAGTAAACTCCAAAGTCAGGCGTATATAGATCGCTAAATCTACTCCGACAATTAATCCAATCTCCTAGTTTATCGTCCACCAAGAAACATGGTATCATGATTGAGATCATCAGTCTAAATCCAATTTACTATGAACCATGTAGACATACATCATCATCTATATTCAACTAGAATCACCTACTTAAATCCAAATCTCATGTCCAACGAGAATTTCTTCACTTTTCCCCCAAGTCATTATCGTAATATAAACTATCTCCTATCCATATCCACTGGCTAAGTCAAATCCTTATACATTCGAGAATTTCAGCTTGCGATCATAATTGTCCTGCTAAATCCAATTTACTCAAGGGAAATGAAAAGTTATGCTACTCTATTAACTGATCCCACCAAGTTCAACTACCAACATGAAAGTCCCATAATCCACCAAAGAGTCTCAGATGATCCCTCAAAGTCATCGATATAAACTCATCAAGTCATTTGTCCTCTATTCCTATATCCTCAAACTGGTCTTTCCCATGGCATCGTCAATTCTTGTGCTATATTAGGATGACAATGTGATGGCTCATTACGTCCACGAGTTCCATAATGAACCCAGTGTTGTGCAAGGTTACTGAGGCTTAACTGGTTTTCTTGTAATTTGTAGGTCAAGCACATGGTTAAGGATTCGAGTTGGGGTATCTTGTGAAGTCTCGAAGGGTCTAGGAATGGGTTTCTAGTCTGAAGGGTTAAATCATAATTCTACGGGGTTGCAGTTGATCGTGGAGGTTGTAGCGAAGTCTTCATTGCTAGTCGGTTGCCGAGGCGTAATCCTTAGTGTAGATTGTCTTGCCGGTCTTGATTGAGGAGAGAGATGAGAGGAAAAGTAGCATAGAGGAGGTGGGTTGCCTAAAGGGGGTTCTATAGTGCAAGTGCAAACAACAAGTACCGAAGGGCCCAAAACAAACAACAAAATAAGGCAGGTGATATTGTCGCGTACTTGTTGCCTAGGGCAAAAAGAGTGACTGATATCAAAACACCAACAAATAAAAACAAGCAACACACAATCATGGTTCTATTCAAACCATCATATGGATTCGACTGCGCATAGGGGGTACACGACTCATACTACCCTAGGGGTTCTCGGATTCTATAGTCGTGCCTTGTGCCTCGTGCAGTCTTCCAGGTTTTCCTCAGGTGTTGCTACGTCTCTTGTAGTTGTTCGATGAAACGATCCCGGTTGAGCTTGAAGAGTCTTCAACAACTTCCCGCCTGTTGAAGTGATGGGGTGAAGGTGGCTCCTCGTAGCTGGCATTGACTCGGCCTTCTGTTGTCTTCTTAATCATGACGATCCCTTTTGCCTTTTAAGGCGTCGAGGGTTTCGGGTAAGCAATCATTTATGCAATGACATTAACAAGGCATAATAGAGGTCCAACCTATCAGTTATGTTGATGACAACATCGATACCAAGAGCGGGGGATGAAGAGAACTGTTTTCCTGCTCACTATAGTGAGGCGGACCAAATGGCTAGGTTCTCATCCACCGGTGGTTGCCGATACAGCAACGGTAGTGATAGGGTTACTCTATTAGCGATGTATATCATTATCTTGCATATCCTATGCCCTGATCATCGTAGGCTAGGGTTGCGTCATCTTGGGGAAGTGTCAAGGGTGTCACCATCTCCTGGGTCTTCATGTTCTCATTCTTCGAGGATGCATCTTCTGTTGGTATCGTCTTGTTGTGGTGTCGCCAATCTTGTGTTCGGGAGATGTGGGTGAATGTCTGGCAATGCATCTTCCTACGGATTATCCTCGAGGTTTACAAGGAATCCAGTGGTTAGGGGCATAAGGGTTCTAGCGACCAAAGGTTTTGAAGGGGAAGAGACCAATAAGGAAAGTATACCTTAGTGTTCGAAAAACTGAGAAGGGGAGAGAAGTATAGATAGTTTTGAAAACTAGTAGTAGTTTTGGAAATATTTTACCCTAACTAACGACCATGCTAACTAAGGCTTCCTACAGTCAGGATGGCTCTGATACCAGCTCTGTGGGGACCCCGACTCATGAGTCGAGATCACCGAATGCACGTGTATAGTGATCCCAGAGATCAATGCTCACTGAACACACAGAAACTGAATAACAAGAGTCTTACATCCATACATACCGTCTTACACAAATTATGACCATTATGGTCAAGTCTTACATTGATAAAGCCTTAAGGGTTGAACATCAAATGAAACATAAGCAGCGGAAATCTTCGTCGGTAAGTAGAACCCATGCCATCTGCCTTAACCCTACAGGCATTCTGACTGGGAAACGTCCTAGTTCGCATGTTCCTCTCCAAAGAACTCTTCTCCGAACTCCGGTTCTTCCATGCCTGACCAATTAAATAACCAGTGGCAAGCCAATGAGTACTTTGAATGTACTCGCAAGCATCCCATGATTTGGTTCAAAGTAACAATGCAATTGCACAACGGGTAAGCAACCTAGCCTCAGGCTAGTTAAGATGTCCTATCAACTTGTGAGATATGCATCAATGAAACATGGGTAACCTCTGGAACAGGTTACAGATATCAACATAAATAGAGTTGAATCGATGTCATGTCGTTCAACATGTCAAGTCTCCACCTTGACACAATTAGTCCCTTTCCACACACACATGCTTCGTTGTTTGTAAAATTGCTGGACATAGTTTAAGTAGCACCCCCAACTGTCCATGACCGTGGACACGACTATTCGAATAGTTTGACACTCTGCAGAGGTTGTGCACTTTACCCACAAGATCCGGGAAGCTTTCGTGTCATCCACGATCCCGCAGTACCTCAAGTACTCGGGGGAAGCACCCGATCATTACCTTTCCCTAGCCGACACTAACGTAGGGTCCACTCGTTGATACACGGCCCTCGTGTATAAGAAAAACATCGTGGGACTCTGCCCTTTTCACATTATTACGCATACATGAAGGGACCAACGGTGTGTCCGGTGCCCTGTGAAAACAGTCATGGCCGCCTATCCAAGCACGACCCCGTCCCGAGAGTGACCTCAAGTCACCCCGTCACTAGTAATGTGGGCACCATGATAGTATCATCCTAAGTAATCAATAATGCCCCGTCCCATAATGGGGTAGAGTGGTTGCACATGTTTGGTTGGGACGGTAATCACACATAAATCTAATCCATCATTTTACACACCAAAATCTCTCTTTAGTACACCACTTCTTCCTCAGATGGTGACCTTAGTTCAACATCTCCCAAGGGCATTAGGGGCACCCGATGGGGTTTTCGAAAGAACGTAACCATGAAGAGTTCATGGTACATGTCGGTGTCAAAACCGACGGATCTCGGGTAGGGGGTCACGAACTATGCGTCTAGGCGGATGGTAACAGGAGACAAGGGACACGATGTTTTTACCCAGGTTCGGGCCCTCTCGATGGAGGTAATACCCAACTCCTGCTTGATTAATATTGATGATATGGGTAGTACAAGAGTAGATCTACCACGAGATCAAGGAGGCTAAACCCTAGAAGCTAGCCTATGGTATGATTGTTGTTCGTCCCCACGGACTAAAACCCTCCGGTTTATATAGACACCGGATAGGTTAGGGTTACACAGAGTCGGTTACAATGGTAGGAGATCTACATATCCGTATCGCCAAGCTTGCCTTTCACGCCAAGGAAAGTCCCATCCGGACAGGGGACAAAGTCTTCAATCTTGTATCTTCATAGTCTTGGAGTCCGGCCGTGATGATAGTTCGGCTATCCGGACACCCCTAGTCCAGACTCCTCAGTAGCCCCTGAACCGGGCTTTAATGACGACGAGTCCGGCGCGCATATTGTCTTCGGCATTACAAGGCGGGTTCCTCCTCCGAATACTTCATAGAAGGTTTTGAACACAAGGATAGTGTCCGGCTCTGCAAAACAAGTTCCACATACCACCGTAGAGAGAATAACTTTTGCATAGATCTGCTGACGTATTCCGCAGCGTGACATCACACCACGGTCAGGCCTTTATATGAATCGTTTTTTACCGTTCCACCTTAGCGCGTTTAGCGAGGCGGTTTCCTTGGCACGTCTTATGAAAGCATAGATCGTGCCCCCTTATTCCGGGATTCTCATCAATACGGACGTGGGTAACCCATCCGCGCCATTGATTATGGCGCTTGGGAGATAAGCGAGTTTTACCAGGTTGGTGGGGGACGCATAGCTTCGTCCGTCCATATAAGGGGATAAGGATCCACCCTTTCACCTACGCCTTCTTCCTCCTTTGCTCATCCATTTTCGCGTACTCGAGCTGCAGCGCCCAAGTCCGCACGTCCCACCTCAACCTTCTCCAATTATGTCCGGAGCGGGAGGCAGGTGGATGGCCTCCTCCGTCACGGAGGGGCACATCACAAAGCTGCGGGAGGCCGGATACTTGTCCAACAACATCGCGCACCGGCTGCCCGACGCGGGCAGCTCATTCCAACCCCTCGGCCCCATGAGAGGGTGGTGTTTCTCCCCCACTTCCTCCTCGGACTAGGTGTACCAATTCACCCATTTTTCCGGGGGCTCATGTTCTACTACGGCCAGGACTTCCATGACCTGGCCCCCAATTTCATCCTCAACATCTCTGCGTTCAACGTCGTGGTGCGAGGCCTTCCTTCGCATCCAGCCCCACTTCGCTTATGGCTGAAGATCTTCAATGTCAGGCCGAAGGTAGTGGGCGGCCGCTGCCGGAGTGCGGAGGCGCCATGGTTGGCAAGATGGCCAAAGTACTGTGGCTCGAGGGCTCCTTCGTGGAGACAATAAAGGGGTGGCAATCGGGGTGGTTCTATATCACCGAGCCGCGCGACTCCAAATGGGCGGCGGCCCCCGAATTCAGATCTGGCTTCCCCACACGGCTCTCGTCATGGAAAGAGACGGGCCTGACGTGGGGGAATTCAGACGAGCTATCCGGACTCCAAACATGCGTCCGAAACCTGGTGGACAAGAATCTCGGGCTTGTCAACGTAATCCGTGTGATGCTCATCCGCGGATTCTCCCATGCCAACAACGGGCCTTCAAATTGTGGGAGTTCGATCCGCACAACACCCAACTCGACAAGGCTCTTGACCCTCACGTGCGAAGATGCCCGGAAGGTGTCATTCAAGGGCGCCGAGGCTCTACATCCGCCATCAAGATCGCGGATTCAGCTCGCAGCGTCAAGCCAGCGAGGTGAGTTATTTTACCCTTTATGGGACTCTTTTTTCATAAATTGACTTTATGCGGGATCTAAAACTCCCTAACCTTTAACAGGACTGGCTGAAGACGTCCGTACAGGTTAATTGTCCGGCTCCCTTGCCAGAAGACCCAGCGGACGCCCGATTGACGGGGCTGCTGGCTCCGGTACCTCATGTGGTGCCGGAGAAGAAGGCCAAGAAGGAGGCAACGGGAACTCAAAGGAGCTCCCGATGCCTGGTGCTGTCAGATTCTGAAGCAGAATCTTCTCCTGAGAACAAGGAGGAGGAAAAAGAAGCCTCTCCCCCAGCGGGGGAGGAGAGGAAAAGGAAGGCCGCCCCAACCGGGGAGGCCGGAGGGTCCAAGAAGGGAAGAACCCTTCCTCCGGACTTCTCCACCAACGTCGACAACGACGAGGAGGAGTGGCCAACAAGGGCCAAGCCCCTGGCGAGATCGTAAGTGTTCGGATACCCATGGCTTTTTCATTGCATAGCGTTCTCTAATGCCGAACAATTATGCAACCCGCCCAAGGGCGAGTTCGCCGCTTCGTCGAGCGGGTCCCTGGGTTTGTCGGAAATGGAGAGTACTTCACTTTCGGCCGCCTCCTCGCCTCACACTGCGGACGACGCCGAAGTGGGGCCCCAAGGGGGGCCTGGTCAAGAGGAGGTGGCGCAGGAGGCGCCGCAAGGCGACCTACCGGACTCCAGGCACGTGGGGGGCGAGACCCCCAGGGGCTCTAAGCCCGACCCTTGTCCGGACTCCATAACGGAACCTTCAGCGGCTCCGAAGTCCGGCAAGCGGCCCATTCATAAGAAGGGTAAGACGCCGGTGTCCTCCGTCCAACCGGAGGCAATCGGAGGCGCTTGGTGCCTCCATCGAGGAGGAGCACCGCCTTTATGAGTGCGGTGATCCGGACTATTCGATCCGCCAAGAGCGGGCCGACTGAAGCTATCAGCCTTCTAACAGGCTGAGGTAAGTTTAGAATATGTAAAAATATTACCGCATAGACAGCAGCCCCTGATGCTTAGTTCGGTGTTCGGAAAGAAAAGCCGGACTAAGGATCTAAAACAATATACGCAGGAGTCTAACATAAGTGTGTCAATATGGGAATGCAGGCTGAGCTGCTGACCTCTGCCGCACTGACTGCGGAGGTCATTGCATTGAAGCAGAGCCTCGAGCGGTCCGAGAACGAGCTCGGCCTTGCCAAGAAGCAGCTCGAGGACAACGAAGGTAAGTAATACCTTATGAAAGAAAATACCTTATAGAAAGGTTTCGGTTGCAAAAAATAACATGAATAACATGGGTACCGCAGGGGGCCACGAACGAGGTGGCGACCCTGAAGGAAGCGGTGTCCGTGGCCGAAAGCAAATCGGCCGCGGAGCGCACCGAGCGTGAGAAGGGGGAGGCGCAGCTGGCGGAGGTGCGGCAAGAGCTCCAGGCTCTCGTGAAAAAACACGAGGGTTTGGAGCGTGACTCGAAGACCCGAGAGTCCGAGCTTGCCTCGGCTCTTGAGAGTGCCAAAGCTGCTAAGAATGGGGCCCAAAAAGCCCTCCAATAAATTGAATCATTAAAGAAGATAGCGGCGGGTAAGGCATTCTTTATGCAAAGCAAGCATGTGAAAGTGAATTACCTATTACTTACCCGGATTCGGAGCTCTCGAGGAGCATTCGCAGATCTGCCCGTAGTGTGTCCGATCTTGCCGCATTCTACCACGCCAAGGAGGGAGCTCGACGGAGAAGGTGTTCGGTCTCGATATCGAGGCCGGACATCCGGTGCCCCTAAGCGACCAGCTGAAGCAGCTGGTCGAGCTCCACAAGGTCGCCGAACAGGCCATGAGGGGCCTCATAGTTCGGCTGTGGCCATTGGAAGCCATGCATGGGAGCTAATTTGGGCTAGTGCGGCGGCTGGTAGACGCCTGTCCACGGGTTGAAGTCATCAAGCGCTCCGTCTGCATTGAAGGTGTCCGTCGGGCCCTTGCTCGTGCTAAAGTGCACTGGGGCAAGCTGGATGCGGAGAAGCTTGTGACGGACGGGCCATCGAAGGGCAAGGAGTATCGCACGCCCGCAATGTACTATGAGGGCCTCCTGAAGGGTGCCCGCCGAATAGCGGATGAGTGCTCCAAAGATGTAATTTTTGAATAGACTCGCATTTGTTATCACAGACGCTGAAAACTTGTTCATATGCGCTAAGCAACGCTTGTTAATTTAAAATATTACCTTACATGCGGCCGTTTATCAAATTTGAGAGATGGCAAGTCGTTGGCTTCAGCCCCATGCCACGAGTGTTGGGGTGTTGGGATTAACTTGAGCACTCTTGTTCCCATTCTTGGGTCCATCTAGGGAGGTGCTCAACGCAGCGAACAAGGCAACCGGACTTATAAT
Source organism: Aegilops bicornis (assembly GCA_021605145.1). Taxonomy (NCBI): domain Eukaryota; kingdom Viridiplantae; phylum Streptophyta; class Magnoliopsida; order Poales; family Poaceae; genus Aegilops; species Aegilops bicornis. The sequence goes on from CM038673.1 coordinate 502,721,024, forward strand.
GCTTGAACACTCTCACTTAGCCATAGAATTCTATAATTTTAAATTTCGGCGAAGCCCCTAATATTCGGAAGACCGAGTTCGGGGCGCTATCCACGCTTTGGTCGGACAATTCCGGTTCCTCGCTCTAAGCGGCATAAGTCTTTAGGGACCCGAAAAAACCTCTCGAACAGCGACCGGCTCTCGCCGTATCATGACGGTCAGTTTTAGCTTTCTCCACTGAGGTGCTCAACCCAGCTCAACCGGGGCACAATCGCAGTGGTTCTCCTAGTGCTACCTTGGCCGATATAACGGAACGAAAGGTACCAAAACATAGGAGCCGGGCAAACCCAACTATTGACCCAAGACATGATTCAGAGCCGATGCATATAATGCTATAAGTTCGGGGTGCCGCACTTGTGAAAGTGTTCGGACTTATCACACCATTCTTTTGGGGTACTTGAGCCCCTGGTGTATTGGCCGTACCAAAGTGTACAGGTGCAACATGTCATGAAATGAACATATATATAGATAAAGAAAGGAGTGCAATAATAGGCAAAAGCTATGTATTGGTTATTCAAAAGGTACGCAATGAAGGCAGAACGATACAAATAGTCACGATAAGCAAGGGATGGGACTATCTAACATGTCCCCTCCACGGGTAAGCAAGGGATGGTATGTAAAACAGGTATAATGCTCGTAATAGAGACCACACGAACACTCGACGTGGCTTTACGCTTCCTGGCTGTTGCATCGTGAGTTCGACGATTCTAGTGCCGGACAGGACTTCGGAAAACGGAGTCCTGAAAGTAAGAAAAAGGAAGAAAAGAAAAAGAAAAAGAATGACACAATCGGAGCCCACAGTGCGGTTGAGCCGCATTCCGGGCGTGCCGTGGTCGTGCCCCTCCCCTTATGCCCATGGTATCTCCAGAGCGTAGTTATGTGCGCGTAGTACTGGCTTCGCAATTTCGCGAGGGCTGGGGTTGGGGCCGGATTGCTACACATGCTTGAATCGTGCCAGGCGGTCTTGTTGTATGTTACTCCAGGCGCGCTTGACAATGTCCGGACGCTTAGTGGCCGGACTCGAGAATTGCTGTGAGAGGCTGCTTTGCACCTCCGCGCGAGAACGCCCGTGTGCTCCTCCGTTCGGAGAGAGCGTTGATGTTTCCATTGACCGTGATTACTCCTCGAGGGCCTGGCATCTTGAGCTTGAGGTATGCGTAATGCGGCACCGCATTGAACTTTGCAAATGCGGTTCGTCCGAGCAGTGCATGATAGCCGCTGCGGAACGGGACGATGTCGAAGATTAACTTTGAGTGTAACTGAGCCTGTACAATTGGCCTCTACACCCGGTATGAAGGTCGTCTTTGTAGGTTTAATCTTTGAGGGGTCTATGCCCATTTTGCGCACTGTATCCTGATAAAAGCAGGTTCAGGCTGCTACCGCCGTCCATCAGGACTCTGGTGAGGTGAAATCCGTCAATAATTGGGTCAAGAACCAATGCGGCAAAACCGCCATGACGAATGCTAGTGGGGTGGTCCCTTCGATCAAAGGTGATCGGGCAGGAAGACCATGGGTTGAACTTTGGGGCGACCGGCTCCATCGCATATACGTCCCTTAGTGCACGCTTCCGCTCCCTTTTGGGTATATGGGTTGCGTATATCATGTTCACCGTCCGCACTTGTGGGGGGAAACCCTTCTGTCCTCTATTGTTCGGCGGCCGGGCTCTTCCTCGTCATCGCTATGCAGCCCCTTGTCGTTGAGTTCGGCACTTAACTTGCTCGCTTGCTTGAACACCCAACAATCCCTATTGGTGTGATTGGCTGGTTTTTCGGGTGCCATGTATCTGGCACAAGCGATCGAGTATTCGGTCCAAGTTGGACGGGCCCTGGGTATTTCTTTTGAATGGCTTCTTCCGCTAACCGGGTTTAGAGCCTCTGAATCCGGCATTGACTGTCGTATCTTCATCGTTGTCGCTGTTAATGCGGCGCTTGTTCTTGTTGCGACGCGACCTGCCATTGCTGTCCTTGGTATCCGAACTACCAGGATTTTTGGTCAAGTTGTTGCTTCGAGCTAGCCAGCTGTCCTCTCCCGCACAAAAGCGGGTCATGAGTGTTGTGAGGGCTGCCATGGATTTTGGCTTTTCTGTCCCTACGTGCGGGCAAGCCACTCATCGCGGATGTTATGTTTGAAGGCTGCAAGGGCCTCTGCATCCGGATAGTCAACGATTTGATTTTTCTTTGTTAGGAACCGTGTCCGTAATTGTGCGCCGGTTCTTCCGGCTGCTGAATTATATGGCTAAGGTCATCGGCGTCTCGTGGTCGCACATATGTGCCCGGAAGTTATCAAGGAATGCGGCTTCCAAGTCCTCCCAACAACCAATTGATTCTGGCCGGCAAGCTGTTGAGCCAATGCCGAGCTGGTCCTTTAAGCTTGAGTGGGAGGTATTTGATGGCATGTAGATCATCACCACGGGCCATGTGGATATGGAGGAGATAGTCCTCGATCCGGACCGCAGGATCTGTGGTACCATCGTATGATTCGATGTTTACGGGTTTGAAGCCCTCGGGATTTGATGATCCATTACTTCATCGTGAAGCATAGTGGGTGTGCGGCACCTCTGTATTGGGCTATATCACGGCGTAGCTCATATGAGCTTTGTCATCGTGTTCGCCCGCCGGGTTTCTTTGTATCCGCGCGAAGGTAATCATCCCGAGTCGTTGGGCGCCCACGCGATCCGTAGATCGATCTTGTATGTTTTGCCTTATCCTCAAATATATCTCGCAAGTTCGGCGCGTTTTCCCGTGCCTTGGTACTTTTTGAGCGGCGTCGGCGTGTGGCTTGAGCGGAGGGCCGAGAGGCTTCTGTCGCTGACCCGCAGGGGTGGCCGGTCTGCCATGTCGTCTTATTTGGTGACTTGGGTGCTTCCTCCTCTGATCGAGGCAACGGCCTGCGTTTGGGGTAGCTTTTGGAGGCGTTCGAGTTCATACTCTTGGCTGCAAGGACTTGATCCATCCGCCGCCTAGCAGGTCTTGGTCAGCTCTAAGCTGTTGCTGCTTTTCTTGAGGCTGCTTGCCATGGCTATAAGCCTGCGTTTGAAACGCTCTGTTCGCGGGATCCTCGGGCACGACAAATTAAATGCGTCGTCGAGGCTTGCCTCATCTTCGGAGGGAGGCGCATAATTATCGTCCTCGACCTCTCTTTACGCCAGACCGTCGTGCGGACTTGCTTCTCCCCTCCTCATGCGCTGAGTCCTGCTTTGGAGGGTTGTCTTCGACCTTGTCCGGTGTTATTATCTCCCGTGCGGAATCACCGTTTTCTTGTGGCTGGATTTAGAGCGGCGCCACGACGTCGGGCGCTTGGTTGCTTCTTGGAGGGTCATCCTCCGTTGTTCCATCGCCGTTCCCATCTTTTGGGATGTCCACCATGTATATGTCGTATGTGAGGTTGCCTTCGATTGCCATAGGCGCTGGGTCTTGGTAAATCTCCGGCATCGTCGTCCATACCATCGATGTCTTCGAGTCGAAGTCGAGCATGTCGGTTAAATCATCGGCGGTGGCTACAAAGTGGGTGGTGGGTGGGCGTTGAATTTCTTCGTCGTCCGTATCCCAACCTTCTGTCCGTAGTCGGGCCAGGCTCTCCGGATAAAGAGAGAGACTTTAGTGAATTCAGGATGTCGCCAAAGGGCGAGTCTTTGAAGGATGTCATGAGTGAACTCCATGACCGGCGCCCAGTCGGATTCGATTGGCAGGGGCGCGGAGGGTTCAGAGTCCGGGGAGGAGTCCGGCACCCTGAAGTCAAGGTCTTCGCAAAGGACAGGGATGGAGTTCGGCTCAATCGTCGTAGAGATTGTAGCCCCCGAGGCGGCGTCCAACCACTCGTCCTCGATCGGGGAATCCGGCTCCGGATTAAGGGTCGGAGTGGATGCTGGTGCGGCCTCCAGGGCACTGTTCGGCGGCAGAGCTAGATCATACCCATCGAGATAGTGCGGCACGCTCGGCTGTGGCTCAAATCCGTCGAAGATCAAGTCTCCGCGGACATCGGCCGTATAGTTCAAACTTCCAAATCTGAACTGATGGCCAGGGGCGTAGCTTTCGATCTGCTCCGGATGGCTGTTTAATTGGCCTGATTGCAAAGCCACCGAGTACGAAGATCTGTCCGGGGAGAAAAGTCTCACCCTAAACCGCGTCGTTGTTGATGATTGAAGGAGCCATCGGGCCTATCGATGTCGACACAGAGGAACTCTCTATGAAAGCACCAATGTCGATTGTCAAAACCGGCGGATCTCGGTAGGGGGTCCCAAAGCTGTGCGTCTAGGCGGATGGTAACAGGAGACAAGGGACACGATGTTTTTACCCAGGTTCGGGCCCTCTCGATGGAGGTAATACCCTACTCTGCTTGATTAATATTGATGATATGGGTAGTACAAGAGTAGATCTACCACGAGATCAAGGAGGCTAAACCCTAGAAGCTAGCCTATGGTATGATTGTTGTTCGTCCTACGGACTAAAACCCTCTGGTTTATATATACACCGGATAGGTTAGGGTTACAGAGTAGGTTACAATGGTAGGAGATCTACATATCCGTATCGCCAAGCTTGCCTTCCACGCCAAGGAAAGTCCCATCCGGACACGGGACGAAGTCTTCAATCTTGTATCTTCATACTCCTGGAGTCCGGCCATGATGATAGTTCGGCTATCCGGACACCCCCTAGTCCAGGACTCCCTCAGTACACATGCATCTTTATGCATCAACTAGTCTCTTGAAAATGCAAATCATGAACAAGGTAAAGTCATGAGTAGGGGGTATGCATCATGTGGTGGTCCACAACAAGTTTTACCACCGTCATATTTCATCATCATGCAATCGGATAAAGGGTACCGATGAACAAGAGGGGTGTCATGGTCAAAGGGCTGCTTGTCTGGTTCATCTGAGTCTTGAAATCTTCTGGTCCTTCTCCATGTACTCCGTCTACTTCATCTACTAACGTCAGAAACAATCACAATAAGCAACACAACAAGGCAGAAAATATAAGTGCTCTAAAAATATTAATTTGACTTTTCTAGGACTTCTCTGGTTATATGAAAAATAACCAGAGTGGTTTCATTGGAATTGGATCAGTGGATATTTCTGAACATTTTGATATGATGGAATTAAGGGGTTTATGGATTTGCCAGAAGTGTATAGAAATATATTTTTGGAAAATGAGCAAAGGCACCCATTTAACAAACCATGATTTTAGGAGCATCTAGGAGTTGGTTTCCTTTGGATTTGGAGTTCAAATGAATTTCTTATGAATTTGCAAAGTTGACAAATATGAAGAAATGGCTCAATATATTGTGTTGCACAGAAAGTATTAACAAAAATGTTCATAAACTAAGTTATGAACTTAGAAGCATCTAGGAATTTGAATCATGGCATTTGGATCAATTTTGAGCTCTCTGTGATTTTCTAAAGTTCATCACAAAAATAGGAAAAATAGGATTTGATAAATATTTGTGAAGAAAAGGTCTCTGGAAAAATGTGCAAATAGCACCATGTGATAGATCATGAATTTATGAACTACTACAAATTTGAATCATCAAATTTGGAGCTCCGTTGATTTATTTATGGATTTTTGAAGTTGACTGGAGAAAGAAAAAGACAATGGATTTACCGAAACGGGCTGAGATCTGGCGGCGGCGGCGCTGGGCGAGGTTTAGTGCAGGCGCCACTGGCAGGCCCAGTGGCTGCCGCTGGGCGGCTGTGGGCGACGTCGATCTCGGATTCGGCGAAGCCGTTTCCACTTAAACGGCAGGGCCCGCCCACCGGGTCGCTGACGAGCGGGGCCCGGTGCTCAGGCCGTCTCCTACCTCCCGCTCGAACAGAGCAGGGGCAGGGGAGGCGAGGCCGAGCAGGCGCCGGCATTCCCCCGGCGGTCCACGTCACCTCCGGAGACGCCCGGCACACCGGCGGACTCAGCGCGCCGCGGCGCACCCGTCCATGTGCTGCACGCCCACGGGGGAGCCCGGGAAGAGGATGGCTTCGGGTGCGGCGGACCGGGGCTGACGGCGGGGTTCGGCAAGGCGAGGAAGGCACGAGGAGGAGGGGATGGAGCATGGGGGGAGTTGGAGGTGGTGATGAGAGGCTACGGGTGTGTTCATGGGGATGAGAGAGGGGTCGAGGCCCATGAATTTAAGCGGCGGCCGGCGGCACTGCTCCGGCCATGGAGGTGCAAGGAGAGCACGGAAGAGCAAGCGATGGGTTGGTCCAGGGAATGCACGGGAGGAGAGAGGGCCAAAGGAGTAGAGAGGGGCTCGGGGTGGCCTTAAATGGCGAGGCCGTGGCTCTCCGTGGGCGTGGCCTACGGGCACCAGCAGGGAATGGCGCAGTGGCCACAGGAGGAGGAGGCCCGGGGCTGTCTCTGGCGTTCGTGGGAGTCGAGTAGGGTGCCGGGAAGAGAGAGAGGGAGCGGGCGAGGCTCGGTGCTCATGCAGCGTCTGAGGCCGGGCATTGGCCGAGAGGCGGCTCTGAGCCTGCAGGAGGTGAGAGAGAGAGAGAGGGAAAGGAGGGGGGCAGCACGGTGGCGTGTTGCGGACGTCGAGGCACCTCGACTGGCGCAAGGGGGAGGCTCAAGGTGGTCGGGGGACGTGGCGTCAACGGTCGGGAGCACGCTGACGTGCTCTAGAGAGCGCAACTGGCCGACACCCGTGGCTTTTCCTCGCGTCCTCACGCGCCCACTTGTGTCTGGCAGCTGCAGGGGGGAGTAAACAATGTGACAATGGCATTGGATGCTCTGGGGATCCACTGGATTGAGGAGGGAGGTTGAGAGAGAGAGAAGTGGTGCTGTCCATAGAGGGAAAAAGAGCTTTTCACCCCCATCATCATGGCTCCTCGGGCAGGGAAAGATGCAGGGGTTAGAGGAGGACCAGATGATCTTTGTGGGAGAAAGCTTAGCTCATGGAGATTAGTGGAAATGGCCAAAACATGCATTTTAAATTTCTGCCAGAAGGTGTTTTATGGTGGTTTGAGCAAGCAAATGAATTCCAAATGATATTAAGATTAACAGGATCAAGTGTCATATGGAAATGAGGTTGATCACCAAGTTGGAGCTCATTTGAAGAAAGTTGACAATGCAACTTTGGTAAACCCTAGAAATCAACAGAAATGGACTTCCCAAGATTTATTCATGCAAACCTATTCTCCTTGATGAACCACTTGGTGTAGTGTCCTCATTTGAGGTTCTGAACATGTCCACAAAAGTTGAGATCAAAAGGAGAAAGTTTCCAATGTAGAGTTGTTCAAATTTGGTTACGGGCGGAAGGGTTTTGGGGCACTTTGATCAAGTTAACTTGTTCTCCAACTTGTGCCATTTTGTCTAGATGAATTATTAGACCATTTGAGCATGTTCACAAGGCTTGAGAACATTTGGACATGTTTGGCAATGTAAAGTTGCTCAAACTTCAAAATGGACAGAAATGGTTTTGAGGGGGTTTCATGGGGTTATACTATTCTCCATGGCATGGTACTTGTCAAGATCATCAAACATGTCATATGTGACATGCTAGAATTTTCTTGGAATTTTTGGAGAATATTTCCTTTGTAAATATTTCAAAAGCTAGAAATATCCAGAAAGGGTTTTTGAGGGGTTTGACCAATATTTTTAACATGACCATGTGTTGAAACTCTTATATATGGAAAATATATGTCCATTGAGTCTCCCTAATTTTTAACAAATATTTTTATAGCTTTAAAATAATTTTAACCTATTAAAGACCATTTCTGGCCTAAATAAAAAGACTTTAAATAAAATAGGAAAGTTACTTTTAAAATTATATTTTTATGGTTTATGGGTATCCTATATCTAATAGGAGTCAAATATAGCTTTGGAAAGATTTTCACTGCCCTTAATTAAGTACTTGCAGTGCAATTCTCAATTCATGGGTTTTTGGAAAACTAATTTTTGAAAATACTATTTGGCCAAATTATTTTTGTAATAAATTATTTTTATGTCCTATACACATGGCATGATCATTGGGCAAGGTCTTTGGATCAAGGAGAAGGAGTATAAGAGTTGGAGGATTTATTTGATTTTTAGAGCAGTTGCCAACATCAGACAAAGTCAAATCAAGCAAAGACCAAAACACACAAAAGTTTCTGTCAAACCACAATTTATCAGGATTTATTAGCTTAAGTGTTGTGCCATGAAAATTAGGGTGTGACATATATCCATGGCTTGCGCTCATGTATTGCGTGAGGGTTGAAAATGCTGAAGCGCGTTAAAAAGTATGAACCAATTGCTTGGCTTGTCATCGGGGTTGTGCATGATGTGAATATTTTGTGTGGTGAAGATGGAGCATAGCCAGACTATATGATTTTGTAGGGATAACTTTCTTTGGCCTTGTTATTTTGAAAAGACATGATTGCTTTATTAGTAGGCTTGAAGTATTATTGTTTTTATGTCAAATGATAGACTATTGCTTTGAATCACTCGTGTCTTAATATTCATGCCATGATTAGACATATGATCAAGATTATGCTAGGTAGCATTCCACATCAAAATTATCTTTTTATCATTTACCTACTCGAGGACGAGCGGGAATTAAGCTTGGGGATGCTGATACGTCTCCGTCGTATCTATAATTTTGATTGTTCCATGCCAATATTCTACAACTTTCATATACTTTTGGCAACTTTTTATACTATTTTTGGGACTAATATATTGATCCAAAGGTGCCGGTGCAGTTCTGCATTGCATGTTTTTGGTTTCGCAGAATATCCATATCAAACGGAGTCCAAACAGGATAAAAATGGACGGAGATTTTTTTTGGAATATTTGGAAAATCTGGAAGAAAGATCAACGCGAACCGGTGTCCGAGGTGGGCAGGTAGGGGGCGCGCCCTACCTCCCCAGGGTGCGCCCATGACCCTCGTGGTCCACCCATAAGGCACTTGACACCCTTCTTCGGCCGCAAGAAAGCTAATTTTTGGTAAAAAAATCACGGCGAAGGTTTCAGTCCAATCGGAGTTACGGATCTCCGGATATAAAAGAAACGGTGAAAGGGCGTGAGCAGAACACGTAAACAGAGAGACAGATCCAATCTCGGAGGGGATCTCGCCCATCCCATGCCATGGAGGCCAAGGACCAGAGGGGAAACCCTTCTCCCATCTAGGGAGGAGGTCAAGGAAGAAGAAGACGAAGGGGCCCCCTCTCCCCTTCTCTTTTGGTGGCGCCGGAACGCCGCCGTGGCCATCATCATCATCACTGCGATCTTCACCAACACCTCCGCCATCTCCACCAACATCTCCATCACCTTCCCCCCCTCTATCTACAGTGGTGCACTCTCCCGCAACCCGCTGTACCCTCTACTTGAACATGGTGCTTTATGCTTCATATTATTATCCAATGATGTGTTGCCATCCTATGATGTCTGAGTAGATTTTCGTTGTCCTATTGGTGGTTGATGAATTGCTATGATTGATTTAATTTGCTTGTGGTTATGTTGCTGTCCTTTGGTGCCCATCATATGAGCCCGCGCGTGGATCACACCATATGGTTAGTTGTATGTTGAAAGGACTATGTATTGGAGGGCAAGAGTGACAGAAGCTTCAACCTAGCATAGAAATTGATGCATACAGGATTGAAGGTGGACCAATATATCTTAATGCTATGGTTGGGTTTTACCTTAATGAATGTTAGTAGTTGCGGATGCTTGCTAATAGTTCCAATCATAAGTGCATATAATTCCAAGTAAGGGATGACATGCTAGCAGTGGCCTCCCCCACATAAAACTTGCTATCGGTCTAGTAGAGTAGTCAATTGCTTAATAGCCAATTTCGCAACTCCTACCACTACTTTTTCACACTCGCTATATTTACTTTATTGATTCTTTACTTACAACAGCCCCTAGCTTTTATTTACGCGCTCTTCATCTTCTCGCAAACCTATCCAAAAACACCTACAAAGCACTTCTAGTTTCATACTTGTTCTAGGTAAAGCGAACGTCAAGGCGTACGTAGAGTTGTATCGGTGGTCGACAGAACTTTAGGGAATATTTGTTCTACCTTTAGCTCCTCGTTGGGTTCGACACTCTTACTTATCGAAAATTGTTGCGATCCCCTATACTTGTGGATCACCAACCAATGGCAATTGGAGTCCTCCTCTTCTCAGTACGATCCCAGTTACAACTATGGATATCCGCCAGGCCATCCATGGCAATAAACCAACTTAGGCCAAAATCCTAAGCTTGGGGGAGTACGTATTTCTCACCGACATTACATTCATGTTCACACACTCATTTTAGTTGTCGGTGCTCATGCTCTTTCATTGTACTATCCATGCTAGTTTATTTTATTTTCATGCTTTCTTCTTGTGTGTTTAATAAACCTTTAGAAAAACCAAAAAAAATTGGTTGTCTCTGTTAGCTAGTTTACGTTTCATGCTAGTAGTAATAATTAAAAGAAAACCCCAAAAAGATTTCCCGTTCTTCTTTTTGCTTGTTGGGAGCTTTCCCGTGTAAATAGTTTTATTTCTTTTCTTTTCTTTGGGGGTCGATAGGAGAAGACCATGATTAAAATGTTGAAGTGGCTCTTATATGCATTATTGTTGATTTAACCAAGAGCCTATATTACCTTGTCTTCTCCTGTTTATCGAATGCTTGCAGATTCCAGCTTAGTCCAATGCACGTGCACTATTATCATTTTACACATCGTTCGGTCGTGCAAGTGAAAGGCAATAATGACGATATATGATGAATTGATTGAGATGGGAGAAGCTGGTATGAACTCGACCTCTCTTGTTTTTGTAAATATGATTAGTTCATCGTTCCTGATTCAGTCTATTATGAATGAACATGTTTGCAATGACAATTAGAGATTATAGTTACTTATGCCATGCTTAATAGCTATGAGTTATAATGGTTTACCTTGCGTGCCAACATGCTATTAAAATGGTTGTGATGTGGTATAGTGGGGTGGTATCCTCCTTTGAATGATTTAAGTGACTAGACTTGGCACATGTTCACACATGTAGTTGAAACAAAATCAACATAGACTCCACGATATTTATGTTCATGGTGGATTATATCCTACTTATGCTTGCACTCAATGTTTACTAATTTTAATGCATGTTCATGACTGTTGTCGCTCTCTAGTTGGTCGTTTCCCAGTCTTTTGCTAGCCTTCACCTGTACTAAGCGGGAATACTGCTTGTGCATCCAATCCCTTAAACCCCAAAGTTGTGCCATATGAGTCCACCATACCTTCCTATATGCGGTATTTATCTGCCATTCCAAGTAAATTTGTATGTTCCAAACTCTAAACCTTCAAATGAAATTATGTTTTGTATGCTCGAATAGCTCATGTATCAACTAGGGCTGTCCATATTTTCCATGCTAGGTGGGTTATTCTCAGGAGGAGTGGGCTCCGCTCCTCATTCACGAGAACATGGCTGGTCACCGGGATGCCCAGTCCCATGCTTTATGCAAACTAAATCAAAATAATTGCAAACAAAACTCCCCCAGGGCTGTTGCTAGTTGGAGGCACTCGTTGTTTCGAGCAAGCCATGGATTGGTGCTTGTTGGTGGAGGGGGAGTATAAACTTTACCATTCTGTTTGGGAACTGCCTATAATGTGTGTAGCATGGAAGATATAGCCATCTCTTTGTTGTTATGTTGACAATGAAAGTATGCCGCTCAAAATATTATTTATCTCTATTTCAAAATCGAGCTCTGGCACCTCTACAAATCCCTGCTTCCCTCTGCGAAGGGCCTATCTATTTACTTTTATGTTGAGTCATCACCCTCTTATTAAAAAGCACCAATTAGAGAGCACTGCTGTCATTTGTATCCATTACAATTAATTCATATTGGGTATGACTATGACTGGATCTCTTTTACCATGAATTACAATGTCTAGTCAGTTCTTGATCTTTAAAGGTGCTCTGCATTTATGTTTCTTGGTCTCGAGAAAGGGCTAGCGAGATACCATCCTGTTATATCATATTATGATTGTTTTGAGAAAGTGTTGTCATCCGAGATTTATTATTATCACTCGCTAGTTGATTATGCCATTGATATGAGTAAACATGATACCTAAGTGTTATTGTGAATATGGTTAGTTATAATCTTTGCTGAAAACTTGAATGCTGGCTTTACATATTTACCACAACAAGAACAAACAGAGTTTGTAAATGTTTTTGTTTATCACTTTCAGTTTATCAACTGAATTGCTTGAGGACAAGCAAAGGTTTAAGCTTGGGGGAGTTGATGCGTCTCAGTCGCATCTACTTTTCCAAACACTTTTGCCCTTGTTTTGGACTCTAACTTGCATGATTTGAATGGAACTAACCCGGAATGACGCTGTTATTTATGTGCAGAAACAAACATTCTCGGAATGACCTGAAACTCCACGGAACTTATTTTTGGAAAATAAGAAAAATACTGGCGAAAGAATCAAGGCCAGGGGGCCCACACCCTGTCCACGAGGGTGGGGGCGCGCCCCCTTGCCTTGTGGGACCCCTGACGCTCCACTAACCTCAACTCCAACTCCATATATTCGTGTTCGGGGAGAAAAAATCAGAGAGAAGGATTCATCGCGTTTTACGATACGGAGCCGCCGCCAAGCCCAAAACTCTCTCGGGAGGGCTGATCTGGAGTCTGTTCGGGGCTCCGGAGAGGGGGATTCGTCGCCGTCGTCATCATCAACCATCCTCCATCACCAATTTCATGATGCTCACCGCCGTGCGTGAGTAATTCCATCGTAGGCTTGCTGATCGGTGATGGGTTGGATGAGATCTATCATGTAATCGAGTTAGTTTTGTTAGGGTTTGATCCCTAGTATCCATTATGTTCTGAGATTGATGTTGCTATGACTTTGCTATGCTTAATGCTTGTCACTAGGGCCCGAAAAGTGCCATGATTTTAGATCTGAACCTATTATGTTTTCATGAATATATGTGAGTTCTTGATCCTGTCTTGCAAGTCTATAGTCACCTACTATGTGTTAGGATCCGCAACCTCAAGTGACAATAATCGGGACCACTCCCGGTGATGACCGTAGTTTGAGGAGTTCATGTATTCACTATGTGCTAATGCTTTGTTCCGGTACTCTATTAAAAGGAGGCCTAAATATCCCTTAGTTTCCAATAGGACCCCACTGCCACGGGAGGGTAGGACAAAAGATGTCATGCAAGTTCTTTTCCATAAGCACGTATGACTATATTCGGAATACATGCCTACAGTACATTGATGAATTGGAGCTAGTTCTGTGTCACCCTATGTTATGGCTGTTACATGATGAACCGCATCCGACATAATCACCGATCCAATGCCTACGAGCTTTTCCTATGTTGTTCTTCGCTTATTTACTTTTCCGTCGCTACTGTTAGAATCACTACAAAAACCCAAAAATATTACTTTTGCTACCGTTACCTTTGCTACCATTACCACTACTATCATATTACTTTTTCTACCGTTACCACTACTATCATATTACTTTGCTACTAAACACACTTTGCTGCAGATATTAAGTTTCTAGGTGTGGTTGAATTAACAACTCAGCTGCTAATACTTGAGAATATTCTTTGGCTCCCCTTGTGTCGAATCAATAAATTTGGGTTGAATACTCTACCCTCGAAAGTTGTTGCGATCCCCTACACTTGTGGGTTATCAAGACTAATTTATGGCGCCGTTGAGCCAACAAACATAATTTTTGGCTCCCCGGCAACGGCGCTAGAAAAGAGTCTTGATGACCCACAAGTGTAGGGGATCTATCTTAGTCCTTTCAATAAGTAAGAGTGTTGAACCCAACGAGGAGCAGAAGGAAATGACAAGCGGTTTTCAGTAAGGTATTCTCTGCAAGCACTGAAATTATCGATAACAGATAGTTTTGTGATAAGGTAAATGGTAATGAGCAACAAGTAATAAAATTAAATAAGGTGCAGCAAAGTGGCCCAATCCTTTTTGTAGCAAAGGACAAGCCTGGAAAATTTCTTATATAAAGGAAAACGCTCCCGAGGACACATGGGAATTATCGTCAAGCTAGTTTTCATCGCGTTCATATGATTCGCGTTCGGTACTTTGATAATTTGATATGTGGGTGGACTGGTGCTTAGGTGCTGCCCTTACTTGGACAAGCATCCCACTTATGATTAACTCCTAATGCAAGCATCCGCAACTACAAAATAAGTATTAAGGTAAACCTTACCATAGCATGAAACATATGGATCCAAATCAGCCCCTTACGAAGCAACGCATAAAGTAGGGTTTAAGCTTCTGTCACTCTAGCAACCCATCATCTACTTACTACTTCCCAATGCCCTCCTCTAGGCCCAAATAATGGTGAAGTTTCATGTAGTCGACGTTCACATGACACCACTAGAGGAGAGACAACATACATCTCATCAAAATATCGAACGAATACCAAATTCACATGACTACTAATAGCAAGACTTCTCCCATGTCCTCAGGAACAAACGTAACTACTCACAAATCATATTTATGTTCATAATCGAAGGGGTATTAATATGCATATAGGATCTGAACATATAATCTTCCACCAAGTAAACCGACTAGCGTCAACTACAAGGAGTAATCAACACTACTAGCAACATACAGGTACCAATCTCAGACTTAGAGACAGGAATTGGATACAAGAGATGAACTAGGGTTTGAGAGGAGATGGTGCTGGTGAAGATGTTGATGAAGATTGACCCCCTCCCGATGAGAGGATCATTAGTGATGACGATGGCGATGATTTCCCCCTCCCAGAGCGAAGTTTCCCTGGCAGAACAGCTCCGCCGGAGCCCTAGATTAGTTCCCCCAAGGTTCCGCCTCGTGGCGGCGGAGTCTCGTCCTGTAAGCTTGCTTCTGATTTTTCTTCGGATGAAAGACTTCATATAGCAGAACATGGGCACCGGAGGGCCAACAGGGGGCCCACGAGGCAGGGGGAAGCAGAGGTTGTCATGTGCTTAAGGGTTGGATGCACAAAATCTTAATGCAAAAGAACGTCACTTTATATTGCCACTTGTGATATAGACCTTTATTATGCAGTCCGTCGCTTTTATTACTTCTACATCACAAGATCGTATAAAGCTTATTTTCTCCCTCATGAATAAATCATACATATTTAGAGAGCAATTTTTATTGCTTGCACCGATGACAACTTACTTGAAGGATCTTACTCAATCCATAGGTAGGTATGGTGGACTCTCATGGCAAAACTGGGTTTAAGGGAATTTGGAAGCACAAGTAGTATCTCTACTTGGTGCAAGGAATTGGCTAGCATGAGGGGGAAAGGCAAGCTCAACATGTTGGATGATCCATGACAATATACTTTATCTCAGATATAAGAAAAATAACCCATTATGTTGTCTTCCTTGTCCAACATCAACTCTTTAGCATGTCATATTTTAATGAGTGCTCACAATTATAAAAGATGTCCAAGATAGTATATTTATATGTGAACCTCTCTTTCTTTATTACTTCCTATTAATTGCAACGATGACCAAAACTATGTTTGTCAACTCTCAAAAACTTTTAATCATCATACTCTTTATATGTGAAGTCATTACTCTCCATAAGATCAATATGATCTCCTTATTTCTTTTTACTCTTTCTTTTCTTTTTATTATTATCCACTCAAGATCATAGCAAGAAAATAAAGCCCTTGACTCAACACTAATCTTTATTAATAGCTCACGGTCTCGATTACATAGAGAGATCATAAAGCAAAACTCGCGACTAGATCATACTAAAACTTTATTCTACTAGATCAAAATATTACCAAAAGGATCAAACTAAGAAAAAGGTAAAGATAGGAGTGTGATGGTGATACGATACCGGGGCATCTCCCCCAAGCTTGGCAGTTGCCAAGGGGAGTGCCCATACCCATGTGATTATATCTCCTTCTTCGAGGACGGAGAAGATGGTGGTGATGGTGGGTAGTCGCACATCGAACGTAAGAGATCCTCCAACTTGAGAATAATGCCCTTGAGTGCGACGATATGCTCCTTCAACAAAATATTTTCACTTGTGAGATACTTGTTTTGTATACGAGCTAACTCAATCATCTTGAAAGCTTCAATCTCAGTCGGGGTGAAAAGAGGTGGAAGGATGTCTTCTGCTGCAGGAACTTGCTCCTCCATGGCCTTCTTGATCCCATCATCCTTGTTGATCTCCCCGGGTTCTTCTCTCTTCAGCTCTATCTTCATTAGCCAAGCATCATTGTCACCATTGTTGGAGGGGGACGACATGATGCTTGGCCTTGACAAATCTGGCAGAAAACAGCTCGAAACGAAAACAGAGGATAATTGCGTGATACAGGAGTCAAAACCTCCGAGAGATCATATAATGAATTTTTACCGACCGAAAGAAGTATCGTGCAAGAAAACAGAGTCCGGAGAGCGCACGAGGTGCCCACGAGGTAGGGGCGCCCGGGGTAGGCGCGCCTCCACCCTCGTGTAGCCCTTGTGTCCTTCTGGACTGCTTCTTATTTTTCTATTTTTCTAAATATTCCAAAATGGAGAAAAATTGCCATTAGAAATGTTTTGGAGTCGGTTTACTTACCGTACCACGTACCTATTCCTTTTCGGAGTTTGAAACATTCTGGAAAGTGTCCCTTATGTATTCCTCCGGGGTTATGGTTTCGATAATGTTGGTTTCAACATTTATGGGATTACCTGAGATATAATGTTTGATTCTTTAACCGTTCACCACCTTCGGATTCGTGCCTTTGAAGTTGTTGATTTTTATGGCACCGGAACGATAGACTTCCTCAATAACGTAAGGCCTTCCCATTTAGAGAGAAGCTTTCCTGCAAAAAATCTTAAACAAGAGTTGTATAGCAAAACATAATCACCTACATTAAACTCACGCTATTGTATCCTTTTGTCATGCCATCTTTTAAATTTTTCTTTAAATAGTGGCATTTTAATAAGCCTGGGTCCTCCATTCATCAAGTGAGCTAATGTCAAATAACCTCTTCTCACTAGCAAGTTTAAAATCATAGTTGATCTCTTTAATAGCCCAATATGCCTTATGTTCAAGTTCGAGAGGTAAGTGACATGCTTTTCCATAAACCATTTTATATGGAGACACACCCATAGGATTCTTGTATGCAGTTCTGTAAGCCCATAATGCATCATCAAGTTTCTTGGACCAATTCTTTCTAGATCTATTAACAGTCTTTTGCAAAATTAATTTGAGCTCTCTATTACTCAATTCTACTTGACCACTAGACTGTGGATGATATGGAGATGCAATTCTATGATTAACGTCATATTTAGCTAGCATCTTTCGGAAAGCACCATGAATAAAATGTGAACCACCTTGAGTCATTAAATATCTAGGGACTCCAAACCTCGGAAAAATAACTTCTTTAAGCATCTTAATAGAGGTGTTATGATCAGCACTACTAGTTGGAATAGCTTCTACCCACTTAGTAACGTAATCAATATCAACTAAAATATGTGTAGATCCATTCGAGGCAGGAAACGGTCCCATATAATCAAAGCCCCAAACATCAAATGGTTCAATAACAAGTGAATAATTCATAGACATTTCTTGACGTCCACTAATATTACCAATTCTTTGACATTCATCACAAGATAAGACAAACTTACGAGCATCCTTTAAGAGAGTAGGCCAATAAAAACCGGATTGCAATACCTTATGTGCAGTTCTATCTCCAGCGTGGTGTCCTCCATAAGCCTCAGAGTGACACTTGCGTAGGATCTATTCCTGTTCATGCTCAGGTACACAACGTCTAATAACACCATCTACTCCTTCTTTATAAAGATGTGGTTCATCCCAGAAGTAATGTCTTAAGCCATAGAAAAACTTTTTCTTTTGCTCGTATGTGAAACTAGGTGGTATAAATTTAGCGACAATGTAATTAGCATAATCAGCATACCATGGAGCAGTACGAGAAGCATTTATGACAGCTAATTGTTCATCAGGAAAGCTATTATCAATAGGTAGTGGGTCATCAAGAACATTCTCTAACCTAGACAAGTTGTCTGCAACGGGGTTCTCAGCTCCCTTTCTATCAATAATATGCAAATCAAATTCTTGTAGCAGGAGAACCCATCTAATAAGTCTAGGTTTAGCATACTTCTTTTCCATAAGATATTTAATAGCAGCATGATCAGTGTGAATAGTTACTTTAGAATCAACAATGTAAGATCTGAACTTATCACATGCAAATACAATTGCTAAAAATTCTTTTTCAGTAGTAGCATAATTTCTCTGGGCAGTGTCTAGAGTTTTACTAGCATACTGAATAACATTTAATTTCTTATCAACTCTTTGCCCTAAAACAGCACCTACATCATAATCTCTAAAATCACACATAATTTCAAAGGGTAAATTCCAATCAGGTGGCTGAACGATAGGTGCAGAAATCAAAGCTTTCTTAAGTATTTCAAATGCTTCTACACAATCATCATCAAAGAAAAAGGGTATATATTTTTGTAATAAATTCAGAGGCCGAGAAATTTTTTAGAAGTCCTTAATGAACCTCCTATAAAAACCGGCATGACCACAGAAACTTCTTATACCTTTGATGTCCTCGGGACATGGCATCTTCTCAATAGCATCAACTTTAGCTTTATCAACTTCAATACCTCTTTCAGAAATTTTATGCCCCAAGACAATGCCTTCATTAACCATAAAGTGGCACTTCTCCCAGTTCAAGACAAGATTAGTGTCTTCACATCTCTGCAAAACACGATCAAGGTTGCTTAAGCAATCATCAAAAGAAGATCCATAGACGGAGAAATCGTCCATGAAAACCTCACATATCTTTTCACAAAAGTCAGAGAATATAGCCATCATGCATCTTTGAAAGGTAGCAGGTGCATTACATAAACCAAAAGGCATACGTCTATAAGCAAAAGTACCAAAAGGGCAAGTAAAAGTAGTCTTTGATTGATCATCAGCTGATACATGTATTTGAGAGAAACCAGAATAACCATCTAGAAAGCAAAAGTGTGTATGTTTGGATAATCTTTCTAGCATTTGATCAATAAAAGGTAAGGGGTAATGATCCTTTTTAGTAGCCTTATTTAATTTGCGGAAATCAATTACCATCCTATAATCTATAATAATTCTTTGTGGGATCAATTCATCTTTATCATTAGGAACGACGATAATATCTCCCTTTTTAGGGACACAATGGACAGGACTTACCCATTCACTATCAACAACGGGATAAATAATACCTACCTCAAGAAGCTTTAGTATTTCCTTTCTTACCACTTCCTTCATCTTAGGATTCAGCCGTCGTTGGTGATCACGAACTGGTTTGGCATCTTTTTCCAAATTTATCTTATGTTGACATAGAGTGGGACTAATGCCCTTAAGATCATCAAGAGTATATCCAATAGCAGCGCGGTGCTTCTTCAGAGTTTTTATTAATCTCTCTTCTTCATGCTCTGAAAGGTTAGCATTAATAATAACAGGATATATCTTCTTTTCATCAAGATAAGCATATTTAAGAGTATCAGGTAATGGTTTGAGCTCGAACACGGGATCACCCTTGGGTGGAGGAGGATCCCCTAGGATTTCAACAGGCAAATTGTGTTTCAGAATAGGTTCTTGTTTACACAATACTTCATCTATTTCCCTTCTTTCATTCATAAACATATCATTTTCATGGTCAAGCAAATATTGTTCTAAAGGATCATTAGGAGGTACGGCAATAGAAGCAAGACCAATAATATCATCCTTACTAGTCAATTCCTCTTCACGATGTTGTCTACTAAATTTAAAGAAATTAAACTCATGAGACATAACATCCAGACCAATAGTAACAACATTCTTTTCGCAATCTATCTTAGCATTAACAGTATTCAAGAAGGGTCTACCAAATATAATGGGACAAAAACTATCTTGTGGGGAACCAAGAACAAGAAAATCAGTAGGGTA
The DNA here is from genome assembly GCA_021605145.1 of Aegilops bicornis. Lineage (NCBI taxonomy): Eukaryota > Viridiplantae > Streptophyta > Magnoliopsida > Poales > Poaceae > Aegilops > Aegilops bicornis. Next base: position 502,740,904 of record CM038673.1, read on the forward strand.
TTTAGTTTTCCCACACAAGACTTCAACATCTCTAACAATCCCAATTGGTGAAATAGTATCTCTATTGGAAAGCTTAATGGTAACATCAATATCTTCTATTTCAGCAGGTGCAATATCATGCATAATTTCTTTGTATAAGTCATGAAGTATAGCACTAGCACTAGCACCCATATCACATAAGCCATGATAACAATGATCTCCTATTTTAACAGAAATAACAGGCATGCCCACAACAGGTCTATGCTTATCTCTAGCACAAGGTCTAGCAATTCTAGCAGTTTCATTGCAGAAGTAAATAACATGTCCATCAATATTATCAGCCAAGAGATATTTAACAATAGCAATATTAGGTTCAACTTTAACTTGCTCAGGAGGTGTGTAAGTTCTAATATTGCTTTTACGAACCACAGTTGAAGCTTTAGCACGATATTTTATTCTAACAGGAAAAGGTGGTTTCTCAACATAAGCAGTAGGAACAATAGGATCATTATAAGTGATAGTCTTTTATTCAACTTTAATAGGTTCAATTACTTTTACTTATATGGGAGGATGATATTTAAACCACTTCTCTTTAGTGAGATCAACATGAGTAGCAAATGATTCACAAAAAGAAGCTACTATCTCAGGGTCAAGTCCATATTTAGTGCTAAACTTACGGAAAACATCGGTGTCCATAAAAGATTTAACACAATCAAACTTAGGTGTTACACCTGACTCCTTACCTTCATCGAGGTCCCAATCTTCAGAGTTGCGTTTAATTCTTTCCAATAAATCCCATCTGAATTCAATAGTCTTCATCATATAAGAGCCAGGACAAGAAGTATCGAGCATGGTGCGATTATTTTCAAAAAGCCGAGCATAATTTTTTTAATAATTATTTCTCTTGGGAGCTCATGATTGGGGCATGAATATAACATTGATTTAAGCCTCCCCCAAGCTTGAGCGATGCTTTCTCCTTCGCGAGGCCAAAAATTATATATATAATTGCGATCACGATGAAGAAGATGCATAGGATAAAACTTCTGGTGAAATTCCAATTTCAATCGTTTATAGTCCCAAGATCCCGTATCATCACATAGCCTGTACCATGTCAATGAGTCTCCCTCCAAAGATAAAGGGAAAACCTTCCTCTTAATAACATCATCGGGTATACCTGCAAGCTTAAATAATCCACAAACTTCATCCACATAGATTAGGTGTAAATCGGGATGCATTGTTCCATCTCCTGCAAAAGGATTAGCTAGCAGTTTCTCTAACATACCCGAAGGAATTTCAAAGCAAACATTTTCAGCAGGTTCAGTAGGTTGAGGAGCAACTCTTTGCTCTTCTGGACGGGGTGAAGATACCCCGAACAAGCCCCTCAAATGATTACTTTCCATAGTAACAAGTGACAATAAATTTCGGCACACTACATAATTTTTTCCTTACCAAGTTCCACTCACCAAAGGCGCTTCACTCCCTGGCAACGGCGCCAGAAAAGAGTATTGATGACCCACAAGTGTAGGGGATCTATCATAGTCCTCTCGATAAGTAAGAGTGTCGAACCCAACGAGGAGCAGAAGGAAATGACAAGAGGTTTTCAGTAAGGTATTCTCTGCAAGCACTGAAATTATCGATAACAGATAGTTTTGTGATAACGTAAATGGTAACGAGCAACAAGTAATAAAAGTAAATAAGGTGCAGCAAGGTGGCCCAATCCTTTTTGTAGCAAAGGACAAGCCTGGACAATTTATTATATAAAGGAAAACGCTCTCGAGGACACATGGGAATTATCGTCAAGCTAGTTTTCATCACGTTCATATGATTCGCATTCAGTACTTTGATAATTTGATATGCGGGTGGACCGGTGCTTGGGTGCTGCCCTTACTTGGACAAGCATCCCACTTATGATTAACTCCTAATGCAAGCATCCGCAACTACAAAAGAAGTATTAAGGTAAACCTAACCATAGCATGAAACATATGGATCCAAATCAGCCCCTTACGAAGCAACGCATAAACTAAGGTTTAAGCTTCTGTCACTCTAGCAACCCATCATCTACTTATTACTTCCCAATTCCTTCCTCTAGGCCCAAATAATGGTGAAGTGTCATGTAGTCGACGTTCACATGATACCACTAGAGGAGAGACAACATACATCTCATCAAAATATCGAATGAATACCAAATTCACATGACTACTAATAGCAAGACTTCTCCCATGTCCTCAGGAACAAACGTAACTACTCACAAATCATATTTATGTTCATAATCAGAGGGGTATTAATATGCATATAGGATCTGAACATATAATCTTCCACCAAGTAAACTGACTAGCATCAACTACAAGGAGTAATCAACACTACTAGCGACCTACAGGTACCAATCTAAAATATTTAGTGAAGTAGAATGGAAAAAATCGAGTGCAGCTACACAAGAACAAGTCTGTAACTTTTGTTCGGAATCAGTTTTGCGCAGTGTTAACTGAAACATGGATATCTGACTCATACGGAGTCCGTTTTGGCTCCACAAGTAGTCAAAACGTTTGTGACGACCAGATGCTTCAAAGGATTCTTTCATAGGGTACTTTTGGAGAACTTTTCTTAAGGAGTTCGTTCAGAAACTTGTATAGAAACTTTCTTAATGAGCACTCGACAAACGCATTTCGAGAACATACACAAAGTCCCAGCTATGGACGTAGTGCATCATCATAACCGAGGTCTCTTGTATTTCCCTTCAAGTAATTGGATCTCATATGGAGATGTTTAGTGAAGTAGAATGGAAACAATCGAGTGCAGCTACACAAGAACTAGTCTCAGAATCGCCGCTTGGAATCAGTTTTTATGCAGTGTTAACTGAAACATGGATATCTAACTCATACGGAGTCCGTTTTGGCTCCACAGGTAGTCAAAACGTTTGTGACAACCAGATGCTTCAAACTATTCTTTCACAGGGAACTTTTGGAGAACTTTTCTTAAGGAGTTTGTTCTGAAACTTGTATAGAAACTTTCTTAAGGAGCACACGACAAACGCATTTCGAGAACATACACAAAGTCCCAGCTATGGACCTAGTGGATCATCATAACCGAGGTCTCTTGCATTTCCCTACAAGTAATTGGATCTCATATGGAGATTTTTAGTGAAGTAGAATGGAAAAAATTGAGTGCAGCTGCACAAGAACTAGTGTGTAACTGTCGTTCAGAATCAGTTTTGCGCAGTGTTAACTGAAACATGGATATCTAACTCATACGGAGTCCGTTTTGGCTCCACAGGTAGTCAAAACGTTTGTGACAACCAGATGCTTCAAACTATTCTGTCATAGGGAACTTTTGGAGAACTTTTCTTAAGGAGTTCATTCAGAAACTTGTATAGAAACTTTCTTAATGAGCACTCGACAAACGCATTTCGAGAACATACACAAAGTCCCACCTATGGAACTAGTGCATAATCATAACCGAGGTCTCTTGCATTTCCCTACAAGTAATTGGATCTCATATGGAGATATTTAGTGAAGTAGAATGGAAAAAAAATCGAGTGCAGCTACACAAGAACTAGTGTGTAACTGCTGCTCGGAATCGATTTCTTGCAGATTAAGCTGAAACATGGATATCTGACTCATATGGAGTGCATTTTGGCTCCACAAGTAGTCAAAACTTTTTTGACGACCAGTTGCTTCAAAGGATTCTTTCATAGGGAACTTTTGGAGAACTTTTCTTATGGAGTTCGTTCAGAAACTTTTATAGAAACTTTCTTAATAAGCACTCAACAAACACATTTCGAGAACATACACAAAGTCCCAGCTATGGACCTAGTGCATCATCATAACTGAGGTATCTTGCATTTCCCTACAAGTAATTGGATCTCATATGGATATATTTAGTGAAGTAGAATGGAAAAAATCGAGTGCAACTACACAAGAACTAGTGTGTAACTGTCGTTCGGAATCAGTTTTGCGCAGCGTTAACTGAAACATGGATATCTGACTCATACAGAGTCCGTTTTGGCTCCACAAGTAGTCAAAAAGTTTGTGACGACCAGATGCTTCAAAGGATTCTTTCACAGGGAACTTTTGGAGAACTTTTCTTAAGGAGTTTGTTCAGAAACTTGTATAGAAACTTTCTTAATGAGCACTCGACAAACGCATTTCGAGAACATACACAAAGTCCCAGCTATGGACCTGGTGCATCATCATAACCGAGGTCTCTTGCATTTCCCTACAAGTAATTGGATCTCATATGGAGATGTTTAGTGAAGTAGAATGGACAAAATCTAGTGCAACTACACAAGAACTAGTGTGTAACTGTCGTTGGGAATCATTTTTGCGCAATGTTAACTGTGACATGGATATCTGACTCATACGGAGTCCGTTTTGGCACCACAAGTAGTCAGAATGTTTGTGACGACCAGATGATTCAAAGCATTCTTTCATAGGCAACTTTTGGAGAACATTTCTTAAGGGAAACTTGTATAGAAACTTTCTTCATGAGCACTCGACAAACGAATTTCGAGAACATACACAAAGTCCCAGCTATGGATCTAATGCATCATCATAACCGAGGTCTCTTGCATTTCCGTACAAGTAATTGGATCTCATATGGAGATGTTTAGTGAAGTAGAATTGAAAAAATCGAGTGCAGCTACACAAGAACAAGTCTATAACTGTTATTCGGAATCAGTTTTGCGCAGTGTTAACTGAAACAAGGATATCTGGCTCATACGGAGTCTGTTTTGGCTCCACAAGTAGTCAAAACGTTTGTGACAACCAGATGCTTCAAAGGATTCTTTCATAGGGAACTTTTGGAGAACTTTTCTTAAGGAGGTCGTTCAGAAACTTTTATAGAAACTTTCTTAATGAGCACTCGACAAACGCTTTTCGAGAACTTACACAAAGTCCCAGCTATGGACCTAGTGCATCATCATAAACGAGGTCTCTTGCATTTCCCTTCAAGTAATTGGATCTCATATGGATATGTTTAGTGAAGTAGAATGGAAAAAATCAAGTGCAGCTACACAAGAACTAGTCTGTAACTGACGTTTGGAATCAGTTTTATGCAGTGTTAACTGAAACATGGATATCTGACTCATACGGAGTCTGTTTTGGCTCCACAGGTAGTCAAAATGTTTGTGACAACCAGATGCTTCAAAAGATTCTTTCATAGGGAACTTTTGGAGAACTTTTTTTAAGGAGTTTGTTCAGAAACTTGTATAGAAACTTTCTTAAGGAGCACTCGACAAACGCATTTCGAGAACATACACAAAGTCCCAGCTATGGACCTAGTGCATCATCATAACCGAGGTATCTTGCATTTCCCTACAAGTAATTTGATATCATATGGAGATGTTTAGTGAAGTAGAATGGAAAAAATTGAGTGCAGCTACACAAGAACTAGTGTGTAATTGTCGTTCGGAATCAGTTTTGCGCAGTGTTAACTGAAAAATGGATATCTGACTCATACGTAGTCCGTTTTGGCTCCACAAGTAGTCAAAACATTTGTGACGACCAGATGCTTCAAAGGATTCTTTCATAGGGAACTTTTGGAGAACTTTTCTTAAAGAGTTCGTTCAGAAACTTGTATAGAAACTTTCTTAATGAGCACTCGACATACTTATTTCGAGAACATACACAAAGTCCCAGCTATGGACCTAGTGCATCATCATAACCGAGGTCTCTTGCATTTCCCTACAAGTAATCGGATCTCATATGGATATGTTTAGTGAAGTAGAATGGAAAAAATCGAGCAGCTACACAAGAACTAGTGTGTAACTGTCGTTCGGGATCAGTTTTGTGCAGTGTTAACTGAAACATGGATATCTGACTCATACGGAGTGCGTTTTGGATCCACAAGTAGTCAAAACTTTTGTGACGACCAGTTGCTTCAAAGGATTATTTCATAGGGAACTTTTGGAGAACTTTTCTTACGGAGTTCGTTCAGAAACTTGTGTAGAAACTTTCTTAATGAGCACTCAACAAACGCATTTTGAGAACATACACAAAGTCCCAGCTGTGGACCTAGTGCATCATCATAAACGAGGTCTCTTGCATTTCCTTACAAGCAATTGGATCTCATATGGATATATTTAGTGAAGTAGAATGGAAAAAATAGAGTGCAACTACACAAGAACTAGTGTGTAACTGTCGTTCGGAATCAGTTTTGCGCAGCATGAAAGAAACATGGATATCTGACTCATACGGAGTCCGTTTTGGCTCCACAAGTAGTCAAAAAGTTGGTGACGACCAGATGCTTCAGAGGATTCTTTTATAGGGAACTTTTGGAGAACTTTTCTTAAGGAGTTCGTTCAGAAACTTGTATAGAAACTTTCTTAATGAGCACTCGACAAACGCATTTCGAGAACATACACAAAGTCCCAGCTATGGACCTAGTGCATCATCATAACCGAGGTCTCTTGAATTTCCCTACAAGTAGTTGGATATCATATGGAGATGTTTAAAGAAGTAGAATGGAAAAAATCTAGTGCAACTACACAAGAACTAGTGTGTAACTATCGTTCGGAATCAGTTTTGCGCAGTGTTAACTGAAACATGGATATCTGACTCATACGGAGTCCGTTTTGGCACCACAAGTAGTCAAAACGTTTGTGACGACCAGATGATTCAAAGCATTCTTTCATAGGGAACGTTTGGAGAACATTTCTGTAACATCCCAAATTTTCAATTTTGAATGTTATACATAGATCATCATTGCATATCATAACTTTTATTGCAATTTTGGCTTGATCCTAGAAATTTCACGCAACTCAAGGACCCACGGAGAGAGTTGGAGATTTCGTTATTTCATATTTGAGTTTTCTCAAATTTTGAAAATAGGATCATTTGATTTTATTTATTTTATCTTCAATTATTTCTATTATAAAAATATGAGAGAGAGAATAAAATGACTTTCCCAAAATAAAGAAATATTGAAGGTTAAATAAAAAAATCATATAAGATTTTATTTTCGTGTTTATCGCTATTTTATTTGAATTTAGGAAAAAATGCACGTTTTCAAAGTTGTATTTTAGGGCCAAGAAAATTTTCATCTCGTCCTAAATATTTTAGTTAGGCGGTGAAAAATTATTTTGGCATTTTTAGAATTTTATTTTATTTTCTAGAATTTTTCTTGTTTCAGCGGAATCTATTAAAAAATGCGCAGCGCCCGACTGGGCCGAAGGCCCAGTAAAGCCGGCCCGCTCTTGCCGCCGTCTCCCGCTCCGGTTCGGGACCGGAGTCCCGATCACCGATGCCGCCCGAGTTCGGGAGGGCCGCGCCGCTACCGCCCCCTCCCGCAAGCCACCGCCGCCGCCTCTCCCCCCCCCCCCTTTAAAAGGCCGACCCGAGGGCCCCCTGGAGCCCCTAGCCTTGCCGCCGCCGCACTCCAGCCTGCCGCTTCGCCGCCGTCACCGCCGCCACGCCACGTCCCCACGCCCCATAGCCCCGCCGGACCCCGCCGGACCTCGCCGGAGCCCGAGCCGAGGTAGCCGCCCCGTCGACCGGTTTCCTAAAGAAAACCGATCCGGTTTTTTTTCTAAAAACCCTAGATTTCGTTTTTTTTAGAATAGATCGGTTTTTTCGGTTTATTTGTTTAGCGAACGTTTGCTCGTTCGTTCGTTTTAAGGAATGATTTTCGCCGTTTAGTTTCAGTTAACGAACTTCCGTTCGTTAGGCTGTTCGTTCATTTTTCTTTTTCTCGGATTTTCCGCGATTATTTCTGATCGCGATTTCCGATCTGTTCTTCGTTCTAGTATAACTTTTCGCTCGTTTATCGAAATCAGGCGATTCAAGTGCCTAGAGTTTGTCTCGAAACCCTTTTCCGATTAATCGACTCAAACAAGTTTTTGCTTCTGTAAAATTTGAATTAGGTCTAGATTAGTAAACGAAGCTTGTTTCTTTCGCCGTTTGCTTTTCGTTGCTTCGTTTGTTTTGTTTCTTTTTGCAAACCGGAGTTCTTAAGTTGAACTTTCTGGTTAGATCTTTTATTTGAGTTTTTTCTGTGCACTAGATGAGTACTTATTGTATGCTTGTTTGTTTGCGATGGAGTACCCGGAGTGCGCCGCTTGTTACTTCGAATCGCTAGGTTTCGCGGATCATCAGCAAGGCAAGTAACACTTTGATCGTATCCCTTTCATACCCAGTTTTTATGCATTAGATGAATCCTCAAACATTGCATGACTAGGATCTAATTAAATTGTGGGTTTTGGGAAAGTAGATGAGGTAGTACCTATTACCTGTTTTATTATCAAACCCTTGGGAGTTACTTTTACGTTTGCTTATGTTGCTATGCTATGCTAGTAGACGTGGATTGGGTGAGTGTATCCATGACAGATGTGAGATTTTAATTAATGGTTTACTTAAGGTGGCAACTTTAATACACATCTGGGTGGATTGAGGTACCTGGGTATTCCAGGATTGCATGTTTCTTTTTGGACCGCCACCCAGGCTCAAAGGGATCATGAGATTTTTCATGCTAGAAACTTCCGTGTGCAGCCACAAGCTACTATGGGCTCTAGCATAGTTGATTAGGTCGTGCGAACTCTTACAGTGGTAGACTAGCAGATGTAGTGGGATGTAGGTGTAACGGTCTACCTGTTCGTAAGGTGCTAGCGCTTCTGAAAGACTATGTCTCTGTCATCCGTTTCTCAAACACCATGTAGTGTGAGAATACTAACGGAGGAGATCAAGTCTTGTGGGGAAAAGTGCGCAAACCTCTGCAGAGTGTATAAAACTAATCATGGTTAGCCGTGTCTCCGGTTATGGACATCTTGAGTATCTAGTTCTTGGATTATCATGTGAATCTCATCATGTTACTTTAATATTGTTGGGTTTTAATGATGATGCTTAATTGGGATTGAGAATGCTGTCAACCATTCTCAATGTTTAACAACCACCATGATAGTTAAATAAAATTTATTCCTTTGCAGTAGGGAAAAATTGGCTTTACATAAAACTGTAACCATAGAGCTTTCCACCAGCCATATATGCATGTAGTATAGCTTGTTTACGTATATTTCTCTCTATGTGTTACATTGCCAAAGATATTCCATGTCGACCCGTTTTCGGGCTACAACGTTCATGTTGCAGACTTTTCAGACGACGAGTAAGATGCCTTAGGTCGTGGTTCTATACTCAGTGATGCCGTTGGAGTTGATGGACTCGCTTATCTTCCAAGCCTTCCGTTTTTATCGTTATTAGATGGCCTTAAGCCATATTTATTGTAATAAGTTCTCTTTTGAGACATTCGATGTAATAAGTGTGTGATTTCTACTCTATTATAAATCCTTCAAGTACTGTGCATGTCAGCATTACTAATCCACGGATGACACTGATGCACAGAGGTCAGACTGTTTGAGGTCTGGTCGCTACAAGATGGTATCAGAGCACACGCTGACTGTAGGACACGACCACTAAGTTAAAGCCCTAGATCACTACTCTTTCTTCTCATTTCTGACTCCTCATCTTTTCTACTCTTTTAGGATGGCGGAAGCAAGGAACAAGTTCATGCAACCGGATGAAGATACACCTTTTGGACGCCACTTGAAGGAATTCACTAGATACCTGAACATCGGAGTACCAAGCTTCACCGGGACCTACAATGCCACTTTACTCGAAGAGGAGCGCTGGAAGATTCAAGTTCAAGTTCCAGGAAGGACGTTCGCGCCAGTCACGGAGCCCATAGGGTTTTCCTTCGATGCACCAACCTAGAATATAGGAAAGAGCATGGCAGCCCACATCACCATGGGACGTATTGAAGAAGTTTATTGCAATGATCTCAAGGATACTATCTACCAGATTTGTGGGCGCCGAGATGAGCAATGGGAGATGATCAGCACCAGGAAGGACTCATACGGAGTCCGTTTTCGCTCCACAAGTAGTCAAAACGTTTGTGACGACCATATGCTTCAAAGGATTCTTTCATGGGGAACTTTTGGAGAAATTTTCTTAAGGAGTTCGTTTAGAAACTTGTATAGAAACTTTCTTAATGAGCACTCGACAAACGAATTTCGAGAACATACACAAAGTCCCAGCTATGGACCTAGTGCATCATCATAACCGAGGTCTCTTGCATTTCCCTACAAGTAATTCTATCTCATATAGAGATGTTTAGTGAAGTAGAATGGAAAAAATCGAGTGCAACTACAAAAAAACTAGTCTGTAACTATCGCTCGGAATCAGTTTTGCGAAGTGTTAACTGAAACATGGATATCTGACTCATACGGAGTCCGTTTTGGCTCCACAAGTAGTCGAAATGTTTGTGAAGACCAGATGCTTCAAAGGATTCTTTCATAGGGAACATTGGGAGAACTTTTCTAAAGTAGTTCGTTCAGAAACTTGTATAGAAACTTTCTTAATGAGCACTCGACAAACGTATTTCGAGAACATACACAAAGTCCCATCTATGGACCTTGTGCATCATCATAACCGAAGTCTCTTGCATTTCCCTACAATTAATTGGATCTCATATGGAGATGTTTAGTGAAGTAGAATGGAAAAAAATCAAGTGCACCTACACAATAACTAGTCTCAGAATCGCTGCTGGGAATCAGTCACAGCAGTTGTTAACTGAAACATGGATATCTGACTCATACGGAGTCCGTTTTGGCTCAACAGGTAGTCGAAAAGTTTGTGACGACCCGATGCTTCAAAAGATTCTTTCATAGGTAACTTTTGGAGAACTTTTCTTAAGTACTTCGTTCAGAAACTTGTATAGAAACTTTCTTAATGAGCACTCGACAAACGCATTTCGAGAACATACACAAACTCCCAGCTATGGACCTAGTGCATCATCATAATCGAGGTCCCTTGCATTTCCCTATAAGTAATTGGATCTCATATGGAGATGTTTAGTGAAGTAGAACGGAAAAAATCGAGTGCAACTACACAAGAACTAGTCTGTAACTGTCGCTCGGAATCACTTTTGCGCAGTGTTAACTGAAACATGGATATATGACACATACGGAGTCCGTTTTGGCTCCACAAGTAGTCAAAACGTTTGTGATGACCATATGCTTCAAAGGATTCTTTCATAGGGAACTTTTGGAGAACTTTTCTTAAGGAGTTCGTTCAGAAACTTGTATAGAAACTTTCTTAATGAACACTCGACAAACTCATTTCGAGAACATACACACAGTCCCAGCTATGGACCTAGTGCATCATCATAACCGAGGTCTCTTGCATTTCCCTACAAGCAATTGGATCTCATATGGAGATGTTTAGTGAAGTAGAATGGAAAAACTTGAGTGCAACTACACAAGAACTAGTTCAGAATCGCCCTTCGGAATCGGGTTTTATGCAAAGGTTAATCTGAAACATGGATATCTAACTCATACGGAGTCCATTTTGGCTCGATAAGTAGTCAAAACGTTTTTGACGACCAGATGCTTCAAAGGATTCTTTCATAGGGAAATTTTGGAGAACTTTTCTTAAGGAGTTCGTTCAGAAACTTGTATAGAAACTTCAAACTCGACAAACGCATTTTGAGAACATACACAAAGTCCTAGCTATGCACCTAGTGCATCATCATAACCGAGGTGTCTTGCATTTCCCTACAAGTAATCGGATCTCATATGGAGATGTTTAGTGAAGTAGAATGGAAAAAATCGAGTGCACCTACACAATAACTAGTCTGTAACTGTCGTTGGGAATCAGTTTCGCGCAGTGTTAACTGAAACATGGATATCTGACTCATACGGAGTCCGTTTTGGCTCAACAAGTAGTAAAAATGTTTGTGACAACCAGATGCTTCAAAGGATTCTTTCATACGTAACTTTTGGAGAACTTTTCTTAAGTACTTCGTTCAGAAACTTGTATAGAAACTTTCTTAATGAGCACTCGACAAACGCATTTCGAGAACATACACAAAGTCCCAGCTATGGACCTAGTGCATCATCATAACCGAGGTCTCTTGCATTTCCCTATAAGTAATTGGATCTCATATGGAGATGTTTAGTGAAGTAGAATGGAAAAAATCGAGTGCAACTACACAAGAACTAGTCTGTAACTCTCGCTCAAAATCAGTTTTGCGCAGTGTTAACTAAAACATGGATATATGACTCATACGGAGTCTGTTTTGGCTCCACGGGTAGTCAAAAAATTTGTGACGATCAGATGCTTCAAATGATTCTTTCATAGGGAAGTTTT